>OY997270.1:1676231-4176231 GCA_963921465.1 Triticum timopheevii
CCGGGCCAGAATTGGCCAAAACTACTAGTATTGATGACCGACATGTAAACGAACCCTGCGGTTCGTTAATCGTGGAAATCACACCACGGCCCCAAAACAGTGAGTGTTGATAACCGACACCTAAACGCACTTTGGGGTTCAACAACTATGGAAATCGCCTCGGGACCCCTAAATGGTGAGTAATAGCCCACGAATTGCGTTAGAAGTGGCCAAAACTGTGAGTGTTGACGAAAGACACGCAAACGCACTCCGGGGATTGTCAATCGTGGAAATCGCTCTGGGACGCACAAACGGTGAGTAATAGTGCACAAAACGGACAAGAATTGGCCAAAATTGTGAGTGTTTATGACCGACACGTAAACGCACCCCGGAGTTCGTCAATCGTGGAAATCACTCCAGGACCACAAAACTAAGTAATAATGCAAGAAATGGTCCAAAATCGGCCCAAAGTGCGCTTGTTGATGATCGACATGTAAGCGCACCATCGGGTTAACCAACCGTGGAAATCACTTTGGGGCCCCAAAACGGTGAGTAATAGTCCATGAAATGGGCCAGCATCCGCCAAAACTGTGAGTGTTGATGACCGACACGTAAATGGACCATAGGGTTCAACCACTATGGAATCGCTTCGGGACCCCTAAACGATGAGTAGTAGTCCACGAATCGCGTCGGAATTGACCAAAACTGTGAGTGTTGACGACAGAGACGCAACCGCACCCCGGGGATTGTAAATCGTGGAAATCGCTCTAGGACGCCAAAACGGTGAGTAATAGTACACGAAACAGACCAGAAATTGGCAAAAATTGTGAGTGTCATTGACCGACACGTAAACGCACCACTGGGTTCGTAAATCATGGAAATCACGCTTGCACCTAAAAACAGAGTAATAGTCCAAGAAACGGGCCAGAACCGGCCAAAACTGCGAGTGTTGATGACCGACACGTAAATGCACCCTGCGGTTCGTTAACCGTGGAAATCACTCCGGTGCCCCAAAACAGTGAGTAATAGTCCATGAAACAGGCCAGAATCAGCCAAAACTGTGAGTGTTGATGACTAACACGTAAGTGCGCCTTGGGATTCAACAACTATGGAAATCACTTCAGGACCAGAAAACGGTGACTAAAAGTCCACAAAACGCGTTAGAATTGGCCAAAACTGTGAGTGTTCATAACCGACACATAAGCGCACCCGAGGGTTCGTTAATCATGGAAATCATTCCGGGGCCCCAAAATAGTGAGTAATTGTCCACGAAAAGGGCCAGAATTGGCCAAAACTACTAGTATTGATGACCGACATGTAAACGCACCCCGCGGTTCGTTAATCGTGGAAATCACACCGGGGCCCCAAAACAGTGAGTGTTGATGACCGACACCAAAACGCACCTTGGGGTTCAACAACTATCGAAATCGCTTTGGGACCCCTAAATGGTGAGTACTAGCTCACGAATCGCGTCAGAATTGGCCAAAACTGTGAGTGTTGACAACAGACACGCAAACGCACTCCGGGGATTGTCAATCGTGGAAATCGCTCTGGGACGCCCAAACGGTGAGTAATAGTGCACGAAACGGACAAGAATTGGCCAAAATTGTGAGTGTTTATGACCGACACGTAAACGCACCCCGGAGTTCGTCAATCGTGGAAATCACTCCAGGACCCCAAAACTAAGTAATAATGCAAGAAATGGTCCAAAATCGGCCCAAAGTGCGCTTGTTGATGATCGACATGTAACCGCACCATGGGGTTAACCAACCGTGGAAATCACTTTGGGGCCCCAAAACGGTGAGTAATAGTCCATGAAACGGGCCAGCATCCGCCAAAACTGTGAGTGTTGATGACCGACACGTAAATGGACCATAGGGTTCAACCACTATGGAATCGCTTCGGGACCCCTAAATGATGAGTAGTAGTCCACGAATCGCGTCGGAATTGACCAAAACTGTGAGTGTTGACGACAGAGACGCAACCGCACCCCGGGGATTGTAAATCGTGGAAATCGCTCTAGGACGCCAAAACGGTGAGTAATAGTACACGAAACGGACCAGAAATTGGCAAAAATTGTGAGTGTCATTGACCGACACGTAAACGCACCACTGGGTTCGTAAATCGTGGAAATCACGCTTGGACCTAAAAACAGAGTAATAGTCCAAGAAACGGGCCAGAACCGGCCAAAACTGCGAGTGTTGATGACCGACACATAAATGCACCCTGCGGTTCGTTAACCGTGGAAATCACTCCGGTGCCCCAAAACAGTGAGTAATAGTCCATGAAAAAGGCCAGAATCAGCCAAAACTTTGAGTGTTGATGACTAACACATAAGTGCGCCTTGGGATTCAACAACTATGGAAATCACTTCAGGACCAGAAAACGGTGACTAAAAGTCCACAAAACGCGTTAGAATTGGCCAAAACTGTGAGTGTTCATAACCGACACGTAAGCGCACCCGGGGGTTCGTTAATCATGGAAATCATTCCGGGGCCCCAAAATAGTGAGTAATTGTCCACGAAAAGGGCCAGAATTGGCCAAAACTACTAGTATTGATGACCGACATGTAAACGCACCCCGCGGTTCGTTAATCGTGGAAATCACACCGGGGCCCCAAAATAGTGAGTGTTGATGACCGACACCTAAACGCACCTTGGGGTTCAACAACTATGAAAATCGCTTTGGGACCCCTAAATGGTGAGTAATAGCTCACGAATCGCGTCAGAATTAGCCAACACTGTGAGTGTTGACGACAGACACGCAAACGCACTCCGGGGATTGTCAATTGTGGAAATCGCTCTGGGACGCCCAAACGGTGAGTAATAGTGCACGAAACGGACAAGAATTGGCCAAAATTGTGAGTGTTTATGACCGACACGTAAACGCACCCCGGAGTTCGTCAATCGTGGAAATCACTCCAGGACCCCAAAACTAAGTAATAATGCAAGGAATGGTCCAAAATCGGCCCAAAGTGCGCTTGTTGATATTCGACATGTAAGCGCACCATGGGGTTAACCAACCGTGGAAATCACTTTGGGGCCCCAAATCGGTGAGTAATAGTCCATGAAATGGGCCAGCATCCGCCAAAACTGTGAGTGTTGATGACCGACACGTAAATGGACCATAGGGTTCAACCACTATGGAATCGCTTCGGGACCCCTAAATGATGAGTAGTAGTCCACGAATCGCGTCGGAATTGACCAAAACTGTGAGTGTTGACGACAGAGACGCAACCGCACCCCGGGGATTGTAAATCGTGGAAATCGCTCTAGGACGCCAAAACGGTGAGTAATAGTACACGAAACGGACCAGAAATTGGCAAAAATTGTGAGTGCCATTGACCGACACGTAAACGCACCACTGGGTTCGTAAATCGTGGAAATCACGCTTGGACCTAAAAACAGAGTAATAGTCCAAGAAACGGGCCAGAACCGGCCAAAACTGCGAGTGTTGATGACCGACACGTAAATGCACCCTGCGGTTCGTTAACCGTGGAAATCACTCCGGTGCCCCAAAACAGTGAGTAATAGTCCATGAAACAGGCCAGAATCAGCCAAAACTGTGAGTGTTGATGACTAACACGTAAGTGCGCCTTGGGATTCAACAACTATGGAAATCACTTCAGGACCAGAAAACGGTGACTAAAAGTCCACAAAACGCGTTAGAATTGGCCAAAACTGTGAGTGTTCATAACCGACACGTAAGCGCACCCGGGGGTTCGTTAATCATGGAAATCATTCCGGGGCCCCAAAATAGTGAGTAATTGTCCACGAAAAGGGCCAGAATTGGCCAAAACTACTAGTATTGATGACCGACATGTAAACGCACCCCGCGGTTCGTTAATCGTGGAAATCACACCGCGGCCCCAAAACAGTGAGTGTTGATGACCGACACCAAAACGCACCTTGGGGTTCAACAACTATGGAAATCGCTTTGGGACCCCTAAATGGTGAGTAATAGCTCACGAATCGCGTCAGAATTGGCCAACACTGTGAGTGTTGACGACATACACGCAAACGCACTCCGGGGATTGTCAATCGTGGAAATCGCTCTGGGACGCCCAAACGGTGAGTAATAGTGCACGAAACGGACAAGAATTGGCCAAAATTGTGAGTGTTTATGACCGACACGTAAACGCACCCCGGAGTTCGTCAATCGTGGAAATCACTCCAGGACCCCAAAACTAAGTAATAATGCAAGGAATGGTCCAAAATCGGCCCAAAGTGCGCTTGTTGATGATCGACATGTAAGCGCACCATGGGGTTAACCAACCGTGGAAATCACTTTGGGGCCCCAAACCGGTGAGTAATAGTCCATGAAACGGGCCAGCATCCGCCAAAACTGTGAGTGTTGATGACCGACACGTAAATGGACCATAGGGTTCAACCACTATGGAATCGCTTCGGGACCACTAAATGATGAGTAGTAGTCCACGAATCGCGTCGGAATTGACCAAAACTGTGAGTGTTGACGATAGAGACGCAACCGCACCCCGGGGATTGTAAATCGTGGAAATCGCTCTAGGACGCCAAAACGGTGAGTAATAGTACACGAAACGGACCAGAAATTGGCAAAAATTGTGAGTGTCATTGACCGACACGTAAACGCACCACTGGGTTCGTAAATCGTGGAAAACACGCTTGGACCTAAAAACAGAGTAATAGTCCAAGAAACGGGCCAGAATCGGCCAAAACTGCGAGTGTTGATGACCGACACGTAAATGCACCCTGCGGTTCGTTAACCGTGGAAATCACTCCGGTGCCCCAAAACAGTGAGTAATAGTCCATGAAACAGGCCAGAATCAGCCAAAACTGTGAGTGTTGATGACTAACACGTAAGTGCGCCTTGGGATTCAACAACTATGGAAATCACTTCAGGACCAGAAAACGGTGACTAAAAGTCCACAAAACGCGTTAGAATTGGCCAAAACTGTGAGTGTTCATAAGCGACACGTAAGCGCACCCGGGGGTTCCTTAATCATGGAAATCATTCCGGGGCCCCAAAATAGTGAGTAATTGTCCACGAAAAGGGCCAAAATTGGCCAAAACTACTAGTATTGATGACCGACATGTAAACGCACCCCGCGGTTCGTTAATCGTGGAAATCACACCGGGGCCCCAAAACAGTGAGTGTTGATGACCGACACCAAAACGCACCTTGGGGTTCAACAACTATGGAAATCGCTTTGGGACCCCTAAATGGTGAGTAATAGCTCACGAATCGCGTCAAAATTGGCCAAAACTGTGAGTGTTGACGACAGACACGCAAACGCACTCCGGGGATTGTCAATCGTGGAAATCGCTCTGGGATGCCCAAACGGTGAGTAATAGTGCACGAAACGGACAAGAATTGGCCAAAATTGTGAGTGTTTATGACCGACACGTAAACGCACCCCGGAGTTCGTCAATCGTGGAAATCACTCCAGGACCCCAAAACTAAGTAATAATGCAAGGAATGGTCCAAAATCGGCCCAAAGTGCGCTTGTTGATGATCGACATGTAAGCGCGCCATGGGGTTAACCAACCGTGGAAATCACTTTGGGGCCCCAAAACGGTGAGTAATAGTCCATGAAATGGGCCAGCATCGGCCAAAACTGTGAGTGTTGATGACCGACACGTAAACGGACCATAGGGTTCAACCACTATGGAATCGCTTCGGGACCCCTAAATGATGAGTAGTAGTCCACGAATCGCGTCGGAATTGACCAAAACTGTGAGTGTTGACGACAGAGATGCAACCGCACCCCGGGGATTGTAAATCGTGGAAATCGCTCTAGGACGCCAAAAGGTGAGTAATAGTACACGAAACGGACCAGAAATTGGCAAAAATTGTGAGTGTCATTGACCGACACGTAAACGCACCACTGGGTTCGTAAATCGTGGAAATCACGCTTGGACCTAAAAACAGAGTAATAGTCCAAGAAACGGGCCAGAACCGGCCAAAACTGCGTGTGTTGATGACCGACACGTAAATGCACCCTGCGGTTCGTTAACCGTGGAAATCACTCCGGTGCCCCAAAACAGTGAGTAATAGTCCATGAAACAGGCCAGAATCAGCCAAAACTGTGAGTGTTGATGACTAACACGTAAGTGCGCCTTGGGGTTCAACAACTATGGAAATCACTTCAGGACCAGAAAATGGTGACTAAAAGTCCACAAAACGCGTTAGAATTGGCCAAAACTGTGAGTGTTCATAACCGACATGTAAGCGCACCCGGGGGTTCGTTAATCATGGAAATCATTCCGGGGCCCCAAAATAGTGAGTAATTGTCCACGAAAAGGGCCAGAATTGGCCAAAACTACTAGTATTGATGACCGACATGTAAACGCACCCCGTGGTTCGTTAATCGTGGAAATCACATCGGGGCCCCAAAACAGTGAGTGTTGATGACCGACACCAAAACGCACCATGGGGTTCAACAACTATGGAAATCGCTTTGGGACCCCTAAATGGTGAGTAATAGCTCACGAATCGCGTCAGAATTGGCCAAACCTATGAGTGTTGACGACAGACACGCAAACGCACTCCGGGGATTGTCAATCGTGGAAATCGCTCTGGGACGCCCAAACGGTGAGTAATAGTGCACGAAACGGACAAGAATTGGCCAAAATTGTGAGTGTTTATGACCGACACGTAAACGCACCCCGGAGTTCGTCAATCGTGGAAATCACTCCAGGACCCCAAAACTAAGTAATAATGCAAGGAATGGTCCAAAATCGGCCCAAAGTGCGCTTGTTGATGATCGACATGTAAGCGCACCATGGGGTTAACCAACCGTGGAAATCACTTTGGGGCCCCAAATCGGTGAGTAATAGTCCATGAAACGGGCCAGCATCCGCCAAAACTGTGAGTGTTGATGACCGACACGTAAATGGACCATAGGGTTCAACCACTATGGAATCGCTTCGGGACCCCTAAATGATGAGTAGTAGTCCACGAATCGCGTCGGAATTGACCAAAACTGTGAGTGTTGACGACAGAGACGCAACCGCACCCCGGGGATTGTAAATCGTGGAAATCGCTCTAGGACGCCAAAACGGTGAGTAATAGTACACGAAACGGACCAGAAATTGGCAAAAATTGTGAGTGTCATTGACCGACACGTAAACGCACCACTGGGTTCGTAAATCGTGGAAATCACGCTTGGACCTAAAAACAGAGTAATAGTCCAAGAAACGGGCCAGAACCGGCCAAAACTGCGAGTGTTGATGACCGACACGTAAATGCACCCTGCGGTTCGTTAACCGTGGAAATCACTCCGGTGCCCCAAAACAGTGAGTAATAGTCCATGAAACAGGCCAGAATCAGCCAAAACTGTGAGTGTTGATGACTAACACGTAAGTGCGCCTTGGGATTCAACAACTATGGAAATAACTTCAGGACCAGAAAACGGTGACTAAAAGTCCACAAAACGCGTTAGAATTGGCCAAAACTGTGAGTGTTCATAACCGACACGTAAGCGCACCCGGGGGTTCGTTAATCATGGAAATCATTCCGGGGCCCCAAAATAGTGAGTAATTGTCCACGAAAAGGGCCAGAATTGGCCAAAACTACTAGTATTGATGACCGACATGTAAACGCACCCCGCGGTTCGTTAATCGTGGAAATCACACCGGGGCCCCAAAACAGTGAGTGTTGATGACCGACACCAAAACGCACCTTGGGGTTCAACAACTATGGAAATCGCTTTGGGACCCCTAAATGGTGAGTAATAGCTCACGAATCGCGTCAGAATTGGCCAAAACTGTGAGTGTTGACGACAGACACGCAAACGCACTCCGGGGATTGTCAATCGTGGAAATCGCTCTGGGACGCCCAAACGGTGAGTAATAGTGCACGAAACGGACAAGAATTGGCCAAAATTGTGAGTGTTTATGACCGACACGTAAACACACCCCGGAGTTCGTCAATCGTGGAAATCACTCCAGGACCCCAAAACTAAGTAATAATGCAAGGAATGGTCCAAAATCGGCCCAAAGTGCGCTTGTTGATGATCGACATGTAAGCGCACCATGGGGTTAACCAACCGTGGAAATCACTTTGGGGCCCCAAATCGGTGAGTAATTGTCCATGAAATGGGCCAGCATCCGCCAAAACTGTGAGTGTTGATGACCGACACGTAAATGGACCATAGGGTTCAACCACTATGGAATCGCTTCGGGACCCCTAAATGATGAGTAGTAGTCCACGAATCGCGTCGGAATTGACCAAAACTGTGAGTGTTGACGACAGAGACGCAACCGCACCCCGGGGATTGTAAATCGTGGAAATCGCTCTAGGACGCCAAAACGGTGAGTAATAGTACACGAAACGGACCAGAAATTGGCAAAAATTGTGAGTGTCATTGACCGACACGTAAACGCACCACTGGGTTCGTAAATCGTGGAAATCACGCTTGGACCTAAAAACAGAGTAATAGTCCAAGAAACGGGCCAGAACCGGCCAAAACTGCGAGTGTTGATGACCGACACGTAAATGCACCCTGCGGTTCGTTAACCGTGGAAATCACTCCGGTGCCCCAAAACAGTGAGTAATAGTCCATGAAACAGGCCAGAATCAGCCAAAACTGTGAGTGTTGATGACTAACACGTAAGTGCGCCTTGGGATTCAACAACTATGGAAATAACTTCAGGACCAGAAAACGGTGACTAAAAGTAAACAAAACGCGTTAGAATTGGCCAAAACTGTGAGTGTTCATAACCGACACGTAAGCGCACCCGGGGGTTCGTTAATCATGGAAATCATTCCGGGGCCCCAAAATAGTGAGTAATTGTCCACGAAAAGGGCCAGAATTGGCCAAAACTACTAGTATTGATGACCGACATGTAAACGCACCCCGCGGTTCGTTAATCGTGGAAATCACACCGGGGCCCCAAAACAGTGAGTGTTGATGACCGACACCAAAACGCACCTTGGGGTTCAACAACTATGGAAATCGCTTTGGGACCCCTAAATGGTGAGTAATAGCTCACGAATCGCGTCAGAATTGGCCAAAACTGTGAGTGTTGACGACAGACACGCAAACGCACTCCGGGGATTGTCAATCGTGGAAATCGCTCTGGGACGCCCAAACGGTGAGTAATAGTGCACGAAACGGACAAGAATTGGCCAAAATTGTGAGTGTTTATGACCGACACGTAAACGCACCCCGGAGTTCGTCAATCGTGGAGATCACTCCAGGACCCCAAAACTAAGTAATAATGCAAGAAATGGTCCAAAATCGGCCCAAAGTGCGCTTGTTGATGATCGACATGTAAGCGCACCATGGGGTTAACCAACCGTGGAAATCACTTTGGGGCCCCAAAACGGTGAGTAATAGTCCATGAAATGGGCCAGCATCGGCCAAAACTGTGAGTGTTGATGACCGACACGTAAATGGACCATAGGGTTCAACCACTATGGAATCGCTTCGGGACCCCTAAATGATGAGTAGTAGTCCACGAATCGCGTCGGAATTGACCAAAACTGTGAGTGTTGACGACAGAGATGCAACCGCACCCCGGGGATTTTAAATCGTGGAAATCGCTCTAGGACGCCAAAAGGTGAGTAATAGTACACGAAACGGACCAGAAATTGGCAAAAATTGTGAGTGTCGTTGACCGACACGTAAACGCACCACTGGGTTCGTAAATCGTGGAAATCACGCTTGGACCTAAAAACAGAGTAATAGTCCAAGAAACGGGCCAGAACCGGCCAAAACTGCGAGTGTTGATGACCGACACGTAAATGCACCCTGCGGTTCGTTAACCGTGGAAATCACTCCGGTGCCCCAAAACAGTGAGTAATAGTCCATGAAACAGGCCAGAATCAGCCAAAACTGTGAGTGTTGATGACTAACACGTAAGTGCGCCTTGGGGTTCAACAACTATGGAAATCACTTCAGGACCAGAAAACGGTGACTAAAAGTCCACAAAACGCGTTAGAATTGGCCAAAACTGTGAGTGTTCATAACCGACATGTAAGCGCACCCGGGGGTTCGTTAATCATGGAAATCATTCCGGGGCCCCAAAATAGTGAGTAATTGTCCACGAAAAGGGCCAGAATTGGCCAAAACTACTAGTATTGATGACCGACATGTAAACGCACCCCGTGGTTCGTTAATCGTGGAAATCACATCGGGGCCCCAAAACAGTGAGTGTTGATGACCGACACCAAAACGCACCATGGGGTTCAACAACTATGGAAATCGCTTTGGGACCCCTAAATGGTGAGTAATAGCTCACGAATCGCGTCAGAATTGGCCAAAACTGTGAGTGTTGACGACAGACACGCAAACGCACTCCGGGGATTGTCAATCGTGGAAATCGCTCTGGGACGCCCAAACGGTGAGTAATAGTGCACGAAACGGACAAGAATTGGCCAAAATTGTGAGTGTTTATGACCGACACGTAAACGCACCCTGGAGTTCGTCAATCGTGGAAATCACTCCAGGACCCCAAAACTAAGTAATAATGCAAGAAATGGTCCAAAATCGGCCTAAAGTGCGCTTGTTGATGATCGACATGTAAGCGCACCATGGGGTTAACCAACCGTGGAAATCACTTTGGGGCCCCAAAACGGTGAGTAATAGTCCATGAAATGGGCCAGCATCCGCCAAAACTGTGAGTGTTGATGACCGACACGTAAATGGACCATAGGGTTCAACCACTATGGAATCGCTTCGGGACCCCTAAATGATGAGTAGTAGTCCACGAATCGCGTCGGAATTGACCAAAACTGCGAGTGTTGACGACAGAGACGCAACCGCACCCCGGGGATTGTAAATCGTGGAAATCGCTCTAGGACGCCAAAACGGTGAGTAATAGTACACGAAACGGACCAGAAATTGGCAAAAATTGTGAGTGTCATTGACCGACACGTAAACGCACCAGTGGGTTCGTAAATCGTGGAATTCACGCTTGGACCTAAAAACAGAGTAATAGTCCAAGAAACGGGCCAGAACCGGCCAAAATTGCGAGTGTTGATGACTGACACGTAAATGCACCCTGCGGTTCGTTAACCGTGGAAATCACTTTGGTGCCCCATAACAGTGAGTAATAGTCCATGAAACAGGCCAGAATCAGCCAAAACTGTGAGTGTTGATGACTAACACGTAAGTGCGCCTTGGGATTCAACAACTATGGAAATCACTTCAGGACCAGAAAACGGTGACTAAAAGTCCACAAAACGCGTTAGAATTGGCCAAAACTGTGAGTGTTCATAACCGACACGTAAGCGCACCCGGGGGTTCGTTAATCATGGAAATCATTCCGGGGCCCCAAAATAGTGAGTAATTGTCCACGAAAAGGGCCAGAATTGGCCAAAACTACTAGTATTGATGACCGACATGTAAACGCACCCCGCGGTTCGTTAATCGTGGAAATCACACCGGGGCCCCAAAACAGTGAGTGTTGATGACCGACACCAAAACGCACCTTGGGGTTCAACAACTATGGAAATCGCTTTGGGACCCCTAAATGGTGAGTAATAGCTCACGAATCGCGTCAGAATTGGCCAAAACTGTGAGTGTTGACGACAGACACGCAAACGCACTCCGGGGATTGTCAATCGTGGAAATCGCTCTGGGACGCCCAAAC
Organism: Triticum timopheevii; assembly: GCA_963921465.1. Classification (NCBI taxonomy): domain Eukaryota; kingdom Viridiplantae; phylum Streptophyta; class Magnoliopsida; order Poales; family Poaceae; genus Triticum; species Triticum timopheevii. The sequence continues at coordinate 1,687,790 of OY997270.1, forward strand.
GGTGAGTAATAGTGCACGAAACGGACAAGAATTGGCCAAAATTGTGAGTGTTTATGACCGACACGTAAACGCACCCCGGAGTTCGTCAATCGTGGAAATCACTCCAGGACCCCAAAACTAAGTAATAATGCAAGAAATGGTCCAAAATCGGCCCAAAGTGCGCTTGTTGATGATCGACATGTAAGCGCACCATGGGGTTAACCAACCGTGGAAATCACTTTGGGGCCCCAAATCGGTGAGTAATAGTCCATGAAATGGGCCAGCATCCGCCAAAACTGTGAGTGTTGATGACCGACACGTAAATGGACCATAGGGTTCAACCACTATGGAATCGCTTCGGGACCCCTAAATGATGAGTAGTAGTCCACGAATCGCGTCGGAATTGACCAAAACTGTGAGTGTTGACGACAGAGACGCAACCGCACCCCGGGGATTGTAAATCGTGGAAATCGCTCTAGGACGCCAAAACGGTGAGTAATAGTACACGAAACGGACCAGAAATTGGCAAAAATTGTGAGTGTCATTGACCGACACGTAAACGCACCACTGGGTTCGTAAATCGTGGAAATCACGCTTGGACCTAAAAACAGAGTAATAGTCCAAGAAACGGGCCAGAACCGGCCAAAACTGCGAGTGTTGATGACCGACACGTAAATGCACCCTGCGGTTTGTTAACCGTGGAAATCACTCCGGTGCCCCAAAACAGTGAGTAATAGTCCATGAAACAGGCCAGAATCAGCCAAAACTGTGAGTGTTGATGACTAACACGTAAGTGCGCCTTGGGATTCAACAACTATGGAAATCACTTCAGGACCAGAAAACGGTGACTAAAAGTCCACAAAACGCGTTAGAATTGGCCAAAACTGTGAGTGTTCATAACCGACACGTAAGCGCACCCGGGGGTTCGTTAATCATGGAAATCATTCCGGGGCCCCAAAATAGTGAGTAATTGTCCACGAAAAGGGCCAGAATTGGCCAAAACTACTAGTATTGATGACCGACATGTAAACGCACCCCGCGGTTCGTTAATCGTGGAAATCACACCGGGGCCCCAAAACAGTGAGTGTTGATGACCGACACCAAAACGCACCTTGGGGTTCAACAACTATGGAAATCGCTTTGGGACCCCTAAATGGTGAGTAATAGCTCACGAATCGCGTCAGAATTGGCCAAAACTGTGAGTGTTGACGACAGACACGCAAACGCACTCCGGGGATTGTCAATCGTGGAAATCGCTCTGGGACGCCCAAACGGTGAGTAATAGTGCACGAAACGGACAAGAATTGGCCAAAATTGTGAGTGTTTATGACCGACACGTAAACGCACCCCGGAGTTCGTCAATCGTGGAAATCACTCCAGGACCCCAAAACTAAGTAATAATGCAAGAAATGGTCCAAAATCGGCCCAAAGTGCGCTTGTTGATGATCGACATGTAAGCGCACCATGGGGTTAACCAACCGTGGAAATCACTTTGGGGCCCCAAATCGGTGAGTAATAGTCCATGAAATGGGCCAGCATCCGCCAAAACTGTGAGTGTTGATGACCGACACGTAAATGGACCATAGGGTTCAACCACTATGGAATCGCTTCGGGACCCCTAAATGATGAGTAGTAGTCCACGAATCGCGTCGGAATTGACCAAAACTGTGAGTGTTGACGACAGAGACGCAACCGCACCCCGGGGATTGTAAATCGTGGAAATCGCTCTAGGACGCCAAAACGGTGAGTAATAGTACACGAAACGGACCAGAAATTGGCAAAAATTGTGAGTGTCATTGACCGACACGTAAACGCACCACTGGGTTCGTAAATCGTGGAAATCACGCTTGGACCTAAAAACAGAGTAATAGTCCAAGAAACGGGCCAGAACCGGCCAAAACTGCGAGTGTTGATGACCGACACGTAAATGCACCCTGCGGTTTGTTAACCGTGGAAATCACTCCGGTGCCCCAAAACAGTGAGTAATAGTCCATGAAACAGGCCAGAATCAGCCAAAACTGTGAGTGTTGATGACTAACACGTAAGTGCGCCTTGGGATTCAACAACTATGGAAATCACTTCAGGACCAGAAAACGGTGACTAAAAGTCCACAAAACGCGTTAGAATTGGCCAAAACTGTGAGTGTTCATAACCGACACGTAAGCGCACCCGGGGGTTCGTTAATCATGGAAATCATTCCGGGGCCCCAAAATAGTGAGTAATTGTCCACGAAAAGGGCCAGAATTGGCCAAAACTACTAGTATTGATGACCGACATGTAAACGCACCCCGCGGTTCGTTAATCGTGGAAATCACACCGGGGCCCCAAAACAGTGAGTGTTGATGACCGACACCAAAACGCACCTTGGGGTTCAACAACTATGGAAATCGCTTTGGGACCCCTAAATGGTGAGTAATAGCTCACGAATCGCGTCAGAATTGGCCAAAACTGTGAGTGTTGACGACAGACACGCAAACGCACTCCGGGGATTGTCAATCGTGGAAATCGCTCTGGGACGCCCAAACGGTGAGTAATACTGCACGAAACGGACAAGAATTGGCCAAAATTGTGAGTGTTTATGACCGACACGTAAACACACCCCGGAGTTCGTCAATCGTGGAAATCACTCCAGGACCCCAAAACTAAGTAATAATGCAAGGAATGGTCCAAAATCGGCCCAAAGTGCGCTTGTTGATGATCGACATGTAAGCGCACCATGGGGTTAACCAACCGTGGAAATCACTTTGGGGCCCCAAATCGGTGAGTAATAGTCCATGAAATGGGCCAGCATCCGCCAAAACTGTGAGTGTTGATGACCGACACGTAAATGGACCATAGGGTTCAACCACTATGGAATCGCTTTGGGACCCCTAAATGATGAGTAGTAGTCCACGAATCGCGTCGGAATTGACCAAAACTGTGAGTGTTGACGACAGAGACGCAACCGCACCCCGGGGATTGTAAATCGTGGAAATCGCTCTAGGACGCCAAAACGGTGAGTAATAGTACACGAAACAGACCAGAAATTGGCAAAAATTGTGAGTGTCATTGACCGACACGTAAACGCACCACTGGGTTCGTAAATCGTGGAAATCACGCTTGGACCTAAAAACAGAGTAATAGTCCAAGAAACGGGCCAGAACCGGCCAAAACTGCGAGTGTTGATGACCGACACGTAAATGCACCCTGCGGTTCGTTAACCGTGGAAATCACTCCGGTGCCCCAAAACAGTGAGTAATAGTCCATGAAACAGGCCAGAATCAGCCAAAACTGTGAGTGTTGATGACTAACACGTAAGTGCGCCTTGGGATTCAACAACTATGGAAATCACTTCAGGACCAGAAAACGGTGACTAAAAGTCCACAAAACGCGTTAGAATTGGCCAAAACTGTGAGTGTTCATAACCGACACGTAAGCGCACCCGGGGGTTCGTTAATCATGGAAATCATTCCGGGGCCCCAAAATAGTGAGTAATTGTCCACGAAAAGGGCCAGAATTGGCCAAAACTACTAGTATTGATGACCGACATGTAAACGCACCCCGCGGTTCGTTAATCGTGGAAATCAAACGGGGCCCCAAAACAGTGAGTGTTGATGACCGACACCAAAACGCACCTTGGGGTTCAACAACTATGGAAATCGCTTTGGGACCCCTAAATGGTGAGTAATAGCTCACGAATCGCGTCAGAATTGGCCAAAACTGTGAGTGTTGACGACAGACACGCAAACGCACTCCGGGGATTGTCAATCGTGGAAATCGCTCTGGGACGCCCAAACGGTGAGTAATAGTGCACGAAACGGACAAGAATTGGCCAAAATTGTGAGTGTTTATGACCGACACGTAAACACACCCCGGAGTTCGTCAATCGTGGAAATCACTCCAGGACCCCAAAACTAAGTAATAATGCAAGGAATGGTCCAAAATCGTCCCAAAGTGCGCTTGTTGATGATCGACATGTAAGCGCACCATGGGTTTAACCAACCGTGGAAATCACTTTGGGGCCCCAAATCGGTGAGTAATAGTCCATGAAATGGGCCAGCATCCGCCAAAACTGTGAGTGTTGATGACCGACACGTAAATGGACCATAGGGTTCAACCACTATGGAATCGCTTCGGGACCCCTAAATGATGAGTAGTAGTCCACGAATCGCGTCGGAATTGACCAAAACTGTGAGTGTTGACGACAGAGACGCAACCGCACCCCGGGGATTGTAAATCGTGGAAATCGCTCTAGGACGCCAAAACGGTGAGTAATAGTACACGAAACGGACCAGAAATTGGCAAAAATTGTGAGTGTCATTGACCGACACGTAAACGCACCACTCGGTTCGTAAATCGTGGAAATCACGCTTGGACCTAAAAACAGAGTAATAGTCCAAGAAACGGGCCAGAACCGGCCAAAACTGCGAGTGTTGATGACCGACACGTAAATGCACCCTGCGGTTTGTTAACCGTGGAAATCACTCCGGTGCCCCAAAACAGTGAGTAATAGTCCATGAAACAGGCCAGAATCAGCCAAAACTGTGAGTGTTGATGACTAACACGTAAGTGCGCCTTGGGATTCAACAACTATGGAAATCACTTCAGGACCAGAAAACGGTGACTAAAAGTCCACAAAACGCGTTAGAATTGGCCAAAACTGTGAGTGTTCATAACCGACACGTAAGCGCACCCGGGGGTTCGTTAATCATGGAAATCATTCCGGGGCCCCAAAATAGTGAGTAATTGTCCATGAAAAGGGCCAGAATTGGCCAAAACTACTAGTATTGATGACCGACATGTAAACGCACCCCGCGGTTCGTTAATCGTGGAAATCACACCGGGGCCCCAAAACAGTGAGTGTTGATGACCGACACCAAAACGCACCTTGGGGTTCAACAACTATGGAAATCGCTTTGGGACCCCTAAATGGTGAGTAATAGCTCACGAATCGCGTCAGAATTGGCCAAAACTGTGAGTGTTGACGACAGACACGCAAACGCACTCCGGGGATTGTCAATCGTGGAAATCGCTCTGGGACGCCCAAACGGTGAGTAATACTGCACGAAACGGACAAGAATTGGCCAAAATTGTGAGTGTTTATGACCGACACGTAAACACACCCCGGAGTTCGTCAATCGTGGAAATCACTCCAGGACCCCAAAACTAAGTAATAATGCAAGGAATGGTCCAAAATCGGCCCAAAGTGCGCTTGTTGATGATCGACATGTAACCGCACCATGGGGTTAACCAACCGTGGAAATCACTTTGGGGCCCCAAATCGGTGAGTAATAGTCCATGAAATGGGCCAGCATCCGCCAAAACTGTGAGTGTTGATGACCGACACGTAAATGGACCATAGGGTTCAACCACTATGGAATCGCTTCGGGACCCCTAAATGATGAGTAGTAGTCCACGAATCGCGTCGGAATTGACCAAAACTGTGAGTGTTGACGACAGAGACGCAACCGCACCCCGGGGATTGTAAATCGTGGAAATCGCTCTAGGACGCCAAAATGGTGAGTAATAGTACACGAAACAGACCAGAAATTGGCAAAAATTGTGAGTGTCATTGACCGACACGTAAACGCACCACTGGGTTCGTAAATCGTGGAAATCACGCTTGGACCTAAAAACAGAGTAATAGTCCAAGAAACGGGCCAGAACCGGCCAAAACTGCGAGTGTTGATGACCGACACGTAAATGCACCCTGCGGTTCGTTAACCGTGGAAATCACTCCGGTGCCCCAAAACAGTGAGTAATAGTCCATGAAACAGGCCAGAATCAGCCAAAACTGTGAGTGTTGATGACTAACACGTAAGTGCGCCTTGGGATTCAACAACTATGGAAATCACTTCAGGACCAGAAAACGGTGACTAAAAGTCCACAAAACGCGTTAGAATTGGCCAAAACTGTGAGTGTTCATAACCGACACGTAAGCGCACCCGGGGGTTCGTTAATCATGGAAATCATTCCGGGGCCCCAAAATAGTGAGTAATTGTCCACGAAAAGGGCCAGAATTGGCCAAAACTACTAGTATTGATGACCGACATGTAAACGCACCCCGCGGTTCGTTAATCGTGGAAATCAAACGGGGCCCCAAAACAGTGAGTGTTGATGACCGACACCAAAACGCACCTTGGGGTTCAACAACTATGGAAATCGCTTTGGGACCCCTAAATGGTGAGTAATAGCTCACGAATCGCGTCAGAATTGGCCAAAACTGTGAGTGTTGACGACAGACACGCAAACGCACTCCGGGGATTGTCAATCGTGGAAATCGCTCTGGGACGCCCAAACGGTGAGTAATAGTGCACGAAACGGACAAGAATTGGCCAAAATTGTGAGTGTTTATGACCGACACGTAAACACACCCCGGAGTTCGTCAATCGTGGAAATCACTCCAGGACCCCAAAACTAAGTAATAATGCAAGGAATGGTCCAAAATAGGCCCAAAGTGCGCCTGTTGATGATCGACATGTAAGCGCACCACGGGGTTAACCAACCGTGGAAATCACTTTGGGGCCCCAAATCGGTGAGTAATAGTCCATGAAATGGGCCAGCATCCGCCAAAACTGTGAGTGTTGATGACCGACACGTAAATGGACCATAGGGTTAAACCACTATGGAATCGCTTCGGGACCCCTAAATGATGAGTAGTAGTCCACGAATCGCGTCGGAATTGACCAAAACTGTGAGTGTTGACGACAGAGACGCAACCGCACCCCGGGGATTGTAAATCGTGGAAATCGCTCTAGGACGCCAAAACGGTGAGTAATAGTACACGAAACGGACCAGAAATTGGCAAAAATTGTGAGTGTCATTGACCGACACGTAAACGCACCACTCGGTTCGTAAATCGTGGAAATCACGCTTGGACCTAAAAACAGAGTAATAGTCCAAGAAACGGGCCAGAACCGGCCAAAACTGCGAGTGTTGATGACCGACACGTAAATGCACCCTGCGGTTCGTTAACCGTGGAAATCACTCCGGTGCCCCATAACAGTGAGTAATAGTCCATGAAACAGGCCAGAATCAGCCAAAACTGTGAGTGTTGATGACTAACACGTAAGTGCGCCTTGGGATTCAACAACTATGGAAATCACTTCAGGACCAGAAAACGGTGACTAAAAGTCCACAAAACGCGTTAGAATTGGCCAAAACTGTGAGTGTTCATAACCGACACATAAGCGCACCCGGGGGTTCGTTAATCATGGAAATCATTCCGGGGCCCAAAATAGTGAGTAATTGTCCACGAAAAGGGCCAGAATTGGCCAAAACTACTAGTATTGATGACCGACATGTAAACGCACCCCGCGGTTCGTTAATCGTGGAAATCACACCGGGGCCCCAAAACAGTGAGTGTTGATGACCGACACCAAAACGCACCTTGGGGTTCAACAACTATGGAAATCGCTTTGGGACCCCTAAATGGTGAGTAATAGCTCACGAATCACGTCAGAATTGGCCAAAACTGTGAGTGTTGACGACAGACACGCAAACGCACTCCGGGGATTGTCAATCGTGGAAATCGCTCTGGGACGCCCAAACGGTGAGTAATAGTGCACGAAACGGACAAGAATTGGCCAAAATTGTGAGTGTTTATGACCGACACGTAAACGCACCCCGGAGTTCGTCAATCGTGGAAATCACTCCAGGACCCCAAAACTAAGTAATAATGCAAGAAATGGTCCAAAATAGGCCCAAAGTGCGCTTGTTGATGATCGACATGTAAGCGCACCATGGGGTTAACCAACCGTGGAAATCACTTTGGGGCCCCAAAACGGGGAGTAATAGTCCATGAAATGGGCCAGCATCGGCCAAACCTGTGAGTGTTGATGACCGACACGTAAATGGACCATAGGGTTCAACCACTATGGAATCGCTTCGGGACCCCTAAATGATGAGTAGTAGTCCACGAATCGCGTCGGAATTGACCAAAACTGTGAGTGTTGACGACAGAGATGCAACCGCACCCCGGGGATTTTAAATTGTGGAAATCGCTCTAGGACGCCAAAAGGTGAGTAATAGTACACGAAACGGACCAGAAATTGGCAAAAATTGTGAGTGTCATTGACCGACACGTAAACGCACCACTGGGTTCGTAAATCGTGGAAATCACGCTTGGACCTAAAAACAGAGTAATAGTCCAAGAAACGGGCCAGAACCGGCCAAAACTGCGAGTGTTGATGACCGACACGTAAATGCACCCTGCGGTTCGTTAACCGTGGAAATCACTCCGGTGCCCCATAACAGTGAGTAATAGTCCATGAAACAGGCCAGAATCAGCCAAAACTGTGAGTGTTGATGACTAACACGTAAGTGCGCCTTGGGATTCAACAACTATGGAAATCACTTCAGGACCAGAAAACGGTGACTAAAAGTCCACAAAACGCGTTAGAATTGGCCAAAACTGTGAGTGTTCATAACCGACACATAAGCGCACCCGGGGGTTCGTTAATCATGGAAATCATTCCGGGGCCCAAAATAGTGAGTAATTGTCCACGAAAAGGGCCAGAATTGGCCAAAACTACTAGTATTGATGACCGACATGTAAACGCACCCCGCGGTTCGTTAATCGTGGAAATCACACCGGGGCCCCAAAACAGTGAGTGTTGATGACCGACACCAAAACGCACCTTGGGGTTCAACAACTATGGAAATCGCTTTGGGACCCCTAAATGGTGAGTAATAGCTCACGAATCACGTCAGAATTGGCCAAAACTGTGAGTGTTGACGACAGACACGCAAACGCACTCCGGGGATTGTCAATCGTGGAAATCGCTCTGGGACGCCCAAACGGTGAGTAATAGTGCACGAAACGGACAAGAATTGGCCAAAATTGTGAGTGTTTATGACCGACACGTAAACGCACCCCGGAGTTCGTCAATCGTGGAAATCACTCCAGGACCCCAAAACTAAGTAATAATGCAAGAAATGGTCCAAAATAGGCCCAAAGTGCGCTTGTTGATGATCGACATGTAAGCGCACCATGGGGTTAACCAACCGTGGAAATCACTTTGGGGCCCCAAAACGGGGAGTAATAGTCCATGAAATGGGCCAGCATCGGCCAAACCTGTGAGTGTTGATGACCGACACGTAAATGGACCATAGGGTTCAACCACTATGGAATCGCTTCGGGACCCCTAAATGATGAGTAGTAGTCCACGAATCGCGTCGGAATTGACCAAAACTGTGAGTGTTGACGACAGAGATGCAACCGCACCCCGGGGATTTTAAATTGTGGAAATCGCTCTAGGACGCCAAAAGGTGAGTAATAGTACACGAAACGGACCAGAAATTGGCAAAAATTGTGAGTGTCATTGACCGACACGTAAACGCACCACTGGGTTCGTAAATCGTGGAAATCACGCTTGGACCTAAAAACAGAGTAATAGTCCAAGAAACGGGCCAGAACCGGCCAAAACTGCGAGTGTTGATGACCGACACGTAAATGCACCCTGCGGTTCGTTAACCGTGGAAATCACTCCGGTGCCCCAAAACAGTGAGTAATAGTCCATGAAACAGGCCAGAATCAGCCAAAACTGTGAGTGTTGATGACTAACACGTAAGTGCGCCTTGGGGTTCAACAACTATGGAAATCACTTCAGGACCAGAAAACGATGACTAAAAGTCCACAAAACGCGTTAGAATTGGCCAAAACTGTGAGTGTTCATAACCGACATGTAAGCGCACCCGGGGGTTCGTTAATCATGGAAATCATTCCGGGGCCCCAAAATAGTGAGTAATTGTCCACGAAAAGGGCCAGAATTGGCCAAAACTACTAGTATTGATGACCGACATGTAAACGCACCCCGTGGATCGTTAATCGTGGAAATCACATCGGGGCCCCAAAACAGTGAGTGTTGATGACCGACACCAAAACGCACCATGGGGTTCAACAACTATGGAAATCGCTTTGGGACCCCTAAATGGTGAGTAATAGCTCACGAATCGCGTCAGAATTGGCCAAAACTGTGAGTGTTGACGACAGACACGCAAACGCACTCCGGAGATTGTCAATCATGGAAATCGCTCTGGGACGCCCAAACGGTGAGTAATAGTGCATGAAACGGACAAGAATTGGCCAAAATTGTGAGTGTTTATGACCGACACGTAAACGCACCCCGGAGTTCGTCAATCGTGGAAATCACTCCAGGACCCCAAAACTAAGTAATAATGCAAGGAATGGTCCAAAATCGGCCCAAAGTGCGCTTGTTGATGATCGACATGTAACCGCACCATGGGGTTAACCAACCGTGGAAATCACTTTGGGGCCCCAAAACGGGGAGTAATAGTCCATGAAATGGGCCAGCATCCGCCAAAACTGTGAGTGTTGATGACCGACACGTAAATGGACCATAGGGTTCAACCACTATGGAATCGCTTCGGGACCCCTAAATGATGAGTAGTAGTCCACGAATCGCGTCGGAATTGACCAAAACTGTGAGTGTTGACGACAGAGACGCAACCGCACCCCGGGGATTGTAAATCGTGGAAATCGCTCTAGGACGCCAAAACGGTGAGTAATAGTACACGAAACGGACCAGAAATTGGCAAAAATTGTGAGTGTCATTGACCGACACGTAAATGCACCACTGGGTTCGTAAGTCGTGGAAATCACGCTTGGACCTAAAAACAGAGTAATAGTCCAAGAAACGGGCCAGAACCGGCCAAAACTGCGAGTGTTGATGACCGACACGTAAATGCACCCTGCGGTTCGTTAACCGTGGAAATCACTCCGGTGCCCCAAAACAGTGAGTAATAGTCCATGAAACAGGCCAGAATCAGCCAAAACTGTGAGTGTTGATGACTAACACCTAAGTGCGCCTTGGGATTCAACAACTATGGAAATCACTTCAGGACCAGAAAACGGTGACTAAAAGTCCACAAAACGCGTTAGAATTGGCCAAAACTGTGAGTGTTCATAACCGACACGTAAGCGCACCCGGGGGTTCGTTAGTCATGGAAATCATTCCGGGGCCCCAAAATAGTGAGTAATTGTCCACGAAAAGGGCCAGAATTGGCCAAAACTACTAGTATTGATGACCGACATGTAAACGCACCCCACGGTTCGTTAATCGTGGAAATCACACCGGGGCCCCAAAACAGTGAGTGTTGATGACCGACACCAAAACGCACCTTGGGGTTCAACAACTATGGAAATCGCTTTGGGACCCCTAAATGGTGAGTAATAGCTCATGAATCGCGTCAGAATTGGCCAAAACTGTGAGTGTTGACGACAGACACGCAAACGCACTCCGGGGATTGTCAATCGTGGAAATCGCTCTGGGACGCCCAAACGGTGAGTAATAGTGCACGAAACAGACAAGAATTGGCCAAAATTGTGAGTGTTTATGACCGACACGTAAACGCACCCCGGAGTTCGTCAATCGTGGAAATCACTCCAGGACCCCAAAACTAAGTAATAATGCAAGAAATGGTCCAAAATAGGCCCAAAGTGCGGTTGTTGATGATCGACATGTAAGCGCACCACGGGGTTAACCAACCGTGGAAATCACTTTGGGGCCCCAAAACGGGGAGTAATAGTCCATGAAATGGGCCAGCATCCGCCAAAACTGTGAGTGTTGATGACCGACACGTAAATGGACCATAGGGTTCAACCACTATGGAATCGCTTCGGGACCCCTAAATGATGAGTAGTAGTCCACGAATCGCGTCGGAATTGACCAAAACTGTGAGTGTTGACGACAGAGACGCAACCGCACCCCGGGGATTGTAAATCGTGGAAATCGCTCTAGGACGCCAAAACGGTGAGTAATAGTACACGAAACGGACCAGAAATTGGCAAAAATTGTGAGTGTCATTGACCGACACGTAAACGCACCACTGGGTTCGTAAATCGTGGAAATCACGCTTGGACCTAAAAACAGAGTAATAGTCCAAGAAACGGGCCAGAACCGGCCAAAACTGCGAGTGTTGATGACCGACACGTAAATGCACCCTGCGGTTCGTTAACCGTGGAAATCACTCCGGTGCCCCATAACAGTGAGTAATAGTCCATGAAACAGGCCAGAATCAGCCAAAACTGTGAGTGTTGATGACTAACACGTAAGTGCGCCTTGGGATTCAACAACTATGGAAATCACTTCAGGACCAGAAAACGGTGACTAAAAGTCCACAAAACGCGTTAGAATTGGCCAAAACTGTGAGTGTTCATAACCGACACGTAAGCGCACCCGGGGGTTCGTTAATCATGGAAATCATTCCGGGGCCCCAAAATAGTGAGTAATTGTCCACGAAAAGGGCCAGAATTGGCCAAAACTACTAGTATTGATGACCGACATGTAAACGCACCCCGCGGTTCGTTAATCGTGGAAATCACACCGGGGCCCCAAAACAGTGAGTGTTGATGACCGACACCAAAACGCACCTTGGGGTTCAACAACTATGGAAATCGCTTTGGGACCCCTAAATGGTGAGTAATAGCTCATGAATCGCGTCAGAATTGGCCAAAACTGTGAGTGTTGACGACAGACACGCAAACGCACTCCGGGGATTGTCAATCGTGGAAATCGCTCTGGGACGCCCAAACGGTGAGTAATAGTGCACGAAACAGACAAGAATTGGCCAAAATTGTGAGTGTTTATGACCGACACGTAAACGCACCCCGGAGTTCGTCAATCGTGGAAATCACTCCAGGACCCCAAAACTAAGTAATAATGCAAGAAATGGTCCAAAATAGGCCCAAAGTGCGCTTGTTGATGATCGACATGTAAGCGCACCACGGGGTTAACCAACCGTGGAAATCACTTTGGGGCCCCAAAACGGGGAGTAATAGTCCATGAAATGGGCCAGCATCCGCCAAAACTGTGAGTGTTGATCACCGACACGTAAATGGACCATAGGGTTCAACCACTATGGAATCGCTTCGGGACCCCTAAATGATGAGTAGTAGTCCACGAATCGCGTCGGAATTGACCAAAACTGTGAGTGTTGACGACAGAGACGCAACCGCACCCCGGGGATTGTAAATCGTGGAAATCGCTCTAGGACGCCAAAACGGTGAGTAATAGTACACGAAACGGACCAGAAATTGGCAAAAATTGTGAGTGTCATTGACCGACACGTAAACGCACCACTGGGTTCGTAAATCGTGGAAATCACGCTTGGACCTAAAAACAGAGTAATAGTCCAAGAAACGGGCCAGAACCGGCCAAAACTGCGAGTGTTGATGACCGACACGTAAATGCACCCTGCGGTTCGTTAACCGTGGAAATCACTCCGGTGCCCCAAAACAGTGAGTAATAGTCCATGAAAGAGGCCAGAATCAGCCAAAACTGTGAGTGTTGATGACTAACACGTAAGTGCGCCTTGGGATTCAACAACTATGGAAATCACTTCAGGACCAGAAAACGGTGACTAAAAGTCCACAAAACGCGTTAGAATTGGCCAAAACTGTGAGTGTTCATAACCGACACGTAAGCGCACCCGGGGGTTCGTTAGTCATGGAAATCATTCCGGGGCCCCAAAATAGTGAGTATTTGTCCACGAAAAGGGCCAGAATTGGCCAAAACTACTAGTATTGATGACCGACATGTAAACGCACCCCACGGTTCGTTAATCGTGGAAATCACACCGGGGCCCCAAAACAGTGAGTGTTGATGACCGACACCAAAACGCACCTTGGGGTTCAACAACTATGGAAATCGCTTTGGGACCCCTAAATGGTGAGTAATAGCTCATGAATCGCGTCAGAATTGGCCAAAACTGTGAGTGTTGACGACAGACACGCAAACGCACTCCGGGGATTGTCAATCGTGGAAATCGCTCTGGGACGCCCAAACGGTGAGTAATAGTGCACGAAACAGACAAGAATTGGCCAAAATTGTGAGTGTTTATGACCGACACGTAAACGCACCCCGGAGTTCGTCAATCGTGGAAATCACTCCAGGACCCCAAAACTAAGTAATAATGCAAGAAATGGTCCAAAATAGGCCCAAAGTGCGCTTGTTGATGATCGACATGTAAGCGCACCACGGGGTTAACCAACCGTGGAAATCACTTTGGGGCCCCAAAACGGGGAGTAATAGTCCATGAAATGGGCCAGCATCCGCCAAAACTGTGAGTGTTGATGACCGACACGTAAATGGACCATAGGGTTCAACCACTATGGAATCGCTTCGGGACCCCTAAATGATGAGTAGTAGTCCACGAATCGCGTCGGAATTGACCAAAACTGTGAGTGTTGACGACAGAGACGCAACCGCACCCCGGGGATTGTAAATCGTGGAAATCGCTCTAGGACGCCAAAACGGTGAGTAATAGTACACGAAACGGACCAGAAATTGGCAAAAATTGTGAGTGTCATTGACCGACACGTAAACGCACCACTGGGTTCGTAAATCGTGGAAATCACGCTTGGACCTAAAAACAGAGTAATAGTCCAAGAAACGGGCCAGAACCGGCCAAAACTGCGAGTGTTGATGACCGACACGTAAATGCACCCTGCGGTTCGTTAACCGTGGAAATCACTCCGGTGCCCCAAAACAGTGAGTAATAGTCCATGAAACAGGCCAGAATCAGCCAAAACTGTGAGTGTTGATGACTAACACGTAAGTGCGCCTTGGGATTCAACAACTATGGAAATCACTTCAGGACCAGAAAACGGTGACTAAAAGTCCACAAAACGCGTTAGAATTGGCCAAAACTGTGAGTGTTCATAACCGACACGTAAGCGCACCCGGGGGTTCGTTAGTCATGGAAATCATTCCGGGGCCCCAAAATAGTGAGTAATTGTCCACGAAAAGGGCCAGAATTGGCCAAAACTACTAGTATTGATGACCGACATGTAAACGCACCCCACGGTTCGTTAATCGTGGAAATCACACCGGGGCCCCAAAACAGTGAGTGTTGATGACCGACACCAAAACGCACCTTGGGGTTCAACAACTATGGAAATCGCTTTGGGACCCCTAAATGGTGAGTAATAGCTCATGAATCGCGTCAGAATTGGCCAAAACTGTGAGTGTTGACGACAGACACGCAAACGCACTCCGGGGATTGTCAATCGTGGAAATCGCTCTGGGACGCCCAAACGGTGAGTAATAGTGCACGAAACAGACAAGAATTGGCCAAAATTGTGAGTGTTTATGACCGACACGTAAACGCACCCCGGAGTTCGTCAATCGTGGAAATCACTCCAGGACCCCAAAACTAAGTAATAATGCAAGAAATGGTCCAAAATAGGCCCAAAGTGCGGTTGTTGATGATCGACATGTAAGCGCACCACGGGGTTAACCAACCGTGGAAATCACTTTGGGGCCCCAAAACGGGGAGTAATAGTCCATGAAATGGGCCAGCATCCGCCAAAACTGTGAGTGTTGATGACCGACACGTAAATGGACCATAGGGTTCAACCACTATGGAATCGCTTCGGGACCCCTAAATGATGAGTAGTAGTCCACGAATCGCGTCGGAATTGACCAAAACTGTGAGTGTTGACGACAGAGACGCAACCGCACCCCGGGGATTGTAAATCGTGGAAATCGCTCTAGGACGCCAAAACGGTGAGTAATAGTACACGAAACGGACCAGAAATTGGCAAAAATTGTGAGTGTCATTGACCGACACGTAAACGCACCACTGGGTTCGTAAATCGTGGAAATCACGCTTGGACCTAAAAACAGAGTAATAGTCCAAGAAACGGGCCAGAACCGGCCAAAACTGCGAGTGTTGATGACCGACACGTAAATGCACCCTGCGGTTCGTTAACCGTGGAAATCACTCCGGTGCCCCAAAACAGTGAGTAATAGTCCATGAAACAGGCCAGAATCAGCCAAAACTGTGAGTGTTGATGACTAACACGTAAGTGCGCCTTGGGATTCAACAACTATGGAAATCACTTCAGGACCAGAAAACGGTGACTAAAAGTCCACAAAACGCGTTAGAATTGGCCAAAACTGTGAGTGTTCATAACCGACACGTAAGCGCACCCGGGGGTTCGTTAGTCATGGAAATCATTCCGGGGCCCCAAAATAGTGAGTAATTGTCCACGAAAAGGGCCAGAATTGGCCAAAACTACTAGTATTGATGACCGACATGTAAACGCACCCCACGGTTCGTTAATCGTGGAAATCACACCGGGGCCCCAAAACAGTGAGTGTTGATGACCGACACCAAAACGCACCTTGGGGTTCAACAACTATGGAAATCGCTTTGGGACCCCTAAATGGTGAGTAATAGCTCATGAATCGCGTCAGAATTGGCCAAAACTGTGAGTGTTGACGACAGACACGCAAACGCACTCCGGGGATTGTCAATCGTGGAAATCGCTCTGGGACGCCCAAACGGTGAGTAATAGTGCACGAAACAGACAAGAATTGGCCAAAATTGTGAGTGTTTATGACCGACACGTAAACGCACCCCGGAGTTCGTCAATCGTGGAAATCACTCCAGGACCCCAAAACTAAGTAATAATGCAAGAAATGGTCCAAAATAGGCCCAAAGTGCGCTTGTTGATGATCGACATGTAAGCGCACCACGGGGTTAACCAACCGTGGAAATCACTTTGGGGCCCCAAAACGGGGAGTAATAGTCCATGAAATGGGCCAGCATCCGCCAAAACTGTGAGTGTTGATCACCGACACGTAAATGGACCATAGGGTTCAACCACTATGGAATCGCTTCGGGACCCCTAAATGATGAGTAGTAGTCCACGAATCGCGTCGGAATTGACCAAAACTGTGAGTGTTGACGACAGAGACGCAACCGCACCCCGGGGATTGTAAATCGTGGAAATCGCTCTAGGACGCCAAAACGGTGAGTAATAGTACACGAAACGGACCAGAAATTGGCAAAAATTGTGAGTGTCATTGACCGACACGTAAACGCACCACTGGGTTCGTAAATCGTGGAAATCACGCTTGGACCTAAAAACAGAGTAATAGTCCAAGAAACGGGCCAGAACCGGCCAAAACTGCGAGTGTTGATGACCGACACGTAAATGCACCCTGCGGTTCGTTAACCGTGGAAATCACTCCGGTGCCCCAAAACAGTGAGTAATAGTCCATGAAAGAGGCCAGAATCAGCCAAAATTGTGAGTGTTGATGACTAACACGTAAGTGCGCCTTGGGATTCAACAACTATGGAAATCACTTCAGGACCAGAAAACGGTGACTAAAAGTCCACAAAACGCGTTAGAATTGGCCAAAACTGTGAGTGTTCATAACCGACACGTAAGCGCACCCGGGGGTTCGTTAGTCATGGAAATCATTCCATGGCCCCAAAATAGTGAGTATTTGTCCACGAAAAGGGCCAGAATTGGCCAAAACTACTAGTATTGATGACCGACATGTAAACGCACCCCACGGTTCGTTAATCGTGGAAATCACACCGGGGCCCCAAAACAGTGAGTGTTGATGACCGACACCAAAACGCACCTTGGGGTTCAACAACTATGGAAATCGCTTTGGGACCCCTAAATGGTGAGTAATAGCTCATGAATCGCGTCAGAATTGGCCAAAACTGTGAGTGTTGACGACAGACACGCAAACGCACTCCGGGGATTGTCAATCGTGGAAATCGCTCTGGGACGCCCAAACGGTGAGTAATAGTGCACGAAACAGACAAGAATTGGCCAAAATTGTGAGTGTTTATGACCGACACGTAAACGCACCCCGGAGTTCGTCAATCGTGGAAATCACTCCAGGACCCCAAAACTAAGTAATAATGCAAGAAATGGTCCAAAATAGGCCCAAAGTGCGCTTGTTGATGATCGACATGTAAGCGCACCATGGGGTTAACCAACCGTGGAAATCACTTTGGGGCCCCAAAACGGGGAGTAATAGTCCATGAAATGGGCCAGCATCCGCCAAAACTGTGAGTGTTGATGACCGACACGTAAATGGACCATAGGGTTCAACCACTATGGAATCGCTTCGGGACCCCTAAATGATGAGTAGTAGTCCACGAATCGCGTCGGAATTGACCAAAACTGTGAGTGTTGACGACAGAGACGCAACCGCACCCCGGGGATTGTAAATCGTGGAAATCGCTCTAGGACGCCAAAACGGTGAGTAATAGTACACGAAACGGACCAGAAATTGGCAAAAATTGTGAGTGTCATTGACCGACACGTAAACGCACCACTGGGTTCGTAAATCGTGGAAATCACGCTTGGACCTAAAAACAGAGTAATAGTCCAAGAAACGGGCCAGAACCGGCCAAAACTGCGAGTGTTGATGACCGACACGTAAATGCACCCTGCGGTTCGTTAACCGTGGAAATCACTCCGGTGCCCCAAAACAGTGAGTAATAGTCCATGAAACAGGCCAGAATCAGCCAAAACTGTGAGTGTTGATGACTAACACGTAAGTGCGCCTTGGGATTCAACAACTATGGAAATCACTTCAGGACCAGAAAACGGTGACTAAAAGTCCACAAAACGCGTTAGAATTGGCCAAAACTGTGAGTGTTCATAACCGACACGTAAGCGCACCCGGGGGTTCGTTAGTCATGGAAATCATTCCGGGGCCCCAAAATAGTGAGTAATTGTCCACGAAAAGGGCCAGAATTGACCAAAACTACTAGTATTGATGACCGACATGTAAACGCACCCCACGGTTCGTTAATCGTGGAAATCACACCGGGGCCCCAAAACAGTGAGTGTTGATGACCGACACCAAAACGCACCTTGGGGTTCAACAACTATGGAAATCGCTTTGGGACCCCTAAATGGTGAGTAATAGCTCATGAATCGCGTCAGAATTGGCCAAAACTGTGAGTGTTGACGACAGACACGCAAACGCACTCCGGGGATTGTCAATCGTGGAAATCGCTCTGGGACGCCCAAACGGTGAGTAATAGTGCACGAAACAGACAAGAATTGGCCAAAATTGTGAGTGTTTATGACCGACACGTAAACGCACCCCGGAGTTCGTCAATCGTGGAAATCACTCCAGGACCCCAAAACTAAGTAATAATGCAAGAAATGGTCCAAAATAGGCCCAAAGTGCGGTTGTTGATGATCGACATGTAAGCGCACCACGGGGTTAACCAACCGTGGAAATCACTTTGGGGCCCCAAAACGGGGAGTAATAGTCCATGAAATGGGCCAGCATCCGCCAAAACTGTGAGTGTTGATGACCGACACGTAAATGGACCATAGGGTTCAACCACTATGGAATCGCTTCGGGACCCCTAAATGATGAGTAGTAGTCCACGAATCGCGTCGGAATTGACCAAAACTGTGAGTGTTGACGACAGAGACGCAACCGCACCCCGGGGATTGTAAATCGTGGAAATCGCTCTAGGACGCCAAAACGGTGAGTAATAGTACACGAAACGGACCAGAAATTGGCAAAAATTGTGAGTGTCATTGACCGACACGTAAACGCACCACTGGGTTCGTAAATCGTGGAAATCACGCTTGGACCTAAAAACAGAGTAATAGTCCAAGAAACGGGCCAGAACCGGCCAAAACTGCGAGTGTTGATGACCGACACGTAAATGCACCCTGCGGTTCGTTAACCGTGGAAATCACTCCGGTGCCCCAAAACAGTGAGTAATAGTCCATGAAACAGGCCAGAATCAGCCAAAACTGTGAGTGTTGATGACTAACACGTAAGTGCGCCTTGGGATTCAACAACTATGGAAATCACTTCAGGACCAGAAAACGGTGACTAAAAGTCCACAAAACGCGTTAGAATTGGCCAAAACTGTGAGTGTTCATAACCGACACGTAAGCGCACCCGGGGGTTCGTTAGTCATGGAAATCATTCCGGGGCCCCAAAATAGTGAGTAATTGTCCACGAAAAGGGCCAGAATTGGCCAAAACTACTAGTATTGATGACCGACATGTAAACGCACCCCACGGTTCGTTAATCGTGGAAATCACACCGGGGCCCCAAAACAGTGAGTGTTGATGACCGACACCAAAACGCACCTTGGGGTTCAACAACTATGGAAATCGCTTTGGGACCCCTAAATGGTGAGTAATAGCTCATGAATCGCGTCAGAATTGGCCAAAACTGTGAGTGTTGACGACAGACACGCAAACGCACTCCGGGGATTGTCAATCGTGGAAATCGCTCTGGGACGCCCAAACGGTGAGTAATAGTGCACGAAACAGACAAGAATTGGCCAAAATTGTGAGTGTTTATGACCGACACGTAAACGCACCCCGGAGTTCGTCAATCGTGGAAATCACTCCAGGACCCCAAAACTAAGTAATAATGCAAGAAATGGTCCAAAATAGGCCCAAAGTGCGCTTGTTGATGATCGACATGTAAGCGCACCACGGGGTTAACCAACCGTGGAAATCACTTTGGGGCCCCAAAACGGGGAGTAATAGTCCATGAAATGGGCCAGCATCCGCCAAAACTGTGAGTGTTGATGACCGACACGTAAATGGACCATAGGGTTCAACCACTATGGAATCGCTTCGGGACCCCTAAATGATGAGTAGTAGTCCACGAATCGCGTCGGAATTGACCAAAACTGTGAGTGTTGACGACAGAGACGCAACCGCACCCCGGGGATTGTAAATCGTGGAAATCGCTCTAGGACGCCAAAACGGTGAGTAATAGTACACGAAACGGACCAGAAATTGGCAAAAATTGTGAGTGTCATTGACCGACACGTAAACGCACCACTGGGTTCGTAAATCGTGGAAATAACGCTTGGACCTAAAAACAGAGTAATAGTCCAAGAAACGGGCCAGAACCGGCCAAAACTGCGAGTGTTGATGACCGACACGTAAATGCACCCTGCGGTTCGTTAACCGTGGAAATCACTCCGGTGCCCCATAACAGTGAGTAATAGTCCATGAAACAGGCCAGAATCAGCCAAAACTGTGAGTGTTGATGACTAACACGTAAGTGCGCCTTGGGATTCAACAACTATGGAAATCACTTCAGGACCAGAAAACGGTGACTAAAAGTCCACAAAACGCGTTAGAATTGGCCAAAACTGTGAGTGTTCATAACCGACACGTAAGCGCACCCGGGGGTTCGTTAATCATGGAAATCATTCCGGGGCCCCAAAATAGTGAGTAATTGTCCACGAAAAGGGCCAGAATTGGCCAAAACTACTAGTATTGATGACCGACATGTAAACGCACCCCGTGGTTCGTTAATCGTGGAAATCACATCGGGGCCCCAAAACAGTGAGTGTTGATGACCGACACCAAAACGCACCTTGGGGTTCAACAACTATGGAAATCGCTTTGGGACCCCTAAATGGTGAGTAATAGCTCACGAATCGCGTCAGAATTGGCCAAAACTGTGAGTGTTGACGACAGACACGCAAACGCACTCCGGGGATTGTCAATCGTGGAAATCGCTCTGGGACGCCCAAACGGTGAGTAATAGTGCACGAAACGGACAAGAATTGGCCAAAATTGTGAGTGTTTATGACCGACACGTAAACGCACCCCGGAGTTCGTCAATCGTGGAAATCACTCCAGGACCCCAAAACTAAGTAATAATGCAAGGAATGGTCCAAAATAGGCCCAAAGTGCGCTTGTTGATGATCGACATGTAAGCGCACCACGGGGTTAACCAACCGTGGAAATCACTTTGGGGCCCCAAAACGGGGAGTAATAGTCCATGAAATGGGCCAGCATCCGCCAAAACTGTGAGTGTTGATGACCGACACGTAAATGGACCATAGGGTTCAACCACTATGGAATCGCTTCGGGACCCCTAAATGATGAGTAGTAGTCCACGAATCGCGTCGGAATTGACCAAAACTGTGAGTGTTGACGACAGAGACGCAACCGCACCCCGGGGATTGTAAATCGTGGAAATCGCTCTAGGACGCCAAAACGGTGAGTAATAGTACACGAAACGGACCAGAAATTGGCAAAAATTGTGAGTGTCATTGACCGACACGTAAACGCACCACTGGGTTCGTAAATCGTGGAAATCACGCTTGGACCTAAAAACAGAGTAATAGTCCAAGAAACGGGCCAGAACCGGCCAAAACTGCGAGTGTTGATGACCGACACGTAAATGCACCCTGCGGTTCGTTAACCGTGGAAATCACTCCGGTGCCCCATAACAGTGAGTAATAGTCCATGAAACAGGCCAGAATCAGCCAAAACTGTGAGTGTTGATGACTAACACGTAAGTGCGCCTTGGGATTCAACAACTATGGAAATCACTTCAGGACCAGAAAACGGTGACTAAAAGTCCACAAAACGCGTTAGAATTGGCCAAAACTGTGAGTGTTCATAACCGACACGTAAGCGCACCCGGGGGTTCGTTAATCATGGAAATCATTCTGGGGCCCCAAAATAGTGAGTAATTGTCCACGAAAAGGGCCAGAATTGGCCAAAACTACTAGTATTGATGACCGACATGTAAACGCACCCCGTGGTTCGTTAATCGTGGAAATCACATCGGGGCCCCAAAACAGTGAGTGTTGATGACCGACACCAAAACGCACCTTGGGGTTCAACAACTATGGAAATCGCTTTGGGACCCCTAAATGGTGAGTAATAGCTCACGAATCGCGTCAGAATTGGCCAAAACTATGAGTGTTGACGACAGACACGCAAACGCACTCCGGAGATTGTCAATCGTGGAAATCGCTCTGGGACGCCCAAACGGTGAGTAATAGTGCACGAAACGGACAAGAATTGGCCAAAATTGTGAGTGTTTATGACCGACACGTAAATGCACCCCGGAGTTCGTCAATCGTGGAAATCACTCCAGGACCCCAAAACTAAGTAATAATGCAAGGAATGGTCCAAAATCGGCCCAAAGTGCGCTTGTTGATGATCGACATGTAAGCGCACCATGGGGTTAACCAACCGTGGAAATCACTTTGGGGCCCCAAAACGGGGAGTAATAGTCCATGAAATGGGCCAGCATCCGCCAAAACTGTGAGTGTTGATGACCGACACGTAAATGGACCATAGGGTTCAACCACTATGGAATCGCTTCGGGACCCCTAAATGATGAGTAGTAGTCCACGAATCGCGTCGGAATTGACCAAAACTGTGAGTGTTAACGACAGAGACGCAACCGCACCCCGGGGATTGTAAATCGTGGAAATCGCTCTAGGACGCCAAAACGGTGAGTAATAGTACACGAAACGGACCAGAAATTGGCAAAAATTGTGAGTGTCATTGACCGACACGTAAACGCACCACTGGGTTCGTAAATCGTGGAAATCACGCTTGGACCTAAAAACAGAGTAATAGTCCAAGAAACGGGCCAGAACCGGCCAAAACTGCGAGTGTTGATGACCGACACGTAAATGCACCCTGCGGTTCGTTAACCGTGGAAATCACTCCGGTGCCCCAAAACAGTGAGTAATAGTCCATGAAACAGGCCAGAATCAGCCAAAACTGTGAGTGTTGATGACTAACACGTAAGTGCGCCTTGGGATTCAACAACTATGGAAATCACTTCAGGACCAGAAAACGGTGACTAAAAGTCCACAAAACGCGTTAGAATTGGCCAAAACTGTGAGTGTTCATAACCGACACGTAAGCGCACCCGGGGGTTCGTTAATCATGGAAATCATTCCGGGGCCCCAAAATAGTGAGTAATTGTCCACGAAAAGGGCCAGAATTGGCCAAAACTACTAGTATTGATGACCGACATGTAAACGCACCCCGTGGTTCGTTAATCGTGGAAATCACATCGGGGCCCCAAAACAGTGAGTGTTGATGACCGACACCAAAACACACCTTGGGGTTCAACAACTATGGAAATCGCTTTGGGACCCCTAAATGGTGAGTAATAGCTCACGAATCGCGTCAGAATTGGCCAAAACTATGAGTGTTGACGACAGACACGCAAACGCACTCCGGAGATTGTCAATCGTGGAAATCGCTCTGGGACGCCCAAACGGTGAGTAATAGTGCACGAAACGGACAAGAATTGGCCAAAATTGTGAGTGTTTATGACCGACACGTAAATGCACCCCGGAGTTCGTCAATCGTGGAAATCACTCCAGGACCCCAAAACTAAGTAATAATGCAAGGAATGGTCCAAAATCGGCCCAAAGTGCGCTTGTTGATGATCGACATGTAAGCGCACCATGGGGTTAACCAACCGTGGAAATCACTTTGGGGCCCCAAAACGGGGAGTAATAGTCCATGAAATGGGCCAGCATCCGCCAAAACTGTGAGTGTTGATGACCGACACGTAAATGGACCATAGGGTTCAACCACTATGGAATCGCTTCGGGACCCCTAAATGATGAGTAGTAGTCCACGAATCGCGTCGGAATTGACCAAAACTGTGAGTGTTGACGACAGAGACGCAACCGCACCCCGGGGATTGTAAATCGTGGAAATCGCTCTAGGACGCCAAAACGGTGAGTAATAGTACACGAAACGGACCAGAAATTGGCAAAAATTGTGAGTGTCATTGACCGACACGTAAACGCACCACTGGGTTCGTAAATCGTGGAAATCACGCTTGGACCTAAAAACAGAGTAATAGTCCAAGAAACGGGCCAGAACCGGCCAAAACTGCGAGTGTTGATGACCGACACGTAAATGCACCCTGCGGTTCGTTAACCGTGGAAATCACTCCGGTGCCCCAAAACAGTGAGTAATAGTCCATGAAACAGGCCAGAATCAGCCAAAACTGTGAGTGTTGATGACTAACACGTAAGTGCGCCTTGGGATTCAACAACTATGGAAATCACTTGAGGACCAGAAAACGGTGACTAAAAGTCCACAAAACGCGTTAGAATTGGCCAAAACTGTGAGTGTTCATAACCGACACGTAAGCGCACCCAGGGGTTCGTTAGTCATGGAAATCATTCCGGGGCCCCAAAATAGTGAGTAATTGTCCACGAAAAGGGCCAGAATTGGCCAAAACTACTAGTATTGATGACCGACATGTAAACGCACCCCACGGTTCGTTAATCGTGGAAATCACACCGGGGCCCCAAAACAGTGAGTGTTGATGACCGACACCAAAACGCACCTTGGGGTTCAACAACTATGGAAATCGCTTTGGGACCCCTAAATGGTGAGTAATAGCTCATGAATCGCGTCAGAATTGGCCAAAACTGTGAGTGTTGACGACAGACACGCAAACGCACTCCGGGGATTGTCAATCGTGGAAATCGCTCTGGGACGCCCAAACGGTGAGTAATAGTGCACGAAACGGACAAGAATTGGCCAAAATTGTGAGTGTTTATGACCGACACGTAAACGCACCCCGGAGTTCGTCAATCGTGGAAATCACTCCAGGACCCCAAAACTAAGTAATAATGCAAGAAATGGTCCAAAATCGGCCCAAAGTGCGCTTGTTGATGATCGACATGTAACCGCACCATGGGGTTAACCAACCGTGGAAATCACTTTGGGGCCCCAAAACGGTGAGTAATAGTCCATGAAATGGGCCAGCATCCGCCAAAACTGTGAGTGTTGATGACCGACACGTAAATGGACCATAGGGTTCAACCACTATGGAATCGCTTCGGGACCCCTAAATGATGAGTAGTAGTCGACGAATCGCGTCGGAATTGACCAAAACTGTGAGTGTTGACGACAGAGACGCAACCGCACCCCGGGGATTGTAAATCGTGGAAATCGCTCTAGGACGCCAAAACGGTGAGTAATAGTACACGAAACGGACCAGAAATTGGCAAAAATTGTGAGTGTCATTGACCGACACGTAAACGCACCACAGGGTTCGTAAATCGTGGAAATCACGCTTGGACCTAAAAACAGAGTAATAGTCCAAGAAACGGGCCAGAACCGGCCAAAACTGCGAGTGGTGATGACCGACACGTAAATGCACCCTGCGGTTCGTTAACCGTGGAAATCACTCCGGTGCCCCATAACAGTGAGTAATAGTCCATGAAACAGGCCAGAATCAGCCAAAACTGTGAGTGTTGATGACTAACACGTAAGTGCGCCTTGGGATTCAACAACTATGGAAATCACTGCAGGACCAGAAAACGGTGACTAAAAGTCCACAAAACGCGTTAGAATTGGCCAAAACTGTGAGTGTTCATAACCGACACGTAAGCGCACCCGGGGGTTCGTTAATCATGGAAATCATTCCGGGGCCCCAAAATAGTGAGTAATTGTCCACGAAAAGGGCCAGAATTGGCCAAAACTACTAGTATTGATGACCGACATGTAAACGCACCCCGTGGTTCGTTAATCGTGGAAATCACATCGGGGCCCCAAAACAGTGAGTGTTGATGACCGACACCAAAACGCACCATGGGGTTCAACAACTATGGAAATCGCTTTGGGACCCCTAAATGGTGAGTAATAGCTCACGAATCGCGTCAGAATTGGCCAAAATTGTGAGTGTTGACGACAGACACGCAAACGCACTCCGGAGATTGTCAATCGTGGAAATCGCTCTGGGACGCCCAAACGGTGAGTAATAGTGCACGAAACGGACAAGAATTGGCCAAAATTGTGAGTGTTTATGACCGACACGTAAACGCACCCCGGAGTTCGTCAATCGTGGAAATCACTCCAGGACCCCAAAACTAAGTAATAATGCAAGGAATGGTCCAAAATCGGCCCAAAGTGCGCTTGTTGATGATCGACATGTAACCGCACCATGGGGTTAACCAACCGTGGAAATCACTTTGGGGCCCCAAAACGGGGAGTAATAGTCCATGAAATGGGCCAGCATCCGCCAAAACTGTGAGTGTTGATGACCGACACGTAAATGGACCATAGGGTTCAACCACTATGGAATCGCTTCGGGACCCCTAAATGATGAGTAGTAGTCCACGAATCGCGTCGGAATTGACCAAAACTGTGAGTGTTGACGACAGAGACGCAACCGCACCCCGGGGATTGTAAATCGTGGAAATCGCTCTAGGACGCCAAAACGGTGAGTAATAGTACACGAAACGGACCAGAAATTGGCAAAAATTGTGAGTGTCATTGACCGACACGTAAACGCACCACAGGGTTCGTAAATCGTGGAAATCACGCTTGGACCTAAAAACAGAGTAATAGTCCAAGAAACGGGCCAGAACCGGCCAAAACTGCGAGTGGTGATGACCGACACGTAAATGCACCCTGCGGTTCGTTAACCGTGGAAATCACTCCGGTGCCCCATAACAGTGAGTAATAGTCCATGAAACAGGCCAGAATCAGCCAAAACTGTGAGTGTTGATGACTAACACGTAAGTGCGCCTTGGGATTCAACAACTATGGAAATCACTGCAGGACCAGAAAACGGTGACTAAAAGTCCACAAAACGCGTTAGAATTGGCCAAAACTGTGAGTGTTCATAACCGACACGTAAGCGCACCCGGGGGTTCGTTAATCATGGAAATCATTCCGGGGCCCCAAAATAGTGAGTAATTGTCCACGAAAAGGGCCAGAATTGGCCAAAACTACTAGTATTGATGACCGACATGTAAACGCACCCCGTGGTTCGTTAATCGTGGAAATCACATCGGGGCCCCAAAACAGTGAGTGTTGATGACCGACACCAAAACGCACCATGGGGTTCAACAACTATGGAAATCGCTTTGGGACCCCTAAATGGTGAGTAATAGCTCACGAATCGCGTCAGAATTGGCCAAAATTGTGAGTGTTGACGACAGACACGCAAACGCACTCCGGAGATTGTCAATCGTGGAAATCGCTCTGGGACGCCCAAACGGTGAGTAATAGTGCACGAAACGGACAAGAATTGGCCAAAATTGTGAGTGTTTATGACCGACACGTAAACGCACCCCGGAGTTCGTCAATCGTGGAAATCACTCCAGGACCCCAAAACTAAGTAATAATGCAAGGAATGGTCCAAAATCGGCCCAAAGTGCGCTTGTTGATGATCGACATGTAACCGCACCATGGGGTTAACCAACCGTGGAAATCACTTTGGGGCCCCAAAACGGGGAGTAATAGTCCATGAAATGGGCCAGCATCCGCCAAAACTGTGAGTGTTGATGACCGACACGTAAATGGACCATAGGGTTCAACCACTATGGAATCGCTTCGGGACCCCTAAATGATGAGTAGTAGTCCACGAATCGCGTCGGAATTGACCAAAACTGTGAGTGTTGACGACAGAGACGCAACCGCACCCCGGGGATTGTAAATCGTGGAAATCGCTCTAGGACGCCAAAACGGTGAGTAATAGTACACGAAACGGACCAGAAATTGGCAAAAATTGTGAGTGTCATTGACCGACACGTAAACGCAGCACTGGGTTCGTAAATCGTGGAAATCACGCTTGGACCTAAAAACAGAGTAATAGTCCAAGAAACGGGCCAGAACCGGCCAAAACTGCGAGTGTTGATGACCGACACGTAAATGCACCCTGCGGTTCGTTAACCGTGGAAATCACTCCGGTGCCCCATAACAGTGAGTAATAGTCCATGAAACAGGCCAGAATCAGCCAAAACTGTGAGTGTTGATGACTAACACGTAAGTGCGCCTTGGGATTCAACAACTATGGAAATCACTGCAGGACCAGAAAACGGTGACTAAAAGTCCACAAAACGCGTTAGAATTGGCCAAAACTGTGAGTGTTCATAACCGACACGTAAGCGCACCCGGGGGTTCGTTAATCATGGAAATCATTCCGGGGCCCCAAAATAGTGAGTAATTGTCCACGAAAAGGGCCAGAATTGGCCAAAACTACTAGTATTGATGACCGACATGTAAACGCACCCCGTGGTTCGTTAATCGTGGAAATCACATCGGGGCCCCAAAACAGTGAGTGTTGATGACCGACACCAAAACGCACCATGGGGTTCAACAACTATGGAAATCGCTTTGGGACCCCTAAATGGTGAGTAATAGCTCACGAATCGCGTCAGAATTGGCCAAAATTGTGAGTGTTGACGACAGACACGCAAACGCACTCCGGAGATTGTCAATCGTGGAAATCGCTCTGGGACGCCCAAACGGTGAGTAATAGTGCACGAAACGGACAAGAATTGGCCAAAATTGTGAGTGTTTATGACCGACACGTAAATGCACCCCGGAGTTCGTCAATCGTGGAAATCACTCCAGGACCCCAAAACTAAGTAATAATGCAAGGAATGGTCCAAAATCGGCCCAAAGTGCGCTTGTTGATGATCGACATGTAACCGCACCATGGGGTTAACCAACCGTGGAAATCACTTTGGGGCCCCAAAACGGGGAGTAATAGTCCATGAAATGGGCCAGCATCCGCCAAAACTGTGAGTGTTGATGACCGACACGTAAATGGACCATAGGGTTCAACCACTATGGAATCGCTTCGGGACCCCTAAATGATGAGTAGTAGTCCACGAATCGCGTCGGAATTGACCAAAACTGTGAGTGTTGACGACAGAGACGCAACCGCACCCCGGGGATTGTAAATCGTGGAAATCGCTCTAGGACGCCAAAACGGTGAGTAATAGTACACGAAACGGACCAGAAATTGGCAAAAATTGTGAGTGTCATTGACCGACACGTAAACGCAGCACTGGGTTCGTAAATCGTGGAAATCACGCTTGGACCTAAAAACAGAGTAATAGTCCAAGAAACGGGCCAGAACCGGCCAAAACTGCGAGTGTTGATGACCGACACGTAAATGCACCCTACGGTTCGTTAACCGTGGAAATCACTCAGGTGCCCCATAACAGTGAGTAATAGTCCATGAAACAGGCCAGAATCAGCCAAAACTGTGAGTGTTGATGACTAACACGTAAGTGCGCCTTGGGATTCAACAACTATGGAAATCACTTCAGGACCAGAAAACGGTGACTAAAAGTCCACAAAACGCGTTAGAATTGGCCAAAACTGTGAGTGTTCATAACCGACACGTAAGCGCACCCGGGGGTTCGTTAGTCATGGAAATCATTCCGGGGCCCCAAAATAGTGAGTAATTGTCCACGAAAAGGGCCAGAATTGGCCAAAACTACTAGTATTGATGACCGACATGTAAACGCACCCCACGGTTCGTTAATCGTGGAAATCACACCGGGGCCCCAAAACAGTGAGTGTTGATGACCGACACCAAAACGCACCTTGGGGTTCAACAACTATGGAAATCGCTTTGGGACCCCTAAATGGTGAGTAATAGCTCATGAATCGCGTCAGAATTGGCCAAAACTGTGAGTGTTGACGACAGACACGCAAACGCACTCCGGGGATTGTCAATCGTGGAAACCGCTCTGGGACGCCCAAACGGTGAGTAATAGTGCACGAAACGGACAAGAATTGGCCAAAATTGTGAGTGTTTATGACCGACACGTAAACGCACCCCGGAGTTCGTCAATTGTGGAAATCACTCCAGGACCCCTAAACTAAGTAATAATGCAAGAAATGGTCCAAAATAGGCCCAAAGTGCGCTTGTTGATGATCGACATGTAAGCGCACCATGGGGTTAACCAACCGTGGAAATCACTTTGGGGCCCCAAAACGGGGAGTAATAGTCCATGAAATGGGCCAGCATCCGCCAAAACTGTGAGTGTTGATGACCGACACGTAAATGGACCATAGGGTTCAACCACTATGGAATCGCTTCGGGACCCCTAAATGATGAGTAGTAGTCCACGAATCGCGTCGGAATTGACCAAAACTGCGAGTGTTGACGACAGAGACGCAACCGCACCCCGGGGATTGTAAATCGTGGAAATCGCTCTAGGATGCCAAAACGGTGAGTAATAGTACACGAAACGGACCAGAAATTGGCAAAAATTGTGAGTGTCATTGACCGACACGTAAACGCACCACTGGGTTCGTAAATCGTGGAAATCACGCTTGGACCTAAAAACAGAGTAATAGTCCAAGAAACGGGCCAGAACCGGTTGCGAGTGTTGATGACCGACACGTAAATACACCCTGCGGTTCGTTAACCGTGGAAATCACTCCGGTGCCCCATAACAGTGAGTAATAGTCCATGAAACAGGCCAGAATCAGCCAAAACTGTGAGTGTTGATGACTAACACGTAAGTGCGCCTTGGGATTCAACAACTATGGAAATCACTTCAGGACCAGAAAACGGTGACTAAAAGTCCACAAAACGCGTTAGAATTGGCCAAAACTGTGAGTGTTCATAACCGACACGTAAGCGCACCCGGGGGTTCGTTAGTCATGGAAATCATTCCGGGGACCCAAAATAGTTAGTAATTGTCCACGAAAAGGGCCAGAATTGGCCAAAACTACTAGTATTGATGACCGACATGTAAACGCACGCCACGGTTCGTTAATCGTGGAAATCACACCGGGGCCCCAAAACAGTGAGTGTTGATGACCGACACCAAAACGCACCATGGGGTTCAACAACTATGGAAATCGCTTTGGGACCCCTAAATGGTGAGTAATAGCTCACGAATCGCGTCAGAATTGGCCAAAATTGTGAGTGTTGACGACAGACACGCAAACGCACTCCGGAGATTTTCAATCGCGGAAATCGCTCTGGGACGCCCAAACGGTGAGTAATAGTGCACGAAACGGACAAGAATTGGCCAAAATTGTGAGTGTTTATGACCGACACGTAAACGCACCCCGGAGTTCGTCAATCGTGGAAATCACTCCAGGACCCCAAAACTAAGTAATAATGCAAGAAATGGTCCAAAATAGGCCCAAAGTGCGCTTGTTGATGATCGACATGTAAGCGCACCATGGGGTTAACCAACCGTGGAAATCACTTTGGGGCCCCAAAACGGGGAGTAATAGTCCATGAAATGGGCCAGCATCCGCCAAAACTGTGAGTGTTGATGACCGACACGTAAATGGACCATAGGGTTCAACCACTATGGAATCGCTTCGGGACCCCTAAATGATGAGTAGTAGTCCACGAATCGCGTCGGAATTGACCAAAACTGCGAGTGTTGACGACAGAGACGCAACCGCACCCCGAGGATTGTAAATCGTGAAAATTGCTCTAGGACGCCAAAACGGTGAGTAATAGTACACGAAACGGACCAGAAATTGGCAAAAATTGTGAGTGTCATTGACAGACACGTAAACGCACCACTGGGTTCGTAAATCGTGGAAATCACGCTTGGACCTAAAAACAGAGTAATAGTCCAAGAAAAGGGCCAGAACCGGTTGCGAGTGTTGATGACCGACACGTAAATGCACCCTGCGGTTCGTTAACCGTGGAAATCACTCCGGTGCCCCATAACAGTGAGTAATAGTCCATGAAACAGGCCAGAATCAGCCAAAACTGTGAGTGTTGATGACTAACACGTAAGTGCGCCTTGGGATTCAACAACTATGGAAATCACTTCAGGACCAGAAAACGGTGACTAAAAGTCCACAAAACGCGTTAGAATTGGCCAAAACTGTGAGTGTTCATAACCGACACGTAAGCGCACCCGGGGGTTCGTTAGTCATGGAAATCATTCCGGGGACCCAAAATAGTTAGTAATTGTCCACGAAAAGGGCCAGAATTGGCCAAAACTACTAGTATTGATGACCGACATGTAAACGCACCCCACGGTTCGTTAATCGTGGAAATCACACCGGGGCCCCAAAACAGTGAGTGTTGATGACCGACACCAAAACGCACCATGGGGTTCAACAACTATGGAAATCGCTTTGGGACCCCTAAATGGTGAGTAATAGCTCACGAATCGCGTCAGAATTGGCCAAAACTGTGAGTGTTGACGACAGACACGCAAACGCACTCCGGAGATTGTCAATCGCGGAAATCGCTCTGGGACGCCCAAACGGTGAGTAATAGTGCACGAAACGGACAAGAATTGGCCAAAATTGTGAGTGTTTATGACCGACACGTAAACGCACCCCGGAGTTCGTCAATCGTGGAAATCACTCCAGGACCCCAAAACTAAGTAATAATGCAAGAAATGGTCCAAAATAGTCCCAAAGTGCGCTTGTTGATGATCGACATGTAAGCGCACCATGGGGTTAACCAACCGTGGAAATCACTTTGGGGCCCCAAAACGGGGAGTAATAGTCCATGAAATGGGCCAGCATCCGCCAAAACTGTGAGTGTTGATGACCGACACGTAAATGGACCATAGGGTTCAACCACTATGGAATCGCTTCAGGACCCCTAAATGATGAGTAGTAGTCCACGAATCGCGTCGGAATTGACCAAAACTGCGAGTGTTGACGACAGAGACGCAACCGCACCCCGGGATTGTAAATCGTGGAAATCGCTCTAGGACGCCAAAACGGTGAGTAATTGTACACGAAACGGACCAGAAATTGGCAAAAATTGTGAGTGTCATTGACAGACACGTAAACGCACCACTGGGTTCGTAAATCGTGGAAATCACGCTTGGACCTAAAAACAGAGTAATAGTCCAAGAAACGGGCCAGAACCGGTTGCGAGTGTTGATGACCGACACGTAAATGCACCCTGCGGTTCGTTAACCGTGGAAATCACTCCGGTGCCCCATAACAGTGAGTAATAGTCCATGAAACAGGCCAGAATCAGCCAAAACTGTGAGTGTTGATGACTAACACGTAAGTGCGCCTTGGGATTCAACAACTATGGAAATCACTTCAGGACCAGAAAACGGTGACTAAAAGTCCACAAAACGCGTTAGAATTGGCCAAAACTGTGAGTGTTCATAACCGACACGTAAGCGCACCCGGGGGTTCGTTAGTCATGGAAATCATTCCGGGGACCCAAAATAGTTAGTAATTGTCCACGAAAAGGGCCAGAATTGGCCAAAACTACTAGTATTGATGACCGACATGTAAACGCACCCCACGGTTCGTTAATCGTGGAAATCACACCGGGGCCCCAAAATAGTGAGTGTTGATGACCGACACCAAAACGCACCATGGGGTTCAACAACTATGGAAATCGCTTTGGGACCCCTAAATGGTGAGTAATAGCTCACGAATCGCGTCAGAATTGGCCAAAACTGTGAGTGTTGACGACAGACACGCAAACGCACTCCGGAGACTGTCAATCGCGGAAATCGCTCTGGGACGCCCAAACGGTGAGTAATAGTGCACGAAACGGACAAGAATTGGCCAAAATTGTGAGTGTTTATGACCGACACGTAAACGCACCCCGGAGTTCGTCAATCGTGGAAATCACTCCAGGACCCCAAAACTAAGTAATAATGCAAGAAATGGTCCAAAATAGGCCCAAAGTGCGCTTGTTGATGGTCGACATGTAAGCGCACCATGGGGTTAACCAACCGTGGAAATCACTTTGGGGCCCCAAAACGGGGAGTAATAGTCCATGAAATGTGCCAGCATCCGCCAAAACTGTGAGCGTTGATGACCGACACGTAAATGGACCATAGGGTTCAACCACTATGGAATCGCTTCGGGACCCCTAAATGATGAGTAGTAGTCCACGAATCGCGTCGGAATTGACCAAAACTGCGAGTGTTGACGACAGAGACGCAACCGCACCCCGGGGATTGTAAATCGTGAAAATCGCTCTAGGACGCCAAAACGGTGAGTAATAGTACACGAAACGGACCAGAAATTGGCAAAAATTGTGAGTGTCATTGACCGACACGTAAACGCACCACTGGGTTTGTAAATCGTGGAAATCACGCTTGGACCTAAAAACAGAGTAATAGTCCAAGAAACGGGCCAGAACCGGCCAAAACTGCGAGTGTTGATGACCGACACGTAAATGCACCCTGCGGTTCGTTAACCGTGGAAATCACTCCGGTGCCCCAAAACAGTGAGTAATAGTCCATGAAACAGGCCAGAATCAGCCAAAACTGTGAGTGTTGATGACTAACACGTAAGTGCGCCTTGGGATTCAACAACTATGGAAATCACTTCACGACCAGAAAACGGTGACTAAAAGTCCACAAAACGCGTTAGAATTGGCCAAAACTGTGAGTGTTCATAACCGACACGTAAGCGCACCCGGGGGTTCGTTAGTCATGGAAATCATTCCGGGGCCCCAAAATAGTGAGTAATTGTCCACGAAAAGGGCCAGAATTGGCCAAAACTACTAGTATTGATGACCGACATGTAAACGCACCCCACGGTTCGTTAATCGTGGAAATCACACCGGGGCCCCAAAACAGTGAGTGTTGATGACCGACACCAAAACGCACCTTGGGGTTCAACAACTATGGAAATCGCTTTGGGACCCCTAAATGGTGAGTAATAGCTCATGAATCGCGTCAGAATTGGCCAAAACTGTGAGTGTTGACGACAGACACGCAAATGCACTCCGGGGATTGTCAATCGTGGAAACCGCTCTGGGACGCCCAAACGGTGAGTAATAGTGCACGAAACGGACAAGAATTGGCCAAAATTGTGAGTGTTTATGACCGACACATAAACGCACCCCGGAGTTCGTCAATCGTGGAAATCACTCCAGGACCCCAAAACTAAGTAATAATGCAAGAAATGGTCCAAAATAGGCCCAAAGTGCGCTTGTTGATGATCGACATGTAAGCGCACCATGGGGTTAACCAACCGTGGAAATCACTTTGGGGCCCCAAAACGGTGAGTAATAGTCCATGAAATGGGCCAGCATCCGCCAAAACTGTGAGTGTTGATGACCGACACGTAAATGGACCATAGGGTTCAACCACAATGGAATCGCTTCGGGACCCCTAAATGATGAGTAGTAGTCCACGAATCGCGTCGGAATTGACCAAAACTGCGATTGTTGACGACAGAGACGCAACCGCACCCCGGGGATTGTAAATCGTGGAAATCGCTCTAGGACGCCAAAACGATGAGTAATAGTACACGAAACGGACCAGAAATTGGCAAAAATTGTGAGTGTCATTGACCGACACGTAAACGCACCACTGGGTTTGTAAATCGTGGAAATCACGCTTGGACCTAAAAACAGAGTAATAGTCCAAGAAACGGGCCAGAACCGGCCAAAACTGCGAGTGTTGATGACCGACACGTAAATGCACCCTGCGGTTCGTTAACCGTGGAAATCACTCCGGTGCCCCAAAACAGTGAGTAATAGTCCATGAAACAGGCCAGAATCAGCCAAAACTGTGAGTGTTGATGACTAACACGTAAGTGCGCCTTGGGATTCAACAACTATGGAAATCACTTCACGACCAGAAAACGGTGACTAAAAGTCCACAAAACGCGTTAGAATTGGCCAAAACTGTGAGTGTTCATAACCGACACGTAAGCGCACCCGGGGGTTCGTTAGTCATGGAAATCATACCGGGGCCCCAAAATAGTGAGTAATTGTCCACGAAAAGGGCCAGAATTGGCCAAAACTACTAGTATTGATGACCGACATGTAAACGCACCCCACGGTTCGTTAATCGTGGAAATCACACCGGGGCCCCAAAACAGTGAGTGTTGATGACCGACACCAAAACGCACCTTGGGGTTCAACAACTATGGAAATCGCTTTGGGACCCCTAAATGGTGAGTAATAGCTCATGAATCGCGTCAGAATTGGCCAAAACTGTGAGTGTTGACGACAGACACGCAAATGCACTCCGGGGATTGTCAATCGTGGAAACCGCTCTGGGACGCCCAAACGGTGAGTAATAGTGCACGAAACGGACAAGAATTGGCCAAAATTGTGAGTGTTTATGACCGACACATAAACGCACCCCGGAGTTCGTCAATCGTGGAAATCACTCCAGGACCCCAAAACTAAGTAATAATGCAAGAAATGGTCCAAAATAGGCCCAAAGTGCGCTTGTTGATGATCGACATGTAAGCGCACCATGGGGTTAACCAACCGTGGAAATCACTTTGGGGCCCCAAAACGGTGAGTAATAGTCCATGAAATGGGCCAGCATCCGCCAAAACTGTGAGTGTTGATGACCGACACGTAAATGGACCATAGGGTTCAACCACAATGGAATCGCTTCGGGACCCCTAAATGATGAGTAGTAGTCCACGAATCGCGTCGGAATTGACCAAAACTGCGATTGTTGACGACAGAGACGCAACCGCACCCCGGGGATTGTAAATCGTGGAAATCGCTCTAGGACGCCAAAACGGTGAGTAATAGTACACGAAACGGACCAGAAATTGGCAAAAATTGTGAGTGTCATTGACCGACACGTAAACGCACCACTGGGTTTGTAAATCGTGGAAATCACGCTTGGACCTAAAAACAGAGTAATAGTCCAAGAAACGGGCCAGAACCGGCCAAAACTGCGAGTGTTGATGACCGACACGTAAATGCACCCTGCGGTTCGTTAACCGTGGAAATCACTCCGGTGCCCCAAAACAGTGAGTAATAGTCCATGAAACAGGCCAGAATCAGCCAAAACTGTGAGTGTTGATGACTAACACGTAAGTGCGCCTTGGGATTCAACAACTATGGAAATCACTTCACGACCAGAAAACGGTGACTAAAAGTCCACAAAACGCGTTAGAATTGGCCAAAACTGTGAGTGTTCATAACCGACACGTAAGCGCACCCGGGGGTTCGTTAGTCATGGAAATCATACCGGGGCCCCAAAATAGTGAGTAATTGTCCACGAAAAGGGCCAGAATTGGCCAAAACTACTAGTATTGATGACCGACATGTAAACGCACCCCACGGTTCGTTAATCGTGGAAATCACACCGGGGCCCCAAAACAGTGAGTGTTGATGACCGACACCAAAACGCACCTTGGGGTTCAACAACTATGGAAATCGCTTTGGGACCCCTAAATGGTGAGTAATAGCTCATGAATCGCGTCAGAATTGGCCAAAACTGTGAGTGTTGACGACAGACACGCAAATGCACTCCGGGGATTGTCAATCGTGGAAACCGCTCTGGGACGCCCAAACGGTGAGTAATAGTGCACGAAACGGACAAGAATTGGCCAAAATTGTGAGTGTTTATGACCGACACATAAACGCACCCCGGAGTTCGTCAATCGTGGAAATCACTCCAGGACCCCAAAACTAAGTAATAATGCAAGAAATGGTCCAAAATAGGCCCAAAGTGCGCTTGTTGATGATCGACATGTAAGCGCACCATGGGGTTAACCAACCGTGGAAATCACTTTGGGGCCCCAAAACGGTGAGTAATAGTCCATGAAATGGGCCAGCATCCGCCAAAACTGTGAGTGTTGATGACCGACACGTAAATGGACCATAGGGTTCAACCACAATGGAATCGCTTCGGGACCCCTAAATGATGAGTAGTAGTCCACGAATCGCGTCGGAATTGACCAAAACTGCGATTGTTGACGACAGAGACGCAACCGCACCCCGGGGATTGTAAATCGCTCTAGGACGCCAAAACGGTGAGTAATAGTACACGAAACGGACCAGAAATTGGCAAAAATTGTGAGTGTCATTGACCGACACGTAAACGCACCACTGGGTTTGTAAATCGTGGAAATCACGCTTGGACCTAAAAACAGAGTAATAGTCCAAGAAACGGGCCAGAACCGGCCAAAACTGCGAGTGTTGATGACCGACACGTAAATGCACCCTGCGGTTCGTTAACCGTGGAAATCACTCCGGTGCCCCAAAACAGTGAGTAATAGTCCATGAAACAGGCCAGAATCAGCCAAAACTGTGAGTGTTGATGACTAACACGTAAGTGCGCCTTGGGATTCAACAACTATGGAAATCACTTCACGACCAGAAAACGGTGACTAAAAGTCCACAAAACGCGTTAGAATTGGCCAAAACTGTGAGTGTTCATAACCGACACGTAAGCGCACCCGGGGGTTCGTTAGTCATGGAAATCATACCGGGGCCCCAAAATAGTGAGTAATTGTCCACGAAAAGGGCCAGAATTGGCCAAAACTACTAGTATTGATGACCGACATGTAAACGCACCCCACGGTTCGTTAATCGTGGAAATCACACCGGGGCCCCAAAACAGTGAGTGTTGATGACCGACACCAAAACGCACCTTGGGGTTCAACAACTATGGAAATCGCTTTGGGACCCCTAAATGGTGAGTAATAGCTCATGAATCGCGTCAGAATTGGCCAAAACTGTGAGTGTTGACGACAGACACGCAAACGCACTCCGGGGATTGTCAATCGTGGAAACCGCTCTGGGACGCCCAAACGGTGAGTAATAGTGCACGAAACGGACAAGAATTGGCCAAAATTGTGAGTGTTTATGACCGACACATAAACGCACCCCGGAGTTCGTCAATCGTGGAAATCACTCCAGGACCCCAAAACTAAGTAATAATGCAAGAAATGGTCCAAAATAGGCCCAAAGTGCGCTTGTTGATGATCGACATGTAAGCGCACCATGGGGTTAACCAACCGTGGAAATCACTTTGGGGCCCCAAAACGGTGAGTAATAGTCCATGAAATGGGCCAGCATCCGCCAAAACTGTGAGTGTTGATGACCGACACGTAAATGGACCATAGGGTTCAACCACAATGGAATCGCTTCGGGACCCCTAAATGATGAGTAGTAGTCCACGAATCGCGTCGGAATTGACCAAAACTGCGATTGTTGACGACAGAGACGCAACCGCACCCCGGGGATTGTAAATCGTGGAAATCGCTCTAGGACGCCAAAACGGTGAGTAATAGTACACGAAACGGACCAGAAATTGGCAAAAATTGTGAGTGTCATTGACCGACACGTAAACGCACCACTGGGTTTGTAAATCGTGGAAATCACGCTTGGACCTAAAAACAGAGTAATAGTCCAAGAAACGGGCCAGAACCGGCCAAAATTGCGAGTGTTGATGACCGACACGTAAATGCACCCTGCGGTTCGTTAACCGTGGAAATCACTCCGGTGCCCCAAAACAGTGAGTAATAGTCCATGAAACAGGCCAGAATCAGCCAAAACTGTGAGTGTTGATGACTAACACGTAAGTGCGCCTTGGGATTCAACAACTATGGAAATCACTTCACGACCAGAAAACGGTAACTAAAAGTCCACAAAACGCGTTAGAATTGGCCAAAACTGTGAGTGTTCATAACCGACACGTAAGCGCACCCGGGGGTTCGTTAGTCATGGAAATCATTCCGGGGCCCCAAAATAGTGAGTAATTGTCCACGAAAAGGGCCAGAATTGGCCAAAACTACTAGTATTGATGACCGACATGTAAACGCACCCCACGGTTCGTTAATCGTGGAAATCACACCGGGGCCCCAAAACAGTGAGTGTTGATGACCGACACCAAAACGCACCTTGGGGTTCAACAACTATGGAAATCGCTTTGGGACCCCTAAATGGTGAGTAATAGCTCATGAATCGCGTCAGAATTGGCCAAAACTGTGAGTGTTGACGACAGACACGCAAACGCACTCCGGGGATTGTCAATCGTGGA
Source organism: Triticum timopheevii (assembly GCA_963921465.1). Lineage (NCBI taxonomy): Eukaryota > Viridiplantae > Streptophyta > Magnoliopsida > Poales > Poaceae > Triticum > Triticum timopheevii. The sequence continues at coordinate 1,727,798 of OY997270.1, forward strand.
AACCGCTCTGGGACGCCCAAACGGTGAGTAATAGTGCACGAAACGGACAAGAATTGGCCAAAATTGTGAGTGTTTATGACCGACACATAAACGCACCCCGGAGTTCGTCAATCGTGGAAATCACTCCAGGACCCCAAAACTAAGTAATAATGCAAGAAATGGTCCAAAATAGGCCCAAAGTGCGCTTGTTGATGATCGACATGTAAGCGCACCATGGGGTTAACCAACCGTGGAAATCACTTTGGGGCCCCAAAACGGTGAGTAATAGTCCATGAAATGGGCCAGCATCCGCCAAAACTGTGAGTGTTGATGACCGACACGTAAATGGACCATAGGGTTCAACCACAATGGAATCGCTTCGGGACCCCTAAATGATGAGTAGTAGTCCACGAATCGCGTCGGAATTGACCAAAACTGCGATTGTTGACGACAGAGACGCAACCGCACCCCGGGGATTGTAAATCGTGGAAATCGCTCTAGGACGCCAAAACGGTGAGTAATAGTACACGAAACGGACCAGAAATTGGCAAAAATTGTGAGTGTCATTGACCGACACGTAAACGCACCACTGGGTTTGTAAATCGTGGAAATCACGCTTGGACCTAAAAACAGAGTAATAGTCCAAGAAACGGGCCAGAACCGGCCAAAACTGCGAGTGTTGATGACCGACACGTAAATGCACCCTGCGGTTCGTTAACCGTGGAAATCACTCCGGTGCCCCAAAACAGTGAGTAATAGTCCATGAAACAGGCCAGAATCAGCCAAAACTGTGAGTGTTGATGACTAACACGTAAGTGCGCCTTGGGATTCAACAACTATGGAAATCACTTCACGACCAGAAAACGGTGACTAAAAGTCCACAAAACGCGTTAGAATTGGCCAAAACTGTGAGTGTTCATAACCGACACGTAAGCGCACCCGGGGGTTCGTTAGTCATGGAAATCATTCCGGGGCCCCAAAATAGTGAGTAATTGTCCACGAAAAGGGCCAGAATTGGCCAAAACTACTAGTATTGATGACCGACATGTAAACGCACCCCACGGTTCGTTAATCGTGGAAATCACACCGGGGCCCCAAAACAGTGAGTGTTGATGACCGACACCAAAACGCACCTTGGGGTTCAACAACTATGGAAATCGCTTTGGGAGCCCTAAATGGTGAGTAATAGCTCATGAATCGCGTCAGAATTGGCCAAAACTGTGAGTGTTGACGACAGACACGCAAACGCACTCCGGGGATTGTCAATCGTGGAAACCGCTCTGGGACGCCCAAACGGTGAGTAATAGTGCACGAAACGGACAAGAATTGGCCAAAATTGTGAGTGTTTATGACCGACACATAAACGCACCCCGGAGTTCGTCAATCGTGGAAATCACTCCAGGACCCCAAAACTAAGTAATAATGCAAGAAATGGTCCAAAATAGGCCCAAAGTGCGCTTGTTGATGATCGACATGTAAGCGCACCATGGGGTTAACCAACCGTGGAAATCACTTTGGGGCCCCAAAACGGTGAGTAATAGTCCATGAAATGGGCCAGCATCCGCCAAAACTGTGAGTGTTGATGACCGACACGTAAATGGACCATAGGGTTCAACCACAATGGAATCGCTTCGGGACCCCTAAATGATGAGTAGTAGTCCACGAATCGCGTCGGAATTGACCAAAACTGCGAGTGTTGATGACAGAGACGCAACCGCACCCCGGGGATTGTAAATCGTGGAAATCGCTCTAGGACGCCAAAACGGTGAGTAATAGTACACGAAACGGACCAGAAATTGGCAAAAATTGTGAGTGTCATTGACCGACACGTAAACGCACCACTGGGTTCGTAAATCGTGGAAATCACGCTTGGACCTAAAAACAGAGTAATAGTCCAAGAAACGGGCCAGAACCGGCCAAAACTGCGAGTGTTGATGACCGACACGTAAATGCACCCTGCGGTTCGTTAACCGTGGAAATCACTCCGGTGCCCCAAAACAGTGAGTAATAGTCCATGAAACAGGCCAGAATCAGCCAAAACTGTGAGTGTTGATGACTAACACGTAAGTGCGCCTTGGGATTCAACAACTATGGAAATCACTTCACGACCAGAAAACGGTGACTAAAAGTCCACAAAACGCGTTAGAATTGGCCAAAACTGTGAGTGTTCATAACCGACACGTAAGCGCACCCGGGGGTTCGTTAGTCATGGAAATCATTCCGGGGCCCCAAAATAGTGAGTAATTGTCCACGAAAAGGGCCAGAATTGGCCAAAACTACTAGTATTGATGACCGACATGTAAACGCACCCCACGGTTCGTTAATCGTGGAAATCACACCGGGGCCCCAAAACAGTGAGTGTTGATGACCGACACCAAAACGCACCTTGGGGTTCAACAACTATGGAAATCGCTTTGGGACCCCTAAATGGTGAGTAATAGCTCATGAATCGCGTTAGAATTGGCCAAAACTGTGAGTGTTGACGACAGACACACAAACGCACTCCGGGGATTGTCAATCGTGGAAACCGCTCTGGGACGCCCAAACGGTGAGTAATAGTGCACGAAACGGACAAGAATTGGCCAAAATTGGGAGTGTTTATGACCGACACGTAAACGCACCCCGGAGTTCGTCAATCGTGGAAATCACTCCAGGACCCCAAAACTAAGTAATAATGCAAGAAATGGTCCAAAATAGGCCCAAAGTGCGCTTGTTGATGATCGACATGTAAGCGCACCATGGGGTTAACCAACCGTGGAAATCACTTTGGGGCCCCAAAACGGTGAGTAATAGTCCATGAAATGGGCCAGCATCCGCCAAAACTGTGAGTGTTGATGACCGACACGTAAATGGACCATAGGGTTCAACCACTATGGAATCGCTTCGGGACCCCTAAATGATGAGTAGTAGTCCACGAATCGCGTCGGAATTGACCAAAACTGCGAGTGTTGACGACAGAGACGCAACCGCACCCCGGGGATTGTAAATCGTGGAAATCGCTCTAGGACGCCAAAATGGTGAGTAATAGTACACGAAACGGACCAGAAATTGGCAAAAATTGTGAGTGTCATTGACCGACACGTAAACGCACCACTGGGTTCGTAAATCGTGGAAATCACGCTTGGACCTAAAAACAGAGTAATAGTCCAAGAAACGGGCCAGAACCGGTTGCGAGTGTTGATGACCGACACGTAAATGCACCCTGCGGTTCGTTAACCGTGGAAATCACTCCGGTGCCCCATAATAGTGAGTAATAGTCCATGAAACAGGCCAGAATCAGCCAAAACTGTGAGTGTTGATGACTAACACGTAAGTGCGCCTTGGGATTCAACAACTATGGAAATCACTTCAGGACCAGAAAACGGTGACTAAAAGTCCACAAAACGCGTTAGAATTGGCCAAAACTGTGAGTGTTCATAACCGACACGTAAGCGCACCCGGGGGTTCGTTAATCATGGAAATCATTCCGGGCCCCAAAATAGTTAGTAATTGTCCACGAAAAGGGCCAGAATTGGCCAAAACTACTAGTATTGATGACCGACATGTAAACGCACCCCGTGGTTCGTTAATCGTGGAAATCACATCGGGGCCCCAAAACAGTGAGTGTTGATGACCGACACCAAAACGCACCATGGGGTTCAACAACTATGGAAATCGCTTTGGGACCCCTAAATGGTGAGTAATAGCTCACGAATCGCGTCAGAATTGGCCAAAACTGTGAGTGTTGACGAGAGACACGCAAACGCACTCCGGAGATTGTCAATCGCGGAAATCGCTCTGGGACGCCCAAACGGTGAGTAATAGTGCACGAAACGGACAAGAATTGGCCAAAATTGTGAGTGTTTATGACCGACACGTAAACGCACCCCGGAGTTCGTCAATCGTGGAAATCACTCCAGGACCCCAAAACTAAGTAATAATGCAAGGAATGGTCCAAAATCGGCCCAAAGTGCGCTTGTTGATGATCGACATGTAACCGCACCATGGGGTTAACCAACCGTGGAAATCACTTTGGGGCCCCAAAACGGGGAGTAATAGTCCATGAAATGGGCCAGCATCCGCCAAAACTGTGAGTGTTGATGACCGACACGTAAATGGACCATAGGGTTCAATCACTATGGAATCGCTTCGGGACCCCTAAATGATGAGTAGTAGTCCACGAATCGCGTCGGAATTGACCAAAACTGTGAGTGTTGACGACAGAGACGCAACTGCACCCCGGGGATTGTAAATCGTGGAAATCGCTCTAGGACGCCAAAACGGTGAGTAATAGTACACGAAACGGACCAGAAATTGGCAAAAATTGTGAGTGTCATTGACCGACACGTAAATGCACCACTGGGTTCGTAAATCGTGGAAATCACGCTTGGACCTAAAAACAGAGTAATAGCCCAAGAAACGGGCCAGAACCGGCCAAAACTGCGAGTGTTGATGACCGACACGTAAATGCACCCTGCGGTTCGTTAACCGTGGAAATCACTCCGGTGCCCCAAAACAGTGAGTAATAGTCCATGAAACAGGCCAGAATCAGCCAAAACTGTGAGTGTTGATGACTAACACGTAAGTGCGCCTTGGGATTCAACAACTATGGAAATCACTTCAGGACCAGAAAACGGTGACTAAAAGTCCACAAAACGCGTTAGAATTGGCCAAAACTGTGAGTGTTCATAACCGACACGTAAGCGCACCCGGGGGTTCGTTAGTCATGGAAATCATTCCGGGGCCCCAAAATAGTGAGTAATTGTCCACGAAAAGGGCCAGAATTGGCCAAAACTACTAGTATTGATGACCGACATGTAAACGCACCCCACGGTTCGTTAATCGTGGAAATCACACCGGGGCCCCAAAACAGTGAGTGTTGATGACCGACACCAAAACGCACCTTGGGGTTCAACAACTATGGAAATCGCTTTGGGACCCCTAAATGGTGAGTAATAGCTCATGAATCGCGTCAGAATTGGCCAAAACTGTGAGTGTTGACGACAGACACGCAAACGCACTCCGGGGATTGTCAATCGTGGAAATCGCTCTGGGACGCCCAAACGGTGAGTAATAGTGCACGAAACGGACAAGAATTGGCCAAAATTGTGAGTGTTTATGACCGACACGTAAACGCACCCCGGAGTTCGTCAATCGTGGAAATCACTCCAGGACCCCAAAACTAAGTAATAATGCAAGAAATGGTCCAAAATAGGCCCAAAGTGCGCTTGTTGATGATCGACATGTAAGCGCACCATGGGGTTAACCAACCCTGGAAATCACTTTGGGGCCCCAAAACGGTGAGTAATAGTCCATGAAATGGGTCAGCATCCGCCAAAACTGTGAGTGTTGATGACCGACACGTAAATGGACCATAGGGTTCAACCACTATGGAATCGCTTCGGGACCCCTAAATGATGAGTAGTAGTCCACGAATCGCGTTGGAATTGACCAAAACTGTGAGTGTTGACGACAGAGACGCAACCGCACCCCGGGGATTGTAAATCGTGGAAATCGCTCTAGGACGCCAAAACGGTGAGTAATAGTACACGAAACGGACCAGAAATTGGCAAAAATTGTGAGTGTCATTGACCGACACGTAAACGCACCACTGGGTTCGTAAATCGTGGAAATCAGGCTTGGACCTAAAAACAGAGTAATAGTCCAAGAAACGGGCCAGAACCGGCCAAAACTGCGAGTGTTGATGACCGACACGTAAATGCACCCTGCGGTTCGTTAACCGTGGAAATCACTCCGGTGCCCCATAACAGTGAGTAATAGTCCATGAAACAGGCCAGAATCAGCCAAAACTGTGAGTGTTGATGACTAACACGTAAGTGCGCCTTGGGATTCAACAACTATGGAAATCACTTCAGGACCAGAAAACGGTGACTAAAAGTCCACAAAACGCGTTAGAATTGGCCAAAACTGTGAGTGTTCATAACCGACACGTAAGCGCACCCGGGGGTTCGTTAATCATGGAAATCATTCCGGGGCCCCAAAATAGTGAGTAATTGTCCACGAAAAGGGCCAGAATTGGCCAAAACTACTAGTATTGATGACCGACATGTAAACGCACCCCGTGGTTCGTTAATCGTGGAAATCACATCGGGGCCCCAAAACAGTGAGTGTTGATGACCGACACCAAAACGCACCATGGGGTTCAACAACTATGGAAATCGCTTTGGGACCCCTAAATGGTGAGTAATAGCTCACGAATCGCGTCAGAATTGGCCAAAACTGTGAGTGTTGACGACAGACACGCAAACGCACTCCGGAGATTGTCAATCGTGGAAATCGCTCTGGGACGCCCGAACGGTGAGTAATAGTGCACGAAACGGACAAGAATTGGCCAAAATTGTGAGTGTTTATGACCGACACGTAAACGCACCCCGGAGTTCGTCAATCGTGGAAATCACTCCAGGACCCCAAAACTAAGTAATAATGCAAGAAATGGTCCAAAATAGGCCCAAAGTGCGCTTGTTGATGATCGACATGTAAGCGCACCATGGGGTTAACCAACCCTGGAAATCACTTTGGGGCCCCAAAACGGTGAGTAATAGTCCATGAAATGGGTCAGCATCCGCCAAAACTGTGAGTGTTGATGACCGACACGTAAATGGACCATAGGGTTCAACCACTATGGAATCGCTTCGGGACCCCTAAATGATGAGTAGTAGTCCACGAATCGCGTTGGAATTGACCAAAACTGTGAGTGTTGACGACAGAGACGCAACCGCACCCCGGGGATTGTAAATCGTGGAAATCGCTCTAGGACGCCAAAACGGTGAGTAATAGTACACGAAACGGACCAGAAATTGGCAAAAATTGTGAGTGTCATTGACCGACACGTAAACGCACCACTGGGTTCGTAAATCGTGGAAATCAGGCTTGGACCTAAAAACAGAGTAATAGTCCAAGAAACGGGCCAGAACCGGCCAAAACTGCGAGTGTTGATGACCGACACGTAAATGCACCCTGCGGTTCGTTAACCGTGGAAATCACTCCGGTGCCCCATAACAGTGAGTAATAGTCCATGAAACAGGCCAGAATCAGCCAAAACTGTGAGTGTTGATGACTAACACGTAAGTGCGCCTTGGGATTCAACAACTATGGAAATCACTTCAGGACCAGAAAACGGTGACTAAAAGTCCACAAAACGCGTTAGAATTGGCCAAAACTGTGAGTGTTCATAACCGACACGTAAGCGCACCCGGGGGTTCGTTAATCATGGAAATCATTCCGGGGCCCCAAAATAGTGAGTAATTGTCCACGAAAAGGGCCAGAATTGGCCAAAACTACTAGTATTGATGACCGACATGTAAACGCACCCCGTGGTTCGTTAATCGTGGAAATCACATCGGGGCCCCAAAACAGTGAGTGTTGATGACCGACACCAAAACGCACCATGGGGTTCAACAACTATGGAAATCGCTTTGGGACCCCTAAATGGTGAGTAATAGCTCACGAATCGCGTCAGAATTGGCCAAAACTGTGAGTGTTGACGACAGACACGCAAACGCACTCCGGAGATTGTCAATCGTGGAAATCGCTCTGGGACGCCCGAACGGTGAGTAATAGTGCACGAAACGGACAAGAATTGGCCAAAATTGTGAGTGTTTATGACCGACACGTAAACGCACCCCGGAGTTCGTCAATCGTGGAAATCACTCCAGGACCCCAAAACTAAGTAATAATGCAAGGAATGGTCCAAAATCGGCCCAAAGTGCGCTTGTTGATGATCGACATGTAAGCGCACCATGGGGTTAACCAACCGTGGAAATCACTTTGGGGCCCCAAAACGGTGAGTAATAGTCCATGAAATGGGCCAGCATCCGCCAAAACTGTGAGTGTTGATGACCGACACGTAAATGGACCATAGGGTTCAACCACTATGGAATCGCTTCGGGACCCCTAAATGATGAGTAGTAGTCCACGAATCGCGTCGGAATTGACCAAAACTGCGAGTGTTGACGACAGAGACGCAACCGCACCCCGGGGATTGTAAATCGTGGAAATCGCTCTAGGACGCCAAACCGGTGAGTAATAGTACACGAAACGGACCAGAAATTGGCAAAAATTGTGAGTGTCATTGACCGACACGTAAACGCACCACTGGGTTCGTAAATCGTGGAAATCACGCTTGGACCTAAAAACAGAGTAATAGTCCAACAAACGGGCCAGAACCGGCCAAAACTGCGAGTGTTGATAACCGACACGTAAATGCACCCTGCGGTTCGTTAACCGTGGAAATCACTCCGGTGCCCCATAACAGTGAGTAATAGTCCATGAAACAGGCCAGAATCAGCCAAAACTGTGAGTGTTGATGACTAACACGTAAGTGCGCCTTGGGATTCAACAACTATGGAAATCACTTCAGGACCAGAAAACGGTGACTAAAAGTCCACAAAACGCGTTAGAATTGGCCAAAACCGTGAGTGTTCATAACCGACACGTAAGCGCACCCCGGGGTTCGTTAATCATGGAAATCATTCCGGGCCCCAAAATAGTGAGTAATTGTCCACGAAAAGGGCCAGAATTGGCCAAAACTACTAGTATTGATGACCGACATGTAAACGCACCCCGCGGTTCGTTAATCGTGGAAATCACACCGGGGCCCCAAAACAGTGAGTGTTGATGACCGACACCAAAACGCACCTTGGGGTTCAACAACTATGGAAATCGCTTTTGGGACCCCTAAATGGTGAGTAATAGCCCACGAATCGCGTCAGAATTGGCCAAAACTGTGAATGTTGACGACAGACACGCAAACGCACTCCGGGGATTGTCAATCGTGGAAATCGCTCTGGGACGCCCAAACGGTGAGTAATAGTGCACGAAACGGACAAGAATTGGCCAAAATTGTGAGTGTTTATGACCGACACGTAAACGCACCCCGGAGTTCGTCAATCATGGAAATCACTCCAGGACCCCAAAACTAAGTAATAATGCAAGAAATGGTCCAAAATCGGCCCAAAGTGCGCTTGTTGATGATCGACATGTAAGCGCACCATGGGGTTAACCAACCGTGGAAATCACTTTGGGGCCCCAAAACGGTGAGTAATAGTCCATGAAATGGGCCAGCATCGGCCAAAACTGTGAGTGTTGATGACCGACACGTAAATGGACCATAGGGTTCAACCACTATGGAATCGCTTCGGGACCCCTAAATGATGAGTAGTAGTCCACGAATCGCGTCGGAATTGACCAAAACTGTGAGTGTTGACGACAGAGATGCAACCGCACCCCGGGGATTTTAAATCGTGGAAATCGCTCTAGGACGCCAAAAGGTGAGTAATAGTACACGAAACGGACCAGAAATTGGCAAAAACTGCGAGTGTCATTGACCGACACGTAAACGCACCACTGGGTTCGTAAATCGTGGAAATCACGCTTGGACCTAAAAACAGGGTAATAGTCCAAGAAACGGGCCAGAACCGGCCAAAACTGCGAGTGTTGATGACCGACACGTAAATGCACCCTGCGGTTCGTTAACCGTGGAAATCACTCCGGTGCCCCAAAACAGTGAGTAATAGTCCATGAAACAGGCCAGAATCAGCCAAAACTGTGAGTGTTGATGACTAACACGTAAGTGCGCCTTGGGGTTCAACAACTATGGAAATCACTTCAGGACCAGAAAACGGTGACTAAAAGTCCACAAAACGCGTTAGAATTGGCCAAAACCGTGAGTGTTCATAACCGACACGTAAGCGCACCCCGGGGTTCGTTAATCATGGAAATCATTCCGGGCCCCAAAATAGTGAGTAATTGTCCACGAAAAGGGCCAGAATTGGCCAACACTACTAGTATTGATGACCGACATGTAAACGCACCCCGCGGTTCGTTAATCGTGGAAATCACACCGGGGCCCCAAAACAGTGAGTGTTGATGACCGACACCAAAACGCACCTTGGGGTTCAACAACTATGGAAATCGCTTTTGGGACCCCTAAATGGTGAGTAATAGCCCACGAATCGCGTCAGAATTGGCCAAAACTGTGAATGTTGACGACAGACACGCAAACGCACTCCGGGGATTGTCAATCGTGGAAATCGCTCTGGGACGCCCAAACGGTGAGTAATAGTGCACGAAACGGACAAGAATTGGCCAAAATTGTGATTGTTTATGACCGACACGTAAACGCACCCCGGAGTTCGTCAATCATGGAAATCACTCCAGGACCCCAAAACTAAGTAATAATGCAAGAAATGGTCCAAAATCGGCCCAAAGTGCGCTTGTTGATGATCGACATGTAACCGCACCATGGGGTTAACCAACCGTGGAAATCACTTTGGGGCCCCAAAACGGTGAGTAATAGTCCATGAAATGGGCCAGCATCCGCCAAAACTGTGAGTGTTGATGACCGACACGTAAATGGACCATAGGGTTCAACCACTATGGAATCACTTCGGGACCCCTAAATGATGAGTAGTAGTCCACGAATCGCATCGGAATTGATCAAAACTGTGAGTGTTGACGACAGAGATGCAACCGCACCCTGGGGATTTTAAATCGTGGAAATCGCTCTAGGACGCCAAAAGGTGAGTAATAGTACACGAAATGGACCAGAAATTGGCAAAAACTGCGAGTGTCATTGACCGACACGTAAACGCACCACTGGGTTCGTAAATCGTGGAAATCACGCTTGGACCTAAAAACAGAGTAATAGTCCAAGAAACGGGCCAGAACCGGCCAAAACTGCGAGTGTTGATGACCGACACGTAAATGCACCCTGCGGTTCGTTAACCGTGGAAATCACTCCTGTGCCCCAAAACAGTGAGTAATAGTCCATGAAACAGGCCAGAATCAGCCAAAACTGTGAGTGTTGATGACTAACACGTAAGTGCGCCTTGGGATTCAACAACTATGGAAATCACTTCAGGACCAGAAAACGGTGACTAAAAGTCCACAAAACGCGTTAGAATTGGCCAAAACTGTGAGTGTTCATAACCGACACGTAAGCGCACCCGGGGGTTCGTTAATCATGGAAATCATTCCGGGGCCCCAAAATAGTGAGTAATTGTCCACGAAAAGGGCCAGAATTGGCCAAAACTACTAGTATTGATGACCGACATGTAAACGCACCCCACGGTTCGTTAATCGTGGAAATCACACCGGGGCCCCAAAACAGTGAGTGTTGATGACCGACACCAAAACGCACCTTGGGGTTCAACAACTATGGAAATCGCTTTGGGACCCCTAAATGGTGAGTAATAGCTCATGAATCGCGTCAGAATTGGCCAAAACTGTGAGTGTTGACGACAGACACGCAAACGCACTCCGGGGATTGTCAATCGTGGAAATCGCTCTGGGACGCCCAAACGGTGAGTAATAGTGCACGAAACGGACAAGAATTGGCCAAAATTGTGAGTGTTTATGACCGACACGTAAACGCACCCCGGAGTTCGTCAATCGTGGAAATCACTCCAGGACCCCAAAACTAAGTAATAATGCAAGAAATGGTCCAAAATCGGCCCAAAGTGCGCTTGTTGATGATCGACATGTAAGCGCACCATGGGGTTAACCAACCGTGGAAATCACTTTGGGGCCCAAAAACGGTGAGTAATAGTCCATGAAATGGGCCAGCATCCGCCAAAACTGTGAGTGTTGATGACCGACACGTAAATGGACCATAGGGTTCAACCACTATGGAATCGCTTCGGGACCCCTAAATGATGAGTAGTAGTCCACGAATCGCGTCGGAATTGACCAAAACTGCGAGTGTTGACGACAGAGACGCAACCGCACCCCGGGGATTGTAAATCGTGGAAATCGCTCTAGGACGCCAAAACGGTGAGTAATAGTACACGAAACGGACCAGAAATTGGCAAAAATTGTGAGTGTCATTGACCGACACGTAAACGCACCACTGGGTTCGTAAATCGTGGAAATCACGCTTGGACCTAAAAACAGAGTAATAGTCCAAGAAACGGGCCAGAACCGGCCAAAACTGCGAGTGTTGATGACCGACACGTAAATGCACCCTGCGGTTCGTTAACCGTGGAAATCACTCCGGTGCCCCATAACAGTGAGTAATAGTCCATGAAACAGGCCAGAATCAGCCAAAACTGTGAGTGTTGATGACTAACACGTAAGTGCGCCTTGGGATTCAACAACTATGGAAATCACTTCAGGACCAGAAAACGGTGACTAAAAGTCCACAAAACGCGTTAGAATTGGCCAAAACTGTGAGTGTTCATAAACGACACGTAAGCGCACCCGGGAGTTCGTTAATCATGGAAATCATTCCGGGTCCCCAAAATAGTGAGTAATTGTCCACGAAAAGGGCCAGAATTGGCCAAAACTACTAGTATTGATGACCGACATGTAAACGCACCCCGTGGTTCGTTAATCGTGGAAATCACATCGGGGCCCCAAAACAGTGAGTGTTGATGACCGACACCAAAACGCACCATGGGGTTCAACAACTATGGAAATCGCTTTGGGACCCCTAAATGGTGAGTAATAGCTCACGAATCGCGTCAGAATTGGCCAAAACTGTGAGTGTTGACGACAGACACGCAAACGCACTCCGGAGATTGTCAATCGTGGAAATCGCTCTGGGACGCCCAAACGGTGAGTAATAGTGCACGAAGCGGACAAGAATTGGCCAAAATTGTGAGTGTTTATGACCGACACGTAAACGCACCCCGGAGTTCGTCAATCGTGGAAATCACTCCAGGACCCCAAAACTAAGTAATAATGCAAGGAATGGTCCAAAATCGGCCCAAAGTGCGCTTGTTGATGATCGACATGTAAGCGCACCATGGGGTTAACCAACCGTGGAAATCACTTTGGGGCCCCAAAACGGTGAGTAATAGTCCATGAAATGGGCCAGCATCCGCCAAAACTGTGAGTGTTGATGACCGACACGTAAATGGACCATAGGGTTCAACCACTATGGAATCGCTTCGGGACCCCTAAATGATGAGTAGTAGTCCACGAATCGCGTCGGAATTGACCAAAACTGTGAGTGTTGACGACAGAGACGCAACCGCACCCCGGGGATTGTAAATCGTGGAAATCGCTCTAGGACGCCAAAACGGTGAGTAATAGTACACGAAACGGACCAGAAATTGGCAAAAATTGTGAGTGTCATTGACCGACACGTAAACGCACCACTGGGTTCGTAAATCGTGGAAATCACGCTTGGACCTAAAAACAGAGTAATAGTCCAAGAAACGGGCCAGAACCGGCCAAAACTGCGAGTGTTGATGACCGACACGTAAATGCACCCTGCGGTTCGTTAACCGTGGAAATCACTCCGGTGCCCCAAAACAGTGAGTAATAGTCCATGAAACAGGCCAGAATCAGCCAAAACTGTGAGTGTTGATGACTAACACGTAAGTGCGCCTTGGGATTCAACAACTATGGAAATCACTTCAGGACCAGAAAACGGTGACTAAAAGTCCACAAAACGCGTTAGAATTGGCCAAAACTGTGAGTGTTCATAACCGACACGTAAGCGCACCCGGGGGTTCGTTAATCATGGAAATCATTCCGGGGCCCCAAAATAGTGAGTAATTGTCCACGAAAGGGGCCAGAATTGGCCAAAACTACTAGTATTGATGACCGACATGTAAACGCACCCCACGGTTCGTTAATCGTGGAAATCACACCGGGGCCCCAAAACAGTGAGTGTTGATGACCGACACCAAAACGCACCTTGGGGTTCAACAACTATGGAAATCGCTTTGGGACCCCTAAGTGGTGAGTAATAGCTCATGAATCACGTCAGAATTGGCCAAAACTGTGAGTGTTGACGACAGACACGCAAACGCACTCCGGGGATTGTCAATCGTGGAAATCGCTCTGGGACGCCCAAACGGTGAGTAATAGTGCACGAAACGGACAAGAATTGGCCAAAATTGTGAGTGTTTATGACCGACACGTAAACGCACCCCGGAGTTCGTCAATCGTGGAAATCACTCCAGGACCCCAAAACTAAGTAATAATGCAAGGAATGGTCCAAAATCGGCCCAAAGTGCGCTTGTTGATGATCGACATGTAAGCGCACCATGGGGTTAACCAACCGTGGAAATCACTTTGGGGCCCCAAAACGGTGAGTAATAGTCCATGAAATGGGCCAGCATCCGCCAAAACTGTGAGTGTTGATGACCGACACGTAAATGGACCATAGGGTTCAACCACTATGGAATCGCTTCGGGACCCCTAAATGATGAGTAGTAGTCCACGAATCGCGTCGGAATTGACCAAAACTGTGAGTGTTGACGACAGAGACGCAACCGCACCCCGGGGATTGTAAATCATGGAAATCGCTCTAGGACGCCAAAACGGTGAGTAATAGTACACGAAACGGACCAAAAATTGGCAAAAATTGTGAGTGTCATTGACCGACACGTAAACGCACCAGTGGGTTCGTAAATCGTGGAAATCACGCTTGGACCTAAAAACAGAGTAATAGTCCAAGAAACGGGCCAGAACCGGCCAAAACTGCGAGTGTTGATGACCGACACGTAAATGCACCCTGCGGTTCGTTAACCGTGGAAATCACTCCGGTGCCCCATAACAGTGAGTAATAGTCCATGAAACAGGCCAGAATCAGCCAAAACTGTGAGTGTTGATGACTAACACGTAAGTGCGCCTTGGGATTCAACAACTATGGAAATCACTTCAGGACCAGAAAACGGTGACTAAAAGTCCACAAAACGCGTTAGAATTGGCCAAAACTGTGAGTGTTCATAACCGACACGTAAGCGCACCCGGGGGTTCGTTAATCATGGAAATCATTCCGGGGCCCCAAAATAGTGAGTAATTGTCCACGAAAAGGGCCAGAATTGGCCAAAACTACTAGTATTGATGACCGACATGTAAACGCACCCCGTGGTTCGTTAATCGTGGAAATCACATCGGGGCCCCAAAACAGTGAGTGTTGATGACCGACACCAAAACGCACCATGGGGTTCAACAACTATGGAAATCGCTTTGGGACCCCTAAATGGTGAGTAATAGCTCACGAATCGCGTCAGAATTGGCCAAAACCATGAGTGTTGACGACAGACACGCAAACGCACTCCGGAGATTGTCAATCGTGGAAATCGCTCTGGGACGCCCAAACGGTGAGTAATAGTGCACGAAACGGACAAGAATTGGCCAAAATTGTGAGTGTTTATGACCGACACGTAAACGCACCCCGGAGTTCGTCAATCGTGGAAATCACTCCAGGACCCCAAAACTAAGTAATAATGCAAGGAATGGTCCAAAATCGGCCCAAAGTGCGCTTGTTGATGATCGACATGTAAGCGCACCATGGGGTTAACCAACCGTGGAAATCACTTGCGGGCCCCAAAACGGTGAGTAATAGTCCATGAAATGGGCCAGCATCCACCAAAACTGTGAGTGTTGATGACCGACACGTAAATGGACCATAGGGTTCAACCACTATGGAATCGCTTCGGGACCCCTAAATGATGAGTAGTAGTCCACGAATCGCGTCGGAATTGACCAAAACTGTGAGTGTTGACGACAGAGACGCAACCGCACCCCGGGGATTGTAAATCGTGGAAATCGCTCTAGGACGCCAAAACAGTGAGTAATAGTACACGAAACGGACCAGAAATTGGCAAAAATTGTGAGTGTCATTGACCGACACGTAAACGCACCACTGGGTTCGTAAATCGTGGAAATCACGCTTGGACCTAAAAACAGAGTAATAGTCCAAGAAACGGGCCAGAACCAGCCAAAACTGCGAGTGTTGATGACTGACACGTAAATGCACCCTGCGGTTCGTTAACCGTGGAAATCACTCCGGTGCCCCAAAACAGTGAGTAATAGTCCATGCAACAGGCCAGAATCAGCCAAAACTGTGAGTGTTGATGACTAACACGTAAGTGCACCTTGGGATTCAACAACTATGGAAATCACTTCAGGACCAGAAAACGGTGACTAAAAGTCCACAAAACGCGTTAGAATTGGCCAAAACTGTGAGTGTTCATAACCGACACGTAAGCGCACCCGGGGGTTCGTTAATCATGGAAATCATTCCGGGGCCCCAAAATAGTGAGTAATTGTCCACGAAAAGGGCCAGAATTGGCCAAAACTACTAGTATTGATGACCGACTTGTAAACGCACCCCACGGTTCGTTAATCGTGGAAATCACACCGGGGCCCCAAAACAGTGAGTGTTGATGACCGACACCAAAACGCACCTTGGGGTTCAACAACTATGGAAATCGCTTTGGGACCCCTAAATGGTGAGTAATAGCTCATGAATCGCGTCAGAATTGGCCAAAACTGTGAGTGTTGACGACAGACACGCAAACGCACTCCGGGGATTGTCAATCGTGGAAATCGCTCTGGGACGCGCAAACGGTGAGTAATAGTGCACGAAACGGAAAAGAATTGGCCAAAATTGTGAGTGTTTATGACCGACACGTAAACGCACCCCGGAGTTCGTCAATCGTGGAAATAACTCCAGGACCCCAAAACTAAGTAATAATGCAAGAAATGGTCCAAAATCGGCCCAAAGTGCGCTTTTTGATGATCGACATGTAAGCGCACCATGGGGTTAACCAACCGTGGAAATCACTTTGGGGCACCAAAACGGTGAGTAATAGTCCATGAAATGGGCCAGCATCCGCCAAAACTGTGAGTGTTGATGACAGACACGCAAATGGACCATAGGGTTCAACCACTATGGAATCGCTTCGGGACCCCTAAATGATGAGTAGTAGTCCACGAATCGCGTCGGAATTGACCAAAACTGTGAGTGTTGACGACAGAGACGCAACCGCACCCCGGGGATTGTAAATCGTGGAAATCGCTCTAGGACGCCAAAACGGTGAGTAATAGTACACGAAACGGACCAGAAATTGGCAAAAATTGTGAGTGTCATTGACCGACACGTAAACGCACCACTGGGTTCGTAAATCGTGGAAATCACGCTTGGACCTAAAAACAGAGTAATAGTCCAAGAAACGGGCCAGAACCGGCCAAAACTGCGAGTGTTGATGACCGACACGTAAATGCACCCTGCGGTTCGTTAACCGTGGAAATCACTCCGGTGCTCCAAAACAGTGAGTAATAGTCCATGAAACAGGCCAGGATCAGCCAAAACTGTGAGTGTTGATGACTAACACGTAAGTGCGCCTTGGGATTCAACAACTATGGAAATCACTTCAGGACCAGAAAACGGTGACTAAAAGTCCACAAAACGCGTTAGAATTGGCCAAAACTGTGAGTGTTCATAACCGACACGTAAGCGCACCCGGGGGTTCGTTAATGATGGAAATCATTCCGGGGCCCCAAAATAGTGAGTAATTGTCCACGAAAAGGGCCAGAATTGGCCAAAACTACTAGTATTGATGACCGACTTGTAAACGCACCCCACGGTTCGTTAATCGTGGAAATCACACCGGGGCCCCAAAACAGTGAGTGTTGATGACCGACACCAAAACGCACCTTGGGGTTCAACAACTATGGAAATCGCTTTGGGACCCCTAAATGGTGAGTAATAGCTCATGAATCGCGTCAGAATTGGCCAAAACTGTGAGTGTTGATGACAGACACGCAAACGCACTCCGGGGATTGTCAATCGTAGAAATCGCTCTGGGACGCCCAAACGGTGAGTAATAGTGCACGAAACGGACAAGAATTGGCCAAAATTGTGAGTGTTTATGACCGACACGTAAACGCACCCCGGAGTTCGTCAATCGTGGAAATCACTCCAGGACCCCAAAACTAAGTAATAATGCAAGGAATGGTCCCAAATCGGCCCAAAGTGCGCTTGTTGATGATCGACATGTAAGCGCACTATGGGGTTAACCAACCGTGGAAATCACTTTGGGGCCCCAAAACGGTGAGTAATAGTCCATGAAATGGGCCAGCATCCGCCAAAACTGTGAGTGTTGATGACCGACACGTAAATGGACCATACGGTTCAACCACTATGGAATCGCTTCGGGACCCCTAAATGATGAGTAGTAGTCCACGAATCGCGTCGGAATTGACCAAAACTGTGAGTGTTGACGACAGAGACGCAACCGCACCCCGGGGATTGTAAATCGTGGAAATCGCTCTAGGACGCCAAAACGGTGAGTAATAGTACATGAAACGGACCAGAAATTGGCAAAAATTGTGAGTGTCATTGACCGACACGTAAACGCACCACTGGGTTCGTAAATCGTGGAAATCACGCTTGGACCTAAAAACAGAGTAATAGTCCAAGAAACGGGCCAGAACCGGCCAAAACTGCGAGTGTTGATGACCGACACGTAAATGCACCCTGCGGTTCGTTAACCGTGGAAATCACTCCGGTGCCCCAAAACAGTGAGTAATAGTCCATGAAACAGGCCAGAATCAGCCAAAACTGTGAGTGTTGATGACTAACACGTAAGTGCGCCTTGGGATTCAACAACTATGGAAATCACTTCAGGACCAGAAAACGGTGACTAAAAGTCCACAAAACGCGTTAGAATTGGCCAAAACTGTGAGTGTTCATAACCGACACGTAAGCGCACCCGGGGGTTCGTTAATCCTGGAAATCATTCCGGGGCCCCAAAATAGTGAGTAATTGTCCACGAAAAGGGCCAGAATTGGCCAAAACTACTAGTATTGATGACCGACTTGTAAACGCACCCCACGGTTCGTTAATCGTGGAAATCACACCGGGGCCCCAAAACAGTGAGTGTTGATGACCGACACCAAAACGCACCTTGGGGTTCAACAACTATGGAAATCGCTTTGGGACCCCTAAATGGTGAGTAATAGCTCATGAATCGCGTCATAATTGGCCAAAACTGTGAGTGTTGACGACAGAGACGCAAACGCACTCCGGGGATTGTCAATCGTGGAAATCGCTCTGGGACGCCCAAACGGTGAGTAATAGTGCACGAAACGGACAAGAATTGGCCAAAATTGTGAGTGTTTATGACCGACACGTAAACGCACCCCGGAGTTCGTCAATCGTGGAAATCACTCCAGGACCCCAAAACTAAGTAATAATGCAAGGAATGGTCCAAAATCGGCCCAAAGTGCGCTTGTTGATGATCGACATGTAAGCGCACCATGGGGTTAACCAACCGTGGAAATCACTTTGGGGCCCCAAAACGGTGAGTAATAGTCCATGAAATGGGCCAGCATCCGCCAAAACTGTGAGTGTTGATGACCGACACGTAAATGGACCATAGGGTTCAACCACTATGGAATCGCTTCGGGACCCCTAAATGATGAGTAGTAGTCCATGAATCGCGTCGGAATTGACCAAAACTGTGAGTGTTGACGACAGAGACGCAACCGCACCCCGGGGATTGTAAATCGTGGAAATCGCTCTAGGACGCCAAAACGGTGAGTAATAGTACATGAAACGGACCAGAAATTGGCAAAAATTGTGAGTGTCATTGACCGACACGTAAACGCACCACTGGGTTCGTAAATCGTGGAAATCACGCTTGGACCTAAAAACATAGTAATAGTCCAAGAAACGGTCCAGAACCGGCCAAAACTGCGAGTGTTGATGACCGACACGTAAATGCACCCTGCGGTTCGTTAACCGTGGAAATCACTCCGGTGCCCCAAAACAGTGAGTAATAGTCCATGAAACAGGCCAGAATCAGCCAAAATTGTGAGTGTTGATGACTAACACGTAAGTGCGCCTTGGGATTCAACAACTATGGAAATCACTTCAGGACCAGAAAACGGTGACTAAAAGTCCACAAAACGCGTTAGAATTGGCCAAAACTGTGAGTGTTCATAACCGACACATAAGCGCACCCGGGGGTTCGTTAATCCTGGAAATCATTCCGGGGCCCCAAAATAGTGAGTAATTGTCCACGAAAAGGGCCAGAATTGGCCAAAACTACTAGTATTGATGACCGACTTGTAAACGCACCCCACGGTTCGTTAATCGTGGAAATCACACCGGGGCCCCAAAACAGTGAGTGTTGACGACCGACACCAAAACGCACCTTGGGGTTCAACAACTATGGAAATCGCTTTGGGACCCCTAAATGGTGAGTAATAGCTCATGAATCGCGTCAGAATTGGCCAAAACTGTGAGTGTTGACGACAGACACGCAAACGCACTCCGGGGATTGTCAATCGTGGAAATCGCTCTGGGACGCCCAAACGGTGAGTAATAGTGCACGAAACGGACAAGAATTGGCCAAAATTGTGAGTGTTTATGACCGACACGTAAACGCACCCCGGAGTTCGTCAATCGTGGAAATCACTCCAGGACCCCAAAACTAAGTAATAATGCAAGAAATGGTCCAAAATCGGCCCAAAGTGCGCTTGTTGATGATCGACATGTAAGCGCACCATGGGGTTAACCAACCGTGGAAATCACTTTGGGGCCCCAAAACGGTGAGTAATAGTCCATGAAATGGGCCAGCATCCGCCAAAACTGTGAGTGTTGATGACCGACACGTAAATGGACCATAGGGTTCAACCACTATGGAATCGCTTCGGGACCCCTAACTGATGAGTAGTAGTCCACGAATCGCGTCGGAATTGACCAAAACTGTGAGTGTTGACGACAGAGACGCAACCGCACCCCGGGGATTGTAAATCGTGGAAATCGCTCTAGGACGCCAAAACGGTGAGTAATAGTACACGAAACGGACCAGAAATTGGCAAAAATTGTGAGTGTCATTGACCGACACGTAAACGCACCACTTGGTTCGTAAATCGTGGAAATCACGCTTGGACCTAAAAACAGAGTAATAGTCCAAGAAACGGGCCAGAACCGGCCAAAACTGTGAGTGTTGATGACCGACACGTAAATGCACCCTGCGGTTCGTTAACCGTGGAAATCACTCCGGTGCCCCAAAACAGTGAGTAATAGTCCATGAAACAGGCCAGAATCAGCCAAAACTGTGAGTGTTGATGACTAACACGTAAGTGCGCCTTGGGATTCAACAACTATGGAAATCACTTCAGGACCAGAAAACGGTGACTAAAAGTCCACAAAACGCGTTAGAATTGGCCAAAACTGTGAGTGTTCATAACCGACACGTAAGCGCACCCGGGGGTTCGTTAATCCTGGAAATCATTCCGGGGCCCCAAAATAGTGAGTAATTGTCCACGAAAAGGGCCAGAATTGGCCAAAACTACTAGTATTGATGACCGACTTGTAAACGCACCCCACGGTTCGTTAATCGTGGAAATCACACCGGGGCCCCAAAACAGTGAGTGTTGATGACCGACACCAAAACGCACCTTGGGGTTCAACAACTATGGAAATCGCTTTGGGACCCCTAAATGGTGAGTAATAGCTCATGAATCGCGTCATAATTGGCCAAAACTGTGAGTGTTGACGACAGAGACGCAAACGCACTCCGGGGATTGTCAATCGTGGAAATCGCTCTGGGACGCCCAAACGGTGAGTAATAGTGCACGAAACGGACAAGAATTGGCCAAAATTGTGAGTGTTTATGACCGACACGTAAACGCACCCCGGAGTTCGTCAATCGTGGAAATCACTCCAGGACCCCAAAACTAAGTAATAATGCAAGGAATGGTCCAAAATCGGCCCAAAGTGCGCTTGTTGATGATCGACATGTAAGCGCACCATGGGGTTAACCAACCGTGGAAATCACTTTGGGGCCCCAAAACGGTGAGTAATAGTCCATGAAATGGGCCAGCATCCGCCAAAACTGTGAGTGTTGATGACCGACACGTAAATGGACCATAGGGTTCAACCACTATGGAATCGCTTCGGGACCCCTAAATGATGAGTAGTAGTCCATGAATCGCGTCGGAATTGACCAAAACTGTGAGTGTTGACGACAGAGACGCAACCGCACCCCGGGGATTGTAAATCGTGGAAATCGCTCTAGGACGCCAAAACGGTGAGTAATAGTACATGAAACGGACCAGAAATTGGCAAAAATTGTGAGTGTCATTGACCGACACGTAAACGCACCACTGGGTTCGTAAATCGTGGAAATCACGCTTGGACCTAAAAACATAGTAATAGTCCAAGAAACGGTCCAGAACCGGCCAAAACTGCGAGTGTTGATGACCGACACGTAAATGCACCCTGCGGTTCGTTAACCGTGGAAATCACTCCGGTGCCCCAAAACAGTGAGTAATAGTCCATGAAACAGGCCAGAATCAGCCAAAATTGTGAGTGTTGATGACTAACACGTAAGTGCGCCTTGGGATTCAACAACTATGGAAATCACTTCAGGACCAGAAAACGGTGACTAAAAGTCCACAAAACGCGTTAGAATTGGCCAAAACTGTGAGTGTTCATAACCGACACATAAGCGCACCCGGGGGTTCGTTAATCCTGGAAATCATTCCGGGGCCCCAAAATAGTGAGTAATTGTCCACGAAAAGGGCCAGAATTGGCCAAAACTACTAGTATTGATGACCGACTTGTAAACGCACCCCACGGTTCGTTAATCGTGGAAATCACACCGGGGCCCCAAAACAGTGAGTGTTGACGACCGACACCAAAACGCACCTTGGGGTTCAACAACTATGGAAATCGCTTTGGGACCCCTAAATGGTGAGTAATAGCTCATGAATCGCGTCAGAATTGGCCAAAACTGTGAGTGTTGACGACAGACACGCAAACGCACTCCGGGGATTGTCAATCGTGGAAATCGCTCTGGGACGCCCAAACGGTGAGTAATAGTGCACGAAACGGACAAGAATTGGCCAAAATTGTGAGTGTTTATGACCGACACGTAAACGCACCCCGGAGTTCGTCAATCGTGGAAATCACTCCAGGACCCCAAAACTAAGTAATAATGCAAGAAATGGTCCAAAATCGGCCCAAAGTGCGCTTGTTGATGATCGACATGTAAGCGCACCATGGGGTTAACCAACCGTGGAAATCACTTTGGGGCCCCAAAACGGTGAGTAATAGTCCATGAAATGGGCCAGCATCCGCCAAAACTGTGAGTGTTGATGACCGACACGTAAATGGACCATAGGGTTCAACCACTATGGAATCGCTTCGGGACCCCTAACTGATGAGTAGTAGTCCACGAATCGCGTCGGAATTGACCAAAACTGTGAGTGTTGACGACAGAGACGCAACCGCACCCCGGGGATTGTAAATCGTGGAAATCGCTCTAGGACGCCAAAACGGTGAGTAATAGTACACGAAACGGACCAGAAATTGGCAAAAATTGTGAGTGTCATTGACCGACACGTAAACGCACCACTTGGTTCGTAAATCGTGGAAATCACGCTTGGACCTAAAAACAGAGTAATAGTCCAAGAAACGGGCCAGAACCGGCCAAAACTGTGAGTGTTGATGACCGACACGTAAATGCACCCTGCGGTTCGTTAACCGTGGAAATCACTCCGGTGCCCCAAAACAGTGAGTAATAGTCCATGAAACAGGCCAGAATCAGCCAAAACTGTGAGTGTTGATGACTAACACGTAAGTGCGCCTTGGGATTCAACAACTATGGAAATCACTTCAGGACCAGAAAACGGTGACTAAAAGTCCACAAAACGCGTTAGAATTGGCCAAAACTGTGAGTGTTCATAACCGACACGTAAGCGCACCCGGGGGTTCGTTAATCCTGGAAATCATTCCGGGGCCCCAAAATAGTGAGTAATTGTCCACGAAAAGGGCCAGAATTGGCCAAAACTACTAGTATTGATGACCGACTTGTAAACGCACCCCACGGTTCGTTAATCGTGGAAATCACACCGGGGCCCCAAAACAGTGAGTGTTGGCGACCGACACCAAAACGCACCTTGGGGTTCAACAACTATGGAAATCGCTTTGGGACCCCTAAATGGTGAGTAATAGCTCATGAATCGCGTCAGAATTGGCCAAAACTGTGAGTGTTGACGACAGACACGCAAACGCACTCCGGGGATTGTCAATCGTGGAAATCGCTCTGGGACGCCCAAACGGTGAGTAATAGTGCACGAAACGGACAAGAATTGGCCAAAATTGTGAGTGTTTATGACCGACACGTAAACGCACCCCGGAGTTCGTCAATCGTGGAAATCACTCCAGGACCCCAAAACTAAGTAATAATGCAAGAAATGGTCCAAAATCGGCCCAAAGTGCGCTTGTTGATGATCGACATGTAAGCGCACCATGGGGTTAACCAACCATGGAAATCACTTTGGGGCCCCAAAACGGTGAGTAATAGTCCATGAAATGGGCCAGCATCCGCCAAAACTGTGAGTGTTGATGACCGACACGTAAATGGACCATAGGGTTCAACCACTATGGAATCGCTTCGGGACCCCTAAATGATGAGTAGTAGTCCACGAATCGCGTCGGAATTGACCAAAACTGTGAGTGTTGACGACAGAGACGCAACCGCACCCCGGGGATTGTAAATCGTGGAAATCGCTCTAGGACGCCAAAACGGTGAGTAATAGTACACGAAACGGACCAGAAATTGGCAAAAATTGTGAGTGTCATTGACCGACACGTAAACGCACCACTTGGTTCGTAAATCGTGGAAATCACGCTTGGACCTAAAAACAGAGTAATAGTCCAAGAAACGGGCCAGAACCGGCCAAAACTGTGAGTGTTGATGACCGACACGTAAATGCACCCTGCGGTTCGTTAACCGTGGAAATCACTCCGGTGCCCCATAACAGTGAGTAATAGTCCATGAAACTGGCCAGAATCAGCCAAAACTGTGAGTGTTGATGACTAACACGTAAGTGCGCCTTGGGATTCAACAACTATGGAAATCACTTTAGGACCAGAAAACGGTGACTAAAAGTCCACAAAACGCGTTAGAATTGGCCAAAACTGTGAGTGTTCATAAACGACACGTAAACGCACCCGGGGGTTCGTTAATCATGGAAATCATTCCGGGGCCCCAAAATAGTGAGTAATTGTCCACGAAAAGGGCCAGAATTGGCCAAAACTACTAGTATTGATGACCGACATGTAAACGCACCCCGTGGTTCGTTAATCGTGGAAATCACATCGGGGCCCCAAAACAGTGAGTGTTGATGACCGACACCAAAACGCACCATGGGGTTCAACAACTATGGAAATCGCTTTGGGACCCCTAAATGGTGAGTAATAGCTCATGAATCGCGTCAGAATTGGCCAAAACTGTGAGTGTTGACGACAGACACGCAAACGCACTCCGGGGATTGTCAATCGTGGAAATCGCTCTGGGACGCCCAAACGGTGAGTAATAGTGCACGAAACGGACAAGAATTGGCCAAAATTGTGAGTGTTTATGACCGACACGTAAACGCACCCCGGAGTTCGTCAATCGTGGAAATCACTCCAGGACCCCAAAACTAAGTAATAATGCAAGAAATGGTCCAAAATCGGCCCAAAGTGCGCTTGTTGATGATCGACATGTAAGCGCACCATGGGGTTAACCAACCGTGGAAATCACTTTGGGGCCCCAAAACGGTGAGTAATAGTCCATGAAATGGGCCAGCATCCGCCAAAACTGTGAGTGTTGATGACCGACACGTAAATGGACCATAGGGTTCAACCACTATGGAATCGCTTCGGGACCCCTAAATGATGAGTAGTAGTCCACGAATCGCGTCGGAATTGACCAAAACTGTGAGTGTTGACGACAGAACGCAACCGCACCCCGGGGATTGTAAATCGTGGAAATCGCTCTAGGACGCCAAAACGGTGAGTAATAGTACACGAAACGGACCAGAAATTGGCAAAAATTGTGAGTGTCATTGACCGACACGTAAACGCACCACTTGGTTCGTAAATCGTGGAAATCACGCTTGGACCTAAAAACAGAGTAATAGTCCAAGAAACGGGCCAGAACCGGCCAAAACTGTGAGTGTTGATGACCGACACGTAAATGCACCCTGCGGTTCGTTAACCGTGGAAATCACTCCGGTGCCCCAAAACAGTGAGTAATAGTCCATGAAACAGGCCAGAATCAGCCAAAACTGTGAGTGTTGATGACTAACACGTAAGTGCGCCTTGGGATTCAACAACTATGGAAATCACTTCAGGACCAGAAAACGGTGACTAAAAGTCCACAAAACGCGTTAGAATTGGCCAAAACTGTGAGTGTTCATAACCGACACGTAAGCGCACCCGGGGGTTCGTTAATCCTGGAAATCATTCCGGGGCCCCAAAATAGTGAGTAATTGTCCACGAAAAGGGCCAGAATTGGCCAAAACTACTAGTATTGATGACCGACTTGTAAACGCACCCCACGGTTCGTTAATCGTGGAAATCACACCGGGGCCCCAAAACAGTGAGTGTTGACGACCGACACCAAAACGCACCTTGGGGTTCAACAACTATGGAAATCGCTTTGGGACCCCTAAATGGTGAGTAATAGCTCATGAATCGCGTCAGAATTGGCCAAAACTGTGAGTGTTGACGACAGACACGCAAACGCACTCCGGGGATTGTCAATCGTGGAAATCGCTCTGGGACGCCCAAACGGTGAGTAATAGTGCACGAAACGGACAAGAATTGGCCAAAATTGTGAGTGTTTATGACCGACACGTAAACGCACCCCGGAGTTCGTCAATCGTGGAAATCACTCCAGGACCCCAAAACTAAGTAATAATGCAAGAAATGGTCCAAAATCGGCCCAAAGTGCGCTTGTTGATGATCGACATGTAAGCGCACCATGGGGTTAACCAACCGTGGAAATCACTTTGGGGCCCCAAAACGGTGAGTAATAGTCCATGAAATGGGCCAGCATCCGCCAAAACTGTGAGTGTTGTTGACCGACACGTAAATGGACCATAGGGTTCAACCACTATGGAATCGCTTCGGGACCCCTAAATGATGAGTAGTAGTCCACGAATCGCGTCGGAATTGACCAAAACTATGAGTGTTGACGACAGAGACGCAACCGCACCCCGGGGATTGTAAATCGTGGAAATCGCTCTAGGACGCCAAAACGGTGAGTAATAGTACACGAAACGGACCAGAAATTGGCAAAAATTGTGAGTGTCATTGACCGACACGTAAACGCACCACTTGGTTCGTAAATCGTGGAAATCACGCTTGGACCTAAAAACAGAGTAATAGTCCAAGAAACGGGCCAGAACCGGCCAAAACTGTGAGTGTTGATGACCGACACGTAAATGCACCCTGCGGTTCGTTAACCGTGGAAATCACTCCGGTGCCCCATAACAGTGAGTAATAGTCCATGAAACAGGCCAGAATCAGCCAAAACTATGAGTGTTGATGACTAACACGTAAGTGCGCCTTGGGATTCAACAACTATGGAAATCACTTCAGGACCAGAAAACGGTGACTAAAAGTCCACAAAACGCGTTAGAATTGGCCAAAACTGTGAGTGTTCATAAACGACACGTAAACGCACCCGGGGGTTCGTTAATCATGGAAATCATTCCGGGGCCCCAAAATAGTGAGTAATTGTCCACGAAAAGGGCCAGAATTGGCCAAAACTACTAGTATTGATGACCGACATGTAAACGCACCCCGTGGTTCGTTAATCGTGGAAATCATATCGGGGCCCCAAAACAGTGAGTGTTGATGACCGACACCAAAACGCACCATGGGGTTCAACAACTGTGGAAATCGCTTTGGGACCCCTAAATGGTGAGTAATAGCTCATGAATCGCGTCAGAATTGGCCAAAACTGTGAGTGTTGACGACAGACACGCAAACGCACTCCGGGGATTGTCAATCGTGGAAATCGCTCTGGGACGCCCAAACGGTGAGTAATAGTGCACGAAACGGACAAGAATTGGCCAAAATTGTGAGTGTTTATGACCGACACGTAAACGCACCCCGGAGTTCGTCAATCGTGGAAATCACTCCAGGACCCCAAAACTAAGTAATAATGCAAGAAATGGTCCAAAATCGGCCCAAAGTGCGCTTGTTGATGATCGACATGTAAGCGCACCATGGGGTTAACCAACCGTGGAAATCACTTTGGGGCCCCAAAACGGTGAGTAATAGTCCATGAAATGGGCCAGCATCCGCCAAAACTGTGAGTGTTGATGACCGACACGTAAATGGACCATAGGGTTCAACCACTATGGAATCGCTTCGGGACCCCTAAATGATGAGTAGTAGTCCACGAATCGCGTCGGAATTGACCAAAACTGTGAGTGTTGACGACAGAGACGCAACCGCACCCCGGGGATTGTAAATCGTGGAAATCGCTCTAGGACGCCAAAACGGTGAGTAATAGTACACGAAACGGACCAGAAATTGGCAAAAATTGTGAGTGTCATTGACCGACACGTAAACGCACCACTTGGTTCGTAAATCGTGGAAATCACGCTTGGACCTAAAAACAGAGTAATAGTCCAAGAAACGGGCCAGAACCGGCCAAAACTGTGAGTGTTGATGACCGACACGTAAATGCACCCTGCGGTTCGTTAACCGTGGAAATCACTCCGGTGCCCCATAACAGTGAGTAATAGTCCATGAAACAGGCCAGAATCAGCCAAAACTGTGAGTGTTGATGACTAACACGTAAGTGCGCCTTGGGATTCAACAACTATGGAAATCACTTCAGGACCAGAAAAACGGTGACTAAAAGTCCACAAAACGCATTAGAATTGGCCAAAACTGTGAGTGTTCATAACCGACACGTAAACGCACCCGGGGGTTCGTTAATCATGGAAATCATTCCGGGGCCCCAAAATAGTGAGTAATTGTCCACGAAAAGGGCCAGAATTGGCCAAAACTACTAGTATTGATGACCGACATGTAAACGCACCCCGTGGTTCGTTAATCGTGGAAATCACATCGGGGCCCCAAAACAGTGAGTGTTGATGACCGACACCAAAACGCACCATGGGGTTCAACAACTATGGAAATCGCTTTGGGACCCCTAAATGGTGAGTAATAGCTCATGAATCGCGTCAGAATTGGCCAAAACTGTGAGTGTTGACGACAGACACGCAAACGCACTCCGGAGATTGTCAATCGTGGAAATCGCTCTGGGACGCCCAAACGGTGAGTAATAGTGCACGAAACGGACAAGAATTGGCCAAAATTGTGAGTGTTTATGACCGACACGTAAACGCACCCCGGAGTTCTTCAATCGTGGAAATCAGTCCAGGACCCCAAAACTAAGTAATAATGCAAGGAATGGTCCAAAATCGGCCCAAAGTGCGCTTGTTGATGATCGACATGTAAGCGCACCATGGGGTTAACCATCCGTGGAAATCACTTTGGGGCCCCAAAACGGTGAGTAATAGTCCATGAAATGGGCCAGCATCCGCCAAAACTGTGAGTGTTGATGACCGACACGTAAATGGACCATAGGGTTCAACCACTATGGAATCGCTTCGGGACCCCTAAATGATGAGTAGTAGTCCACGAATCGCGTCGGAATTGACCAAAACTGTGAGTGTTGACGACAGAGACGCAACCGCACCCCGGGGATTGTAAATCGTGGAAATCGCTCTAGGACGCCAAAACGGTGAGTAATAGTACACGAAACGGACCAGAAATTGGCAAAAATTGTGAGTGTCATTGACCGACACGTAAACGCACCACTTGGTTCGTAAATCGTGGAAATCACGCTTGGACCTAAAAACAGAGTAATAGTCCAAGAAACGGGCCAGAACCGGCCAAAACTGTGAGTGTTGATGACCGACACGTAAATGCACCCTGCGGTTCGTTAACCGTGGAAATCACTCCGGTGCCCCATAACAGTGAGTAATAGTCCATGAAACTGGCCAGAATCAGCCAAAACTGTGAGTGTTGATGACTAACACGTAAGTGCGCCTTGGGATTCAACAACTATGGAAATCACTTTAGGACCAGAAAACGGTGACTAAAAGTCCACAAAACGCGTTAGAATTGGCCAAAACTGTGAGTGTTCATAAACGACACGTAAACGCACCCGGGGGTTCGTTAATCATGGAAATCATTCCGGGGCCCCAAAATAGTGAGTAATTGTCCACAAAAAGGGCCAGAATTGGCCAAAACTACTAGTATTGATGACCGACATGTAAACGCACCCCGTGGTTCGTTAATCGTGGAAATCACATCGGGGCCCCAAAACAGTGAGTGTTGATGACCGACACCAAAACGCACCATGGGGTTCAACAACTATGGAAATCGCTTTGGGACCCCTAAATGGTGAGTAATAGCTCATGAATCGCGTCAGAATTGGCCAAAACTGTGAGTGTTGACGACAGACACGCAAACGCACTCCGGGGATTGTCAATCGTGGAAATCGCTCTGGGACGCCCAAACGGTGAGTAATAGTGCACGAAACGGACAAGAATTGGCCAAAATTGTGAGTGTTTATGACCGACACGTAAACGCACCCCGGAGTTCGTCAATCGTGGAAATCACTCCAGGACCCCAAAACTAAGTAATAATGCAAGAAATGGTCCAAAATCGGCCCAAAGTGCGCTTGTTGATGATCGACATGTAAGCGCACCATGGGGTTAACCAACCGTGGAAATCACTTTGGGGCCCCAAAACGGTGAGTAATAGTCCATGAAATGGGCCAGCATCCGCCAAAACTGTGAGTGTTGATGACCGACACGTAAATGGACCATAGGGTTCAACCACTATGGAATCGCTTCGGGACCCCTAAATGATGAGTAGTAGTCCACGAATCGCGTCGGAATTGACCAAAACTGTGAGTGTTGACGACAGAACGCAACCGCACCCCGGGGATTGTAAATCGTGGAAATCGCTCTAGGACGCCAAAACGGTGAGTAATAGTACACGAAACGGACCAGAAATTGGCAAAAATTGTGAGTGTCATTGACCGACACGTAAACGCACCACTTGGTTCGTAAATCGTGGAAATCACGCTTGGACCTAAAAACAGAGTAATAGTCCAAGAAACGGGCCAGAACCGGCCAAAACTGTGAGTGTTGATGACCGACACGTAAATGCACCCTGCGGTTCGTTAACCGTGGAAATCACTCCGGTGCCCCAAAACAGTGAGTAATAGTCCATGAAACAGGCCAGAATCAGCCAAAACTGTGAGTGTTGATGACTAACACGTAAGTGCGCCTTGGGATTCAACAACTATGGAAATCACTTCAGGACCAGAAAACGGTGACTAAAAGTCCACAAAACGCGTTAGAATTGGCCAAAACTGTGAGTGTTCATAACCGACACGTAAGCGCACCCGGGGGTTCGTTAATCCTGGAAATCATTCCGGGGCCCCAAAATAGTGAGTAATTGTCCACGAAAAGGGCCAGAATTGGCCAAAACTACTAGTATTGATGACCGACTTGTAAACGCACCCCACGGTTCGTTAATCGTGGAAATCACACCGGGGCCCCAAAACAGTGAGTGTTGACGACCGACACCAAAACGCACCTTGGGGTTCAACAACTATGGAAATCGCTTTGGGACCCCTAAATGGTGAGTAATAGCTCATGAATCGCGTCAGAATTGGCCAAAACTGTGAGTGTTGACGACAGACACGCAAACGCACTCCGGGGATTGTCAATCGTGGAAATCGCTCTGGGACGCCCAAACGGTGAGTAATAGTGCACGAAACGGACAAGAATTGGCCAAAATTGTGAGTGTTTATGACCGACACGTAAACGCACCCCGGAGTTCGTCAATCGTGGAAATCACTCCAGGACCCCAAAACTAAGTAATAATGCAAGAAATGGTCCAAAATCGGCCCAAAGTGCGCTTGTTGATGATCGACATGTAAGCGCACCATGGGGTTAACCAACCGTGGAAATCACTTTGGGGCCCCAAAACGGTGAGTAATAGTCCATGAAATGGGCCAGCATCCGCCAAAACTGTGAGTGTTGTTGACCGACACGTAAATGGACCATAGGGTTCAACCACTATGGAATCGCTTCGGGACCCCTAAATGATGAGTAGTAGTCCACGAATCGCGTCGGAATTGACCAAAACTATGAGTGTTGACGACAGAGACGCAACCGCACCCCGGGGATTGTAAATCGTGGAAATCGCTCTAGGACGCCAAAACGGTGAGTAATAGTACACGAAACGGACCAGAAATTGGCAAAAATTGTGAGTGTCATTGACCGACACGTAAACGCACCACTTGGTTCGTAAATCGTGGAAATCACGCTTGGACCTAAAAACAGAGTAATAGTCCAAGAAACGGGCCAGAACCGGCCAAAACTGTGAGTGTTGATGACCGACACGTAAATGCACCCTGCGGTTCGTTAACCGTGGAAATCACTCCGGTGCCCCATAACAGTGAGTAATAGTCCATGAAACAGGCCAGAATCAGCCAAAACTATGAGTGTTGATGACTAACACGTAAGTGCGCCTTGGGATTCAACAACTATGGAAATCACTTCAGGACCAGAAAACGGTGACTAAAAGTCCACAAAACGCGTTAGAATTGGCCAAAACTGTGAGTGTTCATAAACGACACGTAAACGCACCCGGGGGTTCGTTAATCATGGAAATCATTCCGGGGCCCCAAAATAGTGAGTAATTGTCCACGAAAAGGGCCAGAATTGGCCAAAACTACTAGTATTGATGACCGACATGTAAACGCACCCCGTGGTTCGTTAATCGTGGAAATCATATCGGGGCCCCAAAACAGTGAGTGTTGATGACCGACACCAAAACGCACCATGGGGTTCAACAACTGTGGAAATCGCTTTGGGACCCCTAAATGGTGAGTAATAGCTCATGAATCGCGTCAGAATTGGCCAAAACTGTGAGTGTTGACGACAGACACGCAAACGCACTCCGGGGATTGTCAATCGTGGAAATCGCTCTGGGACGCCCAAACGGTGAGTAATAGTGCACGAAACGGACAAGAATTGGCCAAAATTGTGAGTGTTTATGACCGACACGTAAACGCACCCCGGAGTTCGTCAATCGTGGAAATCACTCCAGGACCCCAAAACTAAGTAATAATGCAAGAAATGGTCCAAAATCGGCCCAAAGTGCGCTTGTTGATGATCGACATGTAAGCGCACCATGGGGTTAACCAACCGTGGAAATCACTTTGGGGCCCCAAAACGGTGAGTAATAGTCCATGAAATGGGCCAGCATCCGCCAAAACTGTGAGTGTTGATGACCGACACGTAAATGGACCATAGGGTTCAACCACTATGGAATCGCTTCGGGACCCCTAAATGATGAGTAGTAGTCCACGAATCGCGTCGGAATTGACCAAAACTGTGAGTGTTGACGACAGAGACGCAACCGCACCCCGGGGATTGTAAATCGTGGAAATCGCTCTAGGACGCCAAAACGGTGAGTAATAGTACACGAAACGGACCAGAAATTGGCAAAAATTGTGAGTGTCATTGACCGACACGTAAACGCACCACTTGGTTCGTAAATCGTGGAAATCACGCTTGGACCTAAAAACAGAGTAATAGTCCAAGAAACGGGCCAGAACCGGCCAAAACTGTGAGTGTTGATGACCGACACGTAAATGCACCCTGCGGTTCGTTAACCGTGGAAATCACTCCGGTGCCCCATAACAGTGAGTAATAGTCCATGAAACAGGCCAGAATCAGCCAAAACTGTGAGTGTTGATGACTAACACGTAAGTGCGCCTTGGGATTCAACAACTATGGAAATCACTTCAGGACCAGAAAAACGGTGACTAAAAGTCCACAAAACGCATTAGAATTGGCCAAAACTGTGAGTGTTCATAACCGACACGTAAACGCACCCGGGGGTTCGTTAATCATGGAAATCATTCCGGGGCCCCAAAATAGTGAGTAATTGTCCACGAAAAGGGCCAGAATTGGCCAAAACTACTAGTATTGATGACCGACATGTAAACGCACCCCGTGGTTCGTTAATCGTGGAAATCACATCGGGGCCCCAAAACAGTGAGTGTTGATGACCGACACCAAAACGCACCATGGGGTTCAACAACTATGGAAATCGCTTTGGGACCCCTAAATGGTGAGTAATAGCTCATGAATCGCGTCAGAATTGGCCAAAACTGTGAGTGTTGACGACAGACACGCAAACGCACTCCGGAGATTGTCAATCGTGGAAATCGCTCTGGGACGCCCAAACGGTGAGTAATAGTGCACGAAACGGACAAGAATTGGCCAAAATTGTGAGTGTTTATGACCGACACGTAAACGCACCCCGGAGTTCTTCAATCGTGGAAATCAGTCCAGGACCCCAAAACTAAGTAATAATGCAAGGAATGGTCCAAAATCGGCCCAAAGTGCGCTTGTTGATGATCGACATGTAAGCGCACCATGGGGTTAACCATCCGTGGAAATCACTTTGGGGCCCCAAAACGGTGAGTAATAGTCCATGAAATGGGCCAGCATCCGCCAAAACTGTGAGTGTTGATGACCGACACGTAAATGGACCATAGGGTTCAACCACTATGGAATCGCTTCGGGACCCCTAAATGATGAGTAGTAGTCCACGAATCGCGTCGAAATTGACCAAAACTGTGAGTGTTGACGACAGAGACGCAACCGCACCCTGAGGATTGTAAATCGTGGAAATCGCTCTAGGACGCCAAAACGGTGAGTAATAGTACACGAAACGGACCAGAAATTGGCAAAAATTGTGAGTGTCATTGACCGACACGTAAACGCACCACTGGGTTCGTAAATCGTGGAAATCACGCTTGGACCTAAAAACAGAGTAATAGTCCAAGAAACGGGCCAGAACCGGCCAAA
The DNA here is from genome assembly GCA_963921465.1 of Triticum timopheevii. Classification (NCBI taxonomy): domain Eukaryota; kingdom Viridiplantae; phylum Streptophyta; class Magnoliopsida; order Poales; family Poaceae; genus Triticum; species Triticum timopheevii. The sequence goes on from OY997270.1 coordinate 1,762,241, forward strand.
ACTGCGAGTGTTGATGACCGACACGTAAATGCACCCTGCGGTTCGTTAACCATGGAAATCACTCCGGTGCCCCAAAACAGTGAGTAATAGTCCATGAAACAGGCCAGAATCAGCCAAAACTGTGAGTGTTGATGACTAACACGTAAGTGCGCCTTGGGATTCAACAACTATGGAAATCACTTCAGGACCAGAAAACGGTGACTAAAAGTCCACAAAACGCGTTAGAATTGGCCAAAACTATGAGTGTTCATAACCGACACGTAAGCGCACCCGGGGGTTCGTTAATCATGGAAATCATTCCGGGGCCCCAAAATAGTGAGTAATTGTCCACGAAAAGGGCCAGAATTGGCCAAAACTACTAGTATTGATGACCGACATGTAAACGCACCCCGTGGTTCGTTAATCGTGGAAATCACATCGGGGCCCCAAAACAGTGAGTTTTGATGACCGACACCAAAACGCACCATGGGGTTCAACAACTATGGAAATCGCTTTGGGACCCCTAAATGGTGAGTAATAGCTCACGAATCGCGTCAGAATTGGCCAAAACTGTGAGTGTTGACGACAGACACGCAAACGCACTCCCGAGATTGTCAATCTTGGAAATCGCTCTGGGACGCCCAAGCGGTGAGTAATAGTGCACGAAACGGACAAGGATTGGCCAAAATTGTGAGTGTTTATGACCGACACGTAAACGCACCCCGGAGTTCGTCAATCGTGGAAATCACTCCAGGACCCCAAAACTAAGTAATAATGCAAGGAATGGTCCAAAATCGGCCCAAAGTGCGCTTGTTGATGATCGACACGTAAGCGCACCATGGCGTTAACCAACCGTGGAAATCACTTTGGGGCCCCAAAACGGTGAGTAATAGTCCATGAAATGGGCCAGCATCGGCCAAAACTGTGAGTGTTGATGACCGACACGTAAATGGACCATAGGGTTCAACCACTATGGAATCGCTTCGGGACCCCTAAATGATGAATAGTAGTCCACGAATCGCGTCGAAATTGACCAAAAATGTGAGTGTTGACGACAGAGACGCAACCGCACCCCGAGGATTGTAAATCATGGAAATCGCTCTAGGACGCCAAAACGGTGAGTAATAGTACACGAAACGGACCAGAAATTGGCAAAAATTGTGAGTGTCATTGACCGACACGTAAACGCACCACTGGGTTCGTAAATCGTGGAAATCACGCTTGGACCTAAAAACAGAGTAATAGTCCAAGAAACGGGCCAGAACCGGCCAAAACTGCGAGTGTTGATGACCGACACGTAAATGCACCCTGCGGTTCGTTAACCGTGGAAATCACTCCGGTGCCCCAAAACAGTGAGTAATAGTCCATGAAACAGGCCAGAATCAGCCAAAACTGTGAGTGTTGATGACTAACACGTAAGTGCGCCTTGGGATTCAACAACTATGGAAATCACTTCAGGACCAGAAAACGGTGACTAAAAGTCCACAAAACGCGTTAGAATTGGCCAAAACTGTGAGTGTTCATAACCGACACGTAAGCGCACCCGGGGGTTCGTTAATCATGGAAATCATTCCGGGGCCCCAAAATAGTGAGTAATTGTCCACGAAAAGGGCCAGAATTGGCCAAAACTACTAGTATTGATGACCGACATGACGCACCCCGTGGTTCGTTAATCGTGGAAATCACATCGGGGCCCCAAAACAGTGAGTTTTGATGACCGACACCAAAACGCACCATGGGGTTCAACAACTATGGAAATCGCTTTGGGACCCCTAAATGGTGAGTAATAGCTCACGAATCGCGTCAGAATGGCCAAAACTGTGAGTGTTGACGACAGACACGCAAACGCACTCCCGAGATTGTCAATCGTGGAAATCGCTCTGGGACGCCCAAACGGTGAGTAATAGTGCACGAAACGGACAAGAATTGGCCAAAATTGTGAGTGTTTCTGACCGACACGTAAACGCACCCCGGAGTTCGTCAATCGTGGAAATCACTCCAGGACCCCAAAACTAAGTAATAATGCAAGGAATGGTCCAAAATCGGCCCAAAGTGCGCTTGTTGATGATCGACATGTAAGCGCACCATGGGGTTAACCAACCGTGGAAATCACTTTGGGGCCCCAAAACGGTGAGTAATAGTCCATGAAATGGGCCAGCATCCGCCAAAACTGTGAGTGTTGATGACCGACACGTAAATGGACCATAGGGCTCAACCACTATGGAATCGCTTCGGGACCCCTAAATGATGAGTAGTAGTCCACGAATCGCGTCGGAATTGACCAAAACTGTGAGTGTTGACGACAGAGACGCAACCGCACCCCGGGGATTGTAAATCGTGGAAATCGCTCTAGGACGCCAAAACGGTGAGTAATAGTACACGAAACGGACCAGAAATTGGCAAAAATTATGAGTGTCATTGACCGACACGTAAACGCACCACTGGGTTCGTAAATCGTGGAAATCACGCTTGGACCTAAAAACAGAGTAATAGTCCAAGAAACGGGCCAGAACCGGCCAAAACTGCGAGTGTTGATGACCGACACGTAAATGCACCCTGCGGTTCGTTAACCGTGGAAATCACTCCGGTGCCCCAAAACAGTGAGTAATAGTCCATGAAACAGGCCAGAATCAGCCAAAACTGTGAGTGTTGATGACTAACACGTAAGTGCGCCTTGGGATTCAACAACTATGGAAATCACTTCAGGACCAGAAAACGGTGACTAAAAGTCCACAAAACGCGTTAGAATTGGCCAAAACTATGAGTGTTCATAACCGACACGTAAGCGCACCCGGGGGTTCGTTAATCATGGAAATCATTCCGGGGCCCCAAAATAGTGAGTAATTGTCCACGAAAAGGGCCAGAATTGGCCAAAACTACTAGTATTGATGACCGACATGTAAACGCACCCCGTGGTTCGTTAATCGTGGAAATCACATCGGGGCCCCAAAACAGTGAGTTTTGATGACCGACACCAAAACGCACCATGGGGTTCAACAACTATGGAAATCGCTTTGGGACCCCTAAATGGTGAGTAATAGCTCACGAATCGCGTCAGAATTGGCCAAAACTATGAGTGTTGACGATAGACACGCAAACGCACTCCCGAGATTGTCAATCTTGGAAATCGCTCTGGGACGCCCAAGCGGTGAGTAATAGTGCACGAAACGGACAAGGATTGGCCAAAATTGTGAGTGTTTATGACCGACACGTAAACGCACCCCGGAGTTCGTCAATCGTGGAAATCACTCCAGGACCCCAAAACTAAGTAATAATGCAAGGAATGGTCCAAAATCGGCCCAAAGTGCGCTTGTTGATGATCGACACGTAAGCGCACCATGGCGTTAACCAACCGTGGAAATCACTTTGGGGCCCCAAAACGGTGAGTAATAGTCCATGAAATGGGCCAGCATCCGCCAAAACTGTGAGTGTTGATGACCGACACGTAAATGGACCATAGGGTTCAACCACTATGGAATCGCTTCGGGACCCCTAAATGATGAATAGTAGTCCACGAATCGCGTCGAAATTGACCAAAAATGTGAGTGTTGACGACAGAGACGCAACCGCACCCCGGGGATTGTAAATCGTGGAAATCGCTCTAGGACGCCAAAACGGTGAGTAATAGTACACGAAACGGACCAGAAATTGGCAAAAATTGTGAGTGTCATTGACCGACACGTAAACGCACCACTGGGTTCGTAAATCGTGGAAATCACGCTTGGACCTAAAAACAGAGTAATAGTCCAAGAAACGGGCCAGAACCGGCCAAAACTGCGAGTGTTGATGACCGACACGTAAATGCACCCTGCGGTTCGTTAACCGTGGAAATCACTCCGGTGCCCCAAAACAGTGAGTAATAGTCCATGAAACAGGCCAGAATCAGCCAAAACTGTGAGTGTTGATGACTAACACGTAAGTGCGCCTTGGGATTCAACAACTATGGAAATCACTTCAGGACCAGAAAACGGTGACTAAAAGTCCACAAAACGCGTTAGAATTGGCCAAAACTGTGAGTGTTCATAACCGACACGTAAGCGCACCCGGGGGTTCGTTAATCATGGAAATCATTCCGGGGCCCCAAAATAGTGAGTAATTGTCCACGAAAAGGGCCAGAATTGGCCAAAACTACTAGTATTGATGACCGACATGACGCACCCCGTGGTTCGTTAATCGTGGAAATCACATCGGGGCCCCAAAACAGTGAGTTTTGATGACCGACACCAAAACGCACCATGGGGTTCAACAACTATGGAAATCGCTTTGGGACCCCTAAATGGTGAGTAATAGCTCACGAATCGCGTCAGAATGGCCAAAACTGTGAGTGTTGACGACAGACACGCAAACGCACTCCCGAGATTGTCAATCGTGGAAATCGCTCTGGGACGCCCAAACGGTGAGTAATAGTGCACGAAACGGACAAGAATTGGCCAAAATTGTGAGTGTTTCTGACCGACACGTAAACGCACCCCGGAGTTTGTCAATCGTGGAAATCACTCCAGGACCCCAAAACTAAGTAATAATGCAAGGAATGGTCCAAAATCGGCCCAAAGTGCGCTTGTTGATGATCGACATGTAAGCGCACCATGGGGTTAACCAACCGTGGAAATCACTTTGGGGCCCCAAAACGGTGAGTAATAGTCCATGAAATGGGCCAGCATCCGCCAAAACTGTGAGTGTTGATGACCGACACGTAAATGGACCATAGGGCTCAACCACTATGGAATCGCTTCGGGACCCCTAAATGATGAGTAGTAGTCCACGAATCGCGTCGGAATTGACCAAAACTGTGAGTGTTGACGACAGAGACGCAACCGCACCCCGGGGATTGTAAATCGTGGAAATCGCTCTAGGACGCCAAAACGGTGAGTAATAGTACACGAAACGGACCAGAAATTGGCAAAAATTATGAGTGTCATTGACCGACACGTAAACGCACCACTGGGTTCGTAAATCGTGGAAATCACGCTTGGACCTAAAAACAGAGTAATAGTCCAAGAAACGGGCCAGAACCGGCCAAAACTGCGAGTGTTGATGACCGACACGTAAATGCACCCTGCGGTTCGTTAACCGTGGAAATCACTCCGGTGCCCCAAAACAGTGAGTAATAGTCCATGAAACAGGCCAGAATCAGCCAAAACTGTGAGTGTTGATGACTAACACGTAAGTGCGCCTTGGGATTCAACAACTATGGAAATCACTTCAGGACCAGAAAACGGTGACTAAAAGTCCACAAAACGCGTTAGAATTGGCCAAAACTATGAGTGTTCATAACCGACACGTAAGCGCACCCGGGGGTTCGTTAATCATGGAAATCATTCCGGGGCCCCAAAATAGTGAGTAATTGTCCACGAAAAGGGCCAGAATTGGCCAAAACTACTAGTATTGATGACCGACATGTAAACGCACCCCGTGGTTCGTTAATCGTGGAAATCACATCGGGGCCCCAAAACAGTGAGTTTTGATGACCGACACCAAAACGCACCATGGGGTTCAACAACTATGGAAATCGCTTTGGGACCCCTAAATGGTGAGTAATAGCTCACGAATCGCGTCAGAATTGGCCAAAACTATGAGTGTTGACGATAGACACGCAAACGCACTCCCGAGATTGTCAATCTTGGAAATCGCTCTGGGACGCCCAAGCGGTGAGTAATAGTGCACGAAACGGACAAGGATTGGCCAAAATTGTGAGTGTTTATGACCGACACGTAAACGCACCCCGGAGTTCGTCAATCGTGGAAATCACTCCAGGACCCCAAAACTAAGTAATAATGCAAGGAATGGTCCAAAATCGGCCCAAAGTGCGCTTGTTGATGATCGACACGTAAGCGCACCATGGCGTTAACCAACCGTGGAAATCACTTTGGGGCCCCAAAACGGTGAGTAATAGTCCATGAAATGGGCCAGCATCCGCCAAAACTGTGAGTGTTGATGACCGACACGTAAATGGACCATAGGGTTCAACCACTATGGAATCGCTTCGGGACCCCTAAATGATGAATAGTAGTCCACGAATCGCGTCGAAATTGACCAAAAATGTGAGTGTTGACGACAGAGACGCAACCGCACCCCGGGGATTGTAAATCGTGGAAATCGCTCTAGGACGCCAAAACGGTGAGTAATAGTACACGAAACGGACCAGAAATTGGCAAAAATTGTGAGTGTCATTGACCGACACGTAAACGCACCACTGGGTTCGTAAATCGTGGAAATCACGCTTGGACCTAAAAACAGAGTAATAGTCCAAGAAACGGGCCAGAACCGGCCAAAACTGCGAGTGTTGATGACCGACACGTAAATGCACCCTGCGGTTCGTTAACCGTGGAAATCACTCCGGTGCCCCAAAACAGTGAGTAATAGTCCATGAAACAGGCCAGAATCAGCCAAAACTGTGAGTGTTGATGACTAACACGTAAGTGCGCCTTGGGATTCAACAACTATGGAAATCACTTCAGGACCAGAAAACGGTGACTAAAAGTCCACAAAACGCGTTAGAATTGGCCAAAACTGTGAGTGTTCATAACCGACACGTAAGCGCACCCGGGGGTTCGTTAATCATGGAAATCATTCCGGGGCCCCAAAATAGTGAGTAATTGTCCACGAAAAGGGCCAGAATTGGCCAAAACTACTAGTATTGATGACCGACATGACGCACCCCGTGGTTCGTTAATCGTGGAAATCACATCGGGGCCCCAAAACAGTGAGTTTTGATGACCGACACCAAAACGCACCATGGGGTTCAACAACTATGGAAATCGCTTTGGGACCCCTAAATGGTGAGTAATAGCTCACGAATCGCGTCAGAATGGCCAAAACTGTGAGTGTTGACGACAGACACGCAAACGCACTCCCGAGATTGTCAATCGTGGAAATCGCTCTGGGACGCCCAAACGGTGAGTAATAGTGCACGAAACGGACAAGAATTGGCCAAAATTGTGAGTGTTTCTGACCGACACGTAAACGCACCCCGGAGTTTGTCAATCGTGGAAATCACTCCAGGACCCCAAAACTAAGTAATAATGCAAGGAATGGTCCAAAATCGGCCCAAAGTGCGCTTGTTGATGATCGACATGTAAGCGCACCATGGGGTTAACCAACCGTGGAAATCACTTTGGGGCCCCAAAACGGTGAGTAATAGTCCATGAAATGGGCCAGCATCCGCCAAAACTGTGAGTGTTGATGACCGACACGTAAATGGACCATAGGGCTCAACCACTATGGAATCGCTTCGGGACCCCTAAATGATGAGTAGTAGTCCACGAATCGCGTCGGAATTGACCAAAACTGTGAGTGTTGACGACAGAGACGCAACCGCACCCCGGGGATTGTAAATCGTGGAAATCGCTCTAGGACGCCAAAACGGTGAGTAATAGTACACGAAACGGACCAGAAATTGGCAAAAATTATGAGTGTCATTGACCGACACGTAAACGCACCACTGGGTTCGTAAATCGTGGAAATCACGCTTGGACCTAAAAACAGAGTAATAGTCCAAGAAACGGGCCAGAACCGGCCAAAACTGCGAGTGTTGATGACCGACACGTAAATGCACCCTGCGGTTCGTTAACCGTGGAAATCACTCCGGTGCCCCAAAACAGTGAGTAATAGTCCATGAAACAGGCCAGAATCAGCCAAAACTGTGAGTGTTGATGACTAACACGTAAGTGCGCCTTGGGATTCAACAACTATGGAAATCACTTCAGGACCAGAAAACGGTGACTAAAAGTCCACAAAACGCGTTAGAATTGGCTAAAACTGTGAGTGTTCATAACCGACACGTAAGCGCACCCGGGGGTTCGTTAATCATGGAAATCATTCCGGGGCCCCAAAATAGTGAGTAATTGTCCACGAAAAGGGCCAGAATTTGCCAAAACTACTAGTATTGATGACCGACATGTAAACGCACCCCACGGTTCGTTAATCGTGGAAATCACACCGGGGCCCCAAAACAGTGAGTGTTGATGACCGACACCAAAACGCACCTTGGGGTTCAACAACTATGGAAATCGCTTTGGGACCCCTAAATGGTGAGTAATAGCTCATGAATCTCGTCAGAATTGGCCAAAACTGTGAGTGTTGACGACAGACACGCAAACGCACTCCGGGGATAGTCAATCGTGGAAATCGCTCTGGGACGCCCAAACGGTGAGTAATAGTGCACGAAACGGACAAGAATTGGCCAAAATTGTGAGTGTTTATGACCGACACGTAAACGCACCCCGGAGTTCGTCAATCATGGAAATCACTCCAGGACCCCAAAACTAAGTAATAATGCAAGAAATGGTCCAAAATCGGCCCAAAGTGCGCTTGTTGATGATCGACATGTAAGCGCACCATGGGGTTAACCAACCGCGGAAATCACTTTGGGGCCCCAAAACGGTGAGTAATAGTCCATGAAATGGGCCAGCATCCGCCAAAACTGTGAGTGTTGATGACCGACACGTAAATGGACCATAGGGTTCAACCACTATGGAATCGCTTCGGGACCCCTAAATGATGAGTAGTAGTCCACGAATCGCGTCGGAATTGACCAAAACTGTGAGTGTTGACGACAGAGACGCAACCGCACCCCGGGGATTGTAAATCGTGGAAATCGCTCTAGGACGCCAAAACGGTGAGTAATAGTACACGAAACGGACCAGAAATTGGCAAAAATTGTGAGTGTCATTGACCGACACGTAAACGCACCACTGGGTTCGTAAATCGTGGAAATCACGCTTGGACCTAAAAACAGAGTAATAGTCCAAGAAACGGGCCAGAACCGGCCAAAACTGCGAGTGTTGATGACCGACACGTAAATGCACCCTGCGGTTCGTTAACCGTGGAAATCACTCCGGTGCCCCAAAACAGTTAGTAATAGTCCATGAAACAGGCCAGAATCAGCCAAAACTGTGAGTGTTGATGACTAACACGTAAGTGCGCCTTGGGATTCAACAACTATGGAAATCACTTCAGGACCAGAAAACGGTGACTAATAGTCCACAAAACGCGTTAGAATTGGCCAAAACTGTGAGTGTTCATAACCGACACGTAAGCGCACCCGGGGGTTCGTTAATCATGGAAATCATTCCGGGGCCCCAAAATAGTGAGTAATTGTCCACGAAAAGGGCCAGAATTGGCCAAAACTACTAGTATTGATGACCGACATGTAAACGCACCCCACGGTTCGTTAATCGTGGAAATCACACCGGGGCCCCAAAACAGTGAGTGTTGATGACCGACACCAAAACGCACCTTGGGGTTCAACAACTATGGAAATCGCTTTGGGACCCCTAAATGGTGAGTAATAGCTCACGAATCGCGTCAGAATGGCCAAAACTGTGAGTGTTGACGACAGACACGCAAACGCACTCCCGAGATTGTCAATCGTGGAAATCGCTCTGGGACGCCCAAACGGTGAGTAATAGTGCACGAAACGGACAAGAATTGGCCAAAATTGTGAGTGTTTCTGACCGACACGTAAACACACCCCGGAGTTCGTCAATCGTGGAAATCACTCCAGGACCCCAAAACTAAGTAATAATGCAAGGAATGGTCCAAAATCGGCCCAAAGTGCGCTTGTTGATGATCGACATGTAAGCGCACCATGGGGTTAACCAACCGTGGAAATCACTTTGGGGCCCCAAAACGGTGAGTAATAGTCCATGAAATGGGCCAGCATCCGCCAAAACTGTGAGTGTTGATGACCGACACGTAAATGGACCATAGGGCTCAACCACTATGGAATCGCTTCGGGACCCCTAAATGATGAGTAGTAGTCCACGAATCGCGTCGGAATTGACCAAAACTGTGAGTGTTGACGACAGAGACGCAACCGCACCCCGGGGATTGTAAATCGTGGAAATCGCTCTAGGACGCCAAAACGGTGAGTAATAGTACACGAAACGGACCAGAAATTGGCAAAAATTATGAGTGTCATTGACCGACACGTAAACGCACCACTGGGTTCGTAAATCGTGGAAATCACGCTTGGACCTAAAAACAGAGTAATAGTCCAAGAAACGGGCCAGAACCGGCCAAAACTGCGAGTGTTGATGACCGACACGTAAATGCACCCTGCGGTTCGTTAACCGTGGAAATCACTCCGGTGCCCCAAAACAGTGAGTAATAGTCCATGAAACAGGCCAGAATCAGCCAAAACTGTCAGTGTTGATGACTAACACGTAAGTGCGCCTTGGGATTCAACAACTATGGAAATCACTTCAGGACCAGAAAACGGTGACTAAAAGTCCACAAAACGCGTTAGAATTGGCCAAAACTGTGAGTGTTCATAACCGACACGTAAGCGCACCCGGGGGTTCGTTAATCATGGAAATCATTCCGGGGCCCCAAAATAGTGAGTAATTGTCCACGAAAAGGGCCAGAATTGGCCAAAACTACTAGTATTGATGACCGACATGTAAACGCACCCCACGGTTCGTTAATCGTGGAAATCACACCGGGGCCACAAAACAGTGAGTGTTGATGACCGACACCAAAACGCACCTTGGGGTTCAACAACTATGGAAATCGCTTTGGGACCCCTAAATGGTGAGTAATAGCTCACGAATCGCGTCAGAATGGCCAAAACTGTGAGTGTTGACGACAGACACGCAAACGCACTCCCGAGATTGTCAATCGTGGAAATCGCTCTGGGACGCCCAAACGGTGAGTAATAGTGCACGAAACGGACAAGAATTGGCCAAAATTGTGAGTGTTTCTGACCGACACGTAAACACACCCCGGAGTTCGTCAATCGTGGAAATCACTCCAGGACCCCAAAACTAAGTAATAATGCAAGGAATGGTCCAAAATCGGCCCAAAGTGCGCTTGTTGATGATCGACATGTAAGCGCACCATGGGGTTAACCAACCGTGGAAATCACTTTGGGGCCCCAAAACGGTGAGTAATAGTCCATGAAATGGGCCAGCATCCGCCAAAACTGTGAGTGTTGATGACCGACACGTAAATGGACCATAGGGCTCAACCACTATGGAATCGCTTCGGGACCCCTAAATGATGAGTAGTAGTCCACGAATCGCGTCGGAATTGACCAAAACTGTGAGTGTTGACGACAGAGACGCAACCGCACCCCGGGGATTGTAAATCGTGGAAATCGCTCTAGGACGCCAAAACGGTGAGTAATAGTACACGAAACGGACCAGAAATTGGCAAAAATTATGAGTGTCATTGACCGACACGTAAACGCACCACTGGGTTCGTAAATCGTGGAAATCACGCTTGGACCTAAAAACAGAGTAATAGTCCAAGAAACGGGCCAGAACCGGCCAAAACTGCGAGTGTTGATGACCGACACGTAAATGCACCCTGCGGTTCGTTAACCGTGGAAATCACTCCGGTGCCCCAAAACAGTGAGTAATAGTCCATGAAACAGGCCAGAATCAGCCAAAACTGTCAGTGTTGATGACTAACACGTAAGTGCGCCTTGGGATTCAACAACTATGGAAATCACTTCAGGACCAGAAAACGGTGACTAAAAGTCCACAAAACGCGTTAGAATTGGCCAAAACTGTGAGTGTTCATAACCGACACGTAAGCGCACCCGGGGGTTCGTTAATCATGGAAATCATTCCGGGGCCCCAAAATAGTGAGTAATTGTCCACGAAAAGGGCCAGAATTGGCCAAAACTACTAGTATTGATGACCGACATGTAAACGCACCCCACGGTTCGTTAATCGTGGAAATCACACCGGGGCCACAAAACAGTGAGTGTTGATGACCGACACCAAAACGCACCTTGGGGTTCAACAACTATGGAAATCGCTTTGGGACCCCTAAATGGTGAGTAATAGCTCACGAATCGCGTCAGAATGGCCAAAACTGTAAGTGTTGACGACAGACACGCAAACGCACTCCCGAGACTGTCAATCGTGGAAATCGCTCTGGGACGCCCAAACGGTGAGTAATAGTGCACGAAACGGACAAGAATTGGCCAAAATTGTGAGTGTTTCTGACCGACACGTAAACGCACCCCGGAGTTCGTCAATCGTGGAAATCACTCCAGGACCCCAAAACTAAGTAATAATGCAAGGAATGGTCCAAAATCGGCCCAAAGTGCGCTTGTTGATGATCGACATGTAAGCGCACCATGGGGTTAACCAACCGTGGAAATCACTTTGGGGCCCCAAAACGGTGAGTAATAGTCCATGAAATGGGCCAGCATCCGCCAAAACTGTGAGTGTTGATGACCGACACGTAAATGGACCATAGGGCTCAACCACTATGGAATCGCTTCGGGACCCCTAAATGATGAGTAGTAGTCCACGAATCGCGTCGGAATTGACCAAAACTGTGAGTGTTGACGACAGAGACGCAACCGCACCCCGGGGATTGTAAATCGTGGAAATCGCTCTAGGACGCCAAAACGGTGAGTAATAGTACACGAAACGGACCAGAAATTGGCAAAAATTATGAGTGTCATTGACTGACACGTAAACGCACCACTGGGTTCGTAAATCGTGGAAATCACGCTTGGACCTAAAAACAGAGTAATAGTCCAAGAAACGGGCCAGAACCGGCCAAAACTGCGAGTGTTGATGACCGACACGTAAATGCACCCTGCGGTTCGTTAACCGTGGAAATCACTCCGGTGCCCCAAAACAGTGAGTAATAGTCCATGAAACAGGCCAGAATCAGCCAAAACTGTCAGTGTTGATGACTAACACGTAAGTGCGCCTTGGGATTCAACAACTATGGAAATCACTTCAGGACCAGAAAACGGTGACTAAAAGTCCACAAAACGCGTTAGAATTGGCCAAAACTGTGAGTGTTCATAACCGACACGTAAGCGCACCCGGGGGTTCGTTAATCATGGAAATCATTCCGGGGCCCCAAAATAGTGAGTAATTGTCCACGAAAAGGGCCAGAATTGGCCAAAACTACTAGTATTGATGACCGACATGTAAACGCACCCCACGGTTCGTTAATCGTGGAAATCACACCGGGGCCACAAAACAGTGAGTGTTGATGACCGACACCAAAACGCACCTTGGGGTTCAACAACTATGGAAATCGCTTTGGGACCCCTAAATGGTGAGTAATAGCTCACGAATCGCGTCAGAATGGCCAAAACTGTGAGTGTTGACGACAGACACGCAAACGCACTCCCGAGACTGTCAATCGTGGAAATCGCTCTGGGACGCCCAAACGGTGAGTAATAGTGCACGAAACGGACAAGAATTGGCCAAAATTGTGAGTGTTTCTGACCGACACGTAAACGCACCCCGGAGTTCGTCAATCGTGGAAATCACTCCAGGACCCCAAAACTAAGTAATAATGCAAGGAATGGTCCAAAATCGGCCCAAAGTGCGCTTGTTGATGATCGACATGTAAGCGCACCATGGGGTTAACCAACCGTGGAAATCACTTTGGGGCCCCAAAACGGTGAGTAATAGTCCATGAAATGGGCCAGCATCCGCCAAAACTGTGAGTGTTGATGACCGACACGTAAATGGACCATAGGGCTCAACCACTATGGAATCGCTTCGGGACCCCTAAATGATGAGTAGTAGTCCACGAATCGCGTCGGAATTGACCAAAACTGTGAGTGTTGACGACAGAGACGCAACCGCACCCCGGGGATTGTAAATCGTGGAAATCGCTCTAGGACGCCAAAACGGTGAGTAATAGTACACGAAACGGACCAGAAATTGTCAAAAATTATGAGTGTCATTGACCGACACGTAAACGCACCACTGGGTTCGTAAATCGTGGAAATCACGCTTGGACCTAAAAACAGAGTAATAGTCCAAGAAACGGGCCAGAACCGGCCAAAACTGCGAGTGTTGATGACCGACACGTAAATGCACCCTGCGGTTCGTTAACCGTGGAAATCACTCCGGTGCCCCAAAACAGTGAGTAATAGTCCATGAAACAGGCCAGAATCAGCCAAAACTGTCAGTGTTGATGACTAACACGTAAGTGCGCCTTGGGATTCAACAACTATGGAAATCACTTCAGGACCAGAAAACGGTGACTAAAAGTCCACAAAACGCGTTAGAATTGGCCAAAACTGTGAGTGTTCATAACCGACACGTAAGCGCACCCGGGGGTTCGTTAATCATGGAAATCATTCCGGGGCCCCAAAATAGTGCGTAATTGTCCACGAAAAGGGCCAGAATTGGCCAAAACTACTAGTATTGATGACCGACATGTAAACGCACCCCACGGTTCGTTAATCGTGGAAATCACACCGGGGCCACAAAACAGTGAGTGTTGATGACCGACACCAAAACGCACCTTGGGGTTCAACAACTATGGAAATCGCTTTGGGACCCCTAAATGGTGAGTAATAGCTCACGAATCGCGTCAGAATGGCCAAAACTGTGAGTGTTGACGACAGACACGCAAACGCACTCCCGAGACTGTCAATCGTGGAAATCGCTCTGGGACGCCCAAACGGTGAGTAATAGTGCACGAAACGAACAAGAATTGGCCAAAATTGTGAGTGTTTCTGACCGACACGTAAACGCACCCCGGAGTTCGTCAATCGTGGAAATCACTCCAGGACCCCAAAACTAAGTAATAATGCAAGGAATGGTCCAAAATCGGCCCAAAGTGCGCTTGTTGATGATCGACATGTAAGCGCACCATGGGGTTAACCAACCGTGGAAATCACTTTGGGGCCCCAAAACGGTGAGTAATAGTCCATGAAATGGGCCAGCATCCGCCAAAACTGTGAGTGTTGATGACTGACACGTAAATGGACCATAGGGCTCAACCACTATGGAATCGCTTCGGGACCCCTAAATGATGAGTAGTAGTCCACGAATCGCGTCGGAATTGACCAAAACTGTGAGTGTTGACGACAGAGACGCAACCGCACCCCGGGGATTGTAAATCGTGGAAATCGCTCTAGGACGCCAAAACGGTGAGTAATAGTACACGAAACGGACCAGAAATTGTCAAAAATTATGAGTGTCATTGACCGACACGTAAACGCACCACTGGGTTCGTAAATCGTGGAAATCACGCTTGGACCTAAAAACAGAGTAATAGTCCAAGAAACGGGCCAGAACCGGCCAAAACTGCGAGTGTTGATGACCGACACGTAAATGCACCCTGCGGTTCGTTAACCGTGGAAATCACTCCGGTGCCCCAAAACAGTGAGTAATAGTCCATGAAACAGGCCAGAATCAGCCAAAACTGTCAGTGTTGATGACTAACACGTAAGTGCGCCTTGGGATTCAACAACTATGGAAATCACTTCAGGACCAGAAAACGGTGACTAAAAGTCCACAAAACGCGTTAGAATTGGCCAAAACTGTGAGTGTTCATAACCGACACGTAAGCGCACCCGGGGGTTCGTTAATCATGGAAATCATTCCGGGGCCCCAAAATAGTGAGTAATTGTCCACGAAAAGGGCCAGAATTGGCCAAAACTACTAGTATTGATGACCGACATGTAAACGCACCCCACGGTTCGTTAATCGTGGAAATCACACCGGGGCCACAAAACAGTGAGTGTTGATGACCGACACCAAAACGCACCTTGGGGTTCAACAACTATGGAAATCGCTTTGGGACCCCTAAATGGTGAGTAATAGCTCACGAATCGCGTCAGAATGGCCAAAACTGTGAGTGTTGACGACAGACACGCAAACGCACTCCCGAGACTGTCAATCGTGGAAATCGCTCTGGGACGCCCAAACGGTGAGTAATAGTGCACGAAACGAACAAGAATTGGCCAAAATTGTGAGTGTTTCTGACCGACACGTAAACGCACCCCGGAGTTCGTCAATCGTGGAAATCACTCCAGGACCCCAAAACTAAGTAATAATGCAAGGAATGGTCCAAAATCGGCCCAAAGTGCGCTTGTTGATGATCGACATGTAAGCGCACCATGGGGTTAACCAACCGTGGAAATCACTTTGGGGCCCCAAAACGGTGAGTAATAGTCCATGAAATGGGCCAGCATCCGCCAAAACTGTGAGTGTTGATGACCGACACGTAAATGGACCATAGGGCTCAACCACTATGGAATCGCTTCGGGACCCCTAAATGATGAGTAGTAGTCCACGAATCGCGTCGGAATTGACCAAAACTGTGAGTGTTGACGACAGAGACGCAACCGCACCCCGGGGATTGTAAATCGTGGAAATCGCTCTAGGACGCCAAAACGGTGAGTAATAGTACACGAAACGGACCAGAAATTGTCAAAAATTATGAGTGTCATTGACCGACACGTAAACGCACCACTGGGTTCGTAAATCGTGGAAATCACGCTTGGACCTAAAAACAGAGTAATAGTCCAAGAAACGGGCCAGAACCGGCCAAAACTGCGAGTGTTGATGACCGACACGTAAATGCACCCTGCGGTTCGTTAACCGTGGAAATCACTCCGGTGCCCCAAAACAGTGAGTAATAGTCCATGAAACAGGCCAGAATCAGCCAAAACTGTCAGTGTTGATGACTAACACGTAAGTGCGCCTTGGGATTCAACAACTATGGAAATCACTTCAGGACCAGAAAACGGTGACTAAAAGTCCACAAAACGCGTTAGAATTGGCCAAAACTGTGAGTGTTCATAACCGACACGTAAGCGCACCCGGGGGTTCGTTAATCATGGAAATCATTCCGGGGCCCCAAAATAGTGAGTAATTGTCCACGAAAAGGGCCAGAATTGGCCAAAACTACTAGTATTGATGACCGACATGTAAACGCACCCCACGGTTCGTTAATCGTGGAAATCACACCGGGGCCACAAAACAGTGAGTGTTGATGACCGACACCAGAACGCACCTTGGGGTTCAACAACTATGGAAATCGCTTTGGGACCCCTAAATGGTGAGTAATAGCTCACGAATCGCGTCAGAATGGCCAAAACTGTGAGTGTTGACGACAGACACGCAAACGCACTCCCGAGACTGTCAATCGTGGAAATCGCTCTGGGACGCCCAAACGGTGAGTAATAGTGCACGAAACGAACAAGAATTGGCCAAAATTGTGAGTGTTTCTGACCGACACGTAAACGCACCCCGGAGTTCGTCAATCGTGGAAATCACTCCAGGACCCCAAAACTAAGTAATAATGCAAGGAATGGTCCAAAATCGGCCCAAAGTGCGCTTGTTGATGATCGACATGTAAGCGCACCATGGGGTTAACCAACCGTGGAAATCACTTTGGGGCCCCAAAACGGTGAGTAATAGTCCATGAAATGGGCCAGCATCCGCCAAAACTGTGAGTGTTGATGACCGACACGTAAATGGACCATAGGGCTCAACCACTATGGAATCGCTTCGGGACCCCTAAATGATGAGTAGTAGTCCACGAATCGCGTCGGAATTGACCAAAACTGTGAGTGTTGACGACAGAGACGCAACCGCACCCCGGGGATTGTAAATCGTGGAAATCGCTCTAGGACGCCAAAACGGTGAGTAATAGTACACGAAACGGACCAGAAATTGTCAAAAATTATGAGTGTCATTGACCGACACGTAAACGCACCACTGGGTTCGTAAATCGTGGAAATCACGCTTGGACCTAAAAACAGAGTAATAGTCCAAGAAACGGGCCAGAACCGGCCAAAACTGCGAGTGTTGATGACCGACACGTAAATGCACCCTGCGGTTCGTTAACCGTGGAAATCACTCCGGTGCCCCAAAACAGTGAGTAATAGTCCATGAAACAGGCCAGAATCAGCCAAAACTGTCAGTGTTGATGACTAACACGTAAGTGCGCCTTGGGATTCAACAACTATGGAAATCACTTCAGGACCAGAAAACGGTGACTAAAAGTCCACAAAACGCGTTAGAATTGGCCAAAACTGTGAGTGTTCATAACCGACACGTAAGCGCACCCGGGGGTTCGTTAATCATGGAAATCATTCCGGGGCCCCAAAATAGTGAGTAATTGTCCACGAAAAGGGCCAGAATTGGCCAAAACTACTAGTATTGATGACCGACATTTAAACGCACCCCACGGTTCGTTAATCGTGGAAATTACACCGGGGCCCCAAAAGAGTGAGTGTTGATGACCGACACCAAAACGCACCTTGGGGTTCAACAACTATGGAAATCGCTTTGGGACCCCTAAACGGTGAGTAATAGCTCATGAATCTCGTCAGAATTGGCCAAAACTGTGAGTGTTGACGACAGACACGCAAACGCACTCCGGGGATAGTCAATCGTGGAAATCGCTCTGGGACGCCCAAACGGTGAGTAATAGTGCACGAAACGGACAAGAATTGGCCAAAATTGTGAGTGTTTATGACCGACACGTAAACGCACCCCGGAGTTCGTCAATCGTGGAAATCACTCCAGGACCCCAAAACTAAGTAATAATGCAAGAAATGGTCCAAAATCGGCCCAAAGTGCGCTTGTTGATGATCGACATGTAAGCGCACCATGGTGTTAACCAACCGTGGAAATCACTTTGGGGCCCCAAAACGGTGAGTAATAGTCCATGAAATGGGCCAGCATCCGCCAAAACTATGAGTGTTGATGACCGACACGTAAATGGACCATAGGGTTCAACCACTATGGAATCGCTTCGGGACCCCTAAATGATGAGTAGTAGTCCACGAATCGCGTCGGAATTGACCAAAACTGTGAGTGTTGACGACAGAGACGCAACCGCACCCCGGGGATTGTAAATCGTGGAAATCGCTCTAGGACGCCAAAACGGTGAGTAATAGTACACGAAACGGACCAGAAATTGGCAAAAATTGTGAGTGTCATTGACCGACACGTAAACGCACCACTGGGTTCGTAAATCGTGGAAATCACGCTTGGACCTAAAAACAGAGTAATAGTCCAAGAAACGGGCCAGAACCGGCCAAAACTGCGAGTGTTGATGACCGACACGTAAATGCACCCTGCGGTTCGTTAACCGTGGAAATCACTCCGGTGCCCCAAAACAGTGAGTAATAGTCCATGAAACAGGCCAGAATCAGCCAAAACTGTCAGTGTTGATGACTAACACGTAAGTGCGCCTTGGGATTCAACAACTATGGAAATCACTTCAGGACCAGAAAACGGTGACTAAAAGTCCACAAAACGCGTTAGAATTGGCCAAAACTGTGAGTGTTCATAACCGACACGTAAGCGCACCCGGGGGTTTGTTAATCATGGAAATCATTCCGGGGCCCCAAAATAGTGAGTAATTGTCCACGAAAAGGGCCAGAATTGGCCAAAACTACTAGTATTGATGACCGACATTTAAACGCACCCCACGGTTCGTTAATCGTGGAAATTACACCGGGGCCCCAAAAGAGTGAGTGTTGATGACCGACACCAAAACGCACCTTGGGGTTCAACAACTATGGAAATCGCTTTGGGACCCCTAAACGGTGAGTAATAGCTCATGAATCTCGTCAGAATTGGCCAAAACTGTGAGTGTTGACGACAGACACGCAAACGCACTCCGGGGATAGTCAATCGTGGAAATCGCTCTGGGACGCCCAAACGGTGAGTAATAGTGCACGAAACGGACAAGAATTGGCCAAAATTGTGAGTGTTTATGACCGACACGTAAACGCACCCCGGAGTTCGTCAATCGTGGAAATCACTCCAGGACCCCAAAACTAAGTAATAATGCAAGAAATGGTCCAAAATCGTCCCAAAGTGCGCTTGTTGATGATCGACATGTAAGCGCACCATGGGGTTAACCAACCCTGGAAATCACTTTGGGGCCCCAAAACGGTGAGTAATAGTCCATGAAATGGGCCAGCATCCGCCAAAACTGTGAGTGTTGATGACCGACACGTAAATGGACCATAGGGTTCAACCACTATGGAATCGCTTCGGGACCCCTAAATGATGAGTAGTAGTCCACGAATCGCGTCGGAATTGACCAAAACTGTGAGTGTTGACGACAGAGACGCAACCGCACCCCGGGGATTGTAAATCATGGAAATCGCTCTAGGACGCCAAAACGGTGAGTAATAGTACACGAAACGGACCAGAAATTGGCAAAAATTGTGAGTGTCATTGACCGACACGTAAACGCACCACTGGGTTCGTAAATCGTGGAAATCACGCTTGGACCTAAAAACAGAGTAATAGTCCAAGAAACGGGCCAGAACCGGCCAAAACTACGAGTGTTGATGATCGACACGTAAATGCACCCTGCGGTTCGTTAACCGTGGAAATCACTCCGGTGCCCCAAAACAGTGAGTAATAGTCCATGAAACAGGCCAGAATCAGCCAAAAATGTGAGTGTTGATGACTAACACGTAAGTGCGCCTTGGGATTCAACAACTATGGAAATCACTTCAGGACCAGAAAATGGTGACTAAAAGTCCACAAAACGCGTTAGAATTGGCCAAAACTGTGAGTGTTCATAACCGACACGTAAGCGCACCCGGGGGTTCGTTAATCATGGAAATCATTCCGGGGCCCCAAAATAGTGAGTAATTGTCCACGAAAAGGGCCAGAATTGGCCAAAACTACTAGTATTGATGACCGACATGTAAACGCACCCCGCGGTTCGTTAATCATGGAAATCACACTAGGGCCCCAAAACAGTGAGTGTTGATGACCGACACCAAAACGCACCTTGGGTTCAACAACTATGGAAATCGCTTTGGGACCCCTAAATGGTGAGTAATAGCTCACGAATCGCGTCAGAATTGGCCAAAACTGTGAGTGTTGACGACAGACACGCAAACGCACTCCGGGGATTGTCAATCGTGGAAATCGCTCTGGGACGCCCAAACGGTGAGTAATAATGCACGAAACGGACAAGAATTGGCCAAAATTGTGAGTGTTTATGACCGACACGTAAACGCACCCCGGAGTTTGTCAATCGTGGAAATCACTCCAGGACCCCAAAACTAAGTAATAATGCAAGGAATGGTCCAAAATCGGCCCAAAGTGCGCTTGTTGATGATCGACATGTAAGCGCACCATGGGGTTAACCAACCGTGGAAATCACTTTGGGGCCCCAAAACGGTGAGTAATAGTCCATGAAATGGGCCAGCATCGGCCAAAACTGTGAGTGTTGATGACAGACACGTAAATGGACCATAGGGTTCAACCACTATGGAATCGCTTCGGGACCCCTAAATGATGAGTAATAGTCCACGAATCGCGTCGGAATTGACCAAAACTGTGAGTGTTGACGACGGAGACGCAACCGCACCCCGGGGGTTGTAAATCGTGGAAATCTCTCTAGGACGCCAAAACGGTGAGTAATAGTACACGAAACGGACCAGAAATTGGCAAAAATTGTGAGTGTCATTGACCGACACGTAAACGCACCACTGGGTTCGTAAATCGTGGAAATCACGCTTGGACCTAAAAACAGAGTAATAGTCCAAGAAACGGGCCAGAACCGGCAAAAACTGCGAGTGTTGATGACCGACACGTAAATGCACCCTGCGGTTCGTTAACCGTGGAAATCACTCCGGTGCCCCAAAACAGTGAGTAATAGTCCATGAAACAGGCCAGAATGAGCCAAAATTGTGAGTGTTGATGACTAACACGTAAGTGCGCCTTGGGGTTCAACAACTATGGAAATCACTTCAGGACCAGAAAACGGTGACTACAAGTCCACAAAACGCGTTAGAATTGGCCAAAACTGTGAGTGTTCATAACCGACACGTAAGCGCACCCGGGGGTTCGTTAATCGTGGAAATCATTCCGGGGCCCCAAAATAGTGAGTAATTGTCCACGAAAAGGGCCAGAATTGGCCAAAACTACTAGTATTGATGACCGACATGTAAACGCACCCCGTGGTTCGTTAATCGTGGAAATCACACCGGGGCCCCAAAACAGTGAGTGTTGATGACCGACACCAAAACGCACCATGGGGTTCAACAACTATGGAAATCGCTTTGGGACCCCTAAATGGTGAGTAATAGCTCACGAATCGCGTCAGAATTGGCCAAAACTGTGAGTGTTGACGACAGACACGCAAACGCACTCCGGGGATTGTCAATCGTGGAAATCGCTTTGGGACGCCCAAACGGTGAGTAATAGTGCACGAAACGGACAAGAATTGGCCAAAATTGTGAGTGTTTATGACCGACACGTAAACGCACCCCGGAGTTCGTCAATCGTGGAAATCACTCCAGGACCCCAAAACTAAGTAATAATGCAAGAAATGGTCCAAAATCGTCCCAAAGTGCGCTTGTTGATGATCGACATGTAAGCGCACCATGGGGTTAACCAACCCTGGAAATCACTTTGGGGCCCCAAAACGGTGAGTAATAGTCCATGAAATGGGCCAGCATCCGCCAAAACTGTGAGTGTTGATGACCGACACGTAAATGGACCATAGGGTTCAACCACTATGGAATCGCTTCGGGACCCCTAAATGATGAGTAGTAGTCCACGAATCGCGTCGGAATTGACCAAAACTGTGAGTGTTGACGACAGAGACGCAACCGCACCCCGGGGATTGTAAATCATGGAAATCGCTCTAGGACGCCAAAACGGTGAGTAATAGTACACGAAACGGACCAGAAATTGGCAAAAATTGTGAGTGTCATTGACCGACACGTAAACGCACCACTGGGTTCGTAAATCGTGGAAATCACGCTTGGACCTAAAAACAGAGTAATAGTCCAAGAAACGGGCCAGAACCGGCCAAAACTACGAGTGTTGATGATCGACACGTAAATGCACCCTGCGGTTCGTTAACCGTGGAAATCACTCCGGTGCCCCAAAACAGTGAGTAATAGTCCATGAAACAGGCCAGAATCAGCCAAAAATGTGAGTGTTGATGACTAACACGTAAGTGCGCCTTGGGATTCAACAACTATGGAAATCACTTCAGGACCAGAAAATGGTGACTAAAAGTCCACAAAACGCGTTAGAATTGGCCAAAACTGTGAGTGTTCATAACCGACACGTAAGCGCACCCGGGGGTTCGTTAATCATGGAAATCATTCCGGGGCCCCAAAATAGTGAGTAATTGTCCACGAAAAGGGCCAGAATTGGCCAAAACTACTAGTATTGATGACCGACATGTAAACGCACCCCGCGGTTCGTTAATCATGGAAATCACACTAGGGCCCCAAAACAGTGAGTGTTGATGACCGACACCAAAACGCACCTTGGGTTCAACAACTATGGAAATCGCTTTGGGACCCCTAAATGGTGAGTAATAGCTCACGAATCGCGTCAGAATTGGCCAAAACTGTGAGTGTTGACGACAGACACGCAAACGCACTCCGGGGATTGTCAATCGTGGAAATCGCTCTGGGACGCCCAAACGGTGAGTAATAATGCACGAAACGGACAAGAATTGGCCAAAATTGTGAGTGTTTATGACCGACACGTAAACGCACCCCGGAGTTTGTCAATCGTGGAAATCACTCCAGGACCCCAAAACTAAGTAATAATGCAAGGAATGGTCCAAAATCGGCCCAAAGTGCGCTTGTTGATGATCGACATGTAAGCGCACCATGGGGTTAACCAACCGTGGAAATCACTTTGGGGCCCCAAAACGGTGAGTAATAGTCCATGAAATGGGCCAGCATCGGCCAAAACTGTGAGTGTTGATGACCGACACGTAAATGGACCATAGGGTTCAACCACTATGGAATCGCTTCGGGACCCCTAAATGATGAGTAATAGTCCACGAATCGCGTCGGAATTGACCAAAACTGTGAGTGTTGACGACGGAGACGCAACCGCACCCCGGGGGTTGTAAATCGTGGAAATCTCTCTAGGACGCCAAAACGGTGAGTAATAGTACACGAAACGGACCAGAAATTGGCAAAAATTGTGAGTGTCATTGACCGACACGTAAACGCACCACTGGGTTCGTAAATCGTGGAAATCACGCTTGGACCTAAAAACAGAGTAATAGTCCAAGAAACGGGCCAGAACCGGCAAAAACTGCGAGTGTTGATGACCGACACGTAAATGCACCCTGCGGTTCGTTAACCGTGGAAATCACTCCGGTGCCCCAAAACAGTGAGTAATAGTCCATGAAACAGGCCAGAATGAGCCAAAATTGTGAGTGTTGATGACTAACACGTAAGTGCGCCTTGGGGTTCAACAACTATGGAAATCACTTCAGGACCAGAAAACGGTGACTACAAGTCCACAAAACGCGTTAGAATTGGCCAAAACTGTGAGTGTTCATAACCGACACGTAAGCGCACCCGGGGGTTCGTTAATCGTGGAAATCATTCCGGGGCCCCAAAATAGTGAGTAATTGTCCACGAAAAGGGCCAGAATTGGCCAAAACTACTAGTATTGATGACCGACATGTAAACGCACCCCGTGGTTCGTTAATCGTGGAAATCACACCGGGGCCCCAAAACAGTGAGTGTTGATGACCGACACCAAAACGCACCATGGGGTTCAACAACTATGGAAATCGCTTTGGGACCCCTAAATGGTGAGTAATAGCTCACGAATCGCGTCAGAATTGGCCAAAACTGTGAGTGTTGACGACAGACACGCAAACGCACTCCGGGGATTGTCAATCGTGGAAATCGCTTTGGGACGCCCAAACGGTGAGTAATAGTGCACGAAACGGACAAGAATTGGCCAAAATTGTGAGTGTTTATGACCGACACGTAAACGCACCCCGGAGTTCGTCAATCGTGGAAATCACTCCAGGACCCCAAAACTAAGTAATAATGCAAGGAATGGTCCAAAATCGGCCCAAAGTGCGCTTGTTGATGATCGACATGTAAGCGCACCATGGGGTTAACCAACCGTGGAAATCACTTTGGGGCCCCAAAACGGTGAGTAATAGTCCATGAAATGGGCCAGCATCCGCCAAAACTGTAAGTGTTGATGACCGACACGTAAACGGACCATAGGGTTCAACCACTATGGAATCGCTTCGGGACCCCTAAATGATGAGTAGTAGTCCACGAATCGCGTCGGAATTGACCAAAACTGTGAGTGTTGACGACAGAGACGCAACCGCACCCCGGGGATTGTAAATCGTGGAAATCGCTCTAGGACGCCAAAACGGTGAGTAATAGTACACGAAACAGACCAGAAATTGGCAAAAATTGTGAGTGTCATTGACCGACACGTAAACGCACCACTGGGTTCGTAAATCGTGGAAATCACGCTTGGACCTAAAAACAGAGTAATAGTCCAAGAAACGGGCCAGAACCGGCCAAAACTGCGAGTGTTGATGACCGACACGTAAATGCACCCTACGGTTCGTTAACCATGGAAATCACTCCGGTGCCCCAAAATAGTGAGTAATAGTCCATGAAACAGGCCAGAATCAGCCAAAACTGTGAGTGTTGATGACTAACACGTAAGTGCGCCTTGGGGTTCAACAACTATGGAAATCACTGCAGGACCAGAAAACGGTGACTAAAAGTCCACAAAACGCGTTAGAATTGGCCAAAACTGTGAGTGTTCATAACCGACACGTAAGCGCACCCGGGGGTTCGTTAATCGTGGAAATCATTCTGGGGCCCCAAAATAGTGAGTAATTGTCCACGAAAAGGGCCAGAATTGGCCAAAACTACTAGTATTGATGACCGACATGTAAACGCACCCCGTGGTTCGTTAATCGTGGAAATCACACCGGGGCCCCAAAACAGTGAGTGTTGATGACCGACACCAAAACGCACCATGGGGTTCAACAACTATGGAAATCGCTTTGGGACCCCTAAATGGTGAGTAATAGCTCACGAATCGCGTCAGAATTGGCCAAAACTGTGAGTGTTGACGACAGACACGCAAACGCACTCCGGGGATTGTCAATCGTGGAAATCGCTTTGGGACGCCCAAACGGTGAGTAATAGTGCACGAAACGGACAAGAATTGGCCAAAATTGTGAGTGTTTATGACCGACACGTAAACGCACCCCGGAGTTCGTCAATCGTGGAAATCACTCCAGGACCCCAAAACTAAGTAATAATGCAAGGAATGGTCCAAAATCGGCCGAAAGTGCGCTTGTTGATGATCGACATGTAAGCGCACCATGGGGTTAACCAACCGTGGAAATCACTTTGGGGCCCCAAAACGGTGAGTAATAGTCCACGAAATGGGCCAGCATCCGCCAAAACTGTGAGTGTTGATGACCGACACGTAAATGGACCATAGGGTTCAACCACTATGGAATCGCTTCGGGACCCCTAAATGATGAGTAGTAGTCCACGAATCGCGTCGGAATTGACCAAAACTGTGAGTGTTGACGACAGAGACGCAACCGCACCCTGGGGATTGTAAATCGTGGAAATCGCTCTAGGACGCCAAAACGGTGAGTAATAGTACACGAAACGGACCAGAAATTGGCAAAAATTGTGAGTGTCATTGACCGACACGTAAACGCACCACTGGGTTCGTAAATCGTGGAAATCACGCTTGGACCTAAAAACAGAGTAATAGTCCAAGAAACGGGCCAGAACCGGCCAAAACTGCGAGTGTTGATGACCGACACGTAAATGCACCCTGCGGTTCGTTAACCGTGGAAATCACTCCGGTGCCCCAAAACAGTGAGTAATAGTCCATGAAACAGGCCAGAATCAGCCAAAACTATGAGTGTTGATGACTAACACGTAAATGCGCCTTGGGATTCAACAACTATGGAAATCACTTCAGGACCAGAAAACGGTGACTAAAAGTCCACAAAACGCGTTAGAATTGGCCAAAACTGTGAGTGTTCATAACCGACACGTAAGCGCACCCGGGGGTTCGTTAATCGTGGAAATCATTCCGGGGCCCCAAAATAGTGAGTAATTGTCCACGAAAAGGGCCAGAATTGGCCAAAACTACTAGTATTGATGACCGACATGTAAACGCACCCCGCGGTTCGTTAATCGTGGAAATGACACCGGGGCCCCAAAACAATGAGTGTTGATGACCGACACCAAAACGCACCTTGGGGTTCAACAACTATGGAAATCGCTTTGGGACCCCTAAATGGTGAGTAATAGCTCACGAATCGCGTCAGAATTGGCCAAAACTGTGAGTGTTGACGACAGACACGCAAACGCACTCCGGGGATTGTCAATCGTGGAAATCGCTTTGGGACGCCCAAACGGTGAGTAATAGTGCACGAAACGGACAAGAATTGGCCAAAATTGTGAGTGTTTATGACCGACACGTAAACGCACCCCGGAGTTCGTCAATCCTGGAAATCACTCCAGGACCCCAAAACTAAGTAATAATGCAAGGAATGGTCCAAAATCGGCCCAAAGTGCGCTTGTTGATGATCGACATGTAAGCGCACCATGGGGTTAACCAACCGTGGAAATCACTTTGGGGCCCCAAAACGGTGAGTAATAGTCCATGAAATGGGCCAGCATCTGCCAAAACTGTGAGTGTTGATGACCGACACGTAAACGGACCATAGGGTTGAACCACTATGGAATCGCTTCGGGACCCCTAAATGATGAGTAGTAGTCCACGAATCGCGTCGGAATTGACCAAAACTGTGAGTGTTGACGACAGAGACGCAACCGCACCCCGGGGATTGTAAATCGTGGAAATTGCTCTAGGACGCCAAAACGGTGAGTAATAGTACACGAAGCGGACCAGAAATTGGCAAAAATTGTGAGTGTCATTGACCGACACGTAAACGCACCACTGGGTTCGTAAATCGTGGAAATCACGCTTGGACCTAAAAACAGAGTAATAGTCCAAGAAACGGGCCAGAACCGGCCAAAACTGCGAGTGTTGATGACCGACACGTAAATGCACCCTGCGGTTCGTTAACCGTGGAAATCACTCCGGTGCCCCAAAACAGTGAGTAATAGTCCATGAAACAGGCCAGAATCAGCCAAAACTGTGAGTGTTGATGACTAACACGTAAGTGCGCCTTGGGATTCAACAACTATGGAAATCACTTCAGGACCAGAAAACGGTGACTAAAAGTCCACAAAACGCGTTAGAATTGGCCAAAACTGTGAGCGTTCATAACCGACACGTAAGCGCACCCGGGGGTTCGTTAATCATGGAAATCATTCCGGGGCCCCAAAATAGTGAGTAATTGTCCACGAAAAGGGCCAGAATTGGCCAAAACTACTAGTATTGATGACCGACATGTAAACGCACCCCGCGGTTCGTTAATCGTGGAAATGACACCGGGGCCCCAAAACAATGAGTGTTGATGACCGACACCAAAACGCACCTTGGGGTTCAACAACTATGGAAATCGCTTTGGGACCCCTAAATTGTGAGTAATAGCTCACGAATCGCGTCAGAATTGGCCAAAACTGTGAGTGTTGACGACAGACACGCAAACGCACTCCGGGGATTGTCAATCGTGGAAATCGCTCTGGGACGCCCAAACGGTGAGTAATAGTGCACGAAACGGACAAGAATTGGCCAAAATTGTGAGTGTTTATGACCGACACGTAAACGCACCCCGGAGTTCGTCAATCGTGGAAATCACTCCAGGACCCCAAAACTAAGTAATAATGCAAGGAATGGTCCAAAATCGGCCCAAAGTGCGCTTGTTGATGGTCGACATGTAAGCGCACCATGGGGTTAACCAACCGTGGAAATCACTTTGGGGCCCCAAAACGGTGAGTAATAGTCCATGAAATGGGCCAGCATCCGCCAAAACTGTAAGTGTTGATGACCGACACGTAAACGGACCATAGGGTTCAACCACTATGGAATCGCTTCGGGACCCCTAAATGATGAGTAGTAGTCCACGAATCGCGTCGGAATTGACCAAAACTGTGAGTGTTGACGACAGAGACGCAACCGCACCCCGGGGATTGTAATCGTGGAAATCGCTCTAGGACGCCAAAACGGTGAGTAATAGTACACGAAACGGACCAGAAATTGGCAAAAATTGTGAGTGTCATTGACCGACACATAAACGCACCACTGGGTTTGTAAATCGTGGAAATCACGCTTGGACCTAAAAACAGAGTAATAGTCCAAGAAACGGGCCAGAACCGGCCAAAACTGCGAGTGTTGATGACCGACACGTAAATGCACCCTGCGGTTCGTTAACCGTGGAAATCACTCCGGTGCCCCAAAATAGTGAGTAATAGTCCATGAAACAGGCCAGAATCAGCCAAAACTGTGAGTGTTGATGACTAACACGTAAGTGCGCCTTGGGGTTCAACAACTATGGAAATCACTTCAGGACCAGAAAACGGTGACTAAAAGTCCACAAAACGCGTTAGAATTGGCCAAAACTGTGAGTGTTCATAACCGACACGTAAGCGCACCCGGGGGTTCGTTAATCGTGGAAATAATTCCGGGGCCCCAAAATAGTGAGTAATTGTCCACGAAAAGGGCCAGAATTGGCCAAAACTACTAGTATTGATGACCGACATGTAAACGCACCCCGTGGTTCGTTAATCGTGGAAATCACACCGGGGCCCCAAAACAGTGAGTGTTGATGACCGACACCAAAACGCACCATGGGGTTCAACAACTATGGAAATCGCTTTGGGACCCCTAAATGGTGAGTAATAGCTCACGAATCGCGTCAGAATTGGCCAAAACTGTGAGTGTTGCCGACAGACACGCAAACGCACTCCGGGGATTGTCAATCATGGAAATCGCTTTGGGACGCCCAAACGGTGAGTAATAGTGCACGAAACGGACAAGAATTGGCCAAAATTGTGAGTGTTTATGACCAACACGTAAACGCACCCCGGAGTTCGTCAATCGTGGAAATCACTCCAGGACCCCAAAACTAAGTAATAATGCAAGGAATGGTCCAAAATCGGCCGAAAGTGCGCTTGTTGATGATCGACATGTAAGCGCACCATGGGGTTAACCAACCGTGGAAATCACTTTGGGGCCCCAAAACGGTGAGTAATAGTCCATGAAATGGGCCAGCATCCGCCAAAACTGTGAGTGTTGATGACCGACACGTAAATGGACCATAGGGTTCAACCACTATGGAATCGCTTCGGGACCCCTAAATGATGAGTAGTAGTCCACGAATCGCGTCGGAATTGACCAAAACTGTGAGTGTTGACGACAGAGACGCAACCGCACCCCGGGGATTGTAAATCGTGGAAATCGCTCTAGGACGCCAAAACGGTGAGTAATAGTACACGAAACGGACCAGAAATTGGCAAAAATTGTGAGTGTCATTGACCGACACGTAAACGCACCACTGGGTTCGTAAATCGTGGAAATCACGCTTGGACCTAAAAACAGAGTAATAGTCCAAGAAACGGGCCAGAACCGGCCAAAACTGCGTGTGTTGATGACCGACACGTAAATGCACCTTGCGGTTCCTTAACCGTGGAAATCACTCCGGTGCCCCAAAACAGTGAGTAATAGTCCATGAAACAGGCCAGAATCAGCCAAAACTATGAGTGTTGATGACTAACACGTAAGTGCGCCTTGGGATTCAACAACTATGGAAATCACTTCAGGACCAGAAAACGGTGACTAAAAGTCCACAAAACGCGTTAGAATTGGCCAAAACTGTGAGTGTTCATAACCGACACGTAAGCGCACCCGGGGGTTCGTTAATCGTGGAAATCATTCCGGGGCCCCAAAATAGTGAGTAATTGTCCACGAAAAGGGCCAGAATTGGCCAAAACTACTAGTATCGATGACCGACATGTAAACGCACCCCGCGGTTCGTTAATCGTGGAAATGACACCGGGGCCCCAAAACAGTGAGTGTTGATGACCGACACCAAAACGCACCTTGGGGTTCAACAACTATGGAAATCGCTTTGGGACCCCTAAATGGTGAGTAATAGCTCACGAATCGCGTCAGAATTGGCCAAAACTGTGAGTGTTGACGACAGACACGCAAACGCACTCCGGGGATTGTCAATCGTGGAAATCGCTTTGGGACGCCCAAACGGTGAGTAATAGTGCACGAAACGGACAAGAATTGGCCAAAATTGTGAGTGTTTATGACCGACACGTAAACGCACCTCGGAGTTCGTCAATCGTGGAAATCACTCCAGGACCCCAAAACTAAGTAATAATGCAAGGAATGGTCCAAAATCGGCCAAAAGTGCGCTTGTTGATGATCGACATGTAAGCGCACCATGGGGTTAACCAACCGTGGAAATCACTTTCGGGCCCCAAAACGGTGAGTAATAGTCCATGAAATGGGCCAGCATCCGCCAAAACTGTGAGTGTTGATGACCGACACGTAAATGGACCATAGGGTTCAACCACTATGGAATCGCTTCGGGACCCCTAAATGATGAGTAGTAGTCCACGAATCGCGTCGGAATTGACCAAAACTGTGAGTGTTGACGACAGAGACGCAACCGCACCCCGGGGATTGTAAATCGTGGAAATCGCTCTAGGACGCCAAAACGGTGAGTAATAGTACACGAAACGGACCAGAAATTGGCAAAAATTGTGAGTGTCATTGACCGACACGTAAACGCACCACTGGGTTCGTAAATCGTGGAAATCACGCTTGGACCTAAAAACAGAGTAATAGTCCAAGAAACGGGCCAGAACCGGCCAAAACTGCGAGTGTTGATGACCGACACGTAAATGCACCCTGCGGTTCGTTAACCGTGGAAATCACTCCGGTGCCCCAAAACAGTGAGTAATAGTCCATGAAACAGGCCAGAATCAGCCAAAACTATGAGTGTTGATGACTAACACATAAATGCGCCTTGGGATTCAACAACTATGGAAATCACTTCAGGACCAGAAAACGGTGACTAAAAGTCCACAAAACGCGTTAGAATTGGCCAAAACTGTGAGTGTTCATAACCGACACGTAAGCGCACCCGGGGGTTCGTTAATCGTGGAAATCATTCCGGGGCCCCAAAATAGTGAGTAATTGTCCACGAAAAGGGCCAGAATTGGCCAAAACTACTAGTATTGATGACCGACATGTAAACGCACCCCGCGGTTCGTTAATCGTGGAAATGACACCGGGGCCCCAAAACAGTGAGTGTTGATGACCGACACCAAAACGCACCTTGGGGTTCAACAACTATGGAAATCGCTTTGGGACCCCTAAATGGTGAGTAATAGCTCACGAATCGCGTCAGAATTGGCCAAAACTGTGAGTGTTGACGACAGACACGCAAACGCACTCCGGGGATTGTCAATCGTGGAAATCGCTTTGGGACGCCCAAACGGTGAGTAATAGTGCACGAAACGGACAAGAATTGGCCAAAATTGTGAGTGTTTATGACCGACACGTAAACGCACCCCGGAGTTCGTCAATCGTGGAAATCACTCCAGGACCCCAAAACTAAGTAATAATGCAAGGAATGGTCCAAAATCGGCCCAAAGTGCGCTTGTTGATGATCGACATGTAAGCGCACCATGGGGTTAACCAACCGTGGAAATCACTTTGGGGCCCCAAAACGGTGAGTAATAGTCCATGAAATGGGCCAGCATCTGCCAAAACTGTGAGTATTGATGACCGACACGTAAACGGACCATAGGGTTCAACCACTATGGAATCGCTTCGGGACCCCTAAATGATGAGTAGTAGTCCACGAATCGCGTCGGAATTGACCAAAACTGTGAGTGTTGACGACAGAGACGCAACCGCACCCCGGGGATTGTAAATCGTGGAAATCGCTCTAGGACGCCAAAACGGTGAGTAATAGTACACGAAGCGGACCAGAAATTGGCAAAAATTGTGAGTGTCATTGACCGACACGTAAACGCACCACTGGGTTCGTAAATCGTGGAAATCACGCTTGGACCTAAAAACAGAGTAATAGTCCAAGAAACGGGCCAGAACCGGCCAAAACTGCGAGTGTTGATGACCGACACGTAAATGCACCCTGCGGTTCGTTAACCGTGGAAATCACTCCAGTGCCCCAAAACAGTGAGTAATAGTCCATGAAACAGGCCAGAATCAGCCAAAACTGTGAGTGTTGATGACTAACACGTAAGTGCGCCTTGGGATTCAACAACTATGGAAATCACTTCAGGACCAGAAGTCCACAAAACGCGTTAGAATTGGCCAAAACTGTGAGCGTTCATAACCGACAGGTAAGCGCACCCGGGGGTTCGTTAATCATGGAAATCATTCCGGGGCCCCAAAATAGTGAGTAATTGTCCACGAAAAGGGCCAGAATTGGCCAAAACTACTAGTATTGATGACCGACATGTAAACGCACCCCGCGGTTCGTTAATCGTGGAAATCACACCGGGGCCCCAAAACAGTGAGTGTTGATGACCGACACCAAAACGCACCTTGGGGTTCAACAACTATGGAAATCGCTTTGGGACCCCCAAATGGTGAGTAATAGCTCACGAATCGCGTCAGAATTGGCCAAAACTGTGAGTGTTGACGACAGACACGCAAACGCACTCCGGGGATTGTCAATCGTGGAAATCGCTCTGGGACGCCCAAACGGTGAGTAATAGTGCACGAAACGGACAAGAATTGGCCAAAATTGTGAGTGTTTATGACCGACACGTAAACGCACCCCGGAGTTCGTCAATCGTGGAAATCACTCCAGGACCCCAAAACTAAGTAATAATGCAAGGAATGGTCCAAAATCGGCCCAAAGTGCGCTTGTTGATGGTCGACATGTAAGCGCACCATGGGGTTAACCAACCGTGGAAATCACTTTGGGGCCCCAAAACGGTGAGTAATAGTCCATGAAATGGGCCAGCATCCGCCAAAACTGTAAGTGTTGATGACCGACACGTAAACGGACCATAGGGTTCAACCACTATGGAATCGCTTCGGGACCCCTAAATGATGAGTAGTAGTCCACGAATCGCGTCGGAATTGACCAAAACTGTGAGTGTTGACGACAGAGACGCAACCGCACCCCGGGGATTGTAAATCGTGGAAATCGCTCTAGGACGCCAAAACGGTGAGTAATAGTACACGAAACGGACCAGAAATTGGCAAAAATTGTGAGTGTCATTGACCGACACATAAACGCACCACTGGGTTTGTAAATCGTGGAAATCACGCTTGGACCTAAAAACAGAGTAATAGTCCAAGAAACGGGCCAGAACCGGCCAAAACTGCGAGTGTTGATGACCGACACGTAAATGCACCCTGCGGTTCGTTAACCGTGGAAATCACTCCGGTGCCCCAAAATAGTGAGTAATAGTCCATGAAACAGGCCAGAATCAGCCAAAACTGTGAGTGTTGATGACTAACACGTAAGTGCGCCTTGGGGTTCAACAACTATGGAAATCACTTCAGGACCAGAAAACGGTGACTAAAAGTCCACAAAACGCGTTAGAATTGGCCAAAACTGTGAGTGTTCATAACCAACACGTAAGCGCACCCGGGGGTTCGTTAATCGTGGAAATCATTCCGGGGCCCCAAAATAGTGAGTAATTGTCCACGAAAAGGGCCAGAATTGGCCAAAACTACTAGTATTGATGACCGACATGTAAACGCACCCCGTGGTTCGTTAATCGTGGAAATCACACCGGGGCCCCAAAACAGTGAGTGTTGATGACCGACACCAAAACGCACCATGGGGTTCAACAACTATGGAAATCGCTTTGGGACCCCTAAATGGTGAGTAATAGCTCACGAATCGCGTCAGAATTGGCCAAAACTGTGAGTGTTGACGACAGACACGCAAACGCACTCCGGGGATTGTCAATCGTGGAAATCGCTCTGGGACGCCCAAACGGTGAGTAATAGTGCACGAAACGGACAAGAATTGGCCAAAATTGTGAGTGTTTATGACCGACACGTAAACGCACCCCGGAGTTCGTCAATCGTGGAAATCACTCCAGGACCCCAAAACTAAGTAATAATGCAAGGAATGGTCCAAAATCGGCCGAAAGTGCGCTTGTTGATGATCGACATGTAAGCGCACCATGGGGTTAACCAACCGTGGAAATCACTTTGGGGCCCCAAAACGGTGAGTAATAGTCCATGAAATGGGCCAGCATCCGCCAAAACTGTGAGTGTTGATGACCGACACGTAAATGGACCATAGGGTTCAACCACTATGGAATCGCTTCGGCACCCCTAAATGATGAGTAGTAGTCCACGAATCGCGTCAGAATTGACCAAAACTGTGAGTGTTGACGACAGAGACGCAACCGCACCCCGGGGATTGTAAAATCGTGGAAATCGCTCTAGGACGCCAAAACGGTGAGTAATAGTACACGAAACGGACCAGAAATTGGCAAAAATTGTGAGTGTCATTGACCGACACGTAAACGCATCACTGGGTTCGTAAATCGTGGAAATCACGCTTGGACCTAAAAACAGAGTAATAGTCCAATAAACGGGCCAGAACCGGCCAAAACTGCGAGTGTTGATGACCGACACGTAAATGCACCCTGCGGTTCGTTAACCGTGGAAATCACTCCGGTGCCCCAAAACAGTGAATAATAGTCCATGAAACAGGCCAGAATCAGCCAAAACTGTGAGTGTTGATGACTAACACGTAAGTGCGCCTTGGGATTCAACAACTATGGAAATCACTTCAGGACCAGAAAACGGTGACTAAAAGTCCACAAAACGCGTTAGAATTGGCCAAAACTGTGAGCGTTCATAACCGACACGTAAGCGCACCCGGGGGTTCGTTAATCATGGAAATCATTCCGGGGCCCCAAAATAGTGAGTAATTGTCCACGAAAAGGGCCAGAATTGGCCAAAACTACTAGTATTGATGACCGACATGTAAACGCACCCCGCGGTTCGTTAATCGTGGAAATCACACCGGGGCCCCAAAACAGTGAGTGTTGATGACCGACACCAAAACGCACCTTGGGGTTCAACAACTATGGAAATCGCTTTGGGACCCCCAAATGGTGAGTAATAGCTCACGAATCGCGTCAGAATTGGCCAAAACTGTGAGTGTTGACGACAGACACGCAAACGCACTCCGGGGATTGTCAATCGTGGAAATCGCTCTGGGACGCCCAAACGGTGAGTAATAGTGCACGAAACGGACAAGAATTGGCCAAAATTGTGAGTGTTTATGACCGACACGTAAACGCACCCCGGAGTTCGTCAATCGTGGAAATCACTCCAGGACCCCAAAACTAAGTAATAATGCAAGGAATGGTCCAAAATCGGCCCAAAGTGCGCTTGTTGATGGTCGACATGTAAGCGCACCATGGGGTTAACCAACCGTGGAAATCACTTTGGGGCCCCAAAATGGTGAGTAATAGTCCATGAAATGGGCCAGCATCCGCCAAAACTGTAAGTGTTGATGACCGACACGTAAACGGACCATAGGGTTCAACCACTATGGAATCGCTTCGGGACCCCTAAATGATGAGTAGTAGTCCACGAATCGCGTCGGAATTGACCAAAACTGTGAGTGTTGACGACAGAGACGCAACCGCACCCCGGGGATTGTAAATCGTGGAAATCGCTCTAGGACGCCAAAACGGTGAGTAATAGTACACGAAACGGACCAGAAATTGGCAAAAATTGTGAGTGTCATTGACCGACACATAAACGCACCACTGGGTTTGTAAATCGTGGAAATCACGCTTGGACCTAAAAACAGAGTAATAGTCCAAGAAACGGGCCAGAACCGGCCAAAACTGCGAGTGTTGATGACCGACACGTAAATGCACCCTGCGGTTCGTTAACCGTGGAAATCACTCCGGTGCCCCAAAATAGTGAGTAATAGTCCATGAAACAGGCCAGAATCAGCCAAAACTGTGAGTGTTGATGACTAACACGTAAGTGCGCCTTGGGGTTCAACAACTATGGAAATCACTTCAGGACCAGAAAACGGTGACTAAAAGTCCACAAAACGCGTTAGAATTGGCCAAAACTGTGAGTGTTCATAACCAACACGTAAGCGCACCCGGGGGTTCGTTAATCGTGGAAATCATTCCGGGGCCCCAAAATAGTGAGTAATTGTCCACGAAAAGGGCCAGAATTGGCCAAAACTACTAGTATTGATGACCGACATGTAAACGCACCCCGTGGTTCGTTAATCGTGGAAATCACACCGGGGCCCCAAAACAGTGAGTGTTGATGACCGACACCAAAACGCACCATGGGGTTCAACAACTATGGAAATCGCTTTGGGACCCCTAAATGGTGAGTAATAGCTCACGAATCGCGTCAGAATTGGCCAAAACTGTGAGTGTTGACGACAGACACGCAAACGCACTCCGGGGATTGTCAATCGTGGAAATCGCTCTGGGACGCCCAAACGGTGAGTAATAGTGCACGAAACGGACAAGAATTGGCCAAAATTGTGAGTGTTTATGACCGACACGTAAACGCACCCCGGAGTTCGTCAATCGTGGAAATCACTCCAGGACCCCAAAACTAAGTAATAATGCAAGGAATGGTCCAAAATCGGCCGAAAGTGCGCTTGTTGATGATCGACATGTAAGCGCACCATGGGGTTAACCAACCGTGGAAATCACTTTGGGGCCCCAAAACGGTGAGTAATAGTCCATGAAATGGGCCAGCATCCGCCAAAACTGTGAGTGTTGATGACCGACACGTAAATGGACCATAGGGTTCAACCACTATGGAATCGCTTCGGCACCCCTAAATGATGAGTAGTAGTCCACGAATCGCGTCAGAATTGACCAAAACTGTGAGTGTTGACGACAGAGACGCAACCGCACCCCGGGGATTGTAAAATCGTGGAAATCGCTCTAGGACGCCAAAACGGTGAGTAATAGTACACGAAACGGACCAGAAATTGGCAAAAATTGTGAGTGTCATTGACCGACACGTAAACGCATCACTGGGTTCGTAAATCGTGGAAATCACGCTTGGACCTAAAAACAGAGTAATAGTCCAATAAACGGGCCAGAACCGGCCAAAACTGCGAGTGTTGATGACCGACACGTAAATGCACCCTGCGGTTCGTTAACCGTGGAAATCACTCCGGTGCCCCAAAACAGTGAATAATAGTCCATGAAACAGGCCAGAATCAGCCAAAACTGTGAGTGTTGATGACTAACACGTAAGTGCGCCTTGGGATTCAACAACTATGGAAATCACTTCAGGACCAGAAAACGGTGACTAAAAGTCCACAAAACGCGTTAGAATTGGCCAAAACTGTGAGCGTTCATAACCGACACGTAAGCGCACCCGGGGGTTCGTTAATCATGGAAATCATTCCGGGGCCCCAAAATAGTGAG
Organism: Triticum timopheevii; assembly: GCA_963921465.1. Lineage (NCBI taxonomy): Eukaryota > Viridiplantae > Streptophyta > Magnoliopsida > Poales > Poaceae > Triticum > Triticum timopheevii. The sequence continues at coordinate 1,800,087 of OY997270.1, forward strand.
TAATTGTCCACGAAAAGGGCCAGAATTGGCCAAAACTACTAGTATTGATGACCGACATGTAAACGCACCCCGCGGTTCGTTAATCGTGGAAATCACACCGGGGCCCCAAAACAGTGAGTGTTGATGACCGACACCAAAACGCACCTTGGGGTTCAACAACTATGGAAATCGCTTTGGGACCCCTAAATGGTGAGTAATAGCTCACGAATCGCGTCAGAATAGGCCAAAACTGTGAGTGTTGACGACAGACACGCAAACGCACTCCGGGGATTGTCAATCGTGGAAATCGCTCTGGGACGCCCAAACGGTGAGTAATAGTGCACGAAACGGACAAGAATTGGCCAAAATTGTGAGTGTTTATGACCGACACGTAAACGCACCCCGGAGTTTGTCAATCGTGGAAATCACTCCAGGACCCCAAAACTAAGTAATAATGCAAGGAATGGTCCAAAATCGGCCCAAAGTGCGCTTGTTGATGGTCGACATGTAAGCGCACCATGGGGTTAACCAACCGTGGAAATCACTTTGGGGCCGCAAAACGGTGAGTAATAGTCCATGAAATGGGCCAGCATCCTCCAAAACTGTAAGTGTTGATGACCGACACGTAAACGGACCATAGGGTTCAACCACTATGGAATCGCTTCGGGACCCCTAAATGATGAGTAGTAGTCCACGAATCGCGTCGGAATTGACCAAAACTGTGAGTGTTAACGACAGAGACGCAACCGCACCCCGGGGATTGTAAATCGTGGAAATCGCTCTAGGACGCCAAAACGGTGAGTAATAGTACACGAAACGGACCAGAAATTGGCAAAAATTGTGAGTCTCATTGACCGACACATAAACGCACCACTGGGTTTGTAAATCGTGGAAATCACGCTTGGACCTAAAAACAGAGTAATAGTCCAAGAAACGGGCCAGAACCGGCCAAAACTGCGAGTGTTGATGACCGACACGTAAATGCACCCTGCGGTTCGTTAACCGTGGAAATCACTCCGGTGCCCCAAAATAGTGAGTAATAGTCCATGAAACAGGCCAGAATCAGCCAAAACTGTGAGTGTTGATGACTAACACGTAAGTGCGCCTTGGGGTTCAACAACTATGGAAATCACTTCAGGACCAGAAAACGGTGACTAAAAGTCCACAAAACGCGTTAGAATTGGCCAAAACTGTGAGTGTTCATAACCAACACGTAAGCGCACCCGGGGGTTCGTTAATCGTGGAAATCATTCCGGGGCCCCAAAATAGTGAGTAATTGTCCACGAAAAGGGCCAGAATTGGCCAAAACTACTAGTATTGATGACCGACATGTAAACGCACCCCGTGGTTCGTTAATCGTGGAAATCACACCGGGGCCCCAAAACAGTGAGTGTTGATGACCGACACCAAAACGCACCATGGGGTTCAACAACTATGGAAATCGCTTTGGGACCCCTAAATGGTGAGTAATAGCTCACGAATCGCGTCAGAATTGGCCAAAACTGTGAGTGTTGACGACAGACACGCAAACGCACTCCGGGGATTGTCAATCGTGGAAATCGCTCTGGGACGCCCAAACGGTGAGTAATAGTGCACGAAACGGACAAGAATTGGCCAAAATTGTGAGTGTTTATGACCGACACGTAAACGCACCCCGGAGTTCGTCAATCGTGGAAATCACTCCAGGACCCCAAAACTAAGTAATAATGCAAGGAATGGTCCAAAATCGGCCGAAAGTGCGCTTGTTGATGATCGACATGTAAGCGCACCATGGGGTTAACCAACCGTGGAAATCACTTTGGGGCCCCAAAACGGTGAGTAATAGTCCATGAAATGGGCCAGCATCCGCCAAAACTGTGAGTGTTGATGACCGACACGTAAATGGACCATAGGGTTCAACCACTATGGAATCGCTTCGGCACCCCTAAATGATGAGTAGTAGTCCACGAATCGCGTCAGAATTGACCAAAACTGTGAGTGTTGACGACAGAGACGCAACCGCACCCCGGGGATTGTAAAATCGTGGAAATCGCTCTAGGACGCCAAAACGGTGAGTAATAGTACACGAAACGGACCAGAAATTGGCAAAAATTGTGAGTGTCATTGACCGACACGTAAACGCATCACTGGGTTCGTAAATCGTGGAAATCACGCTTGGACCTAAAAACAGAGTAATAGTCCAATAAACGGGCCAGAACCGGCCAAAACTGCGAGTGTTGATGACCGACACGTAAATGCACCCTGCGGTTCGTTAACCGTGGAAATCACTCCGGTGCCCCAAAACAGTGAATAATAGTCCATGAAACAGGCCAGAATCAGCCAAAACTGTGAGTGTTGATGACTAACACGTAAGTGCGCCTTGGGATTCAACAACTATGGAAATCACTTCAGGACCAGAAAACGGTGACTAAAAGTCCACAAAACGCGTTAGAATTGGCCAAAACTGTGAGCGTTCATAACCGACACGTAAGCGCACCCGGGGGTTCGTTAATCATGGAAATCATTCCGGGGCCCCAAAATAGTGAGTAATTGTCCACGAAAAGGGCCAGAATTGGCCAAAACTACTAGTATTGATGACCGACATGTAAACGCACCCCGCGGTTCGTTAATCGTGGAAATCACACCGGGGCCCCAAAACAGTGAGTGTTGATGACCGACACCAAAACGCACCTTGGGGTTCAACAACTATGGAAATCGCTTTGGGACCCCTAAATGGTGAGTAATAGCTCACGAATCGCGTCAGAATTGGCCAAAACTGTGAGTGTTGACGACAGACACGCAAACGCACTCCGGGGATTGTCAATCGTGGAAATCGCTCTGGGACGCCCAAACGGTGAGTAATAATGCACGAAACGGACAAGAATTGGCCAAAATTGTGAGTGTTTATGACCGACACGTAAACGCACCCCGGAGTTTGTCAATCGTGGAAATCACTCCAGGACCCCAAAACTAAGTAATAATGCAAGGAATGGTCCAAAATCGGCCCAAAGTGCGCTTGTTGATGGTCGACATGTAAGCGCACCATGGGGTTAACCAACCGTGGAAATCACTTTGGGGCCGCAAAACGGTGAGTAATAGTCCATGAAATGGGCCAGCATCCTCCAAAACTGTAAGTGTTGATGACCGACACGTAAATGGACCATAGGGTTCAACCACTATGGAATCGCTTCGGGACCCCTAAATGATGAGTAGTAGTCCACGAATCGCGTCGGAATTGACCAAAACTGTGAGTGTTGACGACAGAGACGCAACCGCACCCCGGGGATTGTAAATCGTGGAAATCGCTCTAGGACGCCAAAACGGTGAGTAATAGTACACGAAACGGACCAGAAATTGGCAAAAATTGTGAGTCTCATTGACCGACACATAAACGCACCACTGGGTTCGTAAATCGTGGAAATCACGCTTGGACCTAAAAACAGAGTAATAGTCCAAGAAACGGGCCAGAACCGGCCAAAACTGCGAGTGTTGATGACCGACACGTAAATGCACCCTGCGGTTCGTTAACCGTGGAAATCACTCCGGTGCCCCAAAATAGTGAGTAATAGTCCATGAAACAGGCCAGAATCAGCCAAAACTGTGAGTGTTGATGACTAACACGTAAGTGCGCCTTGGGGTTCAACAACTATGGAAATCACTTCAGGACCAGAAAACGGTGACTAAAAGTCCACAAAACGCGTTAGAATTGGCCAAAACTGTGAGTGTTCATAACCGACACGTAAGCGCACCCGGGGGTTCGTTAATCGTGGAAATCATTCCGGGGCCCCAAAATAGTGAGTAATTGTCCAAGAAAAGGGCCAGAATTGGCCAAAACTACTAGTATTGATGACCGACATGTAAACGCACCCCGTGGTTCGTTAATCGTGGAAATCACACCGGGGCCCCAAAACAGTGAGTGTTGATGACCGACACCAAAACGCACCATGGGGTTCAACAACTATGGAAATCGCTTTGGGACCCCTAAATGGTGAGTAATAGCTCACGAATCGCGTCAGAATTGGCCAAAACTGTGAGTGTTGACGACAGACACGCAAACGCACTCCGGGGATTGTCAATCGTGGAAATCGCTTTGGGACGCCCAAACGGTGAGTAATAGTGCACGAAACGGACAAGAATTGGCCAAAATTGTGAGTGTTTATGACCGACACGTAAACGCACCCCGGAGTTCGTCAATCGTGGAAATCACTCCAGGACCCCAAAACTAAGTAATAATGCAAGGAATGGTCCAAAATCGGCCGAAAGTGCGCTTGTTGATGATCGACATGTAAGCGCACCATGGGGTTAACCAACCGTGGAAATCACTTTGGGGCCCCAAAACGGTGAGTAATAGTCCATGAAATGGGCCAGCATCCGCCAAAACTGTGAGTGTTGATGACCGACACGTAAATGGACCATAGGGTTCAACCACTATGGAATCGCTTCGGGACCCCTAAATGATGAGTAGTAGTCCACGAATCGCGTCGGAATTGACCAAAACTGTGAGTGTTGACGACAGAGACGCAACCGCACCCCGGGGATTGTAAATCATGGAAATCGCTCTAGGACGCCAAAACGGTGAGTAATAGTACACGAAACGGACCAGAAATTGGCAAAAATTGTGAGTGTCATTGACCGACACGTAAACGCACCACTCGGTTCGTAAATCGTGGAAATCACGCTTGGACCTAAAAACAGAGTAATAGTCCAAGAAACGGGCCAGAACCGGCCAAAACTGCGAGTGTTGATGACTGACACGTGAATGCACCTTGCGGTTCGTTAACCGTGGAAATCACTCCGGTGCCCCAAAACAGTGAGTAATAGTCCATGAAACAGGCCAGAATCAGCCAAAACTATGAGTGTTGATGACTAACACGTAAGTGCGCCTTGGGATTCAACAACTATGGAAATCACTTCAGGACCAGAAAACGGTGACTAAAAGTCCACAAAACGCGTTAGAATTGGCCAAAACTGTGAGCGTTCATAACCGACACGTAAGCGCACCCGGGGGTTCGTTAATCATGGAAATCATTCCGGGGCCCCAAAATAGTGAGTAATTGTCCACGAAAAGGGCCAGAATTGGCCAAAACTACTAGTATTGATGACCGACATGTAAACGCACCCCGCGGTTCGTTAATCGTGGAAATGACGCCGGGGCCCCAAAACAGTGAGTGTTGATGACCGACACCAAAACGCACCTTGGGGTTCAACAACTATGGAAATCGCTTTGGGACCCCTAAATGGTGAGTAATAGCTCACGAATCGCGTCAGAATTGGCCAAAACTGTGAGTGTTGACGACAGACACGCAAACGCACTCCGGGGATTGTCAATCGTGGAAATCGCTTTGGGACGCCCAAACGGTGAGTAATAGTGCACGAAACGGACAAGAATTGGCCAAAATTGTGAGTGTTTATGACCGACACGTAAATGCACCCCGGAGTTCGTCAATCGTGGAAATCACTCCAGGACCCCAAAACTAAGTAATAATGCAAGGAATGGTCCAAAATCGGCCGAAAGTGCGCTTGTTGATGATCGACATGTAAGCGCACCATGGGGTTAACCAACCGTGGAAATCACTTTGGGGCCCCAAAACGGTGAGTAATAGTCCATGAAATGGGCTAGCATCTGCCAAAACTGTGAGTGTTGATGACCGACACGTAAACGGACCATAGGGTTCAACCACTATGGAATCGCTTCGGGACCCCTAAATGATGAGTAGTAGTCCACGAATCGCGTCGGAATTGACCAAAACTGTGAGTGTTGACGACAGAGACGCAACCGCACCCCGGGAATTGTAAATCGTGGAAATCGCTCTAGGACGCCAAAACGGTGAGTAATAGTACACGAAGCGGACCAGAAATTGGCAAAAATTGTGAGTGTCATTGACCGACACGTAAACGCACCACTGGGTTCGTAAATCGTGGAAATCACGCTTGGACCTAAAAACAGAGTAATAGTCCAAGAAACGGGCCAGAACCGGCCAAAACTGCGAGTGTTGATGACCGACACGTAAATGCACCCTGCGGTTCGTTAACCGTGGAAATCACTCCGGTGCCCCAAAACAGTGAGTAATAGTCCATGAAACAGGCCAGAATCAGCCAAAACTGTGAGTGTTGATGACTAACACGTAAGTGCGCCTTGGGATTCAACAACTATGGAAATCACTTCAGGACCAGAAAACGGTGACTAAAAGTCCACAAAACGCGTTAGAATTGGCCAAAACTGTGAGTGTTCATAACCGACACGTAAGCGCACCCGGGGGTTCGTTAATCGTGGAAATCATTCCGGGGCCCCAAAATAGTGAGTAATTGTCCACGAAAAGGGCCAGAATTGGCCAAAACTACTAGTATCGATGACCGACATGTAAACGCACCCCGCGGTTCGTTAATCGTGGAAATGACGCCGGGGCCCCAAAACAGTGAGTGTTGATGACCGACACCAAAACGCACCTTGGGGTTCAACAACTATGGAAATCGCTTTGGGACCCCTAAATGGTGAGTAATAGCTCACGAATCGCGTCAGAATTGGCCAAAACTGTGAGTGTTGACGACAGACACGCAAACGCACTCCGGGGATTGTCAATCGTGGAAATCGCTTTGGGACGCCCAAACGGTGAGTAATAGTGCACGAAACGGACAAGAATTGGCCAAAATTGTGAGTGTTTATGACCGACACGTAAACGCACCCCGGAGTTCGTCAATCGTGGAAATCACTCCAGGACCCCAAAACTAAGTAATAATGCAAGGAATGGTCCAAAATCGGCCGAAAGTGCGCTTGTTGATGATCGACATGTAAGCGCACCATGGGGTTAACCAACCGTGGAAATCACTTTGGGGCCCCAAAACGGTGAGTAATAGTCCATGAAATGGGCCAGCATCCGCCAAAACTGTGAGTGTTGATGACCGACACGTAAATGGACCATAGGGTTCAACCACTATGGAATCGCTTCGGGACCCCTAAATGATGAGTAGTAGTCCACGAATCGCGTCGGAATTGACCAAAACTGTGAGTGTTGACGACAGAGACGCAACCGCACCCCGGGGATTGTAAATCATGGAAATCGCTCTAGGACGCCAAAACGGTGAGTAATAGTACACGAAACGGACCAGAAATTGGCAAAAATTGTGAGTGTCATTGACCGACACATAAACGCACCACTCGGTTCGTAAATCGTGGAAATCACGCTTGGACCTAAAAACAGAGTAATAGTCCAAGAAACGGGCCAGAACCGGCCAAAACTGCGAGTGTTGATGACTGACACGTGAATGCACCTTGCGGTTCGTTAACCGTGGAAATCACTCCGGTGCCCCAAAACAGTGAGTAATAGTCCATGAAACAGGCCAGAATCAGCCAAAACTATGAGTGTTGATGACTAACACGTAAGTGCGCCTTGGGATTCAACAACTATGGAAATCACTTCAGGACCAGAAAACGGTGACTAAAAGTCCACAAAACGCGTTAGAATTGGCCAAAACTGTGAGTGTTCATAACCGACACGTAAGCGCACCCGGGGGTTCGTTAATCGTGGAAATCATTCCGGGGCCCCAAAATAGTGAGTAATTGTCCACGAAAAGGGCCAGAATTGGCCAAAACTACTAGTATCGATGACCGACATGTAAACGCACCCCGCGGTTCGTTAATCGTGGAAATGACGCCGGGGCCCCAAAACAGTGAGTGTTGATGACCGACACCAAAACGCACCTTGGGGTTCAACAACTATGGAAATCGCTTTGGGACCCCTAAATGGTGAGTAATAGCTCACGAATCGCGTCAGAATTGGCCAAAACTGTGAGTGTTGACGACAGACACGCAAACGCACTCCGGGGATTGTCAATCGTGGAAATCGCTTTGGGACGCCCAAACGGTGAGTAATAGTGCACGAAACGGACAAGAATTGGCCAAAATTGTGAGTGTTGATGACCGACACGTAAATGCACCCTGCGGTTCGTTAACCGTGGAAATCACTCCGGTGCCCCAAAACAGTGAGTAATAGTCCATGAAACAGGCCAGAATCAGCCAAAACTGTGAGTGTTGATGACTAACACGTAAGTGCGCCTTGGGATTCAACAACTATGGAAATCACTTCAGGACCAGAAAACGGTGACTAAAAGTCCACAAAACGCGTTAGAATTGGCCAAAACTGTGAGTGTTCATAACCGACACGTAAGCGCACCCGGGGGTTCGTTAATCGTGGAAATCATTCCGGGGCCCCAAAATAGTGAGTAATTGTCCACGAAAAGGGCCAGAATTGGCCAAAACTACTAGTATCGATGACCGACATGTAAACGCACCCCGCGGTTCGTTAATCGTGGAAATGACGCCGGGGCCCCAAAACAGTGAGTGTTGATGACCGACACCAAAACGCACCTTGGGGTTCAACAACTATGGAAATCGCTTTGGGACCCCTAAATGGTGAGTAATAGCTCACGAATCGCGTCAGAATTGGCCAAAACTGTGAGTGTTGACGACAGACACGCAAACGCACTCCGGGGATTGTCAATCGTGGAAATCGCTTTGGGACGCCCAAACGGTGAGTAATAGTGCACGAAACGGACAAGAATTGGCCAAAATTGTGAGTGTTTATGACCGACACGTAAACGCACCCCGGAGTTCGTCAATCGTGGAAATCACTCCAGGACCCCAAAACTAAGTAATAATGCAAGGAATGGTCCAAAATCGGCCGAAAGTGCGCTTGTTGATGATCGACATGTAAGCGCACCATGGGGTTAACCAACCGTGGAAATCACTTTGGGGCCCCAAAACGGTGAGTAATAGTCCATGAAATGGGCCAGCATCCGCCAAAACTGTGAGTGTTGATGACCGACACGTAAATGGACCATAGGGTTCAACCACTATGGAATCGCTTCGGGACCCCTAAATGATGAGTAGTAGTCCACGAATCGCGTCGGAATTGACCAAAACTGTGAGTGTTGACGACAGAGACGCAACCGCACCCCGGGGATTGTAAATCATGGAAATCGCTCTAGGACGCCAAAACGGTGAGTAATAGTACACGAAACGGACCAGAAATTGGCAAAAATTGTGAGTGTCATTGACCGACACATAAACGCACCACTCGGTTCGTAAATCGTGGAAATCACGCTTGGACCTAAAAACAGAGTAATAGTCCAAGAAACGGGCCAGAACCGGCCAAAACTGCGAGTGTTGATGACTGACACGTGAATGCACCTTGCGGTTCGTTAACCGTGGAAATCACTCCGGTGCCCCAAAACAGTGAGTAATAGTCCATGAAACAGGCCAGAATCAGCCAAAACTATGAGTGTTGATGACTAACACGTAAGTGCGCCTTGGGATTCAACAACTATGGAAATCACTTCAGGACCAGAAAACGGTGACTAAAAGTCCACAAAACGCGTTAGAATTGGCCAAAACTGTGAGTGTTCATAACCGACACGTAAGCGCACCCGGGGGTTCGTTAATCGTGGAAATCATTCCGGGGCCCCAAAATAGTGAGTAATTGTCCACGAAAAGGGCCAGAATTGGCCAAAACTACTAGTATCGATGACCGACATGTAAACGCACCCCGCGGTTCGTTAATCGTGGAAATGACGCCGGGGCCCCAAAACAGTGAGTGTTGATGACCGACACCAAAACGCACCTTGGGGTTCAACAACTATGGAAATCGCTTTGGGACCCCTAAATGGTGAGTAATAGCTCACGAATCGCGTCAGAATTGGCCAAAACTGTGAGTGTTGACGACAGACACGCAAACGCACTCCGGGGATTGTCAATCGTGGAAATCGCTTTGGGACGCCCAAACGGTGAGTAATAGTGCACGAAACGGACAAGAATTGGCCAAAATTGTGAGTGTTTATGACCGACACGTAAATGCACCCCGGAGTTCGTCAATCGTGGAAATCACTCCAGGACCCCAAAACTAAGTAATAATGCAAGGAATGGTCCAAAATCGGCCGAAAGTGCGCTTGTTGATGATCGACATGTAAGCGCACCATGGGGTTAACCAACCGTGGAAATCACTTTGGGGCCCCAAAACGGTGAGTAATAGTCCATGAAATGGGCTAGCATCTGCCAAAACTGTGAGTGTTGATGACCGACACGTAAACGGACCATAGGGTTCAACCACTATGGAATCGCTTCGGGACCCCTAAATGATGAGTAGTAGTCCACGAATCGCGTCGGAATTGACCAAAACTGTGAGTGTTGACGACAGAGACGCAACCGCACCCCGGGAATTGTAAATCGTGGAAATCGCTCTAGGACGCCAAAACGGTGAGTAATAGTACACGAAGCGGACCAGAAATTGGCAAAAATTGTGAGTGTCATTGACCGACACGTAAACGCACCACTGGGTTCGTAAATCGTGGAAATCACGCTTGGACCTAAAAACAGAGTAATAGTCCAAGAAACGGGCCAGAACCGGCCAAAACTGCGAGTGTTGATGACCGACACGTAAATGCACCCTGCGGTTCGTTAACCGTGGAAATCACTCCGGTGCCCCAAAACAGTGAGTAATAGTCCATGAAACAGGCCAGAATCAGCCAAAACTGTGAGTGTTGATGACTAACACGTAAGTGCGCCTTGGGATTCAACAACTATGGAAATCACTTCAGGACCAGAAAACGGTGACTAAAAGTCCACAAAACGCGTTAGAATTGGCCAAAACTGTGAGTGTTCATAACCGACACGTAAGCGCACCCGGGGGTTCGTTAATCGTGGAAATCATTCCGGGGCCCCAAAATAGTGAGTAATTGTCCACGAAAAGGGCCAGAATTGGCCAAAACTACTAGTATCGATGACCGACATGTAAACGCACCCCGCGGTTCGTTAATCGTGGAAATGACGCCGGGGCCCCAAAACAGTGAGTGTTGATGACCGACACCAAAACGCACCTTGGGGTTCAACAACTATGGAAATCGCTTTGGGACCCCTAAATGGTGAGTAATAGCTCACGAATCGCGTCAGAATTGGCCAAAACTGTGAGTGTTGACGACAGACACGCAAACGCACTCCGGGGATTGTCAATCGTGGAAATCGCTTTGGGACGCCCAAACGGTGAGTAATAGTGCACGAAACGGACAAGAATTGGCCAAAATTGTGAGTGTTTATGACCGACACGTAAACGCACCCCGGAGTTCGTCAATCGTGGAAATCACTCCAGGACCCCAAAACTAAGTAATAATGCAAGGAATGGTCCAAAATCGGCCGAAAGTGCGCTTGTTGATGATCGACATGTAAGCGCACCATGGGGTTAACCAACCGTGGAAATCACTTTGGGGCCCCAAAACGGTGAGTAATAGTCCATGAAATGGGCCAGCATCCGCCAAAACTGTGAGTGTTGATGACCGACACGTAAATGGACCATAGGGTTCAACCACTATGGAATCGCTTCGGGACCCCTAAATGATGAGTAGTAGTCCACGAATCGCGTCGGAATTGACCAAAACTGTGAGTGTTGACGACAGAGACGCAACCGCACCCCGGGGATTGTAAATCATGGAAATCGCTCTAGGACGCCAAAACGGTGAGTAATAGTACACGAAACGGACCAGAAATTGGCAAAAATTGTGAGTGTCATTGACCGACACATAAACGCACCACTCGGTTCGTAAATCGTGGAAATCACGCTTGGACCTAAAAACAGAGTAATAGTCCAAGAAACGGGCCAGAACCGGCCAAAACTGCGAGTGTTGATGACTGACACGTGAATGCACCTTGCGGTTCGTTAACCGTGGAAATCACTCCGGTGCCCCAAAACAGTGAGTAATAGTCCATGAAACAGGCCAGAATCAGCCAAAACTATGAGTGTTGATGACTAACACGTAAGTGCGCCTTGGGATTCAACAACTATGGAAATCACTTCAGGACCAGAAAACGGTGACTAAAAGTCCACAAAACGCGTTAGAATTGGCCAAAACTGTGAGTGTTCATAACCGACACGTAAGCGCACCCGGGGGTTCGTTAATCGTGGAAATCATTCCGGGGCCCCAAAATAGTGAGTAATTGTCCACGAAAAGGGCCAGAATTGGCCAAAACTACTAGTATCGATGACCGACATGTAAACGCACCCCGCGGTTCGTTAATCGTGGAAATGACGCCGGGGCCCCAAAACAGTGAGTGTTGATGACCGACACCAAAACGCACCTTGGGGTTCAACAACTATGGAAATCGCTTTGGGACCCCTAAATGGTGAGTAATAGCTCACGAATCGCGTCAGAATTGGCCAAAACTGTGAGTGTTGACGACAGACACGCAAACGCACTCCGGGGATTGTCAATCGTGGAAATCGCTTTGGGACGCCCAAACGGTGAGTAATAGTGCACGAAACGGACAAGAATTGGCCAAAATTGTGAGTGTTTATGACCGACACGTAAATGCACCCCGGAGTTCGTCAATCGTGGAAATCACTCCAGGACCCCAAAACTAAGTAATAATGCAAGGAATGGTCCAAAATCGGCCGAAAGTGCGCTTGTTGATGATCGACATGTAAGCGCACCATGGGGTTAACCAACCGTGGAAATCACTTTGGGGCCCCAAAACGGTGAGTAATAGTCCATGAAATGGGCTAGCATCTGCCAAAACTGTGAGTGTTGTTGACCGACACGTAAACGGACCATAGGGTTCAACCACTATGGAATCGCTTCGGGACCCCTAAATGATGAGTAGTAGTCCACGAATCGCGTCGGAATTGACCAAAACTGTGAGTGTTGACGACAGAGACGCAACCGCACCCCGGGAATTGTAAATCGTGGAAATCGCTCTAGGACGCCAAAACGGTGAGTAATAGTACACGAAGCGGACCAGAAATTGGCAAAAATTGTGAGTGTCATTGACCGACACGTAAACGCACCACTGGGTTCGTAAATCGTGGAAATCACGCTTGGACCTAAAAACAGAGTAATAGTCCAAGAAACGGGCCAGAACCGGCCAAAACTGCGAGTGTTGATGACCGACACGTAAATGCACCCTGCGGTTCGTTAACCGTGGAAATCACTCCGGTGCCCCAAAACAGTGAGTAATAGTCCATGAAACAGGCCAGAATCAGCCAAAACTGTGAGTGTTGATGACTAACACGTAAGTGCGCCTTGGGATTCAACAACTATGGAAATCACTTCAGGACCAGAAAACGGTGACTAAAAGTCCACAAAACGCGTTAGAATTGGCCAAAACTGTGAGTGTTCATAACCGACACGTAAGCGCACCCGGGGGTTCGTTAATCGTGGAAATCATTCCGGGGCCCCAAAATAGTGAGTAATTGTCCACGAAAAGGGCCAGAATTGGCCAAAACTACTAGTATCGATGACCGACATGTAAACGCACCCCGCGGTTCGTTAATCGTGGAAATGACGCCGGGGCCCCAAAACAGTGAGTGTTGATGACCGACACCAAAACGCACCTTGGGGTTCAACAACTATGGAAATCGCTTTGGGACCCCTAAATGGTGAGTAATAGCTCACGAATCGCGTCAGAATTGGCCAAAACTGTGAGTGTTGACGACAGACACGCAAACGCACTCCGGGGATTGTCAATCGTGGAAATCGCTTTGGGACGCCCAAACGGTGAGTAATAGTGCACGAAACGGACAAGAATTGGCCAAAATTGTGAGTGTTTATGACCGACACGTAAACGCACCCCGGAGTTCGTCAATCGTGGAAATCACTCCAGGACCCCAAAACTAAGTAATAATGCAAGGAATGGTCCAAAATCGGCCGAAAGTGCGCTTGTTGATGATCGACATGTAAGCGCACCATGGGGTTAACCAACCGTGGAAATCACTTTGGGGCCCCAAAACGGTGAGTAATAGTCCATGAAATGGGCCAGCATCCGCCAAAACTGTGAGTGTTGATGACCGACACGTAAATGGACCATAGGGTTCAACCACTATGGAATCGCTTCGGGACCCCTAAATGATGAGTAGTAGTCCACGAATCGCGTCGGAATTGACCAAAACTGTGAGTGTTGACGACAGAGACGCAACCGCACCCCGGGGATTGTAAATCATGGAAATCGCTCTAGGACGCCAAAACGGTGAGTAATAGTACACGAAACGGACCAGAAATTGGCAAAAATTGTGAGTGTCATTGACCGACACATAAACGCACCACTCGGTTCGTAAATCGTGGAAATCACGCTTGGACCTAAAAACAGAGTAATAGTCCAAGAAACGGGCCAGAACCGGCCAAAACTGCGAGTGTTGATGACTGACACGTGAATGCACCTTGCGGTTCGTTAACCGTGGAAATCACTCCGGTGCCCCAAAACAGTGAGTAATAGTCCATGAAACAGGCCAGAATCAGCCAAAACTATGAGTGTTGATGACTAACACGTAAGTGCGCCTTGGGATTCAACAACTATGGAAATCACTTCAGGACCAGAAAACGGTGACTAAAAGTCCACAAAACGCGTTAGAATTGGCCAAAACTGTGAGTGTTCATAACCGACACGTAAGCGCACCCGGGGGTTCGTTAATCGTGGAAATCATTCCGGGGCCCCAAAATAGTGAGTAATTGTCCACGAAAAGGGCCAGAATTGGCCAAAACTACTAGTATCGATGACCGACATGTAAACGCACCCCGCGGTTCGTTAATCGTGGAAATGACGCCGGGGCCCCAAAACAGTGAGTGTTGATGACCGACACCAAAACGCACCTTGGGGTTCAACAACTATGGAAATCGCTTTGGGACCCCTAAATGGTGAGTAATAGCTCACGAATCGCGTCAGAATTGGCCAAAACTGTGAGTGTTGACGACAGACACGCAAACGCACTCCGGGGATTGTCAATCGTGGAAATCGCTTTGGGACGCCCAAACGGTGAGTAATAGTGCACGAAACGGACAAGAATTGGCCAAAATTGTGAGTGTTTATGACCGACACGTAAATGCACCCCGGAGTTCGTCAATCGTGGAAATCACTCCAGGACCCCAAAACTAAGTAATAATGCAAGGAATGGTCCAAAATCGGCCGAAAGTGCGCTTGTTGATGATCGACATGTAAGCGCACCATGGGGTTAACCAACCGTGGAAATCACTTTGGGGCCCCAAAACGGTGAGTAATAGTCCATGAAATGGGCCAGCATCCGCCAAAACTGTGAGTGTTGATGACCGACACGTAAATGGACCATAGGGTTCAACCACTATGGAATCGCTTCGGGACCCCTAAATGATGAGTAGTAGTCCACGAATCGCGTCGGAATTGACCAAAACTGTGAGTGTTGACGACAGAGACGCAACCGCACCCCGGGGATTGTAAATCGTGGAAATCGCTCTAGGACGCCAAAACGGTGAGTAATAGTACACAAAACGGACCAGAAATTGGCAAAAATTGTGAGTGTCATTGACCGACACGTAAACGCACCACTGGGTTCGTAAATCGTGGAAATCACGCTTGGACCTAAAAACAGAGTAATAGTCCAAGAAACGGGCCAGAACCGGCCAAAACTGCGAGTGTTGATGACCGACACGTAAATGCACCCTGCGGTTCGTTAACCGTGGAAATCACTCCGGTGCCCCAAAACAGTGAGTAATAGTCCATGAAACAGGCCAGAATCAGCCAAAACTGTGAGTGTTGATGACTAACACGTAAGTGCGCCTTGGGATTCAACAACTATGGAAATCACTTCAGGACCAGAAAACGGTGACTAAAAGTCCACAAAACGCGTTAGAATTGGCCAAAACTGTGAGTGTTCATAACCGACACGTAAGCGCACCCGGGGGTTCGTTAATCGTGGAAATCATTCCAGGGCCCCAAAATAGTGAGTAATTGTCCACGAAAAGGGCCAGAATTGGCCAAAACTACTAGTATCGATGACCGACATGTAAACGCACCCCGCGGTTCGTTAATCGTGGAAATGACGCCGGGGCCCCAAAACAGTGAGTGTTGATGACCGACACCAAAACGCACCTTGGGGTTCCACAACTATGGAAATCGCTTTGGGACCCCTAAATGGTGAGTAATAGCTCACGAATCGCGTCAGAATTGGCCAAAACTGTGAGTGTTGACGACAGACACGCAAATGCACTCCGGGGATTGTCAATCGTGGAAATCGCTTTGGGACGCCCAAACGGTGAGTAATAGTGCACGAAACGGACAAGAATTGGCCAAAATTGTGAGTGTTTATGACCGACACGTAAACGCACCCCGGAGTTCGTCAATCGTGGAAATCACTCCAGGACCCCAAAACTAAGTAATAATGCAAGGAATGGTCCAAAATCGGCCCAAAGTGCGCTTGTTGATGATCGACATGTAAGCGCACCATGGGGTTAACCAACCGTGGAAATCACTTTGGGGCCCCAAAACGATGAGTAATAGTCCATGAAATGGGCCAGCATCCGCCAAAACTGTGAGTGTTGATGACCGACACGTAAACGGACCATAGGGTTCAACCACTATGGAATCGCTTCGGGACCCCTAAATGATGAGTAGTAGTCCACGAATCGCGTCGGAATTGACCAAAACTGTGAGTGTTGACGACAGAGATGCAACCGCACCCCGGGAATTGTAAATCGTGGAAATCGCTCTAGGACGCCAAAACGGTGAGTAATAGTACACGAAGCGGACCAGAAATTGGCAAAAATTGTGAGTGTCATTGACCGACACGTAAACGCACCACTGGGTTCGTAAATCGTGGAAATCACGCTTGGACCTAAAAACAGAGTAATAGTCCAAGAAACGGGCCAGAACCGGCCAAAACTGCGAGTGTTGATGACCGACACGTAAATGCACCCTGCGGTTCGTTAACCGTGGAGATCACTTCGGTGCCCCAAAACAGTGAGTAATAGTCCATGAAACAGGCCAGAATCAGCCAAAACTGTGAGTGTTGATGACTAACACGTAAGTGCGCCTTGGGATTCAACAACTATGGAAATCACTTCAGGACCAGAAAACGGTGACTAAAAGTCCACAAAACGCGTTAGAATTGGCCAAAACTGTGAGTGTTCATAACCGACACGTAAGCGCACCCGGGGGTTCGTTAATCGTGGAAATCATTCCGGGGCCCCAAAATAGTGAGTAATTGTCCACGAAAAGGGCCAGAATTGGCCAAAACTACTAGTATTGATGACCGACATGTAAACGCACCCCGCGGTTCGTTAATCGTGGAAATGACACCGGGGCCCCAAAACAGTGAGTGTTGATGACCGACACCAAAACGCACCTTGGGGTTCCACAACTATGGAAATCGCTTTGGGACCCCTAAATGGTGAGTAATAGCTCACGAATCGCGTCAGAATTGGCCAAAACCGTGAGTGTTGACGACAGACACGCAAACGCACTCCGGGGATTGTCAATCGTGGAAATCGCTTTGGGACGCCCAAACGGTGAGTAATAGTGCACGAAACGGACAAGAATTGGCCAAAATTGTGAGTGTTTATGACCGACACGTAAACGCACCCCGGAGTTCGTCAATCGTGGAAATCACTCCAGGACCCCAAAACTAAGTAATAATGCAAGGAATGGTCCAAAATCGGCCCAAAGTGCGCTTGTTGATGATCGACATGTAAGCGCACCATGGGGTTAACCAACCGTGGAAATCTCTTTGGGGCCCCAAAACGGTGAGTAATAGTCCATGAAATGGGCCAGCATCCGCCAAAACTGTGAGTGTTGATGACCGACACGTAAACGGACCATAGGGTTCAACCACTATGGAATCGCTTCGGGACCCCTAAATGATGAGTAGTAGTCCACGAATCGCGTCGGAATTGACCAAAACTGTGAGTGTTGACGACAGAGACGCAACCGCACCCCGGGGATTGTAAATCGTGGAAATCGCTCTAGGACGCCAAAACGGTGAGTAATAGTACACAAAACGGACCAGAAATTGGCAAAAATTGTGAGTGTCATTGACCGACACGTAAACGCACCACTGGGTTCGTAAATCGTGGAAATCACGCTTGGACCTAAAAACAGAGTAATAGTCCAAGAAACGGGCCAGAACCGGCCAAAACTGCGAGTGTTGATGACCGACACGTAAATGCACCCTGTGGTTCGTTAACCGTGGAAATCACTCCGGTGCCCCAAAACAGTGAGTAATAGTCCATGAAACAGGCCAGAATCAGCCAAAACTATGAGTGTTGATGACTAACACGTAAATGCGCCTTGGGGTTCAACAACTATGGAAATCACTTCAGGACCAGAAAACGGTGACTAAAAGTCCACAAAACGCGTTAGAATTGGCCAAAACTGTGAGTGTTCATAACCGACACGTAAGCGCACCCGGGGGTTCGTTAATCGTGGAAATCATTCCGGGGCCCCAAAATAGTGAGTAATTGTCCACGAAAAGGGCCAGAATTGGCCAAAACTACTAGTATTGATGACCGACATGTAAACGCACCCCGCGGTTCGTTAATCGTGGAAATGACACCGGGGCCCCAAAACAGTGAGTGTTGATGACCGACACCAAAACGCACCTTGGGGTTCCACAACTATGGAAATCGCTTTGGGACCCCTAAATGGTGAGTAATAGCTCACGAATCGCGTCAGAATTGGCCAAAACTGTGAGTGTTGACGACAGACACGCAAACGCACTCCGGGGATTGTCAATCGTGGAAATCGCTCTGGGACGCCCAAACGGTGAGTAATAGTGCACGAAACGGACAAGAATTGGCCAAAATTGTGAGTGTTTATGACCGACACGTAAACGCACCCCGGAGTTCGTCAATCGTGGAAATCACTCCAGGACCCCAAAACTAAGTAATAATGCAAGGAATGGTCCAAAATCGGCCGAAAGTGCGCTTGTTGATGATCGACATGTAAGCGCACCATGGGGTTAACCAACCGTGGAAATCACTTTGGGGCCCCAAAACGGTGAGTAATAGTCCATGAAATGAGCCAGCATCCGCCAAAACTGTGAGTGTTGATGACCGACACGTAAATGGACCATAGGGTTCAACCACTATGGAATCGCTTCGGGACCCCTAAATGATGAGTAGTAGTCCACGAATCGCGTCGGAATTGACCAAAACTGTGAGTGTTGACGACAGAGACGCAACCGCACCCCGGGGATTGTAAATCGTGGAAATCGCTCTAGGACGCCAAAACGGTGAGTAATAGTACACGAAACGGACCAGAAATTGGCAAAAATTGTGAGTGTCATTGACCGACACGTAAACGCACCACTGGGTTCGTAAATCGTGGAAATCATGCTTGGACCTATAAACAGAGTAATAGTCCAAGAAACGGGCCAGAACCGGCCAAAACTGCGAGTGTTGATGACCGACACGTAAATGCACCCTGCGGTTCGTTAACCGTGGAAATCACTCCGGTGCCCCAAAACAGTGAATAATAGTCCATGAAACAGGCCAGAATCAGCCAAAACTGTGAGTGTTGATGACTAACACGTAAGTGCGCCTTGGGATTCAACAACTATGGAAATCACTTCAGGACCAGAAAACGGTGACTAAAAGTCCACAAAACGCGTTAGAATTGGCCAAAACTGTGAGCGTTCATAACCGACACGTAAGCGCACCCGGGGGTTCGTTAATCATGGAAATCATTCCGGGGCCCCAAAATAGTGAGTAATTGTCCAGGAAAAGGGCCAGAATTGGCCAAAACTACTAGTATTGATGACCGACATGTAAACGCACCCCGTGGTTCATTAATCGTGGAAATCACACCGGGGCCCCAAAACAGTGAGTGTTGATGACCGATACCAAAACGCACCTTGGGGTTCAACAACTATGGAAATCGCTTTGGGACCCCTGAATGGTGAGTAATAGCTCACGAATCGCGTCAGAATTGGCCAAAACTGTGAGTGTTGACGACAGACACGCAAACGCACTCCGGGGATTGTCAATCGTGGAAATCGCTCTGGGACGCCCAAACGGTGAGTAATAGTGCACGAAACGGACAAGAATTGGCCAAAATTGTGAGTGTTTATGACCGACACGTAAACGCACCCCGGAGTTCGTCAATCGTGGAAATCACTCCAGGACCCCAAAACTAAGTAATAATGCAAGGAATGGTCCAAAATCGGCCCAAAGTGCGCTTGTTGATGGTCGACATGTAAGCGCACCATGGGGTTAACCAACCGTGGAAATCACTTTGGGGCCCCAAAACGGTGAGTAATAGTCCATGAAATGGGCCAGCATCCGCCAAAACTGTAAGTGTTGATGACCGACACGTAAACGGACCATAGGGTTCAACCACTATGGAATCGCTTCGGGACCCCTAAATGATGAGTAGTAGTCCACGAATCGCGTCGGAATTGAATAAAACTGTGAGTGTTGACGACAGAGACGCAACCGCACCCCGGGGATTGTAAATCGTGGAAATCGCTCTAGGACGCCAAAACGATGAGTAATAGTACACGAAACGGACCAGAAATTGGCAAAAATTGTGAGTGTCATTGACCGACACGTAAACGCACCATTGGGTTCGTAAATCGTGGAAATCACGCTTGGACCTAAAAACAGAGTAATAGTCCAAGAAACGGGCCAGAACCGGCCAAAACTGCGAGTGTTGATGACCGACACGTAAATGCACCCTGCGGTTCGTTAACCGTGGAAATCACTCCGGTGCCCCAAAATAGTGAGTAATAGTCCATGAAACAGGCCAGAATCAGCCAAAACTATGAGTGTTGATGACTAACACGTAAATGCGCCTTGGGGTTCAACAACTATGGAAATCACTTCAGGACCAGAAAACGGTGACTAAAAGTCCACAAAACGCGTTAGAATTGGCCAAAACTGTGAGTGTTCATAACCGACACGTAAGCGCACCCGGGGGTTCGTTAATCGTGGAAATCATTCCGGGGCCCCAAAATAGTGAGTAATTGTCCACGAAAAGGGCCAGAATTGGCCAAAACTACTAGTATTGATGACCGACATGTAAACGCACCCCGCGGTTCGTTAATCGTGGAAATGACACCGGGGCCCCAAAACAGTGAGTGTTGATGACCGACACCAAAACGCACCTTGGGGTTCCACAACTATGGAAATCGCTTTGGGACCCCTAAATGGTGAGTAATAGCTCACGAATCGCGTCAGAATTGGCCAAAACTGTGAGTGTTGACGACAGACACGCAAACGCACTCCGGGGATTGTCAATCGTGGAAATCGCTCTGGGACGCCCAAACGGTGAGTAATAGTGCACGAAACGGACAAGAATTGGCCAAAATTGTGAGTGTTTATGACCGACACGTAAACGCACCCCGGAGTTCGTCAATCGTGGAAATCACTCCAGGACCCCAAAACTAAGTAATAATGCAAGGAATGGTCCAAAATCGGCCGAAAGTGCGCTTGTTGATGATCGACATGTAAGCGCACCATGGGGTTAACCAACCGTGGAAATCACTTTGGGGCCCCAAAACGGTGAGTAATAGTCCATGAAATGAGCCAGCATCCGCCAAAACTGTGAGTGTTGATGACCGACACGTAAATGGACCATAGGGTTCAACCACTATGGAATCGCTTCGGGACCCCTAAATGATGAGTAGTAGTCCACGAATCGCGTCGGAATTGACCAAAACTGTGAGTGTTGACGACAGAGACGCAACCGCACCCCGGGGATTGTAAATCGTGGAAATCGCTCTAGGACGCCAAAACGGTGAGTAATAGTACACGAAACGGACCAGAAATTGGCAAAAATTGTGAGTGTCATTGACCGACACGTAAACGCACCACTGGGTTCGTAAATCGTGGAAATCATGCTTGGACCTATAAACAGAGTAATAGTCCAAGAAACGGGCCAGAACCGGCCAAAACTGCGAGTGTTGATGACCGACACGTAAATGCACCCTGCGGTTCGTTAACCGTGGAAATCACTCCGGTGCCCCAAAACAGTGAATAATAGTCCATGAAACAGGCCAGAATCAGCCAAAACTGTGAGTGTTGATGACTAACACGTAAGTGCGCCTTGGGATTCAACAACTATGGAAATCACTTCAGGACCAGAAAACGGTGACTAAAAGTCCACAAAACGCGTTAGAATTGGCCAAAACTGTGAGCGTTCATAACCGACACGTAAGCGCACCCGGGGGTTCGTTAATCATGGAAATCATTCCGGGGCCCCAAAATAGTGAGTAATTGTCCAGGAAAAGGGCCAGAATTGGCCAAAACTACTAGTATTGATGACCGACATGTAAACGCACCCCGTGGTTCATTAATCGTGGAAATCACACCGGGGCCCCAAAACAGTGAGTGTTGATGACCGATACCAAAACGCACCTTGGGGTTCAACAACTATGGAAATCGCTTTGGGACCCCTGAATGGTGAGTAATAGCTCACGAATCGCGTCAGAATTGGCCAAAACTGTGAGTGTTGACGACAGACACGCAAACGCACTCCGGGGATTGTCAATCGTGGAAATCGCTCTGGGACGCCCAAACGGTGAGTAATAGTGCACGAAACGGACAAGAATTGGCCAAAATTGTGAGTGTTTATGACCGACACGTAAACGCACCCCGGAGTTCGTCAATCGTGGAAATCACTCCAGGACCCCAAAACTAAGTAATAATGCAAGGAATGGTCCAAAATCGGCCCAAAGTGCGCTTGTTGATGGTCGACATGTAAGCGCACCATGGGGTTAACCAACCGTGGAAATCACTTTGGGGCCCCAAAACGGTGAGTAATAGTCCATGAAATGGGCCAGCATCCGCCAAAACTGTAAGTGTTGATGACCGACACGTAAACGGACCATAGGGTTCAACCACTATGGAATCGCTTCGGGACCCCTAAATGATGAGTAGTAGTCCACGAATCGCGTCGGAATTGAATAAAACTGTGAGTGTTGACGACAGAGACGCAACCGCACCCCGGGGATTGTAAATCGTGGAAATCGCTCTAGGACGCCAAAACGATGAGTAATAGTACACGAAACGGACCAGAAATTGGCAAAAATTGTGAGTGTCATTGACCGACACGTAAACGCACCATTGGGTTCGTAAATCGTGGAAATCACGCTTGGACCTAAAAACAGAGTAATAGTCCAAGAAACGGGCCAGAACCGGCCAAAACTGCGAGTGTTGATGACCGACACGTAAATGCACCCTGCGGTTCGTTAACCGTGGAAATCACTCCGGTGCCCCAAAATAGTGAGTAATAGTCCATGAAACAGGCCAGAATCAGCCAAAACTGTGAGTGTTGATG
This sequence comes from Triticum timopheevii, assembly GCA_963921465.1. Taxonomy (NCBI): domain Eukaryota; kingdom Viridiplantae; phylum Streptophyta; class Magnoliopsida; order Poales; family Poaceae; genus Triticum; species Triticum timopheevii. The sequence goes on from OY997270.1 coordinate 1,823,104, forward strand.
ACTAACACGTAAGTGCGCCTTGGGATTCAACAACTATGGAAATCACTTCAGGACCAGAAAACGGTGACTAAAAGTCCACAAAACGCGTTAGAATTGGCCAAAACTGTGAGTGTTCATAACCGACACGTAAGCGCACCCGGGGGTTCGTTAATCGTGGAAATCATTCCGGGGCCCCAAAATAGTGAGTAATTGTCCACGAAAAGGGCCAGAATTGGCCAAAACTACTAGTATTGATGACCGACATGTAAACACACCCCGCGGTTCGTTAATCGTGGAAATCACACCGGGGCCCCAAAACAGTGAGTGTTGATGACCGACAACAAAACGCACCTTGGGGTTCAACAACTATGGAAATCGCTTTGGGACCCCTAAATGGTGAGTAATAGCTCACGAATCGCGTCAGAATTGGCCAAAACTGTGAGTGTTGACGACAGACACGCAAACGCACTCCGGGGATTGTCAATCGTGGAAATCGCTTTGGGACGCCCAAACGGTGAGTAATAGTGCACGAAACGGACAAGAATTGGCCAAAATTGTGAGTGTTTATGACCGACACGTAAACGCACCCCGGAGTTCGTCAATCGTGGAAATCACTCCAGGACCCCAAAACTAAGTAATAATGCAAGGAATGGTCCAAAATCGGCCCAAAGTGCGCTTGTTGATGATCGACATGTAAGCGCACCATGGGGTTAACCAACCGTGGAAATCACTTTGGGGCCCCAAAACGGTGAGTAATAGTCCATGAAATGGGCCAGCATCCGCCAAAACTGTGAGTGTTGATGACCGACACGTAAACGGACCATAGGGTTCAACCACTATGGAATCGCTTCGGGACCCCTAAATGATGAGTAGTAGTCCACGAATCGCTTCGGAATTGACCAAAACTGTGAGTGTTGACGACAGAGACGCAACCGCACCCCGGGGATTGTAAATCGTGGAAATCGCTCTAGGACGCCAAAACGGTGAGTAATAGTACACGAAACGGACCAGAAATTGGCAAAAATTGTGAGTGTCATTGACCGACACGTAAACGCACCATTGGGTTCGTAAATCGTGGAAATCACGCTTGGACCTAAAAACAGAGTAATAGTCCAAGAAACGGGCCAGAACCGGCCAAAACTGCGAGTGTTGATGACTAACACGTAAGTGCGCCTTGGGATTCAACAACTATGGAAATCACTTCAGGACCAGAAAACGGTGACTAAAAGTCCACAAAACGCGTTAGAATTGGCCAAAACTGTGAGTGTTCATAACCGACACGTAAGCGCACCCGGGGGTTCGTTAATCATGGAAATCATTCCGGGGCCCCAAAATAGTGAGTAATTGTCCACGAAAAGGGCCAGAATTGGCCAAAACTACTAGTATTGATGACCGACATGTAAACGCACCCCGCGGTTCGTTAATCGTGGAAATCACACCGGGGCCCCAAAACAGTGAGTGTTGATGACCGACACCAAAACGCACCTTGGGGTTCAACAACTATGGAAATCGCTTTGGGACCCCTAAATGGTGAGTAATAGCTCACGAATCGCGTCAGAATTGGCCAAAACTGTGAGTGTTGACGACAGACACGCAAACACACTCCGGGGATTGTCAATCGTGGAAATCGCTTTGGGACGCCCAAACGGTGAGTAATAGTGCACGAAACGGACAAGAATTGGCCAAAATTGTGAGTGTTTATGACCGACACGTAAACGCACCCCGGAGTTCGTCAATCGTGGAAATCACTCCAGGACCCCAAAACTAAGTAATAATGCAAGGAATGGTCCAAAATCGGCCCAAAGTGGGCTTGTTGATGATCGACATGTAAGCGCACCATGGGGTTAACCAACCGTGGAAATCACTTTGGGGCCCCAAAACGGTGAGTAATAGTCCATGAAATGGGCCAGCATCCGCCAAAACTGTGAGTGTTGATGACCGACACGTAAATGCACCCTGCGGTTCGTTAACCGTGGAAATCACTCCGGTGCCCCAAAATAGTGAGTAATAGTCCATGAAACAGGCCAGAATCAGCCAAAACTGTGAGTGTTGATGACTAACACGTAAGTGCGCCTTGGGATTCAACAACTATGGAAATCACTTCAGGACCAGAAAACGGTGACTAAAAGTCCACAAAACGCGTTAGAATTGGCCAAAACTGTGAGTGTTCATAACCGACACGTAAGCGCACCCGGGGGTTCGTTAATCGTGGAAATCATTCCGGGGCCCCAAAATAGTGAGTAATTGTCCACGAAAAGGGCCAGAATTGGCCAAAACTACTAGTATTGATGACCGACATGTAAACACACCCCGCGGTTCGTTAATCGTGGAAATCACACCGGGGCCCCAAAACAGTGAGTGTTGATGACCGACAACAAAACGCACCTTGGGGTTCAACAACTATGGAAATCGCTTTGGGACCCCTAAATGGTGAGTAATAGCTCACGAATCGCGTCAGAATTGGCCAAAACTGTGAGTGTTGACGACAGACACGCAAACGCACTCCGGGGATTGTCAATCGTGGAAATCGCTTTGGGACGCCCAAACGGTGAGTAATAGTGCACGAAACGGACAAGAATTGGCCAAAATTGTGAGTGTTTATGACCGACACGTAAACGCACCCCGGAGTTCGTCAATCGTGGAAATCACTCCAGGACCCCAAAACTAAGTAATAATGCAAGGAATGGTCCAAAATCGGCCCAAAGTGCGCTTGTTGATGATCGACATGTAAGCGCACCATGGGGTTAACCAACCGTGGAAATCACTTTGGGGCCCCAAAACGGTGAGTAATAGTCCATGAAATGGGCCAGCATCCGCCAAAACTGTGAGTGTTGATGACCGACACGTAAACGGACCATAGGGTTCAACCACTATGGAATCGCTTCGGGACCCCTAAATGATGAGTAGTAGTCCACGAATCGCTTCGGAATTGACCAAAACTGTGAGTGTTGACGACAGAGACGCAACCGCACCCCGGGGATTGTAAATCGTGGAAATCGCTCTAGGACGCCAAAACGGTGAGTAATAGTACACGAAACGGACCAGAAATTGGCAAAAATTGTGAGTGTCATTGACCGACACGTAAACGCACCATTGGGTTCGTAAATCGTGGAAATCACGCTTGGACCTAAAAACAGAGTAATAGTCCAAGAAACGGGCCAGAACCGGCCAAAACTGCGAGTGTTGATGACTAACACGTAAGTGCGCCTTGGGATTCAACAACTATGGAAATCACTTCAGGACCAGAAAACGGTGACTAAAAGTCCACAAAACGCGTTAGAATTGGCCAAAACTGTGAGTGTTCATAACCGACACGTAAGCGCACCCGGGGGTTCGTTAATCGTGGAAATCATTCCGGGGCCCCAAAATAGTGAGTAATTGTCCACGAAAAGGGCCAGAATTGGCCAAAACTACTAGTATTGATGACCGACATGTAAACGCACCCCGCGGTTCGTTAATCGTGGAAATCACACCGGGGCCCCAAAACAGTGAGTGTTGATGACCGACACCAAAACGCACCTTGGGGTTCAACAACTATGGAAATCGCTTTGGGACCCCTAAATGGTGAGTAATAGCTCACGAATCGCGTCAGAATTGGCCAAAACTGTGAGTGTTGACGACAGACACGCAAACACACTCCGGGGATTGTCAATCGTGGAAATCGCTTTGGGACGCCCAAACGGTGAGTAATAGTGCACGAAACGGACAAGAATTGGCCAAAATTGTCAGTGTTTATGACCGACACGTAAACGCACCCCGGAGTTCGTCAATCGTGGAAATCACTCCAGGACCCCAAAACTAAGTAATAATGCAAGGAATGGTCCAAAATCGGCCCAAAGTGGGCTTGTTGATGATCGACATGTAAGCGCACCATGGGGTTAACCAACCGTGGAAATCACTTTGGGGCCCCAAAACGGTGAGTAATAGTCCATGAAATGGGCCAGCATCCGCCAAAACTGTGAGTGTTGATGACCGACACGTAAATGCACCCTGCGGTTCGTTAACCGTGGAAATCACTCCGGTGCCCCAAAATAGTGAGTAATAGTCCATGAAACAGGCCAGAATCAGCCAAAACTGTGAGTGTTGATGACTAACACGTAAGTGCGCCTTGGGATTCAACAACTATGGAAATCACTTCAGGACCAGAAAACGGTGACTAAAAGTCCACAAAACGCGTTAGAATTGGCCAAAACTGTGAGTGTTCATAACCGACACGTAAGCGCACCCGGGGGTTCGTTAATCGTGGAAATCATTCCGGGGCCCCAAAATAGTGAGTAATTGTCCACGAAAAGGGCCAGAATTGGCCAAAACTACTAGTATTGATGACCGACATGTAAACGCACCACGCGGTTCGTTAATCGTGGAAATCACACCGGGGCCCCAAAACAGTGAGTGTTGATGACCGACACCAAAACGCACCTTGGGGTTCAACAACTATGGAAATCGCTTTGGGACCCCTAAATGGTGAGTAATAGCTCACGAATCGCGTCAGAAATTGGCCAAAACTGTGAGTGTTGACGACAGACACGCAAACACACTCCGGGGATTGTCAATCGTGGAAATCGCTTTGGGACGCCCAAACGGTGAGTAATAGTGCACGAAACGGACAAGAATTGGCCAAAATTGTGAGTGTTTATGACCGACACGTAAACGCACCCCGGAGTTCGTCAATCGTGGAAATCACTCCAGGACCCCAAAACTAAGTAATAATGCAAGGAATGGTCCAAAATCGGCCCAAAGTGGGCTTGTTGATGATCGACATGTAAGCGCACCATGGGGTTAACCAACCGTGGAAATCACTTTGGGGCCCCAAAACGGTGAGTAATAGTCCATGAAATGGGCCAGCATCCGCCAAAACTGTGAGTGTTGATGACCGACACGTAAATGCACCCTGCGGTTCGTTAACCGTGGAAATCACTCCGGTGCCCCAAAATAGTGAGTAATAGTCCATGAAACAGGCCAGAATCAGCCAAAACTGTGAGTGTTGATGACTAACACGTAAGTGCGCCTTGGGATTCAACAACTATGGAAATCACTTCAGGACCAGAAAACGGTGACTAAAAGTCCACAAAACGCGTTAGAATTGGCCAAAACTGTGAGTGTTCATAACCGACACGTAAGCGCACCCGGGGGTTCGTTAATCGTGGAAATCATTCCGGGGCCCCAAAATAGTGAGTAATTGTCCACGAAAAGGGCCAGAATTGGCCAAAACTACTAGTATTGATGACCGACATGTAAACACACCCCGCGGTTCGTTAATCGTGGAAATCACACCGGGGCCCCAAAACAGTGAGTGTTGATGACCGACAACAAAACGCACCTTGGGGTTCAACAACTATGGAAATCGCTTTGGGACCCCTAAATGGTGAGTAATAGCTCACGAATCGCGTCAGAATTGGCCAAAACTGTGAGTGTTGACGACAGACACGCAAACGCACTCCGGGGATTGTCAATCGTGGAAATCGCTTTGGGACGCCCAAACGGTGAGTAATAGTGCACGAAACGGACAAGAATTGGCCAAAATTGTGAGTGTTTATGACCGACACGTAAACGCACCCCGGAGTTCGTCAATCGTGGAAATCACTCCAGGACCCCAAAACTAAGTAATAATGCAAGGAATGGTCCAAAATCGGCCCAAAGTGCGCTTGTTGATGATCGACATGTAAGCGCACCATGGGGTTAACCAACCGTGGAAATCACTTTGGGGCCCCAAAACGGTGAGTAATAGTCCATGAAATGGGCCAGCATCCGCCAAAACTGTGAGTGTTGATGACCGACACGTAAACGGACCATAGGGTTCAACCACTATGGAATCGCTTCGGGACCCCTAAATGATGAGTAGTAGTCCACGAATCGCTTCGGAATTGACCAAAACTGTGAGTGTTGACGACAGAGACGCAACCGCACCCCGGGGATTGTAAATCGTGGAAATCGCTCTAGGACGCCAAAACGGTGAGTAATAGTACACGAAACGGACCAGAAATTGGCAAAAATTGTGAGTGTCATTGACCGACACGTAAACGCACCATTGGGTTCGTAAATCGTGGAAATCACGCTTGGACCTAAAAACAGAGTAATAGTCCAAGAAACGGGCCAGAACCGGCCAAAACTGCGAGTGTTGATGACTAACACATAAGTGCGCCTTGGGATTCAACAACTATGGAAATCACTTCAGGACCAGAAAACGGTGACTAAAAGTCCACAAAACGCGTTAGAATTGGCCAAAACTGTGAGTGTTCATAACCGACACGTAAGCGCACCCGGGGGTTCGTTAATCGTGGAAATCATTCCGGGGCCCCAAAATAGTGAGTAATTGTCCACGAAAAGGGCCAGAATTGGCCAAAACTACTAGTATTGATGACCGACATGTAAACGCACCCCGCGGTTCGTTAATCGTGGAAATCACACCGGGGCCCCAAAACAGTGAGTGTTGATGACCGACACCAAAACGCACCTTGGGGTTCAACAACTATGGAAATCGCTTTGGGACCCCTAAATGGTGAGTAATAGCTCACGAATCGCGTCAGAATTGGCCAAAACTGTGAGTGTTGACGACAGACACGCAAACACACTCCGGGGATTGTCAATCGTGGAAATCGCTTTGGGACGCCCAAACGGTGAGTAATAGTGCACGAAACGGACAAGAATTGGCCAAAATTGTGAGTGTTTATGACCGACACGTAAACGCACCCCGGAGTTCGTCAATCGTGGAAATCACTCCAGGACCCCAAAACTAAGTAATAATGCAAGGAATGGTCCAAAATCGGCCCAAAGTGGGCTTGTTGATGATCGACATGTAAGCGCACCATGGGGTTAACCAACCGTGGAAATCACTTTGGGGCCCCAAAACGGTGAGTAATAGTCCATGAAATGGGCCAGCATCCGCCAAAACTGTGAGTGTTGATGACCGACACGTAAACGGACCATAGGGTTCAACCACTATGGAATCGCTTCGGGACCCCTAAATGATGAGTAGTAGTCCACGAATCGCTTCGGAATTGACCAAAACTGTGAGTGTTGACGACAGAGACGCAACCGCACCCCGGGGATTGTAAATCGTGGAAATCGCTCTAGGACGCCAAAACGGTGAGTAATAGTACACGAAACGGACCAGAAATTGGCAAAAATTGTGAGTGTCATTGACCGACACGTAAACGCACCACTGGGTTCGTAAATCGTGGAAATCACGCTTGGACCTAAAAACAGAGTAATAGTCCAAGAAACGGGCCAGAACCGGCCAAAACTGCGAGTGTTGATGACCGACACGTAAATGCACCCTGCGGTTCGTTAACCGTGGAAATCACTCCGGTGCCCCAAAACAGTGAGTAATAGTCCATGAAACAGGCCAGAATCAGCCAAAACTGTGAGTGTTGATGACTAACACGTAAGTGCGCCTTGGGATTCAACAACTATGGAAATCACTTCAGGACCAGAAAACGGTGACTAAAAGTCCACAAAACGCGTTAGAATTGGCCAAAACTGTGAGCGTTCATAACCGACACGTAAGCGCACCCGGGGGTTCGTTAATCATGGAAATCATTCCGGGGCCCCAAAATAGTGAGTAATTGTCCACGAAAAGGGCCAGAATTGGCCAAAACTACTAGTATTGATGACCGACATGTAAACGCACCCCGCGGTTCGTTAATCGTGGAAATCACACCGGGGCCCCAAAACAGTGAGTGTTGATGACCGACACCAAAACGCACCTTGGGGTTCAACAACTATGGAAATCGCTTTGGGACCCCTAAATGGTGAGTAATAGCTCACGAATCGCGTCAGAATTGGCCAAAACTGTGAGTGTTGACGACAGACACGCAAACGCACTCCGGGGATTGTCAATCGTGGAAATCGCTTTGGGACGCCCAAACGGTGAGTAATAGTGCACGAAACGGACAAGAATTGGCCAAAATTGTGAGTGTTTATGACCGACACGTAAACGCACCCCGGAGTTCGTCAATCGTGGAAATCACTCCAGGACCCCAAAACTAAGTAATAATGCAAGGAATGGTCCAAAATCGGCCGAAAGTGCGCTTGTTGATGATCGACATGTAAGCGCACCATGGGGTTAACCAACCGTGGAAATCACTTTGGGGCCCCAAAACGGTGAGTAATAGTCCATGAAATGAGCCAGCATCCGCCAAAACTGTGAGTGTTGATGACCGACACGTAAATGGACCATAGGGTTCAACCACTATGGAATCGCTTCGGGACCCCTAAATGATGAGTAGTAGTCCACGAATCGCTTCGGAATTGACCAAAACTGTGAGTGTTGACGACAGAGACGCAACCGCACCCCGGGGATTGTAAATCGTGGAAATCGCTCTAGGACGCCAAAACGGTGAGTAATAGTACACGAAACGGACCAGAAATTGGCAAAAATTGTGAGTGTCATTGACCGACACGTAAACGCACCATTGGGTTCGTAAATCGTGGAAATCACGCTTGGACCTAAAAACAGAGTAATAGTCCAAGAAACGGGCCAGAACCGGCCAAAACTGCGAGTGTTGATGACTAACACATAAGTGCGCCTTGGGATTCAACAACTATGGAAATCACTTCAGGACCAGAAAACGGTGACTAAAAGTCCACAAAACGCGTTAGAATTGGCCAAAACTGTGAGTGTTCATAACCGACACGTAAGCGCACCCGGGGGTTCGTTAATCGTGGAAATCATTCCGGGGCCCCAAAATAGTGAGTAATTGTCCACGAAAAGGGCCAGAATTGGCCAAAACTACTAGTATTGATGACCGACATGTAAACGCACCCCGCGGTTCGTTAATCGTGGAAATCACACCGGGGCCCCAAAACAGTGAGTGTTGATGACCGACACCAAAACGCACCTTGGGGTTCAACAACTATGGAAATCGCTTTGGGACCCCTAAATGGTGAGTAATAGCTCACGAATCGCGTCAGAATTGGCCAAAACTGTGAGTGTTGACGACAGACACGCAAACACACTCCGGCGATTGTCAATCGTGGAAATCGCTTTGGGACGCCCAAACGGTGAGTAATAGTGCACGAAACGGACAAGAATTGGCCAAAATTGTGAGTGTTTATGACCGACACGTAAACGCACCCCGGAGTTCGTCAATCGTGGAAATCACTCCAGGACCCCAAAACTAAGTAATAATGCAAGGAATGGTCCAAAATCGGCCCAAAGTGGGCTTGTTGATGATCGACATGTAAGCGCACCATGGGGTTAACCAACCGTGGAAATCACTTTGGGGCCCCAAAACGGTGAGTAATAGTCCATGAAATGGGCCAGCATCCGCCAAAACTGTGAGTGTTGATGACCGACACGTAAACGGACCATAGGGTTCAACCACTATGGAATCGCTTCGGGACCCCTAAATGATGAGTAGTAGTCCACGAATCGCTTCGGAATTGACCAAAACTGTGAGTGTTGACGACAGAGACGCAACCGCACCCCGGGGATTGTAAATCGTGGAAATCGCTCTAGGACGCCAAAACGGTGAGTAATAGTACACGAAACGGACCAGAAATTGGCAAAAATTGTGAGTGTCATTGACCGACACGTAAACGCACCACTGGGTTCGTAAATCGTGGAAATCACGCTTGGACCTAAAAACAGAGTAATAGTCCAAGAAACGGGCCAGAACCGGCCAAAACTGCGAGTGTTGATGACCGACACGTAAATGCACCCTGCGGTTCGTTAACCGTGGAAATCACTCCGGTGCCCCAAAACAGTGAGTAATAGTCCATGAAACAGGCCAGAATCAGCCAAAACTGTGAGTGTTGATGACTAACACGTAAGTGCGCCTTGGGATTCAACAACTATGGAAATCACTTCAGGACCAGAAAACGGTGACTAAAAGTCCACAAAACGCGTTAGAATTGGCCAAAACTGTGAGCGTTCATAACCGACACGTAAGCGCACCCGGGGGTTCGTTAATCATGGAAATCATTCCGGGGCCCCAAAATAGTGAGTAATTGTCCACGAAAAGGGCCAGAATTGGCCAAAACTACTAGTATTGATGACCGACATGTAAACGCACCCCGCGGTTCGTTAATCGTGGAAATCACACCGGGGCCCCAAAACAGTGAGTGTTGATGACCGACACCAAAACGCACCTTGGGGTTCAACAACTATGGAAATCGCTTTGGGACCCCTAAATGGTGAGTAATAGCTCACGAATCGCGTCAGAATTGGCCAAAACTGTGAGTGTTGACGACAGACACGCAAACGCACTCCGGGGATTGTCAATCGTGGAAATCGCTTTGGGACGCCCAAACGGTGAGTAATAGTGCACGAAACGGACAAGAATTGGCCAAAATTGTGAGTGTTTATGACCGACACGTAAACGCACCCCGGAGTTCGTCAATCGTGGAAATCACTCCAGGACCCCAAAACTAAGTAATAATGCAAGGAATGGTCCAAAATCGGCCGAAAGTGCGCTTGTTGATGATCGACATGTAAGCGCACCATGGGGTTAACCAACCGTGGAAATCACTTTGGGGCCCCAAAACGGTGAGTAATAGTCCATGAAATGAGCCAGCATCCGCCAAAACTGTGAGTGTTGATGACCGACACGTAAATGGACCATAGGGTTCAACCACTATGGAATCGCTTCGGGACCCCTAAATGATGAGTAGTAGTCCACGAATCGCGTCGGAATTGACCAAAACTGTGAGTGTTGACGACAGAGACGCAACCGCACCCCGGGGATTGTAAATCGTGGAAATCGCTCTAGGACGCCAAAACGGTGAGTAATAGTACACGAAACGGACCAGAAATTGGCAAAAATTGTGAGTGTCATTGACCGACACGTAAACGCACCACTGGGTTCGTAAATCGTGGAAATCATGCTTGGACCTATAAACAGAGTAATAGTCCAAGAAACGGGCCAGAACCGGCCAAAACTGCGAGTGTTGATGACCGACACGTAAATGCACCCTGCGGTTCGTTAACCGTGGAAATCACTCCGGTGCCCCAAAACAGTGAATAATAGTCCATGAAACAGGCCAGAATCAGCCAAAACTGTGAGTGTTGATGACTAACACGTAAGTGCGCCTTGGGATTCAACAGCTATGGAAATCACTTCAGGACCAGAAAACGGTGACTAAAAGTCCACAAAACGCGTTAGACTTGGCCAAAACTGTGAGCGTTCATAACCGACACGTAAGCGCACCCGGGGGTTCGTTAATCATGGAAATCATTCCGGGGCCCCAAAATAGTGAGTAATTGTCCAGGAAAAGGGCCAGAATTGGCCAAAACTACTAGTATTGATGACCGACATGTAAACGCACCCCGCGGTTCATTAATCGTGGAAATCACACCGGGGCCCCAAAACAGTTAGTGTTGATGACCGATACCAAAACGCACCTTGGGGTTCAACAACTATGGAAATCGCTTTGGGACCCCTAAATGGTGAGTAATAGCTCACGAATCGCGTCAGAATTGGCCAAAACTGTGAGTGTTGACGACAGACACGCAAACGCACTCCGGGGATTGTCAATCGTGGAAATCGCTTTGGGACGCCCAAACGGTGAGTAATAGTGCACGAAACGGACAAGAATTGGCCAAAATTGTGAGTGTTTATGACCGACACGTAAACGCACCCCGGAGTTCGTCAATCGTGGAAATCACTCCAGGACCCCAAAACTAAGTAATAATGCAAGGAATGGTCCAAAATCGGCCGAAAGTGCGCTTGTTGATGATCGACATGTAAGCGCACCATGGGGTTAACCAACCGTGGAAATCACTTTGGGGCCCCAAAACGGTGAGTAATAGTCCATGAAATGAGCCAGCATCCGCCAAAACTGTGAGTGTTGATGACCGACACGTAAATGGACCATAGGGTTCAACCACTATGGAATCGCTTCGGGACCCCTAAATGATGAGTAGTAGTCCACGAATCGCGTCGGAATTGACCAAAACTGTGAGTGTTGACGACAGAGACGCAACCGCACCCCGGGGATTGTAAATCGTGGAAATCGCTCTAGGACGCCAAAACGGTGAGTAATAGTACACGAAACGGACCAGAAATTGGCAAAAATTGTGAGTGTCATTGACCGACACGTAAACGCACCACTGGGTTCGTAAATCGTGGAAATCATGCTTGGACCTATAAACAGAGTAATAGTCCAAGAAACGGGCCAGAACCGGCCAAAACTGCGAGTGTTGATGACCGACACGTAAATGCACCCTGCGGTTCGTTAACCGTGGAAATCACTCCGGTGCCCCAAAACAGTGAATTATAGTCCATGAAACAGGCCAGAATCAGCCAAAACTGTGAGTGTTGATGACTAACACGTAAGTGCGCCTTGGGATTCAACAACTATGGAAATCACTTCAGGACCAGAAAACGGTGACTAAAAGTCCACAAAACGCGTTAGACTTGGCCAAAACTGTGAGCGTTCATAACCGACACGTAAGCGCACCCGGGGGTTCGTTAATCATGGAAATCATTCCGGGGCCCCAAAATAGTGAGTAATTGTCCAGGAAAAGGGCCAGAATTGGCCAAAACTACTAGTATTGATGACCGACATGTAAACGCACCCCGCGGTTCATTAATCGTGGAAATCACACCGGGGCCCCAAAACAGTTAGTGTTGATGACCGATACCAAAACGCACCTTGGGGTTCAACAACTATGGAAATCGCTTTGGGACCCCTAAATGGTGAGTAATAGCTCACGAATCGCGTCAGAATTGGCCAAAACTGTGAGTGTTGACGACAGACACGCAAACGCACTCCGGGGATTGTCAATCGTGGAAATCGCTCTGGGACGCCCAAACGGTGAGTAATAGTGCACGAAACGGACAAGAATTGGCCAAAATTGTGAGTGTTTATGACCGACACGTAAACGCACCCCGGAGTTCGTCAATCGTGGAAATCACTCCAGGACCCCAAAACTAAGTAATAATGCAAGGAATGGTCCAAAATCGGCCCAAAGTGCGCTTGTTGATGGTCGACATGTAAGCGCACCATGGGGTTAACCAACCGTGGAAATCACTTTGGGGCCCCAAAACGGTGAGTAATAGTCCATGAAATGGGCCAGCATCCGCCAAAACTGTAAGTGTTGATGACCGACACGTAAACGGACCATAGGGTTCAACCACTATGGAATCGCTTCGGGACCCCTAAATGATGAGTAGTAGTCCACGAATCGCGTCGGAATTGAACAAAACTGTGAGTGTTGACGACAGAGACGCAACCGCACCCCGGGGATTGTAAATCGTGGAAATCGCTCTAGGACGCCAAAACGATGAGTAATAGTACACGAAACGGACCAGAAATTGGCAAAAATTGTGAGTGTCATTGACCGACACGTAAACGCACCATTGGGTTCGTAAATCGTGGAAATCACGCTTGGACCTAAAAACAGAGTAATAGTCCAAGAAACGGGCCAGAACCGGCCAAAACTGCGAGTGTTGATGACCGACACGTAAATGCACCCTGCGGTTCGTTAACCGTGGAAATCACTCCGGTGCCCCAAAACAGTGAGTAATAGTCCATGAAACAGGCCAGAATCAGCCAAAACTGTGAGTGTTGATGACTAACACGTAAGTGCGCCTTGGGATTCAACAACTATGGAAATCACTTCAGGACCAGAAAACGGTGACTAAAAGTCCACAAAACGCGTTAGAATTGGCCAAAACTGTGAGTGTTCATAACCGACACGTAAGCGCACCCGGGGGTTCGTTAATCGTGGAAATCATTCCGGGGCCCCAAAATAGTGAGTAATTGTCCACGAAAAGGGCCAGAATTGGCCAAAACTACTAGTATTGATGACCGACATGTAAACGCACCCCGCGGTTCGTTAATCGTGGAAATCACACCGGGGCCCCAAAACAGTGAGTGTTGATGACCGACAACAAAACGCACCTTGGGGTTCAACAACTATGGAAATCGCTTTGGGACCCCTAAATGGTGAGTAATAGCTCACGAATCGCGTCAGAATTGGCCAAAACTGTGAGTGTTGACGACAGACACGCAAACGCACTCCGGGGATTGTCAATCGTGGAAATCGCTTTGGGACGCCCAAACGGTGAGTAATAGTGCACGAAACGGACAAGAATTGGCCAAAATTGTGAGTGTTTATGACCGACACGTAAACGCACCCCGGAGTTCGTCAATCGTGGAAATCACTCCAGGACCCCAAAACTAAGTAATAATGCAAGGAATGGTCCAAAATCGGCCCAAAGTGCGCTTGTTGATGATCGACATGTAAGCGCACCATGGGGTTAACCAACCGTGGAAATCACTTTGGGGCCCCAAAACGGTGAGTAATAGTCCATGAAATGGGCCAGCATCCGCCAAAACTGTGAGTGTTGATGACCGACACGTAAACGGACCATAGGGTTCAACCACTATGGAATCGCTTCGGGACCCCTAAATGATGAGTAGTAGTCCACGAATCGCTTCGGAATTGACCAAAACTGTGAGTGTTGACGACAGAGACGCAACCGCACCTCGGGGATTGTAAATCGTGGAAATCGCTCTAGGACGCCAAAACGGTGAGTAATAGTACACGAAACGGACCAGAAATTGGCAAAAATTGTGAGTGTCATTGACCGACACGTAAACGCACCATTGGGTTCGTAAATCGTGGAAATCACGCTTGGACCTAAAAACAGAGTAATAGTCCAAGAAACGGGCCAGAACCGGCCAAAACTGCGAGTGTTGATGACCGACACGTAAATGCACCCTGCGGTTCGTTAACCGTGGAAATCACTCCGGTGCCCCAAAACAGTGAATTATAGTCCATGAAACAGGCCAGAATCAGCCAAAACTGTGAGTGTTGATGACTAACACGTAAGTGCGCCTTGGGATTCAACAACTATGGAAATCACTTCAGGACCAGAAAACGGTGACTAAAAGTCCACAAAACGCGTTAGACTTGGCCAAAACTGTGAGCGTTCATAACCGACACGTAAGCGCACCCGGGGGTTCGTTAATCATGGAAATCATTCCGGGGCCCCAAAATAGTGAGTAATTGTCCAGGAAAAGGGCCAGAATTGGCCAAAACTACTAGTATTGATGACCGACATGTAAACGCACCCCGCGGTTCATTAATCGTGGAAATCACACCGGGGCCCCAAAACAGTTAGTGTTGATGACCGATACCAAAACGCACCTTGGGGTTCAACAACTATGGAAATCGCTTTGGGACCCCTAAATGGTGAGTAATAGCTCACGAATCGCGTCAGAATTGGCCAAAACTGTGAGTGTTGACGACAGACACGCAAACGCACTCCGGGGATTGTCAATCGTGGAAATCGCTCTGGGACGCCCAAACGGTGAGTAATAGTGCACGAAACGGACAAGAATTGGCCAAAATTGTGAGTGTTTATGACCGACACGTAAACGCACCCCGGAGTTCGTCAATCGTGGAAATCACTCCAGGACCCCAAAACTAAGTAATAATGCAAGGAATGGTCCAAAATCGGCCCAAAGTGCGCTTGTTGATGGTCGACATGTAAGCGCACCATGGGGTTAACCAACCGTGGAAATCACTTTGGGGCCCCAAAACGGTGAGTAATAGTCCATGAAATGGGCCAGCATCCGCCAAAACTGTAAGTGTTGATGACCGACACGTAAACGGACCATAGGGTTCAACCACTATGGAATCGCTTCGGGACCCCTAAATGATGAGTAGTAGTCCACGAATCGCGTCGGAATTGAACAAAACTGTGAGTGTTGACGACAGAGACGCAACCGCACCCCGGGGATTGTAAATCGTGGAAATCGCTCTAGGACGCCAAAACGATGAGTAATAGTACACGAAACGGACCAGAAATTGGCAAAAATTGTGAGTGTCATTGACCGACACGTAAACGCACCATTGGGTTCGTAAATCGTGGAAATCACGCTTGGACCTAAAAACAGAGTAATAGTCCAAGAAACGGGCCAGAACCGGCCAAAACTGCGAGTGTTGATGACCGACACGTAAATGCACCCTGCGGTTCGTTAACCGTGGAAATCACTCCGGTGCCCCAAAACAGTGAGTAATAGTCCATGAAACAGGCCAGAATCAGCCAAAACTGTGAGTGTTGATGACTAACACGTAAGTGCGCCTTGGGATTCAACAACTATGGAAATCACTTCAGGACCAGAAAACGGTGACTAAAAGTCCACAAAACGCGTTAGAATTGGCCAAAACTGTGAGTGTTCATAACCGACACGTAAGCGCACCCGGGGGTTCGTTAATCGTGGAAATCATTCCGGGGCCCCAAAATAGTGAGTAATTGTCCACGAAAAGGGCCAGAATTGGCCAAAACTACTAGTATTGATGACCGACATGTAAACGCACCCCGCGGTTCGTTAATCGTGGAAATCACACCGGGGCCCCAAAACAGTGAGTGTTGATGACCGACAACAAAACGCACCTTGGGGTTCAACAACTATGGAAATCGCTTTGGGACCCCTAAATGGTGAGTAATAGCTCACGAATCGCGTCAGAATTGGCCAAAACTGTGAGTGTTGACGACAGACACGCAAACGCACTCCGGGGATTGTCAATCGTGGAAATCGCTTTGGGACGCCCAAACGGTGAGTAATAGTGCACGAAACGGACAAGAATTGGCCAAAATTGTGAGTGTTTATGACCGACACGTAAACGCACCCCGGAGTTCGTCAATCGTGGAAATCACTCCAGGACCCCAAAACTAAGTAATAATGCAAGGAATGGTCCAAAATCGGCCCAAAGTGCGCTTGTTGATGATCGACATGTAAGCGCACCATGGGGTTAACCAACCGTGGAAATCACTTTGGGGCCCCAAAACGGTGAGTAATAGTCCATGAAATGGGCCAGCATCCGCCAAAACTGTGAGTGTTGATGACCGACACGTAAACGGACCATAGGGTTCAACCACTATGGAATCGCTTCGGGACCCCTAAATGATGAGTAGTAGTCCACGAATCGCTTCGGAATTGACCAAAACTGTGAGTGTTGACGACAGAGACGCAACCGCACCTCGGGGATTGTAAATCGTGGAAATCGCTCTAGGACGCCAAAACGGTGAGTAATAGTACACGAAACGGACCAGAAATTGGCAAAAATTGTGAGTGTCATTGACCGACACGTAAACGCACCATTGGGTTCGTAAATCGTGGAAATCACGCTTGGACCTAAAAACAGAGTAATAGTCCAAGAAACGGGCCAGAACCGGCCAAAACTGCGAGTGTTGATGACCGACACGTAAATGCACCCTGCGGTTCGTTAACCGTGGAAATCACTCCGGTGCCCCAAAACAGTGAGTAATAGTCCATGAAACAGGCCAGAATCAGCCAAAACTGTGAGTGTTGATGACTAACACGTAAGTGCGCCTTGGGATTCAACAACTATGGAAATCACTTCAGGACCAGAAAACGGTGACTAAAAATCCACAAAACGCGTTAGAATTGGCCAAAACTGTGAGTGTTCATAACCGACACGTAAGCGCACCCGGGGGTTCGTTAATCGTGGAAATCATTCCGGGGCCCCAAAATAGTGAGTAATTGTCCACGAAAAGGGCCAGAATTGGCCAAAACTACTAGTATTGATGACCGACATGTAAACGCACCCCGCGGTTCGTTAATCGTGGAAATCACACCGGGGCCCCAAAACAGTGAGTGTTGATGACCGACACCAAAACGCACCTTGGGGTTCAACAACTATGGAAATCGCTTTGGGACCCCTAAATGGTGAGTAATAGCTCACGAATCGCGTCAGAATTGGCCAAAACTGTGAGTGTTGGCGACAGACACGCAAACGCACTCCGGGGATTGTCAATCGTGGAAATCGCTTTGGGACGCCCAAACGGTGAGTAATAGTGCACGAAACGGACAAGAATTGGCCAAAATTGTGAGTGTTTATGACCGACACGTAAACGCACCCCGGAGTTCGTCAATCGTGGAAATCACTCCAGGACCCCAAAACTAAGTAATAATGCAAGGAATGGTCCAAAATCGGCCCAAAGTGCGCTTGTTGATGATCGACATGTAAGCGCACCATGGGGTTAACCAACCGTGGAAATCACTTTGGGGCCCCAAAACGGTGAGTAATAGTCCATGAAATGGGCCAGCATCCGCCAAAACTGTGAGTGTTGATGACCGACACGTAAACGGACCATAGGGTTCAACCACTATGGAATCGCTTCGGGACCCCTAAATGATGAGTAGTAGTCCACGAATCGCTTCGGAATTGACCAAAACTGTGAGTGTTGACGACAGAGACGCAACCGCACCCCGGGGATTGTAAATCGTGGAAATCGCTCTAGGACGCCAAAACGGTGAGTAATAGTACACGAAACGGACCAGAAATTGGCAAAAATTGTGAGTGTCATTGACCGACACGTAAACGCACCATTGGGTTCGTAAATCGTGGAAATCACGCTTGGACCTAAAAACAGAGTAATAGTCCAAGAAACGGGCCAGAACCGGCCAAAACTGCGAGTGTTGATGACCGACACGTAAATGCACCCTGCGGTTCGTTAACCGTGGAAATCACTCCGGTGCCCCAAAACAGTGAGTAATAGTCCATGAAACAGGCCAGAATCAGCCAAAACTGTGAGTGTTGATGACTAACACGTAAGTGCGCCTTGGGATTCAACAACTATGGAAATCACTTCAGGACCAGAAAACGGTGACTAAAAGTCCACAAAACGCGTTAGAATTGGCCAAAACTGTGAGCGTTCATAACCGACACGTAAGCGCACCCGGGGGTTCGTTAATCATGGAAATCATTCCGGGGCCCCAAAATAGTGAGTAATTGTCCACGAAAAGGGCCAGAATTGGCCAAAACTACTAGTATTGATGACCGACATGTAAACGCACCCCGCGGTTCGTTAATCGTGGAAATCACACCGGGGCCCCAAAACAGTGAGTGTTGATGACCGACACCAAAACGCACCTTGGGGTTCAACAACTATGGAAATCGCTTTGGGACCCCTAAATGGTGAGTAATAGCTCACGAATCGCGTCAGAATTGGCCAAAACTGTGAGTGTTGACGACAGACACGCAAACGCACTCCGGGGATTGTCAATCGTGGAAATCGCTTTGGGACGCCCAAACGGTGAGTAATAGTGCACGAAACGGACAAGAATTGGCCAAAATTGTGAGTGTTTATGACCGACACGTAAACGCACCCCGGAGTTCGTCAATCGTGGAAATCACTCCAGGACCCCAAAACTAAGTAATAATGCAAGGAATGGTCCAAAATCGGCCCAAAGTGCGCTTGTTGATGATCGACATGTAAGCGCACCATGGGGTTAACCAACCGTGGAAATCACTTTGGGGCCCCAA
The DNA here is from genome assembly GCA_963921465.1 of Triticum timopheevii. Taxonomy (NCBI): domain Eukaryota; kingdom Viridiplantae; phylum Streptophyta; class Magnoliopsida; order Poales; family Poaceae; genus Triticum; species Triticum timopheevii. The sequence continues at coordinate 1,842,332 of OY997270.1, forward strand.
AACGGTGAGTAATAGTCCATGAAATGGGCCAGCATCCGCCAAAACTGTGAGTGTTGATGACCGACACGTAAACGGACCATAGGGTTCAACCACTATGGAATCGCTTCGGGACCCCTAAATGATGAGTAGTAGTCCACGAATCGCTTCGGAATTGACCAAAACTGTGAGTGTTGACGACAGAGACGCAACCGCACCCCGGGGATTGTAAATCGTGGAAATCGCTCTAGGACGCCAAAACGGTGAGTAATAGTACACGAAACGGACCAGAAATTGGCAAAAATTGTGAGTGTCATTGACCGACACGTAAACGCACCATTGGGTTCGTAAATCGTGGAAATCACGCTTGGACCTAAAAACAGAGTAATAGTCCAAGAAACGGGCCAGAACCGGCCAAAACTGCGAGTGTTGATGACCGACACGTAAATGCACCCTGCGGTTCGTTAACCGTGGAAATCACTCCGGTGCCCCAAAACAGTGAGTAATAGTCCATGAAACAGGCCAGAATCAGCCAAAACTGTGAGTGTTGATGACTAACACGTAAGTGCGCCTTGGGATTCAACAACTATGGAAATCACTTCAGGACCAGAAAACGGTGACTAAAAGTCCACAAAACGCGTTAGAATTGGCCAAAACTGTGAGCGTTCATAACCGACACGTAAGCGCACCCGGGGGTTCGTTAATCATGGAAATCATTCCGGGGCCCCAAAATAGTGAGTAATTGTCCACGAAAAGGGCCAGAATTGGCCAAAACTACTAGTATTGATGACCGACATGTAAACGCACCCCGCGGTTCGTTAATCGTGGAAATCACACCGGGGCCCCAAAACAGTGAGTGTTGATGACCGACACCAAAACGCACCTTGGGGTTCAACAACTATGGAAATCGCTTTGGGACCCCTAAATGGTGAGTAATAGCTCACGAATCGCGTCAGAATTGGCCAAAACTGTGAGTGTTGACGACAGACACGCAAACGCACTCCGGGGATTGTCAATCGTGGAAATCGCTTTGGGACGCCCAAACGGTGAGTAATAGTGCACGAAACGGACAAGAATTGGCCAAAATTGTGAGTGTTTATGACCGACACGTAAACGCACCCCGGAGTTCGTCAATCGTGGAAATCACTCCAGGACCCCAAAACTAAGTAATAATGCAAGGAATGGTCCAAAATCGGCCCAAAGTGCGCTTGTTGATGATCGACATGTAAGCGCACCATGGGGTTAACCAACCGTGGAAATCACTTTGGGGCCCCAAAACGGTGAGTAATAGTCCATGAAATGGGCCAGCATCCGCCAAAACTGTGAGTGTTGATGACCGACACGTAAACGGACCATAGGGTTCAACCACTATGGAATCGCTTCGGGACCCCTAAATGATGAGTAGTAGTCCACGAATCGCTTCGGAATTGACCAAAACTGTGAGTGTTGACGACAGAGACGCAACCGCACCCCGGGGATTGTAAATCGTGGAAATCGCTCTAGGACGCCAAAACGGTGAGTAATAGTACACGAAACGGACCAGAAATTGGCAAAAATTGTGAGTGTCATTGACCGACACGTAAACGCACCATTGGGTTCGTAAATCATGGAAATCACGCTTGGACCTAAAAACAGAGTAATAGTCCAAGAAACGGGCCAGAACCGGCCAAAACTGCGAGTGTTGATGACCGACACGTAAATGCACCCTGCGGTTCGTTAACCGTGGAAATCACTCCGGTGCCCCAAAACAGTGAGTAATAGTCCATGAAACAGGCCAGAATCAGCCAAAACTGTGAGTGTTGATGACTAACACGTAAGTGCGCCTTGGGATTCAACAACTATGGAAATCACTTCAGGACCAAAAAACGGTGACTAAAAGTCCACAAAACGCGTTAGAATTGGCCAAAACTGTGAGCGTTCATAACCGACACGTAAGCGCACCCGGGGGTTCGTTAATCATGGAAATCATTCCGGGGCCCCAAAATAGTGAGTAATTGTCCACGAAAAGGGCCAGAATTGGCCAAAACTACTAGTATTGATGACCGACATGTAAACGCACCCCGCGGTTCGTTAATCGTGGAAATCACACCGGGGCCCCAAAACAGTGAGTGTTGATGACCGACACCAAAACGCACCTTGGGGTTCAACAACTATGGAAATCGCTTTGGGACCCCTAAATGGTGAGTAATAGCTCACGAATCGCGTCAGAATTGGCCAAAACTGTGAGTGTTGACGACAGACACGCAAACGCACTCCGGGGATTGTCAATCGTGGAAATCGCTTTGGGACGCCCAAACGGTGAGTAATAGTGCACGAAACGGACAAGAATTGGCCAAAATTGTGAGTGTTTATGACCGACACGTAAACGCACCCCGGAGTTCGTCAATCGTGGAAATCACTCCAGGACCCCAAAACTAAGTAATAATGCAAGGAATGGTCCAAAATCGGCCCAAAGTGCGCTTGTTGATGATCGACATGTAAGCGCACCATGGGGTTAACCAACCGTGGAAATCACTTTGGGGCCCCAAAACGGTGAGTAATAGTCCATGAAATGGGCCAGCATCCGCCAAAACTGTGAGTGTTGATGACCGACACGTAAACGGACCATAGGGTTCAACCACTATGGAATCGCTTCGGGACCCCTAAATGATGAGTAGTAGTCCACGAATCGCTTCGGAATTGACCAAAACTGTGAGTGTTGACGACAGAGACGCAACCGCACCTCGGGGATTGTAAATCGTGGAAATCGCTCTAGGACGCCAAAACGGTGAGTAATAGTACACGAAACGGACCAGAAATTGGCAAAAATTGTGAGTGTCATTGACCGACACGTAAACGCACCATTGGGTTCGTAAATCGTGGAAATCACGCTTGGACCTAAAAACAGAGTAATAGTCCAAGAAACGGGCCAGAACCGGCCAAAACTGCGAGTGTTGATGACCGACACGTAAATGCACCCTGCGGTTCGTTAACCGTGGAAATCACTCCGGTGCCCCAAAACAGTGAGTAATAGTCCATGAAACAGGCCAGAATCAGCCAAAACTGTGAGTGTTGATGACTAACACGTAAGTGCGCCTTGGGATTCAACAACTATGGAAATCACTTCAGGACCAGAAAACGGTGACTAAAAATCCACAAAACGCGTTAGAATTGGCCAAAACTGTGAGTGTTCATAACCGACACGTAAGCGCACCCGGGGGTTCGTTAATCGTGGAAATCATTCCGGGGCCCCAAAATAGTGAGTAATTGTCCACGAAAAGGGCCAGAATTGGCCAAAACTACTAGTATTGATGACCGACATGTAAACGCACCCCGCGGTTCGTTAATCGTGGAAATCACACCGGGGCCCCAAAACAGTGAGTGTTGATGACCGACACCAAAACGCACCTTGGGGTTCAACAACTATGGAAATCGCTTTGGGACCCCTAAATGGTGAGTAATAGCTCACGAATCGCGTCAGAATTGGCCAAAACTGTGAGTGTTGACGACAGACACGCAAACGCACTCCGGGGATTGTCAATCGTGGAAATCGCTTTGGGACGCCCAAACGGTGAGTAATAGTGCACGAAACGGACAAGAATTGGCCAAAATTGTGAGTGTTTATGACCGACACGTAAACGCACCCCGGAGTTCGTCAATCGTGGAAATCACTCCAGGACCCCAAAACTAAGTAATAATGCAAGGAATGGTCCAAAATCGGCCCAAAGTGCGCTTGTTGATGATCGACATGTAAGCGCACCATGGGGTTAACCAACCGTGGAAATCACTTTGGGGCCCCAAAACGGTGAGTAATAGTCCATGAAATGGGCCAGCATCCGCCAAAACTGTGAGTGTTGATGACCGACACGTAAACGGACCATAGGGTTCAACCACTATGGAATCGCTTCGGGACCCCTAAATGATGAGTAGTAGTCCACGAATCGCTTCGGAATTGACCAAAACTGTGAGTGTTGACGACAGAGACGCAACCGCACCCCGGGGATTGTAAATCGTGGAAATCGCTCTAGGACGCCAAAACGGTGAGTAATAGTACACGAAACGGACCAGAAATTGGCAAAAATTGTGAGTGTCATTGACCGACACGTAAACGCACCATTGGGTTCGTAAATCGTGGAAATCACGCTTGGACCTAAAAACAGAGTAATAGTCCAAGAAACGGGCCAGAACCGGCCAAAACTGCGAGTGTTGATGACCGACACGTAAATGCACCCTGCGGTTCGTTAACCGTGGAAATCACTCCGGTGCCCCAAAACAGTGAGTAATAGTCCATGAAACAGGCCAGAATCAGCCAAAACTGTGAGTGTTGATGACTAACACGTAAGTGCGCCTTGGGATTCAACAACTATGGAAATCACTTCAGGACCAGAAAACGGTGACTAAAAGTCCACAAAACGCGTTAGAATTGGCCAAAACTGTGAGCGTTCATAACCGACACGTAAGCGCACCCGGGGGTTCGTTAATCATGGAAATCATTCCGGGGCCCCAAAATAGTGAGTAATTGTCCACGAAAAGGGCCAGAATTGGCCAAAACTACTAGTATTGATGACCGACATGTAAACGCACCCCGCGGTTCGTTAATCGTGGAAATCACACCGGGGCCCCAAAACAGTGAGTGTTGATGACCGACACCAAAACGCACCTTGGGGTTCAACAACTATGGAAATCGCTTTGGGACCCCTAAATGGTGAGTAATAGCTCACGAATCGCGTCAGAATTGGCCAAAACTGTGAGTGTTGATGACAGACACGCAAACGCACTCTGGGGATTGTCAATCGTGGAAATCGCTTTGGGACGCCCAAACGGTGAGTAATAGTGCACGAAACGGACAAGAATTGGCCAAAATTGTGAGTGTTTATGACCGACACGTAAACGCACCCCGGAGTTCGTCAATCGTGGAAATCACTCCAGGACCCCAAAACTAAGTAATAATGCAAGGAATGGTCCAAAATCGGCCCAAAGTGCGCTTGTTGATGATCGACATGTAAGCGCACCATGGGGTTAACCAACCGTGGAAATCACTTTGGGGCCCCAAAACGGTGAGTAATAGTCCATGAAATGGGCCAGCATCCGCCAAAACTGTGAGTGTTGATGACCGACACGTAAACGGACCATAGGGTTCAACCACTATGGAATCGCTTCGGGACCCCTAAATGATGAGTAGTAGTCCACGAATCGCTTCGGAATTGACCAAAACTGTGAGTGTTGACGACAGAGACGCAACCGCACCCCGGGGATTGTAAATCGTGGAAATCGCTCTAGGACGCCAAAACGGTGAGTAATAGTACACGAAACGGACCAGAAATTGGCAAAAATTGTGAGTGTCATTGACCGACACGTAAACGCACCATTGGGTTCGTAAATCGTGGAAATCACGCTTGGACCTAAAAACAGAGTAATAGTCCAAGAAACGGGCCAGAACCGGCCAAAACTGCGAGTGTTGATGACCGACACGTAAATGCACCCTGCGGTTCGTTAACCGTGGAAATCACTCCGGTGCCCCAAAACAGTGAGTAATAGTCCATGAAACAGGCCAGAATCAGCCAAAACTGTGAGTGTTGATGACTAACACGTAAGTGCGCCTTGGGATTCAACAACTATGGAAATCACTTCAGGACCAGAAAACGGTGACTAAAAGTCCACAAAACGCGTTAGAATTGGCCAAAACTGTGAGCGTTCATAACCGACACGTAAGCGCACCCGGGGGTTCGTTAATCATGGAAATCATTCCGGGGCCCCAAAATAGTGAGTAATTGTCCACGAAAAGGGCCAGAATTGGCCAAAACTACTAGTATTGATGACCGACATGTAAACGCACCCCGCAGTTCGTTAATCGTGGAAATCACACCGGGGCCCCAAAACAGTGAGTGTTGATGACCGACACCAAAACGCACCTTGGGGTTCAACAACTATGGAAATCGCTTTGGGACCCCTAAATGGTGAGTAATAGCTCACGAATCGCGTCAGAATTGGCCAAAACTGTGAGTGTTGACGACAGACACGCAAACGCACTCCGGGGATTGTCAATCGTGGAAATCGCTTTGGGACGCCCAAACGGTGAGTAATAGTGCACGAAACGGACAAGAATTGGCCAAAATTGTGAGTGTTTATGACCGACACGTAAACGCACCCCGGAGTTCGTCAATCGTGGAAATCACTCCAGGACCCCAAAACTAAGTAATAATGCAAGGAATGGTCCAAAATCGGCCCAAAGTGCGCTTGTTGATGATCGACATGTAAGCGCACCATGGGGTTAACCAACCGTGGAAATCACTTTGGGGCCCCAAAACGGTGAGTAATAGTCCATGAAATGGGCCAGCATCCGCCAAAACTGTGAGTGTTGATGACCGACACGTAAACGAACCATAGGGTTCAACCACTATGGAATCGCTTCGGGACCCCTAAATGATGAGTAGTAGTCCACGAATCGCTTCGGAATTGACCAAAACTGTGAGTGTTGACGACAGAGACGCAACCGCACCCCGGGGATTGTAAATCGTGGAAATCGCTCTAGGACGCCAAAACGGTGAGTAATAGTACACGAAACGGACCAGAAATTGGCAAAAATTGTGAGTGTCATTGACCGACACGTAAACGCACCATTGGGTTCGTAAATCGTGGAAATCACGCTTGGACCTAAAAACAGAGTAATAGTCCAAGAAACGGGCCAGAACCGGCCAAAACTGCGAGTGTTGATGACCGACACGTAAATGCACCCTGCGGTTCGTTAACCGTGGAAATCACTCCGGTGCCCCAAAACAGTGAGTAATAGTCCATGAAACAGGCCAGAATCAGCCAAAACTGTGAGTGTTGATGACTAACACGTAAGTGCGCCTTGGGATTCAACAACTATGGAAATCACTTCAGGACCAGAAAACGGTGACTAAAAGTCCACAAAACGCGTTAGAATTGGCCAAAACTGTGAGCGTTCATAACCGACACGTAAGCGCACCCGGGGGTTCGTTAATCATGGAAATCATTCCGGGGCCCCAAAATAGTGAGTAATTGTCCACGAAAAGGGCCAGAATTGGCCAAAACTACTAGTATTGATGACCGACATGTAAACGCACCCCGCGGTTCGTTAATCGTGGAAATCACACCGGGGCCCCAAAACAGTGAGTGTTGATGACCGACACCAAAACGCACCTTGGGGTTCAACAACTATGGAAATCGCTTTGGGACCCCTAAATGGTGAGTAATAGCTCACGAATCGCGTCAGAATTGGCCAAAACTGTGAGTGTTGACGACAGACACGCAAACGCACTCCGGGGATTGTCAATCGTGGAAATCGCTTTGGGACGCCCAAACGGTGAGTAATAGTGCACGAAACGGACAAGAATTGGCCAAAATTGTGAGTGTTTATGACCGACACGTAAACGCACCCCGGAGTTCGTCAATCGTGGAAATCACTCCAGGACCCCAAAACTAAGTAATAATGCAAGGAATGGTCCAAAATCGGCCCAAAGTGCGCTTGTTGATGATCGACATGTAAGCGCACCATGGGGTTAACCAACCGTGGAAATCACTTTGGGGCCCCAAAACGGTGAGTAATAGTCCATGAAATTGGCCAGCATCCGCCAAAACTGTGAGTGTTGATGACCGACACTTAAACGGACCATAGGGTTCAACCACTATGGAATCGCTTCGGGACCCCTAAATGATGAGTAGTAGTCCACGAATCGCTTCGGAATTGACCAAAACTGTGAGTGTTGACGACAGAGACGCAACCGCACCCCGGGGATTGTAAATCGTGGAAATCGCTCTAGGACGCCAAAACGGTGAGTAATAGTACACGAAACGGACCAGAAATTGGCAAAAATTGTGAGTGTCATTGACCGACACGTAAACGCACCATTGGGTTCGTAAATCGTGGAAATCACGCTTGGACCTAAAAACAGAGTAATAGTCCAAGAAACGGGCCAGAACCGGCCAAAACTGCGAGTGTTGATGACCGACACGTAAATGCACCCTGCGGTTCGTTAACCGTGGAAATCACTCCGGTGCCCCAAAACAGTGAGTAATAGTCCATGAAACAGGCCAGAATCAGCCAAAACTGTGAGTGTTGATGACTAACACGTAAGTGCGCCTTGGGATTCAACAACTATGGAAATCACTTCAGGACCAGAAAACGGTGACTAAAAGTCCACAAAACGCGTTAGAATTGGCCAAAACTGTGAGCGTTCATAACCGACACGTAAGCGCACCCGGGGGTTCGTTAATCATGGAAATCATTCCGGGGCCCCAAAATAGTGAGTAATTGTCCACGAAAAGGGCCAGAATTGGCCAAAACTACTAGTATTGTTGACCGACATGTAAACGCACCCCGCGGTTCGTTAATCGTGGAAATCACACCGGGGCCCCAAAACAGTGAGTGTTGATGACCGACACCAAAACGCACCTTGGGGTTCAACAACTATGGAAATCGCTTTGGGACCCCTAAATGGTGAGTAATAGCTCACGAATCGCGTCAGAATTGGCCAAAACTGTGAGTGTTGACGACAGACACGCAAACGCACTCCGGGGATTGTCAATCGTGGAAATCGCTTTGGGACGCCCAAACGGTGAGTAATAGTGCACGAAACGGACAAGAATTGGCCAAAATTGTGAGTGTTTATGACCGACACATAAACGCACCCCGGAGTTCGTCAATCGTGGAAATCACTCCAGGACCCCAAAACTAAGTAATAATGCAAGGAATGGTCCAAAATCGGCCCAAAGTGCGCTTGTTGATGATCGACATGTAAGCGCACCATGGGGTTAACCAACCGTGGAAATCACTTTGGGGCCCCAAAACGGTGAGTAATAGTCCATGAAATGGGCCAGCATCCGCCAAAACTGTGAGTGTTGATGACCGACACGTAAACGGACCATAGGGTTCAACCACTATGGAATCGCTTCGGGACCCCTAAATGATGAGTAGTAGTCCACGAATCGCTTCGGAATTGACCAAAACTGTGAGTGTTGACGACAGAGACGCAACCGCACCCCGGGGATTGTAAATCGTGGAAATCGCTCTAGGACGCCAAAACGGTGAGTAATAGTACACGAAACGGACCAGAAATTGGCAAAAATTGTGAGTGTCATTGACCGACACGTAAACGCACCATTGGGTTCGTAAATCGTGGAAATCACGCTTGGACCTAAAAACAGAGTAATAGTCCAAGAAACGGGCCAGAACCGGCCAAAACTGCGAGTGTTGATGACCGACACGTAAATGCACCCTGCGGTTCGTTAACCGTGGAAATCACTCCGGTGCCCCAAAACAGTGAGTAATAGTCCATGAAACAGGCCAGAATCAGCCAAAACTGTGAGTGTTGATGACTAACAGGTAAGTGCGCCTTGGGATTCAACAACTATGGAAATCACTTCAGGACCAGAAAACGGTGACTAAAAGTCCACAAAACGCGTTAGAATTGGCCAAAACTGTGAGTGTTCATAACCGACACGTAAGCGCACCCGGGGGTTCGTTAATCGTGGAAATCATTCTGCGGCCCCAAAATAGTGAGTAATTGTCCACGAAAAGGGCCAGAATTGGCCAAAACTACTAGTATTGATGACCGACATGTAAACGCACCCCGTGGTTCGTTAATCGTGGAAATCACACCGGGGCCCCAAAACAGTGAGTGTCGATGACCGACACCAAAACGCACCTTGGGGTTCAACAACTATGGAAATTGCTTTGGGACCCCTAAATGGTGAGTCATAGCTCACGAATCGCGTCAGAATTGGCCAAAATTGTGAGTGTTGACGACAGACACGCAAACGCACTCCGGGGATTGTCAATCGTGGAAATCGCTCTGGGACGCCCAAACGGTGAGTAATAGTGCACGAAACGGACAAGAATTGGCCAAAATTGTGAGTGTTTATGACCGACACGTAAACGCACCCCGGAGTTCGTCAATCGTGGAAATCACTCCAGGACCCCAAAACTAAGTAATAATGCAAGAAATGGTCCAAAATCGGCCGAAAGTGCGCTTGTTGATGATCGACATGTAAGCGCACCATGGGGTTAACCAACCGTGGAAATCACTTTGGGGCCCCAAAACGGTGAGTAATAGTCCATGAAATGGGCCAGCATCGGCCAAAACTGTGAGTGTTGATGACCGACACGTAAACGGACCATAGGGTTCAACCACTATGGAATCGCTTCGGGACCCCTAAATGATGAGTAGTAGTCCACGAATCGCGTCGGAATTGACCAAAACTGTGAGTGTTGACGACAGAGATGCAACCGCACCCCGGGGATTTTAAATCGTGGAAATCGCTCTAGGACGCCAAAAGGTGAGTAATAGTACACGAAACGGACCAGAAATTGGCAAAAATTGTGAGTGTCATTGACCGACACGTAAACGCACCACTGGGTTCGTAAATCGTGGAAATCACGCTTGGACCTAAAAACAGAGTAATAGTCCAAGAAACGGGCCAGAACCGGCCAAAACTGCGAGTGTTGATGACCGACACGTAAATGCACCCTGCGGTTCGTTAACCGTGGAAATCACTCCGGTGCCCCAAAACAGTGAGTAATAGTCCATGAAACAGGCCAGAATCAGCCAAAACTGTGAGTGTTGATGACTAACACGTAAGTGCGCCTTGGGGTTCAACAACTATGGAAATCACTTCAGGACCAGAAGTCCACAAAACGCGTTAGAATTGGCCAAAACTGTGAGCGTTCATAACCGACACGTAAGCGCACCCGGGGGTTCGTTAATCATGGAAATCATTCCGGGGCCCCAAAATAGTGAGTAATTGTCCACGAAAAGGGCCAGAATTGGCCAAAACTACTAGTATGGATGACCGACATGTAAACGCACCCCGCGGTTCGTTAATCGTGGAAATCACACCGGGGCCCCAAAACAGTGAGTGTTGATGACCGACACCAAAACGCACCTTGGGGTTCAACAACTATGGAAATCGCTTTGGGACCCCTAAATGGTGAGTAATAGCTCACGAATCGCGTCAGAATTGGCCAAAACTGTGAGTGTTGACGACAGACACGCAAACGCACTCCGGGGATTGTCAATCGTGGAAATCGCTCTGGGACGCCCAAACGGTGAGTAATAGTGCACGAAACGGACAAGAATTGGCCAAAATTGTGAGTGTTTATGACCGACACGTAAACGCACCCCGGAGTTCGTCAATCGTGGAAATCACTCCAGGACCCCAAAACTAAGTAATAATGCAAGAAATGGTCCAAAATCGGCCGAAAGTGCGCTTGTTGATGATCGACATGTAAGCGCACCATGGGGTTAACCAACCGTGGAAATCACTTTGGGGCCCCAAAACGGTGAGTAATAGTCCATGAAATGGGCCAGCATCGGCCAAAACTGTGAGTGTTGATGACCGACACGTAAACGGACCATAGGGTTCAACCACTATGGAATCGCTTCGGGACCCCTAAATGATGAGTAGTAGTCCACGAATCGCGTCGGAATTGACCAAAACTGTGAGTGTTGACGACAGAGACGCAACCGCACCCCGGGGATTGTAAATCGTGGAAATCGCTCTAGGACGCCAAAACGGTGAGTAATAGTACACGAAACGGACCAGAAATTGGCAAAAATTGTGAGTGTCATTGACCGACACGTAAACGCACCACTGGGTTCGTAAATCGTGGAAATCACGCTTGGACCTAAAAACAGAGTAATAGTCCAAGAAACGGGCCAGAACCGGCCAAAACTGCGAGTGTTGATGACCGACACGTAAATGCACCCTGCGGTTCGTTAACCGTGGAAATCACTCCGGTGCCCCAAAACAGTGAGTAATAGTCCATGAAACAGGCCAGAATCAGCCAAAACTGTGAGTGTTGATGACTAACACGTAAGTGCGCCTTGGGATTCAACAACTATGGAAATCACTTCAGGACCAGAAGTCCACAAAACGCGTTAGAATTGGCCAAAACTGTGAGCGTTCATAACCGACACGTAAGCGCACCCGGGGGTTCGTTAATCATGGAAATCATTCCGGGGCCCCAAAATAGTGAGTAATTGTCCACGAAAAGGGCCAGAATTGGCCAAAACTACTAGTATGGATGACCGACATGTAAACGCACCCCGCGGTTCGTTAATCGTGGAAATCACACCGGGGCCCCAAAACAGTGAGTGTTGATGACCGACACCAAAACGCACCTTGGGGTTCAACAACTATGGAAATCGCTTTGGGACCCCTAAATGGTGAGTAATAGCTCACGAATCGCGTCAGAATTGGCCAAAACTGTGAGTGTTGACGACAGACACGCAAACGCACTCCGGGGATTGTCAATCGTGGAAATCGCTCTGGGACGCCCAAACGGTGAGTAATAGTGCACGAAACGGACAAGAATTGGCCAAAATTGTGAGTGTTTATGACCGACACGTAAACGCACCCCGGAGTTCGTCAATCGTGGAAATCACTCCAGGACCCCAAAACTAAGTAATAATGCAAGAAATGGTCCAAAATCGGCCGAAAGTGCGCTTGTTGATGATCGACATGTAAGCGCACCATGGGGTTAACCAACCGTGGAAATCACTTTGGGGCCCCAAAACGGTGAGTAATAGTCCATGAAATGGGCCAGCATCGGCCAAAACTGTGAGTGTTCATGACCGACACGTAAACGGACCATAGGGTTCAACCACTATGGAATCGCTTCGGGACCCCTAAATGATGAGTAGTAGTCCACGAATCGCGTCGGAATTGACCAAAACTGTGAGTGTTGACGACAGAGACGCAACCGCACCCCGGGGATTGTAAATCGTGGAAATCGCTCTAGGACGCCAAAACGGTGAGTAATAGTACACGAAACGGACCAGAAATTGGCAAAAATTGTGAGTGTCATTGACCGACACATAAACGCACCACTGGGTTCGTAAATCGTGGAAATCACGCTTGGACCTAAAAACAGAGTAATAGTCCAAGAAACGGGCCAGAACCGGCCAAAACTGCGAGTGTTGATGACCGACACGTAAATGCACCCTGCGGTTCGTTAACCGTGGAAATCACTCCGGTGCCCCAAAACAGTGAGTAATAGTCCATGAAACAGGCCAGAATCAGCCAAAACTGTGAGTGTTGATGACTAACACGTAAGTGCGCCTTGGGATTCAACAACTATGGAAATCACTTCAGGACCAGAAGTCCACAAAACGCGTTAGAATTGGCCAAAACTGTGAGCGTTCATAACCGACACGTAAGCGCACCCGGGGGTTCGTTAATCATGGAAATCATTCCGGGGCCCCAAAATAGTGAGTAATTGTCCACGAAAAGGGCCAGAATTGGCCAAAACTACTAGTATTGATGACCGACATGTAAACGCACCCCGCGGTTCGTTAATCGTGGAAATCACACCGGGGCCCCAAAACAGTGAGTGTTGATGACCGACACCAAAACGCACCTTGGGGTTCAACAACTATGGAAATCGCTTTGGGACCCCTAAATGGTGAGTAATAGCTCACGAATCGCGTCAGAATTGGCCAAAACTGTGAGTGTTGATGACAGACACGCAAACGCACTCCGGGGATTGTCAATCGTGGAAATCGCTCTGGGACGCCCAAACGGTGAGTAATAGTGCACGAAACGGACAAGAATTGGCCAAAATTGTGAGTGTTTATGACCGACACGTAAACGCACCCCGGAGTTCGTCAATCGTGGAAATCACTCCAGGACCCCAAAACTAAGTAATAATGCAAGAAATGGTCCAAAATCGGCCGAAAGTGCGCTTGTTGATGATCGACATGTAAGCGCACCATGGGGTTAACCAACCGTGGAAATCACTTTGGGGCCCCAAAACGGTGAGTAATAGTCCATGAAATGGGCCAGCATCGGCCAAAACTGTGAGTGTTCATGACCGACACGTAAACGGACCATAGGGTTCAACCACTATGGAATCGCTTCGGGACCCCTAAATGATGAGTAGTAGTCCACGAATCGCGTCGGAATTGACCAAAACTGTGAGTGTTGACGACAGAGACGCAACCGCACCCCGGGGATTGTAAATCGTGGAAATCGCTCTAGGACGCCAAAACGGTGAGTAATAGTACACGAAACGGACCAGAAATTGGCAAAAATTGTGAGTGTCACTGACCGACACATAAACGCACCACTGGGTTCGTAAATCGTGGAAATCACGCTTGGACCTAAAAACAGAGTAATAGTCCAAGAAACGGGCCAGAACCGGCCAAAACTGCGAGTGTTGATGATCGACACGTAAATGCACCCTGCGGTTCGTTAACCGTGGAAATCACTCCGGTGCCCCAAAACAGTGAGTAATAGTCCATGAAACAGGCCAGAATCAGCCAAAACTGTGAGTGTTGATGACTAACACGTAAGTGCGCCTTGGGATTCAACAACTATGGAAATCACTTCAGGACCAGAAGTCCACAAAACGCGTTAGAATTGGCCAAAACTGTGAGCGTTCATAACCGACACGTAAGCGCACCCGGGGGTTCGTTAATCATGGAAATCATTCCGGGGCCCCAAAATAGTGAGTAATTGTCCACGAAAAGGGCCAGAATTGGCCAAAACTACTAGTATTGATGACCGACATGTAAACGCACCCCGCGGTTCGTTAATCGTGGAAATCACACCGGGGCCCCAAAACAGTGAGTGTTGATGACCGACACCAAAACGCACCTTGGGGTTCAACAACTATGGAAATTGCTTTGGGACCCCTAAATGGTGAGTAATAGCTCACGAATCGCGTCAGAATTGGCCAAAACTGTGAGTGTTGATGACAGACACGCAAACGCACTCCGGGGATTGTCAATCGTGGAAATCGCTCTGGGACGCCCAAACGGTGAGTAATAGTGCACGAAACGGACAAGAATTGGCCAAAATTGTGAGTGTTTATGACCGACACGTAAACGCACCCCGGAGTTCGTCAATCGTGGAAATCACTCCAGGACCCCAAAACTAAGTAATAATGCAAGAAATGGTCCAAAATCGGCCGAAAGTGCGCTTGTTGATGATCGACATGTAAGCGCACCATGGGGTTAACCAACCGTGGAAATCACTTTGGGGCCCCAAAACGGTGAGTAATAGTCCATGAAATGGGCCAGCATCGGCCAAAACTGTGAGTGTTCATGACCGACACGTAAACGGACCATAGGGTTCAACCACTATGGAATCGCTTCGGGACCCCTAAATGATGAGTAGTAGTCCACGAATCGCGTCGGAATTGACCAAAACTGTGAGTGTTGACGACAGAGACGCAACCGCACCCCGGGGATTGTAAATCGTGGAAATCGCTCTAGGACGCCAAAACGGTGAGTAATAGTACACGAAACGGACCAGAAATTGGCAAAAATTGTGAGTGTCACTGACCGACACATAAACGCACCACTGGGTTCGTAAATCGTGGAAATCACGCTTGGACCTAAAAACAGAGTAATAGTCCAAGAAACGGGCCAGAACCGGCCAAAACTGCGAGTGTTGATGACCGACACGTAAATGCACCCTGCGGTTCGTTAACCGTGGAAATCACTCCGGTGCCCCAAAACAGTGAGTAATAGTCCATGAAACAGGCCAGAATCAGCCAAAACTGTGAATGTTGATGACTAACACGTAAGTGCGCCTTGGGATTCAACAACTATGGAAATCACTTCAGGACCAGAAGTCCACAAAACGCGTTAGAATTGGCCAAAACTGTGAGCGTTCATAACCGACACGTAAGCGCACCCGGGGGTTCGTTAATCATGGAAATCATTCCGGGGCCCCAAAATAGTGAGTAATTGTCCACGAAAAGGGCCAGAATTGGCCAAAACTACTAGTATTGATGACCGACATGTAAACGCACCCCGCGGTTCGTTAATCGTGGAAATCACACCGGGGCCCCAAAACAGTGAGTGTTGATGACCGACACCAAAACGCACCTTGGGGTTCAACAACTATGGAAATCGCTTTGGGACCCCTAAATGGTGAGTAATAGCTCACGAATCGCGTCAGAATTGGCCAAAACTGTGAGTGTTGATGACAGACACGCAAACGCACTCCGGGGATTGTCAATCGTGGAAATCGCTCTGGGACGCCCAAACGGTGAGTAATAGTGCACGAAACGGACAAGAATTGGCCAAAATTGTGAGTGTTTATGACCGACACGTAAACGCACCCCGGAGTTCGTCAATCGTGGAAATCACTCCAGGACCCCAAAACTAAGTAATAATGCAAGAAATGGTCCAAAATCGGCCGAAAGTGCGCTTGTTGATGATCGACATGTAAGCGCACCATGGGGTTAACCAACCGTGGAAATCACTTTGGGGCCCCAAAACGGTGAGTAATAGTCCATGAAATGGGCCAGCATCGGCCAAAACTGTGAGTGTTCATGACCGACACGTAAATGGACCATAGGGTTCAACCACTATGGAATCGCTTCGGGACCCCTAAATGATGAGTAGTAGTCCACGAATCGCGTCGGAATTGACCAAAACTGTGAGTGTTGACGACAGAGACGCAACCGCACCCCGGGGATTGTAAATCGTGGAAATCGCTCTAGGACGCCAAAACGGTGAGTAATAGTACACGAAACGGACCAGAAATTGGCAAAAATTGTGAGTGTCATTGACCGACACATAAACGCACCACTGGGTTCGTAAATCGTGGAAATCACGCTTGGACCTAAAAACAGAGTAATAGTCCAAGAAACGGGCCAGAACCGGCCAAAACTGCGAGTGTTGATGACCGACACGTAAATGCACCCTGCGGTTCGTTAACCGTGGAAATCACTCCGGTGCCCCAAAACAGTAAGTAATAGTCCATGAAACAGGCCAGAATCAGCCAAAACTGTGAGTGTTGATGACTAACACGTAAGTGCGCCTTGGGATTCAACAACTATGGAAATCACTTCAGGACCAGAAGTCCACAAAACGCGTTAGAATTGGCCAAAACTGTGAGCGTTCATAACCGACACGTAAGCGCACCCGGGGGTTCGTTAATCATGGAAATCATTCCGGGGCCCCAAAATAGTGAGTAATTGTCCACGAAAAGGGCCAGAATTGGCCAAAACTACTAGTATTGATGACCGACATGTAAACGCACCCCGCGGTTCGTTAATCGTGGAAATCACACCGGGGCCCCAAAACAGTGAGTGTTGATGACCGACACCAAAACGCACCTTGGGGTTCAACAACTATGGAAATCACTTTGGGACCCCTAAATGGTGAGTAATAGCTCACGAATCGCGTCAGAATTGGCCAAAACTGTGAGTGTTGACGACAGACACGCAAACGCACTCCGGGGATTGTCAATCGTGGAAATCGCTCTGGGACGCCCAAACGGTGAGTAATAGTGCACGAAACGGACAAGAATTGGCCAAAATTGTGAGTGTTTATGACCGACACGTAAACGCACCCCGGAGTTCGTCAATCGTGGAAATCACTCCAGGACCCCAAAACTAAGTAATAATGCAAGGAATGGTCCAAAATCGGCCGAAAGTGCGCTTGTTTATGGTCGACATGTAAGCGCACCATGGGGTTAACCAACCGTGGAAATCACTTTGGGGCCCCAAAACGGTGAGTAATAGTCCATGAAATGGGCCAGCATCCGCCAAAACTGTAAGTGTTGATGACCGACACGTAAACGGACCATAGGGTTCAACCACTATGGAATCGCTTCGGGACCCCTAAATGATGAGTAGTAGTCCACGAATCGCGTCGGAATTGACCAAAACTGTGAGTGTTGACGACAGAGACGCAACCGCACCCCGGGGATTGTAAATCGTGGAAATCGCTCTAGGACGCCAAAACGGTGAGTAATAGTACACGAAACGGACCAGAAATTGGCAAAAATTGTGAGTGTCATTGACCGACACATAAACGCACCACTGGGTTCGTAAATCGTGGAAATCACGCTTGGACCTAAAAACAGAGTAATAGTCCAAGAAACGGGCCAGAACCGGCCAAAACTGCGAGTGTTGATGACCGACACGTAAATGCACCCTGCGGTTCGTTAACCGTGGAAATCACTCCGGTGCCCCAAAACAGTGAGTAATAGTCCATGAAACAGGCCAGAATCAGCCAAAACTGTGAGTGTTGATGACTAACACGTAAGTGCGCCTTGGGATTCAACAACTATGGAAATCACTTCAGGACCAGAAGTCCACAAAACGCGTTAGAATTGGCCAAAACTGTGAGCGTTCATAACCGACACGTAAGCGCACCCGGGGGTTCGTTAATCATGGAAATCATTCCGGGGCCCCAAAATAGTGAGTAATTGTCCACGAAAAGGGCCAGAATTGGCCAAAACTACTAGTATTGATGACCGACATGTAAACGCACCCCGCGGTTCGTTAATCGTGGAAATCACACCGGGGCCCCAAAACAGTGAGTGTTGATGACCGACACCAAAACGCACCTTGGGGTTCAACAACTATGGAAATCGCTTTGGGACCCCTAAATGGTGAGTAATAGCTCACGAATCGCGTCAGAATTGGCCAAAACTGTGAGTGTTGACGACAGACACGCAAACGCACTCCGGGGATTGTCAATCGTGGAAATCGCTTTGGGACGCCCAAACGGTGAGTAATAGTGCACGAAACGGACAAGAATTGGCCAAAATTGTGAGTGTTTATGACCGACACGTAAACGCACCCCGGAGTTCGTCAATCGTGGAAATCACTCCAGGACCCCAAAACTAAGTAATAATGCAAGGAATGGTCCAAAATCGGCCCAAAGTGCGCTTGTTGATGGTCGACATGTAAGCGCACCATGGGGTTAACCAACCGTGGAAAACACTTTGGGGCCCCAAAACGGTGAGTAATAGTCCATGAAATGGGCCAGCATCCGCCAAAACTGTAAGTGTTGATGACCGACACGTAAACGGACCATAGGGTTCAACCACTATGGAATCGCTTCGGGACCCCTAAATGATGAGTAGTAGTCCACGAATCGCGTCGGAATTGACCAAAACTGTGAGTGTTGACGACAGAGACGCAACCGCACCCCGGGGATTGTAAATCGTGGAAATCGCTCTAGGACGCCAAAACGGTGAGTAATAGTACACGAAACGGACCAGAAATTGGCAAAAATTGTGAGTGTCATTGACCGACACATAAACGCACCACTGGGTTCGTAAATCGTGGAAATCACGCTTGGACCTAAAAACAGAGTAATAGTCCAAGAAACGGGCCAGAACCGGCCAAAACTGCGAGTGTTGATGACCGACACGTAAATGCACCCTGCGGTTCGTTAACCGTGGAAATCACTCCGGTGCCCCAAAACAGTGAGTAATAGTCCATGAAACAGGCCAGAATCAGCCAAAACTGTGAGTGTTGATGACTAACACGTAAGTGCGCCTTGGGATTCAACAACTATGGAAATCACTTCAGGACCAGAAGTCCACAAAACGCGTTAGAATTGGCCAAAACTGTGAGCGTTCATAACCGACACGTAAGCGCACCCGGGGGTTCGTTAATCATGGAAATCATTCCGGGGCCCCAAAATAGTGAGTAATTGTCCACGAAAAGGGCCAGAATTGGCCAAAACTACTAGTATTGATGACCGACATGTAAACGCACCCCGCGGTTCGTTAATCGTGGAAATCACACCGGGGCCCCAAAACAGTGAGTGTTGATGACCGACACCAAAACGCACCTTGGGGTTCAACAACTATGGAAATCGCTTTGGGACCCCTAAATGGTGAGTAATAGCTCACGAATCGCGTCAGAATTGGCCAAAACTGTGAGTGTTGACGACAGACACGCAAACGCACTCCGGGGATTGACAATCGTGGAAATCGCTTTGGGACGCCCAAACGGTGAGTAATAGTGCACGAAACGGACAAGAATTGGCCAAAATTGTGAGTGTTTATGACCGACACGTAAACGCACCCCGGAGTTCGTCAATCGTGGAAATCACTCCAGGACCCCAAAACTAAGTAATAATGCAAGGAATGGTCCAAAATCGGCCCAAAGTGCGCTTGTTGATGATCGACATGTAAGCGCACCATGGGGTTAACCAACCGTGGAAATCACTTTGGGGCCCCAGAACGGTGAGTAATAGTCCATGAAATGGGCCAGCATCGGCCAAAACTGTGAGTGTTCATGACCGACACGTAAACGGACCATAGGGTTCAACCACTATGGAATCGCTTCGGGACCCCTAAATGATGAGTAGTAGTCCACGAATCGCGTCGGAATTGACCAAAACTGTGAGTGTTGACGACAGAGACGCAACCGCACCCCGGGGATTGTAAATCGTGGAAATCGCTCTAGGACGCCAAAACGGTGAGTAATAGTACACGAAACGGACCAGAAATTGGCAAAAATTGTGAGTGTCATTGACCGACACATAAACGCACCACTGGGTTCGTAAATCGTGGAAATCACGCTTGGACCTAAAAACAGAGTAATAGTCCAAGAAACGGGCCAGAACCGGCCAAAACTGCGAGTGTTGATGACCGACACGTAAATGCACCCTGCGGTTCGTTAACCGTGGAAATCACTCCGGTGCCCCAAAACAGTGAGTAATAGTCCATGAAACAGGCCAGAATCAGCCAAAACTGTGAGTGTTGATGACTAACACGTAAGTGCGCCTTGGGATTCAACAACTATGGAAATCACTTCAGGACCAGAAGTCCACAAAACGCGTTAGAATTGGCCAAAACTGTGAGCGTTCATAACCGACACGTAAGCGCACCCGGGGGTTCGTTAATCATGGAAATCATTCCGGGGCCCCAAAATAGTGAGTAATTGTCCACGAAAAGGGCCAGAATTGGCCAAAACTACTAGTATTGATGACCGACATGTAAACGCACCCCGCGGTTCGTTAATCGTGGAAATCACACCGGGGCCCCAAAACAGTGAGTGTTGATGACCGACACCAAAACGCACCTTGGGGTTCAACAACTATGGAAATCGCTTTGGGACCCCTAAATGGTGAGTAATAGCTCACGAATCGCGTCAGAATTGGCCAAAACTGTGAGTGTTGATGACAGACACGCAAACGCACTCCGGGGATTGTCAATCGTGGAAATCGCTCTGGGACGCCCAAACGGTGAGTAATAGTGCACGAAACGGACAAGAATTGGCCAAAATTGTGAGTGTTTATGACCGACACGTAAACGCACCCCGGAGTTCGTCAATCGTGGAAATCACTCCAGGACCCCAAAACTA
This sequence comes from Triticum timopheevii, assembly GCA_963921465.1. Lineage (NCBI taxonomy): Eukaryota > Viridiplantae > Streptophyta > Magnoliopsida > Poales > Poaceae > Triticum > Triticum timopheevii. The sequence continues at coordinate 1,863,378 of OY997270.1, forward strand.
AGTAATAATGCAAGAAATGGTCCAAAATCGGCCGAAAGTGCGCTTGTTGATGATCGACATGTAAGCGCACCATGGGGTTAACCAACCGTGGAAATCACTTTGGGGCCCCAGAACGGTGAGTAATAGTCCATGAAATGGGCCAGCATCGGCCAAAACTGTGAGTGTTCATGACCGACACGTAAACGGACCATAGGGTTCAACCACTATGGAATCGCTTCGGGACCCCTAAATGATGAGTAGTAGTCCACGAATCGCGTCGGAATTGACCAAAACTGTGAGTGTTGACGACAGAGACGCAACCGCACCCCGGGGATTGTAAATCGTGGAAATCGCTCTAGGACGCCAAAACGGTGAGTAATAGTACACGAAATGGACCAGAAATTGGCAAAAATTGTGAGTGTCACTGACCGACACATAAACGCACCACTGGGTTCGTAAATCGTGGAAATCACGCTTGGACCTAAAAACAGAGTAATAGTCCAAGAAACGGGCCAGAACCGGCCAAAACTGCGAGTGTTGATGACCGACACGTAAATGCACCCTGCGGTTCGTTAACCGTGGAAATCACTCCGGTGCCCCAAAACAGTGAGTAATAGTCCATGAAACAGGCCAGAATCAGCCAAAACTGTGAGTGTTGATGACTAACACGTAAGTGCGCCTTGGGATTCAACAACTATGGAAATCACTTCAGGACCAGAAGTCCACAAAACGCGTTAGAATTGGCCAAAACTGTGAGCGTTCATAACCGACACGTAAGCGCACCCGGGGGTTCGTTAATCATGGAAATCATTCCGGGGCCCCAAAATAGTGAGTAATTGTCCACGAAAAGGGCCAGAATTGGCCAAAACTACTAGTATTGATGACCGACATGTAAACGCACCCCGCGGTTCGTTAATCGTGGAAATCACACCGGGGCCCCAAAACAGTGAGTGTTGATGACCGACACCAAAACGCACCTTGGGGTTCAACAACTATGGAAATCGCTTTGGGACCCCTAAATGGTGAGTAATAGCTCACGAATCGCGTCAGAATTGGCCAAAACTGTGAGTGTTGACGACAGACACGCAAACGCACTCCGGGGATTGTCAATCGTGGAAATCGCTCTGGGACGCCCAAACGGTGAGTAATAGTGCACGAAACGGACAAGAATTGGCCAAAATTGTGAGTGTTTATGACCGACACGTAAACGCACCCCGGAGTTCGTCAATCGTGGAAATCACTCCAGGACCCCAAAACTAAGTAATAATGCAAGAAATGGTCCAAAATCGGCCGAAAGTGCGCTTGTTGATGATCGACATGTAAGCGCACCATGGGGTTAACCAACCGTGGAAATCACTTTGGGGCCCCAAAACGGTGAGTAATAGTCCATGAAATGGGCCAGCATCGGCCAAAACTGTGAGTGTTCATGACCGACACGTAAACGGACCATAGGGTTCAACCACTATGGAATCGCTTCGGGACCCCTAAATGATGAGTAGTAGTCCACGAATCGCGTCGGAATTGACCAAAACTGTGAGTGTTGACGACAGAGACGCAACCGCACCCCGGGGATTGTAAATCGTGGAAATCGCTCTAGGACGCCAAAACGGTGAGTAATAGTACACGAAACGGACCAGAAATTGGCAAAAATTGTGAGTGTCATTGACCGACACATAAACGCACCACTGGGTTCGTAAATCGTGGAAATCACGCTTGGACCTAAAAACAGAGTAATAGTCCAAGAAACGGGCCAGAACCGGCCAAAACTGCGAGTGTTGATGACCGACACGTAAATGCACCCTGCGGTTCGTTAACCGTGGAAATCACTCCGGTGCCCCAAAACAGTGAGTAATAGTCCATGAAACAGGCCAGAATCAGCCAAAACTGTGAGTGTTGATGACTAACACGTAAGTGCGCCTTGGGATTCAACAACTATGGAAATCACTTCAGGACCAGAAGTCCACAAAACGCGTTAGAATTGGCCAAAACTGTGAGCGTTCATAACCGACACGTAAGCGCACCCGGGGGTTCGTTAATCATGGAAATCATTCCGGGGCCCCAAAATAGTGAGTAATTGTCCACGAAAAGGGCCAGAATTGGCCAAAACTACTAGTATTGATGACCGACATGTAAACGCACCCCGCGGTTCGTTAATCGTGGAAATCACACCGGGGCCCCAAAACAGTGAGTGTTGATGACCGACACCAAAACGCACCTTGGGGTTCAACAACTATGGAAATCGCTTTGGGACCCCTAAATGGTGAGTAATAGCTCACGAATCGCGTCAGAATTGGCCAAAACTGTGAGTGTTGACGACAGACACGCAAACGCACTCCGGGGATTGTCAATCGTGGAAATCGCTCTGGGACGCCCAAACGGTGAGTAATAGTGCACGAAACGGACAAGAATTGGCCAAAATTGTGAGTGTTTATGACCGACACGTAAACGCACCCCGGAGTTCGTCAATCGTGGAAATCACTCCAGGACCCCAAAACTAAGTAATAATGCAAGGAATGGTCCAAAATCGGCCCAAAGTGCGCTTGTTGATGGTCGACATGTAAGCGCACCATGGGGTTAACCAACCGTGGAAATCACTTTGGGGCCCCAAAACGGTGAGTAATAGTCCATGAAATGGGCCAGCATCCGCCAAAACTGTAAGTGTTGATGACCGACACGTAAACGGACCATAGGGTTCAACCACTATGGAATCGCTTCGGGACCCCTAAATGATGAGTAGTAGTCCACGAATCGCGTCGGAATTGACCAAAACTGTGAGTGTTGACGACAGAGACGCAACCGCACCCCGGGGATTGTAAATCGTGGAAATCGCTCTAGGACGCCAAAACGGTGAGTAATAGTACACGAAACGGACCAGAAATTGGCAAAAATTGTGAGTGTCATTGACCGACACATAAACGCACCACTGGGTTCGTAAATCGTGGAAATCACGCTTGGACCTAAAAACAGAGTAATAGTCCAAGAAACGGGCCAGAACCGGCCAAAACTGCGAGTGTTGATGACCGACACGTAAATGCACCCTGCGGTTCGTTAACCGTGGAAATCACTCCGGTGCCCCAAAACAGTGAGTAATAGTCCATGAAACAGGCCAGAATCAGCCAAAACTGTGAGTGTTGATGACTAACACGTAAGTGCGCCTTGGGATTCAACAACTATGGAAATCACTTCAGGACCAGAAGTCCACAAAACGCGTTAGAATTGGCCAAAACTGTGAGCGTTCATAACCGACACGTAAGCGCACCCGGGGGTTCGTTAATCATGGAAATCATTCCGGGGCCCCAAAATAGTGAGTAATTGTCCACGAAAAGGGCCAGAATTGGCCAAAACTACTAGTATTGATGACCGACATGTAAACGCACCCCGCGGTTCGTTAATCGTGGAAATCACACCGGGGCCCCAAAACAGTGAGTGTTGATGACCGACACCAAAACGCACCTTGGGGTTCAACAACTATGGAAATCGCTTTGGGACCCCTAAATGGTGAGTAATAGCTCACGAATCGCGTCAGAATTGGCCAAAACTGTGAGTGTTGACGACAGACACGCAAACGCACTCCGGGGATTGTCAATCGTGGAAATCGCTCTGGGACGCCCAAACGGTGAGTAATAGTGCACGAAACGGACAAGAATTGGCCAAAATTGTGAGTGTTTATGACCGACACGTAAACGCACCCCGGAGTTCGTCAATCGTGGAAATCACTCCAGGACCCCAAAACTAAGTAATAATGCAAGGAATGGTCCAAAATCGGCCCAAAGTGCGCTTGTTGATGGTCGACATGTAAGCGCACCATGGGGTTAACCAACCGTGGAAATCACTTTGGGGCCCCAAAACGGTGAGTAATAGTCCATGAAATGGGCCAGCATCCGCCAAAACTGTAAGTGTTGATGACCGACACGTAAACGGACCATAGGGTTCAACCACTATGGAATCGCTTCGGGACCCCTAAATGATGAGTAGTAGTCCACGAATCGCGTCGGAATTGACCAAAACTGTGAGTGTTGACGACAGAGACGCAACCGCACCCCGGGGATTGTAAATCGTGGAAATCGCTCTAGGACGCCAAAACGGTGAGTAATAGTACACGAAACGGACCAGAAATTGGCAAAAATTGTGAGTGTCATTGACCGACACATAAACGCACCACTGGGTTCGTAAATCGTGGAAATCACGCTTGGACCTAAAAACAGAGTAATAGTCCAAGAAACGGGCCAGAACCGGCCAAAACTGCGAGTGTTGATGACCGACACGTAAATGCACCCTGCGGTTCGTTAACCGTGGAAATCACTCCGGTGCCCCAAAACAGTGAGTAATAGTCCATGAAACAGGCCAGAATCAGCCAAAACTGTGAGTGTTGATGACTAACACGTAAGTGCGCCTTGGGATTCAACAACTATGGAAATCACTTCAGGACCAGAAGTCCACAAAACGCGTTAGAATTGGCCAAAACTGTGAGCGTTCATAACCGACACGTAAGCGCACCCGGGGGTTCGTTAATCATGGAAATCATTTCGGGGCCCCAAAATAGTGAGTAATTGTCCACGAAAAGGGCCAGAATTGGCCAAAACTACTAGTATTGATGACCGACATGTAAACGCACCCCGCGGTTCGTTAATCGTGGAAATCACACCGGGGCCCCAAAACAGTGAGTGTTGATGACCGACACCAAAACGCACCTTGGGGTTCAACAACTATGGAAATCACTTTGGGACCCCTAAATGGTGAGTAATAGCTCACGAATCGCGTCAGAATTGGCCAAAACTGTGAGTGTTGACGACAGACACGCAAACGCACTCCGGGGATTGTCAATCGTGGAAATCGCTCTGGGACGCCCAAACGGTGAGTAATAGTGCACGAAACGGACAAGAATTGGCCAAAATTGTGAGTGTTTATGACCGACACGTAAACGCACCCCGGAGTTCGTCAATCGTGGAAATCACTCCAGGACCCCAAAACTAAGTAATAATGCAAGGAATGGTCCAAAATCGGCCCAAAGTGCGCTTGTTTATGGTCGACATGTAAGCGCACCATGGGGTTAACCAACCGTGGAAATCACTTTGGGGCCCCAAAACGGTGAGTAATAGTCCATGAAATGGGCCAGCATCCGCCAAAACTGTAAGTGTTGATGACCGACACGTAAACGGACCATAGGGTTCAACCACTATGGAATCGCTTCGGGACCCCTAAATGATGAGTAGTAGTCCACGAATCGCGTCGGAATTGACCAAAACTGTGAGTGTTGACGACAGAGACGCAACCGCACCCCGGGGATTGTAAATCGTGGAAATCGCTCTAGGACGCCAAAACGGTGAGTAATAGTACACGAAACGGACCAGAAATTGGCAAAAATTGTGAGTGTCATTGACCGACACATAAACGCACCACTGGGTTCGTAAATCGTGGAAATCACGCTTGGACCTAAAAACAGAGTAATAGTCCAAGAAACGGGCCAGAACCGGCCAAAACTGCGAGTGTTGATGACCGACACGTAAATGCACCCTGCGGTTCGTTAACCGTGGAAATCACTCCGGTGCCCCAAAACAGTGAGTAATAGTCCATGAAACAGGCCAGAATCAGCCAAAACTGTGAGTGTTGATGACTAACACGTAAGTGCGCCTTGGGATTCAACAACTATGGAAATCACTTCAGGACCAGAAGTCCACAAAACGCGTTAGAATTGGCCAAAACTGTGAGCGTTCATAACCGACACGTAAGCGCACCCGGGGGTTCGTTAATCATGGAAATCATTCCGGGGCCCCAAAATAGTGAGTAATTGTCCACGAAAAGGGCCAGAATTGGCCAAAACTACTAGTATTGATGACCGACATGTAAACGCACCCCGCGGTTCGTTAATCGTGGAAATCACACCGGGGCCCCAAAACAGTGAGTGTTGATGACCGACACCAAAACGCACCTTGGGGTTCAACAACTATGGAAATCGCTTTGGGACCCCTAAATGGTGAGTAATAGCTCACGAATCGCGTCAGAATTGGCCAAAACTGTGAGTGTTGACGACAGACACGCAAACGCACTCCGGGGATTGACAATCGTGGAAATCGCTTTGGGACGCCCAAACGGTGAGTAATAGTGCACGAAACGGACAAGAATTGGCCAAAATTGTGAGTGTTTATGACCGACACGTAAACGCACCCCGGAGTTCGTCAATCGTGGAAATCACTCCAGGACCCCAAAACTAAGTAATAATGCAAGGAATGGTCCAAAATCGGCCCAAAGTGCGCTTGTTGATGGTCGACATGTAAGCGCACCATGGGGTTAACCAACCGTGGAAAACACTTTGGGGCCCCAAAACGGTGAGTAATAGTCCATGAAATGGGCCAGCATCCGCCAAAACTGTAAGTGTTGATGACCGACAGTAAACGGACCATAGGGTTCAACCACTATGGAATCGCTTCGGGACCCCTAAATGATGAGTAGTAGTCCACGAATCGCGTCGGAATTGACCAAAACTGTGAGTGTTGACGACAGAGACGCAACCGCACCCCGGGGATTGTAAATCGTGGAAATCGCTCTTGGACGCCAAAACGGTGAGTAATAGTACACGAAACGGACCAGAAATTGGCAAAAATTGTGAGTGTCATTGACCGACACATAAACGCACCACTGGGTTCGTAAATCGTGGAAATCACGCTTGGACCTAAAAACAGAGTAATAGTCCAAGAAACGGGCCAGAACCGGCCAAAACTGCGAGTGTTGATGACCGACACGTAAATGCACCCTGCGGTTCGTTAACCGTGGAAATCACTCCGGTGCCCCAAAACAGTGAGTAATAGTCCATGAAACAGGCCAGAATCAGCCAAAACTGTGAGTGTTGATGACTAACACGTAAGTGCGCCTTGGGATTCAACAACTATGGAAATCACTTCAGGACCAGAAGTCCACAAAACGCGTTAGAATTGGCCAAAACTGTGAGCGTTCATAACCGACACGTAAGCGCACCCGGGGGTTCGTTAATCATGGAAATCATTCCGGGGCCCCAAAATAGTGAGTAATTGTCCACGAAAAGGGCCAGAATTGGCCAAAACTACTAGTATTGATGACCGACATGTAAACGCACCCCGCGGTTCGTTAATCGTGGAAATCACACCGGGGCCCCAAAACAGTGAGTGTTGATGACCGACACCAAAACGCACCTTGGGGTTCAACAACTATGGAAATCGCTTTGGGACCCCTAAATGGTGAGTAATAGCTCACGAATCGCGTCAGAATTGGCCAAAACTGTGAGTGTTGATGACAGACACGCAAACGCACTCCGGGGATTGTCAATCGTGGAAATCGCTCTGGGACGCCCAAACGGTGAGTAATAGTGCACGAAACGGACAAGAATTGGCCAAAATTGTGAGTGTTTATGACCGACACGTAAACGCACCCCGGAGTTCGTCAATCGTGGAAATCACTCCAGGACCCCAAAACTAAGTAATAATGCAAGAAATGGTCCAAAATCGGCCGAAAGTGCGCTTGTTGATGATCGACATGTAAGCGCACCATGGGGTTAACCAACCGTGGAAATCACTTTGGGGCCCCAGAACGGTGAGTAATAGTCCATGAAATGGGCCAGCATCGGCCAAAACTGTGAGTGTTCATGACCGACACGTAAACGGACCATAGGGTTCAACCACTATGGAATCGCTTCGGGACCCCTAAATGATGAGTAGTAGTCCACGAATCGCGTCGGAATTGACCAAAACTGTGAGTGTTGACGACAGAGACGCAACCGCACCCCGGGGATTGTAAATCGTGGAAATCGCTCTAGGACGCCAAAACGGTGAGTAATAGTACACGAAACGGACCAGAAATTGGCAAAAATTGTGAGTGTCACTGACCGACACATAAACGCACCACTGGGTTCGTAAATCGTGGAAATCACGCTTGGACCTAAAAGCAGAGTAATAGTCCAAGAAACGGGCCAGAACCGGCCAAAACTGCGAGTGTTGATGACCGACACGTAAATGCACCCTGCGGTTCGTTAACCGTGGAAATCACTCCGGTGCCCCAAAACAGTGAGTAATAGTCCATGAAACAGGCCAGAATCAGCCAAAACTGTGAGTGTTGATGACTAACACGTAAGTGCGCCTTGGGATTCAACAACTATGGAAATCACTTCAGGACCAGAAGTCCACAAAACGCGTTAGAATTGGCCAAAACTGTGAGCGTTCATAACCGACACGTAAGCGCACCCGGGGGTTCGTTAATCATGGAAATCATTCCGGGGCCCCAAAATAGTGAGTAATTGTCCACGAAAAGGGCCAGAATTGGCCAAAACTACTAGTATTGATGACCGACATGTAAACGCACCCCGCGGTTCGTTAATCGTGGAAATCACACCGGGGCCCCAAAACAGTGAGTGTTGATGACCGACACCAAAACGCACCTTGGGGTTCAACAACTATGGAAATCGCTTTGGGACCCCTAAATGGTGAGTAATAGCTCACGAATCGCGTCAGAATTGGCCAAAACTGTGAGTGTTGACGACAGACACGCAAACGCACTCCGGGGATTGTCAATCGTGGAAATCGCTCTGGGACGCCCAAACGGTGAGTAATAGTGCACGAAACGGACAAGAATTGGCCAAAATTGTGAGTGTTTATGACCGACACGTAAACGCACCCCGGAGTTCGTCAATCGTGGAAATCACTCCAGGACCCCAAAACTAAGTAATAATGCAAGAAATGGTCCAAAATCGGCCGAAAGTGCGCTTGTTGATGATCGACATGTAAGCGCACCATGGGGTTAACCAACCGTGGAAATCACTTTGGGGCCCCAAAACGGTGAGTAATAGTCCATGAAATGGGCCAGCATCGGCCAAAACTGTGAGTGTTCATGACCGACACGTAAACGGACCATAGGGTTCAACCACTATGGAATCGCTTCGGGACCCCTAAATGATGAGTAGTAGTCCACGAATCGCGTCGGAATTGACCAAAACTGTGAGTGTTGACGACAGAGACGCAACCGCACCCCGGGGATTGTAAATCGTGGAAATCGCTCTAGGACGCCAAAACGGTGAGTAATAGTACACGAAACGGACCAGAAATTGGCAAAAATTGTGAGTGTCATTGACCGACACATAAACGCACCACTGGGTTCGTAAATCGTGGAAATCACGCTTGGACCTAAAAACAGAGTAATAGTCCAAGAAACGGGCCAGAACCGGCCAAAACTGCGAGTGTTGATGACCGACACGTAAATGCACCCTGCGGTTCGTTAACCGTGGAAATCACTCCGGTGCCCCAAAACAGTGAGTAATAGTCCATGAAACAGGCCAGAATCAGCCAAAACTGTGAGTGTTGATGACTAACACGTAAGTGCGCCTTGGGATTCAACAACTATGGAAATCACTTCAGGACCAGAAGTCCACAAAACGCGTTAGAATTGGCCAAAACTGTGAGCGTTCATAACCGACACGTAAGCGCACCCGGGGGTTCGTTAATCATGGAAATCATTCCGGGGCCCCAAAATAGTGAGTAATTGTCCACGAAAAGGGCCAGAATTGGCCAAAACTACTAGTATTGATGACCGACATGTAAACGCACCCCGCGGTTCGTTAATCGTGGAAATCACACCGGGGCCCCAAAACAGTGAGTGTTGATGACCGACACCAAAACGCACCTTGGGGTTCAACAACTATGGAAATCGCTTTGGGACCCCTAAATGGTGAGTAATAGCTCACGAATCGCGTCAGAATTGGCCAAAACTGTGAGTGTTGACGACAGACACGCAAACGCACTCCGGGGATTGTCAATCGTGGAAATCGCTCTGGGACGCCCAAACGGTGAGTAATAGTGCACGAAACGGACAAGAATTGGCCAAAATTGTGAGTGTTTATGACCGACACGTAAACGCACCCCGGAGTTCGTCAATCGTGGAAATCACTCCAGGACCCCAAAACTAAGTAATAATGCAAGGAATGGTCCAAAATCGGCCCAAAGTGCGCTTGTTGATGGTCGACATGTAAGCGCACCATGGGGTTAACCAACCGTGGAAATCACTTTGGGGCCCCAAAACGGTGAGTAATAGTCCATGAAATGGGCCAGCATCCGCCAAAACTGTAAGTGTTGATGACCGACACGTAAACGGACCATAGGGTTCAACCACTATGGAATCGCTTCGGGACCCCTAAATGATGAGTAGTAGTCCACGAATCGCGTCGGAATTGACCAAAACTGTGAGTGTTGACGACAGAGACGCAACCGCACCCCGGGGATTGTAAATCGTGGAAATCGCTCTAGGACGCCAAAACGGTGAGTAATAGTACACGAAACGGACCAGAAATTGGCAAAAATTGTGAGTGTCATTGACCGACACATAAACGCACCACTGGGTTCGTAAATCGTGGAAATCACGCTTGGACCTAAAAACAGAGTAATAGTCCAAGAAACGGGCCAGAACCGGCCAAAACTGCGAGTGTTGATGACCGACACGTAAATGCACCCTGCGGTTCGTTAACCGTGGAAATCACTCCGGTGCCCCAAAACAGTGAGTAATAGTCCATGAAACAGGCCAGAATCAGCCAAAACTGTGAGTGTTGATGACTAACACGTAAGTGCGCCTTGGGATTCAACAACTATGGAAATCACTTCAGGACCAGAAGTCCACAAAACGCGTTAGAATTGGCCAAAACTGTGAGCGTTCATAACCGACACGTAAGCGCACCCGGGGGTTCGTTAATCATGGAAATCATTCCGGGGCCCCAAAATAGTGAGTAATTGTCCACGAAAAGGGCCAGAATTGGCCAAAACTACTAGTATTGATGACCGACATGTAAACGCACCCCGCGGTTCGTTAATCGTGGAAATCACACCGGGGCCCCAAAACAGTGAGTGTTGATGACCGACACCAAAACGCACCTTGGGGTTCAACAACTATGGAAATCGCTTTGGGACCCCTAAATGGTGAGTAATAGCTCACGAATCGCGTCAGAATTGGCCAAAACTGTGAGTGTTGACGACAGACACGCAAACGCACTCCGGGGATTGACAATCGTGGAAATCGCTTTGGGACGCCCAAACGGTGAGTAATAGTGCACGAAACGGACAAGAATTGGCCAAAATTGTGAGTGTTTATGACCAACACGTAAACGCACCCCGGAGTTCGTCAATCGTGGAAATCACTCCAGGACCCCAAAACTAAGTAATAATGCAAGGAATGGTCCAAAATCGGCCCAAAGTGCGCTTGTTGATGGTCGACATGTAAGCGCACCATGGGGTTAACCAACCGTGGAAATCACTTTGGGGCCCCAAAACGGTGAGTAATAGTCCATGAAATGGGCCAGCATCCGCCAAAACTGTAAGTGTTGATGACCGACACGTAAACGGACCATAGGGTTCAACCACTATGGAATCGCTTCGGGACCCCTAAATGATGAGTAGTAGTCCACGAATCGCGTCGGAATTGACCAAAACTGTGAGTGTTGACGACAGAGACGCAACCGCACCCCGGGGATTGTAAATCGTGGAAATCGCTCTAGGACGCCAAAACGGTGAGTAATAGTACACGAAACGGACCAGAAATTGGCAAAAATTGTGAGTGTCATTGACCGACACATAAACGCACCACTGGGTTCGTAAATCGTGGAAATCACGCTTGGACCTAAAAACAGAGTAATAGTCCAAGAAACGGGCCAGAACCGGCCAAAACTGCGAGTGTTGATGACCGACACGTAAATGCACCCTGCGGTTCGTTAACCGTGGAAATCACTCCGGTGCCCCAAAACAGTGAGTAATAGTCCATGAAACAGGCCAGAATCAGCCAAAACTGTGAGTGTTGATGACTAACACGTAAGTGCGCCTTGGGATTCAACAACTATGGAAATCACTTCAGGACCAGAAGTCCACAAAACGCGTTAGAATTGGCCAAAACTGTGAGCGTTCATAACCGACACGTAAGCGCACCCGGGGGTTCGTTAATCATGGAAATCATTCCGGGGCCCCAAAATAGTGAGTAATTGTCCACGAAAAGGGCCAGAATTGGCCAAAACTACTAGTATTGATGACCGACATGTAAACACACCCCGCGGTTCGTTAATCGTGGAAATCACACCGGGGCCCCAAAACAGTGAGTGTTGATGACCGACACCAAAACGCACCTTGGGGTTCAACAACTATGGAAATCGCTTTGGGACCCCTAAATGGTGAGTAATAGCTCACGAATCGCGTCAGAATTGGCCAAAACTGTGAGTGTTGACGACAGACACGCAAACGCACTCCGGGGATTGTCAATCGTGGAAATCGCTCTGGGACGCCCAAACGGTGAGTAATAGTGCACGAAACGGACAAGAATTGGCCAAAATTGTGAGTGTTTATGACCGACACGTAAACGCACCCCGGAGTTCGTCAATCGTGGAAATCACTCCAGGACACCAAAACTAAGTAATAATGCAAGGAATGGTCCAAAATCGGCCCAAAGTGCGCTTGTTGATGGTCGACATGTAAGCGCACCATGGGGTTAACCAACCGTGGAAATCACTTTGGGGCCCCAAAACGGTGAGTAATAGTCCATGAAATGGGCCAGCATCCGCCAAAACTGTAAGTGTTGATGACCGACACGTAAACGGACCATAGGGTTCAACCACTATGGAATCGCTTCGGGACCCCTAAATGATGAGTAGTAGTCCACGAATCGCGTCGGAATTGACCAAAACTGTGAGTGTTGACGACAGAGACGCAACCGCACCCCGGGGATTGTAAATCGTGGAAATCGCTCTAGGACGCCAAAACGGTGAGTAATAGTACACGAAACGGACCAGAAATTGGCAAAAATTGTGAGTGTCATTGACCGACACATAAACGCACCACTGGGTTCGTAAATCGTGGAAATCACGCTTGGACCTAAAAACAGAGTAATAGTCCAAGAAACGGGCCAGAACCGGCCAAAACTGCGAGTGTTGATGACCGACACGTAAATGCACCCTGCGGTTCGTTAACCGTGGAAATCACTCCGGTGCCCCAAAATAGTGAGTAATAGTCCATGAAATAGGCCAGAATCAGCCAAAACTGTGAGTGTTGATGACTAACACGTAAGTGCGCCGTGGGGTTCAACAACTATGGAAATCACTTCAGGACCAGAAAATGGTGACTAAAAGTCCACAAAACGCGTTAGAATTGGCCAAAACTGTGAGTGTTCATAACCGACACGTAAGCGCACCCGGGGGTTCGTTAATCGTGGAAATCATTCCGGGGCCCCAAAATAGTGAGTAATTGTCCACGAAAAGGGCCAGAATTGGCCAAAACTACTAGTATTGATGACCGACATGTAAACGCACCCCGTGGTTCGTTAATCGTGGAAATCACACCGGGGCCCCAAAACAGTGAGTGTTGATGACCGACACCAAAACGCACCATGGGGTTCAACAACTATGGAAATCGCTTTGGGACCCCTAAATGGTGAGTAATAGCTCACGAATCGCGTCAGAATTGGCCAAAACTGTGAGTGTTGACGACAGACACGCAAACGCACTCCGGGGATTGTCAATCGTGGAAATCGCTCTGGGACGGCCAAACGGTGAGTAATAGTGCACGAAACGGACAAGAATTGGCCAAAATTGTGAGTGTTTATGACCGACACGTAAACGCACCCCGGAGTTCGTCAATCGTGGAAATCACTCCAGGACCCCAAAACTAAGTAATAATGCAAGGAATGGTCCAAAATCGGCCCAAAGTGCGCTTGTTGATGGTCGACATGTAAGCGCACCATGGGGTTAACCAACCGTGGAAATCACTTTGGGGCCCCAAAACGGTGAGTAATAGTCCATGAAATGGGCCAGCATCCGCCAAAACTGTAAGTGTTGATGACCGACACGTAAACGGACCATAGGGTTCAACCACTATGGAATCGCTTCGGGACCCCTAAATGATGAGTAGTAGTCCACGAATCGCGTCGGAATTGACCAAAACTGTGAGTGTTGACGACAGAGACGCAACCGCACCCCGGGGATTGTAAATCGTGGAAATCGCTCTAGGACGCCAAAACGGTGAGTAATAGTACACGAAACGGAGCAGAAATTGGCAAAAATTGTGAGTGTCATTGACCGACACATAAACGCACCACTGGGTTCGTAAATCGTGGAAATCACGCTTGGACCTAAAAACAGAGTAATAGTCCAAGAAACGGGCCAGAACCGGCCAAAACTGCGAGTGTTGATGACCGACACGTAAATGCACCCTGCGGTTCGTTAACCGTGGAAATCACTCCGGTGCCCCAAAATAGTGAGTAATAGTCCATGAAATAGGCCAGAATCAGCCAAAACTGTGAGTGTTGATGACTAACACGTAAGTGCGCCGTGGGGTTCAACAACTATGGAAATCACTTCAGGACCAGAAAATGGTGACTAAAAGTCCACAAAACGCGTTAGAATTGGCCAAAACTGTGAGTGTTCATAACCGACACGTAAGCGCACCCGGGGGTTCGTTAATCGTGGAAATCATTCCGGGGCCCCAAAATAGTGAGTAATTGTCCACGAAAAGGGCCAGAATTGGCCAAAACTACTAGTATTGATGACCGACATGTAAACGCACCCCGTGGTTCGTTAATCGTGGAAATCACACCGGGGCCCCAAAACAGTGAGTGTTGATGACCGACACCAAAACGCACCATGGGGTTCAACAACTATGGAAATCGCTTTGGGACCCCTAAATGGTGAGTAATAGCTCACGAATCGCGTCAGAATTGGCCAAAACTGTGAGTGTTGACGACAGACACGCAAACGCACTCCGGGGATTGTCAATCGTGGAAATCGCTCTGGGACGGCCAAACGGTGAGTAATAGTGCACGAAACGGACAAGAATTGGCCAAAATTGTGAGTGTTGATGACCGACACGTAAATGCACCCTGCGGTTCGTTAACCGTGGAAATCACTCCGGTGCCCCAAAACAGTGAGTAATAGTCCATGAAACAGGCCAGAATCAGCCAAAACTGTGAGTGTTGATGACTAACACGTAAGTGCGCCTTGGGATTCAACAACTATGGAAATCACTTCAGGACCAGAAGTCCACAAAACGCGTTAGAATTGGCCAAAACTGTGAGCGTTCATAACCGACACGTAAGCGCACCCGGGGGTTCGTTAATCATGGAAATCATTCCGGGGCCCCAAAATAGTGAGTAATTGTCCACGAAAAGGGCCAGAATTGGCCAAAACTACTAGTATTGATGACCGACATGTAAACGCACCCCGCGGTTCGTTAATCGTGGAAATCACACCGGGGCCCCAAAACAGTGAGTGTTGATGACCGACACCAAAACGCACCTTGGGGTTCAACAACTATGGAAATCGCTTTGGGACCCCTAAATGGTGAGTAATAGCTCACGAATCGCGTCAGAATTGGCCAAAACTGTGAGTGTTGACGACAGACACGCAAACGCACTCCGGGGATTGACAATCGTGGAAATCGCTTTGGGACGCCCAAACGGTGAGTAATAGTGCACGAAACGGACAAGAATTGGCCAAAATTGTGAGTGTTTATGACCAACACGTAAACGCACCCCGGAGTTCGTCAATCGTGGAAATCACTCCAGGACCCCAAAACTAAGTAATAATGCAAGGAATGGTCCAAAATCGGCCCAAAGTGCGCTTGTTGATGGTCGACATGTAAGCGCACCATGGGGTTAACCAACCGTGGAAATCACTTTGGGGCCCCAAAACGGTGAGTAATAGTCCATGAAATGGGCCAGCATCCGCCAAAACTGTAAGTGTTGATGACCGACACGTAAACGGACCATAGGGTTCAACCACTATGGAATCGCTTCGGGACCCCTAAATGATGAGTAGTAGTCCACGAATCGCGTCGGAATTGACCAAAACTGTGAGTGTTGACGACAGAGACGCAACCGCACCCCGGGGATTGTAAATCGTGGAAATCGCTCTAGGACGCCAAAACGGTGAGTAATAGTACACGAAACGGACCAGAAATTGGCAAAAATTGTGAGTGTCATTGACCGACACATAAACGCACCACTGGGTTCGTAAATCGTGGAAATCACGCTTGGACCTAAAAACAGAGTAATAGTCCAAGAAACGGGCCAGAACCGGCCAAAACTGCGAGTGTTGATGACCGACACGTAAATGCACCCTGCGGTTCGTTAACCGTGGAAATCACTCCGGTGCCCCAAAACAGTGAGTAATAGTCCATGAAACAGGCCAGAATCAGCCAAAACTGTGAGTGTTGATGACTAACACGTAAGTGCGCCTTGGGATTCAACAACTATGGAAATCACTTCAGGACCAGAAGTCCACAAAACGCGTTAGAATTGGCCAAAACTGTGAGCGTTCATAACCGACACGTAAGCGCACCCGGGGGTTCGTTAATCATGGAAATCATTCCGGGGCCCCAAAATAGTGAGTAATTGTCCACGAAAAGGGCCAGAATTGGCCAAAACTACTAGTATTGATGACCGACATGTAAACACACCCCGCGGTTCGTTAATCGTGGAAATCACACCGGGGCCCCAAAACAGTGAGTGTTGATGACCGACACCAAAACGCACCTTGGGGTTCAACAACTATGGAAATCGCTTTGGGACCCCTAAATGGTGAGTAATAGCTCACGAATCGCGTCAGAATTGGCCAAAACTGTGAGTGTTGACGACAGACACGCAAACGCACTCCGGGGATTGTCAATCGTGGAAATCGCTCTGGGACGCCCAAACGGTGAGTAATAGTGCACGAAACGGACAAGAATTGGCCAAAATTGTGAGTGTTTATGACCGACACGTAAACGCACCCCGGAGTTCGTCAATCATGGAAATCACTCCAGGACACCAAAACTAAGTAATAATGCAAGGAATGGTCCAAAATCGGCCCAAAGTGCGCTTGTTGATGGTCGACATGTAAGCGCACCATGGGGTTAACCAACCGTGGAAATCACTTTGGGGCCCCAAAACGGTGAGTAATAGTCCATGAAATGGGCCAGCATCCGCCAAAACTGTAAGTGTTGATGACCGACACGTAAACGGACCATAGGGTTCAACCACTATGGAATCGCTTCGGGACCCCTAAATGATGAGTAGTAGTCCACGAATCGCGTCGGAATTGACCAAAACTGTGAGTGTTGACGACAGAGACGCAACCGCACCCCGGGGATTGTAAATCGTGGAAATCGCTCTAGGACGCCAAAACGGTGAGTAATAGTACACGAAACGGACCAGAAATTGGCAAAAATTGTGAGTGTCATTGACCGACACATAAACGCACCACTGGGTTCGTAAATCGTGGAAATCACGCTTGGACCTAAAAACAGAGTAATAGTCCAAGAAACGGGCCAGAACCGGCCAAAACTGCGAGTGTTGATGACCGACACGTAAATGCACCCTGCGGTTCGTTAACCGTGGAAATCACTCCGGTGCCCCAAAATAGTGAGTAATAGTCCATGAAATAGGCCAGAATCAGCCAAAACTGTGAGTGTTGATGACTAACACGTAAGTGCGCCGTGGGGTTCAACAACTATGGAAATCACTTCAGGACCAGAAAATGGTGACTAAAAGTCCACAAAATGCGTTAGAATTGGCCAAAACTGTGAGTGTTCATAACCGACACGTAAGCGCACCCGGGGGTTCGTTAATCGTGGAAATCATTCCGGGGCCCCAAAATAGTGAGTAATTGTCCACGAAAAGGGCCAGAATTGGCCAAAACTACTAGTATTGATGACCGACATGTAAACGCACCCCGTGGTTCGTTAATCGTGGAAATCACACCGGGGCCCCAAAACAGTGAGTGTTGATGACCGACACCAAAACGCACCATGGGGTTCAACAACTATGGAAATCGCTTTGGGACCCCTAAATGGTGAGTAATAGCTCACGAATCGCGTCAGAATTGGCCAAAACTGTGAGTGTTGACGACAGACACGCAAACGCACTCCGGGGATTGTCAATCGTGGAAATCGCTCTGGGACGGCCAAACGGTGAGTAATAGTGCACGAAACGGACAAGAATTGGCCAAAATTGTGAGTGTTTATGACCGACACGTAAACGCACCCCGGAGTTCGTCAATCGTGGAAATCACTCCAGGACCCCAAAACTAAGTAATAATGCAAGGAATGGTCCAAAATCGGCCCAAAGTGCGCTTGTTGATGGTCGACATGTAAGCGCACCATGGGGTTAACCAACCGTGGAAATCACTTTGGGGCCCCAAAACGGTGAGTAATAGTCCATGAAATGGGCCAGCATCCGCCAAAACTGTAAGTGTTGATGACCGACACGTAAACGGACCATAGGGTTCAACCACTATGGAATCGCTTCGGGACCCCTAAATGATGAGTAGTAGTCCACGAATCGCGTCGGAATTGACCAAAACTGTGAGTGTTGACGACAGAGACGCAACCGCACCCCGGGGATTGTAAATCGTGGAAATCGCTCTAGGACGCGAAAACGGTGAGTAATAGTACACGAAACGGAGCAGAAATTGGCAAAAATTGTGAGTGTCATTGACCGACACATAAACGCACCACTGGGTTCGTAAATCGTGGAAATCACGCTTGGACCTAAAAACAGAGTAATAGTCCAAGAAACGGGCCAGAACCGGCCAAAACTGCGAGTGTTGATGACCGACACGTAAATGCACCCTGCGGTTCGTTAACCGTGGAAATCACTCCGGTGCCCCAAAATAGTGAGTAATAGTCCATGAAATAGGCCAGAATCAGCCAAAACTGTGAGTGTTGATGACTAACACGTAAGTGCGCCGTGGGGTTCAACAACTATGGAAATCACTTCAGGACCAGAAAATGGTAACTAAAAGTCCACAAAACGCGTTAGAATTGGCCAAAACTGTGAGTGTTCATAACCGACACGTAAGCGCACCCGGGGGTTCGTTAATCGTGGAAATCATTCCGGGGCCCCAAAATAGTGAGTAATTGTCCACGAAAAGGGCCAGAATTTGCCAAAACTACTAGTATTGATGACCGACATGTAAACGCACCCCGTGGTTCGTTAATCGTGGAAATCACACCGGGGCCCCAAAACAGTGAGTGTTGATGACCGACACCAAAACGCACCATGGGGTTCAACAACTATGGAAATCGCTTTGGGACCCCTAAATGGTGAGTAATAGCTCACGAATCGCGTCAGAATTGGCCAAAACTGTGAGTGTTGACGACAGACACGCAAACGCACTCCGGGGATTGTCAATCGTGGAAATCGCTCTGGGACGGCCAAACGGTGAGTAATAGTGCACGAAACGGACAAGAATTGGCCAAAATTGTGAGTGTTTATGACCGACACGTAAACGCACCCCGGAGTTCGTCAATCGTGGAAATCACTCCAGGACCCCAAAACTAAGTAATAATGCAAGGAATGGTCCAAAATCGGCCCAAAGTGCGCTTGTTGATGGTCGACATGTAAGCGCACCATGGGGTTAACCAACCGTGGAAATCACTTTGGGGCCCCAAAACGGTGAGTAATAGTCCATGAAATGGGCCAGCATCGGCCAAAACTGTAAGTGTTGATGACCGACACGTAAACGGACCATAGGGTTCAACCACTATGGAATCGCTTCGGGACCCCTAAATGATGAGTAGTAGTCCACGAATCGCGTCGGAATTGACCAAAACTGTGAGTGTTGACGACAGAGACGCAACCGCACCCCGGGGATTGTAAATCGTGGAAATCGCTCTAGGACGCCAAAACGGTGAGTAATAGTACACGAAACGGACCAGAAATTGGCAAAAATTGTGAGTGTCATTGACCGACACATAAACGCACCACTGGGTTCGTAAATCGTGGAAATCACGCTTGGACCTAAAAACAGAGTAATAGTCCAAGAAACGGGCCAGAACCGGCCAAAACTGCGAGTGTTGATGACCGACACGTAAATGCACCCTGCGGTTCGTTAACCGTGGAAATCACTCCGGTGCCCCAAAATAGTGAGTAATAGTCCATGAAATAGGCCAGAATCAGCCAAAACTGTGAGTGTTGATGACTAACACGTAAGTGCGCCGTGGGGTTCAACAACTATGGAAATCACTTCAGGACCAGAAAACGGTGACTAAAAGTCCACAAAACGCGTTAGAATTGGCCAAAACTGTGAGTGTTCATAACCGACACGTAAGCGCACCCGGGGGTTCGTTAATCGTGGAAATCATTCCGGGGCCCCAAAATAGTGAGTAATTGTCCACGAAAAGGGCCAGAATTGGCCAAAACTACTAGTATTGATGACCGACATGTAAACGCACCCCGTGGTTCGTTAATCGTGGAAATCACACCGGGGCCCCAAAACAGTGAGTGTTGATGACCGACACCAAAACGCACCATGGGGTTCAACAACTATGGAAATCGCTTTGGGACCCCTAAATGGTGAGTAATAGCTCACGAATCGCGTCAGAATTGGCCAAAACTGTGAGTGTTGACGACAGACACGCAAACGCACTCCGGGGATTGTCAATCGTGGAAATGGCTCTGGGACGCCCAAACGGTGAGTAATAGTGCACGAAACGGACAAGAATTGGCCAAAATTGTGAGTGTTTATGACCGACACGTAAACGCACCCCGGAGTTCGTCAATCGTGGAAATCACTCCAGGACCCCAAAACTAAGTAATATTGCAAGGAATGGTCCAAAATCGGCCGAAAGTGCGCTTGTTGATGATCGACATGTAAGCGCACCATGGGGTTAACCAACCGTGGAAATCACTTTGGGGCCCCAAAACGGTGAGTAATAGTCCATGAAATGAGCCAGCATCCGCCAAAACTGTGAGTGTTGATGACCGACACGTAAATGGACCATAGGGTTCAACCACTATGGAATCGCTTCGGGACCCCTAAATGATGAGTAGTAGTCCACGAATCGCGTCGGAATTGACCAAAACTGTGAGTGTTGACGACAGAGACGCAACCGCACCCCGGGGATTGTAAATCGTGGAAATCGCTCTAGGACGCCAAAACGGTGAGTAATAGTACACGAAACGGACCAGAAATTGGCAAAAATTGTGAGTGTCATTGACCGACACGTAAACGCACCACTGGGTTCGTAAATCGTGGAAATCATGCTTGGACCTAAAAACAGAGTAATAGTCCAAGAAACGGGCCAGAACCGGCCAAAACTGCGAGTGTTGATGACCGACACGTAAATGCACCCTGCGGTTCGTTAACCGTGGAAATCACTCCGGTGCCCCAAAACAGTGAATAATAGTCCATGAAACAGGCCAGAATCAGCCAAAACTGTGAGTGTTGATGACTAACACGTAAGTGCGCCTTGGGATTCAACAACTATGGAAATCACTTCAGGACCAGAAAACGGTGACTAAAAGTCCACAAAACGCGTTAGAATTGGCCAAAACTGTGAGCGTTCATAACCGACACGTAAGCGCACCCGGGAGTTCGTTAATCATGGAAATCATTTCGGGGCCCCAAAATAGTGAGTAATTGTCCAGGAAAAGGGCCAGAATTGGCCAAAACTACTAGTATTGATGACCGACATGTAAACGCACCCCGCGGTTCATTAATCGTGGAAATCACACCGGGGCCCCAAAACAGTGAGTGTTGATGACCGATACCAAAACGCACCTTGGGGTTCAACAACTATGGAAATCGCTTTGGGACCCCTAAATGGTGAGTAATAGCTCACGAATCGCGTCAGGATTGGCCAAAACTGTGAGTGTTGACGACAGACACGCAAATGCACTCCGGGGATTGTCAATCGTGGAAATCGCTCTGGGACGCCCAAACGGTGAGTAATAGTGCACGAAACGGACAAGAATTGGCCAAAATTGTGAGTGTTTATGACCGACACGTAAACGCACCCCGGAGTTCGTCAATCGTGGAAATCACTCCAGGACCCCAAAACTAAGTAATAATGCAAGGAATGGTCCAAAATCGGCCCAAAGTGCGCTTGTTGATGGTCGACATGTAAGCGCACCATGGGGTTAACCAACCGTGGAAATCACTTTGGGGCCCCAAAACGGTGAGTAATAGTCCATGAAATGGGCCAGCATCCGCCAAAACTGTAAGTGTTGATGACCGACACGTAAACGGACCATAGGGTTCAACCACTATGGAATCGCTTCGGGACCCCTAAATGATGAGTAGTAGTCCACGAATCGCGTCGGAATTGAACAAAACTGTGAGTGTTGACGACAGAGACGCAACCGCACCCCGGGGATTGTAAATCGTGGAAATCGCTCTAGGACGCCAAAACGATGAGTAATAGTACACGAAACGGACCAAAAATTGGCAAAAATTGTGAGTGTCATTGACCGACACGTAAACGCACCACTGGGTTCGTAAATCGTGGAAATCACGCTTGGACCTAAAAACAGAGTAATAGTCCAAGAAACGGGCCAGAACCGGCCAAAACTGCGAGTGTTGATGACCGACACGTAAATGCACCCTGCGGTTCGTTAACCGTGGAAATCACTCCGGTGCCCCAAAACAGTGAATAATAGTCCATGAAACAGGCCAGAATCAGCCAAAACTGTGAGTGTTGATGACTAACACGTAAGTGCGCCTTGGGATTCAACAACTATGGAAATCACTTCAGGACCAGAAAACGGTGACTAAAAGTCCACAAAACGCGTTAGAATTGGCCAAAACTGTGAGCGTTCATAACCGACACGTAAGCGCACCCGGGAGTTCGTTAATCATGGAAATCATTTCGGGGCCCCAAAATAGTGAGTAATTGTCCAGGAAAAGGGCCAGAATTGGCCAAAACTACTAGTATTGATGACCGACATGTAAACGCACCCCGCGGTTCATTAATCGTGGAAATCACACCGGGGCCCCAAAACAGTGAGTGTTGATGACCGATACCAAAACGCACCTTGGGGTTCAACAACTATGGAAATCGCTTTGGGACCCCTAAATGGTGAGTAATAGCTCACGAATCGCGTCAGGATTGGCCAAAACTGTGAGTGTTGACGACAGACACGCAAATGCACTCCGGGGATTGTCAATCGTGGAAATCGCTCTGGGACGCCCAAACGGTGAGTAATAGTGCACGAAACGGACAAGAATTGGCCAAAATTGTGAGTGTTTATGACCGACACGTAAACGCACCCCGGAGTTCGTCAATCGTGGAAATCACTCCAGGACCCCAAAACTAAGTAATAATGCAAGGAATGGTCCAAAATCGGCCCAAAGTGCGCTTGTTGATGGTCGACATGTAAGCGCACCATGGGGTTAACCAACCGTGGAAATCACTTTGGGGCCCCAAAACGGTGACTAATAGTCCATGAAATGGGCCAGCATCCGCCAAAACTGTAAGTGTTGATGACCGACACGTAAACGGACCATAGGGTTCAACCACTATGGAATCGCTTCGGGACCCCTAAATGATGAGTAGTAGTCCACGAATCGCGTCGGAATTGAACAAAACTGTGAGTGTTGACGACAGAGACGCAACCGCACCCCGGGGATTGTAAATCGTGGAAATCGCTCTAGGACGCCAAAACGATGAGTAATAGTACACGAAACGGACCAAAAATTGGCAAAAATTGTGAGTGTCATTGACCGACACGTAAACGCACCACTGGGTTCGTAAATCGTGGAAATCACGCTTGGACCTAAAAACAGAGTAATAGTCCAAGAAACGGGCCAGAACCGGCCAAAACTGCGAGTGTTGATGACCGACACGTAAATGCACCCTGCGGTTCGTTAACCGTGGAAATCACTCCGGTGCCCCAAAATAGTGAGTAATAGTCCATGAAACAGGCCAGAATCAGCCAAAACTGTGAGTGTTGATGACTAACACGTAAGTGCGCCTTGGGATTCAACAACTATGGAAATCACTTCAGGACCAGAAAACGGTGACTAAAAGTCCACAAAACGCGTTAGAATTGGCCAAAACTGTGAGTGTTCATAACCGACACGTAAGCGCACCCGGGGGTTCGTTAATCGTGGAAATCATTCCGGGGCCCCAAAATAGTGAGTAATTGTCCACGAAAAGGGCCAGAATTGGCCAAAACTACTAGTATTGATGACCGACATGTAAACGCACCCCGCGGTTCGTTAATCGTGGAAATCACACCGGGGCCCCAAAACAGTGAGTGTTGATGACCGACAACAAAACGCACCTTGGGGTTCAACAACTATGGAAATCGCTTTGGGACCCCTAAATGGTGAGTAATAGCTCACGAATCGCGTCAGAATTGGCCAAAACTGTGAGTGTTGACGACAGACACGCAAACGCACTCCGGGGATTGTCAATCGTGGAAATCGCTTTGGGACGCCCAAACGGTGAGTAATAGTGCACGAAACGGACAAGAATTGGCCAAAATTGTGAGTGTTTATGACCGACACGTAAACGCACCCCGGAGTTCGTCAATCGTGGAAATCACTCCAGGACCCCAAAACTAAGTAATAATGCAAGGAATGGTCCAAAATCGGCCCAAAGTGCGCTTGTTGATGATCGACATGTAAGCACACCATGGGGTTAACCAACCGTGGAAACCACTTTGGGGCCCCAAAACGGTGAGTAATAGTCCATGAAATGGGCCAGCATCCGCCAAAACTGTGAGTGTTGATGACCGACACGTAAACGGACCATAGGGTTCAACCACTATGGAATCGCTTCGGGACCCCTAAATGATGAGTAGTAGTCCACGAATCGCTTCGGAATTGACCAAAACTGTGAGTGTTGACGACAGAGATGCAACCGCACCCCGGGGATTGTAAATCGTGGAAATCGCTCTAGGACGCCAAAACGGTGAGTAATAGTACACGAAACGGACCAGAAATTGGCAAAAATTGTGAGTGTCATTGACCGACACGTAAACGCACCATTGGGTTCGTAAATCGTGGAAATCACGCTTGGACCTAAAAACAGAGTAATAGTCCAAGAAACGGGCCAGAACCGGCCAAAACTGCGAGTGTTGATGACCGACACGTAAATGCACCCTGCGGTTCGTTAACCGTGGAAATCACTCCAGGACCCCAAAACTAAGTAATAATGCAAGGAATGGTCCAAAATCGGCCCAAAGTGCGCTTGTTGATGATCGACATGTAAGCACACCATGGGGTTAACCAACCGTGGAAATCACTTTGGGGCCCCAAAACGGTGAGTAATAGTCCATGAAATGGGCCAGCATCCGCCAAAACTGTGAGTGTTGATGACCGACACGTAAACGGACCATAGGGTTCAACCACTATGGAATCGCTTCGGGACCCCTAAATGATGAGTAGTAGTCCACGAATCGCTTCGGAATTGACCAAAACTGTGAGTGTTGACGACAGAGACGCAACCGCACCCCGGGGATTGTAAATCGTGGAAATCGCTCTAGGACGCCAAAACGGTGAGTAATAGTACACGAAACGGACCAGAAATTGGCAAAAATTGTGAGTGTCATTGACCGACACGTAAACGCACCATTGGGTTCGTAAATCGTGGAAATCACGCTTGGACCTAAAAACAGAGTAATAGTCCAAGAAACGGGCCAGAACCGGCCAAAACTGCGAGTGTTGATGACCGACACGTAAATGCACCATGCGGTTCGTTAACCGTGGAAATCACTCCGGTGCCCCAAAACAGTGAGTAATAGTCCATGAAACAGGCCAGAATCAGCCAAAACTGTGAGTGTTGATGACTAACACGTAAGTCCGCCTTGGGATTCAACAACTATGGAAATCACTTCAGGACCAGAAAACGGTGATTAAAAGTCCACAAAACGCGTTAGAATTGGCCAAAACTGTGAGTGTTCATAACCGACACGTAAGCGCACCCGGGGGTTCGTTAATCGTGGAAATCATTCCGGGGCCCCAAAATAGTGAGTAATTGTCCACGAAAAGGGCCAGAATTGGCCAAAACTACTAGTATTGATGACCGACATGTAAACGCACCCCGCGGTTCGTTAATCGTGGAAATCACACCGGGGCCCCAAAACAGTGAGTGTTGATGACCGACACCAAAACGCACCTTGGGGTTCAACAACTATGGAAATCGCTTTGGGACCCCTAAATGGTGAGTAATAGCTCACGAATCGCGTCAGAATTGGCCAAAACTGTGAGTGTTGACGACAGACACGCAAACGCACTCCGGGGATTGTCAATCGTGGAAATCGCTTTGGGACGCCCAAACGGTGAGTAATAGTGCACGAAACGGACAAGAATTGGCCAAAATTGTGAGTGTTTATGACCGACACGTAAACGCACCCCGGAGTTCGTCAATCGTGGAAATCACTCCAGGACCCCAAAACTAAGTAATAATGCAAGGAATGGTCCAAAATCGGCCCAAAGTGCGCTTGTTGATGATCGACATGTAAGCGCACCATGGGGTTAACCAACCGTGGAAATCACTTTGGGGCCCCAAAACGGTGAGTAATAGTCCATGAAATGGGCCAGCATCCGCCAAAACTGTGAGTGTTGATGACCGACACGTAAACGGACCATAGGGTTCAACCACTATGGAATCGCTTCGGGGCCCCTAAATGATGAGTAGTAGTCCACGAATCGCTTCGGAATTGACCAAAACTGTGAGTGTTGACGACAGAGACGCAACCGCACCCCGGGGATTGTAAATCGTGGAAATCACTCTAGGACGCCAAAACGGTGAGTAATAGTACACGAAACGGACCAGAAATTGGCAAAAATTGTGAGTGTCATTGACCGACACGTAAACGCACCATTGGGTTCGTAAATCGTGGAAATCACGCTTGGACCTAAAAACAGAGTAATAGTCCAAGAAACGGGCCAGAACCGGCCAAAACTGCGAGTGTTGATGACCGACACGTAAATGCACCCTGCGGTTCGTTAACCGTGGAAATCACTCCGGTGCCCCAAAACAGTGAGTAATAGTCCATGAAACAGGCCAGAATCAGCCAAAACTGTGAGTGTTGATGACTAACACGTAAGTGCGCCCTGGGATTCAACAACTATGGAAATCACTTCAGGACCAGAAAACGGTGACTAAAAGTCCACAAAACGCGTTAGAATTGGCCAAAACTGTGAGTGTTCATAACCGACACGTAAGCGCACCCGGGGGTTCGTTAATCGTGGAAATCATTCTGCGGCCCCAAAATAGTGAGTAATTGTCCACGAAAAGGGCCAGAATTGGCCAAAACTACTAGTATTGATGACCGACATGTAAACGCACCCCGTGGTTCGTTAATCGTGGAAATCACACCGGGGCCCCAAAACAGTGAGTGTTGATGACCGACACCAGAACGCACCTTGGGGTTCAACAACTATGGAAATTGCTTTGGGACCCCTAAATGGTGAGTAATAGCTCACGAATCGCGTCAGAATTGGCCAAAACTGTGAGTGTTGACGACAGACACGCAAACGCACTCCGGGGATTGTCAATCGTGGAAATCGCTCTGGGACGCCCAAACGGTGAGTAATAGTGCACGAAACGGACAAGAATTGGCCAAAATTGTGAGTGTTTATGACCGACACGTAAATGCACCCCGGAGTTCGTCAATCGTGGAAATCACTCCAGGACCCCAAAACTAAGTAATAATGCAAGAAATGGTCCAAAAGCGGCCGAAAGTGCGCTTGTTGATGATCGACATGTAAGCGCACCATGGGGTTAACCAACCGTGGAAATCACTTTGGGGCCCCAAAACGGTGAGTACTAGTCCATGAAATGGGCCAGCATCGGCCAAAACTGTGAGTGTTGATGACCGACACGTAAACGGACCATAGGGTTCAACCACTATGGAATCGCTTCGGGACCCCTAAATGATGAGTAGTAGTCCACGAATCGCGTCGGAATTGACCAAAACTGTGAGTGTTGACGACAGAGATGCAACCGCACCCCGGGGATTTTAAATCGTGGAAATCGCTCTAGGACGCCAAAAGGTGAGTAATAGTACACGAAACGGACCAGAAATTGGCAAAAATTGTGAGTGTCATTGACCGACACGTAAACGCACCACTGGGTTCGTAAATTGTGGAAATCACGCTTGGACCTAAAAACAGAGTAATAGTCCAAGAAACGGGCCAGAACCGGCCAAAACTGCGAGTGTTGATGACCGACACGTAAATGCACCCTGCGGTTCGTTAACCGTGGAAATCACTCCGGTGCCCCAAAACAGTGAGTAATAGTCCATGAAACAGGCCAGAATCAGCCAAAACTGTGAGTGTTGATGACTAACACGTAAGTGCGCCTTGGGGTTCAACAACTATGGAAATCACTTCAGGACCAGAAAACGGTGACTAAAAGTCCACAAAACGCGTTAGAATTGGCCAAAACTGTGAGTGTTCATAACCGACACGTAAGCGCACCCGGGGGTTCGTTAATCGTGGAAATCATTCTGCGGCCCCAAAATAGTGAGTAATTGTCCACGAAAAGGGCCAGAATTGGCCAAAACTACTAGTATTGATGACCGACATGTAAACGCACCCCGTGGTTCGTTAATCGTGGAAATCACACCGGGGCCCCAAAACAGTGAGTGTTGATGACCGACACCAAAACGCACCTTGGGGTTCAACAACTATGGAAATTGCTTTGGGACCCCTAAATGGTGAGTAATAGCTCACGAATCGCGTCAGAATTGGCCAAAACTGTGAGTGTTGACGACAGACACGCAAACGCACTCCGGGGATTGTCAATCGTGGAAATCGCTCTGGGACGCCCAAACGGTGAGTAATAGTGCACGAAACGGACAAGAATTGGCCAAAATTGTGAGTGTTTATGACCGACACGTAAATGCACCCCGGAGTTCGTCAATCGTGGAAATCACTCCAGGACCCCAAAACTAAGTAATAATGCAAGAAATGGTCCAAAAGCGGCCGAAAGTGCGCTTGTTGATGATCGACATGTAAGCGCACCATGGGGTTAACCAACCGTGGAAATCACTTTGGGGCCCCAAAACGGTGAGTAATAGTCCATGAAATGGGCCAGCATCGGCCAAAACTGTGAGTGTTGATGACCGACACGTAAACGGACCATAGGGTTCAACCACTATGGAATCGCTTCGGGACCCCTAAATGATGAGTAGTAGTCCACGAATCGCGTCGGAATTGACCAAAACTGTGAGTGTTGACGACAGAGATGCAACCGCACCCCGGGGATTTTAAATCGTGGAAATCGCTCTAGGACGCCAAAAGGTGAGTAATAGTACACGAAACGGACCAGAAATTGGCAAAAATTGTGAGTGTCATTGACCGACACGTAAACGCACCACTGGGTTCGTAAATCGTGGAAATCACGCTTGGACCTAAAAACAGAGTAATAGTCCAAGAAATGGGCCAGAACCGGCCAAAACTGCGAGTGTTGATGACCGACACGTAAATGCACCCTGCGGTTCGTTAACCGTGGAAATCACTCCGGTGCCCCAAAACAGTGAGTAATAGTCCATGAAACAGGCCAGAATCAGCCAAAACTGTGAGTGTTGATGACTAACACGTAAGTGCGCCTTGGGGTTCAACAACTATGGAAATCACTTCAGGACCAGAAAACGGTGACTAAAAGTCCACAAAACGCGTTAGAATTGGCCAAAACTGTGAGTGTTCATAACCGACACGTAAGCGCACCCGGGGGTTCGTTAATCGTGGAAATCATTCTGCGGCCCCAAAATAGTGAGTAATTGTCCACGAAAAGGGCCAGAATTGGCCAAAACTACTAGTATTGATGACCGACATGTAAACGCACCCCGTGGTTCGTTAATCGTGGAAATCACACCGGGGCCCCAAAACAGTGAGTGTTGATGACCGACACCAAAACGCACCTTGGGGTTCAACAACTATGGAAATTGCTTTGGGACCCCTAAATGGTGAGTAATAGCTCACGAATTGCGTCAGAATTGGCCAAAACTGTGAGTGTTGACGACAGACACGCAAACGCACTCCGGGGATTGTCAATCGTGGAAATCGCTCTGGGACGCCCAAACGGTGAGTAATAGTGCACGAAACGGACAAGAATTGGCCAAAATTGTGAGTGTTTATGACCGACACGTAAATGCACCCCGGAGTTCGTCAATCGTGGAAATCACTCCAGGACCCCAAAACTAAGTAATAATGCAAGAAATGGTCCAAAATCGGCCGAAAGTGCGCTTGTTGATGATCGACATGTAAGCGCACCATGGGGTTAACCAACCGTGGAAATCACTTTGGGGCCCCAAAACGGTGAGTACTAGTCCATGAAATGGGCCAGCATCGGCCAAAACTGTGAGTGTTGATGACCGACACGTAAACGGACCATAGGGTTCAACCACTATGGAATCGCTTCGGGACCCCTAAATGATGAGTAGTAGTCCACGAATCGCGTCGGAATTGACCAAAACTGTGAGTGTTGACGACAGAGATGCAACCGCACCCCGGGGATTTTAAATCGTGGAAATCGCTCTAGGACGCCAAAAGGTGAGTAATAGTACACGAAACGGACCAGAAATTGGCAAAAATTGTGAGTGTCATTGACCGACACGTAAACGCACCACTGGGTTCGTAAATCGTGGAAATCACGCTTGGACCTAAAAACAGAGTAATAGTCCAAGAAACGGGCCAGAACCGGCCAAAACTGCGAGTGTTGATGACCGACACGTAAATGCACCCTGCGGTTCGTTAACCGTGGAAATCACTCCGGTGCCCCAAAACAGTGAGTAATAGTCCATGAAACAGGCCAGAATCAGCCAAAACTGTGAGTGTTGATGACTAACACGTAAGTGCGCCTTGGGGTTCAACAACTATGGAAATCACTTCAGGACCAGAAAACGGTGACTAAAAGTCCACAAAACGCGTTAGAATTGGCCAAAACTGTGAGTGTTCATAACCGACACGTAAGCGCACCCGGGGGTTCGTTAATCATGGAAATCATTCTGCGGCCCCAAAATAGTGAGTAATTGTCCACGAAAAGGGCCAGAATTGGCCAAAACTACTAGTATTGATGACCGACATGTAAACGCACCCCGTGGTTCGTTAATCGTGGAAATCACACCGGGGCCCCAAAACAGTGAGTGTTGATGACCGACACCAAAACGCACCTTGGGGTTCAACAACTATGGAAATTGCTTTGGGACCCCTAAATGGTGAGTAATAGCTCACGAATCGCGTCAGAATTGGCCAAAACTGTGAGTGTTGACGACAGACACGCAAACGCACTCCGGGGATTGTCAATCGTGGAAATCGCTCTGGGACGCCCAAACGGTGAGTAATAGTGCACGAAACGGACAAGAATTGGCCAAAATTGTGAGTGTTTATGACCGACACGTAAATGCACCCCGGAGTTCGTCAATCATGGAAATCACTCCAGGACCCCAAAACTAAGTAATAATGCAAGAAATGGTCCAAAATCGGCTGAAAGTGCGCTTGTTGATGATCGACATGTAAGCGCACCATGGGGTTAACCAACCGTGGAAATCACTTTGGGGCCCCAAAACGGTGAGTAATAGTCCATGAAATGGGCCAGCATCGGCCAAAACTGTGAGTGTTGATGACCGACACGTAAACGGACCATAGGGTTCAACCACTATGGAATCGCTTCGGGACCCCTAAATGATGAGTAGTAGTCCACGAATCGCGTCGGAATTGACCAAAACTGTGAGTGTTGACGACAGAGATGCAACCGCACCCCGGGGATTTTAAATCGTGGAAATCGCTCTAGGACGCCAAAAGGAGAGTAATAGTACACGAAACGGACCAGAAATTGGCAAAAATTGTGAGTGTCATTGACCGACACGTAAACGCACCACTGGGTTCGTAAATCGTGGAAATCACGCTTGGACCTAAAAATAGAGTAATAGTCCAAGAAACGGGCCAGAACCGGCCAAAACTGCGAGTGTTGATGACCGACACGTAAATGCACCCTGCGGTTCGTTAACCGTGGAAATCACTCCGGTGTCCCAAAACAGTGAGTAATAGTCCATGAAACAGGCCAGAATCAGCCAAAACTGTGAGTGTTGATGACTAACACGTAAGTGCGCCTTGGCGTTCAACAACTATGGAAATCACTTCAGGACCAGAAAACGGTGACTAAAAGTCCACAAAACGCGTTAGAATTGGCCAAAACTGTGAGTGTTCATAACCGACACGTAAGCGCACCCGGGGGTTCGTTAATCGTGGAAATCATTCCGGGGCCCCAAAATAGTGAGTAATTGTCCACGAAAAGGGCCAGAATTGGCCAAAACTACTAGTATTGATGACCGACATGTAAACGCACCCCGTGGTTCGTTAATCGTGGAAATCACACCGGGGCCCCAAAACAGTGAGTGTTGATGACCGACACCAAAACGCACCTTGGGGTTCAACAACTATGGAAATTGCTTTGGGACCCCTAAATGGTGAGTAATAGCTCACGAATCGCGTCAGAATTGGCCAAAACTGTGAGTGTTGACGACAGACACGCAAACGCACTCCGGGGATTGTCAATCATGGAAATCGCTCTGGGACGCCCAAACGGTGAGTAATAGTGCACGAAACGGACAAGAATTGGCCAAAATTGTGAGTGTTTATGACCGACACGTAAACGCACCCCGGAGTTCGTCATTCGTGGAAATCGCTCCAGGACCCCAAAACTAAGTAATAATGCAAGAAATGGTCCAAAATCGGCCGAAAGGGCGCTTGTTGATGATCGACATGTATGCGCACCATGGGGTTAACCAACCGTGGAAATCACTTTGGGGCCCCAAAACGGTGAGTAATAGTCCATGAAATGGGCCAGCATCGGCCAAAACTGTGAGTGTTGATGACCGACACGTAAACGGACCATAGGGTTCAACCACTATGGAATCGCTTCGGGACCCCTAAATGATGAGTAGTAGTCCACGAATCGCGTCGGAATTGACCAAAACTGTGAGTGTTGACGACAGAGATGCAACCGCACCCCGGGGATTTTAAATCGTGGAAATCGCTCTAGGACGCCAAAAGGTGAGTAATAGTTCACGAAACGAACCAGAAATTGGCAAAAATTGTGAGTGTCATTGACCGACACGTAAACGCACCACTGGGTTCGTAAATCGTGGAAATCACGCTTGGACCTAAAAACAGAGTAATAGTCCAAGAAACGGGCCAGAACCGGCCAAAACTGCGAGTGTTGATGACCGACACGTAAATGCACCCTGCGGTTCGTTAACCGTGGAAATCACTCCGGTGCCCCAAAACAGTGAGTAATAGTCCATGAAACAGGCCAGAATCAGCCAAAACTGTGAGTGTTGATGACTAACACGTAAGTGCGCCTTGGGGTTCAACAACTATGGAAATCACTTCAGGACCAGAAAACGGTGACTAAAAGTCCACAAAACGCGTTAGAATTGGCCAAAACTGTGAGTGTTCATAACCGACACGTAAGCGCACCCGGGGGTTCGTTAATCGTGGAAATCATTCCGGGGCCCCAAAATAGTGAGTAATTGTCCACGAAAAGGGCCAGAATTGGCCAAAACTACTAGTATTGATGACCGACATGTAAACGCACCCCGTGGTTCGTTAATCGTGGAAATCACACCGGGGCCCCGAAACAGTGAGTGTTGATGACCGACACCAAAACGCACCTTGGGGTTCAACAACTATGGAAATTGCTTTGGGACCCCTAAATGGTGAGTAATAGCTCACGAATCGCGTCAGAATTGGCCAAAACTGTGAGTGTTGACGACAGACACGCAAACGCACTCCGGGGATTGTCAATCGTGGAAATCGCTCTGGGACGCCCAAACGGTGAGTAATAGTGCACGAAACGGACAAGAATTGGCCAAAATTGTGAGTGTTTATGACCGACACGTAAATGCACCCCGGAGTTCGTCAATCGTGGAAATCACTCCAGGACCCCAAAACTAAGTAATAATGCAAGAAATGGTCCAAAATCGGCTGAAAGTGCGCTTGTTGATGATCGACATGTAAGCGCACCATGGGGTTAACCAACCGTGGAAATCACTTTGGGGCCCCAAAACGGTGAGTAATAGTCCATGAAATGGGCCAGCATCGGCCAAAACTGTGAGTGTTGATGACCGACACGTAAACGGACCATAGGGTTCAACCACTATGGAATCGCTTCGGGACCCCTAAATGATGAGTAGTAGTCCACGAATCGCGTCGGAATTGACCAAAACTGTGAGTGTTGACGACAGAGATGCAACCGCACCCCGGGGATTTTAAATCGTGGAAATCGCTCTAGGACGCCAAAAGGAGAGTAATAGTACACGAAACGGACCAGAAATTGGCAAAAATTGTGAGTGTCATTGACCGACACGTAAACGCACCACTGGGTTCGTAAATCGTGGAAATCACGCTTGGACCTAAAAATAGAGTAATAGTCCAAGAAACGGGCCAGAACCGGCCAAAACTGCGAGTGTTGATGACCGACACGTAAATGCACCCTGCGGTTCGTTAACCGTGGAAATCACTCCGGTGTCCCAAAACAGTGAGTAATAGTCCATGAAACAGGCCAGAATCAGCCAAAACTGTGAGTGTTGATGACTAACACGTAAGTGCGCCTTGGGGTTCAACAACTATGGAAATCACTTCAGGACCAAAAAACGGTGACTAAAAGTCCACAAAACGCGTTAGTATTGGCCAAAACTGTGAGTGTTCATAACCGACACGTAAGCGCACCCGGGGGTTCGTTAATCATGGAAATCATTCTGCGGCCCCAAAATAGTGAGTAATTGTCCACGAAAAGGGCCAGAATTGGCCAAAACTACTAGTATTGATGACCGACATGTAAACGCACCCCGTGGTTCGTTAATCGTGGAAATCACACCGGGGCCCCAAAACAGTGAGTGTTGATGACCGACACCAAAACGCACCTTGGGGTTCAACAACTATGGAAATTGCTTTGGGACCCCTAAATGGTGAGTAATAGCTCACGAATCGCGTCAGAATTGGCCAAAACTGTGAGTGTTGACGACAGACACGCAAACGCACTCCGGGGATTGTCAATCGTGGAAATCGCTCTGGGACGCCCAAACGGTGAGTAATAGTGCACGAAACGGACAAGAATTGGCCAAAATTGTGAGTGTTTATGACCGACACGTAAATGCACCCCGGAGTTCGTCAATCATGGAAATCACTCCAGGACCCCAAAACTAAGTAATAATGCAAGAAATGGTCCAAAATCGGCTGAAAGTGCGCTTGTTGATGATCGACATGTAAGCGCACCATGGGGTTAACCAACCGTGGAAATCACTTTGGGGCCCCAAAACGGTGAGTAATAGTCCATGAAATGGGCCAGCATCGGCCAAAACTGTGAGTGTTGATGACCGACACGTAAACGGACCATAGGGTTCAACCACTATGGAATCGCTTCGGGACCCCTAAATGATGAGTAGTAGTCCACGAATCGCGTCGGAATTGACCAAAACTGTGAGTGTTGACGACAGAGATGCAACCGCACCCCGGGGATTTTAAATCGTGGAAATCGCTCTAGGACGCCAAAAGGAGAGTAATAGTACACGAAACGGACCAGAAATTGGCAAAAATTGTGAGTGTCATTGACCGACACGTAAACGCACCACTGGGTTCGTAAATCGTGGAAATCACGCTTGGACCTAAAAATAGAGTAATAGTCCAAGAAACGGGCCAGAACCGGCCAAAACTGCGAGTGTTGATGACCGACACGTAAATGCACCCTGCGGTTCGTTAACCGTGGAAATCACTCCGGTGTCCCAAAACAGTGAGTAATAGTCCATGAAACAGGCCAGAATCAGCCAAAACTGTGAGTGTTGATGACTAACACGTAAGTGCGCCTTGGGGTTCAACAACTATGGAAATCACTTCAGGACCAAAAAACGGTGACTAAAAGTCCACAAAACGCGTTAGTATTGGCCAAAACTGTGAGTGTTCATAACCGACACGTAAGCGCACCCGGGGGTTCGTTAATCATGGAAATCATTCTGCGGCCCCAAAATAGTGAGTAATTGTCCACGAAAAGGGCCAGAATTGGCCAAAACTACTAGTATTGATGACCGACATGTAAACGCACCCCGTGGTTCGTTAATCGTGGAAATCACACCGGGGCCCCAAAACAGTGAGTGTTGATGACCGACACCAAAACGCACCTTGGGGTTCAACAACTATGGAAATTGCTTTGGGACCCCTAAATGGTGAGTAATAGCTCACGAATCGCGTCAGAATTGGCCAAAACTGTGAGTGTTGACGACAGACACGCAAACGCACTCCGGGGATTGTCAATCGTGGAAATCGCTCTGGGACGCCCAAACGGTGAGTAATAGTGCACGAAACGGACAAGAATTGGCCAAAATTGTGAGTGTTTATGACCGACACGTAAATGCACCCCGGAGTTCGTCAATCATGGAAATCACTCCAGGACCCCAAAACTAAGTAATAATGCAAGAAATGGTCCAAAATCGGCTGAAAGTGCGCTTGTTGATGATCGACATGTAAGCGCACCATGGGGTTAACCAACCGTGGAAATCACTTTGGGGCCCCAAAACGGTGAGTAATAGTCCATGAAATGGGCCAGCATCGGCCAAAACTGTGAGTGTTGATGACCGACACGTAAACGGACCATAGGGTTCAACCACTATGGAATCGCTTCGGGACCCCTAAATGATGAGTAGTAGTCCACGAATCGCGTCGGAATTGACCAAAACTGTGAGTGTTGACGACAGAGATGCAACCGCACCCCGGGGATTTTAAATCGTGGAAATCGCTCTAGGACGCCAAAAGGAGAGTAATAGTACACGAAACGGACCAGAAATTGGCAAAAATTGTGAGTGTCATTGACCGACACGTAAACGCACCACTGGGTTCGTAAATCGTGGAAATCACGCTTGGACCTAAAAATAGAGTAATAGTCCAAGAAACGGGCCAGAACCGGCCAAAACTGCGAGTGTTGATGACCGACACGTAAATGCACCCTGCGGTTCGTTAACCGTGGAAATCACTCCGGTGTCCCAAAACAGTGAGTAATAGTCCATGAAACAGGCCAGAATCAGCCAAAACTGTGAGTGTTGATGACTAACACGTAAGTGCGCCTTGGGGTTCAACAACTATGGAAATCACTTCAGGACCAGAAAACGGTGACTAAAAGTCCACAAAACGCGTTAGAATTGGCCAAAACTGTGAGTGTTCATAACCGACACGTAAGCGCACCCGGGGGTTCGTTAATCGTGGAAATCATTCCGGGGCCCCAAAATAGTGAGTAATTGTCCACGAAAAGGGCCAGAATTGGCCAAAACTACTAGTATTGATGACCGACATGTAAACGCACCCCGTGGTTCGTTAATCGTGGAAATCACACCGGGGCCCCAAAACAGTGAGTGTTGATGACCGACACCAAAACGCACCTTGGGGTTCAACAACTATGGAAATTGCTTTGGGACCCCTAAATGGTGAGTAATAGCTCACGAATCGCGCCAGAATTGGCCAAAACTGTGAGTGTTGACGACAGACACGCAAACGCACTCCGGGGATTGTCAATCATGGAAATCGCTCTGGGACGCCCAAACGGTGAGTAATAGTGCACGAAACGGACAAGAATTGGCCAAAATTGTGAGTGTTTATGACCGACACGTAAACGCACCCCGGAGTTCGTCATTCGTGGAAATCGCTCCAGGACCCCAAAACTAAGTAATAATGCAAGAAATGGTCCAAAATCGGCCGAAAGGGCGCTTGTTGATGATCGACATGTATGCGCACCATGGGGTTAACCAACCGTGGAAATCACTTTGGGGCCCCAAAACGGTGAGTAATAGTCCATGAAATGGGCCAGCATCGGCCAAAACAGTGAGTGTTGATGACCGACACGTAAACGGACCATAGGGTTCAACCACTATGGAATCGCTTCGGGACCCCTAAATGATGAGTAGTAGTCCACGAATCGCGTCGGAATTGACCAAAACTGTGAGTGTTGACGACAGAGATGCAACCGCACCCCGGGGATTTTAAATCGTGGAAATCGCTCTAGGACGCCAAAAGGTGAGTAATAGTTCACGAAACGAACCAGAAATTGGCAAAAATTGTGAGTGTCATTGACCGACACGTAAACGCACCACTGGGTTCGTAAATCGTGGAAATCACGCTTGGACCTAAAAACAGAGTAATAGTCCAAGAAACGGGCCAGAACCGGCCAAAACTGCGAGTGTTGATGACCGACACGTAAATGCACCCTGCGGTTTGTTAACCGTGGAAATCACTCCGGTGCCCCAAAACAGTGAGTAATAGTCCATGAAACAGGCCAGAATCAGCCAAAACTGTGAGTGTTGATGACTAACACGTAAGTGCGCCTTGGGGTTCAACAACTATGGAAATCACTTCAGGACCAGAAAACGGTGACTAAAAGTCCACAAAACGCGTTAGAATTGGCCAAAACTGTGAGTGTTCATAACCGACACGTAAGCGCACCCGGGGGTTCGTTAATCGTGGAAATCATTCCGGGGCCCCAAAATAGTGAGTAATTGTCCACGAAAAGGGCCAGAATTGGCCAAAACTACTAGTATTGATGACCGACATGTAAACGCACCCCGTGGTTCGTTAATCGTGGAAATCACACCGGGGCCCCAAAACAGTGAGTGTTGATGACCGACACCAAAACGCACCTTGGGGTTCAACAACTATGGAAATTGCTTTGGGACCCCTAAATGGTGAGTAATAGCTCACGAATCGCGTCAGAATTGGCCAAAACTGTGAGTGTTGACGACAGACACGCAAACGCACTCCGGGGATTGTCAATCGTGGAAATCGCTCTGGGACGCCCAAACGGTGAGTAATAGTGCACGAAACGGACAAGAATTGGCCAAAATTGTGAGTGTTTATGACCGACACGTAAATGCACCCCGGAGTTCGTCAATCGTGGAAATCACTCCAGGACCCCAAAACTAAGTAATAATGCAAGAAATGGTCCAAAATCGGCTGAAAGTGCGCTTGTTGATGATCGACATGTAAGCGCACCATGGGGTTAACCAACCGTGGAAATCACTTTGGGGCCCCAAAACGGTGAGTAATAGTCCATGAAATGGGCCAGCATTGGCCAAAACTGTGAGTGTTGATGACCGACACGTAAACGGACCATAGGGTTCAACCACTATGGAATCGCTTCGGGACCCCTAAATGATGAGTAGTAGTCCACGAATCGCGTCGGAATTGACCAAAACTGTGAGTGTTGACGACAGAGATGCAACCGCACCCCGGGGATTTTAAATCGTGGAAATCGCTCTAGGACGCCAAAAGGAGAGTAATAGTACACGAAACGGACCAGAAATTGGCAAAAATTGTGAGTGTCATTGACCGACACGTAAACGCACCACTGGGTTCGTAAATCGTGGAAATCACGCTTGGACCTAAAAATAGAGTAATAGTCCAAGAAACGGGCCAGAACCGGCCAAAACTGCGAGTGTTGATGACCGACACGTAAATGCACCCTGCGGTTCGTTAACCGTGGAAATCACTCCGGTGTCCCAAAACAGTGAGTAATAGTCCATGAAACAGGCCAGAATCAGCCAAAACTGTGAGTGTTGATGACTAACACGTAAGTGCGCCTTGGGGTTCAACAACTATGGAAATCACTTCAGGACCAGAAAACGGTGACTAAAAGTCCACAAAACGCGTTAGAATTGGCCAAAACTGTGAGTGTTCATAACCGACACGTAAGCGCACCCGGGGGTTCGTTAATCGTGGAAATCATTCCGGGGCCCCAAAATAGTGAGTAATTGTCCACGAAAAGGGCCAGAATTGGCCAAAACTACTAGTATTGATGACCGACATGTAAACGCACCCCGTGGTTCGTTAATCGTGGAAATCACACCGGGGCCCCAAAACAGTGAGTGTTGATGACCGACACCAAAACGCACCTTGGGGTTCAACAACTATGGAAATTGCTTTGGGACCCCTAAATGGTGAGTAATAGCTCACGAATCGCGTCAGAATTGGCCAAAACTGTGAGTGTTGACGACAGACACGCAAACGCACTCCGGGGATTGTCAATCATGGAAATCGCTCTGGGACGCCCAAACGGTGAGTAATAGTGCACGAAACGGACAAGAATTGGCCAAAATTGTGAGTGTTTATGACCGACACGTAAACGCACCCCGGAGTTCGTCATTCGTGGAAATCACTCCAGGACCCCAAAACTAAGTAATAATGCAAGAAATGGTCCAAAATCGGCCGAAAGGGCGCTTGTTGATGATCGACATGTATGCGCACCATGGGGTTAACCAACCGTGGAAATCACTTTGGGGCCCCAAAACGGTGAGTAATAGTCCATGAAATGGGCCAGCATCGGCCAAAACTGTGAGTGTTGATGACCGACACGTAAACGGACCATAGGGTTCAACCACTATGGAATCGCTTCGGGACCCCTAAATGATGAGTAGTAGTCCACGAATCGCGTCGGAATTGACCAAAACTGTGAGTGTTGACGACAGAGATGCAACCGCACCCCGGGGATTTTAAATCGTGGAAATCGCTCTAGGACGCCAAAAGGTGAGTAATAGTTCACGAAACGAACCAGAAATTGGCAAAAATTGTGAGTGTCATTGACCGACACGTAAACGCACCACTGGGTTCGTAAATCGTGGAAATCACGCTTGGACCTAAAAACAGAGTAATAGTCCAAGAAACGGACCAGAACCGGCCAAAACTGCGAGTGTTGATGACCGACACGTAAATGCACCCTGCGGTTTGTTAACCGTGGAAATCACTCCGGTGCCCCAAAACAGTGAGTAATAGTCCATGAAACAGGCCAGAATCAGCCAAAACTGTGAGTGTTGATGACTAACACGTAAGTGCGCCTTGGGGTTCAACAACTATGGAAATCACTTCAGGACCAGAAAACGGTGACTAAAAGTCCACAAAACGCGTTAGAATTGGCCAAAACTGTGAGTGTTCATAACCGACACGTAAGCGCACCCGGGAGTTCGTTAATCGTGGAAATCATTCCGGGGCCCCAAAATAGTGAGTAATTGTCCACGAAAAGGGCCAGAATTGGCCAAAACTACTAGTATTGATGACCGACATGTAAACGCACCCCGTGGTTCGTTAATCGTGGAAATCACACCGGGGCCCCAAAACAGTGAGTGTTGATGACCGACACCAAAACGCACCTTGGGGTTCAACAACTATGGAAATTGCTTTGGGACCCCTAAATGGTGAGTAATAGCTCACGAATCGCGTCAGAATTGGCCAAAACTGTGAGTGTTGACGACAGACACGCAAACGCACTCCGGGGATTGTCAATCGTGGAAATCGCTCTGGGACGCCCAAACGGCGAGTAATAGTGCACGAAACGGACAAGAATTGGCCAAAATTGTGAGTGTTTATGACCGACACGTAAATGCACCTCGGAGTTCGTCAATCGTGGAAATCACTCCAGGACCCCAAAACTAAGTAATAATGCAAGAAATGGTCCAAAATCGGCTGAAAGTGCGCTTGTTGATGATCGACATGTAAGCGCACCATGGGGTTACCCAACCGTGGAAATCACTTTGGAGCCCCAAAATGGTGAGTAATAGTCCATGAAATGGGCCAGCATCGGCCAAAACTGTGAGTGTTGATGACCGACACGTAAACGGACCATAGGGTTCAACCACTATGGAATCGCTTCGGGACCCCTAAATGATGAGTAGTAGTCCACGAATCGCGTCGGAATTGACCAAAACTGTGAGTGTTGACGACAGAGATGCAACCGCACCCCGGGGATTTTAAATCGTGGAAATCGCTCTAGGACGCCAAAAGGAGAGTAATAGTACACGAAACGGACCAGAAATTGGCAAAAATTGTGAGTGTCATTGACCGACACGTAAACGCACCACTGGGTTCGTAAATCGTGGAAATCACGCTTGGACCTAAAAATAGAGTAATAGTCCAAGAAACGGGCCAGAACCGGCCAAAACTGCGAGTGTTGATGACCGACACGTAAATGCACCCTGCGGTTCGTTAACCGTGGAAATCACTCCGGTGTCCCAAAACAGTGAGTAATAGTCCATGAAACAGGCCAGAATCAGCCAAAACTGTGAGTGTTGATGACTAACACGTAAGTGCGCCTTGGGGTTCAACAACTATGGAAATCACTTCAGGACCAGAAAACGGTGACTAAAAGTCCACAAAACGCGTTAGAATTGGCCAAAACTGTGAGTGTTCATAACCGACACGTAAGCGCACCCGGGGGTTCGTTAATCGTGGAAATCATTCCGGGGCCCCAAAATAGTGAGTAATTGTCCACGAAAAGGGCCAGAATTGGCCAAAACTACTAGTATTGATGACCGACATGTAAACGCACCCCGTGGTTCGTTAATCGTGGAAATCACACCGGGGCCCCAAAACAGTGAGTGTTGATGACCGACACCAAAACGCACCTTGGGGTTCAACAACTATGGAAATTGCTTTGGGACCCCTAAATGGTGAGTAATAGCTCACGAATCGCGTCAGAATTGGCCAAAACTGTGAGTGTTGACGACAGACACGCAAACGCACTCCGGGGATTGTCAATCATGGAAATCGCTCTGGGACGCCCAAACGGTGAGTAATAGTGCACGAAACGGACAAGAATTGGCCAAAATTGTGAGTGTTTATGACCGACACGTAAACGCACCCCGGAGTTCGTCATTCGTGGAAATTGCTCCAGGACCCCAAAACTAAGTAATAATGCAAGAAATGGTCCAAAATCGGCCGAAAGGGCGCTTGTTGATGATCGACATGTATGCGCACCATGGGGTTAACCAACCGTGGAAATCACTTTGGGGCCCCAAAACGGTGAGTAATAGTCCATGAAATGGGCCAGCATCGGCCAAAACTGTGAGTGTTGATGACCGACACGTAAACGGACCATAGGGTTCAACCACTATGGAATCGCTTCGGGACCCCTAAATGATGAGTAGTAGTCCACGAATCGCGTCGGAATTGACCAAAACTGTGAGTGTTGATGACAGAGATGCAACCGCACCCCGGGGATTTTAAATCGTGGAAATCGCTCTAGGACGCCAAAAGGTGAGTAATAGTTCACGAAACGAACCAGAAATTGGCAAAAATTGTGAGTGTCATTGACCGACACGTAAACGCACCACTGGGTTCGTAAATCGTGGAAATCACGCTTGGACCTAAAAACAGAGTAATAGTCCAAGAAACGGGCCAGAACCGGCCAAAACTGCGAGTGTTGATGACCGACACGTAAATGCACCCTGCGGTTTGTTAACCGTGGAAATCACTCCGGTGCCCCAAAACAGTGAGTAATAGTCCATGAAACAGGCCAGAATCAGCCAAAACTGTGAGTGTTGATGACTAACACGTAAGTGCGCCTTGGGGTTCAACAACTATGGAAATCACTTCAGGACCAGAAAACGGTGACTAAAAGTCCACAAAACGCGTTAGAATTGGCCAAAACTGTGAGTGTTCATAACCGACACGTAAGCGCACCCGGGGGTTCGTTAATCGTGGAAATCATTCCGGGGCCCCAAAATAGTGAGTAATTGTCCACGAAAAGGGCCAGAATTGGCCAAAACTACTAGTATTGATGACCGACATGTAAACGCACCCCGTGGTTCGTTAATCGTGGAAATCACACCGGGGCCCCAAAACAGTGAGTGTTGATGACCGACACCAAAACGCACCTTGGGGTTCAACAACTATGGAAATTGCTTTGGGACCCCTAAATGGTGAGTAATAGCTCACGAATCGCGTCAGAATTGGCCAAAACTGTGAGTGTTGACGACAGACACGCAAACGCACTCCGGGGATTGTCAATCGTGGAAATCGCTCTGGGACGCCCAAACGGTGAGTAATAGTGCACGAAACGGACAAGAATTGGCCAAAATTGTGAGTGTTTATGACCGACACGTAAATGCACCCCGGAGTTCGTCAATCGTGGAAATCACTCCAGGACCCCAAAACTAAGTAATAATGCAAGAAATGGTCCAAAATCGGCTGAAAGTGCGCTTGTTGATGATCGACATGTAAGCGCACCATGGGGTTAACCAACCGTGGAAATCACTTTGGGGCCCCAAAACGGTGAGTAATAGTCCATGAAATGGGCCAGCATCGGCCAAAACTGTGAGTGTTGATGACCGACACGTAAACGGACCATAGGGTTCAACCACTATGGAATCGCTTCGGGACCCCTAAATGATGAGTAGTAGTCCACGAATCGCGTCGGAATTGACCAAAACTGTGAGTGTTGACGACAGAGATGCAACCGCACCCCGGGGATTTTAAATCGTGGAAATCGCTCTAGGACGCCAAAAGGAGAGTAATAGTACACGAAACGGACCAGAAATTGGCAAAAATTGTGAGTGTCATTGACCGACACGTAAACGCACCACTGGGTTCGTAAATCGTGGAAATCACGCTTGGACCTAAAAATAGAGTAATAGTCCAAGAAACGGGCCAGAACCGGCCAAAACTGCGAGTGTTGATGACCGACACGTAAATGCACCCTGCGGTTCGTTAACCGTGGAAATCACTCCGGTGTCCCAAAACAGTGAGTAATAGTCCATGAAACAGGCCAGAATCAG
Organism: Triticum timopheevii; assembly: GCA_963921465.1. NCBI lineage: Eukaryota > Viridiplantae > Streptophyta > Magnoliopsida > Poales > Poaceae > Triticum > Triticum timopheevii. Next base: position 1,907,634 of record OY997270.1, read on the forward strand.
CCAAAACTGTGAGTGTTGATGACTAACACGTAAGTGCGCCTTGGGGTTCAACAACTATGGAAATCACTTCAGGACCAGAAAACGGTGACTAAAAGTCCACAAAACGCGTTAGAATTGGCCAAAACTGTGAGTGTTCATAACCGACACGTAAGCGCACCCGGGGGTTCGTTAATCATGGAAATCATTCCGGGGCCCCAAAATAGTGAGTAATTGTCCACGAAAAGGGCCAGAATTGGCCAAAACTACTAGTATTGATGACCGACATGTAAACGCACCCCGTGGTTCGTTAATCGTGGAAATCACACCGGGGCCCCAAAACAGTGAGTGTTGATGACCGACACCAAAACGCACCTTGGGGTTCAACAACTATGGAAATTGCTTTGGGACCCCTAAATGGTGAGTAATAGCTCACGAATCGCGTCAGAATTGGCCAAAACTGTGAGTGTTGACGACAGACACGCAAACGCACTCCGGGGATTGTCAATCATGGAAATCGCTCTGGGACGCCCAAACGGTGAGTAATAGTGCACGAAACGGACAAGAATTGGCCAAAATTGTGAGTGTTTATGACCGACACGTAAACGCACCCCGGAGTTCGTCATTCGTGGAAATCGCTCCAGGACCCCAAAACTAAGTAATAATGCACGAAATGGTCCAAAATCGGCCGAAAGGGCGCTTGTTGATGATCGACATGTATGCGCACCATGGGGTTAACCAACCGTGGAAATCACTTTGGGGCCCCAAAACGGTGAGTAATAGTCCATGAAATGGGCCAGCATCGGCCAAAACTGTGAGTGTTGATGACCGACACGTAAACGGACCATAGGGTTCAACCACTATGGAATCGCTTCGGGACCCCTAAATGATGAGTAGTAGTCCACGAATCGCGTCGGAATTGACCAAAACTGTGAGTGTTGACGACAGAGATGCAACCACACCCCGGGGATTTTAAATCGTGGAAATCGCTCTAGGACGCCAAAAGGTGAGTAATAGTTCACGAAACGAACCAGAAATTGGCAAAAATTGTGAGTGTCATTGACCGACACGTAAACGCACCACTGGGTTCGTAAATCGTGGAAATCACGCTTGGACCTAAAAACAGAGTAATAGTCCAAGAAACGGACCAGAACCGGCCAAAACTGCGAGTGTTGATGACCGACACGTAAATGCACCCTGCGGTTTGTTAACCGTGGAAATCACTCCGGTGCCCCAAAACAGTGAGTAATAGTCCATGAAACAGGCCAGAATCAGCCAAAACTGTGAGTGTTGATGACTAACACGTAAGTGCGCCTTGGGGTTCAACAACTATGGAAATCACTTCAGGACCAGAAAACGGTGACTAAAAGTCCACAAAACGCGTTAGAATTGGCCAAAACTGTGAGTGTTCATAACCGACACGTAAGCGCACCCGGGAGTTCGTTAATCGTGGAAATCATTCCGGGGCCCCAAAATAGTGAGTAATTGTCCACGAAAAGGGCCAGAATTGGCCAAAACTACTAGTATTGATGACCGACATGTAAACGCACCCCGTGGTTCGTTAATCGTGGAAATCACACCGGGGCCCCAAAACAGTGAGTGTTGATGACCGACACCAAAACGCACCTTGGGGTTCAACAACTATGGAAATTGCTTTGGGACCCCTAAATGGTGAGTAATAGCTCACGAATCGCGTCAGAATTGGCCAAAACTGTGAGTGTTGACGACAGACACGCAAACGCACTCCGGGGATTGTCAATCGTGGAAATCGCTCTGGGACGCCCAAACGGTGAGTAATAGTGCACGAAACGGACAAGAATTGGCCAAAATTGTGAGTGTTTATGACCGACACGTAAATGCACCCCGGAGTTCGTCAATCGTGGAAATCACTCCAGGACCCCAAAACTAAGTAATAATGCAAGAAATGGTCCAAAATCGGCTGAAAGTGCGCTTGTTGATGATCGACATGTAAGCACACCATGGGGTTAACCAACCGTGGAAATCACTTTGGGGCCCCAAAACGGTGAGTAATAGTCCATGAAATGGGCCAGCATCGGCCAAAACTGTGAGTGTTGATGACCGACACGTAAACGGACCATAGGGTTCAACCACTATGGAATCGCTTCGGGACCCCTAAATGATGAGTAGTAGTCCACGAATCGCGTCGGAATTGACCAAAACTGTGAGTGTTGACGACAGAGATGCAACCGCACCCCGGGGATTTTAAATCGTGGAAATCGCTCTAGGACGCCAAAAGGAGAGTAATAGTACACGAAACGGACCAGAAATTGGCAAAAATTGTGAGTGTCATTGACCGACACGTAAACGCACCACTGGGTTCGTAAATCGTGGAAATCACGCTTGGACCTAAAAATAGAGTAATAGTCCAAGAAACGGGCCAGAACCGGCCAAAACTGCGAGTGTTGATGACCGACACGTAAATGCACCCTGCGGTTCGTTAACCGTGGAAATCACTCCGGTGTCCCAAAACAGTGAGTAATAGTCCATGAAACAGGCCAGAATCAGCCAAAACTGTGAGTGTTGATGACTAACACGTAAGTGCGCCTTGGGGTTCAACAACTATGGAAATCACTTCAGGACCAGAAAACGGTGACTAAAAGTCCACAAAACGCGTTAGAATTGGCCAAAACTGTGAGTGTTCATAACCGACACGTAAGCGCACCCGGGGGTTCGTTAATCATGGAAATCATTCCGGGGCCCCAAAATAGTGAGTAATTGTCCACGAAAAGGGCCAGAATTGGCCAAAACTACTAGTATTGATGACCGACATGTAAACGCACCCCGTGGTTCGTTAATCGTGGAAATCACACCGGGGCCCCAAAACAGTGAGTGTTGATGACCGACACCAAAACGCACCTTGGGGTTCAACAACTATGGAAATTGCTTTGGGACCCCTAAATGGTGAGTAATAGCTCACGAATCGCGTCAGAATTGGCCAAAACTGTGAGTGTTGACGACAGACACGCAAACGCACTCCGGGGATTGTCAATCATGGAAATCGCTCTGGGACGCCCAAACGGTGAGTAATAGTGCACGAAACGGACAAGAATTGGCCAAAATTGTGAGTGTTTATGACCGACACGTAAACGCACCCCGGAGTTCGTCATTCGTGGAAATCGCTCCAGGACCCCAAAACTAAGTAATAATGCACGAAATGGTCCAAAATCGGCCGAAAGGGCGCTTGTTGATGATCGACATGTATGCGCACCATGGGGTTAACCAACCGTGGAAATCACTTTGGGGCCCCAAAACGGTGAGTAATAGTCCATGAAATGGGCCAGCATCGGCCAAAACTGTGAGTGTTGATGACCGACACGTAAACGGACCATAGGGTTCAACCACTATGGAATCGCTTCGGGACCCCTAAATGATGAGTAGTAGTCCACGAATCGCGTCGGAATTGACCAAAACTGTGAGTGTTGACGACAGAGATGCAACCGCACCCCGGGGATTTTAAATCGTGGAAATCGCTCTAGGACGCCAAAAGGTGAGTAATAGTTCACGAAACGAACCAGAAATTGGCAAAAATTGTGAGTGTCATTGACCGACACGTAAACGCACCACTGGGTTCGTAAATCGTGGAAATCACGCTTGGACCTAAAAACAGGGTAATAGTCCAAGAAACGGACCAGAACCGGCCAAAACTGCGAGTGTTGATGACCGACACGTAAATGCACCCTGCGGTTTGTTAACCGTGGAAATCACTCCGGTGCCCCAAAACAGTGAGTAATAGTCCATGAAACAGGCCAGAATCAGCCAAAACTGTGAGTGTTGATGACTAACACGTAAGTGCGCCTTGGGGTTCAACAACTATGGAAATCACTTCAGGACCAGAAAACGGTGACTAAAAGTCCACAAAACGCGTTAGAATTGGCCAAAACTGTGAGTGTTCATAACCGACACGTAAGCGCACCCGGGAGTTCGTTAATCGTGGAAATCATTCCGGGGCCCCAAAATAGTGAGTAATTGTCCACGAAAAGGGCCAGAATTGGCCAAAACTACTAGTATTGATGACCGACATGTAAACGCACCCCGTGGTTCGTTAATCGTGGAAATCACACCGGGGCCCCAAAACAGTGAGTGTTGATGACCGACACCAAAACGCACCTTGGGGTTCAACAACTATGGAAATTGCTTTGGGACCCCTAAATGGTGAGTAATAGCTCACGAATCGCGTCAGAATTGGCCAAAACTGTGAGTGTTGACGACAGACACGCAAACGCACTCCGGGGATTGTCAATCGTGGAAATCGCTCTGGGACGCCCAAACGGTGAGTAATAGTGCACGAAACGGACAAGAATTGGCCAAAATTGTGAGTGTTTATGACCGACACGTAAATGCACCCCGGAGTTCGTCAATCGTGGAAATCACTCCAGGACCCCAAAACTAAGTAATAATGCAAGAAATGGTCCAAAATCGGCTGAAAGTGCGCTTGTTGATGATCGACATGTAAGCGCACCATGGGGTTAACCAACCGTGGAAATCACTTTGGGGCCCCAAAACGGTGAGTAATAGTCCATGAAATGGGCCAGCATCGGCCAAAACTGTGAGTGTTGATGACCGACACGTAAACGGACCATAGGGTTCAACCACTATGGAATCGCTTCGGGACCCCTAAATGATGAGTAGTAGTCCACGAATCGCGTCGGAATTGACCAAAACTGTGAGTGTTGACGACAGAGATGCAACCGCACCCCGGGGATTTTAAATCGTGGAAATCGCTCTAGGACGCCAAAAGGTGAGTAATAGTTCACGAAACGAACCAGAAATTGGCAAAAATTGTGAGTGTCATTGACCGACACGTAAACGCACCACTGGGTTCGTAAATCGTGGAAATCACGCTTGGACCTAAAAACAGAGTAATAGTCCAAGAAACGGACCAGAACCGGCCAAAACTGCGAGTGTTGATGACCGACACGTAAATGCACCCTGCGGTTTGTTAACCGTGGAAATCACTCCGGTGCCCCAAAACAGTGAGTAATAGTCCATGAAACAGGCCAGAATCAGCCAAAACTGTGAGTGTTGATGACTAACACGTAAGTGCGCCTTGGGGTTCAACAACTATGGAAATCACTTCAGGACCAGAAAACGGTGACTAAAAGTCCACAAAACGCGTTAGAATTGGCCAAAACTGTGAGTGTTCATAACCGACACGTAAGCGCACCCGGGAGTTCGTTAATCGTGGAAATCATTCCGGGGCCCCAAAATAGTGAGTAATTGTCCACGAAAAGGGCCAGAATTGGCCAAAACTACTAGTATTGATGACCGACATGTAAACGCACCCCGTGGTTCGTTAATCGTGGAAATCACACCGGGGCCCCAAAACAGTGAGTGTTGATGACCGACACCAAAACGCACCTTGGGGTTCAACAACTATGGAAATTGCTTTGGGACCCCTAAATGGTGAGTAATAGCTCACGAATCGCGTCAGAATTGGCCAAAACTGTGAGTGTTGACGACAGACACGCAAACGCACTCCGGGGATTGTCAATCGTGGAAATCGCTCTGGGACGCCCAAACGGTGAGTAATAGTGCACGAAACGGACAAGAATTGGCCAAAATTGTGAGTGTTTATGACCGACACGTAAATGCACCCCGGAGTTCGTCAATCGTGGAAATCACTCCAGGACCCCAAAACTAAGTAATAATGCAAGAAATGGTCCAAAATCGGCTGAAAGTGCGCTTGTTGATGATCGACATGTAAGCGCACCATGGGGTTAACCAACCGTGGAAATCACTTTGGGGCCCCAAAACGGTGAGTAATAGTCCATGAAATGGGCCAGCATCGGCCAAAACTGTGAGTGTTGATGACCGACACGTAAACGGACCATAGGGTTCAACCACTATGGAATCGCTTCGGGACCCCTAAATGATGAGTAGTAGTCCACGAATCGCGTCGGAATTGACCAAAACTGTGAGTGTTGACGACAGAGATGCAACCGCACCCCGGGGATTTTAAATCGTGGAAATCGCTCTAGGACGCCAAAAGGAGAGTAATAGTACACGAAACGGACCAGAAATTGGCAAAAATTGTGAGTGTCATTGACCGACACGTAAACGCACCACTGGGTTCGTAAATCGTGGAAATCACGCTTGGACCTAAAAATAGAGTAATAGTCCAAGAAACGGGCCAGAACCGGCCAAAACTGCGAGTGTTGATGACCGACACGTAAATGCACCCTGCGGTTCGTTAACCGTGGAAATCACTCCGGTGTCCCAAAACAGTGAGTAATAGTCCATGAAACAGGCCAGAATCAGCCAAAACTGTGAGTGTTGATGACTAACACGTAAGTGCGCCTTGGGGTTCAACAACTATGGAAATCACTTCAGGACCAGAAAACGGTGACTAAAAGTCCACAAAACGCGTTAGAATTGGCCAAAACTGTGAGTGTTCATAACCGACACGTAAGCGCACCCGGGGGTTCGTTAATCGTGGAAATCATTCCGGGGCCCCAAAATAGTGAGTAATTGTCCACGAAAAGGGCCAGAATTGGCCAAAACTACTAGTATTGATGACCGACATGTAAACGCACCCCGTGGTTCGTTAATCGTGGAAATCACACCGGGGCCCCAAAACAATGAGTGTTGATGACCGACACCAAAACGCACCTTGGGGTTCAACAACTATGGAAATTGCTTTGGGACCCCTAAATGGTGAGTAATAGCTCACGAATCGCGTCAGAATTGGCCAAAACTGTGAGTGTTGACGACAGACACGCAAACGCACTCCGGGGATTGTCAATCATGGAAATCGCTCTGGGACGCCCAAACGGTGAGTAATAGTGCACGAAATGGACAAGAATTGGCCAAAATTGTGAGTGTTTATGACCGACACGTAAACGCACCCCGGAGTTCGTCATTCGTGGAAATCGCTCCAGGACCCCAAAACTAAGTAATAATGCACGAAATGGTCCAAAATCGGCCGAAAGGGCGCTTGTTGATGATCGACATGTATGCGCACCATGGGGTTAACCAACCGTGGAAATCACTTTGGGGCCCCAAAACGGTGAGTAATAGTCCATGAAATGGGCCAGCATCGGCCAAAACTGTGAGTGTTGATGACCGACACGTAAACGGACCATAGGGTTCAACCACTATGGAATCGCTTCGGGACCCCTAAATGATGAGTAGTAGTCCACGAATCGCGTCGGAATTGACCAAAACTGTGAGTGTTGACGACAGAGATGCAACCGCACCCCGGGGATTTTAAATCGTGGAAATCGCTCTAGGACGCCAAAAGGTGAGTAATAGTTCACGAAACGAACCAGAAATTGGCAAAAATTGTGAGTGTCATTGACCGACACGTAAACGCACCACTGGGTTCGTAAATCGTGGAAATCACGCTTGGACCTAAAAACAGAGTAATAGTCCAAGAAACGGACCAGAACCGGCCAAAACTGCGAGTGTTGATGACCGACACGTAAATGCACCCTGCGGTTTGTTAACCGTGGAAATCACTCCGGTGCCCCAAAACAGTGAGTAATTGTCCATGAAACAGGCCAGAATCAGCCAAAACTGTGAGTGTTGATGACTAACACGTAAGTGCGCCTTGGGGTTCAACAACTATGGAAATCACTTCAGGACCAGAAAACGGTGACTAAAAGTCCACAAAACGCGTTAGAATTGGCCAAAACTGTGAGTGTTCATAACCGACACGTAAGCGCACCCGGGAGTTCGTTAATCGTGGAAATCATTCCGGGGCCCCAAAATAGTGAGTAATTGTCCACGAAAAGGGCCAGAATTGGCCAAAACTACTAGTATTGATGACCGACATGTAAACGCACCCCGTGGTTCGTTAATCGTGGAAATCACACCGGGGCCCCAAAACAGTGAGTGTTGATGACCGACACCAAAACGCACCTTGGGGTTCAACAACTATGGAAATTGCTTTGGGACCCCTAAATGGTGAGTAATAGCTCACGAATCGCGTCAGAATTGGCCAAAACTGTGAGTGTTGACGACAGACACGCAAACGCACTCCGGGGATTGTCAATCGTGGAAATCGCTCTGGGACGCCCAAACGGTGAGTAATAGTGCACGAAACGGACAAGAATTGCCCAAAATTGTGAGTGTTTATGACCGACACGTAAATGCACCCCGGAGTTCGTCAATCGTGGAAATCACTCCAGGACCCCAAAACTAAGTAATAATGCAAGAAATGGTCCAAAATCGGCTGAAAGTGCGCTTGTTGATGATCGACATGTAAGCGCACCATGGGGTTAACCAACCGTGGAAATCACTTTGGGGCCCCAAAACGGTGAGTAATAGTCCATGAAATGGGCCAGCATCGGCCAAAACTGTGAGTGTTGATGACCGACACGTAAACGGACCATAGGGTTCAACCACTATGGAATCGCTTCGGGACCCCTAAATGATGAGTAGTAGTCCACGAATCGCGTCGGAATTGACCAAAACTGTGAGTGTTGACGACAGAGATGCAACCGCACCCCGGGGATTTTAAATCGTGGAAATCGCTCTAGGACGCCAAAAGGAGAGTAATAGTACACGAAACGGACCAGAAATTGGCAAAAATTGTGAGTGTCATTGACCGACACGTAAACGCACCACTGGGTTCGTAAATCGTGGAAATCACGCTTGGACCTAAAAATAGAGTAATAGTCCAAGAAACGGGCCAGAACCGGCCAAAACTGCGAGTGTTGATGACCGACACGTAAATGCACCCTGCGGTTCGTTAACCGTGGAAATCACTCCGGTGTCCCAAAACAGTGAGTAATAGTCCATGAAACAGGCCAGAATCAGCCAAAACTGTGAGTGTTGATGACTAACACGTAAGTGCGCCTTGGGGTTCAACAACTATGGAAATCACTTCAGGACCAGAAAACGGTGACTAAAAGTCCACAAAACGCGTTAGAATTGGCCAAAACTGTGAGTGTTCATAACCGACACGTAAGCGCACCCGGGGGTTCGTTAATCGTGGAAATCATTCCGGGGCCCCAAAATAGTGAGTAATTGTCCACGAAAAGGGCCAGAATTGGCCAAAACTACTAGTATTGATGACCGACATGTAAACACACCCCGTGGTTCGTTAATCGTGGAAATCACACCGGGGCCCCAAAACAGTGAGTGTTGATGACCGACACCAAAACGCACCTTGGGGTTCAACAACTATGGAAATTGCTTTGGGACCCCTAAATGGTGAGTAATAGCTCACGAATCGCGTCAGAATTGGCCAAAACTGTGAGTGTTGACGACAGACACGCAAACGCACTCCGGGGATTGTCAATCATGGAAATCGCTCTGGGACGCCCAAACGGTGAGTAATAGTGCACGAAACGGACAAGAATTGGCCAAAATTGTGAGTGTTTATGACCGACACGTAAACGCACCCCGGAGTTCGTCATTCGTGGAAATTGCTCCAGGACCCCAAAACTAAGTAATAATGCAAGAAATGGTCCAAAATCGGCCGAAAGGGCGCTTGTTGATGATCGACATGTATGCGCACCATGGGGTTAACCAACCGTGGAAATCACTTTGGGGCCCCAAAACGGTGAGTAATAGTCCATGAAATGGGCCAGCATCGGCCAAAACTGTGAGTGTTGATGACCGACACGTAAACGGACCATAGGGTTCAACCACTATGGAATCGCTTCGGGACCCCTAAATGATGAGTAGTAGTCCACGAATCGCGTCGGAATTGACCAAAACTGTGAGTGTTGAGGACAGAGATGCAACCGCACCCCGGGGATTTTAAATCGTGGAAATCGCTCTAGGACGCCAAAAGGTGAGTAATAGTTCACGAAACGAACCAGAAATTGGCAAAAATTGTGAGTGTCATTGACCGACACGTAAACGCACCACTGGGTTCGTAAATCGTGGAAATCACGCTTGGACCTAAAAACAGAGTAATAGTCCAAGAAACGGGCCAGAACCGGCCAAAACTGCGAGTGTTGATGACCGACACGTAAATGCACCCTGCGGTTTGTTAACCGTGGAAATCACTCCGGTGCCCCAAAACAGTGAGTAATAGTCCATGAAACAGGCCAGAATCAGCCAAAACTGTGAGTGTTGATGACTAACACGTAAGTGCGCCTTGGGGTTCAACAACTATGGAAATCACTTCAGGACCAGAAAACGGTGACTAAAAGTCCACAAAACGCGTTAGAATTGGCCAAAACTGTGAGTGTTCATAACCGACACGTAAGCGCACCCGGGAGTTCGTTAATCGTGGAAATCATTCCGGGGCCCCAAAATAGTGAGTAATTGTCCACGAAAAGGGCCAGAATTGGCCAAAACTACTAGTATTGATGACCGACATGTAAACGCACCCCGTGGTTCGTTAATCGTGGAAATCACACCGGGGCCCCAAAACAGTGAGTGTTGATGACCGACACCAAAACGCACCTTGGGGTTCAACAACTATGGAAATTGCTTTGGGACCCCTAAATGGTGAGTAATAGCTCACGAATCGCGTCAGAATTGGCCAAAACTGTGAGTGTTGACGACAGACACGCAAACGCACTCCGGGGATTGTCAATCGTGGAAATCGCTCTGGGACGCCCAAACGGTGAGTAATAGTGCACGAAACGGACAAGAATTGCCCAAAATTGTGAGTGTTTATGACCGACACGTAAATGCACCCCGGAGTTCGTCAATCGTGGAAATCACTCCAGGACCCCAAAACTAAGTAATAATGCAAGAAATGGTCCAAAATCGGCTGAAAGTGCGCTTGTTGATGATCGACATGTAAGCGCACCATGGGGTTAACCAACCGTGGAAATCACTTTGGGGCCCCAAAACGGTGAGTAATAGTCCATGAAATGGGCCAGCATCGGCCAAAACTGTGAGTGTTGATGACCGACACGTAAACGGACCATAGGGTTCAACCACTATGGAATCGCTTCGGGACCCCTAAATGATGAGTAGTAGTCCACGAATCGCGTCGGAATTGACCAAAACTGTGAGTGTTGACGACAGAGATGCAACCGCACCCCGGGGATTTTAAATCGTGGAAATCGCTCTAGGACGCCAAAAGGAGAGTAATAGTACACGAAACGGACCAGAAATTGGCAAAAATTGTGAGTGTCATTGACCGACACGTAAACGCACCACTGGGTTCGTAAATCGTGGAAATCACGCTTGGACCTAAAAATAGAGTAATAGTCCAAGAAACGGGCCAGAACCGGCCAAAACTGCGAGTGTTGATGACCGACACGTAAATGCACCCTGCGGTTCGTTAACCGTGGAAATCACTCCGGTGTCCCAAAACAGTGAGTAATAGTCCATGAAACAGGCCAGAATCAGCCAAAACTGTGAGTGTTGATGACTAACACGTAAGTGCGCCTTGGGGTTCAACAACTATGGAAATCACTTCAGGACCAGAAAACGGTGACTAAAAGTCCACAAAACGCGTTAGAATTGGCCAAAACTGTGAGTGTTCATAACCGACACGTAAGCGCACCCGGGGGTTCGTTAATCGTGGAAATCATTCCGGGGCCCCAAAATAGTGAGTAATTGTCCACGAAAAGGGCCAGAATTGGCCAAAACTACTAGTATTGATGACCGACATGTAAACGCACCCCGTGGTTCGTTAATCGTGGAAATCACACCGGGGCCCCAAAACAGTGAGTGTTGATGACCGACACCAAAACGCACCTTGGGGTTCAACAACTATGGAAATTGCTTTGGGACCCCTAAATGGTGAGTAATAGCTCACGAATCGCGTCAGAATTGGCCAAAACTGTGAGTGTTGACGACAGACACGCAAACGCACTCCGGGGATTGTCAATCATGGAAATCGCTCTGGGACGCCCAAACGGTGAGTAATAGTGCACGAAACGGACAAGAATTGGCCAAAATTGTGAGTGTTTATGACCGACACGTAAACGCACCCCGGAGTTCGTCATTCGTGGAAATTGCTCCAGGACCCCAAAACTAAGTAATAATGCAAGAAATGGTCCAAAATCGGCCGAAAGGGCGCTTGTTGATGATCGACATGTATGCGCACCATGGGGTTAACCAACCGTGGAAATCACTTTGGGGCCCCAAAACGGTGAGTAATAGTCCATGAAATGGGCCAGCATCGGCCAAAACTGTGAGTGTTGATGACCGACACGTAAACGGACCATAGGGTTCAACCACTATGGAATCGCTTCGGGACCCCTAAATGATGAGTAGTAGTCCACGAATCGCGTCGGAATTGACCAAAACTGTGAGTGTTGAGGACAGAGATGCAACCGCACCCCGGGGATTTTAAATCGTGGAAATCGCTCTAGGACGCCAAAAGGTGAGTAATAGTTCACGAAACGAACCAGAAATTGGCAAAAATTGTGAGTGTCATTGACCGACACGTAAACGCACCACTGGGTTCGTAAATCGTGGAAATCACGCTTGGACCTAAAAACAGAGTAATAGTCCAAGAAACGGGCCAGAACCGGCCAAAACTGCGAGTGTTGATGACCGACACGTAAATGCACCCTGCGGTTTGTTAACCGTGGAAATCACTCCGGTGCCCCAAAACAGTGAGTAATAGTCCATGAAACAGGCCAGAATCAGCCAAAACTGTGAGTGTTGATGACTAACACGTAAGTGCGCCTTGGGGTTCAACAACTATGGAAATCACTTCAGGACCAGAAAACGGTGACTAAAAGTCCACAAAACGCGTTAGAATTGGCCAAAACTGTGAGTGTTCATAACCGACACGTAAGCGCACCCGGGAGTTCGTTAATCGTGGAAATCATTCCGGGGCCCCAAAATAGTGAGTAATTGTCCACGAAAAGGGCCAGAATTGGCCAAAACTACTAGTATTGATGATCGACATGTAAACGCACCCCGTGGTTCGTTAATCGTGGAAATCACACCGGGGCCCCAAAACAGTGAGTGTTGATGACCGACACCAAAACGCACCTTGGGGTTCAACAACTATGGAAATTGCTTTGGGACCCCTAAATGGTGAGTAATAGCTCACGAATCGCGTCAGAATTGGCCAAAACTGTGAGTGTTGACGACAGACACGCAAACGCACTCCGGGGATTGTCAATCGTGGAAATCGCTCTGGGACGCCCAAACGTGAGTAATAGTGCACGAAACGGACAAGAATTGGCCAAAATTGTGAGTGTTTATGACCGACACGTAAACGCACCCCGGAGTTCGTCAATCGTGGAAATCGCTCCAGGACCCCAAAACTAAGTAATAATGCAAGAAATGGTCCAAAATCGGCCGAAAGTGCGCTTGTTGATGATCGACATATAAGCGCACCATGGGGTTAACGAACCGTGGAAATCACTTTGGGGCCCCAAAACGGTGAGTAATAGTCCATGAAATGGGCCAGCATCGGCCAAAACTGTGAGTGTTGATGACCGACACGTAAACGGACCATAGGGTTCAACCACTATGGAATCGCTTCGGGACCCCTAAATGATGAGTAGTAGTCCACGAATCGCGTCGGAATTGACCAAAACTCTGAGTGTTGACGACAGAGATGCAACCGCACCCCGGGGATTTTAAATCGTGGAAATCGCTCTAGGACGCCAAAAGGTGAGTAATAGTTCACGAAACGAACCAGAAATTGGCAAAAATTGTGAGTGTCATTGACCGACACGTAAACGCACCACTGGGTTCGTAAATCGTGGAAATCACGCTTGGACCTAAAAACAGAGTAATAGTCCAAGAAACGGGCCAGAACCGGCCAAAACTGCGAGTGTTGATGACCGACACGTAAATGCACCCTGCGGTTCGTTAACCGTGGAAATCACTCCGGTGCCCCAAAACAGTGAGTAATAGTCCACGAAACAGGCCAGAATCAGCCAAAACTGTGAGTGTTGATGACTTACACGTAAGTGCGCCTTGGGGTTCAACAACTATGGAAATCTCTTCAGGACCAGAAAACGGTGACTAAAAGTCCACAAAACGCGTTAGAATTGGCCAAAACTGTGAGTGTTCATAACCGACACGTAAGCGCACCCGGGGGTTCGTTAATCGTGGAAATCATTCCGGGGCCCCAAAATAGTGAGTAATTGTCCACGAAAAGGGCCAGAATTGGCCAAAACTACTAGTATTGATGACCGACATGTAAACGCACCCCGTGGTTCGTTAATCGTGGAAATCACACCGGGGCCCCAAAACAGTGAGTGTTGATGACCGACACCAAAACGCACCTTGGGGTTCAACAACTATGGAAATTGCTTTGGGACCCCTAAATGGTGAGTAATAGCTCACGAATCGCGTCAGAATTGGCCAAAACTGTGAGTGTTGACGACAGACACGCAAACGCACTCCGGGGATTGTCAATCGTGGAAATCGCTCTGGGACGCCCAAACGTGAGTAATAGTGCACGAAACGGACAAGAATTGGCCAAAATTGTGAGTGTTTATGACCGACACGTAAACGCACCCCGGAGTTCGTCAATCGTGGAAATCGCTCCAGGACCCCAAAACTAAGTAATAATGCAAGAAATGGTCCAAAATCGGCCGAAAGTGCGCTTGTTGATGATCGACATGTAAGCGCACCATGGGGTTAACCAACCGTGGAAATCACTTTGGGGCCCCAAAACGGTGAGTAATAGTCCATGAAATGGGCCAGCATCGGCCAAAACTGTGAGTGTTGATGACCGACACGTAAACGGACCATAGGGTTCAACCACTATGGAATCGCTTCGGGACCGCTAAATGATGAGTAGTAGTCCACGAATCGCGTCGGAATTGACCAAAACTGTGAGTGTTGACGACAGAGATGCAACCGCACCCCGGGGATTTTAAATCGTGGAGATCGCTCTAGGACGCCAAAAGGTGAGTAATAGTTCACGAAACGAACCAGAAATTGGCAAAAATTGTGAGTGTCATTGACCGACACGTAAACGCACCACTGGGTTCGTAAATCGTGGAAATCACGCTTGGACCTAAAAACAGAGTAATAGTCCAAGAAACGGGCCAGAACCGGCCAAAACTGCGAGTGTTGATGACCGACACGTAAATGCACCCTGCGGTTCGTTAACCGTGGAAATCACTCCGGTGCCCCAAAACAGTGAGTAATAGTCCATGAAACAGGCCAGAATCAGCCAAAACTGTGAGTGTTGATGACTAACACGTAAGTGCGCCTTGGGGTTCAACAACTATGGAAATCTCTTCAGGACCAGAAAACGGTGACTAAAAGTCCACAAAACGCGTTAGAATTGGCCAAAACTGTGAGTGTTCATAACCGACACGTAAGCGCACCCGGGGGTTCGTTAATCGTGGAAATCATTCCGGGGCCCCAAAATAGTGAGTAATTGTCCACGAAAAGGGCCAGAATTGGCCAAAACTACTAGTATTGATGACCGACATGTAAACGCACCCCGTGGTTCGTTAATCGTGGAAATCACACCGGGGCCCCAAAACAGTGAGTGTTGATGACCGACACCAAAACGCACCTTGGGGTTCAACAACTATGGAAATCGCTTTGGGACCCCTAAATGGTGAGTAATAGCTCACGAATCGCGTCAGAATTGGCCAAAACTGTGAGTGTTGACGACAGACACGCAAACGCACTCCGGGGATTGTCAATCGTGGAAATCGCTCTGGGACGCCCAAACGGTGATTAATAGTGCACGAAACGGACAAGAATTGGCCAAAATTGTGAGTGTTTATGACCGACACATAAACGCACCCCGGAGTTCGTCAATCGTGGAAATCACTCCAGGACCCCAAAACTAAGTAATAATGCAAGAAATGGTCCAAAATCGGCCCAAAGTGCGCTTGTTGATGATCGACATGTAAGCGCACCATGGGGTTAACCAACCGTGGAAATCACTTTGGGGCTCCAAAACGGTGAGTAATAGTCCATGAAATGGGCCAGCATCGGCCAAAACTGTGAGTGTTGATGACCGACACGTAAACGGACCATAGGGTTCAACCAGTATGGAATCGCTTCGGGACCCCTAAATGATGAGTAGTAGTCCACGAATCGCGTCGGCATTGACCAAAACTGTGAGTGTTGACGACAGAGATGCAACCGCACCCCGGGGATTTTAAATCGTGGAAATCGCTCTAGGACGCCAAAAGGTGAGTAATAGTACACGAAACGGACCAGAAATTGGCAAAAATTGTGAGTGTCATTGACCGACATGTAAACGCACCACTGGGTTCATAAATCGTGGAAATCACGCTTGGACCTAAAAACAGAGTAATAGTCCAAGAAACGGGCCAGAACCGGCCAAAACTGCGAGTGTTGATGACCGACACGTAAATGCACCCTGCGGTTCGTTAACCGTGGAAATCACTCCGGTGCCCCAAAACAGTGAGTAATAGTCCATGAAACAGGCCAGAATCAGCCAAAACCGTGAGTGTTGATGACTAACACGTAAGTGCGCCTTGGGGTTCAACAACTATGGAAATCTCTTCAGGACCAGAAAACGGTGACTAAAAGTCCACAAAACGCGTTAGAATTGGCCAAAACTGTGAGTGTTCATAACCGACACGTAAGCGCACCCGGGGGTTCGTTAATCGTGGAAATCATTCCGGGGCCCCAAAATAGTGAGTAATTGTCCACGAAAAGGGCCAGAATTGGCCAAAACTACTAGTATTGATGACCGACATGTAAACGCACCCCGTGGTTCGTTAATCGTGGAAATCACACCGGGGCCCCAAAACAGTGAGTGTTGATGACCGACACCAAAACGCACCTTGGGGTTCAACAACTATGGAAATTGCTTTGGGACCCCTAAATGGTGAGTAATAGCTCACGAATCGCGTCAGAATTGGCCAAAACTGTGAGTGTTGACGACAGACACGCAAACGCACTCCGGGGATTGTCAATCGTGGAAATCGCTCTGGGACGCCCAAACGTGAGTAATAGTGCACGAAACGGACAAGAATTGGCCAAAATTGTGAGTGTTTATGACCGACACGTAAACGCACCCCGGAGTTCGTCAATCGTGGAAATCGCTCCAGGACCCCAAAACTAAGTAATAATGCAAGAAATGGTCCAAAATCGGCTGAAAGTGCGCTTGTTGATGATCGACATGTAAGCGCACCATGGGGTTAACCAACCGTGGAAATCACTTTGGGGCCCCAAAACGGTGAGTAATAGTCCATGAAATGGGCCAGCATCGGCCAAAACTGTGAGTGTTGATGACCGACACGTAAACGGACCATAGGGTTCAACCACTATGGAATCGCTTCGGGACCGCTAAATGATGAGTAGTAGTCCACGAATCGCGTCGGAATTGACCAAAACTGTGAGTGTTGACGACAGAGATGCAACCGCACCCCGGGGATTTTAAATCGTGGAGATCGCTCTAGGACGCCAAAAGGTGAGTAATAGTTCACGAAACGAACCAGAAATTGGCAAAAATTGTGAGTGTCATTGACCGACACGTAAACGCACCACTGGGTTCGTAAATCGTGGAAATCACGCTTGGACCTAAAAACAGAGTAATAGTCCAAGAAACGGGCCAGAACCGGCCAAAACTGCGAGTGTTGATGACCGACACGTAAATGCACCCTGCGGTTCGTTAACCGTGGAAATCACTCCGGTGCCCCAAAACAGTGAGTAATAGTCCATGAAACAGGCCAGAATCAGCCAAAACTGTGAGTGTTGATGACTAACACGTAAGTGCGCCTTGGGGTTCAACAACTATGGAAATCTCTTCAGGACCAGAAAACGGTGACTAAAAGTCCACAAAACGCGTTAGAATTGGCCAAAACTGTGAGTGTTCATAACCGACACGTAAGCGCACCCGGGGGTTCGTTAATCGTGGAAATCATTCCGGGGCCCCAAAATAGTGAGTAATTGTCCACGAAAAGGGCCAGAATTGGCCAAAACTACTAGTATTGATGACCGACATGTAAACGCACCCCGTGGTTCGTTAATCGTGGAAATCACACCGGGGCCCCAAAACAGTGAGTGTTGATGACCGACACCAAAACGCACCTTGGGGTTCAACAACTATGGAAATCGCTTTGGGACCCCTAAATGGTGAGTAATAGCTCACGAATCGCGTCAGAATTGGCCAAAACTGTGAGTGTTGACGACAGACACGCAAACGCACTCCGGGGATTGTCAATCGTGGAAATCGCTCTGGGACGCCCAAACGGTGATTAATAGTGCACGAAACGGACAAGAATTGGCCAAAATTGTGAGTGTTTATGACCGACACATAAACGCACCCCGGAGTTCGTCAATCGTGGAAATCACTCCAGGACCCCAAAACTAAGTAATAATGCAAGAAATGGTCCAAAATCGGCCCAAAGTGCGCTTGTTGATGATCGACATGTAAGCGCACCATGGGGTTAACCAACCGTGGAAATCACTTTGGGGCCCCAAAACGGTGAGTAATAGTCCATGAAATGGGCCAGCATCGGCCAAAACTGTGAGTGTTGATGACCGACACGTAAACGGACCATAGGGTTCAACCAGTATGGAATCGCTTCGGGACCCCTAAATGATGAGTAGTAGTCCACGAATCGCGTCGGCATTGACCAAAACTGTGAGTGTTGACGACAGAGATGCAACCGCACCCCGGGGATTTTAAATCGTGGAAATCGCTCTAGGACGCCAAAAGGTGAGTAATAGTACACGAAACGGACCAGAAATTGGCAAAAATTGTGAGTGTCATTGACCGACATGTAAACGCACCACTGGGTTCATAAATCGTGGAAATCACGCTTGGACCTAAAAACAGAGTAATAGTCCAAGAAACGGGCCAGAACCGGCCAAAACTGCGAGTGTTGATGACCGACACGTAAATGCACCCTGCGGTTCGTTAACCGTGGAAATCACTCCGGTGCCCCAAAACAGTGAGTAATAGTCCATGAAACAGGCCAGAATCAGCCAAAACCGTGAGTGTTGATGACTAACACGTAAGTGCGCCTTGGGGTTCAACAACTATGGAAATCTCTTCAGGACCAGAAAACGGTGACTAAAAGTCCACAAAACGCGTTAGAATTGGCCAAAACTGTGAGTGTTCATAACCGACACGTAAGCGCACCCGGGGGTTCGTTAATCGTGGAAATCATTCCGGGGCCCCAAAATAGTGAGTAATTGTCCACGAAAAGGGCCAGAATTGGCCAAAACTACTAGTATTGATGACCGACATGTAAACGCACCCCGTGGTTCGTTAATCGTGGAAATCACACCGGGGCCCCAAAACAGTGAGTGTTGATGACCGACACCAAAACGCACCTTGGGGTTCAACAACTATGGAAATTGCTTTGGGACCCCTAAATGGTGAGTAATAGCTCACGAATCGCGTCAGAATTGGCCAAAACTGTGAGTGTTGACGACAGACACGCAAACGCACTCCGGGGATTGTCAATCGTGGAAATCGCTCTGGGACGCCCAAACGTGAGTAATAGTGCACGAAACGGACAAGAATTGGCCAAAATTGTGAGTGTTTATGACCGACACGTAAACGCACCCCGGAGTTCGTCAATCGTGGAAATCGCTCCAGGACCCCAAAACTAAGTAATAATGCAAGAAATGGTCCAAAATCGGCTGAAAGTGCGCTTGTTGATGATCGACATGTAAGCGCACCATGGGGTTAACCAACCGTGGAAATCACTTTGGGGCCCCAAAACGGTGAGTAATAGTCCATGAAATGGGCCAGCATCGGCCAAAACTGTGAGTGTTGATGACCGACACGTAAACGGACCATAGGGTTCAACCACTATGGAATCGCTTCGGGACCGCTAAATGATGAGTAGTAGTCCACGAATCGCGTCGGAATTGACCAAAACTGTGAGTGTTGACGACAGAGATGCAACCGCACCCCGGGGATTTTAAATCGTGGAGATCGCTCTAGGACGCCAAAAGGTGAGTAATAGTTCACGAAACGAACCAGAAATTGGCAAAAATTGTGAGTGTCATTGACCGACACGTAAACGCACCACTGGGTTCGTAAATCGTGGAAATCACGCTTGGACCTAAAAACAGAGTAATAGTCCAAGAAACGGGCCAGAACCGGCCAAAACTGCGAGTGTTGATGACCGACACGTAAATGCACCCTGCGGTTCGTTAACCGTGGAAATCACTCCGGTGCCCCAAAACAGTGAGTAATAGTCCATGAAACAGGCCAGAATCAGCCAAAACCGTGAGTGTTGATGACTAACACGTAAGTGCGCCTTGGGGTTCAACAACTATGGAAATCTCTTCAGGACCAGAAAACGGTGACTAAAAGTCCACAAAACGCGTTAGAATTGGCCAAAACTGTGAGTGTTCATAACCGACACGTAAGCGCACCCGGGGGTTCGTTAATCGTGGAAATCATTCCGGGGCCCCAAAATAGTGAGTAATTGTCCACGAAAAGGGCCAGAATTGGCCAAAACTACTAGTATTGATGACCGACATGTAAACGCACCCCGTGGTTCGTTAATCGTGGAAATCACACCGGGGCCCCAAAACAGTGAGTGTTGATGACCGACACCAAAACGCACCTTGGGGTTCAACAACTATGGAAATTGCTTTGGGACCCCTAAATGGTGAGTAATAGCTCACGAATCGCGTCAGAATTGGCCAAAACTGTGAGTGTTGACGACAGACACGCAAACGCACTCCGGGGATTGTCAATCGTGGAAATCGCTCTGGGACGCCCAAACGTGAGTAATAGTGCACGAAACGGACAAGAATTGGCCAAAATTGTGAGTGTTTATGACCGACACGTAAACGCACCCCGGAGTTCGTCAATCGTGGAAATCGCTCCAGGACCCCAAAACTAAGTAATAATGCAAGAAATGGTCCAAAATCGGCTGAAAGTGCGCTTGTTGATGATCGACATGTAAGCGCACCATGGGGTTAACCAACCGTGGAAATCACTTTGGGGCCCCAAAACGGTGAGTAATAGTCCATGAAATGGGCCAGCATCGGCCAAAACTGTGAGTGTTGATGACCGACACGTAAACGGACCATAGGGTTCAACCACTATGGAATCGCTTCGGGACCGCTAAATGATGAGTAGTAGTCCACGAATCGCGTCGGAATTGACCAAAACTGTGAGTGTTGACGACAGAGATGCAACCGCACCCCGGGGATTTTAAATCGTGGAGATCGCTCTAGGACGCCAAAAGGTGAGTAATAGTTCACGAAACGAACCAGAAATTGGCAAAAATTGTGAGTGTCATTGACCGACACGTAAACGCACCATTGGGTTCGTAAATCGTGGAAATCACGCTTGGACCTAAAAACAGAGTAATAGTCCAAGAAACGGGCCAGAACCGGCCAAAACTGCGAGTGTTGATGACCGACACGTAAATGCACCCTGCGGTTCGTTAACCGTGGAAATCACTCCGGTGCCCCAAAACAGTGAGTAATAGTCCATGAAACAGGCCAGAATCAGCCAAAACTGTGAGTGTTGATGACTAACACGTAAGTGCGCCTTGGGGTTCAACAACTATGGAAATCTCTTCAGGACCAGAAAACGGTGACTAAAAGTCCACAAAACGCGTTAGAATTGGCCAAAACTGTGAGTGTTCATAACCGACACGTAAGCGCACCCGGGGGTTCGTTAATCGTGGAAATCATTCCGGGGCCCCAAAATAGTGAGTAATTGTCCACGAAAAGGGCCAGAATTGGCCAAAACTACTAGTATTGATGACCGACATGTAAACGCACCCCGTGGTTCGTTAATCGTGGAAATCACACCGGGGCCCCAAAACAGTGAGTGTTGATGACCGACACCAAAACGCACCTTGGGGTTCAACAACTATGGAAATCGCTTTGGGACCCCTAAATGGTGAGTAATAGCTCACGAATCGCGTCAGAATTGGCCAAAACTGTGAGTGTTGACGACAGACACGCAAACGCACTCCGGGGATTGTCAATCGTGGAAATCGCTCTGGGACGCCCAAACGGTGATTAATAGTGCACGAAACGGACAAGAATTGGCCAAAATTGTGAGTGTTTATGACCGACACATAAACGCACCCCGGAGTTCGTCAATCGTGGAAATCACTCCAGGACCCCAAAACTAAGTAATAATGCAAGAAATGGTCCAAAATCGGCCCAAAGTGCGCTTGTTGATGATCGACATGTAAGCGCACCATGGGGTTAACCAACCGTGGAAATCACTTTGGGGCCCCAAAACGGTGAGTAATAGTCCATGAAATGGGCCAGCATCGGCCAAAACTGTGAGTGTTGATGACCGACACGTAAACGGACCATAGGGTTCAACCAGTATGGAATCGCTTCGGGACCCCTAAATGATGAGTAGTAGTCCACGAATCGCGTCGGCATTGACCAAAACTGTGAGTGTTGACGACAGAGATGCAACCGCACCCCGGGGATTTTAAATCGTGGAAATCGCTCTAGGACGCCAAAAGGTGAGTAATAGTACACGAAACGGACCAGAAATTGGCAAAAATTGTGAGTGTCATTGACCGACATGTAAACGCACCACTGGGTTCGTAAATCGTGGAAATCACGCTTGGACCTAAAAACAGAGTAATAGTCCAAGAAACGGGCCAGAACCGGCCAAAACTGCGAGTGTTGATGACCGACACGTAAATGCACCCTGCGGTTCGTTAACCGTGGAAATCACTCCGGTGCCCCAAAACAGTGAGTAATAGTCCATGAAACAGGCCAGAATCAGCCAAAACTGTGAGTGTTGATGACTAACACGTAAGTGCGCCTTGGGGTTCAACAACTATGGAAATCTCTTCAGGACCAGAAAACGGTGACTAAAAGTCCACAAAACGCGTTAGAATTGGCCAAAACTGTGAGTGTTCATCACCGACACGTAAGCGCACCCGGGGGTTCGTTAATCGTGGAAATCATTCCGGGGCCCCAAAATAGTGAGTAATTGTCCACGAAAAGGGCCAGAATTGGCCAAAACTACTAGTATTGATGACCGACATGTAAACGCACCCCGTGGTTCGTTAATCGTGGAAATCACACCGGGGCCCCAAAACAGTGAGTGTTGATGACCGACACCAAAACGCACCTTGGGGTTCAACAACTATGGAAATTGCTTTGGGACCCCTAAATGGTGAGTAATAGCTCACGAATCGCGTCAGAATTGGCCAAAACTGTGAGTGTTGATGACAGACACGCAAACGCACTCCGGGGATTGTCAATCGTGGAAATCGCTCTGGGACGCCCAAACGTGAGTAATAGTGCACGAAACGGACAAGAATTGGCCAAAATTGTGAGTGTTTATGACCGACACGTAAACGCACCCCGGAGTTCGTCAATCGTGGAAATCGCTCCAGGACCCCAAAACTAAGTAATAATGCAAGAAATGGTCCAAAATCGGCCGAAAGTGCGCTTGTTGATGATCGACATGTAAGCGCACCATGGGGTTAACCAACCGTGGAAATCACTTTGGGGCCCCAAAACGGTGAGTAATAGTCCATGAAATGGGCCAGCATCGGCCAAAACTGTGAGTGTTGATGACCGACACGTAAACGGACCATAGGGTTCAACCACTATGGAATCGCTTCGGGACCCCTAAATGATGAGTAGTAGTCCACGAATCGCGTCGGAATTGACCAAAACTGTGAGTGTTGACGATAGAGATGCAACCGCACCCCGGGGATTTTAAATCGTGGAGATCGCTCTAGGACGCCAAAAGGTGAGTAATAGTTCACGAAACGAACCAGAAATTGGCAAAAATTGTGAGTGTCATTGACCGACACGTAAACGCACCACTGGGTTCGTAAATCGTGGAAATCACGCTTGGACCTAAAAACAGAGTAATAGTCCAAGAAACGGGCCAGAACCGGCCAAAACTGCGAGTGTTGATGACCGACACGTAAATGCACCCTGCGGTTCGTTAACCGTGGAAATCACTCCGGTGCCCCAAAACAGTGAGTAATAGTCCATGAAACAGGCCAGAATCAGCCAAAACTGTGAGTGTTGATGACTAACACGTAAGTGCGCCTTGGGGTTCAACAACTATGGAAATCTCTTCAGGACCAGAAAACGGTGACTAAAAGTCCACAAAACGCGTTAGAATTGGCCAAAACTGTGAGTGTTCATAACCGACACGTAAGCGCACCCGGGGGTTCGTTAATCGTGGAAATCATTCCGGGGCCCCAAAATAGTGAGTAATTGTCCACGAAAAGGGCAAGAATTGGCCAAAACTACTAGTATTGATGACCGACATGTAAACGCACCCCGTGGTTCGTTAATCGTGGAAATCACACCGGGGCCCCAAAACAGTGAGTGTTGATGACCGACACCAAAACGCACCTTGGGGTTCAACAACTATGGAAATCGCTTTGGGACCCCTAAATGGTGAGTAATAGCTCACGAATCGCGTCAGAATTGGCCAAAACTGTGAGTGTTGACGACAGACACGCAAACGCACTCCGGGGATTGTCAATCGTGGAAATCGCTCTGGGACGCCCAAACCGTGATTAATAGTGCACGAAACGGACAAGAATTGGCCAAAATTGTGAGTGTTTATGACCGACACATAAACGCACCCCGGAGTTCGTCAATCGTGGAAATCACTCCAGGACCCCAAAACTAAGTAATAATGCAAGAAATGGTCCAAAATCGGCCCAAAGTGCGCTTGTTGATGATCGACATGTAAGCGCACCATGGGGTTAACCAACCGTGGAAATCACTTTGGGGCCCCAAAACGGTGAGTAATAGTCCATGAAATGGGCCAGCATCGGCCAAAACTGTGAGTGTTGATGACCGACACGTAAACGGACCATAGGGTTCAACCAGTATGGAATCGCTTCGGGACCCCTAAATGATGAGTAGTAGTCCACGAATCGCGTCGGCATTGACCAAAACTGTGAGTGTTGACGACAGAGATGCAACCGCACCCCGGGGATTTTAAATCGTGGAAATCGCTCTAGGACGCCAAAAGGTGAGTAATAGTACACGAAACGGACCAGAAATTGGCAAAAATTGTGAGTGTCATTGACCGACATGTAAACGCACCACTGGGTTCGTAAATCGTGGAAATCACGCTTGGACCTAAAAACAGAGTAATAGTCCAAGAAACGGGCCAGAACCGGCCAAAACTGCGAGTGTTGATGACCGACACATAAATGCACCCTGCGGTTCGTTAACCGTGGAAATCACTCCGGTGCCCCAAAACAGTGAGTAATAGTCCATGAAACAGGCCAGAATCAGCCAAAACTGTGAGTGTTGATGACTAACACGTAAGTGCGCCTTGGGCTTCAACAACTATGGAAATCACTTCAGGACCAGAAAACGGTGACTAAAAGTCCACAAAACGCGTTAGAATTGGCCAAAACTATGAGTGTTCATCACCGACACGTAAGCGCACCCGGGGGTTCGTTAATCGTGGAAATCATTCCGGGGCCCCAAAATAGTGAGTAATTGTCCACGAAAAGGGCCAGAATTGGCCAAAACTACTAGTATTGATGACCGACATGTAAACGCACCCCGCGGTTCGTTAATCGTGGAAATCACACCGGGGCCCCAAAACAGTGAGTGTTGATGACCGACACCAAAACGCACCTTGGGGTTCAACAACTATGGAAATCGCTTTGGGACCCGTAAAGGGTGAGTAATAGCTCATGAATCGCGTCAGAATTGGCCAAAACTGTGAGTGTTGACGACAGACACGCAAACGCACTCCGGGTATTGTCAATCGTGGAAATCGCTCTGGGACGCCAAACGGTGAGTAATAGTGCACGAAACGGACAAGAATTGGCCAAAATTGTGAGTGTTTATGACCGACACGTAAACGCACCCCGGAGTTCGTCAATCGTGGAAATCACTCCAGGACCCCAAAACTAAGTAATAATGCAAGAAATGGTCCAAAATCGGCCCAAAGTGCGCTTGTTGATGATCGACATGTAAGCGCACCATGGGGTTAACCAACCGTGGAAATCACTTTGGGGCCCCAAAACGGTGAGTAATAGTCCATGAAATGGGCCAGCATCGGCCAAAACTGTGAGTGTTGATGACCGACACGTAAACGGACCATAGGGTTCAACCACTATGGAATCGCTTCGGGACCCCTAAATGATGAGTAGTAGTCCACGAATCGCGTCGGAATTGACCAAAACTATGAGTGTTGACGACAGAGATGCAACCGCACCCCGGGGATTTTAAATCGTGGAAATCGCTCTAGGACGCCAAAAGGTGAGTAATAGTACACGAAACGGACCAGAAATTGGCAAAAATTGTGAGTGTCATTGACCGAAACGTAAACGCACCACTGGGTTCGTAAATCGTGGAAATCACGCTTGGACCTAAAAACAGAGTAATAGTCCAAGAAACGGGCCAGAACCGGCCAAAACTGCGAGTCTTGATGACCGACACATAAATGCACCCTGCGGTTCGTTAACCGTGGAAATCACTCCGGTGCCCCAAAACAGTGAGTAATAGTCCATGAAACAGGCCAGAATCAGCCAAAACTGTGAGTGTTGATGACTAACACGTAAGTGCGCCTTGGGCTTCAACAACTATGGAAATCACTTCAGGACCAGAAAACGGTGACTAAAAGTCCACAAAACGCGTTAGAATTGGCCAAAACTGTGAGTGTTCATCACCGACACGTAAGCGCACCCGGGGGTTCGTTAATCGTGGAAATCATTCCGGGGCCCCAAAATAGTGAGTAATTGTCCACGAAAAGGGCCAGAATTGGCCAAAACTACTAGTATTGATGACCGACATGTAAACGCACCCCGCGGTTCGTTAATCGTGGAAATCACACCGGGGCCCCAAAACAGTGAGTGTTGATGACCGACACCAAAACGCACCTTGGGGTTCAACAACTATGGAAATCGCTTTGGGACCCGTAATGGGTGAGTAATAGCTCATGAATCGCGTCAGAATTGGCCAAAACTGTGAGTGTTGACGACAGACACGCAAACGCACTCCGGGGATTGTCAATCGTGGAAATCGCTCTGGGACGCCAAACGGTGAGTAATAGTGCACGAAACGGACAAGAATTGGCCAAAATTGTGAGTGTTTATGACCGACACGTAAACGCACCCCGGAGTTCGTCAATCGTGGAAATCACTCCAGGACCCCAAAACTAAGTAATAATGCAAGAAATGGTCCAAAATCGGCCCAAAGTGCGCTTGTTGATGATCGACATGTAAGCGCACCATGGGGTTAACCAACCGTGGAAATCACTTTGGGGCCCCAAAACGGTGAGTAATAGTCCATGAAATGGGCCAGCATCGGCCAAAACTGTGAGTGTTGATGACCGACACGTAAACGGACCATAGGGTTCAACCACTATGGAATTGCTTCGGGACCCCTAAATGATGAGTAGTAGTCCACGAATCGCGTCGGAATTGACCAAAACTATGAGTGTTGACGACAGAGATGCAACCGCACCCCGGGGATTTTAAATCGTGGAAATCGCTCTAGGACGCCAAAAGGTGAGTAATAGTACACGAAACGGACCAGAAATTGGCAAAAATTGTGAGTGTCATTGACCGAAACGTAAACGCACCACTGGGTTCGTAAATCGTGGAAATCACGCTTGGACCTAAAAACAGAGTAATAGTCCAAGAAACGGGCCAGAACCGGCCAAAACTGCGAGTCTTGATGACCGACACATAAATGCACCCTGCGGTTCGTTAACCGTGGAAATCACTCCGGTGCCCCAAAACAGTGAGTAATAGTCCATGAAACAGGCCAGAATCAGCCAAAACTGTGAGTGTTGATGACTAACACGTAAGTGCGCCTTGGGGTTCAACAACTATGGAAATCACTTCAGGACCAGAAAACGGTGACTAAAAGTCCACAAAACGCGTTAGAATTGGCCAAAACTGTGAGTGTTCATAACCGACACGTAAGCGCACCCGGGGGTTCGTTAATCATGGAAATAATTCCGGGGCCCCAAAATAGTGAGTAATTGTCAACGAAAAGGGCCAGAATTGGCCAAAACTACTAGTATTGATGACCGACATGTAAACGCACCCCGTGGTTCGTTAATCGTGGAAATCACACCGGGGCCCCAAAACAGTGAGTGTTGATGACCGACACCAGAACGCACCTTGGGGTTAAACAACTATGAAAATCGCTTTGGGACCCCTAAATGGTGAGTAATAGCTCACGAATCGCGTCAGAATTGGCCAAAACTGTGAGTGTTGACGACAGACACGCAAACGCACTCCGGGGATTGTCAATCGTGGAAATCGCTCTGGGACGCCCAAACGGTGAGTAATAGTGCATGAAACGGACAAGAATTGGCCAAAATTGTGAGTGTTTATGACCGACACGTAAACGCACCCCGGAGTTCGTCAATCGTGGAAATCACTCCAGGACCCCAAAACTAAGTAATAATGCAAGAAATGGTCCAAAATCGGCCCAAAGTGCGCTTGTTGATGATCGACATGTAAGCGCACCATGGGGTTAACCAACCGTGGAAATCACTTTGGGGCCCCAAAACGGTGAGTAATAGTCCATGAAATGGGCCAGCATCGGCCAAAACTGTGAGTGTTGATGACCGACACGTAAACGGACCATAGGGTTCAACCACTATGGAATTGCTTCGGGACCCCTAAATGATGAGTAGTAGTCCACGAATCGCGTCGGAATTGACCAAAACTATGAGTGTTGACGACAGAGATGCAACCGCACCCCGGGGATTTTAAATCGTGGAAATCGCTCTAGGACGCCAAAAGGTGAGTAATAGTACACGAAACGGACCAGAAATTGGCAAAAATTGTGAGTGTCATTGACCGACACGTAAACGCACCACTGGGTTCGTAAATCGTGGAAATCACGCTTGGACATAAAAACAGAGTAATAGTCCAAGAAACGGTCCAGAACCGGCCAAAACTGCGAGTGTTGATGACCGACACATAAATGCACCCTGCGGTTCGTTAACCGTGGAAATCACTCCGGTGCCCCAAAACAGTGAGTAATAGTCCATGAAACAGGCCAGAATCAGCCAAAACTGTGAGTGTTGATGACTAACACGTAAGTGCGCCTTGGGGTTCAACAACTATGGAAATCACTTCAGGACCAGAGAACGGTGACTAAAAGTCCACAAAACGCGTTAGAATTGGCCAAAACTATGAGTGTTCATAACCGACACGTAAGCGCACCCGGGGGTTCGTTAATCATGGAAATCATTCCGGGGCCCCAAAATAGTGAGTAATTGTCCACGAAAAGGGCCAGAATTGGCCAAAACTACTAGTATTGATGACCGACATGTAAACGCACCCCGTGGTTCGTTAATCGTGGAAATCACCCCGGGGCCCCAAAACAGTGAGTGTTGATGACCGACACCAAAACGCACCTTGGGGTTCAACAACTATGGAAATCGCTTTGGGACCCCTAAATGGTGAGTAATAGCTCACGAATCGCGTCAGAATTGGCCAAAACTGTGAGTGTTGACGACAGACACGCAAACGCACTCCGGCGATTGTCAATCGTGGAAATCGCTCTGGGACGCCCAAACGGTGAGTAATAGTGCACGAAACGGACAAGAATTGGCCAAAATTGTGAGTGTTTATGACCGACACGTAAACGCACCCCGGAGTTCGTCAATCGTGGAAATCACTCCAGGACCCCAAAACTAAGTAATAATGCAAGAAATGGTCCAAAATCGGCCCAAAGTGCGCTTGTTGATGATCGACATGTAAGCGCACCATGGGGTTAACCAACCGTGGAAATCACTTTGGGGCCCCAAAACGGTGAGTAATAGTCCATGAAATGGGCCAGCATCGGCCAAAACTGTGAGTGTTGATGACCGACACGTAAACGGACCATAGGGTTCAACCACTATAGAATCGCTTCGGGACCCCTAAATGATGAGTAGTAGTCCACGAATCGCGTCGGAATTGACCAAAACTGTGAGTGTTGACGACAGAGATGCAACCGCACCCCGGGGATTTTAAATCGTGGATATCGCTCTAGGACGCCAAAAGGTGAGTAATAGTACACGAAACGGACCAGAAATTGGCAAAAATTGTGAGTGTCATTGACCGACACGTAAACGCACCACTGGGTTCGTAAATCGTGGAAATCACGCTTGGACATAAAAACAGAGTAATAGTCCAAGAAACGGGCCAGAACCGGCCAAAACTGCGAGTGTTGATGACCGACACATAAATGCACCCTGCGGTTCGTTGACCGTGGAAATCACTCTGGTGCCCCAAAACAGTGAGTAATAGTCCATGAAACAGGCCAGAATTAGCCAAAACTGTGAGTGTTGGCGACAGAGATGCAACCGCACCCCGGGGATTTTAAATCGTGGAAATCGCTCTAGGACGCCAAAAGCTGAGTAATAGTACACGAAACGGACCAGAAATTGGCAAAAATTGTGAGTGTCATTGACCGACACGTAAACGCACCACTGGGTTCGTAAATCGTGGAAATCACGCTTGGACCTAAAAACAGAGTAATAGTCCAAGAAAAGGGCCAGAACCGGCCAAAACTGCGAGTGTTGATGACCGACACATAAATGCACCCTGCGGTTCGTTAACCGTAGAAATCACTCCGGTGCCCCAAAACAGTGAGTAATAGTCCATGAAATAGGCCAAAATCAGCCAAAACTGTGAGTGTTGATGACTAACACGTAAGTGCGCCTTGGGGTTCAACAACTATGGAAATCACTTCAGGGCCAGAAAACGGTGACTAAAAGTCCACAAAACGCGTTAGAATTGGCCAAAACTGTGAGTGTTCATAACCGACACGTAAGCGCACCCGGGGGTTCGTTAATCGTGGAAATAATTCCGGGGCCCCAAAATAGTGAGAAATTGTCCACGAAAAGGGCCAGAATTGGCCAAAACTACTAGTATTGATGACCGACATGTAAACGCACCCCGTGGTTCGTTAATCGTGGAAATCACACCGGGGCCCCAAAACAGTGAGTGTTGATGACCGACACCAGAACGCACCTTGGGGTTAAACAACTATGAAAATCGCTTTGGGACCCCTAAATGGTGAGTAATAGCTCACGAATCGCGTCAGAATTGGCCAAAACTGTGAGTGTTGACGACAGACACGCAAACGCACTCCGGCGATTGTCAATCGTGGAAATCGCTCTGGGACGCCCAAACGGTGAGTAATAGTGCACGAAACGGACAAGAATTGGCCAAAATTGTGAGTGTTTATGACCGACACGTAAACGCACCCCGGAGTTCGTCAATCGTGGAAATCACTCCAGGACCCCAAAACTAAGTAATAATGCAAGGAATGGTCCAAAATCGGCCCAAAGTGCGCTTGTTGATGATCGACATGTAAGCGCACCATGGGGTTAACCAACCGTGGAAATCACTTTGGGGCCCCAAAACGGTGAGTAATAGTCCATGAAATGGGCCAGCATCGGCCAAAACTGTGAGTGTTGATGACCGACACGTAAACGGACCATAGGGTTCAACCATGTTTGGAATCGCTTCGGGACCCCTAAATGATGAGTAGTAGTCCACGAATCGCGTCGGAATTGACCAAAACTATGAGTGTTGACGACAGAGATGCAACCGCACCCCGGGGATTTTAAATCGTGGAAATCGCTCTAGGACGCCAAAAGGTGAGTAATAGTACACGAAACGGACCAGAAATTGGCAAAAATTGTGAGTGTCATTGACCGACACGTAAACGCACCACTGGGTTCGTAAATCGTGGAAATCACGCTTGGACATAAAAACAGAGTAATAGTCCAAGAAACGGTCCAGAACCGGCCAAAACTGCGAGTGTTGATGACCGACACATAAATGCACCCTGCGGTTCGTTAACCGTGGAAATCACTCCGGTGCCCCAAAACAGTGAGTAATAGTCCATGAAACAGGCCAGAATCAGCCAAAACTGTGAGTGTTGATGACTAACACGTAAGTGCGCCTTGGGGTTCAACAACTATGGAAATCACTTCAGGACCAGAGAACGGTGACTAAAAGTCCACAAAACGCGTTAGAATTGGCCAAAACTATGAGTGTTCATAACCGACACGTAAGCGCACCCGGGGGTTCGTTAATCATGGAAATCATTCCGGGGCCCCAAAATAGTGAGTAATTGTCCACGAAAAGGGCCAGAATTGGCCAAAACTACTAGTATTGATGACCGACATGTAAACGCACCCCGTGGTTCGTTAATCGTGGAAATCACACCGGGGCCCCAAAACAGTGAGTGTTGATGACCGACACCAAAACGCACCTTGGGGTTCAACAACTATGGAAATCGCTTTGGGACCCCTAAATGGTGAGTAATAGCTCACGAATCGCGTCAGAATTGGCCAAAACTGTGAGTGTTGACGACAGACACGCAAACGCACTCCGGCGATTGTCAATCGTGGAAATCGCTCTGGGACGCCCAAACGGTGAGTAATAGTGCACGAAACGGACAAGAATTGGCCAAAATTGTGAGTGTTTATGACCGACACGTAAACGCACCCCGGAGTTCGTCAATCGTGGAAATCACTCCAGGACCCCAAAACTAAGTAATAATGCAAGAAATGGTCCAAAATCGGCCCAAAGTGCGCTTGTTGATGATCGACATGTAAGCGCACCATGGGGTTAACCAACCGTGGAAATCACTTTGGGGCCCCAAAACGGTGAGTAATAGTCCATGAAATGGGCCAGCATCGGCCAAAACTGTGAGTGTTGATGACCGACACGTAAACGGACCATAGGGTTCAACCACTATAGAATCGCTTCGGGACCCCTAAATGATGAGTAGTAGTCCACGAATCGCGTCGGAATTGACCAAAACTGTGAGTGTTGACGACAGAGATGCAACCGCACCCCGGGGATTTTAAATCGTGGATATCGCTCTAGGATGCCAAAAGGTGAGTAATAGTACACGAAACGGACCAGAAATTGGCAAAAATTGTGAGTGTCATTGACCGACACGTAAACGCACCACTGGGTTCGTAAATCGTGGAAATCACGCTTGGACATAAAAACAGAGTAATAGTCCAAGAAACGGGCCAGAACCGGCCAAAACTGCGAGTGTTGATGACCGACACATAAATGCACCCTGCGGTTCGTTGACCGTGGAAATCACTCTGGTGCCCCAAAACAGTGAGTAATAGTCCATGAAACAGGCCAGAATTAGCCAAAACTGTGAGTGTTGGCGACAGAGATGCAACCGCACCCCGGGGATTTTAAATCGTGGAAATCGCTCTAGGACGCCAAAAGGTGAGTAATAGTACACGAAACGGACCAGAAATTGGCAAAAATTGTGAGTGTCATTGACCGACACGTAAACGCACCACTGGGTTCGTAAATCGTGGAAATCACGCTTGGACCTAAAAACAGAGTAATAGTCCAAGAAACGGGCCAGAACCGGCCAAAACTGCGAGTGTTGATGACCGACACATAAATGCACCCTGCGGTTCGTTAACCGTAGAAATCACTCCGGTGCCCCAAAACAGTGAGTAATAGTCCATGAAACAGGCCAGAATCAGCCAAAACTGTGAGTGTTGATGACTAACACGTAAGTGCGCCTTGGGGTTCAACAACTATGGAAATCACTTCAGGACCAGAAAACGGTGACTAAAAGTCCACAAAACGCGTTAGAATTGGCCAAAACTGTGAGTGTTCATAACCGACACGTAAGCGCACCCGGGGGTTCGTTAATCGTGGAAATCATTCCGAGGCCCCAAAATAGTGAGTAATTGTCCACGAAAAGGGCCAGAATTGGCCAAAACTACTAGTATTGATGACCGACATGTAAACGCACCCCGTGGTTCGTTAATCGTGGAAATCACACCGGGGCCCCAAAACAGTGAGTGTTGATGACCGACACCAGAACGCACCTTGGGGTTAAACAACTATGGAAATCGCTTTGGGACCCCTAAATGGTGAGTAATAGCTCACGAATCGCGTCAGAATTGGCCAAAACTGTGAGTGTTGACGACAGACACGCAAACGCACTCCGGGGATTGTCAATCGTGGAAATCGCTCTGGGACGCCCAAACGATGAGTAATAGTGCACGAAACGGACAAGAATTGGCCAAAATTGTGAGTGTTTATGACTGACACGTAAACGCACCCCGGAGTTCGTCAATCGTGGAAATCACTCCAGGACCCCAAAACTAAGTAATAATGCAAGAAATGGTCCAAAATCGGCCCAAAGTGCGCTTGTTGATGATCGACATGTAAGCGCACCATGGGGTTAACCAACCGTGGAAATCACTTTGGGGCCCCAAAACGGTGAGTAATAGTCCATGAAATGGGCCAGCATCGGCCAAAACTGTGAGTGTTGATGACCGACACGTAAACGGACCATAGGGTTCAACCACTATAGAATCGCTTCGGGACCCCTAAATGATGAGTAGTAGTCCACGAATCGCGTCGGAATTGACCAAAACTGTGAGTGTTGGCGACAGAGATGCAACCGCACCCCGGGGATTTTAAATCGTGGAAATCGCTCTAGGACGCCAAAAGGTGAGTAATAGTACACCAAACGGACCAGAAATTGGCAAAAATTGTGAGTGTCATTGACAGACACGTAAACGCACCACTGGGTTCGTAAATCGTGGAAATCACGCTTGGACCTAAAAACAGAGTAATAGTCCAAGAAACGGGCCAGAACCGGCCAATACTGCGAGTGTTGATGACCGACACATAAATGCACCCTGCGGTTCGTTAACCCTGGAAATCACTCCGGTGCCCCAAAACAGTGAGTAATAGTCCATGAAATAGGCCAGAATCAGCCAAAACTGTGAGTGTTGATGACTAACACGTAAGTGCGCCTTGGGGTTCAACAACTATGGAAATCACTTCAGGACCAGAAAACGGTGACTAAAAGTCCACAAAACGCGTTAGAATTGGCCAAAACTGTGAGTGTTCATAACCGACACGTAAGCGCACCCGGGGGTTCGTTAATCGTGGAAATCATTCTGGGGCCCCAAAATAGTGAGTAATTGTCCACGAAAAGGGCCAGAATTGGCCAAAACTACTAGTATTGATGACCGACATGTAAACGCACCCCGTGGTTCGTTAATCGTGGAAATCACATCGGGGCCCCAAAACAGTGAGTGTTGATGACCGACACCAGAACGCACCTTGGGGTTAAACAACTATGGAAATCGCTTTGGGACCCCTAAATGGTGAGTAATAGCTCACGAATCGCGTCAGAATTGGCCAAAACTGTGAGTGTTGACGACAGACACGCAAACGCACTCCGGGGATTGTCAATCGTGGAAATCGCTCTGGGACGCCCAAACGATGAGTAATAGTGCACAAAACGGACAAGAATTGGCCAAAATTGTGAGTGTTTATCACTGACACGTAAACGCACCCCGGAGTTCGTCAATCGTGGAAATCACTCCAGGACCCCAAAACTAAGTAATAATGCAAGAAATGGTCCAAAATCGGCCCAAAGTGCGCTTGTTGATGATCGACATGTAAGTGCACCATGGGGTTAACCAACCATGGAAATCACTTTGGGGCCCCAAAACGGTGAGTAATAGTCCATGAAATGGGCCAGCATCGGCCAAAACTGTGAGTGTTGATGACCGACACGTAAACGGACCATAGGGTTCAACCACTATGGAATCGCTTCGGGACCCCTAAATGATGAGTAGTAGTCCACGAATCGCGTCGGAATTGACCAAAACTGTGAGTGTTGGCGACAGAGATGCAACCGCACCCCGGGGATTTTAAATCGTGGAAATCGCTCTAGGACGCCAAAAGGTGAGTAATAGTACACGAAACGCACCAGAAATTGGCAAAAATTGTGAGTGTCATTGACCGACACGTAAACGCACCACTGGGTTCGTAAATCGTGGAAATCACGCTTGGACCTAAAAACAGAGTAATAGTCCAAGAAACGGGCCAGAACCGGCCAAAACTGCGAGTGTTGATGACCGACACATAAATGCACCCTGCGGTTCGTTAACCGTGGAAATCACTCCGGTGCCCCAAAACAGTGAGTAATAGTCCATGAAACAGGTCAGAATCAGCCAAAACTGTGAGTGTTGATGACTAACACGTAAGTGCGCCTTGGGGTTCAACAACTATGGAAATCACTTCAGGACCAGAAAACGGTGACTAAAAGTCCACAAAACGCGTTAGAATTGGCCAAAACTGTGAGTGTTCATAACCGACACGTAAGCGCACCCGGGGGTTCGTTAATCGTGGAAATCATTCCGGGGCCCCAAAATAGTGAGTAATTGTCCACGAAAAGGGCCAGAATTGGCCAAAACTACTAGTATTGATGACCGACATGTAAACGCACCCCGTGGTTCGTTAATCGTGGAAATCACACCGGGGCCCCAAAACAGTGAGTGTTGATGACCGACACCAGAACGCACCTTGGGGTTAAACAACTATGGAAATCGCTTTGGGACCCCTAAATGGTGAGTAATAGCTCACGAATCGCGTCAGAATTGGCCAAAACTGTGAGTGTTGACGACAGACACGCAAACGCACTCCGGGGATTGTCAATCGTGGAAATCGCTCTGGGACGCCCAAACGGTGAGTAATAGTGCACGAAACGGACAAGAATTGGCCAAAATTGGGAGTGTTTATGATTGACACGTAAACGCACCCCGGAGTTCGTCAATCGTGGAAATCACTCCAGGACCCCAAAACTAAGTAATAATGCAAGAAATGGTCCAAAATCGGCCCAAAGTGCGCTTGTTGATGATCGACATGTAAGCGCACCATGGGGTTAACCAACCGTGGAAATCACTTTGGGGCCCCAAAACGGTGAGTAATAGTCCATGAAATGGGCCAGCATCGGCCAAAACTGTGAGTGTTGATGACCGACACGTAAACGGACCATAGGGTTCAACCACTATGGAATCGCTTCGGGACCCCTAAATGATGAGTAGTAGTCCACGAATCGCGTCGGAATTGACCAAAACAGTGAGTGTTGACGACAGAGATGCAACCGCACCCCGGGGATTTTAAATCGTGGAAATCGCTCTAGGACGCCAAAAGGTGAGTAATAGTACACGAAACGGACCAGAAATTGGCAAAAATTGTGAGTGTCATTGACCGACACGTAAACGCACCACTGGGTTCGTAAATCGTGGAAATCATGCTTGGACCTAAAAACAGAGTAATAGTCCAAGAAACGGGCCAGAACCGGCGAAAACTGCGAGTGTTGATGACCGACACATAAATGCACCCTGCGGTTCGTTAACCGTGGAAATCACTCCGGTGCCCCAAAACAGTGAGTAATAGTCCATGAAATAGGCCAGAATCAGCCAAAACTGTGAGTGTTGATGACTAACACGTAAGTGCGCCTTGGGGTTCGACAACTATGGAAATCACTTCAGGACCAGAAAACGGTGACTAAAAGTCCACAAAACGCGTTAGAATTGGCCAAAACTGTGAGTGTTCATAACCGACACGTAAGCGCACCCGGGGGTTCGTTAATCGTGGAAATCATTCTGGGGCCCCAAAATAGTGAGTAATTGTCCACGAAAAGGGCCAGAATTGGCCAAAACTATTAGTATTGATGACCGACATGTAAACGCACCCCGTGGTTCGTTAATCGTGGAAATCACATCGGGGCCCCAAAACAGTGAGTGTTGATGACCGACACCAGAACGCACCTTGGGGTTAAACAACTATGGAAATCGCTTTGGGACCCCTAAATGGTGAGTAATAGCTCACGAATCGCGTCAGAATTGGCCAAAACTGTGAGTGTTGACGACAGACACGCAAACGCACTCCGGGGATTGTCAATCGTGGAAATCGCTCTGGGACGCCCAAACGATGAGTAATAGTGCACGAAACGGACAAGAATTGGCCAAAATTGTGAGTGTTTATGACTGACACGTAAACGCACCCCGGAGTTCGTCAATCGTGGAAATCACTCCAGGACCCCAAAACTAAGTAATAATGCAAGAAATGGTCCAAAATCGGCCCAAAGTGCGCTTGTTGATGATCGACATGTAAGCGCACCATGGGGTTAACCAACCATGGAAATCACTTTGGGGCCCCAAAACGGTGAGTAATTGTCCATGAAATGGGCCAGCATCGGCCAAAACTGTGAGTGTTGATGACCGACACGTAAACGGACCATAGGGTTCAACCACTATGGAATCGCTTCGGGACCCCTAAATGATGAGTAGTAGTCCACGAATCGCGTCGGAATTGACCAAAACTGTGAGTGTTGGCGACAGAGATGCAACCGCACCCCAGGGATTTTAACTCGTGGAAATCGCTCTAGGACACCAAAAGGTGAGTAATAGTACACGAAACGCACCAGAAATTGGCAAAAATTGTGAGTGTCATTGACCGACACGTAAACGCACCACTGGGTTCGTAAATCGTGGAAATCACGCTTGGACCTAAAAACAGAGTAATAGTCCAAGAAACGGGCCAGAA
This sequence comes from Triticum timopheevii, assembly GCA_963921465.1. Lineage (NCBI taxonomy): Eukaryota > Viridiplantae > Streptophyta > Magnoliopsida > Poales > Poaceae > Triticum > Triticum timopheevii. The sequence continues at coordinate 1,945,739 of OY997270.1, forward strand.
CCGGCGAAAACTGCGAGTGTTGATGACCGACACATAAATGCACCCTGCGGTTCGTTAACCGTGGAAATCACTCCGGTGCCCCAAAACAGTGAGTAATAGTCCATGAAATAGGCCAGAATCAGCCAAAACTGTGAGTGTTGATGACTAACACGTAAGTGCGCCTTGGGGTTCAACAACTATGGAAATCACTTCAGGACCAGAAAACGGTGACTAAAAGTCCACAAAACGCGTTAGAATTGGCCAAAACTGTGAGTGTTCATAACCGACACGTAAGCGCACCCGGGGGTTCGTTAGTCGTGGAAATCATTCCGGGGCCCCAAAATAGTGAGTAATTGTCCACGAAAAGGGCCGGAATTGGCCAAAACTACTAGTATTGATGACCGACATGTAAACGCACCCCGTGGTTCGTTAATCGTGGAAATCACACCGGGGCCCCAAAACAGTGAGTGTTGATGACCGACACCAGAACGCACCTTGGGGTTAAACAACTATGGAAATCGCTTTGGGACCCCTAAATGGTGAGTAATAGCTCACGAATCGCGTCAGAATTGGCCAAAACTGTGAGTGTTGGCGACAGACACGCAAACGCACTCCGGGGATTGTCAATCGTGGAAATCGCTCTGGGACGCCCAAACGGTGAGTAATAGTGCACGAAACGGACAAGAATTGGCCAAAATTGTGAGTGTTTATGACTGACACGTAAACGCACCCCGGAGTTCGTCAATCGTGGAAATCACTCCAGGACCCCAAAACTAAGTAATAATGCAAGAAATGGTCCAAAATCGGCCCAAAGTGCGCTTGTTGATGATCGACATGTAAGCGCACCATGGGGTTAACCAACCGTGGAAATCACTTTGGGGCCCCAAAACGGTGAGTAATAGTCCATGAAATGGGCCAGCATCGGCCAAAACTGTGAGTGTTGATGACCGACACGTAAATGGACCATAGGGTTCAACCACTATGGAATCGCTTCGGGACCCCTAAATGATGAGTAGTAGTCCACGAATCGCGTCGGAATTGACCAAAACTGTGAGTGTTGACGACAGAGATGCAACCGCACCCCGGGGATTTTAAATCGTGGAAATCGCTCTAGGACGCCAAAAGGTGAGTAATAGTACACGAAACGGACCAGAAATTGGCAAAAATTGTGAGTGTCATTGACCGACACGTAAACGCACCACTGGGTTCGTAAATCGTGGAAATCACGCTTGGACCTAAAAACAGAGTAATAGTCCAAGAAACGGGCCAGAACCGGCCAATACTGCGAGTGTTGATGACCGACACATAAATGCACCCTGCGGTTCGTTAACCGTGGAAATCACTCCGGTGCCCCAAAACAGTGAGTAATAGTCCATGAAATAGGCCAGAATCAGCCAAAACTGTGAGTGTTGATGACTAACACGTAAGTGCGCCTTGGGGTTCAACAACTATGGAAATCACTTCAGGACCAGAAAACGGTGACTAAAAGTCCACAAAACGCGTTAGAATTGGCCAAAACTGTGAGTGTTCATAACCGACACGTAAGCGCACCCGGGGGTTCGTTAATCGTGGAAATCATTCTGGGGCCCCAAAATAGTGAGTAATTGTCCACGAAAAGGGCCAGAATTGGCCAAAACTACTAGTATTGATGACCGACATGTAAACGCACCCCGTGGTTCGTTAATCGTGGAAATCACATCGGGGCCCCAAAACAGTGAGTGTTGATGACCGACACCAGAACGCACCTTGGGGTTAAACAACTATGGAAATCGCTTTGGGACCCCCAAATGGTGAGTAATAGCTCACGAATCGCGTCAGAATTGGCCAAAACTGTGAGTGTTGACGACAGACACGCAAACGCACTCCGGGGATTGTCAATCGTGGAAATCGCTCTGGGACGCCCAAACGATGAGTAATAGTGCACGAAACGGACAAGAATTGGCCAAAATTGTGAGTGTTTATGACTGACACGTAAACGCACCCCGGAGTTCGTCAATCGTGGAAATCACTCCAGGACCCCAAAACTAAGTAATAATGCAAGAAATGGTCCAAAATCGGCCCAAAGTGCGCTTGTTGATGATCGACATGTAAGCGCACCATGGGGTTAACCAACCGTGGAAATCACTTTGGGGCCCCAAAACGGTGAGTAATAGTCCATGAAATGGGCCAGCATCGGCCAAAACTGTGAGTGTTGATGACCGACACGTAAATGGACCATAGGGTTCAACCACTATGGAATCGCTTCGGGACCCCTAAATGATGAGTAGTAGTCCACGAATCGCGTCGGAATTGACCAAAACTGTGAGTGTTGACGACAGAGATGCAACCGCACCCCGGGGATTTTAAATCGTGGAAATCGCTCTAGGACGCCAAAAGGTGAGTAATAGTACACGAAACGGACCAGAAATTGGCAAAAATTGTGAGTGTCATTGACCGACACGTAAACGCACCACTGGGTTCGTAAATCGTGGAAATCACGCTTGGACCTAAAAACAGAGTAATAGTCCAAGAAACGGGCCAGAACCGGCCAATACTGCGAGTGTTGATGACCGACACATAAATGCACCCTGCGGTTCGTTAACCGTGGAAATCACTCCGGTGCCCCAAAACAGTGAGTAATAGTCCATGAAATAGGCCAGAATCAGCCAAAACTGTGAGTGTTGATGACTAACACGTAAGTGCGCCTTGGGGTTCAACAACTATGGAAATCACTTCAGGACCAGAAAACGGTGACTAAAAGTCCACAAAACGCGTTAGAATTGGCCAAAACTGTGAGTGTTCATAACCGACACGTAAGCGCACCCGGGGGTTCGTTAATCGTGGAAATCATTCTGGGGCCCCAAAATAGTGAGTAATTGTCCACGAAAAGGGCCAGAATTGGCCAAAACTACTAGTATTGATGACCGACATGTAAACGCACCCCGTGGTTCGTTAATCGTGGAAATCACATCGGGGCCCCAAAACAGTGAGTGTTGATGACCGACACCAGAACGCACCTTGGGGTTAAACAACTATGGAAATCGCTTTGGGACCCCCAAATGGTGAGTAATAGCTCACGAATCGCGTCAGAATTGGCCAAAACTGTGAGTGTTGACGACAGACACGCAAACGCACTCCGGGGATTGTCAATCGTGGAAATCGCTCTGGGACGCCCAAACGATGAGTAATAGTGCACGAAACGGACAAGAATTGGCCAAAATTGTGAGTGTTTATGACTGACACGTAAACGCACCCCGGAGTTCGTCAATCGTGGAAATCACTCCAGGACCCCAAAACTAAGTAATAATGCAAGAAATGGTCCAAAATCGGCCCAAAGTGCGCTTGTTGATGATCGACATGTAAGCGCACCATGGGGTTAACCAACCGTGGAAATCACTTTGGGGCCCCAAAACGGTGAGTAATAGTCCATGAAATGGGCCAGCATCGGCCAAAACTGTGAGTGTTGATGACCGACACGTAAACGGACCATAGGGTTCAACCACTATGGAATCGCTTCGGGACCCCTAAATGATGAGTAGTAGTCCACGAATCGCGTCGGAATTGACCAAAACTGTGAGTGTTGACGACAGAGATGCAACCGCACCCCGGGGATTTTAAATCGTGGAAATCGCTCTAGGACGCCAAAAGGTGAGTAATAGTACACGAAACGGACCAGAAATTGGCAAAAATTGTGAGTGTCATTGACCGACACGTAAACGCACCACTGGGTTCGTAAATCGTGGAAATCACGCTTGGACCTAAAAACAGAGTAATAGTCCAAGAAACGGGCCAGAACCGGCCAATACTGCGAGTGTTGATGACCGACACATAAATGCACCCTGCGGTTCGTTAACCGTGGAAATCACTCCGGTGCCCCAAAACAGTGAGTAATAGTCCATGAAATAGGCCAGAATCAGCCAAAACTGTGAGTGTTGATGACTAACACGTAAGTGCGCCTTGGGGTTCAACAACTATGGAAATCACTTCAGGACCAGAAAACGGTGACTAAAAGTCCACAAAACGCGTTAGAATTGGCCAAAACTGTGAGTGTTCATAACCGACACGTAAGCGCACCCGGGGGTTCGTTAATCGTGGAAATCATTCTGGGGCCCCAAAATAGTGAGTAATTGTCCACGAAAAGGGCCAGAATTGGCCAAAACTACTAGTATTGATGACCGACATGTAAACGCACCCCGTGGTTCGTTAATCGTGGAAATCACATCGGGGCCCCAAAACAGTGAGTGTTGATGACCGACACCAGAACGCACCTTGGGGTTAAACAACTATGGAAATCGCTTTGGGACCCCTAAATGGTGAGTAATAGCTCACGAATCGCGTCAGAATTGGCCAAAACTGTGAGTGTTGACGACAGACACGCAAACGCACTCCGGGGATTGTCAATCGTGGAAATCGCTCTGGGACGCCCAAACGATGAGTAATAGTGCACGAAACGGACAAGAATTGGCCAAAATTGTGAGTGTTTATGACTGACACGTAAACGCACCCCGGAGTTCGTCAATCGTGGAAATCACTCCAGGACCCCAAAACTAAGTAATAATGCAAGAAATGGTCCAAAATCGGCCCAAAGTGCGCTTGTTGATGATCGACATGTAAGCGCACCATGGGGTTAACCAACCGTGGAAATCACTTTGGGGCCCCAAAACGGTGAGTAATAGTCCATGAAATGGGCCAGCATCGGCCAAAACTGTGAGTGTTGATGACCGACACGTAAACGGACCATAGGGTTCAACCACTATGGAATCGCTTCGGGACCCCTAAATGATGAGTAGTAGTCCACGAATCGCGTCGGAATTGACCAAAACTGTGAGTGTTGGCGACAGAGATGCAACCGCACCCCGGGGATTTTAAATCGTGGAAATCGCTCTAGGACGCCAAAAGGTGAGTAATAGTACACGAAACGCACCAGAAATTGGCAAAAATTGTGAGTGTCATTGACCGACACGTAAACGCACCACTGGGTTCGTAAATCGTGGAAATCACGCTTGGACCTAAAAACAGAGTAATAGTCCAAGAAACGGGCCAGAACCGGCCAATACTGCGAGTGTTGATGACCGACACATAAATGCACCCTGCGGTTCGTTAACCGTGGAAATCACTCCGGTGCCCCAAAACAGTGAGTAATAGTCCATGAAATAGGCCAGAATCAGCCAAAACTGTGAGTGTTGATGACTAACACGTAAGTGCGCCTTGGGGTTCAACAACTATGGAAATCACTTCAGGACCAGAAAACGGTGACTAAAAGTCCACAAAACGCGTTAGAATTGGCCAAAACTGTGAGTGTTCATAACCGACACGTAAGCGCACCCGGGGGTTCGTTAATCGTGGAAATCATTCTGGGGCCCCAAAATAGTGAGTAATTGTCCACGAAAAGGGCCAGAATTGGCCAAAACTACTAGTATTGATGACCGACATGTAAACGCACCCCGTGGTTCGTTAATCGTGGAAATCACATCGGGGCCCCAAAACAGTGAGTGTTGATGACCGACACCAGAACGCACCTTGGGGTTAAACAACTATGGAAATCGCTTTGGGACCCCTAAATGGTGAGTAATAGCTCACGAATCGTGTCAGAATTGGCCAAAACTGTGAGTGTTGACGACAGACACGCAAACGCACTCCGGGGATTGTCAATCGTGGAAATCGCTCTGGGACGCCCAAACGATGAGTAATAGTGCACGAAACGGACAAGAATTGGCCAAAATTGTGAGTGTTTATGACTGACACGTAAACGCACCCCGGAGTTCGTCAATCGTGGAAATCACTCCAGGACCCCAAAACTAAGTAATAATGCAAGAAATGGTCCAAAATCGGCCCAAAGTGCGCTTGTTGATGATCGACATGTAAGCGCTCCATGGGGTTAACCAACCGTGGAAATCACTTTGGGGCCCCAAAACGGTGAGTAATAGTCCATGAAATGGGCCAGCATCGGCCAAAACTGTGAGTGTTGATGACCGACACGTAAACGGACCATAGGGTTCAACCACTATGGAATCGCTTCGGGACCCCTAAATGATGAGTAGTAGTCCACGAATCGCGTCGGAATTGACCAAAACTGTGAGTGTTGGCGACAGAGATGCAACCGCACCCCGGGGATTTTAAATCGTGGAAATCGCTCTAGGACGCCAAAAGGTGAGTAATAGTACACGAAACGCACCAGAAATTGGCAAAAATTGTGAGTGTCATTGACCGACACGTAAACGCACCACTGGGTTCGTAAATCGTGGAAATCACGCTTGGACCTAAAAACAGAGTAATAGTCCAAGAAACGGGCCAGAACCGGCCAAAACTGCGAGTGTTGATGACCGACACATAAATGCACCCTGCGGTTCGTTAACCGTGGAAATCACTCCGGTGCCCCAAAACAGTGAGTAATAGTCCATGAAATAGGCCAGAATCAGCCAAAACTGTGAGTGTTGATGACTAACACGTAAGTGTGCCTTGGGGTTCAACAACTATGGAAATCACTTCAGGACCAGAAAACGGTGACTAAAAGTCCACAAAACGCGTTAGAATTGGCCAAAACTGTGAGTGTTCATAACCGACACGTAAGCGCACCCGGGGGTTCGTTAGTCGTGGAAATCATTCCGGGGCCCCAAAATAGTGAGTAATTGTCCACGAAAAGGGCCGGAATTGGCCAAAACTACTAGTATTGATGACCGACATGTAAACGCACCCCGTGGTTCGTTAATCGTGGAAATCACACCGGGGCCCCAAAACAGTGAGTGTTGATGACCGACACCAGAACGCACCTTGGGGTTAAACAACTATGGAAATCGCTTTGGGACCCCTAAATGGTGAGTAATAGCTCACGAATCGCGTCAGAATTGGCCAAAACTGTGAGTGTTGGCGACAGACACACAAACGCACTCCGGGGATTGTCAATCGTGGAAATCGCTCTAGGACGCCCAAACGGTGAGTAATAGTGCACGAAACGGACAAGAATTGGCCAAAATTGTGAGTGTTTATGACTGACACGTAAACGCACCCCGGAGTTCGTCAATCGTGGAAATCACTCCAGGACCCCAAAACTAAGTAATAATGCAAGAAATGGTCCAAAATCGGCCCAAAGTGCGCTTGTTGATGATCGACATGTAAGCGCACCATGGGGTTAACCAACCGTGGAAATCACTTTGGGGCCCCAAAACGGTGAGTAATAGTCCATGAAATGGGCCAGCATCGGCCAAAACTGTGAGTGTTGATGACCGACACGTAAACGGACCATAGGGTTAACCACTATGGAATCGCTTCGGGACCCCTAAATGATGAGTAGTAGTCCACGAATCGCGTCGGAATTGACCAAAACTGTGAGAGTTGACGACAGAGATGCAACCGCACCCCGGGGATTTTAAATCGTGGAAATCGCTCTAGGACGCCAAAAGTTGAGTAATAGTACACGAAACGGACCAGAAATTGGCAAAAATTGTGAGTGTCATTGACCGACACGTAAACGCACCACTGGGTTCGTAAATCGTGGAAATCACACTTGGACCTAAAAACAGAGTAATAGTCCAAGAAACGGGCCAGAACCGGCCAATACTGCGAGTGTTGATGACCGACACATAAATGCACCCTGCGGTTCGTTAACCGTGGAAATCACTCCGGTGCCCCAAAACAGTGAGTAATAGTCCATGAAATAGGCCAGAATCAGCCAAAACTGTGAGTGTTGATGACTAACACGTAAGTGCGCCTTGGGGTTCAACAACTATGGAAATCACTTCAGGACCAGAAAACGGTGACTAAAAGTCCACAAAACGCGTTAGAATTGGCCAAAACTGTGAGTGTTCATAACCGACACGTAAGCGCACCCGGGGGTTCGTTAATCGTGGAAATCATTCTGGGGCCCCAAAATAGTGAGTAATTGTCCACGAAAAGGGCCAGAATTGGCCAAAACTACTAGTATTGATGACCGACATGTAAACGCACCCCGTGGTTCGTTAATCGTGGAAATCACATCGGGGCCCCAAAACAGTGAGTGTTGATGACCGACACCAGAACGCACCTTGGGGTTAAACAACTATGGAAATCGCTTTGGGACCCCTAAATAGTGAGTAATAGCTCACGAATCGCGTCAGAATTGGCCAAAACTGTGAGTGTTGACGACAGACACGCAAACGCACTCCGGGGATTGTCAATCGTGGAAATCGCTCTGGGACGCCCAAACGATGAGTAATAGTGCACGAAACGGACAAGAATTGGCCAAAATTGTGAGTGTTTATGACTGACACGTAAACGCACCCCGGAGTTCGTCAATCGTGGAAATCACTCCAGGACCCCAAAACTAAGTAATAATGCAAGAAATGGTCCAAAATCGGCCCAAAGTGCGCTTGTTGATGATCGACATGTAAGCGCACCATGGGGTTAACCAACCGTGGAAATCACTTTGGGGCCCCAAAACGGTGAATAATAGTCCGTGAAATGGGCCAGCATCGGCCAAACCTGTGAGTGTTGATGACCGACACGTAAACGGACCATAGGGTTCAACCACTTTGGAATCGCTTCGGGACCCCTAAATGATGAGTAGTAGTCCACGAATCGCGTCGGAATTGACCAAAACAGTGAGTGTTGGCGACAGAGATGCAACCGCACCCCGGGGATTTTAAATCGTGGAAATCGCTCTAGGACGCCAAAAGGTGAGTAATAGTACACGAAACGCACCAGAAATTGGCAAAAATTGTGAGTGTCATTGACCGACACGTAAACGCACCACTGGGTTCGTAAATCGTGGAAATCACGCTTGGACCTAAAAACAGAGTAATAGTCCAAGAAACGGGCCAGAACCGGCCAAAACTGCGAGTCTTGATGACCGACACATAAATGCACCCTGCGGTTCGTTAACCGTGGAAATCACTCCGGTGCCCCAAAACAGTGAGTAATAGTCCATGAAATAGGCCAGAATCAGCCAAAACTGTGAGTGTTGATGACTAACACGTAAGTGCGCCTTGGGGTTCAACAACTATGGAAATCACTTCAGGACCAGAAAACGGTGACTAAAAGTCCACAAAACGCGTTAGAATTGGCCAAAACTGTGAGTGTTCATAACCGACACGTAAGCGCACCCGGGGGTTCGTTAGTCGTGGAAATCATTCCGGGGCCCCAAAATAGTGAGTAATTGTCCACGAAAAGGGCCGGAATTGGCCAAAACTACTAGTATTGATGACCGACATGTAAACGCACCCCGTGGTTCGTTAATCGTGGAAATCACATCGGGGCCCCAAAACAGTGAGTGTTGATGACCGACACCAGAACGCACCTTGGGGTTAAACAACTATGGAAATCGCTTTGGGACCCCTAAATGGTGAGTAATAGCTCACGAATCGCGTCAGAATTGGCCAAAACTGTGAGTGTTGGCGACAGACACGCAAACGCACTCCGGGGATTGTAAATCGTGGAAATCGCTCTGGGACGCCCAAACGGTGAGTAATAGTGCACGAAACGGACAAGAATTGGCCAAAATTGTGAGTGTTTATGACTGACACGTAAACGCACCCCGGAGTTCGTCAATCGTGGAAATCACTCCAGGACCCCAAAACTAAGTAATAATGCAAGAAATGGTCCAAAATCGGCCCAAAGTGCGCTTGTTGATGATCGACATGTAAGCGCACCATGGGGTTAACCAACCGTGGAAATCACTTTGGGGCCCCAAAACGGTGAGTAATAGTCCATGAAATGGGCCAGCATCGGCCAAAACTGTGAGTGTTGATGACCGACACGTAAATGGACCATAGGGTTCAACCACTATGGAATCGCTTCGGGACCCCTAAATGATGAGTAGTAGTCCACGAATCGCGTCGGAATTGACCAAAACTGTGAGTGTTGACGACAGAGATGCAACCGCACCCCGGGGATTTTAAATCGTGGAAATCGCTCTAGGACGCCAAAAGGTGAGTAATAGTACACGAAACGGACCAGAAATTGGCAAAAATTGTGAGTGTCATTGACCGACACGTAAACGCACCACTGGGTTCGTAAATCGTGGAAATCACGCTTGGACCTAAAAACAGAGTAATAGTCCAAGAAACGGGCCAGAACCGGCCAATACTGCGAGTGTTGATGACCGACACATAAATGCACCCTGCGGTTCGTTAACCGTGGAAATCACTCCGGTGCCCCAAAACAGTGAGTAATAGTCCATGAAATAGGCCAGAATCAGCCAAAACTGTGAGTGTTGATGACTAACACGTAAGTGCGCCTTGGGGTTCAACAACTATGGAAATCACTTCAGGACCAGAAAACGGTGACTAAAAGTCCACAAAACGCGTTAGAATTGGCCAAAACTGTGAGTGTTCATAACCGACACGTAAGCGCACCCGGGGGTTCGTTAATCGTGGAAATCATTCTGGGGCCCCAAAATAGTGAGTAATTGTCCACGAAAAGGGCCAGAATTGGCCAAAACTACTAGTATTGATGACCGACATGTAAACGCACCCCGTGGTTCGTTAATCGTGGAAATCACATCGGGGCCCCAAAACAGTGAGTGTTGATGACCGACACCAGAACGCACCTTGGGGTTAAACAACTATGGAAAATCGCTTTGGGACCCCTAAATGGGGAGTAATAGCTCACGAATCGCGTCAGAATTGGCCAAAACTGTGAGTGTTGACGACAGACACGCAAACGCACTCCGGGGATTGTCAATCGTGGAAATCGCTCTGGGACGCCCAAACGATGAGTAATAGTGCACGAAACGGACAAGAATTGGCCAAAATTGTGAGTGTTTATGACTGACACGTAAACGCACCCCGGAGTTCGTCAATCGTGGAAATCACTCCAGGACCCCAAAACTAAGTAATAATGCAAGAAATGGTCCAAAATCGGCCCAAAGTCCGCTTGTTGATGATCGACATGTAAGCGCACCATGGGGTTAACCAACCGTGGAAATCACTTTGGGGCCCCAAAACGGTGACTAATAGTCCATGAAATGGGCCAGCATCGGCCAAAACTGTGAGTGTTGATGACCGACACGTAAACGGACCATAGGGTTCAACCACTTTGGAATCGCTTCGGGACCCCTAAATGATGAGTAGTAGTCCACGAATCGCGTCGGAATTGACCAAAACTGTGAGTGTTGGCGACAGAGATGCAACCGCACCCCGGGGATTTTAAATCGTGGAAATCGCTCTAGGACGCCAAAAGGTGAGTAATAGTACACGAAACGCACCAGAAATTGGCAAAAATTGTGAGTGTCATTGACCGACACGTAAACGCACCACTGGGTTCGTAAATCGTGGAAATCACGCTTGGACCCTAAGGTCCGTTTACGTGTCGGTTATCAACACTCGCAGTTTTGGACGATTCTGGCCCGTTTCATGGACTATTACTCACCGTTTTGGGGCCCCAAAGTGATTTCCACGGTTGTTTGACCCCATGGTGCGCTTACGTGTCGATCATTCACAAGCGCATTTTGGGACGATTTTGGCCCATTTCTTGCATTATTACTTAGTTTTGGGGTCCCGGAGTGATTTCCACGATTGAGGAACTCCACGGTGCGTTTAAGTGTCGGTCATAAGCACTCACAATCTTGGCCAATTCTCGTCCGTTTCATGCACTATTACTCACCGTTTGGGCGTCCCAGAGCGATTTCCACGATTGACAATCCCCAGAGTGCGTTTGCGTGTCTGTCGTCAACACTCACAGTTTTGGCCAATTTTGACGTGATTCGTGGGCTATTATTCACCATTTAGGGCTCCCAAAGCGATTTTCCATAGTTGTTGAACCCCAAGGTGCGTTTAGGTGTCGGTCATCAACACTCACTGTTTTGGGGCCCCGGTGTGATTTCCACGATTAACGATCCCCGGGGTGCGTTTACATGTCGGTCATCAATACTAGTAGTTTTGGCCAATTCTGGCCCGTTTCGTGGACAATTACTCACTGTTTTGGGGCCCCAGAATGATTTCCACGATTAACGAACCCCCGGGTGCGCTTACGTGTCGGTTATGAACACTCACCGTTTTCTGGGCCTGAAGTGATTTCCATAGTTGTTGAACCCCAAGGCGCACTTACGTGTTAGTCATCAACACTCACAGTTTTGGCTGATTCTGGCCTGTTTCATGGACTATTACTCACTGTTTGTGGGCCCCGGAGTGATTTCCAAGGTTAACGAACCGCAGGGTGCATTTACGTGTCGGTCATCAACACTCGGAGTTTTGGCCGATTCTGGCCCGTTTCTTGGACTATTACTCTGGTTTTTGGTCCAAGCGTGATTTCCATGAATTACGAACCCCGTGGTGCGTTTACGTGTCGGTCAATGACACTCACGATTTTGGCCAATTTCTGGTCCGTTTTGTGTACTTATTACTCACCGTTTTGGCGTCCTAGAGCGATTTCCATTATTTACAATCCCCAGGGTGCGTTTGCGTCTCTGTCGTCAACACTCACAGTTTTGGCCAATTCTGACGCGATTCGTGGAATATTATTCATCATTTAGGGGTCCCGAAGCGATTCCATAGTGGTTGAACCCTAAGGTCCGTTTACGTGTCGGTCATCAACACTCGCAGTTTTGGCCGATTCTGGCCCGTTTCATGGACTATTACTCACCGTTTTGGGGCCCCAAAGTGATTTCCACGGTTGTTTGACCCCATGGTGCGCTTACGTGTCGATCATTCACAAGTGCATTTTGGGACGGTTTTGGCCCATTTCTTGCATTATTACTTAGTTTTGGGGTCCCGGAGTGATTTCCACGATTGAAGAACTCCACGGTGCGTTTAAGTGTCGGTCATAAGCACTCACAATCTTGGCCAATTCTAGTCCGTTTCATGCACTATTACTCACCGTTTGGGCGTCCCGGAGAGATTTCCACGATTGACAATCCCCGGAGTGCGTTTGCGTGTCTGTCGTCAACACTCACAGTTTTGGCCAATTCTGACGCGATTCGTGGGCTATTATTCACCATTTAGGGCTCCCGAAGCGATTTTCCATAGTTGTTGAACCCCAAGGTGCGCTTAGGTGTCGGTCATCAACACTGACTGTTTTGGGGCCCCGGTGTGATTTCCACGATTAACGATTCCCGGGGTGCGTTTACATGTCGGTCATCAATACTAGTAGTTTTGGCCAATTTTGGCCCGTTTCGTGGACAATTACTCACTGTTTTGGGGCCCCGGAAATATTTCCACGATTAACGAACCCCCGGGTGCGCTTACGTGTCGGTTATGAACACTCACTGTTTTCTGGGCCTGAAGTGATTTCCATAGTTGTTGAACCCCAAGGCGCACTTACGTGTTAGTCATCAACACTCACAGTTTTGGCTGATTCTGGCCTGTTTCACGGACTATTACTCACTGTTTTGGGGCCCGAACTGATTTCCACGGTTAACGATCCGCGGGATGCATTTACGTATCGATCATCAACACTCGGAGTTTTGGCCGATTCTGGCCCGTTTCTTGGACTATTACTCTGTTTTTGGGTCCAAGCGTGATTTCCATGATTTACGAACCCCGTGGTGCGTTTACGTGTCGGTCAATGACACTCACAATTTTGGCCAATTTCTGGTCCGTTTCTTGTACTATTACTCACCGTTTTGGCGTCCCAGAGGGATTTCCATGATTTACAATCCCCGGGGTGCGTTTGCGTCTCTGTCGTCAACACTCACAGTTTTGGCCAATTCTGACGCGATTCGTGGACTATTACTCATCATTTAGGGGTCCCGAAGCGATTCCATAGTGGTTGAACCCTCAGGTCCGTTTACGTGTCGGTCATCAACACTCACTGTTTTGGCCGAATCTGGCCCGTTTCATGGACTAATACTCACCGTTTTGGGGCCCCAAAGTGATTTCCACGGTTGTTTGACCCCATGGTGCGCTTACGTGTCGATCATCAACAAGCGCATTTGGGACGATTTTGGCCCATTTCTTGCATTATTACTTAGTTTTGGGGTCCTGGAGTGATTTCCACGATTGACGAACTCCGGGGTGCGTTTACGTGTCGGTCATAAACACTCACAATTTTGGCCAATTCTCGTCCATTTCATGCACTATTACTCACCGTTTGGGCGTCCCAGAGAGATTTCCACGATTGACAATCCCCGGAGTGCGTTTGCGTGTCTGTCGTCAACACACACAGTTTTGGCCAATTTTGACGCGATTCGTGGGCTATTGTTCACCATTTAGGGGTCCCGAAGCGATTTCCATAGTTGTTGAACCCCAAGGTGCGTTTAGGTGTCGGTCATCAACACTCACTGTTTTGGGGCCCCGGTGTGATTTCCACGATTAACGATCCCCGGGGTGCGTTTACTTGTCGATCATCAATACTAGTAGTTTTGGCCAATTCTGGCCCGTTTCGTGGACAATTACTCACTGTTTTGGGGCCCCGGAATGATTTCCACGATAAACGAACCCCCGGGTGCGCATACATCTCGGTTATGAACAATCATAGTTTTGGCCAATTCTAACGCGTTTTGTGGACTTCTAGTCACCGTTTTCTGGTCCTGAAGGGATTTCCATAGTTGTTGGACCCCAAGGTGCACTTACGTGTTAGTCATCAACAATCACAGTTTTGGCTGATTCTGGCCTGTTTCTTGGACTATTACTCTGTTTTTTGGTCCAAGCGTGATTTCCATGATTTACGAACCCCGTGGTGCGTTTACGTGTCGGTCAATGACACTCGCAATCTTGGCCAATTTGTGGTCCGTTTTGTGTACTATTACTCACCGTTTTGGCGTCCCAGAGCGATTTCCATGATTTACAATCCCCGGGGTGCGTTTGCGTCTCTGTCGTCAACACTCACAGTTTTGGCCAATTCTGGCCCGTTTCTTGGACTATTACTCTGTTTTTTGGTCCAAGCGTGATTTCCATGATTTAAGAACCCTGTGGTGCGTTTACGTGTCGGTCAATGACACTCACAATTTTGGCCAATTTCTGGTCCGTTTTGTGTACTATTACTCACCGTTTTGGCGTCCCAGAGCGATTTCCGTTATTTACAATCCCCGGGGTGCGTTTGTGTCTCTGTCGTCAACACTCACAGTTTTGGACAATTCTGATGCGATTCGTGGACTATTACTCATCATTTAGGGGTCCCGAAGCGATTCCATAGTGGTCGAACCCTAAGGTCCGTTTACGTGTCGGTCATCAACACTCACTGTTTTGGCCGAATCTGGCCATCTTCATGGACTATTACTCACCGTTTTGGGGCCCCAAAGTGATTTCCACGGTTGTTTGGCCCCATGGTGCGCTTATGTGTCGATCATCAACAAGCACATTTTGGGACGGTTTTGGCCCATTTCTTGCATTATTACTTAGTTTTGGGGTCCTGGAGTGATTTCCACGATTGACGAACTCTGGGGTGCGTTTACGTGTCGATCATAAACTCTCACAATTTTGGCCAATTCTCGTCCGTTTCATGCACTATTACTCACCGTTTGGGCGTCCCAGAGAGATTTCCACGATTGACAATCCCCGGAGTGCGTTTGCGTGTCTGTCGTCAACACTCACAGTTTTGGCCAATTCTGACGCAATTCGTGGGCTATTATTCACCATTTAGGGGTCCCGAAGGGATTTCCATAGTTGTTGAACCCCAAGGTGCGTTTAGGTGTCGGTCATCAACACTCACTGTTTTGGCCGAATCTGGCCCGTTTCATGGACTATTACTCACCGTTTTGGGGCCCCAAAGTGATTTCCACGGTTGTTTGACCCCATGGTGCGCTTACGTGTCGATCATCAACAAGCGCATTTTGGGACGATTTTGGCCCATTTCTTGCATTATTACTTAGTTTTGGGGTCCTGGAGTGATTTCCACGATTGACGAACTCCGGGGTGCGTTTACGTGTCGGTCATAAACACTCACAATTTTGGCCAATTCTCGTCCGTTTCATGCACTATTACTCACCGTTTGGGCGTCCCAGAGAGATTTCCACGATTGACAATCCCCAGAGTGCGTTTGCGTGTCTGTCGTCAACACTCACAGTTTTGGCCAATTCTGACGCAATTCGTGGGCTATTATTCACCATTTAGGGGTCCCGAAGCGATTTCCATAGTTGTTGAACCCCAAGGTGCATTTAGGTGTCGGTCACCAACACTCATTCTTTTGGGGCCCCGGTGTGATTTCCATGATTAACAATCCCCGGGGTGCGTTTACATGTCGGTCATCAATACTAGTAGTTTTGGCCAATTCTGGCCCGTTTCGTGGACAATTACTCACTGTTTTGGGGCCCCGGAATGATTTCCACGATAAACGAACCCCCGGCTGCGCTTACGTCTCGATTATGAACAATCACAGTTTTGGCCAATTCTAACGCGTTTTGTGGACTTTTAGTCACCGTTTTCTGGGCCTGAAGTGATTTCCATAGTTGTTGAACCCCAAGGTGCACTTACGTGTTAGTCATCAACAATCACAGTTTTGGCTGATTCTGGCCTGTTTCATGGACTATTACTCACTGTTTTGGGGCCCTGGAGTGATTTCCACGGTTAATGAACCGCAGGGTGCATTTACGTGTCGGTCATCAACACTCGCAGTTTTGGCCGATTCTGGCCCGTTTCTTGGACTATTACTCTGTTTTTTTGGTCCAAGCGTGATTTCCATGATTTACGAACCCCGTGGTGCGTTTACGTGTCGGTCAATGACACTCACAATTTTGGCCAATTTCTGGTCCATTTTGTGTACTATTACTCACCGTTTTGGCGTCCCAGAGCGATTTCCGTTATTTACAATCCCCGGGGTGCGTTTGTGTCTCTGTCGTCAACACTCACAGTTTTGGACAATTTTGATGCGATTCGTGGACTATTACTCATCATTTAGGGGTCCCGAAGCGATTCCATAGTGGTTGAACCCTAAGGTCCGTTTACGTGTCGGTCATCAACACTCACTGTTTTGGCCGAATCTGGCCATCTTCATGGACTATTACTCACCGTTTTGGGGCCCCAAAGTGATTTCCACGGTTGTTTGGCCCCATGGTGCGCTTATGTGTCGATCATCAACAAGCGCATTTTGGGACGATTTTGGCCCATTTCTTGCATTATTACTTAGTTTTGGGGTCCTGGAGTGATTTCCACGATTGATGAACTATGGGGTGCGTTTACGTGTCGGTCATAAACACTCACAATTTTGGCTAATTCTCGTCCGTTTCATGCACTATTACTCACCGTTTGGGCGTCCCAGAGAGATTTCCACGATTGACAATCCCCGGAGTGCGTTTGCGTGTCTGTCGTCAACACTCACGGTTTTGGCCAATTCTGACGCGATTCGTGGGCTATTATTCACCATTTAGGGGTCCCGAAGCGATTTCTATAGTTGTTGAACCCCAAGGTGCGTTTAGGTGTCGGTCATCAACACTCACAGTTTTGGGGCCCCGGTGTGATTTCCACGATTAACAATCCCCGGGGTGCGTTTACTTGTCGGTCATCAATACTAGTAGTTTTGGCCAATTCTGGCCCGTTTCGTGGACAATTACTCACTGTTTTGGGGCCCCGGAATGATTTCCACGATAAACGAACCCCCGGGTGCGCTTACGTCTCGGTTATGAACAATCACAGTTTTGGCCAATTCTAACGCGTTTTGTGGACTTTTAGTCACCGTTTTATGGGCCTGAAGTGATTTCCATAGTTGTTCAACCCCAAGGCGCACTTACGTGTTAGTCATCAACAATCACAGTTTTGGCTGATTCTGGCCTCTTTCATGGACTATTACTCACTGTTTTGGGGCCCTGGAGTGATTTCCACGGTTAACGAACCGCAGGGTGCATTTACGTGTCGGTCATCAACACTCGCAGTTTTGGCCGATTCTGGCCCGTTTCTTGGACTATTACTCTGTTTTTTGGTCCAAGCGTGATTTCCATGATTTACGAACCCCGTGGTGCGTTTACGTGTCGGTCAATGACACTCACAATTTTGGCCAATTTCTGGTCCGTTTTGTGTACTATTACTCACCGTGTTGGCGTCCCAGAGCGATTTCCGTTATTTACAATCCCCGGGGTGCGTTTATGTCTCTGTCGTCAACACTCACAGTTTTGGACAATTCTGATGCGATTCGTGGACTATTACTCATCATTTAGGGGGCCCGAAGCGATTCCACAGTGGTTGAACCCTAAGGTCCATTTACGTGTCGGTCATCAACACTCACTGTTTTGGCCGAATCTGGCCATCTTCATGGACTATTACTCACCGTTTTGGGGCCCCAAAGTGATTTCCACGGTTGTTTGGCCCCATGGTGCGCTTATGTGTCGATCATCAACAAGCGCATTTTGGGACGATTTTGGCCCATTTCTTGCATTATTACTTAGTTTTGGGGTCCTGGAGTGATTTCCACGATTGACGAACTCTGTGGTGCGTTTACGTGTCGGTCATAAACACTCACAATTTTGGCCAATTCTCGTCCGTTTCATGCACTATTACTCACCGTTTGGGCGTCCCAGAGAGATTTCCACGATTGAAAATCCCCGGAGTGCGTTTGCGTGTCTGTCGTCAACACTCACAGTTTTGGCCAATTCTGACGCGATTCGTGGGCTATTATTCACCATTTAGGGGTCCCGAAGCGATTTCTATAGTTGTTGAACCCCAAGGTGCGTTTAGGTGTCGGTCATCAACACTCACTGTTTTGGGGCCCCGGTGTGATTTCCACGATTAACAATCCCCGGGGTGCGTTTACTTGTCGGTCATCAATACTAGTAGTTTTGGCCAATTCTGGCCCGTTTCGTGGACAATTACTCACTGTTTTGGGGCCCCAGAATGATTTCCACGATAAACGAACCCCCGGGTGCGCTTACGTCTCGGTTATGAACAATCACAGTTTTGGCCAATTCTAACGCGTTTTGTGGACTTTTAGTCACCGTTTTCTGGGCCTGAAGTGATTTCCATAGTTGTTGAACCCCAAGGCGCACTTACGTGTTAGTCATCAACACTCACAGTTTTGGCTAATTCTGGCCTCTTTCATGGACTATTAATCACTGTTTTGGGGCCCCGGAGTGATTTCCACGATTAACGATCCGCGGGATGCATTTACGTGTCGGTCATCAACACTCGCAGTTTTGGCCGATTCTGGCCCGTTTCTTGGACTATTACTCTGTTTTTGGGTCCAAGCGTGATTTCCACGATTTACGAACCCCGTGGTGCGTTTACGTGTCGGTCAATGACACTCACAATTTTGCCCAATTTCTGGTCCGTTTCGTGTACTATTACTCACCGTTTTGGCGTCCCAGAGTGATTTCCATGATTTACAATCCCCGGGGTGCGTTTGCGTCTCTGTCGTCAACACTCACAGTTTTGGCCAATTCTGACGTGATTCGTGGACTATTACTCATCATTTAGGGGTCCCGAAGCGATTCCATAGTGGTTGAACCCTAAGGTCCGTTTACGTGTCAGTCATCAACACTCACTGATTTGGCCGAATCTGGCCCGTTTCATGGACTATTACTCACCGTTTTGGGGCCCCAAAGTGATTTCCACGGTTGTTTGACCCCATGGTGCGCTTACGTGTCGATCATCAACAAGCGCATTTTGGGACGATTTTGGCCCATTTCTTGCATTATTACTTCGTTTTGGGGTCCTGGAGTGATTTCCACGATTGACGAACTCTGGGGTGCGTTTACATGTCGGTCATAAACACTCAAAATTTTGGCCAATTCTCGTCCGTTTCATGCACTATTACTCACCGTTTGGGCGTCCCAGAGAGATTTCCACGATTGACAATCCCCGGAGTGCGTTTGCGTGTCTGTCGTCAACACTCACAGTTTTGGCCAATTCTGACGCGATTCGTGGGCTATTATTCACCATTTAGGTGTCCCGGAGCGATTTCTATAGTTGTTGAACCCCAAGGTGCATTTAGGTGTCGGTCATCAACACTCACTGTTTTGGGGCCCCGGTGTGATTTCCACGATTAACAATCCCCGGGGTGCGTTTACTTGTCGGTCATCAATACTAGTAGTTTTGGCCAATTCTGGCCCGTTTCGTGGACAATTACTCACTGTTTTGGGGCCCCGGAATGATTTCCACGATAAACGAACCCCGGGTGCGCTTACGTCTCGGTTATGAACAATCACAGTTTTGGCCAATTCTAACGCGTTTTGTGGACTTTTAGTCACCGTTTTCTGGGCCTGAAGTGATTTCCATAGTTGTTGAACCCCAAGGCGCACTTACGTGTTAGTCATCAACAATCACAGTTTTGGCTGATTCTGGCCTCTTTCATGGACTATTACTCACTGTTTTGGGGCCCTGGAGTGATTTCCACGGTTAACGAACCGCAGGGTGCATTTACGTGTCGGTCATCAACACTCGCAGTTTTGGCCGATTCTGGCCCGTTTCTTGGTCTATTACTTTGTTTTTTGGTCCAAGCGTGATTTCCATGATTAACGAACCCCGTGGTGCGTTTACGTGTCGGTCAATGACACTCACAATTTTGGCCAATTTCTGGTCCGTTTTGTGTACTATTACTCACCGTGTTGGCGTACCAAAGCGATTTCCGTTATTTACAATCCCCGGGGTGCGTTTATGTCTCTGTCGTCAACACTCACAGCTTTGGACAATTCTGATGCGATTCGTGGACTATTACTCATCATTTAGGGGTCCCGAAGCGATTCCATAGTGGTTGAACCCTAAGGTCCGTTTACGTGTCGGTCATCAACACTCACTGTTTTGGCCGAATCTGGCCATCTTCATGGACTATTACTCACCGTTTTGGGGCCCCAAAGTGATTTCCACGGTTGTTTGGCCCCATGGTGCGCTTATGTGTCGATCATCAACAAGCGCATTTTGGGACGATTTTGGCCCATTTCTTGCATTATTACTTAGTTTTGGGGTCCTGGAGTGATTTCCACGATTGACGAACTCTGGGGTGCGTTTATGTGTCGGTCATAAACACTCACAATTTTGGCCAATTCTCGTCCGTTTCATGCACTATTACTCACCGTTTGGGCGTCCCAGAGAGATCTCCATGATTGACAATCCCCGGAGTGCGTTTGCGTGTCTGTCGTCAACACTCACAGTTTTGGCCAATTCTGACGCGATTCGTGGGCTATTATTGACCATTTAGGGGTCCCGAAGCGATTTCTATAGTTGTTGAACCCCAAGGTGCGTTTAGGTGTCGGTCATCAACACTCGCTGTTTTGGGGCCCCGGTGTGATTTCCACGATTAACAATCCCCGGGGTGCGTTTACTTGTCGGTCATCAATACTAGTAGTTTTGGCCAATTCTGGCCCGTTTCGTGGACTATTACTCTGTTTTTGGGTCCAAGCGTGATTTCCACGATTTACGAACCCCGTGGTGCGTTTACGTGTCGGTCAATGACACTCACAATTTTGGCCAATTTCTGGTCTGTTTCGTGTACTATTACTCACCGTTTTGGCGTCCCAGAGTGATTTCCATTATTTACAATCCCCGGGGTGCGTTTGCGTCTCTGTCGTCAACACTCACAGTTTTGGCCAATTCTGACGTGATTCGTGGACTATTACTCATCATCTAGGGGTCCCGAAGCGATTCCATAGTGGTTGAACCCTAAGGTCCGTTTACGTGTCGGTCATCAACACTCACTGTTTTGGCCGAATCTGGCCCGTTTCATGGACTATTACTCACCGTTTTGGGGCCCCAAAGTGATTTCCACGGTTGTTTGACCCCATGGTGCGCTTACGTGTCGATCATCAACAAGCGCATTTTGGGACGATTTTGGCCCATTTCTTGCATTATTACTTCGTTTTGGGGTCCTGGAGTGATTTCCACGATTGACGAACTCTGGGGTGCGTTTACGTGTCGGTCATAAACACTCAAAATTTTGGCCAATTCTCGTCCGTTTCATGCACTATTACTCACCGTTTGGGCGTCCCAGAGAGATTTCCACGATTGACAATCCCCGGAGTGCGTTTGCGTGTCGGTCGTCAACACTCACAGTTTTTGCCAATTCTGACGCGATTCGTGGGCTATTATTCACTATTTAGGTGTCCCGGAGCGATTTCTATAGTTGTTGAACCCCAAGGTGCATTTAGGTGTCGGTCATCAACACTCACTGTTTTGGGGCCCCGGTGTGATTTCCACGATTAATAATCCCCGGGGTGCGTTTACTTGTCGGTCATCAATACTAGTAGTTTTGGCCAATTCTGGCCCGTTTCGTGGACAATTACTCACTGTTTTGGGGCCCCGGAATGATTTCCACGATAAACGAACCCCGGGTGCGCTTACGTCTCGGTTATGAACAATCACAGTTTTGGCCAATTCTAACGCGTTTTGTGGACTTTTAGTCACCGTTTTCTGGGCCTGAAGTGATTTCCATAGTTGTTGAACCCCAAGGCGCACTTACGTGTTAGTCATCAACAATCACAGTTTTGGCTGATTCTGGCCTCTTTCATGGACTATTACTCACTGTTTTGGGGCCCTGGAGTGATTTCCACGGTTAACGAACCGCAGGGTGCATTTACGTGTCGGTCATCAACACTCGCAGTTTTGGCCGATTCTGGCCCGTTTCTTGGTCTATTACTTTGTTTTTTGGTCCAAGCGTGATTTCCATGATTAACGAACCCCGTGGTGCGTTTACGTGTCGGTCAATGACAATCACAATTTTGGCCAATTTCTGGTCCGTTTTGTGTACTATTACTCACCGTGTTGGCGTACCAGAGCGATTTCCGTTATTTACAATCCCCGGGGTGCGTTTATGTCTCTGTCGTCAACACTCACAGCTTTGGACAATTCTGATGCGATTCGTGGACTATTACTCATCATTTAGGGGTCCCGAAGCGATTCCATAGTGGTTGAACCCTAAGGTCCGTTTACGTGTCGGTCATCAACACTCACTGTTTTGGCCGAATCTGGCCATCTTCATGGACTATTACTCACCGTTTTGGGGCCCCAAAGTGATTTCCACGGTTGTTTGGCCCCATGGTGCGCTTATGTGTCGATCATCAACAAGCGCATTTTGGGACGATTTTGGCCCATTTCTTGCATTATTACTTAGTTTTGGGGTCCTGGAGTGATTTCCACGATTGACGAACTCTGGGGTGCGTTTACGTGTCGGTCATAAACACTCACAATTTTGGCCAATTCTCGTCCGTTTCATGCACTATTACTCACCGTTTGGGCGTCCCAGAGAGATTTCCATGATTGACAATCCCCGGAGTGCGTTTGCGTGTCTGTCGTCAACACTCACAGTTTTGGCCAATTCTGATGCGATTCGTGGGCTATTATTGACCATTTAGGGGTCCCGAAGCGATTTCTATAGTTGTTGAACCCCAAGGTGCGTTTAGGTGTCGGTCATCAACACTCGCTGTTTTGGGGCCCCGGTGTGATTTCCACGATTAACAATCCCCGGGGTGCGTTTACTTGTCGGTCATCAATACTAGTAGTTTTGGCCAATTCTGGCCCGTTTCGTGGACAATTACTCACTGTTTTGGGGCCCCGGAATGATTTCCACGATAAACGAACCCCCAGGTGCGCTTACGTCTCGGTTATGAACAATCACAGTTTTGGCCAATTCTAACGCGTTTTGTGGACTTTTAGTCACCGTTTTCTGGGCCTGAAGTGATTTCCATAGTTGTTGAATCCCAAGGCGCACTTACGTGTTAGTCATCAACAATCACAGTTTTGGCTGATTCTGGCCTCTTTCATGGACTATTACTCACTGTTTTGGGGCCCTGGAGTGATTTCCACGGTTAACGAACCGCAGGGTGCATTTACGTGCCGGTTATCAACACTCGCAGTTTTGGCCGATTCTGGCCCGTTTCTTGGACTATTACTCTGTTTTTTGGTCCAAGCGTGATTTCCATGATTTACGAACCCCGTGGTGCGTTTACGTGTCGGTCAATGACACTCACAATTTTGGCCAATTTCTGGTCCGTTTTGTGTACTATTACTCACCGTGTTGGCGTCCCAGAGCGATTTCCGTTATTTACGATCCCCGGGGTGCGTTTATGTCTCTGTCGTCAACACTCATAGTTTTGGACAATTCTAATGCGATTCGTGGACTATTACTCATCATTTAGGGGTCCCGAAGCGATTCCATAGTGGTTGAACCCTAAGGTCCGTTTACGTGTCGGTCATCAACACTCACTGTTTTGGCCGAATCTGGCCATCTTCATGGACTATTACTCACCATTTTGGGGCCCCAAAGTGATTTCCACGGTTGTTTGGCCCCATGGTGCGCTTATGTGTCGATCATCAACAAGCGCATTTTGGGACGATTTTGGCCCATTTCTTGCATTATTACATAGTTTTGGGGTCCTGGAGTGATTTCCACGATTGACGAACTCTGGGGTGCGTTTACGTGTCGGTCATAAACACTCACAATTTTGGCCAATTCTCGTCCGTTTCATGCACTATTACTCACCGTTTGGGCGTCCCAGAGAGATTTCCACGATTGACAATCCCCGGAGTGCGTTTGCGTGTCGGTCGTCAACACTCACAGTTTTTGCCAATTCTGACGCGATTCGTGGGCTATTATTCACTATTTAGGTGTCCCGGAGCGATTTCTATAGTTGTTGAACCCCAAGGTGCATTTAGGTGTCGGTCATCAACACTCACTGTTTTGGGGCCCCGGTGTGATTTCCACGATTAACAATCCCCGGGGTGCGTTTACTTGTCGGTCATCAATACTAGTAGTTTTGGCCAATTCTGGCCCGTTTCGTGGACAATTACTCACTGTTTTGGGGCCCCGGAATGATTTCCACGATAAACGAACCCCGGGTGCGCTTACGTCTCGGTTATGAACAATCACAGTTTTGGCCAATTCTAACGCGTTTTGTGGACTTTTAGTCACCGTTTTCTGGGCCTGAAGTGATTTCCATAGTTGTTGAACCCCAAGGCGCACTTACGTGTTAGTCATCAACAATCACAGTTTTGGCTGATTCTGGCCTCTTTCATGGACTATTACTCACTGTTTTGGGGCCCTGGAGTGATTTCCACGGTTAACGAACCGCAGGGTGCATTTACGTGTCGGTCATCAACACTCGCAGTTTTGGCCGATTCTGGCCCGTTTCTTGGTCTATTACTTTGTTTTTTGGTCCAAGCGTGATTTCCATGATTAACGAACCCCGTGGTGCGTTTACGTGTCGGTCAATGACAATCACAATTTTGGCCAATTTCTGGTCCGTTTTGTGTACTATTACTCACCGTGTTGGCGTACCAGAGCGATTTCCGTTATTTACAATCCCCGGGGTGCGTTTATGTCTCTGTCGTCAACACTCACAGCTTTGGACAATTCTGATGCGATTCGTGGACTATTACTCATCATTTAGGGGTCCCGAAGCGATTCCATAGTGGTTGAACCCTAAGGTCCGTTTACGTGTCGGTCATCAACACTCACTGTTTTGGCCGAATCTGGCCATCTTCATGGACTATTACTCACCGTTTTGGGGCCCCAAAGTGATTTCCACGGTTGTTTGGCCCCATGGTGCGCTTATGTGTCGATCATCAACAAGCGCATTTTGGGACGATTTTGGCCCATTTCTTGCATTATTACTTAGTTTTGGGGTCCTGGAGTGATTTCCACGAATGACGAACTCTGGGGTGCGTTTACGTGTCGGTCATAAACACTCACAATTTTGGCCAATTCTCGTCCGTTTCATGCACTATTACTCACCGTTTGGGCGTCCCAGAGAGATTTCCATGATTGACAATCCCCGGAGTGCGTTTGCGTGTCTGTCGTCAACACTCACAGTTTTGGCCAATTCTGACGCGATTCGTGGGCTATTATTGACCATTTAGGGGTCCTGAAGCGATTTCTATAGTTGTTGAACCCCAAGGTGCGTTTAGGTGTCGGTCATCAACACTCGCTGTTTTGGGGCCCCGGTGTGATTTCCACGATTAACAATCCCCGGGGTGCGTTTACTTGTCGGTCATCAATACTAGTAGTTTTGGCCAATTCTGGCCCGTTTCGTGGACAATTACTCACTGTTTTGGGGCCCCGGAATGATTTCCACGATAAACGAACCCCCAGGTGCGCTTACGTCTCGGTTATGAACAATCACAGTTTTGGCCAATTCTAACGCGTTTTGTGGACTTTTAGTCACCGTTTTCTGGGCCTGAAGTGATTTCCATAGTTGTTGAATCCCAAGGCGCACTTACGTGTTAGTCATCAACAATCACAGTTTTGGCTGATTCTGGCCTCTTTCATGGACTATTACTCACTATTTTGGGGCCCTGGAGTGATTTCCACGGTTAACGAACCGCAGGGTGCATTTACGTGCCGGTTATCAACACTCGCAGTTTTGGCCGATTCTGGCCCGTTTCTTGGACTATTACTCTGTTTTTTGGTCCAAGCGTGATTTCCATGATTTACGAACCCCGTGGTGCGTTTACGTGTCGGTCAATGACACTCACAATTTTGGCCAATTTCTGGTCCGTTTTGTGTACTATTACTCACCGTGTTGGCATCCCAGAGCGATTTCCGTTATTTACGATCCCCGGGGTGCGTTTATGTCTCTGTCGTCAACACTCATAGTTTTGGACAATTCTAATGCGATTCGTGGACTATTACTCATCATTTAGGGGTCCCGAAGCGATTCCATAGTGGTTGAACCCTAAGGTCCGTTTACGTGTCGGTCATCAACACTCACTGTTTTGGCCGAATCTGGCCATCTTCATGGACTATTACTCACCATTTTGGGGCCCCAAAGTGATTTCCACGGTTGTTTGGCCCCATGGTGCGCTTATGTGTCGATCATCAACAAGCGCATTTTGGGACGATTTTGGCCCATTTCTTGCATTATTACATAGTTTTGGGGTCCTGGAGTGATTTCCACGATTGACGAACTCTGGGGTGCGTTTACGTGTCGGTCATAAACACTCACAATTTTGGCCAATTCTCGTCCGTTTCATGCACTATTACTCACCGTTTGGGCGTCCCAGAGAGATTTCCACGATTGACAATCCCCGGAGTGCGTTTGCGTGTCGGTCGTCAACACTCACAGTTTTTGCCAATTCTGACGCGATTCGTGGGCTATTATTCACTATTTAGGTGTCCCGGAGCGATTTCTATAGTTGTTGAACCCCAAGGTGCATTTAGGTGTCGGTCATCAACACTCACTGTTTTGGGGCCCCGGTGTGATTTCCACGATTAACAATCCCCGGGGTGCGTTTACTTGTCGGTCATCAATACTAGTAGTTTTGGCCAATTCTGGCCCGTTTCGTGGACAATTACTCACTGTTTTGGGGCCCCGGAATGATTTCCACGATAAACGAACCCCGGGTGCGCTTACGTCTCGGTTATGAACAATCACAGTTTTGGCCAATTCTAACGCGTTTTGTGGACTTTTAGTCACCGTTTTCTGGGCCTGAAGTGATTTCCATAGTTGTTGAACCCCAAGGCGCACTTACGTGTTAGTCATCAACAATCACAGTTTTGGCTGATTCTGGCCTCTTTCATGGACTATTACTCACTGTTTTGGGGCCCTGGAGTGATTTCCACGGTTAACGAACCGCAGGGTGCATTTACGTGTCGGTCATCAACACTCGCAGTTTTGGCCGATTCTGGCCCGTTTCTTGGTCTATTACTTTGTTTTTTGGTCCAAGCGTGATTTCCATGATTAACGAACCCCGTGGTGCGTTTACGTGTCGGTCAATGACAATCACAATTTTGGCCAATTTCTGGTCCGTTTTGTGTACTATTACTCACCGTGTTGGCGTACCAGAGCGATTTCCGTTATTTACAATCCCCGGGGTGCGTTTATGTCTCTGTCGTCAACACTCACAGCTTTGGACAATTCTGATGCGATTCGTGGACTATTACTCATCATTTAGGGGTCCCGAAGCGATTCCATAGTGGTTGAACCCTAAGGTCCGTTTACGTGTCGGTCATCAACACTCACTGTTTTGGCCGAATCTGGCCATCTTCATGGACTATTACTCACCGTTTTGGGGCCCCAAAGTGATTTCCACGGTTGTTTGGCCCCATGGTGCGCTTATGTGTCGATCATCAACAAGCGCATTTTGGGACGATTTTGGCCCATTTCTTGCATTATTACTTAGTTTTGGGGTCCTGGAGTGATTTCCACGAATGAGGAACTCTGGGGTGCGTTTACGTGTCGGTCATAAACACTCACAATTTTGGCCAATTCTCGTCCGTTTCATGCACTATTACTCACCGTTTGGGCGTCCCAGAGAGATTTCCATGATTGACAATCCCCGGAGTGCGTTTGCGTGTCTGTCGTCAACACTCACAGTTTTGGCCAATTCTGACGCGATTCGTGGGCTATTATTGACCATTTAGGGGTCCTGAAGCGATTTCTATAGTTGTTGAACCCCAAGGTGCGTTTAGGTGTCGGTCATCAACACTCGCTGTTTTGGGGCCCCGGTGTGATTTCCACGATTAACAATCCCCGGGGTGCGTTTACTTGTCGGTCATCAATACTAGTAGTTTTGGCCAATTCTGGCCCGTTTCGTGGACAATTACTCACTGTTTTGGGGCCCCGGAATGATTTCCACGATAAACGAACCCCCAGGTGCGCTTACGTCTCGGTTATGAACAATCACAGTTTTGGCCAATTCTAACGCGTTTTGTGGACTTTTAGTCACCGTTTTCTGGGCCTAAAGTGATTTCCATAGTTGTTGAATCCCAAGGCGCACTTACGTGTTAGTCATCAACAATCACAGTTTTGGCTGATTCTGGCCTCTTTCATGGACTATTACTCACTGTTTTGGGGCCCTGGAGTGATTTCCACGGTTAACGAACCACAGGGTGCATTTACTTGCCGGTTATCAACACTCGCAGTTTTGGCCGATTCTGGCCCGTTTCTTGGACTATTACTCTGTTTTTTGGTCCAAGCGTGATTTCCATGATTTACGAACCCCGTGGTGCGTTTACGTGTCGGTCAATGACACTCACAATTTTGGCCAATTTCTGGTCCGTTTTGTGTACTATTACTCACCGTGTTGGCGTCCCAGAGCGATTTCCGTTATTTACGATCCCCGGGGTGCGTTTATGTCTCTGTCGTCAACACTCATAGTTTTGGACAATTCTAATGCGATTCGTGGACTATTACTCATCATTTAGGGGTCCCGAAGCGATTCCATAGTGGTTGAACCCTAAGGTCCGTTTACGTGTCGGTCATCAACACTCACTGTTTTGGCCGAATCTGGCCATCTTCATGGACTATTACTCACCGTTTTGGGGCCCCAAAGTGATTTCCACGGTTGTTTGGCCCCATGGTGCGCTTATGTGTCGATCATCAACAAGCGCATTTTGGGACGATTTTGGCCCATTTCTTGCATTATTACTTAGTTTTGGGGTCCTGGAGTGATTTCCACGATTGACGAACTCTGGGGTGCGTTTACGTGTCGGTCATAAACACTCACAATTTTGGCCAATTCTCGTCCGTTTCATGCACTATTACTCACCGTTTGGGCGTCCCAGAGAGATTTCCACGATTGACAATCCCCGGAGTGTGTTTGCGTGTCTGTCGTCAACACTCACAGTTTTGGCCAATTCTGACGCGATTCGTGGGCTATTTTTACCATTTAGGGGTCCCGAAGCGATTTCTATAGTTGTTGAACCCCAAGGTGCGTTTAGGTGTTGGTCATCAACACTCACTGTTTTGGGGCCCCGGTGTGATTTCCACGATTAACAATCCCCGGGGTGCGTTTACTTGTCGGTCATCAATACTAGTAGTTTTGGCCAATTCTGGCCCGTTTCGTGGACAATTACTCACTGTTTTGGGGCCCCGGAATGATTTCCACGATAAACGAACCCCCGGGTGCGCTTACGTCTCGGTTATGAACAATCACAGTTTTGGCCAATTCTAACGCGTTTTGTGGACTTTTAGTCACCGTTTTCTGGGCCTGAAGTGTTTTCCATAGTTGTTGAACCCCAAGGCGCACTTACGTGTTAGTCATCAACACTCACAGTTTTGGCTAATTCTGGCCTCTTTCATGGACTATTACTCACTGTTTTGGGGCCCCGGAGTGATTTCCACGATTAACGATCCGCGGGATGCATTTACGTGACGGTCATCAACACTCGCAGTTTTGGCCGATTCTGGCCCGTTTCTTGGACTATTACTCTATTTTTGGGTCCAAGCGTGATTTCCATGATTTACGAACCCCGTGGTGCGTTTACGTGTCGGTCAATGACACTCACAATTTTGGCCAATTTCTGTCTGTTTCGTGTACTATTACTCACCGTTTTGGCGTCCCAGAGCGATTTCCATGATTTACAATCCCCGGGGTGCGTTTGCATCTCTGTCGTCAACACTCACAGTTTTGGCCAATTCTGACGTGATTCGTGGACTATTACTCATCATTTAGGGGTCCCGAAGCGATTCCATAGTGGTTGAACCCTAAGGTCCGTTTACGTGTCGGTCATCAACACTCACTGTTTTGGTCGAATCTGGCCCGTTTCATGGACTATTACTCACCGTTTTGGGGCCCCAAAGTGATTTCCACGGTTGTTTGACCCCATGGTGCGCTTACGTGTCGATCATCAACAAGCGCATTTTGGGACGATTTTGGCCCATTTCTTGCATTATTACTTAGTTTTGGGGTCCTGGAGTGATTTCCACGATTGACGAACTCTGGGGTGTGTTTACGTGTCGGTCATAAACAATCACAATTTTGGCCAATTCTCGTCCGTTTCATGCACTATTACTCACCGTTTGGGCGTCCCAGAGAGATTTCCACGATTGACAATCCCCGGAGTGCGTTTGCGTGTCTGTCGTCAACACTCACAGTTTTGGCCAATTCTGACGCGATTCGTGGGCTATTATTCACCATTTAGGGGTCCCGAAGCGATTTCTATAGTTGTTGAACCCCAAGGTGCGTTTAGGTGTCGGTCATCAACACCCACTGTTTTGGGGCCCCGGTGTGATTTCCACGATTAACAATCCCCGGGGTGCGTTTACTTGTCGGTCATCAATACTAGTAGTTTTGGCCAATTCTGGCCCGTTTCATGGACAATTACTCACTGTTTTGGGGCCCCGGAATGATTTCCACGATAAACGAAGCCCCGGGTGCGCTTACGTCTCGATTATGAACAATCACAGTTTTTGCCAATTCTAACGCGTTTTGTGGACTTTTAGTCACCGTTTTCTGGGCCTGAAGTGATTTCCATAGTTTTTGAACCCCAAGGCGCACTTACGTGTTAGTCATCAACACTCACAGTTTTGGCTGATTCTGGCCTGTTTCATGGACTATTACTCACTGTTTTGGGGCCCTAGAGTGATTTTCACGGTTAACGAACCGCAGGGTGCATTTATGTGTCGGTCATCAACACTCGCAGTTTTGGCCGATTCTGGCCCGTTTCTTGGACTATTACTCTGTTTTTTGGTCCAAGCGTGATTTCCATGATTTACGAACCCCGTGGTGCGTTTACGTGTCGGTCAATGACACTCACAATTTTGGCCAATTTCTGGTCCGTTTTGTGTACTATTACTCACTGTTTTGGCGTCCCAGAGCGATTTCCGTTATTTACAATCCCCGGGGTGCGTTTGCGTCTCTGTCGTCAACACTCACAGTTTTGGCCAATTCTGATGCGATTCATGGACTATTACTCATCATTTAGGGGTCCCGAAGCGATTCCATAGTGGTTGAACCCTAAGGTCCGTTTACGTGTCGGTCATCAACACTCACTGTTTTGGCCGAATCTGGCCCGTTTCATGGACTATTACTCACCGTTTTGGGGCCCCAAAGTGATTTCCACGGTTGTTTGACCCCATGGTGCGCTTATGTGTCGATCATCAACAAGCGCATTTTGGGACAATTTTGGCCCATTTCTTGCATTATTACTTAGTTTTGGGGTCCTGGAGTGATTTCCACGATTGACGAACTCTGGGGTGCGTTTACGTGTCGGTCATAAACACTCACAATTTTGGCCAATTCTCGTCCGTTTCATGCACTATTACTCACCGTTTGGGCGTCCCAGAGAGATTTCCACGATTGACAATCCCCGGAGTGTGTTTGCGTGTCTGTCATCAACACTCACAATTTTGGCCAATTCTGACGCGATTCGTGGGCTATTATTCACAATTTAGGGGTCCCGAAGCGACCATAGTTGTTGAACCCCAAGGTGCGTTTAGGTGTCGGTCATCAACACTCACTGTTTTGGGCCCCCGGTGTGATTTCCACGATTGACGAACTCCACGGTGCGTTTAAGTGTCGGTCATAAACACTCACAATTTTGGCCAATTCTCGTCCGTTTCATGCACTATTACTCACCGTTTGGGCGTCCCGGAGAGATTTCCATGATTGACAATCCCCGGAGTGGGTTTGCGTGTCTGTCATCAACACTCACAGTTTTGGCCAATTCTGACGCGATTCGTGGGCTATTATTCACCATTTAGGGCTCCCGAAGCGATTTCCATTGTTGTTGAACCCCAAGGTGCGTTTAGGTGTCGGTCATCAACACACTGTTTTGGGGCCCCAGTGTGATTTCCACGATTAACGATCCCCGGGGTGCGTTTACATGTCGGTCATCAATACTAGTAGTTTTGGCCAATTCTGGCCCATTTCGTGGACAATTACTCACTGTTTTGGGGCCCCGAATTGATTTCCACGATTAACGAACCCCCGGGTGCACTTACGTGTCGGTTATGAACACTCACCGTTTTCTGGGCCTGAAGTGATTTCCATAGTTGTTGAACCCCAAGGCGCACTTACGTGTTAGTCATCAACACTCACAATTTTGGCTGATTCTGGCCTGTTTCATGGACTATTACTCACTGTTTTGGGGCCCTGGAGTGATTTCCACGGTTAACGAACCGCAGGGTGCATTTACGTGTCGGTCATCAACACTCGTAGTTTTGGCCCATTCTGGCCCGTTTCTTGGACTATTACGCTGTTTTTTGGTCCAAGCGTGATTTCCATGATTTACGAACCCCGTGGTGCGTTTACGTGTCGGTCAATGACACACACAATTTTGGCCAATTTCTGGTCCGTTTTGTGTACTATTACTCACCGTTTTGGCGTCCCAAAGCGATTTCCGTTATTTACAATCCCCGGGGTGCGTTTGCGTCTCTGTCGTCAACACCCACAGTTTTGGCCAATTCTGATGCGATTCGTGGACTATTACTCATCATTTAGGGGTCCCGAAGCGATTCCATAGTGGTTGAACCCTAAGGTCCGTTTACGTGTCGGTCATCAACACTCACTGTTTTGGCCGAATCTGGCCCGTTTCATGGACTATTACTCACCGTTTTGGGGCCCCAAAGTGATTTCCACGGTTGTTTGACCCCATGGTGCGCTTATGTGTCGATCATCAACAAGCGCATTTTGGGACAATTTTGGCCCATTTCTTGCATTATTACTTAGTTTTGGGGACCTGGAGTGATTTCCACGATTGACGAACTCTGGGGTGCGTTTACGTGTCGGTCATAAACACTCACAATTTTGGCCAATTCTCGTCCGTTTCATGCACTATTACTCACCGTTTGGGCGTCCCAGAGAGATTTCCACGATTGACAATCCCCGGAGTGCGTTTGCGTGTCTGTCATCAACACTCACAG
Organism: Triticum timopheevii; assembly: GCA_963921465.1. Lineage (NCBI taxonomy): Eukaryota > Viridiplantae > Streptophyta > Magnoliopsida > Poales > Poaceae > Triticum > Triticum timopheevii. The sequence goes on from OY997270.1 coordinate 1,979,046, forward strand.
TTTTGGCCAATTCTGACGCGATTCGTGGGCTATTATTCACCATTTAGGGGTCCCGAAGCGACCATAGTTGTTGAACCCCAAGGTGCGTTTAGGTGTCGGTCATCAACACTCACTGTTTTGGGCCCCCGGTGTGATTTCCACGATTGACGAACTCCACGGTGCGTTTAAGTGTCGGTCATAAACACTCACAATTTTGGCCAATTCTCGTCCGTTTCATGCACTATTACTCACCGTTTGGGCGTCCCGGAGAGATTTCCATGATTGACAATCCCCGGAGTGGGTTTGCGTGTCTGTCATCAACACTCACAGTTTTGGCCAATTCTGACGCGATTCGTGGGCTATTATTCACCATTTAGGGCTCCCGAAGCGATGTCCATTGTTGTTGAACCCCAAGGTGCGTTTAGGTGTCGGTCATCAACACACTGTTTTGGGGCCCCAGTGTGATTTCCACGATTAACGATCCCCGGGGTGCGTTTACATGTCGGTCATCAATACTAGTAGTTTTGGCCAATTCTGGCCCATTTCGTGGACAATTACTCACTGTTTTGGGGCCCCGAATTGATTTCCACGATTAACGAACCCCCGGGTGCGCTTACGTGTCGGTTATGAACACTCACCGTTTTCTGGGCCTGAAGTGATTTCCATAGTTGTTGAACCCCAAGGCGCACTTACGTGTTAGTCATCAACACTCACAATTTTGGCTGATTCTGGCCTGTTTCATGGACTATTACTCACTGTTTTGGGGCCCTAGAGTGATTTCCACGGTTAACGAACCGCAGGGTGCATTTACGTGTCGGTCATCAACACTCGTAGTTTTGGCCCATTCTGGCCCGTTTCTTGGACTATTACGCTGTTTTTTGGTCCAAGCGTGATTTCCATGATTTACGAACCCCGTGGTGCGTTTACGTGTCGGTCAATGACACACACAATTTTGGCCAATTTCTGGTCCGTTTTGTGTACTATTACTCACCGTTTTGGTGTCCCAGAGCGATTTCCGTTATTTACAATCCCCGGGGTGCGTTTGCGTCTCTGTCATCAACACTCACAGTTTTGGCCAATTCTGATGCGATTCGTGGACTATTACTCATCATTTAGGGGTCCCGAAGCGATTCCATAGTGGTTGAACCCTAAGGTCCGTTTACGTGTCGGTCATCAACACTCACTGTTTTGGCCGAATCTGGCCCGTTTCATGGACTATTACTCACCGTTTTGGGGCCCCAAAGTGATTTCCACGGTTGTTTGACCCCATGGTGCGCTTATGTGTCGATCATCAACAAGCGCATTTTGGGACAATTTTGGCCCATTTCTTGCATTATTACTTAGTTTTGGGGACCTGGAGTGATTTCCACGATTGACGAACTCTGGGGTGCGTTTACGTGTCGGTCATAAACACTCACAATTTTGGCCAATTCTCGTCCGTTTCATGCACTATTACTCACCGTTTGGGCGTCCCAGAGAGATTTCCACGATTGACAATCCCCGGAGTGCGTTTGCGTGTCTGTCATCAACACTCACAGTTTTGGCCAATTCTTACGCGATTCGTGGGCTATTATTCACCATTTAGGGGTCCCGAAGCGACCATAGTTGTTGAACCCCAAGGTGCGTTTAGGTGTCGGTCATCAACACTCACTGTTTTGGGCCCCCGGTGTGATTTCCACGATTGACGAACTCCACGGTGCGTTTAAGTGTCGGTCATAAACACTCACAATTTTGGCCAATTCTCGTCCGTTTCATGCACTATTACTCACCGTTTGGGCGTCCCGGAGAGATTTCCATGATTGACAATCCTCGGAGTGGGTTTGCGTGTCTGTCATCAACACTCACAGTTTTGGCCAATTCTGACGCGATTCGTGGGCTATTATTCACCATTTAGGGCTCCCGAAGCGATGTCCATTGTTGTTGAACCCCAAGGTGCGTTTAGGTGTCGGTCATCAACACACTGTTTTGGGGCCCCAGTGTGATTTCCACGATTAACGATCCCCGGGGTGCGTTTACATGTCGGTCATCAATACTAGTAGTTTTGGCCAATTCTGGCCCATTTCGTGGACAATTACTCACTGTTTTGGGGCCCCGAATTGATTTCCACGATTAACGAACCCCCGGGTGCGCTTACGTGTCGATTATGAACACTCACCGTTTTCTGGGCCTGAAGTGATTTCCATAGTTGTTGAACCCCAAGGCGCACTTACGTGTTAGTCATCAACACTCACAATTTTGGCTGATTCTGGCCTGTTTCATGGACTATTACTCACTGTTTTGGGGCCCTGGAGCGATTTCCACGGTTAACGAACCGCAGGGTGCATTTACGTGTCGGTCATCAACACTCGTAGTTTTGGCCCATTCTGGCCCGTTTCTTGGACTATTACGCTGTTTTTTGGTCCAAGCGTGATTTCCATGATTTACGAACCCCGTGGTGCGTTTACGTGTCGGTCAATGACACACACAATTTTGGCCAATTTCTGGTCCGTTTTGTGTACTATTACTCACCGTTTTGGCGTCCCAGAGCGATTTCCGTTATTTACAATCCCCGGGGTGCGTTTGCGTCTCTGTCATCAACACTCACAGTTTTGGCCAATTCTGATGCGATTCGTGGACTATTACTCATCATTTAGGGGTCCCGAAGCGATTCCATAGTGGTTGAACCCTAAGGTCCGTTTACGTGTCGGTCATCAACACTCATTGTTTTGGCCGAATCTGGCCCGTTTCATGGACTATTACTCACCGTTTTGGGGCCCCAAAGTGATTTCCACGGTTGTTTGACCCCATGGTGCGCTTATGTGTCGATCATCAACAAGCGCATTTTGGGACAATTTTGGCCCATTTCTTGCATTATTACTTAGTTTTGGGGACCTGGAGTGATTTCCACGATTGACGAACTCTGGGGTGCGTTTACGTGTCGGTCATAAACACTCACAATTTTGGCCAATTCTCGTCCGTTTCATGCACTATTACTCACCGTTTGGGCGTCCCAGAGAGATTTCCACGATTGACAATCCCCGGAGTGCGTTTGCGTGTCTGTCATCAACACTCACAGTTTTGGCCAATTCTTACGCGATTCGTGGGCTATTATTCACCATTTAGGGGTCCCGAAGCGACCATAGTTGTTGAACCCCAAGGTGCGTTTAGGTGTCGGTCATCAACACTCACTGTTTTGGGCCCCCGGTGTGATTTCCACGATTGACGAACTCCACGGTGCGTTTAAGTGTCGGTCATAAACACTCACAATTTTGGCCAATTCTCGTCCGTTTCATGCACTATTACTCACCGTTTGGGCGTCCCGGAGAGATTTCCATGATTGACAATCCTCGGAGTGGGTTTGCGTGTCTGTCATCAACACTCACAGTTTTGGCCAATTCTGACGCGATTCGTGGGCTATTATTCACCATTTAGGGCTCCCGAAGCGATGTCCATTGTTGTTGAACCCCAAGGTGCGTTTAGGTGTCGGTCATCAACACACTGTTTTGGGGCCCCAGTGTGATTTCCACGATTAACGATCCCCGGGGTGCGTTTACATGTCGGTCATCAATACTAGTAGTTTTGGCCAATTCTGGCCCATTTCGTGGACAATTACTCACTGTTTTGGGGCCCCGAATTGATTTCCACGATTAACGAACCCCCGGGTGCGCTTACGTGTCGGTTATGAACACTCACCGTTTTCTGGGCCTGAAGTGATTTCCATAGTTGTTGAACCCCAAGGCGCACTTACGTGTTAGTCATCAACACTCACAATTTTGGCTGATTCTGGCCTGTTTCATGGACTATTACTCACTGTTTTGGGGCCCTGGAGTGATTTCCACGGTTAACGAACCGCAGGGTGCATTTACGTGTCGGTCATCAACACTCGTAGTTTTGGCCCATTCTGGCCCGTTTCTTGGACTATTACGCTGTTTTTTGGTCCAAGCGTGATTTCCATGATTTACGAACCCCGTGGTGCGTTTACGTGTCGGTCAATGACACACACAATTTTGGCCAATTTCTGGTCCGTTTTGTGTACTATTACTCACCGTTTTGGCGTCCCAGAGCGATTTCCGTTATTTACAATCCCCGGGGTGCGTTTGCGTCTCTGTCGTCAACACTCACAGTTTTGGCCAATTCTGATGCGATTCGTGGACTATTACTCATCATTTAGGGGTCCCGAAGCGATTCCATAGTGGTTGAACCCTAAGGTCCGTTTACGTGTCGGTCATCAACACTCACTGTTTTGGCCGAATCTGGCCCGTTTCATGGACTATTACTCACCGTTTTGGGGCCCCAAAGTGATTTCCACGGTTGTTTGACCCCATGGTGCGCTTATGTGTCGATCATCAACAAGCGCATTTTGGGACAATTTTGGCCCATTTCTTGCATTATTACTTAGTTTTGGGGACCTGGAGTGATTTCCACGATTGACGAACTCTGGGGTGCGTTTACGTGTCGGTCATAAACACTCACAATTTTGGCCAATTCTCGTCCGTTTCATGCACTATTACTCACCGTTTGGGCGTCCCAGAGAGATTTCCACGATTGACAATCCCCGGAGTGCGTTTGCGTGTCTGTCATCAACACTCACAGTTTTGGCCAATTCTGACGCGATTCGTGGGCTATTATTCACCATTTAGGGGTCCCGAAGCGACCATAGTTGTTGAACCCCAAGGTGCGTTTAGGTGTCGGTCATCAACACTCACTATTTTGGGCCCCCGGTGTGATTTCCACGATTGACGAACTCCACGGTGCGTTTAAGTGTCGGTCATAAACACTCACAATTTTGGCCAATTCTCGTCCGTTTCATGCACTATTACTCACCGTTTGGGCGTCCCGGAGAGATTTCCATGATTGACAATCCCCGGAGTGGGTTTGCGTGTCTGTCATCAACACTCACAGTTTTGGCCAATTCTGACGCGATTCGTGGGCTATTATTCACCATTTAGGGCTCCCGAAGCGATGTCCATTGTTGTTGAACCCCAAGGTCCGTTTAGGTGTCGGTCATCAACACACTGTTTTGGGGCCCCAGTGTGATTTCCACGATTAACGATCCCCGGGGTGCGTTTACATGTCGGTCATCAATACTAGTAGTTTTGGCCAATTCTGGCCCATTTCGTGGACAATTACTCACTGTTTTGGGGCCCCGAATTGATTTCCACGATTAACGAACCCCCGGGTGCGCTTACGTGTCGGTTATGAACACTCACCGTTTTCTGGGCCTGAAGTGATTTCCATAGTTGTTGAACCCCAAGGCGCACTTACGTGTTAGTCATCAACACTCACAATTTTGGCTGATTCTGGCCTGTTTCATGGGCTATTACTCACTGTTTTGGGGCCCTGGAGTGATTTCCACGGTTAACGAACCGCAGGGTGCATTTACGTGTCGGTCATCAACACTCGTAGTTTTGGCCCATTCTGGCCGTATTCTTGGACTATTACGCTGTTTTTTGGTCCAAGCGTGATTTCCATGATTTACGAACCTCGTGGTGCGTTTACGTGTCGGTCAATGACACACACAATTTTGGCCAATTTCTGGTCCGTTTTGTGTACTATTACTCACCGTTTTGGCGTCCCAGAGCGATTTCCGTTATTTACAATCCCCGGGGTGCGTTTGCGTCTCTGTCGTCAACACTCACAGTTTTGGCCAATTCTGATGCGATTCGTGGACTATTACTCATCATTTAGGGGTCCCGAAGCGATTCCATAGTGGTTGAACCCTAAGGTCCGTTTACGTGTCGGTCATCAACACTCACTGTTTTGGCCGAATCTGGCCCGTTTCATGGACTATTACTCACCGTTTTGGGGCCCCAAAGTGATTTCCACGGTTGTTTGACCCCATGGTGCGCTTATGTGTCGATCATCAACAAGCGCATTTTGGGACAATTTTGGCCCATTTCTTGCATTATTACTTAGTTTTGGGGACCTGGAGTGATTTCCACGATTGACGAACTCTGGGGTGCGTTTACGTGTCGGTCATAAACACTCACAATTTTGGCCAATTCTCGTCCGTTTCATGCACTATTACTCACCGTTTGGGCGTCCCAGAGAGATTTCCACGATTGACAATCCCCGGAGTGCGTTTGCGTGTCTGTCATCAACACTCACAGTTTTGGCCAATTCTGACGCGATTCGTGGGCTATTATTCACCATTTAGGGGTCCCGAAGCGACCATAGTTGTTGAACCCCAAGGTGCGTTTAGGTGTCGGTCATCAACACTCACTATTTTGGGCCCCCGGTGTGATTTCCACGATTGACGAACTCCACGGTGCGTTTAAGTGTCGGTCATAAACACTCACAATTTTGGCCAATTCTCGTCCGTTTCATGCACTATTACTCACCGTTTGGGCGTCCCGGAGAGATTTCCATGATTGACAATCCCCGGAGTGGGTTTGCGTGTCTGTCATCAACACTCACAGTTTTGGCCAATTCTGACGCGATTCGTGGGCTATTATTCACCATTTAGGGCTCCCGAAGCGATGTCCATTGTTGTTGAACCCCAAGGTCCGTTTAGGTGTCGGTCATCAACACACTGTTTTGGGGCCCCAGTGTGATTTCCACGATTAACGATCCCCGGGGTGCGTTTACATGTCGGTCATCAATACTAGTAGTTTTGGCCAATTCTGGCCCATTTCGTGGACAATTACTCACTGTTTTGGGGCCCCGAATTGATTTCCACGATTAACGAACCCCCGGGTGCGCTTACGTGTCGGTTATGAACACTCACCGTTTTCTGGGCCTGAAGTGATTTCCATAGTTGTTGAACCCCAAGGCGCACTTACGTGTTAGTCATCAACACTCACAATTTTGGCTGATTCTGGCCTGTTTCATGGGCTATTACTCACTGTTTTGGGGCCCTGGAGTGATTTCCACGGTTAACGAACCGCAGGGTGCATTTACGTGTCGGTCATCAACACTCGTAGTTTTGGCCCATTCTGGCCGTATTCTTGGACTATTACGCTGTTTTTTGGTCCAAGCGTGATTTCCATGATTTACGAACCCCGTGGTGCGTTTACGTGTCGGTCAATGACACACACAATTTTGGCCAATTTCTGGTCCGTTTTGTGTACTATTACTCACCGTTTTGGCGTCCCAGAGCGATTTCCGTTATTTACAATCCCCGGGGTGCGTTTGCGTCTCTGTCGTCAACACTCGTAGTTTTGGCCAATTCTGATGCGATTCGTGGACTATTACTCATCATTTAGGGGTCCCGAAGCGATTCCATAGTGGTTGAACCCTAAGGTCCGTTTACGTGTCGGTCATCAACACTCACTGTTTTGGCCGAATCTGGCCCGTTTCATGGACTATTACTCACCGTTTTGGGGCCCCAAAGTGATTTCCACGGTTGTTTGACCCCATGGTGCGCTTATGTGTCGATCATCAACAAGCGCATTTTGGGACAATTTTGGCCCATTTCTTGCATTATTACTTAGTTTTGGGGACCTGGAGTGATTTCCACGATTGACGAACTCTGGGGTGCGTTTACGTGTCGGTCATAAACACTCACAATTTTGGCCAATTCTCGTCCGTTTCATGCACTATTACTCACCGTTTGGGCGTCCCAGAGAGATTTCCACGATTGACAATCCCCGGAGTGCGTTTGCGTGTCTGTCATCAACACTCACAGTTTTGGCCAATTCTGACGCGATTCGTGGGCTATTATTCACCATTTAGGGGTCCCGAAGCGACCATAGTTGTTGAACCCCAAGGTGCGTTTAGGTGTCGGTCATCAACACTCACTATTTTGGGCCCCCGGTGTGATTTCCACGATTGACGAACTCCACGGTGCGTTTAAGTGTCGGTCATAAACACTCACAATTTTGGCCAATTCTCGTCCGTTTCATGCACTATTACTCACCGTTTGGGCGTCCCGGAGAGATTTCCATGATTGACAATCCCCGGAGTGGGTTTGCGTGTCTGTCATCAACACTCACAGTTTTGGCCAATTCTGACGCCATTCGTGGGCTATTATTCACCATTTAGGGCTCCCGAAGCGATGTCCATTGTTGTTGAACCCCAAGGTGCGTTTAGGTGTCGGTCATCAACACACTGTTTTGGGGCCCCAGTGTGATTTCCACGATTAACGATCCCCGGGGTGCGTTTACATGTCGGTCATCAATACTAGTAGTTTTGGCCAATTCTGGCCCATTTCGTGGACAATTACTCACTGTTTTGGGGCCCCGAATTGATTTCCACGATTAACGAACCCCCGGGTGCGCTTACGTGTCGGTTATGAACACTCACCGTTTTCTGGGCCTGAAGTGATTTCCATAGTTGTTGAACCCCAAGGCGCACTTACGTGTTAGTCATCAACACTCACAATTTTGGCTGATTCTGGCCTGTTTCATGGACTATTACTCACTGTTTTGGGGCCCTGGAGTGATTTCCACGGTTAACGAACCGCAGGGTGCATTTACGTGTCGGTCATCAACACTCGTAGTTTTGGCCCATTCTGGCCCGTTTCTTGGACTATTACGCTGTTTTTTGGTCCAAGCGTGATTTCCATGATTTACGAACCCCGTGGTGCGTTTACGTGTCGGTCAATGACACACACAATTTTGGCCAATTTCTGGTCCGTTTTGTGTACTATTACTCACCGTTTTGGCGTCCCAGAGCGATTTCCGTTATTTACAATCCCCGGGGTGCGTTTGCGTCTCTGTCGTCAACACTCACAGTTTTGGCCAATTCTGATGCGATTCGTGGACTATTACTCATCATTTAGGGGTCCCGAAGCGATTCCATAGTGGTTGAACCCTAAGGTCCGTTTACGTGTCGGTCATCAACACTCACTGTTTTGGCCGAATCTGGCCCGTTTCATGGACTATTACTCACCGTTTTGGGGCCCCAAAGTGATTTCCACGGTTGTTTGACCCCATGGTGCGCTTATGTGTCGATCATCAACAAGCGCATTTTGGGACAATTTTGGCCCATTTCTTGCATTATTACTTAGTTTTGGGGACCTGGAGTGATTTCCACGATTGACGAACTCTGGGGTGCGTTTACGTGTCGGTCATAAACACTCACAATTTTGGCCAATTCTCGTCCGTTTCATGCACTATTACTCACCGTTTGCGCGTCCCAGAGAGATTTCCACGATTGACAATCCCCGGAGTGCGTTTGCGTGTCTGTCATCAACACTCACAGTTTTGGCCAATTCTGACGCGATTCGTGGGCTATTATTCACCATTTAGGGGTCCCGAAGCGACCATAGTTGTTGAACCCCAAGGTGCGTTTAGGTGTCGGTCATCAACACTCACTATTTTGGGCCCCCGGTGTGATTTCCACGATTGACGAACTCCACGGTGCGTTTAAGTGTCGGTCATAAACACTCACAATTTTGGCCAATTCTCGTCCGTTTCATGCACTATTACTCACCGTTTGGGCGTCCCGGAGAGATTTCCATGATTGACAATCCCCGGAGTGGGTTTGCGTGTCTGTCATCAACACTCACAGTTTTGGCCAATTCTGACGCCATTCGTGGGCTATTATTCACCATTTAGGGCTCCCGAAGCGATGTCCATTGTTGTTGAACCCCAAGGTGCGTTTAGGCGTCGGTCATCAACACACTGTTTTGGGGCCCCAGTGTGATTTCCACGATTAACGATCCCCGGGGTGCGTTTACATGTCGGTCATCAATACTAGTAGTTTTGGCCAATTCTGGCCCATTTCGTGGACAATTACTCACTGTTTTGGGGCCCCGAATTGATTTCCACGATTAACGAACCCCCGGGTGCGCTTACGTGTCGGTTATGAACACTCACCGTTTTCTGGGCCTGAAGTGATTTCCATAGTTGTTGAACCCCAAGGCGCACTTACGTGTTAGTCATCAACACTCACAATTTTGGCTGATTCTGGCCTGTTTCATGGACTATTACTCACTGTTTTGGGGCCCTGGAGTGATTTCCACGGTTAACGAACCGCAGGGTGCATTTACGTGTCGGTCATCAACACTCGTAGTTTTGGCCCATTCTGGCCCGTTTCTTGGACTATTACGCTGTTTTTTGGTCCAAGCGTGATTTCCATGATTTACGAACCCCGTGGTGCGTTTACGTGTCGGTCAATGACACACACAATTTTGGCCAATTTCTGGTCCGTTTTGTGTACTATTACTCACCGTTTTGGCGTCCCAGAGCGATTTCCGTTATTTACAATCCCCGGGGTGCGTTTGCGTCTCTGTCGTCAACACTCACAGTTTTGGCCAATTCTGATGCGATTCGTGGACTATTACTCATCATTTAGGGGTCCCGAAGCGATTCCATAGTGGTTGAACCCTAAGGTCCGTTTACGTGTCGGTCATCAACACTCACTGTTTTGGCCGAATCTGGCCCGTTTCATGGACTATTACTCACCGTTTTGGGGCCCCAAAGTGATTTCCACGGTTGTTTGACCCCATGGTGCGCTTATGTGTCGATCATCAACAAGCGCATTTTGGGACAATTTTGGCCCATTTCTTGCATTATTACTTAGTTTTGGGGACCTGGAGTGATTTCCACGATTGACGAACTCTGGGGTGCGTTTACGTGACGGTCATAAACACTCACAATTTTGGCCAATTCTCATCCGTTTCATGCACTATTACTCACCGTTTGGGCGTCCCAGAGAGATTTCCACGATTGACAATCCCCGGAGTGCGTTTGCGTGTCTGTCATCAACACTCACAGTTTTGGCCAATTCTGACGCGATTCGTGGGCTATTATTCACCATTTAGGGGTCCCGAAGCAACCATAGTTGTTGAACCCCAAGGTGCGTTTAGGTGTCGGTCATCAACACTCACTGTTTTGGGCCCCCGGTGTGATTTCCACGATTGACGAACTCCACGGTGCGTTTAAGTGTCGGTCATAAACACTCACAATTTTGGCCAATTCTCGTCCGTTTCATGCACTATTACTCACCGTTTGGGCGTCCCGGAGAGATTTCCATGATTGACAATCCCCGGAGTGGGTTTGCGTGTCTGTCATCAACACTCACAGTTTTGGCCAATTCTGACGCGATTCGTGGGCTATTATTCACCATTTAGGGCTCCCGAAGCGATTTCCATTGTTGTTGAACCCCAAGGTGCGTTTAGGTGTCGGTCATCAACACACTGTTTTGGGGCCCCAGTGTGATTTCCACGATTAACGATCCCCGGGGTGCGTTTACATGTCGGTCATCAATACTAGTAGTTTTGGCCAATTCTGGCCCATTTCGTGGACAATTACTCACTGTTTTGGGGCCCCGAAATGATTTCCACGATTAACGAACCCCCGGGTGCGCTTACATGTCGGTTATGAACACTCACCGTTTTCTGGGCCTGAAGTGATTTCCATAGTTGTTGAACCCCAAGGCGCACTTACGTGTTAGTCATCAACACTCACAATTTTGGCTGATTCTGGCCTGTTTCATGGACTATTACTCACTGTTTTGGGGCCCTGGAGTGATTTCCACGGTTAACGAACCGCAGGGTGCATTTACGTGTCGGTCATCAACACTCGTAGTTTTGGCCCATTCTGGCCCGTTTCTTGGACTATTACGCTGTTTTTTGGTCCAAGCGTGATTTCCATGATTTACGAACCCCGTGGTGCGTTTACGTGTCGGTCAATGACACACACAATTTTGGCCAATTTCTGGTCCGTTTTGTGTACTATTACTCACCGTTTTGGCGTCCCAGAGCGATTTCCGTTATTTACAATCCCCGGGGTGCGTTTGCGTCTCTGTCGTCAACACTCACAGTTTTGGCCAATTCTGATGCGATTCGTGGACTATTACTCATCATTTAGGGGTCCCGAAGCGATTCCATAGTGGTTGAACCCTAAGGTCCGTTTACGTGTCAGTCATCAACACTTACTGTTTTGGCCGAATCTGGCCCGTTTCATGGACAATTACTCACTGTTTTGGGGCCCCGGAATGATTTCCACGATAAACGAACCCCCGGGTGCGCTTACGTCTCGGTTATGAACAATCACAGTTTTGGCCAATTCTAACGCGTTTTGTGGACTTTTAGTCACCATTTTCTAGTCCTGAAGGGATTTCCGTAGTTGTTGGACCCCAAGGTGCACTTACGTGTTAGTCATCAACAATCACAGTTTTGGCGGATTCTGGCCTGTTTCATGGACTATTACTCACTGTTTTGGGGCCCCGGAGTGATTTCCACGGTTAACGAACCGCAGGGTGCATTTACGTGTCGGTCATCAACACTCGGAGTTTTGGTCGATTCTGGCCCGTTTCATGGACTATTACTCACCGTTTTGGGGCCCCAAAGTGATTTCCACGGTTGTTTGACCCCATGGTGCGCTTACGTGTCGATCATTCACAAGCGCATTTTGGGACGATTTTGGCCCATTTATTGCATTATTACTTAGTTTTGGGGTCACGGAGTGATTTCCACGATTGACGAACTCCACGGTGCGTTTAAGTGTCGGTCATAAACGCTCACAATTTTGGCCAATTCTCGTCCGTTTCATGCACTATTACTCACCGTTTGGGCGTCCCGGAGAGATTTCCATGATTGACAATCCCCGGAGTGCGTTTGCGTGTCTGTCGTCAACACTCACAGTTTTGGCCAATTCTGACGCGATTCGTGGGCTATTATTCACCATTTAGGGCTCCCGAAGCGATTTCCATAGTTGTTGAACCCCAAGGTGCGTTTAGGGGTCGGTCATCAACACTCACTGTTTTGGGGCCCCGGTGTGATTTCCACGATTAACGATCCTCGGGGTGCGTTTACATGTCGGTCATCAATACTAGTAGTTTTGGCCAATTCTGGCCCGTTTCATGGACAATTACTCACTGTTTTGGGGCCCCGGAATGATTTCCACGATTAACGAACCCCCGGGTGCGCTTACGTGTCGGTTATGAACACTCACCGTTTTCTGGGCCTGAAGTAATTTCCATAGTTGTTGAACCCCAAGGCGCACTTACGTGTTAGTCATCAACACTCACAATTTTGGCTGATTCTGGCCTGTTTCATGGACTATTACTCACTGTTTTGGGGCCCTGGAGTGATTTCCACGGTTAACGAACCGCAGGGTGCATTTACGTGTCGGTCATCAACACTCGCAGTTTTGGCCAATTCTGGCCCCGTTTCTTGGACTATTACTCTGTTTTTTGGTCCAAGCGTGATTTCCATGATTTACGAACACCGTGGTGCGTTTACGTGTCGGTCAATGACAATCACAATTTTGGCCAATTTCTGGTCCGTTTTGTGTACTATTACTCACCGTTTTGGCGTCCCAGAGCTATTTCCGTTATTTACAATCCCCGGGGTGCGTTTGCGTCTCTGTCGTCAACACTCACAGTTTTGGCCAATTCTGATGCGATTCGTGGACTACTACTCATCATTTAGGAGTCCCGAAGCGATTCCATAGTGGTTGAACCCTAAGGTCCGTTTACGTGTCGGTCATCAACACTCACTGTTTTGGCCGAATCTGGCCCGTTTCATGGACTATTACTCACCGTTTTGGGGCCCCAAAGTGATTGACACGGTTGTTTGACCCCATGGTGCGCTTAGGTGTCGATCATCAACAAGCGCATTTTGGGAGGATTTTGGCCCATTTCTTGCATTATTACTTAGTTTTGGGGTCCTGGAGTGATTTCCACGATTGACGAACTCTGTGGTGCGTTTACGTGTCAGTCATAAACACTCACAATTTTGGCCAATTCTCGTCCGTTTCATGCACTATTACTCACCGTTTGGGCCTCCCAGAGAGATTTCCACGATTGACAATCCCCGGAGTGCGTTTGCGTGTCTGTCGTCAACACTCACAGTTTTGGCCAATTCTGACGCGATTCGTGGGCTATTATTCACCATTTAGGGGTCCCGAAGCGATTTCCATAGTTGTTGAACCCCAAGGTGTGTTTAGGTGTCGGTCATCAACACTCACTGTTTTGGGGCCCCGGAGTGATTTCAACGGTTAACGAACCGCAGGGTGCATTTACGTGTCGGTCATCAACACTCGGAGTTTTGGCCGATTCTGGCCTGTTTCTTGGACTATTACTCTGTTTTTTGGTCCAAGCGTGATTTCCATGATTTACGAACCCTGTGGTGCGTTTACGTGTCGGTCAATGACACTCACAATTTTGGCCAATTTCTGGTCCGTTTTGTGTACTATTACTCACCATTTTGGCGTCCCAGAGCGATTTCCGTTATTTACAATCCCCGGGGTGCATTTGCGTCTCTGTCGTCAACACTCACAGTTTTGGCCAATTCTGATGCGATTCGTGGACTATTACTCATCATTTAGGGGTCCCGAAGCGATTCCATAGTGGTTGAACCCTAAGGTCCGTTTACGTGTCGGTCATCAACACTCACTGTTTTGGCCGAATATGGCCCGTTTCATGGACTATTACTCACCGTTTTGGGGCCCCAAAGTGATTGCCACGGTTGTTTGACCCCATGGTGCGCTTAGGTGTCGATCATCAACAAGCGCATTTTGGGAGGATTTTCGCCCATTTCTTGCATTATTACTTAGTTTTGAGGTCCTGGAGTGATTTCCACGATTGACGAACTCTGTGGTGCGTTTACGTGTCGGTCATAAACACTAACAATTTTGGCCAATTCTCGTCCGTTTCATGCACTATTACTCACCGTTTGGGCCTCCCAGAGAGATTTCCATGATTGACAATCCCCGGAGTGCGTTTGCGTGTCTGTCGTCAACACTCACAGTTTTGGCCAATTCTGACGCGATTCGTGGGCTATTATTCACCATTTAGGGGTCCTGAAGCGATTTCCATAGTTGTTGAACCCCAAGGTGCGTTTAGGTGTCGGTCATCAACACTCACTGTTTTGGGGCCCCGGTGTGATGTCCACGATTAATAATCCCCAGGGTGTGTTTCCTTGTCGGTCATCAATACTAGTAGTTTTGGCCAATTCTGGCCCGTTTCGTGGACAATTACTCACTGTTTTGGGGCCCCGGAATGATTTCCACGATAAACGAACCCCCGGGTGCGCTTACGTCTAGGTTATGAACAATCACAGTTTTGGCCAATTCTAACGCGTTTTGTGGACTTTTAGTCACCATTTTCTGGTCCTAAAGGGATTTCCATAGTTGTTGGACCCCAAGGTGCACTTACGTGTTAGTCATCAACAATCACAGTTTTGGCTGATTCTGGCCTGTTTCATGGACTATTACTCACTGTTTTGGGGCCCCGGAGTGATTTCCACGGTTAACGAACCGCAGGGTGAATTTACGTGTCGGTCATCAACACTCGGAGTTTTGGCCGATTCTGGCCCGTTTCTTGGACTATTACTCTGTTTTTTGGTCCAAGCGTGATTTCCATGATTTACGAACCCCGTGGTGCGTTTACGTGTCGGTCAATGACACTCGCAATTTTGGCCAATTTGTGGTCCGTTTTGTGTACTTATTACTCACCGTTTTGGCGTCCCAGAGCGATTTCCATTATTTACAATCCCCGGGGTGCGTTTGCGTCTCTGTCGTCAACACTCACAGTTTTGGCCAATTCTGACGCGATTCGTGGACTATTACTCATCATTTAGGGGTCCCGAAGCGATTCCATAGTGGTTGAACCCTAAGGTCCGTTTACGTGTCGGTCATCAACACTCACTGTTTTGGCTGAATATGGCCCGTTTCATGGACTATTACTCACCGTTTTGGGGCCCCAAAGTGATTGCCACGGTTGTTTGACCCCATGGTGCGCTTAGGTGTCGATCATCAACAAGCGCATTTTGGGAGGATTTTGGCCCATTTCTTGCATTATTACTTAGTTTTGAGGTCCTGGAGTGATTTCCACGATTGACGAACTCTGTGGTGTGTTTACGTGTCGGTCATAAACACTCACAATTTTGGCCAATTCTCGTCCGTTTCATGCACTATTACTCACCGTTTGGGCCTCCCAGAGAGATTTCCACGATTGACAATCCCCGGAGTGCGTTTGCGTGTCTGTCGTCAACACTCACAGTTTTGGCCAATTCTGACGCGATTCGTGGGCTATTATTCACCATTTAGGGGTCCCGAAGCGATTTCCATAGTTGTTGAACCCCAAGGTGCGTTTAGGTGTCGGTCATCAACACTCACTGTTTTGGGGCCCCGGTGTGATTTCCACGATTAATAATCCCCAGGGTGCGTTTACTTGTCGGTCATCAATACTAGTAGTTTTGGCCAATTCTGGCCCGTTTCGTGGACAATTACTCACTGTTTTGGGGCCCCGGAATGATTTCCACGATAAACGAACCCCCGGGTGCGCTTACGTCTCGGTTATGAACAATCACAGTTTTGGCCAATTCTAACGCGTTTTGTGGACTTTTAGTCACCATTTTCTGGTCCTAAAGGGATTTCCATAGTTGTTGGACCCCAAGGTGCACTTACGTGT
Source organism: Triticum timopheevii (assembly GCA_963921465.1). Lineage (NCBI taxonomy): Eukaryota > Viridiplantae > Streptophyta > Magnoliopsida > Poales > Poaceae > Triticum > Triticum timopheevii. Next base: position 1,995,309 of record OY997270.1, read on the forward strand.
TAGTCATCAACAATCACAGTTTTGGCTGATTCTGGCCTGTTTCATGGACTATTACTCACTGTTTTGGGGCCCCGGAGTGATTTCCACGGTTAACGAACCGCAGGGTGAATTTACGTGTCGGTCATCAACACTCGGAGTTTTGGCCGATTCTGGCCCGTTTCTTGGACTATTACTCTGTTTTTTGGTCCAAGCGTGATTTCCATGATTTACGAACCCCGTGGTGCGTTTACGTGTCGGTCAATGACACTCGCAATTTTGGCCAATTTGTGGTCCGTTTTGTGTACTTATTACTCACCGTTTTGGCGTCCCAGAGCGATTTCCATTATTTACAATCCCCGGGGTGCGTTTGCGTCTCTGTCGTCAACACTCACAGTTTTGGCCAATTCTGACGCGATTCGTGGACTATTACTCATCATTTAGGGGTCCCGAAGCGATTCCATAGTGGTTGAACCCTAAGGTCCGTTTACGTGTCGGTCATCAACACTCACTGTTTTGGCCGAATATGGCCCGTTTCATGGACTATTACTCACCGTTTTGGGGCCCCAAAGTGATTGCCACGGTTGTTTGACCCCATGGTGCGCTTAGGTGTCGATCATCAACAAGCGCATTTTGGGAGGATTTTGGCCCATTTCTTGCATTATTACTTAGTTTTGAGGTCCTGGAGTGATTTCCACGATTGACGAACTCTGTGGTGCGTTTACGTGTCGGTCATAAACACTCACAATTTTGGCCAATTCTCGTCCGTTTCATGCACTATTACTCACCGTTTGGGCCTCCCAGAGAGATTTCCACGATTGACAATCCCCGGAGTGCGTTTGCGTGTCTGTCGTCAACACTCACAGTTTTGGCCAATTCTGACGCGATTCGAGGGCTATTATTCACCATTTAGGGGTCCCGAAGCGATTTCCATAGTTGTTGAACCCCAAGGTGCGTTTAGGTGTCGGTCATCAACACTCACTGTTTTGGGGCCCCGGTGTGATTTCCACGATTAATAATCCCCAGGATGCGTTTACTTGTCGGTCATCAATACTAGTAGTTTTGGCCAATTCTGGCCTGTTTCGTGGACAATTACTCACTGTTTTGGGGCCCCGGAATGATTTCCACGATAAACGAACCCCCGGGTGCGCTTACGTCTCGGTTATGAACAATCACAGTTTTGGCCAATTCTAACGCGTTTTGTGGACTTTTAGTCACCATTTTCTGGTCCTGAAGGGATTTCCATAGTTGTTGGACCCCAAGGTGCACTTACGTGTTAGTCATCAACAATCACAGTTTTGGCTGATTCTGGCCTGTTTCATGGACTATTACTCACTATTTTGGGGCCCCAGAGTGATTTCCACGGTTAACGAACCGCAGGGTGAATTTACGTGTCGGTCATCAACACTCGGAGTTTTGGCCGATTCTGGCCCGTTTCTTGGACTATTACTCTGTTTTTTGGTCCAAGCGTGATTTCCATGATTTACGAACCCCGTGGTGCGTTTACGTGTCGGTCAATGACACTCGCAATTTTGGCCAATTTGTGGTCCGTTTTGTGTACTTATTACTCACCGTTTTGGCGTCCCAGAGCGATTTCCATTATTTACAATCCCCGGGGTGCGTTTGCGTCTCTGTCGTCAACACTCACAGTTTTGGCCAATTATGACGCGATTCGTGGACTATTACTCATCATTTAGGGGTCCCGAAGCGATTCCATAGTGGTTGAACCCTAAGGTCCGTTTACGTGTCGGTCATCAACACTCACTGTTTTGGCCGAATATGGCCCGTTTCATGGACTATTACTCACCGTTTTGGGGCCCCAAAGTGATTGCCACGGTTGTTTGACCCCATGGTGCGCTTAGGTGTCGATCATCAACAAGCGCATTTTGGGAGGATTTTGGCCCATTTCTTGCATTATTACTTAGTTTTGAGGTCCTGGAGTGATTTCCACGATTGACGAACTCTGTGGTGCGTTTACGTGTCGGTCATAAACACTCACAATTTTGGCCAATTCTCGTCCGTTTCATGCACTATTACTCACCGTTTGGGCCTCCCAGAGAGATTTCCACGATTGACAATCCCCGGAGTGCGTTTGCGTGTCTGTCGTCAACACTCACAGTTTTGGCCAATTCTGACGCGATTCGTGGGCTATTATTCACCATTTAGGGGTCCCGAAGCGATTTCCATAGTTGTTGAACCCCAAGGTGCGTTTAGGTGTCGGTCATCAACACTCACTGTTTTGCGGCCCCGGTGTGATTTCCACGATTAATAATCCCCAGGGTGCGTTTACTTGTCGGTCATCAATACTAGTAGTTTTGGCCAATTCTGGCCCGTTTCGTGGACAATTACTCACTGTTTTGGGGCCCCGGAATGATTTCCACGATAAACGAACCCCCGGGTGCGCTTACGTCTCGGTTATGAACAATCACAGTTTTGGCCAATTCTAACGCGTTTTGTGGACTTTTAGTCACCATTTTCTGGTCCTAAAGGGATTTCCATAGTTGTTGGACCCCAAGGTGCACTTACGTGTTAGTCATCAACAATCACAGTTTTGGCTGATTCTGGCCTGTTTCATGTACTATTACTCACTGTTTTGGGGCCCCGGAGTGATTTCCACGGTTAACGAACCGCAGGGTGAATTTACGTGTCGGTCATCAACACTCGGAGTTTTGGCCGATTCTGGCCCGTTTCTTGGACTATTACTCTGTTTTTTGGTCCAAGCGTGATTTCCATGATTTACGAACCCCGTGGTGCGTTTACGTGTCGGTCAATGACACTCGCAATTTTGGCCAATTTGTGGTCCGTTTTGTGTACTTATTACTCACCGTTTTGGCGTCCCAGAGCGATTTCCATTATTTACAATCCCCGGGGTGCGTTTGCGTCTCTGTCGTCAACACTCACAGTTTTGGCCAATTCTGACGCGATTCGTGGACTATTACTCATCATTTAGGGGTCCCGAAGCGATTCCATAGTGGTTGAACCCTAAGGTCCGTTTACGTGTCGGTCATCAACACTCACTGTTTTGGCCGAATATGGCCCGTTTCATGGACTATTACTCACCGTTTTGGGGCCCCAAAGTGATTGCCACGGTTGTTTGACCCCATGGTGCGCTTAGGTGTCGATCATCAACAAGCGCATTTTGGGAGGATTTTGGCCCATTTCTTGCATTATTACTTAGTTTTGAGGTCCTGGAGTGATTTCCACGATTGACGAACTCTGTGGTGCGTTTACGTGTCGGTCATAAACACTCACAATTTTGGCCAATTCTCGTCCGTTTCATGCACTATTACTCACCGTTTGGGCCTCCCAGAGAGATTTCCACGATTGACAATCCCCGGAGTGCGTTTGCGTGTCTGTCGTCAACACTCACAGTTTTGGCCAATTCTGACGCGATTCGAGGGCTATTATTCACCATTTAGGGGTCCCGAAGCGATTTCCATAGTTGTTGAACCCCAAGGTGCGTTTAGGTGTCGGTCATCAACACTCACTGTTTTGGGGCCCCGGTGTGATTTCCACGATTAATAATCCCCAGGATGCGTTTACTTGTCGGTCATCAATACTAGTAGTTTTGGCCAATTCTGGCCCGTTTCGTGGACAATTACTCACTGTTTTGGGGCCCCGGAATGATTTCCACGATAAACGAACCCCCGGGTGCGCTTACGTCTCGGTTATGAACAATCACAGTTTTGGCCAATTCTAACGCGTTTTGTGGACTTTTAGTCACCATTTTCTGGTCCTGAAGGGATTTCCATAGTTGTTGGACCCCAAGGTGCACTTACGTGTTAGTCATCAACAATCACAGTTTTGGCTGATTCTGGCCTGTTTCATGGACTATTACTCACTATTTTGGGGCCCCGGAGTGATTTCCACGGTTAACGAACCGCAGGGTGAATTTACGTGTCGGTCATCAACACTCGGAGTTTTGGCCGATTCTGGCCCGTTTCTTGGACTATTACTCTGTTTTTTGGTCCAAGCGTGATTTCCATGATTTACGAACCCCGTGGTGCGTTTACGTGTCGGTCAATGACACTCGCAATTTTGGCCAATTTGTGGTCCGTTTTGTGTACTTATTACTCACCGTTTTGGCGTCCCAGAGCGATTTCCATTATTTACAATCCCCGGGGTGCGTTTGCGTCTCTGTCGTCAACACTCACAGTTTTGGCCAATTATGACGCGATTCGTGGACTATTACTCATCATTTAGGGGTCCCGAAGCGATTCCATAGTGGTTGAACCCTAAGGTCCGTTTACGTGTCGGTCATCAACACTCACTGTTTTGGCCGAATATGGCCCGTTTCATGGACTATTACTCACCGTTTTGGGGCCCCAAAGTGATTGCCACGGTTGTTTGACCCCATGGTGCGCTTAGGTGTCGATCATCAACAAGCGCATTTTGGGAGGATTTTGGCCCATTTCTTGCATTATTACTTAGTTTTGAGGTCCTGGAGTGATTTCCACGATTGACGAACTCTGTGGTGCGTTTACGTGTCGGTCATAAACACTCACAATTTTGGCCAATTCTCGTCCGTTTCATGCACTATTACTCACCGTTTGGGCCTCCCAGAGAGATTTCCACGATTGACAATCCCCGGAGTGCGTTTGCGTGTCTGTCGTCAACACTCACAGTTTTGGCCAATTCTGACGCGATTCGAGGGCTATTATTCACCATTTAGGGGTCCCGAAGCGATTTCCATAGTTGTTGAACCCCAAGGTGCGTTTAGGTGTCGGTCATCAACACTCACTGTTTTGGGGCCCCGGTGTGATTTCCACGATTAATAATCCCCAGGATGCGTTTACTTGTCGGTCATCAATACTAGTAGTTTTGGCCAATTCTGGCCCGTTTCGTGGACAATTACTCACTGTTTTGGGGCCCCGGAATGATTTCCACGATAAACGAACCCCCGGGTGCGCTTACGTCTCGGTTATGAACAATCACAGTTTTGGCCAATTCTAACGCGTTTTGTGGACTTTTAGTCACCATTTTCTGGTCCTGAAGGGATTTCCATAGTTGTTGGACCCCAAGGTGCACTTACGTGTTAGTCATCAACAATCACAGTTTTGGCTGATTCTGGCCTGTTTCATGGACTATTACTCACTATTTTGGCGCCCCGGAGTGATTTCCACGGTTAACGAACCGCAGGGTGAATTTACGTGTCGGTCATCAACACTCGGAGTTTTGGCCGATTCTGGCCCGTTTCTTGGACTATTACTCTGTTTTTTGGTCCAAGCGTGATTTCCATGATTTACGAACCCCGTGGTGCGTTTACGTGTCGGTCAATGACACTCGCAATTTTGGCCAATTTGTGGTCCGTTTTGTGTACTTATTACTCACCGTTTTGGCGTCCCAGAGCGATTTCCATTATTTACAATCCCCGGGGTGCGTTTGCGTCTCTGTCGTCAACACTCACAGTTTTGGCCAATTATGACGCGATTCGTGGACTATTACTCATCATTTAGGGGTCCCGAAGCGATTCCATAGTGGTTGAACCCTAAGGTCCGTTTACGTGTCGGTCATCAACACTCACTGTTTTGGCCGAATATGGCCCGTTTCATGGACTATTACTCACCGTTTTGGGGCCCCAAAGTGATTGCCACGGTTGTTTGACCCCATGGTGCGCTTAGGTGTCGATCATCAACAAGCGCATTTTGGGAGGATTTTGGCCCATTTCTTGCATTATTACTTAGTTTTGAGGTCCTGGAGTGATTTCCACGATTGACGAACTCTGTGGTGCGTTTACGTGTCGGTCATAAACACTCACAATTTTGGCCAATTCTCGTCCGTTTCATGCACTATTACTCACCGTTTGGGCCTCCCAGAGAGATTTCCACGATTGACAATCCCCGGAGTGCGTTTGCGTGTCTGTCGTCAACACTCACAGTTTTGGCCAATTCTGACGCGATTTGAGGGCTATTATTCACCATTTAGGGGTCCCGAAGCGATTTCCATAGTTGTTGAACCCCAAGGTGCGTTTAGGTGTCGGTCATCAACACTCACTGTTTTGGGGCCCCGGTGTGATTTCCACGATTAATAATCCCCAGGATGCGTTTACTTGTCGGTCATCAATACTAGTAGTTTTGGCCAATTCTGGCCCGTTTCGTGGACAATTACTCACTGTTTTGGGGCCCCGGAATGATTTCCACGATAAACGAACCCCCGGGTGCGCTTACCTCTCGGTTATGAACAATCACAGTTTTGGCCAATTCTAACGCGTTTTGTGGACTTTTAGTCACCATTTTCTGGTCCTGAAGGGATTTCCATAGTTGTTGGACCCCAAGGTGCACTTACGTGTTAGTCATCAACAATCACAGTTTTGGCTGATTCTGGCCTGTTTCATGGACTATTACTCACTATTTTGGGGCCCCGGAGTGATTTCCACGGTTAACGAACCGCAGGGTGAATTTACGTGTCGGTCATCAACACTCGGAGTTTTGGCCGATTCTGGCCCGTTTCTTGGACTATTACTCTGTTTTTTGGTCCAAGCGTGATTTCCATGATTTACGAACCCCGTGGTGCGTTTACGTGTCGGTCAATGACACTCGCAATTTTGGCCAATTTGTGGTCCGTTTTGTGTACTTATTACTCACCGTTTTGGCGTCCCAGAGCGATTTCCATTATTTACAATCCCCGGGGTGCGTTTGCGTCTCTGTCGTCAACACTCACAGTTTTGGCCAATTATGACGCGATTCGTGGACTATTACTCATCATTTAGGGGTCCCGAAGCGATTCCATAGTGGTTGAACCCTAAGGTCCGTTTACGTGTCGGTCATCAACACTCACTGTTTTGGCCGAATATGGCCCGTTTCATGGACTATTACTCACCGTTTTGGGGCCCCAAAGTGATTGCCACGGTTGTTTGACCCCATGGTGCGCTTAGGTGTCGATCATCAACAAGCGCATTTTGGGAGGATTTTGGCCCATTTCTTGCATTATTACTTAGTTTTGAGGTCCTGGAGTGATTTCCACGATTGACGAACTCTGTGGTGCGTTTACGTGTCGGTCATAAACACTCACAATTTTGGCCAATTCTCGTCCGTTTCATGCACTATTACTCACCGTTTGGGCCTCCCAGAGAGATTTCCACGATTGACAATCCCCGGAGTGCGTTTGCGTGTCTGTCGTCAACACTCACAGTTTTGGCCAATTCTGACGCGATTCGAGGGCTATTATTCACCATTTAGGGGTCCCGAAGCGATTTCCATAGTTGTTGAACCCCAAGGTGCGTTTAGGTGTCGGTCATCAACACTCACTGTTTTGGGGCCCCGGTGTGATTTCCACGATTAATAATCCCCAGGATGCGTTTACTTGTCGGTCATCAATACTAGTAGTTTTGGCCAATTCTGGCCCGTTTCGTGGACAATTACTCACTGTTTTGGGGCCCCGGAATGATTTCCACGATAAACGAACCCCCGGGTGCGCTTACCTCTCGGTTATGAACAATCACAGTTTTGGCCAATTCTAACGCGTTTTGTGGACTTTTAGTCACCATTTTCTGGTCCTGAAGGGATTTCCATAGTTGTTGGACCCCAAGGTGCACTTACGTGTTAGTCATCAACAATCACAGTTTTGGCTGATTCTGGCCTGTTTCATGGACTATTACTCACTATTTTGGGGCCCCGGAGTGATTTCCACGGTTAACGAACCGCAGGGTGAATTTACGTGTCGGTCATCAACACTCGGAGTTTTGGCCGATTCTGGCCCGTTTCTTGGACTATTACTCTGTTTTTTGGTCCAAGCGTGATTTCCATGATTTACGAACCCCGTGGTGCGTTTACGTGTCGGTCAATGACACTCGCAATTTTGGCCAATTTGTGGTCCGTTTTGTGTACTTATTACTCACCGTTTTGGCGTCCCAGAGCGATTTCCATTATTTACAATCCCCGGGGTGCGTTTGCGTCTCTGTCGTCAACACTCACAGTTTTGGCCAATTCTGACGCGATTCGTGGACTATTACTCATCATTTAGGGGTCCCGAAGCGATTCCATAGTGGTTGAACCCTAAGGTCCGTTTACGTGTCGGTCATCAACACTCACTGTTTTGGCCGAATATGGCCCGTTTCATGGACTATTACTCACCGTTTTGGGGCCCCAAAGTGATTGCCACGGTTGTTTGACCCCATGGTGCGCTTAGGTGTCGATCATCAACAAGCGCATTTTGGGAGGATTTTGGCCCATTTCTTGCATTATTACTTAGTTTTGAGGTCCTGGAGTGATTTCCACGATTGACGAACTCTGTGGTGCGTTTACGTGTCGGTCATAAACACTCACAATTTTGGCCAATTCTCGTCCGTTTCATGCACTATTACTCACCGTTTGGGCCTCCCAGAGAGATTTCCACGATTGACAATCCCCGGAGTGCGTTTGCGTGTCTGTCGTCAACACTCACAGTTTTGGCCAATTCTGACGCGATTCGAGGGCTATTATTCACCATTTAGGGGTCCCGAAGCGATTTCCATAGTTGTTGAACCCCAAGGTGCGTTTAGGTGTCGGTCATCAACACTCACTGTTTTGGGGCCCCGGTGTGATTTCCACGATTAATAATCCCCAGGATGCGTTTACTTGTCGGTCATCAATACTAGTAGTTTTGGCCAATTCTGGCCCGTTTCGTGGACAATTACTCACTGTTTTGGGGCCCCGGAATGATTTCCACGATAAACGAACCCCCGGGTGCGCTTACCTCTCGGTTATGAACAATCACAGTTTTGGCCAATTCTAACGCGTTTTGTGGACTTTTAGTCACCATTTTCTGGTCCTGAAGGGATTTCCATAGTTGTTGGACCCCAAGGTGCACTTACGTGTTAGTCATCAACAATCACAGTTTTGGCTGATTCTGGCCTGTTTCATGGACTATTACTCACTATTTTGGGGCCCCGGAGTGATTTCCACGGTTAACGAACCGCAGGGTGAATTTACGTGTCGGTCATCAACACTCGGAGTTTTGGCCGATTCTGGCCCGTTTCTTGGACTATTACTCTGTTTTTTGGTCCAAGCGTGATTTCCATGATTTACGAACCCCGTGGTGCGTTTACGTGTCGGTCAATGACACTCGCAATTTTGGCCAATTTGTGGTCCGTTTTGTGTACTTATTACTCACCGTTTTGGCGTCCCAGAGCGATTTCCATTATTTACAATCCCCGGGGTGCGTTTGCGTCTCTGTCGTCAACACTCACAGTTTTGGCCAATTCTGACGCGATTCGTGGACTATTACTCATCATTTAGGGGTCCCGAAGCGATTCCATAGTGGTTGAACCCTAAGGTCCGTTTACGTGTCGGTCATCAACACTCACTGTTTTGGCCGAATATGGCCCGTTTCATGGACTATTACTCACCGTTTTGGGGCCCCAAAGTGATTGCCACGGTTGTTTGACCCCATGGTGCGCTTAGGTGTCGATCATCAACAAGCGCATTTTGGGAGGATTTTGGCCCATTTCTTGCATTATTACTTAGTTTTGAGGTCCTGGAGTGATTTCCACGATTGACGAACTCTGTGGTGCGTTTACGTGTCGGTCATAAACACTCACAATTTTGGCCAATTCTCGTCCGTTTCATGCACTATTACTCACCGTTTGGGCCTCCCAGAGAGATTTCCACGATTGACAATCCCCGGAGTGCGTTTGCGTGTCTCTCGTCAACACTCACAGTTTTGGCCAATTCTGACGCGATTCGAGGGCTATTATTCACCATTTAGGGGTCCCGAAGCGATTTCCATAGTTGTTGAACCCCAAGGTGCGTTTAGGTGTCGGTCATCAACACTCACTGTTTTGGGGCCCCGGTGTGATTTCCACGATTAATAATCCCCAGGATGCGTTTACTTGTCGGTCATCAATACTAGTAGTTTTGGCTAATTCTGGCCCGTTTCGTGGACAATTACTCACTGTTTTGGGGCCCCGGAATGATTTCCACGATAAACGAACCCCCGGGTGTGCTTACGTCTCGGTTATGAACAATCACAGTTTTGGCCAATTCTAACGCGTTTTGTGGACTTTTAGTCACCATTTTCTGGTCCTGAAGGGATTTCCATAGTTGTTGGACCCCAAGGTGCACTTACGTGTTAGTCATCAACAATCACAGTTTTGGCTGATTCTGGCCTGTTTCATGGACTATTACTCACTATTTTGGGGCCCCGGAGTGATTTCCACGGTTAACCAACCGCAGGGTGAATTTACGTGTCGGTCATCAACACTCGGAGTTTTGGCCGATTCTGGCCCGTTTCTTGGACTATTACTCTGTTTTTTGGTCCAAGCGTGATTTCCATGATTTACGAACCCCGTGGTGCGTTTACGTGTCGGTCAATGACACTCGCAATTTTGGCCAATTTGTGGTCCGTTTTGTGTACTTATTACTCACCGTTTTGGCGTCCCAGAGCGATTTCCATTATTTACAATCCCCGGGGTGCATTTGCGTCTCTGTCGTCAACACTCACAGTTTTGGCCAATTCTGGCGCGATTCGTGGACTATTACTCATCATTTAGGGGTCCCGAAGCGATTCCATAGTGGTTGAACCCTAAGGTCCGTTTACGTGTCGGTCATCAACACTCACTGTTTTGGCCGAATATGGCCCGTTTCATGGACTATTACTCACCGTTTTGGGGCCCCAAAGTGATTGCCACGGTTGTTTGACCCCATGGTGCGCTTAGGTGTCGATCATCAACAAGCGCATTTTGGCAGGATTTTGGCCCATTTCTTGCATTATTACTTAGTTTTGAGGTCCTGGAGTGATTTCCACGATTGACGAACTCTGTGGTGCGTTTACGTGTCGGTCATAAACACTCACAATTTTGGCCAATTCTCGTCCGTTTCATGCACTATTACTCACCGTTTGGGCCTCCCAGAGAGATTTCCACGATTGACAATCCCCGGAGTGCGTTTGCGTGTCTCTCGTCAACACTCACAGTTTTGGCCAATTCTGACGCGATTCGAGGGCTATTATTCACCATTTAGGGGTCCCGAAGCGATTTCCATAGTTGTTGAACCCCAAGGTGCGTTTAGGTGTCGGTCATCAACACTCACTGTTTTGGGGCCCCGGTGTGATTTCCACGATTAATAATCCCCAGGATGCGTTTACTTGTCGGTCATCAATACTAGTAGTTTTGGCCAATTCTGGCCCGTTTCGTGGACAATTACTCACTGTTTTGGGGCCCCGGAATGATTTCCACGATAAACGAACCCCCGGGTGCGCTTACGTCTCGGTTATGAACAATCACAGTTTTGGCCAATTCTAACGCGTTTTGTGGACTTTTAGTCACCATTTTCTGGTCCTGAAGGGATTTCCATAGTTGTTGGACCCCAAGGTGCACTTACGTGTTAGTCATCAACAATCACAGTTTTGGCTGATTCTGGCCTGTTTCATGGACTATTACTCACTATTTTGGGGCCCCGGAGTGATTTCCACGGTTAACAAACCGCAGGGTGAATTTACGTGTCGGTCATCAACACTCGGAGTTTTGGCCGATTCTGGCCCGTTTCTTGGACTATTACTCTGTTTTTTGGTCCAAGCGTGATTTCCATGATTTACGAACCCCGTGGTGCGTTTACGTGTCGGTCAATGACACTCGCAATTTTGGCCAATTTGTGGTCCGTTTTGTGTACTTATTACTCACCGTTTTGGCGTCCCAGAGCGATTTCCATTATTTACAATCCCCGGGGTGCATTTGCGTCTCTGTCGTCAACACTCACAGTTTTGGCCAATTATGACGCGATTCGTGGACTATTACTCATCATTTAGGGGTCCCGAAGCGATTCCATAGTGGTTGAACCCTAAGGTCCGTTTATGTGTCGGTCATCAACACTCGCAGTTTTGGCCGAATATGGCCCGTTTCATGGACTATTACTCACCGTTTTGGGGCCCCAAAGTGATTTCCACGGTGGTTTGACCCCATGGTGCGCTTACGTGTCGATTATTTACAAGCGCATTTTGGGACGATTTTGGCCCATTTATTGCATTATTACTTAGTTTTGGGGTCCCGGAGTGATTTCCACGATTAATGAACTCCACGGTGCGTTTAAGTGTCGGTCATAAACACTCACAATTTTGGCCAATTCTCGTCCGTTTCATGCACTATTACTCACCGTTTGGGCGTCCCGGAGAGATTTCCATGATTGACAATCCCCGGAGTGCGTTTGCGTGTCTGTCGTCAACACTCACAGTTTTGGCCAATTCTAACGCGATTCGTGGGCTATTATTCACCATTTAGGGCTCCCGAAGCGATTTCCATAGTTGTTGAACCCCAAGGTGCGTTTAGGTGTCGGTCATCAACACTCACTGTTTTGGGGCCCCGGTGTGATTTCCACGATTAACGATCTCCGGGGTGCGTTTACATGTCGGTCATCAATACTAGTAGTTTTGGCCAATTCTGGCCCGTTTCGTGGACAATTACTCACTGTTTTGGGGCCCCGGAATGATTTCCACGATTAACGAACCCCCGGGTGCGCTTACGTGTCGGTTATGAACACTCACCGTTTTCTGGGCCTGAAGTGATTTCCATAGTTGTTGAACCCCAAGGCGCACTTACGTGTTAGTCATCAACACTCACAATTTTGGCTGATTCTGGCCTGTTTCATGGACTATTACTCACTGTTTTGGGGCCCTGGAGTGATTTCCACGGTTAACGAACCGCAGGGTGCATTTACGTGTCGGTCATCAACACTCGCAGTTTTGGCCCATTCTGGCCCGTTTCTTGGACTATTACTCTGTTTTTTGGTCCAAGCGTGATTTCCATGATTTACGAACCCCGTGGTGCGTTTACGTGTCGGTCAATGACACTCGCAATTTTGGCCAATTTGTGGTCCGTTTTGTGTACTTATTACTCACCGTTTTGGCGTCCCAGAGCGATTTCCATTATTTACAATCCCCGGGGTGCGTTTGCGTCTCTGTCGTCAACACTCACAGTTTTGGCCAATTCTGACGCGATTCGTGGACTATTACTCATCATTTAGGGGTCCCGAAGCGATTCCATAGTGGTTGAACCCTAAGGTCCGTTTACGTGTCGGTCATCAACACTCACTGTTTTGGCCGAATATGGCCCGTTTCATGGACTATTACTCACCGTTTTGGGGCCCCAAAGTGATTGCCACGGTTGTTTGACCCCATGGTGCGCTTAGGTGTCGATCATCAACAAGCGCATTTTGGGAGGATTTTGGCCCATTTCTTGCATTATTACTTAGTTTTGAGGTCCTGGAGTGATTTCCACGATTGACGAACTCTGTGGTGCGTTTACGTGTCGGTCATAAACACTCACAATTTTGGCCAATTCTCGTCCGTTTCATGCACTATTACTCACCGTTTGGGCCTCCCAGAGAGATTTCCACGATTGACAATCCCCGGAGTGCGTTTGCGTGTCTCTCGTCAACACTCACAGTTTTGGCCAATTCTGACGCGATTCGAGGGCTATTATTCACCATTTAGGGGTCCCGAAGCGATTTCCATAGTTGTTGAACCCCAAGGTGCGTTTAGGTGTCGGTCATCAACACTCACTGTTTTGGGGCCCCGGTGTGATTTCCACGATTAATAATCCCCAGGATGCGTTTACTTGTCGGTCATCAATACTAGTAGTTTTGGCCAATTCTGGCCCGTTTCGTGGACAATTACTCACTGTTTTGGGGCCCCGGAATGATTTCCACGATAAACGAACCCCCGGGTGCGCTTACGTCTCGGTTATGAACAATCACAGTTTTGGCCAATTCTAACGCGTTTTGTGGACTTTTAGTCACCATTTTCTGGTCCTGAAGGGATTTCCATAGTTGTTGGACCCCAAGGTGCACTTACGTGTTAGTCATCAACAATCACAGTTTTGGCTGATTCTGGCCTGTTTCATGGACTATTACTCACTATTTTGGGGCCCCGGAGTGATTTCCACGGTTAACCAACCGCAGGGTGAATTTACGTGTCGGTCATCAACACTCGGAGTTTTGGCCGATTCTGGCCCGTTTCTTGGACTATTACTCTGTTTTTTGGTCCAAGCGTGATTTCCATGATTTACGAACCCCGTGGTGCGTTTACGTGTCGGTCAATGACACTCGCAATTTTGGCCAATTTGTGGTCCGTTTTGTGTACTTATTACTCACCGTTTTGGCGTCCCAGAGCGATTTCCATTATTTACAATCCCCGGGGTGCGTTTGCGTCTCTGTCGTCAACACTCACAGTTTTGGCCAATTCTGGCGCGATTCGTGGACTATTACTCATCATTTAGGGGTCCCGAAGCGATTCCATAGTGGTTGAACCCTAAGGTCCGTTTACGTGTCGGTCATCAACACTCACTGTTTTGGCCGAATATGGCCCGTTTCATGGACTATTACTCACCGTTTTGGGGCCCCAAAGTGATTGCCACGGTTGTTTGACCCCATGGTGCGCTTAGGTGTCGATCATCAACAAGCGCATTTTGGCAGGATTTTGGCCCATTTCTTGCATTATTACTTAGTTTTGAGGTCCTGGAGTGATTTCCACGATTGACGAACTCTGTGGTGCGTTTACGTGTCGGTCATAAACACTCACAATTTTGGCCAATTCTCGTCCGTTTCATGCACTATTACTCACCGTTTGGGCCTCCCAGAGAGATTTCCACGATTGACAATCCCCGGAGTGCGTTTGCGTGTCTCTCGTCAACACTCACAGTTTTGGCCAATTCTGACGCGATTCGAGGGCTATTATTCACCATTTAGGGGTCCCGAAGCGATTTCCATAGTTGTTGAACCCCAAGGTGCGTTTAGGTGTCGGTCATCAACACTCACTGTTTTGGGGCCCCGGTGTGATTTCCACGATTAATAATCCCCAGGATGCGTTTACTTGTCGGTCATCAATACTAGTAGTTTTGGCCAATTCTGGCCCGTTTCGTGGACAATTACTCACTGTTTTGGGGCCCCGGAATGATTTCCACGATAAACGAACCCCCGGGTGCGCTTACGTCTCGGTTATGAACAATCACAGTTTTGGCCAATTCTAACGCGTTTTGTGGACTTTTAGTCACCATTTTCTGGTCCTGAAGGGATTTCCATAGTTGTTGGACCCCAAGGTGCACTTACGTGTTAGTCATCAACAATCACAGTTTTGGCTGATTCTGGCCTGTTTCATGGACTATTACTCACTATTTTGGGGCCCCGGAGTGATTTCCACGGTTAACAAACCGCAGGGTGAATTTACGTGTCGGTCATCAACACTCGGAGTTTTGGCCGATTCTGGCCCGTTTCTTGGACTATTACTCTGTTTTTTGGTCCAAGCGTGATTTCCATGATTTACGAACCCCGTGGTGCGTTTACGTGTCGGTCAATGACACTCGCAATTTTGGCCAATTTGTGGTCCGTTTTGTGTACTTATTACTCACCGTTTTGGCGTCCCAGAGCGATTTCCATTATTTACAATCCCCGGGGTGCGTTTGCGTCTCTGTCGTCAACACTCACAGTTTTGGCCAATTATGACGCGATTCGTGGACTATTACTCATCATTTAGGGGTCCCGAAGCGATTCCATAGTGGTTGAACCCTAAGGTCCGTTTATGTGTCGGTCATCAACACTCGCAGTTTTGGCCGAATATGGCCCGTTTCATGGACTATTACTCACCGTTTTGGGGCCCCAAAGTGATTTCCACGGTTGTTTGACCCCATGGTGCGCTTACGTGTCGATTATTTACAAGCGCATTTTGGGACGATTTTGGCCCATTTATTGCATTATTACTTAGTTTTGGGGTCCCGGAGTGATTTCCACGATTGATGAACTCCACGGTGCGTTTAAGTGTCGGTCATAAACACTCACAATTTTGGCCAATTCTCGTCCGTTTCATGCACTATTACTCACCGTTTGGGCGTCCCGGAGAGATTTCCATGATTGACAATCCCCGGAGTGCGTTTGCGTGTCTGTCGTCAACACTCACAGTTTTGGCCAATTCTAACGCGATTCGTGGGCTATTATTCACCATTTAGGGCTCCCGAAGCGATTTCCATAGTTGTTGAACCCCAAGGTGCGTTTAGGTGTCGGTCATCAACACTCACTGTTTTGGGGCCCTGGTGTGATTTCCACGATTAACGATCTCCGGGGTGCGTTTACATGTCGGTCATCAATACTAGTAGTTTTGGCCAATTCTGGCCCGTTTCGTGGACAATTACTCACTGTTTTGGGGCCCCGGAATGATTTCCACGATTAACGAACCCCCGGGTGCGCTTACGTGTCGGTTATGAACACTCACCGTTTTCTGGGCCTGAAGTGATTTCCATAGTTGTTGAACCCCAAGGCGCACTTACGTGTTAGTCATCAACACTCACAATTTTGGCTGATTCTGGCCTGTTTCATGGACTATTACTCACTGTTTTGGGGCCCTGGAGTGATTTCCACGGTTAACGAACCGCAGGGTGCATTTACGTGTCGGTCATCAACACTCGCAGTTTTGGCCCATTCTGGCCCGTTTCTTGGACTATTACTCTGTTTTTTGGTCCAAGCGTGATTTCCATGATTTACGAACCCCGTGGTGCGTTTACGTGTCGGTCAATGACACTCACAATTTTGGCCAATTTCTGGTCCGTTTTGTGTACTATTACTCACCGTTTTGGCATCCCAGAGCGATTTCCGTTATTTACAATCCCCGGGGTGCGTTTGCGTCTCTGTCGTCAACACTCACAGTTTTGGCCAATTCTGATGCGATTCGTGGACTATTACTCATCATTTAGGGGTCCCGAAGCGATTCCATAGTGGTTGAACCCTAAGGTCCGTTTATGTGTCGGTCATCAACACTCACAGTTTTGGCCGAATCTGGCCTGTTTCATGGACTATTACTCACCGTTTTGGGGCCCCAAAGTGATTCCCACGGTTGTTTGATCCCATGGTGCGCTTAGGTGTCGATCATCAACAAGCGCATTTTGGGAGGATTTTGGCCCATTTCTTGCATTATTACTTAGTTTTGGGGTCGTGGAGTGATTTCCACGATTGACGAACTCTGTGGTGCGTTTACGTGTCGGTCATAAACACTCACAATTTTGGCCAATTCTCGTCCGTTTCATGCACTATTACTCACCATTTGGGCCTTCCAGAGAGATTTCCACGATTGACAATCCCCGGAGTGCGTTTGTGTGTCTGTCGTCAACACTCACAGTTTTGGCCAATTCTGACGCGATTCGTGGGCTATTATTCACCATTTAGGGGTCCCGAAGCGATTTCCATAGATGTTGAACCCCAAGGTGTGTATAGGTGTCGGTCATCAACACTCACTGTTTTGGGGCCCCGGTGTGATTTCCACGATTAACAATCCCCGGGGTGCGTTTACTTGTCGGTCATCAATACTAGTAGTTTTGGCCAATTCTGGCCCGTTTCGTGGACAATTACTCACTGTTTTGGGGCCCCGAAATGATTTCCACGATAAACGAACCCCCGGGTGCGCTTACGTCTCGGTTATGAACAATCATAGTTTTGGCCAATTCTAACGCATTTTGTGGACTTTTAGTCACCGTTTTCTGGTCCTGAAGGGATTTCCATAGTTGTTGGACCCCAAGGTACACTTACGTGTTAGTCGTCAACAATCATAGTTTTGGCTGATTCTGGCCTGTTTCATGGACTATTACTCACTGTTTTGGGGCCCCGGAGTGATTTCCATGGTTAACGATTCGCGGGATGCATTTACGTATCGGTCATCAACACTCGGAGTTTTGGCCGATTTTGGCCCGTTTCTTGAACTATTACTCTGTTTTTTGGTCCAAGCGTGATTTCCATGATTTACGAACCCCGTGGTGCGTTTGCGTGTCGGTCAATGACACTCACAATTTTGGCCAATTTCTGGTCCGTTTTGTGTACTATTATCTCACCATTTTGGCGTCCCAGAGGGATTTCCGTTATTTACAATCCCCGGGGTGCGTTTGCGTCTCTGTCGTCAACACTCATAGTTTTGGCCAATTCTGATGCGATTCGTGGACTATTACTCATCATTTAGGGGTCCCGAAGCGATTCCATAGTGGTTGAACCCTAAGGTCCGTTTACGTGTCGGTCATCAACACTCACTGTTTTGGGGCCCCGGTGTGATTTCCAGGATTAACAATCCCCAGGGTACGTTTACATGTCGGTCATCAATACTAGTAGTTTTGGCCAATTCTGGCCCGTTTCGTGGACAATTACTCACTGTTTTGGGGCCCCGGAATGATTTCCTCGACTAACGAACCCCCATGTGCGCTTACGTGTCGGTTATGAACACTCACCGTTTTCTGGGCCTGAAGTGATTTCCATAGTTGTTGAACCCCAAGGCGCACTTACGTGTTAGTCATCAACACTCACAGTTTTGGCTGATTCTGGCCTGTTTCATGGACTATTACTCACTGTTTTGGGGCCCCGGAGTGATTTCCACGGTTAACGATCCGCGGGATGAATTCCACAGTTTTGGCCTGTTTCGTGGACTATTACTCATCATTTAGGGGTCCCGAAGCGATTCCATAGTGGTTGAACCCTAAGGTCCGTTTATGTGTCGGTCATCAACACTCACTGTTTTGGCCGAATCTGGCCCGTTTCATGGACTATTACTCACCGTTTTGGGGCCCCAAAGTGATTTCCACGGTTGTTTGACCCCATGGTGCGCTTACGTGTCAATCATCAACAATTGCATTTTGGGACGATTTTGGCCCATTTCTTGCATTATTACTTAGTTTTGGGGTCCTGGAGTGATTTCCACGATTGACGAACTCCGGGGTGCGTTTACGTGTCGGTCATAAACACTCACAATTTTGTCCAATTCTCGTCCGTTTCATGCACTATTACTCACCGTTTGGGCGTCCCAGAGAGATTTCCACGATTGACAATCCCCTGAGTGCGTTTGCGTGTCTGTCGTCAACACTCATAGTTTTGGCCAATTCTGACGCGATTCGTGGGCTATTATTCACCATTTAGGGGTCCCGAAGCGATTTCCATAGTTGTTGAACCCCAAGGTGCATTTAGGTGTCGGTCATCAACACTCACTGTTTTGGGGCCCCGGTGTGATTTCCATGATTAACAATCCCCAGGGTGCGTTTACATGTCGGTCAACAATACTAGTAGTTTTGGCCAATTCTGGCCCATTTCGTGGACAATTACTCACTGTTTCGGGGCCCCGGAATGATTTCCACGACTAATGAACCCCCCGTGTGCGCTTACGTGTCGGTTATGAACACTCACCATTTTCTGGGCCTGAAGTGATTTCCATAGTTGTTGAACCCCAAGGCGCACTTACGTGACTTGTTAGTCATCAACACTCACAGTTTTGGCTGATTCTGGCCTGTTTCATGGACTATTACTCACTGTTTTGGGGCCCCGGAGTGATTTCCACGGTTAACGATCAGCGGGATGCATTCACGTATCGGTCATCAACACTCGGAGTTTTGGCCGATTCTGGCCCGTTTCTTGGACTATTACTCTTTTTTTGGGTCCAAGCGTGATTTCCATGATTTACGAACCCCGTGGTGCGTTTACATGTCGGTCAATGACACTCACAATTTTGGGCAATTTCTGGTCCGTTTCGTGTACTATTACTCACCGTTTTGGCGTCCCAGAGCGATTTCCATGATTTACAATCCTCGGGGTGCGTTTGCGTCTCTGTCGTCAACACTCACAGTTTTGGCCAATTCTGACGCGATTCGCTGACTATTACTCATCATTTAGGGGTCCCGAAGCGATTCCATAGTGGTTGAACCCTAAGGTCCGTTTACGTGTCGGTCATCAACACTCACTGTTTTGGGCGAATCTGGCCCGTTTTATGGACTAATACTCACCGTTTTGGGGCCCCAAAGTGATTTCCACGGTTGTTTGACCCCATGGTGCGCTTACGTGTCGATCATCAACAAGCGCACTTTGGGCCGATTTTGGCCCATTTCTTGCATTATTACTTAGTTTTTGGGTCCTGGAGTGATATCCACAATTGACGAACTCCGGGGTGCGCTTACGTGTCGGTCATAAACACTCACAATTTTGGCGAATTCTCGTCCGTTTCATGCACTATTACTCACCATTTCGGCGTCCCAGAGCGATTTCCACGATTGACAATCCCCGGAGTGCGTTTGCGTGTCTGTCATCAACACTCACAGTTTTGGCCAATTCTGACGCGATTCATGGGCTATTACTCACCATTTAGTTGTCCCGAACCAATTTCCATAGTTGTTGAACCCCAAGGTGCGTTTAGGTGTCGGTCATCAACACTCACTGTTTTGGGGGCCCTGTGTGATTTCCACGATTAACGAACCACGGGGTGCGTTTACATGTCGGTCAGCAATACTAGTAGTTTTGGCCATTTCTGGCCCGTTTCGTGGACAATTACTCACTGGTTTGGGGCCCCGAAATGATTTCCATGATTAACGAACCCCCGGGTGCGCTTACGTGTCGGTTATTAACACTCACAGTTTTGGCCAATTCTAACGCGTTTTGTGGACTTTATTCACCGTTTTCTGGTCCTGAAGGGATTTCCATAGTTGTTGAACCCCAAGGCGCATTTACATGTTAGTCATCAACAATCACAGTTTTGGCTGATTCTGGCCTGTTTCATGGACTATTACTCACTGTTTTGGGGTCCCGGAGTGATTTCCACGGTTAACGAACCGCAGGGTGCATTTACGTGTCGGTCATCAACACTCGGAGTTTTGGCCGATTCTGGCCCGTTTCTTGGACTATTGCTCTGTTTTTTGGTCCAAGCGTGATTTCCGTGATTTACGAACCCCATGGTGCGTTTACGTGTCGGTCAATGACACTCACAATTTTGGCCAATTTCTGGTCCATTTTGTGTACTATTACTCATCGTTTTGGCGTCCTAGAGCGATTTCCATTATTTACAATCCCCGGGGTGCGTTTGCGTCTCTGTCATCAACACTCACAGTTTTGGCCAATTCTGACGCGATTGGTGGACTATTACTCATCATTTAGGGGTCCCGAAGCGATTCCATAGTGGTTGAACCCTAAGGTCCGTTTACGTGTCGGTCATCAACACTCACTGTTTTGGCCGAATCTGGCCCGTTTCATGGACTATTACTCACCGTTTTGGGGCCCCAAAGTGATTTCCACGGTTGTTTGACCCCATTGTGCGCTTACGTGTCGATCATCAACAAGCGCATTTTTGGACGATTTTGGCCCATTTCTTGCATTATTACTTAGTTTTGGGGTCCTGGAGTGATTTCCACGATTGACGAACTCCGGGGTGCGTTTACGTGTCGGTCATAAACACTCACAATTTTGTCCAATTCTCATCCGTTTCATGCACTATTACTCACCGTTTGGGCATCCGAGAGAGATTTCCACGATTGACAATCCCCGGAGTGCGTTTGCGTGTCTGTCGTCAACACTCACAGTTTTGGCCAATTCTGACGCGATTTGTGGGCTATTATTCACCATTTAGGGGTCCCGAAGCGATTTCAATAGTTGTTGAACCCCAAGGTGCGTTTAGGTGTCGGTCATCAACACTCACTGTTTTGGGGCCCCGGTGTGATTTCCATGATTAACAATCCCAGGGTGCGTTTACATGCCGGTCATCAATAATAGTAGTTTTGGCCAATTCTGGCCCGTTTCGTGGACAATTACTCACTGTTTTGGGGCCCCGGAATTATTTCCACGATTAACGAACCCCCGGGTGCGCTTATGTGTCGGTTATGAACACTCACCGTTTTCTGGGCCTGAAGTGATTTCCATAGTTGTTGAACCCCAAGGCGCACTTACGTGCTAGTCATCAACACTCACAGTTTTGGCTGATTCTGGCCTGTTTCATGGACTATTACTCACTGTTTTGGGGCCCCGGAGTGATTTCCACGGTTAACGATCCGCGGGAGGCATTTACGTATCGGTCATCAACACTCGGAGTTTTGGCCGATTCTGGCCCGTTTCTTGGACTATTACTCTGTTTTTGGGTCCAAGCGTGATTTCCATGATTTACGAACCCTGTGGTGCCTTTACGTGTCGGTTAATAACAATCACAATTTTGGCCAATTTCTGGTCCGTTTCGTGTACTATTACTCACCGTTTTGGCGTCCCAGAGCGATTTCCATGATTTACAATCCCCGGGGTGCGTTTGCGTCTCTGTCGTCAACACTCACAGTTTTGGCCAATTCTGACGCGATTCGTGGACTATTACTCATCATTTAGGGGTCCCGAAGCGATTCCATAGTGGTTGAACCCTAAGGTCCGTTTACGTGTCGGTCATCAACACTCACTATTTTGGCCGAATCTGGCCCGTTTCATAGACTATTACTCACCGTTTTGGGGCCCCAAAGTGATTTCCACAGTTGTTTGACCCCATGGTGCGCTTACGTGTCGATCATCAACAAGCGCATTTTGGGACGATTTTGGCCCATTTCTTGCATTATTACTTAGTTTTGGGGTCCCGGAGTGATTTCCACGATTGACGAACTCCGGGGTGCATTTACGTGTCGGTCATAAACACTCACAATTTTGGCCAATTCTCGTCCGTTTCATGCAATATTACTCACCGTTTGGGCGTCCCAAAGAGATTTCCACGATTGACAATCCCCGGAGTGCGTTTGCGTGTCTGTCGTCAACACTCACAGTTTTGGGCAATTCTGACGCGATTCGTGGGCTATTATTCACCATTTAGGGGTCCCGAAGCGATTTCCATAGTTGTTGAACCCCAAGGTGCGTTTAGGTGTCGGTCATCAACACTGACTGTTTTGGGGCCCCGGTGTGATTTCCACGATTAACAATCCCCGGGGTGCGTTTACATGTCTGTCATCAATACTAGTAGTTTTGGCCAATTCTGGCCCGTTTCGTGGACAATTACTCACTGTTTTGGGGCCCCGGAATGATTTCCACGATAAACGAACCCCCGGGTGCGCTTACGTCTCGATTATGAACAAACACAATTTTGGCCAATTCTAACGCGTTTTGTGGACTTTTAGTAACCGTTTTCTGGGCCTGAAGTGATTTCCATAGTTGTTGAACCCCAAGGCGCACTTACGTGTTAGTCATCAACACACAGTTTTGGCTGATTCTGGCCTGTTTCATGGACTATTACTCACTGTTTTGGGGCCTCGGAGTGATTTCCACGGTTAACAAACCGCACGGTGCATTTACGTGTCGGTCATCAACACTCGCAGTTTTGGCCGATTCTGGCCCATTTCTTGGACTGTTACTCTGTTTTTTGGTCCAAGCGTGATTTCCATGATTTATGAACCCCGTGGTGCGTTTACGTGTCGGTCAATGACACTCACAATTTTGGCCAATTTCTGGTCCGTTTCGTGTACTATTACTCACCGTTTGGGCGTCTCGGAAAGATTTCCATGATTGACAATCCCCGGAGTGCGTTTGCGTGTCTGTCGTCAACACTCACAATTTTGACCCCATGGTGCGCTTACGTGTCGATCATCAACAAGCGCACTTTTGGCCGATTTTGGCCCATTTCTTGCATTATTACTTAGTTTTTGGGTCCCGGGGTGATATCCACAATTGATGAACTCCGGGGTGCGCTTACGTGTCGGTCATAAACACAGACAATTTTGGCCAATTCTCGTCCGTTTCATGCACTATTACTCACCATTTCGGCGTCCCAGAGCGATTTCCACGATTGACAATCCCCGAAGTGCGTTCGCGTGTCTATCGTCAACACTCACAGTTTTGGCCAATTCTGACGCGATTCATGGGCTATTACTCACCATTTAGTTGTCCCGAACCGATTTCCATAGTTGTTGAACCCCAAGGTGCGTTTAGGTGTCGGTCATCAACACTCACTGTTTTGGGGCCCTAGTGTGATTTCCACGATTAACGAACCACGGGGTGCGTTTACATGTCGGTCAGCAATACTAGTAGTTTTGGCCAATTCTGGCCCGTTTCGTGGACAATTACTCACTGGTTTGAGGCCCTGGAATGATTTCCATGATTAACGAACCCCTGGGTGCGCTTACGTGTCGGTTATTAACACTCACAGTTTTGGCCAATTCTAACGCGTTTTGTGGACTTTTAGTCACCGTTTTCTGGTCCTGAAGGGATTTCCATAGTTGTTGAACCCCAAGGCGCACTTACGTGTTAGTCATCAACAATCACAGTTTTGGCGGATTCTGGCCTGTTTCATGGACTATTACTCACTGTTTTGGGGCCCCGGAGTGATTTCCACGGTTAACGAACCGCAGGGTGCATTTACGTGTCGGTCATCAACACTCGTAGTTTTGGCCCATTCTGGCCCGTTTCTTGGACTATTACTCTGTTTTTTGGTCCAAGCGTGATTTCCATGATTTACGAACCCCGTGGTGCGTTTACGTGTCGGTCAATGACACTCACAATTTTGGCCAATTTCTGGTCCGTTTTGTGTACTATTACTCACCGTTTTGGCGTCCCAGAGCGATTTCCGTTATTTACAATCCCCGGGGTGCGTTTGCGTCTCTGTCGTCAACACTCACAGTTTTGGCCAATTCTGATGCGATTCGTGGACTATTACTCATCGTTTTGGGGTCTCGAAGCGAGTCCATAGTGGTTGAACCCTAAGGTCCGTTTAGGTGTCGGTCATCAACACTCGCAGTTTTGGGCGAATCTGGCCCGTTTCATGGACTATTACTCACCGTTTTGGGGCCCCAAAGTGATTTCCACGGTTGTTTGACCCCATGGTGCGCTTACGTGTCGATCATTCACAAGCGCATTTTGGGACGATTTTGGCCCATTTCTTGCATTATTACTTAGTTTTGGGGTCCCGGAGTGATTTCCACGATTGACGAACTCCACGGTGCATTTAAGTGTCGGTCATAAACACTCACAATTTTGGCCAATTCTCGTCCGTTTCATGCACTATTACTCACCGTTTGGGCGTCTCGGAAAGATTTCCATGATTGACAATCCCCGGAGTGCGTTTGCGTGTCTGTCGTCAACACTCACAGTTTTGGCCAATTCTGACGCGATTCGTGGGCTATTATTCACCATTTAGGGGTCCCGAAGCGATTTCCATAGTTGTTGAACCCCAAGGTGCGTTTAGGTGTCGGTCATCAACACTCACTGTTTTGGGGCCCCGGTGTGATTTCCACGATTAACAATCCCCGGGGTGCGTTTACTTGTCGGTCATCAATACTAGTAGTTTACGCCAATTCTGGCCCGTTTCGTGGACAATTACTCACTATTTTGGGGTCCCGGAATGATTTCCACGATTAACGAACCCCCGGGTGCGCTTACGTGTCAGTTATGAACACTCACCGTTTTCTGGGCCTGAAGTGATTTCCATAGTTGTTGAACCCCAAGGCGCACTTACGTGTTAGTCATCAACACTCACAGTTTTGGCTGATTCTGGCCTCTTTCATGGACTATTACTCACTGTTTTGGGGCCCCGGAGTGATTTCCACGGTTAACGATCCGCGGGATGCATTTACGTATCGGTCATCAACACTCGCAGTTTTGGCCGATCCTGGCCCATTTCTTGGACTATTACTCTATTTTTGGGTCCAAGCGTGATTTCCACGATTTACGAACCCCGTGGTGCGTTTACATGTCGGTCAACGACACTCACAATTTTGGCCAATTTCTGGTCCGTTTCGTGTACTATTACTCACCGTTTTGGCGTCCCAGAGCGATTTCCATGATTTACAATCCCCGGGGTGCGTTTGCGTCTCTGTCGTCAACACTCACTGTTTTGGCCAATTCTGACGCGATTCGTGGACTATTACTCATCATTTAGGGGTCCCGAAGCGATTCCATAGTGGTTGAACCCTAAGGTCCGTTTACGTGTCGGTCATCAACACTCACTGTTTTGGCCGAATCTGGCCCGTTTCATGGACTATTACTCACCGTTTTGGGGCCCCAAAGTGATTTCCACCGTTGTTTGACCCCATGGTGCGCTTACGTGTCGATCATCAACAAGCGCATTTTGGGACGATTTTGGCCCATTTCTTGCATTATTACTTAGTTTTGGGGTCCTGGAGTGATTTCCACGATTGACGAACTCCGGGGTGCGTTTACGTGTCGGTCATAAACACTCACAATTTTGTCCAATTCTCGTCCGTTTCATGCACTATTACTCACCGTTTGGGCGACCCAGAGAGATTTCCACGATTGACAATCCCCGGAGTGCGTTCGCGTGTCTGTCGTCAACACTCACAGTTTTGGCCAATTCTGACGCGATTCGTGGGCTATTATTCACCATTTAGGGGTCCCGAAGCAATTTCCATAGTTGTTGAACCCCAAGGTGCGTTTAGGTGTCGGTCATCAACACTCACTGTTTTGGGGCCCCGGTGTGATTTCCATGATTAACAATCCCCAGGGTGCGTTTACATGTCGGTCATCAATACTAGTAGTTTTGGCCAATTCTGGCCCGTTTCGTGGACAATTACTCACTGTTTTGGGGCCCCGAAATGATTTCCACGATAAACGAACCCCTGGGTGGGCTTACGTCTCGATTATGAACAATCACAGTTTTGGCCAATTCTAACTCGTTTTGTGGACTTTTAGTCACCGTTTTCTGGGCCTGAAGTTATTTCCTTAGTTGTTGAACCCCAAGGCGCACTTACGTGTTAGTCATCAACACTCACAGTTTTGGCTGATTCTGGCCTGTTTCATGGACTATTACTCACAAATTTGGGGCCCTGGAGTGATTTCCACGGTTAACGAACCGCAGGGTGCATTTACGTGTCGGTCATCAACACTCGCAGTTTTGGCCCATTCTGGCCCGTTTCTTGGACTATTACTCTGTTTTTTGGTCCAAGCATGATTTCCATGATTTACGAACCCCGTGGTGCGTTTACGTGTCGGTCAATGACACTCACAATTTTGGCCAATTTCTGGTCCGTTTTGTGTACTATTACTCACCGTTTTGGCGTCCCAGAGCGATTTCCGTTATTTACAATCCCGGGGTGCGTTTGCGTCTCTGTCGTCAACACTCACAGTTTTGGCCAATTCTGATGCGATTCGTGGACTATTACTCATCATTTAGGGGTCCCGAAGCGATTCCATAGTGGTTGAACCCTAAGGTCCGTTTACGTGTCGGTCATCAACACTCACTGTTTTGGGCGACTCTGGCCCGTTTCATGGACTATTACTCACCGTTTTCGGGCCCCAAAGTGATTTCCACGGTTGTTTGACCCCATGGTGCGCTTACGTGTCGATCATTCACAAGCGCATTTTGGGACGATTTTGGCCCATTTCTTGCATTATTACTTAGTTTTGGGGTCCCGGAGTGATTTCCACGATTGACGAACTCCACGGTGCGTTTAAGTGTCGGTCATAAACACTCACAATTTTGGCCAATTCTCGTCCGTTTCATGCACTATTACTCACCGTTTGGGCGTCCCGGAGAGATTTCCACGATTGACAATCCCCGGAGTGCGTTTGCGTGTCTGTCGTCAACACTCACAGTTTTGGCCAATTCTGACGCGATTCGTGGGCTATTATTCACCATTTAGGGGTCCCGAAGCGATTTCCATAGTTGTTGAACCCCAAGGTGCGTTTAGGTGTCGGTCATCAACACTCACTGTTTTGGGGCCCCGGTGTGATTTCCACGATTAACAATCCCCGGGGTGCGTTTACTTGTCGGTCATCAATACTAGTAGTTTACGCCAATTCTGGCCCGTTTCGTGGACAATTACTCACTATTTTGGGGTCCCGGAATGATTTCCACGATTAACGAACCCCCGGGTGCGCTTACGTGTCAGTTATGAACACTCACCGTTTTCTGGGCCTGAAGTGATTTCCATAGTTGTTGAACCCCAAGGCGCACTTACGTGTTAGTCATCAACACTCACAGTTTTTGCTGATTCTGGCCTCTTTCATGGACTATTACTCACTGTTTTGGGGCCCCGGAGTGATTTCCACGGTTAACGATCCGCGGGATGCATTTACGTATCGGTCATCAACACTCGCAGTTTTGGCCGATCCTGGCCCGTTTCTTGGACTATTACTCTATTTTTGGGTCCAAGCGTGATTTCCACGATTTACGAACCCCGTGGTGCGTTTACATGTCGGTCAACGACACTCACAATTTTGGCCAATTTCCGGTCCGTTTCGTGTACTATTACTCACCGTTTTGGCGTCCCAGAGCGATTTCCATGATTTACAATCCCCGGGGTGCGTTTGCGTCTCTGTCGTCAACACTCACTGTTTTGGCCAATTCTGACGCGATTCGTGGACTATTACTCATCATTTAGGGGTCCCGAAGCGATTCCATAGTGGTTGAACCCTAAGGTCCGTTTACGTGTCGGTCATCAACACTCACTGTTTTGGCCGAATCTGGCCCGTTTCATGGACTATTACTCACCGTTTTGGGGCCCCAAAGTGATTTCCACCGTTGTTTGACCCCATGGTGCGCTTACGTGTCGATCATCAACAAGCGCATTTTGGGACGATTTTGGCCCATTTCTTGCATTATTACTTAGTTTTGGGGTCCTGGAGTGATTTCCACGATTGACGAACTCCGGGGTGCGTTTACGTGTCGGTCATAAACACTCACAATTTTGTCCAATTCTCGTCCGTTTCATGCACTATTACTCACCGTTTGGGCGTCCCAGAGAGATTTCCACGATTGACAATCCCCGGAGTGCGTTTGCGTGTCTGTCGTCAACACTCACAGTTTTGGCCAATTCTGACGCGATTCGTGGGCTATTATTCACCATTTAGGGGTCCCGAAGCAATTTCCATAGTTGTTGAACCCCAAGGTGCGTTTAGGTGTCGGTCATCAACACTCACTGTTTTGGGGCCCCGGTGTGATTTCCATGATTAACAATCCCCAGGGTGCGTTTACATGTCGGTCATCAATACTAGTAGTTTTGGCCAATTCTGGCCCGTTTCGTGGACAATTACTCACTGTTTTGGGGCCCCGAAATGATTTCCACGATAAACGAACCCCTGGGTGGGCTTACGTCTCGATTATGAACAATCACAGTTTTGGCCAATTCTAACTCGTTTTGTGGACTTTTAGTCACCGTTTTCTGGGCCTGAAGTTATTTCCTTAGTTGTTGAACCCCAAGGCGCACTTACGTGTTAGTCATCAACACTCACAGTTTTGGCTGATTCTGGCCTGTTTCATGGACTATTACTCACAAATTTGGGGCCCTGGAGTGATTTCCACGGTTAACGAACCGCAGGGTGCATTTACGTGTCGGTCATCAACACTCGCAGTTTTGGCCCATTCTGGCCCGTTTCTTGGACTATTACTCTGTTTTTTGGTCCAAGCATGATTTCCATGATTTACGAACCCCGTGGTGCGTTTACGTGTCGGTCAATGACACTCACAATTTTGGCCAATTTCTGGTCCGTTTTGTGTACTATTACTCACCGTTTTGGCGTCCCAGAGCGATTTCCGTTATTTACAATCCCGGGGTGCGTTTGCGTCTCTGTCGTCAACACTCACAGTTTTGGCCAATTCTGATGCGATTCGTGGACTATTACTCATCATTTAGGGGTCCCGAAGCGATTCCATAGTGGTTGAACCCTAAGGTCCGTTTACGTGTCGGTCATCAACACTCACTGTTTTGGGCGAATCTGGCCCGTTTCATGGACTATTACTCACCGTTTTCGGGCCCCAAAGTGATTTCCACGGTTGTTTGACCCCATGGTGCGCTTACGTGTCGATCATTCACAAGCGCATTTTGGGACGATTTTGGCCCATTTCTTGCATTATTACTTAGTTTTGGGGTCCCGGAGTGATTTCCACGATTGACGAACTCCACGGTGCGTTTAAGTGTCGGTCATAAACACTCACAATTTTGGCCAATTCTCGTCCGTTTCATGCACTATTACTCACCGTTTGGGCGTCCCGGAGAGATTTCCACGATTGACAATCCCCGGAGTGCGTTTGCGTGTCTGTCGTCAACACTCACAGTTTTGGCCAATTCTGACGCGATTCGTGGGCTATTATTCACCATTTAGGGGTCCCGAAGCGATTTCCATAGTTGTTGAACCCCAAGGTGCGTTTAGGTGTCGGTCATCAACACTCACTATTTTGGGGCCCCGGTGTGATTTCCACGATTAACAATCCCCGGGGTGCGTTTACTTGTCGGTCATCAATACTAGTAGTTTACGCCAATTCTGGCCCGTTTCGTGGACAATTACTCACTATTTTGGGGTCCCGGAATGATTTCCACGATTAACGAACCCCCGGGTGCGCTTACGTGTCAGTTATGAACACTCACCGTTTTCTGGGCCTGAAGTGATTTCCATAGTTGTTGAACCCCAAGGCGCACTTACGTGTTAGTCATCAACACTCACAGTTTTTGCTGATTCTGGCCTCTTTCATGGACTATTACTCACTGTTTTGGGGCCCCGGAGTGATTTCCACGGTTAACGATCCGCGGGATGCATTTACGTATCGGTCATCAACACTCGCAGTTTTGGCCGATCCTGGCCCGTTTCTTGGACTATTACTCTATTTTTGGGTCCAAGCGTGATTTCCACGATTTACGAACCCCGTGGTGCGTTTACATGTCGGTCAACGACACTCACAATTTTGGCCAATTTCCGGTCCGTTTCGTGTACTATTACTCACCGTTTTGGCGTCCCAGAGCGATTTCCATGATTTACAATCCCCGGGGTGCGTTTGCGTCTCTGTCGTCAACACTCACTGTTTTGGCCAATTCTGACGCGATTCGTGGACTATTACTCATCATTTAGGGGTCCCGAAGCGATTCCATAGTGGTTGAACCCTAAGGTCCGTTTACGTGTCGGTCATCAACACTCACTGTTTTGGCCGAATCTGGCCCGTTTCATGGACTATTACTCACCGTTTTGGGGCCCCAAAGTGATTTCCACCGTTGTTTGACCCCATGGTGCGCTTACGTGTCGATCATCAACAAGCGCATTTTGGGACGATTTTGGCCCATTTCTTGCATTATTACTTAGTTTTGGGGTCCTGGAGTGATTTCCACGATTGACGAACTCCGGGGTGCGTTTACGTGTCGGTCATAAACACTCACAATTTTGTCCAATTCTCGTCCGTTTCATGCACTATTACTCACCGTTTGGGCGTCCCAGAGAGATTTCCACGATTGACAATCCCCGGAGTGCGTTTGCGTGTCTGTCGTCAACACTCACAGTTTTGGCCAATTCTGACGCGATTCGTGGGCTATTATTCACCATTTAGGGGTCCCGAAGCAATTTCCATAGTTGTTGAACCCCAAGGTGCGTTTAGGTGTCGGTCATCAACACTCACTGTTTTGGGGCCCCGGTGTGATTTCCATGATTAACAATCCCCAGGGTGCGTTTACATGTCGGTCATCAATACTAGTAGTTTTGGCCAATTCTGGCCCGTTTCGTGGACAATTACTCACTGTTTTGGGGCCCCGAAATGATTTCCACGATAAACGAACCCCTGGGTGGGCTTACGTCTCGATTATGAACAATCACAGTTTTGGCCAATTCTAACTCGTTTTGTGGACTTTTAGTCACCGTTTTCTGGGCCTGAAGTTATTTCCTTAGTTGTTGAACCCCAAGGCGCACTTACGTGTTAGTCATCAACACTCACAGTTTTGGCTGATTCTGGCCTGTTTCATGGACTATTACTCACAAATTTGGGGCCCTGGAGTGATTTCCACGGTTAACGAACCGCAGGGTGCATTTACGTGTCGGTCATCAACACTCGCAGTTTTGGCCCATTCTGGCCCGTTTCTTGGACTATTACTCTGTTTTTTGGTCCAAGCATGATTTCCATGATTTACGAACCCCGTGGTGCGTTTACGTGTCGGTCAATGACACTCACAATTTTGGCCAATTTCTGGTCCGTTTTGTGTACTATTACTCACCGTTTTGGCGTCCCAGAGCGATTTCCGTTATTTACAATCCCGGGGTGCGTTTGCGTCTCTGTCGTCAACACTCACAGTTTTGGCCAATTCTGATGCGATTCGTGGACTATTACTCATCATTTAGGGGTCCCGAAGCGATTCCATAGTGGTTGAACCCTAAGGTCCGTTTACGTGTCGGTCATCAACACTCACTGTTTTGGGCGAATCTGGCCCGTTTCATGGACTATTACTCACCGTTTTCGGGCCCCAAAGTGATTTCCACGGTTGTTTGACCCCATGGTGCGCTTACGTGTCGATCATTCACAAGCGCATTTTGGGACGATTTTGGCCCATTTCTTGCATTATTACTTAGTTTTGGGGTCCCGGAGTGATTTCCACGATTGACGAACTCCACGGTGCGTTTAAGTGTCGGTCATAAACACTCACAATTTTGGCCAATTCTCGTCCGTTTCATGCACTATTACTCACCGTTTGGGCGTCCCGGAGAGATTTCCACGATTGACAATCCCCGGAGTGCGTTTGCGTGTCTGTCGTCAACACTCACAGTTTTGGCCAATTCTGACGCGATTCGTGGGCTATTATTCACCATTTAGGGGTCCCGAAGCGATTTCCATAGTTGTTGAACCCCAAGGTGCGTTTAGGTGTCGGTCATCAACACTCACTATTTTGGGGCCCCGGTGTGATTTCCACGATTAACAATCCCCGGGGTGCGTTTACTTGTCGGTCATCAATACTAGTAGTTTACGCCAATTCTGGCCCGTTTCGTGGACAATTACTCACTATTTTGGGGTCCCGGAATGATTTCCACGATTAACGAACCCCCGGGTGCGCTTACGTGTCAGTTATGAACACTCACCGTTTTCTGGGCCTGAAGTGATTTCCATAGTTGTTGAACCCCAAGGCGCACTTACGTGTTAGTCATCAACACTCACAGTTTTTGCTGATTCTGGCCTCTTTCATGGACTATTACTCACTGTTTTGGGGCCCCGGAGTGATTTCCACGGTTAACGATCCGCGGGATGCATTTACGTATCGGTCATCAACACTCGCAGTTTTGGCCGATCCTGGCCCGTTTCTTGGACTATTACTCTATTTTTGGGTCCAAGCGTGATTTCCACGATTTACGAACCCCGTGGTGCGTTTACATGTCGGTCAATGACACTCACAATTTTGGCCAATTTCTGGTCCGTTTCGTGTACTATTACTCACCGTTTTGGCGTCCCAGAGCGATTTCCATGATTTACAATCCCCGGGGTGCGTTTGCGTCTCTGTCGTCAACACTCACTGTTTTGGCCAATTCTGACGCGATTCGTGGACTATTACTCATCATTTAGGGGTCCCGAAGCGATTCCATAGTGGTTGAACCCTAAGGTCCGTTTACGTGTCGGTCATCAACACTCACTGTTTTGGCCGAATCTGGCCCGTTTCATGGACTATTACTCACCGTTTTGGGGCCCCAAAGTGATTTCCACGGTTGTTTGACCCCATGGTGCGCTTACGTGTCGATCATCAACAAGCGCATTTTGGGACGATTTTGGCCCATTTCTTGCATTATTACTTAGTTTTGGGGTCCTGGAGTGATTTCCACGATTGACGAACTCCGGGGTGCGTTTACGTGTCGGTCATAAACACTCACAATTTTGTCCAATTCTCGTCCGTTTCATGCACTATTACTCACCGTTTGGGTGTCCCAGAGAGATTTCCACGATTGACAATCCCCGGAGTGCGTTTGCGTGTCTGTCGTCAACACTCACAGTTTTGGCCAATTCTGACGCGATTCGTGGGCTATTATTCACCATTTAGGGGTCCCGAAGCAATTTCCATAGTTGTTGAACCCCAAGGTGTGTTTAGGTGTCGGTCATCAACACTCACTGTTTTGGGGCCCCGGTGTGATTTCCATGATTAACAATCCCCAGGGTGCGTTTACATGTCGGTCATCAATACTAGTAGTTTTGGCCAATTCTGGCCCGTTTCGTGGACAATTACTCACTGTTTTGGGGCCCCGAAATGATTTCCACGATAAACGAACCCCTGGGTGGGCTTACGTCTCGATTATGAACAATCACAGTTTTGGCCAATTCTAACTCGTTTTGTGGACTTTTAGTCACCGTTTTCTGGGCCTGAAGTTATTTCCTTAGTTGTTGAACCCCAAGGCGCACTTACGTGTTAGTCATCAACACTCACAGTTTTGGCTGATTCTGGCCTGTTTCATGGACTATTACTCACAAATTTGGGGCCCTGGAGTGATTTCCACGGTTAACGAACCGCAGGGTGCATTTACGTGTCGGTCATCAACACTCGCAGTTTTGGCCCATTCTGGCCCGTTTCTTG
The DNA here is from genome assembly GCA_963921465.1 of Triticum timopheevii. NCBI lineage: Eukaryota > Viridiplantae > Streptophyta > Magnoliopsida > Poales > Poaceae > Triticum > Triticum timopheevii. Next base: position 2,029,240 of record OY997270.1, read on the forward strand.
GACTATTACTCTGTTTTTTGGTCCAAGCATGATTTCCATGATTTACGAACCCCGTGGTGCGTTTACGTGTCGGTCAATGACACTCACAATTTTGGCCAATTTCTGGTCCGTTTTGTGTACTATTACTCACCGTTTTGGCGTCCCAGAGCGATTTCCGTTATTTACAATCCCGGGGTGCGTTTGCGTCTCTGTCGTCAACACTCACAGTTTTGGCCAATTCTGATGCGATTCGTGGACTATTACTCATCATTTAGGGGTCCCGAAGCGATTCCATAGTGGTTGAACCCTAAGGTCCGTTTACGTGTCGGTCATCAACACTCACTGTTTTGGGCGAATCTGGCCCGTTTCATGGACTATTACTCACCGTTTTCGGGCCCCAAAGTGATTTCCACGGTTGTTTGACCCCATGGTGCGCTTACGTGTCGATCATTCACAAGCGCATTTTGGGACGATTTTGGCCCATTTCTTGCATTATTACTTAGTTTTGGGGTCCCGGAGTGATTTCCACGATTGACGAACTCCACGGTGCGTTTAAGTGTCGGTCATAAACACTCACAATTTTGGCCAATTCTCGTCCGTTTCATGCACTATTACTCACCGTTTGGGCGTCCCGGAGAGATTTCCACGATTGACAATCCCCGGAGTGCGTTTGCGTGTCTGTCGTCAACACTCACAGTTTTGGCCAATTCTGACGCGATTCGTGGGCTATTATTCACCATTTAGGGGTCCCGAAGCGATTTCCATAGTTGTTGAACCCCAAGGTGCGTTTAGGTGTCGGTCATCAACACTCACTATTTTGGGGCCCCGGTGTGATTTCCACGATTAACAATCCCCGGGGTGCGTTTACTTGTCGGTCATCAATACTAGTAGTTTACGCCAATTCTGGCCCGTTTCGTGGACAATTACTCACTATTTTGGGGTCCCGGAATGATTTCCACGATTAACGAACCCCCGGGTGCGCTTACGTGTCAGTTATGAACACTCACCGTTTTCTGGGCCTGAAGTGATTTCCATAGTTGTTGAACCCCAAGGCGCACTTACGTGTTAGTCATCAACACTCACAGTTTTTGCTGATTCTGGCCTCTTTCATGGACTATTACTCACTGTTTTGGGGCCCCGGAGTGATTTCCACGGTTAACGATCCGCGGGATGCATTTACGTATCGGTCATCAACACTCGCAGTTTTGGCCGATCCTGGCCCGTTTCTTGGACTATTACTCTATTTTTGGGTCCAAGCGTGATTTCCACGATTTACGAACCCCGTGGTGCGTTTACATGTCGGTCAATGACACTCACAATTTTGGCCAATTTCTGGTCCGTTTCGTGTACTATTACTCACCGTTTTGGCGTCCCAGAGCGATTTCCATGATTTACAATCCCCGGGGTGCGTTTGCGTCTCTGTCGTCAACACTCACTGTTTTGGCCAATTCTGACGCGATTCGTGGACTATTACTCATCATTTAGGGGTCCCGAAGCGATTCCATAGTGGTTGAACCCTAAGGTCCGTTTACGTGTCGGTCATCAACACTCACTGTTTTGGCCGAATCTGGCCCGTTTCATGGACTATTACTCACCGTTTTGGGGCCCCAAAGTGATTTCCACGGTTGTTTGACCCCATGGTGCGCTTACGTGTCGATCATCAACAAGCGCATTTTGGGACGATTTTGGCCCATTTCTTGCATTATTACTTAGTTTTGGGGTCCTGGAGTGATTTCCACGATTGACGAACTCCGGGGTGCGTTTACGTGTCGGTCATAAACACTCACAATTTTGTCCAATTCTCGTCCGTTTCATGCACTATTACTCACCGTTTGGGTGTCCCAGAGAGATTTCCACGATTGACAATCCCCGGAGTGCGTTTGCGTGTCTGTCGTCAACACTCACAGTTTTGGCCAATTCTGACGCGATTCGTGGGCTATTATTCACCATTTAGGGGTCCCGAAGCAATTTCCATAGTTGTTGAACCCCAAGGTGTGTTTAGGTGTCGGTCATCAACACTCACTGTTTTGGGGCCCCGGTGTGATTTCCATGATTAACAATCCCCAGGGTGCGTTTACATGTCGGTCATCAATACTAGTAGTTTTGGCCAATTCTGGCCCGTTTCGTGGACAATTACTCACTGTTTTGGGGCCCCGAAATGATTTCCACGATAAACGAACCCCTGGGTGGGCTTACGTCTCGATTATGAACAATCACAGTTTTGGCCAATTCTAACTCGTTTTGTGGACTTTTAGTCACCGTTTTCTGGGCCTGAAGTTATTTCCTTAGTTGTTGAAACCCAAGGCGCACTTACGTGTTAGTCATCAACACTCACAGTTTTGGCTGATTCTGGCCTGTTTCATGGACTATTACTCACAAATTTGGGGCCCTGGAGTGATTTCCACGGTTAACGAACCGCAGGGTGCATTTACGTGTCGGTCATCAACACTCGCAGTTTTGGCCCATTCTGGCCCGTTTCTTGGACTATTACTCTGTTTTTTGGTCCAAGCATGATTTCCATGATTTACGAACCCCGTGGTGCGTTTACGTGTCGGTCAATGACACTCACAATTTTGGCCAATTTCTGGTCCGTTTTGTGTACTATTACTCACCGTTTTGGCGTCCCAGAGCGATTTCCGTTATTTACAATCCCGGGGTGCGTTTGCGTCTCTGTCGTCAACACTCACAGTTTTGGCCAATTCTGATGCGATTCGTGGACTATTACTCATCATTTAGGGGTCCCGAAGCGATTCCATAGTGGTTGAACCCTAAGGTCCGTTTACGTGTCGGTCATCAACACTCACTGTTTTGGGCGAATCTGGCCCGTTTCATGGACTATTACTCACCGTTTTCGGGCCCCAAAGTGATTTCCACGGTTGTTTGACCCCATGGTGCGCTTACGTGTCGATCATTCACAAGCGCATTTTGGGACGATTTTGGCCCATTTCTTGCATTATTACTTAGTTTTGGGGTCCCGGAGTGATTTCCACGATTGACGAACTCCACGGTGCGTTTAAGTGTCGGTCATAAACACTCACAATTTTGGCCAATTCTCGTCCGTTTCATGCACTATTACTCACCGTTTGGGCGTCCCGGAGAGATTTCCACGATTGACAATCCCCGGAGTGCGTTTGCGTGTCTGTCGTCAACACTCACAGTTTTGGCCAATTCTGACGCGATTCGTGGGCTATTATTCACCATTTAGGGGTCCCGAAGCGATTTCCATAGTTGTTGAACCCCAAGGTGCGTTTAGGTGTCGGTCATCAACACTCACTGTTTTGGGGCCCCGGTGTGATTTCCACGATTAACAATCCCCGGGGTGCGTTTACTTGTCGGTCATCAATACTAGTAGTTTACGCCAATTCTGGCCCGTTTCGTGGACAATTACTCACTATTTTGGAGTCCCGGAATGATTTCCACGATTAACGAACCCCCGGGTGCGCTTACGTGTCAGTTATGAACACTCACCGTTTTCTGGGCCTGAAGTGATTTCCATAGTTGTTGAACCCCAAGGCGCACATACGTGTTAGTCATCAACACTCACAGTTTTTGCTGATTCTGGCCTCTTTCATGGACTATTACTCACTGTTTTGGGGCCCCGGAGTGATTTCCACGGTTAACGATCCGCGGGATGCATTTACGTATCGGTCATCAACACTCGCAGTTTTGGCCGATCCTGGCCCGTTTCTTGGACTATTACTCTATTTTTGGGTCCAAGCGTGATTTCCACGATTTACGAACCCCGTGGTGCGTTTACATGTCGGTCAATGACACTCACAATTTTGGCCAATTTCTGGTCCGTTTCGTGTACTATTACTCACCGTTTTGGCGTCCTAGAGCGATTTCCATGATTTACAATCCCCGGGGTGCGTTTGCGTCTCTGTCGTCAACACTCACTGTTTTGGCCAATTCTGACGCGATTCGTGGACTATTACTCATCATTTAGGGGTCCCGAAGCGATTCCATAGTGGTTGAACCCTAAGGTCCGTTTACGTGTCGGTCATCAACACTCACTGTTTTGGCCGAATCTGGCCCGTTTCATGGACTATTACTCACCGTTTTGGGGCCCCAAAGTGATTTCCACCGTTGTTTGACCCCATGGTGCGCTTACGTGTCGATCATCAACAAGCGCATTTTGGGACGATTTTGGCCCATTTCTTGCATTATTACTTAGTTTTGGGGTCCTGGAGTGATTTCCACGATTGACGAACTCCGGGGTGCGTTGACGTGTCGGTCATAAACACTCACAATTTTGTCCAATTCTCGTCCGTTTCATGCACTATTACTCACCGTTTGGGCGTCCCAGAGAGATTTCCACGATTGACAATCCCCGGAGTGCGTTTGCGTGTCTGTCGTCAACACTCACAGTTTTGGCCAATTCTGACGCGATCCGTGGGCTATTATTCACCATTTAGGGGCCCGAAGCAATTTCCATAGTTGTTGAACCCCAAGGTGCGTTTAGGTGTCGGTCATCAACACTCACTGTTTTGGGGCCCCGGTGTGATTTCCATGATTAACAATCCCCAGGGTGCGTTTACATGTCGGTCATCAATACTAGTAGTTTGGCCAATTCTGGCCCGTTTCGTGGACAATTACTCACTGTTTTGGGGCCCCGAAATGATTTCCACGATAAACGAACCCCTGGGTGGGCTTACGTCTCGATTATGAACAATCACAGTTTTGGCCAATTCTAACTCGTTTTGTGGACTTTTAGTCACCGTTTTCTGGGCCTGAAGTTATTTCCTTAGTTGTTGAACCCCAAGGCGCACTTACGTGTTAGTCATCAACACTCACAGTTTTGGCTGATTCTGGCCTGTTTCATGGACTATTACTCACAAATTTGGGGCCCTGGAGTGATTTCCACGGTTAACGAACCGCAGGGTGCATTTACGTGTCGGTCATCAACACTCGCAGTTTTGGCCCATTCTGGCCCGTTTCTTGGACTATTACTCTGTTTTTTGGTCCAAGCATGATTTCCATGATTTATGAACCCCGTGGTGCGTTTACGTGTCGGTCAATGACACTCAAAATTTTGGCCAATTTCTGGTCCGTTTTGTGTACTATTACTCACCGTTTTGGCGTCCCAGAGCGATTTCCGTTATTTACAATCCCGGGGTGCGTTTGCGTCTCTGTCGTCAACACTCACAGTTTTGGCCAATTCTGATGCGATTCGTGGACTATTACTCATCATTTAGGGGTCCCGAAGCGATTCCATAGTGGTTGAACCCTAAGGTCCGTTTACGTGTCGGTCATCAACACTCACTGTTTTGGGCGAATCTGGCCCGTTTCATGGACTATTACTCACCGTTTTCGGGCCACAAAGTGATTTCCACGGTTGTTTGACCCCATGGTGCGCTTACGTGTCGATCATTCACAAGCGCATTTTGGGACGATTTTGGCCCATTTCTTGCATTATTACTTAGTTTTGGGGTCCCGGAGTGATTTCCACGATTGACGAACTCCACGGTGCGTTTAAGTGTCGGTCATAAACACTCACAATTTTGGCCAATTCTCGTCCGTTTCATGCACTATTACTCACCGTTTGGGCGTCCCGGAGAGATTTCCACGATTGACAATCCCCGGAGTGCGTTTGCGTGTCTGTCGTCAACACTCACAGTTTTGGCCAATTCTGACGCGATTCGTGGGCTATTATTCACCATTTAGGGGTCCCGAAGCGATTTCCATAGTTGTTGAACCCCAAGGTGCGTTTAGGTGTCGGTCATCAACACTCACTGTTTTGGGGCCCCGGTGTGATTTCCACGATTAACAATCCCCGGGGTGCGTTTACTTGTCGGTCATCAATACTAGTAGTTTACGCCAATTCTGGCCCGTTTCGTGGACAATTACTCACTATTTTGGGGTCCCGGAATGATTTCCACGATTAACGAACCCCCGGGTGCGCTTACATGTCAGTTATGAACACTCACCGTTTTCTGGGCCTGAAGTGATTTCCATAGTTGTTGAACCCCAAGGCGCACTTACGTGTTAGTCATCAACACTCACAGTTTTTGCTGATTCTGGCCTCTTTCATGGACTATTACTCACTGTTTTGGGGCCCCGGAGTGATTTCCACGGTTAACGATCCGCGGGATGCATTTACGTATCGGTCATCAACACTCGCAGTTTTGGCCGATCCTGGCCCGTTTCTTGGACTATTACTCTATTTTTGGGTCCAAGCGTGATTTCCACGATTTACGAACCCCGTGGTGCGTTTACATGTCGGTCAACGACACTCACAATTTTGGCCAATTTCTGGTCCGTTTCGTGTACTATTACTCACCGTTTTGGCGTCCCAGAGCGATTTCCATGATTTACAATCCCCGGGGTGCGTTTGCGTCTCTGTCGTCAACACTCACTGTTTTGGCCAATTCTGACGCGATTCGTGGACTATTACTCATCATTTAGGGGTCCCGAAGCGATTCCATAGTGGTTGAACCCTAAGGTCCGTTTACGTGTCGGTCATCAACACTCACTGTTTTGGCCGAATCTGGCCCGTTTCATGGACTATTACTCACCGTTTTGGGGCCCCAAAGTGATTTCCACCGTTGTTTGACCCCATGGTGCGCTTACGTGTCGATCATCAACAAGCGCATTTTGGGACGATTTTGGCCCATTTCTTGCATTATTACTTAGTTTTGGGGTCCTGGAGTGATTTCCACGATTGACGAACTCCGGGGTGCGTTTACGTGTCGGTCATAAACACTCACAATTTTGTCCAATTCTCGTCCGTTTCATGCACTATTACTCACCGTTTGGGCGTCCCAGAGAGATTTCCACGATTGACAATCCCCGGAGTGCGTTTGCGTGTCTGTCGTCAACACTCACAGTTTTGGCCAATTCTGACGCGATTCGTGGGCTATTATTCACCATTTAGGGGTCCCGAAGCAATTTCCATAGTTGTTGAACCCCAAGGTGCGTTTAGGTGTCGGTCATCAACACTCACTGTTTTGGGGCCCCGGTGTGATTTCCATGATTAACAATCCCCAGGGTGCGTTTACATGTCGGTCATCAATACTAGTAGTTTTGGCCAATTCTGGCCCGTTTCGTGGACAATTACTCACTGTTTTGGGGCCCCGAAATGATTTCCACGATAAACGAACCCCTGGGTGGGCTTACGTCTCGATTATGAACAATCACAGTTTTGGCCAATTCTAACTCGTTTTGTGGACTTTTAGTCACCGTTTTCTGGGCCTGAAGTTATTTCCTTAGTTGTTGAACCCCAAGGCGCACTTATGTGTTAGTCATCAACACTCACAGTTTTGGCTGATTCTGGCCTGTTTCATGGACTATTACTCACAAATTTGGGGCCCTGGAGTGATTTCCACGGTTAACGAACCGCAGGGTGCATTTACGTGTCGGTCATCAACACTCGCAGTTTTGGCCCATTCTGGCCCGTTTCTTGGACTATTACTCTGTTTTTTGGTCCAAGCATGATTTCCATGATTTACGAACCCCGTGGTGCGTTTACGTGTCGGTCAATGACACTCACAATTTTGGCCAATTTCTGGTCCGTTTTGTGTACTATTACTCACCGTTTTGGCGTCCCAGAGCGATTTCCGTTATTTACAATCCCGGGGTGCGTTTGCGTCTCTGTCGTCAACACTCACAGTTTTGGCCAATTCTGATGCGATTCGTGGACTATTACTCATCATTTAGGGGTCCCGAAGCGATTCCATAGTGGTTGAACCCTAAGGTCCGTTTACGTGTCGGTCATCAACACTCACTGTTTTGGGCGAATCTGGCCCGTTTCATGGACTATTACTCACCGTTTTCGGGCCCCAAAGTGATTTCCACGGTTGTTTGACCCCATGGTGCGCTTACGTGTCGATCATTCACAAGCGCATTTTGGGACGATTTTGGCCCATTTCTTGCATTATTACTTAGTTTTGGGGTCCCGGAGTGATTTCCACGATTGACGAACTCCAAGGTGCGTTTAAGTGTCGGTCATAAACACTCACAATTTTGGCCAATTCTCGTCCGTTTCATGCACTATTACTCACCGTTTGGGCGTCCCGGAGAGATTTCCACGATTGACAATCCCCGGAGTGCGTTTGCGTGTCTGTCGTCAACACTCACAGTTTTGGCCAATTCTGACGCGATTCGTGGGCTATTATTCACCATTTAGGGGTCCCGAAGCGATTTCCATAGTTGTTGAACCCCAAGGTGCGTTTAGGTGTCGGTCATCAACACTCACTGTTTTGGGGCCCCGGTGTGATTTCCACGATTAACAATCCCCGGGGTGCGTTTACTTGTCGGTCATCAATACTAGTAGTTTACGCCAATTCTGGCCCGTTTCGTGGACAATTACTCACTATTTTGGTGTCCCGGAATGATTTCCACGATTAACGAACCCCCGGGTGCGCTTACGTGTCAGTTATGAACACTCACCGTTTTCTGGGCCTGAAGTGATTTCCATAGTTGTTGAACCCCAAGGCGCACTTACGTGTTAGTCATCAACACTCATAGTTTTTGCTGATTCTGGCCTCTTTCATGGACTATTACTCACTGTTTTGGGGCCCCGGAGTGATTTCCACGGTTAACGATCCGCGGGATGCATTTACGTATCGGTCATCAACACTCGCAGTTTTGGCCGATCCTGGCCCGTTTCTTGGACTATTACTCTATTTTTGGGTCCAAGCGTGATTTCCACGATTTACGAACCCCGTGGTGCGTTTACATGTCGGTCAATGACACTCACAATTTTGGCCAATTTCTGGTCCGTTTCGTGTACTATTACTCACCGTTTTGGCGTCCCAGAGCGATTTCCATGATTTACAATCCCCGGGGTGCGTTTGCGTCTCTGTCGTCAACACTCACTGTTTTGGCCAATTCTGACGCGATTCGTGGACTATTACTCATCATTTAGGGGTCCCGAAGCGATTCCATAGTGGTTGAACCCTAAGGTCCGTTTACGTGTCGGTCATCAACACTCACTGTTTTGGCCGAATCTGGCCCGTTTCATGGACTATTACTCACCGTTTTGGGGCCCCAAAGTGATTTCCACCGTTGTTTGACCCCATGGTGCGCTTACGTGTCGATCATCAACAAGCGCATTTTGGGACGATTTTGGCCCATTTCTTGCATTATTACTTAGTTTTGGGGTCCTGGAGTGATTTCCACGATTGACGAACTCCGGGGTGCGTTTACGTGTCGGTCATAAACACTCACAATTTTGTCCAATTCTCGTCCGTTTCATGCACTATTACTCACCGTTTGGGCGTCCCAGAGAGATTTCCACGATTGACAATCCCCGGAGTGCGTTTGCGTGTCTGTCGTCAACACTCACAGTTTTGGCCAATTCTGACGCGATTCGTGGGCTATTATTCACCATTTAGGGGTCCCGAAGCAATTTCCATAGTTGTTGAACCCCAAGGTGCGTTTAGGTGTCGGTCATCAACACTCACTGTTTTGGGGCCCCGGTGTGATTTCCATGATTAACAATCCCCAGGGTGCGTTTACATGTCGGTCATCAATACTAGTAGTTTTGGCCAATTCTGGCCCGTTTCGTGGACAATTACTCACTGTTTTGGGGCCCCGAAATGATTTCCACGATAAACGAACCCCTGGGTGGGCTTACGTCTCGATTATGAACAATCACAGTTTTGGCCAATTCTAACTCGTTTTGTGGACTTTTAGTCACCGTTTTCTGGGCCTGAAGTTATTTCCTTAGTTGTTGAACCCCAAGGCGCACTTACGTGTTAGTCATCAACACTCACAGTTTTGGCTGATTCTGGCCTGTTTCATGGACTATTACTCACAAATTTGGGGCCCTGGAGTGATTTCCACGGTTAACGAACCGCAGGGTGCATTTACGTGTCGGTCATCAACACTCGCAGTTTTGGCCCATTCTGGCCCGTTTCTTGGACTATTACTCTGTTTTTTGGTCCAAGCATGATTTCCATGATTTACGAACCCCGTGGTGCGTTTACGTGTCGGTCAATGACACTCACAATTTTGGCCAATTTCTGGTCCGTTTTGTGTACTATTACTCACCGTTTTGGCGTCCCAGAGCGATTTCCGTTATTTACAATCCCGGGGTGCGTTTGCGTCTCTGTCGTCAACACTCACAGTTTTGGCCAATTCTGATGCGATTCGTGGACTATTACTCATCATTTAGGGGTCCCGAAGCGATTCCATAGTGGTTGAACCCTAAGGTCCGTTTACGTGTCGGTCATCAACACTCACTGTTTTGGGCGAATCTGGCCCGTTTCATGGACTATTACTCACCGTTTTCGGGCCCCAAAGTGATTTCCACGGTTGTTTGACCCCATGGTGCGCTTACGTGTCGATCATTCACAAGCGCATTTTGGGACGATTTTGGCCCATTTCTTGCATTATTACTTAGTTTTGGGGTCCCGGAGTGATTTCCACGATTGACGAACTCCACGGTGCGTTTAAGTGTCGGTCATAAACACTCACAATTTTGGCCAATTCTCGTCCGTTTCATGCACTATTACTCACCGTTTGGGCGTCCCGGAGAGATTTCCACGATTGACAATCCCCGGAGTGCGTTTGCGTGTCTGTCGTCAACACTCACAGTTTTGGCCAATTCTGACGCGATTCGTGGGCTATTATTCACCATTTAGGGGTCCCGAAGCGATTTCCATAGTTGTTGAACCCCAAGGTGCGTTTAGGTGTCGGTCATCAACACTCACTATTTTGGGGCCCCGGTGTGATTTCCACGATTAACAATCCCCGGGGTGCGTTTACTTGTCGGTCATCAATACTAGTAGTTTACGCCAATTCTGGCCCGTTTCGTGGACAATTACTCACTATTTTGGGGTCCCGGAATGATTTCCACGATTAACGAACCCCCGGGTGCGCTTACGTGTCAGTTATGAACACTCACCGTTTTCTGGGCCTGAAGTGATTTCCATAGTTGTTGAACCCCAAGGCGCACTTACGTGTTAGTCATCAACACTCACAGTTTTTGCTGATTCTGGCCTCTTTCATGGACTATTACTCACTGTTTTGGGGCCCCGGAGTGATTTCCACGGTTAACGATCCGCGGGATGCATTTACGTATCGGTCATCAACACTCGCAGTTTTGGCCGATCCTGGCCCGTTTCTTGGACTATTACTCTATTTTTGGGTCCAAGCGTGATTTCCACGATTTACGAACCCCGTGGTGCGTTTACATGTCGGTCAATGACACTCACAATTTTGGCCAATTTCTGGTCCGTTTCGTGTACTATTACTCACCGTTTTGGCGTCCCAGAGCGATTTCCATGATTTACAATCCCCGGGGTGCGTTTGCGTCTCTGTCGTCAACACTCACTGTTTTGGCCAATTCTGACGCGATTCGTGGACTATTACTCATCATTTAGGGGTCCCGAAGCGATTCCATAGTGGTTGAACCCTAAGGTTCGTTTACGTGTCGGTCATCAACACTCACTGTTTTGGCCGAATCTGGCCCGTTTCATGGACTATTACTCACCGTTTTGGGGCCCCAAAGTGATTTCCACGGTTGTTTGACCCCATGGTGCGCTTACGTGTCGATCATCAACAAGCGCATTTTGGGACGATTTTGGCCCATTTCTTGCATTATTACTTAGTTTTGGGGTCCTGGAGTGATTTCCACGATTGACGAACTCCGGGGTGCGTTTACGTGTCGGTCATAAACACTCACAATTTTGTCCAATTCTCGTCCGTTTCATGCACTATTACTCACCGTTTGGGTGTCCCAGAGAGATTTCCACGATTGACAATCCCCGGAGTGCGTTTGCGTGTCTGTCGTCAACACTCACAGTTTTGGCCAATTCTGACGCGATTCGTGGGCTATTATTCACCATTTAGGGGTCCCGAAGCAATTTCCATAGTTGTTGAACCCCAAGGTGTGTTTAGGTGTCGGTCATCAACACTCACTGTTTTGGGGCCCCGGTGTGATTTCCATGATTAACAATCCCCAGGGTGCGTTTACATGTCGGTCATCAATACTAGTAGTTTTGGCCAATTCTGGCCCGTTTCGTGGACAATTACTCACTGTTTTGGGGCCCCGAAATGATTTCCACGATAAACGAACCCCTGGGTGGGCTTACGTCTCGATTATGAACAATCACAGTTTTGGCCAATTCTAACTCGTTTTGTGGACTTTTAGTCACCGTTTTCTGGGCCTGAAGTTATTTCCTTAGTTGTTGAACCCCAAGGCGCACTTACGTGTTAGTCATCAACACTCACAGTTTTGGCTGATTCTGGCCTGTTTCATGGACTATTACTCACAAATTTGGGGCCCTGGAGTGATTTCCACGGTTAACGAACCGCAGGGTGCATTTACGTGTCGGTCATCAACACTCGCAGTTTTGGCCCATTCTGGCCCGTTTCTTGGACTATTACTCTGTTTTTTGGTCCAAGCATGATTTCCATGATTTACGAACCCCGTGGTGCGTTTACGTGTCGGTCAATGACACTCACAATTTTGGCCAATTTCTGGTCCGTTTTGTGTACTATTACTCACCGTTTTGGCGTCCCAGAGCGATTTCCGTTATTTACAATCCCGGGGTGCGTTTGCGTCTCTGTCGTCAACACTCACAGTTTTGGCCAATTCTGATGCGATTCGTGGACTATTACTCATCATTTAGGGGTCCCGAAGCGATTCCATAGTGGTTGAACCCTAAGGTCCGTTTACGTGTCGGTCATCAACACTCACTGTTTTGGGCGAATCTGGCCCGTTTCATGGACTATTACTCACCGTTTTCGGGCCCCAAAGTGATTTCCACGGTTGTTTGACCCCATGGTGCGCTTACGTGTCGATCATTCACAAGCGCATTTTGGGACGATTTTGGCCCATTTCTTGCATTATTACTTAGTTTTGGGGTCCCGGAGTGATTTCCACGATTGACGAACTCCACGGTGCGTTTAAGTGTCGGTCATAAACACTCACAATTTTGGCCAATTCTCGTCCGTTTCATGCACTATTACTCACCGTTTGGGCGTCCCGGAGAGATTTCCACGATTGACAATCCCCGGAGTGCGTTTGCGTGTCTGTCGTCAACACTCACAGTTTTGGCCAATTCTGACGCGATTCGTGGGCTATTATTCACCATTTAGGGGTCCCGAAGCGATTTCCATAGTTGTTGAACCCCAAGGTGCGTTTAGGTGTCGGTCATCAACACTCACTATTTTGGGGCCCCGGTGTGATTTCCACGATTAACAATCCCCGGGGTGCGTTTACTTGTCGGTCATCAATACTAGTAGTTTACGCCAATTCTGGCCCGTTTCGTGGACAATTACTCACTATTTTGGGGTCCCGGAATGATTTCCACGATTAACGAACCCCCGGGTGCGCTTACGTGTCAGTTATGAACACTCACCGTTTTCTGGGCCTGAAGTGATTTCCATAGTTGTTGAACCCCAAGGCGCACTTACGTGTTAGTCATCAACACTCACAGTTTTTGCTGATTCTGGCCTCTTTCATGGACTATTACTCACTGTTTTGGGGCCCCGGAGTGATTTCCACGGTTAACGATCCGCGGGATGCATTTACGTATCGGTCATCAACACTCGCAGTTTTGGCCGATCCTGGCCCGTTTCTTGGACTATTACTCTATTTTTGGGTCCAAGCGTGATTTCCACGATTTACGAACCCCGTGGTGCGTTTACATGTCGGTCAATGACACTCACAATTTTGGCCAATTTCTGGTCCGTTTCGTGTACTATTACTCACCGTTTTGGCGTCCCAGAGCGATTTCCATGATTTACAATCCCCGGGGTGCGTTTGCGTCTCTGTCGTCAACACTCACTGTTTTGGCCAATTCTGACGCGATTCGTGGACTATTACTCATCATTTAGGGGTCCCGAAGCGATTCCATAGTGGTTGAACCCTAAGGTTCGTTTACGTGTCGGTCATCAACACTCACTGTTTTGGCCGAATCTGGCCCGTTTCATGGACTATTACTCACCGTTTTGGGGCCCCAAAGTGATTTCCACGGTTGTTTGACCCCATGGTGCGCTTACGTGTCGATCATCAACAAGCGCATTTTGGGACGATTTTGGCCCATTTCTTGCATTATTACTTAGTTTTGGGGTCCTGGAGTGATTTCCACGATTGACGAACTCCGGGGTGCGTTTACGTGTCGGTCATAAACACTCACAATTTTGTCCAATTCTCGTCCGTTTCATGCACTATTACTCACCATTTGGGTGTCCCAGAGAGATTTCCACGATTGACAATCCCCGGAGTGCGTTTGCGTGTCTGTCGTCAACACTCACAGTTTTGGCCAATTCTGACGCGATTCGTGGGCTATTATTCACCATTTAGGGGTCCCGAAGCAATTTCCATAGTTGTTGAACCCCAAGGTGTGTTTAGGTGTCGGTCATCAACACTCACTGTTTTGGGGCCCCGGTGTGATTTCCATGATTAACAATCCCCAGGGTGCGTTTACATGTCGGTCATCAATACCAGTAGTTTTGGCCAATTCTGGCCCGTTTCGTGGACAATTACTCACTGTTTTGGGGCCCCGAAATGATTTCCACGATAAACGAACCCCTGGGTGGGCTTACGTCTCGATTATGAACAATCACAGTTTTGGCCAATTCTAACTCGTTTTGTGGACTTTTAGTCACCGTTTTCTGGGCCTGAAGTTATTTCCTTAGTTGTTGAACCCCAAGGCGCACTTACGTGTTAGTCATCAACACTCACAGTTTTGGCTGATTCTGGCCTGTTTCATGGACTATTACTCACAAATTTGGGGCCCTGGAGTGATTTCCACGGTTAACGAACCGCAGGGTGCATTTACGTGTCGGTCATCAACACTCGCAGTTTTGGCCCATTCTGGCCCGTTTCTTGGACTATTACTCTGTTTTTTGGTCCAAGCATGATTTCCATGATTTACGAACCCCGTGGTGCGTTTACGTGTCGGTCAATGACACTCACAATTTTGGCCAATTTCTGGTCCGTTTTGTGTACTATTACTCACCGTTTTGGCGTCCCAGAGCGATTTCCGTTATTTACAATCCCGGGGTGCGTTTGCGTCTCTGTCGTCAACACTCACAGTTTTGGCCAATTCTGATGCGATTCGTGGACTATTACTCATCATTTAGGGGTCCCGAAGCGATTCCATAGTGGTTGAACCCTAAGGTCCGTTTACGTGTCGGTCATCAACACTCACTGTTTTGGGCGAATCTGGCCCGTTTCATGGACTATTACTCACCGTTTTCGGGCCCCAAAGTGATTTCCACGGTTGTTTGACCCCATGGTGCGCTTACGTGTCGATCATTCACAAGCGCATTTTGGGACGATTTTGGCCCATTTCTTGCATTATTACTTAGTTTTGGGGTCCCGGAGTGATTTCCACGATTGACGAACTCCACGGTGCGTTTAAGTGTCGGTCATAAACACTCACAATTTTGGCCAATTCTCGTCCGTTTCATGCACTATTACTCACCGTTTGGGCGTCCCGGAGAGATTTCCACGATTGACAATCCCCGGAGTGCGTTTGCGTGTCTGTCGTCAACACTCATAGTTTTGGCCAATTCTGACGCGATTCGTGGGCTATTATTCACCATTTAGGGGTCCCGAAGCGATTTCCATAGTTGTTGAACCCCAAGGTGCGTTTAGGTGTCGGTCATCAACACTCACTGTTTTGGGGCCCTGGTGTGATTTCCACGATTAACAATCCCCGGGGTGCGTTTACTTGTCGGTCATCAATACTAGTAGTTTACGCCAATTCTGGCCCGTTTCGTGGACAATTACTCACTATTTTGGGGTCCCGGAATGATTTCCACGATTAACGAACCCCCGGGTGCGCTTACGTGTCAGTTATGAACACTCACCGTTTTCTGGGCCTGAAGTGATTTCCATAGTTGTTGAACCCCAAGGCGCACATACGTGTTAGTCATCAACACTCACAGTTTTTGCTGATTCTGGCCTCTTTCATGGACTATTACTCACTGTTTTGGGGCCCCGGAGTGATTTCCACGGTTAACGATCCGCGGGATGCATTTACGTATCGGTCATCAACACTCGCAGTTTTGGCCGATCCTGGCCCGTTTCTTGGACTATTACTCTATTTTTGGGTCCAAGCGTGATTTCCACGATTTACGAACCCCGTGGTGCGTTTACATGTCGGTCAATGACACTCACAATTTTGGCCAATTTCTGGTCCGTTTCGTGTACTATTACTCACCGTTTTGGCGTCCCAGAGCGATTTCCATGATTTACAATCCCCGGGGTGCGTTTGCGTCTCTGTCGTCAACACTCACTGTTTTGGCCAATTCTGACGCGATTCGTGGACTATTACTCATCATTTAGGGGTCCCGAAGCGATTCCATAGTGGTTGAACCCTAAGGTCCGTTTACGTGTCGGTCATCAACACTCACTGTTTTGGCCGAATCTGGCCCGTTTCATGGACAATTACTCACCGTTTTGGGGCCCCAAAGTGATTTCCACCGTTGTTTGACCCCATGGTGCGCTTACGTGTCGATCATCAACAAGCGCATTTTGGGACGATTTTGGCCCATTTCTTGCATTATTACTTAGTTTTGGGGTCCTGGAGTGATTTCCACGATTGACGAACTCCGGGGTGCGTTTACGTGTCGGTCATAAACACTCACAATTTTGTCCAATTCTCGTCCGTTTCATGCACTATTACTCACCGTTTGGGCGTCCCAGAGAGATTTCCACGATTGACAATCCCCGGAGTGCGTTTGCGTGTCTGTCGTCAACACTCACAGTTTTGGCCAATTCTGACGCGATTCGTGGGCTATTATTCACCATTTAGGGGTCCCGAAGCAATTTCCATAGTTGTTGAACCCCAAGGTGCGTTTAGGTGTCGGTCATCAACACTCACTGTTTTGGGGCCCCGGTGTGATTTCCATGATTAACAATCCCCAGGGTGCGTTTACATGTCGGTCATCAATACTAGTAGTTTTGGCCAATTCTGGCCCGTTTCGTGGACAATTACTCACTGTTTTGGGGCCCCGAAATGATTTCCACGATAAACGAACCCCTGGGTGGGCTTACGTCTCGATTATGAACAATCACAGTTTTGGCCAATTCTAACTCGTTTTGTGGACTTTTAGTCACCGTTTTCTGGGCCTGAAGTTATTTCCTTAGTTGTTGAACCCCAAGGCGCACTTACGTGTTAGTCATCAACACTCACAGTTTTGGCTGATTCTGGCCTGTTTCATGGACTATTACTCACAAATTTGGGGCCCTGGAGTGATTTCCACGGTTAACGAACCGCAGGGTGCATTTACGTGTCGGTCATCAACACTCGCAGTTTTGGCCCATTCTGGCCCGTTTCTTGGACTATTACTCTGTTTTTTGGTCCAAGCATGATTTCCATGATTTACGAACCCCGTGGTGCGTTTACGTGTCGGTCAATGACACTCACAATTTTGGCCAATTTCTGGTCCGTTTTGTGTACTATTACTCACCGTTTTGGCGTCCCAGAGCGATTTCCGTTATTTACAATCCCGGGGTGCGTTTGCGTCTCTGTCGTCAACACTCACAGTTTTGGCCAATTCTGATGCGATTCGTGGACTATTACTCATCATTTAGGGTTCCCGAAGCGATTCCATAGTGGTTGAACCCTAAGGTCCGTTTACGTGTCGGTCATCAACACTCACTGTTTTGGGCGAATCTGGCCCGTTTCATGGACTATTACTCACCGTTTTCGGGCCCCAAAGTGATTTCCACGGTTGTTTGACCCCATGGTGCGCTTACGTGTCGATCATTCACAAGCGCATTTTGGGACGATTTTGGCCCATTTCTTGCATTATTACTTAGTTTTGGGGTCCCGGAGTGATTTCCACGATTGACGAACTCCACGGTGCGTTTAAGTGTCGGTCATAAACACTCACAATTTTGGCCAATTCTCGTCCGTTTCATGCACTATTACTCACCGTTTGGGCGTCCCGGAAAGATTTCCACGATTGACAATCCCCGGAGTGCGTTTGCATGTCTGTCGTCAACACTCACAGTTTTGGCCAATTCTGACGCGATTCGTGGGCTATTATTCACCATTTAGGGGTCCCGAAGCGATTTCCATAGTTGTTGAACCCCAAGGTGCGTTTAGGTGTCGGTCATCAACACTCACTATTTTGGGGCCCCGGTGTGATTTCCACGATTAACAATCCCCGGGGTGCGTTTACTTGTCGGTCATCAATACTAGTAGTTTACGCCAATTCTGGCCCGTTTCGTGGACAATTACTCACTATTTTGGGGTCCCGGAATGATTTCCACGATTAACGAACCCCCGGGTGCGCTTACGTGTCAGTTATGAACACTCACCGTTTTCTGGGCCTGAAGTGATTTCCATAGTTGTTGAACCCCAAGGCGCACTTACGTGTTAGTCATCAACACTCACAGTTTTTGCTGATTCTGGCCTCTTTCATGGACTATTACTCACTGTTTTGGGGCCCCGGAGTGATTTCCACGGTTAACGATCCGCGGGATGCATTTACGTATCGGTCATCAACACTCGCAGTTTTGGCCGATCCTGGCCCGTTTCTTGGACTATTACTCTATTTTTGGGTCCAAGCGTGATTTCCACGATTTACGAACCCCGTGGTGCGTTTACATGTCGGTCAATGACACTCACAATTTTGGCCAATTTCTGGTCCGTTTCGTGTACTATTACTCACCGTTTTGGCGTCCCAGAGCGATTTCCATGATTTACAATCCCCGGGGTGCGTTTGCGTCTCTGTCGTCAACACTCACTGTTTTGGCCAATTCTGACGCGATTCGTGGACTATTACTCATCATTTAGGGGTCCCGAAGCGATTCCATAGTGGTTGAACCCTAAGGTCCGTTTACGTGTCGGTCATCAACACTCACTGTTTTGGCCGAATCTGGCCCGTTTCATGGACTATTACTCACCGTTTTGGGGCCCCAAAGTGATTTCCACCGTTGTTTGACCCCATGGTGCGCTTACGTGTCGATCATCAACAAGCGCATTTTGGGACGATTTTGGCCCATTTCTTGCATTATTACTTAGTTTTGGGGTCCTGGAGTGATTTCCACGATTGACGAACTCCGGGGTGCGTTTACGTGTCGGTCATAAACACTCACAATTTTGTCCAATTCTCGTCCGTTTCATGCACTATTACTCACCGTTTGGGCGTCCCAGAGAGATTTCCACGATTGACAATCCCCGGAGTGCGTTTGCGTGTCTGTCGTCAACACTCACAGTTTTGGCCAATTCTGACGCGATTCGTGGGCTATTATTCACCATTTAGGGGTCCCGAAGCAATTTCCATAGTTGTTGAACCCCAAGGTGCGTTTAGGTGTCGGTCATCAACACTCACTGTTTTGGGGCCCCGGTGTGATTTCCATGATTAACAATCCCCAGGGTGCGTTTACATGTCGGTCATCAATACTAGTAGTTTTGGCCAATTCTGGCCCGTTTCGTGGACAATTACTCACTGTTTTGGGGCCCCGAAATGATTTCCACGATAAACGAACCCCTGGGTGGGCTTACGTCTCGATTATGAACAATCACAGTTTTGGCCAATTCTAACTCGTTTTGTGGACTTTTAGTCACCGTTTTCTGGGCCTGAAGTTATTTCCTTAGTTGTTGAACCCCAAGGCGCACTTACGTGTTAGTCATCAACACTCACAGTTTTGGCTGATTCTGGCCTGTTTCATGGACTATTACTCACAAATTTGGGGCCCTGGAGTGATTTCCACGGTTAACGAACCGCAGGGTGCATTTACGTGTCGGTCATCAACACTCGCAGTTTTGGCCCATTCTGGCCCGTTTCTTGGACTATTACTCTGTTTTTTGGTCCAAGCATGATTTCCATGATTTACGAACCCCGTGGTGCGTTTACGTGTCGGTCAATGACACTCACAATTTTGGCCAATTTCTGGTCCGTTTTGTGTACTATTACTCACCGTTTTGGCGTCCCAGAGCGATTTCCGTTATTTACAATCCCGGGGTGCGTTTGCGTCTCTGTCGTCAACACTCACAGTTTTGGCCAATTCTGATGCGATTCGTGGACTATTACTCATCATTTAGGGGTCCCGAAGCGATTCCATAGTGGTTGAACCCTAAGGTCCGTTTACGTGTCGGTCATCAACACTCACTGTTTTGGGCGAATCTGGCCCGTTTCATGGACTATTACTCACCGTTTTCGGGCCCCAAAGTGATTTCCACGGTTGTTTGACCCCATGGTGCGCTTACGTGTCGATCATTCACAAGCGCATTTTGGGACGATTTTGGCCCATTTCTTGCATTATTACTTAGTTTTGGGGTCCCGGAGTGATTTCCACGATTGACGAACTCCACGGTGCGTTTAAGTGTCGGTCATAAACACTCACAATTTTGGCCAATTCTCGTCCGTTTCATGCACTATTACTCACCGTTTGGGCGTCCCGGAGAGATTTCCACGATTGACAATCCCCGGAGTGCGTTTGCATGTCTGTCGTCAACACTCACAGTTTTGGCCAATTCTGACGCGATTCGTGGGCTATTATTCACCATTTAGGGGTCCCGAAGCGATTTCCATAGTTGTTGAACCCCAAGGTGCGTTTAGGTGTCGGTCATCAACACTCACTGTTTTGGGGCCCCGGTGTGATTTCCACGATTAACAATCCCCGGGGTGCGTTTACTTGTCGGTCATCAATACTAGTAGTTTACGCCAATTCTGGCCCGTTTCGTGGACAATTACTCACTATTTTGGGGTCCCGGAATGATTTCCACGATTAACGAACCCCCGGGTGCGCTTACGTGTCAGTTATGAACACTCACCGTTTTCTGGGCCTGAAGTGATTTCCATAGTTGTTGAACCCCAAGGCGCACATACGTGTTAGTCATCAACACTCACAGTTTTTGCTGATTCTGGCCTCTTTCATGGACTATTACTCACTGTTTTGGGGCCCCGGAGTGATTTCCACGGTTAACGATCCGCGGGATGCATTTACGTATCGGTCATCAACACTCGCAGTTTTGGCCGATCCTGGCCCGTTTCTTGGACTATTACTCTATTTTTGGGTCCAAGCGTGATTTCCACGATTTACGAACCCCGTGGTGCGTTTACATGTCGGTCAATGACACTCACAATTTTGGCCAATTTCTGGTCCGTTTCGTGTACTATTACTCACCGTTTTGGCGTCCCAGAGCGATTTCCATGATTTACAATCCCCGGGGTGCGTTTGCGTCTCTGTCGTCAACACTCACTGTTTTGGCCAATTCTGACGCGATTCGTGGACTATTACTCATCATTTAGGGGTCCCGAAGCGATTCCATAGTGGTTGAACCCTAAGGTCCGTTTACGTGTCGGTCATCAACACTCACTGTTTTGGCCGAATCTGGCCCGTTTCATGGACTATTACTCACCGTTTTGGGGCCCCAAAGTGATTTCCACCGTTGTTTGACCCCATGGTGCGCTTACGTGTCGATCATCAACAAGCGCATTTTGGGACGATTTTGGCCCATTTCTTGCATTATTACTTAGTTTTGGGGTCCTGGAGTGATTTCCACGATTGACGAACTCCGGGGTGCGTTTACGTGTCGGTCATAAACACTCACAATTTTGTCCAATTCTCGTCCGTTTCATGCACTATTACTCACCGTTTGGGCGTCCCAGAGAGATTTCCACGATTGACAATCCCCGGAGTGCGTTTGCGTGTCTGTCGTCAACACTCACAGTTTTGGCCAATTCTGACGCGATTCGTGGGCTATTATTCACCATTTAGGGGTCCCGAAGCAATTTCCATAGTTGTTGAACCCCAAGGTGCGTTTAGGTGTCGGTCATCAACACTCACTGTTTTGGGGCCCCGGTGTGATTTCCATGATTAACAATCCCCAGGGTGCGTTTACATGTCGGTCATCAATACTAGTAGTTTTGGCCAATTCTGGCCCGTTTCGTGGACAATTACTCACTGTTTTGGGGCCCCGAAATGATTTCCACGATAAACGAACCCCTGGGTGGGCTTACGTCTCGATTATGAACAATCACAGTTTTGGCCAATTCTAACTCGTTTTGTGGACTTTTAGTCACCGTTTTCTGGGCCTGAAGTTATTTCCTTAGTTGTTGAACCCCAAGGCGCACTTACGTGTTAGTCATCAACACTCACAGTTTTGGCTGATTCTGGCCTGTTTCATGGACTATTACTCACAAATTTGGGGCCCTGGAGTGATTTCCACGGTTAACGAACCGCAGGGTGCATTTACGTGTCGGTCATCAACACTCGCAGTTTTGGCCCATTCTGGCCCGTTTCTTGGACTATTACTCTGTTTTTTGGTCCAAGCATGATTTCCATGATTTACGAACCCCGTGGTGCGTTTACGTGTCGGTCAATGACACTCACAATTTTGGCCAATTTCTGGTCCGTTTTG
This sequence comes from Triticum timopheevii, assembly GCA_963921465.1. Classification (NCBI taxonomy): domain Eukaryota; kingdom Viridiplantae; phylum Streptophyta; class Magnoliopsida; order Poales; family Poaceae; genus Triticum; species Triticum timopheevii. The sequence continues at coordinate 2,051,502 of OY997270.1, forward strand.
TGTACTATTACTCACCGTTTTGGCGTCCCAGAGCGATTTCCGTTATTTACAATCCCGGGGTGCGTTTGCGTCTCTGTCGTCAACACTCACAGTTTTGGCCAATTCTGATGCGATTCGTGGACTATTACTCATCATTTAGGGGTCCCGAAGCGATTCCATAGTGGTTGAACCCTAAGGTCCGTTTACGTGTCGGTCATCAACACTCACTGTTTTGGGCGAATCTGGCCCGTTTCATGGACTATTACTCACCGTTTTCGGGCCCCAAAGTGATTTCCATGGTTGTTTGACCCCATGGTGCGCTTACGTGTCGATCATTCACAAGCGCATTTTGGGACGATTTTGGCCCATTTCTTGCATTATTACTTAGTTTTGGGGTCCCGGAGTGATTTCCACGATTGACGAACTCCACGGTGCGTTTAAGTGTCGGTCATAAACACTCACAATTTTGGCCAATTCTCGTCCGTTTCATGCACTATTACTCACCGTTTGGGCGTCCCGGAGAGATTTCCACGATTGACAATCCCCGGAGTGCGTTTGCATGTCTGTCGTCAACACTCACAGTTTTGGCCAATTCTGACGCGATTCGTGGGCTATTATTCACCATTTAGGGGTCCCGAAGCGATTTCCATAGTTGTTGAACCCCAAGGTGCGTTTAGGTGTCGGTCATCAACACTCACTGTTTTGGGGCCCCGGTGTGATTTCCACGATTAACAATCCCCGGGGTGCGTTTACTTGTCGGTCATCAATACTAGTAGTTTACGCCAATTCTGGCCCGTTTCGTGGACAATTACTCACTATTTTGGGGTCCCGGAATGATTTCCACGATTAACGAACCCCCGGGTGCGCTTACGTGTCAGTTATGAACACTCACCGTTTTCTGGGCCTGAAGTGATTTCCATAGTTGTTGAACCCCAAGGCGCACATACGTGTTAGTCATCAACACTCACAGTTTTTGCTGATTCTGGCCTCTTTCATGGACTATTACTCACTGTTTTGGGGCCCCGGAGTGATTTCCACGGTTAACGATCCGCGGGATGCATTTACGTATCGGTCATCAACACTCGCAGTTTTGGCCGATCCTGGCCCGTTTCTTGGACTATTACTCTATTTTTGGGTCCAAGCGTGATTTCCACGATTTACGAACCCCGTGGTGCGTTTACATGTCGGTCAATGACACTCACAATTTTGGCCAATTTCTGGTCCGTTTCGTGTACTATTACTCTCCGTTTTGGCGTCCCAGAGCGATTTCCATGATTTACAATCCCCGGGGTGCGTTTGCGTCTCTGTCGTCAACACTCACTGTTTTGGCCAATTCTGACGCGATTCGTGGACTATTACTCATCATTTAGGGGTCCCGAAGCGATTCCATAGTGGTTGAACCCTAAGGTCCGTTTACGTGTCGGTCATCAACACTCACTGTTTTGGCCGAATCTGGCCCGTTTCATGGACTATTACTCACCGTTTTGGGGCCCCAAAGTGATTTCCACCGTTGTTTGACCCCATGGTGCGCTTACGTGTCGATCATCAACAAGCGCATTTTGGGACGATTTTGGCCCATTTCTTGCATTATTACTTAGTTTTGGGGTCCTGGAGTGATTTCCACGATTGACGAACTCCGGGGTGCGTTTACGTGTCGGTCATAAACACTCACAATTTTGTCCAATTCTCGTCCGTTTCATGCACTATTACTCACCGTTTGGGTGTCCCAGAGAGATTTCCACGATTGACAATCCCCGGAGTGCGTTTGCGTGTCTGTCGTCAACACTCACAGTTTTGGCCAATTCTGACGCGATTCGTGGGCTATTATTCACCATTTAGGGGTCCCGAAGCAATTTCCATAGTTGTTGAACCCCAAGGTGCGTTTAGGTGTCGGTCATCAACACTCACTGTTTTGGGGCCCCGGTGTGATTTCCATGATTAACAATCCCCAGGGTGCGTTTACATGTCGGTCATCAATACTAGTAGTTTTGGCCAATTCTGGCCCGTTTCGTGGACAATTACTCACTGTTTTGGGGCCCCGAAATGATTTCCACGATAAACGAACCCCTGGGTGGGCTTACGTCTCGATTATGAACAATCACAGTTTTGGCCAATTCTAACTCGTTTTGTGGACTTTTAGTCACCGTTTTCTGGGCCTGAAGTTATTTCCTTAGTTGTTGAACCCCAAGGCGCACTTACGTGTTAGTCATCAACACTCACAGTTTTGGCTGATTCTGGCCTGTTTCATGGACTATTACTCACAAATTTGGGGCCCTGGAGTGATTTCCACGGTTAACGAACCGCAGGGTGCATTTACGTGTCGGTCATCAACACTCGCAGTTTTGGCCCATTCTGGCCCGTTTCTTGGACTATTACTCTGTTTTTTGGTCCAAGCATGATTTCCATGATTTACGAACCCCGTGGTGCGTTTACGTGTCGGTCAATGACACTCACAATTTTGGCCAATTTCTGGTCCGTTTTGTGTACTATTACTCACCGTTTTGGCGTCCCAGAGCGATTTCCGTTATTTACAATCCCGGGGTGCGTTTGCGTCTCTGTCGTCAACACTCACAGTTTTGGCCAATTCTGATGCGATTCGTGGACTATTACTCATCATTTAGGGGTCCCGAAGCGATTCCATAGTGGTTGAACCCTAAGGTCCGTTTACGTGTCGGTCATCAACACTCACTGTTTTGGGCGAATCTGGCCCGTTTCATGGACTATTACTCACCGTTTTCGGGCCCCAAAGTGATTTCCACGGTTGTTTGACCCCATGGTGCGCTTACGTGTCGATCATCAACAAGCGCATTTTGGGACGATTTTGGCCCATTTCTTGCATTATTACTTAGTTTTGGGGTCCTGGAGTGATTTCCACGATTGACGAACTCCGGGGTGCGTTTACGTGTCGGTCATAAACACTCACAATTTTGTCCAATTCTCGTCCGTTTCATGCACTATTACTCACCGTTTGGGTGTCCCAGAGAGATTTCCACGATTGACAATCCCCGGAGTGCGTTTGCGTGTCTGTCGTCAACACTCACAGTTTTGGCCAATTCTGACGCGATTCGTGGGCTATTATTCACCATTTAGGGGTCCCGAAGCAATTTCCATAGTTGTTGAACCCCAAGGTGCGTTTAGGTGTCGGTCATCAACACTCACTGTTTTGGGGCCCCGGTGTGATTTCCATGATTAACAATCCCCAGGGTGCGTTTACATGTCGGTCATCAATACTAGTAGTTTTGGCCAATTCTGGCCCGTTTCGTGGACAATTACTCACTGTTTTGGGGCCCCGAAATGATTTCCACGATAAACGAACCCCTGGGTGGGCTTACGTCTCGATTATGAACAATCACAGTTTTGGCCAATTCTAACTCGTTTTGTGGACTTTTAGTCACCGTTTTCTGGGCCTGAAGTTATTTCCTTAGTTGTTGAACCCCAAGGCGCACTTACGTGTTAGTCATCAACACTCACAGTTTTGGCTGATTCTGGCCTGTTTCATGGACTATTACTCACAAATTTGGGGCCCTGGAGTGATTTCCACGGTTAACGAACCGCAGGGTGCATTTACGTGTCGGTCATCAACACTCGCAGTTTTGGCCCATTCTGGCCCGTTTCTTGGACTATTACTCTGTTTTTTGGTCCAAGCATGATTTCCATGATTTACGAACCCCGTGGTGCGTTTACGTGTCGGTCAATGACACTCACAATTTTGGCCAATTTCTGGTCCGTTTTGTGTACTATTACTCACCGTTTTGGCGTCCCAGAGCGATTTCCGTTATTTACAATCCCGGGGTGCGTTTGCGTCTCTGTCGTCAACACTCACAGTTTTGGCCAATTCTGATGCGATTCGTGGACTATTACTCATCATTTAGGGGTCCCGAAGCGATTCCATAGTGGTTGAACCCTAAGGTCCGTTTACGTGTCGGTCATCAACACTCACTGTTTTGGGCGAATCTGGCCCGTTTCATGGACTATTACTCACCGTTTTCGGGCCCCAAAGTGATTTCCACGGTTGTTTGACCCCATGGTGCGCTTACGTGTCGATCATTCACAAGCGCATTTTGGGACGATTTTGGCCCATTTCTTGCATTATTACTTAGTTTTGGGGTCCCGGAGTGATTTCCACGATTGACGAACTCCACGGTGCGTTTAAGTGTCGGTCATAAACACTCACAATTTTGGCCAATTCTCGTCCGTTTCATGCACTATTACTCACCGTTTGGGCGTCCCGGAGAGATTTCCACGATTGACAATCCCCGGAGTGCGTTTGCATGTCTGTCGTCAACACTCACAGTTTTGGCCAATTCTGACGCGATTCGTGGGCTATTATTCACCATTTAGGGGTCCCGAAGCGATTTCCATAGTTGTTGAACCCCAAGGTGCGTTTAGGTGTCGGTCATCAACACTCACTGTTTTGGGGCCCCGGTGTGATTTCCACGATTAACAATCCCCGGGGTGCGTTTACTTGTCGGTCATCAATACTAGTAGTTTACGCCAATTCTGGCCCGTTTCGTGGACAATTACTCACTATTTTGGGGTCCCGGAATGATTTCCACGATTAACGAACCCCCGGGTGCGCTTACGTGTCAGTTATGAACACTCACCGTTTTCTGGGCCTGAAGTGATTTCCATAGTTGTTGAACCCCAAGGCGCACATACGTGTTAGTCATCAACACTCACAGTTTTTGCTGATTCTGGCCTCTTTCATGGACTATTACTCACTGTTTGGGGCCCCGGAGTGATTTCCACGGTTAACGATCCGCGGGATGCATTTACGTATCGGTCATCAACACTCGCAGTTTTGGCCGATCCTGGCCCGTTTCTTGGACTATTACTCTATTTTTGGGTCCAAGCGTGATTTCCACGATTTACGAACCCCGTGGTGCGTTTACATGTCGGTCAATGACACTCACAATTTTGGCCAATTTCTGGTCCGTTTCGTGTACTATTACTCACCGTTTTGGCGTCCCAGAGCGATTTCCATGATTTACAATCCCCGGGGTGCGTTTGCGTCTCTGTCGTCAACACTCACTGTTTTGGCCAATTCTGACGCGATTCGTGGACTATTACTCATCATTTAGGGGTCCCGAAGCGATTCCATAGTGGTTGAACCCTAAGGTCCGTTTACGTGTCGGTCATCAACACTCACTGTTTTGGCCGAATCTGGCCCGTTTCATGGACTATTACTCACCGTTTTGCGGCCCCAAAGTGATTTCCACCGTTGTTTGACCCCATGGTGCGCTTACGTGTCGATCATCAACAAGCGCATTTTGGGACGATTTTGGCCCATTTCTTGCATTATTACTTAGTTTTGGGGTCCTGGAGTGATTTCCACGATTGACGAACTCCGGGGTGCGTTTACGTGTCGGTCATAAACACTCACAATTTTGTCCAATTCTCGTCCGTTTCATGCACTATTACTCACCGTTTGGGTGTCCCAGAGAGATTTCCACGATTGACAATCCCCGGAGTGCGTTTGCGTGTCTGTCGTCAACACTCACAGTTTTGGCCAATTCTGACGCGATTCGTGGGCTATTATTCACCATTTAGGGGTCCCGAAGCAATTTCCATAGTTGTTGAACCCCAAGGTGCGTTTAGGTGTCGGTCATCAACACTCACTGTTTTGGGGCCCCGGTGTGATTTCCATGATTAACAATCCCCAGGGTGCGTTTACATGTCGGTCATCAATACTAGTAGTTTTGGCCAATTCTGGCCCGTTTCGTGGACAATTACTCACTGTTTTGGGGCCCCGAAATGATTTCCACGATAAACGAACCCATGGGTGGGCTTACGTCTCGATTATGAACAATCACAGTTTTGGCCAATTCTAACTCGTTTTGTGGACTTTTAGTCACCGTTTTCTGGGCCTGAAGTTATTTCCTTAGTTGTTGAACCCCAAGGCGCACTTACGTGTTAGTCATCAACACTCACAGTTTTGGCTGATTCTGGCCTGTTTCATGGACTATTACTCACAAATTTGGGGCCCTGGAGTGATTTCCACGGTTAACGAACCGCAGGGTGCATTTACGTGTCGGTCATCAACACTCGCAGTTTTGGCCCATTCTGGCCCGTTTCTTGGACTATTACTCTGTTTTTTGGTCCAAGCATGATTTCCATGATTTACGAACCCCGTGGTGCGTTTACGTGTCGGTCAATGACACTCACAATTTTGGCCAATTTCTGGTCCGTTTTGTGTACTATTACTCACCGTTTTGGCGTCCCAGAGCGATTTCCGTTATTTACAATCCCGGGGTGCGTTTGCGTCTCTGTCGTCAACACTCACAGTTTTGGCCAATTCTGATGCGATTCGTGGACTATTACTCATCATTTAGGGGTCCCGAAGCGATTCCATAGTGGTTGAACCCTAAGGTCCGTTTACGTGTCGGTCATCAACACTCACTGTTTTGGGCGAATCTGGCCCATTTCATGGACTATTACTCACCGTTTTCGGGCCCCAAAGTGATTTCCACGGTTGTTTGACCCCATGGTGCGCTTACGTGTCGATCATTCACAAGCGCATTTTGGGACGATTTTGGCCCATTTCTTGCATTATTACTTAGTTTTGGGGTCCCGGAGTGATTTCCACGATTGACGAACTCCACGGTGCGTTTAAGTGTCGGTCATAAACACTCACAATTTTGGCCAATTCTCGTCCGTTTCATGCACTATTACTCACCGTTTGGGCGTCCCGGAGAGATTTCCACGATTGACAATCCCCGGAGTGCGTTTGCATGTCTGTCGTCAACACTCACAGTTTTGGCCAATTCTGACGCGATTCGTGGGCTATTATTCACCATTTAGGGGTCCCGAAGCGATTTCCATAGTTGTTGAACCCCAAGGTGCGTTTAGGTGTCGGTCATCAACACTCACTATTTTGGGGCCCCGGTGTGATTTCCACGATTAACAATCCCCGGGGTGCGTTTACTTGTCGGTCATCAATACTAGTAGTTTACGCCAATTCTGGCCCGTTTCGTGGACAATTACTCACTATTTTGGGGTCCCGGAATGATTTCCACGATTAACGAACCCCCGGGTGCGCTTACGTGTCAGTTATGAACACTCACCGTTTTCTGGGCCTGAAGTGATTTCCATAGTTGTTGAACCCCAAGGCGCACTTACGTGTTAGTCATCAACACTCACAGTTTTTGCTGATTCTGGCCTCTTTCATGGACTATTACTCACTGTTTTGGGGCCCCGGAGTGATTTCCACGGTTAACGATCCGCGGGATGCATTTACGTATCGGTCATCAACACTCGCAGTTTTGGCCGATCCTGGCCCGTTTCTTGGACTATTACTCTATTTTTGGGTCCAAGCGTGATTTCCACGATTTACGAACCCCGTGGTGCGTTTACATGTCGGTCAATGACACTCACAATTTTGGCCAATTTCTGGTCCGTTTCGTGTACTATTACTCACCGTTTTGGCGTCCCAGAGCGATTTCCATGATTTACAATCCCCGGGGTGCGTTTGCGTCTCTGTCGTCAACACTCACTGTTTTGGCCAATTCTGACGCGATTCGTGGACTATTACTCATCATTTAGGGGTCCCGAAGCGATTCCATAGTGGTTGAACCCTAAGGTCCGTTTACGTGTCGGTCATCAACACTCACTGTTTTGGCCGAATCTGGCCCGTTTCATGGACTATTACTCACCGTTTTGGGGCCCCAAAGTGATTTCCACCGTTGTTTGACCCCATGGTGCGCTTACGTGTCGATCATCAACAAGCGCATTTTGGGACGATTTTGGCCCATTTCTTGCATTATTACTTAGTTTTGGGGTCCTGGAGTGATTTCCACGATTGACGAACTCCGGGGTGCGTTTACGTGTCGGTCATAAACACTCACAATTTTGTCCAATTCTCGTCCGTTTCATGCACTATTACTCACCGTTTGGGCGTCCCAGAGAGATTTCCACGATTGACAATCCCCGGAGTGCGTTTGCGTGTCTGTCGTCAACACTCACAGTTTTGGCCAATTCTGACGCGATTCGTGGGCTATTATTCACCATTTAGGGGTCCCGAAGCAATTTCCATAGTTGTTGAACCCCAAGGTGCGTTTAGGTGTCGGTCATCAACACTCACTGTTTTGGGGCCCCGGTGTGATTTCCATGATTAACAATCCCCAGGGTGCGTTTACATGTCGGTCATCAATACTAGTAGTTTTGGCCAATTCTGGCCCGTTTCGTGGACAATTACTCACTGTTTTGGGGCCCCGAAATGATTTCCACGATAAACGAACCCCTGGGTGGGCTTACGTCTCGATTATGAACAATCACAGTTTTGGCCAATTCTAACTCGTTTTGTGGACTTTTAGTCACCGTTTTCTGGGCCTGAAGTTATTTCCTTAGTTGTTGAACCCCAAGGCGCACTTACGTGTTAGTCATCAACACTCACAGTTTTGGCTGATTCTGGCCTGTTTCATGGACTATTACTCACAAATTTGGGGCCCTGGAGTGATTTCCACGGTTAACGAACCGCAGGGTGCATTTACGTGTCGGTCATCAACACTCGCAGTTTTGGCCCATTCTGGCCCGTTTCTTGGACTATTACTCTGTTTTTTGGTCCAAGCATGATTTCCATGATTTACGAACCCCGTGGTGCGTTTACGTGTCGGTCAATGACACTCACAATTTTGGCCAATTTCTGGTCCGTTTTGTGTACTATTACTCACCGTTTTGGCGTCCCAGAGCGATTTCCGTTATTTACAATCCCGGGGTGCGTTTGCGTCTCTGTCGTCAACACTCACAGTTTTGGCCAATTCTGATGCGATTCGTGGACTATTACTCATCATTTAGGGGTCCCGAAGCGATTCCATAGTGGTTGAACCCTAAGGTCCGTTTACGTGTCGGTCATCAACACTCACTGTTTTGGGCGAATCTGGCCCGTTTCATGGACTATTACTCACCGTTTTCGGGCCCCAAAGTGATTTCCACGGTTGTTTGACCCCATGGTGCGCTTACGTGTCGATCATTCACAAGCGCATTTTGGGACGATTTTGGCCCATTTCTTGCATTATTACTTAGTTTTGGGGTCCCGGAGTGATTTCCACGATTGACGAACTCCACGGTGCGTTTAAGTGTCGGTCATAAACACTCACAATTTTGGCCAATTCTCGTCCGTTTCATGCACTATTACTCACCGTTTGGGCGTCCCGGAGAGATTTCCACGATTGACAATCCCCGGAGTGCGTTTGCATGTCTGTCGTCAACACTCACAGTTTTGGCCAATTCTGACGCGATTCGTGGGCTATTATTCACCATTTAGGGGTCCCGAAGCGATTTCCATAGTTGTTGAACCCCAAGGTGCGTTTAGGTGTCGGTCATCAACACTCACTATTTTGGGGCCCCGGTGTGATTTCCACGATTAACAATCCCCGGGGTGCGTTTACTTGTCGGTCATCAATACTAGTAGTTTACGCCAATTCTGGCCCGTTTCGTGGACAATTACTCACTATTTTGGGGTCCCGGAATGATTTCCACGATTAACGAACCCCCGGGTGCGCTTACGTGTCAGTTATGAACACTCACCGTTTTCTGGGCCTGAAGTGATTTCCATAGTTGTTGAACCCCAAGGCGCACTTACGTGTTAGTCATCAACACTCACAGTTTTTGCTGATTCTGGCCTCTTTCATGGACTATTACTCACTGTTTTGGGGCCCCGGAGTGATTTCCACGGTTAACGATCCGCGGGATGCATTTACGTATCGGTCATCAACACTCGCAGTTTTGGCCGATCCTGGCCCGTTTCTTGGACTATTACTCTATTTTTGGGTCCAAGCGTGATTTCCACGATTTACGAACCCCGTGGTGCGTTTACATGTCGGTCAATGACACTCACAATTTTGGCCAATTTCTGGTCCGTTTCGTGTACTATTACTCACCGTTTTGGCGTCCCAGAGCGATTTCCATGATTTACAATCCCCGGGGTGCGTTTGCGTCTCTGTCGTCAACACTCACTGTTTTGGCCAATTCTGACGCGATTCGTGGACTATTACTCATCATTTAGGGGTCCCGAAGCGATTCCATAGTGGTTGAACCCTAAGGTCCGTTTACGTGTCGGTCATCAACACTCACTGTTTTGGCCGAATCTGGCCCGTTTCATGGACTATTACTCACCGTTTTGGGGCCCCAAAGTGATTTCCACCGTTGTTTGACCCCATGGTGCGCTTACGTGTCGATCATCAACAAGCGCATTTTGGGACGATTTTGGCCCATTTCTTGCATTATTACTTAGTTTTGGGGTCCTGGAGTGATTTCCACGATTGACGAACTCCGGGGTGCGTTTACGTGTCGGTCATAAACACTCACAATTTTGTCCAATTCTCGTCCGTTTCATGCACTATTACTCACCGTTTGGGCGTCCCAGAGAGATTTCCACGATTGACAATCCCCGGAGTGCGTTTGCGTGTCTGTCGTCAACACTCACAGTTTTGGCCAATTCTGACGCGATTCGTGGGCTATTATTCACCATTTAGGGGTCCCGAAGCAATTTCCATAGTTGTTGAACCCCAAGGTGCGTTTAGGTGTCGGTCATCAACACTCACTGTTTTGGGGCCCCGGTGTGATTTCCATGATTAACAATCCCCAGGGTGCGTTTACATGTCGGTCATCAATACTAGTAGTTTTGGCCAATTCTGGCCCGTTTCGTGGACAATTACTCACTGTTTTGGGGCCCCGAAATGATTTCCACGATAAACGAACCCCTGGGTGGGCTTACGTCTCGATTATGAACAATCACAGTTTTGGCCAATTCTAACTCGTTTTGTGGACTTTTAGTCACCGTTTTCTGGGCCTGAAGTTATTTCCTTAGTTGTTGAACCCCAAGGCGCACTTACGTGTTAGTCATCAACACTCACAGTTTTGGCTGATTCTGGCCTGTTTCATGGACTATTACTCACAAATTTGGGGCCCTGGAGTGATTTCCACGGTTAACGAACCGCAGGGTGCATTTACGTGTCGGTCATCAACACTCGCAGTTTTGGCCCATTCTGGCCCGTTTCTTGGACTATTACTCTGTTTTTTGGTCCAAGCATGATTTCCATGATTTACGAACCCCGTGGTGCGTTTACGTGTCGGTCAATGACACTCACAATTTTGGCCAATTTCTGGTCCGTTTTGTGTACTATTACTCACCGTTTTGGCGTCCCAGAGCGATTTCCGTTATTTACAATCCCGGGGTGCGTTTGCGTCTCTGTCGTCAACACTCACAGTTTTGGCCAATTCTGATGCGATTCGTGGACTATTACTCATCATTTAGGGGTCCCGAAGCGATTCCATAGTGGTTGAACCCTAAGGTCCGTTTACGTGTCGGTCATCAACACTCACTGTTTTGGGCGAATCTGGCCCGTTTCATGGACTATTACTCACCGTTTTCGGGCCCCAAAGTGATTTCCACGGTTGTTTGACCCCATGGTGCGCTTACGTGTCGATCATTCACAAGCGCATTTTGGGACGATTTTGGCCCATTTCTTGCATTATTACTTAGTTTTGGGGTCCCGGAGTGATTTCCACGATTGACGAACTCCACGGTGCGTTTAAGTGTCGGTCATAAACACTCACAATTTTGGCCAATTCTCGTCCGTTTCATGCACTATTACTCACCGTTTGGGCGTCCCGGAGAGATTTCCACGATTGACAATCCCCGGAGTGCGTTTGCATGTCTGTCGTCAACACTCACAGTTTTGGCCAATTCTGACGCGATTCGTGGGCTATTATTCACCATTTAGGGGTCCCGAAGCGATTTCCATAGTTGTTGAACCCCAAGGTGCGTTTAGGTGTCGGTCATCAACACTCACTATTTTGGGGCCCCGGTGTGATTTCCACGATTAACAATCCCCGGGGTGCGTTTACTTGTCGGTCATCAATACTAGTAGTTTACGCCAATTCTGGCCCGTTTCGTGGACAATTACTCACTATTTTGGGGTCCCGGAATGATTTCCACGATTAACGAACCCCCGGGTGCGCTTACGTGTCAGTTATGAACACTCACCGTTTTCTGGGCCTGAAGTGATTTCCATAGTTGTTGAACCCCAAGGCGCACTTACGTGTTAGTCATCAACACTCACAGTTTTTGCTGATTCTGGCCTCTTTCATGGACTATTACTCACTGTTTTGGGGCCCCGGAGTGATTTCCACGGTTAACGATCCGCGGGATGCATTTACGTATCGGTCATCAACACTCGCAGTTTTGGCCGATCCTGGCCCGTTTCTTGGACTATTACTCTATTTTTGGGTCCAAGCGTGATTTCCACGATTTACGAACCCCGTGGTGCGTTTACATGTCGGTCAATGACACTCACAATTTTGGCCAATTTCTGGTCCGTTTCGTGTACTATTACTCACCGTTTTGGCGTCCCAGAGCGATTTCCATGATTTACAATCCCCGGGGTGCGTTTGCGTCTCTGTCGTCAACACTCACTGTTTTGGCCAATTCTGACGCGATTCGTGGACTATTACTCATCATTTAGGGGTCCCGAAGCGATTCCATAGTGGTTGAACCCTAAGGTCCGTTTACGTGTCGGTCATCAACACTCACTGTTTTGGCCGAATCTGGCCCGTTTCATGGACTATTACTCACCGTTTTGGGGCCCCAAAGTGATTTCCACCGTTGTTTGACCCCATGGTGCGCTTACGTGTCGATCATCAACAAGCGCATTTTGGGACGATTTTGGCCCATTTCTTGCATTATTACTTAGTTTTGGGGTCCTGGAGTGATTTCCACGATTGACGAACTCCGGGGTGCGTTTACGTGTCGGTCATAAACACTCACAATTTTGTCCAATTCTCGTCCGTTTCATGCACTATTACTCACCGTTTGGGCGTCCCAGAGAGATTTCCACGATTGACAATCCCCGGAGTGCGTTTGCGTGTCTGTCGTCAACACTCACAGTTTTGGCCAATTCTGACGCGATTCGTGGGCTATTATTCACCATTTAGGGGTCCCGAAGCAATTTCCATAGTTGTTGAACCCCAAGGTGCGTTTAGGTGTCGGTCATCAACACTCACTGTTTTGGGGCCCCGGTGTGATTTCCATGATTAACAATCCCCAGGGTGCGTTTACATGTCGGTCATCAATACTAGTAGTTTTGGCCAATTCTGGCCCGTTTCGTGGACAATTACTCACTGTTTTGGGGCCCCGAAATGATTTCCACGATAAACGAACCCCTGGGTGGGCTTACGTCTCGATTATGAACAATCACAGTTTTGGCCAATTCTAACTCGTTTTGTGGACTTTTAGTCACCGTTTTCTGGGCCTGAAGTTATTTCCTTAGTTGTTGAACCCCAAGGCGCACTTACGTGTTAGTCATCAACACTCACAGTTTTGGCTGATTCTGGCCTGTTTCATGGACTATTACTCACAAATTTGGGGCCCTGGAGTGATTTCCACGGTTAACGAACCGCAGGGTGCATTTACGTGTCGGTCATCAACACTCGCAGTTTTGGCCCATTCTGGCCCGTTTCTTGGACTATTACTCTGTTTTTTGGTCCAAGCATGATTTCCATGATTTACGAACCCCGTGGTGCGTTTACGTGTCGGTCAATGACACTCACAATTTTGGCCAATTTCTGGTCCGTTTTGTGTACTATTACTCACCGTTTTGGCGTCCCAGAGCGATTTCCGTTATTTACAATCCCGGGGTGCGTTTGCGTCTCTGTCGTCAACACTCACAGTTTTGGCCAATTCTGATGCGATTCGTGGACTATTACTCATCATTTAGGGGTCCCGAAGCGATTCCATAGTGGTTGAACCCTAAGGTCCGTTTACGTGTCGGTCATCAACACTCACTGTTTTGGGCGAATCTGGCCCGTTTCATGGACTATTACTCACCGTTTTCGGGCCCCAAAGTGATTTCCACGGTTGTTTGACCCCATGGTGCGCTTACGTGTCGATCATTCACAAGCGCATTTTGGGACGATTTTGGCCCATTTCTTGCATTATTACTTAGTTTTGGGGTCCCGGAGTGATTTCCACGATTGACGAACTCCACGGTGCGTTTAAGTGTCGGTCATAAACACTCACAATTTTGGCCAATTCTCGTCCGTTTCATGCACTATTACTCACCGTTTGGGCGTCCCGGAGAGATTTCCACGATTGACAATCCCCGGAGTGCGTTTGCATGTCTGTCGTCAACACTCACAGTTTTGGCCAATTCTGACGCGATTCGTGGGCTATTATTCACCATTTAGGGGTCCCGAAGCGATTTCCATAGTTGTTGAACCCCAAGGTGCATTTAGGTGTCGGTCATCAACACTCACTATTTTGGGGCCCCGGTGTGATTTCCACGATTAACAATCCCCGGGGTGCGTTTACTTGTCGGTCATCAATACTAGTAGTTTACGCCAATTCTGGCCCGTTTCGTGGACAATTACTCACTATTTTGGGGTCCCGGAATGATTTCCACGATTAACGAACCCCCGGGTGCGCTTACGTGTCAGTTATGAACACTCACCGTTTTCTGGGCCTGAAGTGATTTCCATAGTTGTTGAACCCCAAGGCGCACTTACGTGTTAGTCATCAACACTCACAGTTTTTGCTGATTCTGGCCTCTTTCATGGACTATTACTCACTGTTTTGGGGCCCCGGAGTGATTTCCACGGTTAACGATCCGCGGGATGCATTTACGTATCGGTCATCAACACTCGCAGTTTTGGCCGATCCTGGCCCGTTTCTTGGACTATTACTCTATTTTTGGGTCCAAGCGTGATTTCCACGATTTACGAACCCCGTGGTGCGTTTACATGTCGGTCAATGACACTCACAATTTTGGCCAATTTCTGGTCCGTTTCGTGTACTATTACTCACCGTTTTGGCGTCCCAGAGCGATTTCCATGATTTACAATCCCCGGGGTGCGTTTGCGTCTCTGTCGTCAACACTCACTGTTTTGGCCAATTCTGACGCGATTCGTGGACTATTACTCATCATTTAGGGGTCCCGAAGCGATTCCATAGTGGTTGAACCCTAAGGTCCGTTTACGTGTCGGTCATCAACACTCACTGTTTTGGCCGAATCTGGCCCGTTTCATGGACTATTACTCACCGTTTTGGGGCCCCAAAGTGATTTCCACGGTTGTTTGACCCCATGGTGCGCTTACGTGTCGATCATCAACAAGCGCATTTTGGGACGATTTTGGCCCATTTCTTGCATTATTACTTAGTTTTGGGGTCCTGGAGTGATTTCCACGATTGACGAACTCCGGGGTGCGTTTACGTGTCGGTCATAAACACTCACAATTTTGTCCAATTCTCGTCCGTTTCATGCACTATTACTCACCGTTTGGGTGTCCCAGAGAGATTTCCACGATTGACAATCCCCGGAGTGCGTTTGCGTGTCTGTCGTCAACACTCACAGTTTTGGCCAATTCTGACGCGATTCGTGGGCTATTATTCACCATTTAGGGGTCCCGAAGCAATTTCCATAGTTGTTGAACCCCAAGGTGTGTTTAGGTGTCGGTCATCAACACTCACTGTTTTGGGGCCCCGGTGTGATTTCCATGATTAACAATCCCCAGGGTGCGTTTACATGTCGGTCATCAATACTAGTAGTTTTGGCCAATTCTGGCCCGTTTCGTGGACAATTACTCACTGTTTTGGGGCCCCGAAATGATTTCCACGATAAACGAACCCCTGGGTGGGCTTACGTCTCGATTATGAACAATCACAGTTTTGGCCAATTCTAACTCGTTTTGTGGACTTTTAGTCACCGTTTTCTGGGCCTGAAGTTATTTCCTTAGTTGTTGAACCCCAAGGCGCACTTACGTGTTAGTCATCAACACTCACAGTTTTGGCTGATTCTGGCCTGTTTCATGGACTATTACTCACAAATTTGGGGCCCTGGAGTGATTTCCACGGTTAACGAACCGCAGGGTGCATTTACGTGTCGGTCATCAACACTCGCAGTTTTGGCCCATTCTGGCCCGTTTCTTGGACTATTACTCTGTTTTTTGGTCCAAGCATGATTTCCATGATTTACGAACCCCGTGGTGCGTTTACGTGTCGGTCAATGACACTCACAATTTTGGCCAATTTCTGGTCCGTTTTGTGTACTATTACTCACCGTTTTGGCGTCCCAGAGCGATTTCCGTTATTTACAATCCCGGGGTGCGTTTGCGTCTCTGTCGTCAACACTCACAGTTTTGGCCAATTCTGATGCGATTCGTGGACTATTACTCATCATTTAGGGGTCCCGAAGCGATTCCATAGTGGTTGAACCCTAAGGTCCGTTTACGTGTCGGTCATCAACACTCACTGTTTTGGGCGAATCTGGCCCGTTTCATGGACTATTACTCACCGTTTTCGGGCCCCAAAGTGATTTCCACGGTTGTTTGACCCCATGGTGCGCTTACGTGTCGATCATTCACAAGCGCATTTTGGGACGATTTTGGCCCATTTCTTGCATTATTACTTAGTTTTGGGGTCCCGGAGTGATTTCCACGATTGACGAACTCCACGGTGCGTTTAAGTGTCGGTCATAAACACTCACAATTTTGGCCAATTCTCGTCCGTTTCATGCACTATTACTCACCGTTTGGGCGTCCCGGAGAGATTTCCACGATTGACAATCCCCGGAGTGCGTTTGCGTGTCTGTCGTCAACACTCACAGTTTTGGCCAATTCTGACGCGATTCGTGGGCTATTATTCACCATTTAGGGGTCCCGAAGCGATTTCCATAGTTGTTGAACCCCAAGGTGCGTTTAGGTGTCGGTCATCAACACTCACTATTTTGGGGCCCCGGTGTGATTTCCACGATTAACAATCCCCGGGGTGCGTTTACTTGTCGGTCATCAATACTAGTAGTTTACGCCAATTCTGGCCCGTTTCGTGGACAATTACTCACTATTTTGGGGTCCCGGAATGATTTCCACGATTAACGAACCCCCGGGTGCGCTTACGTGTCAGTTATGAACACTCACCGTTTTCTGGGCCTGAAGTGATTTCCATAGTTGTTGAACCCCAAGACGCACTTACGTGTTAGTCATCAACACTCACAGTTTTTGCTGATTCTGGCCTCTTTCATGGACTATTACTCACTGTTTTGGGGCCCCGGAGTGATTTCCACGGTTAACGATCCGCGGGATGCATTTACGTATCGGTCATCAACACTCGCAGTTTTGGCCGATCCTGGCCCGTTTCTTGGACTATTACTCTATTTTTGGGTCCAAGCGTGATTTCCACGATTTACGAACCCCGTGGTGCGTTTACATGTCGGTCAATGACACTCACAATTTTGGCCAATTTCTGGTCCGTTTCGTGTACTATTACTCACCGTTTTGGCGTCCCAGAGCGATTTCCATGATTTACAATCCCCGGGGTGCGTTTGCGTCTCTGTCGTCAACACTCACTGTTTTGGCCAATTCTGACGCGATTCGTGGACTATTACTCATCATTTAGGGGTCCCGAAGCGATTCCATAGTGGTTGAACCCTAAGGTCCGTTTACGTGTCGGTCATCAACACTCACTGTTTTGGCCGAATCTGGCCCGTTTCATGGACTATTACTCACCGTTTTGGGGCCCCAAAGTGATTTCCACCGTTGTTTGACCCCATGGTGCGCTTACGTGTCGATCATCAACAAGCGCATTTTGGGACGATTTTGGCCCATTTCTTGCATTATTACTTAGTTTTGGGGTCCTGGAGTGATTTCCACGATTGACGAACTCCGGGGTGCGTTTACGTGTCGGTCATAAACACTCACAATTTTGTCCAATTCTCGTCCGTTTCATGCACTATTACTCACCGTTTGGGCGTCCCAGAGAGATTTCCACGATTGACAATCCCCGGAGTGCGTTTGCGTGTCTGTCGTCAACACTCACAGTTTTGGCCAATTCTGACGCGATTCGTGGGCTATTATTCACCATTTAGGGGTCCCGAAGCAATTTCCATAGTTGTTGAACCCCAAGGTGCGTTTAGGTGTCGGTCATCAACACTCACTGTTTTGGGGCCCCGGTGTGATTTCCATGATTAACAATCCCCAGGGTGCGTTTACATGTCGGTCATCAATACTAGTAGTTTTGGCCAATTCTGGCCCGTTTCGTGGACAATTACTCACTGTTTTGGGGCCCCGAAATGATTTCCACGATAAACGAACCCCTGAGTGGGCTTACGTCTCGATTATGAACAATCACAGTTTTGGCCAATTCTAACTCGTTTTGTGGACTTTTAGTCACCGTTTTCTGGGCCTGAAGTTATTTCCTTAGTTGTTGAACCCCAAGGCGCACTTACGTGTTAGTCATCAACACTCACAGTTTTGGCTGATTCTGGCCTGTTTCATGGACTATTACTCACAAATTTGGGGCCCTGAAGTGATTTCCACGGTTAACGAACCGCAGGGTGCATTTACGTGTCGGTCATCAACACTCGCAGTTTTGGCCCATTCTGGCCCGTTTCTTGGACTATTACTCTGTTTTTTGGTCCAAGCATGATTTCCATGATTTACGAACCCCGTGGTGCGTTTACGTGTCGGTCAATGACACTCACAATTTTGGCCAATTTCTGGTCCGTTTTGTGTACTATTACTCACCGTTTTGGCGTCCCAGAGCGATTTCCGTTATTTACAATCCCGGGGTGCGTTTGCATCTCTGTCGTCAACACTCACAGTTTTGGCCAATTCTGATGCGATTCGTGGACTATTACTCATCATTTAGGGGTCCCGAAGCGATTCCATAGTGGTTGAACCCTAAGGTCCGTTTACGTGTCGGTCATCAACACTCACTGTTTTGGGCGAATCTGGCCCGTTTCATGGACTATTACTCACCGTTTTCGGGCCCCAAAGTGATTTCCACGGTTGTTTGACCCCATGGTGCGCTTACGTGTCGATCATTCACAAGCGCATTTTGGGACGATTTTGGCCCATTTCTTGCATTATTACTTAGTTTTGGGGTCCCGGAGTGATTTCCACGATTGACGAACTCCACGGTGCGTTTAAGTGTCGGTCATAAACACTCACAATTTTGGCCAATTCTCGTCCGTTTCATGCACTATTACTCACCGTTTGGGCGTCCCGGAGAGATTTCCACGATTGACAATCCCCGGAGTGCGTTTGCGTGTCTGTCGTCAACACTCACAGTTTTGGCCAATTCTGACGCGATTCGTGGGCTATTATTCACCATTTAGGGGTCCCGAAGCGATTTCCATAGTTGTTGAACCCCAAGGTGCGTTTAGGTGTCGGTCATCAACACTCACTATTTTGGGGCCCCGGTGTGATTTCCACGATTAACAATCCCCGGGGTGCGTTTACTTGTCGGTCATCAATACTAGTAGTTTACGCCAATTCTGGCCCGTTTCGTGGACAATTACTCACTATTTTGGGGTCCCGGAATGATTTCCACGATTAACGAACCCCCGGGTGCGCTTACGTGTCAGTTATGAACACTCACCGTTTTCTGGGCCTGAAGTGATTTCCATAGTTGTTGAACCCCAAGGCGCACTTACGTGTTAGTCATCAACACTCACAGTTTTTGCTGATTCTGGCCTCTTTCATGGACTATTACTCACTGTTTTGGGGCCCCGGAGTGATTTCCACGGTTAACGATCCGCGGGATGCATTTACGTATCGGTCATCAACACTCGCAGTTTTGGCCGATCCTGGCCCGTTTCTTGGACTATTACTCTATTTTTGGGTCCAAGCGTGATTTCCACGATTTACGAACCCCGTGGTGCGTTTACATGTCGGTCAATGACACTCACAATTTTGGCCAATTTCTGGTCCGTTTCGTGTACTATTACTCACCGTTTTGGCGTCCCAGAGCGATTTCCATGATTTACAATCCCCGGGGTGCGTTTGCGTCTCTGTCGTCAACACTCACTGTTTTGGCCAATTCTGACGCGATTCGTGGACTATTACTCATCATTTAGGGGTCCCGAAGCGATTCCATAGTGGTTGAACCCTAAGGTCCGTTTACGTGTCGGTCATCAACACTCACTGTTTTGGCCGAATCTGGCCCGTTTCATGGACTATTACTCACCGTTTTGGGGCCCCAAAGTGATTTCCACGGTTGTTTGACCCCATGGTGCGCTTACGTGTCGATCATCAACAAGCGCATTTTGGGACGATTTTGGCCCATTTCTTGCATTATTACTTAGTTTTGGGGTCCTGGAGTGATTTCCACGATTGACGAACTCCGGGGTGCGTTTACGTGTCGGTCATAAACACTCACAATTTTGTCCAATTCTCGTCCGTTTCATGCACTATTACTCACCGTTTGGGTGTCCCAGAGAGATTTCCACGATTGACAATCCCCGGAGTGCGTTTGCGTGTCTGTCGTCAACACTCACAGTTTTGGCCAATTCTGACGCGATTCGTGGGCTATTATTCACCATTTAGGGGTCCCGAAGCGATTTCCATAGTTGTTGAACCCCAAGGTGCGTTTAGGTGTCGGTCATCAACACTCACTATTTTGGGGCCCCGGTGTGATTTCCACGATTAACAATCCCCGGGGTGCGTTTACTTGTCGGTCATCAATACTAGTAGTTTACGCCAATTCTGGCCCGTTTCGTGGACAATTACTCACTATTTTGGGGTCCCGGAATGATTTCCACGATTAACGAACCCCCGGGTGCGCTTACGTGTCAGTTATGAACACTCACCGTTTTCTGGGCCTGAAGTGATTTCCATAGTTGTTGAACCCCAAGGCGCACTTACGTGTTAGTCATCAACACTCACAGTTTTTGCTGATTCTGGCCTCTTTCATGGACTATTACTCACTGTTTTGGGGCCCCGGAGTGATTTCCACGGTTAACGATCCGCGGGATGCATTTACGTATCGGTCATCAACACTCGCAGTTTTGGCCGATCCTGGCCCGTTTCTTGGACTATTACTCTATTTTTGGGTCCAAGCGTGATTTCCACGATTTACGAACCCCGTGGTGCGTTTACATGTCGGTCAATGACACTCACAATTTTGGCCAATTTCTGGTCCGTTTCGTGTACTATTACTCACCGTTTTGGCGTCCCAGAGCGATTTCCATGATTTACAATCCCCGGGGTGCGTTTGCGTCTCTGTCGTCAACACTCACTGTTTTGGCCAATTCTGACGCGATTCGTGGACTATTACTCATCATTTAGGGGTCCCGAAGCGATTCCATAGTGGTTGAACCCTAAGGTCCGTTTACGTGTCGGTCATCAACACTCACTGTTTTGGCCGAATCTGGCCCGTTTCATGGACTATTACTCACCGTTTTGGGGCCCCAAAGTGATTTCCACGGTTGTTTGACCCCATGGTGCGCTTACGTGTCGATCATCAACAAGCGCATTTTGGGACGATTTTGGCCCATTTCTTGCATTATTACTTAGTTTTGGGGTCCTGGAGTGATTTCCACGATTGACGAACTCCGGGGTGCGTTTACGTGTCGGTCATAAACACTCACAATTTTGTCCAATTCTCGTCCGTTTCATGCACTATTACTCACCGTTTGGGTGTCCCAGAGAGATTTCCACGATTGACAATCCCCGGAGTGCGTTTGCGTGTCTGTCGTCAACACTCACAGTTTTGGCCAATTCTGACGCGATTCGTGGGCTATTATTCACCATTTAGGGGTCCCGAAGCGATTTCCATAGTTGTTGAACCCCAAGGTGCGTTTAGGTGTCGGTCATCAACACTCACTATTTTGGGGCCCCGGTGTGATTTCCACGATTAACAATCCCCGGGGTGCGTTTACTTGTCGGTCATCAATACTAGTAGTTTACGCCAATTCTGGCCCGTTTCGTGGACAATTACTCACTATTTTGGGGTCCCGGAATGATTTCCACGATTAACGAACCCCCGGGTGCGCTTACGTGTCAGTTATGAACACTCACCGTTTTCTGGGCCTGAAGTGATTTCCATAGTTGTTGAACCCCAAGGCGCACTTACGTGTTAGTCATCAACACTCACAGTTTTTGCTGATTCTGGCCTCTTTCATGGACTATTACTCACTGTTTTGGGGCCCCGGAGTGATTTCCACGGTTAACGATCCGCGGGATGCATTTACGTATCGGTCATCAACACTCGCAGTTTTGGCCGATCCTGGCCCGTTTCTTGGACTATTACTCTATTTTTGGGTCCAAGCGTGATTTCCACGATTTACGAACCCCGTGGTGCGTTTACATGTCGGTCAATGACACTCACAATTTTGGCCAATTTCTGGTCCGTTTCGTGTACTATTACTCACCGTTTTGGCGTCCCAGAGCGATTTCCATGATTTACAATCCCCGGGGTGCGTTTGCGTCTCTGTCGTCAACACTCACTGTTTTGGCCAATTCTGACGCGATTCGTGGACTATTACTCATCATTTAGGGGTCCCGAAGCGATTCCATAGTGGTTGAACCCTAAGGTCCGTTTACGTGTCGGTCATCAACACTCACTGTTTTGGCCGAATCTGGCCCGTTTCATGGACTATTACTCACCGTTTTGGGGCCCCAAAGTGATTTCCACGGTTGTTTGACCCCATGGTGCGCTTACGTGTCGATCATCAACAAGCGCATTTTGGGACGATTTTGGCCCATTTCTTGCATTATTACTTAGTTTTGGGGTCCTGGAGTGATTTCCACGATTGACGAACTCCGGGGTGCGTTTACGTGTCGGTCATAAACACTCACAATTTTGTCCAATTCTCGTCCGTTTCATGCACTATTACTCACCGTTTGGGTGTCCCAGAGAGATTTCCACGATTGACAATCCCCGGAGTGCGTTTGCGTGTCTGTCGTCAACACTCACAGTTTTGGCCAATTCTGACGCGATTCGTGGGCTATTATTCACCATTTAGGGGTCCCGAAGCGATTTCCATAGTTGTTGAACCCCAAGGTGCGTTTAGGTGTCGGTCATCAACACTCACTATTTTGGGGCCCCGGTGTGATTTCCACGATTAACAATCCCCGGGGTGCGTTTACTTGTCGGTCATCAATACTAGTAGTTTACGCCAATTCTGGCCCGTTTCGTGGACAATTACTCACTATTTTGGGGTCCCGGAATGATTTCCACGATTAACGAACCCCCGGGTGCGCTTACGTGTCAGTTATGAACACTCACCGTTTTCTGGGCCTGAAGTGATTTCCATAGTTGTTGAACCCCAAGGCGCACTTACGTGTTAGTCATCAACACTCACAGTTTTTGCTGATTCTGGCCTCTTTCATGGACTATTACTCACTGTTTTGGGGCCCCGGAGTGATTTCCACGGTTAACGATCCGCGGGATGCATTTACGTATCGGTCATCAACACTCGCAGTTTTGGCCGATCCTGGCCCGTTTCTTGGACTATTACTCTATTTTTGGGTCCAAGCGTGATTTCCACGATTTACGAACCCCGTGGTGCGTTTACATGTCGGTCAATGACACTCACAATTTTGGCCAATTTCTGGTCCGTTTCGTGTACTATTACTCACCGTTTTGGCGTCCCAGAGCGATTTCCATGATTTACAATCCCCGGGGTGCGTTTGCGTCTCTGTCGTCAACACTCACTGTTTTGGCCAATTCTGACGCGATTCGTGGACTATTACTCATCATTTAGGGGTCCCGAAGCGATTCCATAGTGGTTGAACCCTAAGGTCCGTTTACGTGTCGGTCATCAACACTCACTGTTTTGGCCGAATCTGGCCCGTTTCATGGACTATTACTCACCGTTTTGGGGCCCCAAAGTGATTTCCACGGTTGTTTGACCCCATGGTGCGCTTACGTGTCGATCATCAACAAGCGCATTTTGGGACGATTTTGGCCCATTTCTTGCATTATTACTTAGTTTTGGGGTCCTGGAGTGATTTCCACGGTTGACGAACTCCGGGGTGCGTTTACGTGTCGGTCATAAACACTCACAATTTTGTCCAATTCTCGTCCGTTTCATGCACTATTACTCACCGTTTGGGTGTCCCAGAGAGATTTCCACGATTGACAATCCCCGGAGTGCGTTTGCGTGTCTGTCGTCAACACTCACAGTTTTGGCCAATTCTGACGCGATTCGTGGGCTATTATTCACCATTTAGGGGTCCCGAAGCGATTTCCATAGTTGTTGAACCCCAAGGTGCGTTTAGGTGTCGGTCATCAACACTCACTATTTTGGGGCCCCGGTGTGATTTCCACGATTAACAATCCCCGGGGTGCGTTTACTTGTCGGTCATCAATACTAGTAGTTTACGCCAATTCTGGCCCGTTTCGTGGACAATTACTCACTATTTTGGGGTCCCGGAATGATTTCCACGATTAACGAACCCCCGGGTGCGCTTACGTGTCAGTTATGAACACTCACCGTTTTCTGGGCCTGAAGTGATTTCCATAGTTGTTGAACCCCAAGGCGCACTTACGTGTTAGTCATCAACACTCACAGTTTTTGCTGATTCTGGCCTCTTTCATGGACTATTACTCACTGTTTTGGGGCCCCGGAGTGATTTCCACGGTTAACGATCCGCGGGATGCATTTACGTATCGGTCATCAACACTCGCAGTTTTGGCCGATCCTGGCCCGTTTCTTGGACTATTACTCTATTTTTGGGTCCAAGCGTGATTTCCACGATTTACGAACCCCGTGGTGCGTTTACATGTCGGTCAATGACACTCACAATTTTGGCCAATTTCTGGTCCGTTTCGTGTACTATTACTCACCGTTTTGGCGTCCCAGAGCGATTTCCATGATTTACAATCCCCGGGGTGCGTTTGCGTCTCTGTCGTCAACACTCACTGTTTTGGCCAATTCTGACGCGATTCGTGGACTATTACTCATCATTTAGGGGTCCCGAAGCGATTCCATAGTGGTTGAACCCTAAGGTCCGTTTACGTGTCGGTCATCAACACTCACTGTTTTGGCCGAATCTGGCCCGTTTCATGGACTATTACTCACCGTTTTGGGGCCCCAAAGTGATTTCCACGGTTGTTTGACCCCATGGTGCGCTTACGTGTCGATCATCAACAAGCGCATTTTGGGACGATTTTGGCCCATTTCTTGCATTATTACTTAGTTTTGGGGTCCTGGAGTGATTTCCACGATTGACGAACTCCGGGGTGCGTTTACGTGTCGGTCATAAACACTCACAATTTTGTCCAATTCTCGTCCGTTTCATGCACTATTACTCACCGTTTGGGTGTCCCAGAGAGATTTCCACGATTGACAATCCCCGGAGTGCGTTTGCGTGTCTGTCGTCAACACTCACAGTTTTGGCCAATTCTGACGCGATTCGTGGGCTATTATTCACCATTTAGGGGTCCCGAAGCGATTTCCATAGTTGTTGAACCCCAAGGTGCGTTTAGGTGTCGGTCATCAACACTCACTATTTTGGGGCCCCGGTGTGATTTCCACGATTAACAATCCCCGGGGTGCGTTTACTTGTCGGTCATCAATACTAGTAGTTTACGCCAATTCTGGCCCGTTTCGTGGACAATTACTCACTATTTTGGGGTCCCGGAATGATTTCCACGATTAACGAACCCCCGGGTGCGCTTACGTGTCAGTTATGAACACTCACCGTTTTCTGGGCCTGAAGTGATTTCCATAGTTGTTGAACCCCAAGGCGCACTTACGTGTTAGTCATCAACACTCACAGTTTTTGCTGATTCTGGCCTCTTTCATGGACTATTACTCACTGTTTTGGGGCCCCGGAGTGATTTCCACGGTTAACGATCCGCGGGATGCATTTACGTATCGGTCATCAACACTCGCAGTTTTGGCCGATCCTGGCCCGTTTCTTGGACTATTACTCTATTTTTGGGTCCAAGCATGATTTCCACGATTTACGAACCCCGTGGTGCGTTTACATGTCGGTCAATGACACTCACAATTTTGGCCAATTTCTGGTCCGTTTCGTGTACTATTACTCACCGTTTTGGCGTCCCAGAGCGATTTCCATGATTTACAATCCCCGGGGTGCGTTTGCGTCTCTGTCGTCAAGACTCACTGTTTTGGCCAATTCTGACGCGATTCGTGGACTATTACTCATCATTTAGGGGTCCCGAAGCGATTCCATAGTGGTTGAACCCTAAGGTCCGTTTACGTGTCGGTCATCAACACTCACTGTTTTGGCCGAATCTGGCCCGTTTCATGGACTATTACTCACCGTTTTGGGGCCCCAAAGTGATTTCCACCGTTGTTTGACCCCATGGTGCGCTTACGTGTCGATCATCAACAAGCGCATTTTGGGACGATTTTGGCCCATTTCTTGCATTATTACTTAGTTTTGGGGTCCTGGAGTGATTTCCACGATTGACGAACTCCGGGGTGCGTTTACGTGTCGGTCATAAACACTCACAATTTTGTCCAATTCTCGTCCGTTTCATGCACTATTACTCACCGTTTGGGCGTCCCAGAGAGATTTCCACGATTGACAATCCCCGGAGTGCGTTTGCGTGTCTGTCGTCAACACTCACAGTTTTGGCCAATTCTGACGCGATTCGTGGGCTATTATTCACCATTTAGGGGTCCCGAAGCAATTTCCATAGTTGTTGAACCCCAAGGTGCGTTTAGGTGTCGGTCATCAACACTCACTGTTTTGGGGCCCCGGTGTGATTTCCATGATTAACAATCCCCAGGGTGCGTTTACATGTCGGTCATCAATACTAGTAGTTTTGGCCAATTCTGGCCCGTTTCGTGGACAATTACTCACTGTTTTGGGGCCCCGAAATGATTTCCACGATAAACGAACCCCTGGGTGGGCTTACGTCTCGATTATGAACAATCACAGTTTTGGCCAATTCTAACTCGTTTTGTGGACTTTTAGTCACCGTTTTCTGGGCCTGAAGTTATTTCCTTAGTTGTTGAACCCCAAGGCGCACTTACGTGTTAGTCATCAACACTCACAGTTTTGGCTGATTCTGGCCTGTTTCATGGACTATTACTCACAAATTTGGGGCCCTGGAGTGATTTCCACGGTTAACGAACCGCAGGGTGCATTTACGTGTCGGTCATCAACACTCGCAGTTTTGGCCCATTCTGGCCCGTTTCTTGGACTATTACTCTGTTTTTTGGTCCAAGCATGATTTCCATGATTTACGAACCCCGTGGTGCGTTTACGTGTCGGTCAATGACACTCACAATTTTGGCCAATTTCTGGTCCGTTTTGTGTACTATTACTCACCGTTTTGGCGTCCCAGAGCGATTTCCGTTATTTACAATCCCGGGGTGCGTTTGCGTCTCTGTCGTCAACACTCACAGTTTTGGCCAATTCTGATGCGATTCGTGGACTATTACTCATCATTTAGGGGTCCCGAAGCGATTCCATAGTGGTTGAACCCTAAGGTCCGTTTACGTGTCGGTCATCAACACTCACTGTTTTGGGCGAATCTGGCCCGTTTCATGGACTATTACTCACCGTTTTCGGGCCCCAAAGTGATTTCCACGGTTGTTTGACCCCATGGTGCGCTTACGTGTCGATCATTCACAAGCGCATTTTGGGACGATTTTGGCCCATTTCTTGCATTATTACTTAGTTTTGGGGTCCCGGAGTGATTTCCACGATTGACGAACTCCACGGTGCGTTTAAGTGTCGGTCATAAACACTCACAATTTTGGCCAATTCTCGTCCATTTCATGCACTATTACTCACCGTTTGGGCGTCCCGGAGAGATTTCCACGATTGACAATCCCCGGAGTGCGTTTGCGTGTCTGTCGTCAACACTCACAGTTTTGGCCAATTCTGACGCGATTCGTGGGCTATTATTCACCATTTAGGGGTCCCGAAGCGATTTCCATAGTTGTTGAACCCCAAGGTGCGTTTAGGTGTCGGTCATCAACACTCACTATTTTGGGGCCCCGGTGTGATTTCCACGATTAACAATCCCCGGGGTGCGTTTACTTGTCGGTCATCAATACTAGTAGTTTACGCCAATTCTGGCCCGTTTCGTGGACAATTACTCACTATTTTGGGGTCCCGGAATGATTTCCACGATTAACGAACCCCCGGGTGCGCTTACGTGTCAGTTATGAACACTCACCGTTTTCTGGGCCTGAAGTGATTTCCATAGTTGTTGAACCCCAAGGCGCACTTACGTGTTAGTCATCAACACTCACAGTTTTTGCTGATTCTGGCCTCTTTCATGGACTATTACTCACTGTTTTGGGGCCCCGGAGTGATTTCCACGGTTAACGATCCGCGGGATGCATTTACGTATCGGTCATCAACACTCGCAGTTTTGGCCGATCCTGGCCCGTTTCTTGGACTATTACTCTATTTTTGGGTCCAAGCGTGATTTCCACGATTTACGAACCCCGTGGTGCGTTTACATGTCGGTCAATGACACTCACAATTTTGGCCAATTTCTGGTCCGTTTCGTGTACTATTACTCACCGTTTTGGCGTCCCAGAGCGATTTCCATGATTTACAATCCCCGGGGTGCGTTTGCGTCTCTGTCGTCAACACTCACTGTTTTGGCCAATTCTGACGCGATTCGTGGACTATTACTCATCATTTAGGGGTCCCGAAGCGATTCCATAGTGGTTGAACCCTAAGGTCCGTTTACGTGTCGGTCATCAACACTCACTGTTTTGGCCGAATCTGGCCCGTTTCATGGACTATTACTCACCGTTTTGGGGCCCCAAAGTGATTTCCACCGTTGTTTGACCCCATGGTGCGCTTACGTGTCGATCATCAACAAGCGCTTTTTGGGACGATTTTGGCCCATTTCTTGCATTATTACTTAGTTTTGGGGTCCTGGAGTGATTTCCACGATTGACGAACTCCGGGGTGCGTTTACGTGTCGGTCATAAACACTCACAATTTTGTCCAATTCTCGTCCGTTTCATGCACTATTACTCACCGTTTGGGTGTCCCAGAGAGATTTCCACGATTGACAATCCCCGGAGTGCGTTTGCGTGTCTGTCGTCAACACTCACAGTTTTGGCCAATTCTGACGCGATTCGTGGGCTATTATTCACCATTTAGGGGTCCCGAAGCGATTTCCATAGTTGTTGAACCCCAAGGTGCGTTTAGGTGTCGGTCATCAACACTCACTATTTTGGGGCCCCGGTGTGATTTCCACGATTAACAATCCCCGGGGTGCGTTTACTTGTCGGTCATCAATACTAGTAGTTTACGCCAATTCTGGCCCGTTTCGTGGACAATTACTCACTATTTTGGGGTCCCGGAATGATTTCCACGATTAACGAACCCCCGGGTGCGCTTACGTGTCAGTTATGAACACTCACCGTTTTCTGGGCCTGAAGTGATTTCCATAGTTGTTGAACCCCAAGGCGCACTTACGTGTTAGTCATCAACACTCACAGTTTTTGCTGATTCTGGCCTCTTTCATGGACTATTACTCACTGTTTTGGGGCCCCGGAGTGATTTCCACGGTTAACGATCCGCGGGATGCATTTACGTATCGGTCATCAACACTCGCAGTTTTGGCCGATCCTGGCCCGTTTCTTGGACTATTACTCTATTTTTGGGTCCAAGCGTGATTTCCACGATTTACGAACCCCGTGGTGCGTTTACATGTCGGTCAATGACACTCACAATTTTGGCCAATTTCTGGTCCGTTTCGTGTACTATTACTCACCGTTTTGGCGTCCCAGAGCGATTTCCATGATTTACAATCCCCGGGGTGCGTTTGCGTCTCTGTCGTCAAGACTCACTGTTTTGGCCAATTCTGACGCGATTCGTGGACTATTACTCATCATTTAGGGGTCCCGAAGCGATTCCATAGTGGTTGAACCCTAAGGTCCGTTTACGTGTCGGTCATCAACACTCACTGTTTTGGCCGAATCTGGCCCGTTTCATGGACTATTACTCACCGTTTTGGGGCCCCAAAGTGATTTCCACCGTTGTTTGACCCCATGGTGCGCTTACGTGTCGATCATCAACAAGCGCATTTTGGGACGATTTTGGCCCATTTCTTGCATTATTACTTAGTTTTGGGGTCCTGGAGTGATTTCCACGATTGACGAACTCCGGGGTGCGTTTACGCGTCGGTCATAAACACTCACAATTTTGTCCAATTCTCGTCCGTTTCATGCACTATTACTCACAATTTGGGCGTCCCAGAGAGATTTCCACGATTGACAATCCCCGGAGTGCGTTTGCGTGTCTGTCGTCAACACTCACAGTTTTGGCCAATTCTGACGCGATTCGTGGGCTATTATTCACCATTTAGGGGTCCCGAAGCAATTTCCATAGTTGTTGAACCCCAAGGTGCGTTTAGGTGTCGGTCATCAACACTCACTGTTTTGGGGCCCCGGTGTGATTTCCATGATTAACAATCCCCAGGGTGCGTTTACATGTCGGTCATCAATACTAGTAGTTTTGGCCAATTCTGGCCCGTTTCGTGGACAATTACTCACTGTTTTGGGGCCCCGAAATGATTTCCACGATAAACGAACCCCTGGGTGGGCTTACGTCTCGATTATGAACAATCACAGTTTTGGCCAATTCTAACTCGTTTTGTGGACTTTTAGTCACCGTTTTCTGGGCCTGAAGTTATTTCCTTAGTTGTTGAACCCCAAGGCGCACTTACGTGTTAGTCATCAACACTCACAGTTTTGGCTGATTCTGGCCTGTTTCATGGACTATTACTCACAAATTTGGGGCCCTGGAGTGATTTCCACGGTTAACGAACCGCAGGGTGCATTTACGTGTCGGTCATCAACACTCGCAGTTTTGGCCCATTCTGGCCCGTTTCTTGGACTATTACTCTGTTTTTTGGTCCAAGCATGATTTCCATGATTTACGAACCCCGTGGTGCGTTTACGTGTCGGTCAATGACACTCACAATTTTGGCCAATTTCTGGTCCGTTTTGTGTACTATTACTCACCGTTTTGGCGTCCCAGAGCGATTTCCGTTATTTACAATCCCGGGGTGCGTTTGCGTCTCTGTCGTCAACACTCACAGTTTTGGCCAATTCTGATGCGATTCGTGGACTATTACTCATCATTTAGGGGTCCCGAAGCGATTCCATAGTGGTTGAACCCTAAGGTCCGTTTACGTGTCGGTCATCAACACTCACTGTTTTGGGCGAATCTGGCCCGTTTCATGGACTATTACTCACCGTTTTCGGGCCCCAAAGTGATTTCCACGGTTGTTTGACCCCATGGTGCGCTTACGTGTCGATCATTCACAAGCGCATTTTGGGACGATTTTGGCCCATTTCTTGCATTATTACTTAGTTTTGGGGTCCCGGAGTGATTTCCACGATTGACGAACTCCACGGTGCGTTTAAGTGTCGGTCATAAACACTCACAATTTTGGCCAATTCTCGTCCGTTTCATGCACTATTACTCACCGTTTGGGCGTCCCGGAGAGATTTCCACGATTGACAATCCCCGGAGTGCGTTTGCGTGTCTGTCGTCAACACTCACAGTTTTGGCCAATTCTGACGTGATTCGTGGGCTATTATTCACCATTTAGGGGTCCCGAAGCGATTTCCATAGTTGTTGAA
The DNA here is from genome assembly GCA_963921465.1 of Triticum timopheevii. Classification (NCBI taxonomy): domain Eukaryota; kingdom Viridiplantae; phylum Streptophyta; class Magnoliopsida; order Poales; family Poaceae; genus Triticum; species Triticum timopheevii. The sequence continues at coordinate 2,082,800 of OY997270.1, forward strand.
CCCCAAGGTGCGTTTAGGTGTCGGTCATCAACACTCACTATTTTGGGGCCCCGGTGTGATTTCTACGATTAACAATCCCCGGGGTGCGTTTACTTGTCGGTCATCAATACTAGTAGTTTACGCCAATTCTGGCCCGTTTCGTGGACAATTACTCACTATTTTGGGGTCCCGGAATGATTTCCACGATTAACGAACCCCCGGGTGCGCTTACGTGTCAGTTATGAACACTCACCGTTTTCTGGGCCTGAAGTGATTTCCATAGTTGTTGAACCCCAAGGCGCACTTACGTGTTAGTCATCAACACTCACAGTTTTTGCTGATTCTGGCCTCTTTCATGGACTATTACTCACTGTTTTGGGGCCCCGGAGTGATTTCCACGGTTAACGATCCGCGGGATGCATTTACGTATCGGTCATCAACACTCGCAGTTTTGGCCGATCCTGGCCCGTTTCTTGGACTATTACTCTATTTTTGGGTCCAAGCGTGATTTCCACGATTTACGAACCCCGTGGTGCGTTTACATGTCGGTCAATGACACTCACAATTTTGGCCAATTTCTGGTCCGTTTCGTGTACTATTACTCACCGTTTTGGCGTCCCAGAGCGATTTCCATGATTTACAATCCCCGGGGTGCGTTTGCGTCTCTATCGTCAACACTCACTGTTTTGGCCAATTCTGACGCGATTCGTGGACTATTACTCATCATTTAGGGGTCCCGAAGCGATTCCATAGTGGTTGAACCCTAAGGTCCGTTTACGTGTCGGTCATCAACACTCACTGTTTTGGCCGAATCTGGCCCGTTTCATGGACTATTACTCACCGTTTTGGGGCCCCAAAGTGATTTCCACCGTTGTTTGACCCCATGGTGCGCTTACGTGTCGATCATCAACAAGCGCATTTTGGGACGATTTTGGCCCATTTCTTGCATTATTACTTTGTTTTGGGGTCCTGGAGTGATTTCCACGATTGACGAACTCCGGGGTGCGTTTACGCGTCGGTCATAAACACTCACAATTTTGTCCAATTCTCGTCCGTTTCATGCACTATTACTCACCGTTTGGGCGTCCCAGAGAGATTTCCACGATTGACAATCCCCGGAGTGCGTTTGCGTGTCTGTCGTCAACACTCACAGTTTTGGCCAATTCTGACGCGATTCGTGGGCTATTATTCACCATTTAGGGGTCCCGAAGCAATTTCCATAGTTGTTGAACCCCAAGGTGCGTTTAGGTGTCGGTCATCAACACTCACTGTTTTGGGGCCCCGGTGTGATTTCCATGATTAACAATCCCCAGGGTGCGTTTACATGTCGGTCATCAATACTAGTAGTTTTGGCCAATTCTGGCCCGTTTCGTGGACAATTACTCACTGTTTTGGGGCCCCGAAATGATTTCCACGATAAACGAACCCCTGGGTGGGCTTACGTCTCGATTATGAACAATCACAGTTTTGGCCAATTCTAACTCGTTTTGTGGACTTTTAGTCACCGTTTTCTGGGCCTGAAGTTATTTCCTTAGTTGTTGAACCCCAAGGCGCACTTACGTGTTAGTCATCAACACTCACAGTTTTGGCTGATTCTGGCCTGTTTCATGGACTATTACTCACAAATTTGGGGCCCTGGAGTGATTTCCACGGTTAACGAACCGCAGGGTGCATTTACGTGTCGGTCATCAACACTCGCAGTTTTGGTCCATTCTGGCCCGTTTCTTGGACTATTACTCTGTTTTTTGGTCCAAGCATGATTTCCATGATTTACGAACCCCGTGGTGCGTTTACGTGTCGGTCAATGACACTCACAATTTTGGCCAATTTCTGGTCCGTTTTGTGTACTATTACTCACCGTTTTGGCGTCCCAGAGCGATTTCCGTTATTTACAATCCCGGGGTGCGTTTGCGTCTCTGTCGTCAACACTCACAGTTTTGGCCAATTCTGATGCGATTCGTGGACTATTACTCATCATTTAGGGGTCCCGAAGCGATTCCATAGTGGTTGAACCCTAAGGTCCGTTTACGTGTCGGTCATCAACACTCACTGTTTTGGGCGAATCTGGCCCGTTTCATGGACTATTACTCACCGTTTTCGGGCCCCAAAGTGATTTCCACGGTTGTTTGACCCCATGGTGCGCTTACGTGTCGATCATTCACAAGCGCATTTTGGGACGATTTTGGCCCATTTCTTGCATTATTACTTAGTTTTGGGGTCCCGGAGTGATTTCCACGATTGACGAACTCCACGGTGCGTTTAAGTGTCGGTCATAAACACTCACAATTTTGGCCAATTCTCGTCCGTTTCATGCACTATTACTCACCGTTTGGGCGTCCCGGAGAGATTTCCACGATTGACAATCCCCGGAGTGCGTTTGCGTGTCTGTCGTCAACACTCACAGTTTTGGCCAATTCTGACGCGATTCGTGGGCTATTATTCACCATTTAGGGGTCCCGAAGCGATTTCCATAGTTGTTGAACCCCAAGGTGCGTTTAGGTGTCGGTCATCAACACTCACTATTTTGGGGCCCCGGTGTGATTTCCACGATTAACAATCCCCGGGGTGCGTTTACTTGTCGGTCATCAATACTAGTAGTTTACGCCAATTCTGGCCCGTTTCGTGGACAATTACTCACTATTTTGGGGTCCCGGAATGATTTCCACGATTAACGAACCCCCGGGTGCGCTTACGTGTCAGTTATGAACACTCACCGTTTTCTGGGCCTGAAGTGATTTCCATAGTTGTTGAACCCCAAGGCGCACTTACGTGTTAGTCATCAACACTCACAGTTTTTGCTGATTCTGGCCTCTTTCATGGACTATTACTCACTGTTTTGGGGCCCCGGAGTGATTTCCACGGTTAACGATCCGCGGGATGCATTTACGTATCGGTCATCAACACTCGCAGTTTTGGCCGATCCTGGCCCGTTTCTTGGACTATTACTCTATTTTTGGGTCCAAGCGTGATTTCCACGATTTACGAACCCCGTGGTGCGTTTACATGTCGGTCAATGACACTCACAATTTTGGCCAATTTCTGGTCCGTTTCGTGTACTATTACTCACCGTTTTGGCGTCCCAGAGCGATTTCCATGATTTACAATCCCCGGGGTGCGTTTGCGTCTCTGTCGTCAAGACTCACTGTTTTGGCCAATTCTGACGCGATTCGTGGACTATTACTCATCATTTAGGGGTCCCGAAGCGATTCCATAGTGGTTGAACCCTAAGGTCCGTTTACGTGTCGGTCATCAACACTCACTGTTTTGGCCGAATCTGGCCCGTTTCATGGACTATTACTCACCGTTTTGGGGCCCCAAAGTGATTTCCACGGTTGTTTGACCCCATGGTGCGCTTACGTGTCGATCATCAACAAGCGCATTTTGGGACGATTTTGGCCCATTTCTTGCATTATTACTTAGTTTTGGGGTCCTGGAGTGATTTCCACGATTGACGAACTCCGGGGTGCGTTTACGTGTCGGTCATAAACACTCACAATTTTGTCCAATTCTCGTCCGTTTCATGCACTATTACTCACCGTTTGGGTGTCCCAGAGAGATTTCCACGATTGACAATCCCCGGAGTGCGTTTGCGTGTCTGTCGTCAACACTCACAGTTTTGGCCAATTCTGACGCGATTCGTGGGCTATTATTCACCATTTAGGGGTCCCGAAGCGATTTCCATAGTTGTTGAACCCCAAGGTGCGTTTAGGTGTCGGTCATCAACACTCACTATTTTGGGGCCCCGGTGTGATTTCCACGATTAACAATCCCCGGGGTGCGTTTACTTGTCGGTCATCAATACTAGTAGTTTACGCCAATTCTGGCCCGTTTCGTGGACAATTACTCACTATTTTGGGGTCCCGGAATGATTTCCACGATTAACGAACCCCCGGGTGCGCTTACGTGTCAGTTATGAACACTCACCGTTTTCTGGGCCTGAAGTGATTTCCATAGTTGTTGAACCCCAAGGCGCACTTACGTGTTAGTCATCAACACTCACAGTTTTTGCTGATTCTGGCCTCTTTCATGGACTATTACTCACTGTTTTGGGGCCCCGGAGTGATTTCCACGGTTAACGATCCGCGGGATGCATTTACGTATCGGTCATCAACACTCGCAGTTTTGGCCGATCCTGGCCCGTTTCTTGGACTATTACTCTATTTTTGGGTCCAAGCGTGATTTCCACGATTTACGAACCCCGTGGTGCGTTTACATGTCGGTCAATGACACTCACAATTTTGGCCAATTTCTGGTCCGTTTCGTGTACTATTACTCACCGTTTTGGCGTCCCAGAGCGATTTCCATGATTTACAATCCCCGGGGTGCGTTTGCGTCTCTGTCGTCAAGACTCACTGTTTTGGCCAATTCTGACGCGATTCGTGGACTATTACTCATCATTTAGGGGTCCCGAAGCGATTCCATAGTGGTTGAACCCTAAGGTCCGTTTACGTGTCGGTCATCAACACTCACTGTTTTGGCCGAATCTGGCCCGTTTCATGGACTATTACTCACCGTTTTGGGGCCCCAAAGTGATTTCCACCGTTGTTTGACCCCATGGTGCGCTTACGTGTCGATCATCAACAAGCGCATTTTGGGACGATTTTGGCCCATTTCTTGCATTATTACTTAGTTTTGGGGTCCTGGAGTGATTTCCACGATTGACGAACTCCGGGGTGCGTTTACGCGTCGGTCATAAACACTCACAATTTTGTCCAATTCTCGTCCGTTTCATGCACTATTACTCACCGTTTGGGCGTCCCAGAGAGATTTCCACGATTGACAATCCCCGGAGTGCGTTTGCGTGTCTGTCGTCAACACTCACAGTTTTGGCCAATTCTGACGCGATTCGTGGGCTATTATTCACCATTTAGGGGTCCCGAAGCAATTTCCATAGTTGTTGAACCCCAAGGTGCGTTTAGGTGTCGGTCATCAACACTCACTGTTTTGGGGCCCCGGTGTGATTTCCATGATTAACAATCCCCAGGGTGCGTTTACATGTCGGTCATCAATACTAGTAGTTTTGGCCAATTCTGGCCCGTTTCGTGGACAATTACTCACTGTTTTGGGGCCCCGAAATGATTTCCACGATAAACGAACCCCTGGGTGGGCTTACGTCTCGATTATGAACAATCACAGTTTTGGCCAATTCTAACTCGTTTTGTGGACTTTTAGTCACCGTTTTCTGGGCCTGAAGTTATTTCCTTAGTTGTTGAACCCCAAGGCGCACTTACGTGTTAGTCATCAACACTCACAGTTTTGGCTGATTCTGGCCTGTTTCATGGACTATTACTCACAAATTTGGGGCCCTGGAGTGATTTCCACGGTTAACGAACCGCAGGGTGCATTTACGTGTCGGTCATCAACACTCGCAGTTTTGGCCCATTCTGGCCCGTTTCTTGGACTATTACTCTGTTTTTTGGTCCAAGCATGATTTCCATGATTTACGAACCCCGTGGTGCGTTTACGTGTCGGTCAATGACACTCACAATTTTGGCCAATTTCTGGTCCGTTTTGTGTACTATTACTCACCGTTTTGGCGTCCCAGAGCGATTTCCGTTATTTACAATCCCGGGGTGCGTTTGCGTCTCTGTCGTCAACACTCACAGTTTTGGCCAATTCTGATGCGATTCGTGGACTATTACTCATCATTTAGGGGTCCCGAAGCGATTCCATAGTGGTTGAACCCTAAGGTCCGTTTACGTGTCGGTCATCAACACTCACTGTTTTGGGCGAATCTGGCCCGTTTCATGGACTATTACTCACCGTTTTCGGGCCCCAAAGTGATTTCCACGGTTGTTTGACCCCATGGTGCGCTTACGTGTCGATCATTCACAAGCGCATTTTGGGACGATTTTGGCCCATTTCTTGCATTATTACTTAGTTTTGGGGTCCCGGAGTGATTTCCACGATTGACGAACTCCACGGTGCGTTTAAGTGTCGGTCATAAACACTCACAATTTTGGCCAATTCTCGTCCGTTTCATGCACTATTACTCACCGTTTGGGCGTCCCGGAGAGATTTCCACGATTGACAATCCCCGGAGTGCGTTTGCGTGTCTGTCGTCAACACTCACAGTTTTGGCCAATTCTGACGCGATTCGTGGGCTATTATTCACCATTTAGGGGTCCCGAAGCGATTTCCATAGTTGTTGAACCCCAAGGTGCGTTTAGGTGTCGGTCATCAACACTCACTATTTTGGGGCCCCGGTGTGATTTCTACGATTAACAATCCCCGGGGTGCGTTTACTTGTCGGTCATCAATACTAGTAGTTTACGCCAATTCTGGCCCGTTTCGTGGACAATTACTCACTATTTTGGGGTCCCGGAATGATTTCCACGATTAACGAACCCCCGGGTGCGCTTACGTGTCAGTTATGAACACTCACCGTTTTCTGGGCCTGAAGTGATTTCCATAGTTGTTGAACCCCAAGGCGCACTTACGTGTTAGTCATCAACACTCACAGTTTTTGCTGATTCTGGCCTCTTTCATGGACTATTACTCACTGTTTTGGGGCCCCGGAGTGATTTCCACGGTTAACGATCCGCGGGATGCATTTACGTATCGGTCATCAACACTCGCAGTTTTGGCCGATCCTGGCCCGTTTCTTGGACTATTACTCTATTTTTGGGTCCAAGCGTGATTTCCACGATTTACGAACCCCGTGGTGCGTTTACATGTCGGTCAATGACACTCACAATTTTGGCCAATTTCTGGTCCGTTTCGTGTACTATTACTCACCGTTTTGGCGTCCCAGAGCGATTTCCATGATTTACAATCCCCGGGGTGCGTTTGCGTCTCTATCGTCAACACTCACTGTTTTGGCCAATTCTGACGCGATTCGTGGACTATTACTCATCATTTAGGGGTCCCGAAGCGATTCCATAGTGGTTGAACCCTAAGGTCCGTTTACGTGTCGGTCATCAACACTCACTGTTTTGGCCGAATCTGGCCCGTTTCATGGACTATTACTCACCGTTTTGGGGCCCCAAAGTGATTTCCACGGTTGTTTGACCCCATGGTGCGCTTACGTGTCGATCATCAACAAGCGCATTTTGGGACGATTTTGGCCCATTTCTTGCATTATTACTTAGTTTTGGGGTCCTGGAGTGATTTCCACGATTGACGAACTCCGGGGTGCGTTTACGTGTCGGTCATAAACACTCACAATTTTGTCCAATTCTCGTCCGTTTCATGCACTATTACTCACCGTTTGGGTGTCCCAGAGAGATTTCCACGATTGACAATCCCCGGAGTGCGTTTGCGTGTCTGTCGTCAACACTCACAGTTTTGGCCAATTCTGACGCGATTCGTGGGCTATTATTCACCATTTAGGGGTCCCGAAGCGATTTCCATAGTTGTTGAACCCCAAGGTGCGTTTAGGTGTCGGTCATCAACACTCACTATTTTGGGGCCCCGGTGTGATTTCCACGATTAACAATCCCCGGGGTGCGTTTACTTGTCGGTCATCAATACTAGTAGTTTACGCCAATTCTGGCCCGTTTCGTGGACAATTACTCACTATTTTGGGGTCCCGGAATGATTTCCACGATTAACGAACCCCCGGGTGCGCTTACGTGTCAGTTATGAACATTCACCGTTTTCTGGGCCTGAAGTGATTTCCATAGTTGTTGAACCCCAAGGCGCACTTACGTGTTAGTCATCAACACTCACAGTTTTTGCTGATTCTGGCCTCTTTCATGGACTATTACTCACTGTTTTGGGGCCCCGGAGTGATTTCCACGGTTAACGATCCGCGGGATGCATTTACGTATCGGTCATCAACACTCGCAGTTTTGGCCGATCCTGGCCCGTTTCTTGGACTATTACTCTATTTTTGGGTCCAAGCGTGATTTCCACGATTTACGAACCCCGTGGTGCGTTTACATGTCGGTCAATGACACTCACAATTTTGGCCAATTTCTGGTCCGTTTCGTGTACTATTACTCACCGTTTTGGCGTCCCAGAGCGATTTCCATGATTTACAATCCCCGGGGTGCGTTTGCGTCTCTGTCGTCAACACTCACTGTTTTGGCCAATTCTGACGCGATTCGTGGATTATTACTCATCATTTAGGGGTCCCGAAGCGATTCCATAGTGGTTGAACCCTAAGGTCCGTTTACGTGTCGGTCATCAACACTCACTGTTTTGGCCGAATCTGGCCCGTTTCATGGACTATTACTCACCGTTTTGGGGCCCCAAAGTGATTTCCACGGTTGTTTGACCCCATGGTGCGCTTACGTGTCGATCATCAACAAGCGCATTTTGGGACGATTTTGGCCCATTTCTTGCATTATTACTTAGTTTTGGGGTCCTGGAGTGATTTCCACGATTGACGAACTCCGGGGTGCGTTTACGTGTCGGTCATAAACACTCACAATTTTGTCCAATTCTCGTCCGTTTCATGCACTATTACTCACCGTTTGGGTGTAACAGAGAGATTTCCACGATTGACAATCCCCGGAGTGCGTTTGCGTGTCTGTCGTCAACACTCACAGTTTTGGCCAATTCTGACGCGATTCGTGGGCTATTATTCACCATTTAGGGGTCCCGAAGCAATTTCCATAGTTGTTGAACCCCAAGGTGTGTTTAGGTGTCGGTCATCAACACTCACTGTTTTGGGGCCCCGGTGTGATTTCCATGATTAACAATCCCCAGGGTGCGTTTACATGTCGGTCATCAATACTAGTAGTTTTGGCCAATTCTGGCCCGTTTCGTGGACAATTACTCACTGTTTTGGGGCCCCGAAATGATTTCCACGATAAACGAACCCCTGGGTGGGCTTACGTCTCGATTATGAACAATCACAGTTTTGGCCAATTCTAACTCGTTTTGTGGACTTTTAGTCACCGTTTTCTGGGCCTGAAGTTATTTCCTTAGTTGTTGAACCCCAAGGCGCACTTACGTGTTAGTCATCAACACTCACAGTTTTGGCTGATTCTGGCCTGTTTCATGGACTATTACTCACAAATTTGGGGCCCTGGAGTGATTTCCACGGTTAACGAACCGCAGGGTGCATTTACGTGTCGGTCATCAACACTCGCAGTTTTGGCCCATTCTGGCCCGTTTCTTGGACTATTACTCTGTTTTTTGGTCCAAGCATGATTTCCATGATTTACGAACCCCGTGGTGCGTTTACGTGTCGGTCAATGACACTCACAATTTTGGCCAATTTCTGGTCCGTTTTGTGTACTATTACTCACCGTTTTGGCGTCCCAGAGCGATTTCCGTTATTTACAATCCCGGGGTGCGTTTGCGTCTCTGTCGTCAACACTCACAGTTTTGGCCAATTCTGATGCGATTCGTGGACTATTACTCATCATTTAGGGGTCCCGAAGCGATTCCATAGTGGTTGAACCCTAAGGTCCGTTTACGTGTCGGTCATCAACACTCACTGTTTTGGGCGAATCTGGCCCGTTTCATGGACTATTACTCACCGTTTTCGGGCCCCAAAGTGATTTCCACGGTTGTTTGACCCCATGGTGCGCTTACGTGTCGATCATTCACAAGCGCATTTTGGGACGATTTTGGCCCATTTCTTGCATTATTACTTAGTTTTGGGGTCCCGGAGTGATTTCCACGATTGACGAACTCCACGGTGCGTTTAAGTGTCGGTCATAAACACTCACAATTTTGGCCAATTCTCGTCCGTTTCATGCACTATTACTCACCGTTTGGGCGTCCCGGAGAGATTTCCACGATTGACAATCCCCGGAGTGCGTTTGCGTGTCTGTCGTCAACACTCACAGTTTTGGCCAATTCTGACGCGATTCGTGGGCTATTATTCACCATTTAGGGGTCCCGAAGCGATTTCCATAGTTGTTGAACCCCAAGGTGCGTTTAGGTGTCGGTCATCAACACTCACTGTTTTGGGGCCCCGGTGTGATTTCCACGATTAACAATCCCCGGGGTGCGTTTACTTGTCGGTCATCAATACTAGTAGTTTACGCCAATTCTGGCCCGTTTCGTGGACAATTACTCACTATTTTGGGGTCCCGGAATGATTTCCACGATTAACGAACCCCCGGGTGCGCTTACGTGTCAGTTATGAACACTCACCGTTTTCTGGGCCTGAAGTGATTTCCATAGTTGTTGAACCCCAAGGCGCACTTACGTGTTAGTCATCAACACTCACAGTTTTTGCTGATTCTGGCCTCTTTCATGGACTATTACTCACTGTTTTGGGGCCCCGGAGTGATTTCCACTGTTAACGATCCGCGGGATGCATTTACGTATCGGTCATCAACACTCGCAGTTTTGGCCGATCCTGGCCCGTTTCTTGGACTATTACTCTATTTTTGGGTCCAAGCGTGATTTCCACGATTTACGAACCCCGTGGTGCGTTTACATGTCGGTCAATGACACTCACAATTTTGGCCAATTTCTGGTCCGTTTCGTGTACTATTACTCACCGTTTTGGCTTCCCAGAGCGATTTCCATGATTTACAATCCCCGGGGTGCGTTTGCGTCTCTGTCGTCAACACTCACTGTTTTGGCCAATTCTGACGCGATTCGTGGACTATTACTCATCATTTAGGGGTCCCGAAGCGATTCCATAGTGGTTGAACCCTAAGGTCCGTTTACGTGTCGGTCATCAACACTCACTGTTTTGGCCGAATCTGGCCCGTTTCATGGACTATTACTCACCGTTTTGGGGCCCCAAAGTGATTTCCACGGTTGTTTGACCCCATGGTGCGCTTACGTGTCGATCATCAACAAGCGCATTTTGGGACGATTTTGGCCCATTTCTTGCATTATTACTTAGTTTTGGGGTCCTGGAGTGATTTCCACGATTGACGAACTCCGGGGTGCGTTTACGTGTCGGTCATAAACACTCACAATTTTGTCCAATTCTCGTCCGTTTCATGCACTATTACTCACCGTTTGGGTGTCCCAGAGAGATTTCCACGATTGACAATCCCCGGAGTGCGTTTGCGTGTCTGTCGTCAACACTCACAGTTTTGGCCAATTCTGACGCGATTCGTGGGCTATTATTCACCATTTAGGGGTCCCGAAGCAATTTCCATAGTTGTTGAACCCCAAGGTGCGTTTAGGTGTCGGTCATCAACACTCACTGTTTTGGGGCCCCGGTGTGATTTCCATGATTAACAATCCCCAGGGTGCGTTTACATGTCGGTCATCAATACTAGTAGTTTTGGCCAATTCTGGCCCGTTTCGTGGACAATTACTCACTGTTTTGGTGCCCCGAAATGATTTCCACGATAAACGAACCCCTGGGTGGGCTTACGTCTCGATTATGAACAATCACAGTTTTGGCCAATTCTAACTCGTTTTGTGGACTTTTAGTCACCGTTTTCTGGGCCTGAAGTTATTTCCATAGTTGTTGAACCCCAAGGCGCACTTATGTGTTAGTCATCAACACTCACAGTTTTGGCTGATTCTGGCCTGTTTCATGGACTATTACTCACAAATTTGGGGCCCTGGAGTGATTTCCACGGTTAACGAACCGCAGGGTGCATTTACGTGTCGGTCATCAACACTCGAAGTTTTGGCCCATTCTGGCCCGTTTCTTGGACTATTACTCTGTTTTTTGGTCCAAGCATGATTTCCATGATTTACGAACCCCGTGGTGCGTTTACGTGTCGGTCAATGACACTCACAATTTTGGCCAATTTCTGGTCCGTTTTGTGTACTATTACTCACCGTTTTGGCGTCCCAGAGCGATTTCCGTTATTTACAATCCCGGGGTGCGTTTGCGTCTCTGTCGTCAACACTCACAGTTTTGGCCAATTCTGATGCGATTCGTGGACTATTACTCATCATTTAGGGGTCCCGAAGCGATTCCATAGTGGTTGAACCCTAAGGTCCGTTTACGTGTCGGTCATCAACACTCACTGTTTTGGGCGAATCTGGCCCGTTTCATGGACTATTACTCACCGTTTTCGGGCCCCAAAGTGATTTCCACGGTTGTTTGACCCCATGGTGCGCTTACGTGTTGATCATTCACAAGCGCATTTTGGGACGATTTTGGCCCATTTCTTGCATTATTACTTAGTTTTGGGGTCCCGGAGTGATTTCCACGATTGACGAACTCCACGGTGCGTTTAAGTGTCGGTCATAAACACTCACAATTTTGGCCAATTCTCGTCCGTTTCATGCACTATTACTCACCGTTTGGGCGTCCCGGAGAGATTTCCACGATTGACAATCCCCGGAGTGCGTTTGCGTGTCTGTCGTCAACACTCACAGTTTTGGCCAATTCTGATGCGATTCGTGGGCTATTATTCACCATTTAGGGGTCCCGAAGCGATTTCCATAGTTGTTGAACCCCAAGGTGCGTTTAGGTGTCGGTCATCAACACTCACTGTTTTGGGGCCCCGGTGTGATTTCCACGATTAACAATCCCCGGGGTGCGTTTACTTGTCGGTCATCAATACTAGTAGTTTACGCCAATTCTGGCCCGTTTCGTGGACAATTACTCACTATTTTGGGGTCCCGGAATGATTTCCACGATTAACGAACCCCCGGGTGCGCTTACGTGTCAGTTATGAACACTCACCGTTTTCTGGGCCTGAAGTGATTTCCATAGTTGTTGAACCCCAAGGCGCACTTACGTGTTAGTCATCAACACTCACAGTTTTTGCTGATTCTGGCCTCTTTCATGGACTATTACTCACTGTTTTGGGGCCCCGGAGTGATTTCCACGGTTAACGATCCGCGGGATGCATTTACGTATCGGTCATCAACACTCGCAGTTTTGGCCGATTCTGGCCCGTTTCTTGGACTATTACTCTATTTTTGGGTCCAAGCGTGATTTCCACGATTTACGAACCCCGTGGTGCGTTTACATGTCGGTCAATGACACTCACAGTTTTGGCCAATTTCTGGTCCGTTTCGTGTACTATTACTCACCGTTTTGGCGTCCCAGAGCGATTTCCATGATTTACAATCCCCGGGGTGCGTTTGCGTCTCCGTCGTCAACACTCACTGTTTTGGCCAATTCTGACGCGATTCGTGGACTATTACTCATCATTTAGGGGTCCCGAAGCGATTCCATAGTGGTTGAACCCTAAGGTCCGTTTACGTGTCGGTCATCAACACTCACTGTTTTGGCCGAATCTGGCCCGTTTCATGGACTATTACTCACCGTTTTGGGGCCCCAAAGTGATTTCCACGGTTGTTTGACCCCATGGTGCGCTTACGTGTCGATCATCAACAAGCGCATTTTGGGACGATTTTGGCCCATTTCTTGCATTATTACTTAGTTTTGGGGTCCTGGAGTGATTTCCACGATTGACGAACTCCGGGGTGCGTTTACGTGTCGGTCATAAACACTCACAATTTTGTCCAATTCTCGTCCGTTTCATGCACTATTACTCACCGTTTGGGCGTCCCAGAGAGATTTCCACGATTGACAATCCCCGGAGTGCGTTTGCGTGTCTGTCGTCAACACTCACAGTTTTGGCCAATTCTGACGCGATTCGTGGGCTATTATTCACCATTTAGGGGTCCCGAAGCAATTTCCATAGTTGTTGAACCCCAAGGTGCGTTTAGGTGTCGGTCATCAACACTCACTGTTTTGGGGCCCCGGTGTGATTTCCATGATTAACAATCCCCAGGGTGCGTTTACATGTCGGTCATCAATACTAGTAGTTTTGGCCAATTCTGGCCCGTTTCATGGACAATTACTCAATGTTTTGGGGCCCCGAAATGATTTCCACGATAAACGAACCCCTGGGTGGGCTTACGTCTCGATTATGAACAATCACAGTTTTGGCCAATTCTAACTCGTTTTGTCGACTTTTAGTCACCGTTTTCTGGGCCTGAAGTTATTTCCATAGTTGTTGAACCCCAAGGCGCACTTACGTGTTAGTCATCAACACTCACAGTTTTGGCTGATTCTGGCCTGTTTCATGGACTATTACTCACAGATTTGGGGCCCTGGAGTGATTTCCACGGTTAACGAACCGCAGGGTGCATTTACGTGTCGGTCATCAACACTCGCAGTTTTGGCCGATTCTGGCCCGTTTCTTGGACTATTACTCTGTTTTTTGGTCCAAGCGTGATTTCCATGATTTACGAACCCCGTGGTGCGTTTACGTGTCGGTCAATGACACTCACAATTTTGGCCAATTTCTGGTCCGTTTTGTGTACTATTACTCACCGTTTTGGCGTCCCAGAGCGATTTCCGTTATTTACAATCCCGGGGTGCGTTTGCGTCTCTGTCGTCAACACTCACAGTTTTGGCCAATTCTGATGCGATTCGTGGACTATTACTCATCATTTAGGGGTCCCGAAGCGACTCCATAGTGGTTGAACCCTAAGGTCCGTTTACGTGTCGGTCATCAACACTCGCAGTTTTGGGCGAATCTGGCCCGTTTCATGGACTATTACTCACCGTTTTGGGGCCCCAAAGTGATTTCCACGGTTGTTTGACCCCATGGTGCGCTTACGTGTCGATCATCAACAAGCGCATTTTGGGACGATTTTGGCCCATTTCTTGCATTATTACTTAGTTTTTGGGTCCCGGAGTGATTTCCACGATTGACGAACTCCACGGTGCGTTTAAGTGTCGGTCATAAACACTCACAATTTTGGCCAATTCTCGTCCGTTCCATGCACTATTACTCACCGTTTGGGCGTCCCGGAGAGATTTCCACGATTGACAATCCCCGGAGTGCGTTTGCGTGTCTGTCGTCAACACTCACAGTTTTGGCCAAATCTGACGCGATTCGTGGGCTATTATTCACCATTTAGGGGTCCCGAAGCGATTTCCATAGTTGTTGAACCCCAAGGTGCGTTTAGGTGTCGGTCATCAACACTCACTGTTTTGGGGCCCCGGTGTGATTTCCATGATTAACAATCCCCAGGGTGCGTTTACATGTCGGTCATCAATACTAGTAGTTTTGGCCAATTCTGGCCCGTTTCATGGACAATTACTCAATGTTTTGGGGCCCCGAAATGATTTCCACGATAAACGAACCCCCGGGTGGGCTTACGTCTCGATTATGAACAATCACAGTTTTGGCCAATTCTAACTCGTTTTGTCGACTTTTAGTCACCGTTTTCTGGGCCTGAAGTTATTTCCATAGTTGTTGAACCCCAAGGCGCACTTACGTGTTAGTCATCAACACTCACAGTTTTGGCTGATTCTGGCCTGTTTCATGGACTATTACTCACAGATTTGGGGCCCTGGAGTGATTTCCACGGTTAACGAACCGCAGGGTGCATTTACGTGTCGGTCATCAACACTCGCAGTTTTGGCCGATTCTGGCCCGTTTCTTGGACTATTACTCTGTTTTTTGGTCCAAGCGTGATTTCCATGATTTACGAACCCCGTGGTGCGTTTACGTGTCGGTCAATGACACTCACAATTTTGGCCAATTTCTGGTCCGTTTTGTGTACTATTACTCACCGTTTTGGCGTCCCAGAGCGATTTCCGTTATTTACAATCCCGGGGTGCGTTTGCGTCTCTGTCGTCAACACTCACAGTTTTGGCCAATTCTGATGCGATTCGTGGACTATTACTCATCATTTAGGGGTCCCGAAGCGACTCCATAGTGGTTGAACCCTAAGGTCCGTTTACGTGTCGGTCATCAACACTCGCAGTTTTGGGCGAATCTGGCCCGTTTCATGGACTATTACTCACCGTTTTGGGGCCCCAAAGTGATTTCCACGGTTGTTTGACCCCATGGTGCGCTTACGTGTCGATCATGCACAAGCGCATTTTGGGACGATTTTGGCCCATTTCTTGCATTATTACTTAGTTTTTGGGTCCCGGAGTGATTTCCACGATTGACGAACTCCACGGTGCGTTTAAGTGTCGGTCATAAACACTCACAATTTTGGCCAATTCTCGTCCGTTCCATGCACTATTACTCACCGTTTGGGCGTCCCGGAGAGATTTCCACGATTGACAATCCCCGGAGTGCGTTTGCGTGTCTGTCGTCAACACTCACAGTTTTGGCCAATTCTGACGCGATTCGTGGGCTATTATTCACCATTTAGGGGTCCCGAAGCGATTTCCATAGTTGCTGAACCCCAAGGTGCGTTTAGGTGTCGGTCATCAACACTCACTGTTTTGGGGCCCCGATGTGATTTCCACGATTAACAATCCCCGGGGTGCGTTTACTTGTCGGTCATCAATACTAGTAGTTTACGCCAATTCTGGCCCGTTTCGTGGACAATTACTCACTATTTTGGGGTCCCGGAATGATTTCCACGATTAACGAACCCCCGGGTGAGCTTACGTGTCAGTTATGAACACTCACCGTTTTCTGGGCCTGAAGTGATTTCCATAGTTGTTGAACCCCAAGGCGCACTTACGTGTTAGTCATCAACACTCACAGTTTTGGCTGATTCTGGCCTCTTTCATGGACTATTACTCACTGTTTTGGGGCCCCAGAGTGATTTCCACGGTTAACGATCCGCGGGATGCATTTACGTATCGGTCATCAACACTCGCAGTTTTCGCCGATTCTGGCCCGTTTCTTGGACTATTACTCTGTTTTTTGGTCCAAGCGTGATTTCCATGATTTACGAACCCCGTGGTGCGTTTACATGTCGGTCAATGACACTCACAATTTTGGCCAATTTCTGGTCCGTTTCGTGTACTATTACTCACCGTTTTGGCGTCCCAGAGCGATTTCCATGATTTACAATCCCCGGGGTGCGTTTGCGTCTCTGTCGTCAACACTCACTGTTTTGGCCAATTCTGACGCGATTCGTGGACTATTACTCATCATTTAGGGGTCCCGAAGCGATTCCATAGTGGTTGAACCCTAAGGTCCGTTTACGTGTCGGTCATCAACACTCACTGTTTTGGCCGAATCTGGCCCGTTTCATGGACTATTACTCACCGTTTTGGGGCCCCAAAGTGATTTCCACGGTTGTTTGACCCCATGGTGCGCTTACGTGTCGATCATCAACAAGCGCATTTTGGGACGATTTTGGCCCATTTCTTGCATTATTACTTAGTTTTGGGGTCCTGGAGTGATTTCCACGATTGACGAACTCCGGGGTGCGTTTACGTGTCGGTCATAAACACTCACAATTTTGTCCAATTCTCGTCCGTTTCATGCACTATTACTCACTGTTTGGGCGTCCCAGAGAGATTTCCACGATTGACAATCCCCGGAGTGCGTTTGCGTGTCTGTCGTCAACACTCACATTTTTGGCCAATTCTGACGTGATTCGTGGGCTATTATTCACCATTTAGGGGTCCCGAAGCAATTTCCATAGTTGTTGAACCCCAAGGTGCGTTTAGGTGTCGGTCATCAACACTCACTGTTTTGGGGCCCTGGTGTGATTTCCATGATTAACAATCCCCAGGGTGCGTTTACATGTCGGTCATCAATACTAGTAGTTTTGGCCAATTCTGGCCCGTTTCGTGGACAATTACTCACTGTTTTGGGGCCCCGAAATGATTTCCACGATAAACGAACCCCTGGGTGGGCTTACGTCTCGATTATGAACAATCACAGTTTTGGCCAATTCTAACTCGTTTTGTGGACTTTTAGTCACCGTTTTCTGGGCCTGAAGTTATTTCCATAGTTGTTGAACCCCAAGGCGCACTTACGTGTTAGTCATCAACACTCACAGTTTTGGCTGATTCTGGCCTGTTTCATGGACTATTACTCACAGATTTGGGGCCCTGGAGTGATTTCCACGGTTAACGAACCGCAGGGTGCATTTACGTGTCGGTCATCAACACTCGCAGTTTTGGCCGATTCTGGCCCGTTTCTTGGACTATTACTCTGTTTTTTGGTCCAAGCGTGATTTCCATGATTTACGAACCCCGTGGTGCGTTTACGTGTCGGTCAATGACACTCACAATTTTGGCCAATTTCTGGTCCGTTTTGTGTACTATTACTCACCGTTTTGGCGTCCCAGAGCGATTTCCGTTATTTACAATCCCCGGGGTGCGTTTGCGTCTCTGTCGTCAACACTCACAGTTTTGGCCAATTCTGATGCTATTCGTGGACTATTACTCATCATTTAGGGGTCCCGAAGCGACTCCATAGTGGTTGAACCCTAAGGTCCGTTTAAGTGTCGGTCATAAACACTCACAATTTTGGCCAATTCTCGTCCGTTTCATGCACTATTACTCACCGTTTGGGCGTCCCGGAGAGATTTCCACGATTGACAATCCCCGGAGTGCGTTTGCGTGTCTGTCGTCAACACTCACAGTTTTGGCCAATTCTGACGCGATTCGTGGGCTATTATTCACCATTTAGGGGTCCCGAAGCGATTTCCATAGTTGTTGAACCCCAAGGTGCGTTTAGGTGTCGGTCATCAACACTCACTATTTTGGGGCCCCGGTGTGATTTCTACGATTAACAATCCCCGGGGTGCGTTTACTTGTCGGTCATCAATACTAGTAGTTTACGCCAATTCTGGCCCGTTTCGTGGACAATTACTCACTATTTTGGGGTCCCGGAATGATTTCCACGATTAACGAACCCCCGGGTGAGCTTACGTGTCAGTTATGAACACTCACCGTTTTCTGGGCCTGAAGTCATTTCCATAGTTGTTGAACCCCAAGGCGCACTTACGTGTTAGTCATCAACACTCACAGTTTTGGCTGATTCTGGCCTCTTTCATGGACTATTACTCACTGTTTTGGGGCCCCGGAGTGATTTCCACGGTTAACGATCCGCGGGATGCATTTACGTATCGGTCATCAACACTCGCAGTTTTCGCCGATTCTGGCCCGTTTCTTGGACTATTACTCTGTTTTTTGGTCCAAGCGTGATTTCCATGATTTACGAACCCCGTGGTGCGTTTACATGTCGGTCAATGACACTCACAATTTTGGCCAATTTCTGGTCCGTTTCGTGTACTATTACTCACCGTTTTGGCGTCCCAGAGCGATTTCCATGATTTACAATCCCCGGGGTGCGTTTGCGTCTCTGTCGTCAACACTCACTGTTTTGGCCAATTCTGACGCGATTCGTGGACTATTACTCATCATTTAGGGGTCCCGAAGCGATTCCATAGTGGTTGAACCCTAAGGTCCGTTTACGTGTCGGTCATCAACACTCACTGTTTTGGCCGAATCTGGCCCGTTTCATGGACTATTACTCACCGTTTTGGGGCCCCAAAGTGATTTCCACGGTTGTTTGACCCCATGGTGCGCTTACGTGTCGATCATCAACAAGCGCATTTTGGGACGATTTTGGCCCATTTCTTGCATTATTACTTAGTTTTGGGGTCCTGGAGTGATTTCCACGATTGACGAACTCCGGGGTGCGTTTACGTGTCGGTCATAAACACTCACAATTTTGTCCAATTCTCGTCTGTTTCATGCACTATTACTCACTGTTTGGGCGTCCCAGAGAGATTTCCACGATTGACAATCCCCGGAGTGCGTTTGCGTGTCTGTCGTCAACACTCACATTTTTGGCCAATTCTGACGTGATTCGTGGGCTATTATTCACCATTTAGGGGTCCCGAAGCAATTTCCATAGTTGTTGAACCCCAAGGTGCGTTTAGGTGTCGGTCATCAACACTCACTGTTTTGGGGCCCCGGTGTGATTTCCATGATTAACAATCCCCAGGGTGCGTTTACATGTCGGTCATCAATACTAGTAGTTTTGGCCAATTCTGGCCCGTTTCGTGGACAATTACTCACTGTTTTGGGGCCCCGAAATGATTTCCACGATAAACGAACCCCTGGGTGGGCTTACGTCTCGATTATGAACAATCACAGTTTTGGCCAATTCTAACTCGTTTTGTGGACTTTTAGTCACCGTTTTCTGGGCCTGAAGTTATTTCCATAGTTGTTGAACCCCAAGGCGCACTTACGTGTTAGTCATCAACAGTCACAGTTTTGGCTGATTCTGGCCTGTTTCATGGACTATTACTCACAGATTTGGGGCCCTGGAGTGATTTCCACGGTTAACGAACCGCAGGGTGCATTTACGTGTCGGTCATCAACACTCGCAGTTTTGGCCGATTCTGGCCCGTTTCTTGGACTATTACTCTGTTTTTTGGTCCAAGCGTGATTTCCATGATTTACGAACCCCGTGGTGTGTTTACGTGTCGGTCAATGACACTCACAATTTTGGCCAATTTCTGGTCCGTTTTGTGTACTATTACTCACCGTTTTGGCGTCCCAGAGCGATTTCCGTTATTTACAATCCCCGGGGTGCGTTTGCGTCTCTGTCGTCAACACTCACAGTTTTGGCCAATTCTGGTGCTATTCGTGGACTATTACTCATCATTTAGGGGTCCCGAAGCGACTCCATAGTGGTTGAACCCTAAGGTCCGTTTACGTGTCGGTCATCAACACTCGCAGTTTTGGGCGAATCTGGCCCGTTTCATGGACTATTACTCACCGTTTTGGGGCCCCAAAGTGATTTCCACGGTTGTTTGACCCCATGGTGCGCTTACGTGTCGATCATGCACAAGCATATTTTGGGACGATTTTGGCCCATTTCTTGCATTATTACTTAGTTTTTGGGTCCCGGAGTGATTTCCACGATTGACGAACTCCACGGTGCGTTTAAGTGTCGGTCATATACACTCACAATTTTGGCCAATTCTCGTCCGTTTCATGCACTATTACTCACCGTTTGGGCGTCCCGGAGAGATTTCCACGATTGACAATCCCCGGAGTGCGTTTGCGTGTCTGTCGTCAACACTCACAGTTTTGGCCAATTCTGACGCGATTCGTGGGCTATTATTCACCATTTAGGGGTCCCGAAGCGATTTCCATAGTTGTTGAACCCCAAGGTGCGTTTAGGTGTCGGTCATCAACACTCACTGTTTTGGGGCCCCGGTGTGATTTCCACGATTAACAATCCCCGGGGTGCGTTTACTTGTGGGTCATCAATACTAGTAGTTTACGCCAATTCTGGCCCGTTTCGTGGACAATTACTCACTATTTTGGGGTCCTGGAATGATTTCCACGATTAACGAACCCCCGGGTGAGCTTACGTGTCAGTTATGAACACTCACCGTTTTCTGGGCCTGAAGTGATTTCCTTAGTTGTTGAACCCCAAGGCGCACTTACGTGTTAGTCATCAACACTCACAGTTTTGGCTGATTCTGGCCTCTTTCATGGACTATTACTCACTGTTTTGGGGCCCCGGAGTGATTTCCACGGTTAACGATCCGCGGGATGCATTTACGTATCGGTCATCAACACTCGTAGTTTTGGCCGATTCTGGCCCGTTTCTTGGACTATTACTCTGTTTTTTGGTCCAAGCGTGATTTCCATGATTTACGAACCCCGTGGTGCGTTTACATGTCGGTCAATGACACTCACAATTTTGGCCAATTTCTGGTCCGTTTCGTGTACTATTACTCACCGTTTTGGCGTCCCAGAGCGATTTCCATGATTTACAATCCCCGGGGTGCGTTTGCGTCTCTGTCGTCAACACTCACTGTTTTGGCCAATTCTGACGCGATTCGTGGACTATTACTCATCATTTAGGGGTCCCGAAGCGATTCCATAGTGGTTGAACCCTAAGGTCCGTTTACGTGTCGGTCATCAACACTCACTGTTTTGGCCGAATCTGGCCCGTTTCATGGACTATTACTCACCGTTTTGGGGCCCCAAAGTGATTTCCACGGTTGTTTGACCCCATGGTGCGCTTATGTGTCGATCATCAACAAGCGCATTTTGGGACGATTTTGGCCCATTTCTTGCATTATTACTTAGTTTTGGGGTCCTGGAGTGATTTCCACGATTGACGAACTCCGGGGTGCGTTTACGTGTCGGTCATAAACACTCACAATTTTGTCCAATTCTCGTCCGTTTCATGCACTATTACTCACCGTTTGGGCGTCCCAGAGAGATTTCCACGATTGACAATCCCCGGAGTGCGTTTGCGTGTCTGTCGTCAACACTCACAGTTTTGGCCAATTCTGACGTGATTCGTGGGCTATTATTCACCATTTAGGGGTCCCGAAGCAATTTCCATAGTTGTTGAACCCCAAGGTGCGTTTAGCTGTCGGTCATCAACACTCACTGTTTTGGGGCCCCGGTGTGATTTCCATGATTAACAATCCCCAGGGTGCGTTTACATGTCGGTCATCAATACTAGTAGTTTTGGCCAATTCTGGCCCGTTTCGTGGACAATTACTTACTGTTTTGGGGCCCCGAAATGATTTCCACGATAAACGAACCCCTGGGTGGGCTTACGTCTCGATTATGAACAATCACAGTTTTGGCCAATTCTAACTCGTTTTGTGGACTTTTAGTCACCGTTTTCTGGGCCTGAAGTTATTTCCGTAGTTGTTGAACCCCAAGGCGCACTTACGTGTTAGTCATCAACACTCACAGTTTTGGCTGATTCTGGCCTGTTTCATGGACTATTACTCATAGATTTGGGGCCCTGGAGTGATTTCCACGGTTAACGAACCGCAGGGTGCATTTACGTGTCGGTCATCAACACTCGCAGTTTTGGCCGATTCTGGCCCGTTTCTTGGACTATTACTCTGTTTTTTAGTCCAAGCGTGATTTCCATGATTTACGAACCCCGTGGTGCGTTTACGTGTCGGTCAATGACACTCACAATTTTGGCCAATTTCTGGTCCGTTTTGTGTACTATTACTCACCGTTTTGGCGTCCCAGAGCGATTTCCGTTATTTACAATCCCCGGGGTGCGTTTGCATCTCTGTCGTCAACACTCACAGTTTTGGCCAATTCTGATGCGATTCGTGGACTATTACTCATCATTTAGGGGTCCCGAAGCGATTCCATAGTGGTTGAACCCTAAGGTCCGTTTACGTGTCGGTCATCAACACTCGCAGTTTTGGGCGAATCTGGCCCGTTTCATGGACTATTACTCACCGTTTTGGGGCCCCAAAGTGATTTCCACGGTTGTTTGACCCCATGGTGCGCTTACGTGTCGATCATGCACAAGCGCATTTTGGGACGATTTTGGCCCATTTCTTGCATTATTACTTAGTTTTTGGGTCCCGGAGTGATTTCCACGATTGACGAACTCCACGGTGCGTTTAAGTGTCGGTCATAAACACTCACAATTTTGGCCAATTCTCGTCCGTTTCATGCACTATTACTCACCGTTTGGGCGTCCCAGAGAGATTTCCACGATTGACAATCCCCGGAGTGCGTTTGCGTGTCTGTCGTCAACACTCACAGTTTTGGCCAATTCTGACGCGATTCGTGGGCTATTATTCACCATTTAGGGGTCCCGAAGCGATTTCCATAGTTGTTGAACCCCAAGGTGCGTTTAGGTGTCGGTCATCAACACTCACTGTTTTGGGGCCCCGGTGTGATTTCCACGATTAACAATCCCCGGGGTGCGTTTACTTGTCGGTCATCAATACTAGTAGTTTACGCCAATTCTGGCCCGTTTCGTGGACAATTACTCACTATTTTGGGGTTCCGGAATGATTTCCACGATTAACGAACCCCCGGGTGAGCTTACGTGTCAGTTATGAACACTCACCGTTTTCTGGGCCTGAAGTGATTTCCATAGTTGTTGAACCCCAAGGCGCACTTACGTGTTAGTCATCAACACTCACAGTTTTGGCTGATTCTGGCCTCTTTCATGGACTATTACTCGCTGTTTTGGGGCCCCGGAGTGATTTCCACGGTTAACGATCCGCGGGATGCATTTACGTATCGGTCATCAACACTCGCAGTTTTGGCCGATTCTGGCCCGTTTCTTGGACTATTACTCTGTTTTCTGGTCCAAGCGTGATTTCCATGATTTACGAACCCCGTGGTGCGTTTACATGTCGGTCAATGACACTCACAATTTTGGCCAATTTCTGGTCCGTTTCGTGTACTATTACTCACCGTTTTGGCGTCCTAGAGCGATTTCCATGATTTACAATCCCCGGGGTGCGTTTGCGTCTCTGTCGTCAACACTCACTGTTTTGGCCAATTCTGACGCGATTCGTGGACTATTACTCATCATTTAGGGGTCCCGAAGCGATTCCATAGTGGTTGAACCCTAAGGTCCGTTTACGTGTCGGTCATCAACACTCACTGTTTTGGCCGAACCTGGCCCGTTTCATGGACTATTACTCACCGTTTTGGGGCCCCAAAGTGATTTCCACGGTTGTTTGACCCCATGGTGCGCTTACGTGTCGATCATGCACAAGCGCATTTTGGGACGATTTTGGCCCATTTCTTGCATTATTACTTAGTTTTTGGGTCCCGGAGTGATTTCCACGATTGACGAACTCCACGGTGCGTTTAAGTGTCGGTCATAAACACTCACAATTTTGGCCAATTCTCGTCCGTTTCATGCACTATTACTCACCGTTTGGGCGTCCCAGAGAGATTTCCACGATTGACAATCCCCGGAGTGCGTTTGCGTGTCTGTCGTCAACACTCACAGTTTTGGCCAATTCTGACGCGATTCGTGGGCTATTATTCACCATTTAGGGGTCCCGAAGCGATTTCCATAGTTGTTGAACCCCAAGGTGCGTTTAGGTGTCGGTCATCAACACTCACTGTTTTGGGGCCCCGGTGTGATTTCCACGATTAACAATCCCCGGGGTGCGTTT
This sequence comes from Triticum timopheevii, assembly GCA_963921465.1. Classification (NCBI taxonomy): domain Eukaryota; kingdom Viridiplantae; phylum Streptophyta; class Magnoliopsida; order Poales; family Poaceae; genus Triticum; species Triticum timopheevii. The sequence continues at coordinate 2,107,229 of OY997270.1, forward strand.
ACTTGTCGGTCATCAATACTAGTAGTTTACGCCAATTCTGGCCCGTTTCGTGGACAATTACTCACTATTTTGGGGTTCCGGAATGATTTCCACGATTAACGAACCCCCGGGTGAGCTTACGTGTCAGTTATGAACACTCACCGTTTTCTGGGCCTGAAGTGATTTCCATAGTTGTTGAACCCCAAGGCGCACTTACGTGTTAGTCATCAACACTCACAGTTTTGGCTGATTCTGGCCTCTTTCATGGACTATTACTCGCTGTTTTGGGGCCCCGGAGTGATTTCCACGGTTAACGATCCGCGGGATGCATTTACGTATCGGTCATCAACACTCGCAGTTTTGGCCGATTCTGGCCCGTTTCTTGGACTATTACTCTGTTTTCTGGTCCAAGCGTGATTTCCATGATTTACGAACCCCGTGGTGCGTTTACATGTCGGTCAATGACACTCACAATTTTGGCCAATTTCTGGTCCGTTTCGTGTACTATTACTCACCGTTTTGGCGTCCCAGAGCGATTTCCATGATTTACAATCCCCGGGGTGCGTTTGCGTCTCTGTCGTCAACACTCACTGTTTTGGCCAATTCTGACGCGATTCGTGGACTATTACTCATCATTTAGGGGTCCCGAAGCGATTCCATAGTGGTTGAACCCTAAGGTCCGTTTACGTGTCGGTCATCAACACTCACTGTTTTGGCCGAATCTGGCCCGTTTCATGGACTATTACTCACCGTTTTGGGGCCCCAAAGTGATTTCCACGGTTGTTTGACCCCATGGTGCGCTTACGTGTCGATCATCAACAAGCGCATTTTGGGACGATTTTGGCCCATTTCTTGCATTATTACTTAGTTTTTGGGTCCCGGAGTGATTTCCACGATTGACAAACTCCACGGTGCGTTTAAGTGTCGGTCATAAACACTCACAATTTTGGCCAATTCTCGTCCGTTTCATGCACTATTACTCACCGTTTGGGCGTCCCGGAGAGATTTCCACGATTGACAATCCCCGGAGTGCGTTTGCGTGTCTGTCGTCAACACTCACAGTTTTGGCCAATTCTGACGCGATTCGTGGGCTATTATTCACCATTTAGGGGTCCCGAAGCGATTTCCATAGTTGTTGAACCCCAAGGTGCGTTTAGGTGTCGGTCATCAACACTCACTGTTTTGGGGCCCCGGTGTGATTTCCACGATTAACAATCCCCGGGGTGTGTTTACTTGTCGGTCATCAATACTAGTAGTTTACGCCAATTCTGGCCTGTTTCGTGGACAATTACTCACTATTTTGGGGTCCCGGAATGATTTCCACGATTAACGAACCCCCGGGTGAGCTTACGTGTCAGTTATGAACACTCACCGTTTTCTGGGCCTGAAGTGATTTCCATAGTTGTTGAACCCCAAGGCGCACTTACGTGTTAGTCATGAACACTCACAGTTTTGGCTGATTCTGGCCTCTTTCATGGACTATTACTCACTGTTTTGGGGCCCCGGAGTGATTTCCACGGTTAACGATCCGCGGGATGCATTTACGTATCGGTCATCAACACTCGCAGTTTTGGCCGATTCTGGCCCGTTTCTTGGACTATTACTCTGTTTTTTGGTCCAAGCGTGATTTCCATGATTTACAAACCCCGTGGTGCGTTTACATGTCGGTCAATGACACTCACAATTTTGGCCAATTTCTGGTCCGTTTCGTGTACTATTACTCACCGTTTTGGCGTCCCAGAGCGATTTCCATGATTTACAATCCCCGGGGTGCGTTTGCGTCTCTGTCGTCAACACTCACTGTTTTGGCCAATTCTGACGCGATTCATGGACTATTACTCATCATTTAGGGGTCCCGAAGCGATTCCATAGTGGTTGAACCCTAAGCTTCGTTTACGTGTCAGTCATCAACACTCACTGTTTTGCCCGAATCTGGCCCGTTTCATGGACTATTACTCACCGTTTTGGGGCCCCAAAGTGATTTCCACGGTTGCTTGACCCCATGGTGCGCTTACGTGTCGATCATCAACAAGCGCATTTTGGGACGATTTTGGCCCATTTCTTGCATTATTACTTAGTTTTGGGGTCCTGGAGTGTTTTCCACAATTGACGAACTCCGGGGTGCGTTTACGTGTCGGTCATAAACACTCACAATTTTGTCCAATTCTCGTCCGTTTCATGCACTATTGCTCACCGTTTGGGCGTCCCAGAGAGATTTCCACGATTGACAATCCCCGGAGTGCGTTTGCGTGTCTGTCGTCAACACTCACAGTTTTGGCCAATTCTGACGTGATTCGTGGGCTATTATTCACCATTTAGGGGTCCCGAAGCAATTTCCATAGTTGTTGAACCCCAAGGTGCGTTTAGGTGTCGGTCATCAACACTCACTGTTTTGGGGCCCCGGTGTGATTTCCATGATTAACAATCCCCAGGGTGCGTTTACATGTCGGTCATCAATACTAGTAGTTTTGGCCAATTCTGGCCCGTTTCGTGGACAATTACTCACTGTTTTGGGGCCCCGAAATGATTTCCACGATAAACGAACCCCTGGGTGGGCTTACGTCTCGATTATGAACAATCACAGTTTTGGCCAATTCTAACTCGTTTTGTGGACTTTTAGTCACCGTTTTCTGGGCCTGAAGTTATTTCCGTAGTTGTTGAACCCCAAGGCGCACTTACGTGTTAGTCATCAACACTCACAGTTTTGGCTGATTCTGGCCTGTTTCATGGACTATTACTCATAGATTTGGGGCCCTGGAGTGATTTCCACGGTTAACGAACCGCAGGGTGCATTTACGTGTCGGTCATCAACACTCGCAGTTTTGGCCGATTCTGGCCCGTTTCTTGGACTATTACTCTGTTTTTTAGTCCAAGCGTGATTTCCATGATTTACGAACCCCGTGGTGCGTTTACGTGTCGGTCAATGACACTCACAATTTTGGCCAATTTCTGGTCCGTTTTGTGTACTATTACTCACCGTTTTGGCGTCCCAGAGCGATTTCCGTTATTTACAATCCCCGGGGTGCGTTTGCGTCTCTGTCGTCAACACTCACTGTTTTGGCCAATTCTGACGCGATTCATGGACTATTACTCATCATTTAGGGGTCCCGAAGCGATTCCATAGTGGTTGAACCCTAAGCTTCGTTTACGTGTCAGTCATCAACACTCACTGTTTTGGCCGAATCTGGCCCGTTTCATGGACTATTACTCACCGTTTTGGGGCCCCAAAGTGATTTCCACGGTTGTTTGACCCCATGGTGCGCTTACGTGTCGATCATCAACAAGCGCATTTTGGGACGATTTTGGCCCATTTCTTGCATTATTACTTAGTTTTGGGGTCCTGGAGTGTTTTCCACAATTGACGAACTCCGGGGTGCGTTTACGTGTCGGTCATAAACACTCACAATTTTGTCCAATTCTCGTCCGTTTCATGCACTATTGCTCACCGTTTGGGCGTCCCAGAGAGATTTCCACGATTGACAATCCCCGGAGTGCGTTTGCGTGTCTGTCGTCAACACTCACAGTTTTGGCCAATTCTGACGTGATTCGTGGGCTATTATTCACCATTTAGGGGTCCCGAAGCAATTTCCATAGTTGTTGAACCCCAAGGTGCGTTTAGGTGTCGGTCATCAACACTCACTGTTTTGGGGCCCCGGTGTGATTTCCATGATTAACAATCCCCAGGGTGCGTTTACATGTCGGTCATCAATACTAGTAGTTTTGGCCAATTCTGGCCCGTTTCGTGGACAATTACTCACTGTTTTGGGGCCCCGAAATGATTTCCACGATAAACGAACCCCTGGGTGGGCTTACGTCTCGATTATGAACAATCACAGTTTTGGCCAATTCTAACTCGTTTTGTGGACTTTTAGTCACCGTTTTCTGGGCCTGAAGTTATTTCCGTAGTTGTTGAACCCCAAGGCGCACTTACGTGTTAGTCATCAACACTCACAGTTTTGGCTGATTCTGGCCTGTTTCATGGACTATTACTCATAGATTTGGGGCCCTGGAGTGATTTCCACGGTTAACGAACCGCAGGGTGCATTTACGTGTCGGTCATCAACACTCGCAGTTTTGGCCGATTCTGGCCCGTTTCTTGGACTATTACTCTGTTTTTTAGTCCAAGCGTGATTTCCATGATTTACGAACCCCGTGGTGCGTTTACGTGTCGGTCAATGACACTCACAATTTTGGCCAATTTCTGGTCCGTTTTGTGTACTATTACTCACCGTTTTGGCGTCCCAGAGCGATTTCCGTTATTTACAATCCCCGGGGTGCGTTTGCGTCTCTGTCGTCAACACTCACAGTTTTGGCCAATTCTGATGCGATTCGTGGACTATTACTCATCATTTAGGGGTCCCGAAGCGATTCCATAGTGGTTGAACCCTAAGGTCCGTTTACGTGTCGGTCATCAACACTCGCAGTTTTGGGCGAATCTGGCCCGTTTCATGGACTATTACTCACCGTTTTGGGGCCCCAAAGTGATTTCCACGGTTGTTTGACCCCATGGTGCGCTTACGTGTCGATCATGCACAAGCGCATTTTGGGACGATTTTGGCCCATTTCTTGCATTATTACTTAGTTTTTGGGTCCCGGAGTGATTTCCACGATTGACGAACTCCACGGTGCGTTTAAGTGTCGGTCATAAACACTCACAATTTTGGCCAATTCTCGTCCGTTTCATGCACTATTACTCACCGTTTGGGCGTCCCAGAGAGATTTCCACGATTGACAATCCCCGGAGTGCGTTTGCGTGTCTGTCGTCAACACTCACAGTTTTGGCCAATTCTGACGCGATTCGTGGGCTATTATTCACCATTTAGGGGTCCCGAAGCGATTTCCATAGTTGTTGAACCCCAAGGTGCGTTTAGGTGTCGGTCATCAACACTCACTGTTTTGGGGCCCCGGTGTGATTTCCACGATTAACAATCCCCGGGGTGCGTTTACTTGTCGGTCATCAATACTAGTAGTTTACGCCAATTCTGGCCCGTTTCGTGGACAATTACTCACTATTTTGGGGTTCCGGAATGATTTCCACGATTAACGAACCCCCGGGTGAGCTTACGTGTCAGTTATGAACACTCACCGTTTTCTGGGCCTGAAGTGATTTCCATAGTTGTTGAACCCCAAGGCGCACTTACGTGTTAGTCATCAACACTCACAGTTTTGGCTGATTCTGGCCTCTTTCATGGACTATTACTCGCTGTTTTGGGGCCCCGGAGTGATTTCCACGGTTAACGATCCGCGGGATGCATTTACGTATCGGTCATCAACACTCGCAGTTTTGGCCGATTCTGGCCCGTTTCTTGGACTATTACTCTGTTTTCTGGTCCAAGCGTGATTTCCATGATTTACGAACCCCGTGGTGCGTTTACATGTCGGTCAATGACACTCACAATTTTGGCCAATTTCTGGTCCGTTTCGTGTACTATTACTCACCGTTTTGGCGTCCCAGAGCGATTTCCATGATTTACAATCCCCGGGGTGCGTTTGCGTCTCTGTCGTCAACACTCACTGTTTTGGCCAATTCTGACGCGATTCGTGGACTATTACTCATCATTTAGGGGTCCCGAAGCGATTCCATAGTGGTTGAACCCTAAGGTCCGTTTACGTGTCGGTCATCAACACTCACTGTTTTGGCCGAATCTGGCCCGTTTCATGGACTATTACTCACCGTTTTGGGGCCCCAAAGTGATTTCCACGGTTGTTTGACCCCATGGTGCGCTTACGTGTCGATCATCAACAAGCGCATTTTGGGACGATTTTGGCCCATTTCTTGCATTATTACTTAGTTTTTGGGTCCCGGAGTGATTTCCACGATTGACAAACTCCACGGTGCGTTTAAGTGTCGGTCATAAACACTCACAATTTTGGCCAATTCTCGTCCGTTTCATGCACTATTACTCACCGTTTGGGCGTCCCGGAGAGATTTCCACGATTGACAATCCCCGGAGTGCGTTTGCGTGTCTGTCGTCAACACTCACAGTTTTGGCCAATTCTGACGCGATTCGTGGGCTATTATTCACCATTTAGGGGTCCCGAAGCGATTTCCATAGTTGTTGAACCCCAAGGTGCGTTTAGGTGTCGGTCATCAACACTCACTGTTTTGGGGCCCCGGTGTGATTTCCACGATTAACAATCCCCGGGGTGTGTTTACTTGTCGGTCATCAATACTAGTAGTTTACGCCAATTCTGGCCTGTTTCGTGGACAATTACTCACTATTTTGGGGTCCCGGAATGATTTCCACGATTAACGAACCCCCGGGTGAGCTTACGTGTCAGTTATGAACACTCACCGTTTTCTGGGCCTGAAGTGATTTCCATAGTTGTTGAACCCCAAGGCGCACTTACGTGTTAGTCATGAACACTCACAGTTTTGGCTGATTCTGGCCTCTTTCATGGACTATTACTCACTGTTTTGGGGCCCCGGAGTGATTTCCACGGTTAACGATCCGCGGGATGCATTTACGTATCGGTCATCAACACTCGCAGTTTTGGCCGATTCTGGCCCGTTTCTTGGACTATTACTCTGTTTTTTGGTCCAAGCGTGATTTCCATGATTTACAAACCCCGTGGTGCGTTTACATGTCGGTCAATGACACTCACAATTTTGGCCAATTTCTGGTCCGTTTCGTGTACTATTACTCACCGTTTTGGCGTCCCAGAGCGATTTCCATGATTTACAATCCCCGGGGTGCGTTTGCGTCTCTGTCGTCAACACTCACTGTTTTGGCCAATTCTGACGCGATTCATGGACTATTACTCATCATTTAGGGGTCCCGAAGCGATTCCATAGTGGTTGAACCCTAAGCTTCGTTTACGTGTCAGTCATCAACACTCACTGTTTTGGCCGAATCTGGCCCGTTTCATGGACTATTACTCACCGTTTTGGGGCCCCAAAGTGATTTCCACGGTTGTTTGACCCCATGGTGCGCTTACGTGTCGATCATCAACAAGCGCATTTTGGGACGATTTTGGCCCATTTCTTGCATTATTACTTAGTTTTGGGGTCCTGGAGTGTTTTCCACAATTGACGAACTCCGGGGTGCGTTTACGTGTCGGTCATAAACACTCACAATTTTGTCCAATTCTCGTCCGTTTCATGCACTATTGCTCACCGTTTGGGCGTCCCAGAGAGATTTCCACGATTGACAATCCCCGGAGTGCGTTTGCGTGTCTGTCGTCAACACTCACAGTTTTGGCCAATTCTGACGTGATTCGTGGGCTATTATTCACCATTTAGGGGTCCCGAAGCAATTTCCATAGTTGTTGAACCCCAAGGTGCGTTTAGGTGTCGGTCATCAACACTCACTGTTTTGGGGCCCCGGTGTGATTTCCATGATTAACAATCCCCAGGGTGCGTTTACATGTCGGTCATCAATACTAGTAGTTTTGGCCAATTCTGGCCCGTTTCGTGGACAATTACTCACTGTATTGGGGCACCGAAATGATTTCCACGATAAACGAACCCCTGGGTGGGCTTACGTCTCGATTATGAACAATCACAGTTTTGGCCAATTCTAACTCGTTTTGTGGACTTTTAGTCACCGTTTTCTGGGCCTGAAGTTATTTCCATAGTTGTTGAACCCCAAGGCGCACTTACGTGTTAGTCATCAACACTCACAGTTTTGGCTGATTCTGGCCTGTTTCATGGACTATTACTCACAGATTTGGGGCCCTGGAGTGATTTCCACGGTTCACGAACCGCAGGGTGCATTTACGTGTCGGTCATCAACACTCGCAGTTTTGGCCGATTCTGGCCCGTTTCTTGGACTATTACTCTGTTTTTTGGTCCAAGCGTGATTTCCATGATTTACGAACCCCGTGGTGCGTTTACGTGTCGGTCAATGACACTCACAATTTTGGCCAATTTCTGGTCCGTTTTGTGTACTATTACTCACCGTTTTGGCGTCCCAGAGCGATTTCCGTTATTTACAATCCCCGGGGTGCGTTTGCGTCTCTGTCATCAACACTCACAGTTTTGGCCAATTCTGATGCGATTCGTGGACTATTACTCATCATTTAGGGGTCCCGAAGCGATTCCATAGTGGTTGAACCCTAAGGTCCGTTTACGTGTCGGTCATCAACACTCGCAGTTTTGGCCGATTTTGGCCCGTTTCATGGACTATTACTCACCGTTTTGGGGCCCCAAAGTGATTTCCACGGTTGTTTGACCCCATGGTGCGCTTACGTGTCGATCATTCACAAGCGCATTTTGGGACGATTTTGGCCCATTTCTTGCATTATTACTTAGTTTTGGGGTCCCGGAGTGATTTCCACGATTGACGAACTCCACGGTGCGTTTAAGTGTCGGTCATAAACACTCACAATTTTGGCCAATTCTCGTCCGTTTCATGCACTATTACTCACCGTTTGGGCGTCCCGGAGAGATTTCCACGATTGACAATCCCCGGAGTGCGTTTGCGTGTCTGTCGTCAACACTCACAGTTTTGGCCAATTCTGACGCGATTCGTGGGCTATTATTCACCATTTAGGGGTCCCGAAGCGATTTCCATAGTTGTTGAACCCCAAGGTGCGTTTAGGTGTCGGTCATCAACACTCACTGTTTTGGGGCCCCGGTGTGATTTCCACGATTAACAATCCCCGGGGTGCGTTTACTTGTCGGTCATCAATACTAGTAGTTTTGGCCAATTCTGGCCCGTTTCGTGGACAATTACTCACTATTTTGGGGCCCAGAATGATTTCCACGATAAACGAACCCCCGGGTGCGCTTACGTCTCGGTTATGAACAATCACAGTTTTGGCCAATTCTAACGCGTTTTGTGGACTTTTAGTCACCGTTTTCTAGTCCTGAAGGGATTTCCATAGTTGTTGGACCCCAAGGGGCACGTACGTGTTAGTCATCAACAATCACAGTTTTGGCTGATTCTGGCCTGTTTCATGGACTATTACTCACTGTTTTGGGGCCCCGGAGTGATTTCCACGGTTAACGAACCGCAGGGTGCATTTACGTGTCGGTCATCAACACTCGGAGTTTTGGCCGATTCTGGCCCGTTTCTTGGACTATTACTCTGTTTTTTGGTCCAAGCGTGATTTCCATGATTTACGAACCCCGTGGTGCGTTTACGTGTCGGTCAATGACACTCACAATTTTGGCCAATTTCTGGTCCGTTTTGTGTACTATTACTCACCGTTTTGGTGTCCCAGAGCGATTTCCGTTATTTACAATCCCCGGGGTGCGTTTGCGTCTCTGTCGTCAACACTCACAGTTTTGGCCAATTCTGATGCGATTCGTGGACTATTACTCATCATTTAGGGGTCCCGAGGCGATTCCATAGTGGTTGAACCCTAAGGTCCGTTTACGTGTCGGTCATCAACACTCACTGTTTTGGCCGATTTTGGCCCGTTTCATGGACTATTACTCACCGTTTTGGGGCCCCAAAGTGATTTCCACGGTTGTTTGACCCCATGGTGCGCTTACGTGTCGATCATTCACAAGTGCATTTTGGGACGATTTTGGCCCATTTCTTGCATTATTACTTAGTTTTGGGGTCCCGGAGTGATTTCCACGATTGACGAACTCCACGGTGCGTTTAAGTGTCGGTCATAAACACTCACAATTTTGGCCAATTCTCGTCCGTTTCATGCACTATTACTCACCGTTTGGGCGTCCCGGAGAGATTTCCACGATTGACAATCCCTGGAGTGCGTTTGCGTGTCTGTCGTCAACACTCACAGTTTTGGCCAATTCTGACGCGATTCGTGGGCTATTATTCACCATTTAGGGGTCCCGAAGCGATTTCCATAGTTGTTGAACCCCAAGGTGCGTTTAGGTGTCGGTCATCAACACTCACTGTTTTGGGGCCCCGGTGTGATTTCCACGATTAACAATCCCTGGGTGCGTTTACTTGTCGGTCATAAATACTAGTAGTTTTGGCCAATTCTGGCCCGTTTCGTGGACAATTACTCACTGTTTTGGGGCCCCAGAATGATTTCCATGATAAACGAACCCCCGGGTGCGCTTACGTCTCGGTTATGAACAATCACAGTTTTGGCCAATTCTAACGCGTTTTGTGGACTTTTAGTCACCGTTTTCTAGTCCTGAAGGGATTTCCATAGTTGTTGGACCCCAAGGGGCACGTACGTGTTAGTCATCAACAATCACAGTTTTGGCTGATTCTGGCCTGTTTCATGGACTATTACTCACTGTTTTGGGGCCCCGGAGTGATTTCCACGGTTAACGAACCGCAGGGTGCATTTACGTGTCGGTCATCAACACTCGGAGTTTTGGCCGATTCTGGCCCGTTTCTTGGACTATTACTCTGTTTTTTGGTCCAAGCCGTGGTGCGTTTACGTGTTGGTCAATGACACTCACAATTTTGGCCAATTTGTGGTCCGTTTTGTGTACTTATTACTCACCGTTTTGGCGTCCCAGAGCGATTTCCATTATTTACAATCCCCGGGGTGCGTTTGCGTCTCTGTCGTCAACACTCACAGTTTTGGCCAATTCTGATGCGATTCGTGGACTATTACTCATCATTTAGGGGTCCCGAGGCGATTCCATAGTGGTTGAACCCTAAGGTCCGTTTACGTGTCGGTCATCAACACTCACTGTTTTGGCCGATTTTGGCCCGTTTCATGGACTATTACTCACCGTTTTGGGGCCCCAAAGTGATTTCCACGGTTGTTTGACCCCATGGTGCGCTTACGTGTCGATCATTCACAAGTGCATTTTGGGACGATTTTGGCCCATTTCTTGCATTATTACTTAGTTTTGGGGTCCCGGAGTGATTTCCACGATTGACGAACTCCACGGTGCGTTTAAGTGTCGGTCATAAACACTCACAATTTTGGCCAATTCTCGTCCGTTTCATGCACTATTACTCACCGTTTGGGCGTCCCGGAGAGATTTCCACGATTGACAATCCCTGGAGTGCGTTTGCGTGTCTGTCGTCAACACTCACAGTTTTGGCCAATTCTGACGCGATTCGTGGGCTATTATTCACCATTTAGGGATCCCGAAGCGATTTCCATAGTTGTTGAACCCCAAGGTGCGTTTAGGTGTCGGTCATCAACACTCACTGTTTTGGGGCCCCGGTGTGATTTCCACGATTAACAATCCCTGGGGTGCGTTTACTTGTCGGTCATAAATACTAGTAGTTTTGGCCAATTCTGGCCCGTTTCGTGGACAATTACTCACTGTTTTGGGGCCCCAGAATGATTTCCATGATAAACGAACCCCCGGGTGCGCTTACGTCTCGGTTATGAACAATCACAGTTTTGGCCAATTCTAACGCGTTTTGTGGACTTTTAGTCACCGTTTTCTAGTCCTGAAGGGATTTCCATAGTTGTTGGACCCCAAGGGGCACGTACGTGTTAGTCATCAACAATCACAGTTTTGGCTGATTCTGGCCTGTTTCATGGACTATTACTCACTGTTTTGGGGCCCCGGAGTGATTTCCACGGTTAACGAACCGCAGGGTGCATTTACGTGTCGGTCATCAACACTCGGAGTTTTGGCCGATTCTGGCCCGTTTCTTGGACTATTACTCTGTTTTTTGGTCCAAGCCGTGGTGCGTTTACGTGTTGGTCAATGACACTCACAATTTTGGCCAATTTGTGGTCCGTTTTGTGTACTTATTACTCACCGTTTTGGCGTCCCAGAGCGATTTCCATTATTTACAATCCCCGGGGTGCGTTTGCGTCTCTGTCGTCAACACTCACAGTTTTGGCCAATTCTGATGCGATTCGTGGACTATTACTCATCATTTAGGGGTCCCGAGGCGATTCCATAGTGGTTGAACCCTAAGGTCCGTTTACGTGTCGGTCATCAACACTCGCAGTTTTGGCCGATTCTGGCCCGTTTCATGGACTATTACTCACCGTTTTGGGGCCCCAAAGTGATTTCCACGGTTGTTTGACCCCATGGTGCACTTACGTGTCGATCATTCACAAGCGCATTTTGTGACGATTTTGGCCCATTTATTGCATTATTACTTAGTTTTGGGGTCCCGGAGTGATTTCCACGATTGACGAACTCCACGGTGCATTTAAGTGTCGGTCATAAACACTCACAATTTTGGCCAATTCTCGTCCGTTTCATGCACTATTACTCACCGTTTGGGCGTCCCAGAGAGATTTCCACGATTGACAATCCCCGGAGTGCGTTTGCGTGTCTGTCGTCAACACTCACAGTTTTGGCCAATTCTGACACGATTCGTGGGCTATTATTCACCATTTAGGGCTCCCGAAGCGATTTCCATAGTTGTTGAACCCCAAGGTGCGTGTAGGTGTCGGTCATCAACACTCACTGTTTTGGGGCCCCGGTGTGATTTCCACGATTAACAATCCCTGGGGTGCGTTTACTTGTCGGTCATAAATACTAGTAGTTTTGGCCAATTCTGGCCCGTTTCGTGGACAATTACTCACTGTTTTGGGGCCCCAGAATGATTTCCATGATAAACGAACCCCCGGGTGCGCTTACGTCTCGGTTATGAACAATCACAGTTTTGGCCAATTCTAACGCGTTTTGTGGACTTTTAGTCAACGTTTTCTAGTCCTGAAGGGATTTCCATAGTTGTTGGACCCCAAGGGGCACGTACGTGTTAGTCATCAACAATCACAGTTTTGGCTGATTCTGGCCTGTTTCATGGACTATTACTCACTATTTTGGGGCCCCGGAGTGATTTCCACGGTTAACGAACCGCAGGGTGCATTTACGTGTCGGTCATCAACACTCGGAGTTTTGGCCGATTCTGGCCCGTTTCTTGGACTATTACTCTGTTTTTTGGTCCAAGCCGTGGTGCGTTTACGTGTTGGTCAATGACACTCACAATTTTGGCCAATTTGTGGTCCGTTTTGTGTACTTATTACTCACCGTTTTGGCGTCCCAGAGCGATTTCCATTATTTACAATCCCCGGGATGCGTTTGCGTCTCTGTCGTCAACACTCACAGTTTTGGCCAATTCTGATGCGATTCGTGGACTATTACTCATCATTTAGGTGTCCCGGAGCGATTCCATAGTGGTTGAACCCTAAGGTCCGTTTATGTGTCGGTCATCAACACTCGCAGTTTTGGCCGATTCTGGCCCGTTTCATGGACTATTACTCACCGTTTTGGGGCCCCAAAGTGATTTCCACGGTTGTTTGACCCCATGGTGCGCTTACGTGTCGATCATTCACAAGCGCATTTTGGGACGATTTTGGCCCATTTATTGCATTATTACTTAGTTTTGGGGTCCCGGAGTGATTTCCACGATTGACGAACTCCACGGTGCATTTAAGTGTCGGTCATAAACACTCACAATTTTGGCCAATTCTCGTCCGTTTCATGCACTATTACTCACCGTTTGGGCGTCCCAGAGAGATTTCCACGATTGACAATCCCCGGAGTGCGTTTGCGTGTCTGTCGTCAACACTCACAGTTTTGGCCAATTCTGACACGATTCGTGGGCTATTATTCACCATTTAGGGCTCCCGAAGCGATTTCCATAGTTGTTGAACCCCAAGGTGCGTGTAGGTGTCGGTCATCAACACTCACTGTTTTGGGGCCCCGGTGTGATTTCCACGATTAACAATCCCTGGGGTGCGTTTACTTGTCGGTCATAAATACTAGTAGTTTTGGCCAATTCTGGCCCGTTTCGTGGACAATTACTCACTGTTTTGGGGCCCCAGAATGATTTCCATGATAAACGAACCCCCGGGTGCGCTTACGTCTCGGTTATGAACAATCACAGTTTTGGCCAATTCTAACGCGTTTTGTGGACTTTTAGTCAACGTTTTCTAGTCCTGAAGGGATTTCCATAGTTGTTGGACCCCAAGGGGCACGTACGTGTTAGTCATCAACAATCACAGTTTTGGCTGATTCTGGCCTGTTTCATGGACTATTACTCACTATTTTGGGGCCCCGGAGTGATTTCCACGGTTAACGAACCGCAGGGTGCATTTACGTGTCGGTCATCAACACTCGGAGTTTTGGCCGATTCTGGCCCGTTTCTTGGACTATTACTCTGTTTTTTGGTCCAAGCCGTGGTGCGTTTACGTGTTGGTCAATGACACTCACAATTTTGGCCAATTTGTGGTCCGTTTTGTGTACTTATTACTCACCGTTTTGGCGTCCCAGAGCGATTTCCATTATTTACAATCCCCGGGATGCGTTTGCGTCTCTGTCGTCAACACTCACAGTTTTGGCCAATTCTGATGCGATTCGTGGACTATTACTCATCATTTAGGTGTCCCGGAGCGATTCCATAGTGGTTGAACCCTAAGGTCCGTTTATGTGTCGGTCATCAACACTCGCAGTTTTGGCCGATTCTGGCCCGTTTCATGGACTATTACTCACCGTTTTGGGGCCCCAAAGTGATTTCCACGGTTGTTTGACCCCATGGTGCGCTTACGTGTCGATCATTCACAAGCGCATTTTGGGACGATTTTGGCCCATTTATTGCATTATTACTTAGTTTTGGGGTCCCGGAGTGATTTCCACGATTGACGAACTCCACGGTGCATTTAAGTGTCGGTCATAAACACTCACAATTTTGGCCAATTCTCGTCCGTTTCATGCACTATTACTCACCGTTTGGGCGTCCCAGAGAGATTTCCACGATTGACAATCCCCGGAGTGCGTTTGCGTGTCTGTCGTCAACACTCACAGTTTTGGCCAATTCTGACACGATTCGTGGGCTATTATTCACCATTTAGGGCTCCCGAAGCGATTTCCATAGTTGTTGAACCCCAAGGTGCGTGTAGGTGTCGGTCATCAACACTCACTGTTTTGGGGCCCCGGTGTGATTTCCACGATTAACAATCCCTGGGGTGCGTTTACTTGTCGGTCATAAATACTAGTAGTTTTGGCCAATTCTGGCCCGTTTCGTGGACAATTACTCACTGTTTTGGGGCCCCAGAATGATTTCCATGATAAACGAACCCCCGGGTGCGCTTACGTCTCGGTTATGAACAATCACAGTTTTGGCCAATTCTAACGCGTTTTGTGGACTTTTAGTCAACGTTTTCTAGTCCTGAAGGGATTTCCATAGTTGTTGGACCCCAAGGGGCACGTACGTGTTAGTCATCAACAATCACAGTTTTGGCTGATTCTGGCCTGTTTCATGGACTATTACTCACTATTTTGGGGCCCCGGAGTGATTTCCACGGTTAACGAACCGCAGGGTGCATTTACGTGTCGGTCATCAACACTCGGAGTTTTGGCCGATTCTGGCCCGTTTCTTGGACTATTACTCTGTTTTTTGGTCCAAGCCGTGGTGCGTTTACGTGTTGGTCAATGACACTCACAATTTTGGCCAATTTGTGGTCCGTTTTGTGTACTTATTACTCACCGTTTTGGCGTCCCAGAGCGATTTCCATTATTTACAATCCCCGGGATGCGTTTGCGTCTCTGTCGTCAACACTCACAGTTTTGGCCAATTCTGATGCGATTCGTGGACTATTACTCATCATTTAGGTGTCCCGGAGCGATTCCATAGTGGTTGAACCCTAAGGTCCGTTTATGTGTCGGTCATCAACACTCGCAGTTTTGGCCGATTCTGGCCCGTTTCATGGACTATTACTCACCGTTTTGGGGCCCCAAAGTGATTTCCACGGTTGTTTGACCCCATGGTGCGCTTACGTGTCGATCATTCACAAGCGCATTTTGGGACGATTTTGGCCCATTTATTGCATTATTACTTAGTTTTGGGGTCCCGGAGTGATTTCCACGATTGACGAACTCCACGGTGCATTTAAGTGTCGGTCATAAACACTCACAATTTTGGCCAATTCTCGTCCGTTTCATGCACTATTACTCACCGTTTGGGCGTCCCAGAGAGATTTCCACGATTGACAATCCCCGGAGTGCGTTTGCGTGTCTGTCGTCAACACTCACAGTTTTGGCCAATTCTGACACGATTCGTGGGCTATTATTCACCATTTAGGGCTCCCGAAGCGATTTCCATAGTTGTTGAACCCCAAGGTGCGTGTAGGTGTCGGTCATCAACACTCACTGTTTTGGGGCCCCGGTGTGATTTCCACGATTAACAATCCCTGGGGTGCGTTTACTTGTCGGTCATAAATACTAGTAGTTTTGGCCAATTCTGGCCCGTTTCGTGGACAATTACTCACTGTTTTGGGGCCCCAGAATGATTTCCATGATAAACGAACCCCCGGGTGCGCTTACGTCTCGGTTATGAACAATCACAGTTTTGGCCAATTCTAACGCGTTTTGTGGACTTTTAGTCAACGTTTTCTAGTCCTGAAGGGATTTCCATAGTTGTTGGACCCCAAGGGGCACGTACGTGTTAGTCATCAACAATCACAGTTTTGGCTGATTCTGGCCTGTTTCATGGACTATTACTCACTATTTTGGGGCCCCGGAGTGATTTCCACGGTTAACGAACCGCAGGGTGCATTTACGTGTCGGTCATCAACACTCGGAGTTTTGGCCGATTCTGGCCCGTTTCTTGGACTATTACTCTGTTTTTTGGTCCAAGCCGTGGTGCGTTTACGTGTTGGTCAATGACACTCACAATTTTGGCCAATTTGTGGTCCGTTTTGTGTACTTATTACTCACCGTTTTGGCGTCCCAGAGCGATTTCCATTATTTACAATCCCCGGGATGCGTTTGCGTCTCTGTCGTCAACACTCACAGTTTTGGCCAATTCTGATGCGATTCGTGGACTATTACTCATCATTTAGGTGTCCCGGAGCGATTCCATAGTGGTTGAACCCTAAGGTCCGTTTATGTGTCGGTCATCAACACTCGCAGTTTTGGCCGATTCTGGCCCGTTTCATGGACTATTACTCACCGTTTTGGGGCCCCAAAGTGATTTCCACGGTTGTTTGACCCCATGGTGCGCTTACGTGTCGATCATTCACAAGCGCATTTTGGGACGATTTTGGCCCATTTATTGCATTATTACTTAGTTTTGGGGTCCCGGAGTGATTTCCACGATTGACGAACTCCACGGTGCATTTAAGTGTCGGTCATAAACACTCACAATTTTGGCCAATTCTCGTCCGTTTCATGCACTATTACTCACCGTTTGGGCGTCCCAGAGAGATTTCCACGATTGACAATCCCCGGAGTGCGTTTGCGTGTCTGTCGTCAACACTCACAGTTTTGGCCAATTCTGACACGATTCGTGGGCTATTATTCACCATTTAGGGCTCCCGAAGCGATTTCCATAGTTGTTGAACCCCAAGGTGCGTGTAGGTGTCGGTCATCAACACTCACTGTTTTGGGGCCCCGGTGTGATTTCCACGATTAACAATCCCTGGGGTGCGTTTACTTGTCGGTCATAAATACTAGTAGTTTTGGCCAATTCTGGCCCGTTTCGTGGACAATTACTCACTGTTTTGGGGCCCCAGAATGATTTCCATGATAAACGAACCCCCGGGTGCGCTTACGTCTCGGTTATGAACAATCACAGTTTTGGCCAATTCTAACGCGTTTTGTGGACTTTTAGTCAACGTTTTCTAGTCCTGAAGGGATTTCCATAGTTGTTGGACCCCAAGGGGCACGTACGTGTTAGTCATCAACAATCACAGTTTTGGCTGATTCTGGCCTGTTTCATGGACTATTACTCACTATTTTGGGGCCCCGGAGTGATTTCCACGGTTAACGAACCGCAGGGTGCATTTACGTGTCGGTCATCAACACTCGGAGTTTTGGCCGATTCTGGCCCGTTTCTTGGACTATTACTCTGTTTTTTGGTCCAAGCCGTGGTGCGTTTACGTGTTGGTCAATGACACTCACAATTTTGGCCAATTTGTGGTCCGTTTTGTGTACTTATTACTCACCGTTTTGGCGTCCCAGAGCGATTTCCATTATTTACAATCCCCGGGATGCGTTTGCGTCTCTGTCGTCAACACTCACAGTTTTGGCCAATTCTGATGCGATTCGTGGACTATTACTCATCATTTAGGTGTCCCGGAGCGATTCCATAGTGGTTGAACCCTAAGGTCCGTTTATGTGTCGGTCATCAACACTCGCAGTTTTGGCCGATTCTGGCCCGTTTCATGGACTATTACTCACCGTTTTGGGGCCCCAAAGTGATTTCCACGGTTGTTTGACCCCATGGTGCGCTTACGTGTCGATCATTCACAAGCGCATTTTGGGACGATTTTGGCCCATTTATTGCATTATTACTTAGTTTTGGGGTCCCGGAGTGATTTCCACGATTGACGAACTCCACGGTGCATTTAAGTGTCGGTCATAAACACTCACAATTTTGGCCAATTCTCGTCCGTTTCATGCACTATTACTCACCGTTTGGGCGTCCCAGAGAGATTTCCACGATTGACAATCCCCGGAGTGCGTTTGCGTGTCTGTCGTCAACACTCACAGTTTTGGCCAATTCTGACACGATTCGTGGGCTATTATTCACCATTTAGGGCTCCCGAAGCGATTTCCATAGTTGTTGAACCCCAAGGTGCGTGTAGGTGTCGGTCATCAACACTCACTGTTTTGGGGCCCCGGTGTGATTTCCACGATTAACGATCCCCGGGGTGCGTTTACATGTCGGTCATCAATACTAGTAGTTTTGGCCAATTCTGGCCCGTTTCGTGGACAATTACTCACTGTTTTGGGGCCCCGGAATGATTTCCACGATTAATGGACCCCCGGGTGCGCTTACGTGTCGGTTATGAACACTCACCGTTTTCTGGGCCTGAAGTGATTTCCATAGTTGTTGAACCCCAATGCGCACTTACATGTTAGTCATCAACACTCACAGTTTTGGCTGATCCTGGCCTCTTTCATGGACTATTACTCACTGTTTTGGGGCCCCGGAGTGATTTCCACGGTTAACGATCCGCGGGATGCATTTACGTATCGGTCATCAACACTCGTAGTTTTGGCCGATTCTGGCCCGTTTCTTGGACTATTACTCTGTTTTTTGGTCCAAGCGTGATTTCCATGATTTACGAACCCCGTGGTGCGTTTACATGTCGGTCAATGACACTCACAATTTTGGCCAATTTCTGGTCCGTTTCTTGGACTATTACTCTGTTTTTGGGTCCAAGCGTGATTTCCACGATTTACGAACCCCGTGGTGCGTTTACGTGTCGGTCAATGACACTCACAATTTTGGCCAATTTCTGGTCCATTTCGTGTACTATTATTCACCGTTTTGGCGTTCCAGAGCGATTTCCGTTATCTACAATCCCCGGGGTGCGTTTGCATCTCTGTCGTCAACACTCACAGTTTTGGCCAATTCTGATGCGATTCGTGGACTATTACTCATCATTTTGGGGTCCCGAAGCGATTCCATAGTGGTTGAACCCTAAGGTCCGTTTACGTGTCGGTCATCAACACTCGCAGTTTTGGCCGATTTTGGCCCGCTTCATGGACTATTACTCACCGTTTTGGGGCCCCAAAGTGATTTCCATGGTTGTTTGACCCCATGGTGCGCTTACGTGTCGATCATCAACAAGCACATTTTGGGACGATTTTGGCCCATTTCTTGCATTATTACATAGTTTTGGGGTCCCGGAGTGATTTCCACGATTGACGAACTCCACAGTGCATTTAAGTGTCGGTCATAAACACTCACAATTTTGGCCAATTCTCGTCCGTTTCATGCACTATTACTCACCGTTTGGGCGTCCCGGAGAGATTTCCACGATTGACAATCCCCGGAGTGCGTTTGTGTGTCTGTCGTCAACACTCATAGTTTTGGCCAATTCTGACGCGATTCGTGGGCTATTATTCACCATTTAGGGCTCCCGAAGTGATTTCCATAGTTGTTGAACCCCAAGGTGCGTTTAGGTGTCGGTCATCAACACTCACTGTTTTGGGGCCCAGTGTGATTTCCACGATTAACGATCCCCGGGGTGCGTTTACATGTCGGTCATCAATACTAGTAGTTTTGGCCAATTCTGGCCCGTTCCATGGACAATTACTCACTGTTTTGGGGCCCCGGAATGATTTCCACGATTAACGAACCCCCGGGTGCGCTTACGTGTCGGTTATGAACACTCATAGTTTTGGCCAATTCTAACGCGTTTTGTGGACTTTTAGTCACAGTTTACTGGGCCTAAAGTGATTTCCATAGTTGTTGAACCCCAAGGCGCACTTACGTGTTAGTCATCAACTCTCACAGTTTTGGCTGATTCTGGCCTGTTTCATGGACTATTACTCACTGTTTTGGGGCCCCGGAGTGATTTCCATGGTTAACGATCCGCAGGGTGCATTTACGTATCGGTCATCAACACTCGCAGTTTTGGCCGATTCTGGCCCGTTTCTTGGACTATTACTCTGTCTTTGGGTCCAAGCGTGATTTCCATGATTTACGAACCCCGTGGTGCGTTTACGTGTCGGTCAATGACACTCACAATTTTGGCCAATTTCTGGTCCGTTTTGTGTACTATTACTCACCGTTTTGGCGTCCCAGAGCGATTTCCGTTATTTACAATCCCCGGGGTGCGTTTGCGTCTCTGTCGTCAACACTCACAGTTTTGGCCAATTCTGATGCGATTCGTGGACTATTACTCATCATTTAGGGGTCCCGAAGCGATTCCATAGTGGTTGAACCCTAAGGTCCGTTTACGTGTCGGTCATCAACACTCACAGTTTTGGGCGAATCTGGCCCGTTTCATGGACTATTACTCACCGTTTTGGGGCCCCAAAGTGATTTCCACGGTTGTTTGACCCCATGGTGCGCTTACGTGTTGATCATTCACAAGCCCATTTTGGGACGATTTTGGCCCATTTCTTGCATTATTACTTAGTTTTGGGGTCCCGGAGTGATTTCCACGATTGACGAACTCCACGGTGCGTTTAAGTGTCGGTCATAAACACTCACAATTTTGGCCAATTCTCGTCCATTTCATGCACTATTACTCACCGTTTGGGCGTCCCGGAGAGATTTCCACGATTGACAATCCCTGGAGTGCGTTTGCGTGTCTGTCGTCAACACTCACAGTTTTGGCCAATTTTGACGCGATTCGTGGGCTATTATTCACCATTTAGGGGTCCCGAAGCGATTTCCATAGTTGTTGAACCCCAAGGTGCGTTTAGGTGTCGGTCATCAACACTCACTGTTTTGGGGCCCCGGTGTGATTTCCACGATTAACAATCCCCGGGGTGCGTTTACTTGTCGGTCATCAATACTAGTAGTTTTGGCCAATTCTGGCCCGTTTCGTGGACAATTACTCACTGTTTTGGGGCCCAGAATGATTTCCACGATAAACGAACCCCCGTTTTCTAGTCCTGAAGGGATTTCCATAGTTGTTGGACCCCAAGGTGCACTTACGTGTTAGTCATCAACAATCACAGTTTTGGCTGATTCTGGCCTGTTTCATGGACTATTACTCACTGTTTTGGGGCCCCGGAGTGATTTCCACGGTTAACTAACCGCAGGGTGCATTTACGTGTCAGTCATCAACACTCGGAGTTTTGGCCGATTCTGGCCCGTTTCTTGGACTATTACTCTGTTTTTTGGTCCAAACGTGATTTCCATGATTTACGAACCCCGTGGTGCGTTTACGTGTCGGTCAATGACACTCACAATTTTGGCCAATTTCTGGTCCGTTTTGTGTACTATTACTCACCGTTTTGGCGTCCCAGAGCGATTTCCGTTATTTACAATCCCCGGGGTGCGTTTGCGTCTCTGTCGTCAACACTCACAGTTTTGGCCAATTCTGATGCGATTCGTGGACTATTACTCATCATTTAGGGGTCCCGAGGCGATTCCATAGTGGTTGAACCCTAAGGTCCGTTTACGTGTCGGTCATCAACACTCACTGTTTTGGCCGATTTTGGCCCGTTTCATGGACTATTAATCACCGTTTTGGGGCCCCAAAGTGATTTCCACGGTTGTTTGACCCCATGGTGCGCTTACGTGTCGATCATTCACAAGCGCATTTTGGGACGATTTTGGCCCATTTCTTGCATTATTACTTAGTTTTGGGGTCCCGGATTGATTTCCACGATTGACGAACTCCACGGTGCGTTTAAGTGTCGGTCATAAACACTCACAATTTTGGCCAATTCTCGTCCGTTTCATGCACTATTACTCACCGTTTGGGCGTCCCGGAGAGATTTCCACGATTGACAATCCCTGGAGTGCGTTTGCGTGTCTGTCGTCAACACTCACAGTTTTGGCCAATTCTGACGCGATTCGTGGGCTATTATTCACCATTTAGGGGTCCCGAAGCGATTTCCATAGTTGTTGAACCCCAAGGTGCGTTTAGGTGTCGGTCATCAACACTCACTGTTTTGGGGCCCCGGTGTGATTTCCACGATTAACAATCCCTGGGGTGGGTTTACTTGTCGGTCATAAATACTAGTAGTTTTGGCCAATTCTGGCCCGTTTCGTGGACAATTACTCACTGTTTTGGGGCCCCAGAATGATTTCCATGATAAACGAACCCCCGGGTGCGCTTACGTCTCGGTTATGAACAATCACAGTTTTGGCCAATTCTAACGCGTTTTGTGGACTTTTAGTCACCGTTTTCTAGTCCTGAAGGGATTTCCATAGTTGTTGGACCCCAAGGGGCACTTACGTGTTAGTCATCAATAATCACAGTTTTGGCTGATTCTGGCCTGTTTCATGGACTATTACTCACTGTTTTGGGGCCCCGGAGTGATTTCCACGGTTAACGAACCGCAGGGTGCATTTACGTGTCGGTCATCAACACTCGGAGTTTTGGCCGATTCTGGCCCATTTCTTGGACTATTACTCTGTTTTTTGGTCCAAGCCGTGGTGCGTTTACGTGTTGGTCAATGACACTCACAATTTTGGCCAATTTCTGGTCCGTTTTGTGTACTTATTACTCACCGTTTTGGCGTCCCAGAGCGATTTCCATTATTTACAATCCCCGGGGTGCGTTTGCGTCTCTGTCGTCAACACTCACAGTTTTGGCCAATTCTGATGCGATTCGTGGACTATTACTCATCATTTAGGTGTCCCGGAGCGATTCCATAGTGGTTGAACCCTAAGGTCCGTTTTTGTGTCGGTCATCAACACTCACTGTTTTGGCCGAATCTGGCCCGTTTCATGGACTATTACTCACCGTTTTGGGGCCCCAAAGTGATTTCCACGGTTGTTTGACCCCATGGTGCGCTTACGTGTCGATCATCAACAAGCGCATTTTGGGACGATTTTGGCCCATTTCTTGCATTATTACTTAGTTTTGGGGTCCCGGAGTGATTTCCACGATTGACGAACTCCACGGTGCATTTAAGTGTCGGTCATAAACACTCACAATTTTGGCCAATTCTCGTCCGTTTCATGCACTATTACTCACTGTTTGGGCGTCCCGGAGAGATTTCCACGATTGACAATCCCCGGAGTGTGTTTGCGTGTCTGTCGTCAACACTCACAGTTTTGGCCAATTTTGACGCGATTCGTGGGCTATTATTCACCATTTAAGGGTCCCGAAGCGATTTCCATAGTTGTTGAACCCCAAGGTGCGTTTAGGTGTCGGTCATCAACACTCACTGTTTTGGGGCCCCGGTGTGATTTCCACGATTAACAATCCCCGGGGTGCGTTTACTTGTCGGTCATCAATACTAGTACTTTTGGCCAATTCTGGCCCGTTTCGTGGAAAATTACTCACTGTTTTGGGGTCCCGGAATGATTTCCACGATTAACGAACCCCCGGGTGCGCTTACGTGTCGGTTATGAACACTCACCGTTTTCTCGGCCTGAAGTGATTTCCATAGTTGTTGAACCCCAAGGCGCACTTACGTGTTAGTCATCAACACTCACAGTTTTGGCTGATTCTGGTCTCTTTCATGGACTATTACTCACTGTTTTGGGGCCCCGGAGTGATTTCCACGGTTAACGATCCGCGGGACGCACTTACGTATCGGTCATCAACACTCGCAGTTTTGGCCGATTCTGGCCCGTTTCTTGGACTATTACTCTGTTTTTTGGTCCAAGCGTGGTTTCCATGATTTACGAACCCCGTGGTGCGTTTACGTGTCGGTCAATGACACTCACAATTTTGGCCAATTTCTGGTCCGTTCAGTGTACTATTACTCACCGTTTTGGCGTCCCAGAGCGATTTCCGTTATTTACAATCCCCGGGGTGCGTTTGCGTCTCTGTCGTCAACACTCACAGTTTTGGCCAATTCTGATGCGATTCGTGGACTATTACTCATCATTTAGGGGTCCCGAGGCGATTCCATAGTGGTTGAACCCTAAGGTCCGTTTACGTGTCGGTCATCAACACTCACTGTTTTGGCCGATTTTGGCCCGTTTCATGGACTATTACTCACCGTTTTGGGGCCCCAAAGTGATTTCCACGGTTGTTTGACCCATGGTGCGCTTACGTGTCGATCATTCACAAGCGCATTTTGGGACGATTTTGGCCCATTTCTTGCATTATTACTTAGTTTTGGGGTCCCGGAGTGATTTCCACGATTGACGAACTCCACGGTGCGTTTAAGTGTCGGTCATAAACACTCACAATTTTGGCTAATTCTCGTCCGTTTCATGCACTATTACTCACCATTTGGGCGTCCCAGAGAGATTTCCACGATTGACAATCCCCGGAGTGCGTTTGCGTGTCTGTCGTCAACACTCACAGTTTTCGCCAATTCTGACACGATTCGTGGGCTATTATTCACCATTTAGGGCTCCCGAAGCGATTTCCATAGTTGTTGAACCCCAAGGTGCGTGTAGGTGTCGGTCATCAACACTCACTGTTTTGGGGCCCCGGTGTGATTTCCACGATTAACAATCCCCGGGGTGCGTTTACATGTCGGTCATCAATACTAGTAGTTTTGGCCAATTCTGGCCCGTTTCGTGGACAATTACTCACTGTTTTGGGGCCCCGGAATGATTTCCACGATTAACGAACCCCCGGGTGCGCTTACATGTCGGTTATGAACACTCACCGTTTTCTAGGCCTGAAGTGATTTCCATAGTTGTTGAACCCCAATGCGCACTTACATGTTAGTCATCAACACTCACAGTTTTGGCTGATCCTGGCCTCTTTCATGGACTATTACTCACTGTTTTGGGGCCCCGGAGTGATTTCCACGGTTAACGATCCGCGGGATGCATTTACGTATCGGTCATCAACACTCGCAGTTTTGGCCGATTCTGGCCCGTTTCTTGCACTATTACTCTGTTTTTGGGTCCAAGCGTGATTTCCACGATTTACGAACCCCGTGGTGCGTTTACGTGTCGGTCAATGACACTCACAATTTTGGCCAATTTCTGGTCCATTTCGTGTACTATTATTCACCGTTTTGGCGTCCCAGAGCGATTTTCGTTATCTACAATCCCCGGGGTGCGTTTGCATCTCTGTCGTCAACACTCACAGTTTTGGCCAATTCTGATGCGATTCGTGGACTATTACTCATCATTTTGGGGTCCCGAAGCGATTCCATAGTGGTTGAACCCTAAGGTCCGTTTACGTGTCGGTCATCAACACTCGCAGTTTTGGCCGATTCAGGCCCGCTTCATGGACTATTACTCACCGTTTTGGGGCCCCAAAGTGATTTCCACGGTTGTTTGACCCGATGGTGCGCTTATGTGTCGATCATTCACAAGCGCATTTTGGGACGATTTTGGCCCATTTATTGCATTATTACTTAGTTTTGGGGTCCCGGAGTGATTTCCACGATTGACGAACTCCACGGTGCATTTAAGTGTCGGTCATAAACACTCACAATTTTGGCCAATTCTCGTCCGTTTCATGCACTATTACTCACCGTTTGGGCGTCCCGGAGAGATTTCCACGATTGACAATCCCTGGAGTGCGTTTGCGTGTCTGTCGTCAACACTCACAGTTTTGGCCAATTCTGACTCGATTCGTGGGCTATTATTCACCATTTAGGGCTCCCGAAGCGATTTCCATAGTTGTTGAACCCCAAGGTGCGTGTAGGTGTCGGTCATCAACACTCACTGTTTTGGGGCCCCGGTGTGATTTCCACGATTAACGATCCCCGGGGTGCGTTTACATGTCGGTCATCAATACTAGTAGTTTTGGCCAATTATGGCCCGTTTCATGGACAATTACTCACTGTTTTGGGGCCCCGGAATGATTTCCACGATTAACGAACCCCCGGGTGCGCTTACGTGTCGGTTATGAACACTCATAGTTTTGGCCAATTCTAACACGTTTTGTGGACTTTTAGTCACAGTTTACTGGGCCTAAAGTGATTTCCATAGTTGTTGAACCCCAAGGCGCACTTACGTGTTAGTCATCAACTCTCACAGTTTTGGCTGATTCTGGCCTGTTTCATGGACTATTACTCACTGTTTTGGGGCCCCGGAGTGATTTCCACGGTTAACGATCCGCAGGGTGCATTTACGTATCGGTCATCAACACTTGCAGTTTTGGCCGATTCTGGCCCGTTTCTTGGACTATTACTCTGTCTTTGGGTCCAAGCGTGATTTCCATGATTTACGAACCCCGTGGTGCGTTTACGTGTCGGTCAATGACACTCACAATTTTGGCCAATTTCTGGTCCGTTTCGTGTACTATTACTCACCGTTTTGGCGTCCCAGAGCGATTTCCATGATTTACAATGTCCGGGGTGCGTTTGCGTCTCTGTCGTCAACACGCACAGTTTTGGCCAATTTTGACTAGATTCGTGGACTATTACTCATCATTTAGGGGTCCCGAAGCGATTCCATAGTGGTTGAACCCTAAGGTCCGTTTACGTGTCGGTCATCAACACTCATTGTTTTGGCCGAATCTGGCCCGTTTCATGGACTATTACTCACCGTTTTGGGGCCCCAAAGTGATTTGCACGGTTGTTTGACCCCATGGTGCGCTTACGTGTCGATCATCAACAAGCGCATTTTGGGACGATTTTGGCCCATTTCTTGCATTAATATTTAGTTTTGGGGGCCCGGAGCGATTTCCATGATTGACGAACTCCGGGGTGCGTTTACGTGTCGGTCATAAACACTCACAATTTTGGCCAATTCTCGTCCGTTTCATGCACTATTACTCACCGTTTGGTCGTCCCAGAGAGATTTCCACGATTGACAATCCCCGGAGTGCGTTTGCGTGTCTGTCGTCAACACTCACAGTTTTGGCCAATTCTGACGCGATTCGTGGGCTATTATTCACCATTTGGGGTCCCGAAGCGATTTCCATAGTTGTTGAACCCCAATGTGCGTTTAGGTGTCGGTCATCAACACTCACTGTTTTGGGGCCCCGGTGTGATTTCCACGATTAACAATCCCCGGGGTGCGTTTACATGTCGGTCATCAATACTAGTAGTTTTGGCCAATTCTGGCCCGTTTCATGGACAATTACTCACTGTTTTGGGGCCCCGGAATGATTTCCACGATAAACGAACCCCCGGGTGCGCTTACGTCTCGGTTATGAACAATCACAATTTTGGCCAATTCTAACGCGTTTTGTGGACTTTTAGTCACCGTTTTCTGGGCCTGAAGTGATTTCCATAGTTGTTGAACCCCAAGGCGCACTTACGTGTTAGTCATCAACACTCACAGTTTTGGCTAATTCTGGCCTGTTTCATGGACTATTACTCACTGTTTGGGGCCCCGGAGTGATTTCCACGGTTAACGAACCGCACGGTGCATTTATGTGTCAGTCATCAACACTCGCAGTTTTGGCCGATTCTGGCCCATTTCTTGGACTATTACTTTGTTTTTTGGTCCAAGCGTGATTTCCATGATTTACGAACCCTGTGGTGCGTTTACGTGTCGGTCAATGACACTCACAATTTTGGCCAATTTCTGGTCCGTTTCGTTTACTATTACTCACCGTTTTGGCGTCCTAGAGCGATTTCCATGATTTACAATCCCCGGGGTGCGTTTGCGTCTCTGTCGTCAACACTCACAGTTTTTGCCAATTCTGACGCGATTCGTGGACTATTACTCATCATTTAGGGGTCCCGAAGCGATTCCATAGTGGTCGAACCCTAAGGTCCGTTTACGTGTCGGTCATCAACACTCACTGTTTTGGCCGATTCTGGCCCGTTTCTTGGACTATTACTCTGTCTTTGGGTCCAAGCGTGATTTCCATGATTTACGAACCCCGTGGTGCGTTTACGTGTCGGTCAATGACACTCACAATTTTGGCCAATTTCTGGTCCGTTTCGTGTACTATTACTCACCGTTTTGGCGTCCCAGAGCGATTTCCATGATTTACAATGCCCGGGGTGCGTTTGCGTCTCTGTCGTCAACACGCACAGTTTTGGCCAATTCTGACTAGATTCGTGGACTATTACTCATCATTTAGGGGTCCCGAAGCGATTCCATAGTGGTTGAACCCTAAGGTCCATTTACGTGTCGGTCATCAACAGTCACTGTTTTGGCCGAATCTGGCCCGTTTCATGGACTATTACTCACCGTTTTGGGGCCCCAAAGTGATTTGCACGGTTGTTTGACCCCATGGTGCGCTTACGTGTCGATCATCAACAAGCGCATTTTGGGACGATTTTGGCCCATTTCTTGCATTACTATTTAGTTTTGGGGGCCCGGAGCGATTTCCACGATTGACGAACTCCGGGGTGCGTTTACGTGTCGGTCATAAACACTCACAATTTTGGCCAATTCTCGTCCGTTTCATGCACTATTACTCACCGTTTGGGCGTCCCAGAGAGATTTCCACGATTAACAATCCCCGGAGTGCGTTTGCGTGTCTGTCGTCAACACTCACAGTTTTGGCCAATTCTGACGCGATTCGTGGGCTATTATTCACCATTTAGGGGTCCCGAAGCGATTTCCATAGTTGTTGAACCCCAAGGTGCGTTTAGGTGTCGGTCATCAACACTGACTGTTTTGGGGCCCCGGTGTGATTTCCACGATTAACAATCCCCGGGGTGCGTTTACATGTCGGTCATCAATACTAGTAGTTTTGGCCAATTCTGGCCCGTTTCATGGACAATTACTCACTGTTTTGGGGGCCCTGAATGATTTCCACGATAAACGAACCCCCGGGTGCGCTTACGTCTTGGTTATGAACAAACACAATTTTGGCCAATTCTAACGCGTTTTGTGGACTTTTAGTCACCGTTTTCTGGGCCTGAAGTGATTTCCATAGTTGTTGAACCCCAAGGCACACTTACGTGTTAGTCATCAACACACAGTTTGGGCTGATTCTGGCCCGTTTCATGGACTATTACTCACTGTTTTGGGGCCCCAGAGTGATTTCCACGGTTAACAAACCGCACGGTGCATTTACGTGTCGGTCATCAACACTCACAGTTTTGGCCGATTCTGGCCCATTTCTTGGACTATTACTCCGTTTTTTGGTCCAAGCGTGATTTCCATGATTTATGAACCCCGTGGTGCGTTTACGTGTCGGTCAATGACACTCACAATTTTGGCCAATTTCTGGTCCATTTCATGTACTATTACTCACCGTTTTGGCGTCCCAGAGCGATTTCCATGATTTACAATCCCCGGGGTGCGTTTGCGTCTCTGTCGTCAACACTCACAGTTTTGGCCAATTCTGACGCGATTCGTGGACTATTACTCATCATTTAGGGGTCCCGAAGCGATTCCATAGTGGTTGAACCCTAAGGTCCATTAACGTTTCGGTCATCAACACTCACTGTTTTGGCCGAATCTGGCCCGTTTCATGGACTATTACTCACCGTTTTGGGGCCCCAAAGTGATTTCCACGGTTGTTTGACCCCATGGTGCACTTACGTGTCGATCATCAACAAGCGCATTTTGGGACGATTTTGGCCCATTTCTTGCATTATTACTTAGTTTTGGGGTCCCGGCGTGATTATCACGATTGACGAACTCCAGGGTGCGTCTACGTGTCGGTCATAAAAACTCACAATTTTGGCCAATTCTCGTCCGTTTCATGCAATATTACTCACCATTTGGGCGTCCCAAAGAGATTTCCACGATTGACAATCCCCGGAGTGCGTTTGCATGTCTGTCGTCAACACTCACAATTTTGGCCAATTCTGACGCGATTCGTGGGCTATTATTCACCATTTAGGGGTCCCAAAGCGATTTCCATCGTTGTTGAACCCCAAGGTGCGTTTAGGTGTCGGTCATCAACACTCACTGTTTTGGGGCCCCGGTGTGATTTCCACGATTAACAATCCCCGTGGTGCGGTTTACATGTCTGTCATCAATACTAGTAGTTTTGGCCAATTCTGGCCCGTTTCGTGGACAATTACTCACTGTTTTGGGGGCCCTGAATGATTTCCACGATAAACGAACCCCCGGGTGCGCTTACGTCTTGGTTATGAACAAACACAATTTTGGCCAATTCTAACGCGTTTTGTGGACTTTTAGTCACCGTTTTCTGGGCCTGAAGTGATTTCCATAGTTGTTGAACCCCAAGGCACACTTACGTGTTAGTCATCAACACACAGTTTGGGCTGATTCTGGCCCGTTTCATGGACTATTACTCACTGTTTTGGGGCCCCAGAGTGATTTCCACGGTTAACAAACCGCACGGTGCATTTACGTGTCGGTCATCAACACTCGCAGTTTTGGCCGATTCTGGCCCATTTCTTGGACTATTACTTTGTTTTTTGGTCCAAGCGTGATTTCCATGATTTACGAACCCTGTGGTGCGTTTACGTGTCGGTCAATGACACTCACAATTTTGGCCAATTTCTGGTCCGTTTCGTTTACTATTACTCACCGTTTTGGCGTCCTAGAGCGATTTCCATGATTTACAATCCCCGGGGTGCGTTTGCGTCTCTGTCGTCAACACTCACAGTTTTTGCCAATTCTGACGCGATTCGTGGACTATTACTCATCATTTAGGGGTCCCGAAGCGATTCCATAGTGGTCGAACCCTAAGGTCCGTTTACGTGTCGGTCATCAACACTCACTGTTTTGGCCGATTCTGGCCCGTTTCTTGGACTATTACTCTGTCTTTGGGTCCAAGCGTGATTTCCATGATTTACGAACCCCGTGGTGCGTTTACGTGTCGGTCAATGACACTCACAATTTTGGCCAATTTCTGGTCCGTTTCGTGTACTATTACTCACCGTTTTGGCGTCCCAGAGCGATTTCCATGATTTACAATGCCCGGGGTGCGTTTGCGTCTCTGTCGTCAACACGCACAGTTTTGGCCAATTCTGACTAGATTCGTGGACTATTACTCATCATTTAGGGGTCCCGAAGCGATTCCATAGTGGTTGAACCCTAAGGTCCATTTACGTGTCGGTCATCA
The DNA here is from genome assembly GCA_963921465.1 of Triticum timopheevii. Classification (NCBI taxonomy): domain Eukaryota; kingdom Viridiplantae; phylum Streptophyta; class Magnoliopsida; order Poales; family Poaceae; genus Triticum; species Triticum timopheevii. The sequence continues at coordinate 2,138,255 of OY997270.1, forward strand.
ACAGTCACTGTTTTGGCCGAATCTGGCCCGTTTCATGGACTATTACTCACCGTTTTGGGGCCCCAAAGTGATTTGCACGGTTGTTTGACCCCATGGTGCGCTTACGTGTCGATCATCAACAAGCGCATTTTGGGACGATTTTGGCCCATTTCTTGCATTACTATTTAGTTTTGGGGGCCCGGAGCGATTTCCACGATTGACGAACTCCGGGGTGCGTTTACGTGTCGGTCATAAACACTCACAATTTTGGCCAATTCTCGTCCGTTTCATGCACTATTACTCACCGTTTGGGCGTCCCAGAGAGATTTCCACGATTAACAATCCCCGGAGTGCGTTTGCGTGTCTGTCGTCAACACTCACAGTTTTGGCCAATTCTGACGCGATTCGTGGGCTATTATTCACCATTTAGGGGTCCCGAAGCGATTTCCATAGTTGTTGAACCCCAAGGTGCGTTTAGGTGTCGGTCATCAACACTGACTGTTTTGGGGCCCCGGTGTGATTTCCACGATTAACAATCCCCGGGGTGCGTTTACATGTCGGTCATCAATACTAGTAGTTTTGGCCAATTCTGGCCCGTTTCATGGACAATTACTCACTGTTTTGGGGGCCCTGAATGATTTCCACGATAAACGAACCCCCGGGTGCGCTTACGTCTTGGTTATGAACAAACACAATTTTGGCCAATTCTAACGCGTTTTGTGGACTTTTAGTCACCGTTTTCTGGGCCTGAAGTGATTTCCATAGTTGTTGAACCCCAAGGCACACTTACGTGTTAGTCATCAACACACAGTTTGGGCTGATTCTGGCCCGTTTCATGGACTATTACTCACTGTTTTGGGGCCCCAGAGTGATTTCCACGGTTAACAAACCGCACGGTGCATTTACGTGTCGGTCATCAACACTCACAGTTTTGGCCGATTCTGGCCCATTTCTTGGACTATTACTCCGTTTTTTGGTCCAAGCGTGATTTCCATGATTTATGAACCCCGTGGTGCGTTTACGTGTCGGTCAATGACACTCACAATTTTGGCCAATTTCTGGTCCATTTCATGTACTATTACTCACCGTTTTGGCGTCCCAGAGCGATTTCCATGATTTACAATCCCCGGGGTGCGTTTGCGTCTCTGTCGTCAACACTCACAGTTTTGGCCAATTCTGACGCGATTCGTGGACTATTACTCATCATTTAGGGGTCCCGAAGCGATTCCATAGTGGTTGAACCCTAAGGTCCATTAACGTTTCGGTCATCAACACTCACTGTTTTGGCCGAATCTGGCCCGTTTCATGGACTATTACTCACCGTTTTGGGGCCCCAAAGTGATTTCCACGGTTGTTTGACCCCATGGTGCACTTACGTGTCGATCATCAACAAGCGCATTTTGGGACGATTTTGGCCCATTTCTTGCATTATTACTTAGTTTTGGGGTCCCGGCGTGATTATCACGATTGACGAACTCCAGGGTGCGTCTACGTGTCGGTCATAAAAACTCACAATTTTGGCCAATTCTCGTCCGTTTCATGCAATATTACTCACCATTTGGGCGTCCCAAAGAGATTTCCACGATTGACAATCCCCGGAGTGCGTTTGCATGTCTGTCGTCAACACTCACAATTTTGGCCAATTCTGACGCGATTCGTGGGCTATTATTCACCATTTAGGGGTCCCAAAGCGATTTCCATCGTTGTTGAACCCCAAGGTGCGTTTAGGTGTCGGTCATCAACACTCACTGTTTTGGGGCCCCGGTGTGATTTCCACGATTAACAATCCCCGTGGTGCGGTTTACATGTCTGTCATCAATACTAGTAGTTTTGGCCAATTCTGGCCCGTTTCGTGGACAATTACTCACTGTTTTGGGGGCCCTGAATGATTTCCACGATAAACGAACCCCCGGGTGCGCTTACGTCTTGGTTATGAACAAACACAATTTTGGCCAATTCTAACGCGTTTTGTGGACTTTTAGTCACCGTTTTCTGGGCCTGAAGTGATTTCCATAGTTGTTGAACCCCAAGGCACACTTACGTGTTAGTCATCAACACACAGTTTGGGCTGATTCTGGCCCGTTTCATGGACTATTACTCACTGTTTTGGGGCCCCAGAGTGATTTCCACGGTTAACAAACCGCACGGTGCATTTACGTGTCGGTCATCAACACTCGCAGTTTTGGCCGATTCTGGCCCATTTCTTGGACTATTACTCCGTTTTTTGGTCCAAGCGTGATTTCCATGATTTATGAACCCCGTGGTGCGTTTACGTGTCGGTCAATGACACTCACAATTTTGGCCAATTTCTGGTCTGTTTCATGTACTATTACTCACCGTTTTGGCGTCCCAGAGCGATTTCCATGATTTACAATCCCCGGGGTGCGTTTGCGTCTCTGTCGTCAACACTCACAGTTTTGGCCAATTCTGACGCGATTCGTGGACTATTACTCATCATTTAGGGGTCCCGAAGCGATTCCATAGTGGTTGAACCCTAAGGTCCATTTACGTGTCGGTCATCAACACTCACTGTTTTGGCCGAATCTGGCCCGTTTCATGGACTATTACTCACCGTTTTGGGGCCCCAAAGTGATTTCCACGGTTGTTTGACCCCATGGTGCGCTTACGTGTCGATCATCAACAAGCGCATTTTGGGACGATTTTGGCCCATTTCTTGCATTATTACTTAGTTTTGGGGTCCCGGCGTGATTTCCACGATTGACGAACTCCAGGGTGCGTTTACGTGTCGGTCATAAACACTCACAATTTTGGCCAATTCTCGTCCGTTTCATGCAATATTACTCACCGTTTGGGCGTCCCAGAGAGATTTCCACGATTGACAATCCCCGGAGTGTGTTTGGGTGTCTGTCGTCAACACTCACAGTTTTGGCCAATTCTGACGCGATTCATGGGCTATTATTCACCATTTAGGGGTCCCGAAGCGATTTCCATAGTTGTTGAACCCCAAGGTGCGTTTAGGTGTCGGTCATCAACACTCACTGTTTTGGGGCCCCGGTGTGATTTCCACGATTAACAATCCCCGGGGTGCGTTTACATGTCTGTCATCAATAGTAGTAGTTTTGGCCAATTCTGGCCCGTTTCGTGGACAATTACTCACTGTTTTGGGGGCCCAGAATGATTTCCACGATAAACAAACCCCCGGGTGCGCTTACGTCTCGGTTATGAACAAACACAATTTTGGCCAATTCTAACGCGTTTTGTGGACTTTTAGTCACCGTTTTCTGGGCCTGAAGTGATTTCCATAGTTGTTGAACCCCAAGGCGCACTTACGTGTTAGTCATCAACACACAGTTTGGGCTGATTCTGGCCTGTTTCATGGACTATTACTCACTGTTTTGGGGCCCCAGAGTGATTTTCACGGTTAACAAACCGCACGGTGCATTTACGTGTCGGTCATCAACACTCGCAGTTTTGGCCGATTCTGGCCCATTTCTTGGACTATTACTCCGTTTTTTGGTCCAAGCGTGATTTCCATGATTTATGAACCCCGTGGTGCGTTTACGTGTCGGTCAATGACACTCACAATTTTGGCCAATTTCTGGTCCGTTTCATGTACTATTACTCACCGTTTTGGCGTCCCAGAGCGATTTCCATGATTTACAATCCCCGGGGTGCGTTTGCGTCTCTGTCGTCAACACTCACAGTTTTGGCCAATTCTGACGCGATTCGTGGACTATTACTCATCATTTAGGGGTCCCGAAGCGATTCCATAGTGGTTGAACCCTAAGGTCCATTTACGTGTCGGTCATCAACACTCACTGTTTTGGCCGAATCTGGCCCGTTTCATGGACTATTACTCACCGTTTTGGGGCCCCAAAGTGATTTCCACGGTTGTTTGACCCCATGGTGCGCTTACGTGTCGATCATCAACAAGCGCATTTTGGGACGATTTTGGCCCATTTCTTGCATTATTACTTAGTTTTGGGGTCCCGGCATGATTTCCACGATTGACGAACTCCAGGGTGCGTTTACGTGTCGGTCATAAACACTCACAATTTTGGCCAATTCTCGTCCGTTTCATGCAATATTACTCACCGTTTGGGCGTCCCAAAGAGATTTCCACGATTGACAATCCCGGGAGTGCGTTTGCATGTCTGTCGTCAACACTCACAGTTTTGGCCAATTCTGACGCGATTCGTGGGCTATTATTCACCATTTAGGGGTCCCAAAGCGATTTCCATCGTTGTTGAACCCCAAGGTGCGTTTAGGTGTCGGTCATCAACACTCACTGTTTTGGGGCCCCGGTGTGATTCCCACGATTAACAATCCCCGGGGTGCGGTTTACATGTCTGTCATCAATACTAGTAGTTTTGGCCAATTCTGGCCCGTTTCGTGGACAATTACTCACTGTTTTGGGGGCCCTGAATGATTTCCACGATAAACGAACCCCCGGGTGCGCTTACGTCTCGGTTATGAACAAACACAATTTTGGCCAATTCTAACGCGTTTTGTGGACTTTTAGTCACCGTTTTCTGGGCCTGAAGTGATTTCCATAGTTGTTGAACCCCAAGGCGCACTTACGTGTTAGTCATCAACACACAGTTTTGGCTGATTTTGGCCTGTTTCATGGACTATTACTCACTGTTTTGGGGCCCCGGAGTGATTTCCACGGTTAACAAACCGCACGGTGCATTTACGTGTCGGTCATCAACACTGACTGTTTTGGGGCCCCGGTGTGATTTCCACGATTAACAATCCCCGCGGTGCGTTTACATGTCGGTCATCAATACTAGTAGTTTTGGCCAATTCTGGCCCGTTTCATGGACAATTACTCACTGTTTTGGGGCCCCGGAATGATTTCCACGATAAACGAACCCCCGGGTGCGCATACGTCTCGGTTATGAACAATCACAATTTTGGCCAATTGTAACACGTTTTGTGGACTTTTAGTCACCGTTTTCTGGGCCTGAAGTGATTTCCATAGTTGTTGAACCCCAAGGCGCACTTACGTGTTAGTCATGAACACTCACAGTTTTGGCTGATTCTGGCCTGTTTCATGGACTATTACTCACTGTTTTGGGGCCCCTGAGTGATTTCCACGGTTAACGAACCGCACGGTGCATTTATGTGTCAGTCATCAACACTCACAGTTTTGGCCGATTCTGGCCCATTTCTTGGACTATTACTCTGTTTTTTGGTCCAAGCGTGATTTCCATGATTTACGAACCCTGTGGTGCGTTTACGTGTCGGTCAATGACACTCACAATTTTGGCCAATTTCTGGTCCGTTTCGTTTACTATTACTCACCGTTTCGGCGTCCCAGAGCGATTTCCATGATTTACAATCCCCGGGGTGCGTTTGCGTCTCTGTTGTCAACACTCACAGTTTTTGCCAATTCTGACGCGATTCGTGGACTATTACTCATCATTTAGGGGTCCCGAAGCGATTCCATAGTGGTTGAACCCTAAGGTCCATTTACGTGTCGGTCATCAACACTCACTGTTTTGGCCAAATCTGGCCTGTTTCATGGACTATTACTCACCGTTTTGGGGCCCCAAAGTGATTTCCACGGTTGTTTGACCCCATGGTGCGCTTACGTGTCGATCATCAACAAGCGCATTTTGGGACGATTTTGGCCCATTTCTTGCATTATTAATTAGTTTTGGGGTCCCGGAGTGATTTCCACGATTGACGAACTCCGGGGTGCGTTTACATGTCGGTCATAAACACTCACAATTTTGGCCAATTCTCATCCGTTTCATGCACTATTACTCACCATTTGGGCGTCCCAGAGAGATTTCCACGATTGACAATCCCCGGAGTGTGTTTGCGTGTCTGTCGTCAACACTCACAGTTTTGGCCAATTCTGACGCGATTTGTGGGCTATTATTCACCATTTAGGGGTCCCGAAGCGATTTCCATAGTTGTTGAATCCCAAGGTGCGTTTAGGTGTCGGTCATCAACACTCACTGTTTTGGGGCCCCGGTGTGATTTCCACGATTAACAATCCCCGGGGTGCGTTTACATGTCTGTCATCAATAGTAGTAGTTTTGGCCAATTCTGGCCCGTTTCGCGGACAATTACTCACTGTTTTGGGCGCCCTGAATGATTTCCACGATAAACGAACCCCCGGGTGCGCTTACGTCTCGGTTATGAACAAACACAATTTTGGCCAATTCTAACGCGTTTTGTGGACTTTTAGTCACCGTTTTCTGGGCCTGAAGTGATTTCCATAGTTGTTGAACCCCAAGGCGCACTTACGTGTTAGTCATCAACACACAGTTTGGGCTGATTCTGGCCTGTTTCATGGACTATTACTAACTGTTTTGGGGCCCCAGAGTGATTTCCACGGTTAACAAACTGCACGGTGCATTTATGTGTCGGTCATCAACACTGGCAGTTTTGGCCGATTCTGGCCCATTTCTTGGACTATTACTCCGTTTTTTGGTCCAAGTGTGATTTCCATGATTTATGAACCCCGTGGTGCGTTTACGTGTCGGTCAATGACACTCACAATTTTGGCCAATTTCTGGTCCGTTTCATGTACTATTACTCACCGTTTTGGCGTCCCAGAGCGATTTCCATGATTTACAATCCCCGGGGTGCGTTTGCGTCTCTGTCGTCAACACTCACAGTTTTGGCCAATTCTGACGCGATTCGTGGACTATTACTCATCATTTAGGGGTCCCGAAGCGATTCCATAGTGGTTGAACCCTAAGGTCCATTTACGTGTCGGTCATCAACACTCACTGTTTTGGCCGAATCTGGCCCGTTTCATGGACTATTACTCACCGTTTTGGGGCCCCAAAGTGATTTCCACGGTTGTTTGACCCCATGGTGCGCTTACGTGTCGATCATCAACAAGCGCATTTTGGGACGATTTTGGCCCATTTCTTGCATTATTACTTAGTTTTGGGGTCCCGGCGTGATTTGCACGATTGACGAACTCCAGGGTGCGTTTACGTGTCGGTCATGAACACTCACAATTTTGGCCAATTCTCGTCCGTTTCATGCAATATTACTCACCGTTTGGGCGTCCCAAAGAGATTTCCACGATTGACAATCCCCGGAGTGCGTTTGCATGTCTGTCGTCAACACTCACAGTTTTGGCCAATTTTGACGCGATTCGTGGGCTATTATTCACCATTTAGGGGTCCCAAAGCGATTTCCATCGTTGTTGAACCCCAAGGTGCGTTTAGGTGTCGGTCATCAACACTCACTGTTTTGGGGCCCCGGTCTGATTTCCACGATTAACAATCCCCGGGGTGCGTTTACATGTCTGTCATCAATACTAGTAGTTTTGGCCAATTCTGGCCCGTTTCGTGGACAATTACTCACTGTTTTGGGGGCCCTGAATGATTTCCACGATAAACGAACCCCCGGGTGCGCTTACATCTCGGTTATGAACAAACACAATTTTGGCCAATTCTAACGCGTTTTGTGGACTTTTAGTCACCGTTTTCTGGGCCTGAAGTGATTTCCATAGTTGTTGAACCCCGAGGCGCACTTACGTGTTAGTCATCAACACACAGTTTTGGCTGATTCTGGCCTGTTTCATGGACTATTACTCACTGTTTTGGGGCCCCGGAGTGATTTCCACGGTTAACAAACCGCACGGTGCATTTACGTGTCGGTCATCAACACTGACTGTTTTGGGGCCCCGGTGTGATTTCCACGATTAACAATCCCCGCGGTGCGTTTACATGTCGGTCATCAATACTAGTAGTTTTGGCCAATTCTGGCCCGTTTCATGGACAATTACTCACTGTTTTGGGGCCCCGGAATGATTTCCACGATAAACGAACCCCCGGGTGCGCATACGTCTCGGTTATGAACAATCACAATTTTGGCCAATTCTAACGCGTTTTGTGGACTTTTAGTCACCGTTTTCTGGGCCTGAAGTGATTTCCATAGTTGTTGAACCCCAAGGCGCACTTACGTGTTAGTCATGAACACTCACAGTTTTGGCTGATTCTGGCCTGTTCCATGGACTATTACTCACTGTTTTGGGACCCCTGAGTGATTTCCACGGTTAACGAACCGCACGGTGCATTTATGTGTCAGTCATCAACACTCACAGTTTTGGCCGATTCTGGCCCATTTCTTGGACTATTACTCTGTTTTTTGGTCCAAGCGTGATTTCCATGATTTACGAACCCTGTGGTGCGTTTACGTGTCGGTCAATGACACTCACAATTTTGGCCAATTTCTGGTCCGTTTCGTTTACTATTACTCACCGTTTCGGCGTCCCAGAGCGATTTCCATGATTTACAATCCCCGGGGTGCGTTTGCGTCTCTGTTGTCAACACTCACAGTTTTTGCCAATTCTGACGCGATTCGTGGACTATTACTCATCATTTAGGGGTCCCGAAGCGATTCCATAGTGGTTGAACCCTAAGGTCCATTTACGTGTCGGTCATCAACACTCACTGTTTTGGCCAAATCTGGCCTGTTTCATGGACTATTACTCACCGTTTTGGGGCCCCAAAGTGATTTCCACGGGTGTTTGACCCCATGGTGCGCTTACGTGTCGATCATCAACAAGCGCATTTTGGGAAGATTTTGGCCCATTTCTTGCATTATTAATTAGTTTTGGGGTCCCGGAGTGATTTCCACGATTGACGAACTCCGGGGTGCGTTTACATGTCGGTCATAAACACTCACAATTTTGGCCAATTCTCGTCCGTTTCATGCACTATTACTCACCATTTGGGCGTCCCAGAGAGATTTCCACGATTGACAATCCCCGGAGTGTGTTTGCGTGTCTGTCGTCAACACTCACAGTTTTGGCCAATTCTGACGCGATTCGTGGGCTATTATTCACCATTTAGGGGTCCCGAAGCGATTTCCATAGTTGTTGAACCCCAAGGTGCGTTTAGGTGTCGGTCATCAACACTCACTGTTTTGGGGCCCCGGTGTGATTTCCACGATTAACAATCCCCGGGGTGCGTTTACATGTCTGTCATCAATAGTAGTAGTTTTGGCCAATTCTGGCCCGTTTCGTGGACAATTACTCACTGTTTTGGGGGCCCTGAATGATTTCCACGATAAACGAACCCCCGGGTGCGCTTACGTCTCGGTTATGAACAAACACAATTTTGGCCAATTCTAACGCGTTTTGTGGACTTTTAGTCACCGTTTTCTGGGCCTGAAGTGATTTCCATAGTTGTTGAACCCCAAGGCGCACTTACGTGTTAGTCATCAACACACAGTTTGGGCTGATTCTGGCCTGTTTCATGGACTATTACTCACTGTTTTGGGGCCCCAGAGTGATTTCCACGGTTAACAAACTGCACGGTGCATTTATGTGTCGGTCATCAACACTGGCAGTTTTGGCCGATTCTGGCCCATTTCTTGGACTATTACTCCGTTTTTTGGTCCAAGTGTGATTTCCATGATTTATGAACCCCGTGGTGCGTTTACGTGTCGGTCAATGACACTCACAATTTTGGCCAATTTCTGGTCCGTTTCATGTACTATTACTCACCGTTTTGGCGCCCAGAGCGATTTCCATGATTTACAATCCCCGGGGTGCGTTTGCGTCTCTGTCGTCAACACTCACAGTTTTGGCCAATTCTGACGCTATTCGTGGACTATTACTCATCATTTAGGGGTCCCGAAGCGATTCCATAGTGGTTGAACCCTAAGGTCCATTTACGTGTCGGTCATCAACACTCACTGTTTTGGCCGAATCTGGCCCGTTTCATGGACTATTACTCACCGTTTTGGGGCCCCAAAGTGATTTCCACGGTTGTTTGACCCCATGGTGCGCTTAAGTGTCGATCATCAACAAGCGCATTTTGGGAAGATTTTGGCCCATTTCTTGCATTATTACTTAGTTTTGGGGTCCCGGCGTGATTTCCACGATTGACGAACTCCAGGGTGCGTTTACGTGTCGGTCATGAACACTCACAATTTTGGCCAATTCTCGTCCGTTTCATGCAATATTACTCACCGTTTGGGCGTCCCAGAGAGATTTCCACGATTGACAATCCCCGGAGTGCGTTTGCGTGTCTGTCGTCAACACTCACAGTTTTGGCCAATTCTGACGCGATTCGTGGGCTATTATTCACCATTTAGGGGTCCCGAAGCGATTTCCATAGTTGTTGAACCCCAAGGTGCGTTTAGGTGTCGGTCATCAACACTCACTGTTTTGGGGCCCCGGTGTGATTTCCACGATTAACAATCCCCGGGGTGCGTTTACATGTCTGTCATCAATAGTAGTAGTTTTGGCCAATTCTGGCCCGTTTCGTGGACAATTACTCACTGTTTTGGGGGCCCTGAATGATTTCCACGATAAACGAACCCCCGGGTGCGCTTACGTCTCGGTTATGAACAAACACAATTTTGGCCAATTCTAACGCGTTTTGTGGACTTTTAGTCACCGTTTTCTGGGCCTGAAGTGATTTCCATAGTTGTTGAACCCCAAGGCGCACTTACGTGTTAGTCATCAACACACAGTTTGGGCTGATTCTGGCCTGTTTCATGGACTATTACTCACTGTTTTGGGGCCCCAGAGTGATTTCCACGGTTAACAAACTGCACGGTGCATTTATGTGTCGGTCATCAACACTGGCAGTTTTGGCCGATTCTGGCCCATTTCTTGGACTATTACTCCGTTTTTTGGTCCAAGTGTGATTTCCATCATTTATGAACCCCGTGGTGCGTTTACGTGTCGGTCAATGACACTCACAATTTTGGCCAATTTCTGGTCCGTTTCATGTACTATTACTCACCGTTTTGGCGCCCAGAGCGATTTCCATGATTTACAATCCCCGGGGTGCGTTTGCGTCTCTGTCGTCAACACTCACAGTTTTGGCCAATTCTGACGCTATTCGTGGACTATTACTCATCATTTAGGGGTCCCGAAGCGATTCCATAGTGGTTGAACCCTAAGGTCCATTTACGTGTCGGTCATCAACACTCACTGTTTTGGCCGAATCTGGCCCGTTTCATGGACTATTACTCACCGTTTTGGGGCCCCAAAGTGATTTCCACGGTTGTTTGACCCCATGGTGCGCTTATGTGTCGATCATCAACAAGCGCATTTTGGGACGATTTTGGCCCATTTCTTGCATTATTACTTAGTTTTGGGGTCCCGGCGTGATTTCCACGATTGACGAACTCCAGGGTGCGTTTACGTGTCGGTCATGAACACTCACAATTTTGGCCAATTCTCGTCCGTTTCATGCAATATTACTCACCGTTTGGGCGTCCCAAAGAGATTTCCACGATTGACAATCCCCGGAGTGCGTTTGCATGTCTGTCGTCAACACTCACAGTTTTGGCCAATTTTGACGCGATTCGTGGGCTATTATTCACCATTTAGGGGTCCCAAAGCGATTTCCATCGTTGTTGAACCCCAAGGTGCGTTTAGGTGTCGGTCATCAACACTCACTGTTTTGGGGCCCCGGTCTGATTTCCACGATTAACAATCCCCGGGGTGCGTTTACATGTCTGTCATCAATACTAGTAGTTTTGGCCAATTCTGGCCCGTTTCGTGGACAATTACTCACTGTTTTGGGGGCCCTGAATGATTTCCACGATAAACGAACCCCCGGGTGCGCTTACGTCTCGGTTATGAACAAACACAATTTTGGCCAATTCTAACGCGTTTTGTGGACTTTTAGTCACCGTTTTCTGGGCCTGAAGTGATTTCCATAGTTGTTGAACCCCGAGGCGCACTTACGTGTTAGTCATCAACACACAGTTTTGGCTGATTCTGGCCTGTTTCATGGACTATTACTCACTGTTTTGGGGCCCCGGAGTGATTTCCACGGTTAACAAACCGCACAGTGCATTTACGTGTCGGTCATCAACACTGACTGTTTTGGGGCCCCGGTGTGATTTCCACAATTAACAATCCCCGCGGTGCGTTTACATGTCGGTCATCAATAGTAGTAGTTTTGGCCAATTCTGGCCCGTTTCATGGACAATTACTCACTGTTTTGGGGCCCCGGAATGATTTCCACGATAAACGAACCCCCGGGTGCGCTTACGTCTCGGTTATGAACAATCACAATTTTGGCCAATTCTAACGCGTTTTGTGGACTTTTAGTCACCGTTTTCTGGGCCTGAAGTGATTTCCATAGTTGTTGAACCCCATGGCGCACTTACGTGTTAGTCATCAACACTCACAGTTTTGGCTGATTCTGGCCTGTTTCATGGACTATTACTCACTGTTTTGGGGCCCCGGAGTGATTTCCACGGTTAACGATCCGCACGGTGCATTTATGTGTCAGTCATCAACACTGACTGTTTTGGGGCCCCGGTGTGATTTCCACGATTAACAATCCCCGCGGTGCGTTTACATGTCGGTCATCAATACTAGTAGTTTTGGCCGATTCTGGCCCGTTTCTTGGACTATTACTCTGTTTTTGGGTCCAAGCGTGATTTCCATGATTTACGAACCCCGTGGTGCGTTTACGTGTCGGTTAATGACACTCACAATTTTGGCCAATTTCTGGTCCGTTTCGTGTACTATTACTCACCGTTTTGGCGTCCCAGAGCGATTTCCATGATTTACAATGCCCGGGGTGCGTTTGCGTCTCTGTCGTCAACACGCACAGTTTTGGCCAATTCTGACTAGATTCATGGACTATTACTCATCATTTAGGGGTCCCGAAGCGATTCCATAGTGGTTGAACCCTAAGGTCCGTTTACGTGTCGGTCATCAACACTCACTGTTTTGGCCGAATCTGGCCCGTTTCATGGACTATTACTCACCGTTTTGGGGCCCCAAAGTGATTTGCACGGTTGTTTGACCCCATGGTGCGCTTACGTGTCGATCATCAACAAGTGCATTTTGGGACGATTTTGGCCCATTTCTTGCATTATTATTTAGTTTTGGGGTCCCGGAGCGATTTCCATGATTGACGAACTCCGGGGTGCGTTTATGTGTCGGTCATGAACACTCACAATTTTGGCCAATTCTCGTCCGTTTCATGCAGTATTACTCACCGTTTGGTTGTCCCAGAGAGATTTCCACGATTGACAATCCCCGGAGTGCGTTTGCGTGTCTGTCGTCAACACTCACAGTTTTGGCCAATTCTGACGCGATTCGTGGGCTATTATTCACCATTTGGGGTCCCGAAGCGATTTCCATAGTTGTTGAACCCCAGGTGCGTTTAGGTGTCGGTCATCAACACTCACTGTTTTGCGGCCCCGGTGTGATTTCCACGATTAACAATCCCCGGGGTGCATTTACATGTCGGTCGTCAATACTAGTAGTTTTGGCCAATTCTGGCCCGTTTCGTGGACAATTACTCACTGTTTTGGGGCCCCGGAATGATTTCCACGATAAACGAACCCCCGGGTGCGCTAACGTGTCGGTTATGAACACTCACAGTTTTGGCCAATTCTAACGCGTTTTGTGGACTTTTAGTCACCGTTTTCTGGGCCTGAAGTGATTTCCATAGTTGTTGAACCCCAAGGCGCACTTACGTGTTAGTCATCAACTCTCACAGTTTTGGCTGATTCTGGCCTGTTTCATGGACTATTACTCACTGTTTTGGGGCCCCAGAGTGATTTCCACGGTTAACAAACCGCACGGTGCATTTACGTATCGGTCATCAACACTCGCAGTTTTGGCTGATTCTGGCCTGTTTCTTGGACTATTACTCTGTTTTTGGGTCCAAGCGTGATTTCCATGATTTACGAACCCCGTGGTGCGTTTACGTGTCGGTCAATGTCACTCACAATTTTGGGCAATTTCTGGTCCGTTTCGTGTACTATTACTCACCGTTTTGGCGTCCCAGAGCGATTTCCATGATTTACAATGCTCGGGGTGCGTTTGCGTCTCTGTCGTCAACACGCATAGTTTTGGCCAATTCTGACTAGATTGGTGGACTATTACTCATCATTTAGGGGTCCCGAAGCGATTCCATAGTGGTTGAACCCTAAGGTCCGTTTACGTGTCGGTCATCAACACTCACTGTTTTGGCCGAATCTGGCCCGTTTCATGGACTATTACTCACCGTTTTGGGGCCCCAAAGTGATTTCCACGGTTGTTTGACCCCATGGTGCGCTTACGTGTCGATCATCAACAAGCGCATTTTGGGACGATTTTGGCCCATTTCTTGCATTATTACTTAGTTTTGGCGTCCCGGAGTGATTTCCACGATTGACGAACTCCGGGGTGCGTTTACGTGTCGGTCATAAACACTCACAATTTTGGCTAATTCTCGTCCGCTTCATGCACTATTACTCACCGTTTGGGCGTCCCAGAGAGATTTCCACGATTAACAATCCCCGGAGTGCGTTTGCGTGTCTGTCGTCAACACTCACAGTTTTGGCCAATTCTGACGCGATTCGTGGGCTATTATTCACCATTTAGGGGTCCCGAAGCGATTTCCATAGTTGTTGAACCCCAAGGTGCGTTTAGGTGTCGGTCATCAACACTGACTGTTTTGGGGCCCCGGTGTGATTTCCACGACTAACAATCCCCGGGGTGCGTTTACATGTCTGTCATCAATAGTAGTAGTTTTGGCCAATTCTGGCCCGTTTCGTGGACAATTACTCACTATTTTCGGGGCCCTGAATGATTTCCACGATAAACGAACCCCCGGGTGCGCTTACATCTCGGTTATGAACAAACACAATTTTGGCCAATTCTAACGCGTTTTGTGGACTTTTAGTCACCGTTTTCTAGGCCTGAAGTGATTTCCATAGTTGTTGAACCCCAAGGCACACTTACGTGTTAGTCATCAACACACAGTTCGGGCTGATTCTGGCCCGTTTCATGGACTATTACTCACTGTTTTGGGGCCCCAGAGTGAATTCCACGGTTAACAAACCGCACGGTGCGTTTACGTGTCGGTCATCAACACTCGCAGTTTTGGCCGATTCTGGCCCATTTCTTGGACTATTACTCCGTTTCTTGGTCCAAGCGTGATTTCCATGATTTATGAACCCCGTGGTGCGTTTACGTGTCGGTCAATGACACTCACAATTTTGGCCAATTTCTGGTCCGTTTCGTGTACTATTACTCACCGTTTTGGCGTCCCAGAGCGATTTCCATGATTTACAATGCTCGGGGTGCGTTTGCGTCTCTGTCGTCAACACGCACAGTTTTGGCCAATTCTGACTAGATTCGTGGACTATTACTCATCATTTAGGGGTCCCGAAGCGATTCCATAGTGGTTGAACCCTAAGGTCCGTTTACGTGTCGGTCATCAACACTCACTGTTTTGGCCGAATCTGGCCCGTTTCATGGACTATTACTCACCGTTCTGGGGCCCCAAAGTGATTTCCACGGTTGTTTGACCCCATGGTGCGCTTACGTGTCGATCATCAACAAGCGCATTTTGGGACGATTTTGGCCCATTTCTTGCATTATTACTTAGTTTTGGCGTCCCGGAGTGATTTCCACGATTGACGAACTCCGGGGTGCGTTTACGTGTCGGTCATAAACACTCACAATTTTGGCTAATTCTCGTCCGCTTCATGCACTATTACTCACCGTTTGGGCGTCCCAGAGAGATTTCCACGATTAACAATCCCCGGAGTGCGTTTGCGTGTCTGTCGTCAACACTCACAGTTTTGGCCAATTCTGACGCGATTCGTGGGCTATTATTCACCATTTGGGGTCCCGAAGCGATTTCCATAGTTGTTGAACCCCAGGTGCGTTTAGGTGTCGGTCATCAACACTCACTGTTTTGGGGCCCCGGTGTGATTTCCACGATTAACAATCCCCGGGGTGCGTTTACATGTCGGTCGTCAATACTAGTAGTTTTGGCCAATTCTGGCCCGTTTCGTGGACAAGTACTCACTGTTTTGGGGCCCCGGAATGATTTCCACGATAAACGAACCCCCGGGTGCGCTAACGTGTCGGTTATGAACACTCACAGTTTTGGCCAATTCTAACGCGTTTTGTGGACTTTTAGTCACCGTTTTCTGGGCCTGAAGTGATTTCCATAGTTGTTGAACCCCAAGGCGCACTTACGTGTTAGTCATCAACTCTCACAGTTTTGGCTGATTCTGGCCTGTTTCATGGACTATTACTCACTGTTTTGGGGCCCCAGAGTGATTTCCATGGTTAACAAACCACACGGTGCATTTACGTATCGGTCATCAACACTCGCAGTTTTGGCCGATTCTGGCCTGTTTCTTGGACTATTACTCTGTTTTTGGGTCCAAGCGTGATTTCCATGATTTACGAACCCCGTGGTGCGTTTACGTGTCGGTCAATGTCACTCACAATTTTGGCCAATTTCTGGTCCGTTTCGTGTACTATTACTCACCGTTTTGGCGTCCCAGAGCGATTTCCATGATTTACAATGCTCGGGGTGCGTTTGCGTCTCTGTCGTCAACACGCACAGTTTTGGCCAATTCTGACTAGATTGGTGGACTATTACTCATCATTTAGGGGTCCCGAAGCGATTCCATAGTGGTTGAACCCTAAGGTCCGTTTACGTGTCGGTCATCAACACTCACTGTTTTGGCCGAATCTGGCCCGTTTCATGGACTATTACTCACCGTTTTGGGGCCCCAAAGTGATTTCCACGGTTGTTTGACCCCATGGTGCGCTTACGTGTCGATCATCAACAAGCGCATTTTGGGACGATTTTGGCCCATTTCTTGCATTATTACTTAGTTTTGGCGTCCCGGAGTGATTTCCACGATTGACGAACTCCGGGGTGCGTTTACGTGTCGGTCATAAACACTCACAATTTTGGCTAATTCTCGTCCGCTTCATGCACTATTACTCACCGTTTGGGCGTCCCAGAGAGATTTCCACGATTAACAATCCCTGGAGTGCGTTTGCGTGTCTGTCGTCAACACTCACAGTTTTGGCCAATTCTGACGCGATTCGTGGGCTATTAATCACCATTTAGGGGTCCCGAAGCGATTTCCATAGTTGTTGAACCCCAAGGTGCGTTTAGGTGTCGGTCATCAACACTGACTGTTTTGGGGCCCCGGTGTGATTTCCACGATTAACAATCCCCGGGGTGCGTTTACATGTCTGTCATCAATAGTAGTAGTTTTGGCCAATTCTGGCCCGTTTCGTGGACAATTACTCACTGTTTTGGGGGCCCTGAATGATTTCCACGATAAACGAACCCCCGGGTGCGCATACATCTCGGTTATGAACAAACACAATTTTGGCCAATTCTAACGCGTTTTGTGGACTTTTAGTCACCGTTTTCTAGGCCTGAAGTGATTTCCATAGTTGTTGAACCCCAAGGCACACTTACGTGTTAGTCATCAACACACAGTTTGGGCTGATTCTGGCCCGTTTCATGGACTATTACTCACTGTTTTGGGGCCCCAGAGTGAATTCCACGGTTAACAAACCGCACGGTGCGTTTACGTGTCGGTCATCAACACTCGCAGTTTTGGCCGATTCTGGCCCATTTCTTGGACTATTACTCCGTTTCTTGGTCCAAGCGTGATTTCCATGATTTATGAACCCCGTGGTGCGTTTACGTGTCGGTCAATGACACTCACAATTTTGGCCAATTTCTGGTCCGTTTCGTGTACTATTACTCACCGTTTTGGCGTCCCAGAGCGATTTCCATGATTTACAATGCTCGGGGTGCGTTTGAGTCTCTGTCGTCAACACGCACAGTTTTGGCCAATTCTGACTAGATTCGTGGACTATTACTCATCATTTAGGGGTCCCGAAGCGATTCCATAGTGGTTGAACCCTAAGGTCCGTTTACGTGTCGGTCATCAACACTCACTGTTTTGGCCGAATCTGGCCGTTTCATGGACTATTACTCACCGTTCTGGGGCCCCAAAGTGATTTCCACGGTTGTTTGACCCCATGGTGCGCTTACGTGTCGATCATCAACAAGCGCATTTTGGGACGATTTTGGCCCATTTCTTGCATTATTACTTAGTTTTGGCGTCCCGGAGTGATTTCCACGATTGACGAAGTCCGGGGTGCGTTTACGTGTCGGTCATAAACACTCACAATTTTGGCTAATTCTCGTCCGCTTCATGCACTATTACTCACCGTTTGGGCGTCCCAGAGAGATTTCCACGATTAACAATCCCCGGAGTGCGTTTGCGTGTCTGTCGTCAACACTCACAGTTTTGGCCAATTCTGACGCGATTCGTGGGCTATTATTCACCATTTGGGGTCCCGAAGCGATTTCCATAGTTGTTGAACCCCAGGTGCGTTTAGGTGTCAGTCATCAACACTCACTGTTTTGGGGCCCCGGTGTGATTTCCACGATTAACAATCCCCGGGGTGCGTTTACATGTCGGTCGTCAATACTAGTAGTTTTGGCCAATTCTGGCCCGTTTCGTGGACAAGTACTCACTGTTTTGGGGCCCCGGAATGATTTCCACGATAAACGAACCCCCGGGTGCGCTAACGTGTCGGTTATGAACACTCACAGTTTTGGCCAATTCTAACGCGTTTTGTGGACTTTTAGTCACCGTTTTCTGGGCCTGAAGTGATTTCCATAGTTGTTGAACCCCAAGGCGCACTTACGTGTTAGTCATCAACTCTCACAGTTTTGGCTGATTCTGGCCTGTTTCATGGACTATTACTCACTGTTTTGGGGCCCCAGAGTGATTTCCACGGTTAACAAACCGCACGGTGCATTTACGTGTCGGTCATCAACACTCGCAGTTTTGGCCGATTCTGGCCTGTTTCTTGGACTATTACTCTGTTTTTGGGTCCAAGCGTGATTTCCATGATTTACGAACCCCGTGGTGCGTTTACGTGTCGGTCAATGTCACTCACAATTTTGGCCAATTTCTGGTCCGTTTCGTGTACTATTACTCACCGTTTTGGCGTCCCAGAGCGATTTCCATGATTTACAATGCTCGGGGTGCGTTTGCGTCTCTGTCGTCAACACGCACAGTTTTGGCCAATTCTGACTAGATTGGTGGACTATTACTCATCATTTAGGGGTCCCGAAGCGATTCCATAGTGGTTGAACCCTCAGGTCCGTTTACGTGTCGGTCATCAACACTCACTGTTTTGGCCGAATCTGGCCCGTTTCATGGACTATTACTCACCGTTTTGGGGCCCCAAAGTGATTTCCATGGTTGTTTGACCCCATGGTGCGCTTACGTGTCGATCATCAACAAGCGCATTTTGGGACGATTTTGGCCCATTTCTTGCATTATTACTTAGTTTTGGCGTCCCGGAGTGATTTCCACGATTGACGAACTCCGGGGTGCGTTTACGTGTCGGTCATAAACACTCACAATTTTGGCTAATTCTCGTCCGCTTCATGCACTATTACTCACCGTTTGGGCGTCCCAGAGAGATTTCCACGATTAACAATCCCCGGAGTGCGTTTGCGTGTCTGTCGTCAACACTCACAGTTTTGGCCAATTCTGACGCGATTCGTGGGCTATTATTCACCATTTAGGGGTCCCGAAGTGATTTCCATAGTTGTTGAACCCCAAGGTGCGTTTAGGTGTCGGTCATCAACACTCACTGTTTTGGGGCCCCGGTGTGATTTCCACGATTAACAATCCCCGGGGTGCGTTTACATGTCTGTCATCAATAGTAGTAGTTTTGGCCAATTCTGGCCCGTTTCGTGGACAATTACTCACTTTTTTGGGGGCCCTGAATGATTTCCACGATAAACGAACCCCCGGGTGCGCTTACATCTCGGTTATGAACAAACACAATTTTGGCAAATTCTAACGCGTTTTGTGGACTTTTAGTCACCGTTTTCTAGGCCTGAAGTGATTTCCATAGTTGTTGAACCCCAAGGCACACTTACGTGTTAGTCATCAACACACAGTTTGGGCTGATTCTGGCCCGTTTCATGGACTATTACTCACTGTTTTGGGGCCCCAGAGTGAATTCCACGGTTAACAAACCGCACGGTGCGTTTACGTGTCGGTCATCAACACTCGCAGTTTTGGCCGATTCTGGCCCATTTCTTGGACTATTACTCCGTTTCTTGGTCCAAGCGTGATTTCCATGATTTATGAACCCCGTGGTGCGTTTACGTGTCGGTCAATGACACTCACAATTTTGGCCAATTTCTGGTCCGTTTCGTGTACTATTACTCACCGTTTTGGCGTCCCAGAGCGATTTCCATGATTTACAATGCTCGGGGTGCGTTTGCGTCTCTGTCGTCAACACGCACAATTTTGGCCAATTCTGACTAGATTCGTGGACTATTACTCATCATTTAGGGGTCCCGAAGCGATTCCATAGTGGTTGAACCCTAAGGTCCGTTTACGTGTCGGTCATCAACACTCACTGTTTTGGCCGAATCTGGCCTGTTTCATGGACTATTACTCACCGTTCTGGGGCCCCAAAGTGATTTCCATGGTTGTTTGACCCCATGGTGCGCTTACGTGTCGATCATCAACAAGCGCATTTTGGGACGATTTTGGCCCATTTCTTGCATTATTACTTAGTTTTTGCGTCCCGGAGTGATTTCCACGATTGACGAACTCCGGGGTGCGTTTACGTGTCGGTCATAAACACTCACAATTTTGGCTAATTCTCGTCCGCTTCATGCACTATTACTCACCGTTTGGGCGTCCCAGAGAGATTTCCACGATTAACAATCCCCGGAGTGCGTTTGCGTGTCTGTCGTCAACACTCACAGTTTTGGCCAATTCTGACGCGATTCGTGGGCTATTATTCACCATTTAGGGGTCCCGAAGCGATTTCCATAGTTGTTGAACCCCAAGGTGCGTTTAGGTGTCGGTCATCAACACTGACTGTTTTGGGGCCCCGGTGTGATTTCCACGATTAACAATCCCCGGGGTGCGTTTACATGTCTGTCATCAATAGTAGTAGTTTTGGCCAATTCTGGCCCGTTTCGTGGACAATTACTCACTGTTTTGGGGGCCCTGAATGATTTCCACGATAAACGAACCCCCGGGTGCGCTTACGTCTCGGTTATGAACAAACACAATTTTGGCCAATTCTAACGCGTTTTGTGGACTTTTAGTCACCGTTTTCTGGTCCTGAAGTGATTTCCATAGTTGTTGAACCCCAGGGCACACTTACGTGTTAGTCATCAACACACAGTTTGGGCTGATTCTGGCCCATTTCATGGACTATTACTTACTGTTTTGGGGCCCCAGAGTGATTTCCACGGTTAACAAACCGCACGGTGCATTTACGTGTCGGTCATCAACACTCGCAGTTTTGGCCGATTCTGGCCCATTTCTTGGACTATTACTCCGTTTTTTGGTCCAAGCGTGATTTCCATGATTTATGAACCTCGTGGTGCGTTTACGTGTCGGTCAATGACACTCCCAATTTTGGCCAATTTCTGGTCCGTTTCATGTACTATTACTCACCGTTTTGGCGTCCCAGAGCGATTTCCATGATTTACAATCCCCGGGGTGCGTTTGCGTCTCTGTCGTCAACACTCATAGTTTTGGCCAATTCTGACGCGATTCGTGGACTATTACTCATCATTTAGGGGTCCCGAAGCGATTCCATAGTGGTTGAACCCTAAGGTCCATTTACGTGTCGGTCATCAACACTCACTGTTTTGGCCGAATCAGGTCCGTTTCATGGACTATTACTCACCGTTTTGGGGCCCCAAAGTGATTTCTACGGTTGTTTGACCCCATGGTGCGCTTACGTGTCGATCATCAACAAGCGCATTTTGGGATGATTTTGGCCCATTTCTTGCATTATTACTTAGTTTTGGGGTCCCGGCGTGATTTCCACGATTGACGAACTCCAGGGTGCGTTTACGTGTCGATCATAAACACTCACAATTTTGGCCAATTCTCGTCCGTTTCATGCAATATTACTCACCGTTTGGGCGTCCCAAAGAGATTTCCACGATTGACAATCCCCGGAGTGCGTTTGCATGTCTGTCGTCAACACTCACAGTTTTGGCCAATTCTGACGCGATTCGTGGGCTATTATTCACCATTTAGGGGTCCCAAAGCGATTTCCATAGTTGTTGAACCCCAAGGTGCGTTTAGGTGTCGGTCATCAACACTCACTGTTTTGGGGCCCCGGTGTGATTTCCACGATTAACAATCCCCGGGGTGCGGTTTACATGTCTGTCATCAATACTAGTAGTTTTGGCAATTCTGGCCCGTTTCGTGGACAATTACTCACTGTTTTGGGGGCCCTGAATGATTTCCACGATAAACGAACCCCCGGGTGCGCTTACGTCTTGGTTATGAACAAACACAATTTTGGCCAATTCTAACGCGTTTTGTGGACTTTTAGTCACCGTTTTCTGGGCCTGAAGTGATTTCCATAGTTGTTGAACCCCAAGGCGCACTTACGTGTTAGTCATCAACACACAGTTTGGGCTGATTCTGGCCCGTTTCATGGACTATTACTCACTGTTTTGGGGCCCCAGAGTGATTTCCACGGTTAACAAACCGCACGGTGCATTTACGTGTCGGTCATCAACACTTGCAGTTTTGGCCGATTCTGGCCCATTTCTTGGACTATTACTCCGTTTTTTGGTCCAAGCGTGATTTCCATGATTTATGAACCCCGTGGTGCGTTTACGTGTCGGTCAATGACACTCACAATTTTGGCCAATTTCTGGTCTGTTTCATGTACTATTACTCACCGTTTTGGCGTCCCAGAGCGATTTCCATGATTTACAATCCCCGGGGTGCGTTTGCGTCTCTGTCGTCAACACTCACAGTTTTGGCCAATTCTGACGCGATTCGTGGACTATTACTCATCATTTAGGGGTCCCGAAGCGATTCCATAGTGGTTGAACCCTAAGGTCCATTTACGTGTCGGTCATCAACACTCACTATTTTGGCCGAATCTGGCCCGTTTCATGGACTATTACTCACCGTTTTGGGGCCCCAAAGTGATTTCCACGGTTGTTTGACCCCATGGTGCGCTTACGTGTCGATCATCAACAAGCGCATTTTGGGACGATTTTGGCCCATTTCTTGCATTATTACTTAGTTTTGGGGTCCCGGCGTGATTTCCACGATTGACGAACTCCAGGGTGCGTTTACGTGTCGGTCATAAACACTCACAATTTTGGCCAATTCTCGTCCGTTTCATGCAATATTACTCACCGTTTGGGCGTCCCAGAGAGATTTCCACGATTGACAATCCCCGGAGTGTGTTTGCGTGTCTGTCGTCAACACTCACAGTTTTGGCCAATTCTGACGCGATTCGTGGGGTATTATTCACCATTTAGGGGTCCCGAAGCGATTTCCATAGTTGTTGAACCCCAAGGTGCGTTTAGGTGTCGGTCATCACTAATCACTGTTTTGGGGCCCCGGTGTGATTTCCACGATTAACAATCCCCGGGGTGCGTTTACATGTCTGTCATCAATAGTAGTAGTTTTGGCCAATTCTGGCCCGTTTCGTGGACAATTACTCAATGTTTTGGGGGCCCTGAATGATTTCCACGATAAACGAACCCCCGGGTGCGCTTACGTCTCGGTTATGAACAAACACAATTTTGGCCAATTCTAACGCGTTTTGTGGACTTTTAGTCACTGTTTTCTGGGCCTGAAGTGATTTCCATAGTTGTTGAACCCCAAGGCGCACTTACGTGTTAGTCATCAACACACAGTTTGGGCTGATTCTGGCCTGTTTCATGGACTATTACTCACTGTTTTGGGGCCCCGGAGTGATTTCCACAGTTAACAAACCGCACGGTGCATTTACGTGTCGGTCATCAACACTGACTGTTTTGGGGCCCCGGTGTGATTTCCACGATTAACAATCCCCGCGGTGCGTTTACATGTCGGTCATCAATACTAGTAGTTTTGGCCAATTCTGGCCCGTTTCATGGACAATTACTCACTGTTTTGGGGCCCCGGAATGATTTCCACGATAATAGAACCCCCGGGTGCGCTTACGTCTCGGTTATGAACAATCACAATTTTGGCCAATTCTAACGCGTTTTGTGGACTTTTAGTCACCGTTTTCTGGGCCTGAAGTGATTTCCATAGTTGTTGAACCCCAAGGCGCACTTACGTGTTAGTCATCAACACTCACAGTTTTGGCTGATTCTGGCCTGTTTCATGGACTATTACTCACTGTTTTGGGGCCCCGGAGTGATTTCCACGGTTAACGAACCGCACGGTGCATTTATGTGTTAGTCATCAACACTCGCAGTTTTGGCCGATTCTGGCCCATTTCTTGGACTATTACTCTGTTTTTTGGTCCAAGCGTGATTTCCATGATTTACGAACCCTGTGGTGCGTTTACGTGTCGGTCAATGACACTCAAAATTTTGGCCAATTTCTGGTCCGTTTCGTTTACTATTGCTCACCGTTTTGGCGTCCCAGAGCGATTTCCATGATTTACAATCCTCGGGGTGCGTTTGCGTCTCTGTCGTCAACACTCACAGTTTTTGCCAATTCTGACGCGATTCATGGACTATTACTCATCATTTAGGGGTCCCGAAGCGATTCCATAGTGGTTGAACCCTAAGGTCCGTTTACGTGTCTGTCATCAACACTCACAGTTTTGGCCGAATCTGGCCTGTTTCATGGACTATTACTCACCGTTTTGGGGCCCCAAAGTGATTTCCACGGTTGTTTGACCCCATGGTGCGCTTACGTGTCGATCATCAACAAGCGCATTTTGGGACGATTTTGGCCCATTTCTTGCATTATTACTTAGTTTTGGGGTCCCGGAGTGATTTCCACGATTGACGAACTCCGGGGTGCGTTTACATGTCGGTCATAAACACTCACAATTTTGGCCAATTCTCGTCCGTTTCATGCACTATTACTCACCATTTGGGCGTCCCAGAGAGATTTCCACGATTGACAATCCCGGAGTGCGTTTGCGTGTCTGTCGTCAACACTCACAGTTTTGGCCAATTCTGACGCGATTCGTGGGCTATTATTCACCATTTAGGGGTCCCGAAGCGATTTCCATAGTTGTTGAACCCCAAGGTGCGTTTAGGTGTCGGTCATCAACACTCACTGTTTTGGGGCCCCGGTGTGATTTCCACGATTAACAATCCCCGGGGTGCGTTTACATGTCTGTCATCAATAGTAGTAGTTCTGGCCAATTCTGGCCCGTTTCGTGGACAATTACTCACTGTTTTGGGGGCCCTGAATGATTTCCACGATAAACGAACCCCCGGGTGCGCTTACGTCTCGGTTATGAACAAACACAATTTTGGCCAATTCTAACGCGTTTTGTGGACTTTTAGTCACAGTTTTCTGGGCCTGAAGTGATTTCCATAGTTGTTGAACCCCAAGGCGCACTTACGTGTTAGTCATCAACACACAGTTTTGGCTGATTCTGGCCTGTTTCATGGACTATTACTCACTGTTTTGGGGCCCCGGAGTGATTTCCACGGTTAACAAACCGCACGGTGCATTTACGTGTCGGTCATCAACACTCGCAGTTTTGGCCGATTCTGGCCCATTTCTTGGACTATTACTCCGTTTTTTGGTCCAAGCGTGATTTCCATGATTTATGAACCCCGTGGTGCGTTTACGTGTCGGTCAATGACACTCACAATTTTGGCCAATTTCTGGTCCGTTTCATGTACTATTACTCACCGTTTTGGCGTCCCAGAGCGATTTCCATGATTTACAATCCCCGGGGTGCGTTTGCGTCTCTGTCGTCAACACTCACAGTTTTGGCCAATTCTGACGCGATTCGTGGACTATTACTCATCATTTAGGGGTCCCGAAGCGATTCCATAGTGGTTGAACCCTAAGGTCCATTTACGTGTCGGTCATCAACACTCACTATTTTGGCCGAATCTGGCCCGTTTCATGGACTATTACTCACCGTTTTGGGGCCCCAAAGTGATTTCCACGGTTATTTGACCCCATGGTGCGCTTACGTGTCGATCATCAACAAGCGCATTTTGGGACGATTTTGGCTCATTTCTTGCATTATTACTTAGTTTTGGGGTCCCGGCGTGATTTCCACGATTGACAAACTCCAGGGTGCGTTTACATGTCGGTCATAAACACTCACAATTTTGGCCAATTCTCGTCCGTTTCATGCAATATTACTCACCGTTTGGGCGTCCCAAAGAGATTTCCACGATTGACAATCCCCGGAGTGCGTTTGCATGTCTGTCGTCAACACTCACAGTTTTGGCCAATTCTGACGCGATTCGTGGGCTATTATTCACCATTTAGGGGTCCCAAAGCGATTTCCATAGTTGTTGAACCCCAAGGTGCGTTTAGGTGTCGGTCATCAACACTCACTGTTTTGGGGCCCCGGTGTGATTTCCACGATTAACAATCCCCGGGGTGCGTTTACATGTCTGTCATCAATATTAGTAGTTTTGGCCAATTCTGGCCCGTTTCGTGGACAATCACTCACTGTTTTGGGGGCCCTGAATGATTTCCACGATAAACGAACCCCCGGGTGCGCTTACGTCTCCGTTATGAACAAACACAATTTTGGCCAATTCTAACGTGTTTTGTGGACTTTTAGTAACCGTTTTCTGGGCCTGAAGTGATTTCCATAGTTGTTGAACCCAAGGCGCACTTACGTGTTAGTCATCAACACACAGTTTTGGCTGATTCTGGCCTGTTTCATGGACTATTACTCACTGTTTTGGGGCCCCGGAGTGATTTCCACGGTTAACAAACCGCACGGTGCATTTACGTGTCGGTCATCAACACTCGCAGTTTTGGCCGATTCTGGCCCATTTCTTGGACTATTACTCCGTTTTTTGGTCCAAGCGTGATTTCCATGATTTATGAACCCCGTGGTGCGTTTACGTGTCGGTCAATGACACTCACAATTTTGGCCAATTTCTGGTCCGTTTCATGTACTATTACTCACCGTTTTGGCGTCCCAGAGCGATTTCCATGATTTACAATCCCCGGGGTGCGTTTGCGTCTCTGTCGTCAACACTCACAGTTTTGGCCAATTCTGACGCGATTCGTGGACTATTACTCATCATTTAGGGGTCCCGAAGCGATTCCATAGTGGTTGAACCCTAAGGTCCATTTACGTGTCGGTCATCAACACTCACTATTTTGGCCGAATCTGGCCCGTTTCATGGACTATTACTCACCGTTTTGGGGCCCCAAAGTGATTTCCACGGTTATTTGACCCCATGGTGCGCTTACGTGTCGATCATCAACAAGCGCATTTTGGGACGATTTTGGCTCATTTCTTGCATTATTACTTAGTTTTGGGGTCCCGGCGTGATTTCCACGATTGACAAACTCCAGGGTGCGTTTACATGTCGGTCATAAACACTCACAATTTTGGCCAATTCTCGTCCGTTTCATGCAATATTACTCACCGTTTGGGCGTCCCAAAGAGATTTCCACGATTGACAATCCCCGGAGTGCGTTTGCATGTCTGTCGTCAACACTCACAGTTTTGGCCAATTCTGACGCGATTCGTGGGCTATTATTCACCATTTAGGGGTCCCAAAGCGATTTCCATAGTTGTTGAACCCCAAGGTGCGTTTAGGTGTCGGTCATCAACACTCACTGTTTTGGGGCCCCGGTGTGATTTCCACGATTAACAATCCCCGGGGTGCGTTTACATGTCTGTCATCAATATTAGTAGTTTTGGCCAATTCTGGCCCGTTTCGTGGACAATCACTCACTGTTTTGGGGGCCCTGAATGATTTCCACGATAAACGAACCCCCGGGTGCGCTTACGTCTCCGTTATGAACAAACACAATTTTGGCCAATTCTAACGTGTTTTGTGGACTTTTAGTAACCGTTTTCTGGGCCTGAAGTGATTTCCATAGTTGTTGAACCCAAGGCGCACTTACGTGTTAGTCATCAACACACAGTTTTGGCTGATTCTGGCCTGTTTCATGGACTATTACTCACTGTTTTGGGGCCCCGGAGTGATTTCCACGGTTAACAAACCGCACGGTGCATTTACGTGTCGGTCATCAACACTCGCAGTTTTGGCCGATTCTGGCCCATTTCTTGGACTATTACTCCGTTTTTTGGTCCAAGCGTGATTTCCATGATTTATGAACCCCGTGGTGCGTTTACGTGTCGGTCAATGACACTCACAATTTTGGCCAATTTCTGGTCCGTTTCATGTACTATTACTCACCGTTTTGGCGTCCCAGAGCGATTTCCATGATTTACAATCCCCGGGGTGCGTTTGCGTCTCTGTCGTCAACACTCACAGTTTTGGCCAATTCTGACGCGATTCGTGGACTATTACTCATCATTTAGGGGTCCCGAAGCGATTCCATAGTGGTTGAACCCTAAGGTCCATTTACGTGTCGGTCATCAACACTCACTATTTTGGCCGAATCTGGCCCGTTTCATGGACTATTACTCACCGTTTTGGGGCCCCAAAGTGATTTCCACGGTTATTTGACCCCATGGTGCGCTTACGTGTCGATCATCAACAAGCGCATTTTGGGACGATTTTGGCTCATTTCTTGCATTATTACTTAGTTTTGGGGTCCCGGCGTGATTTCCACGATTGACAAACTCCAGGGTGCGTTTACATGTCGGTCATAAACACTCACAATTTTGGCCAATTCTCGTCCGTTTCATGCAATATTACTCACCGTTTGGGCGTCCCAAAGAGATTTCCACGATTGACAATCCCCGGAGTGCGTTTGCATGTCTGTCGTCAACACTCACAGTTTTGGCCAATTCTGACGCGATTCGTGGGCTATTATTCACCATTTAGGGGTCCCAAAGCGATTTCCATAGTTGTTGAACCCCAAGGTGCGTTTAGGTGTCGGTCATCAACACTCACTGTTTTGGGGCCCCGGTGTGATTTCCACGATTAACAATCCCCGGGGTGCGTTTACATGTCTGTCATCAATATTAGTAGTTTTGGCCAATTCTGGCCCGTTTCGTGGACAATCACTCACTGTTTTGGGGGCCCTGAATGATTTCCACGATAAACGAACCCCCGGGTGCGCTTACGTCTCCGTTATGAACAAACACAATTTTGGCCAATTCTAACGTGTTTTGTGGACTTTTAGTAACCGTTTTCTGGGCCTGAAGTGATTTCCATAGTTGTTGAACCCAAGGCGCACTTACGTGTTAGTCATCAACACACAGTTTTGGCTGATTCTGGCCTGTTTCATGGACTATTACTCACTGTTTTGGGGCCCCGGAGTGATTTCCACGGTTAACAAACCGCACGGTGCATTTACGTGTCGGTCATCAACACTCGCAGTTTTGGCCGATTCTGGCCCATTTCTTGGACTATTACTCCGTTTTTTGGTCCAAGCGTGATTTCCATGATTTATGAACCCCGTGGTGCGTTTACGTGTCGGTCAATGACACTCACAATTTTGGCCAATTTCTGGTCCGTTTCATGTACTATTACTCACCGTTTTGGCGTCCCAGAGCGATTTCCATGATTTACAATCCCCGGGGTGCGTTTGCGTCTCTGTCGTCAACACTCACAGTTTTGGCCAATTCTGACGCGATTCGTGGACTATTACTCATCATTTAGGGGTCCCGAAGCGATTCCATAGTGGTTGAACCCTAAGGTCCATTTACGTGTCGGTCATCAACACTCACTATTTTGGCCGAATCTGGCCCGTTTCATGGACTATTACTCACCGTTTTGGGGCCCCAAAGTGATTTCCACGGTTATTTGACCCCATGGTGCGCTTACGTGTCGATCATCAACAAGCGCATTTTGGGACGATTTTGGCTCATTTCTTGCATTATTACTTAGTTTTGGGGTCCCGGCGTGATTTCCACGATTGACAAACTCCAGGGTGCGTTTACATGTCGGTCATAAACACTCACAATTTTGGCCAATTCTCGTCCGTTTCATGCAATATTACTCACCGTTTGGGCGTCCCAAAGAGATTTCCACGATTGACAATCCCCGGAGTGCGTTTGCATGTCTGTCGTCAACACTCACAGTTTTGGCCAATTCTGACGCGATTCGTGGGCTATTATTCACCATTTAGGGGTCCCAAAGCGATTTCCATAGTTGTTGAACCCCAAGGTGCGTTTAGGTGTCGGTCATCAACACTCACTGTTTTGGGGCCCCGGTGTGATTTCCACGATTAACAATCCCCGGGGTGCGTTTACATGTCTGTCATCAATATTAGTAGTTTTGGCCAATTCTGGCCCGTTTCGTGGACAATCACTCACTGTTTTGGGGGCCCTGAATGATTTCCACGATAAACGAACCCCCGGGTGCGCTTACGTCTCCGTTATGAACAAACACAATTTTGGCCAATTCTAACGTGTTTTGTGGACTTTTAGTAACCGTTTTCTGGGCCTGAAGTGATTTCCATAGTTGTTGAACCCAAGGCGCACTTACGTGTTAGTCATCAACACACAGTTTTGGCTGATTCTGGCCTGTTTCATGGACTATTACTCACTGTTTTGGGGCCCCGGAGTGATTTCCACGGTTAACAAACCGCACGGTGCATTTACGTGTCGGTCATCAACACTCGCAGTTTTGGCCGATTCTGGCCCATTTCTTGGACTATTACTCCGTTTTTTGGTCCAAGCGTGATTTCCATGATTTATGAACCCCGTGGTGCGTTTACGTGTCGGTCAATGACACTCACAATTTTGGCCAATTTCTGGTCCGTTTCATGTACTATTACTCACCGTTTTGGCGTCCCAGAGCGATTTCCATGATTTACAATCCCCGGGGTGCGTTTGCGTCTCTGTCGTCAACACTCACAGTTTTGGCCAATTCTGACGCGATTCGTGGACTATTACTCATCATTTAGGGGTCCCGAAGCGATTCCATAGTGGTTGAACCCTAAGGTCCATTTACGTGTCGGTCATCAACACTCACTATTTTGGCCGAATCTGGCCCGTTTCATGGACTATTACTCACCGTTTTGGGGCCCCAAAGTGATTTCCACGGTTATTTGACCCCATGGTGCGCTTACGTGTCGATCATCAACAAGCGCATTTTGGGACGATTTTGGCTCATTTCTTGCATTATTACTTAGTTTTGGGGTCCCGGCGTGATTTCCACGATTGACAAACTCCAGGGTGCGTTTACATGTCGGTCATAAACACTCACAATTTTGGCCAATTCTCGTCCGTTTCATGCAATATTACTCACCGTTTGGGCGTCCCAAAGAGATTTCCACGATTGACAATCCCCGGAGTGCGTTTGCATGTCTGTCGTCAACACTCACAGTTTTGGCCAATTCTGACGCGATTCGTGGGCTATTATTCACCATTTAGGGGTCCCAAAGCGATTTCCATAGTTGTTGAACCCCAAGGTGCGTTTAGGTGTCGGTCATCAACACTCACTGTTTTGGGGCCCCGGTGTGATTTCCACGATTAACAATCCCCGGGGTGCGTTTACATGTCTGTCATCAATATTAGTAGTTTTGGCCAATTCTGGCCCGTTTCGTGGACAATCACTCACTGTTTTGGGGGCCCTGAATGATTTCCACGATAAACGAACCCCCGGGTGCGCTTACGTCTCCGTTATGAACAAACACAATTTTGGCCAATTCTAACGTGTTTTGTGGACTTTTAGTAACCGTTTTCTGGGCCTGAAGTGATTTCCATAGTTGTTGAACCCAAGGCGCACTTACGTGTTAGTCATCAACACACAGTTTTGGCTGATTCTGGCCTGTTTCATGGACTATTACTCACTGTTTTGGGGCCCCGGAGTGATTTCCACGGTTAACAAACCGCACGGTGCATTTACGTGTCGGTCATCAACACTCGCAGTTTTGGCCGATTCTGGCCCATTTCTTGGACTATTACTCCGTTTTTTGGTCCAAGCGTGATTTCCATGATTTATGAACCCCGTGGTGCGTTTACGTGTCGGTCAATGACACTCACAATTTTGGCCAATTTCTGGTCCGTTTCATGTACTATTACTCACCGTTTTGGCGTCCCAGAGCGATTTCCATGATTTACAATCCCCGGGGTGCGTTTGCGTCTCTGTCGTCAACACTCACAGTTTTGGCCAATTCTGACGCGATTCGTGGACTATTACTCATCATTTAGGGGTCCCGAAGCGATTCCATAGTGGTTGAACCCTAAGGTCCATTTACGTGTCGGTCATCAACACTCACTATTTTGGCCGAATCTGGCCCGTTTCATGGACTATTACTCACCGTTTTGGGGCCCCAAAGTGATTTCCACGGTTATTTGACCCCATGGTGCGCTTACGTGTCGATCATCAACAAGCGCATTTTGGGACGATTTTGGCTCATTTCTTGCATTATTACTTAGTTTTGGGGTCCCGGCGTGATTTCCACGATTGACAAACTCCAGGGTGCGTTTACATGTCGGTCATAAACACTCACAATTTTGGCCAATTCTCGTCCGTTTCATGCAATATTACTCACCGTTTGGGCGTCCCAAAGAGATTTCCACGATTGACAATCCCCGGAGTGCGTTTGCATGTCTGTCGTCAACACTCACAGTTTTGGCCAATTCTGACGCGATTCGTGGGCTATTATTCACCATTTAGGGGTCCCAAAGCGATTTCCATAGTTGTTGAACCCCAAGGTGCGTTTAGGTGTCGGTCATCAACACTCACTGTTTTGGGGCCCCGGTGTGATTTCCACGATTAACAATCCCCGGGGTGCGTTTACATGTCTGTCATCAATATTAGTAGTTTTGGCCAATTCTGGCCCGTTTCGTGGACAATCACTCACTGTTTTGGGGGCCCTGAATGATTTCCACGATAAACGAACCCCCGGGTGCGCTTACGTCTCCGTTATGAACAAACACAATTTTGGCCAATTCTAACGTGTTTTGTGGACTTTTAGTAACCGTTTTCTGGGCCTGAAGTGATTTCCATAGTTGTTGAACCCAAGGCGCACTTACGTGTTAGTCATCAACACACAGTTTTGGCTGATTCTGGCCTGTTTCATGGACTATTACTCACTGTTTTGGGGCCCCGGAGTGATTTCCACGGTTAACAAACCGCACGGTGCATTTACGTGTCGGTCATCAACACTCGCAGTTTTGGCCGATTCTGGCCCATTTCTTGGACTATTACTCCGTTTTTTGGTCCAAGCGTGATTTCCATGATTTATGAACCCCGTGGTGCGTTTACGTGTCGGTCAATGACACTCACAATTTTGGCCAATTTCTGGTCCGTTTCATGTACTATTACTCACCGTTTTGGCGTCCCAGAGCGATTTCCATGATTTACAATCCCCGGGGTGCGTTTGCGTCTCTGTCGTCAACACTCACAGTTTTGGCCAATTCTGACGCGATTCGTGGACTATTACTCATCATTTAGGGGTCCCGAAGCGATTCCATAGTGGTTGAACCCTAAGGTCCATTTACGTGTCGGTCATCAACACTCACTATTTTGGCCGAATCTGGCCCGTTTCATGGACTATTACTCACCGTTTTGGGGCCCCAAAGTGATTTCCACGGTTATTTGACCCCATGGTGCGCTTACGTGTCGATCATCAACAAGCGCATTTTGGGACGATTTTGGCTCATTTCTTGCATTATTACTTAGTTTTGGGGTCCCGGCGTGATTTCCACGATTGACAAACTCCAGGGTGCGTTTACATGTCGGTCATAAACACTCACAATTTTGGCCAATTCTCGTCCGTTTCATGCAATATTACTCACCGTTTGGGCGTCCCAAAGAGATTTCCACGATTGACAATCCCCGGAGTGCGTTTGCATGTCTGTCGTCAACACTCACAGTTTTGGCCAATTCTGACGCGATTCGTGGGCTATTATTCACCATTTAGGGGTCCCAAAGCGATTTCCATAGTTGTTGAACCCCAAGGTGCGTTTAGGTGTCGGTCATCAACACTCACTGTTTTGGGGCCCCGGTGTGATTTCCACGATTAACAATCCCCGGGGTGCGTTTACATGTCTGTCATCAATATTAGTAGTTTTGGCCAATTCTGGCCCGTTTCGTGGACAATCACTCACTGTTTTGGGGGCCCTGAATGATTTCCACGATAAACGAACCCCCGGGTGCGCTTACGTCTCCGTTATGAACAAACACAATTTTGGCCAATTCTAACGTGTTTTGTGGACTTTTAGTAACCGTTTTCTGGGCCTGAAGTGATTTCCATAGTTGTTGAACCCAAGGCGCACTTACGTGTTAGTCATCAACACACAGCTTTGGCTGATTCTGGCCTGTTTCATGGACTATTACTCACTGTTTTGGGGCCCCGGAGTGATTTCCACGGTTAACAAACCGCACGGTGCATTTACGTGTCGGTCATCAACACTCGCAGTTTTGGCCGATTCTGGCCCATTTCTTGGACTATTACTCCGTTTTTTGGTCCAAGCGTGATTTCCATGATTTATGAACCCCGTGGTGCGTTTACGTGTCGGTCAATGACACTCACAATTTTGGCCAATTTCTGGTCCGTTTCATGTACTATTACTCACCGTTTTGGCGTCCCAGAGCGATTTCCATGATTTACAATCCCCGGGGTGCGTTTGCGTCTCTATCGTCAACACTCACAGTTTTGGCCAATTCTGACGCGATTCGTGGACTATTACTCATCATTTAGGGGTCCCGAAGCGATTCCATAGTGGTTGAACCCTAAGGTCCATTTACGTGTCGGTCATCAACACTCACTATTTTGGCCGAATCTGGCCCGTTTCATGGACTATTACTCACCGTTTTGGGGCCCCAAAGTGATTTCCACGGTTATTTGACCCCATGGTGCGCTTACGTGTCGATCATCAACAAGCGCATTTTGGGACGATTTTGGCTCATTTCTTGCATTATTACTTAGTTTTGGGGTCCCGGCGTGATTTCCACGATTGACAAACTCCAGGGTGCGTTTACATGTCGGTCATAAACACTCACAATTTTGGCCAATTCTCGTCCGTTTCATGCAATATTACTCACCGTTTGGGCGTCCCAAAGAGATTTCCACGATTGACAATCCCCGGAGTGCGTTTGCATGTCTGTCGTCAACACTCACAGTTTTGGCCAATTCTGACGCGATTCGTGGGCTATTATTCACCATTTAGGGGTCCCAAAGCGATTTCCATAGTTGTTGAACCCCAAGGTGCGTTTAGGTGTCGGTCATCAACACTCACTGTTTTGGGGCCCCGGTGTGATTTCCACGATTAACAATCCCCGGGGTGCGTTTACATGTCTGTCATCAATATTAGTAGTTTTGGCCAATTCTGGCCCGTTTCGTGGACAATCACTCACTGTTTTGGGGGCCCTGAATGATTTCCACGATAAACGAACCCCCGGGTGCGCTTACGTCTCCGTTATGAACAAACACAATTTTGGCCAATTCTAACGTGTTTTGTGGACTTTTAGTAACCGTTTTCTGGGCCTGAAGTGATTTCCATAGTTGTTGAACCCAAGGCGCACTTACGTGTTAGTCATCAACACACAGTTTTGGCTGATTCTGGCCTGTTTCATGGACTATTACTCACTGTTTTGGGGCCCCGGAGTGATTTCCACGGTTAACAAACCGCACGGTGCATTTACGTGTCGGTCATCAACACTCGCAGTTTTGGCCGATTCTGGCCCATTTCTTGGACTATTACTCCGTTTTTTGGTCCAAGCGTGATTTCCATGATTTATGAACCCCGTGGTGCGTTTACGTGTCGGTCAATGACACTCACAATTTTGGCCAATTTCTGGTCCGTTTCATGTACTATTACTCACCGTTTTGGCGTCCCAGAGCGATTTCCATGATTTACAATCCCCGGGGTGCGTTTGCGTCTCTGTCGTCAACACTCACAGTTTTGGCCAATTCTGACGCGATTCGTGGACTATTACTCATCATTTAGGGGTCCCGAAGCGATTCCATAGTGGTTGAACCCTAAGGTCCATTTACGTGTCGGTCATCAACACTCACTATTTTGGCCGAATCTGGCCCGTTTCATGGACTATTACTCACCGTTTTGGGGCCCCAAAGTGATTTCCACGGTTATTTGACCCCATGGTGCGCTTACGTGTCGATCATCAACAAGCGCATTTTGGGACGATTTTGGCTCATTTCTTGCATTATTACTTAGTTTTGGGGTCCCGGCGTGATTTCCACGATTGACAAACTCCAGGGTGCGTTTACATGTCGGTCATAAACACTCACAATTTTGGCCAATTCTCGTCCGTTTCATGCAATATTACTCACCGTTTGGGCGTCCCAAAGAGATTTCCACGATTGACAATCCCCGGAGTGCGTTTGCATGTCTGTCGTCAACACTCACAGTTTTGGCCAATTCTGACGCGATTCGTGGGCTATTATTCACCATTTAGGGGTCCCAAAGCGATTTCCATAGTTGTTGAACCCCAAGGTGCGTTTAGGTGTCGGTCATCAACACTCACTGTTTTGGGGCCCCGGTGTGATTTCCACGATTAACAATCCCCGGGGTGCGTTTACATGTCTGTCATCAATATTAGTAGTTTTGGCCAATTCTGGCCCGTTTCGTGGACAATCACTCACTGTTTTGGGGGCCCTGAATGATTTCCACGATAAACGAACCCCCGGGTGCGCTTACGTCTCCGTTATGAACAAACACAATTTTGGCCAATTCTAACGTGTTTTGTGGACTTTTAGTAACCGTTTTCTGGGCCTGAAGTGATTTCCATAGTTGTTGAACCCAAGGCGCACTTACGTGTTAGTCATCAACACACAGTTTTGGCTGATTCTGGCCTGTTTCATGGACTATTACTCACTGTTTTGGGGCCCCGGAGTGATTTCCACGGTTAACAAACCGCACGGTGCATTTACGTGTCGGTCATCAACACTCGCAGTTTTGGCCGATTCTGGCCCATTTCTTGGACTATTACTCCGTTTTTTGGTCCAAGCGTGATTTCCATGATTTATGAACCCCGTGGTGCGTTTACGTGTCGGTCAATGACACTCACAATTTTGGCCAATTTCTGGTCCGTTTCATGTACTATTACTCACCGTTTTGGCGTCCCAGAGCGATTTCCATGATTTACAATCCCCGGGGTGCGTTTGCGTCTCTGTCGTCAACACTCACAGTTTTGGCCAATTCTGACGCGATTCGTGGACTATTACTCATCATTTAGGGGTCCCGAAGCGATTCCATAGTGGTTGAACCCTAAGGTCCATTTACGTGTCGGTCATCAACACTCACTATTTTGGCCGAATCTGGCCCGTTTCATGGACTATTACTCACCGTTTTGGGGCCCCAAAGTGATTTCCACGGTTATTTGACCCCATGGTGCGCTTACGTGTCGATCATCAACAAGCGCATTTTGGGACGATTTTGGCTCATTTCTTGCATTATTACTTAGTTTTGGGGTCCCGGCGTGATTTCCACGATTGACAAACTCCAGGGTGCGTTTACATGTCGGTCATAAACACTCACAATTTTGGCCAATTCTCGTCCGTTTCATGCAATATTACTCACCGTTTGGGCGTCCCAAAGAGATTTCCACGATTGACAATCCCCGGAGTGCGTTTGCATGTCTGTCGTCAACACTCACAGTTTTGGCCAATTCTGACGCGATTCGTGGGCTATTATTCACCATTTAGGGGTCCCAAAGCGATTTCCATAGTTGTTGAACCCCAAGGTGCGTTTAGGTGTCGGTCATCAACACTCACTGTTTTGGGGCCCCGGTGTGATTTCCACGATTAACAATCCCCGGGGTGCGTTTACATGTCTGTCATCAATATTAGTAGTTTTGGCCAATTCTGGCCCGTTTCGTGGACAATCACTCACTGTTTTGGGGGCCCTGAATGATTTCCACGATAAACGAACCCCCGGGTGCGCTTACGTCTCCGTTATGAACAAACACAATTTTGGCCAATTCTAACGTGTTTTGTGGACTTTTAGTAACCGTTTTCTGGGCCTGAAGTGATTTCCATAGTTGTTGAACCCAAGGCGCACTTACGTGTTAGTCATCAACACACAGTTTTGGCTGATTCTGGCCTGTTTCATGGACTATTACTCACTGTTTTGGGGCCCCGGAGTGATTTCCACGGTTAACAAACCGCACGGTGCATTTACGTGTCGGTCATCAACACTCGCAGTTTTGGCCGATTCTGGCCCATTTCTTGGACTATTACTCCGTTTTTTGGTCCAAGCGTGATTTCCATGATTTATGAACCCCGTGGTGCGTTTACGTGTCGGTCAATGACACTCACAATTTTGGCCAATTTCTAGTCCGTTTCATGTACTATTACTCACCGTTTTGGCGTCCCAGAGCGATTTCCATGATTTACAATCCCCGGGGTGCGTTTGCGTCTCTGTCGTCAACACTCACAGTTTTGGCCAATTCTGACGCGATTCGTGGACTATTACTCATCATTTAGGGGTCCCGAAGCGATTCCATAGTGGTTGAACCCTAAGGTCCATTTACGTGTCGGTCATCAACACTCACTGTTTTGGCCGAATCTGGCCCGTTTCATGGACTATTACTCACCGTTTTGGGGCCCCAAAGTGATTTCCACGGTTGTTTGACCCCATGGTGCGCTTACGTGTCGATCATCAACAAGCGCATTTTGGGACGATTTTGGCCCATTTCTTGCATTATTACTTAGTTTTGGGGTCCCGGCGTGATTTCCACGATTGACAAACTCCAGGGTGCGTTTACATGTCGGTCATAAACACTCACAATTTTGGCCAATTCTCGTCCGTTTCATGCAATATTACTCACCGTTTGGGCGTCCCAAAGAGATTTCCACGATTGACAATCCCCGGAGTGCGTTTGCATGTCTGTCGTCAACACTCACAGTTTTGGCCAATTCTGACGCGATTCGTGGGCTATTATTCACCATTTAGGGGTCCCAAAGCGATTTCCATAGTTGTTGAACCCCAAGGTGCGTTTAGGTGTCGGTCATCAAAACTCACTGTTTTGGGGCCCCGGTGTGATTTCCACGATTAACAATCCCCGGGGTGCGTTTACATGT
Source organism: Triticum timopheevii (assembly GCA_963921465.1). NCBI lineage: Eukaryota > Viridiplantae > Streptophyta > Magnoliopsida > Poales > Poaceae > Triticum > Triticum timopheevii. The sequence goes on from OY997270.1 coordinate 2,176,826, forward strand.
CTGTCATCAATACTAGTAGTTTTGGCCAATTCTGGCCCGTTTCGTGGACAATCACTCACTGTTTTGGGGGCCCTGAATGATTTCCACGATAAACGAACCCCCGGGTGCGCTTACGTCTCCGTTATGAACAAACACAATTTTGGCCAATTCTAACGTGTTTTGTGGACTTTTAGTAACCCTTTTCTGGGCCTGAAGTGATTTCCATAGTTGTTGAACCCAAGGCGCACTTACGTGTTAGTCATCAACACACAGTTATGGCTGATTCTGGCCTGTTTCATGGACTATTACTCACTGTTTTGGGGCCCCGGAGTGATTTCCACGGTTAACAAACCGCACGGTGCATTTACGTGTCGGTCATCAACACTCGCAGTTTTGGCCGATTCTGGCCCATTTCTTGGACAATTACTCTGTTTTTTGGTCCAAGCGTGATTTCCATGATTTATGAACCCCGTGGTGCGTTTACGTGTCGGTCAATGACACTCACAATTTTGGCCAATTTCTGGTCCGTTTCCTGTACTATTACTGACCGTTTTGGCTTCCCAGAGCGATTTCCATGATTTACAATCCCCGGGGTGCGTTTGCATCTCTGTCGTCAACACTCACAGTTTTGGCCAATTCTGACGCGATTCGTGGAGTATTACTCATCATTTAGGGGTCCCGAAGCGATTCCATAGTGGTTGAACCCTAAGGTCCATTTACGTGTCGGTCATCAACACTCGCAGTTTTGGCCGATTCTGGCCCATTTCTTGGACTATTACTCCGTTTTTTGGTCCTAGCGTGATTTCCATGATTTATGAACCCCGTGGTGCGTTTACGTGTCGGTCAATGACACTCACAATTTTGGCCAATTTCTGGTCCGTTTCATGTACTATTACTCACCGTTTTGGCGTCCCAGAGCGATTTCCATGATTTACAATCCCCGGGGTGCGTTTGCGTCTCTGTCGTCAACACTCACAGTTTTGGCCAATTCTGACGCGATTCGTGGACTATTACTCATCATTTAGGGGTCCCGAAGCGATTCCATAGTGGTTGAACCCTAAGGTCCATTTACGTGTCGGTCATCAACACTCACTATTTTGGCCGAATCTGGCCCGTTTCATGGACTATTACTCACCGTTTTGGGGCCCCAAAGTGATTTCCACGGTTATTTGACCCCATGGTGCGCTTACGTGTCGATCATCAACAAGCGCATTTTGGGACGATTTTGGCTCATTTCTTGCATTATTACTTAGTTTTGGGGTCCCGGCGTGATTTCCACGATTGACAAACTCCAGGGTGCGTTTACATGTCGGTCATAAACACTCACAATTTTGGCCAATTCTCGTCCGTTTCATGCAATATTACTCACCGTTTGGGCGTCCCAAAGAGATTTCCACGATTGACAATCCCCGGAGTGCGTTTGCATGTCTGTCGTCAACACTCACAGTTTTGGCCAATTCTGACGCGATTCGTGGGCTATTATTCACCATTTAGGGGTCCCAAAGCGATTTCCATAGTTGTTGAACCCCAAGGTGCGTTTAGGTGTCGGTCATCAACACTCACTGTTTTGGGGCCCCGGTGTGATTTCCACGATTAACAATCCCCGGGGTGCGTTTACATGTCTGTCGTCAATATTAGTAGTTTTGGCCAATTCTGGCCCGTTTCGTGGACAATCACTCACTGTTTTGGGGGCCCTGAATGATTTCCACGATAAACGAACCCCCGGGTGCGCTTACGTCTCCGTTATGAACAAACACAATTTTGGCCAATTCTAACGTGTTTTGTGGACTTTTAGTAACCGTTTTCTGGGCCTGAAGTGATTTCCATAGTTGTTGAACCCAAGGCGCACTTACGTGTTAGTCATCAACACACAGTTTTGGCTGATTCTGGCCTGTTTCATGGACTATTACTCACTGTTTTGGGGCCCCGGAGTGATTTCCACGGTTAACAAACCGCACGGTGCATTTACGTGTCGGTCATCAACACTCGCAGTTTTGGCCGATTCTGGCCCATTTCTTGGACTATTACTCCGTTTTTTGGTCCAAGCGTGATTTCCATGATTTATGAACCCCGTGGTGCGTTTACGTGTCGGTCAATGACACTCACAATTTTGGCCAATTTCTGGTCCGTTTCATGTACTATTACTCACCGTTTTGGCGTCCCAGAGCGATTTCCATGATTTACAATCCCCGGGGTGCGTTTGCGTCTCTGTCGTCAACACTCACAGTTTTGGCCAATTCTGACGCGATTCGTGGACTATTACTCATCATTTAGGGGTCCCGAAGCGATTCCATAGTGGTTGAACCCTAAGGTCCATTTACGTGTCGGTCATCAACACTCACTATTTTGGCCGAATCTGGCCCGTTTCATGGACTATTACTCACCGTTTTGGGGCCCCAAAGTGATTTCCACGGTTATTTGACCCCATGGTGCGCTTACGTGTCGATCATCAACAAGCGCATTTTGGGACGATTTTGGCTCATTTCTTGCATTATTACTTAGTTTTGGGGTCCCGGCGTGATTTCCACGATTGACAAACTCCAGGGTGCGTTTACATGTCGGTCATAAACACTCACAATTTTGGCCAATTCTCGTCCGTTTCATGCAATATTACTCACCGTTTGGGCGTCCCAAAGAGATTTCCACGATTGACAATCCCCGGAGTGCGTTTGCATGTCTGTCGTCAACACTCACAGTTTTGGCCAATTCTGACGCGATTCGTGGGCTATTATTCACCATTTAGGGGTCCCAAAGCGATTTCCATAGTTGTTGAACCCCAAGGTGCGTTTAGGTGTCGGTCATCAACACTCACTGTTTTGGGGCCCCGGTGTGATTTCCACGATTAACAATCCCCGGGGTGCGTTTACATGTCTGTCATCAATATTAGTAGTTTTGGCCAATTCTGGCCCGTTTCGTGGACAATCACTCACTGTTTTGGGGGCCCTGAATGATTTCCACGATAAACGAACCCCCGGGTGCGCTTACGTCTCCGTTATGAACAAACACAATTTTGGCCAATTCTAACGTGTTTTGTGGACTTTTAGTAACCGTTTTCTGGGCCTGAAGTGATTTCCATAGTTGTTGAACCCAAGGCGCACTTACGTGTTAGTCATCAACACACAGTTTTGGCTGATTCTGGCCTGTTTCATGGACTATTACTCACTGTTTTGGGGCCCCGGAGTGATTTCCACGGTTAACAAACCGCACGGTGCATTTACGTGTCGGTCATCAACACTCGCAGTTTTGGCCGATTCTGGCCCATTTCTTGGACTATTACTCCGTTTTTTGGTCCAAGCGTGATTTCCATGATTTATGAACCCCGTGGTGCGTTTACGTGTCGGTCAATGACACTCACAATTTTGGCCAATTTCTAGTCCGTTTCATGTACTATTACTCACCGTTTTGGCGTCCCAGAGCGATTTCCATGATTTACAATCCCCGGGGTGCGTTTGCGTCTCTGTCGTCAACACTCACAGTTTTGGCCAATTCTGACGCGATTCGTGGACTATTACTCATCATTTAGGGGTCCCGAAGCGATTCCATAGTGGTTGAACCCTAAGGTCCATTTACGTGTCGGTCATCAACACTCACTGTTTTGGCCGAATCTGGCCCGTTTCATGGACTATTACTCACCGTTTTGGGGCCCCAAAGTGATTTCCACGGTTGTTTGACCCCATGGTGCGCTTACGTGTCGATCATCAACAAGCGCATTTTGGGACGATTTTGGCCCATTTCTTGCATTATTACTTAGTTTTGGGGTCCCGGCGTGATTTCCACGATTGACAAACTCCAGGGTGCGTTTACATGTCGGTCATAAACACTCACAATTTTGGCCAATTCTCGTCCGTTTCATGCAATATTACTCACCGTTTGGGCGTCCCAAAGAGATTTCCACGATTGACAATCCCCGGAGTGCGTTTGCATGTCTGTCGTCAACACTCACAGTTTTGGCCAATTCTGACGCGATTCGTGGGCTATTATTCACCATTTAGGGGTCCCAAAGCGATTTCCATAGTTGTTGAACCCCAAGGTGCGTTTAGGTGTCGGTCATCAAAACTCACTGTTTTGGGGCCCCGGTGTGATTTCCACGATTAACAATCCCCGGGGTGCGTTTACATGTCTGTCATCAATACTAGTAGTTTTGGCCAATTCTGGCCCGTTTCGTGGACAATCACTCACTGTTTTGGGGGCCCTGAATGATTTCCACGATAAACGAACCCCCGGGTGCGCTTACGTCTCCGTTATGAACAAACACAATTTTGGCCAATTCTAACGTGTTTTGTGGACTTTTAGTAACCCTTTTCTGGGCCTGAAGTGATTTCCATAGTTGTTGAACCCAAGGCGCACTTACGTGTTAGTCATCAACACACAGTTATGGCTGATTCTGGCCTGTTTCATGGACTATTACTCACTGTTTTGGGGCCCCGGAGTGATTTCCACGGTTAACAAACCGCACGGTGCATTTACGTGTCGGTCATCAACACTCGCAGTTTTGGCCGATTCTGGCCCATTTCTTGGACAATTACTCTGTTTTTTGGTCCAAGCGTGATTTCCATGATTTATGAACCCCGTGGTGCGTTTACGTGTCGGTCAATGACACTCACAATTTTGGCCAATTTCTGGTCCGTTTCCTGTACTATTACTCACCGTTTTGGCTTCCCAGAGCGATTTCCATGATTTACAATCCCCGGGGTGCGTTTGCATCTCTGTCGTCAACACTCACAGTTTTGGCCAATTCTGACGCGATTCGTGGACTATTACTCATCATTTAGGGGTCCCGAAGCGATTCCATAGTGGTTGAACCCTAAGGTCCATTTACGTGTCGGTCATCAACACTCGCAGTTTTGGCCGATTCTGGCCCATTTCTTGGACTATTACTCCGTTTTTTGGTCCTAGCGTGATTTCCATGATTTATGAACCCCGTGGTGCGTTTACGTGTCGGTCAATGACACTCACAATTTTGGCAAATTTCTGGTCCGTTTCATGTACTATTACTCACCGTTTTGGCGTCCCAGAGCGATTTCCATGATTTACAATCCCCGGGGTGCGTTTGCGTCTCTGTCGTCAACACTCTCAGTTTTGGCCAATTCTGACGCGATTCGTGGACTATTACTCATCATTTAGGGTTCCCGAAGCGATTCCATAGTGGTTGAACCCTAAGGTCCATTTACGTGTCGGTCATCAACACTCACTGTTTTGGCCGAATCTGGCCCGTTTCATGGACTATTACTCACCGTTTTGGGGCCCCAAAGTGATATCCACGGTTGTTTGACCCCATGGTGCGCTTACGTGTCGATCATCAACAAGCGCATTTTGGGACGATTTTGGCCCATTTCTTGCATTATTACTTAGTTTTGGGGTCCCGGCGTGATTTCCACGATTGACAAACTCCAGGGTGCGTTTACATGTCGGTCATAAACACTCACAATTTTGGCCAATTCTCGTCCGTTTCATGCAATATTACTCACCGTTTGGGCGTCCCAAAGAGATTTCCACGATTGACAATCCCCGGAGTGCGTTTGCATGTCTGTCGTCAACACTCACAGTTTTGGCCAATTCTGACGCGATTCGTGGGCTATTATTCACCATTTAGGGGTCCCAAAGCGATTTCCATAGTTTTTGAACCCCAAGGTGCGTTTAGGTGTCGGTTATCAACACTCACTGTTTTGGGGCCCCGGTGTGATTTCCACGATTAACAATCCCCGGGGTGCCTTTACATGTCTGTCATCAATACTAGTAGTTTTGGCCAATTCTGGCCCGTTTCGTGGACAATCACTCACTGTTTTGGGGGCCCTGAATGATTTCCACGATAAATGAACCCCCGGGTGCGCTTACGTCTCCGTTATGAACAAACACAATTTTGGCCAATTCTAACGCGTTTTGTGGACTTTTAGTAACCGTTTTCTGGGCCTGAAGTGATTTCCATAGTTGTTGAACCCCAAGGCGCACTTACGTGTTAGTCATCAACACACAGTTTTGGCTGATTCTGGCCTGTTTCATGGACTATTACTCACTGTTTTGGGGCCCCGGAGTGATTTCCACGGTTAACAATCCCCGGGGTGCGTTTACATGTCTGTCATCAATACTAGTAGTTTTGGCCAATTCTGGCCCGTTTCGTGGACAATCACTCACTGTTTTGGGGGCCCTGAATGATTTCCACGATAAACGAACCCCCGGGTGCGCTTACGTCTCCGTTATGAACAAACACAATTTTGGCCAATTCTAACGTGTTTTGTGGACTTTTAGTAACCCTTTTCTGGGCCTGAAGTGATTTCCATAGTTGTTGAACCCAAGGCGCACTTACGTGTTAGTCATCAACACACAGTTTTGGCTGATTCTGGCCTGTTTCATGGACTATTACTCACTGTTTTGGGGCCCCGGAGTGATTTCCACGGTTAACAAACCGCACGGTGCATTTACGTGTCGGTCATCAACACTCGCAGTTTTGGCCGATTCTGGCCCATTTCTTGGACTATTACTCCGTTTTTTGGTCCAAGCGTGATTTCCATGATTTATGAACCCCGTGGTGCGTTTACGTGTCGGTCAATGACACTCACAATTTTGGCCAATTTCTAGTCCGTTTCATGTACTATTACTCACCGTTTTGGCGTCCCAGAGCGATTTCCATGATTTACAATCCCCGGGGTGCGTTTGCGTCTCTGTCGTCAACACTCACAGTTTTGGCCAATTCTGACGCGATTCGTGGACTATTACTCATCATTTAGGGGTCCCGAAGCGATTCCATAGTTGTTGAACCCCAAGGTGCGTTTACGTGTCGGTCATCAACACTCACTGTTTTGGCCGAATCTGGCCCGTTTCATGGACTATTACTCACCGTTTTGGGGCCCCAAAGTGATATCCACGGTTGTTTGACCCCATGGTGCGCTTACGTGTCGATCATCAACAAGCGCATTTTGGGACGATTTTGGCCCATTTCTTGCATTATTACTTAGTTTTGGGGTCCCGACGTGATTTCCACGATTGACAAACTCCAGGGTGCGTTTACATGTCGGTCATAAACACTCACAATTTTGGCCAATTCTCGTCCGTTTCATGCAATATTACTCACCGTTTGGGCGTCCCAAAGAGATTTCCACGATTGACAATCCCCGGAGTGCGTTTGCATGTCTGTCGTCAACACTCACAGTTTTGGCCAATTCTGACGCGATTCGTGGGCTATTATTCACCATTTAGGGGTCCCAAAGCGATTTCCATAGTTTTTGAACCCCAAGGTGCGTTTAGGTGTCGGTCATCAACACTCACTGTTTTGGGGCCCCGGTGTGATTTCCACGATTAACAATCCCCGGGGTGCCTTTACATGTCTGTCATCAATACTAGTAGTTTTGGCCAATTCTGGCCCGTTTCGTGGACAATCACTCACTGTTTTGGGGGCCCTGAATGATTTCCACGATAAATGAACCCCCGGGTGCGCTTACGTCTCCGTTATGAACAAACACAATTTTGGCCAATTCTAACGCGTTTTGTGGACTTTTAGTAACCGTTTTCTGGGCCTGAAGTGATTTCCATAGTTGTTGAACCCCAAGGCGCACTTACGTGTTAGTCATCAACACACAGTTTTGGCTGATTCTGGCCTGTTTCATGGACTATTACTCACTGTTTTGGGGCCCCGGAGTGATTTCCACGGTTAACAATCCCCGGGGTGCGTTTACATGTCTGTCATCAATACTAGTAGTTTTGGCCAATTCTGGCCCGTTTCGTGGACAATCACTCACTGTTTTGGGGGCCCTGAATGATTTCCACGATAAATGAACCCCCGGGTGCGCTTACGTCTCCGTTATGAACAAACACAATTTTGGCCAATTCTAACGCGTTTTGTGGACTTTTAGTAACCGTTTTCTGGGCCTGAAGTGATTTCCATAGTTGTTGAACCCCAAGGCGCACTTACGTGTTAGTCATCAACACACAGTTTTGGCTGATTCTGGCCTGTTTCATGGACTATTACTCACTGTTTTGGGGCCCCGGAGTGATTTCCACGGTTAACAATCCCCGGGGTGCGTTTACATGTCTGTCATCAATACTAGTAGTTTTGGCCAATTCTGGCCCGTTTCGTGGACAATCACTCACTGTTTTGGGGGCCCTGAATGATTTCCACGATAAACGAACCCCCGGGTGCGCTTACGTCTCCGTTATGAACAAACACAATTTTGGCCAATTCTAACGTGTTTTGTGGACTTTTAGTAACCCTTTTCTGGGCCTGAAGTGATTTCCATAGTTGTTGAACCCAAGGCGCACTTACGTGTTAGTCATCAACACACAGTTTTGGCTGATTCTGGCCTGTTTCATGGACTATTACTCACTGTTTTGGGGCCCCGGAGTGATTTCCACGGTTAACAAACCGCACGGTGCATTTACGTGTCGGTCATCAACACTCGCAGTTTTGGCCGATTCTGGCCCATTTCTTGGACTATTACTCCGTTTTTTGGTCCAAGCGTGATTTCCATGATTTATGAACCCCGTGGTGCGTTTACGTGTCGGTCAATGACACTCACAATTTTGGCCAATTTCTAGTCCGTTTCATGTACTATTACTCACCGTTTTGGCGTCCCAGAGCGATTTCCATGATTTACAATCCCCGGGGTGCGTTTGCGTCTCTGTCGTCAACACTCACAGTTTTGGCCAATTCTGACGCGATTCGTGGACTATTACTCATCATTTAGGGGTCCCGAAGCGATTCCATAGTTGTTGAACCCCAAGGTGCGTTTACGTGTCGGTCATCAACACTCACTGTTTTGGCCGAATCTGGCCCGTTTCATGGACTATTACTCACCGTTTTGGGGCCCCAAAGTGATATCCACGGTTGTTTGACCCCATGGTGCGCTTACGTGTCGATCATCAACAAGCGCATTTTGGGACGATTTTGGCCCATTTCTTGCATTATTACTTAGTTTGGGGGTCCCGACGTGATTTCCACGATTGACAAACTCCAGGGTGCGTTTACATGTCGGTCATAAACACTCACAATTTTGGCCAATTCTCGTCCGTTTCATGCAATATTACTCACCGTTTGGGCGTCCCAAAGAGATTTCCACGATTGACAATCCCCGGAGTGCGTTTGCATGTCTGTCGTCAACACTCACAGTTTTGGCCAATTCTGACGCGATTCGTGGGCTATTATTCACCATTTAGGGGTCCCAAAGCGATTTCCATAGTTTTTGAACCCCAAGGTGCGTTTAGGTGTCGGTCATCAACACTCACTGTTTTGGGGCCCCGGTGTGATTTCCACGATTAACAATCCCCGGGGTGCCTTTACATGTCTGTCATCAATACTAGTAGTTTTGGCCAATTCTGGCCCGTTTCGTGGACAATCACTCACTGTTTTGGGGGCCCTGAATGATTTCCACGATAAACGAACCCCCGGGTGCGCTTACGTCTCCGTTATGAACAAACACAATTTTGGCCAATTCTAACGCGTTTTGTGGACTTTTAGTAACCGTTTTCTGGGCCTGAAGTGATTTCCATAGTTGTTGAACCCCAAGGCGCACTTACATGTTAGTCATCAACACACAGTTTTGGCTGATTCTGGCCTGTTTCATGGACTATTACTCACTGTTTTGGGGCCCCGGAGTGATTTCCACGGTTAACAAACCGCACGGTGCATTTACGTGTCGGTCATCAACACTCGCAGTTTTGGCCGATTCTGGCCCATTTCTTGGACTATTACTCCGTTTTTTGGTCCAAGCGTGATTTCCATGATTTATGAACCCCGTGGTGCGTTTACGTGTCGGTCAATGACACTCACAATTTTGGCCAATTTCTGGTCCGTTTCATGTACTATTACTCACCGTTTTGGCGTCCCAGAGCGATTTCCATGATTTACAATCCCCGGGGTGCGTTTGCGTCTCTGTCGTCAACACTCACAGTTTTGGCCAATTCTGACGCGATTCGTGGACTATTACTCATCATTTAGGGGTCCCGAAGCGATTCCATAGTGGTTGAACCCTAAGGTCCATTTACGTGTCGGTCATCAACACTCACTGTTTTGGCCGAATCTGGCCCGTTTCATGGACTATTACTCACCGTTTTGGGGCCCCAAAGTGATATCCACGGTTGTTTGACCCCATGGTGCGCTTACGTGTCGATCATCAACAAGCGCATTTTGGGACGATTTTGGCCCATTTCTTGCATTATTACTTAGTTTTGGGGTCCCGGCGTGATTTCCACGATTGACAAACTCCAGGGTGCGTTTACATGTCGGTCATAAACACTCACAATTTTGGCCAATTCTCGTCCGTTTCATGCAATATTACTCACCGTTTGGGCGTCCCAAAGAGATTTCCACGATTGACAATCCCCGGAGTGCGTTTGCATGTCTGTCGTCAACACTCACAGTTTTGGCCAATTCTGACGCGATTCGTGGGCTATTATTCACCATTTAGGGGTCCCAAAGCGATTTCCATAGTTTTTGAACCCCAAGGTGCGTTTAGGTGTCGGTCATCAACACTCACTATTTTGGGGCCCCGGTGTGATTTCCACGATTAACAATCCCCGGGGTGCCTTTACATGTCTGTCATCAATACTAGTAGTTTTGGCCAATTCTGGCCCGTTTCGTGGACAATCACTCACTGTTTTGGGGGCCCTGAATGATTTCCACGATAAACGAACCCCCGGGTGCGCTTACGTCTCCGTTATGAACAAACACAATTTTGGCCAATTCTAACGCGTTTTGTGGACTTTTAGTAACCGTTTTCTGGGCCTGAAGTGATTTCCATAGTTGTTGAACCCCAAGGCGCACTTACGTGTTAGTCATCAACACACAGTTTTGGCTGATTCTGGCCTGTTTCACGGACTATTACTCACTGTTTTGGGGCCCCGAAGTGATTTCCACGGTTAACAAACCGCACGGTGCATTTACGTGTCGGTCATCAACACTCGCAGTTTTGGCCGATTCTGGCCCATTTCTTGGACTATTACTCTGTTTTTTGGTCCAAGCGTGATTTCCATGATTTATGAACCCCGTGGTGCGTTTACGTGTCGGTCAATGACACTCACAATTTTGGCCAATTTCTGGTCCGTTTCCTGTACTATTACTCACCGTTTTGGCTTCCCAGTGCGATTTCCATGATTTACAATCCCCGGGGTGCGTTTGCATCTCTGTCGTCAACACTCACAGTTTTGGCCAATTCTGACGCGATTCGTGGACTATTACTCATCATTTAGGGGTCCCGAAGCGATTCCATAGTGGTTGAACCCTAAGGTCCATTTACGTGTCGGTCATCAACACTCACTGTTTTGGCCGAATCTGGCCCGTTTCATGGACTATTACTCACCGTTTTGGGGCCCCAAAGTGATATCCACGGTTGTTTGACCCCATGGTGCGCTTACGTGTCGATCATCAACAAACGCATTTTGGGACGATTTTGGCCCATTTCTTGCATTATTACTTAGTTTTGGGGTCCCGGCGTGATTTCCACGATTGACAAACTCCAGGGTGCGTTTACATGTCGGTCATAAACACTCACAATTTTGGCCAATTCTCGTCCGTTTCATGCAATATTACTCACCGTTTGGGCGTCCCAAAGAGATTTCCACGATTGACAATCCCCGGAGTGCGTTTGCATGTCTGTCGTCAACACTCACAGTTTTGGCCAATTCTGACGCGATTCGTGGGCTATTATTCACCATTTAGGGGTCCCAAAGCGATTTCCATAGTTTTTGAACCCCAAGGTGCGTTTAGGTGTCGGTCATCAACACTCACTGTTTTGGGGCCCCGGTGTGATTTCCACGATTAACAATCCCCGGGGTGCCTTTACATGTCTGTCATCAATACTAGTAGTTTTGGCCAATTCTGGCCCGTTTCGTGGACAATCACTCACTGTTTTGGGGGCCCTGAATGATTTCCACGATAAACGAACCCCCGGGTGCGCTTACGTCTCCGTTATGAACAAACACAATTTTGGCCAATTCTAACGCGTTTTGTGGACTTTTAGTAACCGTTTTCTGGGCCTGAAGTGATTTCCATAGTTGTTGAACCCCAAGGCGCACTTACGTGTTAGTCATCAACACACAGTTTTGGCTGATTCTGGCCTGTTTCATGGACTATTACTCACTGTTTTGGGGCCCCGGAGTGATTTCCACGGTTAACAAACCGCACGGTGCATTTACGTGTCGGTCATCAACACTCGCAGTTTTGGCCGATTCTGGCCCATTTCTTGGACTATTACTCTGTTTTTTGGTCCAAGCGTGATTTCCATGATTTATGAACCCCTTGGTGCGTTTACGTGTCGGTCAATGACACTCACAATTTTGGCCAATTTCTGGTCCGTTTCCTGTACTATTACTCACCGTTTTGGCTTCCCAGAGCGATTTCCATGATTTACAATCCCCGGGGTGCGTTTGCATCTCTGTCGTCAACACTCACAGTTTTGGCCAATTCTGACGCGATTCGTGGACTATTACTCATCATTTAGGGGTCCCGAAGCGATTCCATAGTGGTTGAACCCTAAGGTCCATTTACGTGTCGGTCATCAACACTCGTAGTTTTGGCCGATTCTGGCCCATTTCTTGGACTATTACTCCGTTTTTTGGTCCTAGCGTGATTTCCATGATTTATGTACCCCGTGGTGCGTTTACGTGTCGGTCAATGACACTCACAATTTTGGCCAATTTCTGGTCCGTTTCATGTACTATTACTCACCGTTTTGGCGTCCCAGAGCGATTTCCATGATTTACAATCCCCGGGGTGCGTTTGCGTCTCTGTCGTCAATACTCACAGTTTTGGCCAATTCTGACGCGATTCTTGGACTATTACTCATCATTTAGGGGTCCCGAAGCGATTCCATAGTGGTTGAACCCTAAGGTCCATTTACGTGTCGGTCATCAACACTCACTGTTTTGGCCGAATCTGGCCCGTTTCATGGACTATTACTCACCGTTTTGGGGCCCCAAAGTGATTTCCACGGTTGTTTGACCCCATGGTGCGCTTACGTGTCGATCATCAACAAGCGCATTTTGGGACGATTTTGGCCCATTTCTTGCATTATTACTTAGTTTTGGGGTCCCGGCGTGATTTCCACGATTGACAAACTCCAGGGTGCGTTTACGTGTCGGTCATAAACACTCAAAATTTTGGCCAATTCTCGTCCGTTTCATGCAATATTACTCACCGTTTGGGCGTCCCAAAGAGATTTCCACGATTTACAATCCCCGGAGTGCGTTTGCATGTCTGTCGTCAACACTCACAGTTTTGGCCAATTCTGACGCGATTCGTGGGCTATTATTCACCATTTAGGGGTCCCAAAGCGATTTCCATAGTTGTTGAACCCCAAGGTGCGTTTAGGTGTCGGTCATCAACACTCACTGTTTTGGGGCCCCGGTGTGATTTCCACGATTAACAATCCCCGGGGTGCGTTTACATGTCTGTCATCAATACTAGTAGTTTTGGCCAATTCTGGCCCATTTCGTGGACAATCACTCACTGTTTTGGGGGCCCTGAATGATTTCCACGATAAACGAACCCCCGGGTGCGCTTACGTCTCCGTTATGAACAAACACAATTTTGGCTAATTCTAACGCGTTTTGTGGACTTTTAGTAACCGTTTTGTGGGCCTGAAGTGATTTCCATAGTTGTTGAACCCCAAGGCGCACTTACGTGTTAGTCATCAACACACAGTTTTGGCTGATTCTGGCCTGTTTCATGGACTATTACTCACTGTTTTGGGGCCCCGGAGTGATTTCCACGGTTAACAAACCGCACGGTGCATTTACGTGTCGGTCATCAACACTCGCAGTTTTGGCCGATTCTGGCCCATTTCTTGGACTATTACTCTGTTTTTTGGTCCAAGCGTGATTTCCATGATTTATGAACCCCGTGGTGCGTTTACGTGTCGGTCAATGACACTCACAATTTTGGCCAATTTCTGGTCCGTTTCCTGTACTATTACTCACCGTTTTGGCTTCCCAGAGCGATTTCCATGATTTACAATCCCCGGGGTGCGTTTGCATCTCTGTCGTCAACACTCACAGTTTTGGCCAATTCTGACGCGATTCGTGGACTATTACTCATCATTTAGGGGTCCCGAAGCGATTCCATAGTGGTTGAACCCTAAGGTCCATTTACGTGTCGGTCATCAACACTCGTAGTTTTGGCCGATTCTGGCCCATTTCTTGGACTATTACTCCGTTTTTTGGTCCTAGCGTGATTTCCATGATTTATGTACCCCGTGGTGCGTTTACGTGTCGGTCAATGACACTCACAATTTTGGCCAATTTCTGGTCCGTTTCATGTACTATTACTCACCGTTTTGGCGTCCCAGAGCGATTTCCATGATTTACAATCCCCGGGGTGCGTTTGCGTCTCTGTCGTCAATACTCACAGTTTTGGCCAATTCTGACGCGATTCTTGGACTATTACTCATCATTTAGGGGTCCCGAAGCGATTCCATAGTGGTTGAACCCTAAGGTCCATTTACGTGTCGGTCATCAACACTCACTGTTTTGGCCGAATCTGGCCCGTTTCATGGACTATTACTCACCGTTTTGGGGCCCCAAAGTGATTTCCACGGTTGTTTGACCCCATGGTGCGCTTACGTGTCGATCATCAACAAGCGCATTTTGGGACGATTTTGGCCCATTTCTTGCATTATTACTTAGTTTTGGGGTCCCGGCGTGATTTCCACGATTGACAAACTCCAGGGTGCGTTTACGTGTCGGTCATAAACACTCAAAATTTTGGCCAATTCTCGTCCGTTTCATGCAATATTACTCACCGTTTGGGCGTCCCAAAGAGATTTCCACGATTTACAATCCCCGGAGTGCGTTTGCATGTCTGTCGTCAACACTCACAGTTTTGGCCAATTCTGACGCGATTCGTGGGCTATTATTCACCATTTAGGGGTCCCAAAGCGATTTCCATAGTTGTTGAACCCCAAGGTGCGTTTAGGTGTCGGTCATCAACACTCACTGTTTTGGGGCCCCGGTGTGATTTCCACGATTAACAATCCCCGGGGTGCGTTTACATGTCTGTCATCAATACTAGTAGTTTTGGCCAATTCTGGCCCATTTCGTAGACAATCACTCACTGTTTTGGGGGCCCTGAATGATTTCCACGATAAACGAACCCCCGGGTGCGCTTACGTCTCCGTTATGAACAAACACAATTTTGGCTAATTCTAACGCGTTTTGTGGACTTTTAGTAACCGTTTTGTGGGCCTGAAGTGATTTCCATAGTTGTTGAACCCCAAGGCGCACTTACGTGTTAGTCATCAACACACAGTTTTGGCTGATTCTGGCCTGTTTCATGGACTATTACTCACTGTTTTGGGGCCCCGGAGTGATTTCCACGGTTAACAAACCGCACGGTGCATTTACGTGTCGGTCATCAACACTCGCAGTTTTGGCCGATTCTGGCCCATTTCTTGGACTATTACTCTGTTTTTTGGTCCAAGCGTGATTTCCATGATTTATGAACCCCGTGGTGCGTTTACGTGTCGGTCAATGACACTCACAATTTTGGCCAATTTCTGGTCCGTTTCCTGTACTATTACTCACCGTTTTGGCTTCCCAGAGCGATTTCCATGATTTACAATCCCCGGGGTGCGTTTGCATCTCTGTCGTCAACACTCATAGTTTTGGCCAATTCTGACGCGATTCGTGGACTATTACTCATCATTTAGGGGTCCCGAAGCGATTCCATAGTGGTTGAACCCTAAGGTCCATTTACGTGTCGGTCATCAACACTCGCAGTTTTGGCCGATTCTGGCCCATTTCTTGGACTATTACTCCGTTTTTTGGTCCAAGCGTGATTTCCATGATTTATGAACCCCGTGGTGCGTTTACGTGTCGGTCAATGACACTCACAATTTTGGCCAATTTCTGGTCCGTTTCATGTACTATTACTCACCGTTTTGGCGTCCCAGAGCGATTTCCATGATTTACAATCCCCGGGGTGCGTTTGCGTCTCTGTCGTCAACACTCACAGTTTTGGCCAATTCTGACGCGATTCGTGGACTATTACTCATCATTTAGGGGTCCCGAAGCGATTCCATAGTGGTTGAACCCTAAGGTCCATTTACGTGTCGGTCATCAACACTCACTGTTTTGGCCGAATCTGGCCCGTTTCATGGACTATTACTCACCGTTTTGGGGCCCCAAAGTGATATCCACGGTTGTTTGACCCCATGGTGCGCTTACGTGTCGATCATCAACAAGCGCATTTTGGGACGATTTTGGCCCATTTCTTGCATTATTACTTAGTTTTGGGGTCCCGGCGTGATTTCCACGATTGACAAACTCCAGGGTGCGTTTACATGTCGGTCATAAACACTCACAATTTTGGCCAATTCTCGTCCGTTTCATGCAATATTACTCACCGTTTGGGCGTCCCAAAGAGATTTCCACGATTGACAATCCCCGGAGTGCGTTTGCATGTCTGTCGTCAACACTCACAGTTTTGGCCAATTCTGACGCGATTCGTGGGCTATTATTCACCATTTAGGGGTCCCAAAGCGATTTCCATAGTTTTTGAACCCCAAGGTGCGTTTAGGTGTCGGTCATCAACACTCACTGTTTTGGGGCCCCGGTGTGATTTCCACGATTAACAATCCCCGGGGTGCCTTTACATGTCTGTCATCAATACTAGTAGTTTTGGCCAATTCTGGCCCGTTTCGTGGACAATCACTCACTGTTTTGGGGGCCCTGAATGATTTCCACGATAAACGAACCCCCGGGTGCGCTTACGTCTCCGTTATGAACAAACACAATTTTGGCCAATTCTAACGCGTTTTGTGGACTTTTAGTAACCGTTTTCTGGGCCTGAAGTGATTTCCATAGTTGTTGAACCCCAAGGCGCACTTACGTGTTAGTCATCAACACACAGTTTTGGCTGATTCTGGCCTGTTTCATGGACTATTACTCACTGTTTTGGGGCCCCGGAGTGATTTCCACGGTTAACAAACCGCACGGTGCATTTACGTGTCGGTCATCAACACTCGCAGTTTTGGCCGATTCTGGCCCATTTCTTGGACTATTACTCTGTTTTTTGGTCCAAGCGTGATTTCCATGATTTATGAACCCCGTGGTGCGTTTACGTGTCGGTCAATGACACTCACAATTTTGGCCAATTTCTGGTCCGTTTCCTGTACTATTACTCACCGTTTTGGCTTCCCAGTGCGATTTCCATGATTTACAATCCCCGGGGTGCGTTTGCATCTCTGTCGTCAACACTCACAGTTTTGGCCAATTCTGACGCGATTCGTGGACTATTACTCATCATTTAGGGGTCCCGAAGCGATTCCATAGTGGTTGAACCCTAAGGTCCATTTACGTGTCGGTCATCAACACTCGCAGTTTTGGCCGATTCTGGCCCATTTCTTGGACTATTACTCCGTTTTTTGGTCCTAGCGTGATTTCCATGATTTATGAACCCCGTGGTGCATTTACGTGTCGGTCAATGACACTCACAATTTTGGCCAATTTCTGGTCCGTTTCATGTACTATTACTCACCGTTTTGGCGTCCCAGAGCGATTTCCATGATTTACAATCCCCGGGGTGCGTTTGCGTCTCTGTCGTCAATACTCACAGTTTTGGCCAATTCTGACGCGATTCTTGGACTATTACTCATCATTTAGGGGTCCCGAAGCGATTCCATAGTGGTTGAACCCTAAGGTCCATTTACGTGTCGGTCATCAACACTCACTGTTTTGGCCGAATCTGGCCCGTTTCATGGACTATTACTCACCGTTTTGGGGCCCCAAAGTGATTTCCACGGTTGTTTGACCCCATGGTGCGCTTACGTGTCGATCATCAACAAGCGCATTTTGGGACGATTTTGGCCCATTTCTTGCATTATTACTTAGTTTTGGGGTCCCGGCGTGATTTCCACGATTGACAAACTCCAGGGTGCGTTTACGTGTCGGTCATAAACACTCAAAATTTTGGCCAATTCTCGTCCGTTTCATGCAATATTACTCACCGTTTGGGCGTCCCAAAGAGATTTCCACGATTGACAATCCCCGGAGTGCGTTTGCATGTCTGTCGTCAACACTCACAGTTTTGGCCAATTCTGACGCGATTCGTGGGCTATTATTCACCATTTAGGGGTCCCAAAGCGATTTCCATAGTTTTTGAACCCCAAGGTGCGTTTAGGTGTCGGTCATCAACACTCACTGTTTTGGGGCCCCGGTGTGATTTCCACGATTAACAATCCCCGGGGTGCCTTTACATGTCTGTCATCAATACTAGTAGTTTTGGCCAATTCTGGCCCGTTTCGTGGACAATCACTCACTGTTTTGGGGGCCCTGAATGATTTCCACGATAAACGAACCCCCGGGTGCGCTTACGTCTCCGTTATGAACAAACACAATTTTGGCCAATTCTAACGCGTTTTGTGGACTTTTAGTAACCGTTTTCTGGGCCTGAAGTGATTTCCATAGTTGTTGAACCCCAAGGCGCACTTACGTGTTAGTCATCAACACACAGTTTTGGCTGATTCTGGCCTGTTTCATGGACTATTACTCACTGTTTTGGGGCCCCGGAGTGATTTCCACGGTTAACAAACCGCACGGTGCATTTACGTGTCGGTCATCAACACTCGCAGTTTTGGCCGATTCTGGCCCATTTCTTGGACTATTACTCTGTTTTTTGGTCCAAGCGTGATTTCCATGATTTATGAACCCCGTGGTGCGTTTACGTGTCGGTCAATGACACTCACAATTTTGGCCAATTTCTGGTCCGTTTCCTGTACTATTACTCACCGTTTTGGCTTCCCAGAGCGATTTCCATGATTTACAATCCCCGGGGTGCGTTTGCATCTCTGTCGTCAACACTCACAGTTTTGGCCAATTCTGACGCGATTCGTGGACTATTACTCATCATTTAGGGGTCCCGAAGCGATTCCATAGTGGTTGAACCCTAAGGTCCATTTACGTGTCGGTCATCAACACTCGTAGTTTTGGCCGATTCTGGCCCATTTCTTGGACTATTACTCCGTTTTTTGGTCCTAGCGTGATTTCCATGATTTATGTACCCCGTGGTGCGTTTACGTGTCGGTCAATGACACTCACAATTTTGGCCAATTTCTGGTCCGTTTCATGTACTATTACTCACCGTTTTGGCGTCCCAGAGCGATTTCCATGATTTACAATCCCCGGGGTGCGTTTGCGTCTCTGTCGTCAATACTCACAGTTTTGGCCAATTCTGACGCGATTCTTGGACTATTACTCATCATTTAGGGGTCCCGAAGCGATTCCATAGTGGTTGAACCCTAAGGTCCATTTACGTGTCGGTCATCAACACTCACTGTTTTGGCCGAATCTGGCCCGTTTCATGGACTATTACTCACCGTTTTGGGGCCCCAAAGTGATTTCCACGGTTGTTTGACCCCATGGTGCGCTTACGTGTCGATCATCAACAAGCGCATTTTGGGACGATTTTGGCCCATTTCTTGCATTATTACTTAGTTTTGGGGTCCCGGCGTGATTTCCACGATTGACAAACTCCAGGGTGCGTTTACGTGTCGGTCATAAACACTCAAAATTTTGGCCAATTCTCGTCCGTTTCATGCAATATTACTCACCGTTTGGGCGTCCCAAAGAGATTTCCACGATTGACAATCCCCGGAGTGCGTTTGCATGTCTGTCGTCAACACTCACAGTTTTGGCCAATTCTGACGCGATTCGTGGGCTATTATTCACCATTTAGGGGTCCCAAAGCGATTTCCATAGTTTTTGAACCCCAAGGTGCGTTTAGGTGTCGGTCATCAACACTCACTGTTTTGGGGCCCCGGTGTGATTTCCACGATTAACAATCCCCGGGGTGCCTTTACATGTCTGTCATCAATACTAGTAGTTTTGGCCAATTCTGGCCCGTTTCGTGGACAATCACTCACTGTTTTGGGGGCCCTGAATGATTTCCACGATAAACGAACCCCCGGGTGCGCTTACGTCTCCGTTATGAACAAACACAATTTTGGCCAATTCTAACGCGTTTTGTGGACTTTTAGTAACCGTTTTCTGGGCCTGAAGTGATTTCCATAGTTGTTGAACCCCAAGGCGCACTTACGTGTTAGTCATCAACACACAGTTTTGGCTGATTCTGGCCTGTTTCATGGACTATTACTCACTGTTTTGGGGCCCCGGAGTGATTTCCACGGTTAACAAACCGCACGGTGCATTTACGTGTCGGTCATCAACACTCGCAGTTTTGGCCGATTCTGGCCCATTTCTTGGACTATTACTCTGTTTTTTGGTCCAAGCGTGATTTCCATGATTTATGAACCCCGTGGTGCGTTTACGTGTCGGTCAATGACACTCACAATTTTGGCCAATTTCTGGTCCGTTTCCTGTACTATTACTCACCGTTTTGGCTTCCCAGAGCGATTTCCATGATTTACAATCCCCGGGGTGCGTTTGCATCTCTGTCGTCAACACTCACAGTTTTGGCCAATTCTGACGCGATTCGTGGACTATTACTCATCATTTAGGGGTCCCGAAGCGATTCCATAGTGGTTGAACCCTAAGGTCCATTTACGTGTCGGTCATCAACACTCGTAGTTTTGGCCGATTCTGGCCCATTTCTTGGACTATTACTCCGTTTTTTGGTCCTAGCGTGATTTCCATGATTTATGTACCCCGTGGTGCGTTTACGTGTCGGTCAATGACACTCGCAATTTTGGCCAATTTCTGGTCCGTTTCATGTACTATTACTCACCGTTTTGGCGTCCCAGAGCGATTTCCATGATTTACAATCCCCGGGGTGCGTTTGCGTCTCTGTCGTCAATACTCACAGTTTTGGCCAATTCTGACGCGATTCTTGGACTATTACTCATCATTTAGGGGTCCCGAAGCGATTCCATAGTGGTTGAACCCTAAGGTCCATTTACGTGTCGGTCATCAACACTCACTGTTTTGGCCGAATCTGGCCCGTTTCATGGACTATTACTCACCGTTTTGGGGCCCCAAAGTGATTTCCACGGTTGTTTGACCCCATGGTGCGCTTACGTGTCGATCATCAACAAGCGCATTTTGGGACGATTTTGGCCCATTTCTTGCATTATTACTTAGTTTTGGGGTCCCGGCGTGATTTCCACGATTGACAAACTCCAGGGTGCGTTTACGTGTCGGTCATAAACACTCAAAATTTTGGCCAATTCTCGTCCGTTTCATGCAATATTACTCACCGTTTGGGCGTCCCAAAGAGATTTCCACGATTTACAATCCCCGGAGTGCGTTTGCATGTCTGTCGTCAACACTCACAGTTTTGGCCAATTCTGACGCGATTCGTGGGCTATTATTCACCATTTAGGGGTCCCAAAGCGATTTCCATAGTTGTTGAACCCCAAGGTGCGTTTAGGTGTCGGTCATCAACACTCACTGTTTTGGGGCCCCGGTGTGATTTCCACGATTAACAATCCCCGGGGTGCGTTTACATGTCTGTCATCAATACTAGTAGTTTTGGCCAATTCTAACGCGTTTTGTGGACTTTTAGTAACCGTTTTCTGGGCCTGAAGTGATTTCCATAGTTGTTGAACCCCAAGGCGCACTTACGTGTTAGTCATCAACACACAGTTTTGGCTGATTCTGGCCTGTTTCATGGACTATTACTCACTGTTTTGGGGCCCCGGAGTGATTTCCACGGTTAACAAACCGCACGGTGCATTTACGTGTCGGTCATCAACACTCGCAGTTTTGGCCGATTCTGGCCCATTTCTTGGACTATTACTCTGTTTTTTGGTCCAAGCGTGATTTCCATGATTTATGAACCCCGTGGTGCGTTTACGTGTCGGTCAATGACACTCACAATTTTGGCCAATTTCTGGTCCGTTTCCTGTACTATTACTCACCGTTTTGGCTTCCCAGAGCGATTTCCATGATTTACAATCCCCGGGGTGCGTTTGCATCTCTGTCGTCAACACTCACAGTTTTGGCCAATTCTGACGCGATTCGTGGACTATTACTCATCATTTAGGGGTCCCGAAGCGATTCCATAGTGGTTGAACCCTAAGGTCCATTTACGTGTCGGTCATCAACACTCGTAGTTTTGGCCGATTCTGGCCCATTTCTTGGACTATTACTCCGTTTTTTGGTCCTAGTGTGATTTCCATGATTTATGTACCCCGTGGTGCGTTTACGTGTCGGTCAATGACACTCACAATTTTGGCCAATTTCTGGTCCGTTTCATGTACTATTACTCACCGTTTTGGCGTCCCAGAGCGATTTCCATGATTTACAATCCCCGGGGTGCGTTTGCGTCTCTGTCGTCAATACTCACAGTTTTGGCCAATTCTGACGCGATTCTTGGACTATTACTCATCATTTAGGGGTCCCGAAGCGATTCCATAGTGGTTGAACCCTAAGGTCCATTTACGTGTCGGTCATCAACACTCACTGTTTTGGCCGAATCTGGCCCGTTTCATGGACTATTACTCACCGTTTTGGGGCCCCAAAGTGATTTCCACGGTTGTTTGACCCCATGGTGCGCTTACGTGTCGATCATCAACAAGCGCATTTTGGGACGATTTTGGCCCATTTCTTGCATTATTACTTAGTTTTGGGGTCCCGGCGTGATTTCCACGATTGACAAACTCCAGGGTGCGTTTACGTGTCGGTCATAAACACTCAAAATTTTGGCCAATTCTCGTCCGTTTCATGCAATATTACTCACCGTTTGGGCGTCCCAAAGAGATTTCCACGATTTACAATCCCCGGAGTGCGTTTGCATGTCTGTCGTCAACACTCACAGTTTTGGCCAATTCTGACGCGATTCGTGGGCTATTATTCACCATTTAGGGGTCCCAAAGCGATTTCCATAGTTGTTGAACCCCAAGGTGCGTTTAGGTGTCGGTCATCAACACTCACTGTTTTGGGGCCCCGGTGTGATTTCCACGATTAACAATCCCCGGGGTGCGTTTACATGTCTGTCATCAATACTAGTAGTTTTGGCCAATTCTGGCCCATTTCGTGGACAATCACTCACTGTTTTGGGGGCCCTGAATGATTTCCACGATAAACGAACCCCCGGGTGCGCTTACGTCTCCGTTATGAACAAACACAATTTTGGCTAATTCTAACGCGTTTTGTGGACTTTTAGTAACCGTTTTGTGGGCCTGAAGTGATTTCCATAGTTGTTGAACCCCAAGGCGCACTTACGTGTTAGTCATCAACACACAGTTTTGGCTGATTCTGGCCTGTTTCATGGACTATTACTCACTGTTTTGGGGCCCCGGAGTGATTTCCACGGTTAACAAACCGCACGGTGCATTTACGTGTCGGTCATCAACACTCGCAGTTTTGGCCGATTCTGGCCCATTTCTTGGACTATTACTCTGTTTTTTGGTCCAAGCGTGATTTCCATGATTTATGAACCCCGTGGTGCGTTTACGTGTCGGTCAATGACACTCACAATTTTGGCCAATTTCTGGTCCGTTTCCTGTACTATTACTCACCGTTTTGGCTTCCCAGAGCGATTTCCATGATTTACAATCCCCGGGGTGCGTTTGCATCTCTGTCGTCAACACTCACAGTTTTGGCCAATTCTGACGCGATTCGTGGACTATTACTCATCATTTAGGGGTCCCGAAGCGATTCCATAGTGGTTGAACCCTAAGGTCCATTTACGTGTCGGTCATCAACACTCGTAGTTTTGGCCGATTCTGGCCCATTTCTTGGACTATTACTCCGTTTTTTGGTCCTAGCGTGATTTCCATGATTTATGTACCCCGTGGTGCGTTTACGTGTCGGTCAATGACACTCACAATTTTGGCCAATTTCTGGTCCGTTTCATGTACTATTACTCACCGTTTTGGCGTCCCAGAGCGATTTCCATGATTTACAATCCCCGGGGTGCGTTTGCGTCTCTGTCGTCAATACTCACAGTTTTGGCCAATTCTGACGCGATTCTTGGACTATTACTCATCATTTAGGGGTCCCGAAGCGATTCCATAGTGGTTGAACCCTAAGGTCCATTTACGTGTCGGTCATCAACACTCACTGTTTTGGCCGAATCTGGCCCGTTTCATGGACTATTACTCACCGTTTTGGGGCCCCAAAGTGATTTCCACGGTTGTTTGACCCCATGGTGCGCTTACGTGTCGATCATCAACAAGCGCATTTTGGGACGATTTTGGCCCATTTCTTGCATTATTACTTAGTTTTGGGGTCCCGGCGTGATTTCCACGATTGACAAACTCCAGGGTGCGTTTACGTGTCGGTCATAAACACTCAAAATTTTGGCCAATTCTCGTCCGTTTCATGCAATATTACTCACCGTTTGGGCGTCCCAAAGAGATTTCCACGATTTACAATCCCCGGAGTGCGTTTGCATGTCTGTCGTCAACACTCACAGTTTTGGCCAATTCTGACGCGATTCGTGGGCTATTATTCACCATTTAGGGGTCCCAAAGCGATTTCCATAGTTGTTGAACCCCAAGGTGCGTTTAGGTGTCGGTCATCAACACTCACTGTTTTGGGGCCCCGGTGTGATTTCCACGATTAACAATCCCCGGGGTGCGTTTACATGTCTGTCATCAATACTAGTAGTTTTGGCCAATTCTGGCCCATTTCGTGGACAATCACTCACTGTTTTGGGGGCCCTGAATGATTTCCACGATAAACGAACCCCCGGGTGCGCTTACGTCTCCGTTATGAACAAACACAATTTTGGCTAATTCTAACGCGTTTTGTGGACTTTTAGTAACCGTTTTGTGGGCCTGAAGTGATTTCCATAGTTGTTGAACCCCATGGCGCACTTACGTGTTAGTCATCAACACACAGTTTTGGCTGATTCTGGCCTGTTTCATGGACTATTACTCACTGTTTTGGGGCCCCGGAGTGATTTCCACGGTTAACAAACCGCACGGTGCATTTACGTGTCGGTCATCAACACTCGCAGTTTTGGCCGATTCTGGCCCATTTCTTGGACTATTACTCTGTTTTTTGGTCCAAGCGTGATTTCCATGATTTATGAACCCCGTGGTGCGTTTACGTGTCGGTCAATGACACTCACAATTTTGGCCAATTTCTGGTCCGTTTCCTGTACTATTACTCACCGTTTTGGCTTCCCAGAGCGATTTCCATGATTTACAATCCCCGGGGTGCGTTTGCATCTCTGTCGTCAACACTCATAGTTTTGGCCAATTCTGACGCGATTCGTGGACTATTACTCATCATTTAGGGGTCCCGAAGCGATTCCATAGTGGTTGAACCCTAAGGTCCATTTACGTGTCGGTCATCAACACTCGCAGTTTTGGCCGATTCTGGCCCATTTCTTGGACTATTACTCCGTTTTTTGGTCCAAGCGTGATTTCCATGATTTATGAACCCCGTGGTGCGTTTACGTGTCGGTCAATGACACTCACAATTTTGGCCAATTTCTGGTCCGTTTCATGTACTATTACTCACCGTTTTGGCGTCCCAGAGCGATTTCCATGATTTACAATCCCCGGGGTGCGTTTGCGTCTCTGTCGTCAACACTCACAGTTTTGGCCAATTCTGACGCGATTCGTGGACTATTACTCATCATTTAGGGGTCCCGAAGCGATTCCATAGTGGTTGAACCCTAAGGTCCATTTACGTGTCGGTCATCAACACTCACTGTTTTGGCCGAATCTGGCCCGTTTCATGGACTATTACTCACCGTTTTGGGGCCCCAAAGTGATTTCCACGGTTGTTTGACCCCATGGTGCGCTTACGTGTCGATCATCAACAAGCGCATTTTGGGACGATTTTGGCCCATTTCTTGCATTATTACTTAGTTTTGGGGTCCCGGCGTGATTTCCACGATTGACAAACTCCAGGGTGCGTTTACGTGTCGGTCATAAACACTCAAAATTTTGGCCAATTCTCGTCCGTTTCATGCAATATTACTCACCGTTTGGGCGTCCCAAAGAGATTTCCACGATTTACAATCCCCGGAGTGCGTTTGCATGTCTGTCGTCAACACTCACAGTTTTGGCCAATTCTGACGCGATTCGTGGGCTATTATTCACCATTTAGGGGTCCCAAAGCGATTTCCATAGTTGTTGAACCCCAAGGTGCGTTTAGGTGTCGGTCATCAACACTCACTGTTTTGGGGCCCCGGTGTGATTTCCACGATTAACAATCCCCGGGGTGCGTTTACATGTCTGTCATCAATACTAGTAGTTTTGGCCAATTCTGGCCCATTTCGTGGACAATCACTCACTGTTTTGGGGGCCCTGAATGATTTCCACGATAAACGAACCCCCGGGTGCGCTTACGTCTCCGTTATGAACAAACACAATTTTGGCTAATTCTAACGCGTTTTGTGGACTTTTAGTAACCGTTTTGTGGGCCTGAAGTGATTTCCATAGTTGTTGAACCCCAAGGCGCACTTACGTGTTAGTCATCAACACACAGTTTTGGCTGATTCTGGCCTGTTTCATGGACTATTACTCACTGTTTTGGGGCCCCGGAGTGATTTCCACGGTTAACAAACCGCACGGTGCATTTACGTGTCGGTCATCAACACTCGCAGTTTTGGCCGATTCTGGCCCATTTCTTGGACTATTACTCCGTTTTTTGGTCCAAGCGTGATTTCCATGATTTATGAACCCCGTGGTGCGTTTACGTGTCGGTCAATGACACTCACAATTTTGGCCAATTTCTGGTCCGTTTCCTGTACTATTACTCACCGTTTTGGCTTCCCAGAGCGATTTCCATGATTTACAATCCCCGGGGTGCGTTTGCATCTCTGTCGTCAACACTCACAGTTTTGGCCAATTCTGACGCGATTCGTGGACTATTACTCATCATTTAGGGGTCCCGAAGCGATTCCATAGTGGTTGAACCCTAAGGTCCATTTACGTGTCGGTCATCAACACTCGTAGTTTTGGCCGATTCTGGCCCATTTCTTGGACTATTACTCCGTTTTTTGGTCCTAGCGTGATTTCCATGATTTATGTACCCCGTGGTGCGTTTACGTGTCGGTCAATGACACTCACAATTTTGGCCAATTTCTGGTCCGTTTCATGTACTATTACTCACCGTTTTGGCGTCCCAGAGCGATTTCCATGATTTACAATCCCCGGGGTGCGTTTGCGTCTCTGTCGTCAATACTCACAGTTTTGGCCAATTCTGACGCGATTCTTGGACTATTACTCATCATTTAGGGGTCCCGAAGCGATTCCATAGTGGTTGAACCCTAAGGTCCATTTACGTGTCGGTCATCAACACTCACTGTTTTGGCCGAATCTGGCCCGTTTCATGGACTATTACTCACCGTTTTGGGGCCCCAAAGTGATTTCCACGGTTGTTTGACCCCATGGTGCGCTTACGTGTCGATCATCAACAAGCGCATTTTGGGACGATTTTGGCCCATTTCTTGCATTATTACTTAGTTTTGGGGTCCCGGCGTGATTTCCACGATTGACAAACTCCAGGGTGCGTTTACGTGTCGGTCATAAACACTCAAAATTTTGGCCAATTCTCGTCCGTTTCATGCAATATTACTCACCGTTTGGGCGTCCCAAAGAGATTTCCACGATTTACAATCCCCGGAGTGCGTTTGCATGTCTGTCGTCAACACTCACAGTTTTGGCCAATTCTGACGCGATTCGTGGGCTATTATTCACCATTTAGGGGTCCCAAAGCGATTTCCATAGTTGTTGAACCCCAAGGTGCGTTTAGGTGTCGGTCATCAACACTCACTGTTTTGGGGCCCCGGTGTGATTTCCACGATTAACAATCCCCGGGGTGCGTTTACATGTCTGTCATCAATACTAGTAGTTTTGGCCAATTCTGGCCCATTTCGTGGACAATCACTCACTGTTTTGGGGGCCCTGAATGATTTCCACGATAAACGAACCCCCGGGTGCGCTTACGTCTCCGTTATGAACAAACACAATTTTGGCTAATTCTAACGCGTTTTGTGGACTTTTAGTAACCGTTTTGTGGGCCTGAAGTGATTTCCATAGTTGTTGAACCCCAAGGCGCACTTACGTGTTAGTCATCAACACACAGTTTTGGCTGATTCTGGCCTGTTTCATGGACTATTACTCACTGTTTTGGGGCCCCGGAGTGATTTCCACGGTTAACAAACCGCACGGTGCATTTACGTGTCGGTCATCAACACTCGCAGTTTTGGCCGATTCTGGCCCATTTCTTGGACTATTACTCTGTTTTTTGGTCCAAGCGTGATTTCCATGATTTATGAACCCCGTGGTGCGTTTATGTGTCGGTCAATGACACTCACAATTTTGGCCAATTTCTGGTCCGTTTCCTGTACTATTACTCACCGTTTTGGCTTCCCAGAGCGATTTCCATGATTTACAATCCCCGGGGTGCGTTTGCATCTCTGTCGTCAACACTCATAGTTTTGGCCAATTCTGACGCGATTCGTGGACTATTACTCATCATTTAGGGGTCCCGAAGCGATTCCATAGTGGTTGAACCCTAAGGTCCATTTACGTGTCGGTCATCAACACTCGCAGTTTTGGCCGATTCTGGCCCATTTCTTGGACTATTACTCCGTTTTTTGGTCCAAGCGTGATTTCCATGATTTATGAACCCCGTGGTGCGTTTACGTGTCGGTCAATGACACTCACAATTTTGGCCAATTTCTGGTCCGTTTCATGTACTATTACTCACCGTTTTGGCGTCCCAGAGCGATTTCCATGATTTACAATCCCCGGGGTGCGTTTGCGTCTCTGTCGTCAACACTCACAGTTTTGGCCAATTCTGACGCGATTCGTGGACTATTACTCATCATTTAGGGGTCCCGAAGCGATTCCATAGTGGTTGAACCCTAAGGTCCATTTACGTGTCGGTCATCAACACTCACTGTTTTGGCCGAATCTGGCCCGTTTCATGGACTATTACTCACCGTTTTGGGGCCCCAAAGTGATATCCACGGTTGTTTGACCCCATGGTGCGCTTACGTGTCGATCATCAACAAGCGCATTTTGGGACGATTTTGGCCCATTTCTTGCATTATTACTTAGTTTTGGGGTCCCGGCGTGATTTCC
The DNA here is from genome assembly GCA_963921465.1 of Triticum timopheevii. Lineage (NCBI taxonomy): Eukaryota > Viridiplantae > Streptophyta > Magnoliopsida > Poales > Poaceae > Triticum > Triticum timopheevii. Next base: position 2,205,739 of record OY997270.1, read on the forward strand.
ACGATTGACAAACTCCAGGGTGCGTTTACATGTCGGTCATAAACACTCACAATTTTGGCCAATTCTCGTCCGTTTCATGCAATATTACTCACCGTTTGGGCGTCCCAAAGAGATTTCCACGATTGACAATCCCCGGAGTGCGTTTGCATGTCTGTCGTCAACACTCACAGTTTTGGCCAATTCTGACGCGATTCGTGGGCTATTATTCACCATTTAGGGGTCCCAAAGCGATTTCCATAGTTTTTGAACCCCAAGGTGCGTTTAGGTGTCGGTCATCAACACTCACTGTTTTGGGGCCCCGGTGTGATTTCCACGATTAACAATCCCCGGGGTGCCTTTACATGTCTGTCATCAATACTAGTAGTTTTGGCCAATTCTGGCCCGTTTCGTGGACAATCACTCACTGTTTTGGGGGCCCTGAATGATTTCCACGATAAACGAACCCCCGGGTGCGCTTACGTCTCCGTTATGAACAAACACAATTTTGGCCAATTCTAACGCGTTTTGTGGACTTTTAGTAACCGTTTTCTGGGCCTGAAGTGATTTCCATAGTTGTTGAACCCCAAGGCGCACTTACGTGTTAGTCATCAACACACAGTTTTGGCTGATTCTGGCCTGTTTCATGGACTATTACTCACTGTTTTGGGGCCCCGGAGTGATTTCCACGGTTAACAAACCGCACGGTGCATTTACGTGTCGGTCATCAACACTCGCAGTTTTGGCCGATTCTGGCCCATTTCTTGGACTATTACTCTGTTTTTTGGTCCAAGCGTGATTTCCATGATTTATGAACCCCGTGGTGCGTTTACGTGTCGGTCAATGACACTCACAATTTTGGCCAATTTCTGGTCCGTTTCCTGTACTATTACTCACCGTTTTGGCTTCCCAGTGCGATTTCCATGATTTACAATCCCCGGGGTGCGTTTGCATCTCTGTCGTCAACACTCACAGTTTTGGCCAATTCTGACGCGATTCGTGGACTATTACTCATCATTTAGGGGTCCCGAAGCGATTCCATAGTGGTTGAACCCTAAGGTCCATTTACGTGTCGGTCATCAACACTCGCAGTTTTGGCCGATTCTGGCCCATTTCTTGGACTATTACTCCGTTTTTTGGTCCTAGCGTGATTTCCATGATTTATGAACCCCGTGGTGCGTTTACGTGTCGGTCAATGACACTCACAATTTTGGCCAATTTCTGGTCCGTTTCATGTACTATTACTCACCGTTTTGGCGTCCCAGAGCGATTTCCATGATTTACAATCCCCGGGGTGCGTTTGCGTCTCTGTCGTCAATACTCACAGTTTTGGCCAATTCTGACGCGATTCTTGGACTATTACTCATCATTTAGGGGTCCCGAAGCGATTCCATAGTGGTTGAACCCTAAGGTCCATTTACGTGTCGGTCATCAACACTCACTGTTTTGGCCGAATCTGGCCCGTTTCATGGACTATTACTCACCGTTTTGGGGCCCCAAAGTGATTTCCACGGTTGTTTGACCCCATGGTGCGCTTACGTGTCGATCATCAACAAGCGCATTTTGGGACGATTTTGGCCCATTTCTTGCATTATTACTTAGTTTTGGGGTCCCGGCGTGATTTCCACGATTGACAAACTCCAGGGTGCGTTTACGTGTCGGTCATAAACACTCAAAATTTTGGCCAATTCTCGTCCGTTTCATGCAATATTACTCACCGTTTGGGCGTCCCAAAGAGATTTCCACGATTGACAATCCCCGGAGTGCGTTTGCATGTCTGTCGTCAACACTCACAGTTTTGGCCAATTCTGACGCGATTCGTGGGCTATTATTCACCATTTAGGGGTCCCAAAGCGATTTCCATAGTTGTTGAACCCCAAGGTGCGTTTAGGTGTCGGTCATCAACACTCACTGTTTTGGGGCCCCGGTGTGATTTCCACGATTAACAATCCCCGGGGTGCGTTTACATGTCTGTCATCAATACTAGTAGTTTTGGCCAATTCTGGCCCATTTCGTGGACAATCACTCACTGTTTTGGGGGCCCTGAATGATTTCCACGATAAACGAACCCCCGGGTGCGCTTACGTCTCCGTTATGAACAAACACAATTTTGGCTAATTCTAACGCGTTTTGTGGACTTTTAGTAACCGTTTTGTGGGCCTGAAGTGATTTCCATAGTTGTTGAACCCCAAGGCGCACTTACGTGTTAGTCATCAACACACAGTTTTGGATGATTCTGGCCTGTTTCATGGACTATTACTCACTGTTTTGGGGCCCCGGAGTGATTTCCACGGTTAACAAACCGCACGGTGCATTTACGTGTCGGTCATCAACACTCGCAGTTTTGGCCGATTCTGGCCCATTTCTTGGACTATTACTCTGTTTTTTGGTCCAAGCGTGATTTCCATGATTTATGAACCCCGTGGTGCGTTTACGTGTCGGTCAATGACACTCACAATTTTGGCCAATTTCTGGTCCGTTTCCTGTACTATTACTCACCGTTTTGGCTTCCCAGAGCGATTTCCATGATTTACAATCCCCGGGGTGCGTTTGCATCTCTGTCGTCAACACTCACAGTTTTGGCCAATTCTGACGCGATTCGTGGACTATTACTCATCATTTAGGGGTCCCGAAGCGATTCCATAGTGGTTGAACCCTAAGGTCCATTTACGTGTCGGTCATCAACACTCGCAGTTTTGGCCGATTCTGGCCCATTTCTTGGACTATTACTCCGTTTTTTGGTCCTAGCGTGATTTCCATGATTTATGAACCCCGTGGTGCGTTTACGTGTCGGTCAATGACACTCACAATTTTGGCCAATTTCTGGTCCGTTTCATGTACTATTACTCACCGTTTTGGCGTCCCAGAGCGATTTCCATGATTTACAATCCCCGGGGTGCGTTTGCGTCTCTGTCGTCAATACTCACAGTTTTGGCCAATTCTGACGCGATTCTTGGACTATTACTCATCATTTAGGGGTCCCAAAGCGATTCCATAGTGGTTGAACCCTAAGGTCCATTTACGTGTCGGTCATCAACACTCACTGTTTTGGCCGAATCTGGCCCGTTTCATGGACTATTACTCACCGTTTTGGGGCCCCAAAGTGATTTGCACGGTTGTTTGACCCCATGGTGCGCTTACGTGTCGATCATCAACAAGCGCATTTTGGGACGATTTTGGCCCATTTCTTGCATTATTACTTAGTTTTGGGGTCCCGGCGTGATTTCCACGATTGACAAACTCCAGGGTGCGTTTACGTGTCGGTCATAAACACTCAAAATTTTGGCCAATTCTCGTCCGTTTCATGCAATATTACTCACCGTTTGGGCGTCCCAAAGAGATTTCCACGATTGACAATCCCCGGAGTGCGTTTGCATGTCTGTCGTCAACACTCACAGTTTTGGCCAATTCTGACGCGATTCGTGGGCTATTATTCACCATTTAGGGGTCCCAAAGCGATTTCCATAGTTGTTGAACCCCAAGGTGCGTTTAGGTGTCGGTCATCAACACTCACTGTTTTGGGGCCCCGGTGTGATTTCCACGATTAACAATCCCCGGGGTGCGTTTACATGTCTGTCATCAATACTAGTAGTTTTGGCCAATTCTGGCCCATTTCGTGGACAATCACTCACTGTTTTGGGGGCCCTGAATGATTTCCACGATAAACGAACCCCCGGGTGCGCTTACGTCTCCGTTATGAACAAACACAATTTTGGCTAATTCTAACGCGTTTTGTGGACTTTTAGTAACCGTTTTGTGGGCCTGAAGTGATTTCCATAGTTGTTGAACCCCAAGGCGCACTTACGTGTTAGTCATCAACACACAGTTTTGGCTGATTCTGGCCTGTTTCATGGACTATTACTCACTGTTTTGGGGCCCCGGAGTGATTTCCACGGTTAACAAACCGCACGGTGCATTTACGTGTCGGTCATCAACACTCACTGTTTTGGCCGAATCTGGCCCGTTTCATGGACTATTACTCACCGTTTTGGGGCCCCAAAGTGATTTCCACGGTTGTTTGACCCCATGGTGCGCTTACGTGTCGATCATCAACAAGCGCATTTTGGGACGATTTTGGCCCATTTCTTGCATTATTACTTAGTTCTGGGGTCCCGGCGTGATTTCCACGATTGACAAACTCCAGGGTGCGTTTACATGTCGGTCATAAACACTCACAATTTTGGCCAATTCTCGTCCGTTTCATGCAATATTACTCACCGTTTGGGCGTCCCAAAGAGATTTCCACGATTGACAATCCCCGGAGTGCGTTTGCATGTCTGTCGTCAACACTCACAGTTTTGGCCAATTCTGACGCGATTCGTGGGCTATTATTCACCATTTAGGGGTCCCAAAGCGATTTCCATAGTTGTTGAACCCCAAGGTGCATTTAGGTGTCGGTCATCAACACTCACTGTTTTGGGGCCCCGGTGTGATTTCCACAATTAACAATCCCCGGGGTGCGTTTACATGTCTGTCATCAATACTAGTAGTTTTGGCCAATTCTGGCCCGTTTCGTGGACAATCACTCACTGTTTTGGGGGCCCTGAATGATTTCCACGATAAACGAACCCCCGGGTGCGCTTACGTCTCCGTTATGAACAAACACAATTTTGGCCAATTCTAACGTGTTTTGTGGACTTTTAGTAACCGTTTTCTGGGCCTGAAGTGATTTCCATAGTTGTTGAACCCAAGGCGCACTTACGTGTTAGTCATCAACACACAGTTTTGGCTGATTCTGGCCTGTTTCATGGACTATTACTCACTGTTTTGGGGCCCCGGAGTGATTTCCACGGTTAACAAACCGCACGGTGCATTTACGTGTCGGTCATCAACACTCGCAGTTTTGGCCGATTCTGGCCCATTTCTTGGACTATTACTCCGTTTTTTGGTCCAAGCGTGATTTCCATGATTTATGAACCCCGTGGTGCGTTTACGTGTCGGTCAATGACACTCACAATTTTGGCCAATTTCTGGTCCGTTTCATGTACTATTACTCACCGTTTTGGCGTCCTAGAGCGATTTCCATGATTTACAATCCTCGGGGTGCATTTGCGTCTCTGTCGTCAACACTCACAGTTTTGGCCAATTCTGACGCGATTCGTGGACTATTACTCATCATTTAGGGGTCCCGAAGCGATTCCATAGTGGTTGAACCCTAAGGTCCATTTACGTGTCGGTCATCAACACTCACTGTTTTGGCCGAATCTGGCCCGTTTCATGGACTATTACTCACCGTTTTGGGGCCCCAAAGTGATTTCCACGGTTGTTTGACCCCATGGTGCGCTTACGTGTCGATCATCAACAAGCGCATTTTGGGACGATTTTGGCCCATTTCTTGCATTATTACTTAGTTTTGGGGTCCCGGCGTGATTTCCACGATTGACAAACTCCAGGGTGCGTTTACGTGTCGGTCATAAACACTCAAAATTTTGGCCAATTCTCGTCCGTTTCATGCAATATTACTCACCGTTTGGGCGTCTCAAAGAGATTTCCACGATTGACAATCCCCGGAGTGCGTTTGCATGTCTGTCGTCAACACTCACAGTTTTGGCCAATTCTGACGCGATTCGTGGGCTATTATTCACCATTTAGGGGTCCCAAAGCGATTTCCATAGTTGTTGAACCCCAAGGTGCGTTTAGGTGTCGGTCATCAACACTCACTGTTTTGGGGCCCCGGTGTGATTTCCACGATTAACAATCCCCGGGGTGCGTTTACATGTCTGTCATCAATACTAGTAGTTTTGGCCAATTCTGGCCCGTTTCGTGGACAATCACTCACTGTTTTGGGGGCCCTGAATGATTTCCACGATAAACGAACCCCCGGGTGCGCTTACGTCTCGGTTATGAACAAACACAATTTTGGCCAATTCTAACGCATTTTGTGGACTTTTAGTAACCGTTTTCTGGGCCTGAAGTGATTTCCATAGTTGTTAAACCCCAAGGCGCACTTAGGTGTTAGTCATCAACACACAGTTTTGGCTGATTCTGGCCTGTTTCATGGACTATTACTCACTGTTTTGGGGCCCCGGAGTGATTTCCATGGTTAACAAACCGCACGGTGCATTTACGTGTCGGTCATCAACACTCACTGTTTTGGGGCCCCGGTGTGATTTCCACGATTAACAATCCCCGGGGTGCGTTTACATGTCTGTCATCAATACTAGTAGTTTTGGCCAATTCTGGCCCGTTTCGTGGACAATCACTCACTGTTTTGGGGGCCCTGAATGATTTCCACGATAAACGAACCCCCGGGTGCGCTTACGTCTCGGTTATGAACAAACACAATTTTGGCCAATTCTAACGCATTTTGTGGACTTTTAGTAACCGTTTTCTGGGCCTGAAGTGATTTCCATAGTTGTTAAACCCCAAGGCGCACTTAGGTGTTAGTCATCAACACACAGTTTTGGCTGATTCTGGCCTGTTTCATGGACTATTACTCACTGTTTTGGGGCCCCGGAGTGATTTCCATGGTTAACAAACCGCACGGTGCATTTACGTGTCGGTCATCAACACTCGCAGTTTTGGCCGATTCTGGCCCATTTCTTGGACTATTACTCCGTTTTTTGGTCCAAGCGTGATTTCCATGATTTATGAACCCCGTGGTGCGTTTACGTGTCAGTTAATGACACTCACAATTTTGGCCAATTTCTGGTCCGTTTCATGTACTATTACTCACCGTTTTGGCGTCCCAGAGCGATTTCCATGATTTACAATCCCCGGGGTGCGTTTGCGTCTCTGTCGTCAACACTCACAGTTTTGGCCAATTCTGACGCGATTCGTGGACTATTACTCATCATTTAGGGGTCCCGAAGCGATTCCATAGTGGTTGAACCCTAAGGTCCATTTACGTGTCGGTCATCAACACTCACTGTTTTGGCCGAATCTGGCCCGTTTCATGGACTATTACTCACCGTTTTGGGGCCCCAAAGTGATTTCCACGGTTGTTTGACCCCATGGTGCGCTTACATGTCGATCATCAACAAGCGCATTTTGGGACGATTTTGGCCCATTTCTTGCATTATTACTTAGTTTTGGGGTCCCGGCGTGATTTCCACGATTGACAAACTCCAGGGTGCGTTTACATGTCGGTCATAAACACTCACAATTTTGGCCAATTCTCGTCCGTTTCATGCAATATTACTCACCGTTTGGGCGTCCCAAAGAGATTTCCACGATTGACAATCCCCGGAGTGCGTTTGCATGTCTGTCGTCAACACTCACAGTTTTGGCCAATTCTGACGCGATTCGTGGGCTATTATTCACCATTTAGGGGTCCCAAAGCGATTTCCATAGTTGTTGAACCCCAAGGTGCGTTTAGGTGTCGGTCATCAACACTCACTATTTTGGGGCCCCGGTGTGATTTCCACGATTAACAATCCCCGGGGTGCGTTTACATGTCTGTCATCAATACTAGTAGTTTTGGCCAATTCTGGCCCGTTTCGTGGACAATCACTCACTGTTTTGGGGGCCCTGAATGATTTCCACGATAAACGAACCCCCGGGTGCGCTTACGTCTCCGTTATGAACAAACACAATTTTGGCCAATTCTAACGTGTTTTGTGGACTTTTAGTAACCGTTTTCTGGGCCTGAAGTGATTTCCATAGTTGTTGAACCCAAGGCGCACTTACGTGTTAGTCATCAACACACAGTTTTGGCTGATTCTGGCCTGTTTCATGGACTATTACTCACTGTTTTGGGGCCCCGGAGTGATTTCCACGGTTAACAAACCGCACGGTGCATTTACGTGTCGGTCATCAACACTCGCAGTTTTGGCCGATTCTGGCCCATTTCTTGGACTATTACTCCGTTTTTTGGTCCAAGCGTGATTTCCATGATTTATGAACCCCGTGGTGCGTTTACGTGTCGGTCAATGACACTCACAATTTTGGCCAATTTCTGGTCCGTTTCATGTACTATTACTCACCGTTTTGGCGTCCCAGAGCGATTTCCATGATTTACAATCCCCGGGGTGCGTTTGCGTCTCTGTCGTCAACACTCACAGTTTTGGCCAATTCTGACGCGATTCGTGGACTATTACTCATCATTTAGGGGTCCCGAAGCGATTCCATAGTGGTTGAACCCTAAGGTCCATTTACGTGTCGGTCATCAACACTCACTGTTTTGGCCGAATCTGGCCCGTTTCATGGACTATTACTCACCGTTTTGGGGCCCCAAAGTGATTTCCACGGTTGTTTGACCCCATGGTGCGCTTACGTGTCGATCATCAACAAGCGCATTTTGGGACGATTTTGGCCCATTTCTTGCATTATTACTTAGTTTTGGGGTCCCGGCGTGATTTCCACGATTGACAAACTCCAGGGTGCGTTTACGTGTCGGTCATAAACACTCAAAATTTTGGCCAATTCTCGTCCGTTTCATGCAATATTACTCACCGTTTGGGCGTCTCAAAGAGATTTCCACGATTGACAATCCCCGGAGTGCGTTTGCATGTCTGTCGTCAACACTCACAGTTTTGGCCAATTCTGACGCGATTCGTGGGCTATTATTCACCATTTAGGGGTCCCAAAGCGATTTCCATAGTTGTTGAACCCCAAGGTGCGTTTAGGTGTCGGTCATCAACACTCACTGTTTTGGGGCCCCGGTGTGATTTCCACGATTAACAATCCCCGGGGTGCGTTTACATGTCTGTCATCAATACTAGTAGTTTTGGCCAATTCTGGCCCGTTTCGTGGACAATCACTCACTGTTTTGGGGGCCCTGAATGATTTCCACGATAAATGAACCCCCGGGTGCGCTTACGTCTCGGTTATGAACAAACACAATTTTGGCCAATTCTAACGCATTTTGTGGACTTTTAGTAACCGTTTTCTGGGCCTGAAGTGATTTCCATAGTTGTTAAACCCCAAGGCGCACTTAGGTGTTAGTCATCAACACACAGTTTTGGCTGATTCTGGCCTGTTTCATGGACTATTACTCACTGTTTTGGGGCCCCGGAGTGATTTCCATGGTTAACAAACCGCACGGTGCATTTACGTGTCGGTCATCAACACTCGCTGTTTTGGCCGATTCTGGCCCATTTCTTGGACTATTACTCCGTTTTTTGGTCCAAGCGTGATTTCCATGATTTATGAACCCCGTGGTGCGTTTACGTGTCAGTCAATGACACTCACAATTTTGGCCAATTTCTGGTCCGTTTCATGTACTATTACTCACCGTTTTGGCGTCCCAGAGCGATTTCCATGATTTACAATCCCCGGGGTGCGTTTGCGTCTCTGTCGTCAACACTCACAGTTTTGGCCAATTCTGACGCGATTCGTGGACTATTACTCATCATTTAGGGGTCCCGAAGCGATTCCATAGTGGTTGAACCCTCAGGTCCATTTACGTGTCGGTCATCAACACTCACTGTTTTGGCCGAATCTGGCCCGTTTCATGGACTATTACTCACCGTTTTGGGGCCCCAAAGTGATTTCCACGGTTGTTTGACCCCATGGTGCGCTTACATGTCGATCATCAACAAGCGCATTTTGGGACGATTTTGGCCCATTTCTTGCATTATTACTTAGTTTTGGGGTCCCGGCGTGATTTCCACGATTGACAAACTCCAGGGTGCGTTTACATGTCGGTCATAAACACTCACAATTTTGGCCAATTCTCGTCCGTTTCATGCAATATTACTCACCGTTTGGGCGTCCCAAAGAGATTTCCACGATTGACAATCCCCGGAGTGCGTTTGCATGTCTGTCGTCAACACTCACAGTTTTGGCCAATTCTGACGCGATTCGTGGGCTATTATTCACCATTTAGGGGTCCCAAAGCGATTTCCATAGTTGTTGAACCCCAAGGTGCGTTTAGGTGTCGGTCATCAACACTCACTATTTTGGGGCCCCGGTGTGATTTCCACGATTAACAATCCCCGGGGTGCGTTTACATGTCTGTCATCAATACTAGTAGTTTTGGCCAATTCTGGCCCGTTTCGTGGACAATCACTCACTGTTTTGGGTGCCCTGAATGATTTCCACGATAAACGAACCCCCGGGTGCGCTTACGTCTCCGTTATGAACAAACACAATTTTGGCCAATTCTAACGTGTTTTGTGGACTTTTAGTAACCGTTTTCTGGGCCTGAAGTGATTTCCATAGTTGTTGAACCCAAGGCGCACTTACGTGTTAGTCATCAACACACAGTTTTGGCTGATTCTGGCCTGTTTCATGGACTATTACTCACTGTTTTGGGGCCCCGGAGTGATTTCCACGGTTAACAAACCGCACGGTGCATTTACGTGTCGGTCATCAACACTCGCAGTTTTGGCCGATTCTGGCCCATTTCTTGGACTATTACTCCGTTTTTTGGTCCAAGCGTGATTTCCATGATTTATGAACCCCGTGGTGCGTTTACGTGTCGGTCAATGACACTCACAATTTTGGCCAATTTCTGGTCCGTTTCATGTACTATTACTCACCGTTTTGGCGTCCCAGAGCGATTTCCATGATTTACAATCCCCGGGGTGCGTTTGCGTCTCTGTCGTCAACACTCACAGTTTTGGCCAATTCTGACGCGATTCGTGGACTATTACTCATCATTTAGGGGTCCCGAAGCGATTCCATAGTGGTTGAACCCTAAGGTCCATTTACGTGTCGGTCATCAACACTCACTGTTTTGGCCGAATCTGGCCCGTTTCATGGACTATTACTCACCGTTTTGGGGCCCCAAAGTGATTTCCACGGTTGTTTGACCCCATGGTGCGCTTACGTGTCGATCATCAACAAGCGCATTTTGGGACGATTTTGGCCCATTTCTTGCATTATTACTTAGTTTTGGGGTCCCGGCGTGATTTCCACGATCGACAAACTCCAGGGTGCGTTTACATGTCGGTCATAAACACTCACAATTTTGGCCAATTCTCGTCCGTTTCATGCAATATTACTCACCGTTTGGGCGTCCCAAAGAGATTTCCACGATTGACAATCCCCGGAGTGCGTTTGCATGTCTGTCGTCAACACTCACAGTTTTGGCCAATTCTGACGCGATTCGTGGGCTATTATTCACCATCTAGGGGTCCCAAAGCGATTTCCATAGTTGTTGAACCCCAAGGTGCGTTTAGGTGTCAGTCATCAACACTCACTGTTTTGGGGCCCCGGTGTGATTTCCACGATTAACAATCCCCGGGGTGCGTTTACATGTCTGTCATCAATACTAGTAGTTTTGGCCAATTCTGGCCTGTTTCGTGGACAATCACTCACTGTTTTGGGGGCCCTGAATGATTTCCACGATAAACGAACCCCCGGGTGCGCTTACGTCTCCGTTATGAACAAACACAATTTTGGCCAATTCTAACGCGTTTTGTGGACTTTTAGTAACCGTTTTCTGGGCCTGAAGTGATTTCCATAGTTGTTGAACCCAAGGCGCACTTACGTGTTAGTCATCAACACACAGTTTTGGCTGATTCTGGCCTGTTTCATGGACTATTACTCACTGTTTTGGGGCCCCGGAGTGATTTCCACGGTTAACAAACCGCACGGTGCATTTACGTGTCGGTCATCAACACTCGCAGTTTTGGCCGATTCTGGCCCATTTCTTGGACTATTACTCCGTTTTTTGGTCCAAGCGTGATTTCCATGATTTATGAACCCCGTGGTGCGTTTACGTGTCGGTCAATGACACTCACAATTTTGGCCAATTTCTGGTCCGTTTCATGTACTATTACTCACCGTTTTGGCGTCCCAGAGCGATTTCCATGATTTACAATCCCCGGGGTGCGTTTGCGTCTCTGTCGTCAACACTCACAGTTTTGGCCAATTCTGACGCGATTCGTAGACTATTACTCATCATTTAGGGGTCCCGAAGCGATTCCATAGTGGTTGAACCCTAAGGTCCATTTACGTGTCGGTCATCAACACTCACTGTTTTGGCCGAATCTGGCCCGTTTCATGGACTATTACTCACCGTTTTGGGGCCCCAAAGTGATTTCCACGGTTGTTTGACCCCATGGTGCGCTTACGTGTCGATCATCAACAAGCGCATTTTGGGACGATTTTGGCCCATTTCTTGCATTATTACTTAGTTTTGGGGTCCCGGCGTGATTTCCACGATCGACAAACTCCAGGGTGCGTTTACATGTCGGTCATAAACACTCACAATTTTGGCCAATTCTCGTCCGTTTCATGCAATATTACTCACCGTTTGGGCGTCCCAAAGAGATTTCCACGATTGACAATCCCCGGAGTGCGTTTGCATGTCTGTCGTCAACACTCACAGTTTTGGCCAATTCTGACGCGATTCGTGGGCTATTATTCACCATCTAGGGGTCCCAAAGCGATTTCCATAGTTGTTGAACCCCAAGGTGCGTTTAGGTGTCAGTCATCAACACTCACTGTTTTGGGGCCCCGGTGTGATTTCCACGATTAACAATCCCCGGGGTGCGTTTACATGTCTGTCATCAATACTAGTAGTTTTGGCCAATTCTGGCCTGTTTCGTGGACAATCACTCACTGTTTTGGGGGCCCTGAATGATTTCCACGATAAACGAACCCCCGGGTGCGCTTACGTCTCCGTTATGAACAAACACAATTTTGGCCAATTCTAACGCGTTTTGTGGACTTTTAGTAACCGTTTTCTGGGCCTGAAGTGATTTCCATAGTTGTTGAACCCCAAGGCGCACTTACGTGTTAGTCATCAACACACAGTTTTGGCTGATTCTGGCCTGTTTCATGGACTATTACTCACTGTTTTGGGGCCCCGGAGTGATTTCCACGGTTAACAAACCGCACGGTGCATTTACGTGTCGGTCATCAACACTCGCAGTTTTGGCCGATTCTGGCCCATTTCTTGGACTATTACTCTGTTTTTTGGTCCAAGCGTGATTTCCATGATTTATGAACCCCGTGGTGCGTTTACGTGTCGGTCAATGACACTCACAATTTTGGCCAATTTCTGGTCCGTTTCGTGTACTATTACTCACCGTTTTGGCTTCCCAGAGCGATTTACATGATTTACAATCCCCGGGGTGCGTTTGCATCTCTGTCGTCAACACTCACAGTTTTGGCCAATTCTGACGCGATTCGTGGACTATTACTCATCATTTAGGGGTCCCGAAGCGATTCCATAGTGGTTGAACCCTAAGGTCCATTTACGTGTCGGTCATCAACACTCATTGTTTTGGCCGAATCTGGCCCGTTTCATGGACTATTACTCACCGTTTTGGGGCCCCAAAGTGATTTCCACGGTTGTTTGACCCCATGGTGCGCTTACGTGTCGATCATCAACAAGCGCATTTTGGGACGATTTTGGCCCATTTCTTGCATTATTACTTAGTTTTGGGGTCCCGGCGTGATTTCCACGATTGACAAACTCCAGGGTGCGTTTACGTGTCGGTCATAAACACTCACAATTTTGGCCAATTCTCGTCCGTTTCATGCAATATTACTCACCGTTTGGGCGTCCCAAAGAGATTTCCACGATTGACAATCCCCGGAGTGCGTTTGCATGTCTGTCGTCAACACGCACAGTTTTGGCCAATTCTGACGCGATTCGTGGGCTATTATTCACCATTTAGGGGTCCCAAAGCGATTTCCGTAGTTGTTGAACCCCAAGGTGCGTTTAGGTGTCGGTCATCAACACTCACTGTTTTGGGGCCCCGGTGTGATTTCCACGATTAACAATCCCCGGGGTGCGTTTACATGTCTGTCATCAATACTAGTAGTTTTGGCCAATTCTGGCCCGTTTCGTGGACAATCACTCACTGTTTTGGGGGCCCTGAATGATTTCCACGATAAACGAACCCCCGGGTGCGCTTACGTCTCCGTTATGAACAAACACAATTTTGGCCAATTCTAACGTGTTTTGTGGACTTTTAGTAACCGTTTTCTGGGCCTGAAGTGATTTCCATAGTTGTTGAACCCAAGGCGCACTTACGTGTTAGTCATCAACACACAGTTTTGGCTGATTCTGGCCTGTTTCATGGACTATTACTCACTGTTTTGGGGCCCCGGAGTGATTTCCACGGTTAACAAACCGCACGGTGCATTTACGTGTCGGTCATCAACACTCGCAGTTTTGGCCGATTCTGGCCCATTTCTTGGACTATTACTCCGTTTTTTGGTCCAAGCGTGATTTCCATGATTTATGAACCCCGTGGTGCGTTTACGTGTCGGTCAATGACACTCACAATTTTGGCCAATTTCTGGTCCGTTTCATGTACTATTACTCACCGTTTTGGCGTCCCAGAGCGATTTCCATGATTTACAATCCCCGGGGTGCGTTTGCGTCTCTGTCGTCAACACTCACAGTTTTGGCCAATTCTGACGCGATTCGTGGACTATTACTCATCATTTAGGGGTCCCGAAGTGATTCCATAGTGGTTGAACCCTAAGGTCCATTTACGTGTCGGTCATCAACACTCACTGTTTTGGCCGAATCTGGCCCGTTTCATGGACTATTACTCACCGTTTTGGGGCCCCAAAGTGATTTCCACGGTTGTTTGACCCCATGGTGCGCTTACGTGTCGATCATCAACAAGCGCATTTTGGGACGATTTTGGCCCATTTCTTGCATTATTACTTAGTTTTGGGGTCCCGACGTGATTTCCACGATTGACAAACTCCAGGGTGCGTTTACATGTCGGTCATAAACACTCACAATTTTGGCCAATTCTCGTCCGTTTCATGCAATATTACTCACCGTTTGGGCGTCCCAAAGAGATTTCCACGATTGACAATCCCCGGAGTGCGTTTGCATGTCTGTCGTCAACACTCACAGTTTTGGCCAATTCTGACGCGATTCGTGGGCTATTATTCACCATTTAGGGGTCCCAAAGCGATTTCCGTAGTTGTTGAACCCCAAGGTGCGTTTAGGTGTCGGTCATCAACACTCACTGTTTTGGGGCCCCGGTGTGATTTCCACGATTAACAATCCCCGGGGTGCGTTTACATGTCTGTCATCAATACTAGTAGTTTTGGCCAATTCTGGCCCGTTTCGTGGACAATCACTCACTGTTTTGGGGGCCCTGAATGATTTCCACGATAAACGAACCCCCGGGTGCGCTTACGTCTCCGTTATGAACAAACACAATTTTGGCCAATTCTAACGTGTTTTGTGGACTTTTAGTAACCGTTTTCTGGGCCTGAAGTGATTTCCATAGTTGTTGAACCCAAGGCGCACTTACGTGTTAGTCATCAACACACAGTTTTGGCTGATTCTGGCCTGTTTCATGGACTATTACTCACTGTTTTGGGGCCCCGGAGTGATTTCCACGGTTAACAAACCGCACGGTGCATTTACGTGTCGGTCATCAACACTCGCAGTTTTGGCCGATTCTGGCCCATTTCTTGGACTATTACTCCGTTTTTTGGTCCAAGCGTGATTTCCATGATTTATGAACCCCGTGGTGCGTTTACGTGTCGGTCAATGACACTCACAATTTTGGCCAATTTCTGGTCCGTTTCATGTACTATTACTCACCTTTTTGGCGTCCCAGAGCGATTTCCATGATTTACAATCCCCGGGGTGCGTTTGCGTCTCTGTCGTCAACACTCACAGTTTTGGCCAATTCTGACGCGATTCGTGGACTATTACTCATCATTTAGGGGTCCCGAAGTGATTCCATAGTGGTTGAACCCTAAGGTCCATTTACGTGTCGGTCATCAACACTCACTGTTTTGGCCGAATCTGGCCCGTTTCATGGACTATTACTCACCGTTTTGGGGCCCCAAAGTGATTTCCACGGTTGTTTGACCCCATGGTGCGCTTACGTGTCGATCATCAACAAGCGCATTTTGGGACGATTTTGGCCCATTTCTTGCATTATTACTTAGTTTTGGGGTCCCGACGTGATTTCCACGATTGACAAACTCCAGGGTGCGTTTACATGTCGGTCATAAACACTCACAATTTTGGCCAATTCTCGTCCGTTTCATGCAATATTACTCACCGTTTGGGCGTCCCAAAGAGATTTCCACGATTGACAATCCCCGGAGTGCGTTTGCATGTCTGTCGTCAACACTCACAGTTTTGGCCAATTCTGACGCGATTCGTGGGCTATTATTCACCATTTAGGGGTCCCAAAGCGATTTCCGTAGTTGTTGAACCCCAAGGTGCGTTTAGGTGTCGGTCATCAACACTCACTGTTTTGGGGCCCCGGTGTGATTTCCACGATTAACAATCCCCGGGGTGCGTTTACATGTCTGTCATCAATACTAGTAGTTTTGGCCAATTCTGGCCCGTTTCGTGGACAATCACTCACTGTTTTGGGGGCCCTGAATGATTTCCACGATAAACGAACCCCCGGGTGCGCTTACGTCTCCGTTATGAACAAACACAATTTTGGCCAATTCTAACGTGTTTTGTGGACTTTTAGTAACCGTTTTCTGGGCCTGAAGTGATTTCCATAGTTGTTGAACCCAAGGCGCACTTACGTGTTAGTCATCAACACACAGTTTTGGCTGATTCTGGCCTGTTTCATGGACTATTACTCACTGTTTTGGGGCCCCGGAGTGATTTCCACGGTTAACAAACCGCACGGTGCATTTACGTGTCGGTCATCAACACTCGCAGTTTTGGCCGATTCTGGCCCATTTCTTGGACTATTACTCCGTTTTTTGGTCCAAGCGTGATTTCCATGATTTATGAACCCCGTGGTGCGTTTACGTGTCGGTCAATGACACTCACAATTTTGGCCAATTTCTGGTCCGTTTCATGTACTATTACTCACCTTTTTGGCGTCCCAGAGCGATTTCCATGATTTACAATCCCCGGGGTGCGTTTGCGTCTCTGTCGTCAACACTCACAGTTTTGGCCAATTCTGACGCGATTCGTGGACTATTACTCATCATTTAGGGGTCCCGAAGCGATTCCATAGTGGTTGAACCCTAAGTTCCATTTACGTGTCGGTCATCAACACTCACTGTTTTGGCCGAATCTGGCCCGTTTCATGGACTATTACTCACCGTTTTGGGGCCCCAAAGTGATTTCCACGGTTGTTTGACCCCATGGTGCGCTTACGTGTCGATCATCAACAAGCGCATTTTGGGACGATTTTGGCCCATTTCTTGCATTATTACTTAGTTTTGGGGTCCCGGCGTGATTTCCACGATTGACAAACTCCAGGGTGCGTTTACATGTCGGTCATAAACACTCACAATTTTGGCCAATTCTCGTCCGTTTCATGCAATATTACTCACCGTTTGGGCGTCCCAAAGAGATTTCCACGATTGACAATCCCCGGAGTGCGTTTGCATGTCTGTCGTCAACACTCACAGTTTTGGCCAATTCTGACGCGATTCGTGGGCTATTATTCACCATTTAGGGGTCCCAAAGCGATTTCCATAGTTGTTGAACCCCAAGGTGCGTTTAGGTGTCGGTCATCAACACTCACTGTTTTGGGGCCCCGGTGTGATTTCCACGATTAACAATCCCCGGGGTGCGTTTACATGTCTGTCATCAATACTAGTAGTTTTGGCCAATTCTGGCCCGTTTCGTGGACAATCACTCACTGTTTTGGGGGCCCTGAATGATTTCCACGATAAACGAACCCCCGGGTGCGCTTACGTCTCCGTTATGAACAAACACAATTTTGGCCAATTCTAACGTGTTTTGTGGACTTTTAGTAACCGTTTTCTGGGCCTGAAGTGATTTCCATAGTTGTTGAACCCAAGGCGCACTTACGTGTTAGTCATCAACACACAGTTTTGGCTGATTCTGGCCTGTTTCATGGACTATTACTCACTGTTTTGGGGCCCCGGAGTGATTTCCACGGTTAACAAACCGCACGGTGCATTTACGTGTCGGTCATCAACACTCGCAGTTTTGGCCGATTCTGGCCCATTTCTTGGACTATTACTCCGTTTTTTGGTCCAAGCGTGATTTCCATGATTTATGAACCCCGTGGTGCGTTTACGTGTCGGTCAATGACACTCACAATTTTGGCCAATTTCTGGTCCGTTTCATGTACTATTACTCACCTTTTTGGCGTCCCAGAGCGATTTCCATGATTTACAATCCCCGGGGTGCGTTTGCGTCTCTGTCGTCAACACTCACAGTTTTGGCCAATTCTGACGCGATTCGTGGACTATTACTCATCATTTAGGGGTCCCGAAGCGATTCCATAGTGGTTGAACCCTAAGTTCCATTTACGTGTCGGTCATCAACACTCACTGTTTTGGCCGAATCTGGCCCGTTTCATGGACTATTACTCACCGTTTTGGGGCCCCAAAGTGATTTCCACGGTTGTTTGACCCCATGGTGCGCTTACGTGTCGATCATCAACAAGCGCATTTTGGGACGATTTTGGCCCATTTCTTGCATTATTACTTAGTTTTGGGGTCCCGGCGTGATTTCCACGATTGACAAACTCCAGGGTGCGTTTACATGTCGGTCATAAACACTCACAATTTTGGCCAATTCTCGTCCGTTTCATGCAATATTACTCACCGTTTGGGCGTCCCAAAGAGATTTCCACGATTGACAATCCCCGGAGTGCGTTTGCATGTCTGTCGTCAACACTCACAGTTTTGGCCAATTCTGACGCGATTCGTGGGCTATTATTCACCATTTAGGGGTCCCAAAGCGATTTCCATAGTTGTTGAACCCCAAGGTGCGTTTAGGTGTCGGTCATCAACACTCACTGTTTTGGGGCCCCGGTGTGATTTCCACGATTAACAATCCCCGGGGTGCGTTTACATGTCTGTCATCAATACTAGTAGTTTTGGCCAATTCTGGCCCGTTTCGTGGACAATCACTCACTGTTTTGGGGGCCCTGAATGATTTCCACGATAAACGAACCCCCGGGTGCGCTTATGTCTCCGTTATGAACAAACACAATTTTGGCCAATTCTAACGTGTTTTGTGGACTTTTAGTAACCGTTTTCTGGGCCTGAAGTGATTTCCATAGTTGTTGAACCCAAGGCGCACTTACGTGTTAGTCATCAACACACAGTTTTGGCTGATTCTGGCCTGTTTCATGGACTATTACTCACTGTTTTGGGGCCCCGGAGTGATTTCCACGGTTAACAAACCGCACGGTGCATTTACGTGTCGGTCATCAACACTCGCAGTTTTGGCCGATTCTGGCCCATTTCTTGGACTATTACTCCGTTTTTTGGTCCAAGCGTGATTTCCATGATTTATGAACCCCGTGGTGCGTTTACGTGTCGGTCAATGACACTCACAATTTTGGCCAATTTCTGGTCCGTTTCATGTACTATTACTCACCGTTTTGGCGTCCCAGAGCGATTTCCATGATTTACAATCCCCGGGGTGCGTTTGCGTCTCTGTCGTCAACACTCACAGTTTTGGCCAATTCTGACGCGATTCGTGGACTATTACTCATCATTTAGGGGTCCCGAAGTGATTCCATAGTGGTTGAACCCTAAGGTCCATTTACGTGTCGGTCATCAACACTCACTGTTTTGGCCGAATCTGGCCCGTTTCATGGACTATTACTCACCGTTTTGGGGCCCCAAAGTGATTTCCACGGTTGTTTGACCCCATGGTGCGCTTACGTGTCGATCATCAACAAGCGCATTTTAGGACGATTTTGGCCCATTTCTTGCATTATTACTTAGTTTTGGGGTCCCGGCGTGATTTCCACGATTGACAAACTCCAGGGTGCGTTTACATGTCGGTCATAAACACTCACAATTTTGGCCAATTCTCGTCCGTTTCATGCAATATTACTCACCGTTTGGGCGTCCCAAAGAGATTTCCACGATTGACAATCCCCGGAGTGCGTTTGCATGTCTGTCGTCAACACTCACAGTTTTGGCCAATTCTGACGCGATTCGTGGGCTATTATTCACCATTTAGGGGTCCCAAAGCGATTTCCGTAGTTGTTGAACCCCAAGGTGCGTTTAGGTGTCGGTCATCAACACTCACTGTTTTGGGGCCCCGGTGTGATTTCCACGATTAACAATCCCCGGGGTGCGTTTACATGTCTGTCATCAATACTAGTAGTTTTGGCCAATTCTGGCCCGTTTCGTGGACAATCACTCACTGTTTTGGGGGCCCTGAATGATTTCCACGATAAACGAACCCCCGGGTGCGCTTACGTCTCCGTTATGAACAAACACAATTTTGGCCAATTCTAACGTGTTTTGTGGACTTTTAGTAACCGTTTTCTGGGCCTGAAGTGATTTCCATAGTTGTTGAACCCAAGGCGCACTTACGTGTTAGTCATCAACACACAGTTTTGGCTGATTCTGGCCTGTTTCATGGACTATTACTCACTGTTTTGGGGCCCCGGAGTGATTTCCACGGTTAACAAACCGCACGGTGCATTTACGTGTCGGTCATCAACACTCACTGTTTTGGGCGTCCCAAAGAGATTTCCACGATTGACAATCCCCGGAGTGCGTTTGCATGTCTGTCGTCAACACTCACAGTTTTGGCCAATTCTGACGCGATTCGTGGGCTATTATTCACCATTTAGGGGTCCCAAAGCGATTTCCATAGTTGTTGAACCCCAAGGTGCGTTTAGGTGTCGGTCATCAACACTCACTGTTTTGGGGCCCCGGTGTGATTTCCACGATTAACAATCCCCGGGGTGCGTTTACATGTCTGTCATCAATACTAGTAGTTTTGGCCAATTCTGGCCCGTTTCGTGGACAATCACTCACTGTTTTGGGGGCCCTGAATGATTTCCACGATAAACGAACCCCCGGGTGCGCTTATGTCTCCGTTATGAACAAACACAATTTTGGCCAATTCTAACGTGTTTTGTGGACTTTTAGTAACCGTTTTCTGGGCCTGAAGTGATTTCCATAGTTGTTGAACCCAAGGCGCACTTACGTGTTAGTCATCAACACACAGTTTTGGCTGATTCTGGCCTGTTTCATGGACTATTACTCACTGTTTTGGGGCCCCGGAGTGATTTCCACGGTTAACAAACCGCACGGTGCATTTACGTGTCGGTCATCAACACTCGCAGTTTTGGCCGATTCTGGCCCATTTCTTGGACTATTACTCCGTTTTTTGGTCCAAGCGTGATTTCCATGATTTATGAACCCCGTGGTGCGTTTACGTGTCGGTCAATGACACTCACAATTTTGGCCAATTTCTGGTCCGTTTCATGTACTATTACTCACCGTTTTGGCGTCCCAGAGCGATTTCCATGATTTACAATCCCCGGGGTGCGTTTGCGTCTCTGTCGTCAACACTCACAGTTTTGGCCAATTCTGACGCGATTCGTGGACTATTACTCATCATTTAGGGGTCCCGAAGTGATTCCATAGTGGTTGAACCCTAAGGTCCATTTACGTGTCGGTCATCAACACTCACTGTTTTGGCCGAATCTGGCCCGTTTCATGGACTATTACTCACCGTTTTGGGGCCCCAAAGTGATTTCCACGGTTGTTTGACCCCATGGTGCGCTTACGTGTCGATCATCAACAAGCGCATTTTAGGACGATTTTGGCCCATTTCTTGCATTATTACTTAGTTTTGGGGTCCCGGCGTGATTTCCACGATTGACAAACTCCAGGGTGCGTTTACATGTCGGTCATAAACACTCACAATTTTGGCCAATTCTCGTCCGTTTCATGCAATATTACTCACCGTTTGGGCGTCCCAAAGAGATTTCCACGATTGACAATCCCCGGAGTGCGTTTGCATGTCTGTCGTCAACACTCACAGTTTTGGCCAATTCTGACGCGATTCGTGGGCTATTATTCACCATTTAGGGGTCCCAAAGCGATTTCCATAGTTGTTGAACCCCAAGGTGCGTTTAGGTGTCGGTCATCAACACTCACTGTTTTGGGGCCCCGGTGTGATTTCCACGATTAACAATCCCCGGGGTGCGTTTACATGTCTGTCATCAATACTAGTAGTTTTGGCCAATTCTGGCCCGTTTCGTGGACAATCACTCACTGTTTTGGGGGCCCTGAATGATTTCCACGATAAACGAACCCCCGGGTGCGCTTATGTCTCCGTTATGAACAAACACAATTTTGGCCAATTCTAACGTGTTTTGTGGACTTTTAGTAACCGTTTTCTGGGCCTGAAGTGATTTCCATAGTTGTTGAACCCAAGGCGCACTTACGTGTTAGTCATCAACACACAGTTTTGGCTGATTCTGGCCTGTTTCATGGACTATTACTCACTGTTTTGGGGCCCCGGAGTGATTTCCACGGTTAACAAACCGCACGGTGCATTTACGTGTCGGTCATCAACACTCACTGTTTTGGGCGTCCCAAAGAGATTTCCACGATTGACAATCCCCGGAGTGCGTTTGCATGTCTGTCGTCAACACTCACAGTTTTGGCCAATTCTGACGCGATTCGTGGGCTATTATTCACCATTTAGGGGTCCCAAAGCGATTTCCATAGTTGTTGAACCCCAAGGTGCGTTTAGGTGTCGGTCATCAACACTCACTGTTTTGGGGCCCCGGTGTGATTTCCACGATTAACAATCCCCGGGGTGCGTTTACATGTCTGTCATCAATACTAGTAGTTTTGGCCAATTCTGGCCCGTTTCGTGGACAATCACTCACTGTTTTGGGGGCCCTGAATGATTTCCACGATAAACGAACCCCCGGGTGCGCTTATGTCTCCGTTATGAACAAACACAATTTTGGCCAATTCTAACGTGTTTTGTGGACTTTTAGTAACCGTTTTCTGGGCCTGAAGTGATTTCCATAGTTGTTGAACCCAAGGCGCACTTACGTGTTAGTCATCAACACACAGTTTTGGCTGATTCTGGCCTGTTTCATGGACTATTACTCACTGTTTTGGGGCCCCGGAGTGATTTCCACGGTTAACAAACCGCACGGTGCATTTACGTGTCGGTCATCAACACTCGCAGTTTTGGCCGATTCTGGCCCATTTCTTGGACTATTACTCCGTTTTTTGGTCCAAGCGTGATTTCCATGATTTATGAACCCCGTGGTGCGTTTACGTGTCGGTCAATGACACTCACAATTTTGGCCAATTTCTGGTCCGTTTCATGTACTATTACTCACCGTTTTGGCGTCCCAGAGCGATTTCCATGATTTACAATCCCCGGGGTGCGTTTGCGTCTCTGTCGTCAACACTCACAGTTTTGGCCAATTCTGACGCGATTCGTGGACTATTACTCATCATTTAGGGGTCCCGAAGTGATTCCATAGTGGTTGAACCCTAAGGTCCATTTACGTGTCGGTCATCAACACTCACTGTTTTGGCCGAATCTGGCCCGTTTCATGGACTATTACTCACCGTTTTGGGGCCCCAAAGTGATTTCCACGGTTGTTTGACCCCATGGTGCGCTTACGTGTCGATCATCAACAAGCGCATTTTAGGACGATTTTGGCCCATTTCTTGCATTATTACTTAGTTTTGGGGTCCCGGCGTGATTTCCACGATTGACAAACTCCAGGGTGCGTTTACATGTCGGTCATAAACACTCACAATTTTGGCCAATTCTCGTCCGTTTCATGCAATATTACTCACCGTTTGGGCGTCCCAAAGAGATTTCCACGATTGACAATCCCCGGAGTGCGTTTGCATGTCTGTCGTCAACACTCACAGTTTTGGCCAATTCTGACGCGATTCGTGGGCTATTATTCACCATTTAGGGGTCCCAAAGCGATTTCCATAGTTGTTGAACCCCAAGGTGCGTTTAGGTGTCGGTCATCAACACTCACTGTTTTGGGGCCCCGGTGTGATTTCCACGATTAACAATCCCCGGGGTGCGTTTACATGTCTGTCATCAATACTAGTAGTTTTGGCCAATTCTGGCCCGTTTCGTGGACAATCACTCACTGTTTTGGGGGCCCTGAATGATTTCCACGATAAACGAACCCCCGGGTGCGCTTATGTCTCCGTTATGAACAAACACAATTTTGGCCAATTCTAACGTGTTTTGTGGACTTTTAGTAACCGTTTTCTGGGCCTGAAGTGATTTCCATAGTTGTTGAACCCAAGGCGCACTTACGTGTTAGTCATCAACACACAGTTTTGGCTGATTCTGGCCTGTTTCATGGACTATTACTCACTGTTTTGGGGCCCCGGAGTGATTTCCACGGTTAACAAACCGCACGGTGCATTTACGTGTCGGTCATCAACACTCGCAGTTTTGGCCGATTCTGGCCCATTTCTTGGACTATTACTCCGTTTTTTGGTCCAAGCGTGATTTCCATGATTTATGAACCCCGTGGTGCGTTTACGTGTCGGTCAATGACACTCACAATTTTGGCCAATTTCTGGTCCGTTTCATGTACTATTACTCACCGTTTTGGCGTCCCAGAGCGATTTCCATGATTTACAATCCCCGGGGTGCGTTTGCGTCTCTGTCGTCAACACTCACAGTTTTGGCCAATTCTGACGCGATTCGTGGACTATTACTCATCATTTAGGGGTCCCGAAGTGATTCCATAGTGGTTGAACCCTAAGGTCCATTTACGTGTCGGTCATCAACACTCACTGTTTTGGCCGAATCTGGCCCGTTTCATGGACTATTACTCACCGTTTTGGGGCCCCAAAGTGATTTCCACGGTTGTTTGACCCCATGGTGCGCTTACGTGTCGATCATCAACAAGCGCATTTTAGGACGATTTTGGCCCATTTCTTGCATTATTACTTAGTTTTGGGGTCCCGGCGTGATTTCCACGATTGACAAACTCCAGGTGCGTTTACATGTCGGTCATAAACACTCACAATTTTGGCCAATTCTCGTCCGTTTCATGCAATATTACTCACCGTTTGGGCGTCCCAAAGAGATTTCCACGATTGACAATCCCCGGAGTGCGTTTGCATGTCTGTCGTCAACACTCACAGTTTTGGCCAATTCTGACGCGATTCGTGGGCTATTATTCACCATTTAGGGGTCCCAAAGCGATTTCCGTAGTTGTTGAACCCCAAGGTGCGTTTAGGTGTCGGTCATCAACACTCACTGTTTTGGGGCCCCGGTGTGATTTCCACGATTAACAATCCCCGGGGTGCGTTTACATGTCTGTCATCAATACTAGTAGTTTTGGCCAATTCTGGCCCGTTTCGTGGACAATCACTCACTGTTTTGGGGGCCCTGAATGATTTCCACGATAAACGAACCCCCGGGTGCGCTTACGTCTCCGTTATGAACAAACACAATTTTGGCCAATTCTAACGTGTTTTGTGGACTTTTAGTAACCGTTTTCTGGGCCTGAAGTGATTTCCATAGTTGTTGAACCCAAGGCGCACTTACGTGTTAGTCATCAACACACAGTTTTGGCTGATTCTGGCCTGTTTCATGGACTATTACTCACTGTTTTGGGGCCCCGGAGTGATTTCCACGGTTAACAAACCGCACGGTGCATTTACGTGTCGGTCATCAACACTCACTGTTTTGGGCGTCCCAAAGAGATTTCCACGATTGACAATCCCCGGAGTGCGTTTGCATGTCTGTCGTCAACACTCACAGTTTTGGCCAATTCTGACGCGATTCGTGGGCTATTATTCACCATTTAGGGGTCCCAAAGCGATTTCCATAGTTGTTGAACCCCAAGGTGCGTTTAGGTGTCGGTCATCAACACTCACTGTTTTGGGGCCCCGGTGTGATTTCCACGATTAACAATCCCCGGGGTGCGTTTACATGTCTGTCATCAATACTAGTAGTTTTGGCCAATTCTGGCCCGTTTCGTGGACAATCACTCACTGTTTTGGGGGCCCTGAATGATTTCCACGATAAACGAACCCCCGGGTGCGCTTATGTCTCCGTTATGAACAAACACAATTTTGGCCAATTCTAACGTGTTTTGTGGACTTTTAGTAACCGTTTTCTGGGCCTGAAGTGATTTCCATAGTTGTTGAACCCAAGGCGCACTTACGTGTTAGTCATCAACACACAGTTTTGGCTGATTCTGGCCTGTTTCATGGACTATTACTCACTGTTTTGGGGCCCCGGAGTGATTTCCACGGTTAACAAACCGCACGGTGCATTTACGTGTCGGTCATCAACACTCGCAGTTTTGGCCGATTCTGGCCCATTTCTTGGACTATTACTCCGTTTTTTGGTCCAAGCGTGATTTCCATGATTTATGAACCCCGTGGTGCGTTTACGTGTCGGTCAATGACACTCACAATTTTGGCCAATTTCTGGTCCGTTTCATGTACTATTACTCACCGTTTTGGCGTCCCAGAGCGATTTCCATGATTTACAATCCCCGGGGTGCGTTTGCGTCTCTGTCGTCAACACTCACAGTTTTGGCCAATTCTGACGCGATTCGTGGACTATTACTCATCATTTAGGGGTCCCGAAGTGATTCCATAGTGGTTGAACCCTAAGGTCCATTTACGTGTCGGTCATCAACACTCACTGTTTTGGCCGAATCTGGCCCGTTTCATGGACTATTACTCACCGTTTTGGGGCCCCAAAGTGATTTCCACGGTTGTTTGACCCCATGGTGCGCTTACGTGTCGATCATCAACAAGCGCATTTTAGGACGATTTTGGCCCATTTCTTGCATTATTACTTAGTTTTGGGGTCCCGGCGTGATTTCCACGATTGACAAACTCCAGGGTGCGTTTACATGTCGGTCATAAACACTCACAATTTTGGCCAATTCTCGTCCGTTTCATGCAATATTACTCACCGTTTGGGCGTCCCAAAGAGATTTCCACGATTGACAATCCCCGGAGTGCGTTTGCATGTCTGTCGTCAACACTCACAGTTTTGGCCAATTCTGACGCGATTCGTGGGCTATTATTCACCATTTAGGGGTCCCAAAGCGATTTCCATAGTTGTTGAACCCCAAGGTGCGTTTAGGTGTCGGTCATCAACACTCACTGTTTTGGGGCCCCGGTGTGATTTCCACGATTAACAATCCCCGGGGTGCGTTTACATGTCTGTCATCAATACTAGTAGTTTTGGCCAATTCTGGCCCGTTTCGTGGACAATCACTCACTGTTTTGGGGGCCCTGAATGATTTCCACGATAAACGAACCCCCGGGTGCGCTTATGTCTCCGTTATGAACAAACACAATTTTGGCCAATTCTAACGTGTTTTGTGGACTTTTAGTAACCGTTTTCTGGGCCTGAAGTGATTTCCATAGTTGTTGAACCCAAGGCGCACTTACGTGTTAGTCATCAACACACAGTTTTGGCTGATTCTGGCCTGTTTCATGGACTATTACTCACTGTTTTGGGGCCCCGGAGTGATTTCCACGGTTAACAAACCGCACGGTGCATTTACGTGTCGGTCATCAACACTCGCAGTTTTGGCCGATTCTGGCCCATTTCTTGGACTATTACTCCGTTTTTTGGTCCAAGCGTGATTTCCATGATTTATGAACCCCGTGGTGCGTTTACGTGTCGGTCAATGACACTCACAATTTTGGCCAATTTCTGGTCCGTTTCATGTACTATTACTCACCGTTTTGGCGTCCCAGAGCGATTTCCATGATTTACAATCCCCGGGGTGCGTTTGCGTCTCTGTCGTCAACACTCACAGTTTTGGCCAATTCTGACGCGATTCGTGGACTATTACTCATCATTTAGGGGTCCCGAAGTGATTCCATAGTGGTTGAACCCTAAGGTCCATTTACGTGTCGGTCATCAACACTCACTGTTTTGGCCGAATCTGGCCCGTTTCATGGACTATTACTCACCGTTTTGGGGCCCCAAAGTGATTTCCACGGTTGTTTGACCCCATGGTGCGCTTACGTGTCGATCATCAACAAGCGCATTTTAGGACGATTTTGGCCCATTTCTTGCATTATTACTTAGTTTTGGGGTCCCGGCGTGATTTCCACGATTGACAAACTCCAGGTGCGTTTACATGTCGGTCATAAACACTCACAATTTTGGCCAATTCTCGTCCGTTTCATGCAATATTACTCACCGTTTGGGCGTCCCAAAGAGATTTCCACGATTGACAATCCCCGGAGTGCGTTTGCATGTCTGTCGTCAACACTCACAGTTTTGGCCAATTCTGACGCGATTCGTGGGCTATTATTCACCATTTAGGGGTCCCAAAGCGATTTCCGTAGTTGTTGAACCCCAAGGTGCGTTTAGGTGTCGGTCATCAACACTCACTGTTTTGGGGCCCCGGTGTGATTTCCACGATTAACAATCCCCGGGGTGCGTTTACATGTCTGTCATCAATACTAGTAGTTTTGGCCAATTCTGGCCCGTTTCGTGGACAATCACTCACTGTTTTGGGGGCCCTGAATGATTTCCACGATAAACGAACCCCCGGGTGCGCTTACGTCTCCGTTATGAACAAACACAATTTTGGCCAATTCTAACGTGTTTTGTGGACTTTTAGTAACCGTTTTCTGGGCCTGAAGTGATTTCCATAGTTGTTGAACCCAAGGCGCACTTACGTGTTAGTCATCAACACACAGTTTTGGCTGATTCTGGCCTGTTTCATGGACTATTACTCACTGTTTTGGGGCCCCGGAGTGATTTCCACGGTTAACAAACCGCACGGTGCATTTACGTGTCGGTCATCAACACTCGCAGTTTTGGCCGATTCTGGCCCATTTCTTGGACTATTACTCCGTTTTTTGGTCCAAGCGTGATTTCCATGATTTATGAACCCCGTGGTGCGTTTACGTGTCGGTCAATGACACTCACAATTTTGGCCAATTTCTGGTCCGTTTCATGTACTATTACTCACCGTTTTGGCGTCCCAGAGCGATTTCCATGATTTACAATCCCCGGGGTGCGTTTGCGTCTCTGTCGTCAACACTCACAGTTTTGGCCAATTCTGACGCGATTCGTGGACTATTACTCATCATTTAGGGGTCCCGAAGCGATTCCATAGTGGTTGAACCCTAAGGTCCATTTACGTGTCGGTCATCAACACTCACTGTTTTGGCCGAATCTGGCCCGTTTCATGGACTATTACTCACCGTTTTGGGGCCCCAAAGTGATTTCCACGGTTGTTTGACCCCATGGTGCGCTTACGTGTCGATCATCAACAAGCGCATTTTGGGACGATTTTGGCCCATTTCTTGCATTATTACTTAGTTTTGGGGTCCCGGCGTGATTTCCACGATTGACAAACTCCAGGGTGCGTTTACATGTCGGTCATAAACACTCACAATTTTGGCCAATTCTCGTCCGTTTCATGCAATATTACTCACCGTTTGGGCGTCCCAAAGAGATTTCCACGATTGACAATCCCCGGAGTGCGTTTGCATGTCTGTCGTCAACACTCACAGTTTTGGCCAATTCTGACGCGATTCGTGGGCTATTATTCACCATTTAGGGGTCCCAAAGCGATTTCCATAGTTGTTGAACCCCAAGGTGCGTTTAGGTGTCGGTCATCAACACTCACTGTTTTGGGGCCCCGGTGTGATTTCCACGATTAACAATCCCCGGGGTGCGTTTACATGTCTGTCATCAATACTAGTAGTTTTGGCCAATTCTGGCCTGTTTCGTGGACAATCACTCACTGTTTTGGGGGCCCTGAATGATTTCCACGATAAACGAACCCCCGGGTGCGCTTACGTCTCCGTTATGAACAAACACAATTTTGGCCAATTCTAACGCGTTTTGTGGACTTTTAGTAACCGTTTTCTGGGCCTGAAGTGATTTCCATAGTTGTTGAACCCCAAGGCGCACTTACGTGTTAGTCATCAACACACAGTTTTGGCTGATTCTGGCCTGTTTCATGGACTATTACTCACTGTTTTGGGGCCCCGGAGTGATTTCCACGGTTAACAAACCGCACGGTGCATTTACGTGTCGGTCATCAACACTCGCAGTTTTGGCCGATTCTGGCCCATTTCTTGGACTATTACTCTGTTTTTTGGTCCAAGCGTGATTTCCATGATTTATGAACCCCGTGGTGCGTTTACGTGTCGGTCAATGACACTCACAATTTTGGCCAATTTCTGGTCCGTTTCGTGTACTATTACTCACCGTTTTGGCTTCCCAGAGCGATTTACATGATTTACAATCCCCGGGGTGCGTTTGCATCTCTGTCGTCAACACTCACAGTTTTGGCCAATTCTGACGCGATTCGTGGACTATTACTCATCATTTAGGGGTCCCGAAGCGATTCCATAGTGGTTGAACCCTAAGGTCCATTTACGTGTCGGTCATCAACACTCGCAGTTTTGGCCGATTCTGGCCCATTTCTTGGACTATTACTCCGATTTTTGGTCCAAGCGTGATTTCCATGATTTATGAACCCCGTGGTGCGTTTACGTGTCGGTCAATGACACTCACAATTTTGGCCAATTTCTGGTCCGTTTCATGTACTATTACTCACCGTTTTGGCGTCCCAGAGCGATTTCCATGATTTACAATCCCCGGGGTGCGTTTGCGTCTCTGTCGTCAATACTCACAGTTTTGGCCAATTCTGACGCGATTCGTGGACTATTACTCATCATTTAGGGGTCCCGAAGCGATTCCATAGTGGTTGAACCCTAAGGTCCATTTACGTGTCGGTCATCAACACTCACTGTTTTGGCCGAATCTGGCCCGTTTCATGGACTATTACTCACCGTTTTGGGGCCCCAAAGTGATTTCCACGGTTGTTTGACCCCATGGTGCGCTTACGTGACGATCATCAACAAGCGCATTTTGGGACGATTTTGGCCCATTTCTTGCATTATTACTTAGTTTTGGGGTCCCGGCGTGATTTCCACGATTGACAAACTCCAGGGTGCGTTTACGTGTCGGTCATAAACACTCAAAATTTTGGCCAATTCTCGTCCGTTTCATGCAATATTACTCACCGTTTGGGCGTCCCAAAGAGATTTCCACGATTGACAATCCCCGGAGTGCGTTTGCATGTCTGTCGTCAACACTCACAGTTTTGGCCAATTCTGACGCGATTCGTGGGCTATTATTCACCATTTAGGGGTCCCAAAGCGATTTCCGTAGTTGTTGAACCCCAAGGTGCGTTTAGGTGTCGGTCATCAACACTCACTGTTTTGGGGCCCCGGTGTGATTTCCACGATTAACAATCCCCGGGGTGCGTTTACATGTCTGTCATCAATACTAGTAGTTTTGGCCAATTCTGGCCCGTTTCGTGGACAATCACTCACTGTTTTGGGGGCCCTGAATGATTTCCACGATAAACGAACCCCCGGGTGCGCTTACGTCTCCGTTATGAACAAACACAATTTTGGCCAATTCTAACGTGTTTTGTGGACTTTTAGTAACCGTTTTCTGGGCCTGAAGTGATTTCCATAGTTGTTGAACCCAAGGCGCACTTACGTGTTAGTCATCAACACACAGTTTTGGCTGATTCTGGCCTGTTTCATGGACTATTACTCACTGTTTTGGGGCCCCGGAGTGATTTCCACGGTTAACAAACCGCACGGTGCATTTACGTGTCGGTCATCAACACTCGCAGTTTTGGCCGATTCAGGCCCATTTCTTGGACTATTACTCCGTTTTTTGGTCCAAGCGTGATTTCCATGATTTATGAACCCCGTGGTGCGTTTACGTGTCGGTCAATGACACTCACAATTTTGGCCAATTTCTGGTCCGTTTCATGTACTATTACTCACCGTTTTGGCGTCCCAGAGCGATTTCCATGATTTACAATCCCCGGGGTGCGTTTGCGTCTCTGTCGTCAACACTCACAATTTTGGCCAATTCTGACGCGATTCGTGGACTATTACTCATCATTTAGGGGTCCCGAAGCGATTCCATAGTGGTTGAACCCTAAGGTCCATTTACGTGTCGGTCATCAACACTCACTGTTTTGGCCGAATCTGGCCCGTTTCATGGACTATTACTCACCGTTTTGGGGCCCCAAAGTGATTTCCACGGTTGTTTGACCCCATGGTGCGCTTACGTGTCGATCATCAACAAGCGCATTTTGGGACGATTTTGGCCCATTTCTTGCATTATTACTTAGTTTTGGGGTCCCGGCGTGATTTCCACGATTGACAAACTCCAGGGTGCGTTTACATGTCGGTCATAAACACTCACAATTTTGGCCAATTCTGACGCGATTCGTGGGCTATTATTCACCATTTAGGGGTCCCAAAGCGATTTCCATAGTTGTTGAACCCCAAGGTGCGTTTAGGTGTCGGTCATCAACACTCATTGTTTTGGGGCCCCGGTGTGATTTCCACGATTAACAATCCCCGGGGTGCGTTTACCTGTCTGTCATCAATACTAGTAGTTTTGGCCAATTCTGGCCTGTTTCGTGGACAATCACTCACTGTTTTGGGGGCCGTGAATGATTTCCACGATAAACGAACCCCCGGGTGCGCTTACGTCTCCGTTATGAACAAACACAATTTTGGCCAATTCTAACGCGTTTTGTGGACTTTTAGTAACCGTTTTCTGGGCCTGAAGTGATTTCCATAGTTGTTGAACCCCAAGGCGCACTTACGTGTTAGTCATCAACACACAGTTTTGGCTGATTCTGGCCTGTTTCATGGACTATTACTCACTGTTTTGGGGCCCCGGAGTGATTTCCACGGTTAACAAACCGCACGGTGCATTTACGTGTCGGTCATCAACACTCGCAGTTTTGGCCGATTCTGGCCCATTTCTTGGACTATTACTCTGTTTTTTGGTCCAAGCGTGATTTCCATGATTTATGAACCCCGTGGTGCGTTTACGTGTCGGTCAATGACACTCACAATTTTGGCCAATTTCTGGCCCGTTTCGTGTACTATTACTCACCGTTTTGGCTTCCCAGAGCGATTTCCA
The DNA here is from genome assembly GCA_963921465.1 of Triticum timopheevii. Classification (NCBI taxonomy): domain Eukaryota; kingdom Viridiplantae; phylum Streptophyta; class Magnoliopsida; order Poales; family Poaceae; genus Triticum; species Triticum timopheevii. The sequence continues at coordinate 2,238,251 of OY997270.1, forward strand.
TGATTTACAATCCCCGGGGTGCGTTTGCATCTCTGTCGTCAACACTCACAGTTTTGGCCAATTCTGACGCGATTCGTGGACTATTACTCATCATTTAGGGGTCCCGAAGCGATTCCATAGTGGTTGAACCCTAAGGTCCATTTACGTGTCGGTCATCAACACTCGCAGTTTTGGCCGATTCTGGCCCATTTCTTGGACTATTACTCCGATTTTTGGTCCAAGCGTGATTTCCATGATTTATGAACCCCGTGGTGCGTTTACGTGTCGGTCAATGACACTCACAATTTTGGCCAATTTCTGGTCCGTTTCATGTACTATTACTCACCGTTTTGGTGTCCTAGAGCGATTTCCATGATTTACAATCCCCGGGGTGCGTTTGCGTCTCTGTCGTCAACACTCACAGTTTTGGCCAATTCTGACGCGATTCGTGGACTATTACTCATCATTTCGGGGTCCCGAAGCGATTCCATAGTGGTTGAACCCTAAGGTCCATTTACGTGTCGGTCATCAACACTCACTGTTTTGGCCGAATCTGGCCCGTTTCATGGACTATTACTCACCGTTTTGGGGCCCCAAAGTGATTTCCACGGTTGTTTGACCCCATGGTGCGCTTACGTGACGATCATCAACAAGTGCATTTTGGGACGATTTTGGCCCATTTCTTGCATTATTACTTAGTTTTGGGGTCCCGGCGTGATTTCCACGATTGACAAACTCCAGGGTGCGTTTACGTGTCGGTCATAAACACTCAAAATTTTGGCCAATTCTCGTCCGTTTCATGCAATATTACTCACCGTTTGGGCGTCCCAAAGAGATTTCCACGATTGACAATCCCCGGAGTGCGTTTGCATGTCTGTCGTCAACACTCACAGTTTTGGCCAATTCTGACGCGATTCGTGGGCTATTATTCACCATTTAGGGGTCCCAAAGCGATTTCCGTAGTTGTTGAACCCCAAGGTGCGTTTAGGTGTCGGTCATCAACACTCACTGTTTTGGGGCCCCGGTGTGATTTCCACGATTAACAATCCCCGGGGTGCGTTTACATGTCTGTCATCAATACTAGTAGTTTTGGCCAATTCTGGCCCGTTTCGTGGACAATCACTCACTGTTTTGGGGGCCCTGAATGATTTCCACGATAAACGAACCCCCGGGTGCGCTTACGTCTCCGTTATGAACAAACACAATTTTGGCCAATTCTAACGTGTTTTGTGGACTTTTAGTAACCGTTTTCTGGGCCTGAAGTGATTTCCATAGTTGTTGAACCCAAGGCGCACTTACGTGTTAGTCATCAACACACAGTTTTGCCTGATTCTGGCCTGTTTCATGGACTATTACTCACTGTTTTGGGGCCCCGGAGTGATTTCCACGGTTAACAAACCGCACGGTGCATTTACGTGTCGGTCATCAACACTCGCAGTTTTGGCCGATTCTGGCCCATTTCTTGGACTATTACTCCGTTTTTTGGTCCAAGCGTGATTTCCATGATTTATGAACCCCGTGGTGCGTTTACGTGTCGGTCAATGACACTCACAATTTTGGCCAATTTCTGGTCCGTTTCATGTACTATTACTCACCGTTTTGGCATCCCAGAGCGATTTCCATGATTTACAATCCCCGGGGTGCGTTTGCGTCTCTGTCGTCAACACTCACAGTTTTGGCCAATTCTGACGCGATTCGTGGACTATTACTCATCATTTAGGGGTCCCGAAGCGATTCCATAGTGGTTGAACCCTAAGGTCCATTTACGTGTCGGTCATCAACACTCACTGTTTTGGCCGAATCTGGCCCGTTTCATGGACTATTACTCACCGTTTTGGGGCCCCAAAGTGATTTCCACGGTTGTTTGACCCCATGGTGCGCTTACGTGTCGATCATCAACAAGCGCATTTTGGGACGATTTTGGCCCATTTCTTGCATTATTACTTAGTTTTGGGGTCCCGGCGTGATTTCCACGATTGACAAACTCCAGGGTGCGTTTACATGTCGGTCATAAACACTCACAATTTTGGCCAATTCTGACGCGATTCGTGGGCTATTATTCGCCATTTAGGGGTCCCAAAGCGATTTCCATAGTTGTTGAACCCCAAGGTGCGTTTAGGTGTCGGTCATCAACACTCATTGTTTTGGGGCCCCGGTGTGATTTCCACGATTAACAATCCCCGGGGTGCGTTTACCTGTCTGTCATCAATACTAGTAGTTTTGGCCAATTCTGGCCTGTTTCGTGGACAATCACTCACTGTTTTGGGGGCCGTGAATGATTTCCACGATAAACGAACCCCCGGGTGCGCTTACGTCTCCGTTATGAACAAACACAATTTTGGCCAATTCTAACGCGTTTTGTGGACTTTTAGTAACCGTTTTCTGGGCCTGAAGTGATTTCCATAGTTGTTGAACCCCAAGGCGCACTTACGTGTTAGTCATCAACACACAGTTTTGCCTGATTCTGGCCTGTTTCATGGACTATTACTCACTGTTTTGGGGCCCCGGAGTGATTTCCACGGTTAACAAACCGCACGGTGCATTTACGTGTCGGTCATCAACACTCGCAGTTTTGGCCGATTCTGGCCCATTTCTTGGACTATTACTCTGTTTTTTGGTCCAAGCGTGATTTCCATGATTTATGAACCCCGTGGTGCGTTTACGTGTCGGTCAATGACACTCACAATTTTGGCCAATTTCTGGCCCGTTTCGTGTACTATTACTCACCGTTTTGGCTTCCCAGAGCGATTTCCATGATTTACAATCCCCGGGGTGCGTTTGCATCTCTGTCGTCAACACTCACAGTTTTGGCCAATTCTGACGCGATTCGTGGACTATTACTCATCATTTAGGGGTCCCGAAGCGATTCCATAGTGGTTGAACCCTAAGGTCCATTTACGTGTCGGTCATCAACACTCGCAGTTTTGGCCGATTCTGGCCCATTTCTTGGACTATTACTCCGATTTTTGGTCCAAGCGTGATTTCAATGATTTATGAACCCCGTGGTGCGTTTACGTGTCGGTCAATGACACTCACAATTTTGGCCAATTTCTGGTCCGTTTCATGTACTATTACTCACCGTTTTGGTGTCCTAGAGCGATTTCCATGATTTACAATCCCCGGGGTGCGTTTGCGTCTCTGTCGTCAACACTCACAGTTTTGGCCAATTCTGACGCGATTCGTGGACTATTACTCATCATTTCGGGGTCCCGAAGCGATTCCATAGTGGTTGAACCCTAAGGTCCATTTACGTGTCGGTCATCAACACTCACTGTTTTGGCCGAATCTGGCCCGTTTCATGGACTATTACTCACCGTTTTGGGGCCCCAAAGTGATTTCCACGGTTGTTTGACCCCATGGTGCGCTTACGTGACGATCATCAACAAGTGCATTTTGGGACGATTTTGGCCCATTTCTTGCATTATTACTTAGTTTTGGGGTCCCGGCGTGATTTCCACGATTGACAAACTCCAGGGTGCGTTTACGTGTCGGTCATAAACACTCAAAATTTTGGCCAATTCTCGTCCGTTTCATGCAATATTACTCACCGTTTGGGCGTCCCAAAGAGATTTCCACGATTGACAATCCCCGGAGTGCGTTTGCATGTCTGTCGTCAACACTCACAGTTTTGGCCAATTCTGACGCGATTCGTGGGCTATTATTCACCATTTAGGGGTCCCAAAGCGATTTCCGTAGTTGTTGAACCCCAAGGTGCGTTTAGGTGTCGGTCATCAACACTCACTGTTTTGGGGCCCCGGTGTGATTTCCACGATTAACAATCCCCGGGGTGCGTTTACATGTCTGTCATCAATACTAGTAGTTTTGGCCAATTCTGGCCCGTTTCGTGGACAATCACTCACTGTTTTGGGGGCCCTGAATGATTTCCACGATAAACGAACCCCCGGGTGCGCTTACGTCTCCGTTATGAACAAACACAATTTTGGCCAATTCTAACGTGTTTTGTGGACTTTTAGTAACCGTTTTCTGGGCCTGAAGTGATTTCCATAGTTGTTGAACCCAAGGCGCACTTACGTGTTAGTCATCAACACACAGTTTTGCCTGATTCTGGCCTGTTTCATGGACTATTACTCACTGTTTTGGGGCCCCGGAGTGATTTCCACGGTTAACAAACCGCACGGTGCATTTACGTGTCGGTCATCAACACTCGCAGTTTTGGCCGATTCTGGCCCATTTCTTGGACTATTACTCCGTTTTTTGGTCCAAGCGTGATTTCCATGATTTATGAACCCCGTGGTGCGTTTACGTGTCGGTCAATGACACTCACAATTTTGGCCAATTTCTGGTCCGTTTCATGTACTATTACTCACCGTTTTGGCGTCCCAGAGCGATTTCCATGATTTACAATCCCCGGGGTGCGTTTGCGTCTCTGTCGTCAACACTCACAGTTTTGGCCAATTCTGACGCGATTCGTGGACTATTACTCATCATTTAGGGGTCCCGAAGCGATTCCATAGTGGTTGAACCCTAAGGTCCATTTACGTGTCGGTCATCAACACTCACTGTTTTGGCCGAATCTGGCCCGTTTCATGGACTATTACTCACCGTTTTGGGGCCCCAAAGTGATTTCCACGGTTGTTTGACCCCATGGTGCGCTTACGTGTCGATCATCAACAAGCGCATTTTGGGACGATTTTGGCCCATTTCTTGCATTATTACTTAGTTTTGGGGTCCCGGCGTGATTTCCACGATTGACAAACTCCAGGGTGCGTTTACATGTCGGTCATAAACACTCACAATTTTGGCCAATTCTGACGCGATTCGTGGGCTATTATTCGCCATTTAGGGGTCCCAAAGCGATTTCCATAGTTGTTGAACCCCAAGGTGCGTTTAGGTGTCGGTCATCAACACTCATTGTTTTGGGGCCCCGGTGTGATTTCCACGATTAACAATCCCCGGGGTGCGTTTACCTGTCTGTCATCAATACTAGTAGTTTTGGCCAATTCTGGCCTGTTTCGTGGACAATCACTCACTGTTTTGGGGGCCGTGAATGATTTCCACGATAAACGAACCCCCGGGTGCGCTTACGTCTCCGTTATGAACAAACACAATTTTGGCCAATTCTAACGCGTTTTGTGGACTTTTAGTAACCGTTTTCTGGGCCTGAAGTGATTTCCATAGTTGTTGAACCCCAAGGCGCACTTACGTGTTAGTCATCAACACACAGTTTTGCCTGATTCTGGCCTGTTTCATGGACTATTACTCACTGTTTTGGGGCCCCGGAGTGATTTCCACGGTTAACAAACCGCACGGTGCATTTACGTGTCGGTCATCAACACTCGCAGTTTTGGCCGATTCTGGCCCATTTCTTGGACTATTACTCTGTTTTTTGGTCCAAGCGTGATTTCCATGATTTATGAACCCCGTGGTGCGTTTACGTGTCGGTCAATGACACTCACAATTTTGGCCAATTTCTGGCCCGTTTCGTGTACTATTACTCACCGTTTTGGCTTCCCAGAGCGATTTCCATGATTTACAATCCCCGGGGTGCGTTTGCATCTCTGTCGTCAACACTCACAGTTTTGGCCAATTCTGACGCGATTCGTGGACTATTACTCATCATTTAGGGGTCCCGAAGCGATTCCATAGTGGTTGAACCCTAAGGTCCATTTACGTGTCGGTCATCAACACTCGCAGTTTTGGCCGATTCTGGCCCATTTCTTGGACTATTACTCCGATTTTTGGTCCAAGCGTGATTTCAATGATTTATGAACCCCGTGGTGCGTTTACGTGTCGGTCAATGACACTCACAATTTTGGCCAATTTCTGGTCCGTTTCATGTACTATTACTCACCGTTTTGGTGTCCTAGAGCGATTTCCATGATTTACAATCCCCGGGGTGCGTTTGCGTCTCTGTCGTCAACACTCACAGTTTTGGCCAATTCTGACGCGATTCGTGGACTATTACTCATCATTTCGGGGTCCCGAAGCGATTCCATAGTGGTTGAACCCTAAGGTCCATTTACGTGTCGGTCATCAACACTCACTGTTTTGGCCGAATCTGGCCCGTTTCATGGACTATTACTCACCGTTTTGGGGCCCCAAAGTGATTTCCACGGTTGTTTGACCCCATGGTGCGCTTACGTGACGATCATCAACAAGTGCATTTTGGGACGATTTTGGCCCATTTCTTGCATTATTACTTAGTTTTGGGGTCCCGGCGTGATTTCCACGATTGACAAACTCCAGGGTGCGTTTACGTGTCGGTCATAAACACTCAAAATTTTGGCCAATTCTCGTCCGTTTCATGCAATATTACTCACCGTTTGGGCGTCCCAAAGAGATTTCCACGATTGACAATCCCCGGAGTGCGTTTGCATGTCTGTCGTCAACACTCACAGTTTTGGCCAATTCTGACGCGATTCGTGGGCTATTATTCACCATTTAGGGGTCCCAAAGCGATTTCCGTAGTTGTTGAACCCCAAGGTGCGTTTAGGTGTCGGTCATCAACACTCACTGTTTTGGGGCCCCGGTGTGATTTCCACGATTAACAATCCCCGGGGTGCGTTTACATGTCTGTCATCAATACTAGTAGTTTTGGCCAATTCTGGCCCGTTTCGTGGACAATCACTCACTGTTTTGGGGGCCCTGAATGATTTCCACGATAAACGAACCCCCGGGTGCGCTTACGTCTCCGTTATGAACAAACACAATTTTGGCCAATTCTAACGTGTTTTGTGGACTTTTAGTAACCGTTTTCTGGGCCTGAAGTGATTTCCATAGTTGTTGAACCCAAGGCGCACTTACGTGTTAGTCATCAACACACAGTTTTGCCTGATTCTGGCCTGTTTCATGGACTATTACTCACTGTTTTGGGGCCCCGGAGTGATTTCCACGGTTAACAAACCGCACGGTGCATTTACGTGTCGGTCATCAACACTCGCAGTTTTGGCCGATTCTGGCCCATTTCTTGGACTATTACTCCGTTTTTTGGTCCAAGCGTGATTTCCATGATTTATGAACCCCGTGGTGCGTTTACGTGTCGGTCAATGACACTCACAATTTTGGCCAATTTCTGGTCCGTTTCATGTACTATTACTCACCGTTTTGGCGTCCCAGAGCGATTTCCATGATTTACAATCCCCGGGGTGCGTTTGCGTCTCTGTCGTCAACACTCACAGTTTTGGCCAATTCTGACGCGATTCGTGGACTATTACTCATCATTTAGGGGTCCCGAAGCGATTCCATAGTGGTTGAACCCTAAGGTCCATTTACGTGTCGGTCATCAACACTCACTGTTTTGGCCGAATCTGGCCCGTTTCATGGACTATTACTCACCGTTTTGGGGCCCCAAAGTGATTTCCACGGTTGTTTGACCCCATGGTGCGCTTACGTGTCGATCATCAACAAGCGCATTTTGGGACGATTTTGGCCCATTTCTTGCATTATTACTTAGTTTTGGGGTCCCGGCGTGATTTCCACGATTGACAAACTCCAGGGTGCGTTTACATGTCGGTCATAAACACTCACAATTTTGGCCAATTCTGACGCGATTCGTGGGCTATTATTCACCATTTAGGGGTCCCAAAGCGATTTCCATAGTTGTTGAACCCCAAGGTGCGTTTAGGTGTCGGTCATCAACACTCACTGTTTTGGGGCCCCGGTGTGATTTCCACGATTAACAATCCCCGGGGTGCGTTTACATGTCTGTCATCAATACTAGTAGTTTTGGCCAATTCTGGCCTGTTTCGTGGACAATCACTCACTGTTTTGGGGGCCGTGAATGATTTCCACGATAAACGAACCCCCAGGTGCGCTTACGTCTCCGTTATGAACAAACACAATTTTGGCCAATTCTAACGCGTTTTGTGGACTTTTAGTAACCGTTTTCTGGGCCTGAAGTGATTTCCATAGTTGTTGAACCCCAAGGCGCACTTACGTGTTAGTCATCAACACACAGTTTTGGCTGATTCTGGCCTGTTTCATGGACTATTACTCACTGTTTTGGGGCCCCGGAGTGATTTCCACGGTTAACAAACCGCACGGTGCATTTACGTGTCGGTCATCAACACTCGCAGTTTTGGCCGATTCTGGCCCATTTCTTGGACTATTACTCTGTTTTTTGGTCCAAGCGTGATTTCCATGATTTATGAACCCCGTGGTGCGTTTACGTGTCGGTCAATGACACTCACAATTTTGGCCAATTTCTGGTCCGTTTCGTGTACTATTACTCACCGTTTTGGCTTCCCAGAGCGATTTCCACGATTTACAATCCCCGGGGTGCGTTTGCATCTCTGTCGTCAACACTCACAGTTTTGGCCAATTTTGACGCGATTCGTGGACTATTACTCATCATTTAGGGGTCCCGAAGCGATTCCATAGTGGTTGAACCCTAAGGTCCATTTACGTGTCGGTCATCAACACTCACTGTTTTGGCCGAATCTGGCCCGTTTCATGGACTATTACTCCGATTTTTGGTCCAAGCGTGATTTCCATGATTTATGAACCCCGTGGTGCGTTTACGTGTCGGTCAATGACACTCACAATTTTGGCCAATTTCTGGTCCGTTTCATGTACTATTACTCACCGTTTTGGCGTCCCAGAGCGATTTCCATGATTTACAATCCCCGGGGTGCGTTTGCGTCTCTGTCGTCAACACTCACAGTTTTGGCCAATTCTGACGCGATTCGTGGACTATTACTCATCATTTAGGGGTCCCGAAGCGATTCCATAGTGGTTGAACCCTAAGGTCCATTTACGTGTCGGTCATCAACACTCACTGTTTTGGCCGAATCTGGCCCGTTTCATGGACTATTACTCACCGTTTTGGGGCCCCAAAGTGATTTCCACGGTTGTTTGACACCATGGTGCGCTTACGTGTCGATCATCAACAAGCGCATTTTGGGACGATTTTGGCCCATTTCTTGCATTATTACTTAGTTTTGGGGTCCCGGCGTGATTTCCACGATTGACAAACTCCAGGGTGCGTTTACGTGTCGGTCATAAACACTCAAAATTTTGGCCAATTCTCGTCCGTTTCATGCAATATTACTCACCGTTTGGGCGTCCCAAAGAGATTTCCACGATTGACAATCCCCGGAGTGCGTTTGCATGTCTGTCGTCAACACTCACAGTTTTGGCCAATTCTGACGCGATTCGTGGGCTATTATTCACCATTTAGGGGTCCCAAAGCGATTTCCGTAGTTGTTGAACCCCAAGGTGCGTTTAGGTGTCGGTCATCAACACTCACTGTTTTGGGGCCCCGGTGTGATTTCCACGATTAACAATCCCCGGGGTGCGTTTACATGTCTGTCATCAATACTAGTAGTTTTGGCCAATTCTGGCCCGTTTCGTGGACAATCACTCACTGTTTTGGGGGCCCTGAATGATTTCCACGATAAACGAACCCCCGGGTGCGCTTACGTCTCCGTTATGAACAAACACAATTTTGGCCAATTCTAACGTGTTTTGTGGACTTTTAGTAACCGTTTTCTGGGCCTGAAGTGATTTCCATAGTTGTTGAACCCAAGGCGCACTTACGTGTTAGTCATCAACACACAGTTTTGGCTGATTCTGGCCTGTTTCATGGACTATTACTCACTGTTTTGGGGCCCCGGAGTGATTTCCACGGTTAACAAACCGCACGGTGCATTTACGTGTCGGTCATCAACACTCGCAGTTTTGGCCGATTCTGGCCCATTTCTTGGACTATTACTCCGTTTTTTGGTCCAAGCGTGATTTCCATGATTTATGAACCCCGTGGTGCGTTTACGTGTCGGTCAATGACACTCACAATTTTGGCCAATTTCTGGTCCGTTTCATGTACTATTACTCACCGTTTTGGCGTACCAGAGCGATTTCCATGATTTACAATCCCCGGGGTGCGTTTGCGTCTCTGTCGTCAACACTCACAGTTTTGGCCAATTCTGACGCGATTCGTGGACTATTACTCATCATTTAGGGGTCCCGAAGCGATTCCATAGTGGTTGAACCCTAAGGTCCATTTACGTGTCGGTCATCAACACTCACTGTTTTGGCCGAATCTGGCCCGTTTCATGGACTATTACTCACCGTTTTGGGGCCCCAAAGTGATTTCCACGGTTGTTTGACCCCATGGTGCGCTTACGTGTCGATCATCAACAAGCGCATTTTGGGACGATTTTGGCCCATTTCTTGCATTATTACTTAGTTTTGGGGTCCCGGCGTGATTTCCACGATTGACAAACTCCAGGGTGCATTTACATGTCGGTCATAAACACTCACAATTTTGGCCAATTCTGACGCGATTCGTGGGCTATTATTCACCATTTAGAGGTCCCAAAGCGATTTCCATAGTTGTTGAACCCCAAGGTGCGTTTAGGTGTCGGTCATCAACACTCACTGTTTTGGGGCCCCGGTGTGATTTCCACGATTAACAATCCCCGGGGTGCGTTTACATGTCTGTCATCAATACTAGTAGTTTTGGCCAATTCTGGCCCGTTTCGTGGACAATCACTCACTGTTTTGGGGGCCCTGAATGATTTCCACGATAAACGAACCCCCGGGTGCGCTTACGTCTCCGTTATGAACAAACACAATTTTGGCCAATTCTAACGTGTTTTGTGGACTTTTAGTAACCGTTTTCTGGGCCTGAAGTGATTTCCATAGTTGTTGAACCCAAGGCGCACTTACGTGTTAGTCATCAACACACAGTTTTGGCTGATTCTGGCCTGTTTCATGGACTATTACTCACTGTTTTGGGGCCCCGGAGTGATTTCCACGGTTAACAAACCGCACGGTGCATTTACGTGTCGGTCATCAACACTCGCAGTTTTGGCCGATTCTGGCCCATTTCTTGGACTATTACTCCGTTTTTTGGTCCAAGCGTGATTTCCATGATTTATGAACCCCGTGGTGCGTTTACGTGTCGGTCAATGACACTCACAATTTTGGCCAATTTCTGGTCCGTTTCATGTACTATTACTCACCGTTTTGGCGTACCAGAGCGATTTCCATGATTTACAATCCCCGGGGTGCGTTTGCGTCTCTGTCGTCAACACTCACAGTTTTGGCCAATTCTGACGCGATTCGTGGACTATTACTCATCATTTAGGGGTCCCGAAGCGATTCCATAGTGGTTGAACCCTAAGGTCCATTTACGTGTCGGTCATCAACACTCACTGTTTTGGCCGAATCTGGCCCGTTTCATGGACTATTACTCACCGTTTTGGGGCCCCAAAGTGATTTCCACGGTTGTTTGACCCCATGGTGCGCTTACGTCTCGATCATCAACAAGCGCATTTTGGGACGATTTTGGCCCATTTCTTGCATTATTACTTAGTTTTGGGGTCCCGGCGTGATTTCCACGATTGACAAACTCCAGGGTGCATTTACATGTCGGTCATAAACACTCACAATTTTGGCCAATTCTGACGCGATTCGTGGGCTATTATTCACCATTTAGAGGTCCCAAAGCGATTTCCATAGTTGTTGAACCCCAAGGTGCGTTTAGGTGTCGGTCATCAACACTCACTGTTTTGGGGCCCCGGTGTGATTTCCACGATTAACAATCCCCGGGGTGCGTTTACATGTCTGTCATCAATACTAGTAGTTTTGGCCAATTCTGGCCTGTTTCGTGGACAATCACTCACTGTTTTGGGGGCCGTGAATGATTTCCACGATAAACGAACCCCCGGGTGCGCTTACGTCTCCGTTATGAACAAACACAATTTTGGCCAATTCTAACGCGTTTTGTGGACTTTTAGTAACCGTTTTCTGGGCCTGAAGTGATTTCCATAGTTGTTGAACCCCAAGGCGCACTTACGTGTTAGTCATCAACACACAGTTTTGGCTGATTCTGGCCTGTTTCATGGACTATTACTCACTGTTTTGGGGCCCCGGAGTGATTTCCACGGTTAACAAACCGCACGGTGCATTTACGTGTCGGTCATCAACACTCGCAGTTTTGGCCGATTCTGGCCCATTTCTTGGACTATTACTCTGTTTTTTGGTCCAAGCGTGATTTCCATGATTTATGAACCCCGTGGTGCGTTTACGTGTCGGTCAATGACACTCACAATTTTGGCCAATTTCTGGTCCGTTTCGTGTACTATTACTCACCGTTTTGGCTTCCCAGAGCGATTTCCACGATTTACAATCCCCGGGGTGCGTTTGCATCTCTGTCGTCAACACTCACAGTTTTGGCCAATTTTGACGCGATTCGTGGACTATTACTCATCATTTAGGGGTCCCGAAGCGATTCCATAGTGGTTGAACCCTAAGGTCCATTTACGTGTCGGTCATCAACACTCACTGTTTTGGCCGAATCTGGCCCGTTTCATGGACTATTACTCCGATTTTTGGTCCAAGCGTGATTTCCATGATTTATGAACCCCGTGGTGCGTTTACGTGTCGGTCAATGACACTCACAATTTTGGCCAATTTCTGGTCCGTTTCATGTACTATTACTCACCGTTTTGGCGTCCCAGAGCGATTTCCATGATTTACAATCCCCGGGGTGCGTTTGCGTCTCTGTCGTCAACACTCACAGTTTTGGCCAATTCTGACGCGATTCGTGGACTATTACTCATCATTTAGGGGTCCCGAAGCGATTCCATAGTGGTTGAACCCTAAGGTCCATTTACGTGTCGGTCATCAACACTCACTGTTTTGGCCGAATCTGGCCCGTTTCATGGACTATTACTCACCGTTTTGGGGCCCCAAAGTGATTTCCACGGTTGTTTGACCCCATGGTGCGCTTACGTGTCGATCATCAACAAGCGCATTTTGGGACGATTTTGGCCCATTTCTTGCATTATTACTTAGTTTTGGGGTCCCGGCGTGATTTCCACGATTGACAAACTCCAGGGTGCGTTTACGTGTCGGTCATAAACACTCAAAATTTTGGCCAATTCTCGTCCGTTTCATGCAATATTACTCACCGTTTGGGCGTCCCAAAGAGATTTCCACGATTGACAATCCCCGGAGTGCGTTTGCATGTCTGTCGTCAACACTCACAGTTTTGGCCAATTCTGACGCGATTCGTGGGCTATTATTCACCATTTAGGGGTCCCAAAGCGATTTCCGTAGTTGTTGAACCCCAAGGTGCGTTTAGGTGTCGGTCATCAACACTCACTGTTTTGGGGCCCCGGTGTGATTTCCACGATTAACAATCCCCGGGGTGCGTTTACATGTCTGTCATCAATACTAGTAGTTTTGGCCAATTCTGGCCCGTTTCGTGGACAATCACTCACTGTTTTCGGGGCCCTGAATGATTTCCACGATAAACGAACCCCCGGGTGCGCTTACGTCTCCGTTATGAACAAACACAATTTTGGCCAATTCTAACGTGTTTTGTGGACTTTTAGTAACCGTTTTCTGGGCCTGAAGTGATTTCCATAGTTGTTGAACCCAAGGCGCACTTACGTGTTAGTCATCAACACACAGTTTTGGCTGATTCTGGCCTGTTTCATGGACTATTACTCACTGTTTTGGGGCCCCGGAGTGATTTCCACGGTTAACAAACCGCACGGTGCATTTACGTGTCGGTCATCAACACTCGCAGTTTTGGCCGATTCTGGCCCATTTCTTGGACTATTACTCCGTTTTTTGGTCCAAGCGTGATTTCCATGATTTATGAACCCCGTGGTGCGTTTACGTGTCGGTCAATGACACTCACAATTTTGGCCAATTTCTGGTCCGTTTCATGTACTATTACTCACCGTTTTGGCGTACCAGAGCGATTTCCATGATTTACAATCCCCGGGGTGCGTTTGCGTCTCTGTCGTCAACACTCACAGTTTTGGCCAATTCTGACGCGATTCGTGGACTATTACTCATCATTTAGGGGTCCCGAAGCGATTCCATAGTGGTTGAACCCTAAGGTCCATTTACGTGTCGGTCATCAACACTCACTGTTTTGGCCGAATCTGGCCCGTTTCATGGACTATTACTCACCGTTTTGGGGCCCCAAAGTGATTTCCACGGTTGTTTGACCCCATGGTGCGCTTACGTGTCGATCATCAACAAGCGCATTTTGGGACGATTTTGGCCCATTTCTTGCATTATTACTTAGTTTTGGGGTCCCGGCGTGATTTCCACGATTGACAAACTCCAGGGTGCATTTACATGTCGGTCATAAACACTCACAATTTTGGCCAATTCTGACGCGATTCGTGGGCTATTATTCACCATTTAGAGGTCCCAAAGCGATTTCCATAGTTGTTGAACCCCAAGGTGCGTTTAGGTGTCGGTCATCAACACTCACTGTTTTGGGGCCCCGGTGTGATTTCCACGATTAACAATCCCCGGGGTGCGTTTACATGTCTGTCATCAATACTAGTAGTTTTGGCCAATTCTGGCCTGTTTCGTGGACAATCACTCACTGTTTTGGGGGCCGTGAATGATTTCCACGATAAACGAACCCCCGGGTGCGCTTACGTCTCCGTTATGAACAAACACAATTTTGGCCAATTCTAACGCGTTTTGTGGACTTTTAGTAACCGTTTTCTGGGCCTGAAGTGATTTCCATAGTTGTTGAACCCCAAGGCGCACTTACGTGTTAGTCATCAACACACAGTTTTGGCTGATTCTGGCCTGTTTCATGGACTATTACTCACTGTTTTGGGGCCCCGGAGTGATTTCCACGGTTAACAAACCGCACGGTGCATTTACGTGTCGGTCATCAACACTCGCAGTTTTGGCCGATTCTGGCCCATTTCTTGGACTATTACTCTGTTTTTTGGTCCAAGCGTGATTTCCATGATTTATGAACCCCGTGGTGCGTTTACGTGTCGGTCAATGACACTCACAATTTTGGCCAATTTCTGGTCCGTTTCGTGTACTATTACTCACCGTTTTGGCTTCCCAGAGCGATTTCCATGATTTACAATCCCCGGGGTGCGTTTGCATCTCTGTCGTCAACACTCACAGTTTTGGCCAATTTTGACGCGATTCGTGGACTATTACTCATCATTTAGGGGTCCCGAAGCGATTCCATAGTGGTTGAACCCTAAGGTCCATTTACGTGTCGGTCATCAACACTCGCAGTTTTGGCCGATTCTGGCCCATTTCTTGGACTATTACTCCGATTTTTGGTCCAAGCGTGATTTCCATGATTTATGAACCCCGTGGTGCGTTTACGTGTCGGTCAATGACACTCACAATTTTGGCCAATTTCTGGTCCGTTTCATGTACTATTACTCACCGTTTTGGCGTCCCAGAGCGATTTCCATGATTTACAATCCCCGGGGTGCGTTTGCGTCTCTGTCGTCAACACTCACAGTTTTGGCCAATTCTGACGCGATTCGTGGACTATTACTCATCATTTAGGGGTCCCGAAGCGATTCCATAGTGGTTGAACCCTAAGGTCCATTTACGTGTCGGTCATCAACACTCACTGTTTTGGCCGAATCTGGCCCGTTTCATGGACTATTACTCACCATTTTGGGGCCCCAAAGTGATTTCCACGGTTGTTTGACCCCATGGTGCGCTTACGTGTCGATCATCAACAAGCGCATTTTGGGACGATTTTGGCCCATTTCTTGCATTATTACTTAGTTTTGGGGTCCCGGCGTGATTTCCACGATTGACAAACTCCAGGGTGCGTTTACGTGTCGGTCATAAACACTCAAAATTTTGGCCAATTCTCGTCCGTTTCATGCAATATTACTCACCGTTTGGGCGTCCCAAAGAGATTTCCACGATTGACAATCCCCGGAGTGCGTTTGCATGTCTGTCGTCAACACTCACAGTTTTGGCCAATTCTGACGCGATTCGTGGGCTATTATTCACCATTTAGGGGTCCCAAAGCGATTTCCGTAGTTGTTGAACCCCAAGGTGCGTTTAGGTGTCGGTCATCAACACTCACTGTTTTGGGGCCCGGGTGTGATTTCCACGATTAACAATCCCCGGGGTGCGTTTACATGTCTGTCATCAATACTAGTAGTTTTGGCCAATTCTGGCCCGTTTCGTGGACAATCACTCACTGTTTTGGGGGCCCTGAATGATTTCCACGATAAACGAACCCCCGGGTGCGCTTACGTCTCCGTTATGAACAAACACAATTTTGGCCAATTCTAACGTGTTTTGTGGACTTTTAGTAACCGTTTTCTGGGCCTGAAGTGATTTCCATAGTTGTTGAACCCAAGGCGCACTTATGTGTTAGTCATCAACACACAGTTTTGGCTGATTCTGGCCTGTTTCATGGACTATTACTCACTGTTTTGGGGCCCCGGAGTGATTTCCACGGTTAACAAACCGCACGGTGCATTTACGTGTCGGTCATCAACACTCGCAGTTTTGGCCGATTCTGGCCCATTTCTTGGACTATTACTCCGATTTTTGGTCCAAGCGTGATTTCCATGATTTATGAACCCCGTGGTGCGTTTACGTGTCGGTCAATGACACTCACAATTTTGGCCAATTTCTGGTCCGTTTCATGTACTATTACTCACCGTTTTGGCGTCCCAGAGCGATTTCCATGATTTACAATCCCCGGGGTGCGTTTGCGTCTCTGTCGTCAACACTCACAGTTTTGGCCAATTCTGACGCGATTCGTGGACTATTACTCATCATTTAGGGGTCCCGAAGCGATTCCATAGTGGTTGAACCCTAAGGTCCATTTACGTGTCGGTCATCAACACTCACTGTTTTGGCCGAATCTGGCCCGTTTCATGGACTATTACTCACCATTTTGGGGCCCCAAAGTGATTTCCACGGTTGTTTGACCCCATGGTGCGCTTACGTGTCGATCATCAACAAGCGCATTTTGGGACGATTTTGGCCCATTTCTTGCATTATTACTTAGTTTTGGGGTCCCGGCGTGATTTCCACGATTGACAAACTCCAGGGTGCGTTTACGTGTCGGTCATAAACACTCAAAATTTTAGCCAATTCTCGTCCGTTTCATGCAATATTACTCACCGTTTGGGCGTCCCAAAGAGATTTCCACGATTGACAATCCCCGGAGTGCGTTTGCATGTCTGTCGTCAACACTCACAGTTTTGGCCAATTCTGACGCGATTCGTGGGCTATTATTCACCATTTAGGGGTCCCAAAGCGATTTCCGTAGTTGTTGAACCCCAAGGTGCGTTTAGGTGTCGGTCATCAACACTCACTGTTTTGGGGCCCCGGTGTGATTTCCACGATTAACAATCCCCGGGGTGCGTTTACATGTCTGTCATCAATACTAGTAGTTTTGGCCAATTCTGGCCCGTTTCGTGGACAATCACTCACTATTTTGGGGGCCCTGAATGATTTCCACGATAAACGAACCCCCGGGTGCGCTTACGTCTCCGTTATGAACAAACACAATTTTGGCCAATTCTAACGTGTTTTGTGGACTTTTAGTAACCGTTTTCTGGGCCTGAAGTGATTTCCATAGTTGTTGAACCCAAGGCGCACTTACGTGTTAGTCATCAACACACAGTTTTGGCTGATTCTGGCCTGTTTCATGGACTATTACTCACTGTTTTGGGGCCCCGGAGTGATTTCCACGGTTAACAAACCGCACGGTGCATTTACGTGTCGGTCATCAACACTCGCAGTTTTGGCCGATTCTGGCCCATTTCTTGGACTATTACTCCGTTTTTTGGTCCAAGCGTGATTTCCATGATTTATGAACCCCGTGGTGCGTTTACGTGTCGGTCAATGACACTCACAATTTTGGCCAATTTCTGGTCCGTTTCATGTACTATTACTCACCGTTTTGGCGTACCAGAGCGATTTCCATGATTTACAATCCCCGGGGTGCGTTTGCGTCTCTGTCGTCAACACTCACAGTTTTGGCCAATTCTGACGCGATTCGTGGACTATTACTCATCATTTAGGGGTCCCGAAGCGATTCCATAGTGGTTGAACCCTAAGGTCCATTTACGTGTCGGTCATCAACACTCACTGTTTTGGCCGAATCTGGCCCGTTTCATGGACTATTACTCACCGTTTTGGGGCCCCAAAGTGATTTCCACGGTTGTTTGACCCCATGGTGCGCTTACGTGTCGATCATCAACAAGCGCATTTTGGGACGATTTTGGCCCATTTCTTGCATTATTACTTAGTTTTGGGGTCCCGGCGTGATTTCCACGATTGACAAACTCCAGGGTGCATTTACATGTCGGTCATAAACACTCACAATTTTGGCCAATTCTGACGCGATTCGTGGGCTATTATTCACCATTTAGAGGTCCCAAAGCGATTTCCATAGTTGTTGAACCCCAAGGTGCGTTTAGGTGTCGGTCATCAACACTCACTGTTTTGGGGCCCCGGTGTGATTTCCACGATTAACAATCCCCGGGGTGCGTTTACATGTCTGTCATCAATACTAGTAGTTTTGGCCAATTCTGGCCCGTTTCGTGGACAATCACTCACTGTTTTGGGGGCCCTGAATGATTTCCACGATAAACGAACCCCCGGGTGCGCTTACGTCTCCGTTATGAACAAACACAATTTTGGCCAATTCTAACGTGTTTTGTGGACTTTTAGTAACCGTTTTCTGGGCCTGAAGTGATTTCCATAGTTGTTGAACCCAAGGCGCACTTACGTGTTAGTCATCAACACACAGTTTTGGCTGATTCTGGCCTGTTTCATGGACTATTACTCACTGTTTTGGGGCCCCGGAGTGATTTCCACGGTTAACAAACCGCACGGTGCATTTACGTGTCGGTCATCAACACTCGCAGTTTTGGCCGATTCTGGCCCATTTCTTGGACTATTACTCCGTTTTTTGGTCCAAGCGTGATTTCCATGATTTATGAACCCCGTGGTGCGTTTACGTGTCGGTCAATGACACTCACAATTTTGGCCAATTTCTGGTCCGTTTCATGTACTATTACTCACCGTTTTGGCGTACCAGAGCGATTTCCATGATTTACAATCCCCGGGGTGCGTTTGCGTCTCTGTCGTCAACACTCACAGTTTTGGCCAATTCTGACGCGATTCGTGGACTATTACTCATCATTTAGGGGTCCCGAAGCGATTCCATAGTGGTTGAACCCTAAGGTCCATTTACGTGTCGGTCATCAACACTCACTGTTTTGGCCGAATCTGGCCCGTTTCATGGACTATTACTCACCGTTTTGGGGCCCCAAAGTGATTTCCACGGTTGTTTGACCCCATGGTGCGCTTACGTGTCGATCATCAACAAGCGCATTTTGGGACGATTTTGGCCCATTTCTTGCATTATTACTTAGTTTTGGGGTCCCGGCGTGATTTCCACGATTGACAAACTCCAGGGTGCATTTACATGTCGGTCATAAACACTCACAATTTTGGCCAATTCTGACGCGATTCGTGGGCTATTATTCACCATTTAGAGGTCCCAAAGCGATTTCCATAGTTGTTGAACCCCAAGGTGCGTTTAGGTGTCGGTCATCAACACTCACTGTTTTGGGGCCCCGGTGTGATTTCCACGATTAACAATCCCCGGGGTGCGTTTACATGTCTGTCATCAATACTAGTAGTTTTGGCCAATTCTGGCCTGTTTCGTGGACAATCACTCACTGTTTTGGGGGCCGTGAATGATTTCCACGATAAACGAACCCCCGGGTGCGCTTACGTCTCCGTTATGAACAAACACAATTTTGGCCAATTCTAACGCGTTTTGTGGACTTTTAGTAACCGTTTTCTGGGCCTGAAGTGATTTCCATAGTTGTTGAACCCCAAGGCGCACTTACGTGTTAGTCATCAACACACAGTTTTGGCTGATTCTGGCCTGTTTCATGGACTATTACTCACTGTTTTGGGGCCCCGGAGTGATTTCCACGGTTAACAAACCGCACGGTGCATTTACGTGTCGGTCATCAACACTCGCAGTTTTGGCCGATTCTGGCCCATTTCTTGGACTATTACTCTGTTTTTTGGTCCAAGCGTGATTTCCATGATTTATGAACCCCGTGGTGCGTTTACGTGTCGGTCAATGACACTCACAATTTTGGCCAATTTCTGGTCCGTTTCGTGTACTATTACTCACCGTTTTGGCTTCCCAGAGCGATTTCCACGATTTACAATCCCCGGGGTGCGTTTGCATCTCTGTCGTCAACACTCACAGTTTTGGCCAATTTTGACGCGATTCGTGGACTATTACTCATCATTTAGGGGTCCCGAAGCGATTCCATAGTGGTTGAACCCTAAGGTCCATTTACGTGTCGGTCATCAACACTCACTGTTTTGGCCGAATCTGGCCCGTTTCATGGACTATTACTCCGATTTTTGGTCCAAGCGTGATTTCCATGATTTATGAACCGCGTGGTGCGTTTACGTGTCGGTCAATGACACTCACAATTTTGGCCAATTTCTGGTCCGTTTCATGTACTATTACTCACCGTTTTGGCGTCCCAGAGCGATTTCCATGATTTACAATCCCCGGGGTGCGTTTGCGTCTCTGTCGTCAACACTCACAGTTTTGGCCAATTCTGACGCGATTCGTGGACTATTACTCATCATTTAGGGGTCCCGAAGCGATTCCATAGTGGTTGAACCCTAAGGTCCATTTACGTGTCGGTCATCAACACTCACTGTTTTGGCCGAATCTGGCCCGTTTCATGGACTATTACTCACCGTTTTGGGGCCCCAAAGTGATTTCCACGGTTGTTTGACCCCATGGTGCGCTTACGTGTCGATCATCAACAAGCGCATTTTGGGACGATTTTGGCCCATTTCTTGCATTATTACTTAGTTTTGGGGTCCCGGCGTGATTTCCACGATTGACAAACTCCAGGGTGCGTTTACGTGTCGGTCATAAACACTCAAAATTTTGGCCAATTCTCGTCCGTTTCATGCAATATTACTCACCGTTTGGGCGTCCCAAAGAGATTTCCACGATTGACAATCCCCGGAGTGCGTTTGCATGTCTGTCGTCAACACTCACAGTTTTGGCCAATTCTGACGCGATTCGTGGGCTATTATTCACCATTTAGGGGTCCCAAAGCGATTTCCGTAGTTGTTGAACCCCAAGGTGCGTTTAGGTGTCGGTCATCAACACTCACTGTTTTGGGGCCCCGGTGTGATTTCCACGATTAACAATCCCCGGGGTGCGTTTACATGTCTGTCATCAATACTAGTAGTTTTGGCCAATTCTGGCCCGTTTCGTGGACAATCACTCACTGTTTTCGGGGCCCTGAATGATTTCCACGATAAACGAACCCCCGGGTGCGCTTACGTCTCCGTTATGAACAAACACAATTTTGGCCAATTCTAACGTGTTTTGTGGACTTTTAGTAACCGTTTTCTGGGCCTGAAGTGATTTCCATAGTTGTTGAACCCAAGGCGCACTTACGTGTTAGTCATCAACACACAGTTTTGGCTGATTCTGGCCTGTTTCATGGACTATTACTCACTGTTTTGGGGCCCCGGAGTGATTTCCACGGTTAACAAACCGCACGGTGCATTTACGTGTCGGTCATCAACACTCGCAGTTTTGGCCGATTCTGGCCCATTTCTTGGACTATTACTCCGTTTTTTGGTCCAAGCGTGATTTCCATGATTTATGAACCCCGTGGTGCGTTTACGTGTCGGTCAATGACACTCACAATTTTGGCCAATTTCTGGTCCGTTTCATGTACTATTACTCACCGTTTTGGCGTACCAGAGCGATTTCCATGATTTACAATCCCCGGGGTGCGTTTGCGTCTCTGTCGTCAACACTCACAGTTTTGGCCAATTCTGACGCGATTCGTGGACTATTACTCATCATTTAGGGGTCCCGAAGCGATTCCATAGTGGTTGAACCCTAAGGTCCATTTACGTGTCGGTCATCAACACTCACTGTTTTGGCCGAATCTGGCCCGTTTCATGGACTATTACTCACCGTTTTGGGGCCCCAAAGTGATTTCCACGGTTGTTTGACCCCATGGTGCGCTTACGTGTCGATCATCAACAAGCGCATTTTGGGACGATTTTGGCCCATTTCTTGCATTATTACTTAGTTTTGGGGTCCCGGCGTGATTTCCACGATTGACAAACTCCAGGGTGCATTTACATGTCGGTCATAAACACTCACAATTTTGGCCAATTCTGACGCGATTCGTGGGCTATTATTCACCATTTAGAGGTCCCAAAGCGATTTCCATAGTTGTTGAACCCCAAGGTGCGTTTAGGTGTCGGTCATCAACACTCACTGTTTTGGGGCCCCGGTGTGATTTCCACGATTAACAATCCCCGGGGTGCGTTTACATGTCTGTCATCAATACTAGTAGTTTTGGCCAATTCTGGCCTGTTTCGTGGACAATCACTCACTGTTTTGGGGGCCGTGAATGATTTCCACGATAAACGAACCCCCGGGTGCGCTTACGTCTCCGTTATGAACAAACACAATTTTGGCCAATTCTAACGCGTTTTGTGGACTTTTAGTAACCGTTTTCTGGGCCTGAAGTGATTTCCATAGTTGTTGAACCCCAAGGCGCACTTACGTGTTAGTCATCAACACACAGTTTTGGCTGATTCTGGCCTGTTTCATGGACTATTACTCACTGTTTTGGGGCCCCGGAGTGATTTCCACGGTTAACAAACCGCACGGTGCATTTACGTGTCGGTCATCAACACTCGCAGTTTTGGCCGATTCTGGCCCATTTCTTGGACTATTACTCTGTTTTTTGGTCCAAGCGTGATTTCCATGATTTATGAACCCCGTGGTGCGTTTACGTGTCGGTCAATGACACTCACAATTTTGGCCAATTTCTGGTCCGTTTCGTGTACTATTACTCACCGTTTTGGCTTCCCAGAGCGATTTCCATGATTTACAATCCCCGGGGTGCGTTTGCATCTCTGTCGTCAACACTCACAGTTTTGGCCAATTTTGACGCGATTCGTGGACTATTACTCATCATTTAGGGGTCCCGAAGCGATTCCATAGTGGTTGAACCCTAAGGTCCATTTACGTGTCGGTCATCAACACTCGCAGTTTTGGCCGATTCTGGCCCATTTCTTGGACTATTACTCCGATTTTTGGTCCAAGCGTGATTTCCATGATTTATGAACCCCGTGGTGCGTTTACGTGTCGGTCAATGACACTCACAATTTTGGCCAATTTCTGGTCCGTTTCATGTACTATTACTCACCGTTTTGGCGTCCCAGAGCGATTTCCATGATTTACAATCCCCGGGGTGCGTTTGCGTCTCTGTCGTCAACACTCACAGTTTTGGCCAATTCTGACGCGATTCGTGGACTATTACTCATCATTTAGGGGTCCCGAAGCGATTCCATAGTGGTTGAACCCTAAGGTCCATTTACGTGTCGGTCATCAACACTCACTGTTTTGGCCGAATCTGGCCCGTTTCATGGACTATTACTCACCATTTTGGGGCCCCAAAGTGATTTCCACGGTTGTTTGACCCCATGGTGCGCTTACGTGTCGATCATCAACAAGCGCATTTTGGGACGATTTTGGCCCATTTCTTGCATTATTACTTAGTTTTGGGGTCCCGGCGTGATTTCCACGATTGACAAACTCCAGGGTGCGTTTACGTGTCGGTCATAAACACTCAAAATTTTGGCCAATTCTCGTCCGTTTCATGCAATATTACTCACCGTTTGGGCGTCCCAAAGAGATTTCCACGATTGACAATCCCCGGAGTGCGTTTGCATGTCTGTCGTCAACACTCACAGTTTTGGCCAATTCTGACGCGATTCGTGGGCTATTATTCACCATTTAGGGGTCCCAAAGCGATTTCCGTAGTTGTTGAACCCCAAGGTGCGTTTAGGTGTCGGTCATCAACACTCACTGTTTTGGGGCCCGGGTGTGATTTCCACGATTAACAATCCCCGGGGTGCGTTTACATGTCTGTCATCAATACTAGTAGTTTTGGCCAATTCTGGCCCGTTTCGTGGACAATCACTCACTGTTTTGGGGGCCCTGAATGATTTCCACGATAAACGAACCCCCGGGTGCGCTTACGTCTCCGTTATGAACAAACACAATTTTGGCCAATTCTAACGTGTTTTGTGGACTTTTAGTAACCGTTTTCTGGGCCTGAAGTGATTTCCATAGTTGTTGAACCCAAGGCGCACTTATGTGTTAGTCATCAACACACAGTTTTGGCTGATTCTGGCCTGTTTCATGGACTATTACTCACTGTTTTGGGGCCCCGGAGTGATTTCCACGGTTAACAAACCGCACGGTGCATTTACGTGTCGGTCATCAACACTCGCAGTTTTGGCCGATTCTGGCCCATTTCTTGGACTATTACTCCGATTTTTGGTCCAAGCGTGATTTCCATGATTTATGAACCCCGTGGTGCGTTTACGTGTCGGTCAATGACACTCACAATTTTGGCCAATTTCTGGTCCGTTTCATGTACTATTACTCACCGTTTTGGCGTCCCAGAGCGATTTCCATGATTTACAATCCCCGGGGTGCGTTTGCGTCTCTGTCGTCAACACTCACAGTTTTGGCCAATTCTGACGCGATTCGTGGACTATTACTCATCATTTAGGGGTCCCGAAGCGATTCCATAGTGGTTGAACCCTAAGGTCCATTTACGTGTCGGTCATCAACACTCACTGTTTTGGCCGAATCTGGCCCGTTTCATGGACTATTACTCACCATTTTGGGGCCCCAAAGTGATTTCCACGGTTGTTTGACCCCATGGTGCGCTTACGTGTCGATCATCAACAAGCGCATTTTGGGACGATTTTGGCCCATTTCTTGCATTATTACTTAGTTTTGGGGTCCCGGCGTGATTTCCACGATTGACAAACTCCAGGGTGCGTTTACGTGTCGGTCATAAACACTCAAAATTTTAGCCAATTCTCGTCCGTTTCATGCAATATTACTCACCGTTTGGGCGTCCCAAAGAGATTTCCACGATTGACAATCCCCGGAGTGCGTTTGCATGTCTGTCGTCAACACTCACAGTTTTGGCCAATTCTGACGCGATTCGTGGGCTATTATTCACCATTTAGGGGTCCCAAAGCGATTTCCGTAGTTGTTGAACCCCAAGGTGCGTTTAGGTGTCGGTCATCAACACTCACTGTTTTGGGGCCCCGGTGTGATTTCCACGATTAACAATCCCCGGGGTGCGTTTACATGTCTGTCATCAATACTAGTAGTTTTGGCCAATTCTGGCCCGTTTCGTGGACAATCACTCACTGTTTTGGGGGCCCTGAATGATTTCCACGATAAACGAACCCCCGGGTGCGCTTACGTCTCCGTTATGAACAAACACAATTTTGGCCAATTCTAACGTGTTTTGTGGACTTTTAGTAACCGTTTTCTGGGCCTGAAGTGATTTCCATAGTTGTTGAACCCAAGGCGCACTTATGTGTTAGTCATCAACACACAGTTTTGGCTGATTCTGGCCTGTTTCATGGACTATTACTCACTGTTTTGGGGCCCCGGAGTGATTTCCACGGTTAACAAACCGCACGGTGCATTTACGTGTCGGTCATCAACACTCGCAGTTTTGGCCGATTCTGGCCCATTTCTTGGACTATTACTCCGTTTTTTGGTCCAAGCGTGATTTCCATGATTTATGAACCCCGTGGTGCGTTTACGTGTCGGTCAATGACACTCACAATTTTGGCCAATTTCTGGTCCGTTTCATGTACTATTACTCACCGTTTTGGCGTACCAGAGCGATTTCCATGATTTACAATCCCCGGGGTGCGTTTGCGTCTCTGTCGTCAACACTCACAGTTTTGGCCAATTCTGACGCGATTCGTGGACTATTACTCATCATTTAGGGGTCCCGAAGCGATTCCATAGTGGTTGAACCCTAAGGTCCATTTACGTGTCGGTCATCAACACTCACTGTTTTGGCCGAATCTGGCCCGTTTCATGGACTATTACTCACCGTTTTGGGGCCCCAAAGTGATTTCCACGGTTGTTTGACCCCATGGTGCGCTTACGTGTCGATCATCAACAAGCGCATTTTGGGACGATTTTGGCCCATTTCTTGCATTATTACTTAGTTTTGGGGTCCCGGCGTGATTTCCACGATTGACAAACTCCAGGGTGCGTTTACATGTCGGTCATAAACACTCACAATTTTGGCCAATTCTGACGCGATTCGTGGGCTATTATTCACCATTTAGAGGTCCCAAAGCGATTTCCATAGTTGTTGAACCCCAAGGTGCGTTTAGGTGTCGGTCATCAACACTCACTGTTTTGGGGCCCCGGTGTGATTTCCACGATTAACAATCCCCGGGGTGCGTTTACATGTCTGTCATCAATACTAGTAGTTTTGGCCAATTCTGGCCTGTTTCGTGGACAATCACTCACTGTTTTGGGGGCCCTGAATGATTTCCACGATAAACGAACCCCCGGGTGCGCTTACGTCTCCGTTATGAACAAACACAATTTTGGCCAATTCTAACGCGTTTTGTGGACTTTTAGTAACCGTTTTCTGGGCCTGAAGTGATTTCCATAGTTGTTGAACCCCAAGGCGCACTTACGTGTTAGTCATCAACACACAGTTTTGGCTGATTCTGGCCTGTTTCATGGACTATTACTCACTGTTTTGGGGCCCCGGAGTGATTTCCACGGTTAACAAACCGCACGGTGCATTTACGTGTCGGTCATCAACACTCGCAGTTTTGGCCGATTCTGGCCCATTTCTTGGACTATTACTCTGTTTTTTGGTCCAAGCGTGATTTCCATGATTTATGAACCCCGTGGTGCGTTTACGTGTCGGTCAATGACACTCACAATTTTGGCCAATTTCTGGTCCGTTTCGTGTACTATTACTCACCGTTTTGGCTTCCCAGAGCGATTTCATGATTTACAATCCCCGGGGTGCGTTTGCATCTCTGTCGTCAACACTCACAGTTTTGGCCAATTCTGACGCGATTCGTGGACTATTACTCATCATTTAGGGGTCCCGAAGCGATTCCATAGTGGTTGAACCCTAAGGTCCATTTACGTGTCGGTCATCAACACTCACTGTTTTGGCCGAATCTGGCCCGTTTCATGGACTATTACTCACCGTTTTGGGGCCCCAAAGTGATTTCCACGGTTGTTTGACCCCATGGTGCGCTTACGTGTCGATCATCAACAAGCGCATTTTGGGACGATTTTGGCCCATTTCTTGCATTATTACTTAGTTTTGGGGTCCCGGCGTGATTTCCACGATTGACAAACTCCAGGGTGCGTTTACATGTCGGTCATAAACACTCACAATTTTGGCCAATTCTGACGCGATTCGTGGGCTATTATTCACCATTTAGAGGTCCCAAAGCGATTTCCATAGTTGTTGAACCCCAAGGTGCGTTTAGGTGTCGGTCATCAACACTCACTGTTTTGGGGCCCCGGTGTGATTTCCACGATTAACAATCCCCGGGGTGCGTTTACATGTCTGTCATCAATACTAGTAGTTTTGGCCAATTCTGGCCTGTTTCGTGGACAATCACTCACTGTTTTGGGGGCCCTGAATGATTTCCAGGATAAACGAACCCCCGGGTGCGCTTACGTCTCCGTTATGAACAAACACAATTTTGGCCAATTCTAACGCGTTTTGTGGACTTTTAGTAACCGTTTTCTGGGCCTGAAGTGATTTCCATAGTTGTTGAACCCCAAGGCGCACTTACGTGTTAGTCATCAACACACAGTTTTGGCTGATTCTGGCCTGTTTCATGGACTATTACTCACTGTTTTGGGGCCCCGGAGTGATTTCCACGGTTAACAAACCGCACGGTGCATTTACGTGTCGGTCATCAACACTCGCAGTTTTGGCCGATTCTGGCCCATTTCTTGGACTATTACTCCGATTTTTGGTCCAAGCGTGATTTCCATGATTTATGAACCCCGTGGTGCGTTTACGTGTCGGTCAATGACACTCACAATTTTGGCCAATTTCTGGTCCGTTTCATGTACTATTACTCACCGTTTTGGCGTCCCAGAGCGATTTCCATGATTTACAATCCCCGGGGTGCGTTTGCGTCTCTGTCGTCAACACTCACAGTTTTGGCCAATTCTGACGCGATTCGTGGACTATTACTCATCATTTAGGGGTCCCGAAGCGATTCCATAGTGGTTGAACCCTAAGGTCCATTTACGTGTCGGTCATCAACACTCACTGTTTTGGCCGAATCTGGCCCGTTTCATGGACTATTACTCACCATTTTGGGGCCCCAAAGTGATTTCCACGGTTGTTTGACCCCATGGTGCGCTTACGTGTCGATCATCAACAAGCGCATTTTGGGACGATTTTGGCCCATTTCTTGCATTATTACTTAGTTTTGGGGTCCCGGCGTGATTTCCACGATTGACAAACTCCAGGGTGCGTTTACGTGTCGGTCATAAACACTCAAAATTTTAGCCAATTCTCGTCCGTTTCATGCAATATTACTCACCGTTTGGGCGTCCCAAAGAGATTTCCACGATTGACAATCCCCGGAGTGCGTTTGCATGTCTGTCGTCAACACTCACAGTTTTGGCCAATTCTGACGCGATTCGTGGGCTATTATTCACCATTTAGGGGTCCCAAAGCGATTTCCGTAGTTGTTGAACCCCAAGGTGCGTTTAGGTGTCGGTCATCAACACTCACTGTTTTGGGGCCCCGGTGTGATTTCCACGATTAACAATCCCCGGGGTGCGTTTACATGTCTGTCATCAATACTAGTAGTTTTGGCCAATTCTGGCCCGTTTCGTGGACAATCACTCACTGTTTTGGGGGCCCTGAATGATTTCCACGATAAACGAACCCCCGGGTGCGCTTACGTCTCCGTTATGAACAAACACAATTTTGGCCAATTCTAACGTGTTTTGTGGACTTTTAGTAACCGTTTTCTGGGCCTGAAGTGATTTCCATAGTTGTTGAACCCAAGGCGCACTTATGTGTTAGTCATCAACACACAGTTTTGGCTGATTCTGGCCTGTTTCATGGACTATTACTCACTGTTTTGGGGCCCCGGAGTGATTTCCACGGTTAACAAACCGCACGGTGCATTTACGTGTCGGTCATCAACACTCGCAGTTTTGGCCGATTCTGGCCCATTTCTTGGACTATTACTCCGTTTTTTGGTCCAAGCGTGATTTCCATGATTTATGAACCCCGTGGTGCGTTTACGTGTCGGTCAATGACACTCACAATTTTGGCCAATTTCTGGTCCGTTTCATGTACTATTACTCACCGTTTTGGCGTACCAGAGCGATTTCCATGATTTACAATCCCCGGGGTGCGTTTGCGTCTCTGTCGTCAACACTCACAGTTTTGGCCAATTCTGACGCGATTCGTGGACTATTACTCATCATTTAGGGGTCCCGAAGCGATTCCATAGTGGTTGAACCCTAAGGTCCATTTACGTGTCGGTCATCAACACTCACTGTTTTGGCCGAATCTGGCCCGTTTCATGGACTATTACTCACCGTTTTGGGGCCCCAAAGTGATTTCCACGGTTGTTTGACCCCATGGTGCGCTTACGTGTCGATCATCAACAAGCGCATTTTGGGACGATTTTGGCCCATTTCTTGCATTATTACTTAGTTTTGGGGTCCCGGCGTGATTTCCACGATTGACAAACTCCAGGGTGCGTTTACATGTCGGTCATAAACACTCACAATTTTGGCCAATTCTGACGCGATTCGTGGGCTATTATTCACCATTTAGAGGTCCCAAAGCGATTTCCATAGTTGTTGAACCCCAAGGTGCGTTTAGGTGTCGGTCATCAACACTCACTGTTTTGGGGCCCCGGTGTGATTTCCACGATTAACAATCCCCGGGGTGCGTTTACATGTCTGTCATCAATACTAGTAGTTTTGGCCAATTCTGGCCTGTTTCGTGGACAATCACTCACTGTTTTGGGGGCCCTGAATGATTTCCACGATAAACGAACCCCCGGGTGCGCTTACGTCTCCGTTATGAACAAACACAATTTTGGCCAATTCTAACGCGTTTTGTGGACTTTTAGTAACCGTTTTCTGGGCCTGAAGTGATTTCCATAGTTGTTGAACCCCAAGGCGCACTTACGTGTTAGTCATCAACACACAGTTTTGGCTGATTCTGGCCTGTTTCATGGACTATTACTCACTGTTTTGGGGCCCCGGAGTGATTTCCACGGTTAACAAACCGCACGGTGCATTTACGTGTCGGTCATCAACACTCGCAGTTTTGGCCGATTCTGGCCCATTTCTTGGACTATTACTCTGTTTTTTGGTCCAAGCGTGATTTCCATGATTTATGAACCCCGTGGTGCGTTTACGTGTCGGTCAATGACACTCACAATTTTGGCCAATTTCTGGTCCGTTTCGTGTACTATTACTCACCGTTTTGGCTTCCCAGAGCGATTTCATGATTTACAATCCCCGGGGTGCGTTTGCATCTCTGTCGTCAACACTCACAGTTTTGGCCAATTCTGACGCGATTCGTGGACTATTACTCATCATTTAGGGGTCCCGAAGCGATTCCATAGTGGTTGAACCCTAAGGTCCATTTACGTGTCGGTCATCAACACTCACTGTTTTGGCCGAATCTGGCCCGTTTCATGGACTATTACTCACCGTTTTGGGGCCCCAAAGTGATTTCCACGGTTGTTTGACCCCATGGTGCGCTTACGTGTCGATCATCAACAAGCGCATTTTGGGACGATTTTGGCCCATTTCTTGCATTATTACTTAGTTTTGGGGTCCCGGCGTGATTTCCACGATTGACAAACTCCAGGGTGCGTTTACATGTCGGTCATAAACACTCACAATTTTGGCCAATTCTGACGCGATTCGTGGGCTATTATTCACCATTTAGAGGTCCCAAAGCGATTTCCATAGTTGTTGAACCCCAAGGTGCGTTTAGGTGTCGGTCATCAACACTCACTGTTTTGGGGCCCCGGTGTGATTTCCACGATTAACAATCCCCGGGGTGCGTTTACATGTCTGTCATCAATACTAGTAGTTTTGGCCAATTCTGGCCTGTTTCGTGGACAATCACTCACTGTTTTGGGGGCCCTGAATGATTTCCACGATAAACGAACCCCCGGGTGCGCTTACGTCTCCGTTATGAACAAACACAATTTTGGCCAATTCTAACGCGTTTTGTGGACTTTTAGTAACCGTTTTCTGGGCCTGAAGTGATTTCCATAGTTGTTGAACCCCAAGGCGCACTTACGTGTTAGTCATCAACACACAGTTTTGGCTGATTCTGGCCTGTTTCATGGACTATTACTCACTGTTTTGGGGCCCCGGAGTGATTTCCACGGTTAACAAACCGCACGGTGCATTTACGTGTCGGTCATCAACACTCGCAGTTTTGGCCGATTCTGGCCCATTTCTTGGACTATTACTCTGTTTTTTGGTCCAAGCGTGATTTCCATGATTTATGAACCCCGTGGTGCGTTTACGTGTCGGTCAATGACACTCACAATTTTGGCCAATTTCTGGTCCGTTTCGTGTACTATTACTCACCGTTTTGGCTTCCCAGAGCGATTTCATGATTTACAATCCCCGGGGTGCGTTTGCATCTCTGTCGTCAACACTCACAGTTTTGGCCAATTCTGACGCGATTCGTGGACTATTACTCATCATTTAGGGGTCCCGAAGCGATTCCATAGTGGTTGAACCCTAAGGTCCATTTACGTGTCGGTCATCAACACTCACTGTTTTGGCCGAATCTGGCCCGTTTCATGGACTATTACTCACCGTTTTGGGGCCCCAAAGTGATTTCCACGGTTGTTTGACCCCATGGTGCGCTTACGTGTCGATCATCAACAAGCGCATTTTGGGACGATTTTGGCCCATTTCTTGCATTATTACTTAGTTTTGGGGTCCCGGCGTGATTTCCACGATTGACAAACTCCAGGGTGCGTTTACGTGTCGGTCATAAACACTCAAAATTTTGGCCAATTCTCGTCCGTTTCATGCAATATTACTCACCGTTTGGGCGTCCCAAAGAGATTTCCACGATTGACAATCCCCGGAGTGCGTTTGCATGTCTGTCGTCAACACTCACAGTTTTGGCCAATTCTGACGCGATTCGTGGGCTATTATTCACCATTTAGGGGTCCCAAAGCGATTTCCGTAGTTGTTGAACCCCAAGGTGCGTTTAGGTGTCGGTCATCAACACTCACTGTTTTGGGGCCCCGGTGTGATTTCCACGATTAACAATCCCCGGGGTGCGTTTACATGTCTGTCATCAATACTAGTAGTTTTGGCCAATTCTGGCCCGTTTCGTGGACAATCACTCACTGTTTTGGGGGCCCTGAATGATTTCCACGATAAACGAACCCCCGGGTGCGCTTACGTCTCCGTTATGAACAAACACAATTTTGGCCAATTCTAACGTGTTTTGTGGACTTTTAGTAACCGTTTTCTGGGCCTGAAGTGATTTCCATAGTTGTTGAACCCAAGGCGCACTTATGTGTTAGTCATCAACACACAGTTTTGGCTGATTCTGGCCTGTTTCATGGACTATTACTCACTGTTTTGGGGCCCCGGAGTGATTTCCACGGTTAACAAACCGCACGGTGCATTTACGTGTCGGTCATCAACACTCGCAGTTTTGGCCGATTCTGGCCCATTTCTTGGACTATTACTCCGTTTTTTGGTCCAAGCGTGATTTCCATGATTTATGAACCCCGTGGTGCGTTTACGTGTCGGTCAATGACACTCACAATTTTGGCCAATTTCTGGTCCGTTTCATGTACTATTACTCACCGTTTTGGCGTACCAGAGCGATTTCCATGATTTACAATCCCCGGGGTGCGTTTGCGTCTCTGTCGTCAACACTCACAGTTTTGGCCAATTCTGACGCGATTCGTGGACTATTACTCATCATTTAGGGGTCCCGAAGCGATTCCATAGTGGTTGAACCCTAAGGTCCATTTACGTGTCGGTCATCAACACTCACTGTTTTGGCCGAATCTGGCCCGTTTCATGGACTATTACTCACCGTTTTGGGGCCCCAAAGTGATTTCCACGGTTGTTTGACCCCATGGTGCGCTTACGTGTCGATCATCAACAAGCGCATTTTGGGACGATTTTGGCCCATTTCTTGCATTATTACTTAGTTTTGGGGTCCCGGCGTGATTTCCACGATTGACAAACTCCAGGGTGCGTTTACATGTCGGTCATAAACACTCACAATTTTGGCCAATTCTGACGCGATTCGTGGGCTATTATTCACCATTTAGAGGTCCCAAAGCGATTTCCATAGTTGTTGAACCCCAAGGTGCGTTTAGGTGTCGGTCATCAACACTCACTGTTTTGGGGCCCCGGTGTGATTTCCACGATTAACAATCCCCGGGGTGCGTTTACATGTCTGTCATCAATACTAGTAGTTTTGGCCAATTCTGGCCTGTTTCGTGGACAATCACTCACTGTTTTGGGGGCCCTGAATGATTTCCACGATAAACGAACCCCCGGGTGCGCTTACGTCTCCGTTATGAACAAACACAATTTTGGCCAATTCTAACGCGTTTTGTGGACTTTTAGTAACCGTTTTCTGGGCCTGAAGTGATTTCCATAGTTGTTGAACCCCAAGGCGCACTTACGTGTTAGTCATCAACACACAGTTTTGGCTGATTCTGGCCTGTTTCATGGACTATTACTCACTGTTTTGGGGCCCCGGAGTGATTTCCACGGTTAACAAACCGCACGGTGCATTTACGTGTCGGTCATCAACACTCGCAGTTTTGGCCGATTCTGGCCCATTTCTTGGACTATTACTCTGTTTTTTGGTCCAAGCGTGATTTCCATGATTTATGAACCCCGTGGTGCGTTTACGTGTCGGTCAATGACACTCACAATTTTGGCCAATTTCTGGTCCGTTTCGTGTACTATTACTCACCGTTTTGGCTTCCCAGAGCGATTTCATGATTTACAATCCCCGGGGTGCGTTTGCATCTCTGTCGTCAACACTCACAGTTTTGGCCAATTCTGACGCGATTCGTGGACTATTACTCATCATTTAGGGGTCCCGAAGCGATTCCATAGTGGTTGAACCCTAAGGTCCATTTACGTGTCGGTCATCAACACTCACTGTTTTGGCCGAATCTGGCCCGTTTCATGGACTATTACTCCGATTTTTGGTCCAAGCGTGATTTCCATGAT
Source organism: Triticum timopheevii (assembly GCA_963921465.1). Lineage (NCBI taxonomy): Eukaryota > Viridiplantae > Streptophyta > Magnoliopsida > Poales > Poaceae > Triticum > Triticum timopheevii. The sequence continues at coordinate 2,272,134 of OY997270.1, forward strand.
TTATGAACCCCGTGGTGCGTTTACGTGTCGGTCAATGACACTCACAATTTTGGCCAATTTCTGGTCCGTTTCATGTACTATTACTCACCGTTTTGGCGTCCCAGAGCGATTTCCATGATTTACAATCCCCGGGGTGCGTTTGCGTCTCTGGCGTCAACACTCACAGTTTTGGCCAATTCTGACGCGATTCGTGGACTATTACTCATCATTTAGGGGTCCCGAAGCGATTCCATAGTGGTTGAACCCTAAGGTCCATTTACGTGTCGGTCATCAACACTCACTATTTTGGCCGAATCTGGCCCGTTTCATGGACTATTACTCACCGTTTTGGGGCCCCAAAGTGATTTCCACGGTTGTTTGACCCCATGGTGCGCTTACGTGTCGATCATCAACAAGCGCATTTTGGGACGATTTTGGCCCATTTCTTGCATTATTACTTAGTTTTGGGGTCCCGGCGTGATTTCCACGATTGACAAACTCCAGGGTGCGTTTACGTGTCGGTCATAAACACTCAAAATTTTGGCCAATTCTCGTCCGTTTCATGCAATATTACTCACCGTTTGGGCGTCCCAAAGAGATTTCCACGATTGACAATCCCCGGAGTGCGTTTGCATGTCTGTCGTCAACACTCACAGTTTTGGCCAATTCTGACGCGATTCGTGGGCTATTATTCACCATTTAGGGGTCCCAGAGCGATTTCCGTAGTTGTTGAACCCCAAGGTGCGTTTAGGTGTCGGTCATCAACACTCACTGTTTTGGGGCCCCGGTGTGATTTCCACGATTAACAATCCCCGGGGTGCGTTTACATGTCTGTCATCAATACTAGTAGTTTTGGCCAATTCTGGCCCGTTTCGTGGACAATCACTCACTGTTTTGGGGGCCCTGAATGATTTCCACGATAAACGAACCCCCGGGTGCGCTTACGTCTCGGTTATGAACAAACACAATTTTGGCCAATTCTAACGCGTTTTGTGGACTTTTAGTAACCGTTTTCTGGGCCTGAAGTGATTTCCATAGTTGTTGAACCCCAAGGCGCACTTACGTGTTAGTCATCAACACACAGTTTTGGCTGATTCTGGCCTGTTTCATGGACTATTACTCACTGTTTTGGGCCCCCGGAGTGATTTCCACGGTTAACAAACCGCACGGTGCATTTACGTGTCGGTCATCAACACTCACTGTTTTGGGGCCCCGGTGTGATTTCCACGATTAACAATCCCCGGGGTGCGTTTACATGTCTGTCATCAATACTAGTAGTTTTGGCCAATTCTGGCCTGTTTCGTGGACAATCACTCACTGTTTTGGGGGCCCTGAATGATTTCCACGATAAACGAACCCCCGGGTGCGCTTACGTCTCCGTTATGAACAAACACAATTTTGGCCAATTCTAACGCGTTTTGTGGACTTTTAGTAACCGTTTTCTGGGCCTGAAGTGATTTCCATAGTTGTTGAACCCCAAGGCGCACTTACGTGTTAGTCATCAACACACAGTTTTGGCTGATTCTGGCCTGTTTCATGGACTATTACTCACTGTTTTGGGCCCCCGGAGTGATTTCCACGGTTAACAAACCGCACGGTGCATTTACGTGTCGGTCATCAACACTCACTGTTTTGGGGCCCCGGTGTGATTTCCACGATTAACAATCCCCGAGGTGCGTTTACATGTCTGTCATCAATACTAGTAGTTTTGGCCAATTCTGGCCTGTTTCGTGGACAATCACTCACTGTTTTGGGGGCCCTGAATGATTTCCACGATAAACGAACCCCCGGGTGCGCTTACGTCTCTGTTATGAACAAACACAATTTTGGCCAATTCTAACGCGTTTTGTGGACTTTTAGTAACCGTTTTCTGGGCCTGAAGTGATTTCCATAGTTGTTGAACCCCAAGGCGCACTTACGTGTTAGTCATCAACACACAGTTTTGGCTGATTCTGGCCTGTTTCATGGACTATTACTCACTGTTTTGGGGCCCCGGAGTGATTTCCACGGTTAACAAACCGCACGGTGCATTTACGTGTCGGTCATCAACACTCGCAGTTTTGGCCGATTCTGGCCCATTTCTTGGACTATTACTCTGTTTTTTGGTCCAAGCGTGATTTCCATGATTTATGAACCCCGTGGTGCGTTTACGTGTCGGTCAATGACACTCACAATTTTGGCCAATTTCTGGTCCGTTTCGTGTACTATTACTCACCGTTTTGGCTTCCCAGAGCGATTTCCATGATTTACAATCCCCGGGGTGCGTTTGCATCTCTGTCGTCAACACTCACAGTTTTGGCCAATTCTGACGCGATTCGTGGACTATTACTCATCATTTAGGGGTCCCGAAGCGATTCCATAGTGGTTGAACCCTAAGGTCCATTTACGTGTCGGTCATCAACACTCACTGTTTTGGCCGAATCTGGCCCATTTCTTGGACTATTACTCCGATTTTTGGTCCAAGCGTGATTTCCATGATTTATGAACCCCGTGGTGCGTTTACGTGTCGGTCAATGACACTCACAATTTTGGCCAATTTCTGGTCCGTTTCATGTACTATTACTCACCGTTTTGGCGTCCCAGAGCGATTTCCATGATTTACAATCCCCGGGGTGCGTTTGCGTCTCTGTCGTCAACACTCACAGTTTTGGCCAATTCTGACGCGATTCGTGGACTATTACTCATCATTTAGGGGTCCCGAAGCGATTCCATAGTGGTTGAACCCTAAGGTCCATTTACGTGTCGGTCATCAACACTCACTGTTTTGGCCGAATCTGGCCCGTTTCATGGACTATTACTCACCGTTTTGGGGCCCCAAAGTGATTTCCACGGTTGTTTGACCCCATGGTGCGCTTACGTGTCGATCATCAACAAGCGCATTTTGGGACGATTTTGGCCCATTTCTTGCAATATTACTTAGTTTTGGGGTCCCGGCGTGATTTCCACGATTGACAAACTCCAGGGTGCGTTTACGTGTCGGTCATAAACACTCAAAATTTTGGCCAATTCTCGTCCGTTTCATGCAATATTACTCACCGTTTGGGCGTCCCAAAGAGATTTCCACGATTGACAATCCCCGGAGTGCGTTTGCATGTCTGTCGTCAACACTCACAGTTTTCGCCAATTCTGACGCGATTCGTGGGCTATTATTCACCATTTAGGGGTCCCAAAGCGATTTCCGTAGTTGTTGAACCCCAAGGTGCGTTTAGGTGTCGGTCATCAACACTCACTGTTTTGGGGCCCCGGTGTGATTTCCACGATTAACAATCCCCGGGGTGCGTTTACATGTCTGTCATCAATACTAGTAGTTTTGGCCAATTCTGGCCCGTTTCGTGGACAATCACTCACTGTTTTGGGGGCCCTGAATGATTTCCACGATAAACGAACCCCCGGGTGCGCTTACGTCTTGGTTATGAACAAACACAATTTTGGCCAATTCTAACGCGTTTTGTGGACTTTTAGTAACCGTTTTCTAGGCCTGAAGTGATTTCCATAGTTGTTGAACCCCAAGGCGCACTTACGTGTTAGTCATCAACACACAGTTTTGGCTGATTCTGGCCTGTTTCATGGACTATTACTCACTGTTTTGGGCCCCCGGAGTGATTTCCACGGTTAACAAACCGCACGGTGCATTTACGTGTCGGTCATCAACACTCACTGTTTTGGGGCCCCGGTGTGATTTCCACGATTAACAATCCCCGGGGTGCGTTTACATGTCTGTCATCAATACTAGTAGTTTTGGCCAATTCTGGCCTGTTTCGTGGACAATCACTCACTGTTTTGGGGGCCCTGAATGATTTCCACGATAAACGAACCCCCGGGTGCGCTTACGTCTCCGTTATGAACAAACACAATTTTGGCCAATTCTAACGCGTTTTGTGGACTTTTAGTAACCGTTTTCTGGGCCTGAAGTGATTTCCATAGTTGTTGAACCCCAAGGCGCACTTACGTGTTAGTCATCAACACACAGTTTTGGCTGATTCTGGCCTGTTTCATGGACAATTACTCACTGTTTTGGGGCCCCGGAGTGATTTCCACGGTTAACAAACCGCACGGTGCATTTACGTGTCGGTCATCAACACTCGCAGTTTTGGCCGATTCTGGCCCATTTCTTGGACTATTACTCTGTTTTTTGGTCCAAGCGTGATTTCCATGATTTATGAACCCCGTGGTGCGTTTACGTGTCGGTCAATGACACTCACAATTTTGGCCAATTTCTGGTCCGTTTCGTGTACTATTACTCACCGTTTTGGCTTCCCAGAGCGATTTCCATGATTTACAATCCCCGGGGTGCGTTTGCATCTCTGTCGTCAACACTCACAGTTTTGGCCAATTCTGACGCGATTCGTGGACTATTACTCATCATTTAGGGGTCCCGAAGCGATTCCATAGTGGTTGAACCCTAAGGTCCATTTACGTGTCGGTCATCAACACTCACTGTTTTGGCCGAATCTGGCCCATTTCTTGGACTATTACTCCGATTTTTGGTCCAAGCGTGATTTCCATGATTTATGAACCCCGTGGTGCGTTTACGTGTCGGTCAATGACACTCACAATTTTGGCCAATTTCTGGTCCGTTTCATGTACTATTACTCACCGTTTTGGCGTCCCAGAGCGATTTCCATGATTTACAATCCCCGGGGTGCGTTTGCGTCTCTGTCGTCAACACTCACAGTTTTGGCCAATTCTGACGCGATTCGTGGACTATTACTCATCATTTAGGGGTCCCGAAGCGATTCCATAGTGGTTGAACCCTAAGGTCCATTTACGTGTCGGTCATCAACACTCACTGTTTTGGCCGAATCTGGCCCGTTTCATGGACTATTACTCACCGTTTTGGGGCCCCAAAGTGATTTCCACGGTTGTTTGACCCCATGGTGCGCTTACGTGTCGATCATCAACAAGCGCATTTTGGGACGATTTTGGCCCATTTCTTGCAATATTACTTAGTTTTGGGGTCCCGGCGTGATTTCCACGATTGACAAACTCCAGGGTGCGTTTACGTGTCGGTCATAAACACTCAAAATTTTGGCCAATTCTCGTCCGTTTCATGCAATATTACTCACCGTTTGGGCGTCCCAAAGAGATTTCCACGATTGACAATCCCCGGAGTGCGTTTGCATGTCTGTCGTCAACACTCACAGTTTTGGCCAATTCTGACGCAATTCGTGGGCTATTATTCACCATTTAGGGGTCCCAAAGCGATTTCCGTAGTTGTTGAACCCCAAGGTGCGTTTAGGTGTCGGTCATCAACACTCACTGTTTTGGGGCCCCGGTGTGATTTCCACGATTAACAATCCCCGGGGTGCGTTTACATGTCTGTCATCAATACTAGTAGTTTTGGCCAATTCTGGCCCGTTTCGTGGACAATCACTCACTGTTTTGGGGGCCCTGAATGATTTCCACGATAAACGAACCCCCGGGTGCGCTTACGTCTCGGTTATGAACAAACACAATTTTGGCCAATTCTAACGCGTTTTGTGGACTTTTAGTAACCGTTTTCTGGGCCTGAAGTGATTTCCATAGTTGTTGAACCCCAAGGCGCACTTACGTGTTAGTCATCAACACACAGTTTTGGCTGATTCTGGCCTGTTTCATGGACTATTACTCACTGTTTTGGGCCCCCGGAGTGATTTCCACGGTTAACAAACCGCACGGTGCATTTACGTGTCGGTCATCAACACTCACTGTTTTGGGGCCCCGGTGTGATTTCCACGATTAACAATCCCCGGGGTGCGTTTACATGTCTGTCATCAACACTAGTAGTTTTGGCCAATTCTGGCCTGTTTCGTGGACAATCACTCACTGTTTTGGGGGCCCTGAATGATTTCCACGATAAACGAACCCCCGGGTGCGCTTACGTCTCCGTTATGAACAAACACAATTTTGGCCAATTCTAAAGCGTTTTGTGGACTTTTAGTAACCGTTTTCTGGGCCTGAAGTGATTTCCATAGTTGTTGAACCCCAAGGCGCACTTACGTGTTAGTCATCAACACACAGTTTTGGCTGATTCTGGCCTGTTTCATGGACTATTACTCACTGTTTTGGGCCCCCGGAGTGATTTCCACGGTTAACAAACCGCACGGTGCATTTACGTGTCGGTCATCAACACTCACTGTTTTGGGGCCCCGGTGTGATTTCCACGATTAACAATCCCCGAGGTGCGTTTACATGTCTGTCATCAATACTAGTAGTTTTGGCCAATTCTGGCCTGTTTCGTGGACAATCACTCACTGTTTTGGGGGCCCTGAATGATTTCCACGATAAACGAACCCCCGGGTGCGCTTACGTCTCTGTTATGAACAAACACAATTTTGGCCAATTCTAACGCGTTTTGTGGACTTTTAGTAACCGTTTTCTGGGCCTGAAGTGATTTCCATAGTTGTTGAACCCCAAGGCGCACTTACGTGTTAGTCATCAACACACAGTTTTGGCTGATTCTGGCCTGTTTCATGGACAATTACTCACTGTTTTGGGGCCCCGGAGTGATTTCCACGGTTAACAAACCGCACGGTGCATTAACGTGTCGGTCATCAACACTCGCAGTTTTGGCCGATTCTGGCCCATTTCTTGGACTATTACTCTGTTTTTTGGTCCAAGCGTGATTTCCATGATTTATGAACCCCGTGGTGCGTTTACGTGTCGGTCAATGACACTCACAATTTTGGCCAATTTCTGGTCCGTTTCGTGTACTATTACTCACCGTTTTGGCTTCCCAGAGCGATTTCCATGATTTACAATCCCCGGGGTGCGTTTGCATCTCTGTCGTCAACACTCACAGTTTTGGCCAATTCTGACGCGATTCGTGGACTATTACTCATCATTTAGGGGTCCCGAAGCGATTCCATAGTGGTTGAACCCTAAGGTCCATTTACGTGTCGGTCATCAACACTCACTGTTTTGGCCGAATCTGGCCCATTTCTTGGACTATTACTCCGATTTTTGGTCCAAGCGTGATTTCCATGATTTATGAACCCCGTGGTGCGTTTACGTGTCGGTCAATGACACTCACAATTTTGGCCAATTTCTGGTCCGTTTCATGTACTATTACTCACCGTTTTGGCGTCCCAGAGCGATTTCCATGATTTACAATCCCCGGGGTGCGTTTGCGTCTCTGTCGTCAACACTCACAGTTTTGGCCAATTCTGACGCGATTCGTGGACTATTACTCATCATTTAGGGGTCCCGAAGCGATTCCATAGTGGTTGAACCCTAAGGTCCATTTACGTGTCGGTCATCAACACTCACTGTTTTGGCCGAATCTGGCCCGTTTCATGGACTATTACTCACCGTTTTGGGGCCCCAAAGTGATTTCCACGGTTGTTTGACCCCATGGTGCGCTTACGTGTCGATCATCAACAAGCGCATTTTGGGACGATTTTGGCCCATTTCTTGCAATATTACTTAGTTTTGGGGTCCCGGCGTGATTTCCACGATTGACAAACTCCAGGGTGCGTTTACGTGTCGGTCATAAACACTCAAAATTTTGGCCAATTCTCGTCCGTTTCATGCAATATTACTCACCGTTTGGGCGTCCCAAAGAGATTTCCACGATTGACAATCCCCGGAGTGCGTTTGCATGTCTGTCGTCAACACTCACAGTTTTGGCCAATTCTGACGCGATTCGTGGGCTATTATTCACCATTTAGGGGTCCCAAAGCGATTTCCGTAGTTGTTGAACCCCAAGGTGCGTTTAGGTGTCGGTCATCAACACTCACTGTTTTGGGGCCCCGGTGTGATTTCCACGATTAACAATCCCCGGGGTGCGTTTACATGTCTGTCATCAATACTAGTAGTTTTGGCCAATTCTGGCCCGTTTCGTGGACAATCACTCACTGTTTTGGGGGCCCTGAATGATTTCCACGATAAACGAACCCCCGGGTGCGCTTACGTCTCGGTTATGAACAAACACAATTTTGGCCAATTCTAACGCGTTTTGTGGACTTTTAGTAACCGTTTTCTGGGCCTGAAGTGATTTCCATAGTTGTTGAACCCCAAGGCGCACTTACGTGTTAGTCATCAACACACTGTTTTGGCTGATTCTGGCCTGTTTCATGGACTATTACTCACTGTTTTGGGCCCCCGGAGTGATTTCCACGGTTAACAAACCGCACGGTGCATTTACGTGTCGGTCATCAACACTCACTGTTTTGGGGCCCCGGTGTGATTTCCACGATTAACAATCCCCGGGGTGCGTTTACATGTCTGTCATCAATACTAGTAGTTTTGGCCAATTCTGGCCTGTTTCGTGGACAATCACTCACTGTTTTGGGGGCCCTGAATGATTTCCACGATAAACGAACCCCCGGGTGCGCTTACGTCTCCGTTATGAACAAACACAATTTTGGCCAATTCTAACGCGTTTTGTGGACTTTTAGTAACCGTTTTCTGGGCCTGAAGTGATTTCCATAGTTGTTGAACCCCAAGGCGCACTTACGTGTTAGTCATCAACACACAGTTTTGGCTGATTCTGGCCTGTTTCATGGACTATTACTCACTGTTTTGGGGCCCCGGAGTGATTTCCACGGTTAACAAACCGCACGGTGCATTTACGTGTCGGTCATCAACACTCGCAGTTTTGGCCGATTCTGGCCCATTTCTTGGACTATTACTCTGTTTTTTGGTCCAAGCGTGATTTCCATGATTTATGAACCCCGTGGTGCGTTTACGTGTCGGTCAATGACACTCACAATTTTGGCCAATTTCTGGTCCGTTTCGTGTACTATTACTCACCGTTTTGGCTTCCCAGAGCGATTTCCATGATTTACAATCCCCGGGGTGCGTTTGCATCTCTGTCGTCAACACTCACAGTTTTGGCCAATTCTGACGCGATTCGTGGACTATTACTCATCATTTAGGGGTCCCGAAGCGATTCCATAGTGGTTGAACCCTAAGGTCCATTTACGTGTCGGTCATCAACACTCGCAGTTTTGGCCGATTCTGGCCCATTTCTTGGACTATTACTCCGATTTTTGGTCCAAGCGTGATTTCCATGATTTATGAACCCCGTGGTGCGTTTACGTGTCGGTCAATGACACTCACAATTTTGGCCAATTTCTGGTCCGTTTCATGTACTATTACTCACCGTTTTGGCGTCCCAGAGCGATTTCCATGATTTACAATCCCCGGGGTGCGTTTGCGTCTCTGTCGTCAACACTCACAGTTTTGGCCAATTCTGACGCGATTCGTGGACTATTACTCATCATTTAGGGGTCCCGAAGCAATTCCATAGTGGTTGAACCCTAAGGTCCATTTACGTGTCGGTCATCAACACTCACTGTTTTGGCCGAATCTGGCCCGTTACATGGACTATTACTCACCGTTTTGGGGCCCCAAAGTGATTTCCACGGTTGTTTGACCCCATGGTGCGCTTACGTGACGATCATCAACAAGCGCATTTTGGGACGATTTTGGCCCATTTCTTGCATTATTACTTAGTTTTGGGGTCCCGGCGTGATTTCCACGATTGACAAACTCCAGGGTGCGTTTACGTGTCGGTCATAAACACTCAAAATTTTGGCCAATTCTCGTCCGTTTAATGCAATATTACTCACCGTTTGGGCGTCCCAAAGAGATTTCCACGATTGACAATCCCCGGAGTGCGTTTGCATGTCTGTCGTCAACACTCACAGTTTTGGCCAATTCTGACGCGATTCGTGGGCTATTATTCACCATTTAGGGGTCCCAAAGCGATTTCCGTAGTTGTTGAACCCCAAGGTGCGTTTAGGTGTCGGTCATCAACACTCACTGTTTTGGGGCCCCGGTGTGATTTCCACGATTAACAATCCCTGGGGTGCGTTTACATGTCTGTCATCAATACTAGTAGTTTTGGCCAATTCTGGCCCGTTTCGTGGACAATCACTCACTGTTTTGGGGGCCCTGAATGATTTCCACGATAAACGAACCCCCGGGTGCGCTTACGTCTCGGTTATGAACAAACACAATTTTGGCCAATTCTAACGCGTTTTGTGGACTTTTAGTAACCGCTTTCTGGGCCTGAAGTGATTTCCATAGTTGTTGAACCCCAAGGCGCACTTACGTGTTAGTCATCAACACACAGTTTTGGCTCATTCTGGCCTGTTTCATGGACTATTACTCACTGTTTTGGGCCCCCGGAGTGATTTCCACGGTTAACAAACCGCACGGTGCATTTACGTGTCGGTCATCAACACTCACTGTTTTGGGGCCCCGGTGTGATTTCCACGATTAACAATCCCCGGGGTGCGTTTACATGTCTGTCATCAATACTAGTAGTTTTGGCCAATTCTGGCCTGTTTCGTGGACAATCACTCACTATTTTGGGGGCCCTGAATGATTTCCACGATAAACGAACCCCCGGGTGCGCTTACGTCTCCGTTATGAACAAACACAATTTTGGCCAATTCTAACGCGTTTTGTGGACTTTTAGTAACCGTTTTCTGGGCCTGAAGTGATTTCCATAGTTGTTGAACCCCAAGGCGCACTTACGTGTTAGTCATCAACACACAGTTTTGGCTGATTCTGGCCTGTTTCATGGACTATTACTCACTGTTTTGGGGCCCCGGAGTGATTTCCACGGTTAACAAACCGCACGGTGCATTTACGTGTCGGTCATCAACACTCGCAGTTTTGGCCGATTCTGGCCCATTTCTTGGACTATTACTCTGTTTTTTGGTCCAAGCGTGATTTCCATGATTTATGAACCCCGTGGTGCGTTTACGTGTCAGTCAATGACACTCACAATTTTGGCCAATTTCTGGTCCGTTTCGTGTACTATTACTCACCGTTTTGGCTTCCCAGAGCGATTTCCATGATTTACAATCCCCGGGGTGCGTTTGCATCTCTGTCGTCAACACTCACAGTTTTGGCCAGTTCTGACGCGATTCGTGGACTATTACTCATCATTTAGGGGTCCCGAAGCGATTCCATAGTGGTTGAACCCTAAGGTCCATTTACGTGTCGGTCATCAACACTCGCAGTTTTGGCCGATTCTGGCCCATTTCTTGGACTATTACTCCGATTTTTGGTCCAAGCGTGATTTCCATGATTTATGAACCCCGTGGTGCGTTTACGTGTCGGTCAATGACACTCACAATTTTGGCCAATTTCTGGTCCGTTTCATGTACTATTACTCACCGTTTTGGCGTCCCAGAGCGATTTCCATGATTTACAATCCCCGGGGTGCGTTTGCGTCTCTGTCGTCAACACTCACAGTTTTGGCCAATTCTGACGCGATTCGTGGACTATTACTCATCATTTAGGGGTCCCGAAGCGATTCCATAGTGGTTGAACCCTAAGGTCCATTTACGTGTCGGTCATCAACACTCACTGTTTTGGCCGAATCTGGCCCGTTTCATGGACTATTACTCACCGTTTTGGGGCCCCAAAGTGATTTCCACGGTTGTTTGACCCCATGGTGCGCTTACGTGTCGATCATCAACAAGCGCATTTTGGGACGATTTTGGCCCATTTCTTGCATTATTACTTAGTTTTGGGGTCCCGGCGTGATTTCCACGATTGACAAACTCCAGGGTGCGTTTACGTGTCGGTCATAAACACTCAAAATTTTGGCCAATTCTCGTCCGTTTCATGCAATATTACTCACCGTTTGGGCGTCCCAAAGAGATTTCCACGATTGACAATCCCCGGAGTGCGTTTGCATGTCTGTCGTCAACACTCACAGTTTTAGCCAATTCTGACGCGATTCGTGGGCTATTATTCACCATTTAGGGGTCCCAAAGCGATTTCCGTAGTTGTTGAACCCCAAGGTGCGTTTAGGTGTCGGTCATCAACACTCACTGTTTTGGGGCCCCGGTGTGATTTCCACGATTAACAATCCCCGGGGTGCGTTTACATGTCTGTCATCAATACTAGTAGTTTTGGCCAATTCTGGCCCGTTTCGTGGACAATCACTCACTGTTTTGGGGGCCCTGAATGATTTCCACGATAAACGAACCCCCGGGTGCGCTTACGTCTCGGTTATGAACAAACACAATTTTGGCTAATTCTAACGCGTTTTGTGGACTTTTAGTAACCGTTTTCTGGGCCTGAAGTGATTTCCATAGTTGTTGAACCCCAAGGCGCACTTACGTGTTAGTCATCAACACACAGTTTTGGCTGATTCTGGCCTGTTTCATGGACTATTACTCACTGTTTTGGGCCCCCGGAGTGATTTCCACGGTTAACAAACCGCACGGTGCATTTACGTGTCGGTCATCAACACTCACTGTTTTGGGGCCCCGGTGTGATTTCCACGATTAACAATCCCCGGGGTGCGTTTACATGTCTGTCATCAATACTAGTAGTTTTGGCCAGTTCTGGCCTGTTTCGTGGACAATCACTCACTGTTTTGGGGGCCCTGAATGATTTCCACGATAAACGAACCCCCGGGTGCGCTTACGTCTCCGTTATGAACAAACACAATTTTGGCCAATTCTAACGCGTTTTGTGGACTTTTAGTAACCGTTTTCTGGGCCTGAAGTGATTTCCATAGTTGTTGAACCCCAAGGCGCACTTACGTGTTAGTCATCAACACACAGTTTTGGCTGATTCTGGCCTGTTTCATGGACTATTACTCACTGTTTTGGGGACCCGGAGTGATTTCCACGGTTAACAAACCGCACGGTGCATTTACGTGTCGGTCATCAACACTCGCAGTTTTGGCCGATTCTGGCCCATTTCTTGGACTATTACTCTGTTTTTTGGTCCAAGCGTGATTTCCATGATTTATGAACCCCGTGGTGCGTTTACGTGTCGGTCAATGACACTCACAATTTTGGCCAATTTCTGGTCCGTTTCGTGTACTATTACTCACCGTTTTGGCTTCCCAGAGCGATTTCCATGATTTACAATCCCCGGGGTGCGTTTGCATCTCTGTCGTCAACACTCACAGTTTTGGCCAATTCTAACGCGATTCGTGGACTATTACTCATCATTTAGGGGTCCCGAAGCGATTCCATAGTGGTTGAACCCTAAGGTCCATTTACGTGTCGGTCATAAACACTCGCAGTTTTGGCCGATTCTGGCCCATTTCTTGGACTATTACTCCGATTTTTGGTCCAAGCGTGATTTCCATGATTTATGAACCCCGTGGTGCGTTTACGTGTCGGTCAATGACACTCACAATTTTGGCCAATTTCTGGTCCGTTTCATGTACTATTACTCACCGTTTCGGCGTCCCAGAGCGATTTCCATGATTTACAATCCCCGGGGTGCGTTTGCGTCTCTGTCGTCAACACTCACAGTTTTGGCCAATTCTGACGCAATTCGTGGACTATTACTCATCATTTAGGGGTCCCGAAGCGATTCCATAGTGGTTGAACCCTAAGGTCCATTTACGTGTCGGTCATCAACACTCACTGTTTTGGCCGAATCTGGCCCGTTTCATGGACTATTACTCACCGTTTTGGGGCCCCAAAGTGATTTCCACGGTTGTTTGACCCCATGGTGCGCTTACGTGTCGATCATCAACAAGCGCATTTTGGGACGATTTTGGCCCATTTCTTGCATTATTACTTAGTTTTGGGGTCCCGGCGTGATTTCCACGATTGACAAACTCCAGGGTGCGTTTACGTGTCGGTCATAAACACTCAAAATTTTGGCCAATTCTCGTCCGTTTCATGCAATATTACTCACCGTTTGGGCGTCCCAAAGAGATTTCCACGATTGACAATCCCCGGAGTGCGTTTGCATGTCTGTCGTCAACACTCACAGTTTTGGCCAATTCTGACGCGATTCGTGGGCTATTATTCACCATTTAGGGGTCCCAAAGCGATTTCCGTAGTTGTTGAACCCCAAGGTGCGTTTAGGTGTCGGTCATCAACACTCACTGTTTTGGGGCCCCGGTGTGATTTCCACGATTAACAATCCCCGGGGTGCGTTTACATGTCTGTCATCAATACTAGTAGTTTTGGCCAATTCTGGCCCGTTTCGTGGACAATCACTCACTGTTTTGGGGGCCCTGAATGATTTCCACGATAAACGAACCCCCGGGTGCGCTTACGTCTCGGTTATGAACAAACACAATTTTGGCCAATTCTAACGCGTTTTGTGGACTTTTAGTAACCGTTTTCTGGGCCTGAAGTGATTTCCATAGTTGTTGAACCCCAAGGCGCACTTACGTGTTAGTCATCAACACACAGTTTTGGCTGATTCTGGCCTGTTTCATGGACTATTACTCACTGTTTTGGGCCCCCGGAGTGATTTCCACGGTTAACAAACCGCACGGTGCATTTACGTGTCGGTCATCAACACTCACTGTTTTGGGGCCCCGGTGTGATTTCCACGATTAACAATCCCCGGGGTGCGTTTACATGTCTGTCATCAATACTAGTAGTTTTGGCCAGTTCTGGCCTGTTTCGTGGACAATCACTCACTGTTTTGGGGGCCCTGAATGATTTCCACGATAAACGAACCCCCGGGTGCGCTTACGTCTCCGTTATGAACAAACACAATTTTGGCCAATTCTAACGCGTTTTGTGGACTTTTAGTAACCGTTTTCTGGGCCTGAAGTGATTTCCATAGTTGTTGAACCCCAAGGCGCACTTACGTGTTAGTCATCAACACACAGTTTTGGCTGATTCTGGCCTGTTTCATGGACTATTACTCACTGTTTTGGGGACCCGGAGTGATTTCCACGGTTAACAAACCGCACGGTGCATTTACGTGTCGGTCATCAACACTCGCAGTTTTGGCCGATTCTGGCCCATTTCTTGGACTATTACTCTGTTTTTTGGTCCAAGCGTGATTTCCATGATTTATGAACCCCGTGGTGCGTTTACGTGTCGGTCAATGACACTCACAATTTTGGCCAATTTCTGGTCCGTTTCGTGTACTATTACTCACCGTTTTGGCTTCCCAGAGCGATTTCCATGATTTACAATCCCCGGGGTGCGTTTGCATCTCTGTCGTCAACACTCACAGTTTTGGCCAATTCTAACGCGATTCGTGGACTATTACTCATCATTTAGGGGTCCCGAAGCGATTCCATAGTGGTTGAACCCTAAGGTCCATTTACGTGTCGGTCATAAACACTCGCAGTTTTGGCCGATTCTGGCCCATTTCTTGGACTATTACTCCGATTTTTGGTCCAAGCGTGATTTCCATGATTTATGAACCCCGTGGTGCGTTTACGTGTCGGTCAATGACACTCACAATTTTGGCCAATTTCTGGTCCGTTTCATGTACTATTACTCACCGTTTTGGCGTCCCAGAGCGATTTCCATGATTTACAATCCCCGGGGTGCGTTTGCGTCTCTGTCGTCAACACTCACAGTTTTGGCCAATTCTGACGCGATTCGTGGACTATTACTCATCATTTAGGGGTCCCGAAGCGATTCCATAGTGGTTGAACCCTAAGGTCCATTTACGTGTCGGTCATCAACACTCACTGTTTTGGCCGAATCTGGCCCGTTTCATGGACTATTACTCACCGTTTTGGGGCCCCAAAGTGATTTCCACGGTTGTTTGACCCCATGGTGCGCTTACGTGTCGATCATCAACAAGCGCATTTTGGGACGATTTTGGCCCATTTCTTGCATTATTACTTAGTTTTGGGGTCCCGGCGTGATTTCCACGATTGACAAACTCCAGGGTGCGTTTACGTGTCGGTCATAAACACTCAAAATTTTGGCCAATTCTCGTCCGTTTCATGCAATATTACTCACCGTTTGGGCGTCCCAAAGAGATTTCCACGATTGACAATCCCCGGAGTGCGTTTGCATGTCTGTCGTCAACACTCACAGTTTTGGCCAATTCTGACGCGATTCGTGGGCTATTATTCACCATTTAGGGGTCCCAAAGCGATTTCCGTAGTTGTTGAACCCCAAGGTGCGTTTAGGTGTCGGTCATCAACACTCACTGTTTTGGGGCCCCGGTGTGATTTCCACGATTAACAATCCCCGGGGTGCGTTTACATGTCTGTCATCAATACTAGTAGTTTTGGCCAATTCTGGCCCGTTTCGTGGACAATCACTCACTGTTTTGGGGGCCCTGAATGATTTCCACGATAAACGAACCCCCGGGTGCGCTTACGTCTCGGTTATGAACAAACACAATTTTGGCCAATTCTAACGCGTTTTGTGGACTTTTAGTAACCGTTTTCTGGGCCTGAAGTGATTTCCATAGTTGTTGAACCCCAAGGCGCACTTACGTGTTAGTCATCAACACACAGTTTTGGCTGATTCTGGCCTGTTTCATGGACTATTACTCACTGTTTTGGGCCCCCGGAGTGATTTCCACGGTTAACAAACCGCACGGTGCATTTACGTGTCGGTCATCAACACTCACTGTTTTGGGGCCCCGGTGTGATTTCCACGATTAACAATCCCCGGGGTGCGTTTACATGTCTGTCATCAATACTAGTAGTTTTGGCCAATTCTGGCCTGTTTCGTGGACAATCACTCACTGTTTTGGGGGCCCTGAATGATTTCCACGATAAACGAACCCCCGGGTGCGCTTACGTCTCCGTTATGAACAAACACAATTTTGGCCAATTCTAACGCGTTTTGTGGACTTTTAGTAACCGTTTTCTGGGCCTGAAGTGATTTCCATAGTTGTTGAACCCCAAGGCGCACTTACGTGTTAGTCATCAACACACAGTTTTGGCTGATTCTGGCCTGTTTCATGGACTATTACTCACTGTTTTGGGGCCCCGGAGTGGTTTCCACGGTTAACAAACCGCACGGTGCATTTACGTGTCGGTCATCAACACTCGCAGTTTTGGCCGATTCTGGCCCATTTCTTGGACTATTACTCTGTTTTTTGGTCCAAGCGTGATTTCCATGATTTATGAACCCCGTGGTGCGTTTACGTGTCGGTCAATGACACTCACAATTTTGGCCAATTTCTGGTCCGTTTCATGTACTATTAATCACCGTTTTGGCTTCCCAGAGCGATTTCCATGATTTAAAATCCCCGGGGTGCGTTTGCATCTCTGTCGTCAACACTCACAGTTTTGGCCAATTCTGACGCGATTCGTGGACTATTACTCATCATTTAGGGGTCCCGAAGCGATTCCATAGTGGTTGAACCCTAAGGTCCATTTACGTGTCGGTCATCAACACTCGCAGTTTTGGCCGATTCTGGCCCATTTCTTGGACTATTACTCCGATTTTTGGTCCAAGCGTGATTTCCATGATTTATGAACCCCGTGGTGCGTTTACGTGTCGGTCAATGACACTCACAATTCTGGCCAATTTCTGGTCCGTTTAATGTACTATTACTCACCGTTTTGGCGTCCCAGAGCGATTTCCATGATTTACAATCCCCGGGGTGCGTTTGCGTCTCTGTCGTCAACACTCACAGTTTTGGCCAATTCTGACGCGATTCGTGGACTATTACTCATCATTTAGGGGTCCCGAAGCGATTCCATAGTGGTTGAACCCTAAGGTCCATTTACGTGTCGGTCATCAACACTCACTGTTTTGGCCGAATCTGGCCCGTTTCATGGACTATTACTCACCGTTTTGGGGCCCCAAAGTGATTTCCACGGTTGTTTGACCCCATGGTGCGCTTACGTGTCGATCATCAACAAGCGCATTTTGGGACGATTTTGGCCCATTTCTTGCATTATTACTTAGTTTTGGGGTCCCGGCGTGATTTCCACGATTGACAAACTCCAGGGTGCGTTTACGTGTCGGTCATAAACACTCAAAATTTTGGCCAATTCTCGTCCGTTTCATGCAATATTACTCACCGTTTGGGCGTCCCAAAGAGATTTCCACGATTGACAATCCCCGGAGTGCGTTTGCATGTCTGTCGTCAACACTCACAGTTTTGGCCAATTCTGACGCGATTCGTGGGCTATTATTCACCATTTAGGGGTCCCAAAGCGATTTCCGTAGTTGTTGAACCCCAAGGTGCGTTTAGGTGTCGGTCATCAACACTCACTGTTTTGGGGCCCCGGTGTGATTTCCACGATTAACAATCCCCGGGGTGCGTTTACATGTCTGTCATCAATACTAGTAGTTTTGGCCAATTCTGGCCCGTTTCGTGGACAATCACTCACTGTTTTGGGGGCCCTGAATGATTTCCACGATAAACGAACCCCCGGGTGCGCTTACGTCTCGGTTATGAACAAACACAATTTTGGCCAATTCTAACGCGTTTTGTGGACTTTTAGTAACCGTTTTCTGGGCCTGAAGTGATTTCCATAGTTGTTGAACCCCAAGGCGCACTTACGTGTTAGTCATCAACACACAGTTTTGGCTGATTCTGGCCTGTTTCATGGACTATTACTCACTGTTTTGGGCCCCCGGAGTGATTTCCACGGTTAACAAACCGCACGGTGCATTTACATGTCGGTCATCAACACTCACTGTTTTGGGGCCCCGGTGTGATTTCCACGATTAACAATCCCCGGGGTGCGTTTACATGTCTGTCATCAATACTAGTAGTTTTGGCCAATTCTGGCCTGTTTCGTGGACAATCACTCACTATTTTGGGGGCCCTGAATGATTTCCACGATAAACGAACCCCCGGGTGCGCTTACGTCTCCGTTATGAACAAACACAATTTTGGCCAATTCTAACGCGTTTTGTGGACTTTTAGTAACCGTTTTCTGGGCCTGAAGTGATTTCCATAGTTGTTGAACCCCAAGGCGCACTTACCTGTTAGTCATCAACACACAGTTTTGGCTGATTCTGGCCTGTTTCATGGACTATTACTCACTGTTTTGGGGCCCCGGAGTGGTTTCCACGGTTAACAAACCGCACGGTGCATTTACGTGTCGGTCATCAACACTCGCAGTTTTGGCCGATTCTGGCCCATTTCTTGGACTATTACTCTGTTTTTTGGTCCAAGCGTGATTTCCATGATTTATGAACCCCGTGGTGCGTTTACGTGTCGGTCAATGACACTCACAATTTTGGCCAATTTCTGGTCCGTTTCGTGTACTATTACTCACCGTTTTGGCTTCCCAGAGCGATTTCCATGATTTAAAATCCCCGGGGTGCGTTTGCATCTCTGTCGTCAACACTCACAGTTTTGGCCAATTCTGACGCGATTCGTGGACTATTACTCATCATTTAGGGGTCCCGAAGCGATTCCATAGTGGTTGAACCCTAAGGTCCATTTACGTGTCGGTCATCAACACTCGCAGTTTTGGCCGATTCTGGCCCATTTCTTGGACTATTACTCCGATTTTTGGTCCAAGCGTGATTTCCATGATTTATGAACCCCGTGGTGCGTTTACGTGTCGGTCAATGACACTCACAATTTTGGCCAATTTCTGGTCCGTTTCATGTACTATTACTCACCGTTTTGGCGTCCCAGAGCGATTTCCATGATTTACAATCCCCGGGGTGCGTTTGCGTCTCTGTCGTCAACACTCACAGTTTTGGCCAATTCTGACGCGATTCGTGGACTATTACTCATCATTTAGGGGTCCCGAAGCGATTCCATAGTGGTTGAACCCTAAGGTCCATTTACGTGTCGGTCATCAACACTCACTGTTTTGGCCGAATCTGGCCCGTTTCATGGACTATTACTCACCGTTTTGGGGCCCCAAAGTGATTTCCACGGTTGTTTGACCCCATGGTGCGCTTACGTGTCGATCATCAACAAGCGCATTTTGGGACGATTTTGGCCCATTTCTTGCATTATTACTTAGTTTTGGGGTCCCGGCGTGATTTCCACGATTGACAAACTCCAGGGTGCGTTTACGTGTCGGTCATAAACACTCAAAATTTTGGCCAATTCTCGTCCGTTTCATGCAATATTACTCACCGTTTGGGCGTCCCAAAGAGATTTCCACGATTGACAATCCCCGGAGTGCGTTTGCATGTCTGTCGTCAACACTCACAGTTTTGGCCAATTCTGACGCGATTCGTGGGCTATTATTCACCATTTAGGGGTCCCAAAGCGATTTCCGTAGTTGTTGAACCCCAAGGTGCGTTTAGGTGTCGGTCATCAACACTCACTGTTTTGGGGCCCCGGTGTGATTTCCACGATTAACAATCCCCGGGGTGCGTTTACATGTCTGTCATCAATACTAGTAGTTTTGGCCAATTCTGGCCCGTTTCGTGGACAATCACTCACTGTTTTGGGGGCCCTGAATGATTTCCACGATAAACGAACCCCCGGGTGCGCTTACGTCTCGGTTATGAACAAACACAATTTTGGCCAATTCTAACGCGTTTTGTGGACTTTTAGTAACCGTTTTCTGGGCCTGAAGTGATTTCCATAGTTGTTGAACCCCAAGGCGCACTTACGTGTTAGTCATCAACACACAGTTTTGGCTGATTCTGGCCTGTTTCATGGACTATTACTCACTGTTTTGGGCCCCCGGAGTGATTTCCACGGTTAACAAACCGCACGGTGCATTTACGTGTCGGTCATCAACACTCACTGTTTTGGGGCCCCGGTGTGATTTCCACGATTAACAATCCCCGGGGTGCGTTTACATGTCTGTCATCAATACTAGTAGTTTTGGCCAATTCTGGCCTGTTTCGTGGACAATCACTCACTGTTTTGGGGGCCCTGAATGATTTCCACGATAAACGAACCCCCGGGTGCGCTTACGTCTCCGTTATGAACAAACACAATTTTGGCCAATTCTAACGCGTTTTGTGGACTTTTAGTAACCGTTTTCTGGGCCTGAAGTGATTTCCATAGTTGTTGAACCCCAAGGCGCACTTACGTGTTAGTCATCAACACACAGTTTTGGCTGATTCTGGCCTGTTTCATGGACTATTACTCACTGTTTTGGGGCCCCGGAGTGGTTTCCACGGTTAACAAACCGCACGGTGCATTTACGTGTCGGTCATCAACACTCGCAGTTTTGGCCGATTCTGGCCCATTTCTTGGACTATTACTCTGTTTTTTGGTCCAAGCGTGATTTCCATGATTTATGAACCCCGTGGTGCGTTTACGTGTCGGTCAATGACACTCACAATTTTGGCCAATTTCTGGTCCGTTTCGTGTACTATTACTCACCGTTTTGGCTTCCCAGAGCGATTTCCATGATTTAAAATCCCCGGGGTGCGTTTGCATCTCTGTCGTCAACACTCACAGTTTTGGCCAATTCTGACGCGATTCGTGGACTATTACTCATCATTTAGGGGTCCCGAAGCGATTCCATAGTGGTTGAACCCTAAGGTCCATTTACGTGTCGGTCATCAACACTCACTGTTTTGGCCGAATCTGGCCCGTTTCATGGACTATTACTCACCGTTTTGGGGCCCCAAAGTGATTTCCACGGTTGTTTGACCCCATGGTGCGCTTACGTGTCGATCATCAACAAGCGCATTTTGGGACGATTTTGGCCCATTTCTTGCATTATTACTTAGTTTTGGGGTCCCGGCGTGATTTCCACGATTGACAAACTCCAGGGTGCGTTTACGTGTCGGTCATAAACACTCAAAATTTTGGCCAATTCTCGTCCGTTTCATGCAATATTACTCACCGTTTGGGCGTCCCAAAGAGATTTCCACGATTGACAATCCCCGGAGTGCGTTTGCATGTCTGTCGTCAACACTCACAGTTTTGGCCAATTCTGACGCGATTCGTGGGCTATTATTCACCATTTAGGGGTCCCAAAGCGATTTCCGTAGTTGTTGAACCCCAAGGTGCGTTTAGGTGTCGGTCATCAACACTCACTGTTTTGGGGCCCCGGTGTGATTTCCACGATTAACAATCCCCGGGGTGCGTTTACATGTCTGTCATCAATACTAGTAGTTTTGGCCAATTCTGGCCCGTTTCGTGGACAATCACTCACTGTTTTGGGGGCCCTGAATGATTTCCACGATAAACGAACCCCCGGGTGCGCTTACGTCTCGGTTATGAACAAACACAATTTTGGCCAATTCTAACGCGTTTTGTGGACTTTTAGTAACCGTTTTCTGGGCCTGAAGTGATTTCCATAGTTGTTGAACCCCAAGGCGCACTTACGTGTTAGTCATCAACACACAGTTTTGGCTGATTCTGGCCTGTTTCATGGACTATTACTCACTGTTTTGGGCCCCCGGAGTGATTTCCACGGTTAACAAACCGCACGGTGCATTTACGTGTCGGTCATCAACACTCACTGTTTTGGGGCCCCGGTGTGATTTCCACGATTAACAATCCCCGGGGTGCGTTTACATGTCTGTCATCAATACTAGTAGTTTTGGCCAATTCTGGCCTGTTTCGTGGACAATCACTCACTGTTTTGGGGGCCCTGAATGATTTCCACGATAAACGAACCCCCGGGTGCGCTTACGTCTCCGTTATGAACAAACACAATTTTGGCCAATTCTAACGCGTTTTGTGGACTTTTAGTAACCGTTTTCTGGGCCTGAAGTGATTTCCATAGTTGTTGAACCCCAAGGCGCACTTACGTGTTAGTCATCAACACACAGTTTTGGCTGATTCTGGCCTGTTTCATGGACTATTACTCACTGTTTTGGGGCCCCGGAGTGATTTCCACGGTTAACAAACCGCACGGTGCATTTACGTGTCGGTCATCAACACTCGCAGTTTTGGCCGATTCTGGCCCATTTCTTGGACTATTACTCTGTTTTTTGGTCCAAGCGTGATTTCCATGATTTATGAACCCCGTGGTGCGTTTACGTGTCGGTCAATGACACTCCCAATTTTGGCCAATTTCTGGTCCGTTTCGTGTACTATTACTCACCGTTTTGGCTTCCCAGAGCGATTTCCATGATTTACAATCCCCGGGGTGCGTTTGCATCTCTGTCGTCAACACTCACAGTTTTGGCCAATTCTGACGCGATTCGTGGACTATTACTCATCATTTAGGGGTCCCGAAGCGATTCCATAGTGGTTGAACCCTAAGGTCCATTTACGTGTCGGTCATCAACACTCGCAGTTTTGGCCGATTCTGGCCCATTTCTTGGACTATTACTCCGATTTTTGGTCCAAGCGTGATTTCCATGATTTATGAACCCCGTGGTGCGTTTACGTGTCGGTCAATGACACTCACAATTTTGGCCAATTTCTGGTCCGTTTCATGTACTATTACTCACCGTTTTGGCGTCCCAGAGCGATTTCCATGATTTACAATCCCCGGGGTGCGTTTGCGTCTCTGTCGTCAACACTCATAGTTTTGGCCAATTCTGACGCGATTCGTGGACTATTACTCATCATTTAGGGGTCCCGAAGCGATTCCATAGTGGTTGAACCCTAAGGTCCATTTACGTGTCGGTCATCAACACTCACTGTTTTGGCCGAATCTGGCCCGTTTCATGGACTATTACTCACCGTTTTGGGGCCCCAAAGTGATTTCCACGGTTGTTTGACCCCATGGTGCGCTTACGTGTCGATCATCAACAAGCGCATTTTGGGACGATTTTGGCCCATTTCTTGCATTATTACTTAGTTTTGGGGTCCCGGCGTGATTTCCACGATTGACAAACTCCAGGGTGCGTTTACGTGTCGGTCATAAACACTCAAAATTTTGGCCAATTCTCGTCCGTTTCATGCAATATTACTCACCGTTTGGGCGTCCCAAAGAGATTTCCACGATTGACAATCCCCGGAGTGCGTTTGCATGTCTGTCGTCAACACTCACAGTTTTGGCCAATTCTGACGCGATTCGTGGGCTATTATTCACCATTTAGGGGTCCCAAAGCGATTTCCGTAGTTGTTGAACCCCAAGGTGCGTTTAGGTGTCGGTCATCAACACTCACTGTTTTGGGGCCCCGGTGTGATTTCCACGATTAACAATCCCCGGGGTGCGTTTACATGTCTGTCATCAATACTAGTAGTTTTGGCCAATTCTGGCCCGTTTCGTGGACAATCACTCACTGTTTTGGGGGCCCTGAATGATTTCCACGATAAACGAACCCCCGGGTGCGCTTACGTCTCGGTTATGAACAAACACAATTTTGGCCAATTCTAACGCGTTTTGTGGACTTTTAGTAACCGTTTTCTGGGCCTGAAGTGATTTCCATAGTTGTTGAACCCCAAGGCGCACTTACGTGTTAGTCATCAACACACAGTTTTGGCTGATTCTGGCCTGTTTCATGGACTATTACTCACTGTTTTGGGCCCCCGGAGTGATTTCCACGGTTAACAAACCGCACGGTGCATTTACGTGTCGGTCATCAACACTCACTGTTTTGGGGCCCCGGTGTGATTTCCACGATTAACAATCCCCGGGGTGCGTTTACATGTCTGTCATCAATACTAGTAGTTTTGGCCAATTCTGGCCTGTTTCGTGGACAATCACTCACTGTTTTGGGGGCCCTGAATGATTTCCACGATAAACGAACCCCCGGGTGCGCTTACGTCTCCGTTATGAACAAACACAATTTTGGCCAATTCTAACGCGTTTTGTGGACTTTTAGTAACCGTTTTCTGGGCCTGAAGTGATTTCCATAGTTGTTGAACCCCAAGGCGCACTTACGTGTTAGTCATCAACACACAGTTTTGGCTGATTCTGGCCTGTTTCATGGACTATTACTCACTGTTTTGGGGCCCCGGAGTGATTTCCACGGTTAACAAACCGCACGGTGCATTTACGTGTCGGTCATCAACACTCGCAGTTTTGGCCGATTCTGGCCCATTTCTTGGACTATTACTCCGATTTTTGGTCCAAGCGTGATTTCCATGATTTATGAACCCCGTGGTGCGTTTACGTGTCGGTCAATGACACTCACAATTTTGGCCAATTTCTGGTCCGTTTCATGTACTATTACTCACCGTTTTGGCGTCCCAGAGCGATTTCCATGATTTACAATCCCCGGGGTGCGTTTGCGTCTCTGTCGTCAACACTCACAGTTTTGGCCAATTCTGACGCGATTCGTGGACTATTACTCATCATTTAGGGGTCCCGAAGCGATTCCATAGTGGTTGAACCCTAAGGTCCATTTACGTGTCGGTCATCAACACTCACTGTTTTGGCCGAATCTGGCCCGTTTCATGGACTATTACTCACCGTTTTGGGGCCCCAAAGTGATTTCCATGGTTGTTTGACCCCATGGTGCGCTTACGTGTCGATCATCAACAAGCGCATTTTGGGACGATTTTGGCCCATTTCTTGCATTATTACTTAGTTTTGGGGTCCCGGCGTGATTTCCACGATTGACAAACTCCAGGGTGCGTTTACGTGTCGGTCATAAACACTCAAAATTTTGGCCAATTCTCGTCCGTTTCATGCAATATTACTCACCGTTTGGGCGTCCCAAAGAGATTTCCACGATTGACAATCCCCGGAGTGCGTTTGCATGTCTGTCGTCAACACTCACAGTTTTGGCCAATTCTGACGCGATTCGTGGGCTATTATTCACCATTTAGGGGTCCCAAAGCGATTTCCGTAGTTGTTGAACCCCAAGGTGCGTTTAGGTGTCGGTCATCAACACTCACTGTTTTGGGGCCCCGGTGTGATTTCCACGATTAACAATCCCCGGGGTGCGTTTACATGTCTGTCATCAATACTAGTAGTTTTGGCCAATTCTGGCCCGTTTCGTGGACAATCACTCACTGTTTTGGGGGCCCTGAATGATTTCCACGATAAACGAACCCCCGGGTGCGCTTACGTCTCGGTTATGAACAAACACAATTTTGGCCAATTCTAACGCGTTTTGTGGACTTTTAGTAACCGTTTTCTGGGCCTGAAGTGATTTCCATAGTTGTTGAACCCCAAGGCGCACTTACGTGTTAGTCATCAACACACAGTTTTGGCTGATTCTGGCCTGTTTCATGGACTATTACTCACTGTTTTGGGCCCCCGGAGTGATTTCCACGGTTAACAAACCGCACGGTGCATTTACGTGTCGGTCATCAACACTCACTGTTTTGGGGCCCCGGTGTGATTTCCACGATTAACAATCCCCGGGGTGCGTTTACATGTCTGTCATCAATACTAGTAGTTTTGGCCAATTCTGGCCTGTTTCGTGGACAATCACTCACTGTTTTGGGGGCCCTGAATGATTTCCACGATAAACGAACCCCCGGGTGCGCTTACGTCTCCGTTATGAACAAACACAATTTTGGCCAATTCTAACGCGTTTTGTGGACTTTTAGTAACCGTTTTCTGGGCCTGAAGTGATTTCCATAGTTGTTGAACCCCAAGGCGCACTTACGTGTTAGTCATCAACACACAGTTTTGGCTGATTCTGGCCTGTTTCATGGACTATTACTCACTGTTTTGGGGCCCCGGAGTGATTTCCACGGTTAACAAACCGCACGGTGCATTTACGTGTCGGTCATCAACACTCGCAGTTTTGGCCGATTCTGGCCCATTTCTTGGACTATTACTCCGATTTTTGGTCCAAGCGTGATTTCCATGATTTATGAACCCCGTGGTGCGTTTACGTGTCGGTCAATGACACTCACAATTTTGGCCAATTTCTGGTCCGTTTCATGTACTATTACTCACCGTTTTGGCGTCCCAGAGCGATTTCCATGATTTACAATCCCCGGGGTGCGTTTGCGTCTCTGTCGTCAACACTCACAGTTTTGGCCAATTCTGACGCGATTCGTGGACTATTACTCATCATTTAGGGGTCCCGAAGCGATTCCATAGTGGTTGAACCCTAAGGTCCATTTACGTGTCGGTCATCAACACTCACTGTTTTGGCCGAATCTGGCCCGTTTCATGGACTATTACTCACCGTTTTGGGGCCCCAAAGTGATTTCCACGGTTGTTTGACCCCATGGTGCGCTTACGTGTCGATCATCAACAAGCGCATTTTGGGACGATTTTGGCCCATTTCTTGCATTATTACTTAGTTTTGGGGTCCCGGCGTGATTTCCACGATTGACAAACTCCAGGGTGCGTTTACGTGTCGGTCATAAACACTCAAAATTTTGGCCAATTCTCGTCCGTTTCATGCAATATTACTCACCGTTTGGGCGTCCCAAAGAGATTTCCACGATTGACAATCCCCGGAGTGCGTTTGCATGTCTGTCGTCAACACTCACAGTTTTGGCCAATTCTGACGCGATTCGTGGGCTATTATTCACCATTTAGGGGTCCCAAAGCGATTTCCGTAGTTGTTGAACCCCAAGGTGCGTTTAGGTGTCGGTCATCAACACTCACTGTTTTGGGGCCCCGGTGTGATTTCCACGATTAACAATCCCCGGGGTGCGTTTACATGTCTGTCATCAATACTAGTAGTTTTGGCCAATTCTGGCCCGTTTCGTGGACAATCACTCACTGTTTTGGGGGCCCTGAATGATTTCCACGATAAACGAACCCCCGGGTGCGCTTACGTCTCGGTTATGAACAAACACAATTTTGGCCAATTCTAACGCGTTTTGTGGACTTTTAGTAACCGTTTTCTGGGCCTGAAGTGATTTCCATAGTTGTTGAACCCCAAGGCGCACTTACGTGTTAGTCATCAACACACAGTTTTGGCTGATTCTGGCCTGTTTCATGGACTATTACTCACTGTTTTGGGCCCCCGGAGTGATTTCCACGGTTAACAAACCGCACGGTGCATTTACGTGTCGGTCATCAACACTCACTGTTTTGGGGCCCCGGTGTGATTTCCACGATTAACAATCCCCGGGGTGCGTTTACATGTCTGTCATCAATACTAGTAGTTTTGGCCAATTCTGGCCTGTTTCGTGGACAATCACTCACTGTTTTGGGGGCCCTGAATGATTTCCACGATAAACGAACCCCCGGGTGCGCTTACGTCTCCGTTATGAACAAACACAATTTTGGCCAATTCTAACGCGTTTTGTGGACTTTTAGTAACCGTTTTCTGGGCCTGAAGTGATTTCCATAGTTGTTGAACCCCAAGGCGCACTTACGTGTTAGTCATCAACACACAGTTTTGGCTGATTCTGGCCTGTTTCATGGACTATTACTCACTGTTTTGGGGCCCCGGAGTGATTTCCACGGTTAACAAACCGCACGGTGCATTTACGTGTCGGTCATCAACACTCGCAGTTTTGGCCGATTCTGGCCCATTTCTTGGACTATTACTCTGTTTTTTGGTCCAAGCGTGATTTCCATGATTTATGAACCCCGTGGTGCGTTTACGTGTCGGTCAATGACACTCACAATTTTGGCCAATTTCTGGTCCGTTTCGTGTACTATTACTCACCGTTTTGGCTTCCCAGAGCGATTTCCATGATTTACAATCCCCGGGGTGCGTTTGCATCTCTGTCGTCAACACTCACAGTTTTGGCCAATTCTGACGCGATTCGTGGACTATTACTCATCATTTAGGGGTCCCGAAGCGATTCCATAGTGGTTGAACCCTAAGGTCCATTTACGTGTCGGTCATCAACACTCGCAGTTTTGGCCGATTCTGGCCCATTTCTTGGACTATTACTCCGATTTTTGGTCCAAGCGTGATTTCCATGATTTATGAACCTCGTGGTGCGTTTACGTGTCGGTCAATGACACTCACAATTTTGGCCAATTTCTGGTCCGTTTCATGTACTATTACTCACCGTTTTGGCGTCCCAGAGCGATTTCCATGATTTACAATCCCCGGGGTGCGTTTGCGTCTCTGTCGTCAACACTCACAGTTTTGGCCAATTCTGACGCGATTCGTGGACTATTACTCATCATTTAGGGGTCCCGAAGCGATTCCATAGTGGTTGAACCCTAAGGTCCATTTACGTGTCGGTCATCAACACTCACTGTTTTGGCCGAATCTGGCCCGTTTCATGGACTATTACTCACCGTTTTGGGGCCCCAAAGTGATTTCCACGGTTGTTTGACCCCATGGTGCGCTTACGTGTCGATCATCAACAAGCGCATTTTGGGACGATTTTGGCCCATTTCTTGCATTATTACTTAGTTTTGGGGTCCCGGCGTGATTTCCACGATTGACAAGCTCCAGGGTGCGTTTACGTGTCGGTCATAAACACTCAAAATTTTGGCCAATTCTCGTCCGTTTCATGCAATATTACTCACCGTTTGGGCGTCCCAAAGAGATTTCCACGATTGACAATCCCCGGAGTGCGTTTGCATGTCTGTCGTCAACACTCACAGTTTTGGCCAATTCTGACGCGATTCGTGGGCTATTATTCACCATTTAGGGGTCCCAAAGCGATTTCCGTAGTTGTTGAACCCCAAGGTGCGTTTAGGTGTCGGTCATCAACACTCACTGTTTTGGGGCCCCGGTGTGATTTCCACGATTAACAATCCCCGGGGTGCGTTTACATGTCTGTCATCAATACTAGTAGTTTTGGCCAATTCTGGCCCGTTTCGTGGACAATCACTCACTGTTTTGGGGGCCCTGAATGATTTCCACGATAAACGAACCCCCGGGTGCGCTTACGTCTCGGTTATGAACAAACACAATTTTGGCCAATTCTAACGCGTTTTGTGGACTTTTAGTAACCGTTTTCTGGGCCTGAAGTGATTTCCATAGTTGTTGAACCCCAAGGCGCACTTACGTGTTAGTCATCAACACACAGTTTTGGCTGATTCTGGCCTGTTTCATGGACTATTACTCACTGTTTTGGGCCCCCGGAGTGATTTCCACGGTTAACAAACCGCACGGTGCATTTACGTGTCGGTCATCAACACTCACTGTTTTGGGGCCCCGGTGTGATTTCCACGATTAACAATCCCCGGGGTGCGTTTACATGTCTGTCATCAATACTAGTAGTTTTGGCCAATTCTGGCCTGTTTCGTGGACAATCACTCACTGTTTTGGGGGCCCTGAATGATTTCCACGATAAACGAACCCCCGGGTGCGCTTACGTCTCCGTTATGAACAAACACAATTTTGGCCAATTCTAACGCGTTTTGTGGACTTTTAGTAACCGTTTTCTGGGCCTGAAGTGATTTCCATAGTTGTTGAACCCCAAGGCGCACTTACGTGTTAGTCATCAACACACAGTTTTGGCTGATTCTGGCCTGTTTCATGGACTATTACTCACTGTTTTGGGGCCCCGGAGTGATTTCCACGGTTAACAAACCGCACGGTGCATTTACGTGTCGGTCATCAACACTCGCAGTTTTGGCCGATTCTGGCCCATTTCTTGGACTATTACTCTGTTTTTTGGTCCAAGCGTGATTTCCATGATTTATGAACCCTGTGGTGCGTTTACGTGTCGGTCAATGACACTCACAATTTTGGCCAATTTCTGGTCCGTTTCGTGTACTATTACTCACCGTTTTGGCTTCCCAGAGCGATTTCCATGATTTACAATCCCCGGGGTGCGTTTGCATCTCTGTCGTCAACACTCACAGTTTTGGCCAATTCTGACGCGATTCGTGGACTATTACTCATCATTTAGGGGTCCCGAAGCGATTCCATAGTGGTTGAACCCTAAGGTCCATTTACGTGTCGGTCATCAACACTCGTAGTTTTGGCCGATTCTGGCCCATTTCTTGGACTATTACTCCGATTTTTGGTCCAAGCGTGATTTCCATGATTTATGAACCCCGTGGTGCGTTTACGTGTCGGTCAATGACACTCACAATTTTGGCCAATTTCTGGTCCGTTTCATGTACTATTACTCACCGTTTTGGCGTCCCAGAGCGATTTCCATGATTTACAATCCCCGGGGTGCGTTTGCGTCTCTGTCGTCAACACTCACAGTTTTGGCCAATTCTGACGCGATTCGTGGACTATTACTCATCATTTAGGGGTCCCGAAGCGATTCCATAGTGGTTGAACCCTAAGGTCCATTTACGTGTCGGTCATCAACACTCACTGTTTTGGCCGAATCTGGCCCGTTTCATGGACTATTACTCACCGTTTTGGGGCCCCAAAGTGATTTCCACGGTTGTTTGACCCCATGGTGCGCTTACGTGTCGATCATCAACAAGCGCATTTTGGGACGATTTTGGCCCATTTCTTGCATTATTACTTAGTTTTGGGGTCCCGGCGTGATTTCCACGATTGACAAACTCCAGGGTGCGTTTACGTGTCGGTCATAAACACTCAAAATTTTGGCCAATTCTCGTCCGTTTCATGCAATATTACTCACCGTTTGGGCGTCCCAAAGAGATTTCCACGATTGACAATCCCCGGAGTGCGTTTGCATGTCTGTCGTCAACACTCACAGTTTTGGCCAATTCTGACGCGATTCGTGGGCTATTATTCACCATTTAGGGGTCCCAAAGCGATTTCCGTAGTTGTTGAACCCCAAGGTGCGTTTAGGTGTCGGTCATCAACACTCACTGTTTTGGGGCCCCGGTGTGATTTCCACGATTAACAATCCCCGGGGTGCGTTTACATGTCTGTCATCAATACTAGTAGTTTTGGCCAATTCTGGCCCGTTTCGTGGACAATCACTCACTGTTTTGGGGGCCCTGAATGATTTCCACGATAAACGAACCCCCGGGTGCGCTTACGTCTCGGTTATGAACAAACACAATTTTGGCCAATTCTAACGCGTTTTGTGGACTTTTAGTAACCGTTTTCTGGGCCTGAAGTGATTTCCATAGTTGTTGAACCCCAAGGCGCACTTACGTGTTAGTCATCAACACACAGTTTTGGCTGATTCTGGCCTGTTTCATGGACTATTACTCACTGTTTTGGGGCCCCGGAGTGATTTCCACGGTTAACAAACCGCACGGTGCATTTACGTGTCGGTCATCAACACTCACTGTTTTGGGGCCCCGGTGTGATTTCCACGATTAACAATCCCCGGGGTGCGTTTACATGTCTGTCATCAATACTAGTAGTTTTGGCCAATTCTGGCCTGTTTCGTGGACAATCACTCACTGTTTTGGGGGCCCTGAATGATTTCCACGATAAACGAACCCCCGGGTGCGCTTACGTCTCGGTTATGAACAAACACAATTTTGGCCAATTCTAACGCGTTTTGTGGACTTTTAGTAACCGTTTTCTGGGCCTGAAGTGATTTCCATAGTTGTTGAACCCCAAGGCGCACTTACGTGTTAGTCATCAACACACAGTTTTGGCTGATTCTGGCCTGTTTCATGGACTATTACTCACTGTTTTGGGGCCCCGGAGTGATTTCCACGGTTAACAAACCGCACGGTGCATTTACGTGTCGGTCATCAACACTCACTGTTTTGGGGCCCCGGTGTGATTTCCACGATTAACAATCCCCGGGGTGCGTTTACATGTCTGTCATCAATACTAGTAGTTTTGGCCAATTCTGGCCTGTTTCGTGGACAATCACTCACTGTTTTGGGGGCCCTGAATGATTTCCACGATAAACGAACCCCCGGGTGCGCTTACGTCTCCGTTATGAACAAACACAATTTTGGCCAATTCTAACGCGTTTTGTGGACTTTTAGTAACCGTTTTCTGGGCCTGAAGTGGTTTCCATAGTTGTTGAACCCCAAGGCGCACTTACGTGTTAGTCATCAACACACAGTTTTGGCTGATTCTGGCCTGTTTCATGGACTATTACTCACTGTTTTGGGGCCCCGGAGTGATTTCCACGGTTAACAAACCGCACGGTGCATTTACGTGTCGGTCATCAACACTCGCAGTTTTGGCCGATTCTGGCCCATTTCTTGGACTATTACTCTGTTTTTTGGTCCAAGCGTGATTTCCATGATTTATGAACCCCGTGGTGCGTTTACGTGTCGGTCAATGACACTCACAATTTTGGCCAATTTCTGGTCCGTTTCGTGTACTATTACTCACCGTTTTGGCTTCCCAGAGCGATTTCCATGATTTACAATCCCCGGGGTGCGTTTGCATCTCTGTCGTCAACACTCACAGTTTTGGCCAATTCTGACGCGATTCGTGGACTATTACTCATCATTTAGGGGTCCCGAAGCGATTCCATAGTGGTTGAACCCTAAGGTCCATTTACGTGTCGGTCATCAACACTCGCAGTTTTGGCCGATTCTGGCCCATTTCTTGGACTATTACTCCGATTTTTGGTCCAAGCGTGATTTCCATGATTTATGAACCCCGTGGTGCGTTTACGTGTCGGTCAATGACACTCACAATTTTGGCCAATTTCTGGTCCGTTTCATGTACTATTACTCACCGTTTTGGCGTCCCAGAGCGATTTCCATGATTTACAATCCCCGGGGTGCGTTTGGGTCTCTGTCGTCAACACTCACAGTTTTGGCCAATTCTGACGCGATTCGTGGACTATTACTCATCATTTAGGGGTCCCGAAGCGATTCCATAGTGGTTGAACCCTAAGGTCCATTTACGTGTCGGTCATCAACACTCACTGTTTTGGCCGAATCTGGCCCGTTTCATGGACTATTACTCACCGTTTTGGGGCCCCAAAGTGATTTCCACGGTTGTTTGACCCCATGGTGCGCTTACGTGTCGATCATCAACAAGCGCATTTTGGGACGATTTTGGCCCATTTCTTGCATTATTACTTAGTTTTGGGGTCCCGGCGTGATTTCCACGATTGACAAACTCCAGGGTGCGTTTACGTGTCGGTCATAAACACTCAAAATTTTGGCCAATTCTCGTCCGTTTCATGCAATATTACTCACCGTTTGGGCGTCCCAAAGAGATTTCCACGATTGACAATCCCCGGAGTGCGTTTGCATGTCTGTCGTCAACACTCACAGTTTTGGCCAATTCTGACGCGATTCGTGGGCTATTATTCACCATTTAGGGGTCCCAAAGCGATTTCCGTAGTTGTTGAACCCCAAGGTGCGTTTAGGTGTCGGTCATCAACACTCACTGTTTTGGGGCCCCGGTGTGATTTCCACGATTAACAATCCCCGGGGTGCGTTTACATGTCTGTCATCAATACTAGTAGTTTTGGCCAATTCTGGCCCGTTTCGTGGACAATCACTCACTGTTTTGGGGGCCCTGAATGATTTCCACGATAAACGAACCCCCGGGTGCGCTTACGTCTCGGTTATGAACAAACACAATTTTGGCCAATTCTAACGCGTTTTGTGGACTTTTAGTAACCGTTTTCTGGGCCTGAAGTGATTTCCATAGTTGTTGAACCCCAAGGCGCACTTACGTGTTAGTCATCAACACACAGTTTTGGCTGATTCTGGCCTGTTTCATGGACTATTACTCACTGTTTTGGGGCCCCGGAGTGATTTCCACGGTTAACAAACCGCACGGTGCATTTACGTGTCGGTCATCAACACTCACTGTTTTGGGGCCCCGGTGTGATTTCCACGATTAACAATCCCCGGGGTGCGTTTACATGTCTGTCATCAATACTAGTAGTTTTGGCCAATTCTGGCCTGTTTCGTGGACAATCACTCACTGTTTTGGGGGCCCTGAATGATTTCCACGATAAACGAACCCCCGGGTGCGCTTACGTCTCGGTTATGAACAAACACAATTTTGGCCAATTCTAACGCGTTTTGTGGACTTTTAGTAACCGTTTTCTGGGCCTGAAGTGATTTCCATAGTTGTTGAACCCCAAGGCGCACTTACGTGTTAGTCATCAACACACAGTTTTGGCTGATTCTGGCCTGTTTCATGGACTATTACTCACTGTTTTGGGGCCCCGGAGTGATTTCCACGGTTAACAAACCGCACGGTGCATTTACGTGTCGGTCATCAACACTCACTGTTTTGGGGCCCCGGTGTGATTTCCACGATTAACAATCCCCGGGGTGCGTTTACATGTCTGTCATCAATACTAGTAGTTTTGGCCAATTCTGGCCTGTTTCGTGGACAATCACTCACTGTTTTGGGGGCCCTGAATGATTTCCACGATAAACGAACCCCCGGGTGCGCTTACGTCTCCGTTATGAACAAACACAATTTTGGCCAATTCTAACGCGTTTTGTGGACTTTTAGTAACCGTTTTCTGGGCCTGAAGTGGTTTCCATAGTTGTTGAACCCCAAGGCGCACTTACGTGTTAGTCATCAACACACAGTTTTGGCTGATTCTGGCCTGTTTCATGGACTATTACTCACTGTTTTGGGGCCCCGGAGTGATTTCCACGGTTAACAAACCGCACGGTGCATTTACGTGTCGGTCATCAACACTCGCAGTTTTGGCCGATTCTGGCCCATTTCTTGGACTATTACTCTGTTTTTTGGTCCAAGCGTGATTTCCATGATTTATGAACCCCGTGGTGCGTTTACGTGTCGGTTAATGACACTCACAATTTTGGCCAATTTCTGGTCCGTTTCGTGTACTATTACTCACCGTTTTGGCTTCCCAGAGCGATTTCCATGATTTACAATCCCCGGGGTGCGTTTGCATCTCTGTCGTCAACACTCACAGTTTTGGCCAATTCTGACGCGATTCGTGGACTATTACTCATCATTTAGGGGTCCCGAAGCGATTCCATAGTGGTTGAACCCTAAGGTCCATTTACGTGTCGGTCATCAACACTCACTGTTTTGGCCGAATCTGGCCCGTTTCATGGACTATTACTCACCGTTTTGGGGCCCCAAAGTGATTTCCACGGTTGTTTGACCCCATGGTGCGCTTACGTGTCGATCATCAACAAGCGCATTTTGGGACGATTTTGGCCCATTTCTTGCATTATTACTTAGTTTTGGGGTCCCGGCGTGATTTCCACGATTGACAAACTCCAGGGTGCGTTTACGTGTCGGTCATAAACACTCAAAATTTTGGCCAATTCTCGTCCGTTTCATGCAATATTACTCACCGATTGGGCGTCCCAAAGAGATTTCCACGATTGACAATCCCCGGAGTGCGTTTGCATGTCTGTCGTCAACACTCACAGTTTTGGCCAATTCTGACGCGATTCGTGGGCTATTATTCACCATTTAGGGGTCCCAAAGCGATTTCCGTAGTTGTTGAACCCCAAGGTGCGTTTAGGTGTCGGTCATCAACACTCACTGTTTTGGGGCCCCGGTGTGATTTCCACGATTAACAATCCCCGGGGTGCGTTTACATGTCTGTCATCAATACTAGTAGTTTTGGCCAATTCTGGCCCGTTTCGTGGACAATCACTCACTGTTTTGGGGGCCCTGAATGATTTCCACGATAAACGAACCCCCGGGTGCGCTTACGTCTCGGTTATGAACAAACACAATTTTGGCCAATTCTAACGCGTTTTGTGGACTTTTAGTAACCGTTTTCTGGGCCTGAAGTGATTTCCATAGTTGTTGAACCCCAAGGCGCACTTACGTGTTAGTCATCAACACACAGTTTTGGCTGATTCTGGCCTGTTTCATGGACTATTACTCACTGTTTTGGGGCCCCGGAGTGATTTCCACGGTTAACAAACCGCACGGTGCATTTACGTGTCGGTCATCAACACTCACTGTTTTGGGGCCCCGGTGTGATTTCCACGATTAACAATCCCCGGGGTGCGTTTACATGTCTGTCATCAATACTAGTAGTTTTGGCCAATTCTGGCCTGTTTCGTGGACAATCACTCACTGTTTTGGGGGCCCTGAATGATTTCCACGATAAACGAACCCCCGGGTGCGCTTACGTCTCGGTTATGAACAAACACAATTTTGGCCAATTCTAACGCGTTTTGTGGACTTTTAGTAACCGTTTTCTGGGCCTGAAGTGATTTCCATAGTTGTTGAACCCCAAGGCGCACTTACGTGTTAGTCATCAACACACAGTTTTGGCTGATTCTGGCCTGTTTCATGGACTATTACTCACTGTTTTGGGGCCCCGGAGTGATTTCCACGGTTAACAAACCGCACGGTGCATTTACGTGTCGGTCATCAACACTCACTGTTTTGGGGCCCCGGTGTGATTTCCACGATTAACAATCCCCGGGGT
Organism: Triticum timopheevii; assembly: GCA_963921465.1. Taxonomy (NCBI): domain Eukaryota; kingdom Viridiplantae; phylum Streptophyta; class Magnoliopsida; order Poales; family Poaceae; genus Triticum; species Triticum timopheevii. The sequence goes on from OY997270.1 coordinate 2,308,602, forward strand.
GCGTTTACATGTCTGTCATCAATACTAGTAGTTTTGGCCAATTCTGGCCTGTTTCGTGGACAATCACTCACTGTTTTGGGGGCCCTGAATGATTTCCACGATAAACGAACCCCCGGGTGCGCTTACGTCTCCGTTATGAACAAACACAATTTTGGCCAATTCTAACGCGTTTTGTGGACTTTTAGTAACCGTTTTCTGGGCCTGAAGTGGTTTCCATAGTTGTTGAACCCCAAGGCGCACTTACGTGTTAGTCATCAACACACAGTTTTGGCTGATTCTGGCCTGTTTCATGGACTATTACTCACTGTTTTGGGGCCCCGGAGTGATTTCCACGGTTAACAAACCGCACGGTGCATTTACGGGTCGGTCATCAACACTCGCAGTTTTGGCCGATTCTGGCCCATTTCTTGGACTATTACTCTGTTTTTTGGTCCAAGCGTGATTTCCATGATTTATGAACCCCGTGGTGCGTTTACGTGTCGGTTAATGACACTCACAATTTTGGCCAATTTCTGGTCCGTTTCGTGTACTATTACTCACCGTTTTGGCTTCCCAGAGCGATTTCCATGATTTACAATCCCCGGGGTGCGTTTGCATCTCTGTCGTCAACACTCACAGTTTTGGCCAATTCTGACGCGATTCGTGGACTATTACTCATCATTTAGGGGTCCCGAAGCGATTCCATAGTGGTTGAACCCTAAGGTCCATTTACGTGTCGGTCATCAACACTCGCAGTTTTGGCCGATTCTGGCCCATTTCTTGGACTATTACTCCGATTTTTGGTCCAAGCGTGATTTCCATGATTTATGAACCCCGTGGTGCGTTTACGTGTCGGTCAATGACACTCACAATTTTGGCCAATTTCTGGTCCGTTTCATGTACTATTACTCACCGTTTTGGCGTCCCAGAGCGATTTCCATGATTTACAATCCCCGGGGTGCGTTTGCGTCTCTGTCGTCAACACTCACAGTTTTGGCCAATTCTGACGCGATTCGTGGACTATTACTCATCATTTAGGGGTCCCGAAGCGATTCCATAGTGGTTGAACCCTAAGGTCCATTTACGTGTCGGTCATCAACACTCACTGTTTTGGCCGAATCTGGCCCGTTTCATGGACTATTACTCACCGTTTTGGGGCCCCAAAGTGATTTCCACGGTTGTTTGACCCCATGGTGCGCTTACGTGTCGATCATCAACAAGCGCATTTTGGGACGATTTTGGCCCATTTCTTGCATTATTACTTAGTTTTGGGGTCCCGGCGTGATTTCCACGATTGACAAACTCCAGGGTGCGTTTACGTGTCGGTCATAAACACTCAAAATTTTGGCCAATTCTCGTCCGTTTCATGCAATATTACTCACCGTTTGGGCGTCCCAAAGAGATTTCCACGATTGACAATCCCCGGAGTGCGTTTGCATGTCTGTCGTCAACACTCACAGTTTTGGCCAATTCTGACGCGATTCGTGGGCTATTATTCACCATTTAGGGGTCCCAAAGCGATTTCCGTAGTTGTTGAACCCCAAGGTGCGTTTAGGTGTCGGTCATCAACACTCACTGTTTTGGGGCCCCGGTGTGATTTCCACGATTAACAATCCCCGGGGTGCGTTTACATGTCTGTCATCAATACTAGTAGTTTTGGCCAATTCTGGCCCGTTTCGTGGACAATCACTCACTGTTTTGGGGGCCCTGAATGATTTCCACGATAAACGAACCCCCGGGTGCGCTTACGTCTCGGTTATGAACAAACACAATTTTGGCCAATTCTAACGCGTTTTGTGGACTTTTAGTAACCGTTTTCTGGGCCTGAAGTGATTTCCATAGTTGTTGAACCCCAAGGCGCACTTACGTGTTAGTCATCAACACACAGTTTTGGCTGATTCTGGCCTGTTTCATGGACTATTACTCACTGTTTTGGGGCCCCGGAGTGATTTCCACGGTTAACAAACCGCACGGTGCATTTACGTGTCGGTCATCAACACTCGCAGTTTTGGCCGATTCTGGCCCATTTCTTGGACTATTACTCCGTTTTTTGGTCCAAGCGTGATTTCCATGATTTATGAACCCCGTGGTGCGTTTACGTGTCGGTCAATGACACTCACAATTTTGGCCAATTTCTGGTCCGTTTCGTGTACTATTACTCACCGTTTTGGCTTCCCAGAGCGATTTCCATGATTTACAATCCCCGGGGTGCGTTTGCGTCTCTGTCGTCAACACTCACAGTTTTGGCCAATTCTGACGCGATTCGTGGACTATTACCCATCATTTAGGGGTCCCGAAGCGATTCCATAGTGGTTGAACCCTAAGGTCCATTTACGTGTCGGTCATCAACACTCACTGTTTTGGCCGAATCTGGCCCGTTTCATGGACTATTACTCACCGTTTTGGGGCCCCAAAGTGATTTCCATGGTTGTTTGACCCCGTGGTGCGCTTACGTGTCGATCATCAACAAGCGCATTTTGGGACGATTTTGGCCCATTTCTTGCATTATTACTTAGTTTTGGGGTCCCGGCGTGATTTCCACGATTGACAAACTCCAGGGTGCGTTTACATGTCGGTCATAAACACTAACAATTTTGGCCAATTCTCGTCCGTTTCATGCAATATTACTCACCGTTTGGGCGTCCCAAAGAGATTTCCACGATTGACAATCCCCGGAGTGCGTTTGCATGTCTGTCGTCAACACTCACAGTTTTGGCCAATTCTGACGCGATTCGTGGGCTATTATTCACCATTTAGGGGTCCCAAAGCGATTTCCATAGTTGTTGAACCCCAAGGTGCGTTTAGGTGTTGGTCATCAACACTCACTATTTTGGGGCCCCGGTGTGATTTCCACGATTAACAATCCCCGGGGTGCGTTTACATGTCTGTCATCAATACTAGTAGTTTTGGCCAATTCTGGCCCGTTTCGTGGACAATCACTCACTGTTTTGGGGGCCCTGAATGATTTCCACGATAAACGAACCCCCGGGTGCGCTTACGTCTCGGTTATGAACAAACACAATTTTGGCCAATTCTAACGCGTTTTGTGGACTTTTAGTAACCGTTTTCTGGGCCTGAAGTGATTTCCATAGTTGTTGAACCCCAAGGCGCACTTACGTGTTAGTCATCAACACACAGTTTTGGCTGATTCTGGCCTGTTTCATGGACTATTACTCACTGTTTTGGGGCCCCGGAGTGATTTCCACGGTTAACAAACCGCACGGTGCATTTACGTGTCGGTCATCAACACTCACTGTTTTGGGGCCCCGGTGTGATTTCCACGATTAACAATCCCCGGGGTGCGTTTACATGTCTGTCATCAATACTAGTAGTTTTGGCCAATTCTGGCCTGTTTCGTGGACAATCACTCACTGTTTTGGGGGCCCTGAATGATTTCCACGATAAACGAACCCCCGGGTGCGCTTACGTCTCCGTTATGAACAAACACAATTTTGGCCAATTCTAACGCGTTTTGTGGACTTTTAGTAACCGTTTTCTGGGCCTGAAGTGATTTCCATAGTTGTTGAACCCCAAGGCGCACTTACGTGTTAGTCATCAACACACAGTTTTGGCTGATTCTGGCCTGTTTCATGGACTATTACTCACTGTTTTGGGGCCCCGGAGTGATTTCCACGGTTAACAAACCGCACGGTGCATTTACGTGTCGGTCATCAACACTCGCAGTTTTGGCCGATTCTGGCCCATTTCTTGGACTATTACTCCGATTTTTGGTCCAAGCGTGATTTCCATGATTTATGAACCCCGTGGTGCGTTTACGTGTCGGTCAATGACACTCACAATTTTGGCCAATTTCTGGTCCGTTTCATGTACTATTACTCACCGTTTTGGCGTCCCAGAGCGATTTCCATGATTTACAATCCCCGGGGTGCGTTTGCGTCTCTGTCGTCAACACTCACAGTTTTGGCCAATTCTGACGCGATTCGTGGACTATTACTCATCATTTAGGGGTCCCGAAGCGATTCCATAGTGGTTGAACCCTAAGGTCCATTTACGTGTCGGTCATCAACACTCACTGTTTTGGCCGAATCTGGCCCGTTTCATGGACTATTACTCACCGTTTTGGGGCCCCAAAGTGATTTCCACGGTTGTTTGACCCCATGGTGCGCTTACGTGTCGATCATCAACAAGCGCATTTTGGGACGATTTTGGCCCATTTCTTGCATTATTACTTAGTTTTGGGGTCCCGGCGTGATTTCCACGATTGACAAACTCCAGGGTGCGTTTACGTGTCGGTCATAAACACTCAAAATTTTGGCCAATTCTCGTCCGTTTCATGCAATATTACTCACCGTTTGGGCGTCCCAAAGAGATTTCCACGATTGACAATCCCCGGAGTGCGTTTGCATGTCTGTCGTCAACACTCACAGTTTTGGCCAATTCTGACGCGATTCGTGGGCTATTATTCACCATTTAGGGGTCCCAAAGCGATTTCCGTAGTTGTTGAACCCCAAGGTGCGTTTAGGTGTCGGTCATCAACACTCACTGTTTTGGGGCCCCGGTGTGATTTCCACGATTAACAATCCCCGGGGTGCGTTTACATGTCTGTCATCAATACTAGTAGTTTTGGCCAATTCTGGCCCGTTTCGTGGACAATCACTCACTGTTTTGGGGGCCCTGAATGATTTCCACGATAAACGAACCCCCGGGTGCGCTTACGTCTCGGTTATGAACAAACACAATTTTGGCCAATTCTAACGCGTTTTGTGGACTTTTAGTAACCGTTTTCTGGGCCTGAAGTGATTTCCATAGTTGTTGAACCCCAAGGCGCACTTACGTGTTAGTCATCAACACACAGTTTTGGCTGATTCTGGCCTGTTTCATGGACTATTACTCACTGTTTTGGGGCCCCGGAGTGATTTCCACGGTTAACAAACCGCACGGTGCATTTACGTGTCGGTCATCAACACTCGCAGTTTTGGCCGATTCTGGCCCATTTCTTGGACTATTACTCCGTTTTTTGGTCCAAGCGTGATTTCCATGATTTATGAACCCCGTGGTGCGTTTACGTGTCGGTCAATGACACTCACAATTTTGGCCAATTTCTGGTCCGTTTCGTGTACTATTACTCACCGTTTTGGCTTCCCAGAGCGATTTCCATGATTTACAATCCCCGGGGTGCGTTTGCGTCTCTGTCGTCAACACTCACAGTTTTGGCCAATTCTGACGCGATTCGTGGACTATTACCCATCATTTAGGGGTCCCGAAGCGATTCCATAGTGGTTGAACCCTAAGGTCCATTTACGTGTCGGTCATCAACACTCACTGTTTTGGCCGAATCTGGCCCGTTTCATGGACTATTACTCACCGTTTTGGGGCCCCAAAGTGATTTCCATGGTTGTTTGACCCCATGGTGCGCTTACGTGTCGATCATCAACAAGCGCATTTTGGGACGATTTTGGCCCATTTCTTGCATTATTACTTAGTTTTGGGGTCCCGGCGTGATTTCCACGATTGACAAACTCCAGGGTGCGTTTACATGTCGGTCATAAACACTAACAATTTTGGCCAATTCTCGTCCGTTTCATGCAATATTACTCACCGTTTGGGCGTCCCAAAGAGATTTCCACGATTGACAATCCCCGGAGTGCGTTTGCATGTCTGTCGTCAACACTCACAGTTTTGGCCAATTCTGACGCGATTCGTGGGCTATTATTCACCATTTAGGGGTCCCAAAGCGATTTCCATAGTTGTTGAACCCCAAGGTGCGTTTAGGTGTTGGTCATCAACACTCACTATTTTGGGGCCCCGGTGTGATTTCCACGATTAACAATCCCCGGGGTGCGTTTACATGTCTGTCATCAATACTAGTAGTTTTGGCCAATTCTGGCCCGTTTCGTGGACAATCACTCACTGTTTTGGGGGCCCTGAATGATTTCCACGATAAACGAACCCCCGGGTGCGCTTACGTCTCGGTTATGAACAAACACAATTTTGGCCAATTCTAACGCGTTTTGTGGACTTTTAGTAACCGTTTTCTGGGCCTGAAGTGATTTCCATAGTTGTTGAACCCCAAGGCGCACTTACGTGTTAGTCATCAACACACAGTTTTGGCTGATTCTGGCCTGTTTCATGGACTATTACTCACTATTTTGGGGCCCCGGAGTGATTTCCACGGTTAACAAACCGCACGGTGCATTTACGTGTCGGTCATCAACACTCACTGTTTTGGGGCCCCGGTGTGATTTCCACGATTAACAATCCCCGGGGTGCGTTTACATGTCTGTCATCAATACTAGTAGTTTTGGCCAATTCTGGCCTGTTTCGTGGACAATCACTCACTGTTTTGGGGGCCCTGAATGATTTCCACGATAAACGAACCCCCGGGTGCGCTTACGTCTCCGTTATGAACAAACACAATTTTGGCCAATTCTAACGCGTTTTGTGGACTTTTAGTAACCGTTTTCTGGGCCTGAAGTGATTTCCATAGTTGTTGAACCCCAAGGCGCACTTACGTGTTAGTCATCAACACACAGTTTTGGCTGATTCTGGCCTGTTTCATGGACTATTACTCACTGTTTTGGGGCCCCGGAGTGATTTCCACGGTTAACAAACCGCACGGTGCATTTACGTGTCGGTCATCAACACTCGCAGTTTTGGCCGATTCTGGCCCATTTCTTGGACTATTACTCCGATTTTTGGTCCAAGCGTGATTTCCATGATTTATGAACCCCGTGGTGCGTTTACGTGTCGGTCAATGACACTCACAATTTTGGCCAATTTCTGGTCCGTTTCATGTACTATTACTCACCGTTTTGGCGTCCCAGAGCGATTTCCATGATTTACAATCCCCGGGGTGCGTTTGCGTCTCTGTCGTCAACACTCACAGTTTTGGCCAATTCTGACGCGATTCGTGGACTATTACTCATCATTTAGGGGTCCCGAAGCGATTCCATAGTGGTTGAACCCTAAGGTCCATTTACGTGTCGGTCATCAACACTCACTGTTTTGGCCGAATCTGGCCCGTTTCATGGACTATTACTCACCGTTTTGGGGCCCCAAAGTGATTTCCACGGTTGTTTGACCCCATGGTGCGCTTACGTGTCGATCATCAACAAGCGCATTTTGGGACGATTTTGGCCCATTTCTTGCATTATTACTTAGTTTTGGGGTCCCGGCGTGATTTCCACGATTGACAAACTCCAGGGTGCGTTTACATGTCGGTCATAAACACTAACAATTTTGGCCAATTCTCGTCCGTTTCATGCAATATTACTCACCGTTTGGGCGTCCCAAAGAGATTTCCACGATTGACAATCCCCGGAGTGCGTTTGCATGTCTGTCGTCAACACTCACAGTTTTGGCCAATTCTGACGCGATTCGTGGGCTATTATTCACCATTTAGGGGTCCCAAAGCGATTTCCATAGTTGTTGAACCCCAAGGTGCGTTTAGGTGTTGGTCATCAACACTCACTATTTTGGGGCCCCGGTGTGATTTCCACGATTAACAATCCCCGGGGTGCGTTTACATGTCTGTCATCAATACTAGTAGTTTTGGCCAATTCTGGCCCGTTTCGTGGACAATCACTCACTGTTTTGGGGGCCCTGAATGATTTCCACGATAAACGAACCCCCGGGTGCGCTTACGTCTCGGTTATGAACAAACACAATTTTGGCCAATTCTAACGCGTTTTGTGGACTTTTAGTAACCGTTTTCTGGGCCTGAAGTGATTTCCATAGTTGTTGAACCCCAAGGCGCACTTACGTGTTAGTCATCAACACACAGTTTTGGCTGATTCTGGCCTGTTTCATGGACTATTACTCACTGTTTTGGGGCCCCGGAGTGATTTCCACGGTTAACAAACCGCACGGTGCATTTACGTGTCGGTCATCAACACTCACTGTTTTGGGGCCCCGGTGTGATTTCCACGATTAACAATCCCCGGGGTGCGTTTACATGTCTGTCATCAATACTAGTAGTTTTGGCCAATTCTGGCCTGTTTCGTGGACAATCACTCACTGTTTTGGGGGCCCTGAATGATTTCCACGATAAACGAACCCCCGGGTGCGCTTACGTCTCCGTTATGAACAAACACAATTTTGGCCAATTCTAACGCGTTTTGTGGACTTTTAGTAACCGTTTTCTGGGCCTGAAGTGATTTCCATAGTTGTTGAACCCCAAGGCGCACTTACGTGTTAGTCATCAACACACAGTTTTGGCTGATTCTGGCCTGTTTCATGGACTATTACTCACTGTTTTGGGGCCCCGGAGTGATTTCCACGGTTAACAAACCGCACGGTGCATTTACGTGTCGGTCATCAACACTCGCAGTTTTGGCCGATTCTGGCCCATTTCTTGGACTATTACTCCGATTTTTGGTCCAAGCGTGATTTCCATGATTTATGAACCCCGTGGTGCGTTTACGTGTCGGTCAATGACACTCACAATTTTGGCCAATTTCTGGTCCGTTTCATGTACTATTACTCACCGTTTTGGCGTCCCAGAGCGATTTCCATGATTTACAATCCCCGGGGTGCGTTTGCGTCTCTGTCGTCAACACTCACAGTTTTGGCCAATTCTGACGCGATTCGTGGACTATTACTCATCATTTAGGGGTCCCGAAGCGATTCCATAGTGGTTGAACCCTAAGGTCCATTTACGTGTCGGTCATCAACACTCACTGTTTTGGCCGAATCTGGCCCGTTTCATGGACTATTACTCACCGTTTTGGGGCCCCAAAGTGATTTCCACGGTTGTTTGACCCCATGGTGCGCTTACGTGTCGATCATCAACAAGCGCATTTTGGGACGATTTTGGCCCATTTCTTGCATTATTACTTAGTTTTGGGGTCCCGGCGTGATTTCCACGATTGACAAACTCCAGGGTGCGTTTACATGTCGGTCATAAACACTAACAATTTTGGCCAATTCTCGTCCGTTTCATGCAATATTACTCACCGTTTGGGCGTCCCAAAGAGATTTCCACGATTGACAATCCCCGGAGTGCGTTTGCATGTCTGTCGTCAACACTCACAGTTTTGGCCAATTCTGACGCGATTCGTGGGCTATTATTCACCATTTAGGGGTCCCAAAGCGATTTCCATAGTTGTTGAACCCCAAGGTGCGTTTAGGTGTTGGTCATCAACACTCACTATTTTGGGGCCCCGGTGTGATTTCCACGATTAACAATCCCCGGGGTGCGTTTACATGTCTGTCATCAATACTAGTAGTTTTGGCCAATTCTGGCCCGTTTCGTGGACAATCACTCACTGTTTTGGGGGCCCTGAATGATTTCCACGATAAACGAACCCCCGGGTGCGCTTACGTCTCGGTTATGAACAAACACAATTTTGGCCAATTCTAACGCGTTTTGTGGACTTTTAGTAACCGTTTTCTGGGCCTGAAGTGATTTCCATAGTTGTTGAACCCCAAGGCGCACTTACGTGTTAGTCATCAACACACAGTTTTGGCTGATTCTGGCCTGTTTCATGGACTATTACTCACTGTTTTGGGGCCCCGGAGTGATTTCCACGGTTAACAAACCGCACGGTGCATTTACGTGTCGGTCATCAACACTCACTGTTTTGGGGCCCCGGTGTGATTTCCACGATTAACAATCCCCGGGGTGCGTTTACATGTCTGTCATCAATACTAGTAGTTTTGGCCAATTCTGGCCTGTTTCGTGGACAATCACTCACTGTTTTGGGGGCCCTGAATGATTTCCACGATAAACGAACCCCCGGGTGCGCTTACGTCTCCGTTATGAACAAACACAATTTTGGCCAATTCTAACGCGTTTTGTGGACTTTTAGTAACCGTTTTCTGGGCCTGAAGTGATTTCCATAGTTGTTGAACCCCAAGGCGCACTTACGTGTTAGTCATCAACACACAGTTTTGGCTGATTCTGGCCTGTTTCATGGACTATTACTCACTGTTTTGGGGCCCCGGAGTGATTTCCACGGTTAACAAACCGCACGGTGCATTTACGTGTCGGTCATCAACACTCGCAGTTTTGGCCGATTCTGGCCCATTTCTTGGACTATTACTCCGATTTTTGGTCCAAGCGTGATTTCCATGATTTATGAACCCCGTGGTGCGTTTACGTGTCGGTCAATGACACTCACAATTTTGGCCAATTTCTGGTCCGTTTCATGTACTATTACTCACCGTTTTGGCGTCCCAGAGCGATTTCCATGATTTACAATCCCCGGGGTGCGTTTGCGTCTCTGTCGTCAACACTCACAGTTTTGGCCAATTCTGACGCGATTCGTGGACTATTACTCATCATTTAGGGGTCCCGAAGCGATTCCATAGTGGTTGAACCCTAAGGTCCATTTACGTGTCGGTCATCAACACTCACTGTTTTGGCCGAATCTGGCCCGTTTCATGGACTATTACTCACCGTTTTGGGGCCCCAAAGTGATTTCCACGGTTGTTTGACCCCATGGTGCGCTTACGTGTCGATCATCAACAAGCGCATTTTGGGACGATTTTGGCCCATTTCTTGCATTATTACTTAGTTTTGGGGTCCCGGCGTGATTTCCACGATTGACAAACTTCAGGGTGCGTTTACGTGTCGGTCATAAACACTCAAAATTTTGGCCAATTCTCGTCCGTTTCATGCAATATTACTCACCGTTTGGGCGTCCCAAAGAGATTTCCACGATTGACAATCCCCGGAGTGCGTTTGCATGTCTGTCGTCAACACTCACAGTTTTGGCCAATTCTGACAGGATTCGTGGGCTATTATTCACCATTTAGGGGTCCCAAAGCAATTTCCGTAGTTGTTGAACCCCAAGGTGCGTTTAGGTGTCGGTCATCAACACTCACTGTTTTGGGGCCCCGGTGTGATTTCCACGATTAACAATCCCCGGGGTGCGTTTACATGTCTGTCATCAATACTAGTAGTTTTGGCCAATTCTGGCCCGTTTCGTGGACAATCACTCACTGTTTTGGGGGCCCTGAATGATTTCCACGATAAACGAACCCCCGGGTGCGCTTACGTCTCGGTTATGAACAAACACAATTTTGGCCAATTCTAACGCGTTTTGTGGACTTTTAGTAACCGTTTTCTGGGCCTGAAGTGATTTCCATAGTTGTTGAACCCCAAGGCGCACTTACGTGTTAGTCATCAACACACAGTTTTGGCTGATTCTGGCCTGTTTCATGGACTATTACTCACTGTTTTGGGGCCCCGGAGTGATTTCCACGGTTAACAAACCGCACGGTGCATTTACGTGTCGGTCATCAACACTCGCAGTTTTGGCCGATTCTGGCCCATTTCTTGGACTATTACTCCGTTTTTTGGTCCAAGCGTGATTTCCATGATTTATGAACCCCGTGGTGCGTTTACGTGTCGGTCAATGACACTCACAATTTTGGCCAATTTCTGGTCCGTTTCGTGTACTATTACTCACCGTTTTGGCTTCCCAGAGCGATTTCCATGATTTACAATCCCCGGGGTGCGTTTGCGTCTCTGTCGTCAACACTCACAGTTTTGGCCAATTCTGACGCGATTCGTGGACTATTACCCATCATTTAGGGGTCCCGAAGCGATTCCATAGTGGTTGAACCCTAAGGTCCATTTACGTGTCGGTCATCAACACTCACTGTTTTGGCCGAATCTGGCCCGTTTCATGGACTATTACTCACCGTTTTGGGGCCCCAAAGTGATTTCCATGGTTGTTTGACCCCATGGTGCGCTTACGTGTCGATCATCAACAAGCGCATTTTGGGACGATTTTGGCCCATTTCTTGCATTATTACTTAGTTTTGGGGTCCCGGCGTGATTTCCACGATTGACAAACTCCAGGGTGCGTTTACATGTCGGTCATAAACACTAACAATTTTGGCCAATTCTCGTCCGTTTCATGCAATATTACTCACCGTTTGGGCGTCCCAAAGAGATTTCCACGATTGACAATCCCCGGAGTGCGTTTGCATGTCTGTCGTCAACACTCACAGTTTTGGCCAATTCTGACGCGATTCGTGGGCTATTATTCACCATTTAGGGGTCCCAAAGCGATTTCCATAGTTGTTGAACCCCAAGGTGCGTTTAGGTGTTGGTCATCAACACTCACTATTTTGGGGCCCCGGTGTGATTTCCACGATTAACAATCCCCGGGGTGCGTTTACATGTCTGTCATCAATACTAGTAGTTTTGGCCAATTCTGGCCCGTTTCGTGGACAATCACTCACTGTTTTGGGGGCCCTGAATGATTTCCACGATAAACGAACCCCCGGGTGCGCTTACGTCTCGGTTATGAACAAACACAATTTTGGCCAATTCTAACGCGTTTTGTGGACTTTTAGTAACCGTTTTCTGGGCCTGAAGTGATTTCCATAGTTGTTGAACCCCAAGGCGCACTTACGTGTTAGTCATCAACACACAGTTTTGGCTGATTCTGGCCTGTTTCATGGACTATTACTCACTGTTTTGGGGCCCCGGAGTGATTTCCACGGTTAACAAACCACACGGTGCATTTACGTGTCGGTCATCAACACTCACTGTTTTGGGGCCCCGGTGTGATTTCCACGATTAACAATCCCCGGGGTGCGTTTACATGTCTGTCATCAATACTAGTAGTTTTGGCCAATTCTGGCCTGTTTCGTGGACAATCACTCACTGTTTTGGGGGCCCTGAATGATTTCCACGATAAACGAACCCCCGGGTGCGCTTACGTCTCCGTTATGAACAAACACAATTTTGGCCAATTCTAACGCGTTTTGTGGACTTTTAGTAACCGTTTTCTGGGCCTGAAGTGATTTCCATAGTTGTTGAACCCCAAGGCGCACTTACGTGTTAGTCATCAACACACAGTTTTGGCTGATTCTGGCCTGTTTCATGGACTATTACTCACTGTTTTGGGGCCCCGGAGTGATTTCCACGGTTAACAAACCGCACGGTGCATTTACGTGTCGGTCATCAACACTCGCAGTTTTGGCCGATTCTGGCCCATTTCTTGGACTATTACTCCGATTTTTGGTCCAAGCGTGATTTCCATGATTTATGAACCCCGTGGTGCGTTTACGTGTCGGTCAATGACACTCACAATTTTGGCCAATTTCTGGTCCGTTTCATGTACTATTACTCACCGTTTTGGCGTCCCAGAGCGATTTCCATGATTTACAATCCCCGGGGTGCGTTTGCGTCTCTGTCGTCAACACTCACAGTTTTGGCCAATTCTGACGCGATTCGTGGACTATTACTCATCATTTAGGGGTCCCGAAGCGATTCCATAGTGGTTGAACCCTAAGGTCCATTTACGTGTCGGTCATCAACACTCACTGTTTTGGCCGAATCTGGCCCGTTTCATGGACTATTACTCACCGTTTTGGGGCCCCAAAGTGATTTCCACGGTTGTTTGACCCCATGGTGCGCTTACGTGTCGATCATCAACAAGCGCATTTTGGGACGATTTTGGCCCATTTCTTGCATTATTACTTAGTTTTGGGGTCCCGGCGTGATTTCCACGATTGACAAACTCCAGGGTGCGTTTACGTGTCGGTCATAAACACTCAAAATTTTGGCCAATTCTCGTCCGTTTCATGCAATATTACTCACCGTTTGGGCGTCCCAAAGAGATTTCCACGATTGACAATCCCCGGAGTGCGTTTGCATGTCTGTCGTCAACACTCACAGTTTTGGCCAATTCTGACGCGATTCGTGGGCTATTATTCACCATTTAGGGGTCCCAAAGCGATTTTCGTAGTTGTTGAACCCCAAGGTGCGTTTAGGTGTCGGTCATCAACACTCACTGTTTTGGGGCCCCGGTGTGATTTCCACGATTAACAATCCCCGGGGTGCGTTTACATGTCTGTCATCAATACTAGTAGTTTTGGCCAATTCTGGCCCGTTTCGTGGACAATCACTCACTGTTTTGGGGGCCCTGAATGATTTCCACGATAAACGAACCCCCGGGTGCGCTTACGTCTCGGTTATGAACAAACACAATTTTGGCCAATTCTAACGCGTTTTGTGGACTTTTAGTAACCGTTTTCTGGGCCTGAAGTGATTTCCATAGTTGTTGAACCCCAAGGCGCACTTACGTGTTAGTCATCAACACACAGTTTTGGCTGATTCTGGCCTGTTTCATGGACTATTACTCACTGTTTTGGGGCCCCGGAGTGATTTCCACGGTTAACAAACCGCACGGTGCATTTACGTGTCGGTCATCAACACTCGCAGTTTTGGCCGATTCTGGCCCATTTCTTGGACTATTACTCCGTTTTTTGGTCCAAGCGTGATTTCCATGATTTATGAACCCCGTGGTGCGTTTACGTGTCGGTCAATGACACTCACAATTTTGGCCAATTTCTGGTCCGTTTCGTGTACTATTACTCACCGTTTTGGCTTCCCAGAGCGATTTCCATGATTTACAATCCCCGGGGTGCGTTTGCGTCTCTGTCGTCAACACTCACAGTTTTGGCCAATTCTGACGCGATTCGTGGACTATTACCCATCATTTAGGGGTCCCGAAGCGATTCCATAGTGGTTGAACCCTAAGGTCCATTTACGTGTCGGTCATCAACACTCACTGTTTTGGCCGAATCTGGCCCGTTTCATGGACTATTACTCACCGTTTTGGGGCCCCAAAGTGATTTCCACGGTTGTTTGACCCCATGGTGCGCTTACGTGTCGATCATCAACAAGCGCATTTTGGGACGATTTTGGCCCATTTCTTGCATTATTACTTAGTTTTGGGGTCCCGGCGTGATTTCCACGATTGACAAACTCCAGGGTGCGTTTACATGTCGGTCATAAACACTAACAATTTTGGCCAATTCTCGTCCGTTTCATGCAATATTACTCACCGTTTGGGCGTCCCAAAGAGATTTCCACGATTGACAATCCCCGGAGTGCGTTTGCATGTCTGTCGTCAACACTCACAGTTTTGGCCAATTCTGACGCGATTCGTGGGCTATTATTCACCATTTAGGGGTCCCAAAGCGATTTCCATAGTTGTTGAACCCCAAGGTGCGTTTAGGTGTTGGTCATCAACACTCACTATTTTGGGGCCCCGGTGTGATTTCCACTATTAACAATCCCCGGGGTGCGTTTACATGTCTGTCATCAATACTAGTAGTTTTGGCCAATTCTGGCCCGTTTCGTGGACAATCACTCACTGTTTTGGGGGCCCTGAATGATTTCCACGATAAACGAACCCCCGGGTGCGCTTACGTCTCGGTTATGAACAAACACAATTTTGGCCAATTCTAACGCGTTTTGTGGACTTTTAGTAACCGTTTTCTGGGCCTGAAGTGATTTCCATAGTTGTTGAACCCCAAGGCGCACTTACGTGTTAGTCATCAACACACAGTTTTGGCTGATTCTGGCCTGTTTCATGGACTATTACTCACTGTTTTGGGGCCCCGGAGTGATTTCCACGGTTAACAAACCGCACGGTGCATTTACGTGTCGGTCATCAACACTCACTGTTTTGGGGCCCCGGTGTGATTTCCACGATTAACAATCCCCGGGGTGCGTTTACATGTCTGTCATCAATACTAGTAGTTTTGGCCAATTCTGGCCTGTTTCGTGGACAATCACTCACTGTTTTGGGGGCCCTGAATGATTTCCACGATAAACGAACCCCCGGGTGCGCTTACGTCTCCGTTATGAACAAACACAATTTTGGCCAATTCTAACGCGTTTTGTGGACTTTTAGTAACCGTTTTCTGGGCCTGAAGTGATTTCCATAGTTGTTGAACCCCAAGGCGCACTTACGTGTTAGTCATCAACACACAGTTTTGGCTGATTCTGGCCTGTTTCATGGACTATTACTCACTGTTTTGGGGCCCCGGAGTGATTTCCACGGTTAACAAACCGCACGGTGCATTTACGTGTCGGTCATCAACACTCGCAGTTTTGGCCGATTCTGGCCCATTTCTTGGACTATTACTCCGTTTTTTGGTCCAAGCGTGATTTCCATGATTTATGAACCCCGTGGTGCGTTTACGTGTCGGTCAATGACACTCACAATTTTGGCCAATTTTTGGTCCGTTTCGTGTACTATTACTCACCGTTTTGGATTCCCAGAGCGATTTCCATGATTTACAATCCCCGGGGTGCGTTTGCGTCTCTGTCGTCAACACTCACAGTTTTGGCCAATTCTGACGCGATTCGTGGACTATTACCCATCATTTAGGGGTCCCGAAGCGATTCCATAGTGGTTGAACCCTAAGGTCCATTTACGTGTCGGTCATCAACACTCACTGTTTTGGCCGAATCTGGCCCGTTTCATGGACTATTACTCACTGTTTTGGGGCCCCAAAGTGATTTCCACGGTTGTTTGACCCCATGGTGCGCTTACGTGTCGATCATCAACAAGCGCATTTTGGGACGATTTTGGCCCATTTCTTGCATTATTACTTAGTTTTGGGGTCCCGGCGTGATTTCCACGATTGACAAACTCCAGGGTGCGTTTACATGTCGGTCATAAACACTAACAATTTTGGCCAATTCTCGTCCGTTTCATGCAATATTACTCACCGTTTGGGCGTCCCAAAGAGATTTCCACGATTGACAATCCCCGGAGTGCGTTTGCATGTCTGTCGTCAACACTCACAGTTTTGGCCAATTCTGACGCGATTCGTGGGCTATTATTCACCATTTAGGGGTCCCAAAGCGATTTCCATATTTGTTGAACCCCAAGGTGCGTTTAGGTGTTGGTCATCAACACTCACTATTTTGGGGCCCCGGTGTGATTTCCACTATTAACAATCCCCGGGGTGCGTTTACATGTCTGTCATCAATACTAGTAGTTTTGGCCAATTCTGGCCCGTTTCGTGGACAATCACTCACTGTTTTGGGGGCCCTGAATGATTTCCACGATAAACGAACCCCCGGGTGCGCTTACGTCTCGGTTATGAACAAACACAATTTTGGCCAATTCTAACGCGTTTTGTGGACTTTTAGTAACCGTTTTCTGGGCCTGAAGTGATTTCCATAGTTGTTGAACCCCAAGGCGCACTTACGTGTTAGTCATCAACACACAGTTTTGGCTGATTCTGGCCTGTTTCATGGACTATTACTCACTGTTTTGGGGCCCCGGAGTGATTTCCACGGTTAACAAACCGCACGGTGCATTTACGTGTCGGTCATCAACACTCACTGTTTTGGGGCCCCGGTGTGATTTCCACGATTAACAATCCCCGGGGTGCGTTTACATGTCTGTCATCAATACTAGTAGTTTTGGCCAATTCTGGCCTGTTTCGTGGACAATCACTCACTGTTTTGGGGGCCCTGAATGATTTCCACGATAAACGAACCCCCGGGTGCGCTTACGTCTCCGTTATGAACAAACACAATTTTGGCCAATTCTAACGCGTTTTGTGGACTTTTAGTAACCGTTTTCTGGGCCTGAAGTGATTTCCATAGTTGTTGAACCCCAAGGCGCACTTACGTGTTAGTCATCAACACACAGTTTTGGCTGATTCTGGCCTGTTTCATGGACTATTACTCACTGTTTTGGGGCCCCGGAGTGATTTCCACGGTTAACAAACCGCACGGTGCATTTACGTGTCGGTCATCAACACTCGCAGTTTTGGCCGATTCTGGCCCATTTCTTGGACTATTACTCTGTTTTTTGGTCCAAGCGTGATTTCCATGATTTATGAACCCCGTGGTGCGTTTACGTGTCGGTCAATGACACTCACAATTTTGGCCAATTTCTGGTCCGTTTCGTGTACTATTACTCACCGTTTTGGCTTCCCAGAGCGATTTCCATGATTTACAATCCCCGGGGTGCGTTTGCATCTCTGTCGTCAACACTCACAGTTTTGGCCAATTCTGACGCGATTCGTGGACTATTACTCATCATTTAGGGGTCCCGAAGCGATTCCATAGTGGTTGAACCCTAAGGTCCATTTACGTGTCGGTCATCAACACTCGCAGTTTTGGCCGATTCTGGCCCATTTCTTGGACTATTACTCCGATTTTTGGTCCAAGCGTGATTTCCATGATTTATGAACCCCGTGGTGCGTTTACGTGTCGGTCAATGACACTCACAATTTTGGCCAATTTCTGGTCCGTTTCATGTACTATTACTCACCGTTTTGGCGTCCCAGAGCGATTTCCATGATTTACAATCCCCGGGGTGCGTTTGCGTCTCTGTCGTCAACACTCACAGTTTTGGCCAATTCTGACGCGATTCGTGGACTATTACTCATCATTTAGGGGTCCCGAAGCGATTCCATAGTGGTTGAACCCTAAGGTCCATTTACGTGTCGGTCATCAACACTCACTGTTTTGGCCGAATCTGGCCCGTTTCATGGACTATTACTCACCGTTTTGGGGCCCCAAAGTGATTTCCACGGTTGTTTGACCCCATGGTGCGCTTACGTGTCGATCATCAACAAGCGCATTTTGGGACGATTTTGGCCCATTTCTTGCATTATTACTTAGTTTTGGGGTCCCGGCGTGATTTCCACGATTGACAAACTCCAGGGTGCGTTTACGTGTCGGTCATAAACACTCAAAATTTTGGCCAATTCTCGTCCGTTTCATGCAATATTACTCACCGTTTGGGCGTGCCAAAGAGATTTCCACGATTGACAATCCCCGGAGTGCGTTTGCATGTCTGTCGTCAACACTCACAGTTTTGGCCAATTCTGACGCGATTCGTGGGCTATTATTCACCATTTAGGGGTCCCAAAGCGATTTCCGTAGTTGTTGAACCCCAAGGTGCGTTTAGGTGTCGGTCATCAACACTCACTGTTTTGGGGCCCCGGTGTGATTTCCACGATTAACAATCCCCGGGGTGCGTTTACATGTCTGTCATCAATACTAGTAGTTTTGGCCAATTCTGGCCTGTTTCGTGGACAATCACTCACTGTTTTGGGGGCCCTGAATGATTTCCACGATAAATGAACCCCCGGGTGCGCTTACGTCTCCGTTATGAACAAACACAATTTTGGCCAATTCTAACGCGTTTTGTGGACTTTTAGTAACCGTTTTCTGGGCCTGAAGTGATTTCCATAGTTGTTGAACCCCAAGGCGCACTTACGTGTTAGTCATCAACACACAGTTTTGGCTGATTCTGGCCTGTTTCATGGACTATTACTCACTGTTTTGGGGCCCCGGAGTGATTTCCACGGTTAACAAACCGCACGGTGCATTTACGTGTCGGTCATCAACACTCGCAGTTTTGGCCGATTCTGGCCCATTTCTTGGACTATTACTCTGTTTTTTGGTCCAAGCGTGATTTCCATGATTTATGAACCCCGTGGTGCGTTTACGTGTCGGTCAATGACACTCACAATTTTGGCCAATTTCTGGTCCGTTTCGTGTACTATTACTCACCGTTTTGGCTTCCCAGAGCGATTTCCATGATTTACAATCCCCGGGGTGCGTTTGCATCTCTGTCGTCAACACTCACAGTTTTGGCCAATTCTGACGCGATTCGTGGACTATTACTCATCATTTAGGGGTCCCGAAGCGATTCCATAGTGGTTGAACCCTAAGGTCCATTTACGTGTCGGTCATCAACACTCGCAGTTTTGGCCGATTCTGGCCCATTTCTTGGACTATTACTCCGATTTTTGGTCCAAGCGTGATTTCCATGATTTATGAACCCCGTGGTGCGTTTACGTGTCGGTCAATGACACTCACAATTTTGGCCAATTTCTGGTCCGTTTCATGTACTATTACTCACCGTTTTGGCGTCCCAGAGCGATTTCCATGATTTACAATCCCCGGGGTGCGTTTGCGTCTCTGTCGTCAACACTCACAGTTTTGGCCAATTCTGACGCGATTCGTGGACTATTACTCATCATTTAGGGGTCCCGAAGCGATTCCATAGTGGTTGAACCCTAAGGTCCATTTACGTGTCGGTCATCAACACTCACTGTTTTGGCCGAATCTGGCCCGTTTCATGGACTATTACTCACCGTTTTGGGGCCCCAAAGTGATTTCCACGGTTGTTTGACCCCATGGTGCGCTTACGTGTCGATCATCAACAAGCGCATTTTGGGACGATTTTGGCCCATTTCTTGCATTATTACTTAGTTTTGGGGTCCCGGCGTGATTTCCACGATTGACAAACTCCAGGGTGCGTTTACGTGTCGGTCATAAACACTCAAAATTTTGGCCAATTCTCGTCCGTTTCATGCAATATTACTCACCGTTTGGGCGTCCCAAAGAGATTTCCACGATTGACAATCCCCGGAGTGCGTTTGCATGTCTGTCGTCAACACTCACAGTTTTGGCCAATTCTGACGCGATTCGTGGGCTATTATTCACCATTTAGGGGTCCCAAAGCGATTTCCGTAGTTGTTGAACCCCAAGGTGCGTTTAGGTGTCGGTCATCAACACTCACTGTTTTGGGGCCCCGGTGTGATTTCCACGATTAACAATCCCCGGGGTGCGTTTACATGTCTGTCATCAATACTAGTAGTTTTGGCCAATTCTGGCCCGTTTCGTGGACAATCACTCACTGTTTTGGGGGCCCTGAATGATTTCCACGATAAACGAACCCCCGGGTGCGCTTACGTCTCGGTTATGAACAAACACAATTTTGGCCAATTCTAACGCGTTTTGTGGACTTTTAGTAACCGTTTTCTGGGCCTGAAGTGATTTCCATAGTTGTTGAACCCCAAGGCGCACTTACGTGTTAGTCATCAACACACAGTTTTGGCTGATTCTGGCCTGTTTCATGGACTATTACTCACTGTTTTGGGGCCCCGGAGTGATTTCCACGGTTAACAAACCGCACGGTGCATTTACGTGTCGGTCATCAACACTCGCAGTTTTGGCCGATTCTGGCCCATTTCTTGGACTATTACTCCGTTTTTTGGTCCAAGCGTGATTTCCATGATTTATGAACCCCGTGGTGCGTTTACGTGTCGGTCAATGACACTCACAATTTTGGCCAATTTCTGGTCCGTTTCATGTACTATTACTCACCGTTTTGGCTTCCCAGAGCGATTTCCATGATTTACAATCCCCGGGGTGCGTTTGCGTCTCTGTCGTCAACACTCACAGTTTTGGCCAATTCTGACGCGATTCGTGGACTATTACCCATCATTTAGGGGTCCCGAAGCGATTCCATAGTGGTTGAACCCTAAGGTCCATTTACGTGTCGGTCATCAACACTCACTGTTTTGGCCGAATCTGGCCCGTTTCATGGACTATTACTCACCGTTTTGGGGCCCCAAAGTGATTTCCATGGTTGTTTGACCCCATGGTGCGCTTACGTGTCGATCATCAACAAGCGCATTTTGGGACGATTTTGGCCCATTTCTTGCATTATTACTTAGTTTTGGGGTCCCGGCGTGATTTCCACGATTGACAAACTCCAGGGTGCGTTTACATGTCGGTCATAAACACTAACAATTTTGGCCAATTCTCGTCCGTTTCATGCAATATTACTCACCGTTTGGGCGTCCCAAAGAGATTTCCACGATTGACAATCCCCGGAGTGCGTTTGCATGTCTGTCGTCAACACTCACAGTTTTGGCCAATTCTGACGCGATTCGTGGGCTATTATTCACCATTTAGGGGTCCCAAAGCGATTTCCATAGTTGTTGAACCCCAAGGTGCGTTTAGGTGTTGGTCATCAACACTCACTATTTTGGGGCCCCGGTGTGATTTCCACGATTAACAATCCCCGGGGTGCGTTTACATGTCTGTCATCAATACTAGTAGTTTTGGCCAATTCTGGCCCGTTTCGTGGACAATCACTCACTGTTTTGGGGGCCCTGAATGATTTCCACGATAAACGAACCCCCGGGTGCGCTTACGTCTCGGTTATGAACAAACACAATTTTGGCCAATTCTAACGCGTTTTGTGGACTTTTAGTAACCGTTTTCTGGGCCTGAAGTGATTTCCATAGTTGTTGAACCCCAAGGCGCACTTACGTGTTAGTCATCAACACACAGTTTTGGCTGATTCTGGCCTGTTTCATGGACTATTACTCACTGTTTTGGGGCCCCGGAGTGATTTCCACGGTTAACAAACCGCACGGTGCATTTACGTGTCGGTCATCAACACTCACTGTTTTGGGGCCCCGGTGTGATTTCCACGATTAACAATCCCCGGGGTGCGTTTACATGTCTGTCATCAATACTAGTAGTTTTGGCCAATTCTGGCCTGTTTCGTGGACAATCACTCACTGTTTTGGGGGCCCTGAATGATTTCCACGATAAACGAACCCCCGGGTGCGCTTACGTCTCCGTTATGAACAAACACAATTTTGGCCAATTCTAACGCGTTTTGTGGACTTTTAGTAACCGTTTTCTGGGCCTGAAGTGATTTCCATAGTTGTTGAACCCCAAGGCGCACTTACGTGTTAGTCATCAACACACAGTTTTGGCTGATTCTGGCCTGTTTCATGGACTATTACTCACTGTTTTGGGGCCCCGGAGTGATTTCCACGGTTAACAAACCGCACGGTGCATTTACGTGTCGGTCATCAACACTCGCAGTTTTGGCCGATTCTGGCCCATTTCTTGGACTATTACTCCGATTTTTGGTCCAAGCGTGATTTCCATGATTTATGAACCCCGTGGTGCGTTTACGTGTCGGTCAATGACACTCACAATTTTGGCCAATTTCTGGTCCGTTTCATGTACTATTACTCACCGTTTTGGCGTCCCAGAGCGATTTCCATGATTTACAATCCCCGGGGTGCGTTTGCGTCTCTGTCGTCAACACTCACAGTTTTGGCCAATTCTGACGCGATTCGTGGACTATTACTCATCATTTAGGGGTCCCGAAGCGATTCCATAGTGGTTGAACCCTAAGGTCCATTTACGTGTCGGTCATCAACACTCACTGTTTTGGCCGAATCTGGCCCGTTTCATGGACTATTACTCACCGTTTTGGGGCCCCAAAGTGATTTCCACTGTTGTTTGACCCCATGGTGCGCTTACGTGTCGATCATCAACAAGCGCATTTTGGGACGATTTTGGCCCATTTCTTGCATTATTACTTAGTTTTGGGGTCCCGGCGTGATTTCCACGATTGACAAACTCCAGGGTGCATTTACGTGTCGGTCATAAACACTCAAAATTTTGGCCAATTCTCGTCCGTTTCATGCAATATTACTCACCGTTTGGGCGTCCCAAAGAGATTTCCACGATTGACAATCCCCGGAGTGCGTTTGCATGTCTGTCGTCAACACTCACAGTTTTGGCCAATTCTGACGCGATTCGTGGGCTATTATTCACCATTTAGGGGTCCCAAAGCGATTTTCGTAGTTGTTGAACCCCAAGGTGCGTTTAGGTGTCGGTCATCAACACTCACTGTTTTGGGGCCCCGGTGTGATTTCCACGATTAACAATCCCCGGGGTGCGTTTACATGTCTGTCATCAATACTAGTAGTTTTGGCCAATTCTGGCCCGTTTCGTGGACAATCACTCACTGTTTTGGGGGCCCTGAATGATTTCCACGATAAACGAACCCCCGGGTGCGCTTACGTCTCGGTTATGAACAAACACAATTTTGGCCAATTCTAACGCGTTTTGTGGACTTTTAGTAACCGTTTTCTGGGCCTGAAGTGATTTCCATAGTTGTTGAACCCCAAGGCGCACTTACGTGTTAGTCATCAACACACAGTTTTGGCTGATTCTGGCCTGTTTCATGGACTATTACTCACTGTTTTGGGGCCCCGGAGTGATTTCCACGGTTAACAAACCGCACGGTGCATTTACGTGTCGGTCATCAACACTCGCAGTTTTGGCCGATTCTGGCCCATTTCTTGGACTATTACTCCGTTTTTTGGTCCAAGCGTGATTTCCATGATTTATGAACCCCGTGGTGCGTTTACGTGTCGGTCAATGACACTCACAATTTTGGCCAATTTCTGGTCCGTTTCGTGTACTATTACTCACCGTTTTGGCTTCCCAGAGCGATTTCCATGATTTACAATCCCCGAGGTGCGTTTGCGTCTCTGTCGTCAACACTCACAGTTTTGGCCAATTCTGACGCGATTCGTGGACTATTACCCATCATTTAGGGGTCCCGAAGCGATTCCATAGTGGTTGAACCCTAAGGTCCATTTACGTGTCGGTCATCAACACTCACTGTTTTGGCCGAATCTGGCCCGTTTCATGGACTATTACTCACCGTTTTGGGGCCCCAAAGTGATTTCCACGGTTGTTTGACCCCATGGTGCGCTTACGTGTCGATCATCAACAAGCGCATTTTGGGACGATTTTGGCCCATTTCTTGCATTATTACTTAGTTTTGGGGTCCCGGCGTGATTTCCACGATTGACAAACTCCAGGGTGCGTTTACATGTCGGTCATAAACACTAACAATTTTGGCCAATTCTCGTCCGTTTCATGCAATATTACTCACCGTTTGGGCGTCCCAAAGAGATTTCCACGATTGACAATCCCCGGAGTGCGTTTGCATGTCTGTCGTCAACACTCACAGTTTTGGCCAATTCTGACGCGATTCGTGGGCTATTATTCACCATTTAGGGGTCCCAAAGCGATTTCCATAGTTGTTGAACCCCAAGGTGCGTTTAGGTGTTGGTCATCAACACTCACTATTTTGGGGCCCCGGTGTGATTTCCACTATTAACAATCCCCGGGGTGCGTTTACATGTCTGTCATCAATACTAGTAGTTTTGGCCAATTCTGGCCCGTTTCGTGGACAATCACTCACTGTTTTGGGGGCCCTGAATGATTTCCACGATAAACGAACCCCCGGGTGCGCTTACGTCTCGGTTATGAACAAACACAATTTTGGCCAATTCTAACGCGTTTTGTGGACTTTTAGTAACCGTTTTCTGGGCCTGAAGTGATTTCCATAGTTGTTGAACCCCAAGGCGCACTTACGTGTTAGTCATCAACACACAGTTTTGGCTGATTCTGGCCTGTTTCATGGACTATTACTCACTGTTTTGGGGCCCCGGAGTGATTTCCACGGTTAACAAACCGCACGGTGCATTTACGTGTCGGTCATCAACACTCACTGTTTTGGGGCCCCGGTGTGATTTCCACGATTAACAATCCCCGGGGTGCGTTTACATGTCTGTCATCAATACTAGTAGTTTTGGCCAATTCTGGCCTGTTTCGTGGACAATCACTCACTGTTTTGGGGGCCCTGAATGATTTCCACGATAAACGAACCCCCGGGTGCGCTTACGTCTCCGTTATGAACAAACACAATTTTGGCCAATTCTAACGCGTTTTGTGGACTTTTAGTAACCGTTTTCTGGGCCTGAAGTGATTTCTATAGTTGTTGAACCCCAAGGCGCACTTACGTGTTAGTCATCAACACACAGTTTTGGCTGATTCTGGCCTGTTTCATGGACTATTACTCACTGTTTTGGGGCCCCGGAGTGATTTCCACGGTTAACAAACCGCATGGTGCATTTACGTGTCGGTCATCAACACTCGCAGTTTTGGCCGATTCTGGCCCATTTCTTGGACTATTACTCTGTTTTTTGGTCCAAGCGTGATTTCCATGATTTATGAACCCCGTGGTGCGTTTACGTGTCGGTCAATGACACTCACAATTTTGGCCAATTTCTGGTCCGTTTCGTGTACTATTACTCACCGTTTTGGCTTCCCAGAGCGATTTCCATGATTTACAATCCCCGGGGTGCGTTTGCATCTCTGTCGTCAACACTCACAGTTTTGGCCAATTCTGACGCGATTCGTGGACTATTACTCATCATTTAGGGGTCCCGAAGCGATTCCATAGTGGTTGAACCCTAAGGTCCATTTACGTGTCGGTCATCAACACTCACTGTTTTGGCCGAATCTGGCCCGTTTCATGGACTATTACTCACCGTTTTGGGGCCCCAAAGTGATTTCCACGGTTGTTTGACCCCATGGTGCACTTACGTGTCGATCATCAACAAGCGCATTTTGGGACGATTTTGGCCCATTTCTTGCATTATTACTTAGTTTTGGGGTCCCGGCGTGATTTCCACGATTGACAAACTCCAGGGTGCGTTTACATGTCGGTCATAAACACTAACAATTTTGGCCAATTCTCGTCCGTTTCATGCAATATTACTCACCGTTTGGGCGTCCCAAAGAGATTTCCACGATTGACAATCCCCGGAGTGCGTTTGCATGTCTGTCGTCAACACTCACAGTTTTGGCCAATTCTGACGCGATTCGTGGGCTATTATTCACCATTTAGGGGTCCCAAAGCGATTTCCATAGTTGTTGAACCCCAAGGTGCGTTTAGGTGTTGGTCATCAACACTCACTATTTTGGGGCCCCGGTGTGATTTCCACGATTAACAATCCCCGGGGTGCGTTTACATGTCTGTCATCAATACTAGTAGTTTTGGCCAATTCTGGCCCGTTTCGTGGACAATCACTCACTGTTTTGGGGGCCCTGAATGATTTCCACGATAAACGAACCCCCGGGTGCGCTTACGTCTCGGTTATGAACAAACACAATTTTGGCCAATTCTAACGCGTTTTGTGGACTTTTAGTAACCGTTTTCTGGGCCTGAAGTGATTTCCATAGTTGTTGAACCCCAAGGCGCACTTACGTGTTAGTCATCAACACACAGTTTTGGCTGATTCTGGCCTGTTTCATGGACTATTACTCACTGTTTTGGGGCCCCGGAGTGATTTCCACGGTTAACAAACCGCACGGTGCATTTACGTGTCGGTCATCAACACTCACTGTTTTGGGGCCCCGGTGTGATTTCCACGATTAACAATCCCCGGGGTGCGTTTACATGTCTGTCATCAATACTAGTAGTTTTGGCCAATTCTGGCCTGTTTCGTGGACAATCACTCACTGTTTTGGGGGCCCTGAATGATTTCCACGATAAACGAACCCCCGGGTGCGCTTACGTCTCCGTTATGAACAAACACAATTTTGGCCAATTCTAACGCGTTTTGTGGACTTTTAGTAACCGTTTTCTGGGCCTGAAGTGATTTCCATAGTTGTTGAACCCCAAGGCGCACTTACGTGTTAGTCATCAACACACAGTTTTGGCTGATTCTGGCCTGTTTCATGGACTATTACTCACTGTTTTGGGGCCCCGGAGTGATTTCCACGGTTAACAAACCGCACGGTGCATTTACGTGTCGGTCATCAACACTCACTGTTTTGGGGCCCCGGTGTGATTTCCACGATTAACAATCCCCGGGGTGCGTTTACATGTCTGTCATCAATACTAGTAGTTTTGGCCAATTCTGGCCTGTTTCGTGGACAATCACTCACTGTTTTGGGGGCCCTGAATGATTTCCACGATAAACGAACCCCCGGGTGCGCTTACGTCTCCGTTATGAACAAACACAATTTTGGCCAATTCTAACGCGTTTTGTGGACTTTTAGTAACCGTTTTCTGGGCCTGAAGTGATTTCCATAGTTGTTGAACCCCAAGGCGCACTTACGTGTTAGTCATCAACACACAGTTTTGGCTGATTCTGGCCTGTTTCATGGACTATTACTCACTGTTTTGGGGCCCCGGAGTGATTTCCACGGTTAACAAACCGCACGGTGCATTTACGTGTCGGTCATCAACACTCGCAGTTTTGGCCGATTCTGGCCCATTTCTTGGACTATTACTCTGTTTTTTGGTCCAAGCGTGATTTCCATGATTTATGAACCCCGTGGTGCGTTTACGTGTCGGTCAATGACACTCACAATTTTGGCCAATTTCTGGTCCGTTTCGTGTACTATTACTCACCGTTTTGGCTTCCCAGAGCGATTTCCATGATTTACAATCCCCGGGGTGCGTTTGCATCTCTGTCGTCAACACTCACAGTTTTGGCCAATTCTGACGCGATTCGTGGACTATTACTCATCATTTAGGGGTCCCGAAGCGATTCCATAGTGGTTGAACCCTAAGGTCCATTTACGTGTCGGTCATCAACACTCGCAGTTTTGGCCGATTCTGGCCCATTTCTTGGACTATTACTCCGATTTTTGGTCCAAGCGTGATTTCCATGATTTATGAACCCCGTGGTGCGTTTACGTGTCGGTCAATGACACTCACAATTTTGGCCAATTTCTGGTCCGTTTCATGTACTATTACTCACCGTTTTGGCGTCCCAGAGCGATTTCCATGATTTACAATCCCCGGGGTGCGTTTGCGTCTCTGTCGTCAACACTCACAGTTTTGGCCAATTCTGACGCGATTCGTGGACTATTACTCATCATTTAGGGGTCCCGAAGCGATTACATAGTGGTTGAACCCTAAGGTCCATTTACGTGTCGGTCATCAACACTCACTGTTTTGGCCGAATCTGGCCCGTTTCATGGACTATTACTCACCGTTTTGGGGCCCCAAAGTGATTTCCACGGTTGTTTGACCCCATGGTGCGCTTACGTGTCGATCATCAACAAGCGCATTTTGGGACGATTTTGGCCCATTTCTTGCATTATTACTTAGTTTTGGGGTCCCGGCGTGATTTCCACGATTGACAAACTCCAGGGTGCGTTTACGTGTCGGTCATAAACACTCAAAATTTTGGCCAATTCTCGTCCGTTTCATGCAATATTACTCACCGTTTGGGCGTCCCAAAGAGATTTCCACGATTGACAATCCCCGGAGTGCGTTTGCATGTCTGTCGTCAACACTCACAGTTTTGGCCAATTCTGACGCGATTCGTGGGCTATTATTCACCATTTAGGGGTCCCAAAGCGATTTCCGTAGTTGTTGAACCCCAAGGTGCGTTTAGGTGTCGGTCATCAACACTCACTGTTTTGGGGCCCCGGTGTGATTTCCACGATTAACAATCCCCGGGGTGCGTTTACATGTCTGTCATCAATACTAGTAGTTTTGGCCAATTCTGGCCCGTTTCGTGGACAATCACTCACTGTTTTGGGGGCCCTGAATGATATCCACGATAAACGAACCCCCGGGTGCGCTTACGTCTCGGTTATGAACAAACACAATTTTGGCCAATTCTAACGCGTTTTGTGGACTTTTAGTAACCGTTTTCTGGGCCTGAAGTGATTTCCATAGTTGTTGAACCCCAAGGCGCACTTACGTGTTAGTCATCAACACACAGTTTTGGCTGATTCTGGCCTGTTTCATGGACTATTACTCACTGTTTTGGGGCCCCGGAGTGATTTCCACGGTTAACAAACCGCACGGTGCATTTACGTGTCGGTCATCAACACTCACTGTTTTGGGGCCCCGGTGTGATTTCCACGATTAACAATCCCCGGGGTGCGTTTACATGTCTGTCATCAATACTAGTAGTTTTGGCCAATTCTGGCCTGTTTCGTGGACAATCACTCACTGTTTTGGGGGCCCTGAATGATTTCCACGATAAACGAACCCCCGGGTGCGCTTACGTCTCTGTTATGAACGAACACAATTTTGGCCAATTCTAACGCGTTTTGTGGACTTTTAGTAACCGTTTTCTGGGCCTGAAGTGATTTCCATAGTTGTTGAACCCCAAGGCGCACTTACGTGTTAGTCATCAACGCACAGTTTTGGCTGATTCTGGCCTGTTTCATGGACTATTACTCACTGTTTTGGGGCCCCGGAGTGATTTCCACGGTTAACAAACCGCACGGTGCATTTACGTGTCGGTCATCAACACTCGCAGTTTTGGCCGATTCTGGCCCATTTCTTGGACTATTACTCTATTTTTTGGTCCAAGCGTGATTTCCATGATTTATGAACCCCGTGGTGCGTTTACGTGTCGGTCAATGACACTCACAATTTTGGCCAATTTCTGGTCCGTTTCGTGTACTATTACTCACCGTTTTGGCTTCCCAGAGCGATTTCCATGATTTACAATCCCCGGGGTGCGTTTGCATCTCTGTCGTCAACACTCACAGTTTTGGCCAATTCTGACGCGATTCGTGGACTATTACTCATCATTTAGGGGTCCCGAAGCGATTCCATAGTGGTTGAACCCTAAGGTCCATTTACGTGTCGGTCATCAACACTCGCAGTTTTGGCCGATTCTGGCCCATTTCTTGGACTATTACTCCGATTTTTGGTCCAAGCGTGATTTCCATGATTTATGAACCCCGTGGTGCGTTTACGTGTCTGTCAATGACACTCACAATTTTGGCCAATTTCTGGTCCGTTTCATGTACTATTACTCACCGTTTTGGCGTCCCAGAGCGATTTCCATGATTTACAATCCCCGGGGTGCGTTTGCGTCTCTGTCGTCAACACTCACAGTTTTGGCCAATTCTGACGCGATTCGTGGACTATTACTCATCATTTAGGGGTCCCGAAGCGATTCCATAGTGGTTGAACCCTAAGGTCCATTTACGTGTCGGTCATCAACACTCACTGTTTTGGCCGAATTTGGCCCGTTTCATGGACTATTACTCACCGTTTTGGGGCCCCAAAGTGATTTCCACGGTTGTTTGACCCCATGGTGCGCTTACGTGTCGATCATCAACAAGCGCATTTTGGGACGATTTTGGCCCATTTCTTGCATTATTACTTAGTTTTGGGGTCCCGGCGTGATTTCCACGATTGACAAACTCCAGGGTGCGTTTACGTGTCGGTCATAAACACTCAAAATTTTGGCCAATTCTCGTCCGTTTCATGCAATATTACTCACCGTTTGGGCGTCCCAAAGAGATTTCCACGATTGACAATCCCCGGAGTGCGTTTGCATGTCTGTCGTCAACACTCACAGTTTTGGCCAATTCTGACGCGATTCGTGGGCTATTATTCACCATTTAGGGGTCCCAAAGCGATTTCCGTAGTTGTTGAACCCCAAGGTGCGTTTAGGTGTTGGTCATCAACACTCACTGTTTTGGGGCCCCGGTGTGATTTCCACGATTAACAATCCCCGGGGTGCGTTTACATGTCTGTCATCAATACTAGTAGTTTTGGCCAATTCTGGCCCGTTTCGTGGACAATCACTCACTGTTTTGGGGGCCCTGAATGATTTCCACGATAAACGAACCCCCGGGTGCGCTTACGTCTCGGTTATGAACAAACACAATTTTGGCCAATTCTAACGCGTTTTGTGGACTTTTAGTAACCGTTTTCTGGGCCTGAAGTGATTTCCATAGTTGTTGAACCCCAAGGCGCACTTACGTGTTAGTCATCAACACACAGTTTTGGCTGATTCTGGCCTGTTTCATGGACTATTACTCACTGTTTTGGGGCCCCGGAGTGATTTCCACGGTTAACAAACCGCACGGTGCATTTACGTGTCGGTCATCAACACTCGCAGTTTTGGCCGATTCTGGCCCATTTCTTGGACTATTACTCCGTTTTTTGGTCCAAGCGTGATTTCCATGATTTATGAACCCCGTGGTGCGTTTACGTGTCGGTCAATGACACTCACAATTTTGGCCAATTTCTGGTCCGTTTCATGTACTATTACTCACCGTTTTGGCGTCCCAGAGCGATTTCCATGATTTACAATCCCCGGGGTGCGTTTGCGTCTCTGTCGTCAACACTCACAGTTTTGGCCAATTCTGACGCGATTCGTGGACTATTACTCATCATTTAGGGGTCCCGAAGCGATTCCATAGTGGTTGAACCCTAAGGTCCATTTACGTGTCGGTCATCAACACTCACTGTTTTGGCCGAATCTGGCCCGTTTCATGGACTATTACTCACCGTTTTGGGGCCCCAAAGTGATTTCCACGGTTGTTTGACCCCATGGTGCGCTTACGTGTCGATCATCAACAAGCGCATTTTGGGACGATTTTGGCCCATTTCTTGCATTATTACTTAGTTTTGGGGTCCCGGCGTGATTTCCACGATTGACAAACTCCAGGGTGCGTTTACATGTCGGTCATAAACACTAACAATTTTGGCCAATTCTCGTCCGTTTCATGCAATATTACTCACCGTTTGGGCGTCCCAAAGAGATTTCCACGATTGACAATCCCCGGAGTGCGTTTGCATGTCTGTCGTCAACACTCACAGTTTTGGCCAATTCTGACGCGATTCGTGGGCTATTATTCACCATTTAGGGGTCCCAAAGCGATTTCCATAGTTGTTGAACCCCAAGGTGCGTTTAGGTGTTGGTCATCAACACTCACTATTTTGGGGCCCCGGTGTGATTTCCACGATTAACAATCCCCGGGGTGCGTTTACATGTCTGTCATCAATACTAGTAGTTTTGGCCAATTCTGGCCTGTTTCGTGGACAATCACTCACTGTTTTGGGGGCCCTGAATGATTTCCACGATAAACGAACCCCCGGGTGCGCTTA
This sequence comes from Triticum timopheevii, assembly GCA_963921465.1. Taxonomy (NCBI): domain Eukaryota; kingdom Viridiplantae; phylum Streptophyta; class Magnoliopsida; order Poales; family Poaceae; genus Triticum; species Triticum timopheevii. The sequence goes on from OY997270.1 coordinate 2,340,623, forward strand.
CGTCTCCGTTATGAACAAACACAATTTTGGCCAATTCTTACGCGTTTTGTGGACTTTTAGTAACCGTTTTCTGGGCCTGAAGTGATTTCCATAGTTGTTGAACCCCAAGGCGCACTTACGTGTTAGTCATCAACACACAGTTTTGGCTGATTCTGGCCTGTTTCATGGACTATTACTCACTGTTTTGGGGCCCCGAGTGATTTCCACGGTTAACAAACCGCACGGTGCATTTACGTGTCGGTCATCAACACTCGCAGTTTTGGCCGATTCTGGCCCATTTCTTGGACTATTACTCTGTTTTTTGGTCCAAGCGTGATTTCCATGATTTATGAACCCCGTGGTGCGTTTACGTGTCGGTCAATGACACTCACAATTTTGGCCAATTTCTGGTCCGTTTCGTGTACTATTACTCACCGTTTTGGCTTCCCAGAGCAATTTCCATGATTTACAATCCCCGGGGTGCGTTTGCATCTCTGTCGTCAACACTCACAGTTTTGGCCAATTCTGACGCGATTTGTGGACTATTACTCATCATTTAGGGGTCCCGAAGCGATTCCATAGTGGTTGAACCCTAAGGTCCATTTACGTGTCGGTCATCAACACTCGCAGTTTTGGCCGATTCTGGCCCATTTCTTGGACTATTACTCCATTTTTTGGTCCAAGCGTGATTTCCATGATTTATGAACCCCGTGGTGCGTTTACGTGTCGGTCAATGACACTCACAATTTTGGCCAATTTCTGGTCCGTTTCATGTACTATTACTCACCGTTTTGGCGTCCCAGAGCGATTTCCATGATTTACAATCCCCGGGGTGCGTTTGCGTCTCTGTCGTCAACACTCACAGTTTTGGCCAATTCTGACGCGATTCGTGGACTATTACTCATCATTTAGGGGTCCCGAAGCGATTCCATAGTGGTTGAACCCTAAGGTCCATTTACGTGTCGGTCATCAACACTCACTGTTTTGGCCGAATCTGGCCCGTTTCATGGACTATTACTCACCGTTTTGGGGCCCCAAAGTGATTTCCACGGTTGTTTGACCCCATGGTGCGCTTACGTGTCGATCATCAACAAGCGCATTTGGCCCATTTCTTGCATTATTACTTAGTTTTGGGGTCCCGGCGTGATTTCCACGATTGACAAACTCCAGGGTGCGTTTACGTGTCGGTCATAAACACTCAAAATTTTGGCCAATTCTCGTCCGTTTCATGCAATATTACTCACCGTTTGGGCGTCCCACAGAGATTTCCACGATTGACAATCTCCGGAGTGCGTTTGCATGTCTGTCGTCAACACTCACAGTTTTGGCCAATTCTGACGCGATTCGTGGGCTATTATTCACCATTTAGGGGTCCCAAAGCGATTTCCATAGTTGCTGAACCCCAAGGTGCGTTTAGGTGTCGGTCATCAACACTCACTGTTTTGGGGCCCCGGTGTGATTTCCACGATTAACAATCCCCGGGGTGCGTTTACATGTCTGTCATCAATACTAGTAGTTTTGGCCAATTCTGGCCCGTTTCGTGGACAATCACTCACTGTTTTGGGGGCCCTGAATGATTTCCACGATAAACGAACCCCCGGGTGCGCTTACGTCTCGGTTATGAACAAACACAATTTTGGCCAATTCTAACGCGTTTTGTGGACTTTTAGTAACCGTTTTCTGGGCCTGAAGTGATTTCCATAGTTGTTGAACCCCAAGGCGCACTTACGTGTTAGTCATCAACACACAGCTTTGGCTGATTCTGGCCTGTTTCATGGACTATTACTCACTATTTTGGGGCCCCGGAGTGATTTCCACGGTTAACAAACCGCACGGTGCATTTACGTGCCGGTCATCAACACTCGCAGTTTTGGCCGATTCTGGCCCATTTCTTGGACTATTACTCCGTTTTTTGGTCCAAGCGTTATTTCCATGATTTATGAACCCCGTGGTGCGTTTACGTGTCGGTCAATGACACTCAAAATTTTGGCCAATTTCTGGTCCGTTTCATGTACTATTACTCACCGTTTTGGCGTCCGAGAGCGATTTCCATGATTTACAATCCCCGGGGTGCGTTTGCGTCTCTGTCGTCAACACTCACAGTTTTGGCCAATTCTGACGCGATTCGTGGACTATTACTCATCATTTAGGGGTCCCGAAGCGATTCCATAGTGGTTGAACCCTAAGGTCCATTTACGTGTCGGTCATCAACACTCACTGTTTTGGCCGAATCTGGCCCGTTTCATGGACTATTACTCACCGTTTTGGGGCCCCAAAGTGATTTCCACGGTTGTTTGACCCCATGGTGCGCTTACGTGTCGATCATCAACAAGCGCATTTTGGGACGATTTTGGCCCATTTCTTGCATTATTACTTAGTTTTGGGGTCCCGGCGTGATTTCCACGATTGACAAACTCCAGGGTGCGTTTACATGTCGGTCATAAACACTAACAATTTTGGCCAATTCTCGTCCGTTTCATGCAATATTACTCACCGTTTGGGCGTCCCAAAGAGATTTCCACGATTGACAATCCCCGGAGTGCGTTTGCATGTCTGTCGTCAACACTCACAGTTTTGGCCAATTCTGACGCGATTCGTGGGCTATTATTCACCAGTTAGGGGTCCCAAAGCGATTTCCATAGTTGTTGAACCCCAAGGTGCGTTTAGGTGTTGGTCATCAACACTCACTATTTTGGGGCCCCGGTGTGATTTCCACGATTAACAATCCCCGGGGTGCGTTTACATGTCTGTCATCAATACTAGTAGTTTTGGCCAATTCTGGCCTGTTTCGTGGACAATCACTCACTGTTTTGGGGGCCCTGAATGATTTCCACGATAAACGAACCCCCGGGTGCGCTTACGTCTCCGTTATGAACAAACACAATTTTGGCCAATTCTTACGCGTTTTGTGGACTTTTAGTAACCGTTTTCTGGGCCTGAAGTGATTTCCATAGTTGTTGAACCCCAAGGCGCACTTACGTGTTAGTCATCAACACACAGTTTTGGCTGATTCTGGCCTGTTTCATGGACTATTACTCACTGTTTTGGGGCCCCGGAGTGATTTCCACGGTTAACAAACCGCACGGTGCATTTACGTGTCGGTCATCAACACTCGCAGTTTTGGCCGATTCTGGCCCATTTCTTAGACTATTACTCTGTTTTTTGGTCCAAGCGTGATTTCCATGATTTATGAACCCCGTGGTGCGTTTACGTGTCGGTCAATGACACTCACAATTTTGGCCAATTTCTGGTCCGTTTCGTGTACTATTACTCACCGTTTTGGCTTCCCAGAGCGATTTCCATGATTTACAATCCCCGGGGTGCGTTTGCATCTCTGTCGTCAACACTCACAGTTTTGGCCAATTCTGACGCGATTTGTGGACTATTACTCATCATTTAGGGGTCCCGAAGCGATTCCATAGTGGTTGAACCCTAAGGTCCATTTACGTGTCGGTCATCAACACTCGCAGTTTTGGCCGATTCTGGCCCATTTCTTGGACTATTACTCCATTTTTTGGTCCAAGCGTGATTTCCATGATTTATGAACCCCGTGGTGCGTTTACGTGTCGCTCAATGACACTCACAATTTTGGCCAATTTCTGGTCCGTTTCATGTACTATTACTCACCGTTTTGGCGTCCCAGAGCGATTTCCATGATTTACAATTCCCGGGGTGCGTTTGCGTCTCTGTCGTCAACACTCACAGTTTTGGCCAATTCTGACGCGATTCGTGGACTATTACTCATCATTTAGGGGTCCCGAAGCGATTCCATAGTGGTTGAACCCTAAGGTCCATTTACGTGTCGGTCATCAACACTCACTGTTTTGGCCGAATCTGGCCCGTTTCATGGACTATTACTCACCGTTTTGGGGCCCCAAAGTGATTTCCATGGTTGTTTGACCCCATGGTGCGCTTACGTGTCGATCATCAACAAGCGCATTTTGGGACGATTTTGGCCCATTTCTTGCATTATTACTTAGTTTTGGGGTCCCGGCGTGATTTCCACGATTGACAAACTCCAGGGTGCGTTTACGTGTCGGTCATAAACACTCAAAATTTTGGCCAATTCTCGTCCGTTTCATGCAATATTACTCACCGTTTGGGCGTCCCAAAGAGATTTCCACGATTGACAATCTCCGGAGTGCGTTTGCATGTCTGTCGTCAACACTCACAGTTTTGGCCAATTCTGACGCGATTCGTGGGCTATTATTCACCATTTAGGGGTCCCAAAGCGATTTCCATAGTTGTTGAACCCCAAGGTGCGTTTAGGTGTCGGTCATCAACACTCACTGTTTTGGGGCCCCGGTGTGATTTCCACGATTAACAATCCCCGGGGTGCGTTTACATGTCTGTCATCAATACTAGTAGTTTTGGCCAATTCTGGCCCGTTTCGTGGACAATCACTCACTGTTTTGGGGGCCCTGAATGATTTCCACGATAAACGAACCCCCGGGTGCGCTTACGTCTCGGTTATGAACAAACACAATTTTGGCCAATTCTAACGCGTTTTGTGGAATTTTAGTAATCGTTTTCTGGGCCTGAAGTGATTTCCATAGTTGTTGAACCCCAAGGCGCACTTACGTGTTAGTCATCAACACACAGCTTTGGCTGATTCTGGCCTGTTTCATGGACTATTACTCACTGTTTTGGGGCCCCGGAGTGATTTCCACGGTTAACAAACCGCACGGTGCATTTACGTGCCGGTCATCAACACTCGCAGTTTTGGCCGATTCTGGCCCATTTCTTGGACTATTACTCTGTTTTTTGGTCCAAGCGTTATTTCCATGATTTATGAACCCCGTGGTGCGTTTACGTGTCGGTCAATGACACTCAAAATTTTGGCCAATTTCTGGTCCGTTTCATGTACTATTACTCACCGTTTTGGCGTCCTAGAGCGATTTCCATGATTTACAATCCCCGGGGTGCGTTTGCGTCTCTGTCGTCAACACTCACAGTTTTGGCCAATTCTGACGCGATTCGTGGACTATTACTCATCATTTAGGGGTCCCGAAGCGATTCCATAGTGGTTGAACCCTAAGGTCCATTTACGTGTCGGTCATCAACACTCACTGTTTTGGCCGAATCTGGCCCGTTTCATGGACTATTACTCACCGTTTTGGGGCCCCAAAGTGATTTCCACGGTTGTTTGACCCCATGGTGCGCTTACGTGTCGATCATCAACAAGCGCATTTTGGGACGATTTTGGCCCATTTCTTGCATTATTACTTAGTTTTGGGGTCCCGGCGTGATTTCCACGATTGACAAACTCCAGGGTGCGTTTACATGTCGGTCATAAACACTCACAATTTTGGCCAATTCTCGTCCGTTTCATGCAATATTACTCACCGTTTGGGCGTCCCAAAGAGATTCCCACGATTGACAATCCCCGGAGTGCGTTTGCATGTCTGTCGTCAACACTCACAGTTTTGGCCAATTCTGACGCGATTCGTGGGCTATTATTCACCATTTAGGGGTCCCAAAGCGATTTCCATAGTTGTTGAACCCCAAGGTGCGTTTAGGTGTCGGTCATCAACACTCACTGTTTTGGGGCCTCGGTGTCATTTCCACGATTAACAATCCCCGGGGTGCGTTTACATGTCTGTCATCTATACTAGTAGTTTTGGCCAATTCTGGCCCGTTTCGTGGACAATCACTCACTGTTTTGGGGGCCCTGAATGATTTCCACGATAAACGAACCCCCGGGTGCGCTTACGTCTCCGTTATGAACAAACACAATTTTGGCCAATTCTAACGCGTTTTGTGGACTTTTAGTAACCGTTTTCTGGGCCTGAAGTGATTTCCATAGTTGTTGAACCCCAAGGCGCACTTACGTGTTAGTCATCAACACACAGTTTTGGCTGATTCTGGCCTGTTTCATGGACTATTACTCACTGTTTTGGGGCCCCGGAGTGATTTCCACGGTTAACAAACCGCACGGTGCATTTACGTGTCGGTCATCAACACTCGCAGTTTTGGCCGATTCTGGCCCATTTCTTGGACTATTACTCTGTTTTTTGGTCCAAGCGTGATTTCCATGATTTATGAACCCCGTGGTGCGTTTACGTGTCGGTCAATGACACTCACAATTTTGGCCAATTTCTGGTCCGTTTCGTGTACTATTACTCACCGTTTTGGCTTCCCAGAGCGATTTCCATGATTTACAATCCCCGGGGTGCATTTGCATCTCTGTCGGCAACACTCACAGTTTTGGCCAATTCTGACGCGATTCGTGGACTATTACTCATCATTTAGGGGTCCCGAAGCGAATCCATAGTGGTTGAATCCTAAGGTCCATTTACGTGTCGATCATCAACACTCACTGTTTTGGCCGAATCTGGCCCGTTTCATGGACTATTACTCACCGTTTTGGGGCCCCAAAGTGATTTCCACGGTTGTTTGACCCCATGGTGCGCTTACGTGTCGATCATCAACAAGCGCATTTTGGGACGATTTTGGCCCATTTCTTGCATTATTACTTAGTTTTGGGGTCCCGGAGTGATTTCCACGATTGACGAACTCCGGGGTGCATTTACGTGTCGGTCATAAACACTCACAATTTTGGCCAATTCTCGTCCGTTTCATGCAATATTACTCACCGTTTGGGCGTCCCAAAGAGATTTCCACGATTGACAATCCCCGGAGTGCGTTTGCGTGTCTGTCGTCAACACTCACAGTTTTGGCCAATTCTGACGCGATTCGTGGGATATTATTCACCATTTAGGGGTCCCGAAGCGATTTCCATAGTTGTTGAACCCCAAGGTGCGTTTAGGTGTCGGTCATCAACACTGACTGTTTTGGGGCCCCGGTGTGATTTCCACGATTAACAATCCCCGGGGTGCGTTTACATGTCTGTCATCAATACTAGTAGTTTTGGCCAATTCTGGCCCGTTTCGTGGACAATTACTCACTGTTTTGGGGCCCCGGAATGATTTCCACGATAAACGAACCCCCGGGTGCGCTTACGTCTCGGTTATGAACAAACACAATTTTGGCCAATTCTAACGCGTTTTGTGGACTTTTAGTAACCGTTTTCTGGGCCTGAAGTGATTTCCATAGTTGTTGAACCCCAAGGCGCACTTATGTGTTAGTCATCAACACACAGTTTTGGCTGATTCTGGCCTGTTTCATGGACTATTACTCACTGTTTTGGGGCCCCGGAGTGATTTCCACGGTTAACAAACCGCACGGTGCATTTACGTGTCGGTCATCAACACTCGCAGTTTTGGCCGATTCTGGCCCATTTCTTGGACTGTTACTCTGTTTTTTGGTCCAAGCGTGATTTCCATGATTTATGAACCCCGTGGTGCGTTTACGTGTCGGACAATGACACTCACAATTTTGGCCAATTTCTGGTCCGTTTCGTGTACTATTACTCACCGTTTTGGCTTCCCAGAGCGATTTCCATGATTTACAATCCCCGGGGTGCGTTTGCGTCTCTATCGTCAACACTCACAGTTTTGGCCAATTCTGACGCGATTCGTGGACTATTACTCATCATTTAGGGGTCCCGAAGCGAATCCATAGTGGTTGAACCCTAAGGTCCATTTACGTGTCGGTCATCAACACTCACTGTTTTGGCCGAATCTGGCCCGTTTCATGGACTATTACTCACCGTTTTGGGGCCCCAAAGTGATTTCCACGGTTGTTTGACCCCATGGTGCGCTTACGTGTCGATCATCAACAAGCGCATTTTGGGACGATTTTGGCCCATTTCTTGCATTATTACTTAGTTTTGGGGTCCCGGCGTGATTTCCACGATTGACGAACTCCGGGGTGCGTTTACGTGTCGGTCATAAACACTCACAATTTTGGCCAATTCACGTCCGTTTCATACAATATTACTCACCGTTTGGGCGTCCCAAAGAGATTTCCACGATTGACCATCCCCGGAGTGCGTTTGCGTGTCTGTCGTCAACACTCACAGTTTTGGCCAATTCTGACGCGATTCGTGGGCTATTATTCACCATTTAGGGGTCCCGAACCGATTTCCATAGTTGTTGAACCCCAAGGTGCATTTAGGTGTCGGTCATCAACACTCACTGTTTTGGGGCCCCGGTGTGATTTCCACGATTAACAATCCCCGGGGAGCGTTTACATGTCGGTCATCAATACTAGTAGTTTTGGCCAATTCTGGCCCGCTTCGTGGACAATTACTCACTGTTTTGGGGCCCCGGAATGATTTCCACGATAAACGAACCCCCGGGTGTGCTTACGTCTCGGTTATGAACAATCACAATTTTGGCCAATTCTAACGCGTTTTGTGGACTTTTAGTCACCGTTTTCTGGGCCTGAAGTGATTTCCATAGTTGTTGAACCCCAAGGCGGACTTACGTGTTTGTCATCAACACTCACAGTTTTGGCTGATTCTGGCCTGTTTCATGGACTATTACTCACTGTTTTGGGGCCCCAGAGTGATTTCCACGGTTAACGAACCGCAGGGTGCATTTACGTATCGGTCATCAACACTCGCAGTTTTGGCCGATTCTGGCCCATTTATTGGACTACTACTCTCTTTTTTGGTCCAAGCGTGATTTCCATGATTTACGAACCCCGTGGTGCGTTTACGTGTCGGCCAATGACACTCACAATTTTGGCCAATTTCTGGTCCGTTTTGTGTACTATTACTCACCGTTTTGGCATCCCAGAGCGATTTCCATGATTTACAATCCCCGGGGTGCGTTTGCGTCTCTGTCGCCAACAATCACGGTTTTGGCCACTTCTAACGCGATTCGTGGACTATTACTCATCATTTAGGGGTCCCGAAGCGATTCCATAGTGGTTGAACCCTAAGGTCCGTTTATGTGTCAATCCTCGCAGTTTTGGCCGATTCTGGCCCGTTTCATGGACTATTACTCACCGTTTTGGGGCCCCAAAGTGATTTCCACGGTTGTTTGACCCCATGGTGCGCTTACATATCGATCACCAACAAGCGCATTTTGGGACGATTTTGGCCCATTTCTTGCATTATTACTTAGTTTTGGGGTCCCGGAGTGATTTCCACGATTGACGAACTCCACGGTGCGTTTATGTGTCGGTCATAAACACTCACAATTTTGGCCAATTCTCGTCCATTTCATGCACTATTACTCACCGTTTGGGCGTCCCGGAGAGATTTCCACGATTGACAATCCCCGGAGTGCGTTTGCATGTCTGTCGTCAACACTCACAGTTTTGGCCAATTCTGACGCGATTCGTGGGCTATTATTCACCATTTAGGGCTCCCGAAGCGATTTCCATAGTTGTTGAACCCAAGGTGCGTTTAGGTGTCGGTCATCAATACTCACTGTTTTGGGGCCCCGGTGTGATTTCCACGATTAACGATCCCCGTGGTGCGTTTACATGTCGGTCATCAATACTAGTAGTTTTGGCCAATTCTGGCCTGTTTCGTGGACAATCACTCACTGTTTTGGGGCCCCGGAATGATTTCCACGATTAACGAACCCCCGGGTGCGCTTACGTGTCGGTTATGAACACTCATAGTTTTGGCCAATTCTAACGCGTTTTGTGGACGTTTAGTCACCGTTTTCTGGGCCTGAAGTGATTTCCATAGTTGTTGAACCCCAAGGCGCACTTACGTGTTAGTCACCAACACTCACAGTTATGGCTTATTCTGGCCTGTTTCACGGACTATTACTCACTGTTTTGGGGCCCCGGAGTGATTTCCACGGTTAACTATCCGCGGGGTGCATTTACGTATCGGTCATCAACACTCGCAGTTTTGGCCAATTCTGGCCCGTTTCTTGGACTGTTACTCTGTTTTTTGGTGCAAGCGTGATTTCCATGATTTATGAACCCCGTGGTGCGTTTACGTGTCGGTCAATGACACTCACAATTTTGGCCAATTTCTGGTCCGTTTCGTGTACTATTACTCACCGCTTTGGCTTCCCAGAGCGATTTCCATGATTTACAATCCCCGGGGTGCGTTTGCGTCTCTATCGTCAACACTCACAGTTTTGGCCAATTCTGACGCGATTCGTGGACTATTACTCATCATTTAGGGGTCCCGAAGCGAATCCATAGTGGTTGAACCCTAAGGTCCATTTACGTGTCGGTCATCAACACTCACTGTTTTGGCTGAATCTGGCCCGTTTCATGGACTATTACTCACCGTTTTGGGGCCCCAAAGTGATTTCCACGGTTGTTTGACCCCATGGTGCGCTTACGTGTCGATCATCAACAAGCGCATTTTGGGACGATTTTGGCCCATTTCTTGCATTATTACTTAGTTTTGGGGTCCCGGCGTGATTTCCACGATTGACGAACTCCATGGTGCGTTTACGTGTCGGTCATAAACACAACAATTTTGGCCAATTCTCGTCCGTTTCATGCAATATTACTCACCGTTTGGGCGTCCCAAAGAGATTTCCATGATTGACAATCCCCGGAGTGCGTTTGCGTGTCTGTCGTCAACACTCACAGTTTTGGCCAAATCTGACGCGATTCGTGGGCTATTATTCACCATTTAGGGGTCCCGAAGCGATTTCCATAGTTGTTGAACCCCAAGGTGCGTTTAGGTGTCGGTCATCAACAATCACTATTTTGGGGCCCCGGTGTGATTTCCACGATTAACAATCCCCGGGGTGCGTTTACATGTCGGTCATCAATACTAGTAGTTTTGGCCAATTCTGGCCCGCTTCGTGGACAATTACTCACTGTTTTGGGGCCCCGGAATGATTTCCACGATAAACGAACCCCCGGGTGTGCTTACGTCTCGGTTATGAACAATCACAATTTTGGCCAATTCTAACGCGTTTTGTGGACTTTTAGTCACTGTTTTCTGGGCCTGAAGTGATTTCCATAGTTGTTGAACACCAAGGCGCACTTATGTGTTAGTCATCAACACTCACAGTTTTGGCTGATTCTGGCCTCTTTCATGGACTATTACTCACTGTTTTGGGGCCCCAGAGTGATTTCCACGGTTAACAAACCGCAGGGTGCATTTACATATCGGTCATCAACACTCGGGCCCAATTCTTGGACTATTACTCTGTTGTTTGGTCCAAGCGTGATTTCCATGATTTACGAACCCCGTGGTGCGTTTACGTGTCGGCCAATGACACTCACAATTTTGGCCAATTTCTGGTCCGTTTTGTGTACTATTACTCACCGTTTTGGCATCCCAGAGCGATTTCCACGATTTACAATCCCCGGGGTGCGTTTGCGTCTCTGTCGCCAACACTCACGGTTTTGGCCACTTCTGACGCGATTCGTGGACTATTACTCATCATTTAGGGGTCCCGAAGCGATTCCATAGTGGTTGAACCCTAAGGTCCGTTTATGTGTCAGTCCTCGCAGTTTTGGCGGATTCTGGCCCGTTTCATGGACTATTACTCACCGTTTTGGGGCCCCAAAGTGATTTCCACGGTTGTTTGACCCCATGGTGCGCTTACATATCGATCACCAACAAGCGCATTTTGGGACGATTTTGGCCCATTTCTTGCATTATTACTTAGTTTTGGGGTCCCGGAGTGATTTCCACGATTGACGAACTCCACGGTGCGTTTATGTGTCGGTCATAAACACTCACAATTTTGGCCAATTCTCGTCCGTTTCATGCACTATTACTCACCGTTTGGGCGTCCCGGAGAGATTTCCACGATTGACATTCCCCGGAGTGCGTTTGCGTGTCTGTCGTCAACACTCACAGTTTTGGCCAATTCTGACGCGATTCGTGGGCTATTATTCACCATTTAGGGGTCCCAAAGCGATTTCCATAGTTTTTGAACCCCAAGGTGCGTTTAGGTGTCGGTCATCAATACTCACTGTTTTGGGGCCCCGGTGTGATTTCCACGATTAACGATCCCCGTGGTGCGTTTACATGTCGGTCATCAATACTAGTAGTTTTGGCCAATTCTGGCCCGTTTCGTGGACAATTACTCACTGTTTTGGGGCCCCGAAATGATTTCCACGATTAACGAACCCCCGGGTGCGCTTACGTGTCGGTTATGAACACTCACAGTTTTGGCCAATTCTAACGCGTTTTGTGGACGTTTAGTCACCGTTTTCTGGGCCTAAAGTGATTTCCATAGTTGTTGAACCACAAGGCGCACTTCCGTGTTAGTCATCAACACTCACAGTTTTGGCTGATTCTGGCCTATTTCACGGACTATTACTCACTGTTTTGGGGCCCCGGAGTGATTTCCATGGCTAACTATCCGCGGGGTGCATTTACGTATCGGTCATCAACACTCGCAATTCTGGCCCGTTTCTTGGACTATTACTCTGTTTTTGGGTCCAAGCGTGATTTCCATGATTTACGAACCCCGTGGTGCGTTTACGTGTCGGTCAATGACACTCACAATTTTGGCCAATTTCTGGTCCGTTTCGTGTACTATTACTCACCGTTTTGGCGTCCTAGAGCGATTTCCTTGATTTACAATCCCCGGGATGCGTTTGCGTGTCTGTCGTCAACACTCACACTTTTGGCCAATTCTGACGCGATTCGTGGACTATTACTCATCATTTAGGGGTCCCAAAGTGATTCCATAGTGGTTGAACACTAAGGTCCGTTTACGTGTCGGTCATCAACTCTCACTGTTTTGGCCGAATCTGGCCCGTTTCATGGACTATTACTCACCGTTTTGGGGCCCCAAAGTGATTTCCACGGTTGTTTGTCTCCATGGTGCGCTTACGTGTCGATCATCAACAAGCGCATTTTGGGACGATTTTGGCCCATTTCTTGCATTATTACTTAGTTTTGGGGTCCCGGAGTGATTTCCATGATTGACGAACTCCGGGGTGCGTTTACGTGTCGGCCATAAACACTCACAATTTTGGCCAATTGTCGTCCGTTTCATGCACTATTACTCACTGTTTGGGCGTCCCAGAGAGATTTCCACGATTGACAATCCCCGGAGTGCGTTTGTGTGTCTGTCTTCAACACTCACAGTTTTGGCCAATTCTGACCCGATTCGTGGGCTATTATTCACCATTTAGGGGTCCCGAAGCGATTTCCATAGTTGTTGAACCCCAAGGTGCGTTCAGGTGTCAGTTATCAACACTCACTGTTTTGGGGCCCCGGTGTGATTTCCACGATTAACAATCCCCGGGGTGCGTTTACATGTCGGTCATCAATACTAGTAGTTTTGGCCAATTCTGGCCCGTTTCGTGGACAATTACTCACTGTTTTGGGGCCCCGGAATGATTTCCACGATAAACGAACCCTCGGGTGCGCTTACGTCTCGGTTATGAACAATCACAGTTTTGGCCAATTCTAACGCGTTTTGTGGACTTTTAGTCACCGTTTTCTGGGCCTGAAGTGATTTCCATAGTTGTTGAACCCCAAGGCGCACTTACGTGTTAGTCATCAACACTCACAGTTTTGGCTGATTCTGGCCTGTTTCATGGACTATCACTCACTGTATTGAGGCCCCGGAGTGATTTCCACGGTTAACGAACCGCAGGGTGCAATTACGTATCGGTCATCAACACTCGCAATTTTGGCCGATTCTGGCCTGTTTCTTGGACTATTACTCTGTTTTTGGGTCCAAGCATGATTTCCATGATTTACGAACCCCGTGGTGCGTTTACGTGTCGGTCAATGACACTCACAATTTTGGCCAATTTCTGGTCCGTTTCGTGTACTATTACTCACCGTTTTGGCGTCCTAGAGCGATTTCCATGATTTACAATCCCCGGGGTGCGTTTCCGTCTCTGTCGTCAACACTCACAGTGTTGGCCAATTCTGACACGATTCGTGGACTATTACTCATCATTTAGGGGTCCCGAAGTGATTCCATAGTGGTTGAACCCTAAGGTCCATTTACGTGTCGGTCATCAACACTCACTGTTTTGGCCGAATCTGACCCGTTTCATGGACTATTACTCACCGTTTTGGGGCCCCAAAGTGATTTCCACGGTTGTTTGACCCCATGGTGCGCTTATGTGTCGATCATCAACAAGCGCATTTTGGGACGATTTTGGCCCATTTCTTGCATTATTACTTAGTTTTGGGGTCCCGGAGTGATTTCCACGATTGACGAACTCCGGGGTGCGTTTACGTGTCTGTCATAAACACTCACAATTTTGGCCAATTCTCGTCCGTTTCATGCACTATTACTCACCGTTTGGGCGTCCCAGAGAGATTTCCACGATTGACAATCCCTGGAGTGCGTTTGCGTGTCTGTCGTCAACACTCACAGTTTTGGCCAATTCTGACGCGATTCGTGGGCTATTGCTCACCATTTAGGGGTCCCGAAGCGATTTCCATAGTTGTTGAACCCCAAGGTGCGTTTAGGTGTCGGTCATCAACACTCACTGTTTTGGGGCCCCGGTGTGATTTCCACGATTAACGATCCCCAGGGTGCATTTACATGTCGGTCATCAATACTAGTAGTTTTGGCCAATTCTGGCCCGTTTCGTGGACAATTACTCATTGTTTTGGGGCCCCGGAATGATTTCCACGATAAACGAACCCCCGGTGCGCTTACGTCTCGGTTATGAACACTCACAGTTTTGGCCAATTCTAACGCGTTTTGTGGACTTTTAGTCACCGTTTTCTGGGCCTGAAGTGATTTCCATAGTTGTTGAGCCCCAAGGCGCACTTACGTGTTAGTCATCAACACTCACAGTTTTGGCTGATTCTGGCCTGTTTCATGGACTATTACTCACTGTTTTGGGGCCCCGGAGTGATTTCCACTGTTAACGAACCGCAGGGTGCATTTACGTGTCAGTCATCAACACTCACTGTTTTGGCCGAATCTGGCCCGTTTCATGGACTATTACTCACCGTTTTGGGGCCCCAAAGTGATTTCCACGGTTGTTTGACCCCATGGTGCGCTTATGTGTCGATCATCAACAAGCTCATTTTGGGACGATTTTGGCCCATTTCTTGCATTATTACTTAGTTTTGGGGTCCCGAAGTGATTTCCACGATTGACGAACTCCGGGGTGCGTTTACGTGTCGGTCATAAACACTCACAATTTTGGCCAATTCTCGTCCGTTTCATGCACTATAACTCACCGTTTGGGCGTCCCAGAGAGATTTCCACGATTGACAATCCCCGGAGTGCGTTTGCGTGTCTGTCGTCAACACTCACAGTTTTGGCCAATTCTGACGCGATTCGTGGGCTATTACTCACCATTTAGGGCTCCCGAAGCGATTTCCATAGTTGTTGAACCCCAATGTGCGTTTAGGTGTCGGTCATCAACACTCACTGTTTTGGGGCCCCGGTGTGATTTCCACGATTAATGATCCCCGGGGTGCGTTTACATGTCGATCATCAATACTAGTAGTTTTGGCCAATTGTGGCCCGTTTCGTGGATAATTACTCATTGTTTTGGGGCCCCGGAATGATTTCCACGATAAACGAACCCCCGGGTGCGCTTACGTCTCGGTTATGAACACTCACAGTTTTGGCCAATTCTAACGCGTTTTGTGGACTTTTAGTCACCGTTTTCTGGGCCTGAAGTGATTTCCATAGTTGTTGAGCCCCAAGGCGCACTTACATGTTAGTCATCAACACTCACAGTTTTGGCTGATTCTGGCCTGTTTCATGGACTATTACTCACTGTTTTGGGGCCCCGGAGTGATTTCCACTGTTAACGAACCGCAGGGTGCACTTACGTGTCGGTCATCAATACTCTGTTTTGGCCGATTCTGGCCCGTTTCTTGGACTATTACTCTGTTTTTGGGTCCAAGCGTGATTTCCATTATTTACGAACCCCGTGGTGCGTTTACGTGTCGGTCAATGACACTCAGAATTTTGGCCAATTTCTGGTCCGTTTTGTGTACTATTACTCACCGTTTTGGCGTCCCAGAGCGATTTCAATGATTTACAATCCCCGGGGCGCGTTTGCATCTCTGTCGTCAACACTCATAGTTTTGGCCAATTCTGACGCGATTCGTGGACTATTACTCATCATTTAGGGGTCCCGAAGCGATTCCATAGTGGTTGAACCCTAATGTCCGTTTACGTGTCGGTCATCAACACTCACTGATTTCCATGATTGACGAACACCGGGGTGCGTTTATGTGTCAGTCATCAACACTCGCAGTTTTGGCTATTCTGGCCCGTTTCGTAGAGTACTACTTAGTTTTGGGGGTCCCGGAGTGATTTCCACGATTTACGAACCCCGTGGTGCGTTTTCGTGTCGGTCAATGACACTCACAATTTTGGCCAATTTCTGGTCCGTCTCGTGCACTATTACTAACCGTTTCGGCGTCCCAGAGCGATTTCCACTATTTAAAAACCCCGTGGTGCGTTTGCGTCTCTGTCATCAACACTTATAGTTTTGGCCAATTCTGACGCGATTCGTGGACTATTACTCATCATTTAGGGGTCCCGAAACGATTCCATAGTGGGTTAACCCTAAGGTGCGTTTACGTGTCGGTCATCAACACTCACAGTTTTGGGGCCCCGGAGTGATTTCCACGATTAACGAACCGCGGGGTGCGTTTACATGTCGGTCATCAATACTAGTAGTTTTGGCCAATTCTGGCCCGTTTCGTGGACTATTACTCACTGTTTTGGGGCCCCCAGAATGATTTCAATGCTTAACGAACCCCCGGGTGCGCTTACGTGTCAGTTATGAACACTCACAGTTTTGGCCAATTCTAACGCGTTTTGTGGACTATTAGTCACCGTTTTCTAGTCCTGAAGTGATTTCCATAGTTGTTAAACCCCAAGGTGCGCTTACGTGTCAGCCATCAACACTCATAGTCTTGGCTGATTCTGGCCCGTTTCATGGACTATTACTCACTGTTTTGGGGACCCAGAGTGATTTCCACGGTTAACGAACCGCAGGGTGCATTTACATGTCGGTCATCAACTCTCGCAGTTTTGGCCGATTCTGGCCCGTTTCTTGGACTATTACTCTGTTTTTGGGTCCCGGCGTGATTTCTATGATTGACGAACACCGGGGTGCGTTTATGTGTCAGTCATCAACACTCGCAGTTTTGGCTATTCTGGCCCGTTTCGTAGAGTACTACTTAGTTTTGGGGGTCCCGGAGTGATTTCCACGATTTACGAACCCCGTGGTGCGTTTTCGTATCGGTCAATGACACTCACAATTGTGGCCAATTTCTGGTCCGTCTCGTGCACTATTACTAACCGTTTCGGCGTCCCAGAGCGATTTCCACTATTTACAAACCCCGCGGTGCGTTTGCGTCTCTGTCATCAACACTCATAGTTTTGGCCAATTCTGACGCGATTCGTGGACTATTACTCATCATTTAGGGGTCCCGAAACGATTCCATAGTGGGTTAACCCTAAGGTGCGTTTACGTGTTGGTCATCAACACTCACAGTTTTGGGGCCCCGGAGTGATTTCCACGATTAACGAACCGCGGGGTGCGTTTACATGTCGGTCATCAATACTAGTAGTTTTGGCCAATTCTGGCCCGTTTCGTGGACTATTACTCACTGTTTTGGGGCCCCCAGAATGATTTCAATGCTTAACGAACCCCCGGGTGCGCTTACGTGTCGGTTATGAACACTCACAGTTTTGGCCAATTCTAACGCGTTTTGTGGACTATTAGTCACCGTTTTCTAGTCCTGAAGTGATTTCCATAGTTGTTAAACCCCAAGGTGCGCTTACGTGTCAGCCATCAACACTCACAGTCTTGGCTGATTCTGGCCCGTTTCATGGACTATTACTCACTGTTTTGGGGACCCAGAGTGATTTCCATGGTTAACGAACCGCAGGGTGCATTTACATGTCGATCATCAACTCTCGCAGTTTCGGCCGATTCTGGCCCGTTTCTTGGACTATTACTCTGTTTTTGGGTCCCGGCGTGATTTCTATGATTGACGAACACCGGGGTGCGTTTATGTGTCAGTCATCAACACTCGCAGTTTTGGCTATTCTGGCCCGTTTCGTAGAGTACTACTTAGTTTTGGGGGTCCCGGAGTGATTTCCACGATTTACGAACCCCGTGGTGCGTTTTCGTGTCGGTGAATGACACTCACAATTTTGGCCAATTTCTGGTCCGTCTCGTGCACTATTACTAACCGTTTCGGCGTCCCAGAGCGATTTCCACTATTTACAAACCCCGCGGTGCGTTTGCGTCTCTGTCGTCAACACTCATAGTTTTGGCCAATTCTGACGCGATTCGTGGACTATTACTCATCATTTAGGGGTCCCGAAACGATTCCATAGTGGGTTAACCCTAAGGTGCGTTTACGTGTCGGTCATCAACACTCACAGTTTTGGGGCCCCGGAGTGATTTCACGATTAACGAACCGCGGGGTGCGTTTACATGTTGGTCATCAATACTAGTAGTTTTGGCCAATTCTGGCCCGTTTCGTGGACTATTACTCACTGTTTTGGGGCCCCAGAAAGATTTCAATGCTTAACGAACCCCCGGGTGCGCTTACGTGTCGGTTATGAACACTCACAGTTTTGGCCAATTCTAACGCGTTTTGTGGACTATTAGTCACCGTTTTCTAGTCCTGAAGTGATTTCCATTGTTGTTAAACCACAAGGTGCGCTTACGTGTCAGCCATCAACACTCACAGTTTTGGCTGATTCTGGCCCGTTTCATGGACTATTACTCACTATTTTGGGGACCCAGAGTGATTTCCACGGTTAACGAACCGCAGGGTGCATTTACATGTCGATCATCAACTCTCGCAGTTTCGGCCGATTCTGGCCCGTTTCTTGGACTATTACTCTGTTTTTGGGTCCCGGCGTGATTTCTATGATTGACGAACACCGGGGTGCGTTTATGTGTCAGTCATCAACACTCGCAGTTTTGGCTATTCTGGCCCGTTTCGTAGAGTACTACTTAGTTTTGGGGGTCCCGGAGTGATTTCCACGATTTACGAACCCCGTGGTGCGTTTTCGTGTCGGTCAATGACACTCACAATTGTGGCCAATTTCTGGTCCGTCTCGTGCACTATTACTAACCGTTTCGGCGTCCCAGAGCGATTTCCACTATTTACAAACCCCGCGGTGCGTTTGCGTCTCTGTCATCAACACTCATAGTTTTGGCCAATTCTGACGCGATTCGTGGACTATTACTCATCATTTAGGGGTCCCGAAACGATTCCATAGTGGGTTAACCCTAAGGTGCGTTTACGTGTTGGTCATCAACACTCACAGTTTTGGGGCCCCGGAGTGATTTCCACGATTAACGAACCGCGGGGTGCGTTTACATGTCGGTCATCAATACTAGTAGTTTTGGCCAATTCTGGCCCGTTTCGTGGACTATTACTCACTGTTTTGGGGCCCCCAGAATGATTTCAATGCTTAACGAACCCCCGGGTGCGCTTACGTGTCGGTTATGAACACTCACAGTTTTGGCCAATTCTAACGCGTTTTGTGGACTATTAGTCACCGTTTTCTAGTCCTGAAGTGATTTCCATAGTTGTTAAACCACAAGGTGCGCTTACGTGTCAGCCATCAACACTCACAGTCTTGGCTGATTCTGGCCCGTTTCATGGACTATTACTCACTGTTTTGGGGACCCAGAGTGATTTCCATGGTTAACGAACCGCAGGGTGCATTTACATGTCGATCATCAACTCTCGCAGTTTCGGCCGATTCTGGCCCGTTTCTTGGACTATTACTCTGTTTTTGGGTCCCGGCGTGATTTCTATGATTGACGAACACCGGGGTGCGTTTATGTGTCAGTCATCAACACTCGCAGTTTTGGCTATTCTGGCCCGTTTCGTAGAGTACTACTTAGTTTTGGGGGTCCCGGAGTGATTTCCACGATTTACGAACCCCGTGGTGCGTTTTCGTGTCGGTGAATGACACTCACAATTTTGGCCAATTTCTGGTCCGTCTCGTGCACTATTACTAACCGTTTCGGCGTCCCAGAGCGATTTCCACTATTTACAAACCCCGCGGTGCGTTTGCGTCTCTGTCGTCAACACTCATAGTTTTGGCCAATTCTGACGCGATTCGTGGACTATTACTCATCATTTAGGGGTCCCGAAACGATTCCATAGTGGGTTAACCCTAAGGTGCGTTTACGTGTCGGTCATCAACACTCACAGTTTTGGGGCCCCGGAGTGATTTCACGATTAACGAACCGCGGGGTGCGTTTACATGTTGGTCATCAATACTAGTAGTTTTGGCCAATTCTGGCCCGTTTCGTGGACTATTACTCACTGTTTTGGGGCCCCAGAATGATTTCAATGCTTAACGAACCCCCGGGTGCGCTTACGTGTCGGTTATGAACACTCACAGTTTTGGCCAATTCTAACGCGTTTTGTGGACTATTAGTCACCGTTTTCTAGTCCTGAAGTGATTTCCATAGTTGTTAAACCACAAGTTGCGCTTACGTGTCAGCCATCAACACTCACAGTTTTGGCTGATTCTGGCCCGTTTCATGGACTATTACTCACTATTTTTGGGACCCAGAGTGATTTCCACGGTTAACGAACCGCAGGGTGCATTTACATGTCGATCATCAACTCTCGCAGTTTCGGCCGATTCTGGCCCGTTTCTTGGACTATTACTCTGTTTTTGGGTCCCGGCGTGATTTCTATGATTGACGAACACCGGGGTGCGTTTATGTGTCAGTCATCAACACTCGCAGTTTTGGCTATTCTGGCCCGTTTCGTAGAGTACTACTTAGTTTTGGGGGTCCCGGAGTGATTTCCATGATTTACGAACCCTGTGGTGCGTTTTCGTGTCGGTGAATGACACTCACAATTTTGGCCAATTTCTGGTCCGTCTCGTGCACTATTACTAACCGTTTCGGCGTCCCAGAGCGATTTCCACTATTTACAAACCCCGCGGTGCGTTTGCGTCTCTGTCGTCAACACTCATAGTTTTGGCCAATTCTGACGCGATTCGTGGACTATTACTCATCATTTAGGGGTCCCGAAACGATTCCATAGTGGGTTAACCCTAAGGTGCGTTTACGTGTCGGTCATCAACACTCACAGTTTTGGGGCCCCGGAGTGATTTCACGATTAACGAACCGCGGGGTGCGTTTACATGTTGGTCATCAATACTAGTAGTTTTGGCCAATTCTGGCCCGTTTCGTGGACTATTACTCACTGTTTTGGGGCCCCAGAATGATTTCAATGCTTAACGAACCCCCGGGTGCGCTTACGTGTCGGTTATGAACACTCACAGTTTTGGCCAATTCTAACGCGTTTTGTGGACTATTAGTCACCGTTTTCTAGTCCTGAAGTGATTTCCATAGTTGTTAAACCACAAGGTGCGCTTACGTGTCAGCCATCAACACTCACAGTTTTGGCTGATTCTGGCCCGTTTCATGGACTATTACTCACTATTTTGGGGACCCAGAGTGATTTCCACGGTTAACGAACCGCAGGGTGCATTTACATGTCGATCATCAACTCTCGCAGTTTCGGCCGATTCTGGCCCGTTTCTTGGACTATTACTCTGTTTTTGGGTCCCGGCGTGATTTCTATGATTGACGAACACCGGGGAGCGTTTATGTGTCAGTCATCAACACTCGCAGTTTTGGCTATTCTGGCCCGTTTCGTAGAGTACTACTTAGTTTTGGGGGTCCCGGAGTGATTTCCATGATTTACGAACCCTGTGGTGCGTTTTCGTGTCGGTGAATGACACTCACAATTTTGGCCAATTTCTGGTCCGTCTCGTGCACTATTACTAACCGTTTCGGCGTCCCAGAGCAATTTCCACTATTTACAAACCCCGCGGTGCGTTTGCGTCTCTGTCGTCAACACTCATAGTTTTGGCCAATTCTGACGCGATTCGTGGACTATTACTCCTCATTTAGGGGTCCCGAAATGATTCCATAGTGAGTTAACCCTAAGGTGCGTTTACGTGTCGGTCATCAACACTCACAGTTTTGGGGCCCCGGAGTGATTTCACGATTAACGAACCGCGGGGTGCGTTTACATGTTGGTCATCAATACTAGTAGTTTTGGCCAATTCTGGCCCGTTTCGTGGACTATTACTCACTGTTTTGGGGCCCCAGAATGATTTCAATGCTTAACGAACCCCCGGGTGCGCTTACGTGTCGGTTATGAACACTCACAGTTTTGGCCAATTCTAACGCGTTTTGTGGACTATTAGTCACCGTTTTCTAGTCCTGAAGTGATTTCCATAGTTGTTAAACCCCAAGGTGCGCTTACGTGTCAGCCATCAACACTCACAGTTTTGGCTGATTCTGGCCCGTTTCATGGACTATTACTCACTATTTTGGGGACCCAGAGTGATTTCCACGGTTAACGAACCGCAGGGTGCATTTACATGTCGATCATCAACTCTCGCAGTTTCGGCCGATTCTGGCCCGTTTCTTGGACTATTACTCTGTTTTTGGGTCCCGGCGTGATTTCTATGATTGACGAACACCACGTTGCGTTTATGTGTCAGTCATCAACACTCGCAGTTTTGGCTATTCTGGCCCGTTTCGTAGAGTACTACTTAGTTTTGGGGGTCCCGGAGTGATTTCCACGATTTACGAACCCCGTGGTGCGTTTTCGTGTCGGTCAATGACACTCACAATTTTGGCCAATTTCTGGTCCGTCTCGTGCACTATTACTAACCGTTTCGGCGTCCCAGAGCGATTTCCACTATTTACAAACCCCGCGGTGCGTTTGCGTCTCTGTCGTCAACACTCATAGTTTTGGCCAATTCTGACGCGATTCGTGGACTATTACTCCTCATTTAGGGGTCCCGAAATGATTCCATAGTGAGTTAACCCTAAGGTGCGTTTACGTGTCGGTCATCAACACTCACAGTTTTGGGGCCCCGGAGTGATTTCACGATTAACAAACTGCGGGGTGCGTTTACATGTTGGTCATCAATACTAGTAGTTTTGGCCAATTCTGGCCCGTTTCGTGGACTATTACTCACTGTTTTGGGGCCCCAGAATGATTTCAATGCTTAACGAACCCCCGGGTGCGCTTACGTGTCGGTTATGAACACTCACAGTTTTGGCCAATTCTAACGCGTTTTGTGGACTATTAGTCACCATTTTCTAGTCCTGAAGTGATTTCCATAGTTGTTAAACCCCAAGGTGCGCTTACGTGTCAGCCATCAACACTCACAGTTTTGGCTGATTCTGGCCCGTTTCATGGACTATTACTCACTATTTTGGGGACCCAGAGTGATTTCCACGGTTAATGAACCGCAGGGTGCATTTACATGTCGATCATCAACTCTCGCAGTTTCGGCCGATTCTGGCCCGTTTCTTGGACTATTACTCTGTTTTTGGGTCCCGGCGTGATTTCTATGATTGACGAACACCACGTTGCGTTTATGTGTCAGTCATCAACACTCGCAGTTTTGGCTATTCTGGCCCGTTTCATAGAGTACTACTTAGTTTTGGGGGTCCCGGAGTGATTTCCACGATTTACGAACCCCGTGGTGCGTTTTCGTGTCGGTCAATGACACTCACAATTTTGGCCAATTTCTGGTCCGTCTCGTGCACTATTACTCACCGTTTCGGCGTCCCAGAGCGATTTCCACTATTTACAAACCCCGCGGTGCGTTTGCATCTCTGTCGTCAACACTCACAATTTTGGCCAATTCTGACGCGATTCGTGGACTATTACTCATCATTTAGGGGTCCCGAAGCGATTCCATGGTGGCTTAACCCTAAGGTGCGTTTACGTGTCGGTCATCAACACTCACAGTTTTGGTCGATTCTGGCCTGTTTCGTGGACTATTACTCACCGTTTTGGGGCCCCAAAGTGATTTCCACTGTTGTTTAACTCCATGGTGCGCTTACCTGTCGATCATCAACAAGCGCACTTTGGGCCGATTTTGGCCCATTTCTGGCATTATTACTTAATTTTAGGGTCCCGGAGTGATTACCACGATTGACGAACTCAGGGGTGCGTTTACGTATCGGTCATAAACACTCACAATTTTGGCCAATTCTCGTCCGTTTCGTGCACTATTACTCACACGTTTTGGCGTCGTAGAGCGATTTCCACGATTGACAATCCCCGGAGTGCGTTTGCGTGTCTGTCCTCAACACTCACAGTTTTGGCCAATTCTGACGCGATTCGTGGGCTATTACTCACCATTTAGGGGTCCCGAAGCGATTTCCATAGTTGTTGAACCCTAAGGTGCGTTTACGTGTCAGCCATCAACACTCACTGTTTTGGGGCCCCGGAGTTATTTCCATGATTAACGAACCGCGGGGTGCGTTTACATGTCTGTCATCAATACTAGTAGTTTTGGCCAATTCTGGCCCCTTTCGTGGACTATTACTCACTGTTTTGGGGCCCCAGAATGATTTCAATGCTTAACGAACCCCCGGGTGCGCTTACGTGTCGGTTATGAACACTCACAGTTTTGGCCAATTCTAACGCGTTTTGTGGACTATTAGTCACCGTTTTCTAGTCCTGAAGTGATTTCCATAGTTGTTAAACCACAAGTTGCGCTTACGTGTCAGCCATCAACACTCACAGTTTTGGCTGATTCTGGCCCGTTTCATGGACTATTACTCACTATTTTGGGGACCCAGAGTGATTTCCACGGTTAACGAACCGCAGGGTGCATTTA
This sequence comes from Triticum timopheevii, assembly GCA_963921465.1. NCBI lineage: Eukaryota > Viridiplantae > Streptophyta > Magnoliopsida > Poales > Poaceae > Triticum > Triticum timopheevii. The sequence continues at coordinate 2,365,009 of OY997270.1, forward strand.
CATGTCGATCATCAACTCTCGCAGTTTCGGCCGATTCTGGCCCGTTTCTTGGACTATTACTCTGTTTTTGGGTCCCGGCGTGATTTCTATGATTGACGAACACCGGGGTGCGTTTATGTGTCAGTCATCAACACTCGCAGTTTTGGCTATTCTGGCCCGTTTCGTAGAGTACTACTTAGTTTTGGGGGTCCCGGAGTGATTTCCATGATTTACGAACCCTGTGGTGCGTTTTCGTGTCGGTGAATGACACTCACAATTTTGGCCAATTTCTGGTCCGTCTCGTGCACTATTACTAACCGTTTCGGCGTCCCAGAGCGATTTCCACTATTTACAAACCCCGCGGTGCGTTTGCGTCTCTGTCGTCAACACTCATAGTTTTGGCCAATTCTGACGCGATTCGTGGACTATTACTCATCATTTAGGGGTCCCGAAACGATTCCATAGTGGGTTAACCCTAAGGTGCGTTTACGTGTCGGTCATCAACACTCACAGTTTTGGGGCCCCGGAGTGATTTCACGATTAACGAACCGCGGGGTGCGTTTACATGTTGGTCATCAATACTAGTAGTTTTGGCCAATTCTGGCCCGTTTCGTGGACTATTACTCACTGTTTTGGGGCCCCAGAATGATTTCAATGCTTAACGAACCCCCGGGTGCGCTTACGTGTCGGTTATGAACACTCACAGTTTTGGCCAATTCTAACGCGTTTTGTGGACTATTAGTCACCGTTTTCTAGTCCTGAAGTGATTTCCATAGTTGTTAAACCCCAAGGTGCGCTTACGTGTCAGCCATCAACACTCACAGTTTTGGCTGATTCTGGCCCGTTTCATGGACTATTACTCACTATTTTGGGGACCCAGAGTGATTTCCACGGTTAACGAACCGCAGGGTGCATTTACATGTCGATCATCAACTCTCGCAGTTTCGGCCGATTCTGGCCCGTTTCTTGGACTATTACTCTGTTTTTGGGTCCCGGCGTGATTTCTATGATTGACGAACACCACGTTGCGTTTATGTGTCAGTCATCAACACTCGCAGTTTTGGCTATTCTGGCCCGTTTCGTAGAGTACTACTTAGTTTTGGGGGTCCCGGAGTGATTTCCACGATTTACGAACCCCGTGGTGCGTTTTCGTGTCGGTCAATGACACTCACAATTTTGGCCAATTTCTGGTCCGTCTCGTGCACTATTACTAACCGTTTCGGCGTCCCAGAGCGATTTCCACTATTTACAAACCCCGCGGTGCGTTTGCGTCTCTGTCGTCAACACTCATAGTTTTGGCCAATTCTGACGCGATTCGTGGACTATTACTCCTCATTTAGGGGTCCCGAAATGATTCCATAGTGAGTTAACCCTAAGGTGCGTTTACGTGTCGGTCATCAACACTCACAGTTTTGGGGCCCCGGAGTGATTTCACGATTAACAAACTGCGGGGTGCGTTTACATGTTGGTCATCAATACTAGTAGTTTTGGCCAATTCTGGCCCGTTTCGTGGACTATTACTCACTGTTTTGGGGCCCCAGAATGATTTCAATGCTTAACGAACCCCCGGGTGCGCTTACGTGTCGGTTATGAACACTCACAGTTTTGGCCAATTCTAACGCGTTTTGTGGACTATTAGTCACCATTTTCTAGTCCTGAAGTGATTTCCATAGTTGTTAAACCCCAAGGTGCGCTTACGTGTCAGCCATCAACACTCACAGTTTTGGCTGATTCTGGCCCGTTTCATGGACTATTACTCACTATTTTGGGGACCCAGAGTGATTTCCACGGTTAACGAACCGCAGGGTGCATTTACATGTCGATCATCAACTCTCGCAGTTTCGGCCGATTCTGGCCCGTTTCTTGGACTATTACTCTGTTTTTGGGTCCCGGCGTGATTTCTATGATTGACGAACACCACGTTGCGTTTATGTGTCAGTCATCAACACTCGCAGTTTTGGCTATTCTGGCCCGTTTCATAGAGTACTACTTAGTTTTGGGGGTCCCGGAGTGATTTCCACGATTTACGAACCCCGTGGTGCGTTTTCGTGTCGGTCAATGACACTCACAATTTTGGCCAATTTCTGGTCCGTCTCGTGCACTATTACTCACCGTTTCGGCGTCCCAGAGCGATTTCCACTATTTACAAACCCCGCGGTGCGTTTGCATCTCTGTCGTCAACACTCACAGTTTTGGCCAATTCTGACGCGATTCGTGGACTATTACTCATCATTTAGGGGTCCCGAAGCGATTCCATGGTGGCTTAACCCTAAGGTGCGTTTACGTGTCGGTCATCAACACTCACAGTTTTGGTCGATTCTGGCCTGTTTCGTGGACTATTACTCACCGTTTTGGGGCCCCAAAGTGATTTCCACTGTTGTTTAACTCCATGGTGCGCTTACCTGTCGATCATCAACAAGCGCACTTTGGGCCGATTTTGGCCCATTTCTGGCATTATTACTTAATTTTAGGGTCCCGGAGTGATTACCACGATTGACGAACTCAGGGGTGCGTTTACGTGTCGGTCATAAACACTCACAATTTTGGCCAATTCTCGTCCGTTTCGTGCACTATTACTCACACGTTTTGGCGTCGTAGAGCGATTTCCACGATTGACAATCCCCGGAGTGCGTTTGCGTGTCTGTCCTCAACACTCACAGTTTTGGCCAATTCTGACGCGATTCGTGGGCTATTACTCACCATTTAGGGGTCCCGAAGCGATTTCCATAGTTGTTGAACCCTAAGGTGCGTTTACGTGTCAGCCATCAACACTCACTGTTTTGGGGCCCCGGAGTTATTTCCATGATTAACGAACCGCGGGGTGCGTTTACATGTCTGTCATCAATACTAGTAGTTTTGGCCAATTCTGGCCCCTTTCGTGGACTATTACTCACTGTTTTGGGGCCCCAGAATGATTTCAATGCTTAACGAACCCCCGGGTGCGCTTACGTGTCGGTTATGAACACTCACAGTTTTGGCCAATTCTAACGCGTTTTGTGGACTATTAGTCACCGTTTTCTAGTCCTGAAGTGATTTCCATAGTTGTTAAACCACAAGTTGCGCTTACGTGTCAGCCATCAACACTCACAGTTTTGGCTGATTCTGGCCCGTTTCATGGACTATTACTCACTATTTTGGGGACCCAGAGTGATTTCCACGGTTAACGAACCGCAGGGTGCATTTACATGTCGATCATCAACTCTCGCAGTTTCGGCCGATTCTGGCCCGTTTCTTGGACTATTACTCTGTTTTTGGGTCCCGGCGTGATTTCTATGATTGACGAACACCGGGGTGCGTTTATGTGTCAGTCATCAACACTCGCAGTTTTGGCTATTCTGGCCCGTTTCGTAGAGTACTACTTAGTTTTGGGGGTCCCGGAGTGATTTCCATGATTTACGAACCCTGTGGTGCGTTTTCGTGTCGGTGAATGACACTCACAATTTTGGCCAATTTCTGGTCCGTCTCGTGCACTATTACTAACCGTTTCGGCGTCCCAGAGCGATTTCCACTATTTACAAACCCCGCGGTGCGTTTGCGTCTCTGTCGTCAACACTCATAGTTTTGGCCAATTCTGACGCGATTCGTGGACTATTACTCCTCATTTAGGGGTCCCGAAATGATTCCATAGTGAGTTAACCCTAAGGTGCGTTTACGTGTCGGTCATCAACACTCACAGTTTTGGGGCCCCGGAGTGATTTCACGATTAACGAACCGCGGGGTGCGTTTACATGTTGGTCATCAATACTAGTAGTTTTGGCCAATTCTGGCCCGTTTCGTGGACTATTACTCACTGTTTTGGGGCCCCAGAATGATTTCAATGCTTAACGAACCCCCGGGTGCGCTTACGTGTCGGTTATGAACACTCACAGTTTTGGCCAATTCTAACGCGTTTTGTGGACTATTAGTCACCGTTTTCTAGTCCTGAAGTGATTTCCATAGTTGTTAAACCACAAGGTGCGCTTACGTGTCAGCCATCAACACTCACAGTTTTGGCTGATTCTGGCCCGTTTCATGGACTATTACTCACTATTTTGGGGACCCAGAGTGATTTCCACGGTTAACGAACCGCAGGGTGCATTTACATGTCGATCATCAACTCTCGCAGTTTCGGCCGATTCTGGCCCGTTTCTTGGACTATTACTCTGTTTTTGGGTCCCGGCGTGATTTCTATGATTGACGAACACCACGTTGCGTTTATGTGTCAGTCATCAACACTCGCAGTTTTGGCTATTCTGGCCCGTTTCGTAGAGTACTACTTAGTTTTGGGGGTCCCGGAGTGATTTCCACGATTTATGAACCCCGTGGTGCGTTTTCGTGTCGGTCAATGACACTCACAATTTTGGCCAATTTCTGGTCCGTCTCGTGCACTATTACTAACCGTTTCGGCGTCCCAGAGCGATTTCCACTATTTACAAACCCCGCGGTGCGTTTGCGTCTCTGTCGTCAACACTCATAGTTTTGGCCAATTCTGACGCGATTCGTGGACTATTACTCCTCATTTAGGGGTCCCGAAATGATTCCATAGTGAGTTAACCCTAAGGTGCGTTTACGTGTCGGTCATCAACACTCACAGTTTTGGGGCCCCGGAGTGATTTCACGATTAACAAACTGCGGGGTGCGTTTACATGTTGGTCATCAATACTAGTAGTTTTGGCCAATTCTGGCCCGTTTCGTGGACTATTACTCACTGTTTTGGGGCCCCAGAATGATTTCAATGCTTAACGAACCCCCGGGTGCGCTTACGTGTCGGTTATGAACACTCACAGTTTTGGCCAATTCTAACGCGTTTTGTGGACTATTAGTCACCATTTTCTAGTCCTGAAGTGATTTCCATAGTTGTTAAACCCCAAGGTGCGCTTACGTGTCAGCCATCAACACTCACAGTTTTGGCTGATTCTGGCCCGTTTCATGGACTATTACTCACTATTTTGGGGACCCAGAGTGATTTCCACGGTTAACGAACCGCAGGGTGCATTTACATGTCGATCATCAACTCTCGCAGTTTCGGCCGATTCTGGCCCGTTTCTTGGACTATTACTCTGTTTTTGGGTCCCGGCGTGATTTCTATGATTGACGAACACCACGTTGCGTTTATGTGTCAGTCATCAACACTCGCAGTTTTGGCTATTCTGGCCCGTTTCATAGAGTACTACTTAGTTTTGGGGGTCCCGGAGTGATTTCCACGATTTACGAACCCCGTGGTGCGTTTTCGTGTCGGTCAATGACACTCACAATTTTGGCCAATTTCTGGTCCGTCTCGTGCACTATTACTCACCGTTTCGGCGTCCCAGAGCGATTTCCACTATTTACAAACCCCGCGGTGCGTTTGCATCTCTGTCGTCAACACTCACAGTTTTGGCCAATTCTGACGCGATTCGTGGACTATTACTCATCATTTAGGGGTCCCGAAGCGATTCCATGGTGGCTTAACCCTAAGGTGCGTTTACGTGTCGGTCATCAACACTCACAGTTTTGGTCGATTCTGGCCTGTTTCGTGGACTATTACTCACCGTTTTGGGGCCCCAAAGTGATTTCCACTGTTGTTTAACTCCATGGTGCGCTTACCTGTCGATCATCAACAAGCGCACTTTGGGCCGATTTTGGCCCATTTCTGGCATTATTACTTAATTTTAGGGTCCCGGAGTGATTACCACGATTGACGAACTCAGGGGTGCGTTTACGTGTCGGTCATAAACACTCACAATTTTGGCCAATTCTCGTCCGTTTCGTGCACTATTACTCACACGTTTTGGCGTCGTAGAGCGATTTCCACGATTGACAATCCCCGGAGTGCGTTTGCGTGTCTGTCCTCAACACTCACAGTTTTGGCCAATTCTGATGCGATTCGTGGGCTATTACTCACCATTTAGGGGTCCCGAAGCGATTTCCATAGTTGTTGAACCCTAAGGTGCGTTTACGTGTCAGCCATCAACACTCACTGTTTTGGGGCCCCGGAGTTATTTCCATGATTAACGAACCGCGGGGTGCGTTTACATGTCTGTCATCAATACTAGTAGTTTTGGCCAATTCTGGCCCCTTTCGTGGACTATTACTCACTGTTTTGGGGCCCCGGAATGATTTCCACGATTAGCGAACCCCCGGGTGCGCTTACGTGTCGGTTATGAACACTCACAGTTTTGGCCAATTCTAACGCATTTTGTGGACTATTAGTCACCATTTTCTGGTCCTGAAGTGATTTACAAAGTTGTTGAACCCCAAGGCGCGCTTACGTGTCAGTCGTTAGCACTCACAGTTTGGCTGATTCTAGCCCGTTTCATGGACTATTACTCACTATTTTGGGCCCTAGAGTGATTTCCACGGTTAACGAACCGCAGGGTGCATTTACGTGTCGGTCATCAACTCTCGCCGTTTTGGCCGATTCTGGCCCGTTTCTTGGACTATTACTCTACTTTTGGGTCCTGGCGTGATTTCCATGATTGACGAAGACCAGAGTGCGTTTATGTGTCGGTCAAGAACACTCACAGTTTTGGCCGATTCTGGCCTGTTTCTTAGAGTACTACTTAGTTTTGGGGGTCCCAGATTGATTTCCACGATATACGAACCCCGTGGTGCGTTTTCGTGTCGGTCAATGACACTCACAATTTTGGCCAATTTCTGGTCTGTTTCGTGCACCATTACTCACCGTTTTGGCGCCCAGAGCGATTTCCTTGATTTACAATCCCCAGGGTCCGTTTGTGTCTTTGTCGTCAACACTCACAGTTTTGGCCAATTCTGATGCGATTAGTGGACTATTACTCATCATTTAGGGGTCCCGAAGCGATTCCATAGTGGTTGAACCCTCAGGTGCGTTTACGTGTCGGTCATCAACACTCACAGTTTTGGCCGATTCTGGCCCGTTTCATGGACTATTACTCACCATTTTGGGGCCCGAAAGTGATTTCCACGGTTGTTTAACCCCATGGTGCGCTTACGTGTCGATCATCAACAAGCGCACTTTGGGCCGATTTTGGCCCATTTCTTGCATTATTACTTAGAATTAGGGTCCTGCAGTGATTTCCATGATTGACGAACCCCGGGGTGCGTTTACGTCTCGGTCATAAACACTCACAATTTTGGCCAATTCTCGTCCGTTTCGTGCACTATTACTCACCGTTTTGGCATCCCAGAGCGATTTCCAACATTGACAATCCCCGGAGTGCGTTTGCGTGTATGTCTTCAACACTCACAGTTTTGGCCAATTCTAACGTGATTCGAGCTATTACTCACCATTTAGGGGTCCTGAAGCGATTTCCATAGTTGTTGAACCCCAAGGTGCGTTTACGTGTCGGTCATCAACACTCACTGTTTTGGGGCCCTGGAGTGATTTCCACGATTAACGAACCACGGGGTGCGTTTACATGTCGGTCATCAATACTAGTAGTTTTGGCCAATTCTGGCCCGTTTCGTGGACTATTACTCACAGTTTTGGGGCCCCAGAATGATTTCAACGATTAACGAACCCCCGGGTGCGCTTATGTGTCGATTATGAACACTCACAGTTTTGGCCAATTCTAACGCGTTTTGTGGACTATTAGTCACCGTTTTCTGGTCCTAAAGTGATTTCCATAGTTGTTGAACCCCAAGGCGCGCTTACGTGTCAGCCATCAACACTCACAGTTTTGGCTGATTCTGGCCCGTTTCAAGGACTATTACTCACTGTTTTGGGGACCCAGAGTGATTTCCACGGTTAACGAACTGCAGGGTGCATTTACATGTCGGTCATCAACTCTCGCAGTTTTGGCCGATTCTGGCCCGTTTCTTGGACTATTACTCTGTTTTTGGGTCCCGACGTGATTTCCATGATTGACGAAGACCGGGGTGCGTTTATGTGTCAGTCATCAACACTCGCAGTTTTGGCTATTCTGGCCCGTTTCGTAGAGTACTACTTAGTTTTGGGGGTCCCGGAGTGATTTCCACGATATACGAACCCCGTGGTGCGTTTTCGTGTCGGTCAATGACACTCACAATTTTGGCCAATTTCTGGTCCGTCTCGTGCACTATTACTCACCGTTTCGGCGTCCCAGAGCGATTTCCACTATTTACAAACCCCGCGGTGCGTTTGCGTCTCTGTCGTCAACACTCACAGTTTTAGCCAATTCTGACACGTTTTGTGGACTATTACTCATCATTTAGGGGTCCCGAAGCGAATCCATAGTGGTTGAACCCGAAGGTGCGTTTACATGTCGGTCATCGACACTCACAGTTTTGGCCGATTCTGGCCCGTTTCGTGGACTATTACTCACTGTTTTGGGGCCCCGAAGTGATTTCCACGGTTGTTTAACTCCATGGAGCGCTTACGTGTCGATCATCAACAAGCGCACTTTGGGCCGATTTTGGCCCATTTCTTGCATTATTACTTAGTTTTAGGGTCCCGGAGTGATTACCACGATTGACGAACTCAAGGGTGCGTTTACGTGTCGGTCATAAACACTCACAATTTTGGACAATTCTCGTCCGTTTCGTGCACTATTACTCACACGTTTTGGCGTCGTAGAGCGATTTCCACGATTGACAATCCCCGAAGTGCTTTTGCGTGTCTATCCTCAACACTCACAGTTTTGGCCAATTCTAACGCGATTCGTGGGCTATTACTCACCATTTAGGGGTCCCGAAGCGATTTCCATAGTTGTTGAACCCTAAGGTGCGTTTACGTGTCAGTCATCAACACTCACTCTTTTGGGGCCCGGAGTTATTTCCACGATTAACGAACCGCGTTGTGCGTTTACATGTCTGTCATCAATACTAGTAGTTTTGGCCAATTCTGGTCCGTTTCGTGGACTATTACTCACTGTTTTGGGGCCTCGGAATGATTTCCACGATTAACGAACCCCCGGGTGCGCTTACGTGTCGGTTATGAACACTCACAGTTTTGGCCAATTCTAACGCGTTCTGTGGACTATTAGTCACCGTTTTACAAAGTTGTTGAACCCTAAGGCGCGCTTACGTGTCAGTCATCAGCACTCACAGTTTTGGCTGATTCTGGCCCGTTTCATGGACTATTACTCACTGTTTTGGGCCCTGGAGTGATTTCCACGGTTAGAAAACCGCAGGGTGCATTTACGTGTCGGTCATCAACTCTCGCCGTTTTGGCTGATTCTGGCCCGTTTCTTGGACTATTACTCTGTTTTTGGGTCCCGGCGTGATTTCCATGATTGACGAAGACCGGGGTGCGTTTATGTGTCAGTCATGAACACTCACAGTTTTGGCCGATTCTGGCCTGTTTCTTAGAGTACTACTTAGTTTTGGGGGTCCCGGATTGATTTCCACGATATACGAACCCCGTGGTGCGTTTACGTGTCGGTCAATCACACTCACAATTTTGGCCAATTTCTTGTCCGTTTCGTGCACAATTACTCACCGTTTTGGCGCCCCAGAGCGATTTCCACGATTTACAATCCCCGGGGTGCATTTGTGTCTTTGTCGTCAACACTCACAGTTTTGGCCAATTCTGACGCGATTCGTGGACTATTACTCATAATTTAGGGATCCCGAAGCGATTCCATAGTGGTTGAACCCTAAGGTGCGTTTACGTGTCCGTCATCAACACTCACAGTTTTGGCCGATTCTGGCCCGTTTCATGGACTATTACTCACCGTTTTGGGGCCCGAAAGTGATTTCCACGGTTGTTTAACCCCATGGTGTGTTTACGTGTCGATCATCAACAAGCGCACTTTGGACCGATTTTGGCCCATTTCTTGCATTATTACTTAGTTTTAGGGTCCCGCAGTGATTTCCACGATTGACGAACCCCGGGGTGCGTTTACGTGTCGGTCATAAACACTCACAATTTTGGCCAATTCTCGTCCGTTTCGTGCACTATTTCTCACCGTTTTGGCGTCCCAGAGAGATTTCCACGATTGACAATCCCCGGAGTGCGTTTGCGTGTATGTCGTCAGCACTCACAGTTTTGGCCAATTCTGACGCGATTAGGGCTATTACTCACCATTTAGGGGTCCCGAAGCGATTTCCATCATTATTGAACCCCAAGGTGCGTTTACGTGTCAGTCATCAACACTCACTGTTTTGGGCCCCGGAGTGATTTCCACGATTAACGAACCGCGGGGTGCGTTTACATGTCGGTCATCAATACTAGTAGATTTGGCCAATTCTGGCCCGTTTCGCGGACTATTAATCACTCTTTTGGGGCCCCAGAATGATTTCAACGATTAACGAACCCCCGGGTGCGCTTACGTGTCGGTGATGAACACTCACAGTTTTGGCCAATTCTAACGCGTTTTGTGGACTATTAGTCACCGTTTTCTGGTCCAGAAGTGATTTCCATAGTTGTTGAACCCCAAGGTGCGCTTACGTGTCAGTCATCAACACTCATAGTTTTGGCTGATTCTGGCCCGTTTCATGGACTATTACTCACTGTTTTGGGGACCCAGAATGATTTCCACGGTTAATGAACCGCAGGGTGCATTTACATGTCGGTCATCAACTCTCGCAGTTTTGGCCAATTCTGGCCCGTTTCTTGGACTATTACTCTGTTTTTGGGTCCCGGCCTGATTTCCATGATTGACGAACACCGGGGTGCGTTTATGTGTCAGTCATCAACACTCACAGTTTTGGCCAATTTTGGCCTGTTTCTTAGAGTACTACTTAGTTTTGGGGGTCCCGGATTGATTTCCACGAGATACGAACCCCGTGGTGCATTTACGTGTCGGTCGATCACACTCACAATTTTGGCCAATTTCTTGTCCATTTCGTGCACCATTACTCACCGTTTTGGCGCCCCAGAGCGATTTCCACAATTTACAATCCCCGGGGTGCATTTGTGTCTTTGTCGTCAACACTCACAGTTTTGGCCAATTCTGACGCGATTCGTGGACTATTACTCATCATTCAGGGGTCCTGATGCGATTCCATAGTGGGTTAACCCTAAGGTGCGTTTACGTGTCGGTCATCAACAATCACAGTTTTGGCCGATTCTGGCCCGTTTCGTGGACTATTACTCACCGTTTTGGGGCCCCAAAGTGATTTCCGCGGTTGTTTAACCCCATGGTGCAATTAAGTGTCGATCATCAACAAGCGCACTTTGGGCCGATTTTGGCCCTTTTGTTGCATTATTACTTAGTTTTAGGGTCCCTGAGTGATTTCCACGATTGATGAACTCAAGGGTGTGTTTACGTGTCGGTCATAAACACTCACAATTTTGGCCAGTTCTCATCCGTTTCGTGCACTATTACTCACCGTTTTGGCGTCCCAGAGCGATTTCCACGATTGACAATCCCCGGAGTGCGTTTGCGTGTCTGTCGTCAACACTCACAGTTTTGGCCAATTCTGACGCGATTTGTGGGCTATTACTCACCATTTAGGGGTCCCGAAGCGATTTCCATAGTTGTTGAACCCTAAGGTGCGTTTACGTGTCGGTCATCAACACTCACTATTTTGGGGCCCCGGAGTGATTTCCACGATTAACGAACAACGGGGTGCATTTACATGTCGGTCATCAATACTAGTAGTTTTGGCCAATTCTGGCCCGTTTCGTGGACTATTACTCACTGTTTTGGGGCCCCGGAATGATTTCCACGATTAACGAACCCCCGGGTGCGCTTACGTGTCGGTTATGAACACTCATAGTTTTGGCCAATTCTAACGCGTTTTGTGGACTATTAGTCGCCGTTTTCTGGTCCTGAAGTGATTTCCAAAATTGTTGAACCCCAAGGCGCGCTTACGTGTCAGTCATCAACACTCACAGTTTTGGCTGATTCTGGCCCATTTCATGGACTATTACTCACTGTTTTGGGTCCCTGGAGTGATTTCCACGATTAACGAACCGCAGGGTGCATTTACGTGTCCGTCATCAACTCTCGCTGTTTTGGCCGATTCTGGCCCATTTCTTGGACTATTACTCTATTTTTGGGTCCCGGCATGATTTTCATGATTGACGAACAACGGGGTGCGTTTATGTGTCGGTCATCAACACTCGTAGTTTTGGCCGATTCTGGCCTGTTTCTTAGAGTACTACTTAGTTTTGGGGGTCCCGGAGTGATTTCCACGATATAAGAACCCCGTGGTGCGTTTACATGTCGGTCAATGACACTCACAATTTTCGCCAATTTCTGGTCTGTTCCATGCACCATTACTCACCGTTTTGGCGTCCCAGAGCAATTTCCACGATTTACAATCCCTGGGGTGCGTTTGTGTCTCTGTCGTCAACACTCACAGTTTTGGCCAATTCTGACGCGATTCGTGGACTATTACTCATCATTCCGGGGTCCTGATGCGATTCCATAGTGGGTTAACCCTAAGGTGCGTTTACGTGTCGGTCATCAACAATCACAGTTTTGGCCGATTCTGGCCCGTTTCGTGGACTATTAATCACCGTTTTGGGGCCACAAAGTGATTTCCGCGGTTGTTTAACCCCATGGTGCACTTAAGTGTCGATCATCAACAAGCGCACTTTGGGCCGATTTTGGCCCTTTTGTTGCATTATTACTTAGTTTTAGGGTCCCTGAGTGATTTCCACGATTGATGAACTCAAGGGTGTGTTTACGTGTCGGTCATAAACACTCACAATTTTGGTCAGTTCTCATCCGTTTCGTGCACTATTACTCACCATTTTGGCGTCCCAGAGCGATTTCCACGATTGACAATCCCCGGAGTGCGTTTGCGTGTCTGTCGTCAACACTCACAGTTTTGGCCAATTCTGACGCGATTTGTGGGCTATTACTCACCATTTAGGGGTCCCGAAGCGATTTCCATAGTTGTTGAACCCTAAGGTGCGTTTACGTGTCGGTCATCAACACTCACTGTTTTGGGGCCCCGGAGTGATTTCCACGATTAACGAACAACGGGGTGCATTTACATGTCGGTCATCAATACTAGTAGTTTTGGCCAATTCTGGCCCGTTTCGTGGACTATTACTCACTGTTTTGGGGCCCCGGAATGATTTCCACGATTAACGAACCCCCGGGTGCGCTTACGTGTCGGTTATGAACACTCATAGTTTTGGCCAATTCTAACGCGTTTTGTGGACTATTAGTCGCCGTTTTCTGGTCCTGAAGTGATTTCCAAAGTTGTTGAACCCCAAGGCGTGCTTACGTGTCAGTCATCAACACTCACAGTTTTGGCTGATTCTGGCCCATTTCATGGACTATTACTCACTGTTTTGGGGCCCTGGAGTGATTTCCACGATTAACGAACCGCAGGGTGCATTTACGTGTCGGTCATCAACTCTCGCTGTTTTGGCCGATTCTGGCCCGTTTCTTGGACTATTACTCTATTTTTGGGTCCCGGCGTGATTTTCATGATTGACGAACAACGGGGTGCGTTTATGTGTCGGTCATCAACACTCGTAGTTTTGGCCGATTTTGGCCTGTTTCTTAGAGTACTACTTAGTTTTGGGGGTCCCGGAGTGATTTCCACGATATACGAACCCCGTGGTGCGTTTACATGTCGGTCAATGACACTCACAATTTTCGCCAATTTCTGGTCTGTTCCATGCACTATTACTCACCGTTTTGGCGTCCCAGAGCAATTTCCACGATTTACAAACCCCGGGGTGCGTTTGCGTCTCTGTCGTCAACACTCACAGTTTTGGCCAATTCTAACGCGATTCGTGGACTATTACTCATCATTTAGGGGCCCCGAAGCGAGTCCATAGTGGTTGAACCCTAGGGTGCGTTTACGTGTCGGTCATCAACACTCACAGTTTTGGCCGATTCTGGCCCGTTTCGTGGACTATTACTCACTGTTTTGGGGCCTGAGGGAGTCCTGGACTAGGGGGTGTCCGGATAGCCGAAGTATCATCATCGACCGGACTCCAAGACTATGAAGATACAATATTGAAGACTTCGTCCCGTGTCCGGATGGGACTTTCCTTGGCGTGGAAGGCAAGCTTGGCGATACGGATATGTATATCTCCTACCATTGTAACCGACTCTGTGTAACCCTAGCCCTTTCCGGTGTCTATATAAACCGGAGGGTTTTAGTCCATAGGACACAACAACAATCATACCATAGGCTAGCTTCTAGGGTTTAGCCTCCTTGATCTCGTGGTAGATCCACTCTTGTACTACCCATATCATCAATATCAATCAAGCAGGAGTAGGGTTTTACCTTCATCAAGAGGGCCCGAACCTGGGTAAAAACATTGTGTCCCTTGTCTCCTGTTACCATCCGCCTAGACGCACAGTTCGGGACCCCCTACCCGAGATCCGCCGGTTTTGACACCGACAGGGCCCCAAAGTGATTTCAACGGTTGTTTAACCCCATGGTGCGCTTACGTGTCGATCATCAACAAGCGCACTTTGGGCCGATTTTGGCCCATTTCTAGCATTATTACTCAGTTTTAGGGTCCCGGGGTGATTTCCACGATTGATGAACTCCGGGGTGTGTTTATGTGTCGGTCATAAACACTCACAATTTTGGCCAATTCTCATCCGTTTCGTGCACTATTACTAACCGTTTTGACGTCCCAGAGCGATTTCCACGATTGCCAATCCTCGGAGTGTGTTTGCGTGTGTGTCGTCAACACTCACAGTTTTGGCCAATTCTGATGTGAGTCGTGGGCTATTACTCACCATTTAGGGTTCCCGAAGCGATTTCCATAGTTGTTGAACCCTAAGGTGCGTTTACGTGTCGGTCATCAACACTCACTGTTTTGGGGCCCCGGAGTTATTTCCATGATAAACGAACCGCGGGGTGCGTTTACATGTCTGTCATCAATACTAGTAGTTTTGGCCAATTCTGGCCCGTTTCGTGGACTATTACTCACTGTTTTGGGGCCCCGGAATGATTTCCACGATTAACGAACCCCCGGGTGCGCTTACGTGTCGGTTATGAACACTCACAGTTTTGGCCAATTCTAACGCGTTTTGTGGACTATTAGTCACCGTTTTCTGGTCCTGAAGTGATTTCCAAAGTTATTGAACCCCAAGGCGCGCTTACGTGTCAGTCATTAACACTCACTGTTTTGGCTGATTCTGGCCCGTTTCATGGACTATTACTCACTGTTTTGGGGCCCTGGAGTGACTTCCACGGTTAACGAACCGCGGGGTGCATTTACCTGTCGGTCATCAACTCTCGCCGTTTTGGCCAATTCTTGCCCGTTTCTTGGACTATTACTCTGTTTTTGGGTCCCGACGTGATTTCCATGATTGACGAAGACCGTGGTGCGTGTATGTGTCGGTCATGAACACTCGTAGTTTTGGCCGATTCTGGCCCGTTTCTTAGAGTACTACTTAGTTTTGGGGGTCCCGGAGTGATTTCCACGATTTACGAACCCCGTGGTGCGTTTACGTGTCAGTCAATGACACTCACAATTTTGGCCAATTTCTGGTCCGTTTTGTGCACCATTACTCACCGTTTTGGTGTCCCAGAGCGATTTCCACGATTTACAAACCCCGGGGGTGCATTTGCGTCTCTGTCGTCAACACTCACAGTTTTGGCCAATTCTGACGCGATTCTTGGACTATTACTCATCATTTAGGGGCCCCGAAGCGATTCCATAGTGGTTGAACCCTAAGGTGCATTTACATGTCGGTCATCAACACTCACAGTTTTGGCCGATTCTGGCCCGCTTCGTGGACTATTACTCACCGTTTTGGGGCCCCAAAGTGATTTCCACGGTTGTTTAACCCCATGGTGCGCTTACATTTCGATCATCAACAAGCGCACTTTGGGCCGATTTTGGCCCATTTCTTGCATTATTACTTAGTTTTAGGGTCCCGGAGTGATTTCCACGATTGACGAACTCCAGGGTGCATTTACGTGTCGGTCATAAACACTCACAATTTTGGCCAATTCTCATCCGTTTCGTGCACTATTACTCACCGTTTTGACGTCCCAGAGCGATTTCCACGATTGCCAATCCCCAGAGTGCGTTTGCGTGTCTGTCGTCAACACTCACAGTTTTGGCCAATTCTGACGTGATTCGTGCGCTATTACTGACCATTTAGGGGTCCCGAAGCGATTTCGATAGTTGTTGAACCCCAAGGTGCGTTTACGTGTCGGTCATCAACACTCACTGTTTTGGGGCCCCGGAGTGATTTCCACGATTAACGAACCGCGGGGCGTGTTTACATGTCTGTCATCAATACTAGTAGTTTTGGCCAATTCTGTCCCGTTTCGTGGACTATTACTCACTATTTTGGGGCCCCAGAATGATTTCCACGATTAACGAACCCCCGGGTGCGCTTACGTGTCGGTTATGAACACTCACAGTTTTGGCCAATTCTAACGCGTTTTGTGGACTATTAGTCGCCGTTTTCTGGTCCTGAAGTGATTTCCAAAGTTGTTGAACCTCAAGGCGCGCTTACGTGTCAGTCATCAACACTCACAGTTTTGGCTGATTCTGGCCCGTTTCATGGACTATTACTCACTGTTTTGGGGCCCTGGAGTGATTTCCACGGTTAATGAACCGCAGGGTGCATTTACGTGTCGGTCATCAACTCTCGCCGTTTTGGCCGATTCTGGCCCGTTTCTTGGATTATTACTCTGTTTTTGGGTCCCGGCGTGATTTCCATGATTGACGAACAACGGGGTGCGTTTATGTGTCGGTCATCAACACTCGTAGTTTTTGCCGATTCTGGCCTGTTTCTTAGAGTACTACTTAGTTTTGGGGGTCCCGGAGTGATTTCCACGATATACGAACCCCGTGGTGCGTTTACGTGTCGGTCAATGACACTCACAATTTTCGCCAATTTCTGGTCCGTTTCATGCACTATTACTCACTATTTTGGCGTCCCAGAGCAATTTCCATGATTTACAAACCCCGGGGTGCGTTTGCGTCTCTGTAGTCAACACTCACAGTTTTGGCCAATTCTGACGCGATTCGTGGACGATTATTCATCATTTAGGGGCCCCGAAGCGATTCCATAGTGGTTGAACCCTAGGGTGCGTTTATGTGTCGGTCATCAACACTCACAGTTTTGGCCGATTCTGGCCCGTTTCGTGGACTATTACTCACCGATTTGGGGCCTGAGGGAGTCCTAGACTAGGGGGTGTCCGGATAGCCGAAGTATCATCATCGGCCGGACTCCAAGACTATGAAGATACAAGATTGAAGACTTCGTCCCGTGTCCGGATGGGACTTTCCTTGGCGTGGAAGGCAAGCTTGGCGATACGGATATGTAGATCTCCTACCGTTGTAACCGACTCTGTGTAACCCTAGCCCTCTCCGGTGTCTATATAAACCGGAGGGTTTTAGTCCATATGACACAACAACAATCATACCATAGGCTAGCTTCTAGGGTTTAGCCTCCTTGATCTCGTGGTAGATCCACTCTTGTACTACCCATATCATCAATATCAATCAAGTAGGAGTAGGGTTTTGCCTCCATCGAGAGGGCCCGAACCTGGGTAAAAACATCGTGTCCCTTGTCTCCTGTTACCATCCGCCTAGACGCATAGTTCGGGACCCCCTACCCGAGATCCGCCGGTTTTGACACCGACAGGGACCCAATGTGATTTCCACGGTTGTTTAACCCCATGGTGCGCTTACGTGTCGATCATCAACAAGCGCACTTTGGGCCGATTTTGGCCCATTTCTTGCATTATTACTTAGTTTTAGGGTCCCGGGGTGATTTCCATGATTGACGAACTCTGGGGTGCGTTTACGTGTCGGTCATAAACACTCACAATTTTGGCCAATTCTCATCCGTTTCGTGCACTATTACTCACCGTTTTGACGTCCCAGAGTGATTTCCACGATTGCCAATCCCCGGAGTGTTTTTGCGTGTGTGTCGTCAACACTCACAGTTTTGGCCAATTCTGACGTGATTCGTGGGCTATTACTCACCATTTAGGGGTCCCGAAGCGATTTCCATAGTGGTTGAACCCTAAGGTGCGTTTACGTGTCGGTCATCAACACTCACTGTTTTGGGGCGCCGGAGTTATTTCCACGATAAACGAACCGCGGGGTGCGTTTACATGTCTGTCATCAATACTAGTAGTTTTGGCCAATTCTGGCCCGTTTCGTGGACTATTACTCACTGTTTTGGGGCCCAGAATGATTTCCACGATTAACGAACCCCCGGGTGCGCTTACGTGTCGGTTATGGACACTCACAGTTTTGGCCAATTCTAACGCGTTTTGTGGACTATTAGTCACCGTTTTCTGGTCCTGAAGTGATTTCCAAAGTTGTTGAACCCCAAGGCGCGCTTACGTGTCAGTCATTAACACTCACTGTTTTGGCTGATTCTGGCCCGTTTCATGGACTATTACTCCCTGTTTTGGGGCCCTGGAGTGACTTCCACGGTTAACGAACCGCGGGGTGCATTTACGTGTCGGTCATCAACTCTCGCCGTTTTGGCCGATTCTGGCCCGTTTCTTGGACTATTACTCTGTTTTTGGGTCCCGGCGTAATTTCCATGATTGACGAACACCGGGGTGCGTTTATGTGTCGGTCATCAACACTCACAATTTTGGCCAATTTCTGGTCCGTTTCGTGCACTATTACTCACCGTTTTGGCGTCCCAGAGCGATTTCCATGATTTACAAACCCCGGGGTGCGTTTGCGTCTCTGTCGTCAACACTCACAGTTTTGGCCAATTCTGACGCGATTCTTGGACTATTACTCGTCATTTAGGGGCCCCGAAGCGATTCCATACTGGTTGAACCCTGTAACACCCCGAGACCGACGCTCCAGACGCCTTCCATATTTTTCGTTGTTGTCGTGTGTTTTACTTTTGCTTGTTGCTTTTCTTCATGTCATCATTTGCATTGCATCGGCACTCCGTTGTCGTCATGTTTTAAAACTTGCATCCGTTCGTAGTTGACGTGTCCCGCTTGTCTTTGTTGTCCGTTTTGAGACCAACCGGGTTCTCGTTTCGCTTTTGTTTGACCACCTTATCTCTTTGCACAGCCATGGCCTCTCTTTCGCAACCTCGCGCATGTCCGAATGCTTCCCCGAACCCGACCCGGGTTTTCACTACCGATGGGTTCAGATCATCCCCAAACTTCTACAAAACATCTGCGTTTATTTGTTGGACTCCCCTAAGCCATTTATTCTCGACCGTTCGATTTAATCGGAGGGTCCAAATCCACCCTAAACCCCCTTTCCCTATATATAAACCAACCCCATACCTAATCTAGCCTAACCCTAGTTTCTAGGACGGCTGTCCCATCCTTCCATTCCCTCCGCCGCCGCCACTCCACCTGGTCTCTTCTTCCACATCGGGATCCTCCCCGATCCAAAAAAATCCACCTCGCCTTCAACCACCACCAACCGGAGCAGTGCCCGGCCCTCTTTGTCCCATTCATCCCATCGATCCACTCCACCCCCGCCGGCAACCACCTCCCCGCGCCTCCACTCGATCCCCGGCCAACCACTAGAGCTCCTCCCGAGCGGGAGCGCTCACGCCCGAGGCCCCAGCTGGCCGAAGCTCTTCTCCAACCAGAACCCGAGCGCCAGCAGCAGCCATCTCCCTCGCGAGCCCCTGCTTCCTTGCGCTCCGTCGCCGTCCAGGGTCCCGATGACCTCGCCGTCCTTGCCTCCTCCGTCGCGCCGGCGAGCGCGACGCCGGAGCTCAACAGGTCGCCGTGCCCTGCCCCTCCTTCTGTTCCTCTGCTTCCCCTCTCTCTCACCCGACTCCCTCCCTCTGTTTGCCTACAGAGGAGTTCGTCTGCTGCCATGGATGCCTCCTCGAGCTCCAGTTCGCCTCGCGGTCGCCGGGAACCGATGCCCCGTGACCGGATCCGTCAAGCTCCGCCTCCCTGCACCGAGTCCCTCGCCGGAGTGAGCTCGTGCCCGAGCCCTCATCGCCGGCCTCCCCTGCTGCGGTTTCTGCTCTTCAGAAACGAGAGCAGCAGCGGCTCGCCCGGTTCAGTCCCGATCGTTGACTGCGCCCCCCTGCAGCCTCCCCTCCAATCGGGCCAAGGCCCATGGTGAGGCCACCCCCAGCGCCCTCCTTTGTTTTTTTTCCAGTTGGGCCAGCCTGCAGTTTTGGCCCGATAGCTTTTTTTCCTGACCTGCGAATTTGTATAATGATTCCAGAAACTGCATATTTACAGATTACCCCTTTTGTTCATGCATCTAATAACGAATTAACCATGCGTCATATGAAAATAATTTATACATGTAAAATGCTTAGAATTTTGTGTAGATTAATAATATGCCACTTTCATCCATGTTTAAAATGTTTAAAATGTTTTTTGATTCAATTTTCTCAAATGCCATGTTTAAATGATTTATTTCATAACTAAATAACCGTAGCTCCGTTTTAAATAAACTTTATATGTAAATGGGGTGGAAAAATGCCTAGTTTAACACGGTGTACTTCATTTTGCTGTTTAACATCATTAAAATATGTTTTAGGGCAGAACAGTACCAAATCTAAAATATGGACATGAGGATTTTCCGGAATTGTTGTTTGTTCTCCCGGCCTCATTTAAACTTGCCTAGTTAGGTAGTTTTCACATGCTTCACCTCTTGCCATGTTTAACAACATTTAACATTGCTTGGTAGCTTAAATGAGAGAGAACTAAATATTTGATGTGGTGTTTTGTTAATATGCAACTCGTTGCATATTGAGCTCCGCTTAAATTGTAGTGTTGTTTGTTGCACTTTGCCATGCCATGCCTCATTA
The DNA here is from genome assembly GCA_963921465.1 of Triticum timopheevii. Lineage (NCBI taxonomy): Eukaryota > Viridiplantae > Streptophyta > Magnoliopsida > Poales > Poaceae > Triticum > Triticum timopheevii. The sequence continues at coordinate 2,385,522 of OY997270.1, forward strand.
AACCGGACATGCATCATGCTTGTTTGTGCATCATGCCATGTTTATGATTGTGCATTTACCATGTTGTTTGCTTCTTTCCGGTTGCGCTTCTCCTTGATAGTTCCGGTAACGTTGCGTTCATGAGGATTCGTTCGACTACGTTGGTTCGTCTTCTTCATTGACTCGTTCTTCTTCCTAGCGGGGTTTCAGGCAAGATGACCGTCACCTTGGATCTCACTACTATCATTGCTATGCTAGTTGCTTCGTTCTATCGCTTTGTTGCGCTACCTATCTCTTGTTGATCAAGCCTCCCAAAATTGCCATGAACCTCTAACCTTTGTCACCCGTCCTAGCAAACCGTTGCTTGGCTATGTTATCGCTTTTGCTCAGCCCCTCTTATTGTTGGGGAACGTAGTAATTTCAAAAAATTTCCTACGCACACGCAAGATCATGGTGATGGCATAGCAACGAGAGGGGAGAGTGTTCGTCCACGTACCCTCGTAGACCGTAAGCAGAAGCGTTAGCACAACGCGGTTGATGTAGTCGTACGTCTTCACGATCCGACCAATCCAAGCACCGAACGTACGGGGCCTCCGAGTTCAGCACACGTTCAGCTCGATGACGATCTCCGGCCTCCGATCCAGCGAAGCTCCGGAGATGAGTTCCGTCAGCACGACGACGTGGTGACGATGATGATGTTCTACCGGCGCAGGGCTTCGTCTAAACTCCACGACGATATGATCGAGGTGGAATATGGTGGAAGGGGGCACCGCACACGGCTAAGGAACGATCCGTAGATCAACTTGTGTGTCCATGGGGTGCCCCCTACCCCCGTATATAAAGGAGTGGAGGAGGGGAGGGCCGGCCCTCTTCTATGGCGCACCCTAGGGGAGTCCTACTCCCACCGGGAGTAGGATTCCCCCTTTCCTAGTCCAACTAGGAGTCCTTCCATGTAGTAGGAGTAGGAGAGAAGGAAAGGGAAGAGAGAAGGAGAAGGAAGGAAGGCCCCCCCCCCTCCCTAGTCCAATTCGGACTAGTCCATGGGGAGGGGTGCGGCCACCCTTATGGCCCTTTATCTCCTTTCCCGTATGGCCCATTAAGGCCCAATACGAATTCCCGTAACTCTCCGGTACTCCGAAAAATACCCGAATCACTCGGAACCTTTTTGACGTCCGAATATAGTCGTCCAATATATCGATCTTTATGTCTCGACCATTTCGAGACTCCTCGTCATGTCCCCGATCTCATCCGGGACTCCGAACTCCTTCGGTATATCAAAACTCATAAACTCATAATAAAACTGTCATCGTAACGTTTAAGCGTGCGGACCCTACGGGTTCGAGAACTATGTTGACATGACCTAGAACTATTCTCGGTCAATAACCAATAGCGAAATACGCCAACCCAACATGTACCTTCGGAGACACCTGTAGTACTCCTATATAATCACCCAGTTACTTTGTGACGTTTGGTAGCACCCAAAGTGTTCCTCCGGTAAACGGGAGTTGCATAATCTCATAGTTACAGGAACATGTATAAGTCATGAAGAAAGCAATAGCAACATACTAAACGATCAAGTGCTAAGCTAACGGAATGGGTCAAGTCAATCACATCATTCTCCTAATGATGTGATCCCGTTAATCAAATGACAACTCATGTCTATGGCTAGGAAACTTAACCATCTTTGATTCAACGAGCTAGTCAAGTAGAGGCATACTAGTGACACTATGTTTGTCTATGTATTCACACACATGTATTATGTTTCCGGTTAATACAATTCTAGCATGAATAATAAACATTTATCAAGATATAAGGAAATAAATAATAACTTTATTATTGCCTCTAGGGCATATTTCCTTCAGTCTCCCACTTGCACTAGAGTCAATAATCTAGTTCACATCGCCATGTGATTTAACACCAATATTCATATCTGTATATGATTAACACCCATAGTTCACATCGTCATGTGACCAATACCCAAAGAGTTTACTAGATTCAATAATCTAGTTCACATCGCTATGTGATTAACACCCAAAGAGTACTAAGGTATGATTATGTTTTGCTCGTGAGAGAAGCTTAGTCAACGGGTCTGTCACATTCAGAGCCGTATGTCTTTTGCAAATATTCTATGTCTACAATGCTCTGCACGGAGCTACTCTAGCTAATTGCTCCCACTTTCAATATGTATCCAGATTGAGACTTAGAGTCATCTGGATCGGTGTAAAAGCTTGCACCAATGTAACTCTTTACGACGGGCTCTTTTATCACCTCCATAATCGGGAAATATTTCCTTAGTCCTCACCAAGGATATTCTTGACCAATGTCCAGTGATCTACTCCTAGATCACTATTGTACTCCCTTGCCATATTCAGAGCAAAGTATACAATAGGTCTGGTACATAGCATAGCATACTTTATAGAACCTATAACTGAGGCATAGGGAATGACTTTCATTCTCTTTTCTATTTTCTGCTATGGTCGGGATTTGAGTCTTACTCAATTTCATACCTTTGCAACACAGGCAAGAACTCTTTCTTTGATTGTTCCATTTTGAACTACTTCAAAATCTTGTCAAGGTATGTACACATTGAAAATCTTATCAAGCGTCTTGATCTATCTCAATAGATCTTGATGCTCAATACGTAAGTAGCTTTACTGAAGTCTTTCTTTTAAAGAACTTCTTTCAAACACTCCTTTATGCTTTGCAGAATAATTCTACATTATTTCTGATCAACAATATGTCATTCACATATATTTATCAGAAATGTTGTAGTGCTCCCACTCACTTTCTTGTAAATACAGGCTTCACCGTAAGTCTGTACAAAACTATATGCTTTGATCAACTTATCAAAGCGTATATTCCAACTCTGAGATGCTTGCACCGGTCCATAGATGGATCGCTGGAGCTTGCACACTTTGTTAGCACCTTTTGGATCAACAAAACCTTTGGGTTGCATCATATACAACTCTTCTTTAAGAAAACCATTAAGAAATTCAGTTTTGACATCCATTTGCCAGATTTCATAAAATGTGGCAATTGCTAACATGATTCGGACAGACTTTTAAGCATCGATACGAGTGAGAAAATCTCATTGTATTCAACATCTTGAACTTGTAACATGACTTGCTGATCATCGGGCAAGTCAATCAAAGTCCACACTTTGGTCTCATATATGGATCCCATCTCAGATTTCATGGCCTCAAACCATTTCGCGGAATCTGGGCTCATCATCGCTTCCTCATAGTTCATAGGTTTATCATGGTCTAGTAACATGACTTCCAGAATAGGATTACCGTACCACTCTAGTGCGGATCGTACTCTGGAAGACCTACGAGGTTTTGTAGTAACTTGATCTGAAGTTTCAAGATCATCATCATTAGCTTCCTCACTAATTGGTGTAGGAATCACTGGAACTAATTTTTGTGATGAACTACTTTCCAATTCGGGAGAAGGTACAAATTACCTTATCAAGCTCTACTTTCCTCCCACTCACTTCTTTCGAGAGAAACTCCTTCTCTAGAAAGGATCCATTTTTAGCAACGAATGTTTTGCCTTCAAATCTGTGATAGAAGGATTACCCAACAGTTTTCTTTGGGTATTCTATGAAGACGCACTTCTCCGATTTGGGTTCGAGCTTATCAGGTTGAATTTTTTTTTCATATAAGCATCGCAACTCCAAACTTTAAGAAACGACAACTTGGGTTTCTTGCTAAACCACAGTTCATATGGTGTCGTCTCAACGGATTTAGATGGTGCCCTTTTAATGTGAATGCAGTTGTCTCTAATGCATAACCCCAAAACAATAGTGGTAAATTAGTAAGAGACATCATAGATCGCACCATATCCAATGAAGTGCGGTTACGACGTTCGGACACACCATAACGTTGTGGTGTTCCAGGTGGCGTGAGCTGTGAAACTATTCCACATTGTTTTATATGAAGGCCAAACTCGTAACTCAAATATTCGTCTCCGCGATCAGATCGCAGAAACTTTATTTTCTTGTTACGATGATTTTTCCACTTCACTCTGAAATTCGTTGAACCTTTCAACTATTTCAGACTTATGTTTCATCAAGTAGATATACCCATATCTGCTCAAATCATCTTGTGAAGGTCAGAAAATAAAGATACTTGCCACGAGCATCAACACTCATTGGATCACATACATCGGTATGTATTATTTCCAATAAGTTAGCAGCTTGTTCCATTGTTCCGGAGAACGGAGTTTTAGTCATCTTGCCCAAAAGGCATGGTTCGCAAGCATCAAATGATTCATAACCAAGTGATTCCGAAAATCCATCTTTATGGAGTTTCTTCATGCGCTTTACACCGATATGACCCAAACGGCAGTGCCACAAATAAATTGCACTATCATTATTAACTTTGCATTTTTTGGCATCAATAATATGAATATGTGTATCACTATGATCGAGATCCAACAAACTATTTTCATTGGGTGTATAACCATCGAAGGTCTTATTCATGTAAACAGAATAACAATTATTATTTAACTTTAAATGAATAACCGTATTGCAATAAGCATGATCAAATCATATTCATGCTCAACGCAAACGCTAAATAACATTTATTTAGGTTTAACACCAATCTCGAAAATATAGGGAGTGTGTGATGATGATCATATCAATCTTGGAACTATTTCCAACACTCATCGTCACTTCCCCTCAACTAGTCTCTGTTTATTATGTAACACCTGTTTTGAGTTACTAATCTTAGCAACCGAACAAGTATCAAATACTCAGGGGTTACTATAAACACTAGTAAGATACACATCAAACACCTGTATATCAAATATACCCTTGTTCACTTTGCCATCCTTCTTATCCACCAAATATTTAGGGCATTTCCGCTTCCAGTGACCATTTCCTTTGCAGTGTAAGCACTCAGTTTCAGGCTTTGGTCCATCTTTGGGCTTCTTCGCGGGAGTGACAACTTGCTTGTCATTCTACTTGAAGTTCCCTTTCTTTCCCTTTGCCCTTTGCTTGAAACTAGTGGTCTTGTTAATCATCAACACTTGATGCTCTTTCTTGATTTCTACCTTCGTCGATTTCAACATCACGAAGAGCTCGGGAATCGTTTTCGTCATCCCTTGCATACTATAGTTCATCACGAAGTTCTAGTAACTTAGTGATGGTGCCTAGAGAATTCTGTCAATCACTATCTTATCTAGAAGATTAACTCCCACTTGATTCAAGCGATTGAAGTACCCAGACAATCTGAGGACATGCTCACTAGTTGAGCGATTCTCCTCTATCTTTTAGCTATAGAACTTGTTGGAGACTTCATATCTCTCAACTCGGGTATTTGCTTTAAATATTAACTTCCATTCCTGGATCATCTCATATGGTCCATGACGTTCAAAACGTCTTTGAAGTCCCGATTCTAAGCCGTTAAGCATGGTGCACTAAACTATCAAGTAGTCATCATATTGAGCTAGCCAAACGTTCATAACGTCTGCATCTGCTCCTGCAATAGGTCCGTCACCCTGCGGTGCATCAAGGACATAATTCTTCTGTGCAGCAATGAGGGTAAACCTCAGATCACGGATCCAATCCGCATCATTGCTACTAACATTTTTCAACATAGTTTCCTCTAGGAACATATCAAAATAAACATATGAAAGCAACAACGCAAGCTATTGATCTACAACATAATTTGCAAAATACTACCAGGACTAAGTTAATGATAAATTTAAGTTCAATTAATCATATTACTTAAGAACTCCCACTTAGACAGACATCTCTCTAGTCATCTAACTGATCACATGATCCAAATCAACTAAACCATAACCGATCATCACGTGAGATGGAGTAGTTTTCAATGGTGAACATCACTATGTTGATCATATCTACTATATGATTCACGCTCGACCTTTCGGTCTCCGTGTTCCGAGGCCATATCTGCATATGCTAGGCTCGTCAAGTTTAACTTGAGTATTCTGCGTGTGCAAAACTGGATTGCACCTGTTGTAGATGGACGTAGAGCTTATCACACCCGATCATCACGTGGTGTCTGGGCACGACGAACTTTGGCAACGGTGCATACTCAGGGAGAACACTTCTTGATAATTTTTAGTGAGAGATCATCTTAAAATGCTACCGTCAATCAAAGCAAGATAAGATGCATAAAGGATAAACATCACATTCAATCAATATAAGTGATATGATATGGCCATCATCATCTTGTGCTTGTGATCTCCAACTCCGAAGCACCATCGTGATCACCATCGTCACCGGAGCGACACCTTGATCTCCATCGTAGCAGCATTTTCGTTTACGCCATCTATTGCTTCTACGACTATCGCTACCGCTTAGTGATAAAGTAAAGCAATTACAGGGCGTTTGCATTTCATACAATAAAGCGACAACCATATGGCTCCTGCCAATTGTCGATAACTTCGGTTACAAAACATGATCATCTCATACAATAAAATATAGCATCACGTCTTGGCCATATCACATCACAACATGCCCTGCAAAAACAAGTTAGACGTTCTCTACTTTGTTGTTGCAAGTTTTACGTGGCTGCTACGGGTTGAGCAAGAACCATTCTTACCTACGCATCAAAACCACAACGATAGTTTGTCAAGTTGGTGCTGTTTTAACCTTCGCAAGGACCGGGCGTAGCCACACTCGGTTCAACTAAAGTTGGAGAAACTGACACCCGCTAGTCACCTGTGTGCAAAGCACGGCGGTAAAACCAGTCTCGCGTAAGCGTACGCGTAATGTCGGTCCGTGCCGCTTCATCCAACAATACCGCCGAACCAAAGTATGACATGCTGGTAAGCAGTATGACTTGTATCGCCCACAACTCACTTGTGTTCTACTCGTGCATATAACATCAACGCATAAAACCTGGCTCAGATGCCACTGTTGGGGAACGTAGTGATTTCAAAAATATTTCTACGCACACGCAAGATCATGGTGATGGCATAGCAACGAGAGGGGAGAGTGTTCGTCCACGTACCCTCGTAGACCGTAAGCGGAAGTGTTAGCACAACGCGGTTGATGTAGTCGTACGTCTTCATGATCCGACCGATCCAAGCACCGAACTTACGGGGCCTCCGTGTTCAGCACACGTTCAGCTCGATGACAATCTCCGGCCTTCGATCCGGCGAAGCTCCGGAGATGAGTTCCATCAGCACGACGGCGTGGTGACGATGATGATGTTCTACCGGCACAGGTCTTCGTCTAAACTCCGCGACGATATGATCGAGGTGGAATATGGTGGAAGGGGGCACCGCACACGGCTAAGGAACGATCCGTAGATCAACTTGTGTGTCCATGGGGTGCCCCCTACCCCGTATATAAAGGAGTGGAGGAGGGGAGGGTAGGCCCTCTTCTATGGAGCGCCCTAGGGGAGTCCTACTCCCACCGGGAGTAGGATTCCCCCTTTCCTAGTCCAACTAGCAGTCCTTCCATGTAGTAGGAGTAGGAGAGAAGGAAAGGGAAGAGAGAAGGACAAAGAAGGAAGGGCCCCCCCCTCCCTAGTCCAATTCGGACTAGTCCATGGGGAGGGGTGCGGCCACCCTTATGGCCCTTTCTCTCCTTTCCCGTATGGCCCATTAAGGCCCAATACGAATTCCCGTAACTCTCTGGTACTCCGAAAAATACCCAAATCACTCGGAACCTTTCTGATGTCCGAATATAATCGTCCAATATATCGATCTTTACGTCTCGACCATTTCGAGACTCCTAGTCATGTCCCCGATCTCATCCGGGACTCTGAACTCCTTCGGTACATCAAAACTCATAAACTCATAATAAAACTGTCATCGTAACGTTTAAGCGTGCGGACCCTACGGGTTCGAGAACTATGTAGACATCACCTAGAACTATTCTCGGTCAATAACCAATAGCGGAACCTGGATGCCATATTGGCTCCTACATATTCTACGAAGATCTTTATCGGTCAAACTGCATAACAACATACGTTGTTCCCTTTGTCATCGGTATGTTACTTGCCCGAGATTCGATCGTCGGTATCCAAGACCTAGTTCAATATCGTTACCGGCAAGTCTCTTTACTCGTTTATGTAATGCATCATTCCGTAACTAACTCATTAGCTACATTGCTTGCAAGGCTTATAGTGATGTGCATTACCGAGAGGGCCCAGAGATACCTCTCCGACAATCGGAGTGACAAAACCTAATCTCAAAATACGCCAACCCAACATGTACCTTCGGAGACACTTGTAGTACTCCTTTATAATCACCCAGTTACGTTGTGACGTTTGGTAGCACCCAAAGTGTTCCTCCGGTAAACGGGAGTTGCATAATCTCATAGTTACAGGAACATGTATAAGTCATGAAGAAAGCAATAGCAACATACTAAACGATCAAGTGCTAAGCTAACGGAATGGGTCAAGTCAATCACATCATTCTCCTAATGATGTGATCCCGTTAATCAAATGACAACTCATGTCTATGGCTAGGAAACTTAACCATCTTTGATTCAATGAGCTAGTCAAGTAGAGGCATACTAGTGACACTATGTTTGTCCATGTATTCACACACATGTATTATGTTTCCGGTTAATAAAATTCTAGCATGAATAATAAACATTTATCATGCTATAAGGAAATAAATAATAACTTTATTATTGCCTCTAGGGCATATTTCCTTCACTTATAGCGTTGTTAGTTGCAGGTGAAGTTGAAGATTGCTCCATGGCGGACAGGGTTATGTTGGGATATCACAATATCTCTTATACATTATTAATGCATCTATATATTTGGTAAAGGGTGGAAGGCTCGGCCTTATGCCTGGTGTTTTATTCCACTCTTGCCGCCCTAGTTTCCGTCATACCGGTGTTATGTTCCCGGATTTTGCATTCCTTACGCGGTCGGGTGATTTATGGGACCCCCTTGACAGTTCGCTTTGAATAAAACTCCTCCAGCAAGGCCCAACCTTGGTTTTACCATTTGCCTCACCTAGCCATTTTTCCCTTGGGTTTCCGGAGCCTGAGGGTCATCTTTATTTTAGCCCCCCCGGGCCAGTGCTTCGCTAAGTGCTGGTCCGAACCGAGTAGACTGCTGGGCCCCCTCGAGGAAACTCGAGGTCTGGTTTTACTCGTAGGATGTCTCATCCGGTGTTGCCCTGAGAACGAGATATGTGCAGCTCCTATCGGGATTGTCGGTGCATCGGGCGGCTTTGCTGGTCTTGTTTTACCATTGTCGAAATGTCTTGTAAACCGGGATTCTGAGACTGATCGGGTCTTCCTGGGAGAAGGAATATCCTTCGTTGATCGCGAGAGCTTATCATGGGCTAAGTTGGGACACCCCTGCAGGGTATAAACTTTCAAGAGCCATGCCCACGGTTATGTGGTAGATGGGAATTTGTTAATGTCCGGTTGTAGATAACTTGACACCAGATCCGAATTAAAACGCATCAACCGAGTGTGTAGCCGTGATGGTCTCTTCTCGGCGGAGTCCGGGAAGTGAACACGGTTTTTGGGTTATGTCTGACGTAAGTAGGAGTTCAGGATCACCTCTTGATCATTGCTAGTTTCACGACCGTTCTGCTTGCTCTCTTCTCGCTCTTATTTGCGTTGGTTAGCCACCATATATGCTTAGTCGCTGCTGCAACCTCACCACTTTACCCCTTCCTTTCCCATTAAGCTTTGCTAGTCTTGATACCCATGGTAATGGGATTGCTGAGTCCTCGTGGCTAACAGATTACTACAACAATAGGTACAGGTACAGGTTATGCGATGATCATGACGCGAGAGCGATGTTTGCTTGTTTTGGATTTCTCCTTCTGCTTCTTCTTTGATCAGGGGATAGGTTCCAGGTCGGCAGCCTGGGCTAGCAGGATGGATGTCGTTTGAGTTTATGTTTGTGTTTCATCCGTAGTCGGATGTTGATCTTATGGATGATGTATTGATGTATTCGTGTGGCATTGTATGACTTATGTATGTATCCCTATCTATTATGTAATGTTGATGTAATGATATCCACCTTGCAAAAGCGTATCAATATGCGGTTCTATCCTTAGTGGGACCTTCGAATCTCTTTAGGATAGTATAGCATATTGGGCGTGACAAACCCTAAGGTGCGTTTACGTGTCGGTCATCAACACTCACAGTTTTGGCTGATTCTGGCCCGTTTCATGGACTATTACTCACCGTTTTGGGGCCCCAAAGTGATTTCCACGGTTGTTTAACCCCATGGTGCGCTTACGTGTCGATCATCAACGAGCGCACTTTGGGCCAATTTTGGCCCATTTCTTTCATTATTACTTAGTTTTAGGGTCCCGGAGTGATTTCCACGATTGACGAACTCCGGGGTGCGTTTACGTGTCGGTCACAAACACTCACAATTTTGGCCAATTCTCATCCGGTTCATGCACTTTACTCACCGTTTTGACGTCCCAAAGCGATTTCCACGATTGACAATCCCCGGAGTGCGTTTGCGTGTCTGTCGTCAACGCTCACATTTTTGGCCAATTCTGACGTGATTTGTGGGCTATTACTGACCATTTAGGGGTCCTGAAGCAATTTCCATAGTTGTTGAACCCCAAGGTGCATTTACGTGTCGGTCATCAACACTCACTGTTTTGGGGCCCCGGAGTGATTTCCACGATTAACGAACCGCGGGGTGTGTTTACATGTCGGTCATCAATACTAGTTGTTTGGGCCAATTCTGGCCCGTTTCATGGACTATTACTCACTGTTTTGGGGCCCCGGAATGATTCCCACGATTAACGAACCCCCGGGTGCGCTTACGTGTCGGTTATGAACACTCACAGTTTTGGCCAATTTTAACGTGTTTTGTGGACTATTAGTCACTGTTTTCTGGTCCTGAAGTGATTTCCAAAGTTGTTGCAACCCAAGGCGCGCTTAGATGTCAGTCATCAACACTCACAGTTTTGGCTGATTCTGGCCCGTTTCATGGACTATTACTGACTGTTTTGGGGCCCTGGAGTGATTTCCACGGTTAACGAACAGCACGGTGCATTTACGTGTCGGTCATCAACTCTCGCCGTTTTGGCTGATTCTGGCCCGTTTCTTGGACTATTACTCTGTTTTTGGGTCCCGACGTGATTTCCATGATTGACAAACACCGGGGTGCGTTTATGTGTCGGTCATCAACACTCGCAGTTTTGGCTGATTCTGGCCCGTTTCTTAGAGTACTACTTAGTTTTGGGGGTCCCGGAGTGATTTCCACGATTTACGAACCCTGTGGTGCGTTTACGTGTCGGTCAATGACACTCACAATTTTGGCCAATTTCTGGTCCGTTTCGTGCACTATTACTCACCGTTTTGGTGTCCCAGAACGATTTCAACAATTTACAAACCCCGGGGTGCGTTTGCATCTCTGTCATCAACACTCACAGTTTTGGCCAATTCTGACGCGATTCGTGGACTATTACTCATCATTTAGGGGCCCCGAAGCGATTCCATAGTGGTTGAACCCTAAGGTGCGTTTACGTGTCGGTCATCAACACTCACAGTTTTGGCCGATTCTGGCCTGTTTCGTGGACTATTACTCACCGTTTTGGGGCACCAAAGTGATTTCCACGGTTGTTTAACCCCATGGCGCGCTTACGTGTCGATCATCAATGAGTGCACTTTGGGCCGATTTTGGCCCATTTCTTGCATTATTACTTAGTTTTAGGGTCCCGGAGTGATTTCCACGATTGACGAACTCCGAGGTGCGTTGACGTGTCGGTCATAAACACTCACAATTTTGGCCAATTCTCATCCGTTTCGTGCACTATTACTCACCGTTTTGACGTCCCAAAACGATTTCCACGATTGACAATCCCCGGAGTGCGTTTGCGTGTCTGTCGTCAACGCTCACAGTTTTGGCCAATTCTGACGTGATTCTTGGGCTATTACTCACCATTTAGGGGTCCCGAAGCGATTTCCATAATTGTTGAACCCCAAGGTGCGTTTACGTGTCGGTCATCAACACTCACTGTTTTGGGGCCCCGGAGTGATTTCCACGATTAACGAACCGCGGGGTGTGTTTACATGTCGGTCATCAATACTAGTAGTTTTGGCCAATTCTGGCCCATTTCATGGACTATTACTCACTGTTTTGGGGCCCCGGAATGATTCCCACGATTAGCAAACCCCTGGGTGCGCTTACGTGTCTGTTATGAACACTCACAGTTTTGGCCAATTTTAACGCGTTTTGTGGACTATTAGTCACCGTTTTGTGGTCCTGAAGTGATTTCCAAAGTTGTTGAACCCCAAGGCGCGCCTATGTGTCAGTCATCAACACTCATAGTTTTGGCTGATTCTGGCCCGTTTCATGGACTATTACTGCCTGTTTTGGGGCCCTGGAGTGATTTCCACGGTTAACGAACAGCAGGGTGCATTTACGTGTCGGTCATCAACTCTCGCCATTTTGGCCGATTCTGGCCCGTTTCTTGGACTATTACTCTGTTTTTGGATCCCTACGTGATTTCCATGATTGACGAACACCGGGGTGCGTTTATGTGTCGGTCATCAACACTCACAATTTTGGCCAATTCTCATCCGTTTCGTGCACTTTATTCACCATTTTGACGTCCCAAAGCGATTTCCACGATTGACAATCCCCGGAGTGCGTTTGCGTGTCTGTCGTCAACGCTCACATTTTTGGCCAATTCTGACGTGATTCGTGGGCTATTACTGACCATTTAGGGGTCCTGAAGCAATTTCCATAGTTGTTGAACACCAAGGTGCGTTTATGTGTCGGTCATCAACACTCACTGTTTTGGGGCCTCGGAGTGATTTCCACGCTTAACGAACCGCGGGATGTGTTTACATGTCGGTCATCAATACTAGTTGTTTTGGCCAATTCTGGCCCGTTTCATGGACTATTACTCACTGTTTTGGGGCCCCGGAATGATTTCCACGATTAACGAACCCCCGGGTGCGCTTACGTGTAGGTTATGAACACTCACAGTTTTGGCCAATTTTATCGTGTTTTGTGGACTATTAGTCACTATTTTCTGGTCCTGAAGTGATTTCCAAAGTTGTTGAACCCCAAGGCGCGCTTACGTGTCAGTCATCAACACTCACAGTTTTGGCTGATTCTGGCCCGTTTCATGGACTATTACTGACTGTTTTAGGGCCCTGGAGTGATTTCCACGGTTAACGAACAGCAGGGTGCATTTACGTGTCGGTCATCAACTCTCGCCGTTTTGGCCGATTCTGTCCCGTTTCTTGGACTATTACTCTGTTTTTGGGTCCCGACGTGATTTCCATGATTGACGAACACCGGGGTGCATTTATGTGTCGGTCATCAACACTCGCAGTTTTGGCCGATTCTGGCCCGTTTCTTAGAGTACTACTTAGTTTTGGGGGTCCCGGAGTGATTTCCACGATTTACGAACCCTGTGGTGCGTTTACGTGTCGGTCAATGACACTCACAATTTTGGCCAATTTCTGGTCCGTTTCGTGCACTATTACTCACCGTTTTGGTGTCCCAGAACGATTTCCACAATTTACAAACCCCGGGGTGCGTTTGCATCTCTGTCATCAACACTGACAGTTTTGGCCAATTCTGACGCGATTCGTGGACTATTACTCATCATTTAGGGACCCCGAAGCGATTCCATAGTGGTTGAACCCTAAGGTGCGTTTACGTGTCGGTCATCAACACTCACAGTTTTGGCCGATTCTGGCCCGTTTCGTGGACTATTACTGACCGTTTTGGGGCCCCAAAGTGATTTCCATGGTTGTTTAACCCCATGGTGCGCTTACGTGTCGATCATCAACGAGCGCACTTTGGGCCGATTTTGGCCCATTTCTTGCATTATTACTTAGTTTTAGGGTCCCGGAGTGATTTCCACGATTGACGAACTCCGGGGTGCGTTGACGTGTTGGTCATAAACACTCACAATTTTGGCCAATTCTCATCCGTTTCGTGCACTATAACTCACCGTTTTGACGTCCCAAAGCGATTTCCACAATTGACAATCCCCGGAGTGCGTTTGCGTGTCTATCGTCAACGCTCATAGTTTTGGCCAATTCTGACATGATTCTTGGGCTATTACTCACCATTTAGGGGTCTCGAAGCGATTTCCATAATTGTTGAACCCCACGGTGCGTTTACGTGTCGGTCATCAACACTCACTGTTTTGGGGCCCCGGAGTGATTTCCACGATTAACGAACCGCGGGGTGTGTTTACATGTCGATCATCAATACTAGTAGTTTTGGCCAATTCTGGCCCATTTCATGGACAATTACTCACTGTTTTGGGGCCCCGGAATGATTCCCACGATTAACGAACCCCCGGGTGCGCTTACGTGTCGGTTATGAGCACTCACAGTTTTGGTCAGTTCTAACGCGTTTTGTGGACTATTAGTCACCATTTTCTGGTCTTGAAGTGATTTCCAAAGTTGTTAAACCCCAAGGCGCGCTTACGTGTCAGTCATTAACACTCACAGTTTTGGCTGATTATGGCCCGTTTCATGGACTATTACTCACTGTTTTGGGGCCCTGGAGTGATTTCCACGGTTAACGAACCGCAGGGTGTATTTACGTGTCGGTCATCGACTCTCGCCGTTTTGGCCGATTCTGGCCCGTTTCTTGGACTATTACTCTGTTTTTGGGTCCCGGCGCGATTTCCATGATTGACGAACACCGGGGTGCGTTTATGTGTCGGTCATCAACACTCGCAGTTTTGGCTGATTCTGGCCCGTTTCTTAGAGTACTACTTAGTTTTGGGGGTCCCGGAGTGATTTCCACGATTTACGAACCCCGTGGTGCGTTTACGTGTAGGTCAATGACACTCACAATTTTGGCCAATTTCTGGTCCGTTTTGTGCACTATTACTCACCGTTTTGGCATCCGAGAGCGATTTCCACGATTTACAAACCCCGGGGGTGCGTTTGCGTCTCTGTCGTCAACACTCACAGTTTTGGCCAATTCTGACGCGATTCATGGACTATTACTCATCATTTAGGGGCCCCGAAGCGATTCCAAAGTGGTTGATCCCTAAGGTGCGTTTACGTGTCGGTCATCAACACTCATAGTTTTGGCCGATTCTGGCCCGTTTTTCGAACTATTACTCACCATTTTGGGGCCCCAAAGTGATTTCCACGGTTGTTGTACCCCATGGTGCGCTTACGTGTCGATCATCAACAAGCGCACTTTGGGCTGATTTTGGCCCATTTCTTGCATTATTACTTAGTTTTAGGGTCCCGGAGTGAATTCCACGATTGGCGAACTCCGGGGTTCGTTTACGTGTCGGTCATAAACACTCACAATTTTGGCCGATTCTGGCCTGTTTCGTGGACTATTACTCACCGTTTTGGGGCACCAAAGTGATTTCCATGGTTGTTTAACCCTATGGCGCGCTTACGTGTCGATCATCAACGAGCGCACTTTGGGCCAATTTTGGCCCATTTCTTGCATTATTACTTAGTTTTAGGGTCCCGGAGTGATTTCCACGATTGACGAACTCCGGGGTGCGTTGACGTGTCGGTCATAAGCACTCACAATTTTGGCCAATTCTCATCCGTTTCGTGCACTATTACTCACCGTTTTGACGTCCCAAAGCGATTTCCACGATTGACAATCCCCGGAGTGCGTTTGCGTGTCTGTCGTCAACGCTCAGAGTTTTGGCCAATTCTAACGTGATTCTTGGGCTATTACTCACCATTTAGGGGTCCCGAAGCGATTTCCATAATTGTTGAACCCCAAGGTGCGTTTACGTGTCGGTCATCAACACTCACTGCTTTGGGGCCCCGGAGTGATTTCCACGATTAACGAACCGCGGGGTGTGTTTACATGCCGGTCAACAATACTAGTAGTTTTGGCCAATTCTGGCCCGTTTCATGGACTATTACTCACTGTTTTGGGGCCCCGGAATGATTCCCACGATTAGCAAACCCCTGGGTGCGCTTACGTGTCTGTTATGAACACTCACAGTTTTGGCCAATTTTAACGCGTTTTGTGGACTATTAGTCACCGTTTTGTGGTCCTGAAGTGATTTCCAAAGTTGTTGAACCCCAAGGCGCGCCTATGTGTCAGTCATCAACACTCATAGTTTTGGCTGATTCTGACCCGTTTCATGGACTATTACTGCCTGTTTTGGGGCCCTGGAGTGATTTCCACGGTTAACGAACAGCAGTGTGCATTTACGTGTCGGTCATCAACTCTCGCCATTTTGGCCGATTCTGGCCCGTTTCTTGGACTATTACTCTGTTTTTGGATCCCTACGTGATTTCCATGATTGACGAACACCGGGGTGCGTTTATGTGTCGGTCATCAACACTCACAATTTTGGCCAATTCTCATCCGTTTCGTGCACTTTATTCACCATTTTGACGTCCCAAAGCGATTTCCACGATTGACAATCCCCGGAGTGCGTTTGCGTGTCTGTCGTCAACGCTCACATTTTTGGCCAATTCTGACGTGATTCGTGGGCTATTACTGACCATTTAGGGGTCCTGAAGCAATTTCCATAGTTGTTGAACACCAAGGTGCGTTTACGTGTCGGTCATCAACACTCACTGTTTTGGGGCCTCGGAGTGATTTCCACGCTTAACGAACCGCGGGATGTGTTTACATGTCGGTCATCAATACTAGTTGTTTTGGCCAATTCTGGCCCGTTTCATGGACTATTACTCACTGTTTTGGGGCCCCGGAATGATTTCCACGATTAACGAACCCCCGGATGCGCTTACGTGTAGGTTATGAACACTCACAGTTTTGGCCAATTTTATCGTGTTTTGTGGACTATTAGTCACTATTTTCTGGTCCTGAAGTGATTTCCAAAGTTGTTGAACCCCAAGGCGCGCTTACGTGTCAGTCATCAACACTCACAGTTTTGGCTGATTCTGGCCCGTTTCATGGACTATTACTGACTGTTTTGGGGCCCTGGAGTGATTTCCACGGTTAACGAACAGCAGGGTGCATTTACGTGTCGGTCATCAACTCTCGCCGTTTTGGCCGATTCTGTCCCGTTTCTTGGACTATTACTCTGTTTTTGGGTCCCGACGTGATTTCCATGATTGACGAACACCGGGGTGCGTTTATGTGTCGGTCATCAACACTCGCAGTTTTGGCCGATTCTGGCCCGTTTCTTAGAGTACTACTTAGTTTTGGGGGTCCCGGAGTGATTTCCACGATTTACGAACCCTGTGGTGCGTTTACGTGTCGGTCAATGACACTCACAATTTTGGCCAATTTCTGGTCCGTTTCGTGCACTATTACTCACCGTTTTGGTGTCCCAGAACGATTTCCACAATTTACAAACCCCGGGGTGCGTTTGCATCTCTGTCATCAACACTGACAGTTTTGGCCAATTCTGACGCGATTCGTGGACTATTACTCATCATTTAGGGACCCCGAAGCGATTCCATAGTGGTTGAACCCTAAGGTGCGTTTACGTGTCGGTCATCAACACTCACAGTTTTGGCCGATTCTGGCCCGTTTCGTGGACTATTACTGACCGTTTTGGGGCCCCAAAGTGATTTCCATGGTTGTTTAACCCCATGGTGCGCTTACGTGTCGATCATCAACGAGCGCACTTTGGGCCGATTTTGGCCCATTTCTTGCATTATTACTTAGTTTTAGGGTCCCGGAGTGATTTCCACGATTGACGAACTCCGGGGTGCGTTGACGTGTTGGTCATAAACACTCACAATTTTGGCCAATTCTCATCCGTTTCGTGCACTATAACTCACCGTTTTGACGTCCCAAAGCGATTTCCACAATTGACAATCCCCGGAGTGCGTTTGCGTGTCTATCGTCAACGCTCATAGTTTTGGCCAATTCTGACATGATTCTTGGGCTATTACTCACCATTTAGGGGTCTCGAAGCGATTTCCATAATTGTTGAACCCCACGGTGCGTTTACGTGTCGGTCATCAACACTCACTGTTTTGGGGCCCCGGAGTGATTTCCACGATTAACGAACCGCGGGGTGTGTTTACATGTCGATCATCAATACTAGTAGTTTTGGCCAATTCTGGCCCATTTCATGGACAATTACTCACTGTTTTGGGGCCCCGGAATGATTCCCACGATTAACGAACCCCCGGGTGCGCTTACGTGTCGGTTATGAGCACTCACAGTTTTGGTCAGTTCTAACGCGTTTTGTGGACTATTAGTCACCATTTTCTGGTCTTGAAGTGATTTCCAAAGTTGTTAAACCCCAAGGCGCGCTTACGTGTCAGTCATTAACACTCACAGTTTTGGCTGATTATGGCCCGTTTCATGGACTATTACTCACTGTTTTGGGGCCCTGGAGTGATTTCCACGGTTAACGAACCGCAGGGTGTATTTACGTGTCGGTCATCGACTCTCGCCGTTTTGGCCGATTCTGGCCCGTTTCTTGGACTATTACTCTGTTTTTGGGTCCCGGCGCGATTTCCATGATTGACGAACACCGGGGTGCGTTTATGTGTCGGTCATCAACACTCGCAGTTTTGGCTGATTCTGGCCCGTTTCTTAGAGTACTACTTAGTTTTGGGGGTCCCGGAGTGATTTCCACGATTTACGAACCCCGTGGTGCGTTTACGTGTAGGTCAATGACACTCACAATTTTGGCCAATTTCTGGTCCGTTTTGTGCACTATTACTCACCGTTTTGGCATCCGAGAGCGATTTCCACGATTTACAAACCCCGGGGGTGCGTTTGCGTCTCTGTCGTCAACACTCACAGTTTTGGCCAATTCTGACGCGATTCATGGACTATTACTCATCATTTAGGGGCCCCGAAGCGATTCCAAAGTGGTTGATCCCTAAGGTGCGTTTACGTGTCGGTCATCAACACTCATAGTTTTGGCCGATTCTGGCCCGTTTTTCGAACTATTACTCACCATTTTGGGGCCCCAAAGTGATTTCCACGGTTGTTGTACCCCATGGTGCGCTTACGTGTCGATCATCAACAAGCGCACTTTGGGCTGATTTTGGCCCATTTCTTGCATTATTACTTAGTTTTAGGGTCCCGGAGTGAATTCCACGATTGGCGAACTCCGGGGTTCGTTTACGTGTCGGTCATAAACACTCACAATTTTGGCCGATTCTGGCCTGTTTCGTGGACTATTACTCACCGTTTTGGGGCACCAAAGTGATTTCCATGGTTGTTTAACCCTATGGCGCGCTTACGTGTCGATCATCAACGAGCGCACTTTGGGCCAATTTTGGCCCATTTCTTGCATTATTACTTAGTTTTAGGGTCCCGGAGTGATTTCCACGATTGACGAACTCCGGGGTGCGTTGACGTGTCGGTCATAAGCACTCACAATTTTGGCCAATTCTCATCCGTTTCGTGCACTATTACTCACCGTTTTGACGTCCCAAAGCGATTTCCACGATTGACAATCCCCGGAGTGCGTTTGCGTGTCTGTCGTCAACGCTCAGAGTTTTGGCCAATTCTAACGTGATTCTTGGGCTATTACTCACCATTTAGGGGTCCCGAAGCGATTTCCATAATTGTTGAACCCCAAGGTGCGTTTACGTGTCGGTCATCAACACTCACTGCTTTGGGGCCCCGGAGTGATTTCCACGATTAACGAACCGCGGGGTGTGTTTACATGCCGGTCAACAATACTAGTAGTTTTGGCCAATTCTGGCCCGTTTCATGGACTATTACTCACTGTTTTGGGGCCCCGGAATGATTCCCACGATTAGCAAACCCCTGGGTGCGCTTACGTGTCTGTTATGAACACTCACAGTTTTGGCCAATTTTAACGCGTTTTGTGGACTATTAGTCACCGTTTTGTGGTCCTGAAGTGATTTCCAAAGTTGTTGAACCCCAAGGCGCGCCTATGTGTCAGTCATCAACACTCATAGTTTTGGCTGATTCTGGCCCGTTTCATGGACTATTACTGCCTGTTTTGGGGCCCTGGAGTGATTTCCACGGTTAACGAACAGCAGTGTGCATTTACGTGTCGGTCATCAACTCTCGCCATTTTGGCCGATTCTGGCCCGTTTCTTGGACTATTACTCTGTTTTTGGATCCCTACGTGATTTCCATGATTGACGAACACCGGGGTGCGTTTATGTGTCGGTCATCAACACTCACAATTTTGGCCAATTCTCATCCGTTTCGTGCACTTTATTCACCATTTTGACGTCCCAAAGCGATTTCCACGATTGACAATCCCCGGAGTGCGTTTGCGTGTCTGTCGTCAACGCTCACATTTTTGGCCAATTCTGACGTGATTCGTGGGCTATTACTGACCATTTAGGGGTCCTGAAGCAATTTCCATAGTTGTTGAACACCAAGGTGCGTTTACGTGTCGGTCATCAACACTCACTGTTTTGGGGCCTCGGAGTGATTTCCACGCTTAACGAACCGCGGGATGTGTTTACATGTCGGTCATCAATACTAGTTGTTTTGGCCAATTCTGGCCCGTTTCATGGACTATTACTCACTGTTTTGGGGCCCCGGAATGATTTCCACGATTAACGAACCCCCGGATGCGCTTACGTGTAGGTTATGAACACTCACAGTTTTGGCCAATTTTATCGTGTTTTGTGGACTATTAGTCACTATTTTCTGGTCCTGAAGTGATTTCCAAAGTTGTTGAACCCCAAGGCGCGCTTACGTGTCAGTCATCAACACTCACAGTTTTGGCTGATTCTGGCCCGTTTCATGGACTATTACTGACTGTTTTGGGGCCCTGGAGTGATTTCCACGGTTAACGAACAGCAGGGTGCATTTACGTGTCGGTCATCAACTCTCGCCGTTTTGGCCGATTCTGTCCCGTTTCTTGGACTATTACTCTGTTTTTGGGTCCCGACGTGATTTCCATGATTGACGAACACCGGGGTGCGTTTATGTGTCGGTCATCAACACTCGCAGTTTTGGCCGATTCTGGCCCGTTTCTTAGAGTACTACTTAGTTTTGGGGGTCCCGGAGTGATTTCCACGATTTACGAACCCTGTGGTGCGTTTACGTGTCGGTCAATGACACTCACAATTTTGGCCAATTTCTGGTCCGTTTCGTGCACTATTACTCACCGTTTTGGTGTCCCAGAACGATTTCCACAATTTACAAACCCCGGGGTGCGTTTGCATCTCTGTCATCAACACTGACAGTTTTGGCCAATTCTGACGCGATTCGTGGACTATTACTCATCATTTAGGGACCCCGAAGCGATTCCATAGTGGTTGAACCCTAAGGTGCGTTTACGTGTCGGTCATCAACACTCACAGTTTTGGCCGATTCTGGCCCGTTTCGTGGACTATTACTGACCGTTTTGGGGCCCCAAAGTGATTTCCATGGTTGTTTAACCCCATGGTGCGCTTACGTGTCGATCATCAACGAGCGCACTTTGGGCCGATTTTGGCCCATTTCTTGCATTATTACTTAGTTTTAGGGTCCCGGAGTGATTTCCACGATTGACGAACTCCGGGGTGCGTTGACGTGTTGGTCATAAACACTCACAATTTTGGCCAATTCTCATCCGTTTCGTGCACTATAACTCACCGTTTTGACGTCCCAAAGCGATTTCCACAATTGACAATCCCCGGAGTGCGTTTGCGTGTCTATCGTCAACGCTCATAGTTTTGGCCAATTCTGACATGATTCTTGGGCTATTACTCACCATTTAGGGGTCTCGAAGCGATTTCCATAATTGTTGAACCCCACGGTGCGTTTACGTGTCGGTCATCAACACTCACTGTTTTGGGGCCCCGGAGTGATTTCCACGATTAACGAACCGCGGGGTGTGTTTACATGTCGATCATCAATACTAGTAGTTTTGGCCAATTCTGGCCCATTTCATGGACAATTACTCACTGTTTTGGGGCCCCGGAATGATTCCCACGATTAACGAACCCCCGGGTGCGCTTACGTGTCGGTTATGAGCACTCACAGTTTTGGTCAGTTCTAACGCGTTTTGTGGACTATTAGTCACCATTTTCTGGTCTTGAAGTGATTTCCAAAGTTGTTAAACCCCAAGGCGCGCTTACGTGTCAGTCATTAACACTCACAGTTTTGGCTGATTATGGCCCGTTTCATGGACTATTACTCACTGTTTTGGGGCCCTGGAGTGATTTCCACGGTTAACGAACCGCAGGGTGTATTTACGTGTCGGTCATCGACTCTCGCCGTTTTGGCCGATTCTGGCCCGTTTCTTGGACTATTACTCTGTTTTTGGGTCCCGGCGCGATTTCCATGATTGACGAACACCGGGGTGCGTTTATGTGTCGGTCATCAACACTCGCAGTTTTGGCTGATTCTGGCCCGTTTCTTAGAGTACTACTTAGTTTTGGGGGTCCCGGAGTGATTTCCACGATTTACGAACCCCGTGGTGCGTTTACGTGTAGGTCAATGACACTCACAATTTTGGCCAATTTCTGGTCCGTTTTGTGCACTATTACTCACCGTTTTGGCATCCGAGAGCGATTTCCACGATTTACAAACCCCGGGGGTGCGTTTGCGTCTCTGTCGTCAACACTCACAGTTTTGGCCAATTCTGACGCGATTCATGGACTATTACTCATCATTTAGGGGCCCCGAAGCGATTCCAAAGTGGTTGATCCCTAAGGTGCGTTTACGTGTCGGTCATCAACACTCATAGTTTTGGCCGATTCTGGCCCGTTTTTCGAACTATTACTCACCATTTTGGGGCCCCAAAGTGATTTCCACGGTTGTTGTACCCCATGGTGCGCTTACGTGTCGATCATCAACAAGCGCACTTTGGGCTGATTTTGGCCCATTTCTTGCATTATTACTTAGTTTTAGGGTCCCGGAGTGAATTCCACGATTGGCGAACTCCGGGGTTCGTTTACGTGTCGGTCATAAACACTCACAATTTTGGCCGATTCTGGCCTGTTTCGTGGACTATTACTCACCGTTTTGGGGCACCAAAGTGATTTCCATGGTTGTTTAACCCTATGGCGCGCTTACGTGTCGATCATCAACGAGCGCACTTTGGGCCAATTTTGGCCCATTTCTTGCATTATTACTTAGTTTTAGGGTCCCGGAGTGATTTCCACGATTGACGAACTCCGGGGTGCGTTGACGTGTCGGTCATAAGCACTCACAATTTTGGCCAATTCTCATCCGTTTCGTGCACTATTACTCACCGTTTTGACGTCCCAAAGCGATTTCCACGATTGACAATCCCCGGAGTGCGTTTGCGTGTCTGTCGTCAACGCTCAGAGTTTTGGCCAATTCTAACGTGATTCTTGGGCTATTACTCACCATTTAGGGGTCCCGAAGCGATTTCCATAATTGTTGAACCCCAAGGTGCGTTTACGTGTCGGTCATCAACACTCACTGCTTTGGGGCCCCGGAGTGATTTCCACGATTAACGAACCGCGGGGTGTGTTTACATGCCGGTCAACAATACTAGTAGTTTTGGCCAATTCTGGCCCGTTTCATGGACTATTACTCACTGTTTTGGGGCCCCGGAATGATTCCCACGATTAGCAAACCCCTGGGTGCGCTTACGTGTCTGTTATGAACACTCACAGTTTTGGCCAATTTTAACGCGTTTTGTGGACTATTAGTCACCGTTTTGTGGTCCTGAAGTGATTTCCAAAGTTGTTGAACCCCAAGGCGCGCCTATGTGTCAGTCATCAACACTCATAGTTTTGGCTGATTCTGGCCCGTTTCATGGACTATTACTGCCTGTTTTGGGGCCCTGGAGTGATTTCCACGGTTAACGAACAGCAGTGTGCATTTACGTGTCGGTCATCAACTCTCGCCGTTTTGGCCGATTCTGTCCCGTTTCTTGGACTATTACTCTGTTTTTGGGTCCCGACGTGATTTCCATGATTGACGAACACCGGGGTGCGTTTATGTGTCGGTCATCAACACTCGCAGTTTTGGCCGATTCTGGCCCGTTTCTTAGAGTACTACTTAGTTTTGGGGGTCCCGGAGTGATTTCCACGATTTACGAACCCTGTGGTGCGTTTACGTGTCGGTCAATGACACTCACAATTTTGGCCAATTTCTGGTCCGTTTCGTGCACTATTACTCACCGTTTTGGTGTCCCAGAACGATTTCCACAATTTACAAACCCCGGGGTGCGTTTGCATCTCTGTCATCAACACTGACAGTTTTGGCCAATTCTGACGCGATTCGTGGACTATTACTCATCATTTAGGGACCCCGAAGCGATTCCATAGTGGTTGAACCCTAAGGTGCGTTTACGTGTCGGTCATCAACACTCACAGTTTTGGCCGATTCTGGCCCGTTTCGTGGACTATTACTGACCGTTTTGGGGCCCCAAAGTGATTTCCATGGTTGTTTAACCCCATGGTGCGCTTACGTGTCGATCATCAACGAGCGCACTTTGGGCCGATTTTGGCCCATTTCTTGCATTATTACTTAGTTTTAGGGTCCCGGAGTGATTTCCATGATTGACGAACTCCGGGGTGCGTTGACGTGTTGGTCATAAACACTCACAATTTTGGCCAATTCTCATCCGTTTCGTGCACTATAACTCACCGTTTTGACGTCCCAAAGCGATTTCCACAATTGACAATCCCCGGAGTGCGTTTGCGTGTCTATCGTCAACGCTCATAGTTTTGGCCAATTCTGACATGATTCTTGGGCTATTACTCACCATTTAGGGGTCTCGAAGCGATTTCCATAATTGTTGAACCCCACGGTGCGTTTACGTGTCGGTCATCAACACTCACTGTTTTGGGGCCCCGGAGTGATTTCCACGATTAACGAACCGCGGGGTGTGTTTACATGTCGATCATCAATACTAGTAGTTTTGGCCAATTCTGGCCCATTTCATGGACAATTACTCACTGTTTTGGGGCCCCGGAATGATTCCCACGATTAACGAACCCCCGGGTGCGCTTACGTGTCGGTTATGAGCACTCACAGTTTTGGTCAGTTCTAACGCGTTTTGTGGACTATTAGTCACCATTTTCTGGTCTTGAAGTGATTTCCAAAGTTGTTAAACCCCAAGGCGCGCTTACGTGTCAGTCATAAACACTCACAGTTTTGGCTGATTATGGCCCGTTTCATGGACTATTACTCACTGTTTTGGGGCCCTGGAGTGATTTCCACGGTTAACGAACCGCAGGGTGTATTTACGTGTCGGTCATCGACTCTCGCCGTTTTGGCCGATTCTGGCCCGTTTCTTGGACTATTACTCTGTTTTTGGGTCCCGGCGCGATTTCCATGATTGACGAACACCGGGGTGCGTTTATGTGTCGGTCATCAACACTCGCAGTTTTGGCTGATTCTGGCCCGTTTCTTAGAGTACTACTTAGTTTTGGGGGTCCCGGAGTGATTTCCACGATTTACGAACCCCGTGGTGCGTTTACGTGTAGGTCAATGACACTCACAATTTTGGCCAATTTCTGGTCCGTTTTGTGCACTATTACTCACCGTTTTGGCATCCGAGAGCGATTTCCACGATTTACAAACCCCGGGGGTGCGTTTGCGTCTCTGTCGTCAACACTCACAGTTTTGGCCAATTCTGACGCGATTCATGGACTATTACTCATCATTTAGGGGCCCCGAAGCGATTCCAAAGTGGTTGATCCCTAAGGTGCGTTTACGTGTCGGTCATCAACACTCATAGTTTTGGCCGATTCTGGCCCGTTTTTCGAACTATTACTCACCATTTTGGGGCCCCAAAGTGATTTCCACGGTTGTTGTACCCCATGGTGCGCTTACGTGTCGATCATCAACAAGCGCACTTTGGGCTGATTTTGGCCCATTTCTTGCATTATTACTTAGTTTTAGGGTCCCGGAGTGAATTCCACGATTGGCGAACTCCGGGGTTCGTTTACGTGTCGGTCATAAACACTCACAATTTTGGCCGATTCTGGCCTGTTTCGTGGACTATTACTCACCGTTTTGGGGCACCAAAGTGATTTCCATGGTTGTTTAACCCTATGGCGCGCTTACGTGTCGATCATCAACGAGCGCACTTTGGGCCAATTTTGGCCCATTTCTTGCATTATTACTTAGTTTTAGGGTCCCGGAGTGATTTCCACGATTGACGAACTCCGGGGTGCGTTGACGTGTCGGTCATAAGCACTCACAATTTTGGCCAATTCTCATCCGTTTCGTGCACTATTACTCACCGTTTTGACGTCCCAAAGCGATTTCCACGATTGACAATCCCCGGAGTGCGTTTGCGTGTCTGTCGTCAACGCTCAGAGTTTTGGCCAATTCTAACGTGATTCTTGGGCTATTACTCACCATTTAGGGGTCCCGAAGCGATTTCCATAATTGTTGAACCCCAAGGTGCGTTTACGTGTCGGTCATCAACACTCACTGCTTTGGGGCCCCGGAGTGATTTCCACGATTAACGAACCGCGGGGTGTGTTTACATGCCGGTCAACAATACTAGTAGTTTTGGCCAATTCTGGCCCGTTTCATGGACTATTACTCACTGTTTTGGGGCCCCGGAATGATTCCCACGATTAGCAAACCCCTGGGTGCGCTTACGTGTCTGTTATGAACACTCACAGTTTTGGCCAATTTTAACGCGTTTTGTGGACTATTAGTCACCGTTTTGTGGTCCTGAAGTGATTTCCAAAGTTGTTGAACCCCAAGGCGCGCCTATGTGTCAGTCATCAACACTCATAGTTTTGGCTGATTCTGGCCCGTTTCATGGACTATTACTGCCTGTTTTGGGGCCCTGGAGTGATTTCCACGGTTAACGAACAGCAGTGTGCATTTACGTGTCGGTCATCAACTCTCGCCATTTTGGCCGATTCTGGCCCGTTTCTTGGACTATTACTCTGTTTTTGGATCCCTACGTGATTTCCATGATTGACGAACACCGGGGTGCGTTTATGTGTCGGTCATCAACACTCACAATTTTGGCCAATTCTCATCCGTTTCGTGCACTTTATTCACCATTTTGACGTCCCAAAGCGATTTCCACGATTGACAATCCCCGGAGTGCGTTTGCGTGTCTGTCGTCAACGCTCACATTTTTGGCCAATTCTGACGTGATTCGTGGGCTATTACTGACCATTTAGGGGTCCTGAAGCAATTTCCATAGTTGTTGAACACCAAGGTGCGTTTACGTGTCGGTCATCAACACTCACTGTTTTGGGGCCTCGGAGTGATTTCCACGCTTAACGAACCGCGGGATGTGTTTACATGTCGGTCATCAATACTAGTTGTTTTGGCCAATTCTGGCCCGTTTCATGGACTATTACTCACTGTTTTGGGGCCCCGGAATGATTTCCACGATTAACGAACCCCCGGATGCGCTTACGTGTAGGTTATGAACACTCACAGTTTTGGCCAATTTTATCGTGTTTTGTGGACTATTAGTCACTATTTTCTGGTCCTGAAGTGATTTCCAAAGTTGTTGAACCCCAAGGCGCGCTTACGTGTCAGTCATCAACACTCACAGTTTTGGCTGATTCTGGCCCGTTTCATGGACTATTACTGACTGTTTTGGGGCCCTGGAGTGATTTCCACGGTTAACGAACAGCAGGGTGCATTTACGTGTCGGTCATCAACTCTCGCCGTTTTGGCCGATTCTGTCCCGTTTCTTGGACTATTACTCTGTTTTTGGGTCCCGACGTGATTTCCATGATTGACGAACACCGGGGTGCGTTTATGTGTCGGTCATCAACACTCGCAGTTTTGGCCGATTCTGGCCCGTTTCTTAGAGTACTACTTAGTTTTGGGGGTCCCGGAGTGATTTCCACGATTTACGAACCCTGTGGTGCGTTTACGTGTCGGTCAATGACACTCACAATTTTGGCCAATTTCTGGTCCGTTTCGTGCACTATTACTCACCGTTTTGGTGTCCCAGAACGATTTCCACAATTTACAAACCCCGGGGTGCGTTTGCATCTCTGTCATCAACACTGACAGTTTTGGCCAATTCTGACGCGATTCGTGGACTATTACTCATCATTTAGGGACCCCGAAGCGATTCCATAGTGGTTGAACCCTAAGGTGCGTTTACATGTCGGTCATCAACACTCACAGTTTTGGCCGATTCTGGCCCGTTTCGTGGACTATTACTGACCGTTTTGGGGCCCCAAAGTGATTTCCATGGTTGTTTAACCCCATGGTGCGCTTACGTGTCGATCATCAACGAGCGCACTTTGGGCCAATTTTGGCCCATTTCTTGCATTATTACTTAGTTTTAGGGTCCCGGAGTGATTTCCATGATTGACGAACTCCGGGGTGCGTTGACGTGTTGGTCATAAACACTCACAATTTTGGCCAATTCTCATCCGTTTCATGCACTATAACTCACTGTTTTGACGTCCCAAAGCGATTTCCACAATTGACAATCCCCGGAGTGCGTTTGCGTGTCTATCGTCAACGCTCATAGTTTTGGCCAATTCTGACATGATTCTTGGGCTATTACTCACCATTAAGGGGTCCCGAAGCGATTTCCATAATTGTTGAACCCCACGGTGCGTTTACGTGTCGGTCATCAACACTCACTGTTTTGGGGCCCCGGAGTGATTTCCACGATTAACGAACCACGGGGTGTGTTTACATGTCGATCATCAATACTAGTAGCTTTGGCCAATTCTGGCCCGTTTCATGGACAATTACTCACTGTTTTGGGGCCCCGGAATGATTCCCACGATTAACGAACCCCCGGGTGCGCTTACGCGTCGGTTATGAGCACTCACAGTTTTGGTCAGTTCTAACGCGTTTTGTGGACTATTGGTCACCATTTTCTGGTCTTGAAGTGATTTCCAAAGTTGTTAAACCCCAAGGCGCGCTTACGTGTCAGTCATTAACACTCACAGTTTTGGCTGATTATGGCCCGTTTCATGGACTATTACTCACTGTTTTGGGGCCCTGGAGTGATTTCCACGGTTAACGAACCGCAGGGTGTATTTACGTGTCGGTCATCGACTCTCGCCGTTTTGGCCGATTCTGGCCCGTTTCTTGGACTATTACTCTGTTTTTGGGTCCCGGCGCGATTTCCATGATTGACGAACACCGGGGTGCGTTTATGTGTCGGTCATCAACACTCGCAGTTTTGGCTGATTCTGGCCCGTTTCTTAGAGTACTACTTAGTTTTGGGGGTCCCGGAGTGATTTCCACAATTTACGAACCCCGTGGTGCGTTTACGTGTAGGTCAATGACACTCACAATTTTGGCCAATTTCTGGTCCGTTTTGTGCACCATTACTCACCGTTTTGGCATCCGAGAGCGATTTCCACGATTTACAAACCCCGGGGGTGCGTTTGCGTCTCTGTCGTCAACACTCACAGTTTTGGCCAATTCTGACGCGATTCATGGACTATTACTCATCATTTAGGGGCCCCGAAGCGATTCCAAAGTGGTTGATCCCTAAGGTGCGTTTACGTGTCGATCATCAACACTCATAGTTTTGGCCGATTCTGGCCCGTTTTTCGAACTATTACTCACCATTTTGGGGCCCCAAAGTGATTTCCACGGTTGTTGTACCCCATGGTGCGCTTACGTGTCGATCATCAACAAGCGCACTTTGGGCTGATTTTGGCCCATTTCTTGCATTATTACTTACTTTTAGGGTCCCGGAGTGAATTCCACGATTGGCGAACTCCGGGGTTCGTTTACGTGTCGGTCATAAACACTCACAATTTTGGCCGATTCTGGCCTGTTTCGTGGACTATTACTCACCGTTTTGGGGCACCAAAGTGATTTCCATGGTTGTTTAACCCTATGGCGCGCTTACGTGTCGATCATCAACGAGCGCACTTTGGGCCGATTTTGGCCCATTTCTTGCATTATTACTTAGTTTTAGGGTCCCGGAGTGATTTCCACGATTGACGAACTCCGGGGTGCGTTGACGTGTCGGTCATAAGCACTCACAATTTTGGCCAATTCTCATCCGTTTCGTGCACTATTACTCACCGTTTTGACGTCCCAAAGCGATTTCCACGATTGACAATCCCCGGAGTGCGTTTGCGTGTTTGTCGTCAACGCTCACAGTTTTGGCCAATTCTGACGTGATTCTTGGGCTATTACTCACCATTTAGGGGTCCCGAAGCGATTTCCATAATTGTTGAACCCCAAGGTGCGTTTACGTGTCGGTCATCAACACTCACTGTTTTGGGGCCCCGGAGTGATTTCCACGATTAACGAACCGCGGGGTGTGTTTACATGTCGGTCATCAATACTAGTAGTTTTGGCCAATTCTGGCCCGTTTCATGGACTATTACTCACTGTTTTGGGGCCCCGGAATGATTCCCACGATTAACGAACCCCCGGGTGCGCTTACGTGTCGGTTATGAACACTCACAGTTTTGGCCAATTTTAACGCGTTTTGTGGACTATTAGTCACCGTTTTCTGGTCCTGAAGTGATTTCCAAAGTTGTTGAACCCCAAGGCGCGCTTACGTGTCAGTCATCAACACTCATAGTTTTGGCTGATTCTGGCCCATTTCATGGACTATTACTGACTGTTTTGGGGCCCTGGAGTGATTTCCACGGTTAACGAACAGCAGGGTGCATTTACGTGTCGGTCATCAACTCTTGCCATTTTGGCCGATTCTGGCCCGTTTCTTGGACTATTACTCTATTTTTGGATCCCTACGTGATTTCCATGATTGACGAACACCGGGGTGCGTTTATGTGTTGGTCATCAACACTCACAATTTTGGCCAATTCTCATCCGTTTCGTGAACTTTACTCACCGTTTTGACGTCCCAAAGCGATTTCCACGATTGACAATCCCCGGAGTGAATTTGCGTGTCTGTCGTCAATGCTCACATTTTTGGCCAATTCTGACGTGATTCGTGGGCTATTACTGACCATTTAGGGGTCCTGAAGCGATTTCCATAGTTGTTGAACCCCAAGGTGCATTTATGTGTCGGTCATCAACACTCACTGTTTTGGGGCCTCGGAGTGATTTCCACGCTTAACGAACTTTGTTTACATGTCGGTCATCAATACTAGTTGTTTTGGCCAATTCTGGCCCGTTTCATGGACTATTACTCACTGTTTTGGGGCCCCGGAATGATTCCCACGATTAGAGAACCCCCGGGTGCGCTTACGTGTCGGTTATGAACACTCACAGTTTTGGCCAATTTTATCGTGTTTTGTGGACTATTAGTCACTGTTTTCTGGTCCTGAAGTGATTTCCAAAGTTGTTGAACCCCAAGGCGCGCTTACGTGTCAGTCATCAACACTCACAGTTTTGGCTGATTCTGGCCCGTTTCATGGACTATTACTGACTATTTTGGGGCCCTGGAGTGATTTCCACGGTTAACGAACAGCAGGGTGCATTTACGTGTCGGTCATCAACTCTCGCCGTTTTGGCCGATTCTGTCCCGTTTCTTGGACTATTACTCTGTTTTTGGGTCCCGACGTGATTTCCATGATTGATGAACACCGGGGTGCGTTTATGTGTCGGTCATCAACACTCGCAGTTTTGGCCGATTCTGGCCCATTTCTTAGAGTACTACTTAGTTTTGGGGGTCCCGGAGTGATTTCCACGATTTACGAACCCTGTGGTGCGTTTACGTGTCGGTCAATGACACTCACAATTTGGGCCAATTTCTGGTCCGTTTCGTGCACTATTACTCACTGTTTTGGTGTCCCAGAACGATTTCCACAATTTACAAACCCCGGGGTGCGTTTGCATCTCTGTCATCAACACTCACAGTTTTGGCCAATTCTGACGCGATTCGTGGACTATTACTCATCATTTAGGGGCCCCGAAGCGATTCCCTAGTGGTTGAACCCTAAGGTGCGTTTACGTGTCGGTCATCAACACTCACAGTTTTGGCCGATTCTGGCCCGTTTCGTGGACTATTATTGACCGTTTTGGGGCCCCAAAGTGATTTCCAGGGTTGTTTAACCCCATGGTGCGCTTACGTGTCGATCATCAACGAGCGCACTTTGGGCCGGTTTTGGCCCATTTCTTGCATTATTACTTAGTTTTAGGGTCCCGGAGTGATTTCCACGATTGACGAACTCCGGGATGCGTTGACATGTTGGTCATAAACACTCACAATTTTGGCCAATTCTCATCCGTTTCGTGCACTATTACTCACCCTTTTGACATCCCAAAGCGATTTCCACGATTGACAATCCCCGGAGTGCGTTTGCGTGTCTGTCGTCAACGCTCACAGTTTTGGCCAATTCTGACGTGATTCTTGGGCTATTACTCACCATTTAGGGGTCCCGAAGCGATTTCCATAATTGTTGAACCCCAAGGTGCGTTTACGTGTCGGTCATCAACACTCACTGTTTTGGGGCCCCGGAGTGATTTCCACGATTAACGAACCGCGGGGTGTGTTTACATGTCGGTCATCAATACTAGTAGTTTTGGCCAATTCTGGCCCGTTTCATGGACTATTACTCACTGTTTTGGGGCCCCGGAATGATTCCCACGATTAACGAACCCCCGGGTGCGCTTACGTGTCGGTTATGAACACTCACAGTTTTGGCCAATTTTAACGCGTTTTGTGGACTATTAGTCACCGTTTTCTGGTCCTGAAGTGATTTCCAAAGTTGTTGAACCCCAAGGCGCGCTTACGTGTCAGTCATCAACACTCATAGTTTTGGCTGATTCTGGCCCGTTTCATGGACTATTACTGACTGTTTTGGGGCCCTGGAGTGATTTCCACGGTTAACGAACAGCAGGGTGCATTTACGTGTCGGTCATCAACTCTTGCCATTTTGGCCGATTCTGGCCCGTTTCTTGGACTATTACTCTATTTTTGGATCCCTACGTGATTTCCATGATTGACGAACACCGGGGTGCGTTTATGTGTTGGTCATCAACACTCACAATTTTGGCCAATTCTCATCCGTTTCGTGAACTTTACTCACCGTTTTGACGTCCCAAAGCGATTTCCACGATTGACAATCCCCGGAGTGAATTTGCGTGTCTGTCGTCAATGCTCACATTTTTGGCCAATTCTGACGTGATTCGTGGGCTATTACTGACCATTTAGGGGTCCTGAAGCGATTTCCATAGTTGTTGAACCCCAAGGTGCATTTATGTGTCGGTCATCAACACTCACTGTTTTGGGGCCTCGGAGTGATTTCCACGCTTAACGAACTTTGTTTACATGTCGGTCATCAATACTAGTTGTTTTGGCCAATTCTGGCCCGTTTCATGGACTATTACTCACTGTTTTGGGGCCCCGGAATGATTCCCACGATTAGAGAACCCCCGGGTGCGCTTACGTGTCGGTTATGAACACTCACAGTTTTGGCCAATTTTATCGTGTTTTGTGGACTATTAGTCACTGTTTTCTGGTCCTGAAGTGATTTCCAAAGTTGTTGAACCCCAAGGCGCGCTTACGTGTCAGTCATCAACACTCACAGTTTTGGCTGATTCTGGCCCGTTTCATGGACTATTACTGACTATTTTGGGGCCCTGGAGTGATTTCCACGGTTAACGAACAGCAGGGTGCATTTACGTGTCGGTCATCAACTCTCGCCGTTTTGGCCGATTCTGTCCCGTTTCTTGGACTATTACTCTGTTTTTGGGTCCCGACGTGATTTCCATGATTGATGAACACCGGGGTGCGTTTATGTGTCGGTCATCAACACTCGCAGTTTTGGCCGATTCTGGCCCATTTCTTAGAGTACTACTTAGTTTTGGGGGTCCCGGAGTGATTTCCACGATTTACGAACCCTGTGGTGCGTTTACGTGTCGGTCAATGACACTCACAATTTGGGCCAATTTCTGGTCCGTTTCGTGCACTATTACTCACTGTTTTGGTGTCCCAGAACGATTTCCACAATTTACAAACCCCGGGGTGCGTTTGCATCTCTGTCATCAACACTCACAGTTTTGGCCAATTCTGACGCGATTCGTGGACTATTACTCATCATTTAGGGGCCCCGAAGCGATTCCCTAGTGGTTGAACCCTAAGGTGCGTTTACGTGTCGGTCATCAACACTCACAGTTTTGGCCGATTCTGGCCCGTTTCGTGGACTATTATTGACCGTTTTGGGGCCCCAAAGTGATTTCCAGGGTTGTTTAACCCCATGGTGCGCTTACGTGTCGATCATCAACGAGCGCACTTTGGGCCGGTTTTGGCCCATTTCTTGCATTATTACTTAGTTTTAGGGTCCCGGAGTGATTTCCACGATTGACGAACTCCGGGATGCGTTGACATGTTGGTCATAAACACTCACAATTTTGGCCAATTCTCATCCGTTTCGTGCACTATTACTCACCCTTTTGACATCCCAAAGCGATTTCCACGATTGACAATCCCCGGAGTGCGTTTGCGTGTCTGTCGTCAACGCTCACAGTTTTGGCCAATTCTGACGTGATTCTTGGGCTATTACTCACCATTTAGGGGTCCCGAAGCGATTTCCATAATTGTTGAACCCCAAGGTGCGTTTACGTGTCGGTCATCAACACTCACTGTTTTGGGGCCCCGGAGTGATTTCCACGATTAACGAACCGCGGGGTGTGTTTACATGTCGGTCATCAATACTAGTAGTTTTGGCCAATTCTGGCCCGTTTCATGGACTATTACTCACTGTTTTGGGGCCCCGGAATGATTCCCACGATTAACGAACCCCCGGGTGCGCTTACGTGTCGGTTATGAACACTCACAGTTTTGGCCAATTTTAACGCGTTTTGTGGACTATTAGTCACCGTTTTCTGGTCCTGAAGTGATTTCCAAAGTTGTTGAACCCCAAGGCGCGCTTACGTGTCAGTCATCAACACTCATAGTTTTGGCTGATTCTGGCCCGTTTCATGGACTATTACTGACTGTTTTGGGGCCCTGGAGTGATTTCCACGGTTAACGAACAGCAGGGTGCATTTACGTGTCGGTCATCAACTCTTGCCATTTTGGCCGATTCTGGCCCGTTTCTTGGACTATTACTCTATTTTTGGATCCCTACGTGATTTCCATGATTGACGAACACCGGGGTGCGTTTATGTGTTGGTCATCAACACTCACAATTTTGGCCAATTCTCATCCGTTTCGTGAACTTTACTCACCGTTTTGACGTCCCAAAGCGATTTCCACGATTGACAATCCCCGGAGTGAATTTGCGTGTCTGTCGTCAATGCTCACATTTTTGGCCAATTCTGACGTGATTCGTGGGCTATTACTGACCATTTAGGGGTCCTGAAGCGATTTCCATAGTTGTTGAACCCCAAGGTGCGTTTATGTGTCGGTCATCAACACTCACTGTTTTGGGGCCTCGGAGTGATTTCCACGCTTAACGAACTTTGTTTACATGTCGGTCATCAATACTAGTTGTTTTGGCCAATTCTGGCCCGTTTCATGGACTATTACTCACTGTTTTGGGGCCCCGGAATGATTCCCACGATTAGAGAACCCCCGGGTGCGCTTACGTGTCGGTTATGAACACTCACAGTTTTGGCCAATTTTATCGTGTTTTGTGGACTATTAGTCACTGTTTTCTGGTCCTGAAGTGATTTCCAAAGTTGTTGAACCCCAAGGCGCGCTTACGTGTCAGTCATCAACACTCACAGTTTTGGCTGATTCTGGCCCGTTTCATGGACTATTACTGACTATTTTGGGGCCCTGGAGTGATTTCCACGGTTAACGAACAGCAGGGTGCATTTACGTGTCGGTCATCAACTCTCGCCGTTTTGGCCGATTCTGTCCCGTTTCTTGGACTATTACTCTGTTTTTGGGTCCCGACGTGATTTCCATGATTGACGAACACCGGGGTGCGTTTATGTGTCGGTCATCAACACTCGCAGTTTTGGCCGATTCTGGCCCATTTCTTAGAGTACTACTTAGTTTTGGGGGTCCCGGAGTGATTTCCACGATTTACGAACCCTGTGGTGCGTTTACGTGTCGGTCAATGACACTCACAATTTGGGCCAATTTCTGGTCCGTTTCGTGCACTATTACTCACTGTTTTGGTGTCCCAGAACGATTTCCACAATTTACAAACCCCGGGGTGCGTTTGCATCTCTGTCATCAACACTCACAGTTTTGGCCAATTCTGACGCGATTCGTGGACTATTACTCATCATTTAGGGGCCCCGAAGCGATTCCCTAGTGGTTGAACCCTAAGGTGCGTTTACGTGTCGGTCATCAACACTCACAGTTTTGGCCGATTCTGGCCCGTTTCGTGGACTATTATTGACCGTTTTGGGGCCCCAAAGTGATTTCCAGGGTTGTTTAACCCCATGGTGCGCTTACGTGTCGATCATCAACGAGCGCACTTTGGGCCGGTTTTGGCCCATTTCTTGCATTATTACTTAGTTTTAGGGTCCCGGAGTGATTTCCACGATTGACGAACTCCGGGATGCGTTGACATGTTGGTCATAAACACTCACAATTTTGGCCAATTCTCATCCGTTTCGTGCACTATTACTCACCCTTTTGACATCCCAAAGCGATTTCCACGATTGACAATCCCCGGTGTGCGTTTGCGTGTCTGTTGTCAACGCTCACAGTTTTGGCCAATTCTGACGTGATTCTTGGGCTATTACTCACCATTTAGGGGTCCCGAAGCGATTTCCATAATTGTTGAACCCCAAGGTGCGTTTACGTGTCGGTCATCAACACTCACTGTTTTGGGGCCCTGGAGTGATTTCCACGATTAACGAACCGCGGGGTGTGTATACATGTCGGTCATCAATACTAGTAGTTTTGGCCAATTCTGGCCCATTTCATGGACAATTACTCACTGTTTTGGGGCCCTGGAATGATTTCCACGATTAACGAACCCCCGGGTGCGCTTACGTGTCGGTTATGAACACTCACAGTTTTGGCCAATTCTAACGCGTTTTGTGGACTATTAGTCACCATTTTCTGGCCCTGAAGTGATTTCCAATGTTGTTGAACCCCAAGGCGCGCTTACGTGTCAGTCATTAACACTCACAGTTTTGGCTGATTATGGCCCGTTTCATGGACTATTACTCACTGTTTTGGGGCCCTGGAGTGATTTCCACGGTTAACGAACCGCAAGGTGGATTTACGTGTCGGTCATCGACTCTCGCCGTTTTGGCCGATTCTGGCCCGTTTCTTGGACTATTACTCTGTTTTTCGGTCCCGGCGCGATTTCCATGATTGACGAACACCGGGGTGCGTTTATGTGTCGGTCATCAACACTCGCAGTTTTGGCCGATTCTGGCCCGTTTCTTAGAGTACTACTTAGTTTTGGGGGTCCCGGAGTGATTTCCTCGATTTATGAACCCCGTGGTGCGTTTACGTGTCGGTCAATGACACTCACAATTTTGGCCAATTTCTGGTCCGTTTTGTGCACTATTACTCACCGTTTTGGCATCCCAGAGCGATTTCCACGATTTACAAACCCCGGGGGTGCGTTTGCGTCTTTGTCGTCAACACTCACAGTTTTGGCCAATTCTGACGCGATTCGTGGACTATTACTCATCACTTAGGGGCCCAGAAGCGATTCCAAAGTGGTTGATCCCTAAGGTGCGTTTACGTGTCGGTCATCAACACTCACAGTTTTGGCCGATTCTGGCCCGTTTTTCGAACTATTACTCACCGTTTTGGGGCCCCAAAGTGATTTCCACGGTTGTTGTACCCCATGGTGCGCTTACGTGTCGATCATCAACAAGCGCACTTTGGGCCGATTTAGGCCCATTTCTTGCATTATTAATTAGTTTTAGGGTCCCGGAGTGATTTCCACGATTGATGAACTCCGGGGTTCGTTTACGTGTCGGTCATAAACACTCACAATTTCGTGCACTATTACTCACCGTTCTGACGTCCCAGAGCGATTTCGACGATTGCCAATCCCCGGAGTGCGTTTGCGTGTCTGTCGTCAACACTCACAGTTTTGGCCAATTCTGACGTGATTCGTGGGCTATTACTCACCATTTAGGGGTCCTGAAGCGATTTCCATATTTGTTGAACCCTAAAGTGCGTTTACGTGTCGGTTATCAACACTCACTGTTTTGGGGCCCCGGAGTTATTTCCACGATTAACGAACTGCGGGGTGCGTTTACATGTCTGTCATCAATACTAGTAGTTTTTGCCACATCTGGCCCGTTTCGTGGACTATTACTCACTGTTTTGGGGCCCAGAATGATTTCCACGATTAACGAACCCCCCGAGTGCACTTACGTGTCGGTTATGAGCACTCACAGTTTTGGCCAATTCTAACCCGTTTTGTGGACTATTAGTCACCGTTTTCTGGTCCAGAAGTGATTTCCAAAGTTGTTGAACCCCAAGGCGCGCTTACGTGTCAGTCATTAACACTCATAGTTTTGGCTGATTCTGGCCCGTTTAATGGACTATTACTCACTGTTCTGGGGCCCTGGAGTGATTTCCACTGTTAACGAATCGCAGGTTGCATTTACGTGTCGGTCATCAACTCTCGCCGTTTTGGCCGATTCTGGCCTGTTTCTTGGACTATTACTCTGTTTTTGGGTCCCGGCGTGATTTCCATGATTGACGAACATCGGGGTGCGTTTATGTGTCGGTCATCAACACTCGCAGTTTTGGCAGATTCTCATCCGTTTCGTGAACTTTACTCACCGTTTTGACGTCCCAAAGCGATTTCCACGATTGACAATCCCCGGAGTGCATTTGCGTGTCTGTCGTCAACGCAAACATTTTTGGCCAATTCTGACGTGATTCGTGGGCTATTACTGACCATTTAGGGGTCCTGAAGCGATTTCCATAGTTGTTGAACCCCAAGGTGCGTTTATGTGTCGGTCATCAACACTCACTGTTTTGGGGCCTCGGAGTGATTTCCACGCTTAACGAACTTTGTTTACATGTCGGTCATCAATACTAGTTGTTTTGGCCAATTCTGGCCCGTTTCATGGACTATTACTCACTGTTTTGGGGCCCCGGAATGATTCCCACGATTAACGAACCCCCGGGTGCGCTTACGTGTCGGTTATGAACACTCACAGTTTTGGCCAATTTTATCGTGTTTTGTGGACTATTAGTCACTGTTTTCTGGTCCTGAAGTGATTTCCAAAGTTGTTCAACCCCAAGGCGCGCTTACGTGTCAGTCATCAACACTCACAGTTTTGGCTGATTATGGCCTGTTTCATGGACTATTACTGACTATTTTGGGGCCCTGGAGTGATTTCCACGGTTAACGAACAGCAGGGTGCATTTACGTGTCGGTCATCAACTCTCGCCGTTTTGGCCGATTCTGGCCCGTTTCTTGGACTATTACTCTGTTTTTGGGTCCCGACGTGATTTCCATGATTGACGAACACCGGGGTGCGTTTATGTGTCGGTCATCAACACTCGCAGTTTTGGCCGATTCTGGCCCATTTCTTAGAGTACTACTTAGTTTTGGGGGTCCCGGAGTGATTTCCACGATTTACGAACCCTGTGGTGCGTTTACGTGTCGGTCAATGACACTCACAATTTGGGCCAATTTCTGGTCCGTTTCGTGCACTATTACTCACCGTTTTGGTGTCCCAGAACGATTTCCACAATTTACAAACCCCGGGGTGCGTTTGCATCTCTGTCATCAACACTCACAGTTTTGGCCAATTCTGACGCGATTCGTGGACTATTACTCATCTTTTAGGGGCCCCGAAGCGATTTCATAGTGGTTGAACCCAAAGGTGCGTTTACGTGTCGGTCATCAACACTCACAGTTTTGGCCGATTCTGGCCTGTTTCGTGGACTATTATTGACCGTTTTGGGGCCCCAAAGTGATTTCCACGGTTGTTTAACCCCATGGTGCGCTTATGTGTCGATCATCAACGAGCGCACTTTGGGCCGATTTTGGCCCATTTCTTGCATTATTACTTAGTTTTAGGGTCCCGGAGTGATTTCCATGATTGACGAACTCCGGGATGCGTTGACATGTTGGTCATAAACACTCACAATTTTGGCCAATTCTCATCCGTTTCGTGCACTATTACTCACCCTTTTGACGTCCCAAAGCGATTTCCACGATTGACAATCCCCGGAGTGCGTTTGCGTGTCTGTTGTCAACGCTCACAGTTTTGGCCAATTCTGACGTGATTCTTGGGCTATTACTCACCATTTAGGGGTCCCGAAGCGATTTCCATAATTGTTGAACCCCAAGGTGCGTTTACGTGTCGGTCATCAACACTCACTGTTTTGGGGCCCCGGAGTGATTTCCACGATTAACGAACCGCGGGGTGTGTATACATGTCGGTCATCAATACTAGTAGTTTTGGCCAATTCTGGCCCATTTCATGGACAATTACTCACTGTTTTGGGGCCCCGGAATGATTCCCACGATTAACGAACCCCCGGGTGCGCTTACGTGTCGGTTATGAACACTCACAGTTTTGGCCAATTCTAACGCGTTTTGTGGACTATTAGTCACCATTTTCTGGTCCTGAAGTGATTTCCAAAGTTGTTGAACCCCAAGGCGCGCTTACGTGTCAGTCATTAACACTCACAGTTTTGGCTGATTATGGCCCGTTTCATGGACTATTACTCACTGTTTTGGGGCCCTGGAGTGATTTCCACGGTTAACGAACCGCAAGGTGGATTTACGTGTCGGTCATCGACTCTCGCCGTTTTGGCCGATTCTGGCCCGTTTCTTGGACTATTACTCTGTTTTTCGGTCCCGGCGCGATTTCCATGATTGACGAACACCGGGGTGCGTTTATGTGTCGGTCATCAACACTCGCAGTTTTGGCCGATTCTGGCCCGTTTCTTAGAGTACTACTTAGTTTTGGGGGTCTCGGAGTGATTTCCTCGATTTATGAACCCCGTGGTGCGTTTACGTGTCGGTCAATGACACTCACAATTTTGGCCAATTTCTGGTCCGTTTTGTGCACTATTACTCACCGTTTTGGCATCCCAGAGCGATTTCCACGATTTACAAACCCCGGGGGTGCGTTTGCGTCTTTGTCGTCAACACTCACAGTTTTGGCCAATTCTGACGCGATTCGTGGACTATTACTCATCACTTAGGGGCCCAGAAGCGATTCCAAAGTGGTTGATCCCTAAGGTGCGTTTACGTGTCGGTCATCAACACTCACAGTTTTGGCCGATTCTGGCCCGTTTTTCGAACTATTACTCACCGTTTTGGGGCCCCAAAGTGATTTCCACGGTTGTTGTACCCCATGGTGCGCTTACGTGTCGATCATCAACAAGCGCACTTTGGGCCGATTTAGGCCCATTTCTTGCATTATTAATTAGTTTTAGGGTCCCGGAGTGATTTCCACGATTGATGAACTCCGGGGTTCGTTTACATGTCGGTCATAAACACTCACAATTTCGTGCACTATTACTCACCGTTCTGACGTCCCAGAGCGATTTCCACGATTGCCAATCCCCGGAGTGCGTTCGCGTGTCTGTCGTCAACACTCACAGTTTTGGCCAATTCTGACGTGATTCGTGGGCTATTACTCACCATTTAGGGGTCCCGAAGCGATTTCCATATTTGTTGAACCCTAAAGTGCGTTTACGTGTCGGTTATCAACACTCAATGTTTTGGGGCCCCGGAGTTATTTCCACGATTAACGAACTGCGGGGTGCGTTTACATGTCTGTCATCAATGCTAGTAGTTTTTGCCACTTCTGGCCCGTTTCGTGGACTATTACTCACTGTTTTGGGGCCCAGAATGATTTCCACGATTAACGAACCCCCGAGTACACTTACGTGTCGGTTATGAACACTCACAGTTTGGGCCAATTCTAACCCGTTTTGTGGACTATTAGTCACCGTTTTCTGGTCCAGAAGTGATTTCCAAAGTTGTTGAACCCCAAGGCGCGCTTACGTGTCAGTCATTAACACTCATAGTTTTGGCTGATTCTGGCCCGTTTCATGGACTATTACTCACTGTTTTGGGGCCCTGGAGTGATTTCCACAGTTAACGAATCGCAGGTTGCATTTACGTGTCGGTCATCAACTCTCGCCGTTTTGGCCGATTCTGGCCTGTTTCTTGGACTATTACTCTGTTTTTGGGTCCCGGCGTGATTTCCATGATTGACGAACATCGGGGTGCGTTTATGTGTCGGTCATCAACACTCGCAGTTTTGGCCGATTCTGACCCGTTTCTTAGAGTACTACTTAGTTTTGGAGGTCCCAGAGTGATTTCCACAATTTACGAACCTCGTGGTGCGTTTACATGTCGGTCAATGACACTCACAATTTTGGCCAATTTCTGGAACGTTTCGTGCACTATTACTCACCGTTTTGGCGTCCCAGAGCGATTTCCACGATTTACAAACCCCGGGGGTGCGTTTGTGTCTCTGTCGTCAACACTAACAGTTTTGGCCAATCCTGACGCGATTCATGTACTATTACTCATCATTTAGGGGCCCCGAAGCGATTCCATAGTGGTTGAACCCTAAGGTGCGTTTACGTGTCGGTCATCAACACTCACAGTTTTGGCCGATTCTGGCCCGTTTTGTGGACTATTACTCACCGTTTTGGGGCCCCAAAGTGATTTCCACGGTTGTTTAACCCCATGGTGCGCTTACAGTCGATCATCAACAAGCGGACTTTGGGTCGATTTTGGCCCATTTCTTGCATTATTACTTAGTTTTAGGGTCCCGGAGTGATTTCCATGATTGACGAACTCCGGGGTGCGTTTACGTGTCGGTCATAAACACTCACAATTTTGGCTAATTCTCATCCGTTTCGTGCACTATTACTCACCATTTTGATGTCCCAGAGCGATTTCCACGATTGCCAATCCCCGGAGTGCGTTTGCGTGTCTATCCTCAACACTCATAGTTTTGGCCAATTCTGACGTGATTCGTGGGCTATTACTCACCATTTAGGGCTCCCGAAGCGATTTCCATAGTTGTTGAACCCCAAGGTGCGTTTACGTGTCGGTCATCAACACTCACTGTTTAGGGGCCCCGGAGTGATTTCCACGATTAACAAACTGCGGGGTGTGTTTACATGTCGGTCATCAATACTAGTAGTTTTGGCCAGTTCTGGCCCGTTTCGTGGACTATTACTCACTATTTTGGGGCCCCGGAATGATTTCCACGATTAACGAACCCCCGGGTGCGCTTACGTGTCGGTTATGAACACTCACAGTTTTGGCCAATTCTAACGCGTTTTCTCGACTATTAGTCACCATTTTCTGGTCCTGAAGTGATTTCCAAAGTTGTTGAACCCCAAGGCGCGCTTACGTGTCAGTCATCAACACTCACAGTTTTGGCTGATTCTGGCCCGTTTCATGGACTATTACTCACTGTTTTGGGGCCCTGGAGTGATTTCCATGGTTAACGAACCGCAGGGTGCATTTATGTGTAGGTCATCAACTCTCGCTGTTTTGGCCGATTCTGGTCCGTTGCTTGGACTATTACTCTGTTTTTGGGTGCCGGCGTGATTTCCATGATTGACGAACACCGGGTGCGTTTATGCGTCGTTCATCAACACTCGCAGTTTTGGCCCGTTTCATAGAGTACTACTTAGTTTTGGGGGTCCCGGAGTGATTTCCACGATTTACGAACCCCGTGGTGCGTTTACGTGTCGGTCTATGACACTCACAATTTTGGCCAATTTCTGGTCCGTTTCGTGCACTATTACTCACCGTTTTCGTGTCCCAGAGCGGTTTCCACGATTTACAAACCCCGGGGTGCGTTTGCGTCTTTGTCGTCAACATTCACAGTTTTGGCCAATTCTGACACGATTCGTGGAATATTACTCATCATTTAGGGGCCCCGAAGCGATTCCATAGTGGTTGAATCCAAAGGTGCATTTACGTGTCGGTCATCAACACTCACAGTTTTGGCCGATTCTGGCCCGTTTCGTGGACTATTACTCACCGTTTTGGGGCCCCAAACTTATTTCCACGGTTGTTTAACCCCCTGGTGCGCTTACGTGTCGATCATCAACAAGCGCACTTTGGGCCGATTTTGGCCCATTTCTTGCATTATTACTTAGTTTTAGGGTCCCGGAGTGACTTCCACGATTGACGAACTCCGGGGTGCATTTACATGTCGGTCATAAACACTCACAATTTTGGGCAATTCTCATCCGTTTCGTGCACTATTACTCACCGTTTTGACGTCCCAAAGTGATTTCCACGATTGACAATCCCCGGAGTGCATTTGCGTGTCTGTCGTCAACGCTCACAGTTTTGGCCAATTCTGACGTGATTCGTGGGCTATTACTCACCATTTAGGGGTCCCGAAGCGATTTCCATAGTTGTTGAACCCCAAGGTGCGTTTACGTTTGGGGGTCCCGGAGTAATTTCCACGATTAACGAACCGCGGGGTGTGTTTATATGTCGGTCATCAATACTAGTAGTTTTGGCTAATTCTGGCCCGTTTCATGGACTATTACTCACTGTTTTGGGGCCCCAGAATGATTTCCACGATTAACGAACCCCTGGGTGCACTTACGTGTCGGTTATGAACACTCACAGTTTTGGCCAATTTTAACGCGTTTTGTTTGAACCCCAAGGCGCGCTTACGTGTCAGTCATCAACACTCAGAGTTTTGGTGATTCTGGCCCATTTCAGGGACTATTACTGACTGTTTTGGGGCCCTGGAGTGATTTCCATGGTTAACGAACCGCAGGGTGCATTTACGTGTCGGTCATCAACTCTCGCCGTTTTGCCCGATTCTGGCCCGTTTCTTGGACTATTACTATGTTTTTTGGTCCCGACGTGATTTCCATGATTGACGAACACCGGGGTGCGTTTATGTGTCGGTCGTCAACACTCGCAGTTTTGGCCGATTCTGGCCAGTTTCTTAGAGTACTACTTAGTTTTGGGGGTCCTGGAGTGATTTCCACGATTTACAAACCTCGTGGTGCGTTTACGTGTCGGTCAATAAAACTGACAATTTTGGCCATTTTCTGGTCCGTTTCGTGCACTATTACTCACCGTTTTCGCGTCCCAGAGCGATTTCCACGATTTACAAACCCCGGGGTGAGTTTGCGTCTCTGTCATCAACACTCACATTTTTGGCCAATCCTGACGCGATTCGTGGACTATTACTCATCATTTAGGGGCCCCGAAGCGATTCCATAGTGGTTGAACCCTAAGGTGCGTTTACGTGTTGGTCATCAACACTCACAGTTTTGGCCGATTATGGCCCGTTTTGTGGACTATTACTCACCGTTTTGGGGCCCCAAAGTGATTTCCACG
This sequence comes from Triticum timopheevii, assembly GCA_963921465.1. NCBI lineage: Eukaryota > Viridiplantae > Streptophyta > Magnoliopsida > Poales > Poaceae > Triticum > Triticum timopheevii. The sequence goes on from OY997270.1 coordinate 2,430,325, forward strand.
GTTGTTTAACCCCATGGTGCGCTTATGTGTCGATCATCAACAAGCGCACTTTGGGCCGATTTTGGCCCATTTCTTGCATTATTACTTAGTTTTAGGGTCCCGGAGTGATTTCCACGATTGACGAACTCCGGGGTGCGTTTACGTGTCGGTCATAAACACTCACAATTTTGGCCAATTCTCATCCGTTTCGTGCACTATTACTCACCGTTCTGACGTCCCAAAGCGATTTCCACGATTGACAATTCCCGGAGTGCATTTGCGTGTCTGTCGTCAACGCTCACAGTTTTGGCCAATTCTGACGTGATTCGTGGGCTATTACTCACCATTTAGGGGTCCCGAAGCGATTTCCATAGTTGTTGAACCCCAAGGTGCGTTTACGTTCGGTCATCAACACTCACTGTTTTGGGGCCCCGGAGTGATTTCCACAATTAACGAACCGCGGGGTGTGTTTACATCTCGGTCATCAATACTAGTAGTTTTGGCCAATTCTGGCCCGTTTCATGGACTATTACTCACTGTTTTGGGGGCCCAGAATGATATCCATGATTAACAAACACCCGGGTGCGCTTACATGTCCGTTATGAACACTCACAGTTTTGGCCAATTGTAACGCGTTTTGTGGACTATTAGTCACTGTTTTCTGGTCCTGAAGTGATTTCCAAAGTTGTTGAACCCCAAGGCGCGCTTACGTGTCAGTCATCAACACTCACAGTTTTGGCTGATTATGGCCCGTTTCATGGACTATTACTCACTGTTTTGGGGCCCTGGAGTGATTTCCACGGTTAACGAACCGCAGGGTGCATTTATGTGTCGGTCATCAACTCTCGCCGTTTTGGCTGATTCTGGCCCGTTTTTGGACTATTACTCTGTTTTTGGGTCCCGGCATGATTTCCATGATTGACGAACACCGGGGTGCGTCTATGTGTCGGTCGTCAACACTCGCAGTTTTGGCTGATTCTGGCCCGTTTCTTAGAGTACTACTTAGTTTTTGGGGTCCCGGAGTGATTTCCACGATTTACGAAGCCCGTGGTGCGTTTACGTGTCGGTTAACGACACTCACAATTTTGGCCAATTTCTGGTCCGTTTTGTGCACTATTACTCACCGTTTTGGCGTCCCAGAGCGATTTCCACAATTTACAAACCCCGGGGTGCGTTTGCGTCTCTGTCGTCAACACTCACAGTTTTGGCCAATTCTAACGCGATTCGTGGACTATTACTCATCATTTAGGGGCCCCGAAGCGATTCCATAGTGGTTGAACCCTAAGGTGCGTTTACGTGTCGGTCATCAACACTCACAGTTTTGGCCGATTCTGGCCCGTTTCGTGGACTATTACTCACTGTTTTGGGGCCCCAAAGTGATTTCCACGGTTGTTTAACCCCATGGTGCGGTTACGTGTCGATCATCAACAAGCGCACTTTGGGCCGATTTTGGCCCATTTCTTGCATTATTACTTAGTTTTAGGGTCCCGGAGTGATTTCCACGATTGACGAACTCCAGGGTGCGTTTACGTGTCGGTTGTAAACACTCACAATTTTGGCCAATTCTCATCCGTTTCGTGCATTATTACTCACCGTTTTGGCGTCCTAGAGCGATTTTCACGATTGACAATCCTGGGAGTGCGTTTGCGTGTCTGTCGTCAACACTCATAGTTTTGGCCAATTCTGACGCGATTCGTGGGCTATTACTCACCATTTAGGGGTCCCGAAGCGATTTCCATAGTTGTTGAACCCTAAGGTGCGTTTACGTGTCGGTCATCAACACTCACTGTTTTGGGGCCCCGAAATGATTTCCACGATTACCGAACCGTGGGGTGCGTTTACATGTCGGTCATCAATACTAGTAGTTTTGGCCAATTCTGGCCCGTTTCGTGGACTATTACTCACTGTTTTGGGGCCCGGAATGATTTCCACGATTAACAAACCCCCGGGTACGCTTACGTGTCGGTTATGAACACTCACAGTTTTGGCCAATTCTAACGCATTTTGTGGACTATTAGTCACCGTTTTCTGATCCTGAAGTGATTTCCAAAGTTGTTGAACCCCAAGGCACGCTTACGTGTCAGTCATCAACACTCATAGTTTTGGCTGATTCTGGCCCGTTTCATGGACTAATACTCACTGTTTTGGGGCCCTAGAGGGATTTCCACGGTTAACGAACCACAGGGTGCATTTACGTGTCGGTCATCAACTCTCGCCGTTTTGGCCGATTCTGGCCTGTTTCTTGGACCATTACTCTGTTTTTGGGTCCCAGCGTGATTTCCATGATTGACGAACACCTGGGTGCGTTTATGTGCCGGTCATCAACACTCGCAGTTTTGGCCGATTCTGGCCCGTTTCTTAGAGTACTACTTAGTTTTGGGGGTCCCGGAGTGATTTCCACGATTTACGATCCCCGTGATGCGTTTACGTGTCGGTCAATGACAAATTTTGGCCAATTTCTGGTCCGTTTCGTGCACTATTACTCACCGTTTTGGCGTCCCAGAGCGATTCCCACGATTTACAAACCCCGGGGTGCGTTTGCATCTCTGTCGTCAACACTCATAGTTTTCGCCAATTCTGACGCGATTCGTGGAATATTACTCATGTTTTAGGGGCCCCGAAGCGATTCCATAGTGGTTGAACCCTAAGGTGCGTTTACGTGTCGGTCATCAACACTCACAGTTTTGGCCAATTATGGCCCGTTTCGTGGACTATTACTCACTGTTTTGGGGCCCCAAAGTGATTTCCACGTTGTTTAACCCCATGGTGCGCTTACGTGTCAATCTTCAACAAGCGCACTTTCGACCCATTTCTTGCATTATTACTTAGTTTTAGGGTCCCGAAGAGATTTCCACGATCGACGAACTCTGCGGTGCGTTTACGTGTCGGTCATAAACACTCACAATATTGGCCAATTCTCATCCGTTTCGTGCACTATTACTCACCGTTTTGTTGTCCCAGAGCGATTTCCACGATTGACAATGCCCGGAGTGCATTTGCGTGTATGTCGTCAACACTCACAGTTTTGGCCAATTCTGACGTGATTTGTGGGCTATTACTCACCATTTAGGGGTCCCGAAGCGATTTCCATAGTTGTTGAACCCCAAGGTGCGTTTACGTGTCGGTCATCAACACTCACCGTTCTGGGGCCCCGGAGTGATTTCCACGACTAACGAACTGCGGGGTGCGTTTACATGTCGGTCATCAATACTAGTAGTTTGGCCAATTATGGCCCGTTTCGTGGACTATTACTCACTGTTTTGGGGCCCCGGAATGATTTCCACGATTAACGAACCCCCGGGTGCGCTTACATGTCGATTATGAACACTCATAGTTTTGGCCAATTCTAACGCGTTTTGTGGACTATTATTCACTGTTTTCCGGTCCTGAAGTGATTTCCATAGTTGTTGAACCCCAAGGCGCGCTTATGTGTCAGTCATCAACACTCACAGTTTTGGCTGATTCTGGCCCGTTTCATGGACTATTACTCACTGGTTTGCGGCCGTGGAGTGATTTCCACGGTTAACGAACCGTAGGGTGCATTTATGTGTTGGTCATCAACTCTCGCAGTTTTGGCCGATTCTGGCCCATTTCTTGGACTATTATTCTGTTTTTGGGTTCCGGCGTGATTTTCGTGATTGACGAACACCGGGGTGCGTTTATCTGTCGGTCATCAGCACTCACAGTTTTGGGTGTCTGTCGTCAACACTCATAGTTTTGGCCAATTCTGACGCGATTCGTGGGCTATTACTCACCATTTAGGGGTCCCAAAGCGATTTCCATAGTTGTCGAACCCTAAGGTGCGTTTACGTGTCGGTCATCAACACTCACTGTTTTGGGGCCCCGGAGTGATTTCCACGATTAACGAACCGCTGGGTGCGTTCACATGTCAGTCATCAATACTAGTAGTTTTGGCCAATTCTGGCCCGTTTCGTGGACTATTACTCACTGTTTTGGGGCCCGGAATGATTTCCACGATTAACAAACCCCCGGGTGCGCTTACGTGTCGGTTATGAACACTCACAGTTTTGGCCAATTCTAACGCATTTTGTGGACTATTAGTCACCGTTTTCTGGTCCTGAAGTGATTTCCAAAGTTGTTAAACCCCAAGGCGCGCTTACGTGTCAGTCATCAACACTCACAGTTTTGGCTGATTCTGGCCCGTTTCATGGCCTATACTCACTGTTTTGGGGCCCTAGAGGGATTTCCACGGTTAACGAACCACAGGGTGCATTTACGTGTCGGTCATCAACTCTCGCCGTTTTGGCCGATTCTGGCCTGTTTCTTGGACTATTACTCTGTTTTTGGGTCCCGGCGTGATTTCCATGATTGACGAACACCTGGGTGCGTTTATGTGCCGGTCATCAACACTCGCAGTTTTGGCCGATTCTGGCCCGTTTCTTAGAGTACTACTTTGTTTGGGGGTCCCGGAGTGATTTCCACGATTTACAATCCCCGTGGTGCGTTTACGTGTCGGTCAATGACACTCACAATTTTGGCCAATTTCTGGTCCGTTTCGTGCACTATTAATCACCGTTTTGGCGTCCCAGAGCGATTCCCACGATTTACAAACCCCGGGGTGCGTTTGCGTCTCTGTCGTCAACACTCACAGTTTTGGCCAATTCCGAAGCGATTCCATAGTGGTTCAACCCTAAGGTGCGTTTACGTGTCGGTCATCAACACTCACAGTTTTGGCCGATTCTGGCCCGTTTCGTGGACTATTACTCACTGTTTTGGGGCCCCAAAGTGATTTCCACGTTGTTTAACCCCATGGTGCGCTTACGTGTCGATCATCAACAAGCACACTTTCGACCCATTTCTTGCATTATTACTTAGTTTTAGGGTCCCGAAGAGATTTCCACGATCGACGAACTCCGCGGTGCGTTTACGTGTCGGTCATAAACACTCACAATATTGGCCAATTCTCATCCGTTTCGTGCACTATTACTCACCGTTTTGTTGTCCCAGAGCGATTTCCACGATTGACAATCCCCGGAGTGCATTTGCGTGTATGTCGTCAACACTCACAGTTTTGGCCAATTCTGACGTGATTTGTGGGCTATTACTCAACATTTAGGGGTCCCGAAGCGATTTCCATAGTTGTTGAACCCCAAGGTGCGTTTACGTGTCGGTCATCAACACTCACCGTTTTGGGGCCCCGGAGTGATTTCCACGAGTAACGAACCGCGGGTTGCGTTTACATGTCGGTCATCAATACTAGTAGTTTTGGCTAATTATGGCCCGTTTCGTGGACTATTACTCACTGTTTTGGGGCCCCGGAATGATTTCCACGATTAACGAACCCCCGGGTGCGCTTACATGTCGATTATGAACACTCACAGTTTTGGCCAATTCTAACGCGTTTTGTGGACTATTATTCACTGTTTTCTGGTCCTGAAGTGATTTCCATTGTTGTTGAACCCCAAGGCGCGCTTACGTGTCAGTCATCAACACTCGCAGTTTTTGGACTATTACTCTGTTTTTGGGTCCCGGCATGATTTCCATGATTGACGAACACCGGGGTGCGTCTATGTGTCGGTCGTCAACACTCGCAGTTTTGGCTGATTCTGGCCCGTTTCTTAGAGTACTACTTAGTTTTTGGGGTCCCGGAGTGATTTCCACGATTTACGAAGCCCGTGGTGCGTTTACGTGTCGGTTAACGACACTCACAATTTTGGCCAATTTCTGGTCCGTTTTGTGCACTATTACTCACCGTTTTGGCGTCCCAGAGCGATTTCCACAATTTACAAACCCCGGGGTGCGTTTGCGTCTCTGTCGTCAACACTCACAGTTTTGGCCAATTCTAACGCGATTCGTGGACTATTACTCATCATTTAGGGGCCCCGAAGCGATTCCATAGTGGTTGAACCCTAAGGTGCGTTTACGTGTCGGTCATCAACACTCACAGTTTTGGCCGATTCTGGCCCGTTTCGTGGACTATTACTCACTGTTTTGGGGCCCCAAAGTGATTTCCACGGTTGTTTAACCCCATGGTGCGGTTACGTGTCGATCATCAACAAGCGCACTTTGGGCCGATTTTGGCCCATTTCTTGCATTATTACTTAGTTTTAGGGTCCCGGAGTGATTTCCACGATTGACGAACTCCAGGGTGCGTTTACGTGTCGGTTGTAAACACTCACAATTTTGGCCAATTCTCATCCGTTTCGTGCATTATTACTCACCGTTTTGGCGTCCTAGAGCGATTTTCACGATTGACAATCCTGGGAGTGCGTTTGCGTGTCTGTCGTCAACACTCATAGTTTTGGCCAATTCTGACGCGATTCGTGGGCTATTACTCACCATTTAGGGGTCCCGAAGCGATTTCCATAGTTGTTGAACCCTAAGGTGCGTTTACGTGTCGGTCATCAACACTCACTGTTTTGGGGCCCCGAAATGATTTCCACGATTACCGAACCGTGGGGTGCGTTTACATGTCGGTCATCAATACTAGTAGTTTTGGCCAATTCTGGCCCGTTTCGTGGACTATTACTCACTGTTTTGGGGCCCGGAATGATTTCCACGATTAACAAACCCCCGGGTACGCTTACGTGTCGGTTATGAACACTCACAGTTTTGGCCAATTCTAACGCATTTTGTGGACTATTAGTCACCGTTTTCTGATCCTGAAGTGATTTCCAAAGTTGTTGAACCCCAAGGCACGCTTACGTGTCAGTCATCAACACTCATAGTTTTGGCTGATTCTGGCCCGTTTCATGGACTAATACTCACTGTTTTGGGGCCCTAGAGGGATTTCCACGGTTAACGAACCACAGGGTGCATTTACGTGTCGGTCATCAACTCTCGCCGTTTTGGCCGATTCTGGCCTGTTTCTTGGACTATTACTCTGTTTTTGGGTCCCAGCGTGATTTCCATGATTGACGAACACCTGGGTGCGTTTATGTGCCGGTCATCAACACTCGCAGTTTTGGCCGATTCTGGCCCGTTTCTTAGAGTACTACTTAGTTTTGGGGGTCCCGGAGTGATTTCCACGATTTACGATCCCCGTGATGCGTTTACGTGTCGGTCAATGACAAATTTTGGCCAATTTCTGGTCCGTTTCGTGCACTATTACTCACCGTTTTGGCGTCCCAGAGCGATTCCCACGATTTACAAACCCCGGGGTGCGTTTGCGTCTCTGTCGTCAACACTCATAGTTTTCGCCAATTCTGACGCGATTCGTGGAATATTACTCATGTTTTAGGGGCCCCGAAGCGATTCCATAGTGGTTGAACCCTAAGGTGCGTTTACGTGTCGGTCATCAACACTCACAGTTTTGGCCAATTATGGCCCGTTTCGTGGACTATTACTCACTGTTTTGGGGCCCCAAAGTGATTTCCACGTTGTTTAACCCCATGGTGCGCTTACGTGTCAATCTTCAACAAGCGCACTTTCGACCCATTTCTTGCATTATTACTTAGTTTTAGGGTCCCGAAGAGATTTCCACGATCGACGAACTCTGCGGTGCGTTTACGTGTCGGTCATAAACACTCACAATATTGGCCAATTCTCATCCGTTTCGTGCACTATTACTCACCGTTTTGTTGTCCCAGAGCGATTTCCACGATTGACAATGCCCGGAGTGCATTTGCGTGTATGTCGTCAACACTCACAGTTTTGGCCAATTCTGACGTGATTTGTGGGCTATTACTCACCATTTAGGGGTCCCGAAGCGATTTCCATAGTTGTTGAACCCCAAGGTGCGTTTACGTGTCGGTCATCAACACTCACCGTTCTGGGGCCCCGGAGTGATTTCCACGACTAACGAACTGCGGGGTGCGTTTACATGTCGGTCATCAATACTAGTAGTTTGGCCAATTATGGCCCGTTTCGTGGACTATTACTCACTGTTTTGGGGCCCCGGAATGATTTCCACGATTAACGAACCCCCGGGTGCGCTTACATGTCGATTATGAACACTCATAGTTTTGGCCAATTCTAACGCGTTTTGTGGACTATTATTCACTGTTTTCCGGTCCTGAAGTGATTTCCATAGTTGTTGAACCCCAAGGCGCGCTTATGTGTCAGTCATCAACACTCACAGTTTTGGCTGATTCTGGCCCGTTTCATGGACTATTACTCACTGGTTTGCGGCCGTGGAGTGATTTCCACGGTTAACGAACCGTAGGGTGCATTTATGTGTTGGTCATCAACTCTCGCAGTTTTGGCCGATTCTGGCCCATTTCTTGGACTATTATTCTGTTTTTGGGTTCCGGCGTGATTTTCGTGATTGACGAACACCGGGGTGCGTTTATCTGTCGGTCATCAGCACTCACAGTTTTGGGTGTCTGTCGTCAACACTCATAGTTTTGGCCAATTCTGACGCGATTCGTGGGCTATTACTCACCATTTAGGGGTCCTAAAGCGATTTCCATAGTTGTCGAACCCTAAGGTGCGTTTACGTGTCGGTCATCAACACTCACTGTTTTGGGGCCCCGGAGTGATTTCCACGATTAACGAACCGCTGGGTGCGTTCACATGTCAGTCATCAATACTAGTAGTTTTGGCCAATTCTGGCCCGTTTCGTGGACTATTACTCACTGTTTTGGGGCCCGGAATGATTTCCACGATTAACAAACCCCCGGGTGCGCTTACGTGTCGGTTATGAACACTCACAGTTTTGGCCAATTCTAACGCATTTTGTGGACTATTAGTCACCGTTTTCTGGTCCTGAAGTGATTTCCAAAGTTGTTAAACCCCAAGGCGCGCTTACGTGTCAGTCATCAACACTCACAGTTTTGGCTGATTCTGGCCCGTTTCATGGCCTATACTCACTGTTTTGGGGCCCTAGAGGGATTTCCACGGTTAACGAACCACAGGGTGCATTTACGTGTCGGTCATCAACTCTCGCCGTTTTGGCCGATTCTGGCCTGTTTCTTGGACTATTACTCTGTTTTTGGGTCCCGGCGTGATTTCCATGATTGACGAACACCTGGGTGCGTTTATGTGCCGGTCATCAACACTCGCAGTTTTGGCCGATTCTGGCCCGTTTCTTAGAGTACTACTTTGTTTGGGGGTCCCGGAGTGATTTCCACGATTTACAATCCCCGTGGTGCGTTTACGTGTCGGTCAATGACACTCACAATTTTGGCCAATTTCTGGTCCGTTTCGTGCACTATTAATCACCGTTTTGGCGTCCCAGAGCGATTCCCACGATTTACAAACCCCGGGGTGCGTTTGCGTCTCTGTCGTCAACACTCACAGTTTTGGCCAATTCCGAAGCGATTCCATAGTGGTTCAACCCTAAGGTGCGTTTACGTGTCGGTCATCAACACTCACAGTTTTGGCCGATTCTGGCCCGTTTCGTGGACTATTACTCACTGTTTTGGGGCCCCAAAGTGATTTCCACGTTGTTTAACCCCATGGTGCGCTTACGTGTCGATCATCAACAAGCACACTTTCGACCCATTTCTTGCATTATTACTTAGTTTTAGGGTCCCGAAGAGATTTCCACGATCGACGAACTCCGCGGTGCGTTTACGTGTCGGTCATAAACACTCACAATATTGGCCAATTCTCATCCGTTTCATGCACTATTACTCACCGTTTTGTTGTCCCAGAGCGATTTCCACGATTGACAATCCCCGGAGTGCATTTGCGTGTATGTCGTCAACACTCACAGTTTTGGCCAATTCTGACGTGATTTGTGGGCTATTACTCAACATTTAGGGGTCCCGAAGCGATTTCCATAGTTGTTGAACCCCAAGGTGCGTTTACGTGTCGGTCATCAACACTCACCGTTTTGGGGCCCCGGAGTGATTTCCACGAGTAACGAACCGCGGGTTGCGTTTACATGTCGGTCATCAATACTAGTAGTTTTGGCTAATTATGGCCCGTTTCGTGGACTATTACTCACTGTTTTGGGGCCCCGGAATGATTTCCACGATTAACGAACCCCCGGGTGCGCTTACATGTCGATTATGAACACTCACAGTTTTGGCCAATTCTAACGCGTTTTGTGGACTATTATTCACTGTTTTCTGGTCCTGAAGTGATTTCCATTGTTGTTGAACCCCAAGGCGCGCTTACGTGTCAGTCATCAACACTCGCAGTTTTGGCTGATTCTGGCCCGTTTCATGGACTATTACTCACTGGTTTGCGGCCCTGGAGTGATTTCCACGGTTAACGAACCGTAGGGTGCATTTACGTGTTGGTCATCAACTCTCGCAGTTTTGGCCGATTCTGGCCCATTTCTTGGACTATTACTCTGTTTTTGGGTCCCGGCGTGATTTTCGTGATTGACGAACACCGGGGTGCGTTTATCTGTCGGTCATCAACACTCGCAGTTTTGACCGATTCTGGCCCGTATCTTAGAGTACTACTTAGTTTTGGGTGTCCCGGAGTGATTTCCACGATTTACAGACCCCGTGGTGTGTTTACGTGTCGGTCAATGACACTCACAATTTTGGCCAATTTCTGGTCCTTTTCGTGCACTATTACTCACCGTTTTGGCATCCCAGAGGGATTTCCACGATTTACAAACCCCGGGGTGCGTTTGCGTCTCTGTCGTCAACACTCATAGTTTTGGCCAATTCTGACGCGATTCGTGGACTATTACTCATCATTTAGGGGTACCGAAGCGATTCCATAGTGGTTGAACCCTAAGGTGCGTTTACGTGTCGGTCATCAACACTCACAGTTTTGGCCGATTCTCGCCCGTTTGGTGGACTATTACTCACCGTTTTGGGGCCCCAAAGTGAGTTCCACCGTTGTTTAAGCCCATGTAGCATTTATGTGTCGATCATCAACAAGCGCACTTTGGGCCGATTTTGGCCCATTTCTTGCATTATTACTTAGTTTTGGGGTCCCGGAGTGATTTCCACGATTGACGAACTCCGGGGTGCGTTTACATGTCGGTCATAAACACTCACAATTTTGGCCAATTCTCATCCGTTCCGTGCATTATTACTCACTGTTTTGGCATCCCAGAGTGATTTCCACTATTGACAATCCCCGGAGTGCGTTTGCGTGTCTGTCGTCAGCACTCACAGTTTTGGCCAATTCTGACGCGATTCGTGGGCTGGTCCTGAAGCAATTTCCATAGTTGTTGAACCCCAAGGTGCGTTGACGTGTCGGTCATCAACACTCACTGTTTTGGGGCCCCGGAGTGATTTCCACAATTAACGAACCGCGGGGTGTGTCGGAGTAAATGACCACGGGGATCCTAGCATACACAATAATGAACCGAGAGCTTGTTAGGCGCAGCGTTACTGGAGTCTTCCAGCACTGCGTCGAGCCAGAGAAAGGCATAGCAATCATTTTTGAAGACATCCACCATTGCGAATGCGGCCACCATGCGGCCTCAAGGTCACTCGTCGCCAAAGCTTTCCGCCATTGATTCTTCTGGCCGACTGCTTTGGAGGACGCCAAGGAGTTAGTCAAACTCTGCAAAGGGTGCCAAATCTTCGGCTCCAAGCAGCACCTGCCGGCTTCTGCACTCAGGACCATCCCCCTCACCTGGCCCTTTGTCGTCTAGGGACTGGACATGGTGGGCCCATTCAAGACAGCGCGCGGCGGCATGACACATTTGCTTGTCGCCGTGGACAAATTTACCAAGTGGATTGAAGCAAAGCTGATCAAGAAACTGAATGGGCCGACTGCAGTGACATTCATTGCAGATATTACAACCCGGTACGGAGTACCGCACAGCATCATCACTGACAATGGCACGAATTTTGCCAAGGGAGCACTGGCACGTTTCTGCGCGACATAGGGCATCTGACTGGACTTAGCGTCCGTTGCCCAGCCGCAGTCAAACGGCCAAGTCTAGCGAGCAAAGCGCCTCATCCTCTCCGGCATCAAGCCCCGATTGGTCGTGCCGCTGGAGCGTTCGGCCGGCTGTTGGCTCGACGAGCTGCCAGCCGTCCTCTGGAGTCTACGCACTACCCCGAACAAGTCAACCGGCTTCACCCCGTTCTTCCTTGTATATGGTGCCGAGGCTGTCATGCCAACTGACATCGAGTTCGACTCACCTCGGTTCACCATGTACACGGAGGCGGAGGCCAAGGAAGCACAAGAAGACGGCGTTGCTGGAAGAAGGCCGGCTGTTAGCCCTTAGCCGGTCTGCCATCTACCAGCAGGGTCTACGCCGTTACCACAGCCGGAAGGTCAAGCCAAGATCCTTCCAAGAGGGTGATCTTGTGCTCCGGCTGATCCAGAGAATAGCCAGCCAGCACAAGCTCTCGGCCCCTTGGTAAGGCCCCTTCGTCATTAGCCAGGCTCTAGGCAACGACTCCTACTACCCGATCGACGCGCAGAAGCCGAAGGCACGCAAGAGAGATGATTCCGGCAAGGAGTCGGAGCGACCATGGAACGCCAATCTTCTCCGAAGATTTTACAGTTAAAATGCAGTATGTACCACGCTACCTTTTGTATTAAGTACGAGACAACGCGCCCCCCGAGGAGTACATGGGGACTACCCTCTTTTATCTATGAATGATGGGTATCATTCCCATGGCTATGCCACAACATTCGTTTTTTCGTCCGGCACCGGGTTCGATCAGTCGCCCCGGGGACTTGTCGCCTTGATTTATAGTCAAAGTTCTACCTGCAGCCAGACAAGTAATTTGCCAGCACTTAAACCCTCTCTTGTTGAAAGTCGCAGCTTGAAGAATCGGCTGTCCGGTTGGCAAGAGCCAAAGGGAGGAAAGGATGCCCACACGAAAAACGGCTAAGGATTAGCGAACTTATATAACCCAAGCCGGCTCCCCCCCCCCCCCCCGCCAACTGGCTGTCAGAGCAGCCGGCTGGCCGGCTTCTCTCCTTACTCTGCTAGAATCTAAGAAAGCTCAAGTACTCGTCCTCCCAGACGGACAATCCCTTACCCGGTCACAGACTGTAGAGCAGCTGTCCGGCTGGGAAGGCGGCGACCAAGGGAGGGCGGCAGAGGAAAACATCCAAAAGATGAAAAGCAAGTAGGAATGGAAGCCCAGCACATGCATAATTATATTTACACAAAAGGCCTTTGAAAGACCGGCATTCGACATAGTTTGAATACACCCCCAGTGGGTGTAACTGTGCAAATTTAATAAAAAGTTGTTCAAGGAGTAACGAGCAGGAAGTAAAGATGACGAGTCAGGCCAGGGGAGCAACTGGGGCGTCGGGCAGGTCGGTGGAGACGGCAGTGTTGGTTGGAGGAGTGGCCAGTTGGCGAGTCTCTTCTTGACCGTCACCTGCGACAGGTGGTGCGTTCGCACACGCCTCGTTGCTGGAGGCACGATCAGGCTGAAGCTGGCTGGCTGCTTCACCATCCGGCACAATGTCTTTGCCATCTTCCTCCTCCTCCTCTTCGCCCTCGTCGCTGGAGTCGATCTCCTCCGCCGAGTCTTCATCGTCTACTGGGTTCAGCCTGAACCATTCCTCCGGCTAAGCGACGGTGTCCTCGCTTACCTCAGGAGCAAAGGCGCTGGTGTCGGTGAAGTTAGCAATCACTGATGCGCGCTGGATGATAGCCGGCTGCACCATCTCCAGCTCCTCGTCAGCCTCCTGCCGCCAGGTGCGCAGCTGGTCCAAATTCATCCCAGGATACCAAGCCCGGGCGAACTCTAGCGCCCGCCGAGCGCCGGACCGAGCTGCTGAAGCCTTCCAGGCCTCGAAGCGGCCGACTGCTACCTCCATCCAGTCGGCAGTCTGGCTGGGGGCGCGGGGAATCACCTCGCCGGGCCAGAGGGCAGCCAGCACCTGCGCTCCGGCGCGCTGAAGACGGCGGAGCATGCGATAGGCCGGCTGAAGGCGCGCTTCGATCGCCAGAAACTGCTCCTCAAGCGACCGGTTGGCGTCCGGTGTGATCTCAACCCCAGCCTGCCGCCGAGCCTCACGGTGAGATTCGATTGCTTGGTTGGCGGCGACGGACTAACCGGGGAAGTATTCTTCTCAAAGAAGATAGAAATAAAGCAAATCAGAAGATAAACCAGATTACAAGAATGAGCAAAGGAGCGAAGAAGAGGGCGGCTCCCGTCAATCAAATCTTCAACCCGGCCGTAGCCTTCGCTCAGTGCCTGCCTCGCCTCGGTCTAGCTCGCTGCCTCGGTCACATACTCGACTTTGAGGGCGACCTCACTGTCCTGCGCCATCTTCAGGGCCGCCTTATGGTTCTCCTCCTGGTCGGCCAGTTTCTTGGCCAGGCGATCACGTTCCTGAGCCAAGGCATTGAGCTCGCCCTCCCTGGCGCGAAGGGCGGTCTGGGCCACACCTAGCTGCTCCCTCAAGTCGGCATTGGCTCCTGCCGATATGGAGAAGAAGAAATTAAGGAACAAGTCGTCAAGAAGGTTCGACCCGGCTGCTCGTAGTCAGCCTGAATCTCGGGGACTACACCCAGTGAGTGCGCTGGCGCGCCCCCACATGAGATAAAAACAAAAGCACTCACTCCGATTCTCCGTCAGATCGGCGGTCTTCTGATTCATCTCCCGGGCCTGGGAGCTGAAGGTAGCAACATGGAGGTTGTGATAATCCTGCGAATAGGATGAAGGTGCGAACAAGAGAAAATCATTAAACCAAAGTCTTCTGAGAAGTTCCAAGCCACCTGCTCAACAGCCGACTTGGAACTCGGGGACTACACCCAGTGGGTGCGCTGGCGCGCCCCCACGGATGAAATCAAGAGCGAAGACTCACCCGAATGGCCGACCGCATTGCAAGGAACTCTTGGGTATACTTCTTTAGCGCGGTGGCCTGAGACTGAAGCCGGCCCCGGACATCCTGCGCTGCCACATTCAGAACGGCCGTCCCACCGCCCGGCGTCCACCCTGGCGAGCTGACGCTGGCCGTCTCCAGGTCATGGGTCAATGAGCTGGAGCACGCGGCCCTCTGTAGGTCCGGCTCTGAAGTCGCTCTCCCTGCATGCCGACAAGTGGGCGACAGGACCACAAGGTCCGCCCTCATAGTTGGCTCGGCTCCAGCTGGCTACTCACGTGACGCCTCAGGCTGGCCGCCTTGGCCTATTTCGGCCGACGGTGGCAGTGTCGCCTCTCCCTTTGGGACGACTATGTTGCCCCACCATCGCCAGCTGGTCGCGGCCGGCTTCCTCTGGCAGGGGCACCGGGATTTCAGGGGCCACGGAGCGGAGGGGGATGACGAGTTGTGGAGGCTGGCTACGCAGGGCCTCCGCTGCCCTTTCTGTGGCCGCGGCCTCCACCTGAGACTCGGCCGCCATGTAGGCCGGTGCCTTAGACGACTCCGTCGTCGTCTCCTGAGCCGCCTTGGCGGTGGCTGCCCTCTGCTCCTCCGTCTCCCGCTCCTCCCGCACCTCCCGCGCGTTCCGCTCCGTCGCCGCTTGGAGCTCGGCACGGGGGTCCACGCGGCGGGAACTTGCAGATCCTCCCGCCCCTCCGACTATGGAGGCGGCTGTAGTCCGCTCAAGAGGGAGCGGAGCCCTGGTTGATAAGACAAGAAAAGGCTTAGAAGAATGCCGACTGAAGAGAAGAAAGAAAGGCGTGCGAGAATTAACACTTACACCGAAACTGCCTGCAGCTGCTTCACCACCTTGCGGAAGCGGGTCGCCTTCGCGGCCGCCTCGCCCCGCTTGGTCGCCGTCGTGGAACCCTTGGGCTTCTTCGGCTGACCGCCGAAGATAGTCGGCGACGCCCGGCGTTTCTGTGCGCCGCCCCGAGCAGCCGGCCCGCCAGATGGGCCCGCGCCTTGATGGTCGGATGCCGGCTGGGCGTGCGGAATAGGTTCGGCTTAATCATCATCCGGCCAGTCCTTGAAACCGGCGGTGAACCCGGAGCCGCCTACCTCGCCACCTCCCCCTACGGCATTGTCGTCTAAGGCGGCTGCCCCCAAGACAGGATCATCCAGGTCGTCCGTCGTACGGTCGGGGGAGAACACGCGTTCCACCCCCACGGTTTTGGCCGATGGATGAAGGAGGGGGTTCTGATTAAAAACAAGCCGACTGGTCTGAAGCCGGCCAGAGAGAACTCGGTAACAAGAGAAGAAGAAAAGAAGGAAGGCTTACCATAGGCAGGGGGTTGGCACGAGAATACGACTCCTTCCCGTACCGCCACTACTCGGTAAGCTTGAAGTTGGCGATGTAGTTCACCATGTAAGACACCTCATCGTGAGGCATCTCCTTGGTGCTTAGCCGGCTTGGCTCGAAGCGGCCGCTCATCTGGCAGATCAGATGAGGGCGGCCCTGGAGCGGGAGCACCCGGCGCTCCACGAAGGCGGCTATCAGGTCGGGCCCAGTCAGGCCCTCCGACTGGATCAGCACCCGAAGCCGGGCGATGGCGCGAGCCCCAGCCGGCGTCAATGACCTGGCCCGGTAGGACAACGAGGGCTGTCTCCCAGCCAGCGGGCCGGCTACATAAGCCGGCAGATTGACATAGTCGCCCTGCGACACGACGTTCTTCACATAAAAGTAAGATTGCTGTTAAAGGTTCAACGACTGGATCAACGCGATGGGCGGGAATGGGTTGTCGGCTGTCAATCTCCGTATGGAGATGAAGGCACCACATGGAGCTGGCACGCCCGCGACAACAGTACCGAGCTTGGACTGGAAGAACTCCCCCCAAAGTTCGATGGTGGGGAGGACGCCGAGGAAGCCTTCGCACAGAGAAAGGTGGTGCGCCTGGAGATGATAAAACTCGAGAAATGAGCGGAAGAAGCCGCTCGCAAGCAGGCCGACGCCGCACAGGCAGTGCGAGTAGAAGATTACCCGCTCGCCCTCCTCCGGCGCCGCGAAATCTCCCTCTCCAGCACAAGAGGGACCCGCACGTGATCCCTACCCGGCAACTGCCACCTCTTGCGGAGAAAGTCGATGTGGTCTTCACGGACGTTGGAACCGTCCCAGGAGCTCGATGTTGGAGCCATGGGGATGGGAAGGCGATGGAACGCGTGACGGCGGAGAGCGCGCAGTTCGGCAGCAGTAAGACTGCAGCACGCCAAGAAGAATGGCGGAAAGGTGGCACGGTGGAGAGCCGCTACGGCGACGGAGAGGAAGAAGAAGAAGGGAATGGCGGAGCGAGGGCGAGCGTGCGAGCGACTGCCGCTCCCCCTCCTCCCCCTACTTATAGCCCACGCGCGGCGAAGCCGAGGAGGCAAGGCGTGGTGGGCGTGGGATTAACTGCGCCCACTCCCCCACGTCCCGTGATTATTGCGCCTTTACGGCGAGTGGTAACTGCCACCGGAAGACGTGCACTTGGTTCGGGTCGCAAAAGATCCGCGCCCGTGCTGAGGCGTGGAATTGGCGGGCACCGGTCTACAGCGGCGTCCCATCACGCGCATGGGTTAGCAGGCCCTTCCAGCCGAAGGGTGCCACATGGCGCGTGGGCGGCGGGCAGCCGGCCCGCAGCCTGGCCAGCGAGCCAGCTGGTTCCCGCCTTCGGATTTTGAAGAAACTTCACCGAGAAGGCATGCATAAGTGAAGTTGGCTCCTAGCTACCGGCTCTTCGGGATAGGAAGCTGGCTGAGCTTCTCATTCTCCTTTCAGCCATGAAGTCCAACCAGCTTCGGGGACTATTGTCAGACTAAATGACCACTGGTAGCCTAGCCGGCTCCCTTTGGCCCTATGAAAAAAACAACAGGCTAATCAAGCCTTTGAGCACCCAAGACGCGGGGCCGCCTTCCTCCGGACGGCTGCCTCACCAGCCGACTACCGGAAGGCAGCCCAGCCCTAAACTCTCTTGGAGGACGCCACGATAGGGCCGACTCCAAGAAGCAGGCCACGAAAGGACCGACTCCAAGAAGCCGGCCCAAGAAGATCGACTCCAAGAGGTCCGCCCCTGGCGAGCGACCAGGGCCGTGTCCTCAAAGTCTGCACCCCCGTAACGATGAGGGGACAGGGCGTGGCAACAGTAAAGCTTGCCGCCCCCGAATCTCGGAGCATGCATGGCTACAGTACGCTGTACGGGGCAGCCATCACCCGTCCGGCGTGGCACTGTCGCCATGCTGGTCATGACACCCCCATGACGGGCTGCTAGTATGGCCCGCAGGCGGCGGGCCCCTTCGGTCAGAGAGACGCCCGAAGTTGGCCTTGCCTCCCCCAGCCGGCCTGGGGCATGGCCGGCTTGCCCCCCTCCTCGGGGCGCGCGCACCATTAAGGAGACAAGACGAGGTAAGGCTACAGTGAGAGCCCGCAAGGCGGTGGCACTATACCCATGCTTACCTCGACAAAGCCCTCGTCATCAGAGGCAAGGCAACAGTAACCAGCCCCCGACAAGACCCCCAAGTGGTGGGGCCGCCTGTCTCCAATGAGCCGGCAGCCAGCGGGACCCACCAGTCGGCGGGCCCCAGCGGCCGGCAGAGAAGCCGGCAGCCATAGACACTGACGGCTAGGGCCCGTGCCTAGCCAGATTACCGTTGTACCCCTGGGGGTAGGCCTATATAAACCCCCCAGGTCACCCATGCAAAGGGTTGATCTCAGATAGTCTTAGACACTACTATAAGGAGAGAAGAGAGCTAGCCTTGCCCTTCTTCCTCCTCACACCAAACAGCTCAAGGAGCCTCTTGTAGCTTCTTATCGATCTAGTGATCATGCGGAGACCCCGCATTGCAGGAGTAGGGGTATTATCTCCACAGAGAGCCCCCAACCTGGGTAAGATCCACCGGCGTCCATGTCTTTGCCTCATCCCATTTCCAGGAACCGGCGATGTCTTACTGGCTCCCACAATGATAAGCCATCCGTTGGCATATATCGCACCTACCACCCGATAGGGTGCGTTTACATGCCGGCCATCAATACTAGTAGTTTTGGCCAATCCTGGTCTGTTTTGTGGATTGTTACTCACTGTTTTGGTGCCCTGAAATGATTTCCACGATTAACGAACCCCCGGGTGCGCTTACGTGACGGTTATCAACACTCAAAGTTTTGGCCAATTCTAACGCGTTTTTTGGACTAATAGTCACCGTTTTCTGGTCTTGAAGTGATTTACATAGTTGTTGAACCCCAAGGCGCGCTTACGTCTCAGTCATCAACACTCATAGTTTTCGTTGATTCTGGCCCGTTTCATGGACTATTACTCACTGTTTTGGGGCCCCGTATTGATTTCCACGGTTAACAAACCGCAGGGTGCATTTACGTGTCGGTCATCAACACTCATAGTTTTGGCTGATTCTGGCCCATTTTTTAGAGTACTACTTAGTTTTGGGTGTCCCGGAGTGATTTCCATGATTTACGAACCCCGTGGTGCATTTACGTGTCGGTCAATGAAACTCATAATTTTGGCCAATTTCTGGTCCGTTTCGTGCACTATTACTCATCGTTTTGGCGGCCCAGAGCGATTTCCATGATTTACAATCCCCGGGGTGCGTTTGCATCTCTGTCGTCAACACTCATAGTTTTGGCCAATTCTGACGCGATTCGTGGACTATTACTCATCATTTAGGGGTCCCGAAGCGATTCCATAGTGGTTGAACCCTAAGGTGCGTTTACGTGTCGGTCATCAGCAATCACAGTTTTGGCCGATTCTGGCCCGTTTCGTGGAATATTACTCACCATTTTGGGGCGCCAAAGTGAGTTCCACGGTTGTTTAACCCCACGGTGTGCTTACGTGTCGATCATCAACAAGCGCACTTTGAGCCGATTTTGGCCCATTTCTTGCATTATTACTTAGTTTTGGGGTCCCGCGGTGATTTCCACGATTGACGAACTACGCGGTGCGTTTACGTGTCGGTCATAAACACTCACAATTTTGGCCAATTCTCGTCCGTTTCGTGCACTATTACTCACCATTTTTGCGTCCTAGAGCGATTTCCACGATTGACAATCCCCGGAGTGCGTTTGCGTGTCTGTCATCAACACTCACAGTTTTGCCCAATTCTGATGCTATTCATGGGCTATTACTCACCATTTAGGGGTCCCGAAGCGATTTCCATAGTTGTTGAACCCAAGGGTGCGTTGACGTGTCGGTCATCAACACTCACTGTTTTGGGGCCCCGGAGTGATTTCCATGATTAACGAACCGCGGGGTGCGTTTACATGATGGTCATCAATACTAGTAGTTTTGGCCAATTCTGGCCTGTTTCATGGACTATTACTCACTGTTTTGGGGCCCCGGAGTGTTTTGGACGATCAACGAACCCCCGGGTGCGCTTACGTGTCGGTTATGAACACTCATAGTTTCGGCCAAGTCTAACGCGTTTTGTGGACTATTAGTCACCGTTTTCTGGTCCTAAAGTGATTTCCATAGTTGTTGAACCCCAAGGCGCGCTCACGTGTCAGTCATCAACATTCACAGTTTTGGCTGATTCTGGCCCGTTTCATGGACCATTACTTACTGTTTTGGGGCCCCGGAGTGATTTCCACGGTTAAGGAACCGCAGGGTGCATTTACGTGTCGGTCATCAACACTCGCAGTTTTGGCCGATTCTATCCCGTTTCTTAGAATACTACTTAGTTTTGAGGGTCCCGGAGTGATTTCCACGATTTACGAACCCCGTGGTTAGTTTACTTGTCTTCAATGACACTCATAATTTTGGCAAATTGCTGGTCCGTTTCGTGCACTATTACTCACCGTTTTGGCATGCTAGAGCGATTTCTACGATTTACAATCCCCGGGGTGCGGTTGCGTCTCTGTCGTCAACACTCACAGTTTTGGCCAATTCTGATACGATTCAAGGACTATTACTCATCATTTAGGGGTCCCAAAGCGATTTCCATGGTTTTTGAACCCCAAGGTGCGCTTAAGTGTAGGTCATCAACAATCACAGTTTGGGTCGATACTGGCCCGTTTCTTAGAGTATTAATTAGTTTAGGGGGTCCTAGAGTGATTTCCACGATTTACGAACCCCGTGGTGTGTTTACGTGTCGGTCATCAACACTCACAATTTTGGCCGATTCTGACGCATTTCATGGACTATTACTCACCGTTTTGGGGTCCCAAATCAATTTCCATGGTTGGTGAACCCCAATGTGCGCTTACGTGTCGGTCATCAACATTCGCAATTTGGGCTGATTCTGCCCGTTTCATGGACATTACTTAGTATTGGGGGTCCCAGAGTGATTTCCACGATTTACGAACCCCGTGGTGCGTTTACGTGTCGGTCATCAACAGTCACAGCTTTGGCCAATTCTGACGCGTTTCGTGGACTATTACTTACCGTTTTGGGGTCCCAAAGTGATTTCCTTAGTTGTTGAACCCCAATGTGCGCTTACGTGTCGTTCATCAACACTCACAGTTTTAGCGGATTTTGGACGTTTCGTGGACTATTACTTACTGTTTTGGGGTCCCGGAGAGATTTCCACGGTTAACGAACTGCGGGGTGCGTTTCCGTGTCGATCATCAACACTCGCAGTTTGGGCCGATTTTGTCCCGTTTGTTGCACTATCACTTAGTTTTGGGGGTCCCGGAGTGATTTCCACGGTTGGCAAACTCCATGGCGCATTTACGTGTCGGTCTGTAACACTCACAATTTTGGCCAATTTCTGGTTCGTTCCGTGCACTATCACTCACCGTTTTGGCGTCCCAGAGCAATTTCCACGATTGACAATCCCCGGAGTGCGTTTGCGTGTCTGTCGTCAACACTCATAGTTTTGGCCAATTCTGACGCGATTCGTGGGCTATTACTCATGATTTAGGGGTCCTGAATCGATTTCCATAGTTGTTGAACCCGAAGGTGCATTGACATGTTGGTCATCAACACTCACTGTTTTGGGGCACCGGAGTGATTTCCACGATTAACGAACCGCGGGGCGCGTTTACATGTCGGTCATTAATACTAGTTGTTTTGGCCAATTCTTGCCCGTTTCATGGACTATTACTCACTGTTTTGGGGCCCGGAGTGATTTCCATGATTAACGAACCCCCGGGTGCGCTTACGTGTCGGTTATGAACACTCACAGTTTCGGCCAATTCTAACACGTTTTGTGGACTATTAGTCACCATTTTCTGGTCTTAAAGTGATTTCCATAGTTGTTGAACCCAAGGCGCGCTTACGTGTCAGTCATCAACACTCACAGTTTTGGCTGATTCTGGCCCGTTTCATGGACTATTACTCACTGTTTTGGGGCCCTAGAGTGATTTCCACGGTTAACGAACCGCAGGGTGCATTTACGTGTCGGTCATCAACACTCGCAGTTTTGGCCGATTCTATCCCGTTTCTTAGAATACTACTTAGTTTTGAGGGTCCCGGAGTGATTTCCACGATTTACGAACCCCGTGTTTAGTTTACTTGTCGTCAATGACACTCATAATTTTGGCAAATTTCTGGTCCGTTTCGTGCACTATTACTCACCGGTTTGGCGTGAGAGAGCGATTTCCACGATTTACAATCCCCGGGGTGCGGTTGCGTCTCTGTCGTCAACACTCATAGTTTTGGCCAATTCTGACACGATTCATGGACTATTACTCATCATTTAGGGGTCCCTAAGCGATTCCATAGTGGTTGAACACTAAGGTGCGTTTACGTGTTGGTCATCAACACTCACAGTTTTGGCCATTTCTGGCCCGTTTCATGGACTATTACTCACTGTTTTGGGGCCCCAAAGTGAGTTCCACGGTTTTTTAACCCCATGGTGCGCTTACGTGTCGATCATCAGCAAGCGCACTTTGGGCCGATTTTGGCTCATTTCTTGCACTATTACTTAGTTTTGGGGTCCTGGAGTGATTTCCATGATTGACGAACTCTGGGGTGCGTTTACGCGTCGATCATAAACACTCACAATTCTGGCCAATCCTCGTCCGTTTCGTTCACTATTATTAACCGTTTTGGTGTCCCAAAGCGATTTCCATGGTTGTTGAACCCCAAGGTGCGCTTAAGTGTAGGTCATCAACAATCACAGTTTGGGTCGATACTGGCCCGTTTCTTAGAGTATTAATTAGTTTTGGGGGTCCTAGAGTGATTTCCACGATTTACGAACCCCATGGTGCGTTTACGTGTCGGTCATCAACACTCACAGTTTTGGACGATTCTGACGCGTTTCGTGGACTATTACTCACCGTTTTGGGGTCCCAAAGCGATTTCCATGGTTGGTGAACCCCAATGTGCGCTTACGTGTCGGTCATCAACAATCGCAATTTGGGCTGATTCTGGCCCGTTTCTTGGACATTACTTAGTATTGGGGGTCACGGAGTGATTTCCATGTTTTATGAACCCCGTGGTGCGTTTACGTGTCGGTCATCAACAGTCACACTTTTGGCCAATTCTGACGCGTTTCGTGGACTATTACTTACCGTTTTGGGGTCCCAAAGTGATTTCCTTAGTTGTTGAACCCCAATGTGCGCTTACGTGTCGGTCATCAACCCTCACAGTTTTAGCCGATTCTGGACGTTTCGTGGACTATTACTTACTGTTTTGGGGGTCCTGGAGAGATTTCCACGGTTAACGAACTGCGGGGTGCGTTTCCGTGTCGATCATCAACACTCACAGTTTTGGCCGATTCTGACCCGTTTCGTGGACTATTACTCACCGTTTGGGGCCCCAAAGCGATTTCCATGGTTGTTGAACCCCATGGTGCGCTTCCTTGTCGATCATAAACAAACGTAGTTTGGGCCGATTTTGGCCTGTTTGTTGCACTATCACTTAGTTTTGGGGGTCCCGGAGTGATTTCCACGGTTGGCAAAATCCATGGTGCATTTACGTGTCGGTCAATAACACTCACAATTTTGGCCAATTTCTGGTTCGTTCCGTGCACTATCACTCACCGTTTAGGCGTCCCAGAGTGATTTACGAACCCCGTGGTTGCGTTTATGTCTGTCGTCAACACACATAGTTTTGGCCAATACTGACGCGATTCGTGGACTATTACTCATCATTTAGGGGTCCCGAAGAGATTTCCATAGTTCTTGAACCCCAAGGTGTGTTTACGTGTCGGTCATGAACACTCACAGTTTTGGGGTCCGGGAGTGATTTCCATGATTAATGAACCACGGGGGTGCGTTTACATGTCGGTCATCAATACTAGCAGTTTTGGCCTAGTTTGGACCGTTTCGTGGACTATTACTCACTGTTTTGGGGCCCCGGTGTAATTTCCACGATTAACGAACCCCCGGGTGCGCTTAGATGTCGGTTATCAACACTCGCAGTTTTTGTCGATTCTGACCCGTTTCGTGGACTGTTACTCACCGTTTTGGGGCCCCAAAGCGATTTCCATGGTTGTTGAACCCCAAGGTGCGCTTAAGTGTACGTCATCAACAATCACAGTTTGGGCCGATTCTGGCCCGTTTCTTGGACTATTACTTTGTTTTGGGGGTCCTGGAGTGATTTCCAAGATTTACGAACACTGTTTACGTGTCGGTCATCAACACTCATAGTTTTAGAAAATTCTAACGCGGTTCGTGGACTATTACTCACCGTTTTGGAGTCCCAAAGCGATTTCCATGGTTGTTGATCCCCAAGTTGCACTTAAGTTTAGGTCATCAACATTCGCAGTTTGGGTCGATTATGGCCAGGTTCTTTGAGTATTCTTATTTTGGGGTGTCCCGGAGTGATTTCCACGATGTACGAACCCCGTGGCGCATTTACGTGTCAATCATCAACACTCACAGTTTTGGCCGATTCTGACACATTTCATGGACTATTCTCACCGTTTTGGGGTCCCAAAGCGATTTCCATGGTTAGTGAACCCCAATGTGCGCTTAAGTGTAGGTCATCAACAATCGTAGTTTGGGCCAATTCTGGCCCGGTTCTTGGACTATTACTTAGTTTTGGCGGTCTCGGAGTGATTTCCATGATTAACGAACCCTGGGGTGTGATTACGTGTCGGTCATCAACACTCATAGTTTTGGCCAGTTTTGACGCGTTTCGCGGACTTCACTCACCGTTTTAGCGCCCCAGAGCGATTTCCATGGTTGTTGAACCCCAAGGTGCGCTTAAGTGTAGGTCATCAACAATCGCAATTTGGGCTGTTTCTGGCCCGTTTGTTGGACTATTACTTAGTTTTTGGGGTTCCGCAGTGATTTCCACAATTTATGAACCTCGGGCCAATTCTGACGCATTTCTTGGACTATTACTTAGTTTTGGCTGATCTGGCCCGTTTCATGGACTATTACTCACTATTTTGGGGTCCCGAAGTGATTTCCATAGTTGTTGAACCCAAATGTGCGATTACGTGTCGGTCATCAACGCTCACAGTTTTTGCCGATTCTGGCCGTTTAGTGGACTATTACTTACTGTTTTGTGGTCCCGGAGTGATTTCCATGGTAAACGAACCGTGGGGTGTGTTTACGTGTCGGTCATCAACACTCATTGTTTTCGCCGATTCTGGCCCATTTCATGGACTATTACTCACTGTTTTGGGGCCCTGGAGTGATTTCCACGGTTAACAAGCATAGTTTGGGCCGATTTTGGCCCATTTCTTGCACTATTACTTAGTTTTGGGGGCCCCGGAGTGATTTCCACGGTTGGCGAACTCTAGGGTGTGTTTACGTGTCGGTCAATAACACTCACAATTTTAGCCAATGTCTTGTCCGTTTCGTGCACTATTACTCAATGTTTTGGCGTCCCAGAGCGATTTCCACGTTTGACAATCCCCGTGGTGCGTTTGCGAGTCTGTCATCAACACTCACAGTTTTGGCCAATTCTGACGCGATTCGTGGACTATTACTGATCATTTAGGGGTCCCGTAGAGATTTCCATAGTTGCTGAACCCCAAGGTGCGTTTACATGTCGGTCATCAACACTCACTGTTTTGGGGTCCCGGAGTGATTTCCACCATTAACGAACCGCGGGGTGCGTTTACATGTCGGTCATCAATACTAGCAGTTTTGGCCAATTCTTGACCATTTGTGGACTATTACTCACTGTTTTGGGGCCTCGGAGTGATTTCCACGATTAAAGAACCCTTGATGCACTTACGTGTCGGTTAACACTACTCGCTTTTTGGTCGATTCTGACCCGTTTTGTGGACTGTTACTTACCGTTTTGGGGCCACAAAACGATTTCCATGGTTGTTGAACCCCAATGTCCCCTTAAGTGTAGGTCATCAACAATCGCCGCTTGGGCCGATTCTGGCTCGTTTCTTGGACTATTACTTAGTTTTGGGGGTCCCGGAGTGATTTCCACGATTTACAGACCCCATGGTGTGTTTACGTGTCGGTCATAAACACTCACAGTTTTGGCCAATTCTAACGCGTTTCGTGGATTATTACTCACCGTTTTGGGGTCCCAAAGCGATTTCCATGGTTGGTGAACCCTAAGTTGCGCTTAAGTGTAGGTCTTCAACAATCACAGTTTGGGTCGATTCTGGACCGTTTCTTAGAGTATTACTTAGTTTTGGGGGTCCTGGAGTGATTTCCACGATTTACGAACCCCGTGGTTCGTTTACGTGTCAGTCATCAGCACTCATAGTTTTGGCCGATTCTGACGCGTTTCTTGGACTATTAATCATTGTTTAGGGGTCCCAAAGCGATTTCCACGGTTGGTGAACCCCAATGTGCGGCTAAGTGTAGGTCATTACCAATCGTAGCTTGGGCTGATTCTGGCCCATTTCTTTTACTATTACTTAGTTTTGGGGGTCTCGGAGTGATTTCCACGATTTACAAACCCCGGGATGGGTTTACGTGTCAGTCATCAACACTCACAGTTTTGGCCAATTTTGACTCGTTTCGTGGACTATTACTCACCATTTTGGGGCCCCAAAGCGATTTCCATGGTTGTTGAAGCCCAAGGTGCGCTTAAGTATAGGTCATCAACAATCACAGTTTGGGCCGATTCTGGCCCGTTTCTTGGACTATTACTTAGTTTTGGGGGTCTCGGAGTGATTTCCACGATTTATGAACCCCGTGGTGCACTTACGTGTCGGTCATCAACACTCACGGTTTTGGCCAATTCTGACGCGTTACGTGGGCTATTACTCACTATTTTTTGGTCCCGAAGTGATTTCCATAGTTGTTGAACCCCAAGGCGCGCTTACGTGTCGGTCATCAACTCTCACAGTTTTGGCTGATTCTGGCCCGTTTCGTGGACTATTACTCACTGTTTTGGGGCCCCGGAGTGATTTCCACAGTTAATGAACCGCGGGGTGCGTTTACGTGTCGGTCATCAACACTCACAGTTTTGGCCGATTCTAGCACGTTTCTTGGATTATTACTCTATTTTTGGGTACCGATGTGATTTCCATGATTGACGAACACTGGGGTGCGTTTATGTGTCGGTCATCAACACTCAGTGTTTTGGGGCCCTAGAGTGATTTCCACGATTTATGAACACCAAGGTGCGTTTACGTGTCTGTCATCAAAACTCATAGTTTGGCCAATTCTGACGCGTTTCGTGGACTATTACTCACCGTTTTGTGGTCCCGAAGTGATTTCCATAGTTGTTGAAGCCCAATGTGCACTTACGTGTCGGTGATCAACACTCACAGTTTTGGCTGATTTTGGCCGTTTTGTGGACTGTTACTTACAGTTTTGGGGTCCCAGAGCGATTTTCATGGTTAACGAACCGCAGTGTGCATTTACGTGTCGGTCATCAACACTCACAGTTTTGGCGATTTTGGCCCGTTTCGTGGACTATTACTCACCGTTTGGGGCCCCAAAGCGATTTCCATGGATGTTGAACCCCATGGTGCGCTTACATGTCGATCATAAACAAGCGCTTTTTGGGCCGATTTTGGCCCGTTTCATGCACTATTACTTAGTTTTGGGGGTCCCGGAGTCATTTCCAAGGTTGGCGAACTCCAGGGTGCATTTACTTGTTGGTCAATAACACTCACAATTTTGGCCAATTTCTGGTCCGTTTCGTGCACTATTACTCACCGTTTTGGTGTCCTAGAGCGATTTCCACGATTGACAATCCCCGGGGTGCGTTTGCGAGTCTGTCGTCAATACTCACAGTTTTGGCCAATTCAGACGCGATTCGTGGACTATTACTCATCATTTAGGGGTCCCGAAGAGATTTCCATAGTTGTTGAACCCCAAGATGCGTTTACGTGTCGGTCATCAACACTCACTGTTTTGGGGTCCGGGAGTGATTTCCACGATTAACGAACCGCGGGGTGCGTTATACATGTCGTTCATCAATACTAGCAGTTTTGGCCAATTCTTGACCGTTTCGTGGACTATTATTCACTGTTTTGGGGCCCCGGAGTGATTTCCACGATTAACGAACCCCTGGTGCGCTTACGTGTCGGTTATCAACACTCGCGGTTTTTGTCAATTCTGACCCGTTTTGTGGACTGTTACTCACCGTTTTGGGGGCCCAAAGTGATTTCCATGGTTGTTGAACCCCAAGGTCTGCTTAAGTGTAGGTCATCAACAATCGCCGTTTGGGCCGATTCTGGCCCGTTTCTTGGTATGTTTACTTAGTTTTGGGGGTCCCAGAGTGATTTCCACGATTTACGAACCCCAGGGTGTGTTTACGTGTCGGTCATCAACACTCACTGTTTTGGCGAATTCTAACGCGTTTCATGGATTATTACTCATCGTTTTGGGGTCCCAAAGTGATTTCCATGGTTGGTGAACCCCAAGTTGCACTTAAGTGTAGGTCATGAACAATCATAGTTTGGGTCGATTCTGGCCGTTTCTTAGAGAATTACTTAGTTTTGGGGGTCCCAGAGTGATTTCCACAATTTACGAACCCCGTGGTGCGTTTACGTGTCGGTCATCAGCACTCACAGTTTTGGCCGATTCTGACGCGTTTCGTGGACTATTAATCACCGTTTTGGGGTCCCAAAGCGATTTCCAAAGTTAGTGAACCCCAATGTGCGCTTAAGTGTAGGTCATCAACAATAGTAGCTTGGGCTGATTCTGGCCCGTTTCTTTTACTATTACTTAGTTTTGTGGGTCTCGGAGTGATTCCCACGATTTACGAACCCCGTGTTGAGTTTACTTGTAGGTCAATGACACTCATAATTTTGGCAAATTTCTGGTCCGTTTCGTGCACTATTACTCATCATTTTGGCGTCCCAGAGCGATTTCCACGATTTACAATCCCCGGGGTGCGGTTGCGTCTGTGTCGTCAACACTCACAGTTTTGGCCAATTCTGACACGATTCATGGACTATTACTCATCATTTACGGGTCCCTAAGCTATTCCATAGTGGTTGAATACTAAGGTGCGTTTACGTGTCGGTCATCAACACTCACAGTTTTGGCCGATTCTGGCCCGTTTCATGGACTATTACTCACCGTTTTGGGGCCCCAAAATGAGTTCCACGGTTGTTTAACCCCATGGTTAGCTTATGTGTCGATCATCAACAAGCGCACTTTGGGCCGATTTTGGCTCATTTCTTGCATTATTACTTAGTTTTGGGGTCCTGGAGTGATTTCCATGATTGACAAACTCCGGGGTGCGTTTAGGCGTCGGTCATAAACACTCACAATTTTGGCCAATTCTCGTCCGTTTCGTGCACTATTACTCACCGTTTTGGGGTCCCAAAGCGATTTCCATGGTTGTTGAACCCCAAGGTGGGCTTAAGTGTAGGTCATCAACAATCACAGTTTGGGTCGATACTGGCCCGTTTCTTAGAGTATTAATTAGTTTTGGGGGTCCTAGAGTGATTTCCACGATTTACGAACCCCGTGGTCTCACAGTTTTGGCCGATTCTGACGCGTTTCGTGGACTATTACTCACCGTTTTGGGGTCCCAAAGCGATTTCCATGGTTGGTGAACCCCAATGTGCGCTTACGTGTCGGTCATCAACAATCACAATTTGGGCTGATTCTGGCTCGTTTCTTGGACATTACTTAGTATTGGGGGTCACGGAGTGATTTCCACGATTCACAAACCCCATGATGCGTTTACGTGTCGGTCATCAACAGTCACAGTTTTGGCCAATTCTGACGCGTTTCATGGACTATTACTTACCATTTTGGGGTCCCAAAGTGATTTCCTTAGTTGTTGAACCCCAATGTGCGCTTACATGTCGGTCATCAACACTCACACTTTTAGCCGATTCTGGACGTTTCGTGGACTATTACTTACTGTTTTGGGGTCCCGAAGAGATTTCCATGGTTAACGAACTGCGGGGTGCGTTTCCGTGTCGATCATCAACACTCACTATTTTGGCCGATTCTGACCCGTTTCGTGGACTATTACTCACCGTTTGGGGCCCCAAAGCGATTTCCATGGTTGTTGAACCCCATGGTGCGCTTTCGTGTCGATCATAAACAAGCGTAGTTTGGGCCGATTTTGGCCCGTTTGTTGCACTATCACTTAGTTTTGGGGGTCCCGGAGTGATTTCCACGGTTGGCAAACTCCATGGTGCGTTTACGTGTCGGTCAATAACACTCAAAATTTTAGCCAATGTCTGGTTCGTTCCGTGCACTATCACTCACCGTTTTGGCGTCCTAGAGCGATTTTCACGATTGACAATCCCCGGGTTGCGTTTGCGTGTCTGTCGTCAACACTCATAGTTTTGGCCAATACTGACGCGATTCATGGACTATTACTCATCATTTAGGGGTCCCGAAGAGATTTCCATAGTTCTTGAACCCCAGGGTGCGTTTACGTGTCAGTCATGAACACTCACAGTTTTGGGGTCTCGGAGTGATTTCCATGATTAACGAACCACAGGGTGCGTTTACATGTCGGTCATCAATACTAGCAGTTTTGGCCAATTTTGGACCGTTTCGTGGACTATTACTCACTGTTTTGGGGCCCCGGTGTAATTTCCACGATTAACGAACCCCCGGGTGCGCTTAGATGTCGGTTATCAACACTCGCGGTTTTTGTCGATTCTAACCCATTTCGTGGACTGCTACTCACCGTTTTGGGGCCCCAAAGCGATTTCCATGGTTGTTGAACCCCAAGGTGCGCTTAAGTGTAGGTCATCAACAATCACAGTTTGGGCCGATTCTGGCCCGTTTCTTGGACTATTACTTTGTTTTGGGGGTCCCGGAGTGATTTCCAAGATTTACGAACCCCGGGGTGTGTTTACGTGTCGGTTATCAACACTCACAGTTTTAGAAAATTCTAACGCGATTCATGGACTATTACTCACCATTTTGGAGTCCCAAAGCGATTTCCATGGTTGTTGATCCCCAGGTTGCACTTAAGTGTAGGTCATCAACATTCGCAGTTTGGGTCGATTCTGGCCAGGTTCTTTGACTATTCTTATTTTTGGGGGTCCCGGAGTGATTTCCACGATGTACGAACCCCGTGGTGCGTTTACGTGTCAATCATCAACACTCACAGTTTTGGCCGATTCGGACGCGTTTCATGGACTATTCTCACCGTTTTGGGGTCCCAAAGCGATTTCCATGGTTAGTGAACCCCAATGTGCGCTTAAGTGTAGGTCATCAACAATCGTAGTTTGGGCCAATTCTGGCCCGTTTCTTGGACTATTACTTAGTTTTGGGGGTCTCGGAGTGATTTCCACGATTTACGAACCCCGGGGTGAGATTACGTGTCGGACTTCACTCGCCGTTTTAGGGCGCCAGAGCGATTTCCATGATTGTTGAACCCCAAGGTGCGCTTAAGTGTAGGTCATCAACAATCGCAGTTTGGGCCATTTCTGGCCCGTTTGTTGGACTATTAGTTAGTTTTTGGGGTCCCGGAGAGATTTCCACAATTTATGAACCCCGGGCCAATTCTGACGCGTTTCGTGGACTATTACTCACTGTTTTGTGGTCTCGAAGTGATTTCAATAGTTGTTGAACCCCAAGGCGCGGTTACGTGTCGGTCATCAACACTCACAGTTTTCGCCGATTCTGGCCGTTT
This sequence comes from Triticum timopheevii, assembly GCA_963921465.1. NCBI lineage: Eukaryota > Viridiplantae > Streptophyta > Magnoliopsida > Poales > Poaceae > Triticum > Triticum timopheevii. Next base: position 2,461,827 of record OY997270.1, read on the forward strand.
AGTGGACTATTACTTACTGTTTTGGGGTCCCGGAGTGATTTCCATGGTAAACGAACCGCGGGGTGCGTTTACGTGTCGGTCATCAACACTCATTGTTTTCGCCGATTCTGGCCCGTTTCATGGACTATTACTCACAGTTTGGGGCCCCAAAGCGATTTCCATGAGTGCTGAATCCCATGGTGCGCTTATGTGTCGATCATAAACAAGCACGGTTTGGGCCGATTTTGGCCCATTTCTTGCACTATTACTTAGTTTTGGGGGCCCCGGAGTGATTCCACGGTTGGTGAACTCTAGGGTGTGTTTATGTGTCGGTCAATAACACTCACAATTTTAGCCAATTTCTGGTCCATTTCGTGCACTATTACTCAATTTTTTGGCGTCCCAGAGCGATTTCCACGTTTGACAATCCCCGGGGTGCGTTTGTGAGTCTGTCATGAACACTCACAGTTTTGGCCAATTCTGACACGATTCGTGGACTATTTGTTGACACCAGATTTTGGCACGGTCAATAACTTATTTAAGATGGCCTCAAATGGAGAAGTGGTCTTCATGAAAGATTTCTGTATTGTTGATATGAACATTTTTTAAGTTTGGGTCATCGCCGTCCGATTTCATCTCGAAGGCCGAAACTATGCTCAAAGTACTAAGATCTTATATTCAGAGTACAGTTTGGCCGATTAAGCCACCAGGACGACCTCAAATGGAAAAATGATCTACACGGATTGTCTTCGTCTCGTCGAAACAATCGGTTTGATATAAAAGTCATCCAAATCCGAGTTCGTATGCAAAAGTTAGAGCAATCGGAGTGCAGCCCTGTCACGAGGGGAAATATGGCGCGCCCCACCAGACGCCATGTCTGATTGGTAGCGTGAGTAAAGAGATCTTTTGCGCGAGCTATTTGACCCTCAAGATGACCTCTGATCGAAAAATGTTCAACATGAAAGTTGTTCGTATCGTCAAAACGGTCAAGATTCCTTTTGGACTCGTTTCCATCCGAGATTGTTTACCACCACAAAAAAGACCCGCAAGGTGCAGCCAGTTTAAACCGAACAGTTTTGGAAAGTTCGGAAAAGACCAATCCGAATCTGACTAGGGTTTTGGACGTGAATCCAAGCCTTTTCCTTGCACGGGAAGTCCAGCCGCCTGTTATATACCTAAGGGGTGACGGCCGATTGAATAACAACACACAATCGAACAATCAATCTACTTTTTACCCTAGTTTTACATCTCTCCCTTGTTCTTTCTCTCTCGTTCTTTGTTCGCTCTTCGTTGACGGGCAGCGATCCTCGAGGCTCTAGGGGCGGGCGAACCGACCTAGGGCAGCCCATAGTCTCTGCGCGTCCATACGGGGTCCCTCCCGGGCGCGTGGGGTTTCGGGTGCTCAAAAGCACCCGTCGGATTGCCTGCGTACCGCGCTTCCGGACGGGTCTCCTTCGACGTGAGCTGCGGTGCATCACCCTCGGCGTTGGAGGTACACGGTGACGTGTTCATGTGCGAACACACTTTTTGGCGACTCCGCTGGGGACGAAAGATCAAGAATCATCATCAACTATGTCTAATCTCCCCAAGCCCTCAGAAGTTGACGCCGATAACATCATTAAGCCCGGTCTTGATGAACTATCTGATGAACATCGCCAAGCCTATGAAGCGCGCAAGAAGCAGCGTGAAGAGGCTTTTGAGGCGCTCAAGAAGAAGCGCGAGGAGGAGGATTTGGAAGCGTTTCTGTTAAGTTTCAAGAAGGACCGTCAAGGCAACATCACTCCGGTTGGAAACGTCAATTTTCCTCCCCTCATCGACGAACAAGATGTAATCACTGTGAGTAAAGTTTTTTCTCTAGAGCAATTGGCTGTGATTGAAAGTCTTGTTAGTAAGGGTAATGTGATGGCATACAATTCTTTTGTGGCTAGTGCTAATGCTCAGAAAAATATGCCTCCATCATCTAGTGGTACTGTTGGTATATCTGAAAACCCTAGTCCAATTTTACCTATTTCATCGGCACCACCTATGCAACAACAATATAATATGCCGTTGAATTTTTATCCTACTCAAACCAACCAGCTTGTGGCTGCACCTACATAACCTAATCATATTATGAGTGTGCCCAATTCGGTGTCAACGCCGAATCACTTTGTCACACCACCCATAGGTTCAAGCATGTTTGGTCTTCCGCCGAATTATGGTTCGGCGCCCATCCCACAAGTTGCACCAATAGCTAGTACTCAGGTTGCTCCTATGTCATTGCCACAAACATCTTCATCTACATCGGATCCAATTTTAGCTAAATAGAGGGAGGATTTGCATAAGATGTTTCTAGAAACTTTCGGAAACGAGCCGAAAGTAAAGAGTCGTGTGTACCAAAAGCCTTGTCCTAAACACTTCGATGCAATTTCTTACCCTCAAGGTTATAAGGTTCCTGATTTTGTGAAATTTAGTGGTGAGGGTACGAAAACAACTTGGGAGCATGTGAGTCAGTATCTAGCACAGTTGGGTAAAGCAGGTTCCATAGAAGAGTTGAAAGTACGTTTATTTCCCTTGTCTTTAACTGGCACCGCATTTTCATGGTTTGCTGCTTTACCACATGGCTCAATTCTCTTATGGTCGCAATTAGAGAAAAAGTTTCATGATCACTTTTATAGCGGCGATAATGAGCTAAAGTTGTCACATCTTACATCGGTTAGGCAAAAACATGATGAATCGGTCACCGATTATGTCAAGAGATTTAGAGACATAAAAAAGCGATGTTATAGCTTAGTGATAACTGAGAGAGACTTGGCAGATCTTGTTCTTAATGGTTTGAAAACTCACATTAAAGAGAGGCTAGAAAGTTATGAGTTTTTGAACATTAATCAAGTCTTACAAAAAGCTTTGGCTCAAGAGAGTTGAGGTAAAGAGATTCATAGGTCTACAACCGATCGTCCTAGAATGCATATGGTTGAACACAATGATGATAATTCGGATGATGAGGTTGATGTTTATACTACTGAGTTTGTTTGGTCCTCAAAGGCCAAACCCTATACATGCAATGCTCTTAAGCCGATTCGCAAGAATCGTGATGAGGAGATGAGGTTTACATTTGATATATCTAAGTGTGATAAGATATTTGATGCTCTCTTGCAGGATAAGATGATTAGAATATCACACACCATACCGCCGTTTGATGAGCTTAAACGGCGTGCTTATTGCAAATACCATAATTCATTTTCTCATGCTACTAACGATTGCAATGTTTTTCGATGACAGATACAATCGGCCATTAATGATGGATGATTGAATTTTGCTGAGATGCAAGTTGATAAACAACCCTTTCCGATGAACACCATGGACTTGGAGGGAAAGAAAATGTTAATTCGGCCTAGCATAGCCGAATCTTCTAATAAAGATAATGTTGTTATTGGTGAACCCAAGAAATTCAATGAGGGCGACAAAGTCTTGGGAAGAGAGGTTGTGCTTGATAAGCAACCCGATGGCAAGGAAGTATTGAAGATCACCATAAAAAATCCCGTACTCGGGGGGCAACCACAAGTACAAGAAGATACTCATGTTAAATTTATCAAGCCCAAGAATTCAGAAGTTGGCAAGTGGGGAAAGAGTGAAGCTAAGCGCAAGCAAATCAAGACAACTTTTGATATGCTGCTATCCAAATATGCAAGTCAAGCGGCCGGTTCTAGCTCTAATCGGCCATCACATTCGAAGCGTTCAAGATCGCTTCCGGAGCAAGAGTTTCGATGCTATGCAAGGCCATATGGGTCATGGGCACCGACACCATGGATGTCACAACCCTCCTATGCACCATATTACATGAGAGACTTCAATGGAGGATGGGGGCAGCCCCCAATGGCTCCTTATGCTTTCCATATGCGGTGGACAACACCTAGAACGCCTGCTCGCGAGAGGCTTTATTATCCCACCCAAGGCCGTTTGAGTTATGGTGCTAATCGGCCAACAAAAAATTCTCCAAGTAAGGCCAATAAAAAAGTGTGGCATGTTAAGTAACCTAATGCGGAAATTTCAGAATGCGACAAGCAAAATGAGATCAAAAAGCCGGTTGTTGGTAATCTGGCTACTTCTAATGGTGATATTGTTACTGTTCAGCAGGGTTCCATGGTTGATGATCATGAGGCGAGCACAAGCAAGGCCAAACCAAGGGATCCCAAATATACTCAACCTAAGTGGTGTCCTCCCGGTTTAACTAAGACCATGAAAAGGAGGTTACAATGCATGAGGAACCACGAGAAGGCAGAACACAAAGAGGAGAGGCAAAGGGACGAATTGTTTAGTGAAATTCAGCCCATAGCACTCACAAAACAAGTGTGGAGGCCTAAACAAAAACAAAATACAGATGCTTCTACATTAGCTGCAGCAACACCTTCACCACCAAAAGAGGATGATGCGACCCCTATTACATCGTCTACACTACCTGAAACATCCCCTTCAATTGAGGAATCTTTAAGCCCAATATACACATTGGGAGATGAAGATGAGATGGTGGATTATGAATCTACGCCGGTTCGGGAAGGTATGGATATTAATATGGTATATTACATACCTGCCGAGTTTCGTGCTATAGGTGAAGAAGGGGAGGTAGCCCAGCTGAATTTTGGTCCTAAGAATGCTATTTTCGAGAAGCCAAGAGAACCGGTGAAACACTTGAAGCCATTGTACCTCAAAGGTCATATTAACGGATTGCCGGTTGCTAGGATGCTCGTTGATGGTGGTGCTGTGGTAAATCTTATGCCCTACTCGGTCTTCAAAAAGTTGGGGTTAGATGATGATGCATTGATGAAGACCAATATGGTACTTAATGGATTCGAGGGTAAAGAAAAGATAGAGGCCAAAGGTGTGATGTGCATGGAACTCACCCTGGGAAGCAAAACTTTGGCCACCACATTCTTCATCGCCGAGGTGCAAGGTAACTATAATGTTATATTAGGTCACGATTGGTTTCATGCTAACCAATGTGTGCCGTCTACCATGCATCAATTTTTAATACAATGGATCGATGATGAGGTAGAAATCATTCACGCGGATAATTCGGCTTGTGTTGCTTTGGCCGATGCATCGGTGGATTGGAATCATCCTGATGTAACTTGCTTAACAGGGCGTGACCTCTCGGAGTTTGATTTCCTTAGTGCTACAAGAAACGGGTTCATTCCCATCTCTTTAAAGCCGATTGGTAGTAATCGGTTACAAGGTATGATGTGAACAAGAAGTTAAAATCAACGACCAATATATAACTATCGCCCTTAGCATAAACATGGCCGATACATAGTTATCCTCCTGAGAAAAATAAATGGCCGATGGAGTGTTGACATCGTCCTTAGAACAAATACATTGCAAATTATTTTTCGCCACGCAAGTTTTGCCGAAAAACAGGGGGACATGTGTTGACACCAGATTTTGGCACGGTCAATAACTTATTTAAGATGGCCTCAAATGGAGAAGTGATCTTCATGAAAGATTTCCGTATTGTTGATATGAACATTTTTGAAGTTTGGGTCATCGCCGTCCGATTTCATCTCGAAGACCGAAACTACGCTCAAAGTATTAAGATCTTATATTCAGAGTACAGTTTGGCCGATTAAGCCACCAGGACGACCTCAAATGGAAAAATGAGCTACACGGATTGTCTTCATCTCGTCAAAACAATTGATTTTGATATACAAATCGTCCAAATCCGAGTTCGTATGCAAAAGTTAGAGCAATCGGAGTGCAGCCCTGTCACGAGGCGAAATATGGCGCGCCCCACCAGACGCCATTTCTGATTGGTAGCGCGAGTAAAGAGATCTTTTGCGCGAGCTATTTGACCCTCAAGATGACCTCTGATCGAAAAATGTTCAACATGAAAGTTGTTCGTATCATCGAAACGGTCAAGATTGCCTCTGGACTCGTTTCCATCCGAGATCGTTTACCACCACAAAAAAGACCCAAGGTGCAGCCAGTTTAAACCGAACAGTTTTGGAAAGTTCGGACAAGACCAATCCGAATTTGACTAGGGTTTTGGACGTGAATCCAAGCCTTTTCCTTGCACGGGAAGTCCAGCCGCCTCTTATATACCTAAGGGGTGACGGCCGATTGAATAACAACACACAATCAAACAATCAATCTACTTTTTACCCTAGTTTTACATCTCTCCCTTGTTCTTTCTCTCTCATTCTTCGTTCGTTCTTCGTTGAAGGGCAGCGATCCTCGAGGCTCTAGGGGCGGGCGAACCGACCTAGGGCAGCCCATAGCTGCCGCGCGTCCAGACGGGGTCCCTCCCGGGCGCGTGGGGTTTCGAGTGCTCAAAAGCACCCGCCGGATTGCCTGCGTACCGCGCTTCCGGACGGGTCTCCTTCGACGTGAGCTGCGGTGCATCACCCTCGGCGTTGGAGGTATATGGTGACGTGTTCGTGTGCGAACACTATTACTCATCATTTAGGGGTCCCGAAGAGATTTCCATAGTTGTTGAACCCCAAGGTGCGTTTACATGTCGGTCATCAACACTCACTGTTTTGGGGTCCCGGAGTGATTTCCACCATTAACGAACCGTGGGGTGCGTTTACATGTCGGTCATAAATACTAGCAGTTTTGGCCAATTCTGGACCATTTCGTGGACTATTACTCACTGTTTTGGGGCCCCGGAGTGATTTCCACGATTAAAGAACCCTTGGTGCACTTACGTGTCGGTTATCACTACTTGCTTTTTTTGACGATTCTGACCCGTTTTGTGGACTGTTACTTACGATTTTGGGGCCCCAAAGCGATTTCCAAGGTTGTTGAACCCCAAGGTCCCCTGAAGTGTAGGTCATCAACAATCGCCGCTTGATCCGATTCTGGCTCGTTTTTTGGACTATTATTTAGTTTTGGGGGTCCCGGAGTGATTTCCACGATTTACAAACCCCAGGGTGTGTTTACGTGCCGGTCATAAACACTCACAGTTTTGGCCAATTCTAACGCGTTTCGTGGACTATTACTCACCGTTTTGGGGTCCCAAAGTGATTTACATGGTTCTTGAACCACAAGTTGCGCTTAAGTGTAGGTCATCAACAATCATAGTTTGGGCCGATTCTGGCCCGTTTCTTGGACTATTACTTAGTTTTGGGGGTCCCGGAGTGATTTCCACGATTTATGAACCCCGTGGTGCATTTACGTGTCGGTCATCAACACTCACAGTTTTGGCCAATTCTGACGCGTTACGTGGACTATTACTCACTATTTTGTGGTCCCGAAGCGATTTCCACGCTTGATAATCCTCGGGGTGCATTTGCGTGTCTGTCGTCAACACTCAGTGTTTTGGCCATTTCTGACGCGATTCGTGGACTATTACTCACCATTTAGGGGTGCTGAAGCGATTTCCATGGTTGTTGAACCCCAAGGTGCTTTTACATGTCGGTCATCAACACTCATAGTTTGCCCGATTCTAGCCCATTTCGTGGACTATTACTCACTGTTTTGGGGTCCCGGAGTGATTTCCACAATTAACGAATCGCGGGTGCGTTTACATGTCGGTCATCAACGCTAGTAGTTTTGGTCGATTCTGGCCTGTTTTGTGGACTATTACTCACTGTTTTGGGGCCCCGAAGTGATTTCCACGATTAACGAACCCACGGGTGCGCTTACGTGTCGGTCATCAACACTCGCGGTTTTTGTCGACTCTGACCCGTTTCGTGGACCATTACTCACCGTTTCGGGGCCCAAAGCGATTTCCATGGCTGTTGAACCCCAAGGTGCGCTTAAGTGTAGGTCATCAACAATCATAGTTTGGGACGATTCTGGCCCGTTTCTTGGACTATTACTTAGTTTTGGGGTCCCAGCCGGGGTGATTTCCACGATTTACGAACCTCGGTGTGCTTTACATGTCGTTCATCAACACTCACAGTTTTGGCCAATTCTAACACGTTTCGTGGACTATTACTCACCGTTTTGTGGTCCGGAAGTGATTTCAATAGTTGTTGAACCCCAAGGCGCGCTTACGTGTCGATCATCAACACTCACAGTTCTGGATGATTCTGGCCCGTTTCGTGGACTATTACTCATTGTTTAGGGGGGCCAGAGTGATTTCCACGGTTAATGAACCGCGGGGTGCATTTATGTTTCGGTCATCAACACTCACAGTTTTGGCCGATTCTGGCCCGTTTCTTGGACTAGTAGTCTGTTTTGGGTCCCGGTGTGAATTCCATGATTGATGAACACTGGGGTGCGTTTACGTGTCGGTCATCAACACTCACTGTTTTGGGGTCCCGGAGTGATTTCCACGGTTAACAAACCACGAGGTGCGTTTACGTGTCGATCATCGACACTCACAGTTTTGGTCGATTCTGGCCCGTTTCGTGGACTATTACTCAACATTTTGGGGCCCCAAAGTGATTTCCATGGTCATTGAACCCCATGGTGCACTTACATGTCGATCATCAACAAACACAGTTTGGGCCGATTTTGGCCCGTTTCTTGCACTATTACTTAGTTTTGGGGGTCCCGGAGTGATCTCCACGATTGACGAACTCTGGCATGTGTTTACGTGTCGGTCGTCAACACTCACAAATTTGGCCAATTCTGGTCCGTTTCGTGCACTATTACTCACCGTTTTGGCGTCCCAGAGGTATTTCCACGATTGACAATCCCCAGGGTGTGTTTGCATGTCTGACGTCAACACTCACTGTTTTGGCCAATTCGGACGCGATTTGTGGACTATTACTCACCATTTAGGGGTCTAGAAGCGATTTCCATAGTTGTTGAACCCCATGTGCTTTTACGTGTTGGCCATCAACACTCATAGTTTTGGCCGATTCTAGCCCGTTTCGTGGACTATTACTCACTGTTTTGGGGTCCCGGAGTGATTTCCATGATTAACGAACCCCCGGGTGCGCTTATGTGTCAGTTATCAACAGTCGCGGTTGTTGTGGACTCTGACCCTTTTCGTGGACCATTACTCACCGTTTTGGGGCCCCAAAGCGATTTCCATGGTTGTTGAACCCAAGGTGCACTTAAGTGTAGGTCAACAACAATCGCAGTTTGGGCTGATTCTGGCCCGTTTCTTGGAATATAACTCACCGTTTTGGGGCCCCAAATTGATTTCCATGGTTGTTGAACCCCAAGGTCTGCTTAGGTCTAGGTCATCAACAATCGCAGTTTGGGCCGATTCTAGCCCATTTCTTGGACTATTACTTAGTTTTGGGGGTCCCGGAGTGATCTCCTTGATTTACGAACCCCGGGGTGCGTTTACGTGTCGGTCATCAACATTCACAGTTTTGGCCAATTCTAACGGGTTCCATGGACTATTAATCACCTTTTTCGGATCCCGTAGTGATATCCATAGTTGTTGAACCCCAAGGCGCGCTTACGTGTCGGTCATCAACACTCACAGTTTTGGCTGATTTTGGCCCGTTTCATGTACTATTGCTCACTGTTTTGGGACCCCGGAGTGATTTCCACGGTTAATGAACCATGGGGTGCGTTTACGTGTCGGTCATCAACACTCACAGATTTGGCTGATTCTGGCTTGTTTCGTGGACTATTACTCACTGTTTGGGCGCCCTAGAGTGATTTCCACGGTTAATGAACCGCTGGGTACGTTTATGTGTCGATAATCAACACTTCAATTTTTGGCCGATTCTGGCCCGTTTCTTGGACTATTAGTCTGCTTTGGGTCCCGGTGTTATTTCCATGATTACCGAACACCGGGGTACATTTACGTGTTGGTCATCAACACTCGCAGTTTTGGCAGATTCTGGCCCGTTTCGTGGACACTCACTATATTGGTGTCCCAGAGTGATTTCCATGGTTAACAAACCGCGAGGTGCGTTTACGTGTCGGTCATCAACACTCATAGTTTTGGTCGATTCTGGCCCGTTTCATGGACTATTACTCACCGTTTAGGGGCCCCAAAGCGATTTCCATGGTCGTTGAACCCCATGGTGCGCTTACGTGTCGATCATCAACAAGCACAGTTTGGGCCGATTTTAGCCCGCTTCTTGCACTATTACTTAGTTTTGGGGGTCTCGGAGTGATCTCATGATTGACGAACTCCGGGGTGCGTTTACGTGTCGGTCATCAACACTCACAAATTTGGCCAATTATGGTTCATTTTGTGCACTATTACTCACAATTTTGGCGTCCCAGAGGGATTTCCACGATTGACAATCCCCAGGGTGCGTTTGCATGTCTGACATCAACACTCACTGTTTTGGCCAATTCTGACGCGATTCTTGGACTAATACTGACCATTTAGGGGTCCGGAAGCGATTTCCATAGTTGTTGAACCCCAATGTGATTTTACGTGTTGGCCATGAACACTCACAATTTTGGCCGATTCTAGCCCGTTTCATGGACTATTACTCTCTGTTTTGGGATCTCGGAGTAATTTCCACGATTAATGAACTCCCGGGTGCGCTTACGTGTCAGTTATCAACACTCGCGGTTTTTGTCGACTCTGACCCGTTTCATGGACCATTACTCACCGTTTTGGGCCCCAAAGTGATTTCCATGGTTGTTGAAACCCAAGGTGCGCGTAAGTGTAGCTCAACAATAGTCGCAGTTTGGGCCGATTCTGGCCCGTTTCTTGGAATATTACTCACCGTTTTGGGGCCCCAAAGTGATTTCCATGGTTGTTGAATCCCAAGGTGAGCTTAGGTCTTGGTCATCAACAATCGCAGTTTGGGCCGATTCTGGCCCGTTTCCTGGACTATTACTTAGTTTTGGGGGTCCCGGAGTGATCTCCACGATTTACGAACCCTGGGGTGCGTTTATGTGTCGGTTATCAACACTCACAGTTTTGGCCAATTCTAACGTGTTTCGTGGACTATTACTCACCGTTTTGGGGTCCCGAAGTGATACCCATAGTTGTTGAACCCCCAAGGCGCGCTTACATGTCGGTCATCAACACTCACAGTTTTGGCTGATTCTGGCCCGTTTAATGTACTATTGCTCACTGTTTTGGGGCCCCGGAGTGATTTCCACGGTTAATGAACCACGGTGTGCGTTTATGTGTCGGTCATCAACACTCACAGTTTTGGCTGATTCTGGCCTGTTTCGTGGACTATTAGTCACTGTTTGGGGGACCGAGAGTGATTTCCACGGTTAATGAACCGCGGGGTGAATTTATGCGTCGGTAATCAACACTCAATGTTTTGGCCGATTCTGGCATGTTTCTTGGACTTTTACTCTGTTTTGGGTCCCGATGTGATTTCCATGATTGACGAACACCGGGGTGCGTTTACGTGTCGGTCATCAACACTCGCAGTTTTGGGTCCCGGTGTGATTTCCATGATTGACGAACACAGGGGTGCGCTTACGTGTTAGTTATCAACACTCGCGGTTTTTGTCGACTCTGACCCGTTTCGTGGACCATTACTCACCGTTTTGGGGCCCCAAAGGGATTTCCATGGTTGTTGAACCCCAAGGTGCGCTTAAGTGTAGGTCAACAACAATCGCAGTTTGGGCCGATTCTGGCCCGTTTCTTGGAATATTACTCACCGGTTTGGGGCCCCAAAGTGATTTGCATGGTTGTTGAACCCCAAGGTGCGCTTAGGACTAGGTCATCAACAATCGCAGTTTGGACCGATTCTGGCCCGTTTCTTGGACTATTACTTAGTTTTGGGGGTCCCGGAGTATTCTCCACGATTTACGAACCTCGGGGTGCGTTTACGTGTCGGTCATCAACACTAACAGTTTTTGCCAATTCTAACGTGTTTCGTGGACTATTACTCACCGTTTTTGGGTCCCGAACGTATATCCATAGTTGTTGAACCCCAATGCGTGCTTACGTGTCGGTCATCAACACTCACAGTTTTGGCTGATTCTGGCCCGTTTCATGTACTATTGCTCATTGTTTTGGGGCCCCGGAGTGATTTCCACGGTTAATGAACCGCGGTGTGTGTTTACGTGTCGGTCATCAATACTCACAGTTTTGGCTAATTCTGGCCTGTTTCATGGACTATTACTCACTGTTTGGGGGCCCTAGAGTGACTTCCACGGTTAATGAACCGCGGGGTGCGTTTACGCGTCGGTAATCAACACTCACAGTTTTGGTCGATTCTGGACCGTTTCGTGAACTATTACTCACCGTTTTGAGGCCCCAAAGTGATTTCCATGGTCGTTGAACCCCATGGTGCGCTTACGTGTCGATCATCAACAAGCATAGTTTGGGCCGATATTGGCCCGTTTCTTGCACTATTACTTAGTTTTGGGGGTCCCGGAGTGATCTCCACGATTAACGAACTCCGTGGTGCGTTTACGTGTCGGTCATCAACTCTCACAAATTTGGCCAATTCTGGTCCATTTCGTGCACTATTACTCATCGTTTTGGCGTCCCAGAGGGATTTCCATGATTGACAATCCCCAGGGTGCGTTTGCATGTCTGACGTCAACAGTCACTGTTCTGGCCAATTTTGACGCGATTCTTGGACTATTACTCACCATTTAGGGGTCCAGAAGCGATTTCCATAGTTGTTGAACCCTAAGGTGCTTTTACGTGTTGGCCATCAACACTCATAGTTTTGGCCAATTCTAGCCCGTTTCGTGGACTATTACTCACTGTTTTGGGGTCCCGGAGTGATTTCCACGATTAATGAACCCCCGGGTGCGCTTACGTGTCAGTTACCAACACTCACGGTTTTTGTCGACCCTGACCCGTTTCGTGGACCATTACTCACCATTTTGGGGCCCCAAATCAATTTCCATGGTTGTTGAACCCCAAGGTGCGCTTAAGTGTAGGTCAACAACAATCGCAGTTTGGGCCGATTCTGGCCCGTTTCTTGGAATATTACTCACCGTTTTGGGGCCCCAAAGTGATTTCCATGGTTGTTGAACCCCAAGGTGCGCTTAGGTCTAGGTCATCAACAATCGCAGCTTGGGCCGATTTTGGACCGTTTCTTGGACTATTACTTAGTTTTGGGGGTCCTGGAGTGATCTCCTTGATTTACGAACCCCGGGGTGCGTTTACGTGTCGGCCATCAACACTCACAGTTTTTGCCAATTCTAACGGGTTTCGTGGACTATTAATCACTGTTTTGGGTTCCCGTAGTGATATCCATAGTTGTTGAACCCCAAGGCGCGCTTACGTGTCGGTCATGAACACTCACAGTTTTGGCTGAATCTGGCCCGTTTCATGTACTATTGCTCACGCTGTTTGGGAGCCCCGGAGTGATTTCCACGGTTAATGAACCGCGGTGTGCATTTACGTGTCGGTCATTGACACTCACAGTTTTTGCCGATTCTGGCCCGTTTCTTGGACTATTACTGTATTTTCGGTCCCGGTGTGATTTCCATGATTGACGAACACCGGGGTGCGTTTACGTGTCGGTCATCAACACTCGCAGTTTTTACCGATTCTGGCCTGTTTCGTGGACACTCACTGTTTTGGGGTCTCGGAGTGATTTCCATGGTTAACGGACCGCGAGGTGCGTTTACGTGTCGGTCATTGTCGGTGTCAAAACCGGCGGATCTCGGGTAGGGGGTCCCGAACTGTGCGTCTAGGCGGATGGTAATAGGAGACAAGGGACACGATGTTTTTACCCAGGTTCGGGCCCTCTCGACGGAGGTAAAACCCGACTCCTGCTTGATTGATATTGATGATATGGGTAGTACAAGAGTGGATCTACCACGAGATCAAGGAGGCTAAACCCTAGAAGCTAGCCTATGGTGTGATTGTTGTTGTGTCCTATGGACTAAAACCCTCCGGTTTATATAGACACTGGAGAGGGCTAGGGTTACACAGAGTCGGTTACAATGGTAGGAGATCTACATATCCGTATCGCCAAGCTTGCCTTCCACGCCAAGGAAAGTCCCATCCGGACACAGGACGAAGTCTTCAATCTTGTATCTTCATAGTCTTGGAGTCCGGCCGATGATGATAGTTCGGCTATCCGGACACCCCCTAATCCAGGACTCCCTCAGTAGCCCCCGAACCAGGCTTCAATGACGACGAGTCCGGCGCGTATATTGTCTTCGGCGTTGCAAGGCGGGTTCTCCTCCAAATTCCATGTGCTTGCCAAATAGTGTCCGGCTTCCTTATAAATGTTGCGCTCCTTGGCTTCCACGTCCAATAATGGCCCTCTTCCACGTGTCGTATGAATGCGAAAATCCAGGGTATTTTTACGTTTTACCCCCAAGCAGCATGAATACGCTGCCTATAAGAGAGGCAAGGATCTAGATCCAAATCACACCATCCTCCTTCCGTGAGTACTCACCGGAGCGCCTCTGACAAAAATCCACTCCATCATGGACAGTCGACGCGGCTCCTCCTCTCGCGCTCCCAGCCCTCAGCCAGGAGATTGAAGGAGATGTTCAGTCCCGCACAGCGAGCTGGTGACGCTCCAAGCAGAGGGATACTTTCCTCCGGCCTTCATGGTCCCGGTTCGAGCCGGACTGGCCACCTACAAAGGTGGAAAGCAGGCGGAGAACACCCCCAATCCCTTCAAAGGAGAGCGGGTGTGCTTCGTCCCTTATCTAATAAGGGGACTCAGATTTCCCATACATCCGTTTCTCCGGGGGCTCCTGGAGTTCTACGGACTCCAGCTTCATCACCTTACACCCGCCTCCATTTTGCATATTGCGGGTTTTGTAGCTCTTTGCGAGCTGTTCTTGGGCATCGAGCCCCATTTTGCGCTGTGGAAGAGGTTGTTTTGCCTCGTAACCCTGTTCTCACGAGGGGTCGATATATCAAGTGGGTGGAGCCAAAATATGGCGCATCGCCGGGACAGGATATCTATCCGGAACCCTGAAGAAGGCGTCCGAAGACTAGCCTTCGGAATGGTTTTATATGGAAGACGCTCCACTGCCGGACCCAGTTCAGATCGGCCTCCCGGAGTTCAGCAACGCTCCTCTGAAGAAACGCCTGACTTGGCGCCCGTGGAGCCCTCAACGGGAAGATGATAGGAGTGTCCAATATCTGATGGGCCGGATAAGGTTGTTGGCCCATTCCGGATTGACCATGATTGGAGTCATGGCCACGTGCATTATGCGAGGGTTGCAGCCGCTCCAATATAGGGCCACCCCATGTGGGATTTCAACAGGGAGAATGACGCCACCAGTCATGGCCGCAAGGGGCCGGGATCGGCCGCCGATCTGGTGAAGATCCTGTCCGGCTTGTACAAGGGGGAGAAGGAGGACTTCCTCCACACGAGTCCATTGAATGGATTCTCCATGAATAACCCTCGGAGCTAGGTAAGCGGACGTTTATCTATCCGATCCGTGCTTTCAAAGTTAAGTGTCTTACTTTATGATTTCGACGCAGGAACTGCACCGGGATGTGGAGGGCATACACAGTCCGACTCCACAACCCGAGGATCTGGGAAGATCCCTTGATCCGGCCTCCGGAGAGGATCCGGACATAGAGGTGGAGCTGATTGACGGGGTGTTCCACCAACTTAGCATGGACAATGCTCTAGTTGCCATTACGGCTGACTACCCCGGTTTATCTCCGGCTTCCCAGGTAACTGTGACCGGAGTCCTGACACCATTACTTCATCCATGCTTATTTCTGACCACTGCATACCAACGGCGTCTCGCAGGAGGTGCCTTCAAGGCGGGAAGCCAAACCCGCGGTGGCTGACCGACAAGGGTCAGTTCGGCCCAGCAGGCGGAAGAGGGGTGCGGTGCGAATCGAAACGTCACCGCAACGGTATAGCACGCCACCATTTCTAAGGGAAAGATTCCTGGGAGGTATATTAATGCTCATGACTTTTCCAGGAGAAAGAGCGCTCGCCGGACTGTGCCCGGAGAGGTTGCCAACCAAGCCTCCGCCAGCCAGGCTCCAACACCTGGTCCGGAGGGGGAGGCGAGCGCAAGGCACGAGCCGGATGCTCCTCTAACGAAGGATGCCGACAGGCTGTCCGCCACCAGGTCTGAGGTGGAGAGCGCCATGAATCACAGGCGCCGCTCCCCGGAGGTGTTGAATGCCTTTAATGCGGGAGATGCGCACCTCCGTGCCGCTCAAGATGGTTTAACTAGAGCCACGGAGTAGTATGTGAAAGACATACGGGTAAGGAATTTTAATAGTTATATATGCCAGTAGCCCCCGAGACTTAAAATAGTTAGAATAACTGATTTAAGGATCATTTGTTATGCAGGATCTTACGGAGAAGAATACCCAGCTGTCCCAGGAGCTTCAAGAGTGCAAGGCCCAACTTGAGGCCGCACTAGCCGCCGCAAGGGGAGCCACAGAGACCCCCTTTGGTAATACATACTTCGAAAAGATAAGTAGTTTATGAAGTGCGGCGTGCGTATAAGTCTGACAATAATTTTGCAGATGTTGCCGGACTTGATCCGGACAAGCAACAGCTACTGCGCCAGCTAAAGGCCGGCGAGAGGGTGCTTATGAAGGTGCAGCAGGAGAGGAACAAACTCCAAGAGGCCAACACCCAGCTGGGCGAAGAACTAAAAGGTGTTCGGGCCCAGCTGTCTGGCTCCGTGAAGGAGAATCAGCGGCTTCGTCGCGGCATTTATAGTAAGTGCTTGAGCAAACTCTTTTGAAAAGAAGAGTTCAGCGAGGGAGTCGATTGACAGAAATATGTCTGTAGGTGTGCTCACGGGTCGTCCTGCAGAGGAAATGACCGGTTCAACGGGTGATCTGCTTCCCGAGCTGCTGCAGCTGCACGAACGTGTTCGGCAGGCGATGAGCGGCGTCGTCCAGGCCTTATGGCCGTTTGTCTCCCTGCCCGAGGGTCTTGGAGGGCTTGCGGAGAAGCTTCAGGGAGCACGGCAGTGCTTCCGTCTATGGAAGATATCGGCCTGCCGTCAAGGCGCCCGGGAGGCCTGGGCCATGGTGAAGACGCAGTACACGAAGGCTGATTCGAACCACATGGCCGAGGTCGGACCTGTGGGGCCCGATGGGAAGGAGATTCCTGTGAGCTTAATGTACGGCCAAGTAGAGTTGGCCGCTAAGTATTCCCAACGGGACTGTAAGCTAGACATCCTGTTAGATGGGATTGAAGAGGAGTACAATCAGTCAATTGGACGATGTAATCTAAAATGACATGTAAAATGCCTTCTAGCCGGATTGTAGATCGTTTTGTCTTTGCGGACCTTTTCGCTTCAACCTCGGGACCCTAGAGTTCGGAGTGTGTCCGAATACCCCCACGGTTATTAAAAAAACCGGGGCATGCATGGAGACCAGGCGTAGGGGTCATTAGTGCTTTATCAGACAAGTGCCCAACTAGTTATGTTATATTACATGGTTAGTAAGAAACATCTTCCAGGGAGAATAGTTCCGTTAGGGGTTCCTTTTCCTGGGAGGCATGCCCTAAAGTGCATGTCCGGACAGCGAAAAGAGCAGAAAAGCATCTGGGGGCATTTGAATAAATAAATAAGAAATCATCTTTCAAGTCACCGACCGAATATTCCCTTAAGAACGCTAGCTTTCGGCTTCACCCAGTCTGAGGTACACATCCGGCTGACCCGGTAGTAACAATCGCAGAGGTGCTCCCTTTACCTCCTAGCCGGACAATCGGGAACATAGGGGTAAGCACAGGAGCCAGGCAACCCAGCTTGGCCAAAACTTAAGTCATATCGATGCATATACTGGTGAGTAAAAGGTACATGCGGAAGTGTGACGCATGTGTTGGGCATGGAGCCCGTATAAATAAGCTTCTGTTAAAGAAGCCCCCAGGTATAATGAGTGCAAGCAGCACGTCAAGTGTGTGCGAACAATGCGCAGGTCAGCCCACAAAGGCTTTACAAAAAGAAGGGAGGAAAGAAGAGAAAAAACAAAAGAAAGCAAACATTTAAAATGTGGACGGAGGAAGGAGACGAACTCTCAGTCCGGCGCTAGGCGTAGAATCTTCGGAGGTGGGCTGCGTTCCATGGGTTCGGCTCAAGTCGATTGTTCGATGCGTTTCGTAGACGGTATGCTCCGCCAGTCAGGACTTGATCGATGATGAAGGGACCTTACCACTTGGGCTTTAGTTTGTCCTTTTTCTTGTCCGGCAGGCGTAGAACTAGTTCGCCAACATTGTAAGTTTTGGCCCGTACTTCTCTACTCTGATATATTCGAGCCTACTACTGATAGAATGCGGAACGAGTCTTTGCCACGTCGCGCTCCTCCTCCAATGCGTCCAAACTGTCCTGCCGATCCAACTCGGCTTCTCTTTCTTCGTACATGCGCACTCGAGGTGAGTCATGAATTATATCGTAGGGCAAAACTGCTTCTGCGCCGTATACCATAAAGAATGACGTGAATCCGGTAGTACGATTTGGCGTGGTCCGTGGGCCCAGAGTACGGAGTCGAGCTCCTCCACCCAGTGCATGTTAGATTCCGTGAGGGACCGCGCTAACCTGGGTTTAATGCCGCTCATGATTAGACCATTTGCTCGTTCGACTTGACCGTTAGTTTGAGGGTGATAGACTGAAGCGTAGTCGAGCTTGATGCCCATGTTTTTGCACCAGAGTTTAACCTCGTCGGCCGTGAACTTCGTGCCGTTATCAATGATGATGCTGTGGGGGACGCCATAACGGTGTATTACCCCAGATATGAAGTCTATCACAGGTCCGGATTCGGCCGTTATAACCGGCTTGGCCTCTATCCATTTGGTGAATTTATCCACCATGACCAATAGGTATTTTTGCTTGTGGGTTCCCCCTTTAAGGGGTCCAACCATGTCAAGCCCCCAGACCGCGAACGGCCAGGTGATGGGTATAGTTTTGAGGGCGGTGGGTGGCATGTGGCTTTGATTAGCAAAGAGCTGGCGACCGACGCATCGTTGGACTAAGTCCTAAGCATCTGCCCGGGCAGTCGGCCAATAAAATCCTGTACGGAAGGCCTTGCCCACAAGGGCCCGGGCTGCAGCGTGGTGCCCGCCGAGTCCGGCGTGAATTTCAGCCAGGAGATGTCGCCCTTCCTCTTTGGAGATGCACCTTTGAAGGACTCCATTTGTGCTTTTATTATAAAGTTCTCCCTCGTGGACCTTGTAGGCTTTAGATCGCCGAACTATGCAGCGGGCCTCATTTTGGTCTTCGTGAAGTTCCTGCCTAATTAAGTAGGCTAGGAATGTTTCCATGCACGGGGCAATTACTGCCATTATTTCGTGGGCTGAAGGTGTTATTTCATTGGCTGAGCCACCAATAGTGTCAGAATGTTCCGTGTTGGGTAGTGCAGTTGGTTCCGGGTTGTTATTTCTGGACTCCTCTTCCCATAATACGGATGGCTTAAAGAGCCGCTCCAGGAAGATGTTTGGAGGGACGGCATCGCATTTTGCGCCAATGCGTGCCAACACGTCGGCTGCCTGGTTATTATCCCGGGCTACATGGTGGAATTCGAGTCCTTCGAACCGAGCTGACATTTTTAAGACGGCGTTACGATAGGCTGCCATCTTTGGATCCTCGGCGTCAAAGTCTCCATTTACTTGGGATGTTGCGAGGTTTGAATCCCTGCGCACCTCTAGGCATTGAATACCCATGGAGATTGCCATCCGGAGACCATGTAGAAGGGCCTCATATTCGGCTGCATCGTTAGAGTCCGTATACATTATCTGAAGTACGTATTGGACTGTGTCTCCGGTTGGGGACGTCAATACGACGCCAGCCCCCAAGCCGGCCAACATTTTGGAGCCGTCGAAATGCATGATCCAATTGGAGTATGCGCCTTACTCTTTAGGGAGTTCGGCTTCGGTCCATTCGGCGATGAAGTCAGCCAAAACTTGCGACTTTATAGCTCGCCGTGGTTTGTAGGTTATGTCGAATGGTAAGATCTCAATGGCCCATTTTGCAATCCTGCTCGTCGCGTCGCGGTTGTTTATAATGTCGTTGAGAGGTACTTCGGAGGCCACTGTTATCGAACACTCTTGAAAGTAGTGTCGCAGCTTCTGGGATGCCATGAATACCGCACGCTATCTTTTGATAATGTGGATACCGGAACATGCACGGAGTTAAGACAGTGGATACGTAGTACACTGGTTTTTGAAGAGGGAATTTGTGTCCTTCTGTTTCTCGTTCGACGACGAGTACCGCGCTGACAACTTGATGTGTTGCCGCGATATATAATAACATCGGTTTGCCCAGGTTGGGCGCGGCCAGGACCGGATTTGTTGCCAATAAGGCCTTTATTTCTTTGAGTCCGGCCGTGGCAGCATCCGTCCATTCGAAGTGTTCGGTGCGCCGGAGGAGGCGGTAGAGGGGCAATGCCTTTTCTCCCAAACGGGAGATGAAGCGGCTTAGAGCCGCCACGCATCCAGTCAGTTTTTGTATTTGTTTGAGGTCTTTTGGGATATCCAATTGTGACAGAGCTCGGATCTTGGCTGGGTTTGCTTCAATTCCTCTACTCGATACAATGAAGCCCAAGAGCTTTCCGGCTGGTACGTCGAAAACGCATTTTTCCGGGTTGAGCTTAATGTCATATGCTCGGAGGTTGTCGAATGTGAGCCTCAAATCGTCTACTAGAGTCTCGACGTGTTTGGTCTTAACAACCACATCGTCTACGTATGCCTCCACTGTTTTGCCGATTTGGGTAGCCAGACATGTCTGAATCATGCGCTGATATGATGCGCCGGTGTTTTTAAGTCCTAAGGGCATTGTGTTGAAGCAGAATAGTCCGTATGAAATAATGAATGCTGTTGTGGCCTGGTCTGTTTCCGCCATCTTGATTTGATGGTATCCGGAGTATGCGTCGAGGAAGCACAATGAATCGTGCCCTGCAGTAGCATCGATGATTTGGTCGATGCGGGGAGGGGGGAAAGGATCCTTTGGACAGGCCTTGTTAAGGTCTTTAAAATCGACACAAAGGCGCTAGGATTTGTCCTTTTTTGGTACCATTACCAGGTTCGCTAGCCAGTCCGGACGTTTTATATCTCTGATGAATCCGGCTTCTAATAGTTTGGCTAGCTCCTCTCGCATTGCCTGTCTTTTGGGTTCGGAAAATAGCCGAAGAGCCTGTTTACTGGCTTGAATCCTTTTAGGATGTTTCGGCTGTGTTCTGCCAGCCTGCGTGGGATTCCTGGCATATCTGAAGGGTGCCAGGCAAAAATGTCCCAATTTTCCCGAAGGAATTCTCGTAGTGCGGCATCTACATCAGGGTTTAATTGTGCCCCAATGGAGGCCATCTTTGTGGGGTCCGTTGGATGGACCTGGAATTTGACTATTTCGTCTGCTGGTTTAAAAGAGGTGGACTTAGATCTCTTATCGAGTATCACATCGTCCCTATTCACCGTGGAGCGCAGCGCAGTGAGTTCCTCTGCCGCTAGGGCTTCGAATAGTGCCTCTAGGGCTAGTGCGGCTGTCTTATTTTCAGCGCGGAGTGCTATGTCCGGATCACTGACAAGAGTGATGATTCCATTGGGCCCGGGCATTTTAAGCTTCATGTACCCGTAATGGGGTATAGCATGGAAAATTGTCAATGCCTCTCACCCTAATAAGGCGTGATATCCGCTGCTGAACGGGGCCACTTGGAACGTGACCTCCTCGGACCTGTAATTGTCCGGCGAGCCGAACACCACATCTAGTGTGATTTTTCCTGTGCACCGTGCTTCCCGACTAGGGATTATTCCTCTAAAGGTTGTGCTGCTTCGCTCAATGTGGCTCCAGTCTATTTCCCTTTTTTGGAGGGTTTCCTCGTAGATGAGGTTTAATCCGCTGCCGCCATCCATGAGTACCTTGGTAAGACGAAAGCCGCCCACTATTGGACTAAGGACCAATGCGGCTGGTGCTCGGGTTGTTCGGAATTTAGGTTCGTCGCTGGCGTGGAAGGTGATAGCCTTATCACTCCATAGATTTATTGTTGCTACTTGGTAGACTTCAGTAAGGTTGCGGAGTGTTCGTTTCCGCATGTTGTTTGATGCAAAAGTCTCGAAGACTGTTAATACCGTACTGGTACTGCTGGGTTGGTAATCCGGGGCTAGAAGCTCTTCGCCACTTTTGGCCACCTGCCGTAGTATCCAACATGCTCGAAGGCTATGTGTTGGAGTGACGCCCTCTGTACTATGGATTTTACAGGGCCCGCTGAGCCATCCCTCCAATACGGTTCCGTGCCCTTTATGGGGTTTTTGCTTTTTGGTTTTTGTCCCAAGTGCCTGAGCATGATGCACCCTTTTGTTTCGGACTAGGGTTGTGTTCGGAGCCGGATTGTCCCAAAACTTAGTTTCGGTTTTCCAGGTACTCTCCATCGCACAGTACTTTCGTACTATGGATGCCAGGTCAGCGAAGCGTGTAATCTCGTGGCGACTTATGGCGTTCGTGATTCCCTTGTCCGTGCAATTATTGCAGAAAATTGAGATTGCGCTTTCCTCACGGCAGTCCTTTATCCTGTCCATAACCAGGAGGAATCTGGCCCAGTAATGATGTACTGTTTCCGTGGGCTCTTGCCGGATTTGAGATAGATCGCTTATGTTTGGGTGGGCGGGTGGAATTAAGTACGGAACCTTGCCCAACTTGAGGCTCAAGGGCCGAAAAGTTTCCGAATTTGGAAGCTTGGATTGCTGGATGTTGTCCAACGAATCTGGTCTGCTGCCTAACTTTAGGTTCAGTACTTGATTGACGTCCATCCCTCCGCGGGAATCCGGCATGGAGGGATCAGGAGTCCGAACATAACTGGTCTTTAATATAGAAGAAGAGTCGCCGTGTTGTTCCTCTACCACCGCAATGTGGTGGGTAACCTGGGGGGAGTTAATCTCTCTCAGATCGGTTTTAAGCCCAATCTGATCGTAGTCTGTAGCAACTCCCAGGGCAGCGATGCGATCCAAGAGCTCGTTTACGGAAGAGAGCTCCATCGGATCCAGCTGCTCGGTGAATTCCGAGTTGACGTGAAGATCGCTTTTGATGACCCGAGAGGTCATCGTCGAACCGGCGGCCGAACAAGCAGTCATAAGAAAACCACCTATCCGGATAGTTTGGCCGGCGGCCAAAGCTCCTTTGGCAATGGTACCGTCTTTAAAGATGGGAAGAGGCATCCTTCCTGATTGTGACGGCACAGAGGAACTCTCAATGAAAGCACCAATGTCGGTGTCAAAACCGGCGGATCTCGGGTAGGGGGTCCCGAACTGTGCGTATAGGCGGATGGTAACAGGAGAAAAGGGACACGATGTTTTTACCCAGGTTCGGGCCCTCTCGACGGAGGTAAAACCCTACTCCTGTTTGATTGATATTGATGATATGGGTAGTACAAGAGTGGATCTACCACGAGATCAAGGAGGCTAAACCCTAGAAGCTAGCCTATCGTATGATTGTTGTTGTGTCCTATGGACTAAAACCCTCTGGTTTATATAGACACCGGAGAGGGCTAGGGTTACACAGAGTCGGTTACAATGGTAGGAGATCTACATATCCGTATCGCCAAGCTTGCCTTCCACGCCAAGGAAAGTCCCATCCGGACACGGGACGAAGTCTTCAATCTTGTATCTTCATAGTCTTGGAGTCCGGCCGATGATGATAGTTCGGCTATCCGGACACCCCCTAATCCAGGACTCCCTCAGTCTTCAACACTCACAGTTTCGGCAGATTCTGGCCCGTTTCGTGGACTATTACTCACCGTTTTGGGGCCCCAAAGTGATTACCATGGTTGTTGAAACCCATGGTGCGCTTACGTGTCGATAATCAACAAGCGCGGTTTGGGCAGATTTTGGCCCGTTTCTTACACTATTACTTAGTTTTGGTGGTCCCAGAGATCTCCATGATTGATGAACTCTGGGGTGCGTTTACGTGTCGGTCATCAACACTCACAATTTTGGCCAATTCTGGTCCGTTTCATGCACTATTCCCCACCGTTTTGGCGTCTCAGAGCGATTTCCATGATTGACAATCCCCGGGGTGCGTTTGCGTGTTTGTCGTCAACACTCAGTGTTTTAGCCAACTTTGACGTGATTCGTGGACTATTACTCACCATTCAGGGGTCCCGAAGCGATTTTCATTGTTGTTGAACCCCAAGGTGCTTTTACGTGTCGGTCATCAACACTCACAGTTTTGGCCGATTCTAGTATTTTCTTTTTTTTATTTTTCTATATTCGTATTTTTACAGGTTTTATACAATTACAGCATACACATACACTGAAACTATATGAAAAATGAATGTCTCATCATCATCATCGAAGTGGTACAACATAGTCTCATCATATCATCGTTATCGAACACAAATGATGTCGAACTCATCATCATCTCGAAATAGCGATACAAGTTAATGATCACATATCTCTTAAATTGTCACTGTAGACACATGTTTCATCCTCTACCTAAACTATGACATACGAGATAAGAGCGATAGCGATGATCAAAAGCGGTACTATGTAGTAGTTTTTGCAACAACGCTGGTTCTCAATCCCATGTCGTGCTATGAATCCCAAGTAACTACCTTCGGCTTTCGCTCTGCTATCAAACCCTTTCTGGCTTCCGCCGGAGAAGCCAGAGACTTGGGCCTGACACTCTAGCCACTCATTATACACACCCGGAACATGCCTTACATACACGGCATACCACTTCCTCGCCATCCTTGATCTATATACCTGCCAGAGATGCATATATATATATATATATATATATATATATATATATATATATATATATATATATATATATGACAACACTATTCGGATCACAACAGCGCCTATATAAGAGCGATTGGTTGTTCCCGAACCGGTGCAAAAGAAAAAAAACACCCAACCCCGTCGCCCTCCCGCATCCCCACCTTCTTCCCCGGCGCCCGCGCGCCTAGCCCAATCCTGCCTGCCTCCCAGCCTCACCCGCCTTCCCTAGCTTCTTCCCCGGTGCCGTCCCGAACCCCGGCCGAAGCAGCCGTCACCGCTCTCCACAAATTCTGCCGCCACTACCGTCACCAGGTCGCGCCGCCACTGCCACCCTCCCTAGGTCGCCCCACAACCGCCGCCACACTCCATCGCCGCCTCAGCCAGTGCCGTCGCCCGCACCCCGCCCAAAATCGCTGCCGTCGACGGCGGTCCCGCACGCACCTCCGCCGGGCCCTTCCACCTCCACCTCCTCCTTGTGCTTCTCCTCCATCGTCGGCGTGCTTGGATCTGGCGACGCTGGCGACCACCGGAGCTCGCCCCCCGGCTGTCTTAGCTGCCAGATCCGCCGGCCGCATACAGGGCTGCTCCATCTTCCTCCTCCGCCGGGCCTTACCACATCGGACGGCGACCACCACTCCACTCGCTGTCGAGTGTGGACTGCCGTGATGGTTGGGTCCGACCTTCCTCCTGTATGAGCCAGCGCAGGAAGCGTGTGGTGTTGCGGTCGAAGCAGCGCACGCCGCCGACCTCTGGCGCCACGTCCCGGCAGCGCGTGGCGGCACCGTTGCCAAAGTGCATGTCCGCCACCTAACAACGCCAGCGAGCAAGCGAGCAGGGGTCAGCGGGCAGCGAGGGGAAATCGGGCGAGTGAGCGAAGGTACCGACCTGGAGGTTCTTGAAGGCGCCGTCATGGCGGAAGCGGAGGGGCAGGGGAGGCAACCTCTTGACGTGGAGCATGGCGGCATCGGTGTCCAGCAGGGCGGAAACACGGAGCAGGACGAAGGAGAAGAGGCAGGGGACGAGGAGCGAGAGGAGGCCGGACCAGCTCATCGGGCATCCCACTGTCAGTGCCAGACATAGCCTGCACGACTCGCACGACCCTTGATGAATCTAATGGCATTTATTTTGTATCGCAAGTGTTGATAAATTCTCAATAAACTCCGGGATAAGGTTTATCAGCATTCTCAACGGGGATTTTGACTATTATGAGTGGCATTGTTTGATTTCAGGATAGCTCTTTTCCCCATGCAATAGTATGAGAGTTGTTCACAGCATGTGTGCCTGTGTTTTCGTCATAATTGATCCTGGTCTGGCTTCATGCGAAAAAGGTTGTGGAGGATTGGAATGGATTTTACATGTTTCTGTACTTTACTTCCCTTACTAATACTTTTTTTGAGGGGCGCCTTACTGATACTTTGATAGAGGATTAGCGTTCGTGAGTTTTGTGTGGGAGGCATGTGTGCTTAGCACATAAAAGCTAAAACATTTGCAGGAAAAAAACAGAAAACTCAATTTTTTCTGTTCCTATAAAAAAAGAAGTATGAAGTTCAATTTAAAAAAATTGTTTGATGTTTATTTGACCACCATATTATTTTAAGCAGTCCAAATTAAAATAACAAAGAAGTCCAAACTTTATTAAAATTGAAAACAATTCTTTACTCGAACAATAAAAAATGTGAAATTCAAATTCAAATAACACAGAAGTTCAAAGTTTGTATACAACTCGGATTTTTTCTTGTTATTGAAGAATAAAAATGAAGAAGTTCAAATTAAAGTAAAAAGAGTAACTAAAAAAGTTAAAAAAATAATAAAACCAAGAAGTTCAGATTAAAAATAATGGTGTAGTTCAATTTATATAGGAAACTCAGATTTTCCTCATTTTTAATAATTAAATTAATAAGTTCGATTTAAAATGTAGAGTGCTTTGATGTTTATTACACAACTTAGATTTCTTCCGTTACTAAAGAACAACCTAGAGGTTCAATTTCAAATATCAGAGTAGTTCGACGTTTATACACCAAGAAGAAAACAAGCATCACCAAGAAGGCCAAATATAAAAAATAGAGCAGGTCAAAAATTATAGAAAAAATGTTTTCCCCGTTTCTATAATAAACCTAGAGGTTCAAATTTAAATAGCGGAGAAGTTCAATGTTTATTACAGTACCAAGAAGGTCAAATTAAAAAACCGAATAGTTCAAAACATTTATAAAAAAATGGATTTTCCCTCTTCTAAAAAAAGACCTAGAAGTTCAAATTTAAATAATTGAGCGGTTCGATATTTATAACATAACTAGTATTTTTTCTGTTACCGATGAATAACACCAACAATTCCTAATTAAAAAACATGAAGCTATTTGATGCTTATAGAAAACTCAAATTTTCTCACTAAAGATTAAACCAAGAAGTTGAATTTTAATAATGTATATAAAAACTCAGGTCTTCTCGTTACTAAAGATTAATACCAATAAGTTCAATATGAAATAACGAAGAAGTTTGATCTTTCTAACTAAACTCCATTTTTAACATTTCTAAAAATACACAAAGAAGTTCAATTAAAGAAGTTAGAGCGGTTCGATGTCTATGACAAACGTTGATTTTTTCCCTAAAAAAACTAAAAAAAATCATTACAAAAGCGAAACAGAGGGGAGTTCAAACTGATAACTGCTGGAAGTTCATGTATTGCATCGTGTGCATTTCATATGAGAAAAAAAGAATAAAAAGGCAAAGTCTAAAAATTTTGTTGATAGAAGTTCAAGTGCTCGGCTAGGAAAAGTTCAAAACTTCTTGTGATAGAGGTTCACCGTGTATTTAGATGTTCAACACGAATAAAAAAATGTTCTTTTGGTGCTTTGAAATAATACTCTCAATCCAAAGAGCAGTTCAAGTTGATAACGGTCGGAAGTTCACGTACAGCATGGTGTGCATTTCACGTGAGGAAAAATGAAGATATTTTCACATAACTGAGAGAAGTTCCAATTTGATAACTTCCAGAAGTTCGCATACTACACAGTGTGCATTTTGTATTAAAAAGAATATAAAAGCAAAGGCTAAAAGTTTTGTTGTTGTTATAAGTTCAAGTCCTCCGACGGAGAAAGTTAAAAAAACTATTGTTGTAGAGGTTTGTACAAAATGAATATAATTTGTGTAATACTTGCGAATGTATGAGAAAATTACAAACGAAAATACGTCACAGAAGTTCAATGTGAAAACAACAGAAAGTGCAACTACTACAGTGAATTAATTTCAGATGAAAAACTCTTAAAATCATCGCGAGTACGAAAAAACGATCAACACGAGAAAGTTGCGTGTTTACAGCAGCTTTCCACCTGTATATCACTTGCTCAATTCCGGTGAGTGTTCCGGTGAGTGGATGGAGAGCTACGGGCAATAAAACACGTGAAAAACAGAGTGAAGTTCAAGTAGACATACCGATAAGTTCAGGTTATTCACGCGGTGCATTTTCGAACAATCTGTTTCGTGATAAAGGCAGAGCGAATGATCTCATTGTTTTGGAAGTTACTTGAAAACGACTAGGAATCAGGGAAAACCATCAACATGAGAAAAATTTGCATTTTCTGTAGCTTTTCAACTACCAAATTTGTAAAAAAGTATATAAAAATGGACTTTAAAAATAGAAATTTTGAAATAACCGAGAAGGTCAAAAAAACATAGAAGTTCAATTTTGAAAACCCTAGAAGTTCAATTTGAAATAACCGAGAAGGTCATAAAACCTAGACCTTTAAATTTAAAAACCTAGAAAATTGTTTGCTTATTTAAAACCATATTTTTCTAAGAAGTTCAAAGTAAAAAAAAAGAGAAGTTCGAAGCATAAAAAAACTTAGATGTTTTCTCATAATTAATAATAAAATGAAGAAGTTAAAATTAAGAAATAAGGAAAAACTAAAAAAGTTTTAAAAGGCTTAGTAGGTCAAAACTTATTTAAAGAAAGCATTTTTCCATATTACCAAGAGAAATTAGAGGTTCAAATTTCACAAACATAGAGGTTCAATGTTTATTACAGAACCAAGAAAGTCAAATTAAAAATACAAAGAAGTTCAACTTTTTTATAATAAAGGGGTTATATAAAATCCTAGAAGTTCGAATTTAAATAACCGAGAAGTTCAATTTTTAGTACAAAACCAAGATGATCAAGTAACAAAACAAATCTAAAATAAGAAGTTCAAATTTAAAAGACGAAGAAGTTCAATGCTTGTTACAAACCCAAAGAAGGTACTAAAAAAAGCATCTCAAACAATTTTACAAAAAAGATTTTCTCTGTTAAAATAAACCTAGAAGCTCAAATTTAAAAACGGAGCGGCTCGATGTCTATCAGAAAGTAGGTTTTTTTCGTTACTAAAAGAAATAAAATCAGGAAGTCCAAATTAGAAAGATGGAGAAGTTCGATGATTATAGAAAACTCAGATTTCCCTCGTTATTAAAGAATGGAAACAAAAAATTCAAAAATAAAATAACAAGGAGTTCAACTTTTAAAAATAGAGCGCTTCAGAATTTATAAAAAAAAAGAATTAAGAAATTCAGATTAATATTCATGAAAAACTCAGATATTTTCACGTAACCAAGAGAAGTTTAGATTGATAACTATCAGAAGTTCATGTACTACACGGTGTGCATTTGTATGAAAAAAAAGAATGAAAAGGCAAAGGCTAATAGTTTTGTTGCTAGAAGTTCAAGTGCTCAGCCCAAGAAAAGTTCAAAAATTCTTGTGATGGAGGTTGAATAGAAATATGTGACAGAAGTTCAAGGAGAAAACAGCGGGACGTTCAACTACTACACGGAATGCGTTTCAGATAAGAATATCATAATAGAAAACCAAAAGCTTAAAAGGTTTGTTGCAAGAAGTTCACGTGGTCCTCCGTGCACGGTGCAAAATTAATATTTCGGGATATCCGACCTCCAATTACATCTTCGAAAATAGCAAAAAATGATGTCCGACCTTCAATTGCATGTAATTCAATGTATGCACAAAAATGTGACAGAAGTTCATAGTGAAAACAATGAGAAGTTCAAGTACCGCAAGGAATGCATTTCAGGTCAGAATAAAAAGTATAGAAAAATAAAAGCTTAAACAGTTTGTTGCTAGAAGTTCAACTGCTCTGTCAGGGGAAGTTCGAAAATTCTTGCGAGAGAGGTTCACCTTCTATTTCCATGTTTTTTTTCTGTATAAAAATCGAATACAATTCTTTACTCAAAATATAAAAAGGTGAAGTTCAAATTGAAATAATAGAGATGTTCGGAGTTTATTAAAACCTAGGGTTTACCTATTGAAAAAATAAAAAACAAGGCACCATTTTTTGCACTTTTAAAAACAACTCATAAATGAAAAGAATGGTTGATAGAAGTTCAATTGCTCAGCGAGGAAAAGTTCAAAAAATTCTTGTGAGAGAGGTTCACCATGTATTTAGATGTCCAAAATACATTAAAAATATGTTTTTTTGTGTTTTAAAATAATTCTCCCAAACCAAAGAGAAGTTCAAAAGTGATAACAACTGGAAGTTCACGTACTACATGGTGTGTATTTCATACAAGAAAAATACAAATAAAGTGAAACAAACTGAAGTTCAAACAAACATTCCCCAGAAGTTCAACTACTTCACGCAGTGCGAAAAACAGCATGTCAAAAACTAACACGTCAAAAATAGAGTGAAGTTCAAACAGACATGACCGAGAAGTTCAACTACTTCACGCAGTGCATTTCCATTCGCGATGAAGGCAGAAATCATGATCTTCTCATTTTCTAATTTACTTCAAAATGATAGGAATATCATTTGTATAAGTTCAAGTCCTCGGTCGGAGAAAGTTAAAAAATTATTGTGGGAGAGGTTTGTACAAAAAGAATATCATTTGTGTAATACTAACGAAAATGGATGGAAAAATTACAAACAAAAAATATGTCACAGAAGTCCAACGTGAAAACAGCAAGAAGTTCAACTACTACACTGAATGAATTTCACAAGAAAAACTTTTAAAACCGTTGCGAGTATGAAAAAATGCTCAACACGGAAAAGTTGCGTGTTTATAGCAGTTTTTATCGGTATATCACTTGCTTAATTCTGGTGAGTGAATAAAGAGCTACGGGCAAAAAAAGCACGTGAAAAACAGAGTGAAGTTCAAGTACTTCACGCAATGCATTTTCGACGAATCTGTTTCGCGATAAAGGCAGAGCAAGTGATCTCGCCATTTCTGAAATTACTTGAAAATGGCTAGGATTCAGAGAAAACCATCAACATGAAAAAGTTTCGAATTTTTCGTTGCTTTTCAGCAGTACATTATTTGCCCCGTTCCGATGAAGTTTGTAGAAATTAAGGTGAAAATACGTTTTTAGCCATTTTCAAAATCAACGTAAAACCGTAATGAATTTGGAGAAATAATATATACAAAAACGTTTCGCATTTGTTCCTTTTCAACGCCATATCATTTGCTATGTTCAGACGTATGATTAAAAAAATATATCGAAAATACAAACTTGGTAGAACTTGTACCGTTTTTCTAAATTACTCTTAAAACCATTCAAAATTAGAAAAAACTTTCAACATGAGAAAAACGCGCATTTTCATAAGCTTTCCAATGCGATATCATTTATCTCAATTAGATTAGCCATTTAGAAATGGCAACGAAAATACGAACTCTTTTGTTCGGTTTGCGAAATTTTACGATTTTCCACATTACTCTTTAACCATAGGGAATTAGAAAAAACTTTCAGCATGTGGAAGGAGCGGTTTTACAGCAGCTTTCCAACGCCATATTATTTTCCTCATTACAATAAACGGTTTAGAAATGCGATCGAAAATACGATTCATGTTTTTTGTATGGAGAAAAAACGGTTTCCAAAACTGCTCTTAAACCACTTACATTTTGCCAAAATTTGAAGTTGGGTCATGATACTGGTGTACATAGCTTTCCAATGGTATATCGCAAGCCCCATTTGGGCAATGTTGACGGAAGTTCAACCTAGCACTAGGGGAAGTTCAGGTCGAACAAATCAGGCAGTAAAATTGCAAAAAACGCAATTTCATCACGACTCGAGAGAAAAATCCACCAGCGAGTGAGATTTCTATTTAAAACCGGTATTTAGTGGCTAAAAACCTTTCTAGATTACACTAACATCATATAGAACACTACTAACCAGAATAATTCGCGGGGGAAGTCACGGTTGCAAAGATAGCCCGAAGGTCGAGTTCGTACAGAGGGAAGTTCAGGCGCATGTACAAACAAAAATATGTCACAGAAGTTCAACGTGAAAATAGCATGAAGTTCAACTACAATGCTGAATGAATTTCAGATGAAAAACTTTTAAAATCGTTGCGAATATGAAAAAATTATCAACACGGGAAAGTTGCGTGTTTACAGCAGCTTTCCATCGGTATATCACTTGCTCAATTCCGGTGAGTGGATGTAGAGCTAGGAGCAGTGGATAGAGATATAAGAGGAAAAAAAGCACATGAAAAATAGAGTGAAGTTTAAGGTTTCATACCAAGAAGTTCAGGTACTTCACGCGCTGCATTTTTGGCGAATCTGTTTCGGGATAAAGGCAGAACGAATGATCTCGCCGTTTTTTAAATTACTTAAAAACGGCTAGGAATCAGAAAAAACTCTCAACATAAAAAAGTTTCGCATTTTCCGTAGCGTTTCAGCGGTATATTATTTGTGCCATTCTGATAAAGTTTGTAGAAAATACGGCGAAAATACGTTTTTTGCCATTTTTAAAACTGACTTTAAACCGTAAAGAATTTGGAGACATAATACATACCAAAAAGTTTCGCATTTGTTCAAGCTTTCCAACTCCATATCATTTGCTGCGTGCGGACGCACAGTCAAAAAATTAGCTCAAAAATATGAACTCGGTAGGACTTGTACTGTTTTCTAAATTACTTTTAAACCGTTCAAAATTAGAAAAAACTTTCAAAATGACAGAGTAGCGCATTTTCATAAGCTTTCCAACGCCATATCATATGCCTCAATTGGATTAGCCGTTTAGAAATGACGTTGAAAATACAAACTCGGTTGTTCGGTTTGCGAAATTTTACATTTTTTTCAAATTACTCTTTAACCATAGAGAATTAGAGAAAACTTTTAAAATGTGGAAGTAGCGGTTTTGCAGCAGCTTTCCAACGCCATATTATATGCCTCATTCCGATAAACGGTTTAGAAATGCGATCAAAAATACAATTCATGTTTTTTGTGTGAAGAAAAAACGGTTTTCAAAACTGCTCTTAAACCGCTTACATTTTACCAAAAAATTAACTTGGGTCATGATATTGGTGTCCATAGTTTTCCAACAGTATATTGCAAGCCCCATTTGGACAAAGTTGGCGGAAGTTCAACCTAGTTCACAGGTAAGTTTAACGTACTACTAGCGGGGCAGGTCAGGTTGTGATCAGAATATTATTCTCATCCCGTGTGTGTATAGTGTGTGTGTGTGTGTGTGTGTGTGTGTGTGCGTGTGTGTGTGTGTGTGTGTCATGAAGCGAATTGAACGAAACAGTTATGAAATAGAAGCAACATATATAGTAAACATAGTTAAAAAAATTCATCGTATTGAAAGTAAATAACTAGAGCGCGGCATTATACATCTAATAGTTTCGTCGTACTGAGACATTCAAAGTTTCGTCATATAGAAAGTAACAAGTAACTAAACAAACACATTGTCTTTAAGCAATGCACTCTTCCCATCTGTCCATATCCGGGAGGACGGACCCAAGCTTAGTGAAAGGCGTCATGTCCTGATGTTGTAGGGCAATGCAGGTTTTGACGCCAGCTCGCGATATTTGGCCACCGTAGAATATCCCATTCTCTTCGAGGACATCTTTCATGATGATGGACACAATTTCTTGTTGGATCTGGTAGAAATTATTTCGAAGTCAATTATCCAGCACGGCTCCAAAGGCTTCAGCCCATCTCTGGATATGGGTATCAGATGAAGATTTCATGCAAAGTGATTGTCCATCCCTTCTGTACTCCATCATTAGATAGATGACGTAGAACTCGTTCTCATTTCTTGCCGGTTGCTAAATGCAACAGAAGTTAGTCTTGTGGCCGAAACAGAGCCTGGACTTATTTGTTTTTTGGATTGGATGTAGCCACCCCGCATGCTGAAGCCCAGCATAGCTCTTTCCAGAACATACTTTATGTGTGTGTAATCTTTCTTCTGTATGTTCTTTGACGGGTCCAAATATGGAGCGCGGGAGTAATGCGAGTAAAGAACGATGAGAACGGGACGACACCCCCCACTGCGCAAAATACACGATCAAGTTAGCCTCCATGCGTGCAAAGTAATTACTGAAATGCACGAAAGGATGTATGTGTTATAGTGCTATCCACGGATGACTTACCCGGGATGATAAGGTAGGAGAATCATTTCTTTGTCCTTATTCCTGACCAAGAATTCTTTGATGCACTGACTCGCATATTGACGGTTGGCATCATTGATTGATAAGAAGCCCTCATGCATGTAGTATGGGTATGCGATCGCAAGACCGGTGACTTGCTCTCTCCTGACGATGTAGTTCATGTGCAGCGCATACAGGCGGACGAACGTAAAATCGAGTGTCCTCATTTGAAACATCTGGAAGATGTAATCAAACCTTAGGAAGAAGAGGTCCACGGGGCATGTGTGGACGTACATCTTGCAACTGCTCGGCACATGAACCATATAAAGTGGGTATCCTAGATCATCCGAGGTGAGGAGGCTTCTCTCTGTCGAAAGCACATGGTCATGGAGTCTCCTGAGGTCCCCTGTTATGCCAGCTAGTGCATTCACCGGTACCATTGGCTCTCCCGCGACATGGATTAATGGCGCATGTTTCATCGGTACACTATCAACCTTGGTCGAAGGCAACTGGCTGCTAGAACCAACATTGCCAGCTTTATTGGATTTTCTTGTCGTTCGTCTCTTCCTCTACTTTTTCTTGGTGGGCTGAGGTGTTGGTGGTTCTGTCAGACCCTCCCTGAGCACCACCCCTAGTGCTTCTGGGCTCAGCATTGGATGACTCTAGCTAATTAGTTGAGCTTGGATGGAACCGGCATCTGGAGGTGTGTCCTGCGAGGATTGAATGAACAAAGACTTCTTGCACTCCCGAGGACGTTCCGGCTCTGGTACATGCATCTCATATTCATATGGTTGACTTAGTGTTACTTCGTTGTCATAGCCGGTATTGATATACTGGAGAAGGTCATCGGCCTCCTCCATGTCACCATCCATATCCTCTTCCCTGGGGCATATGGCAGCATATGCCGGAACGGTTGGTCCTCCTTCCTCATGTCTCTCGATCTTAGCAAGCAGAACAGACGATGGTTGTACTTGTGTAGGAGGGGTTGTGGTCATACCTTCCTGATGTCCCGTTGGTGTGCTCCCGGCCACCTCGACACGAAGAAGATTTTTCGGCCACTGGATCGGCCAACTTTTGCATTGGCCAAGCTGCGTGGGGGTCTCGTCATCCTCTCCATCGGTTTGTATCGGACGAGGGAAACGCTCGTAGCCTGCTTTCACACTCACCACGGAGACCCTTAAGGCATTATCAGGCATCTACCGGCGGTGGAACAATCGATCCTTGGGCTTCACTATAGTACCCTTCCCCACATCCACCAACCCACCCTTCATGTGGTAAAGGAGGGTGCACGGAGTGGAGTCGGCCTACAAAGACATATATGTGCGGCGTCAGAGATCCAAAAAGAATGGTAACTGAAGATTAATTAATTAGTTGAGTTGATGAAGGTGCGACGCGTATTTACCGTGAGGGCTTCGAGCTCAGACAATGTCGACGGCCCGACGTTTAAGCCAGAGATGGAGCTAGGGCTGTTGTGACAGCTGGGTGCAGGAGCAGGTGCTGGAGGAGGTGCGGGTGCGGGTGCGGTTGCCATACTAGGTACGGGTATGGGTGTGTTGTTCATTGAGTTGCTCCCGGTGAAGCTGGGCATGGGAAAATCACTTGGTGGCGCGTTTGGATTTTGTTGCGCCCATGTGACCACAGTTGGAATCATGCTTGTGAAGGTAGCCACCATATCATCTCTACAGGGAGCTACCATTTCCTGGATTATCTCAGCTTTGGTCTCAGCTTTTGCTTTCTCCATCGCCCGCGCCACCTTCTCGTCGATAGTCACTTGACTGAACTTCTTTATCTGTCTTTTGGCATCGGGGTCCTCGCTATAATAGTACTTCCACGTGGCGCCATCCTCGGCGCCGTGAACACGTCCATATTGTGGCCGCTGGCCGGGCGGGTGTCCCATCATTATGTTCATGGCCCGGTTGAAAGGAGTGTCCCACTTGTACTTCGTCAGCGACTGAGTCGATGAGTCGCTTTCGGCCGCAAGCTTGTGTTGCTCTCTCTGCAAAATGGATTGTGAATCATTTACGAATGCGACTAGAATGTAGTAGACTTCGTTGATCAGAACCTAATATGTAAGGTGGTAAAAGGATAATTACCAGTAATCTCATGAATTTCCTAGTCAGCCCGTCGGTGAAAAAAAACTTTTTCTTGCGGTCCCACGAGAATCGGACCCTGATGAAGTCGTGCTCCTACTGGTCGGTGAACTCGGCCAATGGGTATGGGATCCCCTGACGTTCATGTTCTACGTCCTCCTTAGCCCACATGGGCCTCTTTCCCGTGTAACCACGACTTCCAAGGCGGTGGTTCCCCATGTTTATTGCATGCAGCTGCTTGCCTCTCTCCGACCTGGCCTTGGCAGCTTCTTCATTGCAAGTGTCCATGAACTTTTCAAAGTCCTCTATCGTAATTTTCGGATTGTCTGCAACAATCTTGGCGTAGGTTTCATGGTCTACTTGAATCGCCTTTTTCACCCTAGTTTTCGAAGCGCTCAATGTGTTGTTGAACTTCCCTAGGGCTTTTTTGTTGATTTTTTTCATGGCATCATCATCCCATGGGTCGACATCATCATTCCGACCGGGGAACAGGAATCTTGCGTGCAACCTAGTGACGAGCAGCTTCTTCAAATGTTCATTCTTCCGTATTTCTGTGGTGTTGATGTTAGCGGTATCCCGTAGGATGCATGCTAGTTGGTTGCCGTAACACGCTGCCACTTCCCACGGCTCTATTGGCTCGAATTCGCCAGGGTGCACCGCCATGACCACCAGTCTTCCGGTGCCGAGCTCATTTGGGCGTCGTGTCCTCTTTTCCTTCTTCCCCTCACTGGCTTGGGAGGTCCCACCTTCCGTGCTGTAGTTAGCAACATCATCAGTGCCAGTCTCAGTGCCGGTGTCATTGGTGGCATCAGTGTCAGCGCTGGCGCCACCACCGTCGTCCTCCGTCATGACAAGGGGGTCCTGACACCCATCTTGTTGTCTCTCCTGATCCGCCAGAAAGTTGAGGTAGGTGTGTGCTCGACCTAATTGGAACTAAGAACCTCTGGCCTCATCGGTGTCGGTCATGTTTCCTAGGGTTCAATGTCGTAGTCGTTTAATTATCGAGCTTTATATAATAAAGTGAATAATGACAAAAAAAAGTGACCTTTGTTTTGTCGGAAATGTCGTTTCATTCCTGTGGCGACAAATCTCGAGCACTCGATATGTCCAACTTTCTAGCACAAGTCATGCCGAAATTCACGGAAAATTTCAGCATGACCTTTGCTAGAAAGTGCACATATAGAGCACCCGAAATTTGCCGGAATGGAAATGAATCAACATTTCCGGCAAAACATAGGTCACTTGCAACCGGCAAAACATAGGTCACATATAGAGCATCTCGCAAACAATGGAGCAACTCCAAATGGACTCCAATGGACATCATTTCATTTCCTTTCATAAACTTGTTGTTGTGTCCATCAACATTGCATTCAAATAAAATTGCAGACTACTGTAATGGACTAGTTACAGAAATGCAAAATTGATCACCGCATATTTTCACTAACAATACTTTCTGCCAACTACTTGCTGCCAATACAACTACTTGTGTCTTAATACAAAAAACAATCTTCAGTTTCAACTAATCTTCAGTGGCAAAAAATGCAAAATTGATTACCGCATATTTTCAGTTCCAAAATTGCTGCAAACATGACACTTTCCAAGATATTTTTTTATCATAGTTTTTTGCAAGGATCCTAGCTACTCCATTTTCAGTGGCATATTCAGTGGCATCTACTACTCCATTTTCTAAATTTTTAAAAATCCTCAATTTCATTTTCATTTACTTTTTTTTGCCTCATGAACTACAAATGGACATCAACTACAAATTTAAAAAACTTCAAATAGACAGCAACATAAGCTAACAAATGCTACTACTCATGAACTCAATTTGGACACCCTACATAGAAAAAAATTGGCCTTAACTAAAGAACAACAGGAAAGGAGGGGGTGGCTCACCGCGCGTCAGGGTCAGGGTCGTCGGGGCTGAGGGGGTGGCGTCGGGGTCAGTGCTAGCCGGGCCTGAGGGGGTGGTGTCGGGGTCGCCAAGGCAGAGGTTGTACTTATCCTCCTCATCGATCTACAGAGAGACCAAATTTGGTCAGAGAGAGAGAGAGACTGTACGGAGGAGGGCGGCACGGGGGGAGGGGCCGGGCCAGGAGTGCACCTAGGGCAGGGGGCAGCACAGGGGGAGGGAGCGTTAGGATGGCCAGTGGCCGGCGTCTGGGTCGGGTGCAGCGCGCGTCGACGACGGCATGGGCAGGTGTAGGCATCGGCGGTGGCATGGGCAGGTGCGGGCGTCGGCGGTGGCGTCGGCGGGTTCGGGAGTCAGCGGTGGCGTGGGCGGGTGCTGGCGTCGGCGGTGGTGGGCAGGTGCGAGAAAAGGGGGGGTCGAGTGAGAGAGTGAGAGAGAGGAAAGAGATCGATCGAGCGTGGGCATGGGCGGGTGCTGTAGGCAACTTAGCTATAGCGCGTGTTGGCAAAATGCGCTATAGCTAAGTTAGCTATAGTCATGCCTAGCCAAAACGCGCTACTGCTAACTCTTCTTTTTTCTTTTTTTCTTTTTCTTTTTATTTTTATTTTCCTTAGCTATAGCGCTGCCCTAGCCAAAACGCGCTACTACTAACTCTTTTTTGTCGTTTTTCTTTTTCATTTTATTTTTATTAACCTTAGCTATGGCGTAGCCCAAGCCAAAACGCGCTACTTCTAACTCTTTTTTTTCTTTTTTTTCTTTTTTTTTATTTTCCTTAGCTATAACGCTGCCGAGGCCAAAACGTTCTACTGCTAACTTTTTTTTCTTTTTTATTTTTATTTTTCTTGTTCTTTTTCATATTCCACAAACTTCCTTCCTTTTTAGTTTATTTTTATTTCTCTTTTTATTTATATTATTCTTTTTCTTTTTATTTTTCATTTGCACTTTTCTTTTTATTTTTATTTTTTATATTCCACTAACTTCCTTCCTTTTGGTTTTTTATTTTTCCTGCATTTCATTTTCCACAACTTATTAGTTCCTTTTTCTTTTTCTTTCATTTCATTTTGAAAAACTTCCTTCCTTTTTCTTTTTCTTTTTCTTTCATTTGCACTTTTCTTTTTCTTATCTTTCTTTTGCACTTTCCTTCCTTTAATTTGGTCTGTCATTGGAGCAATACCACTGTTACCCTCCGGATAATAATTAGTATAATATATATTACATCATTTGACCGCTATCGGCGGTATACAAAATAGCTAGACACACACAGACTTTGTGGATTAGTTTGTCAGCTTGGGAAAGACGACGCTTCAGACTGATCTTCTTCCCTCTTTTGCTCGTTGCCGAATAATTGAGCCCATGGTCGTGACTTTTCCTTCTCCAGGGATTATGATCTTTCATAGGTAATGTAGTCTTCATTTTTCTATTGACGTATGTTTCATCGTCATCAACATCATCTTCCCTCATCGGATAACCGTACTGGTCGTAGTCCTCCTCGTTGGCGACTCCATCCATTCCGGCGATGCTCCTTTTGCTTCTCCTCACGACAACATGGCTGGGATTGATCGGATCAGTTATGAAGAAACATTTTGTCACGTGTTTAGTGTGTACCTATGGCTCATTTTTGGAGATGGCGTTGACGGTACCGCTATCGGAGTCAGGTATACACATGGTAGTGAAATGTCGGTTTTCCCTCTGTACATTCTTAGCCCATCTAACATGGAACATCGTCGCGCTATGCAATCCAGAGTAGTTAAGCTCCCATATCTCTTCGATCCTTCTATAATATCTTTCAATTACATTCCCGGTCATGGCTTCCATCGTCACTCCTAAGTTTTGGTCATCACTGTTTATATCTTTCTCCTCCGTGTAGAACATGTATCCGTTGATATCGTATGCTTGATAAGTCGCGAGGTTGGTCGAGGTGCCATGTGCTAAGGCGTATATGAGTGTTCAGTTCGGACAACCCTCTTTCGGGGGATTAGCCAGAACTCGCTCTTTGAACCAACGCACGAAAGTGGAGTTGTGCTCTCTAATAACTTCAGCGTCCGTCCTGTGCACCCTGTGGTCACGGTACTTCTTTGCGATGGTCTCTTTGTTCAGTGTCACGAAATCTTCTAGCACATCTAGGTTTTGTAGCACTACTAAGTTTGTCGTTTTGTCAGCCCGAGCGTAACACATTCACATCCCTATGACCGTTGATGTGACCTTCACCTTCGAGCCTTCCATAGTGCTTGTTGACGGGCAAACCAACAACAGGGTATCCGGTGCCTACTAGATAACTCTCACAGAAAGAGATGCACTCTTTGGTCAGATATCCCTAGGCTATGTTTCCATCTGGACGGGACATGTTACGAACGAATCCTTTGATGACCCCATTCATCCTCTCGAACGGCATCATGCTATGCTGGAATGTCGGCCCTAGGTCGATGATGTCGTCCATGATGTGGACACATAGATGCACCAGGACATCAAAGAACGCGAGCGGGGAGTACATCTCTAGCTCATTCAGTATGACAACAATCTCTTCCTGTAGCCTATGGAGTTGGTTCACACTGATCGACTTTCGAGAGATAGAATCAAAAAAGTGGCATAGGTCAGTAAGCGTCTCACGCACATGTGTGTCCATAACCCCTCTAAGTGCAACTGGGAGTAACTGCGTCATCATTACATGACAGTCATGAGACTTCATCCCACTGAACCTTTTTTCTTAGTGTCCAGATATCTGCTTATCTTCCCACCGTATCCAGAACTAACTTTGATTCCGGCAAGTCACTTGATCAATTGATCGACCTCCTTCGGATCTAAGGTGAAGCAAGAGGGGGGCAATATTGTTCTTCCTTCTTGTTTACTTTTTTGCCCCTATCTTCCGTCTCCGTCTTCATCTCAGTCTCCTCTGATGATATTTTATCGGGCATTTGGAGATCTTTCCTGATATTCAAAAATTCCAAGTCTTTTCTTGCCTTCGGCCCATCCTTGGTCCTCTCCGGCATGTTCATCAATGTTCCAAGCAAACTCTCAAGGATATTTTTTGTGATATGCATTTGATCAAGGCAATGAGGCGTGTCGAGTATGGGCCAGTATTCCAAGTCCCAGAAAACAGATCTTGTCTTCCATACCTTCAGCAGGGGCTCCGGCGCCTTTTTCTTCGTCTTCCCAGTGAGGGGCACTCTTCCCAGTTCTTCAATAACTATATATTTCTGCACCACTACGCTTACGTGGAGGACCTCGATGCTCAGCCTTACCATTGAATAGATCTCCACGCTTTCTCCACGGTTTATCCTTTTCGAGCCATCTTCGATGCCCCATGTACACGATTTTCAAAGACCCGCCATCTTTTGATAGCTGTAGAGAAGTTGTATCATCCATGCACCTCGTGCATCTGCAATATCCGTGGCACACCTGACCGGAGAGATAGCCGTAACCGAGATAGTCCTGCACCGTTGTGATCAGCGTGGCTCTCATGTAGAAATACTCTCCTTTGCTTGCATCCCATGTCTTGGCCAGCGTTTTCCATAAGGTATGTAGCTCCTCTTTCAGTAACACGAGATACAGATTTATATCATTTCCCGGTTGTCTCGGCCCTTGAATAAGCATAGCCATGTGTATGTATTTTTCCTTCATGCACAACCAGGGGGTTGTACATCCATACAAACACGGGTCATGTGCTACGATTGGTGTTCTGGTTGCCAAATGGATTCATGCCATCACTACTAGTGCCAAGAAGGATATTCCTTGGATCATTTGCAAAAAAATCAAATTCAGCATTTAATGCTCTCCACTGGCTAGCATCTGCGAGGTGTCTCAGCTTCGGCTCATCTCCGTCATCTGACTTCACCCTCTTCGCATGCCAGCGCATAAGCTTTGCTTCCTTAGGATCTACGAAATACCGCTGTAGACGCGGAGTGGTCGAAAAGTACCATACAACTTTCTGTGGAGCTTTCTTTCCGGCCTTTTTATATCGTGAAGCGTTGCACTTTGGACAGATGTTTTTTTCCGTGTGCTCGTTCTGGTATATGATGCAATAATTGATGCATGTGTGATATTTAATGTGTGGTAGATCAAGAGGGCACACGATTTTCTTTGCCTCCTTGACACTAGTAGGACAAAGGCTTCCCGTGGGAAGAACCTTCTTTAGATACTTCAGAAGCTCATTGTCACGCCCAATATGCGACCCTATCCAACAGGAACTCGAAGGTCCCACCAAGGATAGACCCGCATATTGAGCTTTTGCAAGATGGATATCATTACATCAACATTACATAATAGATGGGGATACATACAAAAGGCATACAAAGCCACACGAATACAACATCATCTTACATAAGAGTACCATCTGACTACGGATGAAACACAACCAGAAACTCAACGACATCCACCCTGCTAGCCCAGGCTACCGACCTGGAACCTATCCCCT
Source organism: Triticum timopheevii (assembly GCA_963921465.1). NCBI lineage: Eukaryota > Viridiplantae > Streptophyta > Magnoliopsida > Poales > Poaceae > Triticum > Triticum timopheevii. The sequence continues at coordinate 2,504,003 of OY997270.1, forward strand.
GATCGAAGAAGAAGCAGAAGAAGAACTCCAAAACAAGCAAACATCACTCTCACGTCATGATCATCGCCTAACATGTACCTGCAACTGTTGTTGTAGTAATCTGTGAGCCACGAGGACTCAGCAATCCCATTACCATGGGTATCAAGACTAGCAAAGCTTAATGGGAAAGGAAGGGGTAAAGTGGTGAGGTTGCAGCAGCGACTAAGCATGATATGGTGGCTAACATACGCAAATGAGAGCGAGAAGAGAAACAATGGAACGGTCGTGAAGCTAGCAATGATCAAGAGGTGATCCGGAACTCCTACTTACGACAAACATAACCCAAAGACCGTGTTCACTTCCTGGACTCCGCCAAGAAGATACCATCACGGCTACACACGCGGTTGATGCGTTTTAATTCGAATCAGGTGTCAAGTTATCTACAACCGGACATCAACAAATTCCCATCTGCCACATAACCGCGGGCACGGCTCTCGAAATTTTATACCCTGCAGGGGTGTCCCAACTTAGCCCATGATAAGCTCTCGTGATCAAAGAAGGATATACCTTCTCCCAGGAAGACCTGATCAGTCTCGGAATCCCGGTTTACAAGACATTTCGACAATGGTAAAACAAGACCAGCAAAGCCGCCCGATGTGCCGACAAATCCCGATAGGAGCTGCACATATCTCGTTCTCAGGGCACACCGGATGTGCCATACATCGGGTTGGCATAGACCCTGGTTGCCCAGGGGGCACCGGACATCGCTCAGGTTGGACCAACACTCGAAGGAGCACTGGCCCGGGGGGGTAAAATAAAGATGACCCTCGGGCTTCAGAAACCCAAGGGAAAAAGGGCTAGGTGAGGCAAATGGTAAAACCAAGGTTGGGCCTTGCTGGAGGAGTTTTATTCAAAGCGAACTGTCATGGGTGTCCCATAAATCACCCGACCGCATAAGGAACGCAAATTCCGGGAACATAACACCAGTATGACGGAAACTAGGGCGGCAAGAATTGAACAAAATACAAGGCATAAGGCCGAGCCTTCCACCCTTTACCAAGTATATAGATGCATTAATCAAATAAGAGATATTTTGATATCCCAACATAATCCTGTCCACCATGGAGCAATCTTCAACTTCACCTGCAACTAACAACGCTATAAGAGGGGCTAAGCAAAAGCGGTAACATAGCCAAGCAACGGTTTGCTAGGAAGGGTGAAAAACGTTAGAGGCTGACATGGCAAATTGGGAGGCTTGAAGAACAAGTGATAGGTAGCGCAGCAAAGCGACAGAACGAAGCAACTAGCATAGAAATGATAGTAGTGAGATCCAAGGTGACGGTCATCTTGCCTGAAATCCCGCAAGGAAGAAGAACGAGTCCATGAAGAAGATGAAGCCACGAAGACGAACCAAGCGTAGACGAACGAATCCTCACGATCACAACAAAATAGGAACTATCGAGAAGAAGCACACAACAAGGTAAACACACCACACACTGACAAGACATGATGCACAACCAAGCATGATGCATGACAAAGCTAGATGAGGCTACTCATGGCAAGAGATGATGCATACAAGAGCAACACATCAAAGCAAGTTTAAATGAGGCCGGAAACAACATATAACAAATCCGGTAAGTCCTCATATGCAAGATTCAAAGTTGGTCCAGATCTGAATAAACCTTATGTTCAAGTTGTTAAAAAACAACTTAAGATGCACCAAGATGATCTACACGAGATTCTAGTCAAGTTACATATAAAGTTCATTAGATTCGGCGCTACGGCCTAGAAGATATGAGCAAAACAAGTTAAACATGGCATTGATGCAAAAGGCACTCAAACCTCAAGCAAACACCTCAAAACAAGGATGCAGCATGATAATCTGAAACTACATGCAATTCTAAGCAAGTTTCATATAAAGCACACTCAAAACGGGGCAACGGTTCAACACATACACTCTATACAAGTTTATAGGACAAGCTGTCCAAAACAGCAACTAGGCATCTAGCAAGCATCAAAACAACAAGCTACAGCACCCCAACATAAGAACAAAAGGCATGGGCATGATGTACAGGTAATTCATGACAAAAGATGAACACTGAGCTATCTCCAGAAATTACTAAAACATGCTCAAACACACATGGAAAGATTGCATATATTAACAGTTTCAGACTTTGCAGAAATAACATCAGGTTGCAATGTTTAGAGCTATCAAACAACATGCTACAGGAACTTAACATGACAAAAAAAGGCATGTCATGAATCTACTAATAGCATATAACAAAAGTACCTTACTGACCATGAGCCAAAAGGGGACAGAAAATATGATGGCACCCATGTTAACATGGCAAAAGATATGACAGATTCATACATGGTAGAAACAACAATAAGTAGGCATGTTGGTGAGCTTGAACCACTCACCACAGGGCAACACATGGCATGGCAAGGCAACCAACAGTATAAGACATGTTAATGAAGCTAAGCATGGCAAGATCAAGTTCATAGGGTGCATGGATCACTAGCAAAGCACATGGCAAAACTGAACTTGATGTTAACAGGCTGACAGCAACATTATTTAGCAAATTTGGAGCAAGATAACAACAAGCTACAGCAGGCTATAAATGCGCCCAGGGGCATGAATGGATAGATCATGACATGTATAACAAAACATCCTTAGTGAACATCTCCAGATTATGCATAGAATGACTTGTAGGAGCAGGTTTATATAGCATCATAATATAACAGATTCAGACTAGCAAAACAGCAACAGCAAGTACCCTACTTCACGAGCTTGATGCACTCTGTACAAGAGTCACAAAAATACATGGATGGCATCACTGTGAAGATGGCATGATGTAGTACAAAACACATGTAGACATCAACCTCATAGGATGCACACACAAAATGCAACGAAAAAGACAAATCATCAAGTTATAACAGTTTCAGCAGGTTAACATCATATAGCACTCTTGCAACGAATATTAAAGCATCAAGATGGACTCAAATGAACATGATGCAATGGAATGATATGAAGTACTCCTTGAGGCGAACAATTTGATATGCTATGCGCCCAAAACGGAGCAACGGATGCGCAGTTATGATGCGATGAACCGGGCAACACTATGCAAAAATATCAGGGACAGCGAAAAAAACGGGGTCAACCTTCGGGTGCACGGATGACGAGGACGACCGGAGATGGCAGGGATGCCGACGGGACGACGCGGGCGGCGCGAATCGGGGCCGGGGAGGCCGGATCCGGCGGAGGAGCGGCCGGACCGGGTGCTCCGGCGGTCGGAGGAGGCCGGCGAGGGGCGGCGGCGCCGGCGCGAGCTCCATGCGGCGAGGAGCTGGCCGGGTGGCGGGGCGGCGGCAGGGCGCCAGGCGCAGGGCGAGGCGAGGCGTCGGAGCGCCTCGGCGGCGGAGGTGAGGCAGCGACGGGCAGCGGGGCGATGTGCGGCGAGGGGCGGCGCCGGCGGGCGCAGGCGGCGGAGGAGCGAGGCGAGCGCGGGCGGCGCACGGGCCTGGGCGAGCCCGACCAAGGCCTGGAGGGCCGCGGCGGTGAGGGCGACGCGGGAGGCCACGTGGCGGCGCGCCATTGGCTACGGACGGCAGCGGAGATGCGTCCGGCGCGGACGGACATGTCCGGCACGGCGCGGAGGGGAATTTTTAGGGTTTGGACTGCGATTTGGACGGGGAGGGCATATTTATAGGTAGAGGGAGCTAGGAGAGTCCAAATGAGGAGCGATTCTCGCCCACACGATCGTGATCGAACGACCGAGAGCATGGAGGGGGTTTGGATGGGTTATTGGGCCACTTTGGAGGGGTGTTGGGCTGCACACAAAAGAGGCTTTTACGGTTACCCGGTTAACCGTTGGAGTATCAAACGGACTCCAAATGGCACGAAACTTGACAGGCGGTCTACCGGTGCTATACCAAGGCCGCTTGACAAACCTTGGTCCATTCCGAGAATTTTTAACACCCGCTCACAACTAGAGACAAAAGGGGGACGCCGGGGGAACATAGGAGTGCCGGATTGCAAAATGGACAACGGGGAAAATGCTTGGATGCATGAGACAAACATGTATGCAAAATGAGATGCACATGATGACATGATATGAAATTCATATGATGACATGGCAAATTGCAACACGCAAGCAAATGACATGGGAATGACGGCGAATAACTAACAGACACCTGGCGCATCGAATCCGGGGCGTTACAACACTCCTCCACTAACAAGAGATCTTGTCCCGAGATCTTAGGACCGAGACGGAAGGGAAAAGGGATGATGTGAAACAAGAACTCAAGAGAAGAAGCAAAGAATCGAGAGCACTCGAGAAGAAGAGAGGAACGACAAGAATGACGAGAATCAAAAGCTCACGGAATCCGATAGACTATGAAACCACTCCGGTTAGAACGAGCTATGAAACGAATAAGACTGAAAGGATTTAGGCAGCACTCCGGCTGAAACATGGAGGAATAGAATACGAGCTTGAGAGGATGGAATGATACTTGACGAGAGGAACAACACAATGCCTCCGGAATAATTGAAATAGTGGAAAGAAAAGAACGGAGAAGACAAATGACAACTTGTGCCACAAATGAAATTGAAAGCATCTTTGCGAGAAAAGATTGAACGAAGTTGTTGAGAAAATCAACAACAAAAAGAATAAGCTTGTTGTGGTCTTATAGGTAACATCTCAAGATCATAAGGTGATAACCGGCCATAAACGGAAATGATTGGATAGCTTAGAAGAACGAGGAAATGCAAATCTCCACTTCAAAAGAATACGGAGAATTAATTACACTTCGAGATGCGAGAAGAAAAGATACTTGAACTCCACCAACAAGATCTTGATGAACTCTTGAAGAATGAATTAAATAATGAAGAACCACCATGAAGAACGCCGATGACAAAAAAATGATGAGATAGAATGAAGGATGAAAGAATAAGATGAGCCTTGCGATGATTTATATGGAGGTTCCGACAAAATGGCCGAGGAAATTTGAACTCCGGAAAAGAAAAAATGAAAACACTTGGAACTAGAATTTATTCATCACGAACAAACTCTGAAGGAAGGGATTACTCACTTTGAGGAAATATGAATAAGATTTATTGTATGCTTACCCTTCATCAAATTAAATAGATGACAAGCAATGGATTTTTCATACTACTTATTCTTCTTGAAAAGGATTGAGAAGTGACATATCGCAAACTTGAGAAGGTCTTCATGAACCACCGGTAGGATTGAAAAGAACGAATGAATTAATATGATAATCAAAGAAACAGAATATGAAAGAACCACCGTTAGAATTCGGAAATGACTGATGAAAGAGAATGAATCACCGGGAAGAATTAGAAGAACCAAAATGCTAGAGGGGATTTAGATGCAAAAGAACAAAGAGATCATGAGCTGATTAAAGAACACTTGAACGAAGCACCGGAATAATTGGATAACGGTAGCTGAAATGTGAGGACGAAGAATTCTTCTGGAATGATGGCCTCCGGTGAAAAGAAATGGACAAACAACTCCTGACATACTCCGGATGGTTAAGAAAGAATATCTGACAAACTGAAATAATTTGCGAGGATAACATGAAGCTAGAACCATGAATCTTCGAAAGAATGAGCAAGATTGAGAGGAAAAAAAACTCTTCTTCGGTCTTCAAATGTTGAGAAGGACGACGAGAAACACCACCAAAATTACTGAGATACACCGGGAGAACGAAAAGCGAAGAGGTTGAGGCAACAATGAAAAGAATTTGAAATTGATCTTGGAAAAGATCCGACTGATGAAATTCATACTTACATCAAACTTCGAAAAGGATTTGAGAATAGCTCCGGGAAATTAGAAGAGTCAGGTAAGATCCTGGGAAAAGACCTGTGGGTTAGGGCCCACTAAAAGAAAACACCGTTGGAAAGGATTGTTGAAAAGGTAGATGATGCACCGGAATGATTGAAATATTTGAATGAGGTGACAACCTCGAATTAATTCGAACACAGACGAATCTCTAGAGATGCCTTGAGCACTCCGGAAGGATAAACTGGCGAGAGGCGAACAAGCAGGGAAAACACTTGAGCCGCGGAAAAGAATATGATCAACCCAAAAAAAAACTTGAATTGATTTCACCGGAAAAGAGATGAAGAATGTCAAACAAAAGAGAATTCACCGGTTGAAACAATTGAGGGAAGACTGAAGAGGCTCCGTACGAATAAAATTGATGGTTGAGACAGACTCAAACTCTGGGAAGAAGAGGATGGGAGGGCGGGAAAACAAAGGCAACTTGGATGGGAAAAACCTATGAATAACTGAAGAGAAAACACCAGTTGAATTCATTGAGGAAAGAAAGCAAAGACTTCGCACGAGTAGAATGGATACTAAATTACGGACTCCGGTTCCGAGAAGAAAAATGGGAGGGCGGGTGGGAAAAGAAAACAACTGAGGATTGAACTTGGCAAAGAAGAAGAGGCTCGAGTCAACTTGACGAGAAATGCACCGGATAAAAGAGCTGAGAACCAACAATTAGAAAACCAACTGCGTGATCCTAAAGAAAAATTTGAAGGGGAAGAGGAGTAAGTCAAAACACCTATGTCAAGATTCCTCACCAGAGTGATGAAGAGGCTGAGGAGTAAAAAGAATTCCTACTCTCCGATATAACTAGACTCCGAAAATAGTTTTTCTTCTAGACTCAACAATGGCCAAACTACACGATCAATCAAGGGGGCTCCTATGGTCGGTCGAGGCTCTGATACCAACTTGTCGCGCCCAATATGCGACCCTATCCAAAAGGAACTCGAAGGTCCCACCAAGGATAGACCCGCATATTGAAACGCTTTTGCAAGGTCGATATCATTACATCAACATTACATAATAGATGGGGATACATACAAAAGGCATACAAAGCCACACGAATACAACATCATCTTACATAAGAGTACCAGCTGACTACGGATGAAACACACACAGAAACTCAACGACATCCACCCTGCTAGCCCAGGCTGCCGACCTGGAACCTATCCCCTGATCGAAGGAGAAGTAGAGGAAGAACTCCAAAACAAGCAAACATCGCTCTCACGTCATGATCATCGCATAACATGTACCTGCAACTGTTGTTGTAGTAATCTGTGAGCCACGAGGACTTAGCAATCCCATTACCATGGCTATGAAGACTAGCAAAGCTTAATGGGAAAGGAAGGGGTAAAGTGGTGAGGTTGCAGCAGCGACTAAGCATGATATGGTGGCTAACATACGCAAATGAGAGCGAGAAGAGAAACAATGGAATGGTCATGAAGCTAGCAATAATCAAGAGGTGATCCGGAACTCCTACTTACGTCAAACATAACCCAAGACCGTGTTCACTTCCCGGACTCCGCCGAGAAGAGACCATCACGGCTACACACGCGGTTGATGCATTTTAATTCGAATCAGGTGTCAAGTTATCTACAACCGGACATTAACAAATTCCCATCTGCCACATAACCGCGGGCACGGCTTTCGAAAGTTTATACCCTGCAGGGGTGTCCCAACTTAGCCCATGATAAGCTCTCGCGATCAACGAAGGATATACCTTCTCCCAGGAAGACCCGATCAGTTTGGGAATCCCGGTTTACAAGACATTTCAACAATGGTAAAACAAGACCAGCAAAGCCGCCCGATGTGCTGACAAATCCCGATAGAGCTGCACATATCTCGTTCTCAGGGCACACCAGATGAGCCAGATGTCGGGTTGGCATAGACCCTGGTTGCCCAGGGGGCGCCGGACATCGCTCAGGTTGGACCAACACTCGAAGGAGCACTGGCCCGGGGGGGTAAAATAAAGGTGACCCTCGAGCTATGGAAATCCAAGGGAAAAAGGGCTAGGTGAGGCAAATGGTAAAACCAAGGTTGGGCCTTGCTGGAGGAGTTTTATTCAAAGCGAACTGTCATGGGTGTCCCATAAATCACCCGACCGCGTATGGAACGCAAAATCCGGGAACATAACACCGGTATGAAGGAAACTAGGGCGGAAAGAGTGGAACAAAATACCAGGCATAAGGCCGAGCCTTCCACCCTTTACCAAGTATATAGATGCATTAATTAAATAAGAGATATTGTGATATCCCAACATAATCCTGTCCACCATGGAGCAATCTTCAACTTCACCTGCAACTAACAACGCTATAAGAGGGGCCGAGCAAAAGCGGTAACATAGCCAAGCAACGGTTTGCTAGGAAGGGTGAAAAAGGTTAGAGGCTGACATGGCAAATTGGGAGGCTTGAAGAACAAGTGATAGGTAGCGCAGCAAAGCGACAGAACGAAGCAACTAGCATAGCAATGATAGTAGTGAGATCCAAGGTGACGGTCATCTTGCCTGAAATCCCGCAAGGAAGAAGAACGAGTCCATGAAGAAGATGAAGCCACGAAGACGAACCAAGCGTAGACGAACGAATCCTCATGATCGCAACGAAACAGGAACTATCGAGAAGAAGCACACAACAAGGTAAACACGCCACACATAGACAAGACATGATGCACAACCAAGCATGATGCATGACAAATCTAGATGAGGCTACTCATGGCAAGAGATGATGCATACAAGAGCAACACATCAAAGCAAGTTTAAATGAGGCCGGAAACAACATATTACAAATCCGGTAAGTCCTCATATGCAAGATTCAAAGTTGGTACAGATCTGAATAAACCTTATGTTCAAGTTGTTAAACAACAAGTTAAGATGCACCAAGATGATCTACATGAGATTCTAGTCAAGTTACATATAAAGTTCATTAGATTCGGCACTACGGCCTAGAAGATATGAGCAAAACAAGTTAAACATGGCATTGATGCAAAAGGCACTCAAACCTCAAGCAAACACGTCAAAACAAGGATGCAGCATGATAATCTGAAACTACATGCAATTCTAAGCAAGTTTCATATAGAGCACACTCAAAACGGGGCAACGGTTCAACACATACACTCTATACAAGTTTAAAGGACAAGTTGTCCAAAACAGCAACTAGGCATCTGCAAGCATCAAAAAAACAAGCTACAGCACCCCAAAATAAGAACAAAAGGCATGGGCATGATGTACAGGTAATGAATGACAAAAGATGAACACTTAGCTATCTCCAGAAATCACTAGAACATGCTCAAACACACATGGCAAGATTGCATATATTAACAGTTTCAGACTTTGCAGAAGTAACATCAGGTTGCAATGTTTAGAGCTATCAAACAACATGCTACATGAACTTAACATGACAAACCAAGGCATGAAATGAATCTACTAATAGCATATAACAAAAGTCCCTTACTGACCATGAGCCAAAAAGGCACAGAAAATATGATGGCACCCATGTAAACATGGCAAAAGATATGACAGATCCATACATGGCAGAAACAACAATAAGTAGGCATGTTGGTGAGCTTGAACCACTCACCACAGGGCAATACATGGCATGGCAATGCAACCAACAGTAAGAAAACATGTTAATGAAGCTAAGCATGGCAAGAGCAAGTTCATAGGGTGCATGGATTACTAGCAAAGCACATGGCAAAACTGAACTTGATGTTAACAGGCTGACAGCAACATTATTTAGCAATTTTGGAGCAATATAACAACAAGCTACAGCCGGCTATAAATGAATCCAGGGGCATGAATGGATAGATCATGACATGTATAACAAAACATCCTTAGTGAACATCTCCAAATTATGCATAGAATGACTTGTACCAGCAGGTTAACATAGCATCATAATATAACAGATTCAGACTAGCAAAACAGCAACAGCAAGTACCCTACATCACGAGCTCGATGCACTCTGTACAAGATTCACAAAAATACATGGATGGCACCACTGTGAAGATGGCATGATGTAGTACAAAACACATGTAGACATCAACCTCATAGGATGCACACACAAAATGCAACGAAAAAGACAAATCATCAAGTCATAACAGTTTCAGCAGGTTAACATCATATAGCACTCTTGCAACGAATATTCAGGCATCAAGATGTACACAAATGAACATGATGCAATGGAATGAAATGAAGTACTCGTTGAGGCGAACAATTTGATATGCTATGCGCCCAAAATGGAGCCACGGATGCGTATTTATGATGCGATGAACAGGGCAACATTATGCAAAAATATCAGGGACTTGGCGGAAAAAATGGGGTCAACCTTCGGGTGCACAGATGACGAGGACGACCGGAGATGGCGGGGACGCCGACGGGACGACGCGGGCGGCGCGTATCGAGGCCGGGGAGGCCGGATCCGGCGGAGGAGCGGCCGGACTGGGCGCTCCGGCGGTCGGAGGAGGCCGGCGAGGGGCGGCGGCGCCGACGCGACCTCCGGGCGGCGAGGAGCAGGCCGGGCGGCGGGGCGGCGGCAGGGCGCCGGGCGCGGGGCGAGGCGAGGCGGCGGAGCACCGGACGGTGGGGCAGCGCGGGCGCCTCGGCGGCGGAGGCGAGGGGGCGACGGGCGGCGGCGCGACGGGCGGCAAGGGGCGGTGCCGGCGGGCGCAGGCGGCGGAGGAGCGAGGCGAGCGCTGGCGGCGCACGGGCCTGGGCGGGCCCGACCCGGGCCCGGTGGGCCGCGGTGGCGGGGGCAACGCCGGAGGCCACGTGGCGGCGCACCATTGGCTACGGACGGTGGTGGAGATGCGTCCGGCGCGGACGGACATGTCCGGCGCGGCGCGGAGGGGAATTTTTAGGGTTTGGACTGCGATTTGGACGGGGGAGGGCATATTTATAGGTAGAGGGAGCTAGGAGAGTCCAAATGAGGAGTGGTTTTCGCCCACACGATCGTGATCGAACGAACTAGAGCATGGAGGGGGTTTGGATGGGTTATTGGGCCACTTTGGAGGGGTGTTGGGCTGCACACAAAAGAGGTTTTTATGGTTACCCGGTTAACCGTTGGAGTATCAAACAGACTCCAAATGGCACAAAACTTGACAGGCGGTCTATCGGTGCTATACCAAGGCCGCTTGACAAACCTCGGTCCATTCCGAGAATTTTAACACCCGCTCACAACGAGAGACAAAAGGGGGACGGCGGGGGAACATAGGAGTGCCGGATTGCAAAACGGACAATGGGGAAAATGCTCGGATGCATGAGACGAACACGTATGCAAAATGAGATGCACATGATGACATGATATGAAATGCATATGATGACATTGCAAAGTGCAACACGCAAGCAAATGACATGGCAATGACGGCAAATAACTGGCGGACACCTGGCGCATCGAATCCGGGGCGTTACAACACTCCTCCACTAACAAGAGATCTCGTCCCGAGATCTTAGGACCGACACGGAAGGGAAAAGGGATGAGGTGAAACAAGAACTCAAGAGAAGAAGCAAAGAATCGAGAGCACTCGAGAAGAAGAGAGGAATGACAAGAATGACGAGAATCGAAAGCTCACGGAATCCGATAGACTATGAAACCACTCCGGTTAGAACGAGATATGAAACGAATAAGACCGAAAGGATTTAGGAAGCACTCTGGCTGAAACATGGAGGAATAGAATACGAGCTTGAGAGGATGGAATGATACTTGACGAGAGGAACAACACAATGCCTCCAGAATAATTGAAATAGTGGAAAGAAAAGAATGGAGAAGACAAATGACAACTTGTGCCACGAATGAAATTGAAAGCATCTTTGCGAGAAAAGATTGAACGAAGTTGTTGAGAAAATCAACAACAAAAAGAATAAGCTTGTTGTGGTCTTATAGGTAACATCTCAAGATCATCAGGTGATAACCGGCCGTAAACGGAAATGATTGGATAGCTTAGAAGAACGAGGAAATGCAAAACTCCACTTCAAAAGAATACGGAGAATTAATTACACTTCAAGACGCGAGAAGAAAAGATACTTGAACTCCACCAACAAGATCTTGATGAACTCTTGAAGAATGAATTAAATGATGAAGAACCACCATGAAGAACGCCGGTGACAAAAAAAGGTGATGAGATAGAATGAAGTATGAAAGAATAAGATGAGCCTTGCGATGATTTAGATGGAGGTTCCGACAAAATGGCCGAGGAAATTTGAACTCCGGAAAAGAAAATATGAAAACACTTGGAACTAGAATTTATTCATCACGAACAAACTCTGAAGGAAGGGATTACTCACTTTGAGGAAATACGGACATGATATGAAATGCATATGATGACATGGCAAAATGCAACACGCAAGCAAATGACATGGCAATGACGGTGAATAACTAGCGGACACCTGGCGCATCGAATCCGGGGCGTTACACTCATCCAGGCTTGCATCTGTCCATTTGTTTTTTGCCTTCGTCTTTAAAAGTTCTAGTGTGAAACTCAAGCGGGTCACCTCCGGATTGCAACCATCATACAAAGGAGTCATCGAGTCTACCTCCAGTTGCGCCAGTTTGGCCTCCTCTCTAGAAGCAGCTCTGTCGCTAGTCGTCTTCTTGCGAAGCAGGTCTCGAACATGCGGGTCCCGCATGGCTAAACTTAGTAGCGACAAAGACGGCGGCGTGTCCACGTCTTCTCCGCCATGAACTGCCTCTTCGCCATCGACATTTTTGAGGCCGTCTTCCTCTTCGGGCACATAATCGGTCATCTCTTCGTCCGGTGGCCCCATGTCGTTATTTCCTGCCCCGTCGACGTCCTCATCATCATCATCATCTTAACCTATCCACTGAGTATGGCCATGCATGAAACCATGCATGAGTAGGTGTGCCTTGAATGTACCACCCTCAAAGAGGTCGAGCCTGTCTATTCCTTTGCATTTTTGACACTGACATAAAACATCCTTCAGTCTTTTTTCATACATCTCATCCACTGCGGATTGCCAGTATCTTTCCACCATCCTTCCATTGACCTTCATGATCACCTGCGCGCGGGGCAAATATTATAACCATGTATATATGCATGCATGGATCAAATTCATATAAAAATTCGGCATGACCTTGCCTAAACATAGGGCATATTGTGTTTGCCCTAAATTCGCCGAAACGAAATATAATCGACATTTCGGCAAAACATAGGCAACTCATGTCACTCACATGCCACACACAATTCGGTATATTCATATCGCACATACTTTCGGTCCTAATCGCAAACACACATATTTCCATTCTTGCACAACTATTTTTTTGCTCACCTATTTGTCAAGAGGGATATCGAGCACCTTCTTATAATTAGCTAGTAGCTCTAGATAGTGAGGTACCTACATAAATATAGCTCCAACTAGCTAGGGAGAGAGAGAGCTATGATAGGGAGGAGGGAGGGCATTAATGGAGGGGTTGGTGGAGGGGCAAAGAAGAGAAGGGGAGAAGGGGCAAAAGAAAGGAAGAGGAAGGAGGGGTGGTATTAATGGAGGGGTGGTGGAGGGGCAAAGAAGAGAATGGGAGGAGGGGCAAAAGAAAGGAAGAGGAAGGAGGGAGGGCATTAATGGAGGGGGGTAGGGCAAAGAAGAGGGGAAGCATTGAAGAACAAGCAAGTGCAAGAGGGGGGAGAAAGAAAGGGGAAGGAAGAAGAGGGGGAAAAGGTGGCAGATATTATGGCTGGCGACCATAGTAGTAGCGCGGGCCACCAAAGCGCGCTACTGCTATGTGTGCCAGCCAAATATCTACTGGTAAGTAAAACTAGCTATAGCGCTTGTCCAAACCCACGCTCTTAGTAAAAGCTTACACATAGAAGAAGTAGCAGTAGCGCGTCTAGGTGGACAGGCGCTACAACTATTTTCTTAAAAGTAGCGCTTGTTAGAGTACCAACGTTGCTACTATTTTTTGGCCGGGGGTGTGGTGATGCTAACTTACCAGTAGCGTGCCCACAGGAAACCCACACTACTGCTAAGCTCTACCAGTAGCGCGCTTTATAATAGACGTTACTGGTACTTATTAGTAGCATGGGGTCCAAAACACGCGCTACTGGTAAACTTCTATGTATAAGCCTTTTCCTAGTAGTGTCTGCCCCGCTGCTTGCGCGCGCCGCCTCTCGCGGCCGTCCCGCGCGCCGGCGCCTGCAAGCTCCGCCGCCGCCCCGCGTCCCCGCCGGCGCCGCCGCCATCTAGGAGCTCGCCACCCCTCGCCTCCTAGCGCCGTTGTCGGACCTCCTCCGGCTAGATCCGGGCAGGTCCCGCCCGGATCCGCCTCGCTCCATGCCGTCGGCCTCCTCCGCGGCCTCTCCGGCCCCGCGGTCGCCGGAACCGCCGTCGGCCGGCCTTGTCCTCCCGCCGGGACGGCCTCGTCCGGCCCCGACCTGAGCTCCTTCATCCACGAACCAAACGGCGTCGGCGCCGTCCTACACTGTCTCGTCCCCGGAACCTCTCTGTCCCGTTTCTGGGAGGTGATTTTGGCCAAGTCCCCAGGAAATCATATTATGTGTGCATGTTTGACCTGTGATAACTTCGTGCTCGTTGTTCCGTTTTGCATGCATGATATGTCAAAATGTTCATTCTCCTTATGATCTACATGATGGAGTAGTGTGTATGCATCTTAATGTTCAAATAGATGCCTTAATATGCGTTGCAAAACTGCTAAGTGATGTAAACTGCAGAAATCTGCTGCTTGTTAACATCATATATAAATATTGTGAGTTGTGTAACTTTGTCTCTGTTGATCCTATGCTGATGATCTTGATATGCACATGTTCTGCTCTTCATGCTCTACATGTTTGTGTGCTTTGCATTAATGTTAGATTACATATTGGCATGGTAATCTCTTTTGCAAAAATGCATGTTGTTGTTAACTGCTGAAAACTAATGTAACTTGCCTATTTGTCTTTTTTATATCTTTTTGTGTGATTTTCTTTTGAGTATCATGTCTACATGTTTTAGGAGCATACTTATGCCATCTATGCAGTGGTGCAATCCATGTATTTTGATATGCCATGTAGTAAGTGCATCAAGCTTGTGAAGTGGGCTACTTGCTGTTAATGTGCTGCCAAGTCTGTTTCTGTCATAACATGTTGCCATGTTTGCTTGATGCTACCAATTAATCCATGCATTATCTGGAGATGCTTAGTTGACATGTTTTCATGTACATGTTATTCTCTATCATTCGATGCCTTTTGATGCCCTATATATGTCATGTAGCATATGTTTTCGTTGCCATGAATATGCCTATATGCTGTTTCAGATTTCTGTTAACTTCATTGTGCTATGTTGTGAGCTTGATATTTATTAATCCATGCCTCTTTAGGAGATGCTCCAATTAAATGATTTGAAGTATGCTATGAGTTCTCTGTCCACATGCCATGTTTGATAATTTTGGATATCATATGCCTCTGTTCCATACTTGCAAACATGCTATCATAATGTTGTTGTTTTACACTTGCTGGAATTGTTTCAACATTCAATCTTGTCTTGTTGGTTACCACTAATCCATGAGCCATATGCACATTAAGCTTTGATGTTATTTGCTATTTGTTATGTGTACTTAGATGACATGCCCTTGTTTGCTATGTATAGTTGCTGTAGCATCTTTGTTTCATGCCTCCAACATGCCATCTTATTAACTCTGCTCATGTATATGCTCCTGTGTTATAAAGTTGCATTTTGCATTGATCATATTGGTTTAATCTTGATGCCTATGGACCTGAACCTTAATCTTATTTGAATTATGTTACTTATACAAGAAGTTCATGTCAAGTTTGTGCTCATATGATTCTTGTAGCATGTTGTTTTGATGATTGCAAAGTGCCTAGTTGTTGTTTTGGGCAGACTGTTGTTATATCTTGTTTGGAGTGCATGTGTTGCACCGTTGCTCCGTTTTGAACATGCTCTATATGAAACTTGCTTAGAATTGCATGTAGTTTCATCAGGTCATGGTGAATCCTTGTTTTGAGTGTGTTTTCTTGAAGTTTAAATGCATTTTTGCATCAATGCTATGTTTAACTTGTTTTGCTCATATCTTCTAAGCCGTAGCTCAGAATTAAATGAACTTTATATGTAACTTGACTAGAATTTTGTGTAGATCATCATGGTGCACTTTAACTTGCTGTTTAACAACTTCAACTTAATGTTTGTTCAGATCTGGACCAATTTCGAAATTTGCATATGGGGACTTACCGGAATTGTTATATGTTGTTTCCAGCCTTATTTAAACTTGCTTTGATGTGATGTTCTTGTATGCATCATCTCTTCCCATGAGTAGCAGCATATATCCTTGTCATGCATCATACTTTGTTCCATGTCATATTTATGTGTTGTGTGTTTACCATGGTGTTTGCTTCTTTCCTGTTGTGCTTCTCGATAGTTCCTGTTTCGTTGCGATCGTGAGAATTCGTTCGACTACGCTTGGTTCTTCTACGCCCGATCGTCTTCTTCATGGACTCGTTCTTCTTCCTAGTGGGATTTCAGGCAAGATGACTGTTACCCTGGAACTCACTACTACCATTGTTATGCTAGTTGCTTTGTTCTATCGCTATGCTGCGCTACCTATCACTTGTTTATCAAACCCCCCAAATTGCCATGTCAGCCTTTAACCTTTTCACCCTTCCTAGCAAACCGTTGTTTGGCTATGTTACGGCTTTTGCTTAGCCCCTCTTATAGTGTTGTTAGTTGCAGGTGAAGTTGAAGATTGCTCTATGTTGGACATGATTATGTTGGGATATCACAATATCTCTTATTTAATTAATGCATCTATATACTTGGTAAAGGTTGGAAGGCTCGGCCTTATGCCCATGGTTTTAAATAGCGGATAGCGGGCTGGTAGCGGATTGGGGTCCGCGTAGTGGAATGCGAATAGCAGATGGGAATTTGTTAATATCCGGTTGTAGAGAACTTGACACCAGATTCGAACTAAAATACCCAACCATGTGTGTAACCGTGATGGTCTCTTTTCGAGTGGGTCGAGAAGAGAACATAGTGGGGTTATGTTTAAATGTACGTAGTTCAGGATCACTTAGTGATCATTACTAGTTTGCGACCATTTGCGTAGCTTCTCATCTTATTCTTGTACTCGTAATTTAGCCACCATATCATGCTTAGTCGCTTGCTGCAGCCTCACCACTTATCCATTCCTTTCTCATTAAGCTTTGCTGGTCTTGATACCCATGGTAATGGGACTGCCAAGTCCTCGTGGCTCACGGATTACTACAACAACGGTTGCAGGTACAGGTAATGCGATGATCATGACGTGAGAGTGATGTTTGTTTGTCTTGGAGTTCTTCTTCTGCTTCTTTTTCGTTCAGGGGATAAGTTCCTGGTCGGCAGACTGGGCTAGCAGGATGGATGTCATTTGAGTTTCTGTTTGTGTTTTCGTAGTCGGATAATGCTGTTGTGTATGAGATTATTGTATTCATGCGGCATTGTATGCCTTTTTGTATGTACCCCCAACTATTATGTAATGGTACGATGTAATGATATCCATCTTGCAAAAGCATCTCCAATATGTGCTTCTATCCTTGGTGGGACTTTCGAGTTCCTTTAAGATAGGGTCGCATATTGGGCGTGACAAGTTGGTATCAGAGCCTCGACCGACCATAGGAGCCACCCTCGATAGATCGTAGTTGGGCGTTGTCGAGTCTAGGTGAAAACTATTTTTGGAGTCTAGTTATATCGGAGAGTAGGAATTATTTTACTCCTCATCCCCTTCGTCGCTCTGGTGAGGAATCTTGACGTAGGTGTTTTGACTTACTCCTCTCCCCTTCAAAAATTTTTAGGTTCATGCAGGCGATCTTATGTTCTCAATCCCCTTTTCATCCAGCGCACTTCTCTTCGAGTCATTCGACCCTCGTTGTCTTTTGCGAGATCAATCCTCAGTTCTTTCTCAATGTCCTTGTTTCCCGATCCTCAGTTGTTATTTTTTCCACCCGTCCACCACTTTTTCTTCTTAGAGCCAGAGTCCATAATCGAGTATCCATCCTACTTGTGCAAAGCCTTTGCATTATTTCCTCAATTATTTGAACAGGTGTTTTCTCTTCAAGTTATTCGTCGGTTCTCCCTTCCAAGTTGCCTTTGTTTTTCCCACCCTCCCACCCCTTTTCTTCTCGGAGTCTGACTCTCTAGCCGAGCATCAATTTCATTCGTGCGGAGCCTATTTAGTCTTTCCTCAATCATTCAACCGGTGAATTCTCGTCAAGTTCATCATTGATTCATTTTGTTTTCTTTTTCGGTGGACTCAATTCAAATATTCGGTGTTGATCATATTCTTTCCCTCGGCTCAAATGTTTCCTCTTGCTTGCTAACCTCTCGCCAGTTTATCCTTCCGGAGTGCTCAAGACATCTCAGGAGATTCGCGTTTGCATTCAATTATTTTGAGGTTGTCGCCTCATTCAAGTCCCTCAATTGTTAGGGTGCATTCGCTCTTCTATCATTCATTCTCAACGGTGTTTTCTTTTTAGTGGGCCCTAACCCACAGGTCTTTTCCCAAGATCTTACCTGACTCTTCTAATTATTCCAGAGTTATTCCCAAATTCTTTTCAAAGGGTGACGTAAGAATGGATTCCATCAGCCACATGCCTTCTCCAATATCGCTTTCAAATTCTTTTCAACTTTGGTTCAACCTTTTCCTCTTTTCATTCTTCTAGAGTCATTGCGTTGTTCGACTCGTCAAGTGTCATTCCATCTTGTGAAGTTCATGTTCTATTCCTTCCATTTTAAGCCGGAGTGCTACCCAAATTCTTTCGTGTCTCTTCCTTCTCTATCTTGTTCTAACCGCAGTGGTTTCAGAGTCTATCTTATTCCTTGAGTTTTTTATTCTTGTCAAAATCGTCGTTCCTCTTTTCTACCTGAGTGCTCTCTTTCTTTGTTCACCTTCTCTTTTGCGCTCTTACTTCACCTCATCCCCTTCTCTTCCATCTCGTTCCTAAGATCTCGGGACGAGATCTCTTGTTAGTGGAGGAGAGTTGTAATGCCCCAAATCC
The DNA here is from genome assembly GCA_963921465.1 of Triticum timopheevii. Lineage (NCBI taxonomy): Eukaryota > Viridiplantae > Streptophyta > Magnoliopsida > Poales > Poaceae > Triticum > Triticum timopheevii. The sequence continues at coordinate 2,522,812 of OY997270.1, forward strand.
GATGCACCAGGTGTCTTCCAGTCATTCGTCATTGTTTCCATGTCATTCGCTTGCGTGTTGCATCTCGACATGTCATCATGTGCATTGCATCATCATGTTTTTCGAAACTTGCATCCGGTCTCTTTCTTCGTTCTTCGTTTCGTCATCCGACACTCCCACATGCACCCGTCGCCCCTCTCAGACCTTGTTTCGTGAGTGGGAGAAAAATGCTCTCGGAATGGGCTGAGATTTGCCGAGTGGCCTTTGTACATCACTGGTAGACCGCCTGTCAAATTTCATTCCATTTGGAGGTCGTTTGATGCCCCAACGGTTAACCGAGTTAACCGAAATCCCTCTCTCTTTGCAGCCCAGCATCCCTTCACGGCAGCTCGCTAGCCCATCTAAACCCCTTCCATGCTCTCCGTCGTTGGATCACGATCGTGTGGGCGAAAACCGCACCTCATTTGGACTCTCCTAGCTCCCCCTATCTATATAAATCCCCTCTCCACCGAAATTTCGGGCAAAACCCTACCCTAACCCTACTCTCCTTCCTCCCGTGCCACCGGACGTGTCCGCTGATACCGGACACGTCCATCCCGCCGCCGCCTCCACCAATAGATCGCTGCCACGTCGCCTCCTATCCACCCCGCAGCGAACTAGCGCCCTTCACGCGTCCAGCGCGCCTCCCCCATCGCTGCGGGCCCGCGAAGCCTGGGCGCGGCCCGCCTGAGCCCATCCAGGGCCCGATCCAGCTGGCTCGAGCCCCGCCTCCCAGCTCCTACGTCACGCCGCCTGCGCGCGCCGCCTCCCACCGTCGTCCCGCGCGCCGACGCCCACAAGCTCCGCTGCCGCCCCGCGTTCCCGCCGGTGCCGCCGACCGTGCCCCGGCAACGTGCCGTCGCTCGCCGCCCTACCGGACTGCGTGTCGCGCCGCCCCGCCCCGCTGTCCGGGAGCTTGCCTCCCCTCGCCTCCTAGCGCTGCCGCCGGACCTCCTCTGGCCAGATCCGGGCAGGTCCCGCCCGGATCCGCCTCGCCCCATGCCGCCGGCCTCCTCCGCGGCCTCTCCGGTCCCGCGGTCGCCGGAACCACCGCCGGCCGGCCTCGTCCTCCCGTCAGGACGGCCCCATCCGGCCCCGACCTGAGCTGCTTCGTCCCCGAACCAAACGGCATCGGCGCCGTCCTGCACCGTCTCGTCCCCGGAACCTCTCTGTCCCGTTTCTGCGAGGTGATTTTGGCTGTCCCCAGGAAAATCATATTATGTGTGCATGTTTGACTTGTGATAACTTCATGCTCGTTGCTCCGTTTTGCATACATGATATGGCAGAATGTTCATCTCCTGATGCTTTACATGATGGAGTAGTTTGCATGCATGTTACTTTTCAAATTGATGCCTTAATCTGTGTTGCAAAACTGCTAAGTGATATAAACTACTGAAATCTACTACTTGTTAACATCATGTATACATCTTGTGAGTGGTGTAACTTTGTCTCTATTGATCCTATGATGATGATCTTGATATGCACATGTTCTGGTCTTCATGATCTACATGTTGGTGTGCTTTGCATTCATGTTATAGTACATATTGACATGTTAATCTCTATTGCAAAAGTGCATGTTGCTGTTAACTGCTGGAAACTGTTGTAACTTGCCTATTTGTCTTTTTTATATCTTTTTGTGTAATTTTGTTTTGAGCATCATGTCTACATGTTTTAGGAGCATACTTATGTCATCTATGCAGTGGTGCAATCCATGTATTTTGATATGCCCTATAGTGAGTGCATCAAGCTTGTGAAGTGGGCTACTTGCTGTTAATGTGTTGTCAAGTCTGTTTCTGTCATATCATGTTCCATGTTTGCTTGATGCTACCAATTAATCCATGCATTATCTGGAGATGCTTAGTTCACATGTTTTGATGTACATGTTATTCTCTATCATTCCATCGCTTTTGATGCCCTATACATGTCATGTAGAATATGTTTTCGTTGCCATGAATATGCCTATATGTTGTTCCAGATTTCTGTTAACTTCATGATGCTATGTTATGGTTCTTATATTAATTAATCCATGCCTCTTTTGGATATGATCCAACTACATGATTAAACGTATGATATGAGTTCTCTGTTCACATGCCATGTTTGATAATTTTTGATATCATATGCCTCTGTTCCATGCTTGAAAACATGCTATCATAATGTTGATGTTTTACACTTGCTGAAACTTTTTCAAAATTCAATCTTGTCTTGTTGGTTCCCACTAATCCATGAGCTATATATACATGAATATTGGATGTTATTTTCTATTTGTTATGTGTACTTAGATGCCATGCCATTGTTTGCTATGTATAGTTGCTGTAGCATCTTTGTTTCATGCCTCCAACATGCCTTCTTATTAACTCTGCTCATGTATATGCTCCTATGTTATTTGCATTTATCATATTGGTTTAATCTTGATGCCTATGAACTTAAACCTTAATCTTATTTGAATTATGTTATCTGTACATGAAGTGCATGTCAAGTTTGTGCTCATATGATTCCTGTAGCATGTCGTTTTGATGATTGCAAAGTGCCTAGTTGCTGTTTTGGGCAGATTGTTGTTGTATCTTGTTTGGAGTGTATGTGTTGCACCGTTGCTCCGTTTTGAGCATGCTCTATATGAAACTTGCTTAGAATTGTATGTAGTTTCATCATGTCATGTTTAATACTTGTTTTGAGTGTGTTTTCTTGAAGTTTGAATGCATTTTGCATCAATGCTATGTTTAACTTGTTTTGCTCATATCTTCTAGGTCGTAGCTCAGAATTAAATGAACTTTATATGTAACTTGACTAGAGTTTTGTTTAGATCATCATGGTGCACTTTAACTTGATGTTTAACAATGTCAACTTAATGTTTTTCCAGATCTGGACCAATTTTGAAATTTGCATATGCAGACTTACCGGAATTGTTATATGTTATTTCCAGCCTCATTTAAACTTGCTTTGATGTGACGTTCTTGTATGCATCATCTCTTCCCATGAGTAGCATCATATATTCTTGTCATGAATCATACTTGGATGAGCATCATGTCATATTTATGTGTTGTGTGTTTACCATGGTGTTTGCTTCTTTCCGGTTCTTCTCGATAGTTCCTGTTTCGTTGCGATCGTGAGGATTCGTTCGACTACGCTTGGTTCTTCTACTCCCGATCGTCTTCTTCATGGACTCATTCGTCTTCCTAGTGGGATTTCAGGCAAGATGACCGTTACCCTGGATCTCACTACTATCATTGATATGCTAGTTGCTTCGTTCTATCGCTATGTTGCACTACCTATCATTTGTTTATCAAGCCCCCCAAATTGCCATGTCAGCCTTTAACCTTCTCACCCTTCCTAGAAAACCGTTGTTTGGCTATGTTACCGCTTTTGCTCAGCCCCTCTTATAGCGTTGTTAGTTGCATGTGAAGTTCAAGATTGATCCATGTTAGACATGATTGTGTTGGGATATCACAATATCTCTTATTTAATTAATGCATCTATATACTTGGTAAAGGGTGGAAGGCTCGGCCTTATGCCTGGTGTATTGTTCGACTCTTGCCGCTCTAGTTTCTGTCATACCGGTGTTATGTTCCTTGATTTTGCGTCCCTAACACGGTGAGGGGTATGGGACCCTCTTGACAGTTCGCTTTGAATAAAACTCTTCCAGCAAGACCCAACATTGGTTTTACATTTGCCATAATAATACTTGAACTAAAAATTAATTGGCATAGGGCGTCATGAACCTGAGGATTCTTTCTACATAGCAGGGAGGGGCCAGCGTAGATGGTGTTGGTCCCAAACAGAGCCACTTGCGGTGCCACCCCTTCACCCGGGGTTTTCGGTTGTCGTATGTACTGCTCATCCGGACGTGTCCTGAGAATAGATACGCATGGCTACTATCAGGGTGTCGACACGCCGGAGGATTTGCTGGATTAGTTTTACCATTGTCGAAATGTCTTGTGCACCGGGATCCCGAGTCTGATCGGATGTCCCGCGATGGAGGACTGTCTCCACGGATCGTGAGCTTGTCATGGGCTAAGTTGGGACACCCCTGCAGGATTTAAACTTTCAGAAGTCGTGCCCGCGGTTATGTGGGAAATGGGAATTTGTTAATATCCGGTTGGAGAGAACTTGACACCAGATTCGAACTAAAATACCCAACCGCGTGTGTAACCATGACGATCTCTTTTTGAGTGGGTCGAGAAGAGAATACGGTGGGGTTATGTTTGAACGTAAGTAGTTTAGGATCACTTAGTGATCATTACTAGTTTGGAACCATTTGCGTAGCTTCTCATCTTATTCTTGTACTCGTAAGTTAGCCACCATATCATGCTTAGTCGCTTGCTACAGCCTCAACACTTATCCATCCCTTTCCCATTAAGCTTTGCTAGTCTTGATACCCATGGTAATGGGCTCGCTGAGTCCTCGTGGGTCACGGATTACTACAACAACAGTTGCAGGTACAGGTAATGTGATGATCATGACGTGAGAGCAATGTTTGTTTGTCTTGGAGTTCTTCTTCTACTTCTTCTTTGTTCAGGGGATAGGTTCCTGGTCGGCATCCTAGGCTAGCAGGGTGGATGTCGTTTGAGTTTCTATTTTTGTTTCATCTGTAGTCGGACGTTGCTCTTGTGTATGAGATTATTGTATTCATGCGGCATTGTATGCCTTTTTGTATGTACCCCCAACTATTATGTAATGGTACGATATAATGATATCCACCTTGCAAAAGCGTCTCCAATATGCGCTTCTATCCTTGGTGGGACTTTCGAGTTCCTTTAGGATAGGGTGGCATATTGGGCGTGACAGAGAATCACGGACCTTGGCAATAACATAAACCCAGAAGGAACTATTTGGTCTAGATTCTTACCAACAATAATGTTTACATCCTCGTCATTCTGCACGGAACACAAAGAGCTCGCGTCGACTCCAGGGGGGCGGCTCGGGCGAACCCTAGCCACCGCCGCCCCTGACCCTCCCTCCCTCCCTGCTTCCCCGCCCCCGTCGGATATGATCCTGGTTTCTTCTACTTTTCTCTTTCGGGATCCTGGTTTCTTCTACTTTTCTCTTTCGGGACCCAGTGTGAAGAAATTTTTGAAATTTGGGACACTAGTAATTCAAGAATAAAAAAGGCAAGTAAGCAGGTCATTTTTTCAAAATAGAGAATGATTTCTACCAATCCTTGGTTGGACTTCTTTCCAAGTTAACTTACAGCTATGTTCTACATCATTCGAACATAAACAAATATATGATATCCTCACTTTTTGCATGCTTTTGTTTACTTTCTTGATGTTGTTGTTCTGCCATGAACATCCAAAGGATATTCGAGATTGAAGGAGTGTGGGTGGACTAGAAACTATAACTCTATCATTCAAGACTGGTGGTTGGATAAATCCTCGGGTTCTTGGCTGTTTTGGAAAACTAAAGAATAAAAACCAGCTCAGCCAAGGAAGAAAAGGCCTTCTACTAAACATCGAATTAGTAGAATACATAGTTAGCATCGACGACATGATCAACATATATTTTGTGTTATTTTCATCTATTGTCTTTTTCACTTCAATGATCTTTTCCTTTTTCTAACGATCAATCATTTTTTGGAAAACAACCATGGAGGAGAAACTAATGAACCCAATGCTAAATCATTCAGATCCTGCAAACCAACTAATCTTACAGGAAACTAATGTTGGCTTTAGTTTATTGAATGCTTCCATGGTAAGAACATATTTTATCCAAAGTACTATCATAGATTTAATTTTCACCGAGCTTAGAATAATAGTTGTTCCTTTCTACAATTATGTACGTAAAAATGCATGTATTCAAGGAAAAACAATGGATATTAATCGTCACTAACTTCAGAGCCAATTTTTTTGATATTATGAACGCTTGCTACAGTGATGATACATTTTTACCAACAATTAGTGCGGTAATCTACAACTTCAAGGCTTTTTTCGCTACTACATACAGAAATACTAGTTCTTTTAATATAGGAAATGTTAAGTCGAGATTTGTACCAGCTCCCAAGGTCAATTTCAGGTGCATTTTCCATGGAACTCTCCCTTGTCTTATATGACTGATAAGCAACTTCTTTGTTCTATCCACAGACAACAGATAGAAACTAATTTAAATTCACTGAAATTTCCATCACTTTCTTTTTCAGGTATGACTCCAAAATTGTCCTTCTTTAGTACGTTAGCAACTACGAAGGTCTCAGAATGGAGGGTTTCTCTAAAGTAAGTACCTACCAATTTCTTCAATGAAGGCACTTTTTTTTGCTTTTTGGTCAATCTTTGGAACATAACCAAAACTAAACAGCAATTTATTTTGAAAATTGAAGGACAATCTACAAGCTCTACGTAAGAAATTCCTTTTTGATCGCTTGCAAGGACAATGAAATTCAGCTGCCATTGGTAACTCCTTCCCTATAGGGACATGTAAGTTCTCTAATTCTTTTCACGCATGTACAGGAGAGAAATATTACTTCCTTAGACCTTGTTCTTTCTATTGAACACTGCAATTAATTTCTTCTTCGATGGGGTTTCTGCATATTCAAGTGAAGCTTTGAAGGCTAATCATTTTCCTTCCACATATGAACTCAGCTTAGGTAAGTTCTTTTTTTTTTTTTGAAGTTGCTTAGGTAGGTTCATGATCTGCAGTTTATGTTACTAAATAATAATAGATAGTGTAGTTGTTTTCACCTAAAGAATACCAATGCACACATTTTTGTACCTATATTTTCCTTGGAAGGAACATGTATTTCCATATTTCTTTTTTCCTCAACATTTTACCTATCCAAATATTTTTTCCCCATTTCGAACTAACATTTTTTTCCCTTTTATTCGGAAGGGTCTCATCGATATTATTACTTTTAACTTCAAGGGGAATTCCAGGAAAAGAATTCTATAAGACCAGGTCTCACGAGTTAGCAGGTGAGACCCATCCTGATGGATGACACGTGGCATTCACAAATCACAAAGCATCTAATCTGCCCCCCCCCCCTCCCCGATTTAGACGGGGTGCAGATTAGATGCTTTCTGATTTGTGAATGCCACGTGTCATCCATCAAGGCGGGTCTCACGTGCTAACCGTGAGACCTGGTCTCATATAAATTTTTTTTCGAAATTCCACTGCAAGGAAACATTTCAACAGAAAGCAATACTTCCATGGAAAAATGTTTCCTTAATAATACATTTTTATGTTTTTTTCATGTTGCCCCAGTGATACTTTCTTGCTCACTTTCTGTTGTAAAGAAGGTAAAAAACAGCAGAATCAGTTTGTAAAGCTCTAAGCTTTTATATACTGTTTAGATACATTTTAATGTTTTTTTCTTCACATTGCCCCAATGATACTTTCTTGGTTAATTGCAGTTGTAAAGAATGTTCAAACAGCAGAATAAGTTTCTAGAGAAGCTCTAACATTTTTTTTACTGTTTTAAAAGCGAGGGAGCATGTGCTTGTCTAAGCTTTTACAAGCTTTAGTTTACACCAGAAACAAATGAAGCAGCCAAAACAACAAAAACAGAAAGAAAACAATAAAACAGTTCAAACCAGGGAAACGCCCGCGCACAAAGGAAACGCGCGGCGCGGCCCACTTAGCCCGCCAATGAAGAGCCCTGTGTGGAAGCGCAGCAACTTGACGCAGAACGGGTCACATAAGAGGGCGCCCGCTGACGCGAGACGGGATAGAGCTTGCCTACACCACCTATTCGATGGGCCATGCCCAGTGCACAACCGGAGACTTTAACCTGCGCACGTAAGAACCGTCTTTTTTGGATGTGCACAAATATTTTTCCTTTTCTGTTTGTTACTTTTATTTCTAAAATAAAAGATACTATATTTAACGTTGATTGTCGTTAAAAGAACGTTTATGTAGTGTCAAAAACATATTCTTGCAACTTTTGTCATAATGTTGATAGCATTAAAAAAATGTTTCGTACCATTCAAAAAATGCATTGCATTTAAAAATATACTCACGAGTTTCAAAAATATATTCGTGGCATTTAAAAAACATGTTTATACAATTTTAAAAAAATTATTCACACAATTAAGAATGTTTTTGTATCATTCAACAATGTGTATTTAAAATTGTTTAACGCATATTCAAGAAAATAATCTTCAAAAAAAAGCATATAAAAAATGTTAATCATGTACTTTAGAAGTGTTACAAAAAGTTGTAGATATATACCAAAAATATACAATGCATATGAAAAAAATAGGTATCAATACATATGTATTTAAAAAGTGTTAAACAAATATGTAAAATGTTCATTCTGTGCACTACAAAAAGTATACAACGTGTAAGAAAAATTAGACATGTTTTTTAAAAAAACTAAGAAATCCTGTGAAAACCGAAGAAAAAAAATAAAAGTGAAAGAGAAAACCATAGAAGACCTGAACAAAAACAGTGAAAATACAATAATAATAATTAAAAAAAACTTGCACGCAGCTACAGTGTTAGACCTGCCCAATATGTCCACGCTATAGGCTAGATGTATTATGTTTCGGTACAGGCGTGCTGAGGCCTCCCTTGTCAACAAGGCCAAAGTAAGAAAGAAAGAAAGAAAGAAAGGAAATCATGAACAATAATCTCAAACAAAACCCTGCAACTTTTATTGATTGGTTGATAATCTCCGACAAAATGGCAAAATATCCGACATACAACAACATATGACTGACCATGTTTCACACCGACAAGCGGAAAAAAGGCAACGCTAGGGCCCATGGAGGAAAATTCCAGAGCCCTCCTACTTTTGGCCTTGAATTTGAACCGAACCCAACTTGATGATGACAATATACAGACTCCCCATGCCTAGTGTAGTGTAGGCAGCGTTCCCGGTGTCTTGGAACCAGTGTGCAAAGAATGAATGGTTGCAACTTGAGACCAACCTGCCTTCCTTCCTTGTCTGCAACATAACAATGTCTCTGTATACTCGGCTCGAATCATCATCGTTGGGTGGTTTTCTTCTTCGGCCCGAGCCGGGCCCGCGGGAGCCCCAGGATGGCTACCAGCCCGCCCACAAAGGAGGCCGCGGCAGCCACCCAGAAGGATGGCGCGTTCCCTCCGCCGAAGAGCTGGTCCCATGGCCCGCTGCCCAGCGACACGATGATCTGCAGGTACCACACGGTCACTTCCAGTTAACTTTCTGTTTCCCCTAGGAAAACATATGCTTCTACTTTTGTTTTTCACCTAAAAAAACCATATGCTTATACTTCTCTACTCAAGTTTTCAGGTTCAACTCTGCTAATTACTGCAGACCAAAAGTCTCAGGTAAATAAGGCACGCAGTGGTCATGATACGTTAGAATGTTCGAATGTTTTATCTGAGAACTGTGGTCATAACTAAGTTGATCATGTATAGAGCGTTTGGCTTAGTTTTTTAGATCTCCAGTTTTTATGTTATTCGGCTAATTGATTTCTGAGACAACACATGGGTTCCTTCGGTTTATAGGTACAGACCAGTGGAAAGATCAGGAAATGATAATAATTTTTATAAGATTTCAACTTTGAATGCATGTGCTCCTGGTTATTAGGTACAAACTACAGAACAATGGAATTAGTAGTTTTTAGTATTGCTGTATGATTAAGATGGTTCAACTGGCTATTACATTTAATTCCTTTGGTGCCGGAAGCTTAATCGGATACATTTTCATATAAAATATGCATATACACCAACTATACTCCAAGTGGAAAACATAATAGAAAAAGAAGTAAATACCTGTGGTATGACAATAGATAAATTAAGAATGCCCATTGCTAGACCTGTGGGGAAAAAGGGACAAATGTAAGAACTAAGAACACAGATCCAATATGATGCAGCCAAACAGTTTAGTGAAAAGCAAAATTACCTTGGCCTAGCCCAAGATTTTCAACACGACTTGCAGCCATTGCATATGGTATACTGTACGTGACCTGCAATGGCAAAAATAAAAGAATCATCAATACCACGCGTATAACATGTATATGAGGGAAAGAAAACCACATTGGTGCCAAAAAAATTAGTTCTGTTACTGACCGACAGAGGTGCTCCTAGGATTGTGAACACAATGAGGGAAGCGGCGACAATGCCGGTTGGAGGTGCTCCACTAGGTCCATAATCCAGGTTCTGCGCTACGTATGTTATAATAAGCATCGCCACGAAGCACAGCGCCATGATGATATTGGAGACACCCCATACAAGTCCAGCTCCCCACTTCCTACACAACTTCTCCATTCCAATAGACGTGATCCCAAGAACGACCGAGTTGAGCATGAGACCAAAAGAACCCATTCTCACACCGTCATGATACTTTTGGGTGTCGGCGACGATCTCCGGGCTTCCCCGGTAGATCTCTCGGCCCATCCAGTCGGTGTCAAAGAGGATGAAAGGGAACCAGCCGATCCAGGTAAGCGAGGTGACGATCAAGACCATCCAAACAGGCATCGTGAAGTACTTGAACGACCCGAAAAGCTCAAAGAGGAAAGCCTCCTCCTCATGGCTGCTCGGAGGTGCCGCCTCGTCGCTTCCGAAAGTAGGATTGTCCTGTACCGTCACGACGCTAACGTACGTCGTAATCGCCAGGATGATGATGTCAAGCAGGAACGCGGACTTGAGGTTGGCGCAGCTGACAGTGCAGGACTCGGTGATAGTGAACGGGAATATCTTGTACCAGCCGTTGTATGCCCCGGTGGCATACCCGAGTATGTTCCCCAGGGCCATGAAGAGAGAGAAGTAGGCGTTGGCGATCCGGGTCCTCCTCGGGTCATTCTCTGCAAACAGAAAAAAAATGATCAGACAGAAATCAGTTTATGTTCGAGGTGGAAGAAGCTAACTTATATTACAGCATGGCAGGCAAACAGTCTGTTGATGCTGGGTACAACAATTTAAAATTTTGCTAACCATGCAGAAATGCATCTAAGCTGAGACTACGTCGCACTACACTAGCAGATAACAGAGAAAGTTTAAGGAGGGTCCATCTAATTGTACGGGCAAATGGACCCCGATCAGATCTTCACTGAGAAACCTCACAACTTGTGTAATAAAGATTGTGTCAGCTGAACTCAATTGTCAAAGCACAAAATAGCCATATAACCTGAATAGATAATAAATTAATAAATTCAGATCATTTGTGTGGCTACGACACAGAATAAATTTTGTGTCAAGCAGAACTCGATTGTCAAACCAGGAAAGCAGTGATGGCTATATATTCTTAGTAGAGAATAAACTCAGATCATTTGTGTTGGCTACGACACAGAAATTTGTGTGGCCATGAAAAAAGCACATCACTCCCATCTCATCAGTGTAAACGTTTTCTCGCACCGCATTAACGACACGCGAGGAGAGTGACAGGCAGGCAACTGGGAGACCACGGCCACCACAGAGCGTTGGTAAGGCAGGAAATCAATTATCGATAAAACAAACATGCAGGGGGCCCTCCCATTGAGTGCTGACAAAACAGAAGAAAAGAAAAGAAAAGATGCCATCCCATCGTATGATTCGAAATCCGGCAATGCAATGCTTAAATATCTGTCTCCCTCCCAAGCTGGTCGGCATTGCATTGGCCTGGCCTGATCCGGGAGCGAAAGCGACGCGCTGATCGTAGCTTCACGCACACTTGCTGATCATCATCAACAACCCTCCATCGCAATGTGCAACGGGCAGCCAGACTCGATTGGCAAAACTCAAAACAGAAGACAGCAACGCCGGGTACATAAACAAATGTTCTTCTCAATAGGAAAGTGTAATTAATTGTAATAAATTCAGATATATGACATTTAAGGCAGAAATGTGTGTGTGACTAGCACAACAAGCACATCAACCCCCCATCTCATTCATGAGCGTAATGTTTTCGTGCACGTGACGAAAGAGTGAAGGGAGCACAGACAGCAGTGTCAAGGCACAACACAAGGCAGGCAATCAGTGATGAAGCAAGGGCAGCAGGCAGGCAGAGGGGCCCCTCTGAGAGAATACCTGGCTGTTAACAAAGATGCCTTTGGGTCTCCTAAGATTCTGAGATCTGGCAACAGTTATTAGGGACCAAAGAGTCTAGTGACAATGCTTAAATATCTCTCTCCCGGTCAGGTCGGCATTGGCCGGATCCGGCCGCGAAAGCGACCCGCCGGGCCGGGCTTCCCGCACACTTGTTCATCATTGATCCTCCATCGCACACATGAATGAATGAATGAATGAATGAATATACATGGATAGATAAATGAAGTGGTGTGGGGAGGGAAAGGACAAGGCTTGGTGGCGACATTTGTACCAACCATCCCTGATTATTGAAAGGTTTGCATCGCTGTAATGGAGTGCCACGTCCCCATTGTTAGTGTGGCATCAGCATATAGTATAGTAGTATCTGGTTTGGCCACCCCACCCCAGTCCAGGGTCTGCTCTGTGGTGTAGTGTAGTGTCTGCTAGTAGTAACAGGCAGGGCAGCTGGGTGTCAATACTCAATAATGTGATGTGAAGCAGAAGAAGAAAATGGAATTGAGAGGCCAAAGCCGACCAACGGAGCAAGAATCTTTTTTCTCGGCCTAAAGCGGAAAGCGACATTGATCTTCCCCAATCTCTCGCGCTCTCTCTCTCTCTCGCTCTCTCTCTCTCTCTCTCTCTCTCTCTCTCGCGTGCAAGTGCAATCTTCCGGCCACACAAAATAAATAAGTAGAATAAAAATGGTTAGGAGGATCGTTTTTGCACTTGGCCCCTCGTCGTGTAGCAGGGGCTGCAAATCCCAATTATCAGTCAGGGGAATTTATTCCCCATTGTGGAGCAAGAACCATGTATGCTCGAGGTGTAAAATTCAACTGAATGCTAAGCAGCAATCGGGCAGAATCGAATCAATCTGCACCACCCAGCCCCGAATTCGGCTTTGCTAAAGCTTGAGCAAGCAAGGAAGCAGAGGAATTGAAAAGAAAATCGGTTGAAATCGGCACCTGTGAGGTCTGCGAGGAAGGCGCGGCATGGCCCCTGGGTGGCGTTGTTGCCGACGTCGAGCAGCCAGAAGCCGATGAGGTAGACGATGATGGCGCCGAACCGGGTGGACCCGGGCACGATGTCGTCCCCGAAGAGCCGCCCCAGGTCGGCGGAGAAGCCGACGGTGAGCACGGAGAAGGCGATGGAGGCGGCGCCCGCGGCGATGAAGGGCCGGCGCCGGCCCAGCGGGGAGTTGGCCGGCGCGATGCGGTCCGACAGGTGGCCCACCAGCGGCTGCACCAGGAGCCCCGACAGCGGGCCGCAGAGCCAGACGAGGCTGGCGAAGGCGTGCGGGATGCCGAGTTCTTGGACGTACGGGGTGAGCAGGGAGAGCTGCAGCGCCCACCCGAACTGCACCCCGCAGGCCACAGAGGCCGCCCGGAGCAGGGAGCGGAGCGGGACCTTGCGCGGCGGCGGGGGCGCGGCGGAGGAGGTGCCCCCGCCGCCCCCGGCGCCGGTGTTGGGCCGCCGCGGCGGCATCGCCCTTGATGAGTGGTCTTGGAGTTTCTTGACGGACGGACGGACGGACGGACTCCGGGTGCTGCCCTGACTGACTGGATTCTCCGGGAGACCTGGCCTGGGAGAGAGGGAAGGGATGGGGGGGAGGGGAAAGCAAAGTATCTATCGCTCTCCCTCGGCTGGGGCTGGGCTGGGCTCCGGTAGGGTGGAGAGGAGGAGTCCACGGCGGAGAAGGGAGGGAGGGAGGTGGCACCGAAAGAAAAATCTATTCTTTTTTGCGGGATGAGACGGACGTGGCTGCCGTCCACGGTGGGCAACCGCCGCTGCCCTACCACCCAACCCAGCAAGGAGAGGAGGGGAGGGGAGTGGGGACGACCACGCTTCTTGTTTTCTACCTACTCGTAGCAATTACCTCCTCTCTCCAATGATAGATCCATGATGCTGTATTTTTTGTTTGAAGAATTTTGGTTGGGTGTGGCTAGGGCTTAGAGCAACTCCAATGGCGCGACCCAAACGGACGTCGCTTTTGTCTGCATTTTGTCCGTTTGGGTCGTCCGTCCGCCTGTCCACGCCCGCTTTTTCGTTTGGATCGGCAGACGCGCCTAATGGGGAGCCAAACCCATTTTATGCATGTCCGCGTTGGCATTTAGTCGAACACCTTGTGGGCGAGCTCCTGCGCCACCTCGCCCCGCCACTGCACCGGCGAGTTCGCCTCCGCGCCGCCGCCCCGCCCCGCAGCTCGGCCGCGCCCCGCCGAGCTTGCCTCCACCGCCACCCGTCCCACAGGCCGAGCTCGCCTCCGCCGCCACCCGTCCCACAGGCCGAGCTCGCCTCCGCCGTCACCCGTCCCGCTATCGGTGTCAAAACCCGCGGATCTCGGGTAGGGGGTCCCGAACTGTGCGTCTAAGATTGATGGTAACAGGAGGTGGGGGACACGATGTTTATCCAGGTTTGGGCCCTCTCTATGAAGGTAATATCCTACTTCCTGCTTGATTGATCCTCATGAATATGAGTATTACAAGAGTTGATCTACCACGAGATCATAATGGCTAAAACCCTAGAAGTCGATGAAGGAAATATGCCCTAGAGGCAATAATAAAGTTATTATTTATTTTCTTATATCATGATAAATGTTTATTATTCATGCTAGAATTGTATTAACCGGAAACATAATACATGTTTGAATATATAGACAAACAGAGTGTCACTAGTATGCCTCTACTTGACTAGCTTGTTAATCAAAGATGGTTATGTTTCCTAACCATAAACAAAGAGTTGTTATTTGATTAATGAGATCACATCATTAGTTGAATGATCTGATTGACATGACCCATTCCGTTAGCTTAGCACCCGATCGTTTAGTATGTTGCTATTGTTTTCTTCATGACTTATACATGTTCCTATGACTATGAGATTATGCAACTCCCGTTTACCGGAGGAACACTTTGTGTGCTACCAAACGTCACAACGTAACTAGGTGATTATAAAGGTGCTCTACACGTGTCTCCAAAGGTACTTGTTGGGTTGGCGTATTTCGAGATTAGGATTTGTCACTCCGAATGTCGGAGAGGTATCTCTGGGCCCTCTCGGTAATGCACATCACTTAAGCCTTGCAAGCATTACAACTAATGAGTTAGTTGTGAGATGATGTATTACGGAACGAGTAAAGAGACTTGCCGGTAACGAGATTGAACTAGGTATTGGATACCGACGATCGAATCTCGGGTAAGTAACATACCGATGACAAAGGGAACAACGTATGTTGTTATGCGGTTTGACCGATAAAGATCTTCGTTAAATATGTGGGAGCCAATATGGGCATCCAGGTCCCGCTATTGGTTATTGACTGGAAACGTGTCTCGGTCATGTCTACATAGTTCTCGAACCCGTAGGGTCCGCACGCTTAACGTTTCGTTGACGATATAGTATTATATGAGTTATGCATGTTGGTAACCGAATGTTGTTCGGAGTCCCGGATGAGATCATGGACATGACGAGGAACTCCGGAATGGTCCGGAGATAAAGTTTGGTATATGGGATAATAGTGTTTGATCTCCGGAAGGGTTCCGGAATTCACCGGAAGGGGTTCCGGATGTTTCCCGAAATGTTTGGGTACGAGAACACGTTATTTGGGCCAAAGGGGAAAGCCCACGAGGCTATTGGAAAGTGCAAAAGGAAGTTTTGCGGAGACCAGAGGCTAGACGCCAGGAACCCTGGCGTCTAGGGGGTAGACGCCGGGAACCCTGGCGTCTAGCCCTGGAGTCCGTGTAGGACTCTTTCCTTTCGGGCAAAACCGACTTTGAGGAGGCTTTTGCTCCAAGTTTCGACCCCAGGGCTCAACATATAAATAGAGGGGCAGGGCTAGCACCAAAGACACATCAAGAAACACCAAGCCGTGTGCCGGCAACCCCGTCCCCTCTAGTTTATCCTCCGTCATAGTTTCTGTAGTGCTTAGGTGAAGCCCTGTGGAGATTGTTCTTCACCAACACCGTCACCACGCCGTCGTGCTGCCGGAACCCATCTACTACTTCGCCCGTCTTGCTGGATCGAGAAGGCGAGGACGTCATCGAGCTGAACGTGTGCAGAACTCGGAGGTGCCGTGCGTTCGGTACTTGGATCGGTCGGATCGTGAAGACGTACGACTACATCAACCGCATTGATAAACGCTTCCGCTTAGCGATCTTCAAGGGTATGAAGATACACTCCCCCTCTCGTTGCTATACATCACCATGATCTTGCGTGTGCGTAGGAAAATTTTGAAATTACTACGTTCCTCAACAGTGGCATCTGAGCCTAGGTTCTATGGTTTGATGTTATATGCACGAGTAGAACACAAGTGAGTTGTGGGCGATATAAGTCATACTGCTTACCAGCATGTCATACTTTGGTTCGGCGGTATTGTTGGATGAAGCGGCTCGGACCGACATTACGCGTACGCTTACGCGAGACTGGTTTTACCGCCGTGCTATGCACACAGGTGACTAGCGGGTGTCAGTTTCTCCAACTTTAGTTGAACCGAGTGTGGCTACGCCCGGTCCTTGCGAAGGTTAAAACAGCACCAACTTGACAAACTATCATTGTGGTTTTGATGCGTAGGGCATGTTGTGATGTGATATGGTCAAGACGTGATGAGATATAAGTTGTTGTATAAGATGATCATGTTTTGTTGAAGTTATCGGCAACTGGCAGAAGCCCTATGGTTGTCTATTTGTTGCATAAGATGCAAGTGCCAAATAATTGCTTTACTTTATCGCTATGCGATAGCAATAGTTGCAAGAGCAATAGTTGGCGAGACGACCATGTGACGACACATTGATATGGATCAAGATGATGAAGATCATGGTGTCGTGCCGGTAACGAGAGAGATCATGACAGTACTTTGGAGATGGAGATCAAAAGCGCAAGATGATCATGGCCATATCATGTCACATATTTTGATTGCATATGATGTTTATCTGTTATACATCTTATCTTGCTTTGATTGATGGTAGCATACTAGAATTTTAAGATGATCTCTCACTAATTATCAAGAAGTGTTCTCCCTGAGTATGCACCGTTGCCAAAGTTCGTCGTGCCCAGACACCACGTGATGATCGGGTGTGATAAGCTCTACATCCATCTACAACGGGTGCAAGCCAGTTTTGCACACGCGGAATACTCAGGTTAAAATTGACGAGCCTAGCATATGCAGATATGGCCTCGGAGCACGGAGACCGAAAGGTCGAGCGTGAATCATATAGTAGATATGATCAACATAGTGATGTTCACCATTGAAAACTACTCCATCTCACGTGATGATCGGTTATGGTCTAGTTGATTTGGATCACGTGATCACTTAGATGACTAGAGAGATGTCTGTCTAAGTGGGAGTTCTTAAGTAATATGATTAATTGAACTTAAATTTATCATGAACTTAGTCCTGGTAGTATTTTGCAAATTATGTTGTAAGATCAATAGCTTGCGTTGTTGCTTTCATATGTTTATTTTGATATGTTCCTAGAGAAAATTGTGTTGAAAAATGTTTGTAGCAATGATGCGGATTGGATCCGCGATCTGAGGTTTATCCTCATTGCTGCACAGAAGAATTATGTCCTTAATGCACCGCTAGGTGACAGACCTATTGCAGGAGCAGATGCAGACGTTATGAACGTTTGGCTAGCTCAATATGATGACTACTTAATAGTTTTGTGCACCATGCTTTATGGCTTAGAATCGGGACTTCAAAGATGTTTTGAACATCATGGACCATATGAGATGTTCCAGGAATTGAAGTTAATATTTCAAGAAAATACCCGAGTTGAGAGATATGAAGTCTCCAACAAGTTCTATAGCTAAAAGATGGAGGAGAATCGCTCAACTAGTGAGCATGTGCTCAGATTGTCTGGGTACTACAATCGCTTGAATCAAGTGGGAGTTAATCTTCCAGATAAGATAGTGATTGACAGAATTCTCTAGTCACCATCACCAAGTTAGTAGAACTTCATGATGAACTATAGTATGCAAGGGATGATGAAAATGATTCCCGAGTTTTTCATGATGATGAAATCGATGAAGGTAGAAATCAAGAAAGAACATCAAGTGTTGATGGTTAACAAGACCACTAGTTTCAAGAAAAGGGCAAAGGGATAGAAGGGAACTTCAAGAAGAACGGCAAGCAAGTTGCTGCTCAAGTGAAGAAGCCCAAGTCTGGACCTAAGCCTGAGACTAAGTGCTTCTACTGCAAAGGGACTGGTCACTGGAAGGAGAACTACCCCAAGTATTTGGCGGATAAGAAGGATGGCAAAGTGAACAAAGGTATATTTGATATACATGTTATTGATGTGTACTTTACTAGTGTTTATAGCAACCCCTCGGTTTTTGGTACTGGTTCAGTTGCTAAGAGTAGTAACTCGAAACGGGAGTTGCAGAATAAACAGAAACTAGTTAAGGGTGAAGTGACGATGTGTGTTGAAAGTAGTTTCAAGATTGATATGATCATCATCGCACACTCCCTATACTTTCGGGATTAGTTTTGAACTTAAATAAATGTTATTTGGTGTTTGCGTTGAGCATGAATATGATTTAATCGTGTTTATTGCAATACGGTTATTCATTTAAGTAAGAGAATAAACTGTTGTTCTGTTTACATGAATAAAACCTTATATGGTTACACACCCAATGAAAATGGTTCATTGGATCTCGATCGTAGTGATACACATATTCATAATATTGAAACCAAAAGATGGAAAGTTAATAATGCTAGTGCAACTTATTTGTGGCACTGCCGTTTAGGTCATATTGGTGTAAAGCGCATGAAGAAACTCCATGCTGATGGGATTTTGGAATCACTTGATTATGAATCACTTGATGCTTGCGAACCATGCCTCATGGGCAAGATGACTAAGACTCCGTTCTCCGGAACAGTGGAGCGAGCAACTGACTTATTGGAAATAATACATACTGATGTATGCGATCCGATGAATGTTAAGGCTCGCGGCGGGTATCGTTATTTTCTGACCTTCACATATGATTTGAGCAGATATGGGTATATCTACTTGATGAAACATAAGTCTGAAACATTTGAAAAGTTCAAAGAATTTCAGAGTGAAGTGGAAAATCATCGTGACAAGGAAATAAGGTTTCTACGATCTGATCGCGGAGACAAATATTTGAGTTACGAGTTTGGTCTTCAATTAAAACAATGTGGAATAGTTTCACAAATTCATGCCACCTGGAACACCACATCATAATGGTGTGTCCGAACGTCATAACCGTACTTTATTGGATATAGTACAATCTATGATGTTTCTTACCGATTTACCAATATCGTTTTGGGATCATGCATTAGAGACAGCTGCATTCACGTTAAATAGGGCACCATCTAAATCCGTTGAGACGACACTATATGAACTGTGGTTTAGCAAGAAACCAAAGTTGTCATTTCTTAAAGTTTGGGGCTGCGATGCTTATGTGAAAAAGTTTCATCCTAATAAGCTCAAACCCAAATCGGAGAAGTGCGTCTTCATAGAATACCCAAAGGAAATTGTTGGGTACACCTTCTATCACAGATCCGAAGGCAAAACATTCGTTGCTAATAAATGGATCCTTTCTAGAGAAGGAGTTTCTCTCGAAAGAAGTGAGTGGGAGGAAAGTAGAACTTGATGAGGTAACTGTACCCGTTCCCTTATTGGAAAGTAGTTCATCACAGAAATCTGTTCTTGTGACTACTATACCAATTAGTGAGGAAGCTAATGATGATGATCATGTAACTTCAGATCAAGTTACTACCGAACCTCGTAGGTAAAACAGAGTGAGATCCGCACCAGAGTGGTACGGTAATCCTGTTCTGGAGGTCGTGTTACTTGACCATGACACCTACGAACTATGAGGAAGCGATGATGAGCCCAGATTCCGCAAAATGGTTTGAGGCCATGAAATCTGAGATATGATCCATGTATGAGAACAAAGTATGGACTTTGATGGATTTGCCCGATGATCGGAAAACCATAGAAAATAAATGGATCTTCAAGAGGAAGACGGACGTTGATAGTAGTGTTACTATCTACAAAGCTAGACTTGTCGAAAAAGGTTTTTGACAAAATTCAAGGTGTTGACTACGATGAAATTTTCTCACTCGTAGCGATGCTTAAGTCTGTCCAAATCATGTTAGCAATTGCCGCATTTTTATGAAATCTGGCAAATGGATAAACAAAACTGCATTCCTTAATGGATTTAAAGAAGAGTTGTATATGATGCAACCAGAAGGTTTTGTCAATCCTAAAGGTGCTGACAAAATACGCAAGCTCCAGCGATCCATCTATGGACTGGTGCAAGCATCTCGGAGTTGGAATATACGCTTTGATAAGTTGATCAAAGCATATAGTTTATACAGACTTGCAGTGAAGCCTGTATTTACTAGAAAGTGAGTGGGAGCACTACATCATTTCTGATAAGTATATGTGAATGACATATTGTAGATCGGAAATAATTTAGAATTATTCTGCAAAGCATAAAGGAGTGTTTGAAAGGAGTTTTTCAAAGAAAGACCTCGGTGAAGCTGCTTAAGTATTGAGCATCAAGATCTATAGAGATAGATCAAGACGCTTGATAAGTTTTTTCAATGAGTACATACCTTGACAAGATTTTGAAGTAGTTCAAAATGGAATAGTCAAAGAAAGAGTTCTTGCCTGTGTTACAAGGTGTGAAATTGAGTAAGACTCAAAACCCGACCACGGCAGAAGATAGAAAGAGAATGAAAGTCATTCCCTATGCCTTGGCCATAGGTTCTATAAAGTATGCCATGCTGTGTACCAGATCTATTGTATACCCTACACTGAGTTTGGCAAGGGAGTACAATAGTGATCTAGCAGTAGATCACTGGACAGCGGTCAAAATTATCCTTAGTGGAATAAGGATATGTTTCTCGATTATGGAAGTGACAAAAGGTTCGTCATAAAGGGTTACGTCGATGCAAGTTTTGACACCGATCTGGATGACTCTAAGTCTCGATCTAGATACATATTTAAAGTGGGAGCAATTAGCTAGAGTAGCTCTGTGCAGAGCATTGTAGACATAGAAAATTGCAAAATACATAACGGATCTGAATGTGAAAGACCCGTTGACTAAGATTCTCTCACAAGCAAAACATGATCACACCTTAGTACTCTTTGGGTGTTAATCACATAGCGATGTGAACTAGATTACTGAATCTAGTAAACCCTTTGGGTGTTGGTCACATGGCGATGTGAACTATGGGTGTTAATCACATGATGATGTGAACTATCGATGTTAATCACATGGTGATGTGATCTAGATTATTGACTCTAGTGCAAGTGGGAGACTGAAGGAAATATGCCCTAGAGGCAATAATAAAGTTATTATTTATTTCCTTATATCATGATAAATGTTTATTATTCATGCTAGAATTGTATTAACCAGAAACATAATACATGTTTGAATATATAGACAAACAGAGTGTCACTAGTATGCCTCTACTTGACTAGCTTGTTAATCAAAGATGCTTATGTTTCCTAACCATAAACAAAGAGTTGTTATTTGATTAACAAGATCACATCATTAGTTGAATGATCTGATTGACATGACCCATTCCGTTAGCTTAGCACCCGATCGTTTAATATGTTGCTATTGCTTTCTTCATGACTTATACATGTTCCTATGACTATGAGATTATGCAACTCTCGTTTACCGGAGGAACACTTTGTGTGCTACCAAACGTCACAACGTAACTGGGTGATTATAAAGGTGCTCTACACATGTCTCCAAAGGTACTTGTTGGGTTGGCGTATTTCGAGATTAGGATTTGTCACTCCGAATGTCGGAGAGGTATCTCTGGGCCCTCTCAGTAATGCACATCACTTAAGCCTTCCAAGCATTACAACTAATGAGTTAGTTGCGAGAAGCTGTATTACGGAGCGAGTAAAGAGACTTGCTGGTAACGAGATTGAACTAGGTATTGGATACCGACGATCGAATCTCGGGTAAGTAACATACCGATGACAAAGGGAACAACGTATGTTGTTATGCGGTTTGACCGATAAAGATCTTCGTAGAATATGTGGGAGCCAATATGGGCATCCAGGTCCCGCTATTGGTTATTGACCGGAAACGTGTCTCGGTCATGTCTACATAGTTCTCGAACTCGTAGGGTCCGCACGCTTAATGTTTTGTTGACGATATAGTATTATATGAGTTATGCATGTTGGTAACCGAATGTTGTTTGGAGTCCCGGATGAGATCATGGACATGAGGAGGAACTCCCGAATGGTCCGGAGATAAAGTTTGGTATATGGGATAATAGTGTTTGATCTTCGAAAGGGTTCCGGAATTCACCGGAAGGGGTTCCGGATGTTTCCCGAAATGTTTGGGTACGAGAACATGTTATTTGGGCCAAAGGGGAAAGCCCACGAGGCTTTTGGAAAGTGCAAAAGGAAGTTTTGCGGATACCAGAGGCTAGGCGCCAGGAACCCTAGCGTCTAGGGGGTAGACGCCGGGAACCCTGGCGTCTAGCCCTGGAGTCCGTGTAGGACTCTTTCCTTTCAGGCAAAACCGCCTTTGAGGATGCTTTTGCTCCAAGTTTCGACCCCAGGGTTCAACATATAAATAGAGGGGCAGGGCTAGCACCAAAGACACATCAAGAAACACCAAGCCGTGTGCCGGCAACCCCGTCCCCTCTAGTTTATCCTCCGTCATAGTTTTCGTAGTGCTTAGGCGAAGCCCTGTGGAGATTGTTCTTCACCAACACCGTCACCACGCCGTCGTGCTGCCGGAACTCATCTACTACTTCGGCCGTCTTGCTGGATCGAGAAGGCGAGGACGTCATCGAGCTGAACGTGTGCAGAACTCGGAGGTGCCGTGCGTTCGCTACTTGGATCGGTCGGATCGTGAAGATGTACGACTACATCAACCGCATTGATAAATGCTTCCGCTTAGCGATCTTCAAGGGTATGAAGATACACTCCCCCTCTCGTTGCTATACATCACCATGATCTTGCGTGTGCGTAGGAAAATTTTGAAATTACTACGTTCCCCAACAGTCGAGCCTATGTGATTATGACTCTGCCCTAGGGACTAAACCCTCCAGTTTATATAGACACTGGAGGGGGCTAGGCTTGCACAAAGTCGGTTACAGAGAAAGGAGTCTACATATCCGAATCACCAAGCTTGCCATCCACGCAAAGGAGAGTCCCCATCCAGACACGGGAAGAAGTCTTATGTATTGTATCTTCATAGCCCAACAGTCCGGTCCATGTTAATAGTCCGACCGTCCGAGGACCCCTTAATCCAGGACTCCCTCAGTAGGCCCTGAACCAGGCTTCAACAATGAGGTGTCCGACGGGCGGATTGTCTTTGGTATTGCAAGGTGGGTTCGTTCTCCGAATACTCCAAAATAGTCTTTGAACACAAGAATCGTGTCCGGCTCTGCAAAACAAATTCCACACACAACCGCAGAGAGTATAACATTTCACGAGTCCAATCCGCTGACAATTTTTTGTAGCGTGACATCACGTCGCCGCCCGGCCATTATTTCGAACCATTTTTTAGCCTGCCGCTCCATATCTCGAGATGCGGTTTCATTGGCATGTCTTGTCAAAGCAGAGATCGTGTCCCCTTATTGCGGGATTCTCATCAATACGGGTGTGGGTAACCCAACCGTTCTGTTGGCTTGATTCCTTGGGAATAGGCAGGTTTTAAGGCCTACAAGGGGCGTTTGATATTCATCGCCTTTATAAAGGGGCTAAGACCCATCTTTTCTCCTTTACGCCAACCCTTTCCTCAACCTCTCCCACCTCGAGTTCCAGCACCAAAGGTTCAATTAAATCGCTTCGTGCTTCCCAGTCATGTCCGGACCCCGCCCTCAAGGCCGGTGGGTGGCTTCATCTGTCACAGAGGAGGGTATCGCGAAGCTCCGGGAGGCAAGATACCTGATCGCGGAACTCCCCCACAGGCTTCCTGCTCAAGGGTAGGTTATTCCTACTCCCAGATCCGGCGAGAGGGTCGTATCCATCTCCCACTTCCTCCAAGGGCTAGGGTTCGCTCTTCATCCCTTCGTTCGAGGGATCATGTTCTATTACGGGCTAGATTTTCACGATCTAGCTCCAGACTCCTTTCTTCACGTCTCGGCGTTCATTATCGTGTGCGAGGCCTTCCTCCGTATTCCCCCACACTTCGGCTTGTGGCTCAAGACCTTTAATGTGGTGCCAAAGGTAGTCGACTGGAAACAAGCAGAGTGCGGTGGTGTTGTAGTGAGCAAACTCACCAATACTCCTTGGCCAAAAGGCTCCTTCACAAAAACTTCCAACCTATGGCAGCGGGAGTGGTTTTACATCACTGAACCCCATGGTACCAAGTGGGTAGCTACACCTGCGTTCCGATCTGGCCCTCTGTTACAGCTTGCATCATGGATTAATAAGGGGCTGGACTGGGGATCAATTGATGAAGTGCAAACGCTGCAAAGCCGCATCCGGAGACTCATTGAAAAGGACATCGGTCTTCTCAACGTAATCCAAGTCATGCTAGTCCGTCGGGTCCTACCGTGCCAATGACGGCCTGTCCGCATGTGAGAGTTCAATCCGGAAGGACCGTGAACCCTTCAGCACTTCTTTGGCACGACGCTCAGAGGAATGTGGAAATTATTCTTCGGGACGCGAAAACATGGCCGGATACTACAGAGGACATCGACCTTGACTGCAACCATCCGGATACCTCGGTATGCACTCGACTCCCGAACACATCTTAGTTAAATTTCTCATAACAATATACTGAGAAAACCATACTCGGCCAGGGTTGGATAAAGAAGGCGGAGAGAATTAGGTGCTCGGCCCCTCTTCCCGAAGACTCAGCTGATCCGGTGTTAACCAGGATGCTGGTTCCGGCATCAAGCGCCGGCTAAGGAAGACAAGGAGGAGAGCAAGAAGGCCCAGGGTGGCCCCCATTCTAGAGGTACGCCAGGCACCTCGTCTGAGGAGATTGGAACTCCCTCTTCCAAAGATGAAAGGGAAGGAGAAACTGACATCCCTTCTCCCCATGGGAAGAAGAGGACCGCCTCGGAAGACTTGAAGATATAGGCTTCTAAGCGAGGGAAGATATCCCTGTCAGGGGGTTCTGGTTCGGGAGGCGATGTTGTCACGCAATTCCTCCGTAAGGACAAGCCCTTAGCTGAATCGTAAGTGAACAAGGGTGTTTTAAACATATCCTATTCTTTCCTGGTTGCAAGGGTAATATTTAAAATATATGTTTGCAGTCCGGCATGCGGCCTTCCTCAACAGTCCTCCTCCTCGGGGGATCTTCTTCCGGAGATGATGGAGAGCAAGACGCCTCCACAGATCTCCTCGGCCAATAGGGCATACGACCTCGATGTGTCGTCCCGGAGGATCTCTCCAGATCAACAGGCGGTGCGAGGGACAATGAAGACTAGGCCTGAAGGTGACACTTCGGCCGTCCAGGGTCTAGGGTGTGAGGCCCCTACGGGGACCAACAATAAAGGCCCATGGCTATCCGATTTACAGCCAGAGACGACTCTAAGGTCGAGTAAACATATTCCTTTGAAGGGAGTCCGTACCCCTTCAGCTGCTTCTAGGGATCCGGAGGCGCCGGATACATTGATGGACATATTGCGACATGCGCCCGTCTCAGAGGAACATCGTACCTTGATGGGTACGGTGGTTGAGAGGGTTCTGTCCGCAAAAAGCGGATTGAATGAAGCCTTTATGGGCTTGCTAAGAGGCTTCGAGGTACGTAATGTAATATTTTCAATTGTGTTATAAATGCAAAATGCGCCTGTGTATAGATAGTAGCCCCTGAGACTCTGGGTGGAATCCAAAGGGAGGCGACCAGAGGATCAAGAAAGATATGCCCAGGAAATAATCTAACTAATTGGAACACATGTTGTTACATCCCTGGCGACTGCCCAAGCTACGGAGGTTGCAGATCTGAAGCAGAAACTTGATGTGGCGGATGATGACATCACACTTATTAACAGGCGGCTCGACGAGGCGCAAGGTATGTCTTTGGGGCAGTCAGTATATGCAAGTACTATAATATGAGCATGACGCTGAGAATTATATACTGAGATATGCATAACTGCAGATAGTGTCGCTGCAGTTGAGACCCTTCGGGCTGAGCTTGCCCGAGCCAAGGAGCAAGCCAGGATGAGTAATGATGCTGAAAAGGCAGATGCTGAATTGAAGGCCGAACAGGCTGCTCGACGCCAGTGCGAGGATAGAATATCTACTGTGGTGCTTGAGCTAAAGGATGCCACTAGCCGATGCGAATTTCTTGAGAAAGATAACAAAACCAAAGCGACCGATCTTGACAAGGCCTTCCAAGAGGCAAGGGAAGCACGGTCCGAGTCTAGAGCGGCTCAGGAGGAGATCCGACAAGCTAGGAAGATCTCGGCTGGTAAGCCCTTCTTATTACAAACTAAATTCGGCGATCCGAAGTATGCCCCGCTTAATCAAATGTGGAGTTCTCCAGACGCATTTTTGGACTTGCCGAAGAGTGTCTTCGATGCGACGCAGTTTTTCCAAGAGCAACAAGGACATGCGACGGAAAAGCTTTTCTGGTTGCAATTCAGCATGCCAAAGCGTCCGCTGTTGCTGAACGAACAGATGGCCTAGTGGGCCGAGCTCCACAAGATATCCGGATCTGCCATGAAGGACGTCATGGTCCGGCTGTGGCCGACTGAGCCAATTCCGAATAGTTATTTCAGTTTGGTGCAGCGACTGGTTGATGCGGCGCCGCGTATCGACGCTGTTAAGCGGTCAACATGCATAAAAGGAGCATGGGTGGCCCTTTCCTGCGTTAAGACATACTGGGCGAAGATGAAGGCCACCGATACTGCCGCGAAAAGTCCACCCAAGGGCAAGGACCATCACACGCCAGAGCATTATTTCGAGGATGTCCTAGAGGGTGCCCTCTTGATAGAGGGTCAGCGCTCGAAAGATATTATGTTTGAGTGAAGTGTACCGTAATTGTAAAAATAATATTATGATATATTAGGGCTATGTTTTTTATACTTTTGCCTAAAAAGTTTTTGGTGCCTCCTGTGCGGCCGTTTTTAGTACAATCTGAAAGTTTACCAGTCGTCGGCTTCGGCCCCCTCGCATATAACGCAGGGGTGTTCAGAAAATCACTTGATCACTCTTGACCCAACGTTGGGTCCATTAAGGAGGTGTCAATGCGGCGAACCAGGCAATCAAACTATAGGGCTTTAACACTTTCACTTAGCCATAGGAGTTTGACGGTGGGTCTACGATATAGCCCCTGGTATGTACGCGGTTATCCGAATATGATGCGTTTACATATGTGACCAGAAGAATGGTCCTTCGTGTAATACGGAAGGAATCATGACAGTCAGTTTTCGGCTTTCTCTACTGAGGTGCTCATCCGGACAAACTAGGACACAATCGCAGTAGTTCTCCCTTTACTACCCTAGCCGATAGAGCAGAACGTAAGGTAGTAAGCACAGGAGCCGGGCAACCCAACTATTGACCAAAGGCATGATTCGGAGCTGATGCATATAAGGCCAAACTCGTGACGCCGAAGTGTGCTATAAAGCCGTTCGGACTTGTCGGCAACTCATATGTTGCCATATCGAGCCCCTGGCAATATATGTCGGGTTGAAAGATGAGAAAAAGGGCACTTTACAGGTTTGAAATAAAGAGTGTGGTCTACAAAAAACATTTGGACCTCCTGTCGCACGTCTGTGCTGCCTTGCCTTGGTTAAAGGACTTCTCAGCAAATATAGTCACCTTCGTGAAGGATACTGGCTGGGTGGTCCTTGCGATCAAAAGTGATCGGGCGGGCCACCCATTAGCTTAATTTTGGGGTGGCTGGCTCTATGGCGCCGACATCCCGTAGCGCGCGCTTGCAGTCCCCTGTAGGTATGCGCGTCACATATACCATGTTCATTGTCTTTACTTTGGGGGGGGGGGGATTTCTTCTAAGCCCCGGTGTTCGGCTAGCGAGTCTCTTCGTCATCGCTGTCACTGGGCGGCCCTTTCACCTTGTGTTCGGCATTAAGCTTGCCGACTTGTTTAAGAACCCAACAGCTCATGTTGGTGTGATTGGCTGGTTTAACGGGGGTGCCATGAATTTGGCAGGGCCGATCCAGTATCTTGTCTAAATTGGATGGTCCGTCTCTGTTTGCCTTGAATGGCTTTTTCCGTTCACCGGGTTTGGAACCACTTAATCCGACGTTGACCATCGTGTCTTGCGTTCCTTCATTGTTATTGCGACGCTTGTGTTTATTGTGTCGTGGCTTGCCGTTGCCGTCTCGAACTTCGAAAGTACCCGGATCAACGGTGTTGTTGCTTCTACGAGTGAGCCAGCTGTCTTCTCCTGCGCAAAAACGGGTCCTCAGAGTGGTAAGGGCAGCCATGGATCTTCATTTTTCTTGACCAAGGTGGCGGGCGAGCCAGTTGTTGGGGAACGTAGTAATTTCAAAAAATTTCCTACGCACACGCAAGATCATGGTGATGGTATAGCAACGAGAGGGGAGAGTGTTCGTCCACGTACCCTCGTAGACCGTAAGCGGAAGCGTTAGCACAACACTGTTGATGTAGTCATACGTCTTCACGATCCGACCGATCCAAGCACCGAACGTACGGAGCCTCCGAGTTCAGCACACGTTCAGCTCGATGACGATCTCCGGCCTCCGATCCAGCCGAGCTCCGGAGATGAGTTCCGTCAGCACGACGGTGTGGTGACGATGATGATGTTCTACCGGCGCAGGGCTTCGCCTAAACTCCGCGACAATATGACCGAGGTGGAATATGGTGGAAGGGGGCACCGCACACGGCTAAGGAACGATCCGTAGATCAACTTGTGTGTCTATGGGGTGCCCCCCGCCCCCGTATATAAAGGAGGGAGGGGGGAGGTGCGGCCGGCCCCCTAGGGGTGCGCCTTGAGGAGTCCTACTCCCACCGGGAGTAGGACTCCCCCCTCTTGCCTTGGTGGAGAAGGAAAGGGGGGAGGGGAAAGAGGAAAGGGGGGCGCCGCCCCCCCTTCCTTGTCCTATACGGACTAGGGGGGAGGGGGCGCGCGGCCTGCCCTGGCCGGCCCTCCTCTTCTCCCTCTTGGCCCACTAAGGCCCATTATCCCCCGGGAGGGTTCCGGTAACCCCCCGGTGTTCCGGTAAAATCCTGATTTCACCCGGAACCATTCCGATGTCCAAACATAGGCTTCCAATATATCAATCTTTATGTCTCGGCCATTTCGAGACTCCTCGTCATGTCCGTGATCACATCCAGGACTCCGAACAAACTTCGGTACATCAAAACTTATAAACTCATAATAAAACTGTCATTGTAACGTTAAGCGTGCGGACCCTACGGGTTCGAGAACTATGTAGACATGACCTAGAACCATTCTCGGTCAATAACCAATAGCGGGACCTAGATGCCCATATTGGTTCCTACATATTCTACGAAGATCTTTATCGGTCAAACCGCATAACAACATACGTTGTTCCCTTTGTCATCGGTATGTTACTTGCCCGAGATTTGATCGTCGATATCCAATACCTAGTTCAATCTCGTTACCGGCAAGTCTCTTTACTCGTTCTATAATACATCATCTTATAACTAACTCATTAGTTACAATGCTTGCAAGGCTTAGGTGATGAGTATTACCGAGAGGGCCCAGAGATACCTCTCCGACAATCGGAGTGACAAAACCTAATCTCGAATTATGCCAACCCAACATGTACCTTCGGAAACACCTGTAGAGCACCTTTATAATCACCCAGTTACGTTGTGATGTTTGGTAGCACACAAAGTGTTCTTCCGGTAAACGGGAGTTGCACAATCTCATAGTTGCAGGAACTTTGTATAAGTCATGAAGAAAGCAATAGCAATATACTAAACGATCAAGTTCTAGGCTAACGGAATGGGTCATGTCAATCACATCATTCTCCTAATGAAGTGATCCCATTAATCAAATGACAACACATGTCTATGGTTAGGACACATAACCATCTTTGATTAATGAGCTAGTCAAGTAGAGGCATACTAGTGACTTTATGTTTGTCTATGTATTCACACATGTATCATGTTTCCGGTTAATACAATTCTAGCATGAATAATAAACATTTATCATGATATGAGGAAATAAATAATAACTTTATTATTGCCTCTAGGGCATATTTCCTTCAGTCTCCCACTTGCACTAGAGTCAATAATCTAGATTACATGGTAATGATTCTAACACCCATGGAGTCTTGGTGCTGATCATGTTTTGCTCGTGAGAGAGGCTTAGTCAACGGGTCTGCAACATTCAGATCCGCATGTATCTTGCAAATCTCTATGTCTCCCACTTGGACTTGGCCCCGAATGGAATTGAAGCGTCTCTTGATGTGCTTGGTCCTCTTGTGAAATCTGGATTCCTTTGCCAAGGCAATTGCACCAGTATTGTCACAGAAGATCTTCATTGGTCCCGATGCACTAGGTATGACACCTAGATCGGAAATGAACTCCTTCATCCAGACTCCTTCATTTGCTGCTTCCGAAGCAGCTATGTACTCCGCTTCACATGTAGATCCCGCTACGACGCTTTGTTTAGAACTGCACCAACTTACAGCTCCACCGTTTAATAAAAACACGTATCCGGTTTGCGATTTAGAATCATCCGGATCAGTGTCAAAGCTTGCATCGACGTAACCGTTTACGACTAGCTCTTTGTCACCTCCATATACGAGAAACATATCCTTAGTCCTTTTCAGGTATTTCAGGATGTTCTTGACCACTGTCTAGTGATCCACTCCTGGATTACTTTGGTACCTTCCTACCAAGCTTATTGCTAAGCATACATCAGGTCTGGTACACAGCATTGCATACATGATAGAGCCTATGGCTGAAGCATAGGGAACATTTTTCATTTTCTCTCTATCTTCTGCTGTGGTCGGGCATTGAGTTTGACTCAACTTCACACCCTGCAACACAGGCAAGAATCCTTTCTTTGCCTGATCCATTTTGAACTTTTTCAAAATTTTGTCAAGGTATGTGCTTTGTGAAAGTCCTATTAAGCGTCTTGATCTATCTCTATAGATCTTGATGCCCAATATGTAAGTAGCTTCACCGAGGTCCTTCATTGAAAAACATTTATTCAAGTATCCCTTTATGCTATCCAGAAATTCTATATCATTTCCAATTAATAATATGTCATCTACATATAAAATTAGAAATGCTACAGAGCTCCCACTCACTTTCTTGTAAATACAGGCTTCTCCAAAAGTCTGTATAAAACCATATGCTTTGATCACACTATCAAAGCGTTTATTCCAACTTCGAGATGCTTGCACCAGTCCATAAATGGAACGCTGGAGCTTGCACACTTTGTCAGCACCTTTTGGATCAACAAAACCTTCCGGCTGCATCATATACAACTCTTCTTCTAGAAATCCATTCAAGAATGCAGTCTTGACATCCATTTGTCAAATTTCATAATCATGAAATGCAGCAATAGCTAACATGATTCGGACGGACTTAAGCATCGCTACGGGTGAGAAAGTCTCATCGTAGTCAACCCCTTGAACTTGTCGAAAACCTTTTGCAACAAGTCGAGCTTTATAGACAGTTATATTACCATCAGCATCAGTCTTCTTCTTAAAGATCCATTTATTCTCAATGGCTTGCCGATCATCGGGCAAGTCAACCAAAGTCCATACTTTGTTTTCATACATGGATCCCATCTCAGATTTCATGGCTTCTAGCCATTTTGCGGAATCCGGGCTCATCATCGCTTCCTCATAGTTCGTAGGTACATCATGGTCAAGTAACATGACTTCCAGAATAGGATTACCGTACCACTCTGGTGCGGATCTTACTCTGGTAGACCTACGAGGTTCAGTAGAAACTTGATCTGAAGTTTCATGATCCTTATCATTAGCTTCCTCACTAATTGGTGTAGTTGTCACAGGAACCGGTTCTCGTGATGAACTACTTTCCAATAAGGGAGTAGATACAGTTATCTCATCAAGTTCTACTTTCCTCCCACTCACTTCTTTCGAGAGAAACTTCTTCTCTAGAAAGGATCCATTCTTAGCAACGAATGTCTTGCCTTCGGATCTGTGATAGAAGGTGTACCCAACAGTCTCTTTTGGGTATCCTATGAAGACACATTTCTCCGATTTAGGTTCGAGCTTATCTGGTTGAAGTTTCTTCACATAAGCATCGCAGCCCCAAACTTTAAGAAACAACAACTTTGGTTTCTTGCCAAACCACAGTTCATAAGGCGTCGTCTCAACGGATTTTGATGGTGCCCTATTTAACGTGAATGCGGCCGTCTCTAAAGCATAACCCCAAAACGATAGCGGTAAATCAGTAAGAGACATCATAGATCGCACCATATCAAGTAAAGTACGATTACGACATTCGGACACACCATTTCGTTGTGGTGTTCCAGGTGGCGTGAGTTGCGAAACTATTCCACATTGTTTCAAGTGTAAGCCAAACTCGTAACTCGAATATTCTCCTCCACGATCAGATCGTAGAAACTTTATTTTCTTGTTACGATGATTTTCCACTTCACGCTGAAATTCTTTGAACTTTTCAAATGTTTCAGACTTGTGTTTCATCAAGTAGATATACCCATATCTGCTCAAATCATCTGTGAAGGTGAGAAAATAACGATACCTGCCGCGAGCCTCAATAATCATTGGGCCACAAACATCAGTATGTATGATTTCCAACAAATCAGTTGCTCGCTCCATAGTTCCGGAGAACGGCGTTTTAGTAATCTTGCCCATAAGGCACGGTTCGCAGGTACCAAGTGATTCATAATCAAGTGATTCCAAAAGTCCATCAGTATGGAGTTTCTTCATGCGCTTTACACCGATATGACCCAAACGGCAGTGCCACAAATAAGTTGCACTATCATTATCAACTCTGCATCTTTTGGTTTCAACACTATGAATATGTTTATCACTACTATCGAGATTTAATAAAAATAGACCACTCTTCAAGGGTGCATGACCATAAAAGATATTACTCATATAAATAAAACAACCATTATTCTCTGATTTAAATGAATAACCGTCTCGCATCAAACAAGATCCAGATATAACGTTCATGCTCAACGCAGGCACCAAGTAACAATTATTCAGGTCTAAAACTAATCCCGAAGGTAGATGTAGAGGTAGCGTGCCGACCGCGATCACATCGACTTTGGAACCGTTTCCCACGCGCATCGTCACCTCGTCCTTGGCCAGTGCTCGCTTATTCCGTAGTCCCTATTTCGAGTTGCAAATATTAGCAACAGAACCAGTATCAAATACCCAGGTGCTACTACGAGCTCTAGTTAGGTACACATCAATAACATGTATATCACATATACCTTTGTTTACTTTGCCATCCTTCTTATCCACCAAATACTTGGGGCAGTTCCGCTTCCAGTGACCTGTCTGCTTGCAGTAGAAGCACTTAGTTTCAGGCTTAGGTCCAGACTTGGGTTTCTTCTCTTGAGCAGCAACTTGCTTGCTGTTCTTCTTGAAGTTCCCCTTCTTCTTCCCTTTGCCCTTTTTCTTGAAACTAGTGGTCTTGTTGACCATCAACACTTGATGCTCCTTCTTTATTTCTACCTCCGCAGCTTTTAGCATTGCGAAGAGCTCGGGAATAGTCTTGTTCATCCCTTGCATATTATAGTTCATCACAAAGCTCTTGTAGCTTGGTGGCAGTGATTGGAGAATTCTGTCAATGACGCTATCATCCAGAAGATTAACTCCCAGTTGAATCAAGTGATTATTATACCCAGACATTTTGAGTATATGCTCACTGACAGAACTATTCTCCTCCATCTTGCAGCTGTAGAACTTATTGGAGACTTCATATCTCTCAATCCGGGCATTTGCTTGAAATATTAACTTCAACTCCTGGAACATCTCATATGCTCCATGACGTTCAAAACGTCGTTGAAGACCCGGTTCTAAGTCGTAAAGCATGGCACACTGAACTATAGAGTAGTCATCAGCTTTGCTCTGCCAGACGTTCTTAACGTCGTCAGTTGCATCAGCAGCAGGCCTGGCACCTAGCGGTGCTTCCAGGACATAACTTTTCTGTGTAGCAATGAGGATAATCCTCAGGTTACGGACCCAGTCCGTGTAATTGCTACCATCATCTTTCAACTTTGCTTTCTCAAGGAACGCATTAAAATCCAACGGAACAACAGCACGAGCCATCTATCTACAAACAAACATAGACAAGCAAAATACTATCAGGTACTAAGTTCATGATAAATTTAAGTTCAATTAATCATATTACTTAAGAACTCCCACTTAGACAGACATCTCTCTAGTCATCTAAGTGATCACGTGATCCAAATCAACTAAACCATGACCGATCATCACGTGAGATGGAGTAGTTTTCAATGGTGAACATCACTATGTTGATCATATCTACTATATGATTCATGTTCGACCTTTCGGTCTCCGTGTTCCGAGGCCATATCTGCATATGCTAGGCTCGTCAAGTTTAACCCGAGTATTCCGCGTGTGCAAAACTGGCTTGCACCCGTTGTAGATGGACGTAGAGCTTATCACACCCGATCATCACGTGGTGTCTGGGCACGACAAACTTTGGCAACGGTGCATACTCAGGGAGAACACTTCTTGATAATTTTAGTGAGAGATCATCTTAAAATGCTACCGTCAATCAAAGCAAGATAAGATGCATAAAGGATAAACATCACATGCAATCAATATAAGTGATATGATATGGCCATCATCATCTTGTGCTTGTGATCTCCATCTCCGAAGCACCGTTGTGATCACCATTGTCACCGGCGCGACACCTTGATCTCCATCGTAGCATCGTTGTCGTTACACCATCTATTGCTTCTACGACTATCGCTACCGCTTAGTGATAAAGTAAAGCAATTACAGGGCGTTTGCATTTCATACAATAAAGCGACAACCATATGGCTCCTGCCAGTTGCCGATAACTTCGGTTACAAAACATGATCATCTCATACAATAAAATATAGCATCATGTCTTGACCATATCACATCACAACATGCCCTGCAAAAACAAGTTAGACGTCCTCTACTTTGTTGTTGCAAATTTTACGTGGCTGCTACGGGCTTAGCAAGAACCGTTCTTACCTACGCATCAAAAACCACAACGATAGTTCGTCAAGTTGGTGCTGTTTTAACCTTCGCAAGGACCGGGCGTAGCCACACTCGATTCAGCTAAAGTGAGAGAGACAAACACCCGCCAGCCACCTTTAAGCACGAGTGCTCGTAACGGTGAAACCAGTCTCGCATAAGCGTACGCGTAATGTCGGTCCGGGCCGCTTCATCTCACAATACCGCCGAACCAAAGTATGACATGCTGGTAAGCAGTATGACTTGTATCGCCCACAACTCACTTGTGTTCTACTCGTCCATATAACATCCACGCATAAAACCTAGGCTCGGATGCCACTGTTGGGGAACGTAGTAATTTCAGAAAATTTCCTACGCACACGCAAGATAATGGTGATGGTATAGCAACGAGAGGGGAGAGTGTTCATCCACGTACCCTCGTAGACCGTAAGCGGAAGCGTTAGCACAACGCGTTTGATGTAGTCGTACGTCTTCACGATCCGACCGATCCAAGCACCGAACGTACGGAGCCTCCGAGTTCAGCACACGTTCAGCTCGATGACGATCTCCGGCCTCCGATCCAGCCGAGCTCCGGAGATGAGTTCCGTCAGCACAACGGCGTGGTGACGATGATGATGTTATACTGGTGCACGGCTTCGCCTAAACTCCGTGACGATATGACCGAGGTGGAATATGGTGGAGGGGGGCACCGCACACGGCTAAGGAATGATCCGTAGATCAACTTGTGTGTCTATGGGGTGCCCCCCGCCCCCGTATATAAAGGAGGGAGGGGGGAGGTGCGGCCGGCCCCCTAGGGGTGCGCCTTGAGGAGTCCTACTCCCACCGGGAGTAGGACTCCCCCCTCTTGCCTTGGTGGAGAAGGAAAGGGGGGAGGGGAAAGAGGAAAGGGGGGCGCCGCCCCCCCTTCCTTGTCCTATTCGGACTAGGGGGGAGGGGGCGCGCGGCCTGCCCTCGCCGGCCCTCCTCTTCTCCCTCTTGGCCCACTAAGGCCCATTATCCCCCGGGAGGGTTCCGGTAACCCCCCGGTGTTCCGGTAAAATCCCGATTTCACCCGGAACCATTCCGATGTCCAAACATAGGCTTCCAATATATCAATCTTTATGTCTCGACCATTTCGAGACTCCTCGTCATGTTCGTGATCACATCCGGGACTCCGAACAAACTTCGGTACATCAAAACTTATAAACTCATAATAAAACTGTCATCGTAACGTTAAGCGTGCGGACCCTACGGGTTCGAGAACTATGTAGACATGACCTAGAACCATTCTCGGTCAATAACCAATAGCGGGACCTGGATGCCCATATTGGTTCCTACATATTCTACGAAGATCTTTATCGGTCAAACCGCATAACAACATACGTTGTTCCCTTTGTCATCGGTATGTTACTTGCCCGAGATTTCATCGTCGGTATCCAATACCTAGTTCAATCTTGTTACCGGCAAGTCTCTTTACTCGCTCTGTAATACATCATCTTATAACTAACTCATTAGTTACAATGCTTGCAAGGCTTAGGTGATGAGTATTACTGAGAGGGCCCAGAGATACCTCTCCGACAATCGGAGTGACAAAACCTAATCTCGAATTATGCCAACCCAACATGTACCTTCGGAAACACCTATAGAGCACCTTTATAATCACCCAGTTATGTTGTGACGTTTGGTAGCACACAAAGTGTTCTTCCGGTAAACGGGAGTTGCACAATCTCATAGTTGCAGGAACTTTGTATAAGTCATGAAGAAAGCAATAGCAATATACTAAACGATCAAGTGCTAGGCTAACGGAATGGGTCATGTCAATCACATCGTTCTCCTAATGAAGTGATCCCATTAATCAAATGACAACACATGTCTATGGTTAGGAAACATAACCATCTTTGATTAATGAGCTAGTCAAGTAGAGGCATACTAGTGACTTTATGTTTGTCTATGTATTCACACATGTATCATGTTTCCGGTTAATACAATTCTAGCATGAATAATAAACATTTATCATGATATGAGGAAATAAATAATAACTTTATTATTGCCTCTAGGGCATATTTCCTTCACCACTCATCTCGGACGCTATGTTTAAAGGCCGCGAGGTCTTCGGCGTCCGAACAATCGACAATTTGGTTCTTTTTGATTAAGAACCTAGTCCAGAGCTTCCTGGAAGACTCCCGGGGCTGCTAGATGATGCGACTTAGGTTATCGGCGTCCAGAGGCCGAACATATGTACCTTGGAAGTTATTGTGGAAGGCATCTTCCAAGTCTTCCCAGCTGCCGATGTTCTCAGGGAGGCTATTCAACCAGTGTCGCGCTGGCCCCTTTAGTTTTAGTGGGATTTATTTGATGGCGTGGATGTCATCACCGCGGGCCATGTGGACATGGAGGAGGAAATCTTCAATCCATACTGTGGGGTTTGTTGTTCCATCGTATGATTCGATATTCATGGGTTTAAACCCTTCCAGGAATTCGTGTTCCATTACTTCATTATTGAAGCAAAGGGTGTGTGCGGTGCCTTTATGTCGGGTCACGTCACGACGTAGCTCGGATGGAGTTCGTCTGCGGTGCTCGGCCCGGGCATGGTTGTGTTTGTCACGTCCGGCTAGATGGCCGTCATTGCGCGTCCGGGCACGTCCTCGTGACCTGTAGATCAATCTGGTCTGACCTGCTCTGTTGTCTAGGTCCTGCCACAGGTCATATGTATGACCCCGAGCTGTTATGTCTCTGCCCTTACCGAGAGGTGGTATGGGCTCATGTTCGGCTTGAGTTGCCGCTTTGTCCCAGCCACGTGGTGGTCGGTCAGCCGCATTATGCTGGTAAGAGGGCTCCAGCGCCTCGTCATCAAATTGGGGTAACAATTTACGTTTTGGGTAACTTTTGGTTGGGCGCTCGAGGCCATATTCCTCGGCTGCCAGGACATTAGTCTATCTGTCATTGAGTAGATCTTGATCAGCTTGAAGCTATTGCTGCTTCTTTTTCAGGCTCCTTGCAGTGGCTATTAGCTGGCTCTTAAACGCTCCTGATCAACAGGCTCCTCAGGCACGATAAAGTCTTTGTCGCCGAGGCTTGCCTCATCCTCGAAGGGTGGAGATAATTACTATCCTCCCAGTCTTCGTTAACGACCTGTTCATTAGGGCTGACTCGCCCATCCTCCCGTTCATCTTGTTTGGAAGTTGACTCAACGGGGTCTTCATTGTCTTCAGCATCGTCCGGAGTAATATTTTCTCCTGTGCCGGTATTGCTGTTTTTTCCACGGCGTGGTTTAGAGCGGCGCCGCTGACGTCGGCGCTTTGGCTGTATCTCAGGAGGCTTATCCTCGACTGGATCCTTTTCATTGTCGCCGTTGTTCTCTTTGGGTGTATCCACCATGTATACATCATATGAGGAGGTGGCTGTCCAGCGCCCTATAAGCGGTGGTTTTTGTGCTTGCTCCTCTCCGGCATCGTCGTCCATACCGTCGATGTCTTCGGAGCCGTAATCGAGCATGTCGGTTAAGTATTCAACAGTGGCTATGAAGTGGGTGGTGGGTGTGAAGGGGAATTCTCCGTCATCAGCTTCCAATCCAAACCGGATATGGTTGGCTGAGAGTCCCTTGATAAGGAGAGGGATTTTAACGAGTTTAGCACATCGCCTAAAGGTGAGTGCCGAAAGATGTCCGCAGAGCTGAATTCAATGATCGGTGCCTGATCAGGTTCGATAAGCGCGGATGCATGCGGTTCAGAACCTATGGCCGGAGACGAATCCGAGGTTCCGATGATACATGCCCCGCTCGAGGTTGGATCTGTGTGCGGCTCTAACGCCGTTGAGTCTGCGGCTTCCGCGGTGGGGTTGAGCTTCCCGTCCTCGGACGGCGCAATCTGCTTCGGATCCAGGGCTAGAGCAGTTACATGCGCTATCTCCTGAGCACGGTCCGATGACAGATTTATGTCATGTTCATCATGGTGGCAGGGAGCAGCTGCCATGGGCTCGAATCCGTCGAAGTTCAAGTCTCCGCGGATATCGGCAACGTAATTCAAGCTTCCAAACCTGACCTGATGGCCAGGGGCGTAACTATCGATCTGCCTAGATGACCAAGCGAGTTAGCCCGTACTGCGAAGCCGCCGAATACAAAGATCTGTCCGGGGAGGAAAACCTCCCCCTGGACTGCATTGTTGTAGTTGATTGACGGAGCCATCAAACCTTTTGGAGACGGCGCAGCGGAACTCTCAATGAAAGCACCAATGTCGGTGTCAAAACCGACAGATCTCGGGTAGGGGGTCCCAAACTATGCGTCTAAGGTTGATGGTAACAGGAGGCGGGGTACACGATGTTTACCCAGGTTTGGGCCCTCTCTATGGAGGCAATACCCTACTTTCTGCCTTATTGATCTTGATGAATATGAGTATTACAAGAATTGATCTAACACGAGATCGTAATGGCTAAAACCCTAGAAGTATAGCCTGTTTTATTATGATTGCCTCTACGGACTAAGCCCTCCGGTTTATATAGACACCGAAGGGGACTAGGGTTGTACAAAGTCGGTTACAGAGAAAGGAATCTTCATATTCGGGCACCAAGCTTGCCTTCCACGCCAAGGAGAATCACATCCGGACACGGGAGAGAGTCTTCTGTCTTGTATCTTCACGGCCCAACAGTTCGGCCCATGCTACATAGTCTGGCCCTCCGAGGACCCCTTAATCCAGGACTCCCTCACCCGCAGCTCGGCCCCACCGAGCTCGCCTCCGCCGCCACCCGTCCCATAGCTCGGCCGCGCCCGCCCCGCTGATCTCACCTCCACCGCCACCCGTCCCACAGCTCGGCCGCGCCCTGCCGAGCTTGCCTTCGCCGCCACCCGTGCTCCCGCCCGCTCCCGCCCGTCCATGCCCGTGCTCCACCTGACGTGCTCCTGGTCGCGTGCGCGGCCAGCGGCGGCTATCTAGCTAGCTAGCACACTCGTCGCGGGCAGCAGCATGCAGCGGCTAGCTAGCTAGCACGCAGGTTAGGCCAGCCGCGGCTAGCTAGCTAGCTAGCACGCACGGGCAGCAGCACCAGTATGCATGCTCGGTGAACAACGGCTAGGTAGCTATCTAGCCCGCGCACAGATGCACCAGCAGGCACGCGTGCGGCCAACTGCGCCTGATAGTGGCTCGTCGCCGGTGAAGCAGAGGCAGGCGATGGTGGAGACCGGCGAGGCCCTCGTAGCGGAGGGAAGGCGGCTGCACCGGCAGTGGGCCTGGCTGCGTCAGCACCGCGGCGTGCTTTGTGCCAGCGTAGGTTGATGAGAAAAAGAGAAAAAAAGGAGAGGGAAAGGGATGGGATGGATGGTGGGTCCTTTTGTTTGAATGATAGATGGGCCAGCATCCATGTGCAGCGGATGCAGCCGGGCGAAGAGGGCAGGGAAAACGTCTGCTTTGTGTCCGTTGCCGACCCAAATGTGTTCCAAATGGGGCGAAAATGGGTCCGTGCAGACACAAAACAGACACAAAATGAAAATGGGTCACTACATTGGGTAGTCTTTTTTGTCCGCGCAGACCCAAACGGACATGGGCGGATGAAATGGGTCGCCCCATTGGATTTGCTCTTAGAGCATCTCCAGCCGTTGGCCCCTCAGGGGCTCAAAAATTCGCCGCCTGGGGGCGACCCGGTGAAAAAAATCGGCTTGGGACCGATCGGCTTCCCAGCCGCCGGCCCCAGGGTCGACCCAGAAAGTTTTTTTTTATTTTTTTAAACATACGTTCTGCTATAATTCCGCAAATGGGCATAAACTTCGGTGAAATATGGCAAACTTAAAAATAAACTTCCGCGTTTCACAGTTTTTACATAGCAAACTTAGAAAATAAAAGCCTAGCTACAGGAAGAACGCGCTGAGCACGGCGAAGTCCTCATCGCCGTCGCCATTACCAGCACCGCCATCGCCGTCGTCCTTCTCCTCCTTGACGTTGCGGCTGCCGCTCCTGCTAGACCCCTGCCCGTCGTCGCCCTAGCGGACTAGTGGCGGCATGTCGTCGTCGTCATCATCGAGGACGATGACTCCTCCCTCGTCGCGGCCCCGGCGCCGAGCGGAGTACTGCTCTAGGGCGCGGCATTAGCGCTCTAGCTCCGTCTGTGCCCAGTCCTCGCGCGCCCATTTCAACGCCGCCTCCTCGGAGAGGCCCGGCTCCGTCTTGACCGCGGCGAGCCCCGGTTCCGTCTTCACCGCGGCAAGCCCGGGCTCCGTCTTCAGCCTGATGAAGCAGGGACGGGCCGAGGAGGAGGCGCCCACCATCATTGATGATGATGCCAGCGTTGCGTGTTCGCCAGCCGAGCAGCGTCTTGCCGGCTCGGCCTTGACACTGAGCAGCGTCGGCAACCCCGACGAGGAGGCACGGGAGGAGGAGGAAGAAGAGGACGCTGCCCTCCTCGACATCCACTGGCCGCCGATCCGGGCCGGGGCGGGAGGGTAGGTCATGGGTGGGTCGTTGCCGCCCTCGAGGTGCTAGAGGACGACGTGAAGCAAGCGGTTGGGGGTGCCCCACCACAGGCGGCGCCCCTCGCTGTTCTGTCTGCCCCTGACCACCGGCGCCCTGTTGGTGGAGGCGATCCACTGCGTCTGCCAGTGTTGGAAGTACGCCGCCCACGCCTCGTGGTTGCCGGCAGCATACTGCGGGAGGGCCCGCTGCTTGTCCGTCGGTGACACCTGAACGCGGTCGACCTCAGCGGCGAAGAGGTCAGGGCGCGCGTCGACGTCGGGCACCGGGGAATGGGACGCCGCCGGCGCTGAGCCTCCAACCCCACAGCCCGGCGCGCATGTCGGGAGGCGCCGGGATGTCGGCCTCAAAGAGCAGGTAAGCCTCCCACTCATGAAGGGAGCGGCGGCTGAAGCCGTTCGCCGCCATCCCATCACCGGTGAACCGCTCGGCTATCGTCTCAGGGAGGAGGGCACGGGGGAGAGGAGGATAGAGGTGGAGCTCGGCGGCTACGTGGCGGGGAAGAGGCAGAGAGCTCATCGATGGGGCTGTGGGCGGCTGTGGCCAGAGGCAGGGAGAGGCGTTACTTTTATAGCGGGGCGTCGTGTGTACGCGTAGCGGAAGGGGGGGGCATCGCCGCGCCGCCCGTGAGGAATCAATGGAAGGCTCACTGGCGGCAGCCTTGCCATTGATTCCACGCGGGAAACCGAGGCATTGTGAGGATGACGAGGCGAGTGTCGCTGACTTGGAGGGCCCGCAGTGCTTTCGCGCCAAAATCGCTCGCTCCGACGCCCCCGGGCGCCCCAAGCACGCCGGGTTCGGCTTGGGTACGCTGGCACCAATTTCGGCCTAAGCCGGCGAAAAACAGGCTCTTGGAGCGCGACTGGGTCGATTTTTGGGCGCCGACGCGGAAAAATCACCTGGGAAGGGCCTGTTGGGGGCGCGGCTGTAGATGGTCTTAGTCTATTGAGACTTAACCAAGTCACAGTCAAGTGAGAGCTTCTCCAGCCGCGGCCCCAAGAGCCCCCCCCCCCCCCGGCGAATTCTTAGTGCCGGTGGCCGAAAATCGGCTCAATCGCGCCCCCAGGACCTCATTTAGCGTTGGTTTGGGCCAAATACAGAGCCGGCGATCCCGATCCGAACCCAAGCGCCCGGGAGTGCCGGCAGAAGCGAAAAGGGGCGTGGGGCCGCTCTGTCAGCGAGAGGAGGCCCTTTTCCTGTCGTTTCCTCCCGCTTTCCCCTACGGCTTCCCTCTCATTCTCCATTCCTCCTGCCAAACTCCGCCTCCTCCCTTCCAAGTCGGCCGCCATGTCGCCGAAGAAGTACGTGTTCCCCCGCGCCGCGACGGATACCACAGCCGCCGCCGCCGCGCAGCCGAAGCATAGGAAGCAGAGGGCGCCGCCGTCCAAGCCTCTGGGCATGACCAACGTCGACTGGAAGGCGGAAGTGCAGCACCGGGAGGCCGCCACCGCTGATAGGCGCAACAGGGCCAAGAAGGCTCGGGAGAGGGCGGCGCTCGCGGTGGTGGCGGCGGCAGAGCAGCCGGAGCGCTCGGCCGAACAAGCCAAGGTGGATCGCACGGGGATGATGAATCCACTCGGCAGCCACGGCCCGCACGCGGCCTGGAGCTAGCAAAATGTCGAATCCTCGGCCGGCTTATTCTCACTACCGCAACCATGGAGCTGCACGCCGTTGCCGGGCTATGCCGACAACGACGTACACGGCGGGTTCAACCCCAATGTCACCTTCCCCCATGGGCGCCCGGTCCAGCGCACGCCCTCGCCCGCGTTCGCCGGTGTGTAATACCCTCCATACACGTACTTGCCGGCGGACTACGCAGCCTCCCCGGCACGACCTCTCCGCTGCGGCTAGCTGCTCTACTCGCAAGCCTCCTCGTTGCATCTTGGCGATGCCGACGCGACGGAGGCCGACATGGAAGACATCATCGCGGCGGGCTCGGCTGCCGCCGCCGCTTCCCCCGGGTTCACTACCCAAGATGACTCGATAGATCTTGGCGACATGGACGGCAAGCTCGACTACGGCGAGGAAGAGCCGGAGGAGGAGGAGGAGGAGGAGGAGGAGGAGCCGGCGTAGACGAGGAAAGGCAAGAAGAAGAAGAAACGGGCGGCCAAGACCAGCGAGCCGCACATCAAGTGGGCGTTGCTACGTCTTGAGCACTGCGTTGGATTTCTCCGAAGAGGAGAGGATGATGCAGCAAAGTAGCGTAAGTATTTCCATCAGTTTTTGAGAACCAATGTATCAATCCAGTAGGAGACCACGCACAAGTCCCTCGTACCTACATGAAATGATAGCAACTCGCAACCAACGCGATTAGGGGTTGTCAATCCCTTCACGGTCACTTACGAGAGTGAGATCTGATAGAGAAGATAAATAATATTTTTGGTATTTTTGGTAGATAGATGCAAAGTAAAAAGTAAAAGGCAAAGTAAAAAACAAAGCAAGTAAATAAAGCGATAGAGATTGATATGATGAGAATAGACCCGGGGGCCATTGGTTTCACTAGTGGCTTCTCTCAAGAGCATAAGTATTCTACGGTGGGTGAACAAATTACTATTGAGCAATTGACAGAATTGAGCATAGTTATGAGTATATCTAGGCAATGATCATGTATATAGGCATTACGTCCAAAACAAGTAGATCAAAACGATTCTGCATCTACTACTATTACTCCACTCATCGACCGCTATCCAGCATGCATCTAGAGTATTAAGTAAAAAGAGAGTAACGCCTTAGGCAAGATGACATGATGTAGAGGGATAAATTCATGCTATATGATAAAAAAAACCTCTTGTTATCCTCGATGGCAACAATACAATACGTGCCTTGCAACCCTTTCTATCACTGGGTAAGGACACCGCAAGATTGAACCCAAAGCTAAGCACTTCTCCCATTGCAAGAACTACCAATCTAGTTGGCCAAACCAAAAAGGATAATTCGAAGAGACTTGCAAAGATAACTCAATCATACATAAAAGAATTCAGAGAAGAATCAAATATTTTCCATAGATAATACTGGATCATAAACCCACAATTCATCGGTCTCAACAAACACACCGCAAAAAGAAGATTACATCGAATAGATCTCCACGAGAGAGGGGGAGATCATTGTATTGAGATCCAAAAAGAGAGAAGAAGCCATCTAGCTACTAGCTATGGACCCGAAGGTCTAAAGTAAACTACTCACACTTCATCGGAGGGGCTATGGTGTTGATGTAGAAGCCCTCCGTGGTGGATGCCCCCTCCGGCGGAGCTCCGAAATAGGCCCCAAGATGGGATCTCGTGGATACAGAAGGTTGCAACGGTGGAATTAGGTTTTTGGCTCCTGTTCTGATCATACCGGGATACATGGGTATATATAGGAGGAAGGAGTACGTCGGTA
Organism: Triticum timopheevii; assembly: GCA_963921465.1. Classification (NCBI taxonomy): domain Eukaryota; kingdom Viridiplantae; phylum Streptophyta; class Magnoliopsida; order Poales; family Poaceae; genus Triticum; species Triticum timopheevii. Next base: position 2,567,614 of record OY997270.1, read on the forward strand.
GAGCGTCAGGGGGCCCACGAGGTAGGGGGGCGCGCCCAGGGGGGGCGCCCTCCACCCTCGTGACCGCCTCTGGCACTTCTTGGAGTAGGGTCCAAGTCTCCTGGATCATGTTCGGTTGGAAAATCACGTTCCCGAAGGTTTCATTCCGTTTGGACTCCGTTTGATATTCCGTTTCATCGAAACACTGAAATAGGCAAAAAAACAGCAATTCTGGGCTGGGCCTCCGGTTAATAGGTTAGTCCCAAAAATAATATAAAAGTGGAAAATAAAGCCCAATATAGTCCAAAACAGTAGATAAAGTAGCATGGAGCAATCAAAAATTATAGATACGTTGGAGTCGTATCAGGCGTCCTCAAGCTTAATTCCTGCTCGTCCTCGAGTAGGTAAATGATAAAAAATAATTTTTGATGCGGAGTGATACTTTGGCATAATTTCAATATAAATCTTCTTAATTGTGATATGAATATTCAGATCTGAAGGATTCAAGACAAAAGTTCATATTGACACAAAAATAATAATACTTCAAGCATACTAATCAAAGCAATCATGTCTTCTCAAAATAGCATGGCAAAAGAAAGTTCATCCCTACAAAATCATATAGGTAGGCTATGCTTCATTTTCGTCACACAAAGATGTTCCCAACTTCTATACCCCCGATGACAAGCCAAGCAATCGTTTCATACTCAAATAACCTCAAACTTTTTCAACCTTCGCGCAATACATGAGCGCGAGCCATGGATATAGCACTATGGGTGGAATAGAATATGATGATCGGGATTGTGTGGAGAAGACAAAAAGGAGAAAGTCTCACATTGACGAGGCTAATCAACGGGCTATGGAGATGCCCATCAATTGATGTCAACATGAGGAGTAGGGATTGCCATGCAATGGATGCACTAGAGCTATGAATGCTCAACAAAAGAAAACTAGTGGGTGTGCATCCAAATCGCTTGCTCACGAAGACCTAGGGCATTTTGAGGAAGCTCGTCATTGGAATATACAAGGCAAGTTCTATAATGAAAAATTGCCACTAGTATAAAAAGACAACTTATGAGACTCACTATCATGAAGATCTTGGTGCTACTTTGAAGCACAATATATGAGACTCACTACATGAAGAACAAGGTGCCATTTGAAGCACAAGTGTGGTAAAAGGATAGTAGCATTGTCCCTTCTCTCTTTTTCTCTCATATTTTTTTTTATTTGGGCCTTTCTCTTTTTTTGGCCTCCCTTTTTTTCGTCCGGAGTCTCATCCCGACTTGTGGGGGAATCATAGTCTCCATCATCCTTTCCTCACTTTGGGACAATGCTCTAATAATGAAGATCATCGCACTTTTATTTTTTCTTACAACTCAACAATTACAACTCGATACTTAGAACAAAGTATGACTCTATATGAATGCCTCCGGCGGTGTACCGGGATGGTGCAATGAATCAAGAGTGACACGTATGAAAAATAATGCATGGTGGCTTTGCCACAAATACGATGTCAACTACATGATCACGCGATGGCAATATGACAAAAGTAATGTATGTCATGATGATGATGATGGAAGTTGCATGGCAATATATCTCGGAATGGCTATGGAAATGCCATGATAGGTAGGTATGGTGGCTGTTTTGAGGAAGATATAAGGAGGTTTATGTGTGATAGAGCGTATCGTATCACGGGATTTGGATGCACCGGCAAAGTTTGCACCAACTCTCAAGTTGAGAAAGGGCAATGCACGGTACCGAAGAGGCTAGCAAAGGTGGAAAGGTGAGAGTGCGTATAATCCATGGACTCAACATTAGTCAAAAGAACTCATATACTTATTGCAAAAATTTAATAGCCATCAAAAATTCAAGTACTACGCGCATGCTCCTAGGGGGATAGATTGGTAGGAAAAGACCATCGCTTGTCCCCGACCGCCACTCATAAGGATGCACAAGCTAGGTACACTCCATGTTTCAAATTTGTTACACAAATTTACCCATACGTGCATGCTACGGGACTTGCAAACTTCAACACAAGCCTTTCTCAAATTCACAATTAGCCAACTAGCATGACTTTGATATTATCACCTCCATATCTCAAAACAATTATCAAGCATCAAACTTATCTTAGTATTCAATTTACTCAAAAGAAAGTTTCACATGTCTTGAACACTAAGTATATTAACATTAAGCAAACTACCATGCTATTAATGACTCTCAAAATGATCTAAGTGAAGCATGAGAGATCAATAGTTTCTATAAAACAAATCCACCACCGTGCTCTAAAAGATCTAAGTGAAGCACTAGAGCAAAAATTGTCACGCTCAAAAGATATGAGTGAAGTACTATGAGCAAAACTATCAAGCTCAAAAGATATAAGTGAAGCACATAGAGTATTCTAACAAATTCCAAATCATGTATGGCTCTCTCAAAAGGTGTGTACAACAAAGATAATTGTGGTAAACTAACAAGCAAAGACACAAATAATACAAGACGCTCCAAGCAAAACACATATCATGTGGTGAATAAAAATATAGCTCCAAGTAAATTACCGATGGAAGTGGACGAAAGAGGGGATGCCTTCCGGGGCATCCCAGGCTTTGACTTTTTGGTGTCCTTGGATTATCTTGGGGGTTCCATGGGCATCCCCAAGCTTATGCTCTTGCCACTCCTTGTTCCATAATCCATCAAAAGAATTCACCTAAAACTTGAAAACTTCACAACACAAAACTCAACAGAAATCTCGTGAGCTCCGTCAGAGAAAGAAAACAAAACACTACTTCAAGGTACTGTAATGAACTCATTCTTTATTTATAGTGTTAAACCTACTGTATTCCAACTTCTCTATGGATTATAAACTATTTTAATAGCCATAGATTCATCAAAATAAGCAAACAACACATGTAAAACAGAATCTGTCAAAAACAGAACAGTCTGTAGCAATCTATAACTAACGCAAACTTATGGAACTCTAAAAATTCTACCAAAATAGGAAGTACTGGACAATTTGCTTATTGAACAGCAGCAAAAAGAATCAACGCAAAAGCACGTTCCTGTGATTTAACAAAATTATATTCGTGCGCACAAAGTTTCTGTTTTTCAGCAGAATCAAATCAACTATCATCATAGGTTATCCTATAGGTTCTACTTGGCACAAACACTAATTAAAAGATAAAACCACATTCAAACAGAGGCTATATGGATTATTTATTCCTAAACAGAAGCAAAAACAAAAAACACAAAATAAAATTGGGTTGCCTCCCAGCAAACGCTATCGTTTAACGCCCCTAGCTAGGCATAAAAGCAAGGATAGATCTAGGTATTGCCATCTTTGGTAGGCAATCCATAAGTGGCTCTCATGATAGATTCATATGGTAATTTTATTTTCTTTCTAGGGAAGTGTTCCATGCCCTTCTTTAACAGAAATTGGAATCGAATATTCCCTTCCTTCATATCAATAATTGCACCAATCGTTCTAAGAAAAGGTCTACCAAGAATAATAGGACATGAAGGATTGCAATCTATATCAAGAACGATAGAATCTACGGGCACATAATTCCCATTTGCAACAATAAGAACATCATTAATTCTTCCCATAGGTTTTTTAATAGTGGAATCCGCAAGATGCAAGTTTAGAGACCAATCATCAAAATCACGGAAATCTAGCAAATCACATAAAGTTTTGGGAATAGTAGAGACACTAGCACCCAAATCACACAAAGCATGAAACTCATAATCTTTAATTTTAATTTTGATAGTAGGTTCCCACTCATCATAGAGTTTTCTAGGGATAGAAACTTTCAACTCAAGTTTTTCTTCATAAGATTGCATCAAGGCATCAACAATGTGTTCGAGAAAGGCCTTATTTTGACTATAAGCATGAGGAGAATCTAGCATGGATTGCAACAAGGAAATACAACCAATCAAAGAGCAATTTTCATAATTAAATTCCTTGAGATCCAAAATAGTGGGTTTAGCAATATCTAAGTTTTTATTTCTTTCAATCCCACTTTCATCAAATTCATCATCAAGATCTAGAAACTCTGAATTCTTAGAACGCCTTCTAGGTAAAGGAAGATCATAATCATATTCATCAAGATTCATATTACAAAACAAATATTTAATGGGAGACACATCAATAACTTTTAGATCTTCATCTTCATTTTCATAGAAATTGGAAGAAAACGCTTTAATAAAGGCATCTTTGGAAGCACGCATCCTAGCGGTTCTTTCCTTGCACTCATCAATGGAAATTCTCATGGCTTTGAGAGACTCATTGATATCATGCTTAGGAGGAATAAATCTAAGCTTTAAAGAATCAATTTCAAGAGAAATTCTATCAACATTCCTAGCCAAATCATCAACTTTAAGCAATTTCTCTTCAAGCAAAGCATTAAAATTCTTTTGTGAATTCATAAACTCTTTAACACTACTCTCAAATTCATAGGGCATCTTATTAAAATTTCCATAAGAGTTGTTGTAGGAATTTCCATAATTATTAGAAGGATTACTAGGATAAGGCCTAGGATTAAAATTCCCTCTATACGCGTTGTTTCCAAAACTATTCCTACCAACAAAATTCACATCCATAGATTCATTATTATTCTCAAGTAAAGTAGACAAAGGCATATCATTGGGATCAAGAGGAGTATTTTTAGGAGCAAACATCTTCATAAGTTCATCCATCTTTTCACTCAAAACATTGATTTCTTCTATAGCATGCACTTTTTTACTAGAAGATCTTTCGGTGTGCCATTGAGAATAATTAGCCATAATATTATCAAGCAATTTTGTAGCATCTCCTAACGTAATTTCCATAAACGTGCCTCCCGCGGCCGAATCTAAAAGATTTTTAGAAGCAAAATTCAATCCGGCATAAAAAACTTGTATGATCATCCATAAATTCAAACCATGAGTAGGGCAATTGCGAAGCATTAGTTTCATTCTTTCCCAAGATTGGGCAACATGCTCATGATCAAGTTGTTTAAAATTCATGATATTGTTCCTAAGAGTGATGATCTTAGCGGGAGGAAAATACTTAGAGATAAAAGCATCTTTGCACTTCTACCAATAATCAATACTATTTTTAGGCAAAGACGAAAACCAAACTTTAGCACGATCTCTAAGTGAAAACGGAAATAACTTCAATTTGACAATATTGTTATCCGTATCTTTCTTCTTTTGCATATCACACAAATCAACAAAATTGTTTAGATGAGTAGCGGCATCTCCATTAGGAAGGTCGGCGAATTGATCTTTCATAACAAGATTCAGCAAAGCGGTATTGATTTCACAAGACTCATCATTATTAAGAGGAGCAATCGGAGTACTAAGGAAATCATTATTATTGGTATTCGAGAAGTCACACAACTTGGTATTATCTTGGACCATGGCAACAAGTAATCCAACACACAAGCAAACAGAAAGGCAACGGGAAAAAGGTAAACGGGAAAGAGAGGAGGAGATTGGGAAAGAGAGGGCGAATAAAACGGCAAGGGTGAAGTGGGGGAGAGGAAAACGAGAGGCAAATGGCAAATAATGTAATGCGAGAGATAGGGATTGCGATGGGTACTTGGTATAGTTGACTTGCTTGCATGAGCCTCCCTGGCAACGGCGCCAGAAATTCTTCTTGCTACCTCTTGAGCACTGCGTTGGATTTCCCCGAAGAGGAGAGGATGATGCAGCAAAGTAGCGTAAGTATTTCCCTCAGTTTTTGAGAACCAATGTATCAATCCAGTAGGAGACCATGCACAAGTCCCTCGTACCTACACAAAACGATAGCAACTCGCAACCAACACAATTAGGGGTTGTCAATCCCTTCACGGTCACTTACGAGAGTGAGATCTGATAGAGAAGATAAATAATATTTTTGGTATTTTGATGGACCGATGCAAAGTAAAAAGTAAAAGGCAAAGTAAAAACAAAGCAAGTAAATAAAGTGATAGAGATTGATATGATGAGAATAGACCCGGGGGCCATAGGTTTCACTAGTGGCTTCTCTCAAAATCATAAGTATTCTACGGTGGGTGAACAAATTACTGTTGAGCAATTGACAGAATTGAGCATAGTAATGAGTATATCTAGGCAATGATCATGTATATAGACATTACGTCCAAAACAAGTAGATCGAAACGATTCTGCATCTACTACTATTACTTACTCATCGACCGCTATCCAGCATGCATCTAGAGTATTAAGTAAAAACAGAGTAACGCCTTAGGCAAGATGACATGATGTAGAGGGATAAATTCATGCAATATGATAAAAACCCCATCTTGTTATCCTCGATGGCAACAATACAATACGTGCCTTGCAACCCTTTCTGTCACTGGGTAAGGACACTACAAGATTGAACCCAAAGCTAAGCACTTCTCCCATTGCAAGAACTACCAATCTAGTTGGCCAAACCAAAAAGGATAATTCGAAGAGACTTGCAAAGATAACTCAATCATACATAAAAGAATTCAGAGAAGAACCAAATATTTTCCATAGATAATACTGGATCATAAACCCACAATTCATCGGTCTCAACAAACACACCGCAAAAAGAAGATTACATCGAATAGATCTCCACGAGAGAGGGGGAGATCATTGTATTGAGATCCAAAAAGAGAGAAGAAGCCATCTAGCTACTAGCTATGGACCCGAAGGTCTTAAGTAAACTACTGACACTTCATCGGAGGGGCTATGGTGTTGATGTAGAAGCCCTCCATGGTGGATGCCCCCTCCGGCGGAGCTCCGGAACAGGCCCCAAGATGGGATCTCGTGGATACAGAAGGTTGCGGCGGTGGAATTAGGTTTTTGGCTCCTATTCTGATTATACGGGGATACGTAGGTATATATAGGAGGAAGGAGTACGTCGGTGGAGCGTCAGGGGGCCCACGAGGTAGGGGGGCACGCCCTCCACCCTCGTGACCACCTCTGGCACTTCTTGGAGTAGGTTCCAAGTCTCCTGGATCACATTCGGTTGGAAAATCACGTTCCCGAAGGTTTCATTCCGTTTGGACTCCGTTTGATATTCCGTTTCTTCAAAACACTGAAATAGGCAAAAAACAGCAATTCTGGGCTGGGCCTCCGGTTAATAGGTTAGTTCCAAAAATAATATAAAAGTAGAAAATAAAGCCCAATATAGTCCAAAACAGTAGATAAAGTAGCATGGAGCAGTAAAATATTATAGATATGTTGGAGACGTATCAGGCGTCCAAGGAAGATGAGTGCCTCGCCGAAGCGTGGAAAGTCGTCTGCCTCGACCCGATCACCTGCACGAACCAGAACATCGACATGTATTGGTACTGCATCAAGGCCGAGTTCGACGAGCGCAAGCTCGTCGACCCCTACTTCAAATGTGTCTACATGCAGCGCGGGTCAAAGGCGATGGCGAACCATTGGGGGCTCATCCAAACGGCATGCAACAAATGGAATGGGATCGCCGAGGAGGTCGCGGCTCACCCAGAGAGTGGCACCAGCGTCGAGGATCAGGTACAACACGCCGTCCTCTCCTTATTCCTTTCATCATGCGCGCGCCCATGTGCGTGCCCGCGCCGACTTGATGTTCGCTCTTCGGCGCAGCTGCTGCGCATGTTCGCCATGTACCACGACGACAACGGCGACCAAGAGTTCAAGTACCTCCATGTTTTCAAGCGGATCGACAAGTGCGAGAAGTGGGCGGATATCCGGCACACCCTCGCCAAGGCCAAGGAGGCGTACCAGCCGGACGCGCCGACCCCGGGCGCGGCCGATGGGCGCCCGGACGGCAACAAAGGAGCCAAGAAGGCGAAACACGCCGAGTCGGCTGCCGCACGCATGCAAGAGTTCATCGAGCATTGCCTCGCCGACGCCAAGACCAGGGCCTCCCAACGAGAAGAGAAAACTAAGGCGCGGTGGGCTGCTTTGATGACGAACAGCGCCGTCAAACTCGACTTGCTCCGGAGCAACGTCGCCGCGAATAAGAGGAACAACGATCTGGCTTTCTTGATGGGCAACGTTGGCATGCTCCGGAGCAGCGATGAGAAGCTCAAGGCGTGGTTCCTGGCGGAGCACAGCCTCATCCTGAACCAGATACTGGCGACGCCTACGCCAACTCCCACGCCGACGCCGACGCCAACGCCACAGCCCAGCCCGAGTGATGATGCCTCCGCGACGCCCAGCAGCACAAAAGCCGCGTCGACCAGTCCAGAAGCCGCGCCGACTCCTCCCAGCCCGCGCACGCCGACGCCGATGCCGGAGGCCGACCCCGACGTTTGATGCATTCCTTGCATGTCCTTTCTTTTTTTTGCGCTGAACTTTTCATTTGATCACTGAACTATGGCACGGTGATGATTGCCGAACTATTGTGCTTTATGGCATTTTTTGGGAGCAGGAACGATCAAGTTTGAATATGGACCGCGTGGCTGGGGCCTTGGGAGGCGGCACCTGGGGCGTGGCTGGGGCCTTTGTTGCCCCAGGGCCTAAAAATCGCCGGGTGGACGACCGAAAATGCGCCGGCCTATGCGCTGGGGGCCGAACGAGTGGAGATGCTCTGATATAGTACAGGAGGAAAAGAGAAAAACTGAAAAAAAATTGCGTACGAATCTCTATGTATAAGCAAGATCAAACGAATATAGCTCAGTCGACTTAGACTCGACAAAACTGACTTTGGTTCCTCTCGTCCCTGGCGGCTGCAACCCTAGCCGCCGCCAGGGCCAATCTCCCAACGCCGTTCTCCGGCGGCTCCCCTCCGCCGGTGACCTCGGTCGTCGGTGGTGAGGGGGGCCGCCGGATCCACGCGTGTGGATCGAATTTTCACCTTTATAGTTTAGGTTTTTAGGTTGTTCATCGTCTTTGCTTCGGTGATGACGATGTCGGCGCTGAATAATGAATCTTCGAATCCTTCCCTGACGAGGCCATCGGTCCTATTGTTGGGGATGGATTTGGAAACCAGTCTATTCAAGCAAGGATGGTGTGGCGGCGGCGGCATCCTCGTGGTGGACCTGTGTCCTCGGGCTCCGCCGTTGCGACGACGTTTGCTCCAGCGTCGACGCGGAGCTTGGGAGGTAGTCCAGGAGCGGATGCAGATTGTGGTCTGCATCGACGACATCTGGAAGACGGAATATCTGTTGGGCTCGTGGTTTGTGGATGGCAGGTATGGTTTCCTCCTTCGGCGTCTTAGTCGTGGTGGCGTGCCAGATCTGGAGTTTGATGGCGTGTCCGGGGTGTTGCCCCGGTCTGATTCGTTCAACGGCAAGGGCTTCACTTTTGGTGAGCCACTTTGGAGGTCCGCAAAGCTGCATATCAGCGATGGAGCCGCGTCGAGCTCGGGTGAGGTGGTGATTCGTCATTCTTTTTTTCGGTGGCTACTGTGGTGGTGCCGGAAGCAGTTGACGAGCGTTGGTGTCAAGCTCAGAGATGTTCTACTATCTTTTCAGTTTTGTCATGTCGGTCTTTACGTGATTTGTACTTTGTTCTTTATGATATGAATGAGACACGTATTACCATGAAAAAAAACTGACTTTGGTTTGTTTTGTTTTGTTTTTCACCCACGGCGCAATCGATCGAGAAGATACGGTAGCGTTTCCCTTCTCTCGTATGTACGTACGCCAGCCAGCCTCTGGTTCCCCATGTGCTCGGCGTGGCGATATCTCTCTCCTTTCTATTTACCTTTTGATTTGATATATATCGAGATCAAGTTTTGGAGGTGGCTTGCCCCCCTGGCTTGCCCCCCGCCACGTCACGCGTGCCTATCAGGCAATTCTCACGCCAGAGCTCCCCTTCACTGCAAATGCGTATTGGTTTAAGGCTCTCTTCGTTTGGGCTTTTGTATTTGCTTCTGCTTGCTTTCGCAGCTTTTTCTCTTTAGACAAAAAGCCCTAAAAGCTTCTAAATAGATGCTTCTAGAGCTTTTTTGGCTTTCGATGAATTGATATAACAATATTCAGCCCAAAAAACCATAAAAGCTCTAAAATCACATATTTAGGAGCTTTTATGCCTTTTTGGCCAAAGTGAAAATTGCCTGAAAAGCAGAAACAAAAGTCCAAACAAACAGGACCTTATACAGATAGAGGTCATTACACTGCTACCCGGTGCTTGAACTTGCCATGGATGTGTTACTTTAGTGTTTGAACTTGAAAAATACACCCAACTGCTTCTAAAACTTGGCTGGCGCGTGCAAATGCGGTGCTACACACATCCGTAGACATATAATATGCTGACACAGCGCCGTATTTGACTGATGTGGCACGGGTCCACTTTGTAGTGACGAAATATTATTATTTGAATATATATAGATGTATTACTAGTGGGTCCCACCTGTCAGTCCAGAAGGAATATTTAAATTAAAAATCTTTCTTGATAAAATTCGAACCGGCAGGCAACCTGTTACTTTGAGGACGCACGCTCTTGCCACCCCGACAAAGAGGTTTCAATGGTAAAGAACCGGCAGGCTTTATGTATTTATGACTCATACTAGAAAATTGCATGTGCGTTCAAACAGAAATATACACACTCTAGTAGATTAGCCAGTGGCTGCACGTCTATTACTATATTGATGCGCTAAAATCTTAGAAAGCTTTTTGTACGCAATCGCCATGATTTAACTGTGCCATTTTATTTTTATAAGCACTTATTTGGTAAAAAATACTTACCAAACAAAAAATGTTTTTATTTTGGTAAGTTAATAAAGCATGAGACAATTGATTCTATTTTAGAGACAATTGTTGGGAGAAAAATCAAAGATGAGAGAAAAAAATCAAAGAGAAGAAGGAAGAAGTGGGACATATATAAGGAAGTTTGGACAAAAGAGAGATGAAATGCAAACTTTACGTTCTTTTGAAGGGACGACACTTGCCTGCTCCCCCGGCGTGTGCCCATCCGTGCTCCCGCGTACGTGGCTTGTTTTGATTGGAACAAAATAAGGTCCAGCCACACCCCCTTAAAACCAGGGGGGAGATGACTAGATTAGAAAGAGAAAAGGAAAAAAGACAGTCGTAGGACGAAGTGGGAGCATGGATGGGAGCATGGGAAGGGAGCAGGCAAGCCGGATCCCTTTTGAAGTAGTAAAGATATAGACTTCTCGTGTTTAAATGGGCTCAGCCAGTGGCCCATTTAATACGTGTTAACTTTTCTAAAAAGTTATTAAATGTATGTAAATGATGATCAAAATAATTAAATATAGAATCAAATATGGACCGTCATAATGTTCGACATCGTACATTCGTAAGACATGCGAACGGATCTCACTCATCGGATGTTGACACTTTGCAGAAGTTGCACACTTTACCCACAAGATCCGAGGAACTTCCGTGTCATCCACGACCCGCAATACCTCAAGTACCCGGGGTAAGCACCGGATCATTACCTTTCCTTAGCCGTGACTAACATAGAGTCCACTCAATTGGTAGCAGCCCCCGTGCCAAACATTGTCACATAGTATTTTTTTTTGTGGAGCCACGCTCCCATATTCATCACATAACACAAGCACGGTGTGCCAACGGTGTGTCCGATGCTCTGTAAAAACAATCATAGCCGCCTATCCAAGCACGACCCATCCCGAGAGTGACCACGCCAGTCCCGTCACTAGTAATGCGGGCATCCATGCTAGCACGAACTAGGTAATCAATAATGCCCTTTTCCATATATATAGGTAGAGTGGTTGCGCATGTTTGGTTGGGACGGTCGACAATCTCAAATCTAATCCGTCTCTCTAAACAAAACATTCATCAAACCTCGGTACGCTACTTCTCCACCAAGTAGTGACCTAGTTTATCATCATCTCCCAGGGGCATTAGTGGCACCCACTGGGGTTATTTGCATGTATGTCAAACCACACTTGTTCCTTTCCATGCATAACCCTGCCCCATTTTGCGTAGCCAACTACTATATCATATTTCTACAACCCACCAACACGACTCTAAACAAGAGTAGAGTCATGAACAATGCAAGTATCAACGGGGTGTGCAACAGAAGAAAGCCTAGCAAGGTTGCCATTCGAGATATATCATGCACTCGATGAAACAACCAAAATGCTATTATGATGTAAAATGCTTCATCATGGGTCAAAGGGCTGCTTGCCTGGCTCCGTGAGGTCTTCAATCCTTCTGGTCCATCTCCGAGTATTCTGTCGACTTCCGTCAACTAACGTCGGAAACAATCACAATAAGCAACACAACAAGGCAAAAATAAAAGTGCTCTAAAAATGTAAGTTAGACTTTTGTAGGATACCCTTGGTCATATGAAAAATGCCCAAATTGATTTCATTGGGATTGAATCAGTAGATATTTTTGAACATTTCAATATGATGGAATCAAGGGATTAATGGATTTGCAAGAAGTGTATAGAAAAATTATTATTTTTAAATAATACAAGGCACCCATTTAACAAAGCATGATTTTATAAGCATCTGGGAGTTGGTTTCACTGGATTTGGAATTGTAATGATTTTCCTAGGGTTTTGCAAAGTTGGCTATACATGGAGAAATGGACCAATATTTGATGTGGCACCGAAAGTCTTGGGAAAAATGTTCAAAAACTAAGTTATAAACTTAGAAGCATCTAGGAATTTGAATCATGGCATTTGGATCAATTTTTAGGTCTTTGTGATTTTCTAAACTTTATGAAAAAATGGAAAAATGGGATTTGATAAATATTTGAGAAGAAAAAGTTTCTGGAAAAATGTGCAACCTGCACCATGTGATAGAGCATGAATTTATGAACTTCTAGAAATTTTAATCACCAAATTTGGAGTCCATTTGATTTATTTATGGATTTTTTAAATTTTACTAGAAAAAGAAAAAGGAAAAAAGGTTTTACCCTTATCATGTGAGCAGGGCGAGATATAGCTGTGGGCCGGCCCAGGGATCAGCCACACGCGTGCTGAAGGGCCACGCCGAAGGCGCATTCCCGGAGGGCAGTTTCGCAAAGGGGGGCTCGTCTCCACTTAATGATGTGGCTGGCCGACGGGGTCACTGACCTGCTGACCCCAGCCGAAGGGTCGTCTCCCTCCATGCGCGCCCGGGACAGAGAGGATCGAGCCTGACTGTGCGCCGACCGGCGCTTGCCCCCGCTAGCACATGCCACACCCGGCAAAGCCTCGGTCACCAGAGGGGTCGCCGGGAAGCGACACACCAGGGGCGCCTCGGGGACGGTAGGGAGATGGCCGAGCCGTGCCCGGCACTGGCGGAAGCCCGGGCGATGATGTGTAGGGAGCACAGTGCCCGGCAGACTGGGCGATAGGGGAGAAGGGTCGTCGGACCTTGGCGCCTCGGTGTGGAGAGGAGGTAGAAGCCCGCCCTTGCCCGAACCAGAGTGGAGGCCAGCGGTAATACCCCCGCCATGGGAGGTGCTGGAGGGCATGAGAGGGAGAGGGAGGCTGTCTAGAAGGTGCATGGGAGAGAGGGGGTTAGCATAGGCGAGAGGGAGCATGGGGGTGTCTCTGTATAGAGGGGCCAGTGCACCGTGGGCGTGGTCGAGGTCGCACTCGGGTGAGCTCCGCAGAGGGGGAAAGAGAGCAAGAGAGGAAGGGGCCGGCAGTGTTGCGTGTTGTGGATGCGGAGGCGACCTCCAGAGACACCGTGATAGGTGAGAAGAATGAACGAGTTCACGCCTGAGGGTGGCCCGATCTTCACGTCGTAGGATTGAATCAGAGGGATAACTAGCTGCAAGCAGCCTGCCAAGGTTGGATGCAACCCGTACGTTGGGGATGACTGACCGAAGCTACAAGAACTCCAACCCGCCCGCTGTCCAAACAATCGCAGAACCACCAACCGAGACTAATCCACACAAAACGGAGGGAACCATAGAGCACGAACTAGGGGAAACCAAAGGCTCCTTCTCACGAATCCGAATGAACTCACAAGAGCAAAGATAGCAAGATCTCTCGGATCTCTCTAGTAGTCTTGCTGCATAAGCTTGTAGCTGAATGGTTTCACAAAAGGTTTTTTAGAGGATATGGAAGATGGGGTTTTATAGCAGGGACAACCCCCCTTAGATAGGTGTGAAAATGATTTCAAAAGTAAGCAGGTTTGCATGGCTTCCTTGGGGGAATAAGCAGTCAACTTTGGGAGTTGTTGGAGAGCTCCTCGGAAATTCGTGAAGTCTTGACAGCGTGGACACCTTTCACGAGATTGGCTAGAACTTTTGACTCACAACTCCAAATGATGCGAGGTTTTTTGCATTGAAAAGATAATTTGATGTAGCTTCTGTTGATGTACCCCTATGGCCCCGTCTCTCCACTACATGGGTGTGACATGACGAAACATCGGAGGGAAAAACTGACAGTATCAACTTCACTTGAAACTTGTTTTCTCCAAAGCGGTTGCTTCAAGAGCTCATAGGTTGTTGGATTGCTTTCATGTTATACCTAAGTTCAACCAAGTTAGCGTTCACCTGGTCACTTATTTGTTTGGCACGACTTATTGTGATTGGACCTATAATTGTTGGAGACTTGTCGATGGTTGCGGTGTCCTCATCACATGGTCTCGGCGCCCAAGGTCGCGTTGGTCTCTTGTTATCTCGCCGGTCGTCTGCTTCTTTCTTACTTTCGTTTCCATTCACTCACAGTTGTCGTCATCATCAAGAGAAGAGAATGTGGGGAAAATTAAACATGTATAAAAAAAGGTTTTGGGTGTATAAAAGAATGTACAAAATATATGTTTGGAAAAATGTTAGAATTTTATAATTGTCTTTATATCAGATGTATACTGAAGATGTACAATGTATATCAAAACAATAGACATCAAAACATACATTTAAAAAATGTTAATCATATGTTTGAATTTGTTTAACCTGTACTAATCAAATGGTCTTACATATGCAAAAATGTAAATTGTGTAAGAAAAATGTAGATATGTGTTAAAAAAGAAGAGACAAAAGGAAAAAAGAAAGCAAAAAAACAAAAGAAAAATAACGCAGAAAAGATAGAAAAAATAAACAAAACCAAGAGAAAACCAAAGAATATGAAAAAAAAGATAAACAAAAAAAGAAAAGAAGAAAACTAGTGAAGAAACAAAGAAAAAAAAGAAAATAAAAAGAGAGGCAAAGAAAACCAAAGGCGAGCGCAGCCATGGAACAAATGAAAAGGTGCCCCTATTTGGCGACCGCCCCAAGTCCCCCACACACGCCCTGTAGGGCCGGCCATGCGCGTGGCGGACGCTCCATGTTTTTTTACTTTTCCTTTTTACTTTTCTATTTTTGTTTTATTTTATGATAAAATAATTTGGGATTACAAAATAGTTCTAAATTTAAAAAAAATGAATTTTCAAAACCAGCTCTTCAATTAAAAAATGTTCGTGATCTCAAAAGTATGAATATATTTTGCAATTTTAGGGAACTTTTTTGATTTTCTTGAACAATTTATTATGAGTATTTTTCAACAATGATGAACAAATTTTGAATTCTATGAAATATTTTGAACTTGATGAACAAAATTTGTATTCGAGAATTTTTTTTGTTTGAAAATGGATAGTTTTTTTGAATTTGATGAAAACTTTCTGAAAATGATGAACAAAATTCGAATTTAATGAGCATTGTTTAGTTTGATGAACAGATTTTGAATATTTATGAACATTTTTTTAATCCAATGAACAAAAATTGAATCCGATGCATGCTTTTTCAATGGTTGAACATTTTTTTACATTAATGACCATTTTTTGAATTTGATGAACAAAAACAATGTTCACGAATTTGAAAAGATAATTCGCAAAAAAGGTGAAAAAGTAAAGAAGAAGCAATACAGAAAATAGAAGAAAAGAAAAGAAAAAGAAAGAAACAATGAAAGGAAAAATGGGATATGGGTCGGCCCATACGAACACCCAGCGCGGGAGGGGGGGTGCGCGCCATGTCGCTCGCGAGCGACTTGCGTGTTGTGTAGGATCCCGCCACCCGTACGAGTGAACGAACGTGTGAAAATTGGCTAGTTACCGCTGTAAGCAGGCCTGTGCATGCATTTTTTTTCTTTTAGAAATATGCATGCATTGGTTGGTGAAGATGACTGGCCGACCTAGTTAAGCGTGTCCAATAGATGGGAATGCCCAATCGCTCGCTTCGATTGTTTCTTATGTGCGATTGGTCAACAGTTCGACGAAAAGTGCGTCGAATAGGGATTTCCTGAGGGCGACCTCCCAGCCGTATAGGATCCCCCGGTAGTAGGGTACGGTACTCTTGTAAGTAGGACCATGCATGAATTAGTTGGTGAAGTCGACCGGCTGGCCCAAGTTGAGCCAGCCCAAGTTGCCCTGCTCCACTGCCCTGATAGAAGATGCGGTTGTGCTCAACGCAAATGGTCGCCCCCGCCCGCCAGTTTGTGCAAAATAAAGGTAGATGGCGCAACATCAATAGCATCAAGAGAAGGATCATCTAGTGTCGTTTGCAGAGACCACACCGGCAAGTACTTGCGATCCTCGGTGATTAAGTGCTCAGGAGTTAATGACCCCTCTTCACTCGAAGCTTTGGCGTGCAGGGAAGCTTTTTTTTAGCTCAAGACTTCTTTTTAACACATGTGACCATATAGCCTCTGATTGTCAGGAGGTCATCATCAATATCAAGAAAGGGGAAGGAGGTCTCTACTCTACGCACCCATTATCAAGGAAATTAAAAAAACCTCTTCACAACTTTCTGTTTGTTCCTTCATCTTTGAAGGCCGCGACACGAATCATGAGGCTGATAGCCTCGCTAAACATGCTTTAGGTCTACAGTTAGGATGCCGTATGTGGTTCCTTAATCCTCCAACTGTATTCCCATGTATTTGGACCTTGATTAATAAAGTGAAGTGTTAGACTTAATAGAAAAAAAGTTGTGCTAAAAAAAAGAAGAATGACGCGGTCACCGCCCGCGGGTAGGCAGGCAGGCAGCGTTGCTATCTTCTTCTCTCGTCGGTCGCCTGCTTCAGTAGTACTACCACTTTCGTTTCTACTCACTCACCGTCGCCACCATCATCAATCAAGAGAAGAGGCTTCGCGCGCGTGGGGGACTGGATTGGATGGCGCGGGAGGTGGAGGTGGTGCTGACGCTGCTCTTCAACCTGCTGCTGCTGGTGTTCCTGGTGAAGCTCCTGGTGGCCATCTTCAGCACCAAGCTCGCCGTCATCCTCCTCTACCTCGCCATCCTCCTCTTCGCCATGGCCCTCTCCGGCCGCTTCCCCGGCGGCGAGTTCCTCTGATCTACACATCCGCCGGTCTCATCTCATCCACTTATTATTCTTGCATAATAGTACTAGCTAGTCTTGCCCCCTTCTCGATCGGGCTCTTCTTTTTGATTGGCTGCCTGCACTAGCTACCCGATCCATGCTTGATCCATATAGTAGTACTAGTATGTCCTTCAATTAGCTTGATCGCTTGATAACTGATATGTGATTCATGGTTGTGTTGTAGCCTCACTGTCACTGATTTATTGCCGCCTCCATGGATCAGTTGCCTCTTATCTCAAGGAAGAAAGGAATTCCTCTGAATCTCAACTATGACTACTACTAGATGCAAATTTTTGTTGCTGATTTGTTGCACTGCTCTTGCGATTATATAATTATATTGCCCATAAGATAGAACTGCTTGCGTCTGCAGCCAGCCCAAAATCACTGATGAGCGACTCTGGAAGAGGGAAAGGGGAAAGTGCATTGTTGTTTGGTGAGCTGAGCTAAGCAAGCTCCTCCACGCACGCACACCTGCACCACGTACGACGATGTCTCGTTTTTCAAAGTTAGACAACAGCCAGACTTTGCAAATCCGCCCCCCAAACGCCCGGTGACACGACCGGACGCGTCCGCAGGCAGTGACCAGTCATGTCGCAAATTAGCCACTCTGCATCCGAGTTTCTCATATTTCAATCCATAGATCCATAGAAAGCATGCAAAAAATTCCTACATATTGTCAACGCTTTAACTGGAGCTTGGTTTATCTAGCTTGATTTTGTAAAAGCAGGCTTGTGGTTACTTCAGCAACTCACTAGTTTGGTCTTGCTGTCATTTTTTGTTAAGCATCTTTGTCTTGTTAGAGAAATCTGACTCAGTCGGTGCCTTCTCTCTACGTATTTTCGCTTCTTTTTCCCGATTCGGTAGCCAGACGCAAGCTTCTGGAAATCGATCGTATTGACTTGAGCCGTCTCTGCTCGATGATTTTGCTTCCTAATTAGCTTGGTTTATTGCAGCCAGCCAATTACTCTGCTTTACTCTTATATACATGTTGCCTGTCCCACCATAGCTGTCCTTCTATTTAAGTTGGTTTCCATCCAAACCCAAAAAGAATGCATGATGTGAGGCATATTCTGTGAAGTATTTGTCCTGTGCATGTGTGTATGACACTAATGAGGCATATTCTGGTTGGTGTGATTCACTGCTGCTTTGGTCTTGTGGCTCTGTGCTCATTGTGAGTTGACACACCAGGCTCATGTTTGTGCATGGATTTTCTCAGGTAAGAAGGACGGTGACAAGGCGGTGGAGATGGACACAATAGTGAGTGGGTGATGAGCGAAGGCGGTTTCGCGGGAGTTGGATGGCAAGCAATTGGAATTTTGCAGTTTGGTCTTGGCTGGAGAAGCGCCGTTCATTCATTCGTGATGATGGTCTTTGCAAGATTTTCCACCTCCTCGTATTGTATGATTCATTCTCTCATGTTGTAAATTCCAAATTGTACAACAATGGGATATCTGCCCAAGATAGATGGTTGAGCAATACAATACAATAGTGTCATGTGAAATAGGAATTGTACAAATCCTCTGTCTCGAGAAGTCGATTGCGAGTGTCATGTGAAATAGGAATTGTACAAACAAAACCCTCTTATCTGGAGAAGTGGATTGTGATGTTAATAGCAAAATCATTACGTCTTGTTTCTTTCTGGAGAGCATCTTGAAAAATCATTAGTTAGTAAAAACTAGTCCTACATGACACGGGTGTTGTTTCTTTATATGTTCCTTGCTGGTGCTCGCAAGAAGACAAATCGTCTTGTAATTTTTTTTTTGAAGCATTTGTGAATATGCTATTTTTATGTTTATTTATGTTTGTGGTTTGGTGCCCTGGTATGGTATGCTACTTGATGCTTGATTTTTTTGAAGACAAATCGTCTGGTATGTTTTTTTGAAGCCGTCGTCTGAACCGTACCAGCACCAGATGACCGATGCATGCCAATGCTAGAAAACAGAAAAGAATCATCCAATGATGATGCTTGATGCTTGATTGTATAAATACGTATCAAGAATATACTTTCACAGACCGAGTAGAAAGTGTAGTTAGTAAGTGGGGATGAATATGATGCAATGATGCAGAATCACAAGGTCCTTGACGTTGCAACGATGAAGCAGACCAGAAAGATAAATCACAACAAATGATTTTTGACATCCTCAATAAAGCATGGTAGAATGGGTCGACTGGCTTTGAAAGCTACTCCCTCCGTTCCTAAATATTTGTCTTTCTAGACATTTCAAATGAATACAACATACGGATGTATGTAGACATATTTTAGAGTATAGATTCACTCATTTTGCTTTGTATGTAGTCACTTGTTAAAATCTCTAGAAAGACAAACATTTAGGAACGGGGGGAGTAGTTTGCTAAAAGACTACTACGTACTACTCCCTCCGTCCGAAAAATACTTGTCATCAAAATGAATAAAAGGGGATGTATCTAGATGTATTTTAGTTCTAGATACACCCCTTTTTGTCCATTTTGGTGACAAGTTTTTTCGGACGGAGGGAGTACTAGATTAGAAAGACGTCCTGGATGGATGGATATGGATGTAGCTAGGTAAAAACAAGTAATCTGGTGATTGAAAAAAACGAGGCGCCAGTGCCACTTAAATTCCTTCCTTGGAAATGTCAAAGGATGCTGCTTGCCATCATTATCATCATGCCGGTTGGTTTACTCGAGAGCCCAAACCAACCATCCTATCTCTATATATATTACAAGTAGCTACACATCCGCGTGTGGGATGCGCGTGCGACTTGGACTTGGGACGACGGGCGAACGGCGACGGTGACGGCGAGAGGACTGCAGGCCGCTCCGGCAAGACCGTCTCCGTCTCCGTCTCCCTCCTCGGGTAAGGTAAGGTAAGGTAAAGTAAGGTAGTTGGAAGATTCGTTCCTTGCCCCTCCCCCATAACCCAACCATGCATGATGCATCAGGGAAAGCAGCAGAACGTGGAGGGATTGCTTGTGATTCATGGCATTGTTTTGTTCATTATTAGGCCCAAGAAGCATCTCTCGTCTCGTCTGGATACAGCTTCGGGTGAGGCCGGAAGGAGAGATGAGACTCTCAACGGGGGCTAGGAGGCCAGCTGGTGAGGAGACAAGGAGAGTTCCTTTGCCGCCCCGCGCGCGAGGCCAGCATGACGGTGCTGCGAGTTCCCTGACGCTCTGGATGGATCTTAATCGGCCCGTATACGCAGTGGCCCAGATACAAGACGCGGTCCCGTATTTGTTGGCATCTTTGTTAACAGCCAGGTATTCTCAGAGGCCCCCCTACTACTCCTTTGGTTTCCACTCGCTCACTCAGCGTCGTCGACATCATCAAGAGAAGCGGCTTCACGCGCGTGGGGATTTGGATTGGATCGGCATGTCCCGGGGGGAGGTGGAGGTGGTGCTGACGCTGCTCTTCAACCTGCTGCTGCTGGTGTTCCTGCCTGGTGAAGCTGCTGGTGGCCATCTTCAGCACCAAGCTCGCCGTCATCCTCCTCTACCTCGCCATCCTCCTCTTCGCCATGGCCCTCTCCGGCGGCGAGTTCCTCTGATCCCCACATCCGCCTGTCTCATCCCGTCCTCCACTTATTATTCTTGTACTATAATACTCCTACTTACTACTCTAGCTAGTCTCTCGATCGGTTTCTCCTTTTTGATTGGTTGCCTGCACTATAATGCTAGTCTCGTCCGTGCTTGATCCATAATTAGTAGGAGTATCGCTTTAAAATTGGATCCGGCAAAGGCGTATGACAGGGTTGACTGGAACTTTTTGAAGAGCATGTTGGGGGCATTGGGTTTCGCTCCGGGATGGATAAAATGGATTATGGCTTGTGTTACATCAGTAAAATTTTCCGTACGCTTCAATGGCCAACTCTTGGATTCATTCTCCCCTTCCTGTGGTATTAGGCAAGGGGATCCTTTATCTCCGTATTTATTCTTGTTTGTGGCGGAGGCGCTATCTTTGTTGCTATAGGATGCGTGTACTAAATGAGCTCTTCTGGATTTCAAGGTCAATAGGCATGCTCCGGGTGTTTCCCACCTTATGTTTGCCGATGATTGCCTATTATTTTTCAAGGGGACCATTAAACAAGTGTTGGCAACTAAAAAAATTATTTCCACTTATGAGAAGGTAACTGGTCAATTATTATGTTTGGGGAGAATTGCAGTATGGAAAGCCAGGTGGCCGTTATGGTAATCCTATGCATCACTGCTGAGGGTTTTGAGAACAAATATCCGACCCCTACCCAGCTTCTCCCCAGAATTTTTGAGCTCCATTTCTTTTCCTAGTTAGATAGGATTGTAAAACAAATGGAGCTCAAAAATTCTGGGAGAAGCTGGGTAGGGGTCGGATTCTGGGTGGCAAAAGAACTGGGCCTAGAACACAAGGCGTGATAGCGTAGTGGAAAAGAAATTTCTGCCCGGACTGGCGGTACACGTCCGATATAAAGTAAGAAAGAAGGCAAAAGATAATGAAGAAAGCAATAGTGAAGGAATCCCGGCTGACAACTTTGATTATCACCCCTCCCCGAAGTACCTTGCTACAACTTTGAACTGATTTGGCACGGGGCGTCGGTCGCTCTCCGACTTGAGCTGCAGCACGGCCTGATTCAATGTATTGTTGGATCTGTAACCTTCGAGCACCACCTCCTTTAGACTTGGCAAATGCTCGATGCCGGAAAGGCTTGTTTCCTGAGAATCGAATACTACCTCCAGCTTCTCCAGCATTGCCATGGACCGTTTCTCAAAAATGATTTCTTTGTTTCCTTCACAGGAGGAGTCAACACTCAGCTGCTTGAGCACTGGGAATCGGTACTTGGCGCTTATGACTAGCGCATCATTGGTGTAACTCTTGTACCCGAGGGTGAGGCGCCGTAGGTTTGGTAACTCACACAGTATACCAAGTATCTCATCGCTGCTAAGCATTGTAAATGAGATATCTAGCTTGACAAAGTGCATGAGTGACACAAACCACACGGGCATCCCCTCGATTCCGCCACAGATCTTCATCGACTGGAGGAGCAGCGGCGGAGAGGTCATCTCTCCGAGGATGTTCATTATCTTCCCATCACCGCGGTCGAAGATCGATAGTTGTCGAAGGGAATATGTCCTGTTCAGGGCGGCGATGAGCACTTGAAACACCTCTTGGCAGCACTCCATAGATAGTTTAAGCTTTTTCAACTGCGTAAACTCGCCAATCTCTCGGGCAGCCTCAGCACCATCATTGTAGAGGATCATCTTATCCAGCACGCGAAGCGCCTTCATTCTCCCTAGTCCACAAGGAAGCCTCCAGCCATCATCCGACTCCCTATTACGGAAGTAGAGGAACTCAAGCTTCTCCAGCTCGGTCACGGATTGAGGGAGGCCATCGAGAAGTGTGTTCCTTAGGCTCAGTGTCTGCAGGTGCACAAGCTTGCCGATCTTTTTTGGCATCTTTCTGATGTTAGTGCCGTTCAAGTTCAAGAACCTGAGCAGAAACATCCGGCACACATGCTTCATATGTTTGTTTTGCAGGGCCTTGCAGTCTTCAAGGTCGAGTACCCGCAGGAGGGTGAACTCGCCTAGTCGCTCCAGCAGTTGGTGGTGCCCTTGAGGATGAAACATGCTGAGCGACCGGACATGCTTCATGCTTCTTTCGTCCTCTGGCCCACCGCTGCTTTGGATAGAGAGCCGTCGGATCTTGCCAAGCGACTCTCCTTCGCACAATTCACCTCCAACCAGGCTCACAAAGTTTGCCTCCAGGGACCTTGACACCATAACCTCGAGCATGATGTCATGCACGCGGCATGACTTCACCCTCCCATCAGTATCGCTGATCTTGGCCGGGATGATCATGTTTCTGCTCACTAACTCATCGAAGTAGGATTCTGCCACCTCTAGCAGTGTCAACCCCCGCTTCTCGGAGACCAAGCCTTCGGCTATCCACCTATTTAGTAGCTGTCGTTTCTTGATCTCATAATCCTCTGGGAAAATACAGAGATACATCATGCAAGCCTTGAGATGGTGAGGCAGGTAGTTATAGCTGAGTGTAACTATCTGCCTCATTCCCTCTAGGGTAGGATTGCTCTCCAGCTCAGAACCAATTGACTTGTATATTTTGTCCCACATCTCCATGCTTTCTGGCAACTTATAGCTAGCCAAAAGACTGGCCATGCTAATAATGGCCAATGGCAACCCACCACATTTCTTCAAGATTTTGTGTATGGTCTCTTTCATGACTTCGGGGCATTCCTCATTGGGGCCAAACACTCTATTGATGAACAGCTGCTTTGACACTTCGTCTTTCAACGGCTTCATGCGATGGACAAAATAATGGCTGCATGTTGTTTCCACCCGGCCAACCGAGCTGCATGCTCTTCCTGCTGGATC
Source organism: Triticum timopheevii (assembly GCA_963921465.1). Taxonomy (NCBI): domain Eukaryota; kingdom Viridiplantae; phylum Streptophyta; class Magnoliopsida; order Poales; family Poaceae; genus Triticum; species Triticum timopheevii. The sequence goes on from OY997270.1 coordinate 2,591,085, forward strand.
CGCCCGACCAACTGAACTGCATGCTTTTGCTGCTGAATCCACCTGACAAACTGAGTTGCGTGCTTTTCCCGCTGAGTCCACCGGACCAACTGAGCTACATGCTTTTGCCACTGACTCCACCCGAGTCGTCACAAGTATTCTGCTGTTGTGATTATTTTCAGTTGGTAATATCAAGCGGATAGCCTCCCAAGCTGGTATTGTCCATACATCATCGATCACTATGAGGTACCTGATTTATTTAGACAGTATGGTATGGGTTAAAAATAGTATACGTGCATAAATTAAAACAACTGTTCAAAGAGAATTAGAAACTGAGGCACTTAATATGACAGAAAATATGGTGGTTTTGAAACTATGAAAAATATATTTTTTAATCAATTTTTTGTATTTATACAAATTGGTGTGTCACTGTCAAGAACTAATGCATCAATGATCTAGGAATTTATAAAACAACTTGTAAAGCTAGTTTAATGATAAAAATGATTGAGTTCATGGATCTCATCCCCTGGGCTGCCCCGTGGGCCATTAGCGTCCACTTTGAAGATGGTGGCCTCCTTCCTCACTCCTTGGACAACTTCACCGACCCATGATCCCGATCTGGCGACTAGTGGGTGTGGTTGGGGCTGGGGCTCGAATAGGGGGAAACCCTTGATCGACCGACAGTGGTCATGATGCCGGCGTTGCTCCGGGCATCGTTGTCCTTCCTGTATGCGGCATCTAGGTCCGACCCTTGTCCCCTGCTCTACGTCCCGAGTGAAGGCTATAGATCCCTCAGATTAGGCGACGACGGCGCTCTGGCATCGTTTTTCTTCTTGAAGACACTGCCTTTGGGACTTTTGGAGTCATGGTAGGGCTTTGGTGTGGGTTGTTGGCTACGGGTGTATCTTCCGTGTTGGTCCTGTTCGGCACCTTGCGGTGCACATGTTGGTCTATTTCGGAGGCGATGACGCTGTCGGGGGTTTGCTTCACGTGGTGAGGTGGCCATGCTTGCGCGCAGTTTGTTTCCGACAACGTGTATTCTACGTGCCGACGGCGCGGCACCCTTCGAGTCAGGGCGAGAGGGCAGGGGGCCTTCTTCGGAGGTAAGGACAAACGGGGGAGCAACATCATGTGGCCTCATTCGACTGCGGGTAGCTCTCCTAACTTAATCTCTTCTATGTCTTGACCTCGTGTTTGTTGAGGCCTCCAATGCTCAAGCTTTCTTAGTGCAGTTGGAGCTTGTTAGATGTTAGTTAACATCTTATATTTTTTGTCGTTTCTTTTTCTTTTTCTCTTTCTTGTTTGATTGGTTGTATGGCTTGGAAGTTGTTTTATTTATAAAGCAGGACGAAAGACTTTTTCGGTAAATGGAAAAGGTAATTTAGTGTTAAGGCACATGCCACAAAAGCCTAGGGATTCCACGGCCTCCCGCCATACAGCCTTTGGGATGCTTCGTCTCATGTGGCCTTAGGACCATGGAAGCGCGGTGGATCCCGGTCCTTGACAATGGGAGACCATGAAAGTGCGGTGGATCCTGGTCCTTGACGATGGGAGAGCTTCGTTTTTAGGTATTTCTTTGAGTTTTGGAAAGGTTTGTGTCCCGTTCAGGAAGACGAGGCGGCGACGGCTCCCTGAAAATGGAATAAGGTTCTCCCCACCTAGGCCCGTCCCGAGGATGCTTCTAGCGTCGTCGGAGGGTGTGTGGATGTTTGTCTCCGGCGGATCTCATGAGATTCGATCAGCGTTTGTCTTTGATGGATCCGATCTACATTCATCAATGTTAGTGTGTTTACTGGTTGGATTCTTTCGATCTATGCTTTCATTCATTGACAACGGCTGCTGTTCTCATGCGCTGGTTCTCTGAGCTTTAACACGGCGACTTCCCTACTGTCGACTACAATAAGGTTTGCCCAGCTCCGGTAATGGAGGAGCGATGACGATGGCGCGCCTTCGGCTCGCTCTAGTGCTTTTATTCGTGGCTAGGTGTAATCTACGGACCTCGATGCAATCATTTACTTCTGATGTTTACTGTAATGTCTTGACAATTGATGAATAGATCAAAAGTTTTCCCCGCAAACAAACAAAAATGGTAATTTGGTTTTTGTAGATGTTAATTACGATATTGTTCAATAGACATATTGTGCGGCATCTTTGATAAAGGACAGGCGTTTCTAACGTCGTATAAGCTAGCGAAAATGAGAGTATTTTGGCTCCTGGATGCATTTGCTCCCACGTGAATAGTAAATTGAAAAAAAATAGTAAAATAATTTTTTAAAATCTGAATTAATTCATAGATGTTCCTGTTAGTAAATTCAAAACACTCTCATTTCGCAAGCATGCTTAAAAAATTTCATGAGAAATGGAGCAACTGTGTTTCGTTGGTGAAATAAAAAAATTGTGTAACGTGTTCAATTTATTTTTTCTTCGTGGGACAAATGCTTAACATTTTTACCTAAAAAATTGCAGGTAGCATTTGGATGTGACTATGAACATCAAAAGTTTGTCAGGATCTTCTTTTTGACATTTCAAAAATCATTTTTCGCGCGCGGGAGCACGTGCACCTGGGAGCCGAATTGGATTTACAAGAGAAAATCGTCTACTTTACCAGCACACCATTGCGAGAATTATTTTATGGAAACAACTTTGGTTTGAGCGGAGATGGGCAGTTGGGAAGCCGGACCTTTTTGTTGTGAGAGTTATTACCACAGCAATTTTTTCCCTCGTCGCCGGAGGTTTTTAGAATTACTTACAGGAATGCTGTTACGTGTCATTCATGCGGAATAGGTTATTTTGAATTCAAAGTTTTCCTAGGTTCGTAATTTATGTTTAGTACTCAAATACTTACACATACGTGTTGACTCAAATGGTAAAAGTCGTCAGTCAAATGTACCATCCAAGTTAGAACAGTGTAAAAAATTAATTGGTACTCCCTCCGTCTCATAATATAAGAGCATTTTCGACACTAGTATATTTTTAGTCTTTGCAATTTTAGTCATGTCAGGAAAAAAATTAGTTGATCGAAGAAGAAAGAAGATCGAAGGGAGGGAGGTAAAGTTGATCCAAGTTCCCCAGCATCCATGCATGTTGGAAAGAGGAAGAAGTGGTACCGTACCTCTTGTCACGGAGAAGATCCTGGAGCGTGTTGGTCAACTGAGGCAAATCCATGCCATCGATGTTGCCAACGGCGACTTCCTCGGTGCCTCCTTTGCCATCGGGTTGCCGCTTGATCACCATCTGATGAAGCATGCGCTTAAGCAATCCCTCGAGGTCCTTCCCACCATCGAATGCCTGGGACACGGACACTTGTGCTTGGTGTGGGTAGTCCGCCTCTAGCGCGCGGCACACCTCCATGGCCAGCGTAGTTTTGCCGAGCCCTCCGAAGCCGACGATGGAGAAGACCTTTACATTGGTATCTCTGTCATTTATTGACCTCATTTTCTCGGCCAAGTCGTTAACCTCATCCTCGAGGCCGATGAATTGGTCGGGGTCGTTTGACCGGCGGAGCGCACGGGCAGACAGGGTGGCCGGCCGCACAGCGGCAAAGGAGGCCGATCTGCGCAGTGCCTCCCGGTCGATGCCGTACCTAGCACGCCGTTCACTGATATTGACCATACGGGCAAGGAGGACCTTGAGATCGGCAGCGAGGCTGCGCCTCAAGAATAACTTTTCGAACGGGAGCCTGCAGCGAGCAATTAAAGAGCATTTCATTTATTTGTTTTTGAAATTTTAAAGATCATTCCATTTTTATTTTATTTTTGCGTCCAAAGCTTGTGTCATCCAAAGAAGATGTACGTACCAGGCAGTGCGAGGTAGGAGCTTGGCATGACCCACTAGACGTCTGGCGCTGTTCATCGGCACACTAGGGTCGACTGGCGGCCATGGGAGAAGGCCCACTAGACGTCTAGAGCTTGTAGATATCCACGCAGTCTTCCGAGTCGGAAGCAAGCTCACGCACCTGCTTGGTCCACTCTCGGATGAGGTGGTCGACGCAGTCTTCGTCCGCCTCGGCCAGCATGCGGAGCACGGCGTTCATGGAGGACAGCTCGTCCCTCAGCTGGACGATCTTGTCGCCGACTCCGCTGATCTCCTGGAGCTCCTCCACCAACGCCTGCCCGAACTTGCTCACAATGGATGCCGCGTTCTCCATCCTCTCTCTCAGGATGGACGCAGGCAGGCTCCAGTTATCACGACGGACAGTGGGCAATAGTGTACTAGTAATAGTGGTGGTAGTACTGGGCAATGGTCATCTCACAAGTGCTGGACTTGTAGTTATAAGCTAGTAGCAGTTTGCTCAAAAAGAAATGATATCTTTCTTGTTTTCCAACTCCGGTCCAACCATCTTTTATTTTAGAGAAAAAGGGTAATTCACTTTGAAAACAAGAAGAGATACAACCACGTCAGCACACACGCATCTTATAGCATCACATCCAATGGCTATAAAAGGTGAATAAGACCAAATTATATCTCATCTAGATGAGTTCTAGCAAAACTGTATATTTTATAGAAAAGGCTAATTCAGCCCAGCTTTTCATAAAGCAAAGATTCCACTTGGAATGCCGCGGCTCAAATATTATATAAACCGGACGAATGCTGCCGGAAACATAAAATGGATCAGCCGCACGCAAATAGAGGGTCGCATTACATTAAGGGATCCCTTACATTAACACAATGATATGCATGACGATATTGTTTTAACAGTGCTATACATCACGGAGTATGTATCTTGGGTATGTGCATCACGATGATGCAAAATTTAATTATGGTTTTCAACTTCCTTTTTTAATTAAAAAATAACTACTGTTATGTTAGGTAGGCTCCCAAAGGTAAATAAGTTAAGTGTTAAGTCCACGTATACACAAACCAGAAGTTCACATTACACCAACAGAATGCATGCAAAAGCAAAAGAAGTTGCTACTGAATCCTTGGACACTCGTAGATACAAGGAAACACCCAATAACATCTCAAAAAAGGAAACACTGAATTAAAATATGTAGTCTACCTACTAGTTAGCTCCGCTCTTAAACAGGTCAATTTCAGATTCAAAATTCAGCTGCACATAAAAAAGAGGCCTTGTTAAAGAAGGAGGTGCAGATTTGCAATATAATCAGGTTTAAATTATATATCTTAAAATACCTTGAACACTCTGGTGATACTAACTGAATATGTCATATGGTTTCAAAAATGAATGCAGAAACAGCATCATGTTGCATCGCAGTGTGGATCCAGAAACCCAAGTTTGTTTGAACCCTACGGGGAAGTTCCTACTAGAGCATCTTTTCCTCGCGCAAAATACTCCATGGTGGCGCACCTCACCTCAAGATTCCACAGACACATGCAAAACCTGAGCATGCATGTGCGAGCTGCACGATCCATCGCCGCCCCGAGAGCCTGCCCCACGGAAAAAAATTATATGAGACCAGGTCTCATATAAATCAGGTGAGACCCGCCCTGATGAATGACATGTGGCATTCACAAATCACAAAGCATCTAATCTCTCCCCCCCCCCCCTGATTTCAGGTGGGGGGTGGGGTGGATGCTTTGTGATTTGTGAATGCCACGTGTCATCCATCAGGATGGGTCTCACCTGCTAATCCATGAGACCTGGTCTCATAGAATTTTTTTCCCTGCCCCACCCACTCACCCCCCGCACAGGCGCCACGTCGTAAACAAATCAATTACTAGTCGCAAATTACATTTTTAGGGTAGTAGAACTGCACCTAATTTCAGCCCCCTCACGGCTTAGCATTTATGGTCATATTCTTTTTTGATCTAGGCATTTCTAACCATTATATCGTTTGTGCTAAGAGCATCTGCATCCATGCATCTCAAACCCTCTTCAAACGTTCGGGCGGGCCACCGGTCAAAAATTTAAACCCAGTCGGGCGCCTCAAACGAGCCTCAAACGTCCGGTCTGACCGGCATCTCTCATATCTAGCCCAAATGTGGGACAGATCTGGGCACACGGACGTGTCCGTCATGTTAGCCCGGCCCACCCGACCTCACAAATATCCCCGATCTGGAAAACCCTAGACAGCGTCAATCCTGAGGCAGTAGTGCATGGCAATGGTTATCTCACAAATGTTGCACATCTATCTATTTATAATCTATAAGGAAATGAAGAGCAATTTTCTCAGAGAGATATATCTGAGAGCATATGCCTTGTGCATGATAATAGTGAAAATACTTGCCGAGGAACTGCTCATCTCCAATTCCAATAGGTCCAACCATCTTAATTTCTTTAGAGGAGAAAAGGTTTATAGGCTACCTGCAGTGAGGGGTATCAAATACATTAAGAAAAAGGCTTTCGCCCAGCTATATTGATATAGCAACTGCCCGATACAACAAAGAGTTCAATGTTGGGGCAAACAACACAAGCATGCCCAAAAGAAACAAAAGAGAAAGAAGAGAGAAAATAAAATCAACAGCATCAGATCGACGAAAACGACGATAACCCAAAACCGTTGCGCCCACCGGAGATGTACCACCTCGCTCCAGGCACCTCGAACCTCCGCATACCAAGCAGCACCTTCAGGAAGGAACACGACGACGACGAGGCTGCTGCCCAGACAGGTCCTAGTGTTTCCCCCGGTACGCGGAGGGGCGTGGGGAAGGGGAAGATCCAACGCCCTTCAGGAAGTAACAATGGCGCCCATGGGCGTCACCGCGTCGGTGCCGGCAACCCGGCCCGGATTTCTCCCATCCGCCAAACACCCACAAGCCCGAACGGTCCGACGCGCTCCACCAGACAAGCCACCCACAAACGTGCGCCACCACGGTCTTGCCATCATCACCGCCGCCTCACCGTGGTCATCGAAGCGAGACCGACGAGAACGAGAGGGAGCAGCCGGGAACGAGGAACGACAGTGAGAGCAGCCACACCCGAGGAGACAACCTCCACCGCCAACGGCGGTCACAGACCGGACGCAGCAAGGGGAGCGTACCAGGCCCTCAAGGCCCGGTCGAGCCCAAAGCGGGCTCGTGAAGCACCCGTCGCCGAGCTGCAGTAGACGTGCCGCTGTCTCCACCACCCCCCGCACGAGCCGCGCCACCAACGCCCCCATCGGAGCCTACGCAGGCGAGACCAAGTCAGGCCCACCCAGACCCAGATGGGGCCCAAAAGGGCCCAGATCTGGGCTGCAAGGGCGCCGCCACCCTCCGCCGCGCCAGCGCGCCGCCAAGTGGCAGCGCCGCCGCCTCTAGGCCACCCGGAGCTGCGCCTCCAGGAGCAGCCGCCGCTGCCGGAATCACCGTCGACCGAGGAGCACCGCCGCGGGACGCCACCACCCGAGCTGTGGCACCGCGCGCGGGGAAGGGACGGCCGCCGCCGCCGCCAACACCACGCAGGCAGGGCCCGGTGGCGCAGGACGGCGGCGGCGGAAGGAGGGGAACGGGAGGGGGCGCTGGGGGGCGGGGAGATGGGCCCCCAGTCGCCTCGCTCGGGGAGGCGACGCGGGGTGCGGGCCAGGAGAGAGAAGGGAGGCGGGGTGCGGCGCGGCGCGCGCGGCCGGCGGCCGGAGGCGCGGGAGGGGAAGGGAGGGGCCCGGCGGCGGCGGCAGAGCGGGGGGAACCCTAGTCGCGGGAGCGGAGTCGGGAGAGAGCCATCTCCCAAATTCGTGCTAATTCGTATCAAATACATTAGCATAACGCACATGATACCAGCGCACTATACTAAAGCATAGTAAGTACTATCTTTATGTTGCCTCATTTATTGGCATACAAGATGCATAATGGCATGTCATTTAATATGAGATGGTATCAAGGATGTAATACTCAATCCTCTTTTTCTTTATTTAATTTTATGCCACATTAGAAAACTTGCTTAGTTATAGCATCGCTATGATACTCCCACTAAGTACAGCCTCTTATAATTCAGCCCAGCTTTTTATAAAGTGGGGTTCCCACTTAGAATGCCAGTGTTTAATTTAACACAACATAGCATACTGGAGTAACTGAAACATCTTATAGCCACAGTTTGTTTTCGTGATTAGAAGAAACTTCAAGGTAAAATGATGCAGTGCAGTACGGACAGAATATTTTTTAGAGAAAAGGCCATAGCCCGACTTTATAAATAAAGCCACACGGCAGTGTCACACAAGACCAAACAGGATAACGGTACTGAGAGAAACACATAGCGCGAGGAGGGAATATAAAAAGAGTCGCCAAGGGAAGAAGGGTACAGGCAACTGCCATACATGGCACGCAGGCCGGGAAGAAGAGTCTTAAACGCCGCAAACAGCACCACCAGGGTTAGACAGCATGGTCCCGATTGGAGATGTGAGATGCCGAAGCCCGAATTTTGTTGATGAGAAGGTCCAGGGCATCCCGCTCAGCCTCCTTAGTCAATGATCTCCACTGCTGCAACAATATACATGATTTGAAAAGAACGTCAGCAGGCTTAGATGGGAAGATATGTTCAATAGTAAACTTGTTCCTAGTGGTCCATAAGGCCCAACATAAGGCGCCCAGGCCAACCCAAAACACCCTCTTGGTGACCCCAACCAAAGCATTGGCTAGAGTACGGATATCGGAGAAGGAGGAGGGGTTCCAAGTAACCTGGAGCCACATTCTGACACAGCACCAAACCAACTTGGCCAGCACGCAATTGAAAAAAATGTGATCCGAGTTTTCCAAAGCCCCACATAAATGACAGAATTCAGAGCCAGGCCCATTGCGTTTTTTAATCTGGTCAGCAGTCGGCAGGCGACCACGAAAAGCTTGCCAAAGGAAAATTTTAATCTTAGGAGGGACTTTGGACTTCCAAACACAAGAAAATCTGGAAGAAGAAATACCACCAATAAGTCTAGAGTAAAGCGACTTGACCGAAAATCTACCAGAGGCCGAGTGGGGCCAGACAACCTCGTCGGCCGACTCCGAGAGCAAGGGGAAGAGGGCAGAGAGACTTTGCCAGTCTTCCAACTCTTCAGGAGACAGGGCCCGACGGAAGGCCAAATCCCAGTGATTAGCCGCAACCTCCGCGATGGAGATAGCCGGGTTAGGACAGTAGGAAAACAGAATCGGAAAGCGCTCAGCAAGGGGGGCATCTCCCGTCCACCAGTCTAGCCAGAAGCGGACGGACATCCCATTGCCAACATTAAATTTAACATGCTCTAGGAAAATAGGTCGAACTTTGACGAGAGATTTCCAAAATTGAGAGCCGCGTCTCGCGGTGGCAAACAGCGGGTTAGAGAGAGGAAAGTATTTCGCCTTAAGGATCGAAAGCCAGAGCGAGTCGGGCCCAACAGTTAAAATTTTCCACCACCACTTGATAAGCAAACATAAGTTCATCACTCGGGCATTGATAATACCTAACCCACCACGGTTTTTAGGCCTACACATAAGCTGCCACTTGACTAATCTGTATTTCCGTTTATTATCTGCGGAATTCCAATAAAAGGCTCCCCTATGTTTGTCAAAGCCAGCGTGCACGCCATCCGTGAGAAGGTAGAAGCCCATAAGAAACATAGGAAGAGAGGATAAGCAAGAGTTAATTAGAGCGACTTTGCCAGCGTTAGTGTTATATCTGCCTCTCCAAGGAAGCACCCTGTTCCCCACTTTAGCAACCACCGGAGCGAAGTCTTTAGCATGGAGCACACCCGGAGAGATAGGAAGGCCTAGGTATTTAAAGGGGAAAGAGCCCAAAGAACAGTTCAGGAGCCTGGCAACCCGCAGGGCTTCCGTCTCAGCCACACCTGTGACCAAGACCTCACTTTTGGCGAAGTTAATCTTGAGACCCGAAACAGCTTCGAAACATAACAGGATGAATTTAAGATTAGCAATGCAGGAGTCATCCAACTCCACCAAGATAATTGTGTCATCCGCGTACTGCAAGTGGGAAACACCTTCCGGAAGTAGATGGGAGATTACAGGGGTAATGTGCCCACAACGGGACGCCCTGGAAAGCATGCACGAGAAGGCATCAACCACAAAATTGAAGAGAACGGGGGAGGCAGGGTCCCCTTGGCGCAAACCCCTACCATTAGCGAAGAAATTACTAACGGCACCATTAACCGAGACCGCGGTATGGCCACCCGAGACCATCTTCATGATACGATGAACATAGGCACCGTCGAAGCCTTTAGCAAGAAGGACCTGCTTGAGGAAGGACCAGCTCACGGAGTCGTAGGCTTTCTCGAAATCTAACTTAAGGATAACCGCTTTAGCTCTCCACACGTGGAGGTCGTGAACAATCTCATGAAGGGATAGGATACCGTCCAGGATGAAACGCCCTTGATAAAAGCAGATTGAAAGGGACTAATAACTCTATGGGCCACCGGCGACAAACGATTCACAAAGCCTTTAGCCGGGAATTTGGCAAAATTGTTAATCAAAGCAATAGGTCGGAATTGGGAAATAACATCAGCACCCTTAACCTTGGGGATTAGGGTAATCACCGCATAATTCAAGCGGGAGATATCAATAGTGCCAAGGCAAAAGCCCTGGATAACATTACAGACCAGCTGTTTCAACTGTGGCCAGAATTTTCGAAAGAAAGGAATAGAAAAGCCGTCTGGCCCAGAAGCAGCATTGGGATTAGCAGAGTTAACGACCTCCCAGATTTCCTGATCAAAGAGGGGGATCATCAAGGAGGCATTCTCCTCGGGAGAGATTTTAAGGCCAGAGTCCCAGAGGGAGGGAGCTATAGAAAGGCCCGATGGAGGTTTAGCCCCCAATAGAGATGAGAAGAAGTCCACCACATGGGCCATAATAACAGAATGCTCCGATGATACAACACCGTTAATTCGCAGGCTATTAATGTCGCACCGTCTACGCCTGTCGTTCGCGATCGCAAAGAAATATGCCGTAGGGGAGTCACCTTTTAGAGTCCAGTTAAGAGTCCCCCATTGGTGCCAGTAAATCTCAGCCTGATGGTGAAGCTGCAATAAGGCTGCCTCAAGATTATACCGAACCGCCCAACCATCTTCGGAAAGCCCAATCGAATCAGCCGCATGATCCAGCGACAGGATCTGTTCCTCAAGGAAGGATTTGGTACGACGATCCTCCGCCGCACGGTTCCGAGCCCAACCTCTGAGGAATTTACGCAAGTTATAGGAACACGCATGCCAATCATCTAGAGGCCCAAAAGAGCGAGCATTAGAAGCTAGAGAAAGGGAGATCTTCGACGCAACCAAATCAACAAAGCCATCTACCGCCAACCAGGAAGCATCAAATTGGAATCTAGCCGGAGGTCTGAGGCTACCGGAGCCATCATCAAGAATTAGGGGGGTATGATCGGACCCGATAATGCATTTCGCAAAAAGAGAGGCCCTAGGAAATAAGGAATGCCACCTGGGACATAAGAAAACTCTGTCAAGCACCGATCTAATAGGAATTGTCTGATGGTTAGACTAGGTAAAACGAGCTCCCCCCCCCCCGAGGTAGCTCACGAATAGCATTGGCACGAATGAAATCGTTAAAGGCATTAGCCAGCGGCCAGGAGAAGATATCATTACTTTTATCATTAGGGCCCCATAGCAGATTAAAGTCTCCCCCGATAACCATCGGTAAGGAACAGGCATCGATCTTCAGCGATAGCTCGTTAAGGAATAAAGGAGACAGGGAGTGATCCGCAGGGCCATAGACGACGATAAACTCACAAAGAGTGTTCTGAGCTTTAAGGGAGAGAACAACGCTGGCCCAATATATCCCATGGTCAAAAGCGACAAAATCAAAAATATCTTTGTTGTCCCCTATCAAAATACCGCCCGAGTGCCCCACAGTAGGTAAAGAGTTCCAGTAGAATTTGTCCATACCCACAATAGCCGACAGTTCACTAGGGGAGAAGGATTCCTTGAAAGTTTCTACCAGCCCCATAAAATCAATCGCGTTAGAACGAACTAAATCTTTAAGTTGGTCACATCGCCCCCTAGCACCGAACCCCCTAATGTTCCAGAATAGCGCCCTCATTTATAAGACAGATTTTTGATACGAAGGCTCGACCTGCAAGGAGCCATGCAGGGTTTAGCACGTTTATTGATGCCCCTTTTAGACAAGTTGGATTGGGGCTGGCCACTACCAGCGCCCGTGTCCATAGCCGAACCACTACTAGACGCCCCTGGCCGAGAGGCAACTGCCTCTTTGGCTTTGGCAATGACAGCCTGAGCCATCTCGTTAGCCCGAATAACTGAAAGAAGAGAACTAGGAGGGCCAACATAAGAATCAACCACCACCCCAACATCCAACATAATATTTAAAAGATGATCATCCGAAAGAGAAGGAAGAACCAATCGAACCAGTGAAACATCAGCAGGGGGGACGGGGGGAGTACCTGTGGGGGGAAGATCCTTCGCCGCAGCATGTTTTTCAGCCCGCTCCAGAATAGGGACACCAGAATTGGCCACCCGCCTGCCTTTGCGCGCCGTGGACATAGGGGAACGGATCGCAGGCGACCGCGCCGCAGGAGATCCCACATGGTCGTCCGAGCGTGACATAGAACCCAAATCATGATCAAGACGCCGACAGATCCCTGCCATAGATTGTTTCGAACCCGAAGAGTTTCGGCTCTTAGCCGAGAATTTGTGCACTGAGGATTTCTTCTTCCGAAGGGACTGGGCTTCCACCACATCGTGAACCGGTGAGGCCGGGAGATCTTCAATCCCAGATCGAGTGGGGGAGAGCGGGCGAGCAGGGAGGTTGGAGCAGGCACCAGAGACGGGGGTTGCAGAGCAGGGCGGAAACTTCGATGTATCAGCACCAACAGCAGGAACATTGGGAGCATCAGACGGGACCACCAAATCATCATGAGGAGCAACACCAGAGGGAGCTTGAGATTGAAACAATTCACGTTCAGAGTCTGCCAGACCATCCCATTCAGACTGGGTGAAGCGAAGGTTAGACCCATTGCTCTGATTGGGGCCACCCTGTGATCCATCCCCCTCTTTGTCATGCTTATCCGAAGGGAGAGAAGGTGGAGGGGGGGAGGTGAAGACTGAGAGGCAGCCGCCCCCTCCACCCGCACCCGAAGCTTGATACCATTGGGAGACGGGAAGATATCAATCGAGCCATGCACCTTTTCAGGATCCAGAACCCAAACCTTCATCCTAGCAGGCCCCACCTTGTTCAGAGAATCTTCATCCACTTCGATGGGCTTCCCAATCAGCACCCCAAAAGGCAGGAGAAAAGCAGACGAACGGAGAGCAGCAGGCAAATCATCAATCAGAACCCAGATTTGAGAGAGTGGCCCGACCGCCGTACCACTGTAAGAAGCCGCTTTAACAGAAACCACCAGTTGATTGAGGGGAAGGGTAAAGCTAGTGCATGAGGCAATCATCCGCAAACATTCTTTGGAAGGAAACACCACCGAAAACTCAAAATCAGATAGCTGCACCACTTGCCAGTCCCATCCAGCCTCATCCCAAATGCGAAGCCCTTCCAGAAGAGTATGAGGCGAGATCTTTTGATCCTTGACCGTAACAATCGCAGCATTAGACAGAGCAGGTGCCACCTCCCGAACAGGAAGGTCACCATCAAACGCGAAAAAGGAGCAGCCAGGAAGACCTGAACCAAACTAGATGACCGCAGGAGGTTTCTGCCTAGCCATGCAGTTGACCGTGAGGTGACCATCAGAATGACAGATCAAGCAGAAAGGAGGGTTGGTGCAGCGAGATTGAAAATGTTCGGGCCTGTGGCAGGCGAAACACGTGAGCGCCGAGGGGTTGGACTAGGAGGCCGAGGGAGGGCGGGAGTGCGTAGGTGGCGGGGGGGGGGGGGGGAGGATCCCGTCACCCATCCCCGAAGGAGGAGGCGCCCTAGAAGCCGGACCGGGCGGCCGACGCGCCGGCCCCGTGAAGGACCGAGGCGGCGGTCGAAAGCCCGCACCCACCCCAGCGGAACGGGGCGGAGGGGGAGGGCGCGACCCCCATCCTGAGCAGGAAGGGAGGCAGACGAAGAGGACACACCGCCGCCAGAAGCCACCGCCGCTTCCCACGGATCCAGCGCCGGAGATGGAGAGTGACCAGATCCAGAACCCTGCGGGCCGGATCCAAGCGCACCCACCCTCTCCGAGCGCTGTCCTGGAGCCCGGGCCACGCGGACACGAGCCGCCTGCTCCGCCTCCAACTTGGAGCGGAGCGAAGCCTCAAGCTCCAGATCCACCGCGGAAGAAGGGGAGTCCTCACGGCGGCGCTTGTTGCCCAAGGGCGCCTCGCAAGAAGAGCCGCGCGACTTGTCCATGGAGATCACCGCCGCAAAAGGAAGAAGGAGGGGTGGAGGAGGGGAGGATCTAATGAGGCGACGAATGGGGAGACGGTGGCGGCGCAGATCGGAAGCGGAAGCCGGAAACCCTAGCAAGGGGGAGAGAGAGCCGCGGGGGATCCATAAATAGCCCGTCCGAGCCGTGCCCACCTGGGCCCGACTCGCAACATGGGCCAAGCGAGGCTGGGGAGCAGGAACTAGGGAGATGGGCCCAACTGGGCCGGACGGACCCAGAGGAGGGAAATGTGTCACTGAAGAAAGAGGGGGGGAAGGGGGGAAAGGTAGGCCCACCAGATGGCGGCAAACCACACGGCCCAGCAGGCCCACCCAAGGGGACGGCCCGCGGCCCGGTGGCCGCCGCGGAGAGAGCTAGATCTAGGTTACACGAAGCCACCAGTGCCCCCGCCGACGCCGCCGCCGGCGACGCGGGCGCCGCAGAGGATGAAGGAGAGAAGGAAGGGGAGCCACCAAGCTCCCCGACAGGCGCCCTGCCCAGGACACCGAGACCACGCGACGGAGTAGCAAACATACCGACCTTACGCCGCCGTCGAGAGACCCGAATCCAGCCCTCATCCGACGAAGAAGAGGCAGCCGCCAGCCGACCCCGGCCACCAGGGGCGAACTTGGGAGAACGAGGAACGGCGGGATGCACCACCGCCCCCCCAGCAGCGGGCACGAGACCACAGGCGGAGGGAACCGGCGACAGCGAGACCTCCTCATCGGACGAGAGGGCCCAAAAACGAGATCCGAGCACCGGCAGCGGAGAGGACAGGAGGGAAAACCCCACCCGCGGGGAGCCAGGGGAGGGGAGAGAAAGCCCACCTGCTAGGCGAGGGGGGGAGGACCGGGCAGCGACCGGCGAGCCAACGCAGGGAGCGGGGTGGCCGGGGCAAGGGGGAGAGGAGGGGGAGGGTGAGGCAGAGAGGGAGGGGGAAGGAGCCATGATCAAGTGCTACCCAAACAACAAGGATACGGACAGAATATTAGGTAGTTAACACATGGGTGGCGTACATTCGCGTTGGCTCGCATATGGGAGCGGCTGCTTTAAATTGTTTGTCCTCATGACTACTGTCATATCTTGTTTTTAAATATGCACGCGGCATGTCCGTAGGCCCCTGAAGAAAAATAAATTAGTGATAGTACCAAATTCACGAATGAAGAAACACAGTCACCCCCTCCTTAAATAGGTCATTTTCAGTGTTAAAGTTTAAACCAAAATACAAATTAGTGGCCTTTTATTACCCGGAAAAGACAGGTTGTAGACTAGCAACAATCATTTAATATCTCAAAATACATCAAACAACATGATAATACTTACTGACCATTCAAAATATAATTATGATACATTGAAAAAGTATGCATATATAGTGTTGCATTAGTAGCAGAATGAACGGAGAAACCCAAGTTTGCTTGAACCCTCCGGGGAAGCTCCTATTGGTTCATCTTTTCCTCATGCAAAATAGCAGCAGACCATGAATAAAAATACTTCATGGGGGCACTTTTAGTCAGGCAACGTGAACTGTTTGCCTCAAGATTCCATGGAGACATGCATGCAAAACCCAGGATTCATGGGCAACAACCCACCCAGTCACGTCCTAAACAAATGGAGTATTACTCTAAGATTAGTGGATAGTCACCGGAGCAGAGCCCACTGACCACAAAGGCAACTGGCCATGCAACCAACAGCACACATCGTACACATATGAGATATAATAAGAACCATACACATGCCACACATACTTTTAAGTAGGTCCAACAACCACACACAATCAGACACTCATTTGCAGCAGGCCCAACGCAGTGCCCCAGGTCTAAAAGCACCACAAAGCTCTTTTTCGAGCGAGTTTAGTTGTTGAATTGTAAATTTGTACGTTTAGATCACTATTTTAGTGATCTATAAACGCTATTATATTTCTATACGGAGGGAGTAGTAATGATAATAGAGGCACGCCTTGGCGTAGGGTGCCTTTCTCAACCCCTTCTACAGCGTTTAATCAAAGTGTGTACTACTCCCAAAGGGAACTAGACCGATTGGTCAAGATGGATTAGCTCAGCGGGAGATACCACAAACAGGGAAGGATAACTAAGTCCAGTACATATCAATTTGTCAAAGTCATGCCAAAGGGCAAAGAAATTAGATATACCAAAAGCAATGCAAATAGGATATATTTAGCCAGTGGAACAATTGATTTGAAAGCTTGTGATAAAAGGGAAACATATATTTTGTTTCAGAAGTGGAACCAGGACGAGCGATATACATCATGTTAGGTATACCAAAAGAAAGGCGAGTAGGATATATTTAGTTAGTAGAACAACTGATCTGGAAGCTCATGATAGAGGGAAAACATTTATTTGGTTCCAAAACTAAGCCAAAACGATTGATCCATACTAACTTCGGTACAAAGAGTAGAAATGTTAGACAAAAAACGCAAGCCAACCATGTCATTTAATATGATACGGTGGTATCATGCACTACTATGCATTATTTTCTAATGTAGTATTTGATGCCCCTCTAGTAGGTATCTTTATATGGCCTCACTTATTGTTATTCAAGACGCATAATGGCATGTTATTTAATATGATACGGTATCATAATGTAATACTCAACCCTCTTTTTCTTATTTTACATCATGTACAACTACCTAGTTAGTAACGCTATGATACTCTAGTCCCTCAAAGACAAGTCATATAATTCAGCCCAACTTTTTATAAAGTGGAGATCCCACTAGGAAATTGGAATGCTAGTGTTTAATTTAACATAACCGAGAATACTAGAGTAATATAGAAACAGAACGGTATATAGCTACCCTTTGATTTCATTATTCATAGAAACTTTAAGATAAAATGACATAGTGCAGTATGGAAGGGATATTACTTCACACATGGGCGGAGCACGTTCGTGTTGGCTCGCATGTGGGGGTGGCTGCTTTCGTCAGTGCTTTAAATTGTTTCTCTGCATGATTATTATCACCTCTTTTTTTTAATATGCGAGCGGCATGTCCGTAGGCCCCTGAAGAAAAATAAATTAGTGCTAGTACCAAATTCGTGAATGAAGAAGCACAAGAGGGTCACATTGCATGAACAACTATGACCACGGAAACAGAGGTAGCGCGAGCCCACACACACGCGCGCGCATGCACATGTGCACACGGTTGAATGGTCAAAAAGAAGTTGACACTGAATCCTTACATCTATGTCTAGCTAGTCACCCGCTCCTTAAATAGGTTAATTTTAGTGTTAAAGTTTAAACAAAAATAAAATCAGTGGCCTTTTATTACCCGGATAACACAGGTTGTAGACTAGCAATAATCATTTAATATCTCAAAATACATCAAACAACATGATAATAATTACTGACCTTTCAAAATATAATTATGATACATTGAAAAAGTACGCATATATAGTGTTGTATTAATAGCAGAATGGATGCAGAAACCCAAGTTTGCTTGAACCCTCCGGGGAAGCTCCTATTGGTTCATCTTTTCCTCATGCAAAATAGCAGCAGACCATGAATAAAAATACTTCATGGGGGCACATCTAGTCACACAACGTGAACCGTTTGCCTCAAGATTCATTGAAACATACATTCAAAACCCAGGATTCATGGGCAACAACCCACCCAGTCAAGTCCTAAACAAATGGAGTATTACTCTAAGATTGGTGGACAGTCACTGGAGCAGCCCCACCGACCACAAAGGCAACTGGCCATGCAACCAACAGCGCACATCATACACATATGAGATGTAAATAAGAACCATACACATGCCACACATACTTTTGAGTAGGTCCAACAACCACACACAATCAGATACTCATTTGCAGCCGCCCCCAAGCAGTGCCCCGGGTCTAAATGCACCACAAAGCTCTTTTTCCAGCGAGTTTAGTTGTTGTATCGTAAACTTATGCGTTTATGTCACTATTTTAGTGATCTAAACACTCCTATATTTCTTTACGGAGGAAGTAGTAACTATGATAGAAGCGCGCCTTGGCTTAGGGTGCCTCGCTCAACCCCTTCTCCAACGTTTAATCAAAGTGTGTACTTCTCCCAAAGGGAACTAGACCAATTGGTCAAGATGGATTAGCTCAACGGGAGATACCACAAACAGGGAAGGATAACTAAGTCCAGTACATATCAATTTGTCGAAGTCATGCCCAAGGGCAAAGAAATTAGATATACCAAAAGCAAGCTAAGTAGGATATATTTAGCTGGTAGAACAATTGATTTGAAAGCTCATGATAAAAGGAAAACATATATTTTGTTCCAAAAGTAAACCAGGACGAGCAATATACATCAAGTTAGGTATACCAAAAGCAAGGCGAGTAGGATATATTTAGTTAGTAGAACAAATGATCCGGAAGCTCATGATAGAGGGAAAACATTTATTTGGTTCCAAAACTAAGCCAAACCGATTGATCCATAACAAGTTCGGTACAAAGAGTATAAATGTTAGACAAAAAAAGCAAGCCAGCCATGTCATTACATGATACGGTAGTATCATGCACTGATATGCATTATTCCAATGTAGTATTTGATGCCCCTCACTGCAGGTAGTAGTAGGTATCTTTATATGGCCTCACTTATTGTCATTCAAGACGTATAATAGCATGTCATTTAATATGATACAGCATCATAATGTAATACTCAACCCTCTTTTTCTTAATTTAATTTTATGCAACATCATGAACAACTGCCTAGTTATCATCACTATGATACTCTACTCTCTATACGACAAGTCATATAATTGAGCCTAACTTTTTATAAAGTGGAGATCCCACTAGGAAATTGGAATGCTAGCGTTTAATTTAACATAACATAGAATACTGGAGTAATATAGAAACCGAATGGTATATAGTTATTGTTTGTTTTCATTATTAGTAGATACTTTAAGATAAAATGACATAGTGCAGTATGGACGGGATATTAGGTACGTACTTTACACATAGGCGGAGCACGCTCGTGTTGGCTCGCATGTGGGAGCGGCTGCTTTCGTGAGTGATTTAAATTGTTTCTCTGCATGACCACTATCATCTCTTGTTTTTATTATACAAGCGGCATGTCTGTAAGCCCCCCTGAAGAAAATAAATTAGTGCTACTACCAAATTTGTGAATGAAGAAGCACAAGAGGGTCACATTGCATGAACAACTATGAACACGGAAACAGAGGTAGCGCGAGCCTACACACAAACACAAGCACACGCACCCGCGGGCACGGTTGAATGGTCAAAAAGAAGTTGACACTGAATCCTTACATCTATGTCTAGCTAGTCACCCCCACCTTAAATAGGTCAATTTTAGTGTTAAACTTTAAACAAACATACAATTTAGTGGCCTTTTATTACCCAAAAAACACAGGTTGTAGACTAGCAATAATCATTTAATATCTCAAAATACATCAAACAACATGATAATACTTACTGACCTTTCAAAATATAATTATGATACATTGAAAAAGTATGCATATATAGTGTTGCATTAATAGCAGAATGGATGCAGAAACCCAAGTTTGCTTGAACCCTCCGGGGAAGCTCCTATTGGTTCATCTTTTCCTCATGAGAAATAGCAGCAAACCATGAATAAAAGTATTTCATGGGGGCACTTTTAGTCATGCAACATGAACTGTTTGCCTCAAGATTCCATGGAAACAATCATGCAAAACCCTGGATTCATGGGCAAAAACTGACCCACACACGTCCTAAAAAAATGGAGTATTACTCTAAGATCAGTGGACAGTCACTGGAGCAGCCCCACCGACCACAAAGGCAACTGGCCATGCAACCAACAGCGCACATCGTACACATATGACATGTAAATAAGAACCATACACATGCCACACATGCTTTTAAGTAGGTCCAACGGCCACACATAATCAGGCACTCATTTGCAGCCGGCCCCAAGCAGTGCCCCGGGTCTAAATGCACCACAAAGCTCTTTTTCTAGCGAGTTTAGTTGTTGTATCGTAAACTTATGCATTTATGTCACTATTTTAGTGATCTAAACACTCCTTTATTTCTTTACGGAGGGAGTAGTACCTATGATAGAAGCGCACCTTGGCTTAGGGTGCCTCGCTCAACCCCTTCTCCAACGTTTAATCAAAGTGTGTACTGCTCCCAAAGGGAACTAGACCGATTGGTCAAGATGGATTAGCTCAGCGGAAGATACCACAAACAGGGAAGGATAACTAAGTCCAGTACATATCAATTTGTCAAAGTCATGCCAAAGGGCAAAGAAATTATATATACCAAAAGCAAGGTAAGTAGGATATATTTAGCCGGTAGAACAATTAATTTGAAAGCTCAGGATAAAAGGGAAACATATATTTTGTTTCAAAAGTGAACCAGGACGAGCGATATACATCAAGTTAGGTATATCAAAAGTAAGGCGAGTAGGATATATTTAGTTAGTAGAACATTGATCTGGAAGCTCGTGATAGAGGGAAAACATTTATTTGGTTCCAAAACTAAGCCAAAAAGATTGATCCATACTAAGTTCGGTACAAAGAGTAGAAACATTAGATAAAAAAACAAGCCATCCATGTCATTTAATGTGATACGGTAGTATCATGCACTGATATGCATTATTCTCAAATGTAATATTTAAGTTAGGTATCTTTATATGGCCTCACTTAGATTCATTCAAGACGCATAATGTCATGTCATTTAATATGATACAGTATTATAATGTAATACTCAACCCTCTTTTTCTTAATTTAATTTTATGCATCATCATGAACAACTGCCTAGTTAGCTTCACTATGAAACTCTACTCCCTCCACGACAAGTCATATAATTCAGCCCAATCGTTTTATAATGTGGAGACCCCTCTAGAAAATTAGAATGCTAGCATTTAATTTAACATAACATAGAATACTGGAGTAATATAGAAACAGAACGGTATATACCTACTATTTGTTTTCATAATTAGTAGAAACTCTAAGATAAAATGACATAGTGCAGTACGGACGGGATACTAGGTACGTACTTCACACATGGGCTGAGCATGTTCGTGTTGGCTCACATGCAGGAGCGTCTTGCTTTTGTGAGTGCTTTAAATTGTTTCTCTGCATGACTGCTATCATCTCTTGTTTTCAATATGCAAGCGGCATGTCCATAGGCCCCCGAAGAAAAATAAATTAGTGCCAGTACCAAATTCGTGAATGAAGAAGCACAAGAGGGTCACACTGCATAAACAACTATGAAACACAGAAACAGAGGTATTGAATGGTCAAAAAGAAGTTGACACTGAATCCTTACATGTATGTCTAGCTAGTCACCCCCTCTTTAAATAGGTCAATTTTAGTGTTACGTTTAAACCGTAATACAAATTAGTGGCCTTTTATTACCCAGAAAAGACAGGTTATAGGCTAGCAATAATCATTTAATATCTCAAAATACATCAAACAACATGATAATACTTACTGGCGGTTCAAAATATAATTATGATACACTGAAAAAGTATGCATATATCGTGTTACATTAATAGCAGAATGGACGGAGAAACCCAAGTTTGCTTGAACCCTCCGGGGAAGCTCCTATTGGTTCATATTTTCCTTATGGAAAATAGCAGCAGACCATGAATAAAAATACTTCATGGGGGCAGTTTTAGTCAGGCAACGTGAACTGTTTGCCTCAAGGTTCCATGGAAACATTCATGCGAAACCCGGGATTCATGGGCAACCACCCACCCAGTCACGTCCTAAACAAATTGAGTGTTACTCTAAGATTAGTGGACGGTCACTGGAGCAGCCCCGCTGATCACGAAGTCAACTCGCCATGCAACCAACAGCGCACATCATACACATAAGATGTAAATATGAACCATACACATGCCACACATTTGGACAGTAAAACTAAGCCAAAAACCCCTTTCACGCACTCAACGATTCTTGTTGTCAGATCTGGCGTTTTGATCATTTCTGACCATTCATCATCCTGATCGCCTGGTCCATTTGGAAGCATCGCAACTCTTGTGTCTTTGCCAGCACCACACCCTCTCCGAGCAATCTTCTTCATGACATCCAAGAGGAGGCACGCTCATGGGCAAGGCAGGTGCCAAGGGACTAGCCATCATCACACCATAGGCGTTGTAGGCTAGGTTGGGGCTGAGCAAACCCAATCTCACTAGTGGAAAAAGGCCCATTTGTCCCGGTTCACTCATGCACCGGGATAGGTGGGGCTCCACGTGGCCGATGCGGCGAACCCCGGCAGGAGGGCCTTTGGACCAAAAGGCATCCACGCGTCAGCGCCTCAGGAGCTGGGGTTTTTGTTTTTTTAAGGGGGGGGGGGGGTTTGGGGGTTTTGGAGGGTTAATTTAATGAGGGGTTTCAAATATTGTGTTAGCTAGCTAATAGAGAGAAGTGGCCTCTCTTATCTCCATGCTTGGTCGACGCTACGTACTATATGTATAGAGAGGACTCGATACGCTAGCTAGTAAGAAAATGAAGGAAACCATTAAGTACAGAAGATCGTCATGAACATATACAGAGAGAAGTGATCGACCTCTCCTTCTCCGAGAGATTGGTCGAACAACAAGTTTTCGTATATCTATACGACGCTACTAGCTACGTATATACAATGTAAGATCTATTACAAAGCCTAATATCTGAAGTCAAGTTCCACATTGTATTCTCCATCTTTATTGATGACGTGGTCAAGAAAGAATCCCGCCAATTCCTCTTGAATTGCTTTTATGTGATCATGTGGTAGGAGCTCATACCGCAGCTGCCAGATCTAAATCAAAGAAGAGGGTCAATACATGTGTATGCATGAAACTCAACACAAATGATGGTAATAAAATACAATTGTGAATATTTTTGCTTACGCACTTCATATTGTTTTTCAGAGTAGCCTCGCTTATTCTTGGCCGTCTCGTTGTAGATGAACTCGCAAACGTAGTATCCACAGAAATCATTTGCTTGTTCCTGCCACAATCACTTTACGAGAAATAGAGGTCAATCAAACTGATAAGCAAGCATGCTAAATGGTATTGATGAAACTAGCTAGTATCAATTGGACATGCGCGGAACTAAGTAGTAGTACTTACTTTTGGGTGTTTAAATGTCATCTCGGTCGGCAGTCCCGGGGAAATTGTGGTGAACTCTTTCCAACCCCTGCCAGACAAAGAAAATAATTGCTCAGTAAATGAACAAAGTTGCCGATATGGTGCGATAATGATCGATTGAACTTACTTCTGGAGCATTCGATTCATGTCCGCATAGTCCTCGGGATATTTTCGTCTCGAGTCTAAGACAGTTACTTCTCCATTCTCAAGCTTAATCACTAGGATAATAAAGTGGAAGCTACGCATGCATGCACAACTCATCAGTTACATGACTATAACCTCGAGTAATAAGGGAAACCGAATATGCACAAGATAGTAACACTCACTTGAAGTTGTAAGGAAAGATTATTTTATCTTTGGTTTGATTTTTGAGCAACGATTATAGAAAGTTGTCCTCGGTTTCTTTGACATTCTTTTTAACCGTCCATTCATCTATGACATTTGGGTTAATGAACCCAATGTCATGGATTTGTGATTTTCTGCATTCGATGATCTTCAATCTGCATAATATAGTGCGGATAATTATATATACATGCAACGAAAGAGCTGAGCTATATATAGAGAGAATTCATTACAGAAAGTAGTACTTACAGATAGTAGCAAGCCACAAGTGATTTGTCGAGGGCCTTTTGATTGTAGAACTGGAAAAACATGTCAAAATCAACGGTTAACAGTTCTTGGCCAATGAAGTCGTGGTCCTCTTTAATTCTCATGGACAAAGCATCCTTCTCAGACTCGCTGCAAGTTTTCATGTACCATTCATGGAATCTTCGCATCATCATTGTTAGAGCAAGAGTTCCATCTTTGACGAGAGGCTTCCCGTAGTGGTATTTGAATTCGTCCACCTCCATTGTATCAAAATGTACATCGTCGGGCAAGTAATCACAAGGATTGGTACCGGGCAGCATCAGCGGCTCATTTGCGACGATATCGCTAGACACCTTGATCAGGGGGAATGATTGGTTCTCCTATTCTCTGATATGGTGAATTTTTTCCCACTTCTTTGTTCTTTTAACTTTTTGTCACTTGAAGTACTTCCCGACCGGCGCGCTTCTTGCAATTTCTTTTTAAGACAGCGGAGATGGTTGTTATCCGATGAAGGCAGTGGTGGTCGGTTCAGGGCATTAATAGTGCGCTTCGCTTTCATCGGATCTATCTTCTCCTCCGGAGGTGGATGTTTCATAGCTCTTCGCGTTTCGAAGAAGTCCTTCAC
Source organism: Triticum timopheevii (assembly GCA_963921465.1). Taxonomy (NCBI): domain Eukaryota; kingdom Viridiplantae; phylum Streptophyta; class Magnoliopsida; order Poales; family Poaceae; genus Triticum; species Triticum timopheevii. Next base: position 2,615,525 of record OY997270.1, read on the forward strand.
TTGGGCTTCAACGATCTTCGCGTTTTCCTCCACTGTCATCTTGTATGGTAACTTCTCTACAGGCTTGAGAGATGGACCGAATTTGTATTGCCTCCCGCCTCTGGCTGTACTGCTAGACGCTAGAGCGACGATGGCTCTCTTCCGTTGCTGCTGACGAGTAGTAGAAGGAGGCGGAATGGTCCGACGCGCCGGAGCAGCCAGAGCGGCGGCGTCTATGTTCCGCCGTTGCTGATGAGGCAGAGGAGGATGCGGACTGCTCGGACGCTCCAGAGCAGGCGGAGAAGGAGGCGGAGTGCCGCCCTCACACGCCGGAGAAGGAGGAGGAGTGCCCTGATCACTCGCCGGAGGAGGAGGAGGAGGAGGAGGCGGAGTGCCCTCACTCGCCGGAGGAGGAGGAGGGGGAGGAGGAGGCGGAGGCGTCAAGTTCAGAAGCTTGATGTGCTCCTTCTGCCATAGACATGGAGTCTTCATAGCAAGACCCAGCTGATTCTCCCCTTCACCTGTAGGGTGGTCAAGATGGAGCTCCTCAAATCCCTCCGTTATTTTATCCACCATCACACTAGCATAGCCTTGTCGAATTAAAAGGCAGTGAAAAGTTGTGTTGGGTTCAGGAGGTGTAACAGAGCCGACAGCCACCTTGACTTTGAGGTTCTGCCATTGCGTCATAAGCTGGCACTATTGAGCCTCCGTGATAGCATCCATGGGGTAGCTAGGAGCCGTGAAGTCAGGATGTTGAATGAGCTCAGTGGAAGCCACGCTGGTTCTCCCTTGAGAAGGCGGGTAGCTTCTAGGGTAGCTTGGGCAGGTCGCTGGCTCTCAACTTGTTCCTCTAGCTTTCGTACCCTTGCATTCAGCTTCTGCAGTTCGCTTAGCTCCACTTTCCTCCTCCTCTCTTGGGTTTTTTAACCGCCTGCACCGGGAAACCCAACCTTCAACGCAACAGAGCCTGGCGTGCCTCGTGTTCATCCAGGGTGCTCAGGATTCCCGAGGGCCTCTGTGAGCTCGTCGTTCTCTCTGTCGGGAACGAGCGCCCCTTGTTGCGCTGCGGCGATATACTTCTGAAGCTTCTTGACGGGTATTTCAAGTTGCTCATCCGTTCGAACGCACTTCCCTGTTTCAGGGTCCAAGGTTCCCCCAACCCCGAAGAACCAATTCCTTGAACGGTCTGGCCAGTTCAATGTCTCAGGTTCAACCCCTTTAGCGATCAGGTCATTCTCAGCCTTGTCCAACAACGGTCGGGCTTTGAGGTAGCCACCTGACCCCGTGCGATGGTGATCCTCCTTCTTTGCATCTTTTTTTGTTTGTCCCTAACATCTTCTTACTCTTCTCCGATGTCTTGTGGGCCACAAATGCGGGCCAGTGATCTCTTATCTTCTCAAATCGGCCTGTAAATTCTGGAGTCTTCTCTTTGTCGACATACGTTGATTTCAACTCATTCTTCCACCTCCTGAATAGATCTGCCATCTTCTTGAGAGCAAGACCCTTTACCAATGGCACTATAACTAGCTTATCTGGATGCTCCTCTAGCGCTAGGGTGAAATTTTCCTTCAGCGCGGTCCGAAGATCATCTTTCTGTCTATCTTCGACATAAGAAACTTGAGGGTCTTCGTTCTTAGGATTATTCCATTGGTGGACCTTGATCAGGATCTGAAGGAAATATGCCCTAGAGGCAATAATAAAGTTTTAATTTATATTTCCTTATATCATGTTAAATGTTTATTATTCATGCTAGAATTGTATTAACCAGAAACTTAGTACATGTGTGAATACATAGACAAAAATATAGTGTCCCTAGTATGCCTTTATTGTAGCGATGCTTACAATAGTTAAGGCGTTGACAACAATGAGATTTTCTCAATTGTAGCGATGCTTAAATCCATCCGAATCATGTTAGCAGTTGCCGTATTTTATGAAATATGGCAAATGGATGTCAAAACTGAATACCTTAAACGGATATTTCTTAAAGAAGAGTTGTATATGATGCAACCAGAAGGTTTTGTCCATCCAAAGGGTGCTAACAAAGTGTGCAAGCTCCAGCGATCCATTTATGGACCGGTGCAAGTCTCTCGGAGTTGGAATAAGCGCTTTGATAGTGTGATCAAAGCATATGGTTTTATACAGACTTTTGGAGAAGGTTGTATTTACAAGAAAGTGAGTGGGAGCTCTGTAGCATTTCTAATATTATATGTGGATGACATATTGTTGATTGGAAATGATATAGAATTTCTGGATAGCATAAAGGGATACTTGAATAAGAGTTTGTCCATGAAAGACCTTGGTGAAGCTGCTTACATATTAGGCATCAAGATCTATAAAGATAGATCAAGACGCTTGATAAGATTTTTCAATGAGTAAATACCTTGACAAGTTTTTGAAAGAGTTCAAATTGATCAGTCAAAGAAGGAGTTCTTGTCTGTATTACAAGGTGTAAAGCCCGACCATGGCAGAAGATAGAAAGAGAATGAAAGTCATTCCCTATGCAATAGTCATAGGTTCTATAAAGTATATATGTTGTGCTGTGTACCCGACCTATTGTGTACCTTGCCATGAGTTTGGCAAGGTGGTACAATAGTGGTCTAAGAGTAGATCAATGGATAACGGTCAAAACTATCCTTAGTGAGGACTAAGGAAATGTTTCTCGGTGATGGGGGTGATAAAGAGTTTGTCGTAAAGAGTTACATTGATGCAAGCTTTTACACCGATCCAGATGACTCTAAGTCTCAATCTAGATACATATTGAAAGTGGGAGCAATTAGCTAGAGTAGCTCTATGCAGAGTATTGTAGACATAGAATATTGCAAAATACATACAGCTCTGAATATGACAGACCCGTTGACTAAACTTCTCTCATAAGCAAAACATGATCACACCTTAGTACTCTTTGGGTGTTAATCACATAGCAATGTGAACTATATTATTGACTCTAGTAAACCCTTTGGTTGTTGGTCACATGGCGATGTGAATTATGGGTGTTAATCACATACAGATGTAAACTATTAATGTTAAATCACATGGCGATGTGAACTAGATTATTGACTCTAGAGCAAGTGGGAGACTAAAGGAAATATGCCCTAGAGGCAATAATAAAGTTGTTATTTATATTTCCTTATATCATGATAAATGTTTATTATTAATGCTAGAATTGTATTGACCGGAAACTTAGTACATGTGTGAATACATAGGCAAAATCATAGTGTCCCTAGTATGCCTCTACTTGACTAGCTCGTTAATCAAAGATGGTTATGTTTCCTAACCATAGACATGTGTGACATGTGTTGTCATTTGATGAACGGGATCACATCATTAGGAGAATGATGTGATGGGCATGACCCATCCGTTAGCTTAGCATTATGACTATACAAAAGTTCCTCAGACTATGAGATTATGCAACTCCCGAATACCGGAGGAACACTTTGTGTGGTACCAAATGTCACAACGTAAATGGGTGATTATAAAGGTGCTCTACAGGTGTCTCTGAAGGTGTTTGTTGGGTTGGCATAGATCGAGATTAGGATTTGTCACTCCGTGTTTCGGAGAGGTATCTCTGGGCTCTCTCGGTAATACTCATCAATATAAACCTTGCAAGCATTGTGACTAATGAGTTAGTTGCGGGATGAAGTATTATAGAACGAGTAAAGAGACTTGCCGGTAACGAGATTGAGCTAGGTATGATGATACCGACGATCGAATCTCGGGCAAGTAACATACTGACGACAAAGTGAACAACCTATGTTGTTATGCGGTTTCACTACAAGAAATATGTCAACTTGTGACCTTCTCTCAGTGACCCTAGCTGAATTGGTCGTAAATCCACGGCCATTTCGCTTGGAAGGGCTCAAACCCTGAAATTGCCTTACATCAAATGGTCATAAAGCAAACAAGGATGCATTGGTACTTAAGGTGTCGCTCAAGGTGAGCTTGGGCCTCGGTGGAACGAGGCCACCTTCTTTTAAAAAAATATATATGTGCCATGTAGGCCTTGGCCCATCCAGGAAGAAATGTGGGATGCCTTCATATTACTAAAAAAACATATACTCGGCCCAATGAAAATGGGAAAATAAAAATATCAACAATGTTAATCATGTATTTAATTTTTTGTAAAAATATTAATCATGTATTTAATTTTTTTAACCAATATCAACAATGTTTTATATGTATACAAAAATGTACAATGTAAAAAAATATAGACGTCAAAACGTATGTAAGATGTTTTTGTGTTGGAAATATATGAAAATATGTTAATCATGTATTTGAAGAAAGTTAAACATATGTAAACAATATGTACAATGTGTCTTAAAAAATGTAGACATGTGTTCAAAATATTAGACATCAAAATATTTATTAAAAATGTTAATGATGTAACTAAAAACTGTTTAATATCTATAAAAAATGATTCTAGTGTGCACAAATGTGTTCATAAAATGTGGTATAATATTCTTGAAAAATGGAGAAGTTTTTTTAGAACAAATATTTGTTAGGTTCTTCACCAAAAAACTCATTTTGGTAACTCAAAAAATAGAAAATGAATATGCCAGAATTTGTCTTTCTCACGAGAGGTGGATAAAAAACTTTTTACACCCAACCATTTGGTTAATTGTGCATTAAATATGGCCTGATATTTTAGAAAAATTATTTGGTCCAATTTTACAACAATTATTTGGTAGGTTCTTCACAAACAAACCTCATTTTGGGCACTCAAAAAATGGAAAATGAATTTTTAGTCCAAAGAAAATGAAACTGCCTTAGGCAACATTGTTTGCCATTCCAAGATACACCCTTGTGCACGATATGAGATCATTTGAACAAACTATATCATGAATGTGGCCATAAGATTGATCATCTCGCTTGAATATCATGAATCTTCACACATGATAGCTCATTTCTGATAACACTTTTTTCAAAGAATTTACGTATTACAAGTTTACTATTTTTCCTGTTAACTTGGTTACATATAATGGCACAATCCGAAGGTTTTCCAATTTTTTGAATTTTTTATGCCCATTTCAAAATATGGTCAAAATGTTGGGCATGACCGTTCCTAGCTAGTGCTTGAATCTTGGAAAAGGTTTGGTGTTTCTCTGATTAAATAGGTACTTCTGTACCTAGAAATGATTTTTGAAAAAAATAAAGATCAAACTATGAGGCAGCTGCAATTCAAATTTGACCTATTTCCTGCTGAATCGGCGAAAATTGTCTATTTCACGAGAGGTGTATCAAAACTTTTGACACCCAACCATTTGGTAAATTGTGCATTTAATATGTACTGGTATTTTAAAAAATTGATTTCAAACAATTTTTCAACAAATATATGGTAGGTCCTTCACAAAAAAACTTATTTTGGGCACTCGAAAAATGAAAAATGTATTTTTCGTCCAAAGAAAATGAAAACTCCCTTAGGCAACATTGTTTGCCATTCCAAGATGCACCCTTATGCACAATATGTGATCATTTGAAAAAACTTTGCCATGAATGTGGCCATAAGATTGATCATTTGGCTTGAAACCCATTGATCTCCACACATGATAACTCGTTTCTGAGAACACTTTTTAAAAATAATTGCCGTATTACAAGTTTATTATTTTTCCTGGTAACTTGGCCACATATAATGACACAATGCCGGAACCCCCTGGGGGAACTAATAGGCCTAGATAGGCCTTAGTGGGAGAAGAGGAAGGGCTAGGAGGGTTGCCCCACCCCCCTTGAGTCTGAATAGGAGAAGGTAAGGGGGGCGGCGCCCCCCTTTCCTTCCCTTCCCCCTCTTCCTTCCTGCTTCCCCCTCTTCCTTAGGTGGAAACCTACTAGGACTTGGAGTCCTAGTAGGATTCCCCTCTCTTGGCATGCCCTAGGAGGGCCGGCTGGCCTCCCCCTTGCTCCTTTATATACGGGGGCAGGGGGCACCATAGAACACACAAGTTGATCTTTAGCCGTGTGCGGTGCTCCCCTCCATAGTTACACACCTCGGTCATATCGTCATAGTGCTAAGGCGAAGCCCTGCGCCGGTAACTTCATCATCACCGTCACCACGCCTTCGTGCAGACGGAACTCTCCCTCGGCCTCAGCTGGATCTAGAGTTCGAGGGACGTCACCGAGCTGAGTTGTGCAGATCGCGGAGGTGTCGTGCGTTCGGTACTTGATCGGTTGGATCACGAAGACGTTTGACTACATCAACCGCGTTACATAACGCTTCCACTTTCGGTCTATGAGGGTACGTGGACACACTCTCCCCCTCGTTGCTATGCACCACCTAGATAGATCTTGCGTGATCGTAGGATTTTTTTTAAATTACTGCGTTCCCCAACAGGATCATGTCCCTAACAAGAACCCTACACTGAGCAGAAAATGCTTCCTTTGTCCGGATGGGTTCAATCGTTTGGCCATCACCCGCGATTGTTGTGATCGTGAACCTTTTCTTCGGGCCTCATGTTGTTACGGAAGTTTGGCTCGATCCGGAGGGCTATAAAAGAAGAAAGAAGAGTTAATATATGTACATACCAAAACAATTAATGCATCAATTAGCTAGTCAGTATAGGGCTTGGGGTGGCCTCGACAACGCTCTTTTAACCTGGTAAATTTGGGTTGCCTCGACGCTTCTAGGGTTTGGGGTGGCCTCGAAAACACTTCTTGGGTTTGGCCCGGACCGCCTTTCTCATGAATGTCCGATGTCCGGACCGCCTCTCTCATGAATGTCAAACAAGGGATTTAACAAGATGGCGTCATTCCGGATGTGCAGAAAATGGTCCCTATTTTTCCTGATCTCATCTACCCTTCTATATGTCACGTTGTCTAGTGTCAAAGGATTCAAGAAAACCTTGGCTTCATCATTAGCCGGAAGTAACAGGCGCATGATGGTATGAAGCTCCCCAAAGTTATTTTGGAACGGAGTTCTAATAGGATAATTCGCCTTTTGGTACGAAGTTCAGGAAGAGCCTTTCGAATATCGCTATTTGGAAGGCCTTTGCTGAAATTCATACCAAAAGGCGAATTATCCTATCAGGACTCCGTTCCAAAATAATTTTGGAGAGCTTCATACCATCATGCGCCTGTTACTTCTGGCTAATTATGAAACCATGGATTTCTTCAATACTTTGACACAAGAGAACGTGCAAATATAGAATGGTAGATGAGATCAGGAAAAATATGGATCAACTTAAATAGTAACATCCATAATGGGGGAATTCTTGATAAATCTCTTATAAATCTCGAGAGAGTTTGTCGGGTAGGGGAGGGAGGGGGTAGGAGATCGACAATGTTTTTTTTCTAGGGGTTGGGTGTCCTCGGGAGTTGGTCGAGCGAGAGGGGGTTGATCGACGTCCCCTCTCGACCCCTCGGTGATTCTCGACCCTCGACCCCTCAATGACCCTCAACCCTCGACCCTCTACCCTAGTTCTTGACCCTCGACCGCTCGGCGATCCTCGACACCGTCGTTCCCGATAAAAAATAAGAAGGGGAAGAAGAAGAAAAAAGCAAGAGAAGAAGAATAAGAAGAATAAATAGAATTAAAAAAAAGAGTAGAAGAAGAAAAAATAGAAATTTTTTCTATTTTTTCTTCTTCTCCTCTATTCCTTCTTCTTCTCCTCTCTTTTTTTCTTCTTCCTCTTCTTATTTTTTTCTCCTCTTCTTCCTCTCATCTTCTTCTCCTTCTTCTTCTCCCTCCGACGTCCCGGTGACCCACGACCATTTACCATAGTTCCCGACCCTTGACCCTCAACCCCTCGATGACCCTCGAACCTCGACCCATCGGCGACCCTCGACCCCTCGGCGACCCTCGACCCCTTGGCGACCCTCGACCCTCTACCCTAGTTCACGACCCTCGACCGCTTGGCGATCCTCGACACCCTCTACTACAAAAAAAGGACACATCCGTGACATTTTGGGCCGAACGAATTTTTTTCTGTCATACATATGACACTTCTATGACGATAATTGTGACAAGACCCGGTACCATCATAGATGTGGTGGGCTCCTACTTATATCACAAAAAATCATGATAGAAAATGGGCTTTTCGTCCTAGGTGGGCTGGAGATGCAGCTGCATGACATTCTTTGGGCCGTCCATGATGGAAAAAACCGTGGTAGAAGCAATGGGGAGGAAAATTTCGGGGAGTTGCCGGTTACGGTGGGAGGTCGGGGGTCGAGCGATGCGCGTTTCTCTCGTACACGTGCGAGGCGTTGGCTCTAACTGAACCAGAGTGAGGCGTTGGGCTCTAACTGAACCCGAGCGATTGCACTGCAGGCTACGCGTTACTGAACCCGAGTGATCGATCGATGACTGTTAACTGAACCTGATGGAGCGATTCCTTCGCTAGTGCTACTAACTGAAGTCGATCGATGCTGCCTCTGGGATGAACACTGAGCGTTGCGGGGGGGGGGGGGGTTGGATGAACAGTGAGCGGTGGCGTTGCCTCTGGATGAACAGGAACCCATGGTGTGGAGGGTTGGATGAACAGTAGACGGTGGAGGGGTGGCCGTGGAGGGGTGGTTGAACAGGACCCCGTGGTGTGGAGGGCTGGATGAACAGTAGACGGTGGAGGGGTACCCGTGGAGGGGTGGTTAAACAATAGCCGGTGGAGTAGCGCGCAGTGGAGGCTGGATGAACAGGAGCCCGTGGAGTCCCGTTTTGCGGTACGCCACACCCTCCCGATGAACAGGACCCCCGTTTCGATCGTAACACTCCAACACAAGTCCGTTTCGTCCGTTTTGCGGTACGCCACACCCCTCCTGATCAACAAGACCCCTGTTTCGACCGTAGGAGGTCCGTTTCGTCCGTTTTGCGGTACGCCACACCCCTCCCGATCAACAGGACCCCTGTTTCGACCGTAGGAGGTCTGTTTCCTCCGTTTTGCGGTACGCCACACCCCTCCTGATGAACAGGACCCCCGTTTCGACCATAGGAGGTCCATTTCCTCATTGTGCGGTACGCCAGGCCCCTCCTGATCAACAGGATCCCGTTTCGAACGTGGCCGGTTGAACACAAGGCCGTTTCCTCCGTTGTGCGGTACGCCAGGTCTCGTTTCCATCGCCTGTTCCATCCAAGCCCTCCCGATGAACACGACCACGCATTCCATTCCGACCCAGCCGGTTGGCTCCCAATGAACACGACGACGACGCTGTTTCTCCGTTCTGACCCAGCCATGTACGTATGTGCGAGTAGGCTTTCGAGACCCTGCCCGTATGTACGTATATGGCCGTATTTTCTTTCTTGCACCCTCGCCGCTGTAGTACATGTACATGCTATGTGCGTGCCTCTACTACGACATGTGCGCGCCTCTACAACGACCAGTATGTACGTACACATTCGCCACCAGAATGACAACCCTACGTACGCTTCGACCAGGTGGGTCCCGACTGTCAGGCACTTCCTTGCCTACGAAGATGTAGCTGGCGGGTCCCAGCAGTCAGGGGGGCGAATCGTTCTTTTGCCCGGACACACTTCCTTGCGTGCGAAGATGTAGCTGGTGGGTCCCAGCAGTCAGGGGAAACATTTTTTTGCGAAATACGGTGGCCCGTCCGGTGGGTCCCCGCTGTCAGGTGGAGGAATAATTATTTTGCGCATAATAAGGAGGCACTTCCTTGCTACTGCCGTGGACCCAGCTGTCAGCCTCTCCATGTACAGTCCACGTCCGATGGAAGCCATTCCTTGACTATGTTGACCACGCCGCGCCGAGAGCACCAGGGCGGTGGACGACGGCAAGGCCTAGGAAGGGGACGACGCAGAGCCAGGGAAGACGCGGCAGTGGATGCCCACGCGTAGAGGAGTACGAGGGTTCACTGGTTCGCTGTGGTGTGAGGATGCCGTCGCCGCAGAATAACAGGGGGTGTGAGTGAGTAGAGGGATGGCATGGCCAGCGGTGGGAGTAGTAGGGGCGGTGAGGCCTCCGCAACATCGCAACCGGCCACGGGAGGCAGGAGCACGAGGCACAACCGGCGCTGGTTTGAGCGGCTGGAGCAAGAAGACCAGAGGTTGAAAAAGCACTACCGCCGTTGGATGGACATCGTATGGTCACTAGAGCTAGAATCGCGCATATTGACTAAGTTGACAAAGCCCTCCGTCCCCGTCAACTTAGTAGGCCCACAAGTCAGCCTCCCACCAAGGTGGGTCCCAGCTAGTAGGGGGGTATTCATTTTTTTGTGTGTAATAAGGAGGCACTTCCGGTGGGTCCGAGCTGACGGCAGGAGGAATGTTTTTTTCGTGAAATATGGTGGCCCGACGGGTGGGTCCCAGCAGTCAGGGGCAAACGTTTTTTTCGCGAAATACTGGTGGCCCGTCCGGTGGGTCCCTGCTGTCAGGTGGAGGAATAATAATTTTCCGCGTAATAAGGAGGCACTTCCTTGCGGCTGCCATGGACCCAGCTGTCAGCCTCTCCACATACAGTATTCTTCCGATGGAATTCGGTCGTTGACCACATTGACCACGCTGCGCCGAGAGCACCACGGCAGTGGACGACGGCGAGGCCTAGGAAGGGGACGACACGGAGTGGAGGGATGGCCTGGCCAGCGGTGGGAGTAGTATGGGGGCGGTGAGGCCTCCACGGCAGCCCAGCCGGCCACGGGAGGTAGGAGCAGGCGGCACGACCGGCGTTGCTTTGGGCAGCTGGAGCAAGAAGACCAGAGGTTGAAGAAGCACTACGGCTGTTGGATGGACATCGTACGGTCAGTCGAGATAGAATCGTGCATATTGACTAAGTTGACAAAGCCCTTCGTCCCCGTCAACTTAGTAGGCCCACTATACTGGGTCCCAGCTAGCAGGGGGAGTATTCTTTTTTTGGGCATAATAAGGAGGCACTTCCTTGCGTGCAAAGATATAGCTGGTGGGTCCGAGGTGTCAGCGGCGGTAATGTTTTTTTCGCGAAATACAGAGGCCCTTTCAGTGGGTTCCAGATGTCAGGTGGAGGAATCATTATTTTGCACGTAATAAGGAGGCATTTCCTTGCGTGCGGTCGTGGACCTAGCTGTCAGCCTCTCCACGTACAGTCCACTTCCGATGGATCTCGTTCATTGACCACGTTGACCAGGCCGCGCCGAGAGCACCAGGGCAGTGGACGACGACGAGGCCTAGGAAGGGAACAACACGGAGCCAGGGAATACTCGGCAGTTGTTTCACACGCGGAGGAGTACGAGGGTTTACTGGTTCGTCTGTCGTTGCCGGAGAATAACAGCATGTGTGGGACTGAGGGTGAGTAGAGGGATAGCTAGGCCAGCGATGGGAGTACGGTGGGGCGGTGAGGCCTGCGCGGCAGCACAGCCAGCCGCGGGGAGGAGGGAGCAGGCAGTCCCGCCGGCACTTGTTTGAGCGGCTGGAGCAGGAAGAGCAGAGATTGAAGAAGCACGACGGCCGTTGGATGGACATCCAACAGTATACAGGCCATCTGTGGAAAGCCTCAAATCCGTGGAAAACAGCATACAGCCCATCTGCCATTATTTCAAATAATTTACAACTCATTTGCTAATTCTTACGGGTTTTTTTGGAGCCCATATTCTTTTTGTTAGCATTACAGCCCATATTGTGGCCATGGTTAAAAAATTATACGAAATTTTGCATGTCGGTGCGGTCTGAACTGTTTTTAATCCCAAAATTTCAAGTCACATTCAGACTGATTTTAAAAATAAATGTATATCAATATAAAATCCAATAAATTGTCCACGCATAAAAATCAATGCAATTTAAAATCTTGAAATGAAAAAAATATATTTGAAACTAATTGCCGGTTTGATGTGTTTTAAAAATGTGCAACCCATTTCTCATTACTGATAGGCCATTTTCTCGGCCAGCCGAATGAAACTCTCCTCGTCTAGCCCAATAGGCCTGATAAAGTGACTTACTTGACAAATCACAAAAAAACTGGGCTAGCCATTTTCAAAAGAAAAAAAACTATTGGGCTGGTCTGTGGTAAATATAAAAGAAAAGGCTGTCTAGACAGGCCAGAGTGTCCCGCACAGCCCAGTTGACACCCTGCTTCCGTCTCAAAAACAAATTAGATAAATGCCACTCCAATTATGGCGACTCATAAAAATGCCACTACAATTTCCAAACTTTGAAAAATGCCACTGCAATTTTTGCAAACTTTGAAAAACGCCACTGCAGTTTGCAAACTTTGAAAAACGCCACTCCAGACTTCAAAAAATGCCACTAGAAATGGCATGAAATGGCATTTTTCAAAGTTTGGAAATTGCAGTGGCATTTCTCGGAGGCATTTATCAAATTAACCCAAAACAAAAATAACTGGGGGAGCTGCTGGGTCCCTGGTGTCAGCCGCTCGTTGTGTAATTCTCTCGTTTATTGACTACATTGACAATAGCATGGGACCCAGATGTCAGAAATCCACTAGGAGGAGCCATTTTTTATTGGCTTGAAATAAGGAGGCACTTGCTTGCGTACTGCCATGACCTTGGCGGGTCCCTGCTGTCATCCTCTCCACGTACAATCATCTCCTGATTATGTACGCGTCAACTTGCTAGGCCCACAAGTCAGCCTCTAAACCCGTGGAGGACAAATACAACCCATTTAAAAAAATAACAGCCCATTCCATACGTTCAAACGGAAAGTTCAACATTCAGAGCAAAGTAACAGGTCTAATCCACATATAGAGTACTGAACTTCAACGTTGACAACCATCATAGCCAAGTTAACTATCTACTCCCACTAGACAAGTACTAACTTACTCTTAGCTAACTAGACGATGCCGGCGGTACACGCTGAACACCGGCACCAGCGTCCTGCGCCTCGCCTCGGACTTGCCAGAGGTGCGATAGGGCGCGTTGCTCGCACACGTTGGCCCTTTCCATGCCGGCGTGGTCCACCGAAGCTTCGGCTTCCAAGCGGGAAACCCACTTGACGAGCTGGTAGTAAAAATTGGCGTTGCGAACGCGTGCGTGCCCAACAGCCTCCAGGGCTATTTGTCGGGCTCCGGCCTCCATGTAGTCGGCCCAGTTGCGGGCGCTCTTCTTGCAACTCAGAGCGTCGGTGCGCTGCTGCTCCATGTCCCGCTGGCGATGCAAATCGGCGATACGCTGCTCCTCCGCCAGGTGGTCGCGCTCCAACAACTCCTGGTCCTCCGCCATGTGGTCGCACTCCAACAACTCCTCGATCTGCGCATTGCCATCTAAAGACAGATAGAATGCCTCCTCCCTCCGTCTGCCTTCCGGTGAAAAACCAAACACTAGTTCCGGCGGTGACCACCTCCGGCGTCGCCTACCGCAGACGGGCGGGGGCATGGCGGACGTGGCGAGCGACGTCGGGCCGGTGGGGGCTTATGAGGATATGGCGAGTTGGGTCACGGTGGCACTGGAGAAGGCCGGGAAACAGTAGTTATAGGGGGAAGGTTGCGCGACGGTCATCGGAATTCAATGCATAATGGCTTAGCGCGCCAGCTTGCCGTGGAAAACTAGGGAAACTGAAATTATGACTGTGCCGTCCCGTCCCATCTGGGTCACACGCCGGCATGGCGGTCAAACGAGTGCACTCGAATCATCTCCCTCCTTGTCAATAATGATTTCACGGATTTAAAAAGCCCGCAACAATTAAAGTGTATTTTTTCGCATCAGTTAGCTGCCTTAATTACGGCCAGCTGCATGCAAGCACTCAGAATCGCTCGCAGGCAGTACGCGAAGCAGCATGCAACGAGACGCAGCCGAGGGCACGCATGCAGCCACTTAAATCGCTGGAATTAATTAGGCTTAAACTTCTGCATGCCGTTAATTATTGCCATGCCTTGGTATTGCTGCTTTGCTCACGGGACTAATAAACCCGGACGGAGGGAGTACCTTGGTTGGTGAGAGGTTTGAATTAAGCCCTGCAAACCGGAAAGGAGGTACTAGTACGTGCGTGATCCGCTATTTATTTGTGTAGGATCGAGTAGGTCGTTTCTTGAACTGAGCCCTGCAAACCGGAAAGAAGGTAGTACGTGCGTGATCCGCTATTTATCCGTGTAGGATCGATAGTGTAGCTTGTCAGTTTCTTTAGAGGTAGGCATTTTTATCCGTGTAGGATCGATAGTGTAGCTTGTCAGTTTCTTCAGAGGTAGGCATTTTTATTCAAAAAATTGCCACTTTGCATCTTGCGTCGCAAATAAAACTGCCAGGAGCGCATTTGTAGGCTAGCTAGTGATCGATCAGTAACTTGTAAACACTGAGCGAACAGAAATAAGTAACTGTTAATGCATCTCAATGATTCACAGATCGTATACAAATATGTAGCTCCAAAAGAAAAAATCAGCCACTTCGGATCTTGCGTCGCAACTAAAACTAACTAGTACGATTTCCATACATAAGATCAACATGTTAATGCATCTCAATGATTCACAGATCATATACAAATATGTAGCTCCAAAAGCAAAGATCTAGAAAAAACATATGTTCTTCCTACTAACATGGATGCTTCTCTTGGCCAACATTCAGTACAGACTGAAAGACAAATTTGTTTGTGAAGTCTACAATTCCTCTTGCAAACGTAAGTGGTTTCACCAACAGCTGGAACCATGAGAATGAACCACACATGATGGAGGAACATTCACTGCAATATGATTTGGTCTTCTCTCGATCACACCGCGAGACTATTTTCGGAATACAAACTTTAACTTAGGGAAAATGATGCCCATTGTATAATCAGACCAAAGCAATGAAGCACCTAGTGTTGGCCAGTAAATAGTACAGTACTACTTTTCTGCAGTCCATGAAGTGACTATCCAATCATTGTGGCTATTTTCAAATGGCACTGCATGCAGTGACTATACTATTCTCTTGTGCAGTTCAACCAAAATTGCGGACACTTTGTTTGTTTGCCAAATAGCAACGGGCAGACATCTCTGTCTGCACAAATATCAAGCTGCTAGTAAACATATACCACACCATGTTCGAAGTGATGGCAGAGGTGAAATCGATACAACCGAAATTGAGCATCCAATCATTGAATCCTGTCATGCACCTCCAATGTAGGTCCACCCTGCCAATAAATTCACATGCAAACCACTAGTATTACTATCTAATGACAGTACAAAAAGAGTAGCAAGATAGTAGCAAACCATGTACCTTTGTAATGAACAGCTCATAGTGCCACCGATTGGATATAAAGGTTTGGAAAAAACATGCTCCTAATGTTGAACCAGTTGGACTTTTTGTGCGGCTCCACTAAAACCGAGCATCCCTGTTTGCATAGATATTGAAAGTGTGATTACTATAAAAGTGGCACTAGTTGAAGCATAGACTCACAAATATAAGCATTCCAATTTCTTAATGGGAAAAGGTAGCAAGACTGTTTCTAACCACCTATTTGAAGGAATAAATAAAGCAACAGCGGCTGATGTCAAGAAGGCATACATAGTTTTTTCTGAAAAACTGAGCCATTCCTGACCTTTCCTCTTCTTTTAAGCAAATTTTGTGCAGTTCTACTAAAATAAAATGCCATCACTGCCTTGACAATTTAGTGACACTGTACAAAAGGAAATGACTTAACATTACATCATGATGTCGGGTATGTAGTAGACAGGCATTAGAGACAAACATACAGACCTCCTGCGATAACATAATGAACATTAATTTTAACAAAGGTGTGACTAGCTTTACCGGGATAATTTGAGTGAACTCTACACCCTCTGTTCCTTAATATAAGACGTTTTCGCGGTTCAATTTAAAGTACCCAAATGTCTAATGTTTAGAAAAACAGGTAGTAGTTTTCTTGAGCACATATCTGGGAAAGCTTGCCACACTTTATTTATGTCCATACGCTAATGCAACACCATTAGAATAATACAAATATACACTAATCTAGTGGCTAGTACAACAGTAGAGTAGTTTGTTTATTACAGGGTATAGTACAATGGTTTTACTGAAAAGATTTCAATAAACTCTAGCACTGGAAGGTTTCTATAAGAGTTAACAATACAAAATGTAAAGGTAACAAGTTTCAGCATTGGTATACTAGCTGTGCATGAGCATTAAACCAAATACAGAAGTCTGAAGGTAACTAGCATTATTAACTAATGACAGTATAAAAAAATTGAAAACCATGTACCTCCAAGGTAAATATCATTTCGAACTCAGGGGACCTTAAAAATTGCTATCCCAAGCTTGATAATCGATCAAACATAAAAACTTGATCGAACGAATCAAGCAAACAGCCGGAGGAGGAGGTGCCCACTCTTTACCTTTCCTCTTGTCTTCATAATTGTCTGTGCAGTTTAACCAAAATAAAATGACATCAGCGCCTTGGCATTTTGGTGACACTGTATAAAAAAATTAACTTATCTCATGAAAGTGAGGTATGTAATCTATAAGCATTAACAGTGCAAAAATCTGAAGGTAGTAACAAGTTTCATCGTTGGTATACTGGCTGTGCAACAGCATTAGAATGCCTTAGCTGAAAAATCTTTAATACATTCACAATCATCAGCTAACCCTGAAATGATCCGGTGACATTAAATGGCACTGCTTAAATTTATCTGTGGCATTAGACTGAGAGCGGCATTAGTTAAATGTGGCATCACTTTAGCAGTAGCATTGCTTGACTTGACTGCTGGTGTTATACTAATAGCAAATAAAGCGGCAATAAGAGCATGGGAAGCCCATTCGGACAGTGGGCGCACCAGTACGATGTACCTCCACGGACGCAGAGTGGTGAGGGAGGTATGGTTGCCCAAAGCAACAAATATCCAGGCAGCATATGTGGATTAGGTCCCATTTTTGTTCTCTTTAGCCACCTTTTTCCTATGTGAGGACAACAAACCGATCGACCTGGTCATTCTCTATTGCGTTGTCATGCCTTTCTACCCTTCTTCAACCAAGATACATGAGACTAGTTCCTTAGCTACTGATTTTCCCCTTTTCAACCTAGATGCGGGTTCGATGCCTACTCTCTTGGACAGTACAGTCTCCCTTCATTTCCTTATTCAACCCAGACATGCATTAGTCTGCATGAAGTAGGGTTTCCTTTAATAGTGCAAATTATGGTTTTCGTCTGCGTGGCCAGCAGAGCAGAGGATAGCAAATTGGGAAGATGGTGGAGTGGAAAAAGATCCACATGCAACGATGTGCCAGATGGGGCAATGGAACAAGGGTATGGTTCGAAAAGAGGTAGCATACCTGAGGGTCGGCGGGAAGTGGCTTCGCTCGTGGTCGTTGTCCTCCGCACACACTACGGCATCGAGCTTAGGCACGGAGGCCATCCCACGCGGGCGCTAGGTATGAGAGGATGACCTTGTCGTCAGTGCGTGACCTCGCTCGCCGATGACGAGTGCGTCAACGCTGCACGTCCTTTTCTTCCCCGGCAGATCTATGACCACCGGTGAGGAGGGAGAGAGGGGCCATCTTTTTTAGATCTGGAGAGAGGGTGGTACTATGAGAAGCAAGTGGGCAGCCCTTGGCAAGAAAGCACTGAAGCTCCAGCCTATATATCTTCTTTATACTACTAGTACTGGAGGTGGAGTAGTGGTAGAGTAGTTTATATTTTCTCTGCGTACAGCACCAGTTAGTCGTGCTTCAAAATTGAACGGCACGCCATTAAAAAAATATAGGTCGATAACTAACGCGGCATCTCGGGCCAACGCGGCCAGATTGCATTTTGCACGAGAAATTACACACCATGTTTCGTTGACATGTGGTCCCGTTCCACATATCAGTGAGACGACGGCGAGTAGTAGGAGTATTCCCGAACCGACGTGTAGGCCGGGGTGCCCCTTCATGAACCGTGGCAAACTGGCAACCGTCCATCGACTCTTCGCCTTTCCCTCTTGATTTGGAACTGCTATCGCACGCGCTTCCTCTCCCTCCTCCATTTTCCTTCAGCCCTTCACCCTTTCTTCTGCCATTGTTCGATCGTCTTCTCCATGGAGGGAACAGGACGGAAACGACCCCGTTATTCTTGCCCCGATCTAAAAGATGACGTGGTGGAGGAACTCATTGATTGGTGCGACGTCATCACCTTGGCTAGCATGGCAGGTTCGTTCAAGCCCATTCTCGACTCAACTAATAACATCATTACAAGGAACCCAAGAGTCAAGGAGCGGTTTTATCTCCCCTATCTTCTTCTCCGTGACCCTGATGACTGGCGCCGTCACGACGGAGGCCTCGCCCTGTTCAAGTTGATGCTGCTTGATAATGATACGTATGATGTTAAGATGCCATCGCTTGAGGGTAAGGCTTGGGCAGGCGCAAATGGAGATTGGGTTGTTTACATTGGGTCCAACTGCGAGTGGGAACTTGTGAATGTGTACACTCGTGACCGGGTTCCACTTCCAAAAATCTCAGCCGACTGCTGAGAGGTTGAGCACAGCGGTATTGTACGCACGTTCAAATAGAATCATGGTGACTGTCTTCTACGGAAGATAGCGATTTCTTGAGTCCCCAACCGCTCTTGGAATTACAACAACTATGAAGTTGTTGCTATCTTCGACAAGCTTGTTGCCGTCCTCAGTGGTTTGACTGGATGGATATTGCTCAAAAATCAGTTTCTGTACACGGATGAGTACTGTGATGCAATTCAATACGAGGGCCTTGTGTTTGCTGCCACCACTCGTGGCACTGTTTTTGCATGGCATCCTCGTTGTTTCGGTATGTTTGTCTTCCACCATAATTATAATTGTTTCATACACATGCATGCGGGTTAGCAAGTTTCCCTTTAGGCTGGTCATAGTGGGGAGTAACTTAGACTAGTAACATGCATATGTTACTAGTGCATAGTATCTTAGATTAGTATCATAGGTGGTCTCATTTATTGCCATGCATGACACATAGTAGCATCACATTTATTATGTTACGGTATCTACCTATGTTACTATAACCATCTCTCTCTTCCTTAATTGCCTACCACATAAGCATGTTTGTGAGTCCCAAGTGCATGATACTACTTATGTTACCCCCACTATGGCCAGCCTTACTAATTAACCTTCTTGTTGTGTTTCCAAGTTCCTGTGAACATTCCACCACCTATACTTGAAGATTTTTATAACCAAGGGGGAGATGATGATGGTGATGATCACGAGCATGAGGACGAGCAGCGCCCATATACTATTTGGCACCTGGCAACTAATTCCGATAGATCACCTCTTCTCGTGTGTATACATCCCACTGATGATGTTACTGCTAAGGAAGAAGGTGTAGTCTCCCATGGTCGCACTCTCCGGACCTATTCCAACACCCGTTGCATGGTATTCGGGATGGATACTAGTGTGCTAGCATCAACTCCTTCTCCCTGGTACAGAATTGATAGTCTTGGAGAAAACTCGCTCTTCCTTGGACAAAACTATCCAATGATGGTGAAAGGCGATCCAACTGTTGTTGACACAATGTTACTACCATTTATGAGAAGCAACTGTGTCTATACCTCGGACATTTGGGTGGTTCCCTACCCTGGTACTGATATAGTAGGCCGCTTCAGCCTGGATGATCAGTCCTGCGTTGGTCTCCAGATCGACAATGGATGGCTCGTCCCAGAGAATCACTTGTGGTTCAAATCAAGCATTTCCAACGCCAAGGAATGGTTGAGTTGAAGTTCATTTCATTGCTTGTTATTTTTTGTGTGGTGAAAACTTTAGTATTTATAATGTATCCTTGTTGTCGATGTGGGTTGATGACCTGTTGTATGTAATAAAATGATATGCCTGTGATAAACTTACTAAATTTATGAATGGCTTTCGAGTTGCTTCTGTGAGTGAGTGGTGCGACGAGGCAAAAAAATATTTTCCGAATACATAATTGTACGTGCATTGCAACAGGTTATCAGATGAGGCCAATCAACAATAGTAGTACACTATTTGTACTAGCTTCACATGCTTCGCGCGTCATGTGGGTGTTTTTACTATAGCCATACTGTACTACGTAACCAGCACCTCGAATCCTTGATACTAGTAGTACTATATACTAGTAAGTAGTAGGAGTAGTAGGGTGGCATGGGCCAGAACAAGCATTGACGTCCAGGAGTACGGCACACGCCACCAGCACGACTTCCATCTGAAACCATATTTCTTGGAGTCCGTGCTAGAGCAACCTCTTCAACCTCATCGTTTCTCTAACTCAGCCATCGCGCGGCGGGCGAGGTGGGGGTTTGCCGATAGTCGGTTTCCTTAACTGCGGTCCCACTTGTAAGGCCAACTGCAACGCACGACCCCAAACGGACCTTTGTTTTGCATGAACTCCAACGATAATTTTGACTAGAAAAGCAAGACCAAAGAAAACAAGAACCACAAGAATACATTTTACTACTCCTGTAAGTTGGATTAGTGCCTTCTCGATGCATTCATTGTTGATCTGCGGAGGCTCGATCTTGCTTGCTTCTTTCTTCTTCGAGTGTAAAGAAGTAGACGTTGCTTCCTCGCATCTATTCTCATGTCTATCCTCTATTCTAGTACTCCCTCCGGTCCGTTTTTCTCTGTTTCTAAGCAGCAACATGCATACCAAGTAGGAGTATCAACAAGTGCACTAATCTCATCTATAGCCTCTGTGCTAGCTAAAAGTGATAGAACATCTACTAAATTGCGCTCTATCAATATATGGATGTACTCTTCTTCCCAGTACAAAAACTTGCATCCATTCTACTCCCTCCGTTGCACAATACATGCCTTCTATTTGTCAAAATATATATGTATCTAGACATGTTTTAGTATATAGGTACTTCCATTTTTGGACAAATGGAAGTCAAGTATTCTGGAACAGAGGGAGTACACAATAAAAATTTTAAGTTAGCACAACTAGTCTAATCCGAGAGCACAACCGAAGATTTGGTCGGGTTCTTCCTCCTTTTGCCGACACGTGGGACATCCAGCATCCAGATCGTGTCATGAAAGAAAATAGAGTGGTATTTGAAGCACGAGATGTGCATCTTGGGTTAAACTGTAAATAGAATCTTACTACTCTTGAGTAACTCCAAAAGTGGCCACCGAAGATCTTTCTTGGATTTGTTTTTCATCACCAACACGTCGAGGTGAAAGATGTGCAGGTTCAGTGGGTCTGCTTGCGTTTTCACTGACATGTGGGACTGCATGCGAGGAAACAGACGATGGGCTCCCCGCGTCCGCTGGCTGGCTAAGAATAGAGATAGAGGAGTGCTGAGCACGGACTGCAGGAAATTTGTTCTACGTACCTCGATATAGGCTTGATATAGTGGGGTGGCATGGGCCATAACTAGCATTCACGTCTAGCAGTACGGCACACGCCACCCACATGAGTCCCATCCGACACCAATTTTCTTGAAGTCCGTGCTACAGCCATCTCTTCTCCCTCCTGTTTTCTTAGCCATCGCGTGGTGGGCGGGGTGGGGGTTTGCCGATGGTCGGTTTGCTCAACTACGGTTCCACTTGTAAGTGAAAATGCAACACCGCACGCATTCCCGCTTGAGCGGCGTGCTGGACCAACCGTGTGGGGGTGCGACGCGAACACGACAGGCTTTTCCTTTTGAACTCATAACTTGTAAAATTTGGTTCTGCTCCATGGTGCAATCGATAAATAGAAAATAACGATTTTGCCTAGAGTAATGAGAAGTTTGGTTCTTGCGCCATTCATGAATGGAGTACGTACGAAAATTATGAAGTTGATGCGAAAGGTAAGATAATTACCGTAGTATCATATAGTACTACATGGATTTGACGGAAAGATAAAAATACAGGATCCATCAACGACATCCACACGCCCTAGTGCGCCGGGTCACCAACCGACGTGTGAGGAGCAGCGGCGTTGGCGGCGAGCTCAACGTGCTTCTGAACAGTGCCGTCCAAGGTTGCCCTGCGGTCCAAGAAGGCCAGCGTCCTATCGTCCTCCTCTTGCATGCGCGTAGACGTGGGTGATTATGTCGATGGTGTCTTGCTGCGCCAGGCGCTGTGCGGCGAGCGCGACCTCGAGGTGGAAATTCTCCGGTGCGACAGCGGGCAGTCGCAGGGCCACCAGTGCGTCGAAGAGGTTGTCACCATGGTGGCCGTTGAGGGTGGCGGGCATCACAGAGCCTGGGCGCGTCGGCTAGAGGCTTACGTCAAAGTCGTCCGCGAGCTTCTTGACGATGGTGAACTTGTCGAGGAAACCGACGAGGACCTCGTCGAACAAGGAGATGAAGTTGTCGTCCAAGCGGCCCCTCGCCCTGTCGGCCTCAAGCAATACTACCTGGAGACGTTCCTCATTGCCGGGCCGCAGGCCGGTGTCGTGGACCATCTAGCACAGCCGACTGATGCTCGCGCTCATCGCCTCCATGGGTCTAGCTTAGCTTCTACTAGTAGTCAACTGATCTTGCGATTCGAGTGATCAGTCTTGCCCTTGGTTAGCGTGCGTAGGTGCGTAGGATTTCATACTACTCCTCGGCCCTCTACTGCACCTGCCTTTGGCTGTATGATAGGTGGGCTAGCCACCCCCTGGGCCCACGTGCCATTCACCCAAAGGTAGTTGTCGTAAGTCAATGAAGCTGCGCCCCCCTCCGTGCCGGTGCAGTATAGTCATCTCACCGGACCTCTAGTTGGGGCCAAACGAGAGAAGTTTGATGTTTACTAGTTTATTGGTCCCCTTTGCATTTTGCGCCAAGTTTTGACCTTTGATTTAACTAATAAAATGTTAATGCATGTAAACAAAAGTGTTGTGTAAGTCACATTATGAAAACCAAATAATCCCAAAACACTTAGACACGGTGCATTAACTCCCTCCTTGTTTCTTATTTCGTGACACATCAACCAATGAGAGATGTGGGCCGTGCATGCTTTCAATGACTTGAGACTACCAAACATGACATGCAGTGTTTAGTTCATTGCATGTAATCCTATTAAGACTCTAGTTAGCAAAAATCATTAAGTTCTCTCGCCGATAGGAATAAAACACCATGTATTTATTTACAGAGGGAGTAGTACATTTTTTGTGACATGCATTACTAGATATTGCTAGTCAAATACTAAAATCCAGATGGACGTGGTAGTAATCCTAAATCCAGACGGTGGTGCTACTAGTACTGGTAGTAGTACTACCAATGTAGTACTCCTAGGAGTACTAGCACTGTACTACCCGTTGGTCAAATTATTACGTGCTGCTCCTCACAGTGAAGTGACAAGACCCTGCGCCGGAGATGACACCTGAGTATAGGCGCCGTGTTCGGCATCCATAGTCAGCCTCACCGTCTGCAGTCACTAGCATCATGGTTGTAGAGCTAGCCTGCTTACAACTAGCCCTGTTCGACATAATTTCCCGTGCGTAGATGCCCGTGAATTGCACAGAACACCAAGATTGGGGGTGGACGGCTCCGGCAGCGGCCATCACGCCAGATTTTTTCCACGGCCTTCTAGATGTGGTGGGGAGGAGATAAGGCTGATTGTGAGAGAAAAGGAGTTGTTTGTAAATAGGGAACAAGTGCGGGCATCTTTTTGCAAAAATGAAGAAGCTTGGTTTGTATGCGTCAGATCTAGATCCAACGGCTATTGGTGAAACAAGGGAGTCACAACATCATCACCAACTCAGGACCTGTTTGATTCGCAGGATTTTGAAAACGCAGGAATAGGACACGGAAATATTACAAGTTTCAAACTGGTATTACAAATGTTAGGAGTAATGCTGCACCTAGGAAGAGGGAATTACTAGGAAGTTTACGTAAGAACTTTTGTTACTTTAGGTGGATGCAGCGTTATCATACAAACTAAAATCCACCGCCCTGACAAGTCACTAATGGGCAAATAAGTTTTCGAGTCTCTGGCCACTTGATGTTTCAAAAACATATTCAGCTTCTGCGGATACTTTGTCATTTAGGTTTAGACGCTTGCGGTGATCAGCACACCATTCATTGTTGCGCCAGAGAACGCCAAACCTCATTACCTTGAGCACACTTGCCTCCAGAACAAAGAACCATGCCAATTTAATCTCAGATGTGCTGCCTCGGTAGTCGATCAAATCAATTTTGTAAGATGGAGACCAAGGCATTTGATGAGATTGTTATAGTGCAGCACATTTTTCACTTTCGGGTCTTTTTTTATCTGCAAAAGAAGAGAACATATTAGAGCAGTTGGCTGCATAAGATTGCCATGTCATCAAGAGGTACCAATATTATTCGCTCATACGATAGGGTTGGCTGGCTAGTGATATTTTTCACTCTCTCTCTCTCTCCCTCTCTCTCTCTCTCTCTCTCTCTCTCTCTTTCTGTTTCCTCTCATTTAACTAGGAGCACGTGAAGAGCTTGGGCATTTGTTGCCTTCCACTATGTGGCCGATGCCATATTTCGCAAAAGTATGCCACACAATACACATCGATGTCAAATCAAAAGATTTTGGCACCGCTCTCGCGATGTGAGAGAGTTGGCACCGCTGTGCACACAGACCCACATGTATAAACAAATCAATAAAACCAACTACACCAACCTCTCACTCTCCCAAACAAGTGTTTTTTTATTGCCTCAGTCCTCTCTCTCTCTCCCATGCAGTGTTTTTTCATAGCGTGAGTTAATTTGGCACCGGAGAAAAGTAGGTGATCCAGATTGGGGCACCAGGTGAGCAATGGAGGGGCATCGATGCCAAATGCATCACAAGTGAATTTGGCACATGTTTTGGCCTACATAGCCCACTTTTGTACTCCCTCCGTCCCAAAATTCTTGTCTTAAATTTGTCTAAATACGGATGTATCTAGTTACATTTTAGTGTTAGATACATCTGTACCTAAACAAATGTAAGACAAGAATTTTGGGATGGAGGGAATACTACCTCGTATTTAGTATAAAATTTTGACCATATATTTACCTAAGAAAATGCCAATGCATGTCACTATAAATTACACCATTTGAAATTATGTTCAAATACGAATCCAACGATATAGTTCTTAGTGACATGTATTAACATTTTGTCAGTTAAATCTATGGTCAAATTTTGATACTACAAAATTGGAAGAGTAAACCAGGCTACTAATAGGAAACTTTCCACTATGACTAGCCTAGGGTAATCATAGAGTTACTGGAGTAGTCTAAGTTACTTTCCACTATGACTAGCCTAGGCTACTATAGTAGTACAGCATAAAAATGATGCATGTGATCACGTGAGAAAAAATACTAAAAACATTTCTTTCGGTGCAGTGCGTAGATGTCGTTTTGAACACTACACTTGTCATCGTAATTTGGGAAAATTACAAAAAAATTGAGCTACATTGTGATTACCGTTTACTAATAGGAAAGAAGTTTCACCTCGATAAGTAGCTTCTCCATGCATGGAAAGCATGTAAGGAATCCAACAACTTGATCCAGATTGGGGCCGATAGATTTTAGTGCTAAGATCTTCATTATGCGCATGGACTGGGTCAAGCTTGTGGGAATCATTTTCTGGAAGACGGTCGTAAATACATCAAGAAGAAATTTAAAAATGTGAATTTCAAGAAGACGGAGAAGAAGATGAGTGCTGTACCTGAACGATTACGGATCCAATAAAGAGTTCGGTGAATTTGGCAGACGAGTACACCAACGTTGTCAATTTCGGCGCGTCAATGACCCTGATTTTTGTTGGACCTTCTAGATCTGATACAAGCAATCTCTCAAGGAAAGGCGCATTCTCAATGACCAAAACGTGGAACAGCTGGAGTGATCTCTTCCCAATTGATGTCTTGTTGCGGGGCCAGCAAGACACATAAATCCATCAGAGACTCGTCGAGGCGATGTGGAGGCTAATGAACCCGTGGCTCTGCTCAAGACGAAGGTACTCGAGCGCAGTACAGCTGCGGAGCAGGTGCTCCATAGCCTACTTCGAGATGACAACGTCGAAGAGGTCGAGCTGCTTGAGTTGAGGGAGAAGAAGGGCAGGCGCGGCATTAATCTGGGGAAGATAGCAGGAGCTGAAGCTGACGCGGTGCAGCGTTGGCGTGAGGCGGAGCGCGGACGGCGGCAGAGAGCGACATCGTCCAGCTTCAAAGATGAGCTCCTCGAGCTGATCTAGGGCAGGGGATAAGAACCACTCGTCGAACTTGGGTTGGACCTTGCAGTTGGTACTAAACATGTGGATGTCAAGGCGTCTGGCTGGCCCAGGGTGCGATGAAAGGATCTTGGAGACTGCGGCCATGCGTTTGCAATCCCGGTCGCAGAGGCAGCTATCAACGGTGAGGTTGAGGGGGACGCAGCGCCAGAGGGGGCGCCACCGCCGGGAGAGTAGGGCGGTCCGCATGGCAGATTTGGTGGGGAGGAGGCCGATGATGACGAGCAGCATGTCGTCGGGGAGGCTGCTGATGAAGTCCAGGCTCGCCGGATGCGGTTTTGGCTCGAGCGGCCTCCGCTTGTTGGCTGCCCCGCCGTCCATCTCAACCGGCGGCGACGCTGGTGTACACGTGTGCTGGTGTGTGTTGTGTGCTGGGTGTGCGCGAGTTTGTCCTTCTGTGCATGCCGCCGCGCAGTGGTGAATTGTGCGCGAGTGCGTCCTTCGCGCGCAAGAAGTTTGTCCTCAATGCGCCCTCAATTTACTAGTGTGCGGGGTGCTACCCCGAGTGGTTTCAACTTTGTTTCCTTCACTGCGTGTCAGATGGGCCTCTAGTTTACTTATTTTCACCCACTGCCACATGGGCCAGCACACCAAGATACAGAACACGAGCTGACAACGTAGCATGTGGATTGGTTGACCGGTCAACTAAACAATATACGGAGCTATACGCTGACACTGTGAGCGTATAATCCGTCGGTATAGAGAGTTCGAGTGAGAGGGGAGGCCCGTGAGAGATAGCAGAGAGAGAGAAAGAGCTACTCCCTCCGTTCGATAATGTAGTTACAACATTTTTTTTAAGTCAAACTTTTGAAACTTTGACCAAGTTTATAAAGAAATTATTTATATCTGCAATACAAAAGATAAATGATAGTATGAAGTAAGTACATGTTGTGATGAATCTAATGATCGTTCCAGATGTAAATGTTTTTCTCCACATATACCTGGTCAAACTTTTCTGAGGTTTGACTTTTCAAAACATCCATATGCTTATGGATGTGACAGAGTCCCTAACGAGAGAGAGAGAGAGAGAGAGAGAGAGAGTGAAAAAGTGTGTGTGCGTATGTGAAAGAGACATGGACAACACACGATAAAAGTGGAGAAAAAGCATGCGTGTCTTATGCAAACATATCACACATGCATCTTCGACAACGGAGGCAAGGTGAGGAGATAGTGTGTGGTTGTTTGGAACCGAGAGAGGAAGACCCCTAGCACGTGGCCAAGAGGGGTCTGACAAACAAGGGAGAGAGGTCGAGAGAGACGTATGGAGAAAATGCAAACATGGGGAGGAGAGAGTGTATGTTTGTCATAGAGAGATCCCCTGGAGATCGTGATGGGACTACATGGGTGGGAGATCGAGTGACAAGGTGTGTGCATGATAGAAGATGCCCCGAGAGATATCGAGATAGACGTATGGATGGAAGGAGACAATACGTGTGTTCCTGATGGCTAGTAAGAGATAATAATACTTAGGAAGGGGGGGATGGAGTGAGGGATTATGGTACTTAGGGGGGTGCGTGTCACATGGAGAGAGAACAAGGGCGGAGAGTGTTGGATGGGTCTATATGTACAGCGCGAGCGAGACATGTGTATGTGTGAACCAGGGAGATATAAGGCCAGTTTGGCTTGCGTCGTGAGCATCTTTTGCGTGGCCTGGGGTTGTGGCTGGACTTCATGCACGCTTGTTTGGTTGCTACCCTGTGAAAAAGAAAGCCCGCCTGGGCTGGGTTCCCTTGCACTTTAATTACCTGGCCGAACTCCAGACACTACAAGTAGCTTGGCCCAAGCGACCGATTTCGAACGTCTGGCCGTGCCTGGTCGTGCGGCCACGAGGCTAACAGCAACATGGATGGATATTTGCATTAAATAATTGATGCATGGATTGATTGATGGGACCTTGATGCTTTGCCTGGCCCAGGCATGAACTAAACGCTTCAGCACCACACAAGCCTGGCTAGGCAGAAATATTTTACATCTCACGTCCACACCAGGCAGTACCGGCCATCAAGGCAGGAGGGTCAGGTCACGAACCAAACTGACCAATAATGTTTGAGGGAGATTGAGGAGCCCCGATAAGGCTGAGTGGTGTGTCAGATAGCTGAGAGGGGGAAAGAGATATTCGCTCGATAATGCAGTGTATGTAAATTTTTTAGAAGTCAAACTTTGGAAACTTTGATCAGGTTTACGCAAATGTTATTTATATCTACAATACCGAAGATACATCATACAAAACTACATCTCATGGTGAATCTAATGGTATATGTTTGCCGTACTAGATTTAATTCTTTTTCTCCACGTACATGGTCAAACTTTGTGATGTTTGACTTTTCAATAAATCTATGTGCTATGGACGGAGGTGAGGGCCTCAGTCAAGACAGATCAAGTGCGTGTTAAGGAGAATGAGTAAGTGTGCAAAAAGAGTATGTGTGTGAAAGAGAAAGTGACAACAAACGATAAATTAGAGAGAGTGTGTGTTTTTTCGTTTCTTATGTGAACATATCACGCATGCATCTCCGAGATGGAAAAGCGAGGCGAGGAGATACACGAAGATAGCTAGTGTGTGATTGTTTGCAACGGAGAGAGACACCCCTATAGCACATGTCCAATAGAGGTCTGGCCAACAAGGAAAAAACGTCGAGAGGGACACATGGATGTCATGGACGCATGGGGAGGGAGAGAGGGTGTGTTTGTGATAGAGAGGTCCCCTCGAGATCGTGAGGGGACTATATGGGTGGGAGATCGAGGGAGTGCGTGCGCGATAGAAAGATGCCCCGAGAGAAATCGAGATAGACCAACACATGTTTGTGATGGAGACTAAGATTAGTTAGTCATATACATATTGGGGGGACTGCGTGTGCCTACAATTGAGTGAGAGACCATCATACTTGGCTAGCTGGGCATGAGATTGTGTGTGTGTGTGCGTGTGAGTTGGAGAGAGAACGATGGAGAGAGATAGAGTTTTAGATGGGCCTATCGAGTGCGAGTGAGATATGCATGTGTATGTGTGACCCAGGTGGATGGAGAGTTTGAGAGAGGGGGGGAAGAGCTCCGAGACGACATAGTGGTGCGTGAGAGAGTTACGGGCAAAGAGCCAAGGAATTTGTGTGCGTACGATGAGTTCACCCAAGATAGCTAGCTTGGACTAGCTAGAGTATCATACATAGTGTGCGAGAGAGACCTATAGATGGTGTATATATGAATGCGAACTAGAAAGACCCCCGCCCCCCCCCCCCCCCCCCACACACACAGAGAGAGAGAGAGAGACCAACAAGGTTTTTATGTCGGATGCGTGCGACAGAATTGAAGATTGTCGGCGAGAGTGAGAGAGAGAGAGAAAGAACAGGAGTCCGGGAGAGGGGGAGGTCGCGTTTTATGCATCAAAGACTAATATAAACCATGTTTCGATATAAACTTGCATTCAAATATTTAAATTGGAGAACATGTTGTCTACAATCCACACATGAACGGATATATGCATATATCAAACAAGTTCATTAATTTGACTTTCAACATGTTCATGGAGTACTATAATACTGTACAACATGCTACTCGATTGAGGTGTTCAATTTTGGATTTAGTTCACTATTTTGACCTACTGAACGAGCTAGTTCATTGAATCGAGATATTTCATTTTGGGTTTGATTCGCGTTTTTGAGTGGGTCAACTATTTGTCATATAGTAAATCGCTAGCAACGAGCATGTAAAAACATATTACTCCCGAGCATCATCTCTCCATCTAAAAAAGAAGTGGCAAGCTAATATTTCAAAATTTGATTCGAATTGACTTGGTAAGGTAGACGTGGATGCTCGTTCTCCCAAAATTTGAACGAACCGTTAAACATCCTCTCTGCTCGGTGGAATTCACCCGAGCAAATAAATGGGAGACGCGAAACTACCGTCCTATGTGGGACACACATCAATTGGCCCGTTGTACATCGAGGGTAGGTTCGTAACTTCATCCAAGCGCGCCTTCTCCTCGTCCGAAATGACATGTGCCGAATAATTCATAAACCATGGTCGGCAAAACACGCTCTCCTCGCCCGAAATAGCTCGCGCCCACTATTTCAAAACACGCTCTCCTCGCCCGAAATCGCTCGCGCCCACTATAGTTCAAAACACGCCCTCCTCGCCTGAAATCACTCCTGCCCACTATTTGGGGAGAAGCAAAGTTACTCTACTATCCCCGACCCTCAGTACACAGACCCAAGCCGAGAAGCCTATAGGCAAGGGTAGAACTGTAACTCGCCCTCACATTTCAGACAAATGCGTCTATAAGACATAGTTCCACTCCCCTCTAAATTCCCCCCCCCCCCCGTCCGCCCCCATTCATACCTCGTGGGCGCCAAATCACCTTCTCCCCGGGAAGCTCCCTTCTCCGGAGCCGCGAAACCTCAGACCCACCTGCATGGCGCCCCCCACCGCACCAATTTCACAGCCGCCCTCCTCCCTAATGCCGGAGACGCTGTCCAATTGCCGTCGTGCAATGGGCCGTGTGCCTCTTACTCCGTGCTGCTGGTGTTGCCTCGATGACGGCCGCATGAACCGTACTGGAGCCGATTCACCCCCGCCGTTGTTCACGGCGCTGGAGCGGATCCAACTTCGGATCCGTCTAGAGTCTTGGCGCTGCTTCCGCGTAGCCGTCGACCATGGCGACATCGCTCTTTCCCTGCCGCTGGTCGCCACCGCAACCGTGCCGGCCTCACCGACTCGGCAGCTGGACATGCCTACTTCACCATGCCGCCAGATAGGTTGCACCCTCATCTGAAATCACTTTATTTAGGCGTCAGTTGTCTGGATTTTTATTCTGGGCCAATCGATTCCCAATGGGAAGCAGCACCCCTTGAGGCAACGGAGCTCCTAGGCTGCCGGTTGGCTGGTGTCTAACGTAAGGGTGCGGGGCCGCAAGTTCGCCGCGGAAGCAGCGCTTAGATGGCTATCTTTTAGAGTTGCGTGGGTTGAAGGTACTGCCGCCGCCGGATCTGGATGACGGGGAGTCTTTGTGGATTGGCCCGGGGGCGGCGCAACCACGGCAGTGCGGTGGGGCGGGGAGCGGGGTTTTGGCCAGGGCCACGGGCAGCGGAGGCAGGATGCTCTGCCATTGGTCGCTGGCTCTTCGGGGAAGATTCCGAACAGTGTCAGCCGGGAGGCACGAGATGGCCATCAAGCCATCCGGCATAGATCGGACAGTACCAAAATAAAATAAAATCGTGTGACCCCAATTTAGTCTTCAGTCAACAGACGTGTGACCACTCTCGTACCTTGCAGTTGATCTCTTAGCGTATTTCTTCAGATCAAAGAGATATGTCGTTCTTAACATTATGCGTTATCTGCATCTTCAGACACACCGTCTTTCGACTCACCGCAGCTGCTCCAACAAGGGAAGCATACACTAGAAGGGAGCTACAGTCCCCACTCAACAGTTCCCTGCATCGAATCCGCGTACCCGACATGGACAGCCACAACAACTGCAGGGCCATCGACAAGTCAGCACATGATGCTCACCCTTGTGGATGGCAGCCAGATAGGTTGTACCCTCATCTTACTTGTGTGAAACATTTATGGCTTTGTTATTCATCTAAGCATGGAAAATAGATCATCACATTTCACTGTATATTCATGCTGATCTCTTACGGGTCTTGTTCAGGAGTTCACGCTGTTGCATAGTTCAGCTAAGATTCTTGTTCTTTAGGTAACGATGTTCCATAGTTATCATCCATCAGCCAATGCTATCCCACAGGCTGGTGATTATAGTATTATACCACTTCTAGTATTACCTATGTTGTTCTTTAATACTTTTGTGTGCCATCTAGTTAATCTTGAGTACAAACGATACATATTCTGTAGCTTTCATCTGTCTCCCTTTAGTTTATGAGACCTGTTGCTGCTAGTTAACCCCAGTCCTACTATTTATCTCGTCTCCTACAGGCACTCATTTACAAAAATCTAACTACTAGTTGTCTTTCATGCATGTCAGATATAATTGCACACACTGATATATCCACAAGAACCTCATGGAGCAATGTAAAGGCCAATAAACTTGATGTCAATGATACCCAATATGATGGAACATGTAAAGGCAGTTCTTCAGAAGACTTGCAGAAAGATGATGAATCCTCTTCACCCCACAAGGTCCTTTCTTTAACTTGGCCTGTGATATGGGTACAACATGCATATAATGTCCTGGAGTGTATCTACTCTGTTGCAATGCCATGTGCTTAGCATGCTGATCATGCATGTAAATATGTCATGCCTTCCTATTTTTCAGTACCTATTCCATTCATGATAACATGTCTTCAAATTCAAGTACTGTCATTCTACTCTATCGCAATGCCATCTGCTTAATTTGGACATCATGCTTCTGAATATCTTATGCATTGTTATTCATCAGTATGTACTTCATCTGTCTGCCATACCATGTTTTTTACATTGAAGTGATGTTCTAGTGCTCTGTTGCAATGCCATCTTATTTTCCCAATCATACACGTGTATGTTGCCTTAGTTATTTCTGTACGTATTCCGCTATCATATAGTTTTACATTCAACTAGTTTTTTTTGCTGTGTTGTCCTGTCGTATCCCTAGCTCTTACACCATACTCCCTCCGTCCGGATTACATGTTGCCGAAATGGATAAAAAAGGATGTATCTAGAACTGAAATACGCCTAGACCCGTCCATTTTTTCCGGACGGAGGGAATACATGTCAATATGTCATGCCTTTCTATTCTTCAGTACCTATTCCATCTCTCTGTTGCCGCATGTTTTATAATTAAAGCACCATTCTTCTATACAAGGCATGCAAGGGGAAGACGACTATGTTAGAATCTGAAGGGTTACAAACAAGGCCTTTGCAAAAGATCGAAACGCCAGGAGATAATAAACCAACTCCAGTTTTTATAGATACTGCTCCAGCATAGAGAAACCCAGCTCCTACTGATAATAAGCAGATTCCAGTGGCCAAAAAACTAGTCCGCTCCAGTCCAGCAAAAATATGTCAACTCAATTCTAAGAAGCGTGTGCGTATCCTTGCATCATGAAATTTTATAGCATGCTGATCATATTTTCTACATGTTTCTTACCCATCTCTCTTTTAGAAAATAAGCTTAACAGATAGAAGAATTTCTGCAGTGGTATCGTTTATGAGGAAAGATTCTTGCAGGAATTCTCTGTGCTCCAATGTAGATGTAAGTACCTGTTGTATATCACTATATTTTTACATCAGCATGTATTTTGTTGATCGGCGTGAATCCAACCTTTATCTGATCTAAATTTAGTTGTAGCAAAATGTATGATTAAAGGCCACAATGTTGATTTTTATAAGAAAAACTGTCTGGTAGTTTTGCATCCTGAGCTGCATGAGTGTACTATCTCATATCAGTGGGTTTGAATACTTTGGTTCTGCAGTGGGTTTTTCTGTGTTTTTTTACTGTGTTGTCCTGTCGTATCCCTAGCTCTTACATCATACTCCCTCCGTCCGGATTAAATGTCGCAGAAATGGATGAAACTGATGTATCTAGAACTGAAATACGCCTAGACTCGTCCATTTATTTCCGGATGGAGGGAATACATGTCAATATGTCATGCATTTCTATTCTTCAGTACCTATTCCATCTCTGCTGTAGCATGTTTTATAACTGAATCACCATTCTTCTATATAAGGCATGCAAGGGGAAGATGGCTATGTTAGAATCTGAAGGGTTACAAACCAGGTCTTTGCAAAAGATCCAAACGCCAGGAGATAATAAATCAACTCCATTTTTCGTAGATACTGCTCTAGCACAGAGAAACCCAACTCCCACTGATAATAAGCAGATTCCAGTGGCCAAAGAACTAGTCCGCTCTAGTCCAGCAAAATAATGTCAACTCCATTCTAAGAAGCGTGTGCGTATCCTCACATCATGAAATTTTATAGCATTCTGATCATATTTTCTACATGTTTCTTACCCATCTCTCTTTTAGAAAATAAGGTTAAACGATAGAAGACTTCCTCCATTGGGATCGTATTTGAGGAAAATATCTTGCGGGAATTCTCTGTGCTCCAATGCTGATGTAACTACCTGTTGTATATCACTATATTTTTATATCAACATGTATTTTGTTAATCGGCGTGAATCTAACCTTTATTTGATCTAAAATTAGTTGTAGCAAAATGTTAAAGGTGCCAATGTTGATTTTTGTAAGGAAAACTGCCTGGTAGTTTTGCATACTGAGCTGCATGAATGTACTATCTCATATCACGCACATTAATGAATTGTAGTGCTTCTCTGGTTGCCCATTCATTCATTGTGTCAATGTTGCTTTCGTACTAACTTACCTGGCTGATGATAGCTGTGCCATATTGTGTTAATTTGGTGTAGGCTAGTTGCCCAAACGTTCGTTGTGTCAATGTTACTTTCCTATTATCTGACTTGGCCAATGATAGCAATGCTAGTGTGTTAATTTTGTGCAGGCTGCTGAAGATAAGAAGACAAACTCTAAGAACAACAAGGCAACCCCATTGTTTCTTTCCAGTAAATCTAGGCCAGTTAATATGGCAATAACTCATGATTAATCTGTTTGGTTCCCGTCCTAATTTATGTTATGATGCAGTGGTCGAGACACTCTCCACTATCAATAATACAAGCCTGTCAAAATCACCATCTGAATCTGTTCAGTATCCTCTGTCTCGAATGCAACGGAATAAATGTATGTTTGTGAACCAATTAATGGTTGAAGCAATGATGGAAATGGTGGATGAATTATAGGTGCAGAGTCGTGCGACACAACAACTGATCAATGTTTTCAGAGACAGTGTAGCAAAGCAAAAAGAACTTGCCCACATGCTTATGGGCGTCATCTGTGCTGAGGTTGCAGATTGTGACGTTGTAGATGGTTAGGTTCTGCTCATTTATTTGCACTGGCATCAATCTTTGATTGCCCAGTGGATGTAATTTCCTGTAATATATGCTGGATGTGCAACGTTATTCCCTGTATGCCGACCTTTGTGTGATCGGTTTTGGTCCTGTGCATAATTGCTCATCGTAATGGGCTCAAATTATCTAATTTGGCCTAAAGACATGTACGAACTTTAGTGGGCCCATTAAGTTAATGGGTCGTTACTAGGCCGAAAGTTAATGGTCGGCCCTCTTACCTCCCGGGTCATTAACAAGCCGACATCAAAGCGGGCAATAGGTGGCCTCAGTTTATTTCACGGGCCGTTAACAGGCCATTACTAAGTTTGGGCTACATATGGCCCAACTACACTGTAGGCCTTTAGCAGGCTGAAAGAGACAACGGGCTTGTATTGGACCATGAAGACCATGGGCCGCTAAGAGGCCGAAAGTCAGGTCGTATTGTAAATGGCCCAACTGTGTTGTGGGCTTTTTGCAGGCCGAAAGAGAAACCGGGCTGGTATTCGACCATGAAGGGCATGGGCCGTTAAAAGGCCAAAACTAAGGTCGGACTACAAAGGGCCCAACTCATTTATGGTCCGTTAATAGGCCGAAAGGAACACAGGGCCGGAAATTGGCCCAACACTTAAATGGGTCGCTAAAAGGCCAAAACTCAGGTCCGACTACAAATGGCCCAACTGATTTATGGGCCATCAACAGGCTGAAAGTGACACCGGGCCAGAAAATTGGCCCAACACTTAAATGGGCCGCTAAAAGGGCGAAACTCAGGTCCTACAACAAATGGCCCATCAGATTTA
The DNA here is from genome assembly GCA_963921465.1 of Triticum timopheevii. NCBI lineage: Eukaryota > Viridiplantae > Streptophyta > Magnoliopsida > Poales > Poaceae > Triticum > Triticum timopheevii. The sequence goes on from OY997270.1 coordinate 2,651,095, forward strand.
TGGGCCGTCAACAGGCTGAAAGACACACCGGGCCGAAAACTAGTCCAACATTTAAATGGGTGGCTAAAAGGCCGAAAGATGTACATCCTGAAAATTGGCCCATCCATTAAATGGGTCGTTAACAGGCCAAAATCTCATCGGGCCGATATTGAGCCCAAATATATAGCGGGTTGTTAACGGGCTCGAACTGATGATGGGCTGCAATGGTGTCAAATCTTTAACGGGCCGAATTGGCACATCTCGTATGGGCCGTGGGCTTAAATGGACCTGACACAAGTAGGCCTTATATGGGCTGGCCTGCTAATTTTTACTGGGTCGGCCTTTTCACAGGAATGGGCCTCCGTTGGACCGTGCCACGTGTCGACGTATCATAGGCGCCTTCCGTCCAATGAGTGGATCACATCTGTCCCAACGATAAGCCGACACGTGTTTCCTCCAGCCAATGATGATTTTACACATAGAAAATCCCCATTGGTCGGGGCTATTAACGGGTTATCGGATCCAAAACCCGACCCGATAGCTTAACGGCATTCCGTTACGGTGGATGCCACGTGTCGGTCACCCTTGACGAAAACACTTCTGTGACGCGTGATTTATCGTCATGGAAGTGGACACTTCCGTGATGATAATTTGGTAATGTCATGGAACACTTCTACGACAGAACAGGTATGACTATCTTGATTCTGTCATAAATTTGTCATGGATGTACATGCATGACAAAAAACGCGACCTAATGTGACAAACACTTATCATCACGGAAGTTTATTTTTTTTGTAGTGCTTACTCCCGACAAAAAATAAGAAGAGGAAGAACAAGAAGAAGAAAGAGAAGAAGAAGAAGAAGAAGAAGAAGAAGAAGAAATAGAAGAAAAAAAATAGGAGAAGAAGAAGGAATATAGGAGAAGAACAAAAAATAGAAAATTTTCTATTTTTTCTTCTTCTCCCCTATTCCTTCTTCTTCTCCTCTTTTTTTTTCTTCTTCTATTTTTTTTCTTCTTCTCCTCTTTTTTCTTCTTCTTCCTCTTCTTATTTTTTTCTCCTCTTCTTCTAGTTCTTCTTCTCCTTCTTCCTCGAACAAACTTAATATGAGTTTTAACATAGAGAATTCATCGAGCAAGATCATCATGAACAAAAATATCACACTAATTTCTATGAAAAAAAATTCCACAAACATCGCATCTCGTCTCCACAAAACATCTCATACATCTCATCTCATCTCATTTCATCCAAAAAAAAATTCTTTTAATATTCTTTGCATATGAACATACATACATTTACTTTTTTCTTAAATGTAACATATATGAACAATTTCTTAAATGAGCATATAAACATTTTATACAATCTACAATCTTAGCAAAAAAATGCAGAAAAGAGCATTATACAGCATATACAGAGAACATACATACATACATCATAACAAAAAAATGAAAAATAGGCCGCCGGTGGTCGGCGACGGCGAGGTCGAGGACGGCAACGATGGTTCGCGGAGGTACTTACTGGTGGTGTGCAGGGACGACGATGAGAAGGAAATGGGAGGAGGCAGGGGCTCACATCATGGTCGTAGGGAATGGCAGCGGTCTCGGCAAGGGCTTGAGGTCGCCGGCTGGCTCGGGGAGGGCTCGAAGTGCGGCGGCACAGACGAACGGCATCGAGGAAGAAGGGGTCGCGGGCATCGGCGTGGTGCTTCCCCACGGCGATGGCGGGGGCGAGCCTCGGCGGCGACTGGCGCGGGCAACGGCGACGGTGACGGTGGGGGCGGCGGGCGGCATCGGGGCAGCCTGGCGTCGTCGATGTCGTCGGTGTCGTCGGGGGGCAAATGCGAGATGAGAACTGAAAAATCCTAAGTGCTAGCTTATATACCCAGTGCATTGGTCCCGGTTCGTGGCACCAAATGGGACCAATGCCCCCCTTTAGTCCTGGTTGGTGGCACCAACCGGGGCTAAAGGGGGGCATTGGTCCCGGTTGGTGCCATGAACCGGCACCAATGCACCCCTTTAGTCCCCGTTGGTGCCACCAACCGGGACCAAGGGCTTTCTGCTGGCGCGGTGCGGTGGGATGTTTAGTCCCACCTCGCTAGCTAACAAAGCTTGAGAGTGATTTATAAGTATTGCTGCGCCCACCCACTCGAGCTCCTCTGCAATGCAGGCTTACAGGCCTAATCTAGCGCTGCTATGCTTGTGGGCCTACTGGGCCTTCTGCAGGCCTGAATCCTGGCCCATGGTTAGGTTTCTATTCGTATTTAGGCCGTGGTGGCCCAGTAGGTGGCATTTCTTATTATTTTTTTCATTTTTTGTTTTATTTTTTGCATTATTTATTTTCTTTTATTTTTGCTTTATTTTTAAATATTTTTTGTTTTTAGGTCACAAAATTATAAACTTTCTGTTAGTGCCATTAGTTTTCAAATTTGAATAGTTCAAATTTGAATTCTTTAAAATTTGTGTGAATCACTAGTTTGTGATTAACTTTACTATAAAAATAAATTTGTGTGCGTCCCTCTGCATCATTCGGAACAGATAGTCTGTCGGGACCCTTTCCAAACATTACTTTTAAATCATTGACCATAGCAAGTACGTGATCACCGGTACGCATGGCGGGCTTCTTCTGGAGATCTGCCTCACCTTTGTAATGCTTGCCTTTCTTTCGACATTGATGGTTGGTCGGAAGAAATCGACGATGCCCCAATTACACATTCTTCCTGCATTTGTCCTGGTATATACTTTTGATGCCATTTAAACAGTGCGTGCATGCGTGGTATCCCTTGTTTGTTTGTCCTGAAAGGTTACTGAGAGCAAGCCAATCATTTATGCTTACAAACAGCAACGCATGCAGGTCAAATTCCTCCTATTTGTGCTCATCCTACACACGTGCACCATTTCCATTCCACAGTTGTAAAAGTTCTTCAACTAATGGCCTTAGGTACACATCAATGTTGTTTCCGGGTTGCTTAGGGCCTTGGATGAGAACTGGCATCATAATGAACTTCCGCTTCATGCACAACCAAGGAGGAAGGTTATAGATATATAGAGTCACGGGCTAGGTGCTATGATTGTTGCTTTGCTCCCAAAAGGATTAATGCCATCCGCGCTTAAACCAAACCATACGTTCCTTGCGTCACCTGCAAACTCCTCCCAGTACTTTCTCTCGATTTTTCTCCATTGCGACCCGTCAGCGGGTGCTCTCAACTTCCCGTCTTTCTTACGGTTCTCTCTGTTCCATCGCTTCAACTTGGCATGCTCTTTGTTTCTGAACAGGCGTTTCAACCGTGGTATTATAGGAGCATACCACATCACCTTGGCAGGAACCCTCTTCCTGGGGCGCTCGCCATCAACATCACCAGGGTCATCTCGTCTGATCTTATACTGCAATGCACTGCATACCGGGCATGCGTTCAAATCCTTGTAGGCACCGTGGTTGAGGATGCAGTCATTAAGGCATGCATATATCTTTTGCACCTCCAATCCTAGAGGGCATACGACCTTCTTTGCTGCGTACGTACTGTCGGGCAATTCGTTATCCTTTGGAAGCTTCTTCTTCAATATTTTCAGTAGATTCTCAAATCCTTTGTCAGGCACACCATTCTCTGCCTTTCACTGTAGCAATTCCAGTACGGTACCGAGCTTTGTGTTGCCATCTTTGCAATTGGGGTACAACCCTTTTGTGTGATCCTCTAACATGCTATCGAACTTCAGCTTCTCCTTTTCACTTTCCACTGTCTCTTTGCATCAACAATGACCCGACGAAGATCATCATCGGGCACATCGTTTGGTTCCTCTTAATCTTCTGCTTCCCCTGTTGTAGCATCTTCAACTTCCCCCATTGCAGCATCACCGTATTCAGGGGGCAGATAGTTGTCATCATCTTCTTCTTCTTTGTTGTCTTCCATCATAACCCCTCTTTCTCCGTGCTTGGTCCAAACATTATAGTGTGGCATGAAACCCGTATAAAGAAGGTGGGTGTGAAGGGTTTTCGAGTCAGGGTAATACCTCGTATTCCCACATATAGGGCATGGACAACACATAAAACCATTCTGCTTATTTGCCTCAGCCACTGCGAGAAAATTATTCACGCCCTTAATGTACTCGGAGGTGCGTCTGTTACCGAACATCCATTGTCGGTTCATCTCTGCGTACATCATGAATGGATAAGTGACCAAATTAATAGAAGTTCATCATCACATTAAAACCAAAGTACATACATAGTTCTCATTGAACAATATATATATAGCTCTCTAGAGCATCTAATTAAACCATACATTGAAACTATGTAAAACATTTTAATGCAACAAGAAATGCGATCATAACCCCAACAAAGATAACAATTGATCCAATCGCATAATGATACCAAGCCTTAGTATGAATGGCATATTTTCTAATCTCTCTAATCTTCAAGCGCATTGCATCCATCTTGATCTTGTGATCATCGACGACATCCGCAACATGCAACTCCAATATCATCTTCTCCTCCTCAATTTTTTTCAGTTTTTCCTTCAACTAATTGTTTTCTTCTTCAACTAAATTTAACCTCTCGACAATAGGGTCGGTTGGAATTTCCGGTTCACATACCTCCTAGATAAAAAAATCAATGTCACATTGCTCGACATAATTGTCATAAACACTAAATGAAACTAATAGTTATAAAAGAAAATATATATACCACATCGGAATCATAGACAGGACGAGGGCCGACGGAGGCGGATACCTAAACCATCGCACTAGATAATAACAAACAACAATAAGTAAGAAAACTACACAAGTATCTATCTAAATCATACAAGTAAGAACTATTTTCTTTTAGAAAGAAGATAAGATCACGAGGCTCACCACAGGGGTGCAGGCGACGAGATCCGCGCGGGCGATCAACGGCGATGAGGACGGAGACAGGACAGGATGGACCGCCAAACCTAGACAAATCTAGAGGAAAATGAAACTTGGACAAGGAGCTTCGAGAGGAGAAAGCTTAAGTGTGGTTCGGGCATTTTATCGAACACCTCATGTGCATAGGAGGTGAGGTAGAGCACCACAAAGCTCTCCCATGGCTAGCCAGAAAAACGGAGCAGTGGAGTGCTCTACTCGCGGGCGAGGGGGTATATATAGGCATCTCATTGGTCCGTGGTTCGTGGCTGGAACCGGGACTAGAGGACACCCTTTGGTCCCGGTTCAAGCCACCAACCGGGACCAATGGTGGTGGGCCAGGAGCGAGGCATATTGGTCTCAGTCCGTGCCTGGAACCAGGACCAAAGGGGCCAGACGGACCGGGACCAATGCCCCACGAGGCCCGGCTGCCCCCCTGGCCTCACAAACTGGGACCTGTGGGGGCATAGGTTCCGGTTCCTGACTGAACCGGGACTAATGGGCTGGCCCGGCCTGAACCAAAAGCCCTGTTTTCTACTAGTGTCTCTATCACATGCTCGCGCTAGGTTTTGCGCTATCAGTTGTGTACGTATTTTCCTAGTATTCAGTCCCTAACTCTCTTGTACAACAACTCTTCTAAAAATCAATGAATGATATGCAAGCTTTGCATATTCACAAAAAACTAGATCATTTCTGACCTTTAGATGGTTGTCCAAAGGGGCTGCTGCTCCGGTAGAAAAATCCAAAGCTTGTGGTTAATTGGGCCCTCTGCCGTGTGAAGCCAACGAAGGACTAACCCTAACTTTCCATCTCTCTCTTTGTTCGCATGACAGCAGCAGTCCCGGGCGACTGCACAAATGAGAAGTTGTCGCTGCCACAGCCGAGACTCGCTCGCCGGCACCTGGACTCGCATCGCCGCTATTTTCTCCTGTCTCGCTGCCGCCTAGACTCTCCTGGCCGCCTCTGCCTCAAGTCTCGCCGCCGTCTGGACTCGCGAGCCTCGCCGTACCTGGACTCAGCTAGCTTTTTCACATGTAGAATACTGATTGTTTTCCTTCATCTATCGCACACCAGAAAGGAACTACCTTTGGTAGACTAATCATGTTGCATCAAGATACTTCAGTGATGCACATTCTAGGATGAGACCATACTATCTACTAGTTCCCTTCCAGTAAGCATCAAAGTATTTTGATCTGAACTGCTGCGAGCTACATATTTCGCATATTATGGCATGCATGAGGGATCGGTCGATGTGTTCCCATCCCAAAAACAATTAATGCCGTGGACTGCATTACATCCTATTAATGATCCTATGTAACATGCTATCAGTTGTCCAGTTTACAAATATATCACACATTTATGACTATCCACTGAGTGCAAGTAACGCTATAAGGATTTATATATTATATTATTGTTGGGTTGCAGAAGAGAGGGGAGAAGCGGATTGTAGTTTAAGAGTCTGTCACATCATGGACTTCAATAAACTCTGTGAGAGTGTAAGGTGGATCAAGTATTAACAAAGTAGTGCATCTTTATACTTAACTACCCTGCCGAACATTGTTATAAGATCTTCTAACTTTTATCTGAATTGGATGTTTAGAAACACATTTTAGAATGTTTATTCACTCATTTCAGTCCATATATAGTCCATACTAAAATACCCAAAACATCTTATAATAGTGAACTGAGAGAGTATTATACATGTTGGTTATTTGATTGACTATAGATGACATGTCAATGTGCTATTGCCATATTATTATTCTGGTGTCGTCAATCAAGTTGCTAGTCTATGCCGTGACCCACCTAAATTTGGAGCATATTGGCCCTCCCTCATGGCATCATATATTTACATTATTCCTATCATTACATTGAACCACACTAGTAGAAAATGGGCCATTTGTCCCCGTTCCAGAGGCCCATTAGCACCGGTTCTGGAACCGGGACTAAAGCAAAAAACATTTAGTCCCGGTTCGCTTACGAACCGGAACAGAAAGGGATCCACGTGGCCGCTGCGGGGCGCCCAGGCAGGAGGATCTTTAGTCCCGGTTGGTAATACCAACTGGGACCAAAAGGCATCCACGCATCAGCATATGGCAGGAGCTGGGGTTTTTGTTTTTTTAAGGGGGGTGGGTTAGGGGGTTTTGGAGGGTTAATTTATGGGTTTCATATATTGTGTTAGCTACCTAATAGGAGAAGTGACCTCTCTTTATCTCTGTGCTTGGTCGACGCTAGCTACTATACTTATAGAGAGAACTCGACACGCTAGCTAGTAAGCAAATGAAGGAACCATTAAGTACACAAGATCGTCATGAACATATACAGAGAGAAGTGTCCAGAGATTGGTTGAACAACAAGTTTCCGTATATCTATCCGACGCTACTAGCTACATACATACAATATAAGATCTCTCACAAACCCTAACATCTAAGGTCTATTTCAACTTTCACATGGTATTCTCCGGCTTTATTTATGACATGGTCAAGAAACAATCTCGCAAATTCCTCTTGAATAGCTCGTATGCGTTTATGTCGCAGGAGTTAATCCCGCATCTGCCACATCTAATTTAAAGAAGTGGGTCAATACATATATATGAATGAAACTCAAAACAAATGATGGTAATAAAATAAAATTGTGAATTTTTTTGTTTACGTACATCATATTGTTTTAGCCCCGTTTAGCGGTCGTCGAGTTGTAGATGAACTCGCAAACGTAGTATCCACAAAAGTCATTCCCGGTTTCCTGCCGCAAGCACTTTACGAGAAATAGAGTTCAGTCAAATTGATAATCAAGCATGCTAAATGGTATTGATGAAACTAGCTAGAATCAATGGGAGATGCGCGGAACTAGCTAGTAGTGTTTACTTTCGGGTGTTTAAATTGCAGCTCCATCGGCAGTCCCGGCGTAATTACGGCGAAGTCTTTCCAAACCCTGCAGCAATTTCGCATAGGCGGGTCTCTACGTGAGCCGGCCCATAAAGGCAACAAATCGACATCGAGCACGTACTATATTAGCTAAAAATGTCAGCGGCCTCCGACGGGATCGAACGGATCTCACGTAAGAGATCACACGCTCCTATTGGTTGAGCTACCGAAGGTTATTGAACATGACGCAACGTAGATCATTAAGAACCAACGAAAAGTGAATCGAGAAGAAAACTTTTGACCAATGGGCAGAACCTGAGAAGACAAGACCTGTACATTGACCTGTTCCACACAAGCAATGCATTTATCAAATTCAAAGTGGATTTGCCCTCGGTGCTATGGTGTAATTGATTTTTCATAAGGGTAGTGAATCGTTATAGATTACCGCCGTTCTTTTTGTCCCAACAAGTATGGAGCATCGCAGTAGGGAGCTAGGTGCATGACTCCTTAAATGTACTAGATGGATTCACACGGGCCCGGAAGAGCAACGTTTAACATGTACATCCTCTGGTTCTAAATACAAGACGTCGCGTTGGTTAGTTTAACCTGTTTATATTTAAGAACAGAGGTAGTACTGATCAACTGTAGTTTTCCGTTTGACCCAACAAAAAGTCTATCTACTCCCATTGTAAATAAATATAGTATAAGAGTGTTGAGATCACTACTCTTATATTCCTTTACGGGAGGAGTATTTTACATCAGCTATCATTTTTTCTATATGTGATATCTAGGTTTAAGGGTCATTCTATCGATACTGGGCCAGGAGTCTTGTGCATGCGCATGCGTCATATACTGTCAGTTGAGCCAGCTGGAGTCGAGCAACACAATTTCTATATGACGCTCTTTGCGGCGGGACATCCTATATGGTGCAGCAATTTCACATAGGCAGGTCTCTGCCTGGACCGGCCCATAAAGGAAACAAATTGACAGCGAGCACATACTATATTAGCTAAAAAAGTAAGCGGCCCTCCGACGGGATCAAACACACGTAAGAGATAACACGCTCCTACCGGTTGAGCTACCGAAGGTTATTGAACATGGAGCAACGTAAATCATTTAGAACCAACATCCAGCACAGAACCAACATATTTTTAGATTTTCAAACACAATTTTTTCTGAAAACCCCCTGAGTGGTTTATTAAACACAACAAGTTTTCAACTTTGTAAACAATTTTTTTCCAAACTGAAACCCTTTCGAAAACAGGAACATTTTCTGAATTTCTAAAGAAAATTGGAAAACAGAAACATTTTCTGAAATTCCTGAACATATTTTAATTTGTGAACAAATTTGGAAACCTGGACATATTTTGAATTTGTGGAAAAATTTAGAAATCAGGAACAGTATTTCAGAATTCCCATTTTTTTTGAAATTGTGAACAAAATATTGAAACGTGAAAGTTTTCTGAATTTGTGAACAAATTATGAAAACGCGATTTTTTTCCAATTTTGTCAAATTCCTGAGCGATTTCTAATTTGTGAACAAAATTTTAAAACGTGAACATTTTTTGAATTTGTGAATAAATATTAAAAAATTCATATTTTTCCAAATTGTGAAAACAGGAACATATTGTTGAAACCAAACAATTCTTAGTTTGTGAATAAAATTTAAAAAGGCGAACATATTTTGAAATTTATAACATTTTAAAAACTAAGAGAACATTTTTTAAAATTTTAAACTTTCATGAAATTTCTGAAAAAAATTGAAAACATGAAAGTTTCCTGAAATATTGAATAAATTTGGAAATTTTATTTTGTAATTTTTGGATACTTGTGTTAAAACAAGACAAAATAAGAAGAAAGAAAATAAAAAGACAGAATCAGAAAAAAGAAAAAAGGAAATAAAATCAAAAATAAAATAAGAAAAATAAAAAGAAAAGAAAGACCAATTCAAGAACCTTCTATTAGTTTCCCAAAACCGAAAAAACTGGCGAGAAACATCATAGAAGGTTCACAAAACCGGTATGGCTTAAACGCTAAACAGGTCGGCACACCCTTCAGTCCATAACCTGTGCGTAACCCCGACCGTTTGCCCCAAAGAGAGGCAAATAGGTTTTTTGCTTTGCGGCAATTGCTGAATCACACAAGCAGCGTACACATGGTTCCAGTTTTGGGAACCTTTTAGAAGGTGTCGGGCCGGTTTTTTGTTTTTTTCCTGTTTTTTATTTTATATATTTATTTCGGGTTCATGTTTAAAAAATGAATACATAATTTTCTTTAAAATATTCGTAAAACATGAAATATTTGCGTTCATAAAATTGCTAGTTTTCATAAATTATATATTTCAAAATTCTTCAAAATTATGTTCAGATTTTCCAAAGATTGTTGAAATTTCCAAAAATGTTCACCTAAAAAAGGTACTTTTGTTTCAGAAACTGTTCAGGGATATGGAAAATGTTCGTGTTCTCATAAATTTCCATTTTTTTTGAAATCGTGAACAAAATTTTAAAACATGACAGTTTTCTGAATTTGTGAACAAATTATGAAAACGGGAATTTTTTCAAATTTTGTCAAATTCCTGAGCGATTTCTAATTTGTGAACAAAATTTTAAAACGCGAACATTTTTTGAATTTGTGAATAAATTTTAAAACATTCATATTTTTCCAAATTGTGAAAACGGAAACATATTGTTAAAACCAAACATTTCTTAGTTGGTGAATAAAATTTAAAAAGGCGAACATAGTTTGAAACTTATAACATTTTTTAAAATTGTGAACTTTAATGAAATTTCTGAATAAAAAATTTGAAAACATGAAAATTTTCTGAAATATTGAATAAAATTTGGAAATTTTATTTAGAATTTTGGATACTTGTGTTAAAAAAATTAAAAAGAAGAAGAAAGAAAATAAAAAAAGATGCATAAAAAAGAAAAAAGGAAATAAAAGATCAAAAATAAAATACGAAAATAAAAAGAAAAGAAAAACCGATTGAAGAACCTTCTATTAGTTTCCCAAAAGCGAGAAAACTGGCTAGAAACATCATAGAAGGTTCCCAAAACCGGTATGGCTTAAGCGCTAAACAGGTCGGCACACCCTCCAGTCCATAACCTGTGCGTAGCCCCGACTGTTTGCCGCAGAGAGAGGCAAATAGGTTTTTCTCTTTGCGGCAATTGCTGAATCACACAAGCAGCGAGCTAGTATTGGTATAATGGCCGGCCCATTTAGCGATAGCAGAGTACACATGGTTCCAGTTTTCCAGTTTTGGGAACCTTTTAGAAGGTGTCGGGCCGGTTTTTTGTTTTTTTCCTGTTTTTTATTTTATAGATTTATTTCGGGTTCTTGTTTAAAAAAGAATTCATAAATTTCTTTAAAATTTTTGTAAAATGTAAAATATTTGCATTCATAAAATTGTTAGTTTTTTGAAAAAAATCATGTTTTCAAAATTGTTCAAAATTTTGTTCAGATTTTCCAAAGATTGTTGAAATTTCCAAAAATGTTCACCTAAAAAAAGTATTCTTGTTTCAGAAACTGTTCACGGATATGGAAAATGTTCGTGTTCTCATAAATTTCCATTTAAAAAAAAGAAAAACAGAGAACTACACTGCAGTGGATTCCCGTAAGGCTACAATTAATCAAAAATGGTGGATAGATCCGACACACCAATGGCCAAGTTAAACTAAATGTAGATGCTTCCTTTGACGAGGCCCTTCTTAGTGGATCAGTGAGCAACGTTCTTAGGGATTACAATGAAAAGAAGAAAGCTGGGAGAAATAGAACAACTGTATATTGTTCGGACACCCTCACTGCCTAGGCTATTGCCCTAAAGTTTGGTGCCTCGCTCGCAACAACAGCTGGTTGAAATAGAATGATTGTCAACTCTGGTAATATGGTAGTCATCACAACTAAGGAGGAGGGAACCCGATGGGCAAGTGCAGATGCTGCTATATTTGATGATCGCTATCATATGGCGTATAATATTGTGCAAATCTATTTTGAGCGCTGCTTTAGAAAAGGCTCTTGCTAGCTGACGTAACTTTTATCAACAATGGATAAAGAGGGCTCCAATTGTGGGGGAAAAAAACCCGGGAAGAAATCTCCTAATCTTCTTTAAAAGAGTCCCATATAGCACTCCTCTCGAGCGAGTCAAGTCCCGTTTTCCACATTACGCAACGCTTATGTACCCTACTACTCTACTCCTAGCTACGTACACCCTGAATCTCATACTACTACCAGGACTAAACAAGATGTACACGTTGATATACATGGATTGGCGCTATTTTTAATCATGTCAAAAACACAGAGATAGACTAAAAAAGCCTCCAACTCCTTGAGAAACCGCAAGTCATTCTTTACAGGAATGGAAGATGAAGCATTGTATAGCACTTTCAATAAACTAATACACATGGGCAGGAAATGCAATGAAAGCAAAGCATTATACGTACGTAGTACTTGTGTAAATCTGATTTCTCATTTTTTTGCGACGTGGTGCACTGATGCAGCTAGCCAGGCCAGCATTTTGTTCATATTTTTTCCCTGCTGGCCGGCCGGCGTGGTGGCTTGCAGGTGGAGACGGATATGGATGCTCGCCTCTCTTTTTTTCATAGGTTCATCCCATTTCGTACGGGATATGGATGCTCGCCTCTCCTTTTTTCCTTCGGGATGATGACAACCAAAATCATACCAGTATAAAAATGATATTCCTAGCACTGTATGGCGTCATCGTATACCACATATATGTTTTATTGATTCAAAGGAATTGTCAGCTTAGAAATAGCAAGCGCACCAAATCCTGAGAACCCAATAGAATATCCATGTATACCTTCTTTTTTGCGAAAGAATAACCATGTATACCTACCCTGCTTATGATGGTTTCCAGAGGTGCTCATATTTGAGTGCCAAAAACACTAGGTAAGCAACGAATTAACCCACACCCCTTGGTATAAATCGGAAGAGTTCAACGAATTAACCTATCCCACCGATTCTCGATTCTCAGCGCAGTTTCGAAGTTGGAAGAATAAACCCACACCCCTGGGTAAAAAATTAGACACCAAGTTCCGGATGGACTTGTTTTGTTTATGCCGCAAAGCATGTGCATAGGTTCATCATCTCCTTAGTTTTATAATACGGAAGCAAGAAAGCAAGCAAACGTCGGCATGTGCAATTGGCGTTGACCCTCCTTTTCAATTGGCCTAGCTTCTTCCACGATGACAAAAAGCAGATCGATCAGAAGATGACGAAGAAGAAGAAACAAAAAGCTGGTCACCGATTTTGGACAATCAATCCCAAGCTCTGACCGTCACCAATTTAAATTTGAATTGGGATGGCTCACTAGAGAGAGATTTCATGACCTGGTTAAGAAAGTGTGGGCACGCCAGCCTCGTGGTAACACATCCATTCAACGATGGAATAATCGAATTTGCGCATTGCGTCGATTCCTTCGTGGATGGGCCAAGCATACTGCTGGCATCTACAAAAAAGAAAAACTGCGACTATCTTCCTTAACTGATTCCCTTGATAAAATAGTGGAGGTGAGGCCTCTGTCTGCAGTTGAGATTGAGCAAAAAAGCAATCTAAACGAGCAGATAGCCCGCCTACTACGCGAGGAAGAGATTAAATGGTACCAACGTTGCAAGGCGGATTCGCTTGTGCAAGGTGATGATAATACGAAATACTTTCAAATGCTTGCCAATGGCAGACATAGAAAGAAACGCATATTCGCCCTTGACCAGGAGGAAGGCCGAATTGAGGGGGATGTACCACTTAGAACTTTTATTACTAAGTATTACAAAGAGCTTTTTGGACCTTCAGTTGAATCAAATTTTCAGCTGGATGAATCCATTACTCATGATATTCCTCAAGTTACGGAAGTGGAAAATGAATTCCTAACCTCCCCGTTCTCTGAGGAGGAAATTCGAACCGCGGTGTTTCAAAAGGAACACAACAAGGCTCCGGGTCCGGATGGCTTTCCCGCAAAGTTCTATCAATGTTTTTGGGACATCATTAAAGCAGACTTGGTTCAGTTGTTTAACCAACTGCATGCTGAAGACCTTGACATTTCTCGTTTAAAATTTGGGAAAATTATCCTATTGCCTAAAATGAAGGAGGCTAGTCGTATTCAACAATATCGTCCGATTTGCCTTCTGAATGTAAGTTTTAAAATCTTTACGAAGGTCGCAACTAATCGGTTGAACGGGGTGGTTGACCATGTCGTAAAACCCACTCAAACAGCATTTATGCAAGGCCGCAACATATTAGATGGAGTGGTCGTCTTGCACGAGACTGTACATGAGCTTCACCGAAAAAAAGTTGAATGGTGTCATTCTTAAAATAGATTTTGAAAAAGCCTATGATAAGGTTAAGTGGCCCTTTCTGTTGCAAACTTTGCGCATGAAGGGGTTTTCACAAAAATGGTGTCGTTGGGTAGAGAGCTTTGTCTCTAGAGGCAGTGTGGCCATAAAAGTTAATGATGACGTTGGCAACTATTTTCAGACAAGGAAGGGGCTTCGCCAAGGGGACCCCGCTTCTCCTATTTTGTTTAACATTGTGGCCGACATGCTAGCTACCCTTGTTGAGCGGGCTAAGCTGGACGGTCAAATTAGTGGTGTCATTCCACACTTGGTAGAAGATGGCCTATCTATTCTACAATATGCGGATGACACTATTCTATTCATGGATCATGATCTAGATAAGGAAAGAAATCTCAAGTTGCTCTTATGTGCTTTTGAGGAACTTTCTGGTCTCAAAATTAATTTTCACAAGAGCGAACTTTTTTGCTTTGGCGATGCTGCAGAATCAGCACCTGAGTACGCTGAGATTTTTGGATGCCTGCTCGGGCAGTTTCCGATTCGATATCTGGGTATTCCCATACACTATCGGCGCTTAACTATCACTGAGTGGAAACATGTGAAAGAGAGACTTGAGAAACGCTTAGCCAGTTGGAAGGCCAAGCTCTTGTCTTACGGGGGACGATTGATCTTGATCAATTCAGTTCTAAGCAACATGGTTTTATATATGTTGTCATTCTTCCACATACCGAAAGGGGTTCTCCAGCGACTAGACTACTTTAGATCCAGATTTTTTTGGCAATGCGATAACGAATCCAAGAAATATCGACTGGCTAGGTGGAGCGTATTATGCAGACCTAAAAGTCAAGGGGGGCTGGGAATCCAAAACCTTGAGATTAAAAACATTGCTCTTTTCAGCAAGTGGGTTTACAAACTACTCACTGAGAATGGAGTATGGCAGGAAATCATTCGCAACAAGTATGTGAGATTCAATGCCATTTCTCAAGTTCATTGGAAACCTGGGGATTCGCATTTCTGGAGTGGTGTGATGAAGGCCAAGGAATTCTTTTTCCAATTTGGGACCTTCTCAGTTAGGGACGGTTCTCAGGTTCGATTCTGGGAAGATACCTGGCTAGGGAATAACCCACTAATGGTGCAATATCCGAGCTTGTATAGGATTGTTAGACATAAATTCGTCACAATCAAACAAGTTTTAGGACAAGAAAATCCTGATATTTCTTTTCGTAGGGACCTTTTTGGCCCTCGCCTGGCAGCATGGAATGAATTACTCACTCGCCTGGAGGACATTCAACTGTCAGGTGAGCCGGACATTTTTCGATGGAACTTGCATCAGAATGGCAAATTTTCAGTCAAATCCATGTATGATGCAATGATTCATTGTGATGTTCCAGTTGATAATAGGAAATTGTGGAAGCTCAAAATCCCTCTAAGAGTGAAGTTTTTCCTCTGGTTTCTTAATAGAGGAGTCATCCTAACTAGAGACAATCTGGCACGACGAAACTGGCATGGTTCCAAGACATGTGTCTTTTGCCAACATGACGAGTCTATTAAACACTTATTTTTTGAGTGCAAGTTCGCTCGGGCAGTTTGGGCCATAGTTCAAGTAGCTTCGAATCTATACCCACCACGTAGTGCACGGAACATGTTCGGCAACTGGTTGCAGGGTATTGATAAACAATTTTCTGCACATATTCTTGTGGGAGCGGCGGCCTTATGCTGGGCACTATGGCTTACCAGGAATGATGTGATTTTTAATAACAAATGTGTCTCATCTCCTATGCAGGTTATTCATGTGTGTACACGATGGCTCCGTACTTGGTCTATCCTGCAGAGGCCGGAAGACAGAGACCTTTTTATGATGGCGTCTACACGGCTGGAGTGTACGGCCAGGGAGGTTTTCTACCCCCATGGATGGCGGTATGACCTACGGATAGGATCGGCCACTCCTTAGGCTGGACATGTTTTTTTGATTGGCGTTGTATCGAATTATATTTTGCCTTTAGGGTACTCTGGACTTTTTTGGCTGTGTGTATCTAGCTATGCAGAGGCCGGGCTTTCTTTCGATGCGGTTGTATCACCTCGACATATCTATTCAATGAAATGTCCTTTATTGAAAAAAAAACTGGTCAAGTGCTTGCGCCATGCATCCATGCCAGCTCAATCAAACAACGACTACTAGTGTTCACCCAATCTACTTGTTTCTATCTTGTGTGTATAGGGTCTGTATCTGTTTTGTACAAATCTTGAAAAACAATAGAATATCTATGCCACCTGCTTCTTTTTTTGGCTAATAATGAAGAAGCATCACTGCCCGTCAAACATTATCACTCCTCAACTCTTGAGTTAATAAGCCTCCTTGACATGGATAAATTCAGTCGATACATGTATCTACCTGCCACCTGTTTAATTCTGTATCAGACACTGTGGCTTCTTTTTATAGAAATCAGAGACTTATAGATGTTTGTCAGTTCAAAAGATATTCATGGATTTAACATAATGTTTGCAAGTTTGAAAATCATAAATTAAAATATGCCTACAGGTTTTTTTTTGAATTTTTCAACGCGGGGGGGGGGGGGGGGGGGGGGAGAGAACTCCCCCACCTGAATCTTATATTCCCACCAAACAGCAGATACAGGGGGGCGCGGTCGGAACGGCACGCGCGGACAGCAAATTACAACCAGAAACTTGTACAAAGATTGGGGGGAGGTAGGGTTTTGTCACGGGATCATCCTCGCGGTGCAGCAAGCGCCAGAAGCCAGGCGTCTATATGACCACGATCCTCCTCGCGGAACCTACCCCACCAGAGCACCGCGTCATCCCGACAGCATTTGAGGGTAGCACTCAGAGAGGGGTTTTCCCCTCGGAACACCACAGCATTCCTCCGTTTCCAGAGGTGCCATACGCAGAGGAGGAGGAAAGCGGTCGGTGAGGCCTCCCCCACCGCCGCCCGGACGTCGAAGAGATGGAGGCCGCGGGCCCTCCCGGCACGTGGGTCAACACCGATGCAGCGCCAGAAATGAACGGCCACCCCCACACTCAAAGAAGAGGTGGTCGGCCGTCTCCAAAGGGGCCGGACAGCACGGGCAGGCAGCCCCAGGGGCGTCGACGATGGATTTGCGAAGGAGGACGTCCCGGGTGTGGATCCTGGCCAGGGAGAGCAACCAGGCGAAGAATTTTACCCGGGAAGGAGCAGCCGAGCTCCACAAAAAGCCGGCTTCCGGCGACGAGGCGCCGCCGAAGCGAAGCAGGGCATACGCCGATCTTGTCGAGAGAGCACCACGGGGGGTGCCACAGAGGACGGCGCGTCGCCCGTCGGGAGCGGGCGTGGCAGGACAGGCATGCAGCAATGAGAGTACCTCGGCCAACTCCCGGGCAGCGACGCGGGTCAGACACGGGACCAGGAGGGCCGGCAGCCCCTCCCGCCGCACCTGGGCGACAGTGGCCTCAAGGCGGGAGGCGTGTGAGAAAAGGGTCGGGAAGGCACAGCGCAGGGGGCCGGGGGGCATCCAGCAGTCGTGCCAGAAGGAGGTTTCATCCCCCGTCCCAACGGCAACCCTGGTGAGCCCACGGTAGAGGGGGAGAAGCGCCAACAAGTCCACCCAGTGCGGTCCTCTATCCGCGCCCCCGCCCGTGCCAAGCAGCGAGCGCCCGCGGTGATCCATCCAGAGCCACCGCGCCCACCGAGCGGGCGCCGTTGCATGAACCCGGTGCAGCAGTTTGAGCAGGAGGCAGTCATTCTGAGCCGAGATATCCCGCACCCCCAGCCCGCCCTCCGCCCTCGATCGGCAAACCTTGGACCAGGCAACCAAGCACTGGGCACCCGAGGCGCGGTCCGCCACGTTCCAGAGGAAGGAGCGGCGAGAGAGTCGAGCGCAGCCACGACCTTGGGCGGGAGGCGCAGGGCAGACATGGCGTAGGACGGGATGGCATCGAGGACGGTGATGAAGCCATGTACCTAGGGTAGGGTCATAGCCCTGATCTAAGTACCTTACCCAAGGACACCCTCAGAAGAAACTGCCTTCCAGTCGACCAAGAGGGGCTTCACTCGACGGACTCGAAGGACTCGACCATGAAGACACACTCGACCACCAGGAGATCAAGAGGCACTCTACATCGAAACGGTATGTAATTAAGTAGTCTTTATGGCATTTAGGACACTTTATGTAAGGCGTTACCAGTAACGCCTAGACTTAATGTACTTTAAACCCTGCATTACTAAGGGCCGGAGGGGTCTGGCGGACACTATATAAGCCACCCCCTCCTCAGTGTAAAGGGTTCGCACCCCTGTAATCCATACACACATAATCCACTCGACCGCCTCCGGGCTCCGAGACGTAGGGTTGTTACTTCCTCCGAGAAGGGCCTGAACTCGTACATCCAGTGTCTTCACAACTGCTCCATAGTTAGGATCTTGCCTCTCCATACCTACCCCCCATTCTACTGTCAGACTTAGAACCACGACAGTTGGCGTCCACCGTGGGGCAGGTGTCTTAGCGATTTTTGGAGAAGTTGCAATTCTTCCGACTACTTTCATCATGGTTGCTGGTGGAGTTTTGGTCGAGGGCCGCGAGATCCGTCTCGGCGCTCTCACCTTCATCGCCGATGACTCCGCTTGGCTCCAGGAGGCTCCACTCGATGTTGATGCGCTCCCCGTCCGCGGTTCCAGCGGTGGTCGACTTGGTCATGGAGGTTTTAGTGATCACTCCCGAGTGGACAGTTCCATATATCGCGTATATCCTAAGAAAAGAGCTCCCAGAGGACGAAGAAGAGGCTCGACTGATCGTCCGCCGATCCAAAGCCTTTACTATGATCAAAGGGCAGCTATACAGAGAGAGCGCGACTGGAGTTGGTCAGAAGTGCATAACGCCAGAAGAAGGTCGAATAATCCTTGATGATATCCACTAGGGGACCTGTGGCCATCATGCGTCCTCTCGGACCATCGTGGCCAAAGCATATCGAGCCGGATTTTACTGGCCAAGGGCGAATGAGATGGCAAAGGAGATAGTGGACAAGTGCGAGGGATGTCAGTTTTACTCCAACATGTCACACAAGCCTGCGTCAGCTCTGAAGACCATACCACTCGTTTGGCCCTTCAAAGTATGGGGATTGGATATGGTGGGCCCCTTCAAGATAGGTCGAAGCGGTTTCACGCATGTACTGGTGGCAGTCAACAAGTTCACCAAGTGGATTGAAGCTAAACCCATTAAGAACCTTGACGCCGGTACTGCTGTCAGTTTCATCAGAGAACTGATATTCAGATATGGAGTCCCGCATAGCATCATCACTGACAATGGGTCAAACTTCGATTCGGAGGAATTCAGAGCATTCTGCACATCTCAAGGCACACGAGTCGACTACGCTTCAGTCGCCCATCCTCAGTCGAATGGACAAGCGGAGCGAGCCAATGGCTTGATCCTCAAGGGGTTGAAACCCCGACTGATGCGTGATCTCAAGCATGCGGCTGGAGCATGGGTCGACGAACTTCCCTCGGTGCTTTGGGGTCTACGGACCACGCCTAATCGGTCGACCGGAAGAACTCCATTCTTCTTGGTCTATGGAGCTGAAGCGGTCTTACCGAGTGATCTGCTCCACAATGCTCCTCGAGTTGAGCTCTACAACGAAGCTGAAGCAGAACAAGCGCGACAGGATGCAGTCGACCTTTTAGAGGAAGAAAGAGAGATGGCTCTGATCCGATCGACCATCTACCAACAGGACTTGCGTCGCTTCCACGCTAGAAACGTGAAGAGTCGAGCCTTCCAGGAAGGAGATTTGGTTCTCCGAGTGGATCAGCAGAAACAACACAAGCTTGCTCCTTCTTGGGAAGGACCCTTCATCGTCACCAAGGTTCTCCACAACGGAGCGTACCGTCTCTACAGCGTCAAGCACAATATCGACGAGCCCCGAGCTTGGAACGCGGAGCTACTCCGCCCATTTTACACTTAAGTTTTCACTCAGATGAGTTGTAATAAAAGTACTTCTGTAGTTCATGTTTCGCAAGATAAGAGTGTCATAATTTCCCCAATGATTTTTGTCACTTTTTCAGAAAAATTTCACCCTCAGTGGGTGGCTTAGCTGCGAATCCGTTTTGCCTAAGTTTGTAAAAAAAATCCTTACCGAGTGGAGAGCATGCCTCCCACTCGGGGGCTTAGCTGTGAATCCGTCTCGCCTAAGTTTCAATAAAATCCTACCGAGTGGTAAGCCAGACTTCCACTCGGGGGCTTAGCTGCAGTCCAAGTACTCGCCTAAGTTTTAATAAAATCCTACCGAGTGGAGCCAGACTCCCACTCGGGGGCTTAGCTGCAGTCCAAGTACTCGCCTAAGTTCAAATTCAACGTGCGCTCCGCAAGGAAGACGAGGTGCAGGACGAATGCAACCCTCTCCTCCGAGCTACGCCACAAGTACAACGTGCGGTAGCAAGGAAGATGAGGTGCAGGTCGATAAAGCCCATTCAAGTGTGACATAGACTTCTTCTTTTTACTTTGTTCATTTTGTCTTCTGTTTTATGCTTTTTCTTCTTCTTCTATTTTTTAGTTGGTTTTTCATTTGTCTTTTGTGAGTATTTTTGGAATTTTGGGTGGGTGTAAATATATACATACGAATAAAATATAATATGAGCCAAAATTTTGGTATTATATCATTATTCTTTGCATATTACAAAAAGTGAAATTTTGATGCAAAGTTGTGTGCACATATTTTTTTAAAAAAATCTTTCTTTCTAAAAGGAAATACTAATACCACTAATTCATTCTTTCTTAGGAAACTTTATTATTTCGACAGTGTTTTGATTTTTATTTAATTTTCATTCTACTTTAAGGTTAATACCAATGCCACTAATTCATTCATTCTTAGATTTATTTTTTTTGTAAAAATTCCCTTTTATCTACTTATTATTGCAGATTTTAAAAAATCACATTTTTAATGTATATTTCGTGCAAAAAATTTCACTTTTTGTTTTAGGCTTTACCGCATTTTCTTTCCTTTTAAATTGTAATGCCAATGCCGCTAATTCATTCTTCCTTTAAAAATTTAATTTTTGAGTTTATATTTTATTGTCTTCACTTTCTTGCTTCTCAAAGGGTAATTTTAATGCAACTATCATTCCTTGATAAGAAATGTCATTTTTTATTGTGTAAGTACAAATGCAAGTACAAAAAAATATGGTGTAAATTATAGTGGAATGCAAAAGTTGTACTATTATATGCTTATTCTTTGCATATTTCAAAAGGTGCAATTTTAGTGTAATGTTGTGTGCAAGTTTTTTTATTTTCTTTCTTCTTAAATGGTTCCTATTTTCCTTAGAAAACTACATTATTATGATTTTGTTTTATTTGTTATCATCTTTCTTCTGACAGGGTATTTTTTGATCTTCTTTCTTCTGACATGATGAATTAGATAGCATGTTTGAGATGTTGTTGGGGTGGTCGAGTAGCGAGTGATCCATTGTGTACACTTCAAGTGGAGTTGTGGCTGTAAGTGATGTTGTAGAGTTCACACTCTATAATATCAATGGTGGTTTGGGTTCTATACCCCCCCCCCCCCTCTTTCTATAAAATATGATACGCACACTCGTGTATATTCGAGAGAAAAATGCCACTAATTCACTCTTCCTTAAAAACTTCCTTATTTTGGTTTTATTTTAGTTTTTATTTCATTTTCTTTCTTCTTAAAAGTTATTACAAAAGCCACTAGTTCTTTATTTGTTAGAAAACTTCATTATTTTGATTTTGTTTTAGTTTCTATGTTATATCATATTTAATGATAGTTGCCATGCAACTAATTCGTCCTTTTTTAGAAAACTTCCTTTTTTCTGAAAATTTCATTGTTTTATGTGTATTATTGTTGCATATTATAAGAAAGTGTAATTTATGTGTATGCGCATATTTTGTCACTATTTGTTTCTATATTTTCCTTTTCTTTCCACTTAAAGGGCAAACCCACTAATTCATTCTTTTTTAGAAAACTTCATGATTTTGAATTTTTTTATTATTTATTTTATTTATTTATAATGGTAATACCAATGCCACTAATTCATCCCTTCATAGGAAACTTCATGTTTTGTGAAAAATCCACTGTTATGCTTACTATTCAATATTGTAAAAAGCATAATTTCTATGTAAATTATGCACAAGTTTATTATTATTGGGTTTTATTATTTTTCTTAAAGGGTAATATTAATGCATCCAATTATTTTTTTAAAAACTCTACTATTCCAATTTTATTTCAGTTTTTATTTCATTTTCTTTCTTATTTAATGGTAATACCAATGCCAGTAATTCATTCCATCGTAGACTTTTTGGTGAAACTTTCACTATTAGATGCTTATTCTTGCATATTATAAAAAATCATAATTAGTGTGATTTAAGCTTTTATATTATTTTTGTTTTTAAGGGTTATAGCAGTACCACCGATTTATTCATTCTTTTAGAATTTCATTTTTATGAAGCTTCCACTATTGTATACTTATGCTTGCATACTAAAAAACACAATTCCGGTGTAATTGTATGCTAATCTTTTCATTATTTGATTTAATTTTTATTATATATTTTAAGGTAATGCAGATGACACTAATTCATTCTTTTTTAGAAAACTTAAGATGTATCTAAAACTAAAATACATCTAGATACATCCCCTTTTATTCATTTTGATGAAAAGTATTTCCGGACGAAGGGAGTATTGCACAAACTAATTAAGCATTGCGATTATGAGTTCAAACTGGATTATTTGCTGCAAATTAATCGATCAACCCACCAAATATATGAAGAGGGTCAAGTCCATGGAATCGTTACCAGAATGCACCATTCATGTTCCTCATCGATCTCTCTTGCACATATAATGTACGTACATACATACTTACCTAATACCACATGCGTTGGTCGGAAGGCATACATGGGTTGCATGTGCGCCGTAGCTAGTCAATCTACTTAAACCATTTAGGGGGTCAATCTATAGAACTAAAATTTATTTTCAGGCGATTGACCATTTAGCCGGTCCCATTTTTACGGGGTTTATTCCCCCGTAGTCCGGATACTGCAAAACAGGTTTAAAGGATCTGCTAGAGATGCTATAGTGATGTGATACCTCTTCATCTCACCAAAAAATTGGATTAAAATGTACGTTTTAGCTACATGTCATTCAGCTGATTTTTTAATTTTGGGTCAGTCGAATTTCTGGCTGTTGGATTTGTGCTTTGAGATGTGTGCTTTAGTTTTTTCCTGTTCTGTATTTTGTTTTGTGTTGGGCCTAGTTGAAATCGACTGACCGCTGTTTCTGGTCAGTCGATTGTGTATATGGGCTCGCTGAGCCTGGTGGGTGCCTGTTTTGTCCGCCCGTTAACAGGCCTCTCGCCTAGCGCAGCGCCCACCTGCCCCCCGTGGAATCGCTAGCAGGCGTTTCCAAGCTTGGGTGCCTGTTTTGCTCGCTTGTTTTGTTCAGCAATGAAATCGTGCCTGTTTTGCTCGTATTTGTTTTATTATTTTCAGTCCCTTTCTTCTTAAAGGGAAACCAATGACACCAATTCATCGTTTCTTAGAGAACTTAACTATTTTAATTTTGTTTAAGTTTTTATTTCATTTTTTTATTCTTTAAGGGTAATACCAATACCTCTAATTCATTCCTACTTAGGATTCTTTTTTGTGAAACTTCACTATTTGTGCTTATTCTTGCATTCTATTCAAATCGCTTGCAAATTTTGTCATTATTGTTTCTCTCTTTCTTTCTTCTAAAGGGTAATACCCATACCACTAATTCATTATTTTGGTCTAGAGAAGTAGAGACACCGTTGATCAAATAACAATTCCACTAATTGATTCTTTCTTTAGAAATTTTTTCTTTTTGCAAAACATTGACTATTATGTGCTTATTCTTGCGTATTATAACAAAGCGCAATTTATGTGCAGATTGTGTGCAAATTTTGTGATTATTTATTTTTAGCTTTTTATACCATTTTCTTTCCTATTTTAGGGTATTTTTGCTTCATTTTTAATTTCCGTTTTCTGTTTCTATGGGTTTTCTTTTTCCGTTTTTCTTTTCTTTATTGGTTATTTTTGCTTTTTGTAGGTGTTTGGCTTAGTGTAATTATATACAAACAAATACTATATAATATGTGCCAAAATTTCATGATCATATGTACACTAAAAATGCGCAACTTCTGTGCAAATTGTTTGCAAATATTTCATTATTTTTTTATTTTTTCAGTTCCTTTCTTCTTAACGTGAAACCAATGCCACTAATTCATTGTTTCTTAGAAAACTTAACTATCCTAATTTTGTTTAAGTTTTTTTTTATTTTATTCTCTTTATTCTTTAATGGTAATACCAATAACTCTAATTCATTCCTACTTAGGAATTTTTTTAGTGAAATTTCACTATTTGTTTTTATTCTTGCCAATTATAAAGAAGCGCAATTTATATTCAAAGAATGTGCAAATTTTGTCATTATTGTTATTTTACTTTTATTTCTTATTAAATGGTAATACAGATACCACTAATTCATTATTTTGATCCCGAGAAGTTGCGACACCATGGATCAAATACCAATGCCACTAATTTTTTATTTTTTATTTTGTTTTAGTTTTCATTTTCTTTTATTTCGTAAAGGTAATACCGATGTCACTAATCCATTACTTTTTAGAAATCACTATTTGTCGCGGAAATCTCACTAGTGTATGCTTATTTTGTATCGTAATTATACATTTTTGATATAAACATATGCATATATGTATTGTATGCATCTATAAAAATAAATATACATGTGCGAGATTGCAAATATAAAAATAAATAATTCATTCCTTCTTACAAAATTTCTTTTTTGCAATTTTTGTGTAAGTTGTCTGCATTTTTGTTTGTTTTCTCTATTTTTTATTTTTGCATATCAACGGGCCATTGTTTTGCATTGGGCACATGAAGTCTTGTGAGCTGCTGTTGGTTTTGTATGCAAAAAGACTTAAGGTGTGCTATAACACTGAAATTGGCTGACCACAATTTTTTGTTCAGTCGATTGGTTAGGAATCGACTGGCCCATTTCATAAAATCAGGTGACTGACCAGTAGCCGGTCCCTAAAATGTAGGGCTGGCAGGCAGGATCATGCTGCATCTTCTTTCTCCCTTTGCTGGTCTTTCACTGCATTTAATGAGCCACGTCGTTTCTACACGTAATTAAATCTCGCCGTCCATTTTAGTTCCAAAGTCAACTCTCCTCTCCGCGTCTCGGACGAACGGTTGCCGCTGAGGAGGGAAACCAAACCAAACCAGCGAAAAAGGCGCCGCTTTTATCCTCCCGGCCGGCCGGCCTCTTCTCTGCTCCTACGCGCCGATCCCATGGCGCTCCCTCGCCGCCTCCTCCTCCTCCTCCAATGGAGCTGCAGCAGCCTAACAATCCTGCTGCTCGCCGGCGGCGGGGGACTGAGAGAGGCGGTGGCGCGCACGGTGCCGGTGGAGTTCCTCTACCCGCCCTACAACCTCACCTACATGCACTACATCGACACCAGCGGCGTCTTCCTCCGCTCCCCCAACGCCACCTTCTCCGCCGCCGTCTTCAACGCCGGCGCCGACTCCCCCGGCTCCGACTCCTCCTCCTCCAGCTCTCCCCCCGGTGGCGAAGAGTCCCAGATGTCCCGCTACTTCTTCTCCGTCCTGCACGACCGCTCCCGCACCCCCGTCTGGGCCGCCACCGCCGGCTCCACCATCATCCAGTCCATCATCCTCTCCCTCAACGCCTCCGGCCTCTACATCTCCGACCCCGCCGACCAGTCCGGCCCCTCCTGGTCCACGCCCCGCCTCGCCGCCCCCGTCGCCGCGCTCCGCCTGCTCGACACCGGCCAGCTCGCGCTCATCGACGCCGACAACGCCACGCTCTGGTCCACCTTCGACGCGCCCACCGACACGCTGCTCCAGGGCCAGGTGCTCCCCGTCGGCGTGCCGCTCACCGCCACCGCGTCGGAGCAGGACCTCTCCCCCGGCGCCTACCGCCTCCTCCTCACCCCCACCGACGCGCTCCTCCAGTGGGCCTCGTCGTCCTCCAATGGCAGGCGTGACGAAGACTTCGTCACGTACTGGGCGCTCTCCTCCGACCCGGCCTCCGTCCAGGACTCCAACCGCGCCGTGCGATCCATGATGGTCAACGCCTCCGGCATCTTCCTCCTCGCGGACGACGACGGCCGGGACACCGTCTTCAGCCTCCGCTTCGCGTCGCCGCCCGCGCCGGCCACCAGGATGCTCCTCAAGGTCGACCCGTCCGGCCGCCTGCGCGCGCTCAGCACGGCCTACTCCCCCACGGCGGCGCGCGCCACGCTCCCCACCGTCTGGGCCGCTCCGGCCAGCGACTGCGACCTCCCGCTGCCGTGCGGCTCCCTCGGCCTCTGCACGCCCGGCAACAACGGCTCCTCCTGCATGTGCCCCGACGCCTTCACCACGCACACCACCGGCGGCTGCTCCCCCGCCGACGGATCCGCGCTCCCTGTCTTGCCTGACAGCTGCCTCGCCGGCAACGCCTCCTCCAAGTCCAAGCCGTCGTCGTCGTCGGCAGCAACCTCGGCGACTCCTTACAGCTACACGAGGCTGGGCGACGGGATCGGCTACTTCGCCGGCAAGTTCGCGCTCCCAACGACGGCCGGAGACGCGCTCTCGGCGTGCCGCGACCTCTGCTCGGCCAACTGCTCCTGCGTCGGCTTCGTCTACAAGAACTCCTCCAAGTCCTGCCTCCTCGTGCACAACCAGATCGGCTCCGTCTTCCGCGGCGGCAACAGCGCAGCAGCCGCCGCCGTCGCCTTCATCAAGACGGTCCCGCCGGCTCCATCTCGCGGCCAAGGCGGCGGCGGCGGAGGCTCGTCGTCCCTGAGCACAATCACCATCATATTCGGCATCGTGCTACCGGCCGTGGCGGCCGTGTTCATCACCTTCCTTCTCTACGTGCTGGGCGTGCACTGGCTCAAGAACCGCCATGGCGGCGCCAGCACCGGCAAGGCCAAGAAGAAGAAGCACGGCCACGGCGGCAGCAGCTGGTTCATGCTGCACATGATGCCGTCCTTGTCGTCGCGGGCGTCGTCCAACGTCCCCTCGGAGAAGGGGGACGGCGAGGGCGACAGCGAGGACGAGGACGACGAGGTGCTCATCCCCGGCCTGCCCACCCGGTTCACGTTCGTCGACCTGGAGACGGCCACCAACGGCTTCAAGTGGCAGATCGGCTCCGGCGGGTTCGGCTCCGTCTACCGCGGCGAGCTCCCCGACCGGACTACCGTGGCCGTCAAGCGCATGAACAACCTGGGCATGCAGGGCCGACGCGAGTTCCTCACGGAGATCGCCGTCATCGGCAACGTGCACCACGTGAACCTGGTGAAGCTCCGAGGCTTCTGCGCCGAGGGCGCGCGGCAGCAGCTGCTGGTGTACGAGTACATGAACCGCGGCTCGCTCGACCAGTCCCTCTTCCCCCGCGCCGCCGCCGGCGCCGCCGCGAAAAAGAGGGACGTGCTGGAGTGGCCCGACCGTCTCGGCGTGTGCGTCGGCGCGGCGCGAGGGCTGGCGTACCTCCACGCCGGGTGCGACCGCAAGATCCTCCACTGCGACGTCAAGCCGGAGAACATCCTGCTGGACGACCGCGGCGGCGTCAAGATCGCCGACTTCGGGCTGGCGAAGCTGATGAGCCCGGAGCAGTCGGGGCTCTTCACCACCATGCGCGGCACCCGCGGGTACCTGGCGCCGGAGTGGCTCATGAACGCGCCCATCACCGACAAGGCCGACGTCTACAGCTTCGGCATGGTGCTGCTGGAGATCGTTCGCGGCCGCAAGAACTCCAAGCAGGACGACGACGAGCACCACACCACCACCACCACCGGCAGCAGCACCACCACCACCAGCGCCGCGTCGTCGGACGGCGGCGCCGGCGAGGCGACCACGAAGGCGAGGAGCAGCTACTTCCCGGCGCTGGCGCTCGACCTGCACGAGGAAGGGCGTTACCTGGAGCTGGTGGACCCGAGGCTGGAGGGCCGGGCGGACGCGGCGGAGGTGGCGAGGGTGGTGCGCGTGGCGCTGTGCTGCCTCCAGGAGGAGGCATCGGTGCGGCCGGCCATGACGGCCGTGTCCGGCATGCTCGACGGCAGCATGGACGTGTGCGTGCCTAGGACCGAGCAGCTGGCGTACCTCAGGATGTACGGGCGCGGCGGGTGGAAGGGCAAGTGGAAGGGCTCGGACATGACCGCCGGCAGCAGCAGCTGGTCGCCGCCGTCGTGCGTGTCGGCGCAGCAGCTCTCGGCTCCCAGATGACATGACATCATCAGTGTAATGCAATGATGCAAATTTTGCAGTAAAAAAATCAATCAAAAAGCGCGTGTTGTTTTTGTCCATAATTGTTAGTTGTCAATACATACATATGAATAAGATGAATTTTCATTTCATCAATCAAGAAGCTGTGCATGTTTTTCTTTGGGAATGGTAAAAATAACAGTACACCGTGAGTGAGTGCGGCATTTTGGTGCTCGGGCTACATGGAGCACGTTTTCTGAAACATTTAAAATCGTATTGTCAAACTTTTCAAAAAATCTCAAAGAAAATTGTACGCTCACGTATGGTTTTATACCATATGTGTGTAAAATTTCACGGGAAAATACATGCAGAACTTCTTTCGAATTTTTGTCTTCAGGGTTTTGGTTTTGCTAAATTTTCTGACTCCTTGGATCTAAAAGAATGGATGCATGTAGCCAGTATTCTTATATTCCCTTTGTCTTTAGTTATCTAAATGCTCTTATATTAATTTATAGAGGGACATAAAATAATGAGTAGGATCATTTTATACTGAAGGTTTGAACGGATGGATGATGTTAGGGATGATTGATCTGTTTTTTCTTTTCTTTTTTTGTTATCGTGGAAGAAGCTGGGCCAATTGAAAAGGAGGGTCAACGTACGCCAATTGCACATGCCGACGTTTGCTTGCCTTTTCGTGCTTCGAGTGAAATGAGATGATGCCACTGCAAGCCACCACGCCGGCCGGCCAGCACGAAAACAAAATTATCAATACTTCAAAATACTTTGATATGTCAAAGATCGCGGTATATAAAAAAGTTGATAGAGTATGTTAATGATCATTTCATTTCACGGCAAAGGAGGAAGACTTTGTGTTGCTGCCTCCGTACGTGCCTCGTCCGTCATACTGTGGCCGAGATCACATGTATCTATTAGAATATCATATCAAATACAGTACAATAGAATAGCATATATTATCTTTTCTTTGATGATTCCATTAGTGCTTGCTTTGAGATTCCTGTTTTAATTAGTTTCCTGTCAGGAGCAGTCCATCCATCCATCCATCCTAGGATCAGGATTGGGATTGAGATGCACACATGAGACAGCATCTGTATACATACATGTACAGGAACACAGAGGTGTCATTGCGTGTGTCAGTGGGGCAGGCGTACGTATGTGAGCCTTAATAAGAAGAGTATAAGAAGAGGGCAGGTATGGATTGAATTGATCTGTGTGAAAGAAGGGGAGCTTATTATTAACTCAAGAAAGAGTTGAAAGTGATGATGTTTGACAGGCAGCCATGCTTCTTCATTAGTATAGTATTAGCAAAAATATAGGAGCAGCTGGCCGGCCAGGGAGATATACAGATCCTATAAACACGAGATACGAATAAGGTGTGTTTGTGGTACGAGTAGATCGTGTGAGCACACTAATCCCTTTGTCCAGGTGTTGCATGCAATGAACTGATCATTGCATGTCGTGTTTGGTAGTCTCAAGTCACTGAAAGCATACACGCCCCACATATCTTATTGGTTAATTACTTTATTTATGTCAAAAAACAAAAAACGAGATATGAGTTAATGCATCGCGCATAAGTGTTTTGAGATTATTTGCCTTTCATAAGGTGACTTATACACCTAGACGGAGGAAATCGTTGTTAGTATGATTGAGCTGGCATGGTGCAAGTTGGGCCATTAGCAAGCATGGCTTTGTGGACGACGACTTGAAGGCCGCCTTCACTCCCTTTTTGACCTGACTTGAAACGCTGGCCTGTCCTCTCCCCGGGTTTGACTTTGAGATCCAGCCATCCTCCAACTGCATGTTTTGCTCTACTACTTGGCCACACCGGACTGCATCAACATGGTAGTACTATAGACGTATGCTCCCTCTGGTCGTCTGCCTGGTTTCAACCAACAATAAAGGTGTCAACATGCCAATACATGCACCAACCTCTACCCAGCACCCAATCACAGCAGTGGAATACATACTCTATTGTACTGCATTATATTTTGTGCCAAATTTTGACTGCAGATTTAACTAACAAAATTTAATACATGTCATAAAAAATATATATAGTTGGATTCGTATTTGAACGTAGTTTTCAATTATGTTAAATTTTATGACATGCATTAACATTTTATTAGTTAAATTTAAGGTCAAATTTTGGTACAGAATACAACAGAGACTAATAAATCAGGATGGAGGTAGTACCATTTGTCAACCTTCATGGAGTACGATTCGAAGAATATTAAGTAGTGCTAATATCACGCAGCTACCACCATTTATATTGCAATCTGCTGTTTTATATTGCAATCTGCTGTTACGATCGAAAAAAGATCCGTCACACTACAAATGATGATTGGAACTGACAGTGTCCTGAACAAGGGGGGGGGGGGGGTACCAACCTAGTTCGCCTACAGTCTATGGGTCGAGCTTGCGGCCCACCGTTCTTGCAAGGAAGGACTATGGAGGCCTCGCGGTTTGGCATGATCAAGGTGGACTCGGTCGAAGACTTGACGTGTACTCCAAGGACTGCATCGGTCGCCAGCATGTCTATCCCTATTGGCAACCAACCATGTGTAACCCTAGGTACCCCGGTGTCTATATAAACTGAGGGGTTTAGTCCGTAGAGACCACGGTCACAATTACAACCACCTAGCCTTAGGGTTAGAGCACAACTTATGATCTCGAGATAGATCAAGCTTGTACTCGATACAACATCATCAATACAATGAAAGCAGGACGTGGGGTATTATCTCTTCAAGAGGGCCCGAACCTGGGTAAATAGTATCCCCTTCGTATCCTGTTACCCATATATCCAACATCCACAGCTCGGGACCCCCTACCTGAGGTCTGCCGGTTTTAGTACCGACATTGGTGTTTTCACTGAGAGGTCCGCTGTGTGATCAAGAAAGGGTTGATGGCTCGTCTGTGGATCAACTACAATGTCGGCTGCAGTGGCATCTTCGTCCCCGGCCAGCTCTTCACTTTCGGCAGCATCGTCTTGCACGCCAACGCGGCGGGTCGCCTTAACCACGTCAAAAATTTCGCTCCGAACCAGGTTGTCACCTTCGAGCTTGGAATACACCGCTGATTCGCGCGGTGACCTAGGAGCCAAGTCCTGGTCCCAACCACGGATCAGATCTCACAATGGGTCCAACTTTGAGCATGGACCCGTTCGCCGTCGCGCCGAGTCTTGACTCCAGCATAGACCCCATGCCACCCTCTCCTTGGACCTCGACCTCGATTCGAGTCCGAACTCGAACCCTGTAACGCCCCGGTGTAATGATGCTACAGTAATCCCTGGGGTTAATATAATCCTTTTGCTAAACAAGTGTTTGTTCATCATTGTTCTTATATTTTTCAAATTCCAGTTGAACTTAAATTCAAATTCTGAGTGAAATTCAAAATTGCTCAAACATGAAAACTAAAATGTACATCATGTGCCAAATAATCCATAAGTAATATTGGTGGTGAACCAACATTTTTGCAAAGTGTTTGAGTGGTCTAAACTACTTAAAACAGTGACCTAAGAAATAAATTAAATGCCTTTTTAATTTATAAAAATGGCAAACTATTTCTAAAGCCTCACAATCTTTTTTTTGGCAGTGCCCAGTAATTATTTGAAATTGTTTTGGCCAGTGGCATAATTTTTGCAAAGTCAATGTGACTAAAAGAAAAGGCAAAAGCTGCAAAAAAAAGAGAAAAGGAAAAGCAGAGGGGTGGGAGAGCCCCTAGCCTTCCCTTGGGCCTTCGGGCCACCCACGCCAGCTGGCCCAGCTAGGTCGGCCCACGCCCCTCCCCGGTCGCTCTCCCCTCCTTCCTGTTCCCTCGGTGTGTGTCGCTACAGCGGCTCGTCGCCGCCCGACCACCTCGCCGGCAACGCCACGGGTGGATAAGAGCCCCCCCCTGCGGCTCCTCAGGTCCTCCCCCACCTACCTCCACCCACTCCCCTCGCCCTCTCCGCCTGCTCGTTGCCTCTCCCCCTTGTTCCCCATCCACCTCCAAGCGCCATCGCCGCCGCGTCTTCGTCATCTCCGCGACCACCGTGCCTTCGACGCGGCCTGGCCGTGCTCGTCGGCATCGTCGTGGACTGTTGTGTCCTCTGGAGCCGCAGGAGGGAGCCGAGGAGCTCTACATCGCCGAACACGTCGTCGTCTTCCTCGGGTCGCCGACGATCCCCTTCATCCCCGGCGACGTTTTGCTGCTCCTAACCTCCCAAGGGCCATCTTGCGTGCCGCACAGTGAGCTTCTTCGTCTCCTGCTCTCCTCCGTTAACCTCTTCGCGTGCCGCAGGCCCCGCAGCTAGCTGCCGCCGCGTCCGTGCTCGGCTCGCCGCCGACGAGCTTGTGGTCGTCGCTGTGGTTGATGTCACCGCCGCCTGAGGCCACGGTCGAACTCCTGGTGCTCCTAGGAGCCCAACGAGCATGAGCCCGTGCTCCCCGTACCCCCCTAGCGTTGGATACATCGACGCCCGAAATCCGGCGTCCGCTCCGCCGCTCGCCGTCGCCGTCTCCGGCCGTTCCCGGCAAGACCACCACCACCACCACCAGCTGCGCCGCTCACTCCCCATTCGAACGCGCCTAACCCCAACCCGGAGACCCCCTGTAGACGAATCCCGACGAGGTCGGGTGCCCTCCGTCGTGTATTCATGCTCGCCGGTGTTCAGCCGCCGGCCCGCTGAGCTGGCGCACCTGGGGCCACCCCCTGGGTCACTGCCAGTGGGGCCCCCGGCCCCCTGTTGACCAGTTGACCTGGTCAACCGTGCTGACTGGGCAGTCCCCAGCCATTGACGTGCGGGTCCTACCGCTTAATCCTCTAATCAAAACATTTTAATAATTAAAACTAATTAGTTTAGTTAATTAGACACTGACAGGTGGGCCGAGTAGTTTTACTAACTAAATTTAGATTAGTTTAAACCCTGTTTAACCCACTGTCTATGACAGGTGGGTCCCCCATGTCAGTTTTGACCGGTCAGCCGTCCTGTTGACTGTTGACGTCACTATGACGTCATGCTGATGCAATATTCATTTTCTGTTATTTTAAATAGTTTCTGAAAATGCTTTAATCTTTGAATAATCATAGAAAATAAACCGTAGCTCGGATGAAAATGTTTTCTACATGAAAGTTGCTCAGAAAAATCCAACGAATCCGGATACGCGGTCCGTTTACCTGTCAGATGCCTCTAACTATCTGAACATGGAACATTTCCCCTCCGGTCATCTGTCTGACATAGGTCCGGAACCGGGAAAACATTCCCGGTTGAATTCCCCCTTCACCTATATCGTGTAGCCATACGTTAGGTCACACCCGGCACAGCTTATTGCCACGTTATGCTTTGTGATGCTATGTTTGCTTTATATTTGCTGTTTCTTCCTCCTCTTCTCTCTGGTAGACCCCGAGACCAATGCTGCCCCTGTGATCGACTACGTTGACGACAACCCCTCCTTGCCAGAGCAACCAGGCAAGCCCCCCCTTTGATCATCCCGATATCGCCCATTCCATTCTCTTATGCTTGCATTAGATTTTTCTACTAATATTGATTGCTCCTATTCTGATGCATAGCCTGCTTTTGTATCTGCTGTTGTACCGTACCTGCTTATCCTAAACTGCTTAGTATAGGTTGGTTAGTGATCCATCAGTGACCCCCACCTTGTCCTTGTTGCCCCTGCTTCATCATTGAAGACCCGATCAATGGGATCGAAGACCAGGCCCCGGCACCGCACATCACTTTCCCCTTAGTTGCTTGACACTTCTGGGTTACTATCGAGTGCCGAGGGTGAGACCTCTACAACACTTCTGATGTTAACCCTGTAGTGTAGCCATTCGGTCGTGGTCATCGAGGGTGATTCCGCCTTAACCACTTCCGATACGACTCTGTCGTGCAACCCCTCAAGTGTGAACCTCAAGGGTGATTCCTCTTACGTTCACCTTGATGATTACGTCGAGTGGAATTCATCGGGGGTGATTCCTCGGGTTTTCCCCTTGATGTTTAGACACACAGATACTATGATTACTATGACTTTACACTGAACCATGTTACTAAAGACGGGTCGACCCTGAGGGGTACCCGCGCGAGCATAATTGCGAGTGATGAGGAGTCGGGTTGACTTGAAAGGTGCCTGTGAGATAATTACGAGGCGTGGCCGGGCATTCTTAGCCCTTGCCGCAAGTCCTCGAGACGGGGCAACGGGGTCACATCTTTCGTGAGTCTCTGCTTGTTACCGCGCGTTCCTAATCCACTACGATTTGGATATTTGATCCGAGGGGCCTCTGGCCTGATAGCACTAACCATCACGTGGGCATAGTATGGGCGTTCGGCGTCGTATACATCAGCCGAAGCTTAATAGACGTTAGCGACTGAGCGGCGCGCACCGGGTTGGACTGGTAAGCACCTGCCTTTTTGAGAGAGGTAGCTAGGTCTGATCACCGGCCGCGTACGCAATGTGCAGGAGTTCCCGGGGAGATGGCCCATGACTTCTGGGGGCATAGGTTTAGTCCGGCGTGCTTGACCTCTCTATTAAGCCTAGGTCGGGTTGCGGCGTATTGTTTGGCCGTGGCCGGGCATGACCCAGGAAAGTGTGTCCGGCCGGAGTTAAGCGAGCGTGGTGGGTAAGTTGGTGCACCCCTGCAGGGAAGAAAACATCTGTCGATAGCATGTCCTACGGTAACGGACACTTGGAGTTGTATCCCGATCGATACAACTAGAACTGGATACATGTGATGAGAATTGGATGGTGATGAGAATTGGATTGTGATGACAATTGGATAGTATGGCTCTGGGATTTCTTTCTCGCAGGGAGTCGAGAAAGGATCTCTGGCCGAGGTTGATAACACTACTACTACTTTACTTTATGCTACTCTACTCCCTCCTGTTTGCTGCAAGATGGTGGTTTCCAGAAGATGCTAGTCTTCGATAGGACTAGGCCTTCTCTCTATTCTGGCATTTCTGCAGCTCAGTCCACATATACAACCTTCCTTTGATAATGTTGCATATGTAGTGTAGATCCTTGCTTGCGAGTACTTTGGATGAGTACTCACGGTTGCTTTGCTCCCCCTTTTCCCCCTTTCTTCTTCTTTCCGGTTGATGCAACCAGATGTTGGAGCCCAGGAGCCATATGCCACCGTCGATGCCTACTACTACGTGGAGACCGCCGACGACCAGGAGTACGTAGTTAGGAGGCTCCCAGGCAGGAGGCCTTGCCTTTTCGATCGTTGCTGCTGTTGTGCTAGCCTTCTTAAGGCAAACTTGTTTAACTTATGTCTGTACTCAGATATTGTTGCTTCCGCTGACTCGTTTGTATTCAAGCTGATGTATTCGAGCCCTCGAGGCCCCTGGCTTGTAATATAATGCTTGTATTATTTTAATTTGTGTCTAGAGTTGTGTTGTGATATCTTCCTGTGAGTCCTTGATCTTGATCGTACACATTTGCGTGTATGATTAGTGTACGCTTCCAAATCCTCCTCCTCGCGCTTCTTCTTGAGTGCCTCAAAAGCCTCCTCACGCTGCTTCTTGCGCGCTTTGTAGGCTTGGCGATGTTCATCCGATAGTTCATCAAGACTGGGCTTACTGATGTTATCTGCGTCAACTTCTGAGGGATTGGGGAGATTAGACATGGTTGATGATGATTCTTGATCTTTCGTCCCCAACGGAGTCGCCAAAAAGTGTGTTCGCACACGAACACGTCACCGTGTACCCTCGACGCCGGGGGTGATGCACCGCAGCTCACGTCGAAGGAGACCTGCCAGAAGCGTGGTACGCAAGACAATCCGGCGGGCGCTTTTGATGACCCGAAACCCCACACGCCCGGGAGGGACCCCGTCAGGGCGCGCGGCGGCTATGGGCTGCCCTAGGTCGACCTGATCACCCCTAGGGCCTCAAGGTTCGCCGCCCTGCAACAAGAAGAACAGATGAAGAATGAGGAAGAAGAAGAACAAGGGAGAAGGAAAAGTAAAGGTAAAAAGTGTAGATAGATTTGTTCGATTGTGTGTTGTTCAATCGGCCGTCACCTCTCATCTATTTATGAGGCGGCTGGACTTCCCGTACAAGAAAAGGACTAAAAAGTCCATCCAAAACGTCAAAAACCCTAACCTAACTCGGACAGGAATCTTTGGCAATTTTTCAGATCAACTCGGTCTCACCGATTGGTCTGCTTCGGTCCCACCGAGTGAACGTAAGCAACTCTCTGTAAATTTCTGTAATTTCCCAGATCAACTCGGTCTCACCGATTAGTTTGCTTCAGTCCCACCGAGTGAGCGCTGCCAACTTTCTGTAACTTTCTGTAATTTCTCGGATCAACTCGGTCTCACCGAGTCAACCAACTCGGTCCGTCCGAAATGACTCTGCAATTTCTGTTTTTGTCCTTGTTTTGCCTCCACAGGTTGCATACGACCTCAGATTAAGACAATTTTTATATCAAAATCGACCGTTTCGATGATACGAAGACAACTTATGTAGAAAGTTTTTCCATTTGAGGTCGTCTTGGGGTCTTAATCCGCCAAACTGTACTCTGAATATAAGATCTTAGTACTTTGAGCATAATTTCGGCCATCGAGATGAAATTGGACGGCGATGGCCCAAACTTCAAAGACGTTCATATCAACAATATGGAACTCTCTCATGTAGATCTTCTCCATTTGATGTCATTTTAAATAAGGTCTTGACCATGCAAAAATCTGGTGTCAACAGATATCTCTCCGATACACGGAGTGACAACTCCTAATCTCGACCTATGCCAACCCAACAAACACCTTCGAAGACACCTGTAGAGCATCATTATAATCACCCAGTTACGTTGTGACGTTTGATAGCACAGAAGGTGTTCCTCCAGTATTCAGGAGTTGCATAATATCGTAGTTAGAGGAACATGTATAAGTCATGAAGAGAGCAGTAGCGATAAAACTAAACGGTCATTATGCTAAGCTAACGGATGAGTCTTGTCCATTACATCATTCTCTAATGATGTGATCCCGTTCATCAAATGGCAACACATGTCTATGGTCAGGAAACATAACCATCTTTGATTAATGAGCTAGTCGAGTAGAGGCATACTAGGGGCACTATGTTTTGTCTATGTATTCACACATGTACTAAGTTTCCGATTAATAAAATTCTAGCATGAATAATAAACATTTATCACGATATAAGGAAATATAAATAACAACTTTATTATTGCCTCTAAGGCATATTTCCTTTCAGTTTTGCCGAAATATCATTGAATTCCCATTCTGGCAAACCATAAGCACTCGGTATGTCCTACATTGTAGCACGATTCATGCTAAAATTCATGAAAAAATTCGGCATGACCTTTGCTAAAGACAGGACATACCAAGCACCTGAAATTTGCTGCAACGGGGATGAATCAACATTCCGGCAAAACATAGGCCTCTCGGAGGTACATTGCAAACAAGAACACCAAGACATCCTCTATATTCAGAATGCATCATCATCGACATCAATGACATGGCGACAAGCACTAGAATTTTCATCATGGACATTTACAACACATTATCATCTATATCAACAACATTGGGATTTGGCTATTCTCACCTAGAGGTCTTAAGGGGTTAGTGATGGGGACGACTGCGGGGATGAGGCAGGGGCAAATACTTGATTTCTGCCTAAACAAAATATAAATGAAAACATTATTATTCTCATTTTAGGACTTAGTGAAACCCTATAAGCTATCAAGTAAATATCCAATTTGAATATAACTTATTGTCCACTTCTTGAACCATAGAAAAATGCCATAATTTCACAATATAACTTAGAGTTTGATTGCTGAAATTCCTATTACTAATTTTGATACGTAATTTTTTTTCAAATAGCATTCCAATACATTTCTATAATTCAAAAAGTTTTATACCTAAAACTTTACATTACTAATTTTTTTACTAAAATTTTGTATTACTACAAATTTATATCTACCTTCTACAACAAAATTCTACCTATCTATACTATTCAAAAACCCTACCACTAGTAGAAAAGGAGGCAATGGTCCAGGCCGGGTCAGCCCATTAGTCCCGGTTCAATCCAGAACCGGGACCAATGGGGGCATTGGACCCGGTTCGTGAGCCCCGGGGCCCGGCCGGGCCACGTGGGCCATTGGTCCCGGTTCGTCTGGACCTTTTGGTCCCGGTTGGTGGGACGAACCAGGACCAATGTGCCTTGCTCCTGGCCCACCACCATTGGTCCCAGTTGGTCGCCTGAACCGGGACCAAAGGCTTCCCTTTAGTCACGGTTCAAGCCACAAACCGGGACCAATTAGTTGCCTATATATACCCCGCGAGCAGAGCACTCTCACTGCT
The DNA here is from genome assembly GCA_963921465.1 of Triticum timopheevii. Taxonomy (NCBI): domain Eukaryota; kingdom Viridiplantae; phylum Streptophyta; class Magnoliopsida; order Poales; family Poaceae; genus Triticum; species Triticum timopheevii. The sequence goes on from OY997270.1 coordinate 2,689,646, forward strand.
CTATTTTTCGTGGCATGCGAGGAGGGAGCTTTGTGGTGCTCTAGCTCACCTCCTATGCACACGAGTTGTTCGATGGAATGCCCGAGCCACACTACTTAAGCTTTCTCCTCTCCAAGATCCACCTCCAAGCTCCATTTTCCTCAATATTTGTCTAGGTTTAGCGGTCCGTCACGTCCCGTCCCCGTCTTCACCACCGTCGATCGCCCACGCCGATCTCGTCGCCGGCACCACCGTGGTGAGCCTCTTACTTGTATGTTTATATAGATACTTGTATAATTTTCTTACTTTTATTATTGCATCTTATATAGTGCGATGGTTTTGGTATCCGCCCCCGTCGGCCCTCGTCCTGTCTATGATTCGGATGTGGTATATATTATCTTTTCATAACTATTGGTTCATTTATTGTTTATGACAATTATGCCGACCAACGTGACATAGATTTTATTTATCTAGAGGTTGTTGAACCGGAAATTCCAACCGACCCTATTGTCGAGAGGTTAAATTTAGTTGAAGAAGAAAACAATTTTTTGAAGGAAAAAATTAGAAAAATTGAGGAGGACAAGATGATATTGGAGTTGCATGTTGCGGATGTCGTCGATGATCACAAGATCAAGATGGATGCAATGTGCTTGAAGATTAGAAAGATTAGAAAATATGCCATTCATACCGAGGCTTGGTATCATTATGCCGTTGGATCAGTTGTTACATTGGTTGCGATTATGATCGCATTTGTTTTCACATTGAAATGTTTTACATAGTTTCAGTGTATGGTTTAATTAATTTAGATGCTCTGCAGAGCTTTATGTTGTTAGATGAGAACTATGTATGTACTTTGGTTTTAATGTGATGATGAACTTCTATTAATTTGGTCACTTAATTATCTATTCATGATGTTCTCTAATGATTTTTGACACACTTAATTATATATAATGCACGCAGATGAACCGGCAATGGATGTACGGTTCAAGACACACCTCCGAGTACATTAAGGGCGTGCATGATTTTCTCGAAGTGGCTGAGGCAAACAAGCAGAATGGTTTTATGTGTTGTCCATGCCCTATATGTGGGAATACGAAGTCTTACTCTGACCGGAAAATCCTCCACACCCACCTGCTTTACAAGGGTTTCATGCCACACTATAATGTTTGGACGAGGCACGGAGAAATAGGGGTTATGATGGAAGATGGCGAAGAAGAATAGTACGATGACAACTATGTGCCCCCTGAATACGGTGATGCTCCTGAAGATCAAGAGGAACCAGACGATGTGCACGATGATGCTGCAATGGGCGAAGCTGCTGAAGATCAAGAGGAACCAGACGATGTGCTCGATGATGATGATCTCCGCCGGGTCATTGTCGATGCAAGGACGCAATGCGAAAGTCAAAAGGAGAAGCTGAAGTTCGATCGCATGCTAGAGGACCACAAAAAAGGGTTGTACCCCAATTGCGAAGATGGAAACACAAAGCTCGGTACCGTACTGGAATTGCTGTAGTGGAAGGCAGAGAATGCTGTGCCTGACAAAGGATTTGAGAAGCTACTGAAAACATTGAAGAAGAAGCTTCCAAAGGATAACGAATTGCCCAACAGTACATACGCAGCAAAGAAGGTCGTATGCCCTCTAGGATTGGAGGTGCAGAAGATACATGCATGCCCTAATGACTGCATCCTCTACCGCGGTGCGTACAAGGATCTGAACGCATGCCCGGTATGCGGTGCATTACGGTATAAGATCAGACGAGATGACCCTGGTGATGTTGACGGCGAGCCCCCCAGGAAGAGGGTTCCTGCGAAGGTGATGTGGTATGCTCCTATAATACCAAGGTTGAAATGTTTGTTCAGAAATGGAGAGCATGCCAAGTTGATGCGATGGCACAGTGAGGACCGTAAGAAAGACGGGAAGTTGAGAGCACCCGCTGACGGGTCGCAGTGGAGAAAAATCGAGAGAAAGTACTGGGATGAGTTTGCAAGTGAGCCAAGGAACTTATGGTTTGCTTTAAGCGCGGATGGCATTAATCCTTTCGGGGAGCAGAGCAGCAATCACAGCACCTGGCCCGTGACTCTATGTATGTATAACCTTCCTCCTTGGATGTGCATGAAGCGGAAGTTCATTATGATGCCAGTTCTCATCCAAGGCCCTAAGCAACCCGGTAACGACATTGATGTGTACCTAAGGCCATTAGTTGAAGAACTTTTATAGCTGTGGAATGGAAACGGTATACGTACGTGGGATGAGCACAAATAGGAGGAATTTAACCTAAAGGCGTTGTTGTTCGTGACCATCAATGATTGGCCCGCTCTCAGTAACCTTTCAGGACAGACAAACAAGGGATACCACGCATGCACGCACTGTTTACTTGACACCGATAGTATATACCTGGCAAGCTGCAGGAAGAATGTGTACCTGGGCCATCGTCGATTTCTTCCGACCAACCATCAATGTCGAAAGAAAGGCAAGCATTTCAAAGGCGAGGCAGATCACCGGAAGAAGCCCGCCATGCGTACCGGTGATCACGTACTTGCTATGGTCAATGATTTACACGTAATCTTTGGAAAGGGTCTCGGCGGACTAGCTGTTCCGAGTGACGCTGGGGGACACGCACCCATGTGGAAGAAGAAATCTATATTTTGGGACCTACCCTACTGGAAAGACCTAGAGGTCCGCTCTTCGATCGACATGATGCACATGACGAAGAACCTTTGCGTGAACCTGCTAGGCTTCTTGGGCGTGTATGGGAAGACAAAAGATACAGCTGAGGCACGGGAGGACCTGCAACGTTTGCACGAAAAAGACGGCATGCCTCCAAAGAAGTATGAAGGTCCTGCCAGCTATGCTCTTACCAAAGAAGAGAAGGAAATCTTCTTTGAATGCCTGCTTAGTATGAAGGTCCTGACTGGCTTCTCGTCGAATATAAAAGGAATAATAAATATGACAGAGAAAAAGTTTCAGAACCTAAAGTCTCATGACTGCCACGTGATTATGACGCAACTTCTTCCGGTTGCATTGAGGGGGCTTCTACCGGAAAATATTCGATTAGCCATTGTGAAGCTATGTGCATTCCTCAATGCAATCTCCCAGAAGGTGATCGATCCAGAAATCATACTAAGGCTAAGGAGTGATGTGGTGCAATGTCTTGTCAGTTTCGAGCTGGTATTCCCACCATCCTTCTTCAATATCATGACGCACGTCCTAGTTCATCTAGTTGACGAGATTGTCATTCTGGGCCCCGTATTTCTACACAATATGTACCCCTTTGAGAGGTTCATGGGAGTCCTAAAGAAATATGTCTGTAACCGCGCTAGGCCAGAAGGAAGCATCTCCATGGGCCATCAAACAGAGGATGTCATCGGGTTTTGTGTTGACTTCATTCCTGGCCTTAAGAAGATAGGTCTCCCTAAATCGCGGTATGAGGGGAGACTGACTGGAAAAGGCACGCTTGGAAAGGACTCAATAATATGCAGGGACGGATATTCTTGGTCTCAAGCACACTACACAGTTCTACAGAACTCTACCTTGGTGACCCCGTATGTCGATGAACACAAGAACAGTCTGCGCTCCAAACACCCGGAGCAGTGCGATGACTGGATTACATGTGAACACATCAGGACTTTCAGCAGTTAGTTGGAAGCACGTATCAGAGGTGACAACACTGTTTGTGATGAGTTGTACTTGTTGTCCAGGGGACCATCTTTGACTGTATTGATTTGGAAAGGATACGAGATAAATGGGAATACATTTTACATGATTGACCAAGATCAAAAGAGCACCAACCAAAACAGCGGTGTCCACTTTGATGCAACAACCGAGAGGGGAAAGGACACATATTATGGTTACATAGTGGACATATGGGAACTTGACTACGGACATGATTTTAAGGTCCCTTTGTTTAAGTGCAAATGGGTCAATCTGTCAGGAGGCGGGGTACAAGTAGACCCACAGTACGGAATGACAACAGTGGATCTGAAAAATCTTGGGTACACTGACGAACCGTTCGTCCTAGCCAATGATGTGGCACAGGTTATCTATGTGAAGGACATGTCTACCAGACCGAGAAAGAGAAAAGATAAGGAAGCGAATACATCATACGATGAGCCAAAGCGCCACATAGTTCTTTCAGGAAAAAGGGACATCGTGGGAGTGGAGGACAAGACAGACATGTCTGAACATTATGCAAAGTTTCATGAAATTCCTCCCTTTAAAGTCAAGGTTGACCCCAGCATCCTGATAAATGATGAATATTATCCATGGTTACGGCGCAATAAGCAAATGACACAAGCGAAGAAAAAGTGAAGACTTTCTCCCGCAACTATTATGATGATACCATGCCAACTTTGTAACTGACGAGTATGATACCATTGTCCGTTTTGTACATGCACATACTATGTGTGGGTCAATTTATGATACCATGCCAACTTTCAACTTTTTCAGAGTTCATTTGAAATGCTTTAATGTCTTATGGTTCGGCCCTCGTAATAATTAAAAATAGCAACAATAAGTATTTTGTTGTAAGTAGAAACAAAATAAAATAATTAAAGCAAGAAAGAAAACAAAAAAACAAAAAAAGTGTTTTCAAATTTGAAAAGTAATGGCACTAACAGAAAGTTTATAATTTTCCAAAAACTAAAAGCAAAAAGAATTAAAAAATAAAGCAAAAAACAAAAGAAAATAAATAATGCAGAAAACAAAACAAAAAACAGGAAAAAAATAAAAATAGCAACAATAAGTAAAGAAAAAAATGCCTCCTACTGGGCCCCCACGGCCTGAATACGACATGAAACCCTACTATGGGCCAGGATTCAGGCCCGCGGAAGGCCCAGTAGGCCCACCAGGCAAAGTTTAGCAAGTACGCCCGAAAGCCTGCGGTTGAGAGGAGTTCGAGAGGGGTGCGGCAGTGGGGCTTATAAACCACTGCGCGCCCCTCTCAACTAGCGAGGTGGGACTAAACTTTGGCCCAGACGCGGGCAGCACAGGGACCTTTGGTCCCGGTTGGTGGCACCAACCGGGACTAAAGGGGGGGCATTGGTCCCGGTTGGTGCCACCAACCGGTACCAAAGGTCGCCGCTTCCCGCCCTTTGGGCTGCCGAAAAAGAGGCCTTTGGTCCCGATTGGTGGCACTAACCGGGACTAAAGGGGGCATTGGTCCCGGTTGGTGCCACGAACCGGGACCAATGCTCTTGCTATATATACAGGACTTAGCAGTTTTTGCCAAAACCCATCTCTTTCTTCTCGCCCCGACACCTCTGCTCCTCGTCGCCGTCGCCGCCGAGCCCTGCCCCGACACCGTCAGGCTGGTCCAGCTCGCCGTCGCCGCCGCCGAGCCACTGCCCCGACACTGTCGCCGCGCCCGCCGCCCCTGCCGGCCCCGACACCATCGTCGTCGCCGTGCGCGCCACCGGCCGTTCCCCGACCCCGTCGTCATCGCTGCGCGCGCCGCCCCTTCCCTGACCCCTTCGCCGTCGCCGCGCGCACCGCCCCTTCCCCGACTCTGTCGCCGTCGCCGCGCACGCCGCCCCTTCCCCAACCCCGTCGCCGTCGCCCCGACCACGCGCCGCCGCCTTCGGTTCGGCCGCCGGCGCCCTTTCCTCTTTTTTTATATATGCAGAAGTTTATATATGCAAAAATTTATATATGCAAAAATTTATACATATATGCAAGTATATGTGTATTTTTTTTTCATAAGTGTATTTTTTTTGTTCATTGCATTTTTTTCATATATATAATGTATATATGTATGTGGTAGCTATATATATGATGAATGGATGTGGCTATATATGTATGTATGAATATAATGTTCATAGCATTTTTTTGTTTATATATGTTTTTTCATATATGTATTAATTTTATATTTAGGTTGTTAGTAGATATCGATTTTAGGTTAGTGCATTTTAGATTAGTGTAGAGGAGAAAGTAAAATAAGGAAAAGGAAGAAAATAGGAAGAAGGAAGAAGGAAGAAGAAGAAGAAAAAGAATGAGAGGAAAAAGGAAAATAAGAAGAGGAAGAAAGGAAAAAGAGGAGAGGAAGAAGAGGAGAAATAAATAAGAAGAGGAAAAAAGAAGAAAAAGAAGAGGAGAAGAAGAAAGGAATAGAGGAGAAAGAAGAAAAAATAGAAGAAAAAAATTCTATTTTTTCTTCTTCTCCTCTATTCCTTTCTTCTTCTCCTCTTTTTTTCTTCTTTTTTTTCTTCTTCTTCTTCCTTCTTCCTTCTTTCTCTTTTCTTCCTTTTCCTTAATTATTTTCCTTTATCGAGGAGGGAGAAGAAGAAAAAGAAGAGGAGAAGAAGAAATAAAGGAATAGAGGAGAAAGAAGAAACTTCAACACGAGCTAGGGGGTGGTACCGATACCCCCTCCCCGATAACATTATTTTCCCATGTATATGTATGTCGCGTCGTTGTCGATATAATCCCCTCTAGATAACTTCGACATGAGGGGCGGTCGATATATATACCCCCTCTCGACCATGATAACTTATACAACTGCAGCACCCCCCTCGGCCCTCTCGCTCGACCAAAACTCTCGAGGACACCCAAACCCTAGAGAGAAAACGATGTTGGTCTCCTACCCCCTCCCGCCGCGCCCCTACTCGACAAATTAAATCTCTCGAGGCCACCCAAATTTATCAAGTTAAAAGAGCGTTGTCGTCGAGGCCACCCCAAACCCTTGAAGCGTTGTGTCGAGGCGACCCCAAACCCTAGAGAAGCAGCTTCGAGGCCACTAACATGATTCCTTATTGTGATTAGCTAGCTAGTTCTACGTTTGCCACTAATATATATATATATCCATCTGTACCATGTTTGAATAATAATTGACATGTTGTAAATATTTGCAGAAACTATGGAGCACTCCCGAGACGAAGAAACAGAAGCGATGTTGGGGACATAATCGCACAAGGAAGTGATGAAGTTGCGTCATTTCTCAACGAGACCGATGGTCAGGAAGGACTAGGTGAAGAAGAGGGCTATGTTCATGATGGCTTCGACCCATTAATGCTGGTACAAGAAGAGGACTATGTTCATGATGGCTCCGGTGACAGAATGGAGGTACAAGAAGGAGACCGTGCTGACTGCTCCGGTCACCGAACCGAGTCCGGCCAGGTATATATATATATTAGTTAAGCCCTTGCTGAGTAGTTAATTGATGCATCCATTGTTTTGGTATATGTACACATATTAATTACTCTTGTCTTTCTTCCTTATAATTTCTAGCCCTCCGGATCAAGCACAACTTCGGTAAGGAGACGAGGCCCGAAGAAAAAGTTGAGCTCGGATGAAAAGTTTGAGATCATAGAAATCGCGCCCGACGGCGAACCGATTGAACCCATCCGGACAAGGAAGGCATTTTCTGCTCAGTGCGGGGTTCTTGTTAGGGACAAGATCCCGATCAGCATCCGGCAATGGTATAAGCCTGCTAAGGAGGAAGACCTTGAGGTGTCTTATGTCAATGATATGCAGAAAGAAGATCTTTGGACTGAGCTGAAGGCAAATTTCACCCTACCGCCAGAGGAGGATCCGGAGAAGCCAGTTAAAGAGCAATTAATCAAGTCTTGTGCTCTTAAGAAGATGGCAACCCTAATGAGGAGGTGGAGGAAAGAGTTGAACCAGTTTGTCGAGAAAAAAAAGACACCAGAATTCATCGGCAAATATGAGAAGATCAAAGATCACTGGCCCGCATTTGTGGCCCACAAGACATCGGAAAAGAGTAAGAAGATGTCAGAGACAAACAAGAAAAATAATGCGAAGAAGAAGGTTCACCATCGCACGGGGTCAGGTGGCTACCTCAAAGCCCGGCCTAAGTGGTCCAAGGCTGAGCATGATCTGCTTGAAAAAGAGATCGAACCAGAGACAATGCACTGGCCAGACCGTTGCCGGACTTGGTTCTTCGGGGCTGGCGGAACCTTGGACCCTGTAACAGGGAAGTGTCAGTGGACGGACGAGCAACTGCAAACACCAGTCAAGAACCTTCGACACTATATCGATGCAGCGCAGCGAGGGATGTTCCTTACAAATAGGGAGAAGACGAGCTCACAATGGCCCTTGGGAATCCTGAGCACCCTGGACGGACACGAGGCATGCCAGGCTCCATTCCGTCGAAGGTTGGTTTTCCGGACGCATGGGGTTACAAAACCCACGAGAGGAGGAAGAAACTGGAGCAGGAACAAATACAGGTGCTGCACGAAAGGGTAATGGGGCTAGAGGAACGAGAAGAGGTACGAGAAGCAGCAGATCGCAACAAACGACCTGCCGAAGCTTCCCCCGAAGCTACCCCGCCATCTCAGCGGAGAAGCAGCGTGGCTTCCACCGAGCTGCTTCAGCCGGAGCATGTCTTGACGGCTCCTGCCAGCTATCCCGTGGATGGTATCACGGAGTCTCAAAATTGCCACATTATGGCGCGATGGATGAATTTGAAGGTCAAGGCGGCTGTTGGCCAAGTTTATCCTAGTGGACCCAGCACAACTTATCACTGCCAGCCGATTCCAGAAGGATATGCTAAGGTGATGGTGGATGAAATAACGGAGGGATTTGAGGACCTCGTGCTTGAGCACCCTACCGGTGAAGGGGAGACTAGGCTGGGTTCTGCTCTGAAGACTCCATGCCTATGGCGGAAGGAGCTCATCAACCTTCTGAACTGGACGCCTCCGCCTCCTCCTACTCCTCCGGCGAGTCAAGGCACTCCGCCTCCTCCACCGCCTCCTCCTCCGGCGAGTGACGATCAGGGCACGCGTGGCGGCACTCCGCCTCCTCCACCGCCTCCTCCTCCGGTGAGTGACGATCAGGGCACGTGTGGCGGCACTCCGCCTCCTTCTCCGGCGCGTGGCGGCACTCCGCCTCCTCCTTCTCCACCTCGGCAGCAAGGGCGGAAGAGACCCGCCGCCGCCCCGGCTGCTCCGGCGCGTCGTAGTCCTTCTCCTCCGCCTCGTAAGCAAGCACGAAAGAAGACAGACGCCGCAGCTGCTCCGTCTGCTCCGGCGTCTAGCAGCACAAGAAGAGGAGAGAGGCAATACAGATACGGTCCACCTCTAAAGCCTCTAGAGAAGTTACCGTACGAGAGGACCGAGGAGGAAAACAATACGATCGTGCAGGCCCGCGTGAAGGAGTTCTTTGAAGGGGTGAAAGCAAAGAGACATCCACCTCCGGAGGAGAAGGTAGATCCGGTGAAAGCAAAGCGCACTCTTGATGCCCTGAGGAACCACCAAAGTCTCCGCCGAGAACCAACTATGAGCGCATTACTGAACAGACATATCTCCAAGCCAAGCAGTCGGGAACTACTGTCAGTGATAAAAGGTTAAAAGAACGAGCAAAGGGGAAAAAAAATTCCCAGCTCGGTGAACAAGCACAGCAATCGTGCCCCCCGCTCAATGTGTCTAATGCTCCGGGGACGGTGGGCGGTTATGGCAATCTTGAAGATTACCTGCCTGACGATGCACTTCCTGATTTCATGGAGGTGGACGAACACAGATACGAGTACGGGAAGCCTCTCGTCAAAGATGAAAAATCTCTGACAACAATGATGCGAAGATTCCATAGTTGGTACATGAAAACCTGCAAAGAGTCTGAGGGGCAGAACATTTTGTATTTGAACATTAAAGAGGAGCACGACCTCATTTCAAATGATCTGTTGTGTGTTCCAATTGAGGAGTTCTTCGCGTTCTTCAATCAAAAGGCCCTCGATAAATTAATGGTCTTTTGCTACTGCCTGTAAGTACTATTTCTGTCATTAAGTCTCTATATATAGCTCGGCTCTTTCATTGCATGTATTTATAATTAATTATCCTCAATATATTATGCAGATTGAAGATCGTCGAGTGCAAAAAACAAGAAATTTATGATATTGGGTTCATTAACACAAATATCATAGATGTATTTCTGGTTGAAAAGAACATCAAAGAGGCCGAGGACAACTTGCTACAATCGTTGATCAAAAATCAAAACAAAGATACCATACTCTTTCCTTACAACGGCCCGTGAGTGTTACTGTCGTGTGCATATTCGGTTTCCCTTATTACTCGAGCGAGGTTATAGTAATGTAATTGATGAGTTATGCATGCGTGCGCAGGTACCACTATATTCTTCTGGAGATTAAGCTTGAGCGTGGACTAGTAACCGTCTTAGACTCGAGACGGAAAGATCCCGAAACCTATGCGGACATGACTGAAATGCTCAGCAAGTAAGTTCAATCGATCATTATCGCACCATATCGGCAACTTTTTGTTCATTTCCTGATATCTCAAGTAATAATAATTATTTTCTTTGTCTTGCAGGGTTTGGAAACAGTTCACCGCAGAAGCTCCGAGACTGCCGAAGGAGCTGCGATATACATACCCGAAAGTAAGTACTACTGGCTAGCTAGTTGCGCTCATCTCCCGTTGATTCTATAGCTATACTTTCATCAATGCCATTTATAATGCTTCATTATCAGTTTGATTGACCTCTATTTATCATAAAGTGCTTGTGGCAGGAGGAAGGGAATGATTTCTGTGGATACTACGTGTGCGAGTTCATCCACACCGCGACTTTGAAAAACAAGCGGGGCTACTCTAGAAGACAATATGAAGTGCGTAAGTAATAATATTCACAATTTCATTTTATTACACCATCATTTCTGTTGAGTTTCATTCATATATATGTATTAATTAACCCCCTTCTTCAAATTAGACGTGGCAGATGCGGGATGAACTCCTAGAACTATATCGCATGAAAGCAATTCAAGAGGAATTGGCGGGATTCTTTCTTGAACACGTCATCAGTAAAGCCGGAGAATACCATGTGGAAATTGATTTCAAATGCTAGGGGTTTGTAATTAAGAGATCTTATACATATTGTACATGTATGTAGCCAGTAGCGTCGGATACATGATACGAAAACTTGTTGTTCGACCAATCTCTCGGAGAAGGAGAGGTCGATCGATCACTTCTCTCGGTATGCATGACGAACTTCTATACTGAATGATTCTCTCGATCACTTATGTATATATAGTACGTAGCGTCGACCAAGCACGGACATAAGAGAGGACACTTCTCTCTATTAATTAGCTAGCTAACACAATATATGAAACACCTAAATTAACCCCCAAAACCCCCAACCCCCCTCCTTTGAAAAACAAAAAACAAAAACCCCAGCCACTGGAATGCAGACGCGTGGATGCCTTTTGGTCCCGGTTGGAGCCACCAACCGGGACCAAAGGCCCCCTGACTGGGCTCGACGCACAGGGCCACGTGGAGGAACATTGGTCCCGGTTCGTGTTTGAACCGGGACTAATGGGTGGAGGCATTAGTAACGACCCATTAGTCCCGGTTCATGAACCGGGACTAAAGGCCCTTACGAACCGGGACTAATGGGTGGTTTTCTACTAGTGTACATTCTACAATCAAAGTGTTACATATCAACTAAAATTCTACCTATCTATACTATTCAAAAAACCTACATTCTACCTATCTATACTATCAACTAAATCTATGGAGGGAGGAGGGGTTGTGGATGGAGGAGGGGGGAGGAGGGGCTGTGGAGGGAGGAGGGGTTGTGGAGGGAGGAGGTGATGTTGATGGAGGAGGAGGGGCGGCTAGAGGAGGGAGGAGCAGGAGGGATGAGGGGAGGAGGAGAGGCAGCTAGAGGAGGGAGGAGTGGGGCGGAGGAGGGAGGCGGGGCAGCTAATGTACCTAGGGTTAAACCCTAACCAGTACGACCTCGTCAACGCTGTCGTGCCGCAGCCAGCACCAGTGTGTTTCCTCGGATGGTGTTGCCCGACTCGCCCGCGCGTCGGCGACGCACCCGATGCCCTTCCACGTCTACCCGCAAGGTTTCTCGACTCTCCGGGGAGTGCTCGCCCGAGGTGAGCGTGGTGGCGCCTTCCACGCCCGCGCCCGTGCCCATCGACCTCAACTCCACACCGGTGGCTGCTAGCTCGTCATCCGGAGGGGCGAGGAAACGCGCGCGGCATTCATAACTCATTTTCGTGACATTCATAACTTCTTCAATTGTTATTGGATATCTCGAGGTAGTGGCTTGTCTCTACTACACAAATGTGCACCTAGTGTAAAGTTGCCCTAAGGTTTAGACCATCCAAGTTCTTTTTCAATGGTTTATTATTCATCCATGCATACTCTCAAAGGCTTAGGATCTCAAAGCCGATTTTTTGACATGTTTGACTTCTTAAAGTGGCTTGATGATATCTCGAGTCATCGACTAGTCTTTGCAGCTGAAATATGCTCCCGGTTTCAGGTTATCGTAAGGATTAGAACATTTGAGCTCTTTTTTAACAATTTTTTATCCATGCATGTAGATTATCAAAGCCTTACGGGATCGAGTCTCATTTTCATGACATGCTTTACTTCTTAAAGTGAGCTTGACAATATCTCGAGTTAGGGGCTGGTCTCTGCAGCAGAAATGTGCTCCCAATTTCAAGTTATGGCCAGGGTTATGTCATTATTTGAGCTCTTTGTGGACAATTTCTGATCCATGCATGTGGATTCACAAAGGCTTAGGATCTTGAGGCTCATTTATTTGGCATGATTTACATCTTGAAGTGAAGTTGACGATTTCGCGAGTCGTCGGCTAGTCTCTGCAGCAGGAATCTGCTCCTAGTTTTAAGTTATCCTTGAGATCGAGCTACTAAATGACCGAGATCCTAAGATGTGGAGAATCCTAAAGTAATGAATCAAGATATCATTCTAAGGATTGAAACACATTTATGCCGCAGATACTAGATGTTAAACTACCGAGATCTCGGCAAACCTACCATAAGAAGTCAACCATGACACCAAAATAAAGCCTTGAGATCCCCATCATTTGGGAATGTACGTAACTTGTTTAGAAGTCATGGAAAAAGTGCTCAAATCCTCTAAACTTCATGAGAAGTTGAAATGTGGGGGTCTCTCGAAGATTCCACATCTAATGATCCCTGGTACATTGCTATCGGTAGGTAGCCAAAACACATCGTTTTTTCATGACATAACATCCGGTGCATCTCACAGTTGCGGAACCCGTACACTGCTATAGGAGGTCGCCAAAGCATAACATTTTCGTCGATTTCAGACCTCATCGTGGGCGATTCAACATATGAAAGACCCCAGCACACGACTACAAGAAGGTCACCAAGACACGCTGCTTTAGCTAATTCGTGCCCAATTCAACCTGTATTGACGAAAGCATAAGGGCATTTACAACGCACAAGCGCTTAACCAGGCGCTTAGGAAAAAAAAATGACTATTTTTTGGCTTAGCATCTTGGCTGGCGTCCGAGCTTCTAACGCTGGTATTAATGTACGGGCGCTACACAAAGTAGAAAAAGAAGGAGAAACACCCCTAGCGCCCGGTGATTCTTTTGCGCCGATGCTAGCTGATTTACTGGGATTGAATGAGATTTTGTTGAAACTACCGGGAATTAGATCCTAGCGCCCGTGCTTAGCACCCCATTGTAGATGCCCTAACCGACCAGCCCTTTTGTGATGCCCCCTTTGTCATGGGGCCGGGCCGGGCCGAGCAGACGAATGGGAAGAAGATAACATAAGCTAATTGGAGCGGGCCCTAGCCCAACACAGAGATAGTGGTTTGCTGATCGTGGGGGAGAGCGGTGGGGCGGTGGGCATCGTGGGCAAAACCGTCACTCCGCCCAGTCAAAAATTCCCCATTACCCATTGCTTCCCGTCTCCTTCCTTCCCTTCCTTCCCCACAAATTTAGTACTACTCGTATTTACTTGCACCCCACTTTTCCCCATTCCCCTTCCCTTCCATCCCCGTCTCCGTCTCCGTCCGTCGCCGGGATCGGATCGCGCCGCTCTTCTCCGGCAGGCGCGGATCGCCGATCGATCGGCAAGCAGCGTCCGTCAGCCGGCCGCCGGAGAGGAGCAAAAAAGAAGAGGGATCGGCCGATGGGGCGGCTCTTCCTGACCAGCCTGGCGCCGGCGACCGGCACCATCTACTGCTGCAAGCACTGCGACTCCCACCTCGCCTACGCCCAGCACATCATCTCCAAGGTATCCATCCCACCCCCCCATCTCTCCCATCTCCATTTTTTGTCCATCTTTGTCCTAACTGAACACGCGCTTTGGTCCTGTTTCTTGGCCAGATGTTCCGCTGCAAGCACGGCAAGGCCTACCTCTTCGACAAGGTGTAAGTGATTGATTACTAACCATGCCTGAATCCCCCCAATTTTTTTCAGTTTCTTCATGTTGCTGCTGCTGCTAGTATATCATACATAATTCTATTTTATTTACTGTGTACTCTGTTCTTGTCTGTAACACGGCTGCTGCTGCTGCTGCATTATTATTCAGAGCAATTGATATGCTCTGTTCTCTGTTTCACCGTGTGTGTCATTGTGTATGTGCACCGCTCCTTGGTCGGCAATGCAATGCAGCGTGAACGTGGTCGCCGGGGAGAGCGAGGACGACCGGATGATGACCACGGGCCTGCACACCGTCCGCGACATCTTCTGCGTCGCCTGCGGAGCCATCCTCGGCTGGAAATACGTGTGTAACATGAACCTCGATCCATCGTCTTTGTTTCAATGGCCGTCTTTGATTGGTTGTGTAGTGTAGTTACTCAATCTGTCCATGGTCCTGTGTGTTAGGTGTCTGCCTTTGAGAAGGACCAGAGGTATAAGGAGGGCAAGTTCATCCTGGAGAGGTGAGAGCATCATGCCTCTCTCTGTGTGCCCATATTGCTTCGCTCTGCTCTGCTCTGCTTTGCTTCAGGATCGAATCGCTAGCTACTCTTGCAGTTTTAGTTTTCACATCATTATTAACCGCTCCTTAATCTGACATCTTTCAATCACTGGTGCTGACAAATTGAACATGCCACTGATGCCATCATGGTTATATGCTACCCTACTGCCTTGTTAACTATGTCTACAATCTAAACTAGCTAGTGGGCAACACTTATGATAGTACATCACAAGGCAAAACAAAACTGCAACACAATTCAGCAATATGCACTGAAATCCGTCCCTCATCTTCTTCTTTTCTTCGGGGGGAGGCGCAGGTGCAAGATCCATTCGGGCGGAGGCGGCCCTCCCGACCGCATCCAGCTGTGGGCTGAGCACGACGCTCGCATAAGTTCCAGCGAGGATGACAACCAGGGCGCCGTGTGACCTTGCAACACAATGCAAGATCAGTTGATTAGGCAGGCAGGCAGGCAGACATGACATGACTGTAAATAGTAGTGTTAATCAGCGTTGTTCCGTTCCGTTCCCTGGCACTGCAAAAATCATGTAGCTGCTCGCTAGATGAAGAACCATGGATGTTATCTATTATCTATGCAACCGTATGAACCAGACCGGTTGTCGTTCATGTACATATAAGAATGTGTGTCCACCAGAATAAAATCTTTATCAGTTTAGTAGTACTGATTTGGTTATTGGTCTATCTCCACGACACTAGCTTTAATCATTTGGAGGATGGGTATCCTCTGCTGCTAGTGTTATGCATGCTACATCCATCAGGTAACCATAGGTGAGCAGTGATCACATCTTTTTACACCGTCTATTTAAGTTGTGGAGATAGCCCCAACCTTGTTTGTAAAGGTTCGGTCGCCGCCTTCACCGGCATCACTAATGTAATCACGGTATCTCGCATTGTGTGAGGGCGTGAGTAAAATATGGTGGCCCTAGTGGCTTCTTGGGGAACAGTGTGCATTCACTCCGCTCCAATGAAGACGTACTTCCCCTCATACCCTTATCATAGTTCTGAGAGGAGAAATTGCCAGCCATGGATGTACTCGTCTCCCCCTGCCCCATGGAAGAAGCAGGATATGAGTCCATCCTCGCTTTCTTGGGGAAGGAAGGAGATGCACTGCTATCCACAGCAGTATAGGACTGACTTTTCTCAGCGCCCACAGTCACAACTTTTTCAACTTCATAAAAAAAATCATAATACTGTTCTCCCAGCACTCCTTCAGCTGAAGGGGGAATTTTCTCAACCTCTCTACAACCGAGAGGATTCTAGCATATTCAGGTTTATGAACAGTCGATTCATCAACTTCTAAAGTAATCCCAACTAGAGCTCTAGCATAAGCTATATGTTCAGTGCATCTTTTCTCTATGGGAATGTTGTGCACCCTAACCCATGTTTTTTCCATAATACCTTTAGCTCCAATAGAAGCAGTCCAAGGAGTAATACATACAACAATATTCCCCTCCTTCAGAGGCAAGCGTTTTCCATAACAACATGCCCTCTCTACTTCACTAGCATTAGGGAATCGCATCACATATTGAGCAGGGCCAATAGAGCGGGCCGTACAACGCCATTTCTTTTTCCCAGGTTTTTTGGGCAAATATAGCATTAAATTCCTGCTCAATATCTTTCACAGTAGCATCACCCTCAACTATAGTAATCACCACATTATTAGTTTTCTCAACACTATGTTTAGTAGCACACATGTCACGAATATAGAAGAATCCCTGACCAGGCGACTGAAACCCACACACGAATGGAATGCATTCCCAAGGCCTCAGAACTTGGCAAAGCTGAGCCGTATGACCTAATTTGTTGCATTTTTCGCAACGAATAGTAGCGCAGCGAGGAGCGAAATGACCTGGGAGGGAGCAGTTGATGCAGGTCTCGGCGTTGCTCTTGGTCGCTGTTTGCCCAGGTGCAGGAGGCGGAGGCGGCTCCTTGGTGCCCGCCGTCTTCTCCTTGTTCGCGCCGCTCATGGCACGCGCAGCAGCTTCCCATCTGTCTCCAACTTCACCACCACCAGATCTCGAGTCTCCCGGCGTCGCCGGCGGCGGATCTGGCCGCTGCCATACCATGTGTCGAGACTGGCTTGGCAGCGGAGCCCTTCGTCCACCTCCGAACCCTCCGCGCGCTGCGTTGTCGCGCCAACCTCCAGATCTCCCCCTGCCCCGATCTCCCATCGTGGCGCGCGGCGCACCCCCCGCCTGCTCCGCCGCAGTCACTTGGGCGAAGGATCGGCCGTCACCGCCGGCCTTGCCCGGCCACCAGCCAAATGAATCAGGAAGGGGAGGATTGGGGAAGGAAACCCTAGGACGCTCCCATAGATGCTTGAAGAGAGGAGCGAGATGTGCGTCTCGCGTAGTGGAGGTAGGTGGGGAAAATGAAGCGGCTCCCCTCGCCCCCTCCGCTCTAGAAGGCTCCACGCCCGGCCTGGTGCTGGGCCCCGCTTGTCGGTCAGGTGGCCGTGGAGAAGCTCCCACGCGTCCCGCCGCCATTAGCGGGCGGTTGGTGAGGTACGGGGCCACCCCGACCCGGTCCGCGCCCGCCTGGATCTCCGCATGCCTCCCGTGCACCGCACCATGAGTCGTGCCATGCGTCGCGCCCGCTGGGGGCGCGCTCACCGCCGAAGATCGCTCCCGAATCCTCGCAAAATGGCATGGCAGCGAGATAATGTCACCAATGTTTATGAATCCCCCTGCACGGAGAAAACGCGCATCCACTGTGACTCCGCGGTCATCAATCAGATTAAGCCGGAGAATCAGCTCGCCATCATAGAACGTGAGCGAGCGGTGCTGCAGATCGGCGGCGTAGGATACGCGCCATCTCTCGTCCGGTGCGTCGCCCTGTGTGTCGCGCGAGCACGACGCCATTATCCGAGTCCTTGTGCCTGTGATAAGGAGCAAAATCTTTGTGTTTGTATATTCCTTGGCGAACGTCACAAATCAAGCCTTTGTATGTTGAGATTCCCCTGGAATTGCTCCATTCCATGCAAAGGCGGTCTCATATTCCATTGCCCTTGATAGCGGCGTTGCTGCAGTTAAACTTTGCGACTTGCCATGAGACAATCAGTAACTTCTATTCATTCAACAAATAAAAGTTGCAGACTGCACATCTATTAGTTGAACTGAGCATGCATATTTATTCTTAAGAACACAAAGTATTTTGCAACACTTGCTGACAGTTGGGCACTCGATTTGCTGTCAATTAAGTACATGGTCTCTTTTCAGCAAGTGTTTGCATTTTTCTAGAGATGGCCTTTTCACCGCCGCTGACCACAACCTTCGAGGCACGCCGCCGCCGATAGGGCCGCAACGTCGTTGCCCGGCTTGCCTATCCTGGACGCCACGGCTGGGAGAACCTACCGTCTGGCACGAGCTTGGCCGGCGTAGCAGCTTTGCCTGTGCCGGCCCTCACTCCGATGCCTCGCAGTGGGCTTCTTCTTCGACTCTGGCCAGGCATAGGTAAGCCCTTCAGATTTGACCTGGTGTGACCGCCGCCACCACCACACAACTTCTCTTCTTTTTCCGTTCTCTTGCACATGGGTGCAAACAACTGGCCAACTGCCCATCATGCTCCTTGTAGCATCCTAGTGTAGTGTACTAATCTATCAGGCTATGACATGGGTCTCCGTCTTCTATTACTCTAAACTGAACTTAAATAAAATGGACTACTGTACATTAGACCCAAGTTGCAGGTTGCAAATTAACCAAACAGAGGTAATGTACATGCCATTCTCCTGTGATGATAAGGCACGGGTTGGCTTCGGTGACATGCACACATTAAAGATTCAGAGTGCACACCGATTAGCATGAATATTTATTTGTTGAAATTTAAAATCAATCAGTAAGACCGAGTTGATTCGGAAAATTGCCAAAGATTCCTGTCCGAATTAGGTTAGGGTTTTTGATGTTTTGGACGGAATTTTTAGTCATTTTTTGTACAGAAAGTCCAGCCGCCTCATAAATAGATGAGAGATGACGGCCGATTGAACGACACACAATCGACAAATCAGTATACTATTTTTTACCCTAGTTTTTACATCTCTCCCTTGTTCTTTCTTCCTCGTTCTTCGTTCTTTCTTCGTATTGAAGGGCAGCGATCCTCGAGGTCCTAGGGGCGAGCGAATCGACCTATAGCAGCCCATAGCCGCCGCGCGTCCAGACGGGGTCCGTCCCGGGCGTGTGGGGTTTCCGGTGCTCAAAAGCGCCCGCCGGATTGCTTGCGTACCGCGCTTCCGGACAGGTCTCCATTGATGTGAGTTGCGGTGCATCACCCTCGGTGTTGGAGGTACACGGTGACGTGTTCGTGTGCGATTAATCCATTATGCTCCAAAAATAGATTCCGAGCTTACTGTGTATCACAAGATTTCAGCTTGTTTGTAAAAAAATGAAGTAACCTTTTGTAGATGTTTCTGTCAAAAGGATTACTCTACTACTATAGCTTGTTAACCTCCGGGAGGGCACATGCATGCACGCAAGCAACCTGATTAAAAGCGCTTGGAAGCCCTCCCTCACAAGTCACACCACATGCCCTTGAGTCAATTCTCACTTTTTGTTTGTGAAGGTCACGGAAGATTCTCTTTGGAGTCAGTGGTTCAGCTCTAAAGAAGCCACGGATATATGGTTGAGCAATTTTTTTAGTTTTCTTTTGAGAAAATGGCCAACGAATAAACAAACATGTTTTTTTTTTCTGCGAACTCGCAAAAGCTTTGCGAGTTGATGTATTAGAAGAAAAGAGAAAAAGAAGTACTCCCTTTGTACTAATCTAAACGCTCTTATATTTCTTTACAGAGGGAGTACAAAGAATCTGCAGCGGTTACAAACAGTGGCATGTCAACATATGGTGGGCAACCAAAAACACCGGACAACGCCCTATCTCCTAGCATTTTCTATCTCCAAATGTCCGACAATCCTTTCGCACCAAAGAGCATCCACAGCTCAATATCACTACTAATGCGCCTACAGGGCTCACGAGCAACAACCGCCGAGCGCTGAAAGACGCGTCCATTACGCTCTTTCCACAACATCCAGACAGTACAACACCCAATTCTTTTTTCTTTACATCTATACAACATCCAACTAATAAAGTAGAAAAGCATGAATAAAGGAAAAGAATACATACTAAAATACATCTATCGATCTGTCAAGAGGGAGCAAAACTCGATCAACTCTTTATTGATTATTATATCTCTGTAGTACATAAGGCAAGTTCCAGCATTTGCAAACTCTCCTAGCACGCAAGCTTGCAAACCGACGCTCTAGGAAACAATAGTCTTAGAGTCCCTGGCAGTCCGAACTGGCATCGTACATCAGTTCGTCTCCACTCGATCCGATCGCCACCCTTGTGTAAGGTAATCCAATTTCCTGTACTTACATGTAACCTTGGTAGTACAACAATCTATGAACTACAATAGTTTGCTCTTAATGTTCTTCTGTTGGTGAATTCTTTTTGCACGCATGTGTGTCAACATCTTCAACTTGTACTGACGTTGAAATTTGACATGCCTACTACTAAGCAGACAGCGGCGGAGCCAGCGTATAGCTATTGGGTTCAACTGAACCCAATGGATCTTTCCTCGTACGTGGATATATACGTATTTGAGGGATGTGAACCCAATAAAATATTCTGGCTGACCTCAACACATATCACGTACGTGGAAGAAAGGGCCCACAAGGCAAAAGTCCACATAATCGTTTTACCAGAACCGTGAGTTGTGTGAGTCACGTAATCGTATTTACGAGAAAAGCGCACGCAGCCGCACGCGGCACGCCTCGTCGAAGCCTGTTCTTTTCGTCATTCGTCTATTCGTTCCTCTAATTCCCATCTCGCCTGTTCGCGTCGCTCGACGCCTGTGCCGCCGCCGCACGCCCGCGGCAAGTAGACGAGTGCAGATCGACATCGGTAATACCGAAACCCAAAATTTGAGGTAATTAGATTATATAGCCGCATCTTCTCTCTCTTTTTGTATGTCTTATCTACCCTAAAACACCAGTACGACAGTGACTATTTTGCCCTAGTTTTTTGATTTGTTTTTCTTCATGAACTTTGATTGATCTAGGCTATGGAACGGTATTTTTCGAATAAAACTCGGTCACCAGATCGAGATAATGATACAGGCACATCAAGGTCACCCACTAGACGTAGGCTAAGTGCATTAAATGTCACTGCAGCTAGTCTCTCGAAGCCTACTATTCATACAGAAATTAATTTTGATGAGTTGCCTTATGATCCGGCTGATCGGAAAAGAATTTCAGAGTACACAAGAAATCCAGAAAAGCAAGATGAGATTAGGCGCAGATATCTAATGAGGGGACCTTACAGGCCACCATCTAATTTTGGTTATCCGCAGAGGGAGATTAGTGATACTCAACGGGTGATCAATTCATGAGTGATTGTCTAATCTGCTATGTGGAGAAAGATATATTTTCTACCATTACCAATGATGCAGTGTTTAATATTTTTAAGGCGATGAAAGATCGAAAGGGGACACTCTAAAATGTGAGTGCCTTTACAATATTATTTCTCTTGTCAGTACTTGTTCTAAACTTGTCAAACTAACTTGTTGTTTTTTCTGTGTTCAAGAAAGATGAGAAGCTACACACTGGAGCTACAAAGTTATCTGGTGCTACTCTATTTATAATATGTAAACAAGTGATTTTATAATTTTATTGAACAGGTATGTCTTGCACTCTTCAGCTTTTAATGCAACACAGTGTGTGATACATGATACCATATTTCTATTCATTATGTTGTTTTTGGGTGCTATAATTTTGTTGTAAGATAATTTAAAATTATACTTTACACTTCACATACTAGTAGTAAGTTCTCACAACCAGTCTGGAGTGAACCCAATGGCCAAATTTCCTGGCTCCGCCCCTGTAAGCAGATCATGGAGAGAAACGGAAGCTGCTCCGTTCGAGCAATCAGTGACTTCTCTAGCCACATAGATGGGCAGTTGGTGCGAATGAACGCTCTGCTGGCGGCAAGCACCATCGTGATAGGAGTTATGGTTGGGATGGGCGCCTATGGTCAGCGCTACCGTACCGTCATCATCCATTGACTGGCTTCCTTTTCCTTGGTGCCACCACCTTGTTCCTGCCCATCCTCTCATACGTTGTCTCTAACATGGGCAATCAAAATTTGTTCGTTGTTTCATCTGATGGAATCAAAATACCAGGGTGGTGCCGTACAGGGGACCATATCCTCTATGTCTTCATGTGGGCTAGTCTTGTTCAGATTGCCGCCGTCAACACCACTGCAATAGTTGTTGGTGAGGACAGTAAGAAAGGCCGAAACATTGCCCCTCCTGCCACGGTACTGCTTGTTCAAGCAATATGGACTTCCTACCTTGCGGTTGAATTCATAGGAAAGGATCCCGTTCACCCAGGGGAAAATGAAGCATGGTCCGTTAAAAATGTTGATGATACCTTAGCATTAATGTTGGTCCTTCTTCCCCCATTTGCTCTAGTCATTGCCAAACTACTTGTGAAATATTATGCTTCGTATGCCGCAAGAGGGTCATTAGCATTTGGGCGCAATCCTCATCTCATTGTTGGATACATGGAGCAGCTAAAAGATGGAAGCCAGCATGCCGAGCTAGCTAGTCAGCATTCCCTTCCTCAACTCATAGTCACAGGAGAGGACACAACATTGGTACAGAAGGAGCCTCATGGTTATAGTCTCAAATGGTTATCCAACCAAGCTGATGGGACAAGGACGATAGACAACAACGGCTTAGTGACCATTGACAAAGTTTGGCAGTTGGAAGATGGCATACTTATGAGGTCTTCAATGAAGCAGTTTAAAGATTTATGCTTTTCTTTTGCCTTGTTCAAGCTGCTAAGATGCCGATTTGCAAGGCATACAATTGTTGAGACTGGTTTCATTAAAGCCCATAACTTATTGCCACATGCGTTGCTTCAAGATGGTGATGATGAAAGAGCATTTGGGATGATCGCTGATGAGCTTTCTTTCCTTCATGATTATTATTATTCATCTGTCATAACCTCGTATTCAAGGAGATGGTTGCCCATTTTGAGCATATCTATTTCACTCCAAAGCATGGCTTGGAGCTTATTCTATATATGGTTCACATATTATGACAGTCACTCACTGGGTTATACTGTGCAGATGAGTTGTTACATGAATTGTGATCCAGGGAACCCCAAAAAATATGGAAATACGCACTTTGATGATATACCGGTGTTTTTACTTGCGGCACTAGTTTTGCTTGCCGAGGTGCGGGAAATTGCTTCTTACATCTACTCTAACTGGACCAAAGTATCCCTCATCTGCCACTTTGTTAGGCATGCTTCTGTCTGGCAGCAATCACCTTGGAAGAAGAAGTTACTTGGCCTTGTGCTGCGCAGAAAATGCAAGCTGCTAAATCATTGGGTGGACAAAATGAACCAGTGCTCAGTATTGGCGCTCCACCCAAGCGCAACTCCAGTGGCTCTTCTTCATCGCCTCATCCCTCTGCTTGACAGAAAGAAGGTGCCGACAGCCGTGAAGACGGCTGTCCTCAAGCCACTGAGGAGCCCTAGTTGGAGGAACCGAAGCAATGGCGTGGCATCCCTGTGCACAAGGCTACAGCTACAGGCCGGCAACAATCCCCTCTCACCGTCCAGTGGCGTCAAAGGTATAGCTGATACCATGCTTGTGGCCCACGTCGCCACAAGCATCCTGGAAGTGAGGAGATCGGAGCCGCCGCGGCAGGCCGACTCTCCTCATAAGATCGCTGCCACATACCTGTCACGCTACTGCGCCTACTTGGTGGCCTACGTCCCTGAGCTACTCCCCGACGACGACCTATGGTGCAAGAGCTTGTACAAGACCGTCAAGAAGAAAGGCAAGCGCGCAATAGCGGCAGCCCGCGGTGCGAGGGGGGCGTCGTCGAATCCCGAAGCACTGGTCCGGGCGCTGAATGCCGGGCCTGAAGAGGCACACTACGTGCTCAAGAATGGCGCGGAGCTCGGGAAGAAGCTGGTGGAGCTGGCGGCGGAGGAAGGAGAAGAGGCAGCCTGGGAGGCCCTTGCCGACTTCTGGTCCGAGATGATCTTTATGCTGCTCCCTCGGATAAAGTCGATGCCCACACCGAGGCCATTGCGCGGGGCGGCGAGCTGATAACGCTGTTGTGGGCGTTGCTCACCCACCTCGGGGTCGTCAGCCGGCCAGAGGCTGCCACGCCTGACGACGCTCCTGGTAATTTTGGAATGGTGGACCCAAAGTGGTCGGACCCTTTCCTGGACCCTGCGCAAGCGGGAGCTACATGCACCAGGTTGTCTTTTTTATTTTTTTTATTTTGGAACGGTGGGAGTACTACTCATGTGTTTCAATTCACTGCTTTTTCTGTTCTTTCAGCTTGATTGATGTGATGTGGTGTGGTGTGCTACTGAGAAACTGCTCGTGTGTTTCAGTTCAGTACATACATTTCTATTCTATGATTTGAGGAGGACATATATAATTTCCTGGTCCCGAACAATTTGTAGGATGGATTTGTACATAAAATTTCCTGCTGCCCAACATTTTGTTGCACTGATTTGTACGTGCTAAATGGATAGTCTTCAATCTCTCAACACGAAACTCGTGGTATATTATTTAAGAAGAGGATCAGCACAACAGTAGTACATTGTTGAGTCATCTCTCCTGCTAGACTGCAACATTAATCCATGTAATTAACTAAGTTTTCCCGAAGCCAATTAACTAATAACTCTATGATAAACAGTCTCTAGCAATCGACCACACAACAGGGCTCTAGCTAGCTAGCTAAAAGAGATCATTCACAACAGGACCAAGCGAGTCGATGATGGTCATACGGCACTGGATGACGACGTCAGCTGGACCTTGCGGCGTCCGCCATTAGCCTCGATGAAGCGCTTCCAGTACCAGTGCGTGGCCCAAATCCGGTCCATCTCCTCGATGGGGATGCCCTTGGTCTCGGGGAGCAAGAAGTAGATGAAGG
Source organism: Triticum timopheevii (assembly GCA_963921465.1). Taxonomy (NCBI): domain Eukaryota; kingdom Viridiplantae; phylum Streptophyta; class Magnoliopsida; order Poales; family Poaceae; genus Triticum; species Triticum timopheevii. The sequence goes on from OY997270.1 coordinate 2,714,269, forward strand.
CGGTCATGAGGAGCTCGCAGGCGCCGAAGAAGTAGAAAAGGCCGAACTTGAGGCGGCAGAGCATCATGAGGAAGATCTGCGCGATGATGAAGGTGAATGCCATGTTGCAGACCACCACCATGCTCTGCGCGGCCGACCGGATCTCCAGCGGGAAGATCTCGCTCGGCACGAGCCACCCCAGCGGGCCCCACGACCACGCGAACGCCGAGACGAAGACGCAGATGCAGAACACCACGCCGATGGCGTAGGACCGCGAGATGGTGGCCACGCCGTCGGTGCCGAACTTGATCCAGATCAGCGTCCCAAGCACAATCTGCAAGCCATTCATATTCATATAATAGAACGGTGTCATGCCAAGTTCATCAACTAACTGAGGCTTCGCGCATGTACACTATCTATGTATAAGTGAGTGTACCTGGGCAAGGATCATTTGGCAGCCGCCTTCGAGGAGGAGCTTGCGGCGGCCAAGCCGGTCAACCGTGGCGATGGAGACGAAGGTGGCGAGCATGTTGACGCCGCCGCTGATGACGGAGGACATGAGCGAGGCGGTGCCGCCGAAGCCGATGGTCTTGAACAGCACTGGGGCATAGAACATGACGACGTTGATGCCGGTGAGCTGCTGCAGCGTGGGGATGAGGATGGCCATGGCGAGCTGTGGCCGGTACCGGTGCTCGAGGAGAGTCTTCCACGGGTTCTCGATGGCCTTGGAAGCCTCGCTGGCTGCCACGAGGTCGTCGTACTCGAGGCCGATGTCGTGGGTGCCCCGGATGCGTCGGAGCATGGCGCACGCCTCCTCCTCCTTGCCCCGGGCGACGAGGGAGTTGGGCGTGTCGGGGAGGAAGAGGGAACCGCCGGCCATGATGACGGCGGGCACGGCGGCGAGGCCCAGGCTGATGCGCCAGCCCCAACCGCCGGAGATCTTGGCGGTGAAGTAGTTGATGAGGTTGGCGGCGAGGATCCCGACGGTGATCATGAGCTGGAAGCTGATGTTGAGCATGCCGCGCATCTTGGCCGGCGCCATCTCAGATAGGTATAGTGGAACAGCCTGCACATCCATCATCAACAGACAAACATGCATGTTAATTAAGAATAGGATTTCTGTTCACCTAACTAGATCCATGCACACCGACTACTAACAAACTAAGTAGCGAGTATCCGGCCAGCATGCACGTCCAAAGCCATCTAATACATGCATGCATGCATGCAAGCATCTACTTCTAGCTACTATCATCATCTCGATTAACATATTGCGCATCTAATACAATCATCTTTATTATTTTCTAAAGAAAAAAAATTCAATCGGGCAACCAACTATGAGATGAGAGATATGCTAGATATGCAAATGAGCTAGCTCGATATACCAGATACACCTAAAAAAAAATGATCTAGTGCCTACCGTACATGAAGTCCGTTAAAAAAAGTAACCGTACTTTTTTTCTCTGCGGGGGAAAAAAAACTCGACGTACTAACTTATCCTATCGACGTGGCTTGCAAATTACTCGGGCCAACCAGCACGCATGCACGCGTATCTAGCGCTAGGTACGTAACGTACGCGCCGATCGCGTCGCCGGAAAGAAATAAATCAGTTCAATGGATCTACTCCCTCCGTTACATATTACTCGTCGCTGATTTAGTACAAGCCGTAGTACAATCCGTCCGTCGACCTATGAATCAATCTAGCCGGCCGGCCGGCCGGAAGGAAATCAATCGACGAACCATTTTAACTAGTAGAATCGATCGATCACGCACGCATGCATGAACGAGTCTACCTAGCTATAACGGACTAACGAAGCAACACCATCTCAACAACAGATCAAGCACGCACGTACCTGGTTGCTGAAGCCGACGCCGACGCCGAGGAGGATCCGGCCGATGATGAGCATCGCGATGTTCATGGCGAAGCCGTTGAGGATGGCGCCGACGAGGAAGACGACGCCGCCGCCGAGCATGGTGGCCCTGCGCCCGAGCTTGCGGGTGATGACAGACGCGAAGAGGGAGGCGACGAGGGCCGCGAGATAGAGCGACGAGGTGAAGAGGGTGAGCAGCACACTGTCGAATTTGCAGTACTGGTTCGTGTCCACCACCTCCTGCTCCTTGGCGTACACCGACGGGAAGAAGCGGATCAAGAATGGGTCCATGGATGTCACACCGCCTGCATGGTGGATCAAGATCGAGCTGAGATTAATCTACACTAGTGCGACATATGAGATGGATGAATCATGGACGATTGTAGTTGGCTTACCGGAAATGCCGATGTCATAGCCGAAGATGAGACCGCCGGACGAGGCCACGAGACACGCGAGGAAGACGAACACCGTCATATTTCCAGGGTAATCTTTGTCGCCATCGGATTTCGCCATAGCCCCGCTGACCGCCATAACTTCTGTCTAGAACCTAGTTTCAGATCGGATTAGATGGTAATCAAGTCACACGATCGTTTATTGAAGGGGCAGGCTGGTTTGGCTCGTGTATATATAGTTGGGAGTCCTTGGATACTAATCTCAATGGATAAGATGAGGATTAAGTCAGACGGTGGACGGATATACGCACGCACGCACGCACGCATGGTATGGAAAAAAATCTGCATCGGTTTGGCTAGCTCATCAGCCGTACGTGGCTATCGGGGGGATATATTCAATGAGAAACGGCCACTAAACCGCACCGTTGGGTGTGGCCTGATCGGGAGGATATACCCGTACACGAGCAGGCTGCATGCCGATCGAGCGGAACCAATCGGTTTAGATCAGCAGGCTTGCATTGCATGCCGACCGAACGTCGTTCCTTTTTTTTTTTTTGAAGGATTCCCTTTTGAACCTGGTCAACATCATCTCCAAGCGTTGGATCTGGGAACAGGTTCAAAATAAGTCTTGCTGGGGGAACAACATAATGGCCCCTGAATAAGCCCAAAACCTTTAAAATGCATATGCACTAATTGGAGAGAACGGGCGGCCGGCTCGCGACCGCAGATCGCGTCGCGCGAGCACCAGGTGCTGCCTGGTCCGGTTTTTCCCCCGCGCGGTCGTGGCACGTTGTCGTATCCGGGCCCACCTGTAAGCGACGACAACCGATCATGGGCGACGGTTCCAAAACGCGAGCCGTTTTCTCCTCCCTTTTTGCCTCGCTACCCCAGTCCTCTCCTCCATCCCCTCCTCCATTATCACCTCGCTCTCACCCGCAACTGCGGCAAAATTGCGCCGCGGGGGTCTCGAATCGCAGGCGGATTCGTTGCTAGGCCGCGGCGGGGGTGAGGGGATTCGCTACTGTCCCTTGTCGGCGTTGCAGGTACATACTACCATCTCCCCTTTGTCCGTCTCGTCGCCGGGGAGTCTAGGTCGTGCGAGGTTGTCGGTGGCGGAAATGGCGGGCTGGGATTCCTAGGGTTTGTGTGGCATCAACTCCCTTGTATGGTCGATTTGGTTTATTGGTTCGTGTGTGCTTCTGTTAGTCTCTCCTTGTCCTTGGATCTGTGCGGCAGCAAGGGACAGTAGTGGGGATTCAGGTGGTTGTTGGGATTTGCGCTCGAGGTAGACGTCTGCGGCGGCTTTCTGCTGACCTCCCTCTATCTGTCTCTTCGCCGAGGGCAAGGTGGTGTCTAGGTTGATGGGTGGCGGATGTGGCGGGGCTGCATAGGGGTTGCCCTTGCTGTGATTTGCTTTCGTTTTTTGTGCGGTTGCAAGGGCTAGTGATGGTGGTGGGGTGGTTTTTTGTACCGACATTTGATTCGTTGCTCATGGCGCAGCGATGGTTGCGGTTGAGGCTGAGGTACCGGTGCGCCCAATATACCATGTTCTGGCTGCCACTGCGGGAATTTTATGAACTGGGTGGATAGTCATTGCTGCTCGTTGAACTTGTTTGCTCTTAGGTGTGTTCTAGTTGTACAAGTTGCTGTTTAGTTGGCAGCCACTTGTGTTCCAGTTGCACAAGTTACTGTGTAGTTGGCAGTCAATTGTGTTCCAGTTGCACAAGTTGTTGTTTCTTAGTTGGATATATGTTTGAAGTAGTTGGTAGGCATTTTTAGTCCAGTTGCACAAGTTGATGTACCTAGTTGGCTACCTGAATCTGGTCTATGTGGGTTAGTTGTTCTAGTGCAATTGCACAAGGTATTGCACTCAATTGGCTTCCTGTATGAACTATTTGGCTAGTCATTTTGAGAGTTTCACAAGTTTTTAAAATCAGTGTGGTACATAATTGACATGTTAGTCTAGTAATTTTTGTTTTTTTAGTCTGACTGCATTTCTTCTAACTGACAATAAACTATCAGTTGGCTGCACCACTATACTAGTTGGCTGCCTATCACTTGGCTCAGTCAACTAGTTATTACTTGCCTCAGTCAACTAATTCGCTTATATGCTGTCCAGTTGCACCAGTTTGAGTGCCCAGTTGGCTGCATTACTGTAGTATTTTTGGCTGTCCACATGTTCTACAGTTTTGCACTAGGTGTAGAGGTCTGGAGATCAAAGCAATCATCTATAATTTTTATAGTCTGCATGCACATCTTCTAACTAGTATGGTTTTTTTCTTCTTTTTTTCCCTGCGGGCTAAAAATGGTTATACACGGAGGAGATGCAGACGGCAATGAAGAAGATGTATTTTTCTCATTTTTTCTATCCGTTTGAGTTTTTCCAACTTACCCATTATATTGCATGCTTTATACGATTTTTTATGATTTTTTTGCTTTGCTTAATCAGGGTTCAGGAAATCGGCCCCTACGCCGGAACACGAAGCGTCCTGCTGAACGCCAACCACGCTCTTCCCATAGTGACCATCAGGGAGAGGAAGATGAGGTAAGTTTCATGCTCAAGACATAACCACCTTTTTTTGGTTTTGGGTCATATAATTAATTTTTTGTTTCTGCCCATGCCCATTTGTTTTTTTATTTCTTAGTATGTTGATCAGTTTCGGGTTGTAAAGCGGGCTAGATGTGCAGCAGTTGCAGGTGGTGCTAAATCATCTACTAAGGTAAAATATATCCTGGTATAAGAGTGTTTCTCACTTTAGATGCAGATGAAATTGTGCAGCTGTTGGCACCACCAACAGTTTTCGTCGCACAATAACCATCTTGTAGTTGACATCACTGGTCATCTTTGTCTAAATAGAGTTTTTTAAGAAGAAGTTGACATGAGTTGGCATGCTCTGCTTTTCATAGTTGTAGTTTTTTTTGTTGTATTAGTTGGTATGCTCCATGTTTTACATGTGGTTTTTATCATCATGTGTGCAGGCAGGAGTTGCTGGAGGAGCTGCCTCATCATCTGCAGCAGATGCTGAGGTATTTGGTATATATTTGGGTTTATGAACTATTTAACAGTTTTTTTGCAGAATAAATAAATTTATGTTGTTGCTTTCTTTCTTGCAATATCATGCTTATAGTTGCACATTCCATAGCTTTTAGTTGTCAGGTCAAGTATATTCTTAGTTTTTTTGCGGGTTGCACAGTGGTAGTCTGTAGTTGTCATCATGAGTTTTCATAGTTGCACAAGAACAACATATTAGTTGGCATCACGAGTTTTCATAGTTGCACAAGAACATCATATTAGTCTGCTATACTAACCCAAGTGATCATTCCTAGTTTTTTTAGTCCAGTTTTTGTTTTTGGGCTTAATGTTTTTTTGTCATGAATAGGGCAGCGGTGAAGGAGATCGAGGCCCTCCCCATCCATGCGACGGCACACTTCCATGCGAGTGCGTGCGACGTCCTTCTTCGTCAGCCGTCGACCTAGTATCGGTCGGCTCCCGTTGCTTCCGTGCGCCGTTGCAAGCGGTCCAACCGTTCACAGCTCCCAACGTTGGGTGAAGCACACGGTGGCTCGCCAATCAACCACCCTTCAAGTCACGACAATCGAGCCCGATAAATCCCTCTATGATCTATTCGATCTGCCGACTGGTCGCTCGGATTCGCTTTTCGAGTGCGAAAGCAATGATCCGGCGGCAGAGGTCCTCGTGGTCGACGCCCAGTGCAGTCCGCCCAGATTTTATCTCAGCGGTGGCGGCGGCGATGGTGACGGTGCCGGTGGCCCGTCGCAGGATCATGATGAGTACATTTCCGAAGCCCTCACTGCGGAGCAGAGGGAGGAGCTGCATCGTCACAACGTGCAGGTGCTCCAGACCCTCATCCTTGGGGAGACCTCTGAGGCTCGAGCCTTAGAGGCTGCACGCTTGGCCACCTTGGCTAAGCGTATGTGTTTGGAAAATCTGCAGAAGGTACTCGATGAACACGCTCGTTAGCGGATTGCTGAATCCAGTCGACGTGCACGACAACTATTTCCAACTGAACCTCGGGTATACCGTACTCCGATCCAAAATGTTGCAGCAGCAGTAGCACGCATAGCAGAGTCAATTCAGCCATCACGTTCAGAAGCTGGTAGAGGTTTATTGCAGATCCGAGCATTGGTTCGAGCCGCTGGGGAACAGAACTCTGCTATCTACCAGTCGCGCAACAGAATTCATAGCAGTTCTATGGTTGCAGACATAGTTCAGTCGGAGCATAGCCCGAGGTCGCCTCGACAGCATGAAGATCGTGGTCACCGCCAGGATCAGTACCTGGGGCAAGGCCACGGACAGTATGATCATCAGTTTCCCCGTGACGATCACCGTCGAGTGCTTACGGCCCTTCCTAGGGGCGGGTCATACGCGCCTTGGCGGTATGACGACAGGCGCCCGTATGGTGACGAGTGGAGAGCTCCAGTCGACCCAAGAGAGCCTGGATTCGATGCAAGGTCCCTCCTTGTGCAAGGTTTGGTCGATAGAGGCCGAGCAAACAGAGAGGGACAAGACAGAGATCGTCCAACTGGAAACCGAGCATTTGTTTCTGGGCGCGAGTGTTTCAATATAGCCATCCGATCAGCGGAGATCCCTCCCAACTTTAGGTTGGCTACGGGCGTGAGCAAGTTCACCGAAGAGTCAAAGCCAGACACTTGGTTAGAAGATTACCGAGTGGCTATGTAGACTGGTGATACGTCTCCGTGGTATCTACTTTTTCAAACACTTTTGCCTTTATTTTGGACTCTAACTTGCATGATTTGAATGGAACTAACCCGGACTGACGCTGTTTTCAGCAGAATTGCCATGGTGTTATTTTTGTGCAGAAATAAAAGTTCTCGGAATGACCTGAAAATCCACGGAGCAACTTTTTGCAATTAATAAAAATACTGGCGAAAGAATCAATGTCAGGGGGCCCACACCTTGTCCACGAGGGTGGGGGGCGTGCCCTCTGCCTCATGGGCCCCCTGAAGCTCCACCGACCTCAACTCCAACTCCATATATTCATGTTCGGGGAGAAAAAAATGCAGGAGAAGGATTCATCGCGTTTTAGACACGGAGCCGCCGCCAAGCCCTAATCTCTCTCGGGAGGGCTGATCTTGAGTCTGTTTGGGGCTCCGGAGAGGGGAATCCGTCGCCGTCGTCATCATCAGCCTTCCTCCATCATCAATTTCATGATGCTCACCGCCGTGCGTGAGTAATTCCATCATAGGCTTGCTGGACGGCGATGGGTTGGATAAGATTTACCATGTAATTAAGTTAGTTTTGTTAGGGTTTGATCCCTAGTATCCACTATGTTCTGAGATTGATGTTGCTATGACTTTGCTATGCTTAATGCTTGTCACTAGGGCCCGAGTGCCATGATTTCAGATCTGAACCTATTATGTTTTCATGAATATATGTGAGTTCTTGATCCTATCTTGCAAGTCTATAGTCACCTATTATGTGTTATGATCCGTTAACCCCGAAGTGACAATAATCGGGATATTTATCGGTGATGACCGTAGTTTGAGGAGTTCATGTATTCACGAAGTGTTAATGCTTTGGTCCGGTACTCTATTAAAAGGAGGCCTTAATATCCCTTAGTTTCCAATAGGACCCCGCTGCCACGGGAGGGTAGGACAAAAGGTGTCATGCAAGTTCTTTTCCATAAGCACATATGACTACATTCGGAATACATGCCTACATTACATTGATGAACTGGAGCTAGTTCTGTGTCACCCTATGTTATCACTATTACATGAGGAATTGCATTTGACATAATTATCCATCACTGATCCAATTCCTACGAGCTTTTACATATTGCTCTTTGCTTAGTTACTTTACCGTTGCCACTATTACAATTACTACAAAACTGCTACTGTTACTTTTGATACCGTTACCGTTACTTCCATACTACTTTGCTACTAAATACTTTGCTGCAGATACTAAGTTATCCAGGTGTGGTTGAATTGACAAATCAACTGCTAATACTTGAGAATATTCTTTGGCTCCCCTTGTGTCGAATCAATAAATTTGGGTTGAATACTCTACCCTTGAAAACTGTTGCGATCCCCTATACTTGTGGGTTATCAAGACTATTTTCTTGCGCCGTTGCCGGGGAGCATAGCTCTATTCTTTGAGTCACTTGGGATTTATATCTGCTGATCACTATGAGGAACTTGAAATACGAAAGAACTAAGATTTTTCCCTCAACTACGAGGGGAGGTAAGGAACTGTCATCTAGCTCTGCACTTGATTCTCCTTCTGTTTTGAGTAAGCTTGCGGCACCTAAACCTGCTTCTGCTATTAATTCTGATATTTCGCATTTTATTGATGATGTCACTTCTGCTATGCATGATACTTATGATGAAACTACTTCTATGCTTGATACTACTGTGCCATTACGTGAATTTCTTGATGAACAACTTGCTAGGGCTAGAGAGAATGAAACTGATACTATTGATGAAAGTGATGATGAAGATGAAGGAAATATGCCCTAGAGGCAATAATAAAGTTATTATTTATTTCCTTATTTCATGATAAATGTTTATTATTCATGCTAGAATTGTATTAATCGGAAACATAATACATGTGTGAATACATAGACAAACATAGTATCACTAGTATGCCTCTACTTGACTAGCTCGTTGAATGAAAGATGGTTAAGTTTCCTATCCATAGACATGAGTTGTCATTTGATTAACGGGATCACATCATTAGGAGAATGATGTGATTGACTTGACCCATTCCGTTAGCTTAGCACTTGATCGTTTAGTATGTTGCTATTGCTTTCTTCATGACTTATACATGTTCCTATGCCTATGAGCTTATGCTACTCCCGTTTACCGGAGGAACACTTTGTGCGCTACCAAACGTCACAACATAACTGGGTGATTATAAAGGAGCTCTACAGGTGTCCCCGAAGATACATGTTGAGTTGGCGTATTTCGAGATTAGGATTTGTCACTCCGATTGTCGGAGAGGTATCTCTGGGCCCTCTCAGTAATGCACATCACTATAAGCCTTGCAAGAAATGTGACTAATGAGTTAGTTGCGGGATGATGCATTACATAACGAGTAAAGAGACTTGCCGGTAACGAGATTGAACTAGGTATTGAGATACCGACGATCGAATCTCGGGCAAGTAACATACCGATGACAAAGGGAACAACGTATGTTGTTATGCGGTTTGACCGATAAATATCTTCGTAGAATATGTAGGAGCCAATATGAGCATCCAGGTTCCGCTATTGGTTATTGACCGGAAACGGTTCTCAGTCATGTCTACATAGTTGTCGAACCCGTAGGGTCCGCACGCTTAAGGTTTCGATGACAGTTATATTATGAGTGTTGACGACGGGCACGTAAATGCACCACAGGGATCGTTATCATGGAAACCGCTCTGGGACCCCAAAACGATGAGTAACAGTGCACAAAACGTACCAGAATCAGCCAAAATTGTGAGCGTTGGTGACCAACACGTAAACGCACCCCGGTGTTCGTCAATCGTGGAAATCACTTCGGGACCCAAAAACTGAGTAATAGTGCAAGAAACGGGCCAGAATCGGCCCAAACTCCGAGTCTTGACGACCAACACGTATGCACAACTTGGGGTTCGACAACCGTGGAAATCGCTTTGGGACTCCAAAACGGTGAGTGATAGTCCATGAAAGAGCCTTGAATCGGTAAAACCTAGGGTTATTGATCAATGATACATAAACACACCCCGGGGTTCGTCAATCATGGAAATCGCTCAGGGACTCCAAATCAGTGAGTAATAGTCCATGAAACGGGCCAGAATAGGCCAAAACTGCGAATGTTGATAAGCGACACATAAACACACCGGTGTTCGTCGATCGTGGAAATCACTACGTGACCCCAAAACTGAGTAATAGTCCAAGAAACGGGCCAGAATCGGCCAAAACTGCGATTGTTGATGACCGACACGTAAGCGCACCATGGGTTCGACAACCATGGAAATCGCTTTGGGACCCCAAAACGGTGAGTAATAGTCCATGAAACAGGCTAGAATCGACAAAAACCGCGAGTGTTGATGACCGACACATAAACGCACCACGGGGTTTGTTAATCGTGGAAATCACTCCGGGACCCCAAAACAGTCAGTAATAGTCCACGAAACGGGCCAGAATCGGCCAAAACTATGAGTGTTGATGACCGACACGTAAGAGCACCTTGGGTTTCAACTACTATGGAAATCGCTTCGTGACCCCAAAACGGTGAGTAATAGTCCACGAAACGGGCCAGAATTGTCAAAAACCGCGAGTGTTGATGTTTGACACGTAAACGCACACCGGGGTTAGTTAATCGTGGGAATCGCTCCGCGGCCCCAAAAAAGTGAGTAATAGTCCACAAAACGGGCCAGAATCGGCCAAAACTATGACTGTTGATGACTGACAAGTAAGCGCACCTTGGGGTTCAATAACTATGGAAATCGCTTCCGGATCCCAAAATGGTGAGTAATAGTCCACGAAACGGGTCAGAATTTGCCAAAACTATGAGTGTTGACGACGGGCACGTAAACGCACCACAGGGATCGTCAATCATGGAAATCACTCTGGGACCCCAAAACGATGAGTAATAGTGCACAAAACGTACCAGAATCAGCCAAAATTGTGAGCGTTGATGACCAACACATAAACGCACCCCGGTGTTCGTCAATCGTGGAAATCACTTCGGGACCCCAAAACTGAGTAATGGTGCAAGAAACGGGCCAGAATCGGCCCAAACTCCGAGTCTTGACGACCAACACGTATGCACACCTTGGGGTTCGACAACCATGGAAATCGCTTTGGGACTCCAAAACGGTGAGTGATAGTCCATGAAAGGGCCTTGAATCGGTAAAACCTAGGGTTCTTGATCAACGATACATAAATGCACCTCGGGGTTCGTCAATCATGGAAATCGCTTAGGGACTCCAAATCAGTGAGTAATAGTTCATGAAACGGGCCAAAGTCGGCCAAAACTGCGAATGTTGATAAGCGACACATAAACACACCGGTGTTCGTCGATCGTGGAAATCACTACGTGACCCCAAATCTGAGTAATAGTCCAAGAAACGGGCAGAATCGGCCAAAACTGCGATTTTTGATGACCGACACGTAAGCGCACCATGGGTTCGACAACCATGGAAATCGCTTTGGGACCCCAAAACGGTGAGTAATAGTCCATGAAACAGGCCAGAATCGACAAAAACCGCGAGTGTTGATGACCGACACGTAAACGCACCACGGAGTTTGTTAATTGTGGAAATCACTCTAGGACCCCAAAACAGTCTGTAATAGTCCATGAAATGGGCCAGAATCGGCCGAAACTATGAGTGTTGATGACCGACACGTAAGAGCACCCTGGGGTTCAACAACTATGGAAATCGCTTAGTGACCCCAAAACGGTGAGTAATAGTCCACGAAACGGGCCAGAATCGTCAAAAACCGCGAGTGTTGATGTTTGACACGTAAACGCACACCGGGGTTCATTAATCGTGGAAATCAGTCCGCGACCCCAAAAAAGTGAGTAATAGTCCACAAAACGGGCCAGAATCGGCCAAAACTGTGATTGTTGATGACTGACATGTAAGCAAACTTGGGGTTCAATAACTATGGAAATCGTTTCGGGATCCCAAAATGGTGGGTAATAGTCCACGAAACGGTCAGAATTGGCCAAAACTATGAGTATTGACGACGGGCACGTAAACGCACCACAGGGATCGTCAATCATGGAAATCACTCTGGGACCCCCATGGTGAGTAATAGTGCACAAAACTTACCAGAATCGGTCAAAATTGTGAGCGTTGATGACCGACACGTAAACGCACCCTGGTGTTCGTCCATCGTGGAAGTCACTTTGGGACCCCAAAACTGAGTAATAGTGCAAGAAACGGGCCAGAATCGGCCCAAACTCCGAGTCTTGACGACGAACACGTATGCACACCTTGGGTTCGACAACCATGGAAATCGCTTTGGGACTCCAAAACAGTGAGTGATAGTCCATGAAAGAGCCTTGAATCGGTAAAACCTAGGGTTCTTGATCAACGGTACATAAACGCACCCCGGGGTTCGTCAATCATGGAAATCGCTCAGGGAACCCAAATCAGTGAGTAATAGTCCATGAAACGGGCCAGAATCGGCCAAAACTTCGAATGTTGATAAGCGACACATGAACACACCGGTGTTCGTCAATCGTGGAAATCACTACGTGACCCCAAAACTGAATAATAGTCCAAGAAACGGGCCAGAATCGGCCAAAACTGCGATTGTTGATGACCGACACGTAAGCGCACCATGGGTTCGACAACCATGGAAATCTCTTTGGGACCCCAAAACAGTGAGTACTAGTCCATGAAACAGGCCAGAATCGACAAAAACCGCGAGTGTTGATGACCGACACGTAAACGCACCACGGGGTTTGTTAATCGTGGAAATCACTCCGGGACCCCAAAACAGTCAGTAATAGTCCACGAAACGGGCCAGAATCGGCCAAAGCTATGAGTGTTGATGACCGACACGTAAGAGCACCTTGGCGTTCAACAACTATGGAAATCGCTTCGTGACCCCAAAAGGGTGAGTAATAGTCCACGAAACGGGCCAGAATCGTCAAAAACCGCAAGTGTTGATGTTTGACACGTAAACGCACACCGGGGTTCGTTAATCGTGGGAATCACTCCGCGGCCCCAAAAAAGTGAGTAATAGTCCACAAAACGGGCCAGAATCGGCCAAAACTATGACTGTTGATGACTGACAAGTAAGCGCACCTTGGGGTTCAATAACTATGGAAATCGCTTCCGGATCCCAAAATGGTGAGTAATAGTCCACGAAACGGGTCAGAATTTGCCGAAACTATGAGTGTTGACGACGGGCACGTAAACGCACCACAGGGATTGTCAATCATGGAAATCACTCTGGGACCCCAAAACGATAAGTAATAGTGCACAAAACGTACCAAAATCAGCCAAAATTGTGAGCGTTGATGACCAACACATAAATGCACCCCGGTGTTCGTCAATCGTGGAAATCACTTCGGGACCCCAAAACTGAGTAATGGTGCAAGAAACGGGCCAGAATCGGCCTAAACTCCGAGTCTTGACGACTGTCGGTGTCAAAACCGGCGGATCTCGGGTAGGGGGTCCCGAACTGTGCGTCTAGGCGGATGGTAACAGGAGACGAGGGACACGATGTTTTACCCAGGTTCGGGCCCTCTCGATGGAGGTAAAACCTACGTCCTGCTTGATTAATATTGATGATATGGGTAGTACAAGAGTGGATCTACCACGAGATCAAGGAGGCTAAACCCTAGAAGCTAGCCTATGGTATGATTGTTGTAATGTATGTTGTGTCCTACGGACTAAAGCCCTCCGGTTTATATAGACACCGGAGGAGGCTAGGGTTACACAGAGTTGGTTACAATGGTAGGAGATCTACATATCCGTATCGCCAAGCTTGCCTTCCACGCCAAGGAAAGTCCCATCCGGACACGGGACGGAGTCTTCAATCTTGTATCTTCGTAGTCTTGGAGTCCGGCGGACGATGATAGTCCGGCGGACGATGATAGTCCGGCTGTCCGGACACCCCCTAGTCCAGGACTCCCTCAGTAGCCCCCGAACCAGGCTTCAATGATGATAAGTCCAGCGCATATATAGTCTTCGGCGTTGCAAGGCGGGTTCTCCCTTCAAGTTCCATGTACCTGCCGAACAGTGTCTGGCTTCACCATAAATACTGTGTTTCTCGGCTTCTACGCCCAATAATGGTATTTTTCCACGCGTCGCACGAATGCGAAAAGCCAGGGCGTCTTTTACGTTTCACCCCCCAGTCGTGCGAGTCATCTGCCTATAAAAGAGGCAAAAATCCAGATCCAAACCACACCATCCTCCTCCCGCGAATACTTCATCAGAGCGCCTTTGACCTAAAAATCCATTCCATCATGGACCGTCGACGCGGCTCTTCTTCACGCACTCCCAGCCCACCGCCGGGGAATTGGAGGAGGTGCTTTGTTTCGCACAACGAGCTAGTGAAGCTCCAAACGGGGGATTTCTCCCTCCGGCCTTCATGGTCCCAGTCCGGGCCGGACTGGTTACTTATCAAGGTGGGAGGCAAGTGGAGGCTACCCCAAGCCCCAATAAGGGGGAGCGAGTATGCTTCGTCCCCTATCTGGTAAGGGGACTCAGATTCCCAATACATCCGTTCCTCCGCGGGCTCCTGGAGTTCTACGGACTCCAGCTCCACCACCTCACGCCCGCCTCTGTCCTGCATATCGCGGGCTACGTAGCTCTTTGTGAGCTATTCCTGGGCATTGAGCCCCATTTTGCATTGTGGAAGAGGCTGTTCTGCCTTGTACCCCGTTCTCACGAGGGGTCCATATATCAAGTGGACGGCGCCAAAATATGGCGCATTGCCGGGACCGGATACCCATCTGGTACTCCCAAGAAGGCGTCCGAAGACTGGCCTTCAGAGTGGTTTTATATAGGAGACGCTCCGCTGCCGGACCCAGTCCGGATCGGCCTCCCGGAGTTTACTGGTGCTCCTTTGAAGAAATGCCTCAGCTGGCGCCCACGGAGCCCCCGATTGGAGGAAGACAAGAGCGTCCATTACTTGATGGGCCGAATAAGATTAATGGCCCATTCTGGCTTGACCATGATCGGAGTCATGGCGACATGCATCATGCGGGGGGTACAGCCATTGCAATACAGAGGCCACCCCATGTGGGATTTCAACTGGGAAGACGATGCCACCCGTCATGGCCGCAAAGGACCGGATTCGACCGAGGATCTGGTGGAGATCCTGTCCAGCCTGTACAAGGGGGAGAAGGAGGACTTCCTTCGGACGAACCCTTTGAATGGGTTTTCCATGATCAACCCTAGAGGATGGGTAAGCGAACACCTTTAAGGGCTCAACCCATGCTTTCGAAGTTTAGGCTTCTTACATTATGTCTTCGGCGCAGGATCTACGCCGGACTGTGGAGGACATGGTAAGTCCTGCTCTGCAACCCGAGGATCCGGAAAGATCCCTAGATCTGGCCTCCGAAGAGGATCCGGACATCGAGGTGGAGCTGATTGACGGGGTGTTTCACCAGCTCAACATAGACAATGCTTTGGTTGCCATTACGGCGGATTACCCCGGACTATGTCCGGCTTCCCAGGTGACCACGATCGAAGTCCGGACACCATTATCTCTTCCCTGCCCATTTCTAACCTTCGCGAACGATGGTATTTTGCAGGAAGCGCCTTTACGGCAGGAAGCCGAGCCCGCGGCGGCTGACCAACAGAGGTCAGTTCAGACCAGCAGGCGGAAAAGGAGCGCGGTGCGGACGGAAACGTCGCCGCAAAGGTATAGCTCGTATTTGAATTTTCAGAGCGATGTTCCTAGGAAACGCCTGAGTGCTCATGATCTTTGCAGGAGAAAAAGCGCTCGCCGGACTGCGGGCGCAGAAGTTGCTGATCCAACCTACACCGGCCAGGCTCCAGCGCCCGGCCTGGAGGGGGAGGCAAGCGCAAGACGCGGGCCGGATCCTTATCCAACGGAGGACACCGACAGACTGTCCGCCACCAAGTCTGAGGTGGAGAGCGCCATGAACCATAGGCGCCGCCGGACAGTATTTCGTGAGGCGTGCTTTTCCCCTGAGGCATTGGATGCCCTTAACGCAGGGGACGCGCATCTCCGTGCCGCTCAAGATGGTTTTACCAGAGCCACGGAGCAGTATGTGAAAGACATACGGGTAAGGGAATTTTAATGGTTGTATATGCCAGTAGCCCCCGAGACTTAAAGTAGTTATGTTAACTGATTTAAGGATCATTTGAAAACGCAGGCTCTTACCGAGAAGAATGCCCAGCTGTCCCGGGAGCTGCAAGATTGCAAGGCCCAGCTTGAGGTCGCACTTGCTGCCGCAGGAGGAGACGCAGAGACCCCTCCTGGTAACACATTTTTATTAAGAAATATAAGCACTGTGCGGCGTGCGCGCGAGTCTAATAATGACATTGCAGGTGCCGCCGGACAAGATCCGGACAGGCAAGCCTTGCTGCGCCAGCTAAAGGCCGGCGAGAGTGTGCTGAATAGGGTTCAGCAAGAAAGGAACAAGCTCCAGGATGCCAACGCCAAGCTCGGAGAAGAGCTGAAAGGCGCTCGAGCCGAGCTGTTCGGCTCCGTTAAGGAGAATCAGCGGCTTCGTCGCGGCATTTATAGTAAGTGCTTGAGCGGACTCCTTTAAAAAGAAGAGTTCGGCGAGGAAGTATTTTGACATGATATGTCTTGTAGGTATACTCACAGATCGTCCTGCAGAGGAGATGCCCATATCAACGGGTGATCAGCTTCCCGAACTGTTGCAACTGCTCGAACGAGTTCGGCAGGCAATGACCGGCGTCGTCCGGGCTTTATGGCCAGCCCTCTCCCTACCCGAGGGCCTTGGGGAGCTTGCGGAGAAGCTTCAGGGAGTGCGGCAGCGCTTCCGTTTGTGGAAGATTTCGGCTTGCCGTCAAGGTGCCAGGGAGGCTTGGGCCATGGTGAAGACGCGGTATAAGAAGGCGGATCCCAACCATATGGCCGAAGTTGGACCGGTGGGGCCCGATGGGAAGGAGATCCCTGTGAGTTTAGTATACAGCCAAGTAGAGTTGGCTGCCAAGTTTTCCCAACGGGACTATAAGTTAGACAGCCTGTTAGACGGGATTGAGGAGGAATACAATCAATAAATTTGACAATGTATGTTTTCCTTTGAAGTGACATGTGAAATGCCTTCTAGCCGGATTGTAGATCGTTTGTCTTTGCCGACCTTTTCGCTTCAACCTCGGGACCCTAGAGTCTGGAGTGTGTCCGAATACCTTTTTGGTTAAGAAACAACCGTGGTATGCATGGAGACCAGGCGTAGGGGTCATTAGTGCTTTATCAGACAAGTGCCCAACTAGTTATGTTATATTACATGGTTAGTAAGAAACATCTTCCAGGGAGAATAGTTCCGTTAAGGGTTCCTTTCGCTGGGAGGCATGCCCTAAAGTGCATGTCCGGACTGCAAAGAAAGCAGTAAAACATCTGGGGGCAGATAGATAAATGGGTAAAAAGTCATCTTTTAAGTCACCGACCAAATATTCCCTTAAGAACGCTAGCTTTCGGCTTCACCCAGTCTGAGGTACACATCCGGCTGACCCGGCAGTAACAATCGCAGAGGTGCTCCCTTTACCTCCTAGCTGAACAATCGGGAACGTAGGGGTAAGCACAGGAGCCAGGCAACCCAGCTTGGCCAAAACTTAAGTCATATCGATGCATATAATGGTGAGTAAAAGGTACATGTGGAAGCGTGACACATGTGCTGGGCATGAAACCCTTATAATTGAGCTTATGTAAAAGAAGCCCCCAGGTATAATGAGTGCGGATGGCACATCAAGTGTATGCGAAAAAAATGCAAAAGTAAGCCCTTAGGGGCTTATTAATAAAAAGGTTATGAAAAGAGAAACGAAAGGCAGCCAAGGTATAAAGATTTGGACGGAGGGAGGGGACGAACTCTTACTCCGGCGCTAGGCATAGAATCTTCGGAGGCGGGCTGCATTCCATGGGTTCGGTTCGAGTCGGTTATCCGACGCATTTCGTAGACGGTATTCTCCGCCGGTCAGGACTTGATCGATAATGAAGGGGCCCTCCCATTGGGGCTTGAGCTTGTCCTTTTTCTTGTCCGGCAGGCGTAGAACTAGTTCGCCAACGTTGTAAGTCTTGGCCCGTACTTCTCTGCTTTGATATCTTCGAGCCTGCTGCTGATAGAATGCGGAACGAGCTTTGGCGACGTCGCGTTCTTCCTCCAATGTGTCCAGGCTGTCCTGCCGATCCAGCTCGGCCTCTCTTTCCTCGTACATGCGCACTCGAGGTGATTCATGAATAATGTCGCAGGGCAGGACTGCCTCTGCGCCGTATACCATAAAAAATGGTGTGAATCCGGTAGTACGGTTAGGCGTTGTCCGCAGCCCCCAGAGTACGGAGTCGAGCTCCTCGACCCAGTGCGTGTCCGATTTAGTAAGTGACCGCACTAGTCTGGGCTTAATGCCGCTCATTATTAGACCATTTGCTCGTTCCACTTGACCGTTGGTTTGAGAGTGATAAACTGAAGCGTAGTCGAGCTTGATGCCCATATTCTTGCACCATGACTTAACCTCGTCGGCTGTGAAGTTCGTGCCGTTGTCGGTGATGATGCTGTGGGGGACTCCGTAACGGTGTACTACCCCGGATATAAAGTCTATCACTGGTCCGGACTCTGCCGTTTCGACCGGCTTGGCCTCTATCCATTTGGTGAATTTATCCACCATGACCAATAGGTACCTTTGCTTGTGGGTTCCCCCTTTAAGGGGTCCAACCATATCAAGCCCCCAGACCGCGAACGGCCAGGTAATGGGTATAGTTTTGAGGGCGGTAGGCAGCATATGGCTCTGATTAGCAAAGAGCTGACAACCAATGCATCTCTGGACTAAGTCCTGGGCATCTGCCCGGGCCGTCGGCCAATATAATCCTGTACGGAATGCCTTTCCTACAAGGGCCCGGGCTGCTGCGTGGTGTCCGCCTAGTCCGGCATGAATTTCAGCCAGGAGGTTTCGCCCTTCCTCTTCGGAGATACACCTTTGAAGGACTCCGGTTGTGCTTTTCTTATAAAGTTCTCCCTCATGGACCTTGTAGGCTTTCGATCGCCAGACTATGCAGCGGGCCTCGTTTTGGTCTTCGGGGAGTTCCTGCCTAAGCAAGTAGGCTAGGAATGGTTCTGTCCACGAGGCGATTACTGCCATTATGTCGTGGGCTAACGGTGTTATGTCATCGACTGAATCACCGATTGGCTCGGTTTTTTCCGGTTTGTCACTTCCGGGCTCCTCTTCCCATAGTACGGATGGCTTGAAGAGCCGTTCCAGGAAGATATTTGGAGGGACAGCATCACGTTTCGCACCGATGCGTGCCAGTATGTCGGCCGCTTGTTTATTATCTCGGGCTATGTGATGGAATTCGAGTCCTTCAAACCGAGCTGACATTTTTAGAACGGCGTTGCGATATGCTGCCATTTTCGGATCCTTGGCGTCAAAGTCTCCATTTATTTGGGATATTGCAAGGTTTGAGTCCCCGCTTACCTCTAGGCGTTGAATACCCATGGAGATTGCCATCCGGAGACCATGTAATAGGGCCTCGTATTTGGCTGCGTTGTTGGAGTCCATGTACATTATTTGAAGTACGTACTGGACTGTATCCCCGGTTGGGGACGTCAATATGACGCCAGCCCCCAGTCCGGCCAACATTTTAGAGCCGTCGAAATGCATAACCCAATTGGAGTATGCGCCATACTCTTTAGGGAGTTCGGCTTCGGTCCATTCGGCGACGAAGTCAGCCAAAACTTGTGACTTTATAGCTCACTGAGGTTTGTAAGTTATATCGAATGGTAAGAGCTCAATGGCCCATTTTGCAATCCTGCCCGTTGCGTCGCAGTTATTTATAATGTCATTGAGTGGTACTTCAGAGGCCACTGTTATCGAACACTCTTGAAAGTAGTGTCGGAGCTTCCGGGACGCCATGAACACCGCATATGCTATCTTCTGATAGTGCGGGTAACGGGATTTGCAGGGGGTTAACACAGTGGATACATAATACACTAGTTTTTGAAGAGGGAATTTATGCCCTTCTGTCGCTCATTCGACAACGAGGACTGCGCTTACAACTTGATGCGTTGCTGCGATGTATAACAACATTGGTTCGCCCAGAGTGGGCGCAGCCAGGACCGGATTTGTTGCCAATATGGCCTTTATTTCTTCGAGTCCGGCAGTGGCAGCATCCGTCCACTCAAAGTGTTCGGTGCGCCTGAGGAGGCGATAGAGGGGCAACGCCTTTTCTCCTAGACGGGAGATAAAGCGGCTTAAGGCTGCCACGCATCCTGTTGATTTTTGTATTTGCTTGAGGTATTTTGGAATATCCAACTGTGACAGAGCTCGGATTTTAGCCGGGTTTGCTTCAATTCCTCTACCGGATACAATGAAGCCCAGCAGCTTTCCGGCTGGTACGCCGAAAACGCATTTTTCCGGATTCAGCTTGATGTCATATGCTCTGAGGTTGTCGAATGTGAGCCTCAAATCGTCTACTAGAGTTTTGACGTGTTTTGTTTTGACAACTACGTCGTCTACGTATGCCTCGACTGTTTTGCCGATCTGGGTGGCCAGACATGTTTGAATCATGCGCTGATATGTTGCGCCGGCATTTTTAAGTCCGAAGGGCATCGTGTTGAAGCAGAATGGTCCGTATGGAGTGATGAATGCCGTTGCGGCTTGGTCTGCTTCCGCCATCTTGATTTGATGATAGCCAGAGTATGCGTCCAGGAAGCACAACGAATCGTGCCCTGCGGTAGCATCGATAATTTGGTCGATGCGGGGGAGAGGGAAGGGATCCTTTGGGCAAGCCTTATTGTGGTCTTTAAAATCGACACAGAGGCGCCAGGATTTATCTTTCTTTGGTACCATCACCAGATTTGCTAGCCAGTCCGGATGTTTGATGTCTCTAATGAATCCGGCTTCCAATAGTTTGGCTAGCTCTTCTCCCATTGCCTGTCTTTTGGGTTCGGAAAATCGTCGAAGAGCCTGTTTGACTGGCTTAAATCCTTTTAGGATGTTTAGGCTGTGTTCTGCCAACCTGCGTGGGATTCCGGGCATATCCGAAGGATGCCAGGCGAAGATGTCCCAATTGTCCCGAAGGAATTCACGCAGTGCGGCGTCTACTTCGGGGTTCAATTGTGCCCCAATGGAGGCCGCCTTTGTTGGGTCTGTTGGATGGACCTGGAATTTTATTATTTCATCTGCTGGTTTGAAGGAGGTGGACTTGGATCTTTTATCGAGTATCACATCGTCCCTGTTCACCGTAGAGCGCAGCGCGGTGAGTTCCTCTGCTGCTAAGGCTTCGGATAGTGCCTCTAGGGCTAGTGCAGCTGTTTTATTTTCTGCGCGGAGTGCTATGTCCGGATCACTAGCGAGGGTGATTATTCCGCCAGGCCCAGGCATTTTGAGCTTCATGTACCCATAATGAGGTACTGCTTGAAAAACTGTGAATGCCTCTCGTCCTAATATAGTGTGATATCCGCTGTTGAACGGGGCCACTTGGAACGTGACTTCTTCGGATCTGTAATTGTCCGGCGAGCCAAACACCACATTGAGTGTGATTTGTCCGGTGCAGCGTGCCTCCCGGCTAGGGATTATTCCTCTGAAGGTTGTGCTGCTTCGCTCAATACGGCTCCAATCGATTTCCATTTTCCGCAGAGTTTCCTCGTAGATGAGGTTTAATCCGCTGCCGCCATCCATGAGGACTTTTGTTAGTCGAAAGCCGTCCACTATGGGACTAAGCACCAGTGCGGCTGGTGCTCTGGCTGTTCGGAATTTAGGTTCGTCGCTGGCACCGAAGGTGATAGCTGTGTCACTCCATGGATTTGCTGTCGCTATTTGGTAGACTTCGGCGAGTCCGCGGATTGTTCGCTTTCGCATATTGTTTGACGCGAAAGTCTCGAAGATTGTTGATACCGTACCGGTACTATTGGAGTTGTTTTGCGGGGCTAGAAGCTCCTCGCCACTTTTGGCCACCTGCCGTAATATCCAACATGCTCAAAGGCTATGTGTTGGGACGGCTCCCTCTGTACTATGAAGCTTACAGGGTCCATTGAGCCATCCCTCCAGTACGGTTCCGTGCCCCTTATTGGGTTTTTGCTTTTTCTTTTTTGCATATGGGGCCTGAATGTGAGGCGCCCTTTTGTTGTGGACTGGGGTTGGGGCCGGATTATCCCAAAATTGATTTTCGGTTTTCCGGAAACTCTCCATCGCACAGTACTTTCGTACTATGGACGCCAGATCGGAGAAACGTGTAATTTTGCGACGATCGATGGCGTTCAATATTCCCTTGTCCGTGCAATTATTGCAGAAGATTGAGATTGCGTTTTCCTCTCGGCAGTCCTTTATCCTGTCCATAACCAGGAGGAATCTGGCCCAGTAGTGGTGTACTGTTTCGGCGGGCTCTTGCCGTATTAGAGATAGATCGCATATGTCTGGGCGGGTGGGTGGACCGAAGTCCGGATCCCTGCCCATCTTGGGGCTCAAAGGCCGAGGGGTTTCCGAATTTGGAAGCTTGGTTTGCCGGACACAATCCAGCGAGTCCGGAGCGACGCATGATTTTAAGTTCAATGCTCGATCGAAGTCCGTCCCTCCGTGGAAATCCGGCGTGGAGGGTTCGGGAATCCGGACATGAATGGTTTTCAATACAGGCGAAGAGTTGCCGTATTGCTCCTCTACCACTGCGACGTGGTGGGTGGCCTGGGGAGAGTTAATCTCTCTCAGATCGGTTTAAGCCCAATCTGGTTGTAGTCCGTAGTGACTCCCAGGGCGGCGATGCGATCCAAGAGCTCGTTAACAGACGAGAGCTCTATTGGATCCAACTGTTCGGCAGCTTTCGGGCTGACGCGAAGATTGCTTCTGACGACTTGAGAAATCATTGTCGAAGCGGCGGGCGGACAGGCGGTCATAAGAAAACTGCCTAGCCGGATAGTTTGGCCGGCGGCCAAGGCCCCTTCAGCAAAAACACCGTCTTTGAAGACGGGTGGAGGCATCCTTCCTATCGGTGACGACATAGAGGAACTCTCAATGAAAGCACCAATATTGGTGTCAAAACCGGCGGATCTCGGGTAGGGGGTCCCGAACTGTGCGTCTAGGCGGATGGTAACAGGAGACGAGGGACACGATGTTTTACCCAGGTTCGGGCCCTCTCGATGGAGGTAAAACCCTACGTCCTGCTTGATTAATATTGATGATATGGGTAGTACAAGAGTGGATCTACCACGAGATCAAGGAGGCTAAACCCTAGAAGCTAGTCTATGGTATGATTGTTGTAATGTATGTCGTGTCCTACGGACTAAAGCCCTCCGGTTTATATAGACACCGGAGGAGGCTAGGGTTACATAGAGTCGGTTACAATGGTAGGAGATCTACGTATCCGTATCGCCAAGCTTGCCTTCCACGCCAAGGAAAGTCCAATCCGGACACGGGACGGAGTCTTCAATCTTGTATCTTCGTAGTCTTGGAGTCCCGCAGACGATGATAGTCCGGCGGACGATGATAGTCCGGCTGTCCGGACACCCCCTAGTCCAGGACTCCCTCAACGACCAACACGTATGCACACCTTGGGGTTCGACAACCAAGGAAATCGCTTTGGGACTCCAAAACGATGAGTGATAGTCCATGAAAGAGCATTGAATCGGTAAAACCTAGGGTTCTTGATCAACGATACATAAACGCACCTCGGGGTTCGTCAATCATGGAAGTCGCTCAGAGACTCCAAATCAGTGAGTAATAGTCCATGAAACGGGCCAAAGTCGGCCAAAACAGCAAATGTTGATAAGCGACACATAAACACACGGGTGTTTGTCGATCGTGGAAATCACTACGTGACCCCAAAACTGAGTAATAGTCCAAGAAACGGGCCAGAATCGGCCAAAACTGCGATTGTTGATGACCGACACGTAAGCGCACCATGGGTTCGACAACCATGGAAATCGCTTTGGGACGACAAAACGGTGAGTAATAGTCCATGAAACAGGCCAGAATCGACAAAAACCGCGAGTGTCAATGACCGACACGTAAACGCACCATGGGGTTTGTTAATCGTGGAAATCACTCCGGGACCCCAAAACAGTCAGTAATAGTCCACGAAACGGGCCAGAATCGGCCAAAACTATGAGTGTTGATGACCGACACGTAAGAGCACCTTGGGGTTCAACAACTATGGAAATCGCTTCGTGACCCCAAAACGGTGAGTAATAGTCCACGGAACAGGCCAGAATCGTCAAAAACCGCGAGTGTTGATGTTTGACACGTAAACGCACACCAGGGTTCGTTAATCGTGGAAATCAGTCCGCGACCCCAAAAAAGTGAGTAATAGTCCACAAAACGGGACAGAATCGGCCAAAACTGTGATTGTTGATGACTGACATGTAAGCGCACCTTGGGGTTCAATAACTATGGAAATCGTTTCGGGATCCCAAAATGGTGAGTAATAGTCCACGAAACGGGTCAGAATTGGCCAAAACTATGAGTGTTGATGACGGGCACGTAAACGCACCACAGGGATCGTGAATCATGGAAATCACTCTGGGACCCCAACACGGTGAGTAATAGTGCACAAAACTTACCAGAATCTGCCAAAATTGTGAGCGTTGATGACTGACACATAAACGCACCCCGGTGTTCGTCAATCGTGGAAATCACTTCGGGACCCCAAAACTGAGTAATAGTGCAAGAAACGGGCCAGAATCAGCCCAAACTCCGAGTCTTGACGACCAACACGTATGCACACCTTGGGGTTCGACAACCATGGAAATCGCTTTGCGACTCCAAAACGGCGAGTGATAGTCCATGAAAGAGCCTTGAATCGGTAAAACCTAGGGTTATTGATCAACGATACATAAACGCACGTCAGTCTGGATAGTGGCTCGACTGATGCTTGGGTCTGTGACCTGGGACGATACTCGTCTAAGAAATACTATATCCACTGCTTCAGGCAGGTAATGGCTGATGAGGCCTTCGGATGGCTTTGGAAATCCAAATGCCCGATCAAGTTCAAGATGTTTGGGTGGCTGCTTATGGTTAATCATTTAAACTCCAGGAACATGCTGAAGCGGCGGCACTATGCTGTGGCTGGGGGCAACTATAATTGCATGCTTTGCCAAAACCCGCCTGAGGAAACCGTGGAACATCTCTTCTTCACGTGCCCTTTTGCCCAACAATGCTGGAGTAGGATTGGTCTGACGTGGCCAGGGGGAACCAATAGGCTTGCCATCTTGCATGGTGGGAGAGAGGGCTGGCGTCGGCCGCTTTTCATGGATATCTTCCTGCTCGCTGCTTGGAGCCTGTGGATGGAAAGGAACAACCAACATTTCAGGGGGATCCCGCATTCGTTCGGGGCGTGGTTAGCTAGGTTCAAACATCTGTTGGGTTTGGTGACCCATAGCTGTCCTGAAAAAGTTCATCCTTTCCTCGCTGATTTCATTGTTAGTTTGGACAGCTAGCTCCCATTTTTGTAACGATCATGGCCGGGGGGGGGGGCCTAAAACCCTATGTAACACAAATGTAATTGTTCTGTTGTGAGTAATACAAAGTCAGTGGGAGCCTCTCCCACTGTCACCGACCTTCCAAAAAAAACGATACATAAACGCACCCCGGGGTTCGTCAATCATGGAAATCGCTCAGGGACCCGAAATCAGTGAGTAATAGTCCATGAAACGAGCCAGAATCGGCCAAAACTGCGAATGTTGATAAGCGACACATAAACACACCGGTGTTCGTCGATCGTGGAAATCACTACATGACCCCAAAACTGAGTAATAGTCCAAGAAACGGGCCAGAAACGGCCAAAACTGCGACTGTTGATGACCGACACGTAAGCGCACCTTGGGGTTCGACAACCATGGAAATCCCTTTGGGACCCCAAAATGGTGAGTAATAGTCCATGAAACAGGCCAGAATCAACAAAAACCGCGAGTGTTGATGACCGACACGTAAACGCACCACGGGGTTTGTTAATCGTGGAAATCACTCCGGGACCCCAAAACAGTCAGTAATAGTCCACCAAACGGGCCAGAATCGGCCAAAACTATGAGTGTTGATGACCGACACGTAAGCTCACCTTGGGGTTTAACAACTATGGAAATCGCTTTGTGACCCCAAAACGGTGAGTAATAGTCCACGAAACGGGCCAGAATCGTCAAAATCGCGAGTGTTGATGTTTGACACGTAAACGCACACCCGGTTCGTTAATCGTGGAAATCAGTCCGCGACACCAAAAAAGTGAGTAATAGTCCACAAAACGGGCCAAAATCGGCCAAAACTGTGACTGTTGATGACTGACATGTAAGCGCACCTTGGGGTTCAATAACTATGGAAATCGCTTCCGGATACCAAAACGGTGAGTAATAGTCCACGAAACGGGTCAGAATTGGCCAAAACTATGAGTGTTGATGACGGGCACGTAAACGCACCACAGGGATCGTGAATCATGGAAATCACTCTGGGACCCCAACAGGGTGAGTAATAGTGCACAAAACTTACCAGAATCTGTCAAAATTGTGAGCGTTGATGACTGACACGTAAACGCACCCCGGTGTTCGTCAATCGTGGAAATCACTTCGGGACCCCAAAACTGAGTAATAGTGCATGAAACGGGCCAGAATCAGCCCAAACTCCGAGTCTTGACGACCAACACGTATGCAGACCTTGGGGTTCGACAACCATGGAAATCGCTTTGGGACTCCAAAACGGTGAGTGATAGTCCATGAAAGAGACTTTAATCGGTAAACCTAGGGTTATTGATCAACGATACATAAACGCACCCCGGGGTTCGTCAATCATGGAAATCGCTCAGGGACCCCAAATCAGTGACTAATAGTCCATGAAACGGGCCAGAATCGGCCAAAACTGCGAATGTTGATAAGCGACACATAAACACACCGGTGTTCGTCGATCGTGGAAATCACTACGTGACCCCAAAACTGAGTAATAGTCCAAGAAACGGGCCAGAAACGGCCAAAACTACGATTGTTGATGACCGACACGTAAGCGCACCTTGGGGTTCGACAATCATGGAAATCCTTTGGGACCCCAAAATGGTGAGTAATAGTCCATGAAACGGGCCAGAATCGACAAAAACCGCGAGTGTTGATGACCGACACGTAAACGCACCACGGGGTTTGTTAATCGTGGAAATCACTCCGGGACCCCAAAACAGTCAGTAATAGTCCACCAAACGGGCCAGAATCGGCCAAAACGATGAGTGTTGATGACCGACACGTCAGGTCACCTTGGGGTTCAACAACTATGGAAATCGCTTCGTGACCCCAAAACGGTGAGTAATAGTCCACGAAATGGGTCAGAATCATCAAAAACCGCGAGTGTTGATGTTTGACACGTTAGCGCACACTAGGGTTCGTTAATCGTGGAAATCAGTCCGTGACCCCAAAAAAGTGAGTAATAGTCCACAAAACGGGCCAGAATCGGCCAAAACTATGATTGTTGATGACTGACATGTAAGCGCACCTTGGGGTTCAATAACTATGGAAATCGTTTTAGGATCCCAAAATGGTTAGTAATAGTCCACGAAACGGATCAGAATTGGCCAAAACTATGAGTGTTGACGACGGGCACGTAAACACACCACAGGGATCGTGAATCATGGAAATCACTCTGGGACCCCAACACGGTGAGTAATAGTGCACAAAACTTACCAGAATCTGTCAAAATTGTGAGCGTTGATGACCGACACGTAAATGCACCCCGGTGTTCGTCAATCGTGGAAATCACTTCGGGACCCCAAAACTAAGTAATAGTGCAAGAAACGGGCCAAAATCAGCCCAAACTCCGAGTCTTGATGACCAACACGTATGCACACCTTGGGGTTCAACAACCATGGAAATCGCTTTGGGACTCCAAAACGGTGAGTGATAGTCCATGAAAGAGCCTTGAATCCGTAAAACCTAGGGTTATTGATCAACGATACATAAACGCACCCCGGGGTTCGTCAATCATGGAAATCGCTCAGGGACCCCAAATCAGTGAGTAATAGTCCATGAAACGGGCCAGAATCGGCCAAAACTGCGAATGTTGATAAGCGACACATAAACACACCGGTGTTTGTCGATCGTGGAAATCACTACGTGATCCCAAAACTGAGTAATAGTCCAAGAAACGGGCCAGAAACGGCCAAAACTGCGATTGTTGATGACCGACACTTAAGTGCACCTTTGGGTTCGACAACCAAGGAAATCCCTTTGGGACCCCAAAATGGTGAGTAATAGTCCATGAAACGGGCCAGAATCGACAAAAACCGCGCGTGTTGATGACCGACACGTAAACGCACCACGGGGTTTGTTAATCGTGGAAATCAGTCCGGGACCCCAAAACAGTCAGTAATAGTCCACCAAACGGGCCAGAATCGGCCAAAAGTATGAGTGTTGATGACCGACACGTAAGCTCACCTTGGGGTTCAACAACCATGGAAATCGCTTCGTGACCCCAAAACGGGGAGTAATAGTCCACGAAACGGGCCAGAATCGTCAAAAACCGCGGGTGTTGATGTTTGACACGTAAACGCACACCGGGGTTCGTTAATCGTGGAAATCACTCCGCGGCCCCAAAAAAGTGAGTAATAGTCCACAAACCGGGCCAGAATCGGCCAAAACTATGACTGTTGATGACTGACATGTAAGCGCACCTTGGGGTTCAATAACTATGGAAATCGCTTCCGGATACCAAAACGGTGAGTAATAGTCCACGGAACGGGTCAGAATTTGCCAAAACTATGAGTGTTGACGACGGGCACGTAAACGCACAACAGGGATCGTCAATCATGGAAATCACTCTGGGACCCCAAAACGATGAGTAATAGTGCACAAAACTTACCAGAATCTGTCAAAATTGTGAGCGTTGATGACTGACACGTAAACGCACCCCGGTGTTCGTCAATCGTGGAAATCACTTCGGGACCCCAAAACTGAGTAATAGTGCAAGAAACGGGCCAGAATCAGCCCAAACTCCGAGTCTTGACGACCAACACGTATGCACACCTTGGGGTTCGACAACCATGGAAATCGCTTTGGGACTCCAAAACGGTGAGTGATAGTCCATGAAAGAGCCTTGAATCGGTAAAACCTAGGGTTATTGATCAACGATACATAAACGCACCCCGGGGTTCGTCAATCATGGAAATCGCTCAGGGACCCCAAATCAGTGACTAATAGTCCATGAAACGGGCCAGAATCGGCCAAAACTGCGAATGTTGATAAGCGACACATAAACACACCGGTGTTCGTCGATCGTGGAAATCACTACGTGACCCCAAAACTGAGTAATAGTCCAAGAAACGGGCCAGAAACGGCCAAAACTACGATTGTTGATGACCGACACGTAAGCGCACCTTGGGGTTCGACAATCATGGAAATCCTTTGGGACCCCAAAATGGTGAGTAATAGTCCATGAAACGGGCCAGAATCGACAAAAACCGCGAGTGTTGATGACCGACACGTAAACGCACCACGGGGTTTGTTAATCGTGGAAATCACTCCGGGACCCCAAAACAGTCAGTAATAGTCCACCAAACGGGCCAGAATCGGCCAAAACGATGAGTGTTGATGACCGACACGTCAGCTCACCTTGGGGTTCAGCAACTATGGAAATCGCTTCGTGACCCCAAAACGGTGAGTAATAGTCCACGAAACGGGTCAGAATCATCAAAAACCGCGAGTGTTGATGTTTGACACGTAAGCGCACACTGGGGTTCGTTAATCGTGGAAATCAGTCCGTGACCCCAAAAAAGTGAGTAATAGTCCACAAAACGGGCCAGAATCGGCCAAAACTATGATTGTTGATGACTGACATGTAAGCGCACCTTGGGGTTCAATAACTATGGAAATCGTTTTAGGATCCCAAAATGGTTAGTAATAGTCCACGAAACGGATCAGAATTGGCCAAAACTATGAGTGTTGACGACGGGCACGTAAACACACCACAGGGATCGTGAATCATGGAAATCACTCTGGGACCCCAACACGGTGAGTAATAGTGCACAAAACTTACCAGAATCTGTCAAAATTGTGAGCGTTGATGACCGACACATAAATGCACCCCGGTGTTCGTCAATCGTGGAATTCACTTCGGGACCCCAAAACTAAGTAATAGTGCAAGAAACGGGCCAAAATCAGCCCAAACTCCGAGTCTTGATGACCAACACGTATGCACACCTTGGGGTTCGACAACCATGGAAATCGCTTTGGGACTCCAAAACGGTGAGTGATAGTCCATGAAAGAGCCTTGAATCCGTAAAACCTAGGGTTATTGATCAACGATACATAAACGCACCCCGGGGTTCGTCAATCATGGAAATCGCTCAGGGACCCCAAATCAGTGACTAATAGTCCATGAAACGGGCCAGAATCGGCCAAAACTGCGAATGTTGATAAGCGACACATAAACACACCGGTGTTCGTCGATCGTGGAAATCACTACGTGACCCCAAAACTGAGTAATAGTCCAAGAAATGGGCCAGAAACGGCCAAAACTACGATTGTTGATGACCGACACGTAAGCGCACCTTGGGGTTCGACAATCATGGAAATCCTTTGGGACCCCAAAATGGTGAGTAATAGTCCATGAAACGGGCCAGAATCGACAAAAACCGCGCGTGTTGATGACCGACACGTAAACGCACCACGGGGTTTGTTAATCGTGGAAATCAGTCCGGGACCCCAAAACAGTCAGTAATAGTCCACCAAACGGGCCAGAATCGGCCAAAACTATGACTGTTGATGACTGACATGTAAGCGCACCTTGGGGTTCAATAACTATGGAAATCGCTTCCGGATACCAAAACGGTGAGTAATAGTCCACGGAACGGGTCAGAATTTGCCAAAACTATGAGTGTTGACGACGGGCACGTAAACACACAACAGGGATCGTCAATCATGGAAATCACTCTGGGACCCCAAAACGATGAGTAATAGTGCACAAAACATACCAGAATCTGTCAAAATTGTGAGCGTTGATGACTGACACGTAAACACACCCCGGTGTTCGTCAATCGTGGAAATCACTTCGGGACCCCAAAACTGAGTAATAGTGCAAGAAACGGGCCAGAATCAGCCCAAAATCCGAGTCTTGACGACCAACACGTATGCACACCTTGGGGTTCGACAACCATGGAAATCGCTTTGGGACTCCAAAACGGTGAGTGATAGTCCATGAAAGAGCCTTGAATCGGTAAAACCTAGGGTTATTGATCAACGATACATAAACGCACCCCGGGGTTCGTCAATCATGGAAATCGCTCAGGGACCCCAAATCAGTGACTAATAGTCCATGAAACGGGCCAGAATCGGCCAAAACTGCGAATGTTGATAAGCGACACATAAACACACCGGTGTTCGTCGATCGTGGAAATCACTACGTGACCCCAAAACTGAGTAATAGTCCAAGAAACGGGCCAGAAACGGCCAAAACTACGATTGTTGATGACCGACACGTAAGCGCACCTTGGGGTTCGACAATCATGGAAATCCTTTGGGACCCCAAAATGGTGAGTAATAGTCCATGAAACGGGCCAGAATCGACAAAAACCGCGAGTGTTGATGACCGACACGTAAACGCACCACGGGGTTTGTTAATCGTGGAAATCACTCCGGGACCCCAAAACAGTCAGTAATAGTCCACCAAACGGGCCAGAATCGGCCAAAACGATGAGTGTTGATGACCGACACGTCAGCTCACCTTGGGGTTCAACAACTATGGAAATCGCTTCGTGACCCCAAAACGGTGAGTAATAGTCCACGAAATGGGTCAGAATCATCAAAAACCGCGAGTGTTGATGTTTGACACGTAAGCGCACACTGGGGTTCGTTAATCGTGGAAATCAGTCCGTGACCCCAAAAAAGTGAGTAATATTCCACAAAACGGGCCAGAATCGGCCAAAACTGTGATTGTTGATGACTGACATGTAAGCGCACCTTGGGGTTCAATAACTATGGAAATCGTTTTGGGATCCCAAAATGGTGAGTAATAGTCCACGAAACGGATCAGAATTGGCCAAAACTATGAGTGTTGACGACGGACACGTAAACACACCACAGGGATCGTGAATCACGGAAATCACTCTGGGACCCCAACATCGTGAGTAATAGTGCACAAAACATACCAGAATCGGTCAAAATTGTGAGCGGTGATGACCAACACGTAAACGCACCCCGGTGTTCGTCAATCGTGGAAATCACTTCGGGACCCCAAAACTGAGTAATAGTGCAAGAAACGTGCCAAAATCAGCCCAAACTCCGAGTCTTGACGACCAACACGTATGCACACCTTGGGGTTCGACAACCATGGAAATCGCTTTGGGACTCCAAAACGGTGAGTGATAGTCCATGAAAGAGCCTTGAATCGGTAAGACCTAGGGTTATTGATCAAAGATACATAAACGCACCCCGGGGTTCGTCAATCATGGAAATCGCTCAAGGACCCCAAATCAGTGAGTAATAGTCCAGGAAACGGGCCAGAATCGGCCAAAACTGTGAATGTTGATAAGCGACACATAAACACACCGGTGTTCGTCGATCGTGGAAATCACTACGTGACCCCAAAACTGAGTAATAGTCCAAGATACGGGCCAGAAACGGCCAAAATTGCGATTGTTGATGACCGACACGTAAGCGCACCTTGGGGTTCGACAACCATGGAAATCCCTTTGGGACCCCAAAATGGTGAGTAATAGTCCATGAAACGGGCCAGAATCGACAAAAACCGCGAGTGTTGATGACCGACACGTAAACGCACCACGGGGTTTGTTAATCGTGGAAATCAGTCCGGGACCCCAAAACAGTCAGTAATAGTCCACCAAATGGGCCAGAATCGGCCAAAAGTATGAGTGCTGATGACCGACACGTAAGCTCACCTTGGGGTTCAACAACCATGGAAATCGCTTCGTGACCCCAAAACGGGGAGTAATAGTCCACGAAACGGGCCAGAATCGTCAAAAACCGCGGGTGTTGATGTTTGACACGTAAACGCACACCGGGGTTCGTTAATCATGGAAATCACTCCGCGGCCCCAAAAAATTGAGTAATAGTCCACAAAACGGGCCAGAATCGGCCAAAACTATGATTGTTGATGACTGACATGTAAGCGCACCTTGGGGTTCAATAACTATGGAAATTGCTTCCGGATACCAAAACGGTGAGTAATAGTCCACGAAATGGGTCAGAATTTGCCAAAACTATGAGTGTTGACGACGGGCACGTAAACGCACAACAGGGATCGTTAATCATGGAAATCACTCTGGGACCCCAAAACGATGAGTAATAGTGCACAAAACGTACCAGAATCAGCCAAAATTGTGAGCGTTGATGACTAACACATAAACGCACCCCGGTGTTTGTCAATCATGGAAATCACTCTGGGACCCCAAAACAGTGAGTAATAGTGCATGAAACGGGCAAGAATCGACAAAAACCGCGATTGTTGATGACCGACACGTAAACGCACCACAGGGTTTGTTAATCGTGGAAATCACTCCGGGACCCCAAAAGAATCAGTAATAGTCCACGAAACGGGCCAGAATCGGCCAAAACTATGAGTGTTGATGACCGGCACGTAAGCGCACCTTGTGGTTCAACAACTATGGAAATCGCTTCGTGACCCCAAAACGGTGAGTAATAGTCCATGAAACGGGTCAGAATCGTCAAAAACCACGAGTGTTGATGTCTGACACGTAAAGGCACATCAGGGTTCGTTAATCGTGGAAATCACTCATCGACCCCAAAAAAGTGAGTAATAGTCCAGAAAATGGGCCAGAATCGGCCAAAACTGTGACTGTTGATGACCGACATGTAAGCGCACCTTGGGGTTCAATAACTATGGAAATCGCTTCGGGATCCCAAAACGGTGAGTAATAGTCCACGAAACGGGTCAGAATTGGCCAAAACTATGAGTGTTGACGGCAGGCACGTAAACGCACCACAGGGATCGTCGATCATGGAAATCGCTCTGGGAACCCAAAACGGTGATCAACAGTGCATAAAACGTACCAGAATCGGCCAAAATTGTGAGCGTCTATGACCGACACGTAAATGCACCCCGGTGTTCGTCAATCGTGGAAAGCACTTCGGGACCCCAAAACTGAGTAATGGTGTAAGAAACGGGCCAGAATTGGCCCAAACTCCGAGTCTTGACGACCAACACGTATGCACACCTTGGGGTTCGACAACCATGGAAATCGCTTTTGGACTCCAAAACGGTGAGTGATAGTCCAGAAAAGAGCCTTGAATCGGTAAAAACTAGGGTTATTGATCAACGATACATAAGTGCACCCCGGGGTTCGTCAATCATGGAAATCGCTCAGGGACCCCAAATCAGTGAGTAATAGTCCATGAAACGGGCTAGAATCGGCCAAAACTGTGAATGTTGATAAGCGACGCATAAACGCACTGGTGTTCGTCGATCGTGGAAATCACTATGTGACCCCAAAACTGAATAATAGTCCAAGAAACGGGCCAGAATCGGCCAAAACTGCGATTGTTGATGACTGACACGTAAGCGCACCATGGGTTCGACAACCATGGAAATCGCTTTGGGACACCAAAACAGTGAGTAATAGTCCATGGAACAGGCCAGAATCGACAAAAACCGCGAGTGTTGATGACCGACACGTAAACGCACCCCGGTGTTCGTCAATCGTGGAAATCACATCGGGACCCCAAAACTGAGTAATGGTGCAAGAAACGGGCCATAATCGGCTCAAACTCCGAGTCTTGACAACCAACACGTATGCACATCTTGGGGTTCGACAACCATGGAAATCGCTTTGGGACTGTAAAACGGTGAGTTATAGTCCATGAAAGAGCCTTGAATCGGTAAAACCAAGGGTTATTGATCAACGATAAATAAACGCACCCCGGGGTTCGTCAATCATGGAAATCGCTCAGGGATCCCAAATCAGTGAGTAATAGTGCATGAAACGGGCCAGAATCGGCCAAAATTGCGAATTTTGATAAGCGACACATAAACACACCGGTGTTCGTCGATCGTGGAAATCACTACGTGATCCCAAAACTGAGTAATAGTCCAAGAAACGGGCCAGGATCGGCCAAAACTGCGATCGTTGATGACCGACCCGTAAGCACACCTTGGGGTTCGACAACCATGGAAATCCCTTTGGGACCCCAAAATGGTGAGTAATAGTCGATGAAATGGGCTAGGATCGACAAAAACCTCGATTGCTGATGACCGACACGTAAACGCACCACGGGGTTTGTTAATCATGGAAATCACTCAGTGACACCAAAACAGTCAGTAATAGTCCTTGAAACGGGCCAGAATCGGCCAAAACTATGAGCGTTGATGACCGACACGTAAGCGCACCTTGTGGTTCAACAACTATGGAAATCGCTTCGTGACCCCAAAACAGTGAGTAATAGTCCATGAAACGGGCCAGCATCGTAAAAAACCGCGAGTGTTGATGTTTGACACGTAAACGGACACCAGGGTTCGTTAATCGTGGAAATCACTCCACGGCCCCAAAAAAGTGAGTAATAGTCCACAAAACGGGCCAGGATCGGCCAAAACTGTGACTATTGATCACCGACATGTAAGCGCGCCTTGGGGTTCAATAACTATGGAAATCGCTTCGGGATCCCAAAACGGTGAGTAATAGTCCACGAAACGGGTCAGAATTGGCCAAAACTATGAGTGTTGACGACAAGCACGTAAACGCACCACAGGGATCGTCAATCATGGAAATCGCTCTAGGACCCCAAAACAGTGAGTAACAGTGCACAAAACGAACCAGAATCGTCCAAAATTGTGAGCATTGATGAATGACCACTACTTGGGAAAAGCCTATACAGAGAATCTTATCAGCAGCGCGCTTCAAAATAACTCGCTGCTGCTAACTAGCAGTAGCACGGACCATTGAAACTCGCTCCTGAGACAAATATAGCAGTAGCGCGTCCAACAAAAGACGCGTTGCTGCTATAATTCCCAAGAGGCCGCCGCGAGGCTAGTTATAGCAGCAACGCGTTAAAATGACACGCGCTACTGCTACGTAGCATAGTAGCAGCGCATTTCCCAGATAAGCGCGAGTTTCCTACAAAAATTTAGTCCCACCTCGCTCCGTGAAGAGAGTTTCTACCACCTTAAATATGTTACTTCTCACACTTTGACAAGCACTTGATCTTCATTGAACTCTATGTGTAGAATTTGTGGCTGCAATATGAGTCTTCACCTGTTCCTAAACCGGTGAGGACTCATATTGTCAAATCAGATTGTACACAAAAAGATCGTTGATGATCAATGTGTATTTTTGCATGCTGACACATAGCAGTAGCGCTTTACTGTGAAAAGCGGTGCTGCTAGATAGCTTAGCAATAGCGTGTTTTGCTAAAGAGCGCTACTGCTAAGCCATCCATCTCCCTC
This sequence comes from Triticum timopheevii, assembly GCA_963921465.1. NCBI lineage: Eukaryota > Viridiplantae > Streptophyta > Magnoliopsida > Poales > Poaceae > Triticum > Triticum timopheevii. Next base: position 2,750,488 of record OY997270.1, read on the forward strand.
ATCTCCTCCCCTTCGGATCCACTCACACACAACCACTCAAAATCTGCGCCGCGTGCCCCCGTCGCCCCTCTCCTCCGTCTGCGCCGCGCACCCCCGTTGTCGTGGTTCTAAGTCTGACAGTAGAGTGGGGGGTAGGTATGGAGAGGCAAGGTCCTAGCTATGGAGAGGTTGTAAACACAAGCGATGTACGAGTTCAGGCCCTTCTCGGAGGAAGTAAAAGCCCTACGTCTCGGAGCCCTGAGGCGGTCGAGTGGATTACGTGTATAGGTGTTACAAGAGTGCGAACCCTTCTGCCTGTGGAGGGGGGTGGCTTATATAGAGTGTGCTAGGACCCCTGCCAGCCCACATAATGAAGGGATTTAAGTACATTAAGTCTGGGACGTTACTGGTAACGCCCCACATAAAATGCCTTAACTATCATTAAGTCTATTCAATTACAGGCCGTTGCAGTGCAGAGTGCCTTCTGACCTTCTGGTGGTCGAGTGTATCTTCATGGTCGAGTGAGTCTCCATGGTCGAGTCCTTCTAGTCAGTCGAGTGAGTTCTTCGTTGGTCGACTGGAAGGTGATCTCTTCTAAGGGTGTCCTTGGGTAGGACATCTAGGTCAGGCCTATGACCCTACCCTAGGTACATGAATCCATCATTAGCCCCCGAATGGATTGAGGCTTGAATGAGGAAGGAGTTGATGCTGTTTCCGATTGATTTTTGGTATACTGGCTATGCGTCGTTCGTGACCAAGATCCTCTTTGTTGATAACGAGCAACTTTTCTTCAGTCGACTCGATCCATTCTTGCCTTTCATCGAGTGATCTTTTTAGACTTTGCCGGTTCCCGAGCGACGGATCGCAGGAAATCTCGCGTCTGACAGGCCGATCTGCAGCTCGCGGATTCCACGGGATATGAAATTTGGGGAAGCGCGCGAAGCGGAACGAACCGCGGCGCTCGGACGGGACAGGACATAGACGCCTCCATCTCCGTGCCGCTTTTTCCGCCACGTATCGTGTCAATGCAACTGTTTTGGGATATGATTAGATTGACCGGGTCCACCTGTCATCCACTCGGAAGGGATGTTATAAATGCGACTAGTGAGGGTTTCTGAACAGTGCTCCATTCTTTCTCCTCTGCTCTCCTCGTCTCTGCCCAACGCACCCGCTTTTGCCTCCACAAAGCTCTTCTTCGCGCACCTCGCCGGCAGCCATGGTCAAGGAGAAGACGGCGATGCTGGAGCGCGCAAAGAAGGCGTCGGTGGCGGAGAAGGCGCCGGCGGCGGAGAAGGCGAAGGGGAGATCCACCAGCCGCAGCGGGTCTTCGTCGAGATCCCGCCTGCCGAAGGGCTGGGTCCAGGGAGATTGGATCCAGTCGACCATCAGGGAGAAGGATCTCCTCGACATGGCCGACGACAGGCTGATCCCCCACGGCGTCGCAAGACTTCCAGGAAAAGAGTGGCAACCCCAGCCAGAAGAGGGTGAGTGTGTGCTCCTGGCCACTCACGTCGATCGAGGATTTTCTCTGCCACCGAGCGTTTTCTTTCGTGGTTTTTTGAACTTCTTTGGAGCCCAACTCCACCACTTTACTCCAAACTCCATCGCGTATCTTGCTGCGTTTGTATCCATGTGCGAGAGCTTCCTGGGCCGTCGACCGCACTGGGGCTTGTTCAAGCACATCTTCACGTGTCGTTCTCAGACTATGAAGAAGGCGAGTCCAGGCGATGAGAAAACCCAAGTTGTCCAAATGTGCGGGGGCCTGGGAATTCAAGTGAGGAATAAGAGCACCTTCCCAGCTATGACATTTCCCGAGTCGGTCAGGGGCTGGCAGTCGACCTGGTTCTACTGCCAGAATGAGCCGACGCCGGGGCAGTCGAGTGGACTCCCTCCATTCACCATGAGCCGAGTGAACAAGCCCTCCTCTCTGAAGGTGGTTCCGGAGGAGAGAGCCGATGTGAAGATGTTGATGGATCGCGTGGTGCAGTTGGTTCGGGACGGCGTGACTGGCAAGGACCTTCTGGAGGTTTTCCTTCGGCGGCGTATCCAGCCTCTTCAGTTTCGGAGCCATTGCATGTGGTTGTACTGCGGAACTGAAGACGAGACTCGAGTCCACCCGGAAGCAGTCGACGACGCCACGGTGGAAAGATGGATGGCGGTGGTCACTGGGAAAAAGGATAATCCCCGTGGATCCAGGAGGATTCCTCCACTCGACCATCACAGCGTTCCAGACAAGGTACATTTGCTCTGCCTTCTATTGTATATTTGTCGAATTTGTTTCTGTATGTTCTGCAACTTGGTCGATTGATCTCTGTCTTGACGTCTTCCAGGCCCTTACCGAGCTGTATTCGATGCCCAATGGAGCCCAGGCTCCGACTGAGGAGGGAGAAGCCAGCGGGGGTGAGAGCCAGGATGAGTGGGATTCAGACGCTGCCGAAGATGACGACGATGACGACGACGAAGAAGAGGAGGAGGAGGAGGTTGCACCACCGTGCTCGGAAAGGCGGTCGAAACTTGTCCATGACCCCGCGACTGAACGCGGTAAGGGGGTTGCGACTGCCCCGCAGTCGACCAAACGTCCTCGGACCGCTTCTCCAGTGCCGAGTGAAAAGGCGCCGAAGCAGTCGAAGGTGGCTCCGTCGAAACCCACCAAGCTCCTGCCGAAGATGAAGGTGTCCATCCCCACCATATCCGGGTAAACATGTTACTTGAGTCTCCTTGTTTTGTATAAGCTTTATCTCTGGTTGATACTTGAGTTAGTCGACTGATTCTTTGGAACTTCAGTGCTGCAACTTCTGAGACCTCAGCCAAGGCCGACGACCATGATATGGAGGACGCAGCAACCTCAAATCCTGGTACTATACTCTCAATTCTGTCCTTAGTCGACTGACTCATGATTTCTGACTTTGATTCTTTTTCTGAAGCTCCACCCAATGACATTATCACCCTTCCTAAAGATGATGATGATGAGGATGAAGAACCGCTGGGGCACAGGAGGAGCAGGAAGGCGTCTACTGGTAAGGCAACCCAGGATGAGACGGCGCCCGAGACTGTGGTCACGGAGGGGGAGAACCCCACTCGACACACCGTGTCTTTCGCGGTGCCGTTGACGAGTGCTCATCCCACTTCGTCGAGTGCTGCACAACCTTCGCTCTTCACAACACATCACGTCCCAGAGGACCAAGCCAGCGCTGCTAAGGAGGCGATACGCCAAGCGGGGATCATGATGGAGCAGGTGAAGATCATCCGGGATGCAAGCCAAACAGCTTATGACGCTAGCTCCGCCCTTCAAAGCAATGTTCAGGTCAGTCGACCACCGCCTGTTCTGTTAGGATATGCTATCAAAACTTTTTCTTTCTGAAATCCATAGCAATCACCCACTGGGTGTGTCGATAAAAAACTCCGTGTTAGCGGGGGCACGCTGAGTGCACCCACTGGGTGTAGTCCCCAAGGCTTAGGTCGACTGCTGGCAGTCGGCCTTAGGCTTTATAAGTAAAGGCTTTTCGTCATTCGACTGGATCGAATGGATTTCTGAAACTGGTGGGGGCACGCTGAGTGCACCCACTGGGTGTAGTCCCCGAGACTGTGGTCGATTGCTTGTAGTCGACTACAGTCTGAAGAGCACGTCTTTTTTTTTTGGGGTCGACTGGTCGATTCTATCTTGAACAGAATTAGTGGGGGCACACTGAGTGCACCCACTGGGTGTAGTCCCCGAGACTACGGTCGAATGCTTGCCTTCGACTGTAGTCTTAGAAACGTGTGATTTTCTCTTATCCACTCGGAAGTGAATTATCTTTGATATTTTGTCGATTAGTTCTTCGTAGAAATCCTGTGACCTTGCGGCTCACTATACCGAACTGGAGCAGAAGCACATTCAGCTCGAGCTGGATCTGAAGCTGGTGCAGGAGAATCTGACGAAGGCGAAGGAGGAGACCAAAGGTATGTTCGGTGAGACCTCGACGACTCCTTTTTCCTTCCATTTGTTTCAAAATCTGACTTTGCTGTAACTTGCAGGCAAGGTGAAGGAGGCCCAGAAGAAGAAGGACCTTGAGCTAGCTGAGAAGACCAAGCTTGCTGACGAGAAGTTAGCTTCAGTCACCAAGCTTGAACAGGAAAATACCAATCTGAAAGCTGCTCTGGCGATTGCCACCAAGGATGTCGACCGACTGAAAACTGACAAGACTGCCTTGACCGAGAAGATCAACCAGTTGATTGGGAAGAAGAATGACCTGGAAGGCTTCCTGGGTGGTCTTGCCAAGAAATTGTTCCTTATGCTCGAAGGTAATCCTTTACACTCAACCAACATTTTCAACTGTGATGCTTCCATTCGACCATTGTCTTGATTCGGCATTTTGTCCTTGCAGAATTCTGTCGAAACTTTGAAGAAGAGACTAGCCAGTTGGAGCCGAACCTTGACCCTGTCAATTCTCCGGTGAATGATGAAGTTGCCATGAATGTCTTCCGACTGGAGTCCCGCGTTGCAGCTGTCGTGGACTATCTTGCAAGGCTGAAAGCCGCCACTTCTCGCATCGACTCGACGCTTTGGCCCAGGGCGACACTTCAGAATGACCTCGAGTCGTGGATGGCTCGACTAAACGCGGTCCCCGACCATGTGCAAGAGTGGAAGAAGTCCTCGGATCGATGTGGCGCAGATGTTGCCCTGTGTCTGGCCCGAGTCCACTGCAAGGACGCGCGAGAAGAGAAGCTGGCGGCTCTCCGAGTGGCCAACACTAAGAAACACGACTTCAGGTCCTTCATGGAAACTTTCATCGCTGCTGGTACCCGGATCGCAGACGGGATCGACCTCGACGAGTTCGTTGCTCCTTCCAGCCCTCCACAGGAGGGGTAAAAAACTTTCTTTAAGCCCGACACTTTAAATTTGCCTCGGTATGCCGAGTGGAATTGTAACCAATAAACCTTAACAAGCTTAGTGCCTGAGCACTCTCGGTTCCATTAGGTATCGACCTAAACCTGGATTTGATGTTTGGATATGATTGCTCTTGGCTCGAATTGTCCTTTGCAGCTTCACAGCAAGATGCCCACTACAGCCAACTTATTCCTTAGGCGAGCACTGGGCTGCAGCTAAGCCCCCGAGTCAGAGGTTTGCTCTTCACTCGGTAGGATTTTTTATAACTTAGGCGAGCGCTGTGCTGCAGCTAAGCCTCCGAGTGGGAGGTTTGCTCTTCACTCGGTAGGATTTTTTATAACTTAGGCGAGCGCTGGGCTGCAGCTAAGCCCCCGAGTGAGAGGTTTGCTCTTCACTCGGTAGGATTTTTTATAACTTAGGCGAGCGCTGGGCTGCAGCTAAGCCCCCGAGTGAGAGGTTTGCTCTTCACTCGGTAGGATTTTTTATAACTTAGGCGAGCGCTGGGCTGCAGCTAAGCCCCCGAGTGAGAGGTTTGCTCTTCACTCGGTAGGATTTTTAATAACTTAGGCGAGCGCTGGGCTGCAGCTAAGCCCCCGAGTGAGAGGTTTGCTCTTCACTCGGTAGGATTTTTTATAACTTAGGTGAGCGCTGGGCTGCAGCTAAGCCCCCGAGTGAGAGGTTTGCTCTTCACTCGGTAGGATTTTCACGTTGTATTTGTGGCGAAGCTCGGAGGAGAGAGTCGCAGTCTATCTGCACCTCGTCCTCCTTGCGAGCCCACATTATACTTATGGCGTAGCTCAGAGGAGAGGGTCGCAGTCGACCTGCACCTCGTCCTCCTTGTGAGCACACACATTGTACTTATGGCGTAGCTCAGAGGAGAGGGTTGCAGCCGACCTGTACCTCGTCCTCTTTGCAAGCGTATGTTGTACTTAGGCGAGTACTTGGACTGCAACTAAGCCCCCGAGTGGAAGTCTGGCTTATCACTTGGTAGGATTTTTTTATAACTTAGGCGAGTACTTGGACTGCAGCTAAGCCTCCGAGTGGGAGTCTGGCTTACCACTCGGTAGGATTTTTTATAACTTAGGCGAGTACTTGGACTGCAGCTAAGCCCCCGAGTGGAAGTCTGGCTTACCACTCGGTAGGATTTTTATAACTTAGGTGAGCACTGGGCTGCAGCTAAGCCTCCGAGTGGAAGTCTGGCTTATCACTCGGTAGGATTTTTATAACTTAGGCGAGCACTGGGCTGCAGCTAAGCCTCCGAGTGGAAGTCCGGCTTACCACTCGGTAGGATTTTTATAACTTAGGCGAGCACTGGGCTGCAGCTAAGCCCCCGAGTGGAAGTCTGGCTTACCACTCGGTAGGATTTTTATAACTTAGGCGAAACGGATTCGCGGCTAAGCCTCCGAGTGGAAGTCTGGCTTACCACTCGGTAGGATTTGTACAAACTTAGGCGAAACGGATTCGCGACTAAGCCACCCACTGGGGGAAAAAGTGACAAAAATTATGAAGGAATTATGGCACTATTATTTCGAAATCCATGAACTACAGAAGTATTTTATTACAACTCATCCGAGTGGAAAACTTTAAGTGTAAAACGGGCGGAGCAGATCCGCATTCCAAGCTCGGGGCTCTTCGATATTGTGTTCGACATTGTAGAGACGGTATGCCCCGTTGTGGAGAACTTTGGTGACGATGAAGGGTCCTACCCAAGAAGGAGCGAGCTTATGCTGTTTCTGCTGATCCACTCGGAGAACTAGATCTCCTTCTTGGAAGGCTCGACCCCTCACATTCCTGGCGTGAAAGCGACGCAAGTCCTGTTGATAAATGGTCGATCGGATCAGAGCCATCTCCCTTTCTTCCTCTAGAAGGTCGACTGCGTCCTGACGCGCTTGCTCAGCTTCTTCTTTGTTGTAGAGTTCAACTCGAGGAGCATTGTGAAGAAGATCACTCGGCAAGACTGCTTCAGCTCCATAAACCAAAAAGAATGGAGTTCTTCCGGTCGACCGGTTGGGTGTGGTCCGCAAACCCCAAAGCACCGAAGGGAGTTCGTCGACCCATGCTCCAGCCGCGTGCTTGAGATCACGCATCAGTCGGGGTTTTAAACCCTTGAGGATTAAGCCATTGGCTCACTCTGCTTGTCCATTTGACTGCGGATGAGCGACCGAAGCGTAGTCGATTCGTGTGCCTTGAGCATTGCAGAAATCCTTGAATTCTTCCGAGTCAAAGTTCGACCCATTATCCGTAATGATGCTGTGCGGGACTCCATATCTGAACGTCAGCTCCCTGATGAAGGTAACCGCAGTACCGGCGTCAAGATTCTTGATTGGTTTAGCCTCAATCCATTTTGTGAACTTGTCGACTGCGACCAGTACGTGCGTGAAACCACTTCGACCTGTTCTCAAGGAACCGACCATGTCCAACCCCCATACTGCGAACGACCAGACGAGTGGAATGGTCTTCAGAGCTGACACGGGCTTGTGTGACATATTGGAGTAGAACTGACATCCTTCGCACTTGTCCACTATTTCCTTTGCCATCTCATTCGCCCTTGGCCAGTAAAATCCAGCTCGGTATGCTTTGGCTACAATGGTCCGAGAGGACGCATGGTGACCACAGGTCCCCGAGTGGATATCATTGAGAATGATTCGACCTTCTTCTGGCGTTATGCATTTTTGACCAACCCCAGTCGGGCTTTCTCTATACAGTTGTCCTTTGATAACGGTAAAGGCTTTGGATCGACGGACGATCTGCCGAGCCTCTTCCTCATCCTCTGGGAGCTCTTTTCTCAGGATATACGCGATATAGGGAATTGTCCAGTCGGGAGTGACCACTAAAACCTCCATGACCAAGTCGACCACTGCTGGAACCTCAACCTCAGTCGGATCTGTGACACTCTTGGGCTGTGGAGCTTCCTCTGTGAAGGGATCTTCTTTAACTGACGGAGTGTGTATATGCTCCAAAAACACACCACTCGGAATGGCTTCTCTTTTGGAACCTATCTTTGCCAGATCATCTGCCGCTTGATTTTTCAGTCGGGGGATGTGATGGAGCTCCAACCCCTCGAACTTCTTTTCCAGTTTCCTCACTGCATTGCAGTATCCTGTCATGGCTGGGCTTCTCACGTCCCACTCCTTCATCACCTGGTTGACCACTAAATCTAAGCTTATCTCCTCTGGGGGAAACCAGAACAACCCCAGCACCAGAACCATTCAGCATCTTAGAGCCATCGAAGAACATGGTCCAATGCTCCGAGTGAACTTCAGTCGGCTGCTGTTGTTCAATCCACTCGGCGAGGAAATTTGCTATTGCCTGGGACTTAATGGCTTTCTTTGCCTCAAACTTGATATCAAGGGGAAGAAGTTCAATCACCCATTTCGCCACTCGACCAGTTGCATCTCTGTTGTGCAGAATCTCTGATAGTGGGGCGTCGCTGACGACTGTGATAGAATGATCAGAGAAATAATGAGCAACCTTCTTCGTGGTCATGTATATTCCATACACAAGCTTCTGATAATGAGGATATCTCTGCTTGGATGGAGTCAAGACTTCAGACAAATAATACACCGGGTGCTGAACTTTGAAGGCTTTTCCTTCTTCTTCCCGCTCGACCGTAAGTACTGTACTGACGACTTGTCCTGTGGCTGCAATATAAAGCAACAGAGGCTCTTTGCTGATTGGAGCAGCAAGCACCGGCTGGGTGGAGAGCAGAGCTTTTAGCTCGGCAAACGCTGCTTCAGCTTCTGGAGTCCACTCGAACTTGTCTGCCTTCTTCATCAGTCGGTAAAGAGGAAATGCCTTTTCACCGAGTCGTGAGATGAATCGACTTAATGCGGCCAAGCATCCAGTAAGCTTCTGTACATCGTGCACTCGCACAGGGCGTTTCATTCGGAGAATAGTGCCGATCTTCTCTGGATTAGCATCGATCCCTCGCTCGGAAACGAGAAAACCGACTAACTTTCCACGAGGAACTCTGAATGTGCACTTCGATGGATTGAGGTTGATATCATACCTTCTGAGGTTGGCAAATGTTTCGGCGAGGCCAGCAAGCAGGTCGGAACCTTTTCGCGACTTAACAACGATATCATCCATATACGCTTCCACATTCCGACTGATTTGAGTGAGAAGACACTTCTGAATCATTCGCATAAATGTGGCTCCGGCATTCTTGAGGCCGAATGGCATGGTGATATAGCAGAAGCACCCGGATGGAGTGATGAAAGCTGTTTTTATTTCGTCGGGTCCATACAGACGGATCTGATGATACCCGGAATATGCGTCTAGAAAAGACGATCTCTCACATCCCGCGGTCGAGCCAACAATTTGATCTATGCGAGGGAGAGGAAAATGATCTTTCGGGCAGGCCCGATTGATGTGCTTGAAATCAATGCACATGCGGAGTGAGTTGTCCTTCTTGGGAACCATGACGACATTAGCGAGCCACTCGGAGTGGTATATCTCTCGGATAAATCCTGCCGCCAACAGTCGAGCCACTTCCTCACCAATAGCTTTTCTCTTCTGGATGGCGGACCGCCGAAGATGCTCTTTGACTGGTTTTGCTGATTTGTCGACTCTGAGGCGATGCTCAGCCAGTCCCCTGGGAACACCTAGCATGTCAGCTGGCTTACATGCAAAAATGTCCCAGTTCTCACGGAGGAACTGGATGAGCGCTTCTTCCTATTTCGGGTTGAGTGTCGTGGAGATGTGAGTCGGGGCTGCATTGGGGTCGGTCGGGTGAATGTGAACAGGCTTCCTCTCACCAGACGACTGAAATGCAGATTCTGTGGCTGGTTTCTTGGATCGCAACAAATCACTCGGATCTGCGTTTTGCTTGTATTCTTTGAACTCGACAGCTGTCACCTGGGAATCGGCAATCTTCGAGCCCTTCTGAAAGCACTCTTCTGCCTTTTTCCGATCGCCAGTGACAGTGATCACTCCTTTGGGACCTGGCATTTTCAGTTTGAGGTACATGTAACATGGTCGAGCCATGAACCGTGCATAGGCGGGCCTCCCCAAAATGGCGTGGTACGCACTCTGAAAATCCACAACCTCAAAGGTCAACTTTTCCTTGCGAAAATGCTTTGAGTCGCCAAAAACCACGTCCAGAGCTATTTGGCCGAGTGAGTCGGCTTTCTTCCCTGGTATGACTCCGTGGAAACTCATGTTGCTGGTGCTCAGTCGGGACATCGGGATGCCCATTCCTTTCAGTGTGTCTGCATACAACAAGTTCAGCCCACTACCACCGTCCATCAGCACTTTCGTCAGTCGAGTGCCTTCGACAACTGGATCGACCACCAAAGCTTGCCTCCCAGGGGTGGCAATATGAGTCGGATGATCAGATTGGTCGAATGTGATGGGTGTTTGGGACCATCTCAGATAACTTGGTTTTGCTGGGGCAACCATATTCACCTCACGGTTAATGACTTTCAGTCGACTCTTGCTTTCCACATCCGCGAAGATCATCAGAGTGGAGTTGACATGCGGATATTCTTCCTCACTGTCCTCTTTGTCTCCGGCCTTGTCTGACTCCTTCTCCTTGTCCTTAGACTATTTTCCCTGAAACTGCTGGATCAGGAGTCGACACTGGCGAGTGGTGTGCTTTGGGTAAATGATGTTGCCCTCTTCATCTTTCTTCGTGTGGATGTGGCATGGCATATCCATCACGTCGTTTCCTTCTTTATCCTTTACTTTCTTAGGATTCCAGGATCCTTTTGGCTTCCCTTTGAACTTTCCCTGAGTCACGGCCAGGGCCTCTCCAGGAGCTGCTGGCTCGGCTTTCCGCTTCTGTTTCCGACTGGAATTTCCCTTCTCCGACTGACTTGGCTTATTCTTGCCGCTTCGGAGTCGGTCCTCTTCCTTGCCATTGGCGTACTTGGTAGCAATCTCCATCATTCAACTCAGGGTCATGTCCCCGGTTCGACCAAACTTCAGACTCAATTCCCTGTTCTTGACGCCATCTTTGAAGGCGCAAACTGCTTGATGATCAGACACATTTTCCACAGTATGGTGCAAAGTGATCCACCTCTGAATGTACTCTCTGAGAGTCTCATTGGTCTTCTGCACACAAACTTGCAGCTCTGTCAAACCAGCTGGTCGCTTGCAAGTTCCTTCAAAAGTTCTGACGAACACTCGGGACAAATCTTCCCAAGTGTAAATACTGCTAGGAGGTAACTGATTCAACCACGCTCTGGCTGAACCTTCCAGCATGAGGGGCAAATGCTTCATGGCCACCTTGTCATTCCCACCACCAATCTGAACAGCCACTCGGTAGTCCTCAAGCCAAGTTTCAGGCTTGGACTCCCCAGTGAATTTGCTGACTCCTGTCGCCAACCTGAAATTGGGGGAATCACCGCGGCTCTGATGGCCCTGCTAAAACACTCTGGACCAGAAACATGCACTCGACTGCTCGTGGGTGCATCTCTCTCGGGTCCACCTCGATGGGCTCTGTTCCGGTCGACCAAGCTTTGCACGATAATGGATCGCGCGTCGAAGCCTGGTTCCCTGGGGTCGACTGGAACTCTTCGCCCCGCACTGAACTGACGCCTGTCATCCTGTCGCCGAGGAGCGTAAGACCCTTCCCTCGGAGGGGAAACAGGCACTCGACGCCTGTCATCTCGGTCGTGTCGGTCTCCATACTGATCTCGCTGGTTGTTGCGCCCTTCCCGCCGCGGAGGCGATCTGGGACTGTGAGCCAACTGAACCGTATTTGCAGCGACGGATCAACTGTGAATTCTGTTGCGCGACTGCGACACGGCTGAGTTCTGGTCCCCTGCTGCTCGGAGCAAATCTCTGATCTGCATCAAGCCTCTCCCAGCTTCCAACTGTGAAGGCTGGATGGACTCTGCTATACGGGTTGCAGCTGCTAAATTCTGAATTGGCGTGCGGTATACCTGAGTCAGCGGGAAGAGTCGACGTCGACTGGCTTCGGGAACTCGTCGCCGCGCGCGCTCGTCGAGTGCTCGCTGAAGGTTCTCCAGTTGCCAGGAAGAAGTCAACAAAAACCGCGAGTGTTGATGACCGACACGTAAACGCACCACGGGGTTTGTTAATCGTGGAAATCACTCCGGGACCCCAAAACAGTCAGTAATAGTCCACCAAACGGAACAGAATCGGCCAAAACTATGAGTGTTGATGACCGACACGTAAGCTCACCTTGGGGTTCAACAACTATGGAAATCGCTTTGTGACCCCAAAACGGTGAGTAATAGTCCACGAAATGGGACAGAATCGTCAAAATCGCGAGTGTTGATGTTTGACACGTAAACGCACACCGGGGTTCGTTAATCGTGGAAATCAGTCCGCGACCCCAAAAAAGTGAGTAATAGTCCACAAAACGGGCCAAAATCGGCCAAAACTGTGATTGTTGATGACTGACATGTAAGCGCACCTTGGGGTTCAATAACTATGGAAATCATTTCGGGATCCCAAAATGGTGAGTAATAGTCCACGAAATGGGTCAGAATTGGCCAAAACTATGAGTGTTGACGACGGGCACGTAAACGCACCACAGGGATCGTGAATCATGGAAATCACTCTGGGACCGCAACACGGTGAGTAATAGTGCACAAAACTTACCAGAATCGGTCAAAATTGTGAGCGTTGATGACCGAGACGTAAACGCACCCCGGTGTTCGTCAATCGTGGAAATCACTTCGGGACCCCAAAACTGAGTAATAGTGCATGAAACGGGCCAGAATCAGCCCAAACTCCGAGTCTTGACGACCAACACGTATGCAGACCTTGGGGTTCGACAACCATGGAAATCGCTTTGGGACTCCAAAACGGTGAGTGATAGTCCATGAAAGAGCCTTGAATCGGTAAAACCTAGGGTTATTGATCAACGATACATAAACGCACCCCGGGGTTCGTCAATCATCGAAATCGCTCAGGGACCCGAAATCAGTGAGTAATAGTCCATGAAACGGGCCAGAATCGGCCAAAACCGCGAATGTTGATGAGCGACACATAAACACACCGGTGTTCGTCGATCGTGGAAATCACTACGTGACCCCAAAACTGAGTAATAGTCCAAGAAACGGGCCAGAAACGGCCAAAACTGCGATTGTTGATGACCGACACGTAAGCGCACCTTGGGGTTCGACAACCATGGAAATCCCTTTGGGACCCCAAAATGGTGAGTAATAGTCCATGAAACGGGCCAGAATCGACAAAAACCGCGAGTGTTGATGACCGACACGTAAACGCACCACGGGGTTTGTTAATCGTGGAAATCACTCCAGGACCCCAAAACTGTCAGTAATAGTCCACCAAACGGGCCAGAATCGGCCAAAACTATGAGTGTTGATGACCGACACGCAAGCTCACCTTGGGGTTCAACAACTATGGAAATCGCTTCGTGACCCCAAAACGGTGAGTAATAGTCCACGAAACGGGCCAGAATCATCAAAAACCGCGAGTGTTGATGTTTGACACGTGAACGCACACCGGGGTTCGTTAATCGTGGAAATCAGTCCGCGATCCCAAAAAAGTGAGTAATAGTCCACAAAACGGGCCAGAATCGGCCAAAACTATGATTGTTGATGACTGACATGTAAGCGCACCTTGGGGTTCAATAACTATGGAAATCATTTTAGGATCCCAAAATGGTTAGTAATAGTCCACGAAACGGATAAGAATTGGCCAAAACTATGAGTGTTGACGACGGGCACGTAAACACACCACAGGGATCGTGAATCATGGAAATCACTTTGGGACCCCAACATGGTGAGTAATAGTGCACAAAACTTACCAGAATCTGTCAAAATTGTGAGCGTTGATGACTGACACGTAAACGCACCCCAGTGTTCGTCAATCGTGGAAATCACTTCGAGACCCCAAAACTGAGTAATAGTGCAAGAAACGGGCCAGAATCAGCCCAAACTCCGAGTCTTGATGACCAACACGTATGCACACCTTGGGGTTCGACAACCATGGAAATCGCTTTGGGACTCCAAAACGGTGAGTGATAGTCCATGAAAGAGCCTTGAATCGGTAAAACCTAGGGTTATTGATCAACGATACATAAACGCACCCCGGGGTTCGTCAATCATGGAAATCGCTCAGGGACCCCAAATCAGTGAGTAATAGTCCATGAAACGGGCCAGAATCGGCCAAAACTGCGAATGTTGATAAGCGACACATAAACACACCGGTGTTCGTCGATCGTGGAAATCACTACGTGACCCCAAAACTGAGTAATAGTCCAAGAAACGGGCCAGAAACGGCCAAAACTGCGATTGTTGATGACCAACACGTAAGCGCACCTTGGGGTTCGACAACCATGGAAATCCCTTTGGGACCCCAAAATGGTGAGTAATAGTCCATGAAACGGGCCAGAATCGACAAAAACCGCGAGTGTTGATGACCGACACGTAAACGCACCACGGGGTTTGTTAATCGTGGAAATCACTCCGGGACCCCAAAACAGTCAGTAATAGTCCACCAAACGGGCCAGAATCAGCCAAAACTATGAGTGTTGATGACCGACACGTAAGCTCACCTTGGGGTTCAACAACTATGGAAATCGCTTCGTGACCCCAAAACGGTGAGTAATAGTCCACGAAACGGGCCAGAATCGTCAAAAACCGCGAGTGTTGATGATTGACACGTAAACGCACACCGAGGTTCGTTAATCGTGGAAATCAGTCCGCGACCCCAAAAAAGTGAGTAATAGTCCACAAAACGGGCCAAAATCGGCCAAAACTGTGATTGTTGATGACTGACATGTAAGCGCACCTTAGGGTTCAATAACTATGGAAATCGTTTCGGGATCCCAAAATGGTGAATAATAGTCCACGAAACGGGTCAGAATTGGCCAAAACTATGAGTGTTGACGACGGGCACGTAAACGCACCACAGGGATCGTGAATCATGGAAATCACTCTGGGACCCCAACACGGTGAGTAATAGTGCACAAAACTTACCCGAATCGGTCAAAATTGTGAGCGTTGATGACCGAGACGTAAACGCACCCCGGTGTTCGTCAATCGTGGAAATCACTTCGGGACCCCAAAACTGAGTAATAGTGCATGAAACGGGCCAGAATCAGCCCAAACTCCGAGTCTTGACGACCAACACGTATGCAGACCTTGGGGTTCGACAACCATGGAAATCACTTTGGGACTCCAAAACGGTGAGTGATAGTCCATGAAAGAGCCTTGAATCGGTAAAACCTAGGGTTATTGATCAACGATACATAAACGCACCCCGAGGTTCGTCAATCATGGAAATCGCTCAGGGACCCCAAATCAGTGAGTAATAGTCCATGAAACGGGCCAGAATCGGCCAAAACTGCGAATGTTGATAAGCGACACATAAACACACCGGTGTTCGTCGATCGTGGAAATCACTACGTGACCCCAAAACTGAGTAATAGTCCAAGAAACGGGCCAGAAACGGCCAAAACTGCGATTGTTGATGACCAACACGTAAGCGCACCTTGGGGTTCAACAACCATGGAAATCCCTTTGGGACCCCAAAATGGTGAGTAATAGTCCATGAAACGGGCCAGAATCGACAAAAACCGCGAGTGTTGATGACCGACACGTAAACGCACCACGGGGTTTGTTAATCGTGGAAATCACTCCGGGACCCCAAAACTGTCAGTAATAGTCCACCAAACGAGCCAGAATCGGCCAAAACTATGAGTGTTGATGACCGACACGCAAGCTCACCTTGGGGTTCAACAACTATGGAAATCGCTTCGTGACCCCAAAACGGTGAGTAATAGTCCACGAAACGGGCCAGAATCATCAAAAACCGCGAGTGTTGATGTTTGACACGTGAACGCACACCGGGGTTCGTTAATCGTGGAAATCAGTCCGCGACCCCAAAAAAGTGAGTAATAGTCCACAAAACGGGCCAGAATCGGCCAAAACTATGATTGTTGATGACTGACATGTAAGCGCACCTTGGGGTTCAATAACTATGGAAATCATTTTAGGATCCCAAAATGGTTAGTAATAGTCCACGAAACGGATAAGAATTGGCCAAAACTATGAGTGTTGACGACGGGCACGTAAACACACCACAGGGATCGTGAATCATGGAAATCACTCTGGGACCCCAACACGGTGAGTAATAGTGCACAAAACTTACCAGAATCTGTCAAAATTGTGAGCGTTGATGACCGACACGTAAACGCACCCCAGTGTTCGTCAATCGTGGAAATCACTTCGAGACCCCAAAACTGAGTAATAGTGCAAGAAACGGGCCAGAATCAGCCCAAACTCCGAGTCTTGATGACCAACACGTATGCACACCTTGGGGTTCGACAACCATGGAAATCGCTTTGGGACTCCAAAACGGTGAGTGATAGTCCATGAAAGAGCCTTGAATCAGTAAAACCTAGGGTTATTGATCAACGATACATAAACGCACCCCGGGGTTCGTCAATCATGGAAATCGCTCAGGGACCCCAAATCAGTGAGTAATAGTCCATGAAACGGGCCAGAATCGGCCAAAACTGCGAATGTTGATAAGCGACACATAAACACACCGGTGTTCGTCGATCGTGGAAATCACTACGTGACCCCAAAACTGAGTAATAGTCCAAGAAACGGGCCAGAAACGGCCAAAACTGCGATTGTTGATGACCAACACGTAAGCGCACCTTGGGGTTCGACAGCCATGGAAATCCCTTTGGGACCCCAAAATGGTGAGTAATAGTCCATGAAACGGGCCAGAATCGACAAAAACCGCGAGTGTTGATGACCGACACGTAAACGCACCACGGGGTTTGTTAATCGTGGAAATCACTCTGGGACCCCAAAACAGTCAGTAATAGTCCACCAAACGGGCCAGAATCAGCCAAAACTATGAGTGTTGATGACCGACACGTAAGCTCACCTTGGGGTTCAACAACTATGGAAATCGCTTCGTGACCCCAAAACGGTGAGTAATAGTCCACGAAACGGGCCAGAATCGTCAAAAACCGCGAGTGTTGATGTTTGACACGTAAACGCACACCGAGGTTCGTTAATCGTGGAAATCAGTCCGCGACCCCAAAAAAGTGAGTAATAGTCCACAAAACGGGCCAAAATCGGCCAAAACTGTGATTGTTGATGACTGACATGTAAGCGCACCTTGGGGTTCAATAACTATGGAAATCGTTTCGGGATCCCAAAATGGTGAATAATAGTCCACGAAACGGGTCAGAATTGGCCAAAACTATGAGTGTTGACGACGGGCACGTAAACGCACCACAGGGATCGTGAATCATGGAAATCACTCTGGGACCCCAACACGGTGAGTAATAGTGCACAAAACTTACCCGAATCGGTCAAAATTGTGAGCGTTGATGACCGAGACGTAAACGCACCCCGGTGTTCGTCAATCGTGGAAATCACTTCGGGACCCCAAAACTGAGTAATAGTGCATGAAACGGGCCAGAATCAGCCCAAACTCCGAGTCTTGACGACCAACACGTATGCAGACCTTGGGGTTCGACAACCATGGAAATCACTTTGGGACTCCAAAACGGTGAGTGATAGTCCATGAAAGAGCCTTGAATCGGCAAAACCTAGGGTTATTGATCAACGATACATAAACGCACCCCGAGGTTCGTCAATCATGGAAATCGCTCAGGGACCCCAAATCAGTGAGTAATAGTCCATGAAACGGGCCAGAATCGGCCAAAACTGCGAATGTTGATAAGCGACACATAAACACACCGGTGTTCGTCGATCGTGGAAATCACTACGTGACCCCAAAACTGAGTAATAGTCCAAGAAACGGGCCAGAAACGGCCAAAACTGCGATTGTTGATGACCAACACGTAAGCGCACCTTGGGGTTCGACAACCATGGAAATCCCTTTGGGACCCCAAAATGGTGAGTAATAGTCCATGAAACGGGCCAGAATCGACAAAAACCGCGAGTGTTGATGACCGACACGTAAACGCACCACGGGGTTTGTTAATCGTGGAAATCACTCCGGGACCCCAAAACTGTCAGTAATAGTCCACCAAACGGGCCAGAATCGGCCAAAACTATGAGTGTTGATGACCGACACGCAAGCTCACCTTGGGGTTCAACAACTATGGAAATCGCTTCGTGACCCCAAAACGGTGAGTAATAGTCCACGAAACGGGCCAGAATCATCAAAAACCGCGAGTGTTGATGTTTGACACGTGAACGCACACCGGGGTTCGTTAATCGTGGAAATCAGTCCGCGACCCCAAAAAAGTGAGTAATAGTCCACAAAACGGGCCAGAATCGGCCAAAACTATGATTGTTGATGACTGACATGTAAGCGCACCTTGGGGTTCAATAACTATGGAAATCATTTTAGGATCCCAAAATGGTTAGTAATAGTCCACGAAACGGATAAGAATTGGCCAAAACTATGAGTGTTGACGACGGGCACGTAAACACACCACAAGGATCGTGAATCA
Source organism: Triticum timopheevii (assembly GCA_963921465.1). Taxonomy (NCBI): domain Eukaryota; kingdom Viridiplantae; phylum Streptophyta; class Magnoliopsida; order Poales; family Poaceae; genus Triticum; species Triticum timopheevii. The sequence goes on from OY997270.1 coordinate 2,768,724, forward strand.
TGGAAATCACTCTGGGACCCCAACACGGTGAGTAATAGTGCTCAAAACTTACCAGAATCTGTCAAAATTGTGAGCGTTGATGACCGACACGTAAACGCACCCCAGTGTTCGTCAATCGTGGAAATCACTTCGAGACCCCAAAACTGAGTAATAGTGCAAGAAACGGGCCAGAATCAGCCCAAACTCCGAGTCTTGATGACCAACACGTATGCACAGCTTGGGGTTCGACAACCATGGAAATCGCTTTGGGACTCCAAAACGGTGAGTGATAGTCCATGAAAGAGCCTTGAATCTGTAAAACCTAGGGTTATTGATCAACGATACATAAACGCACCCCGGGGTTCGTCAATCATGGAAATCGCTCAGGGACCCCAGTGAGTAATAGTCCATGAAACGGGCCAGAATCGGCCAAAACTGCGAATGTTGATAAGCGACACATAAACACACCGGTGTTCGTCGATCGTGGAAATCACTACGTGACCCCAAAACTGAGTAATAGTCCAAGAAACGGGCCAGAAACGGCCAAAACTGCGATTGTTGATGACCAACACGTAAGCGCACCTTGGGGTTCGACAACCATGGAAATCCCTTTGGGACCCCAAAATGGTGAGTAATAGTCCATGAAACGGGCCAGAATCGACAAAAACCGCGAGTGTTGATGACCGACACGTAAACGCACCACGGGGTTTGTTAATCGTGGAAATCACTCCGGGACCCCAAAACAGTCAGTAATAGTCCACCGAACGGGCCAGAATCAGCCAAAACTATGAGTGTTGATGACCGACACGTAAGCTCACCTTGGGGTTCAACAACTATGGAAATCGCTTCGTGACCCCAAAACGGTGAGTAATAGTCCACGAAACGGGCCAGAATCGTCAAAAACCGCGAGTGTTGATGTTTGACACATAAACGCACACCGAGGTTCGTTAATCGTGGAAATCAGTCCGCGACCCCAAAAAAGTGAGTAATAGTCCACAAAACGGGCCAAAATCGGCCAAAACTGTGATTGTTGATGACTGACATGTAAGCGCACCTTGGGGTTCAATAACTATGGAAATCGTTTCGGGATCCCAAAATGGTGAATAATAGTCCACGAAACGGGTCAGAATTGGCCAAAACTATGAGTGTTGACGACGGGCACGTAAACGCACCACAGGGATCGTGAATCATGGAAATCACTCTGGGACCCCAACACGGTGAGTAATAGTGCACAAAACTTACCCGAATCGGTCAAAATTGTGAGCGTTGATGACCGAGACGTAAACGCACCCCGGTGTTCGTCAATCGTGGAAATCACTTCGGGACCCCAAAACTGAGTAATAGTGCATGAAACGGGCCAGAATCAGCCCAAACTCCGAGTCTTGACGACCAACACGTATGCAGACCTTGGGGTTCGACAACCATGGAAATCGCTTTGGGACTCCAAAACGGTGAGTGATAGTCCATGAAAGAGCCTTGAATCGGTAAAACCTAGGGTTATTGATCAACGATACATAAACGCACCCCGGGGTTCGTCAATCATGGAAATCGCTCAGGGACCCCAGTGAGTAATAGTCCATGAAACGGGCCAGAATCGGCCAAAACTGCGAATGTTGATAAGCGACACATAAACACACCGGTGTTCGTCGATCGTGGAAATCACTACGTGACCCCAAAACTGAGTAATAGTCCAAGAAACGGGCCAGAAACGGCCAAAACTGCGATTGTTGATGACCAACACGTAAGCGCACCTTGGGGTTCGACAACCATGGAAATCCCTTTGGGACCCCAAAATGGTGAGTAATAGTCCATGAAACGGGCCAGAATCGACAAAAACCGCGAGTGTTGATGACCGACACGTAAACGCACCACGGGGTTTGTTAATCGTGGAAATCACTCCGGGACCCCAAAACAGTCAGTAATAGTCCACCGAACGGGCCAGAATCAGCCAAAACTATGAGTGTTGATGACCGACACGTAAGCTCACCTTGGGGTTCAACAACTATGGAAATCGCTTCGTGACCCCAAAACGGTGAGTAATAGTCCACGAAACGGGCCAGAATCGTCAAAAACCGCGAGTGTTGATGTTTGACACATAAACGCACACCGAGGTTCGTTAATCGTGGAAATCAGTCCGCGACCCCAAAAAAGTGAGTAATAGTCCACAAAACGGGCCAAAATCGGCCAAAACTGTGATTGTTGATGACTGACATGTAAGCGCACCTTGGGGTTCAATAACTATGGAAATCGTTTCGGGATCCCAAAATGGTGAATAATAGTCCACGAAACGGGTCAGAATTGGCCAAAACTATGAGTGTTGACGACGGGCACGTAAACGCACCACAGGGATCGTGAATCATGGAAATCACTCTGGGACCCCAACACGGTGAGTAATAGTGCACAAAACTTACCCGAATCGGTCAAAATTGTGAGCGTTGATGACCGAGACGTAAACGCACCCCGGTGTTCGTCAATCGTGGAAATCACTTCGGGACCCCAAAACTGAGTAATAGTGCATGAAACGGGCCAGAATCAGCCCAAACTCCGAGTCTTGACGACCAACACGTATGCAGACCTTGGGGTTCGACAACCATGGAAATCGCTTTGGGACTCCAAAACGGTGAGTGATAGTCCATGAAAGAGCCTTGAATCGGTAAAACCTAGGGTTATTGATCAACGATACATAAACGCACCCCGGGGTTCGTCAATCATGGAAATCGCTCAGGGACCCCAAATCAGTGAGTAATAGTCCATGAAACGGGCCAGAATCGGCCAAAACTGCGAATGTTGATAAGCGACACATAAACACACCGGTGTTCGTCGATCGTGGAAATCACTACGTGACCCCAAAACTGAGTAATAGTCCAAGAAACGGGCCAGAAACGGCCAAAACTGCGATTGTTGATGACCAACACGTAAGCGCACCTTGGGGTTCGACAACCATGGAAATCCCTTTGGGACCCCAAAATGGTGAGTAATAGTCCATGAAACGGGCCAGAATCGACAAAAACCGCGAGTGTTGATGACCGACACGTAAACGCACCACGGGGTTTGTTAATCGTGGAAATCACTCCGGGACCCCAAAACAGTCAGTAATAGTCCACCAAACGGGCCAGAATCAGCCAAAACTATGAGTGTTGATGACCGACACGTAAGCTCACCTTGGGGTTCAACAACTATGGAAATCGCTTCGTGACCCCAAAACGGTGAGTAATAGTCCACGAAACGGGCCAGAATCGTCAAAAACCGCGAGTGTTGATGTTTGACACGTAAACGCACACCGAGGTTCGTTAATCGTGGAAATCAGTCCGCGACCCCAAAAAAGTGAGTAATAGTCCACAAAACGGGCCAAAATCGGCCAAAACTGTGATTGTTGATGACTGACATGTAAGCGCACCTTGGGGTTCAATAACTATGGAAATCGTTTCGGGATCCCAAAATGGTGAATAATAGTCCACGAAACGGGTCAGAATTGGCCAAAACTATGAGTGTTGACGACGGGCACGTAAACGCACCACAGGGATCGTGAATCATGGAAATCACTCTGGGACCCCAACACGGTGAGTAATAGTGCACAAAACTTACCCGAATCGGTCAAAATTGTGAGCGTTGATGACCGAGACGTAAACGCACCCCGGTGTTCGTCAATCGTGGAAATCACTTCGGGACCCCAAAACTGAGTAATAGTGCATGAAACGGGCCAGAATCAGCCCAAACTCCGAGTCTTGACGACCAACACGTATGCAGACCTTGGGGTTCGACAACCATGGAAATCGCTTTGGGACTCCAAAACGGTGAGTGATAGTCCATGAAAGAGCCTTGAATCGGTAAAACCTAGGGTTATTGATCAACGATACATAAACGCACCCCGGGGTTCGTCAATCATGGAAATCGCTCAGGGACCCCAAATCAGTGACTAATAGTCCATGAAACGGGCCAGAATCGGCCAAAACTGCGAATGTTGATAAGCGACACATAAACACACCGGTGTTCGTCGATCGTGGAAATCACTACGTGACCCCAAAACTGAGTAATAGTCCAAGAAACGGGCCAGAAACGGCCAAAACTGCGATTGTTGATGACCGACACGTAAGCGCACCTTGGGGTTCGACAACCATGGAAATCCCTTTGGGACCCCAAAATGGTGAGTAATAGTCCATGAAACGGGCCAGAATCGACAAAAACCGCGAGTGTTGATGACCGACACGTAAACGCACCACGGGGTTTGTTAATCGTGGAAATCACTCCGGGACCCCAAAACAGTCAGTAATAGTCCACCAAACGGGCCAGAATCAGCCAAAACGATGAGTGTTGATGACCGACACGTAAGCTCACCTTGGGGTTCAACAACTATGGAAATCGCTTCGTGACCCCAAAACGGTGAGTAATAGTCCACGAAACGGGCCAGAATCGTCAAAAACCGCGAGTGTTGATGTTTGACACGTAAACGCACACCGAGGTTCGTTAATCGTGGAAATCAGTCCGCGACCCCAAAAAAGTGAGTAATAGTCCACAAAACGGGCCAAAATCGGCCAAAACTGTGATTGTTGATGACTGACATGTAAGCGCACCTTGGGGTTCAATAACTATGGAAATCGTTTCGGGATCCCAAAATGGTGAATAATAGTCCACGAAACGGATAAGAATTGGCCAAAACTATGAGTGTTGACGACGGGCACGTAAACGCACCACAGGGATCGTGAATCATGGAAATCACTCTGGGACCCCAACACGGTGAGTAATAGTGCACAAAACTTACCCGAATCGGTCAAAATTGTGAGCGTTGATGACCGAGACGTAAACGCACCCCGGTGTTCGTCAATCGTGGAAATCACTTCGGGACCCCAAAACTGAGTAATAGTGCATGAAACGGGCCAGAATCAGCCCAAACTCCGAGTCTTGACGACCAACACGTATGCAGACCTTGGGGTTCGACAACCATGGAAATCGCTTTGGGACTCCAAGACGGTGAGTGATAGTCCATGAAAGAGCCTTGAATCGGTAAAACCTAGGGTTATTGATCAACGATACATAAACGCACCCCGGGGTTCGTCAATCATGGAAATCGCTCAGGGACCCCAAATCAGTGAGTAATAGTCCATGAAACGGGCCAGAATCGGCCAAAACTGCGAATGTTGATAAGCGACACATAAACACACCGGTGTTCGTCGATCGTGGAAATCACTATGTGACCCCAAAACTGAGTAATAGTCCAAGAAACGGGCCAGAAACGGCCAAAACTGCGATTGTTGATGACCGACACGTAAGCGCACCTTGGGGTTCGACAACCATGGAAATCCCTTTGGGACCCCAAGATGGTGAGTAATAGTCCATGAAACGGGCCAGAATCGACAAAAACCGTGAGTGTTGATGACCGACACGTAAACGCACCACGGGGTTTGTTAATCGTGGAAATCACTCCGGGACCCCAAAACAGTCAGTAATAGTCCACCAAACGGGCCAGAATCAGCCAAAACGATGAGTGTTGATGACCGACACGTAAGCTCACCTTGGGGTTCAACAACTATGGAAATCGCTTCGTGACCCCAAAACGGTGAGTAATAGTCCACGAAACGGGCCAGAATCGTCAAAAACCGCGAGTGTTGATGTTTGACACGTAAACGCACACCGAGGTTCGTTAATCGTGGAAATCAGTCCGTGACCCCAAAAAAGTGAGTAATAGTCCACAAAACGGGCCAAAATCGGACAAAACTGTGATTGTTGATGACTGACATGTAAGCGCACCTTGGGGTTCAATAACTATGGAAATCGTTTCGGGATCCCAAAATGGTGAATAATAGTCCACGAAACGGGTAAGAATTGGCCAAAACTATGAGTGTTGACGACGGGCACGTAAACGCACCACAGGGATCGTGAATCATGGAAATCACTCTGGGACCCCAACACGGTGAGTAATAGTGCACAAAACTTACCCGAATCGGTCAAAATTGTGAGCGTTGATGACCGAGACGTAAACGCACCCCGGTGTTCGTCAATCGTGGAAATCACTTCGGGACCCCAAAACTGAGTAATAGTGCATGAAACGGGCCAGAATCAGCCCAAACTCCGAGTCTTGACGACCAACACGTATGCAGACCTTGGGGTTCGACAACCATGGAAATCGCTTTGGGACTCCAAAACGGTGAGTGATAGTCCATGAAAGAGCCTTGAATCGGTAAAACCTAGGGTTATTGATCAACGATACATAAACGCACCCCGGGGTTCGTCAATCATGGAAATCGCTCAGGGACCCCAAATCAGTGACTAATAGTCCATGAAACGGGCCAGAATCGGCCAAAACTGCGAATGTTGATAAGCGACACATAAACACACCGGTGTTCGTCGATCGTGGAAATCACTACGTGACCCCAAAACTGAGTAATAGTCCAAGAAACGGGCCAGAAACGGCCAAAACTGCGATTGTTGATGACCGACACGTAAGCGCACCTTGGGGTTCGACAACCATGGAAATCCCTTTGGGACCCCAAAATGGTGAGTAATAGTCCATGAAACGGGCCAGAATCGACAAAAACCGCGAGTGTTGATGACCGACACGTAAACGCACCACGGGGTTTGTTAATCGTGGAAATCACTCCGGGACCCCAAAACAGTCAGTAATAGTCCACCAAACGGGCCAGAATCAGCCAAAACGATGAGTGTTGATGACCGACACGTAAGCTCACCTTGGGGTTCAACAACTATGGAAATCGCTTCGTGACCCCAAAACGGTGAGTAATAGTCCACGAAACGGGCCAGAATCGTCAAAAACCGCGAGTGTTGATGTTTGACACGTAAACGCACACCGAGGTTCGTTAATCGTGGAAATCAGTCCGCGACCCCAAAAAAGTGAGTAATAGTCCACAAAACGGGCCAAAATCGGCCAAAACTGTGATTGTTGATGACTGACATGTAAGCGCACCTTGGGGTTCAATAACTATGGAAATCGTTTCGGGATCCCAAAATGGTGAATAATAGTCCACGAAACGGATAAGAATTGGCCAAAACTATGAGTGTTGACGACGGGCACGTAAACGCACCACAGGGATCGTGAATCATGGAAATCACTCTGGGACCCCAACACGGTGAGTAATAGTGCACAAAACTTACCCGAATCGGTCAAAATTGTGAGCGTTGATGACCGAGACGTAAACGCACCCCGGTGTTCGTCAATCGTGGAAATCACTTCGGGACCCCAAAACTGAGTAATAGTGCATGAAACGGGCCAGAATCAGCCCAAACTCCGAGTCTTGACGACCAACACGTATGCAGACCTTGGGGTTCGACAACCATGGAAATCGCTTTGGGACTCCAAGACGGTGAGTGATAGTCCATGAAAGAGCCTTGAATCGGTAAAACCTAGGGTTATTGATCAACGATACATAAACGCACCCCGGGGTTCGTCAATCATGGAAATCGCTCAGGGACCCCAAATCAGTGAGTAATAGTCCATGAAACGGGCCAGAATCGGCCAAAACTGCGAATGTTGATAAGCGACACATAAACACACCGGTGTTCGTCGATCGTGGAAATCACTATGTGACCCCAAAACTGAGTAATAGTCCAAGAAACGGGCCAGAAACGGCCAAAACTGCGATTGTTGATGACCGACACGTAAGCGCACCTTGGGGTTCGACAACCATGGAAATCCCTTTGGGACCCCAAGATGGTGAGTAATAGTCCATGAAACGGGCCAGAATCGACAAAAACCGTGAGTGTTGATGACCGACACGTAAACGCACCACGGGGTTTGTTAATCGTGGAAATCACTCCGGGACCCCAAAACAGTCAGTAATAGTCCACCAAACGGGCCAGAATCAGCCAAAACGATGAGTGTTGATGACCGACACGTAAGCTCACCTTGGGGTTCAACAACTATGGAAATCGCTTCGTGACCCCAAAACGGTGAGTAATAGTCCACGAAACGGGCCAGAATCGTCAAAAACCGCGAGTGTTGATGTTTGACACGTAAACGCACACCGAGGTTCGTTAATCGTGGAAATCAGTCCGTGACCCCAAAAAAGTGAGTAATAGTCCACAAAACGGGCCAAAATCGGACAAAACTGTGATTGTTGATGACTGACATGTAAGCGCACCTTGGGGTTCAATAACTATGGAAATCGTTTCGGGATCCCAAAATGGTGAATAATAGTCCACGAAACGGGTAAGAATTGGCCAAAACTATGAGTGTTGACGACGGGCACGTAAACGCACCACAGGGATCGTGAATCATGGAAATCACTCTGGGACCCCAACACGGTGAGTAATAGTGCACAAAACTTACCCGAATCGGTCAAAATTGTGAGCGTTGATGACCGAGACGTAAACGCACCCCGGTGTTCGTCAATCGTGGAAATCACTTCGGGACCCCAAAACTGAGTAATAGTGCATGAAACGGGCCAGAATCAGCCCAAACTCCGAGTCTTGACGACCAACACGTATGCAGACCTTGGGGTTCGACAACCATGGAAATCGCTTTGGGACTCCAAAACGGTGAGTGATAGTCCATGAAAGAGCCTTGAATCGGTAAAACCTAGGGTTATTGATCAACGATACATAAACGCACCCCGGGGTTCGTCAATCATGGAAATCGCTCAGGGACCCCAAATCAGTGACTAATAGTCCATGAAACGGGCCAGAATCGGCCAAAACTGCGAATGTTGATAAGCGACACATAAACACACCGGTGTTCGTCGATCGTGGAAATCACTACGTGACCCCAAAACTGAGTAATAGTCCAAGAAACGGGCCAGAAACGGCCAAAACTGCGATTGTTGATGACCGACACGTAAGCGCACCTTGGGGTTCGACAACCATGGAAATCCCTTTGGGACCCCAAAATGGTGAGTAATAGTCCATGAAACGGGCCAGAATCGACAAAAACCGCGAGTGTTGATGACCGACACGTAAACGCACCACGGGGTTTGTTAATCGTGGAAATCACTCCGGGACCCCAAAACAGTCAGTAATAGTCCACCAAACGGGCCAGAATCAGCCAAAACGATGAGTGTTGATGACCGACACGTAAGCTCACCTTGGGGTTCAACAACTATGGAAATCGCTTCGTGACCCCAAAACGGTGAGTAATAGTCCACGAAACGGGCCAGAATCGTCAAAAACCGCGAGTGTTGATGTTTGACACGTAAACGCACACCGAGGTTCGTTAATCGTGGAAATCAGTCCGCGACCCCAAAAAAGTGAGTAATAGTCCACAAAACGGGCCAAAATCGGCCAAAACTGTGATTGTTGATGACTGACATGTAAGCGCACCTTGGGGTTCAATAACTATGGAAATCGTTTCGGGATCCCAAAATGGTGAATAATAGTCCACGAAACGGATAAGAATTGGCCAAAACTATGAGTGTTGACGACGGGCACGTAAACGCACCACAGGGATCGTGAATCATGGAAATCACTCTGGGACCCCAACACGGTGAGTAATAGTGCACAAAACTTACCCGAATCGGTCAAAATTGTGAGCGTTGATGACCGAGACGTAAACGCACCCCGGTGTTCGTCAATCGTGGAAATCACTTCGGGACCCCAAAACTGAGTAATAGTGCATGAAACGGGCCAGAATCAGCCCAAACTCCGAGTCTTGACGACCAACACGTATGCAGACCTTGTGGTTCGACAACCATGGAAATCGCTTTGGGACTCCAAGACGGTGAGTGATAGTCCATGAAAGAGCCTTGAATCGGTAAAACCTAGGGTTATTGATCAACGATACATAAACGCACCCCGGGGTTCGTCAATCATGGAAATCGCTCAAGGACCCCAAATCAGTGAGTAATAGTCCATGAAACGGGCCAGAATCGGCCAAAACTGCGAATGTTGATAAGCGACACATAAACACACCGGTGTTCGTCGATCGTGGAAATCACTATGTGACCCCAAAACTGAGTAATAGTCCAAGAAACGGGCCAGAAACGGCCAAAACTGCGATTGTTGATGACCGACACGTAAGCGCACCTTGGGGTTCGACAACCATGGAAATCCCTTTGGGACCCCAAAATGGTGAGTAATAGTCCATGAAACGGGCCAGAATCGACAAAAACCGCGAGTGTTGATGACCGACACGTAAACGCACCACGGGGTTTGTTAATCGTGGAAATCACTCCGGGACCCCAAAACAGTCAGTAATAGTCCACCAAACGGGCCAGAATCAGCCAAAACGATGAGTGTTGATGACCGACACGTAAGCTCACCTTGGGGTTCAACAACTATGGAAATCGCTTTGTGACCCCAAAACAGTGAGTAATAGTCCACGAAACGGGCCAGAATCGTCAAAAACCGCGAGTGTTGATGTTTGACACGTGAACGCACACCGAGGTTCGTTAATCGTGGAAATCAGTCCGCGACCCCAAAAAAGTGAGTAATAGTCCACAAAACGGGCCAGAATCGGCCAAAACTGTGATTGTTGATGACTGACATGTAAGCGCACCTTGGGGTTCAATAACTATGGAAATCGTTTTAGGATCCCAAAATGGTGAATAATAGTCCACGAAACGGGTCAGAATTGGCCAAAACTATGAGTGTTGACGACGGGCACGTAAACGCACCACAGGGATCGTGAATCATGGAAATCACTCTGGGACCCCAACACGGTGAGTAATAGTGCACAAAACTTACCCGAATCGGTCAAAATTGTGAGCGTTGATGACCGAGACGTAAACGCACCCCGGTGTTCGTCAATCGTGGAAATCACTTTGAGACCCCAAAACTGAGTAATAGTGCATGAAACGGGCCAGAATCAGCCCAAACTCCGAGTCTTGACGACCAACACGTATGCAGACCTTGGGGTTCGACAACCATGGAAATCGCTTTGGGACTCCAAAACGGTGAGTGATAGTCCATGAAAGAGCCTTGAATCGGTAAAACCTAGGGTTATTGATCAACGATACATAAACGCACCCCGGGGTTCGTCAATCATGGAAATCGCTCAGGGACCCCAAATCAGTGACTAATTGTCCATGAAACGGGCCAGAATCGGCCAAAACCGCGAATGTTGATAAGCGACACATAAACACACCGGTGTTCGTCGATCGTGGAAATCACTACGTGACCCCAAAACTGAGTAATAGTCCAAGAAACGGGCCAGAAACGGCCAAAACTGCGATTGTTGATGACCGACACGTAAGCGCACCTTGGGGTTCGACAACCATGGAAATCCCTTTGGGACCCCAAAATGGTGAGTAATAGTCAATGAAACGGGCCAGAATCGACAAAAACCGCGAGTGTTGATGACCGACACGTAAACGCACCACGGGGTTTGTTAATCGTGGAAATCACTCCGGGACCCCAAAACAGTCAGTAATAGTCCACCAAACGGGCCAGAATCAGCCAAAACTATGAGTGTTGATGACCGACACGTAAGCTCACCTTGGGGTTCAACAACTATGGAAATCGCTTCGTGACCCCAAAACGGTGAGTAATAGTCCACGAAACGGGCCAGAATCGTCAAAAACCGCGAGTGTTGATGTTTGACACGTAAACGCACACCGAGGTTCGTTAATCGTGGAAATCAGTCCGCGACCCCAAAAAAGTGAGTAATAGTCCACAAAACGGGCCAAAATCGGCCAAAACTGTGATTGTTGATGACTGACATGTAAGCGCACCTTGGGGTTCAATAACTATGGAAATCGTTTCGGGATCCCAAAATGGTGAATAATAGTCCACGAAACGGGTCAGAATTGGCCAAAACTATGAGTGTTGACGACGGGCACGTAAACGCACCACAGGGATCGTGAATCATGGAAATCACTCTGGGACCCCAACACGGTGAGTAATAGTGCACAAAACTTACCCGAATCGGTCAAAATTGTGAGCGTTGATGACCGAGACGTAAACGCACCCCGGTGTTCGTCAATCATGGAAATCACTTCGAGACCCCAAAACTGAGTAATAGTGCATGAAACGGGCCAGAATCAGCCCAAACTCCGAGTCTTGACGACCAACACGTATGCAGACCTTGGGGTTCGACAACCATGGAAATCGCTTTGGGACTCCAAAACGGTGAGTGATAGTCCATGAAAGAGCCTTGAATCGGTAAAACCTAGGGTTATTGATCAACGATACATAAACGCACCCCGGGGTTCGTCAATCATGGAAATCGCTCAGGGACCCCAAATCAGTGACTAATTGTCCATGAAACGGGCCAGAATCGGCCAAAACCGCGAATGTTGATAAGCGACACATAAACACACCGGTGTTCGTCGATCGTGGAAATCACTACGTGACCCCAAAACTGAGTAATAGTCCAAGAAACGGGCCAGAAACGGCCAAAACTGCGATTGTTGATGACCGACACGTAAGCGCACCTTGGGGTTCGACAACCATGGAAATCCCTTTGGGACCCCAAAATGGTGAGTAATAGTCAATGAAACGGGCCAGAATCGACAAAAACCGCGAGTGTTGATGACCGACACGTAAACGCACCACGGGGTTTGTTAATCGCGGAAATCACTCCGGGACCCCAAAACAGTCAGTAATAGTCCACCAAACGGGCCAGAATCAGCCAAAACTATGAGTGTTGATGACCGACACGTAAGCTCACCTTGGGGTTCAACAACTATGGAAATCGCTTCGTGACCCCAAAACGGTGAGTAATAGTCCACGAAACGGGCCAGAATCGTCAAAAACCGCGAGTGTTGATGTTTGACACGTAAACGCACACCGAGGTTCGTTAATCGTGGAAATCAGTCCGCGACCCCAAAAAAGTGAGTAATAGTCCACAAAACGGGCCAAAATCGGCCAAAACTGTGATTGTTGATGACTGACATGTAAGCGCACCTTGGGGTTCAATAACTATGGAAATCGTTTCGGGATCCCAAAATGGTGAATAATAGTCCACGAAACGGGTCAGAATTGGCCAAAACTATGAGTGTTGACGACGGGCACGTAAACGCACCACAGGGATCGTGAATCATGGAAATCACTCTGGGACCCCAACACGGTGAGTAATAGTGCACAAAACTTACCCGAATCGGTGAAAATTGTGAGCGTTGATGACCGAGACGTAAACGCACCCCGGTGTTCGTCAATCGTGGAAATCACTTCGAGACCCCAAAACTGAGTAATAGTGCATGAAACGGGCCAGAATCAGCCCAAACTCCGAGTCTTGATGACCCACACGTATGCAGACCTTGGGGTTCGACAACCATGGAAATCGCTTTGGGACTCCAAAACGGTGAGTGATAGTCCATGAAAGAGCCTTGAATCGGTAAAACCTAGGGTTATTGATCAACGATACATAAACGCACCCCGGGGTTCGTCAATCATGGAAAGCGCTCAGGGACCCCAAATCTGTGACTAATAGTCCATGAAACGGGCCCGAATCGGCCAAAACCGCAAATGTTGATAAGCGACACATAAACACACCGGTGTTCGTCGATCGTGGAAATCACTACGTGACCCCAAAACTGAGTAATAGTCCAAGAAATGGGCCAGAAACGGCCAAAACTGCGATTGGTGATGACCGACACGTAAGCGCACCTTGGGGTTCGACAACCATGGAAATCCCTTTGGGACCCCAAAATGGTGAGTAATAGTCAATGAAACGGGCCAGAATCGACAAAAACCGCGAGTGTTGATGACCGACACGTAAACGCACCACGGGGTTTGTTAATCGTGGAAATCACTCCGGGACCCCAAAACAGTCAGTAATAGTCCACCAAACGGGCCAGAATCAGCCAAAACTATGAGTGTTGATGACCGACACGTAAGCTCACCTTGGGGTTCAACAACTATGGAAATCGCTTCGTGACCCCAAAACGGTGAGTAATAGTCCACGAAACGGGCCAGAATCGTCAAAAACCGCGAGTGTTGATGTTTGACACGTAAACGCACACCGAGGTTCGTTAATCGTGGAAATCAGTCCGCGACCCCAAAAAAGTGAGTAATAGTCCACAAAACGGGCCAAAATCGGCCAAAACTGTGATTGTTGATGACTGACATGTAAGCGCACCTTGGGGTTCAATAACTATGGAAATCGTTTCGGGATCCCAAAATGGTGAATAATAGTCCACGAAACGGGTCAGAATTGGCCAAAACTATGAGTGTTGACGACGGGCACGTAAACGCACCACAGGGATCGTGAATCATGGAAATCACTCTGGGACCCCAACACGGTGAGTAATAGTGCACAAAACTTACCCGAATCGGTCAAAATTGTGAGCGTTGATGACCGAGACGTAAACGCACCCCGGTGTTCGTCAATCATGGAAATCACTTCGAGACCCCAAAACTGAGTAATAGTGCATGAAACGGGCCAGAATCAGCCCAAACTCCGAGTCTTGACGACCAACACGTATGCAGACCTTGGGGTTCGACAACCATGGAAATCGCTTTGGGACTCCAAAACGGTGAGTGATAGTCCATGAAAGAGCCTTGAATCGGTAAAACCTAGGGTTATTGATCAACGATACATAAACGCACCCCGGGGTTCGTCAATCATGGAAATCGCTCAGGGACCCCAAATCAGTGACTAATTGTCCATGAAACGGGCCAGAATCGGCCAAAACCGCGAATGTTGATAAGCGACACATAAACACACCGGTGTTCGTCGATCGTGGAAATCACTACGTGACCCCAAAACTGAGTAATAGTCCAAGAAACGGGCCAGAAACGGCCAAAACTGCGATTGTTGATGACCGACACGTAAGCGCACCTTGGGGTTCGACAACCATGGAAATCCCTTTGGGACCCCAAAATGGTGAGTAATAGTCAATGAAACGGGCCAGAATCGACAAAAACCGCGAGTGTTGATGACCGACACGTAAACGCACCACGGGGTTTGTTAATCGTGGAAATCACTCCGGGACCCCAAAACAGTCAGTAATAGTCCACCAAACGGGCCAGAATCAGCCAAAACTATGAGTGTTGATGACCGACACGTAAGCTCACCTTGGGGTTCAACAACTATGGAAATCGCTTCGTGACCCCAAAACGGTGAGTAATAGTCCACGAAACGGGCCAGAATCGTCAAAAACCGCGAGTGTTGATGTTTGACACGTAAACGCACACCGAGGTTCGTTAATCGTGGAAATCAGTCCGCGACCCCAAAAAAGTGAGTAATAGTCCACAAAACGGGCCAAAATCGGCCAAAACTGTGATTGTTGATGACTGACATGTAAGCGCACCTTGGGGTTCAATAACTATGGAAATCGTTTCGGGATCCCAAAAGGGTGAATAATAGTCCACGAAACGGGTCAGAATTGGCCAAAACTATGAGTGTTGACGACGGGCACGTAAACGCACCACAGGGATCGTGAATCATGGAAATCACTCTGGGACCCCAACACGGTGAGTAATAGTGCACAAAACTTACCCGAATCGGTCAAAATTGTGAGCGTTGATGACCGAGACGTAAACGCACCCCGGTGTTCGTCAATCATGGAAATCACTTCGAGACCCCAAAACTGAGTAATAGTGCATGAAACGGGCCAGAATCAGCCCAAACTCCGAGTCTTGACGACCAACACGTATGCAGACCTTGGGGTTCGACAACCATGGAAATCGCTTTGGGACTCCAAAACGGTGAGTGATAGTCCATGAAAGAGCCTTGAATCGGTAAAACCTAGGGTTATTGATCAACGATACATAAACGCACCCCGGGGTTCGTCAATCATGGAAATCGCTCAGGGACCCCAAATCAGTGACTAATTGTCCATGAAACGGGCCAGAATCGGCCAAAACCGCGAATGTTGATAAGCGACACATAAACACACCGGTGTTCGTCGATCGTGGAAATCACTACGTGACCCCAAAACTGAGTAATAGTCCAAGAAACGGGCCAGAAACGGCCAAAACTGCGATTGTTGATGACCGACATGTAAGCGCACCTTGGGGTTCGACAACCATGGAAATCCCTTTGGGACCCCAAAATGGTGAGTAATAGTCAATGAAACGGGCCAGAATCGACAAAAACCACGAGTGTTGATGACCGACACGTAAACGCACCACGGGGTTTGTTAATCGTGGAAATCACTCCGGGACCCCAAAACAGTCAGTAATAGTCCACCAAACGGGCCAGAATCAGCCAAAACTATGAGTGTTGATGACCGACACGTAAGCTCACCTTGGGGTTCAACAACTATGGAAATCGCTTCGTGACCCCAAAACGGTGAGTAATAGTCCACGAAACGGGCCAGAATCGTCAAAAACCGCGAGTGTTGATGTTTGACACGTAAACGCACACCGAGGTTCGTTAATCGTGGAAATCAGTCCGCGACCCCAAAAAAGTGAGTAATAGTCCACAAAACGGGCCAAAATCGGCCAAAACTGTGATTGTTGATGACTGACATGTAAGCGCACCTTGGGGTTCAATAACTATGGAAATCGTTTCGGGATCCCAAAATGGTGAATAATAGTCCACGAAACGGGTCAGAATTGGCCAAAACTATGAGTGTTGACGACGGGCACGTAAACGCACCATAGGGATCGTGAATCATGGAAATCACTCTGGGACCCCAACACGGTGAGTAATAGTGCACAAAACTTACCCGAATCGGTGAAAATTGTGAGCGTTGATGACCGAGACGTAAACGCACCCCGGTGTTCGTCAATCGTGGAAATCACTTCGAGACCCCAAAACTGAGTAATAGTGCATGAAACGGGCCAGAATCAGCCCAAACTCCGAGTCTTGATGACCCACACGTATGCAGACCTTGGGGTTCGACAACCATGGAAATCGCTTTGGGACTCCAAAACGGTGAGTGATAGTCCATGAAAGAGCCTTGAATCGGTAAAACCTAGGGTTATTGATCAACGATACATAAACGCACCCCGGGGTTCGTCAATCATGGAAATCGCTCAGGGACCCCAAATCTGTGACTAATAGTCCATGAAACGGGCCAGAATCGGCCAAAACCGCGAATGTTGATAAGCGACACATAAACACACCGGTGTTCGTCGATCGTGGAAATCACTACGTGACCCCAAAACTGAGTAATAGTCCAAGAAACGGGCCAGAAACGGCCAAAACTGCGATTGGTGATGACCGACACGTAAGCGCACCTTGGGGTTCGACAACCATGGAAATCCCTTTGGGACCCCAAAATGGTGAGTAATAGTCAATGAAACGGGCCAGAATCGACAAAAACCGCGAGTGTTGATGACCGACACGTAAACGCACCACGGGGTTTGTTAATCGTGGAAATCACTCCGGGACCCCAAAACAGTCAGTAATAGTCCACCAAACGGGCCAGAATCAGCCAAAACTATGAGTGTTGATGACCGACACGTAAGCTCACCTTGGGGTTCAACAACTATGGAAATCGCTTCGTGACCCCAAAACGGTGAGTAATAGTCCACGAAACGGGCCAGAATCGTCAAAAACCGCGAGTGTTGATGTTTGACACGTAAACGCACACCGAGGTTCGTTAATCGTGGAAATCAGTCCGCGACCCCAAAAAAGTGAGTAATAGTCCACAAAACGGGCCAAAATCGGCCAAAACTGTGATTGTTGATGACTGACATGTAAGCGCACCTTGGGGTTCAATAACTATGGAAATCGTTTTAGGATCCCAAAATGGTGAATAATAGTCCACTAAACGGATAAGAATTGGCCAAAACTATGAGTGTTGACGACGGGCACGTAAACGCACCACAGGGATCGTGAATCATGGAAATCACTCTGGGACCCCAACACGGTGAGTAATAGTGCACAAAACTTACCCGAATCGGTCAAAATTGTGAGCGTTGATGACCGAGACGTAAACGCACCCCGGTGTTCGTCAATCGTGGAAATCACTTCGAGACCCCAAAACTGAGTAATAGTGCATGAAACGGGCCAGAATCAGCCCAAACTCCGAGTCTTGACGACCCACACGTATGCAGACCTTGGGGTTCGACAACCATGGAAATCGCTTTGGGACTCCAAAACGGTGAGTGATAGTCTATGAAAGAGCCTTGAATCGGTAAAACCTAGGGTTATTGATCAACGATACATAAACGCACCCCGGGGTTCGTCAATCATGGAAATCGCTCAGGGACCCCAAATCAGTGACTAATAGTCCATGAAACGGGCCAGAATCGGCCAAAACCGCGAATGTTGATAAGCGACACATAAACACACCGGTGTTCGTCGATCGTGGAAATCACTACGTGACCCCAAAACTGAGTAATAGTCCAAGAAACGGGCCAGAAACAGCCAAAACTGCGATTGGTGATGACCAACACGTAAGCGCACCTTGGGGTTCGACAACCATGGAAATCCCTTTGGGACACCAAAATGGTGAGTAATAGTCCATGAAACGGGCCAGAATCGACAAAAACCGCGAGTGTTGATGACCGATACGCAAACGCACCACGGGGTTTGTTAATCGTGGAAATCACTCCGGGACCCCAAAACAGTCAGTAATAGTCCACCAAACGGGCCAGAATCAGCCAAAACTATGAGTGTTGATGACCGACACGTAAGCTCACCTTGGGGTTCAAGAACTATGGAAATCGCTTCGTGACCCCAAAACGGCGAGTAATAGTCCACGAAACGGGCCAGAATCGTCAAAAACCGCGAGTGTTGATGTTTGACACGTAAACGCACACCGAGGTTCGTTAATCGTGGAAATCAGTCCGCGACCCCAAAAAAGTGAGTAATAGTCCACAAAACGGGCCAAAATCGGCCAAAACTGTGATTGTTGATGACTGACATGTAAGCGCACCTTGGGGTTCAATAACTATGGAAATCGTTTCGGGATCCCAAAATGGTGAATAATAGTCCACGAAACGGGTCAGAATTGGCCAAAACTATGAGTGTTGACGACGGGCACGTAAACGCACCACAGGGATCGTGAATCATGGAAATCACTCTGGGACCCCAACACGGTGAGTAATAGTGCACAAAACTTACCCGAATCGGTCAAAATTGTGAGCGTTGATGACCGAGACGTAAACGCACCCCGGTGTTCGTCAATCGTGGAAATCACTTCGAGACCCCAAAACTGAGTAATAGTGCATGAAACGGGCCAGAATCAGCCCAAACTCCGAGTCTTGACGACCAACACGTATGCAGACCTTGGGGTTCGACAACCATGGAAATCGCTTTGGGACTCCAAAACGGTGAGTGATAGTCCATGAAAGAGCCTTGAATCGGTAAAACCTAGGGTTATTGATCAACGATACATAAACGCACCCCGGGGTTCGTCAATCATGGAAATCGCTCAGGGACCCCAAATCAGTGACTAATAGTCCATGAAACGGGCCAGAATCGGCCAAAACCGCGAATGTTGATAAGCGACACATAAACACACCGGTGTTCGTCGATCGTGGAAATCACTACGTGACCCCAAAACTGAGTAATAGTCCAAGAAACGGGCCAGAAACAGCCAAAACTGCGATTGGTGATGACCAACACGTAAGCGCACCTTGGGGTTCGACAACCATGGAAATCCCTTTGGGACACCAAAATGGTGAGTAATAGTCCATGAAACGGGCCAGAATCGACAAAAACCGCGAGTGTTGATGACCGATACGCAAACGCACCACGGGGTTTGTTAATCGTGGAAATCACTCCGGGACCCCAAAACAGTCAGTAATAGTCCACCAAACGGGCCAGAATCAGCCAAAACTATGAGTGTTGATGACCGACACGTAAGCTCACCTTGGGGTTCAAGAACTATGGAAATCGCTTCGTGACCCCAAAACGGCGAGTAATAGTCCACGAAACGGGCCAGAATCGTCAAAAACCGCGAGTGTTGATGTTTGACACGTAAACGCACACCGAGGTTCGTTAATCGTGGAAATCAGTCCGCGACCCCAAAAAAGTGAGTAATAGTCCACAAAACGGGCCAAAATCGGCCAAAACTGTGATTGTTGATGACTGACATGTAAGCGCACCTTGGGGTTCAATAACTATGGAAATCGTTTCGGGATCCCAAAATGGTGAATAATAGTCCACGAAACGGGTCAGAATTGGCCAAAACTATGAGTGTTGACGACGGGCACGTAAACGCACCACAGGGATCGTGAATCATGGAAATCACTCTGGGACCCCAACACGGTGAGTAATAGTGCACAAAACTTACCCGAATCGGTCAAAATTGTGAGCGTTGATGACCGAGACGTAAACGCACCCCGGTGTTCGTCAATCGTGGAAATCACTTCGAGACCCCAAAACTGAGTAATAGTGCATGAAACGGGCCAGAATCAGCCCAAACTCCGAGTCTTGACGACCAACACGTATGCAGACCTTGGGGTTCGACAACCATGGAAATCGCTTTGGGACTCCAAAACGGTGAGTGATAGTCCATGAAAGAGCCTTGAATCGGTAAAACCTAGGGTTATTGATCAACGATACATAAACGCACCCCGGGGTTCGTCAATCATGGAAATCGCTCAGGGACCCCAAATCAGTGACTAATAGTCCATGAAACGGGCCAGAATCGGCCAAAACTGCGAATGTTGATAAGCGACACATAAACACACCGGTGTTCGTCGATCGTGGAAATCACTACGTGACCCCAAAACTGAGTAATAGTCCAAGAAACGGGCCAGAAACGGCCAAAACTGCGATTGGTGATGACCAACACGTAAGCGCACCTTGGGGTTCGACAACCATGGAAATCCCTTTGGGACCCCAAAATGGTGAGTAATAGTCCATGAAACGGGCCAGAATCGACAAAAACCGCGAGTGTTGATGACCGATACGCAAACGCACCACGGGGTTTGTTAATCGTGGAAATCACTCCGGGACCCCAAAACAGTCAGTAATAGTCCACCAAACGGGCCAGAATCAGCCAAAACTATGAGTGTTGATGACCGACACGTAAGCTCACCTTGGGGTTCAACAACTATGGAAATCGCTTCGTGACCCCAAAACGGTGAGTAATAGTCCACGAAACGGGCCAGAATCGTCAAAAACCGCGAGTGTTGATGTTTGACACGTAAACGCACACCGAGGTTCGTTAATCGTGGAAATCAGTCCGCGACCCCAAAAAAGTGAGTAATAGTCCACAAAACGGGCCAAAATCGGCCAAAACTGTGATTGTTGATGACTGACATGTAAGCGCACCTTGGGGTTCAATAACTATGGAAATCGTTTTAGGATCCCAAAATGGTGAATAATAGTCCACGAAACGGATAAGAATTGGCCAAAACTATGAGTGTTGACGACGGGCACGTAAACGCACCACAGGGATCGTGAATCATGGAAATCACTCTGGGACCCCAACACGGTGAGTAATAGTGCACAAAACTTACCCGAATCGGTCAAAATTGTGAGCGTTGATGACCGAGACGTAAACGCACCCCGGTGTTCGTCAATCGTGGAAATCACTTCGAGACCCCAAAACTGAGTAATAGTGCATGAAACGGGCCAGAATCAGCCCAAACTCCGAGTCTTGACGACCCACACGTATGCAGACCTTGGGGTTCGACAACCATGGAAATCGCTTTGGGACTCCAAAACGGTGAGTGATAGTCCATGAAAGAGCCTTAAATCGGTAAAACCTAGGGTTATTGATCAACGATACATAAACGCACCCCGGGGTTCGTCAATCATGGAAATCGCTCAGGGACCCCAAATCAGTGACTAATAGTCCATGAAACGGGCCAGAATCGGCCAAAACCGCGAATGTTGATAAGCGACACATAAACACACCGGTGTTCGTCGATCGTGGAAATCACTACGTGACCCCAAAACTGAGTAATAGTCCAAGAAACGGGCCAGAAACGCCCAAAACTGCGATTGGTGATGACCAACACGTAAGCGCACCTTGGGGTTCGACAACCATGGAAATCCCTTTGGGACACCAAAATGGTGAGTAATAGTCCATGAAACGGGCCAGAATCGACAAAAACCGCGAGTGTTGATGACCGATACGCAAACGCACCACGGGGTTTGTTAATCGTGGAAATCACTCCGGGACCCCAAAACAGTCAGTAATAGTCCACCAAACGGGCCAGAATCAGCCAAAACTATGAGTGTTGATGACCGACACGTAAGCTCACCTTGGGGTTCAAGAACTATGGAAATCGCTTCGTGACCCCAAAACGGTGAGTAATAGTCCACGAAACGGGCCAGAATTGTCAAAAACCGCGAGTGTTGATGTTTGACACATAAACGCACACCGAGGTTCGTTAATCGTGGAAATCAGTCCGCGACCCCAAAAAAGTGAGTAATAGTCCACAAAACGGGCCAAAATCGGCCAAAACTGTGATTGTTGATGACTGACATGTAAGCGCACCTTGGGGTTCAATAACTATGGAAATCGTTTCGGGATCCCAAAATGGTGAATAATAGTCCACGAAACGGGTCAGAATTGGCCAAAACTATGAGTGTTGACGACGGGCACGTAAACGCACCACAGGGATCGTGAATCATGGAAATCACTCTGGGACCCCAACACGGTGAGTAATAGTGCACAAAACTTACCCGAATCGGTCAAAATTGTGAGCGTTGATGACCGAGACGTAAACGCACCCCGGTGTTCGTCAATCATGGAAATCACTTCGAGACCCCAAAACTGAGTAATAGTGCATGAAACGGGCCAGAATCAGCCCAAACTCCGAGTCTTGATGACCCACACGTATGCAGACCTTGGGGTTCGACAACCATGGAAATCGCTTTGGGACTCCAAAACGGTGAGTGATAGTCCATGAAAGAGCCTTGAATCGGTAAAACCTAGGGTTATTGATCAACGATACATAAACGCACCCCGGGGTTCGTCAATCATGGAAATCGCTCAGGGACCCCAAATCAGTGACTAATAGTCCATGAAACGGGCCAGAATCGGCCAAAACCGCGAATGTTGATAAGCGACACATAAACACACCGGTGTTCGTCGATCGTGGAAATCACTACGTGACCCCAAAACTGAGTAATAGTCCAAGAAACGGGCCAGAAACGGCCAAAACTGCGATTGGTGATGACCAACACGTAAGCGCACCTTGGGGTTCGACAACCATGGAAATCCCTTTGGGACCCCAAAATGGTGAGTAATAGTCCATGAAACGGGCCAGAATCGACAAAAACCGCGAGTGTTGATGACCGACACGCAAACGCACCACGGGGTTTGTTAATCGTGGAAATCACTCCGGGACCCCAAAACAGTCAGTAATAGTCCACCAAACGGGCCAGAATCAGCCAAAACTATGAGTGTTGATGACCGACACGTAAGCTCACCTTGGGGTTCAACAACTATGGAAATCGCTTCGTGACCCCAAAACGGTGAGTAATAGTCCACGAAACGGGCCAGAATCGTCAAAAACCGCGAGTGTTGATGTTTGACACGTAAACGCACACCGAGGTTCGTTAATCGTGGAAATCAGTCCGCGACCCCAAAAAAGTGAGTAATAGTCCACAAAACGGGCCAAAATCGGCCAAAACTGTGATTGTTGATGACTGACATGTAAGCGCACCTTGGGGTTCAATAACTATGGAAATCGTTTCGGGATCCCAAAATGGTGAATAATAGTCCACGAAACGGGTCAGAATTGGCCAAAACTATGAGTGTTGACGACGGGCACGTAAACGCACCACAGGGATCGTGAATCATGGAAATCACTCTGGGACCCCAACACGGTGAGTAATAGTGCACAAAACTTACCCGAATCGGTCAAAATTGTGAGCGTTGATGACCGAGACGTAAACGCACCCCGGTGTTCGTCAATCGTGGAAATCACTTCGGGATCCCAAAACTGAGTAATAGTGCATGAAACGGGCCAGAATCAGCCCAAACTCCGAGTCTTGACGACCAACACGTATGCAGACCTTGGGGTTCGACAACCATGGAAATCGCTTTGGGACTCCAAAACGGTGAGTGATAGTCCATGAAAGAGCCTTGAATCGGTAAAACCTAGGGTTATTGATCGACGATACATAAACGCACCCCGGGGTTCGTCAATCATGGAAATCGCTCAGGGACCCCAAATCAGTGAGTAATAGTCCATGAAACGGGCCAGAATCGGCCAAAACCGCGAATGTTGATAAGCGACACATAAACACACCGGTGTTCGTCGATCGTGGAAATCACTACGTGACCCCAAAACTGAGTAATAGTCCAAGAAACGGGCCAGAAACGGCCAAAACTGCGATTGGTGATGACCAACACGTAAGCGCACCTTGGGGTTCGACAACCATGGAAATCCCTTAGGGACCCCAAAATGGTGAGTAATAGTCCATGAAACGGGCCAGAATCGACAAAAACCGCGAGTGTTGATGACCGACACGCAAACGCACCACGGGGTTTGTTAATCGTGGAAATCACTCCGAGACCCCAAAACAGTCAGTAATAGTCCACCAAACGGGCCAGAATCAGCCAAAACGATGAGTGTTGATGACCGACACGTAAGCTCACCTTGGGGTTCAACAACTATGGAAATCGCTTCGTGACCCCAAAACGTTGAGTAATAGTCCACGAAATGGGCCAGAATCGTCAAAAACCGCGAGTGTTGATGTTTGACACGTAAACGCACACCGAGGTTCATTAATCGTGGAAATCAGTTCGCGACCCCAAAAAAGTGAGTAATAGTCCACAAAACGGGCCAAAATCGGCCAAAACTGTGATTGTTGATGACTGACATGTAAGCGCACCTTGGGGTTCAATAACTATGGAAATCGTTTCGGGATCCCAAAATGGTGAATAATAGTCCACGAAACGGGTCAGAATTGGCCAAAACTATGAGTGTTGACGACGGGCACGTAAACGCACCACAGGGATCGTGAATCATGGAAATCACTCTGGGACCCCAACACGGTGAGTAATAGTGGACAAAACTTACCCGAATCGGTCAAAATTGTGAGCGTTGATGACCGAGACGTAAACGCACCCCGGTGTTCGTCAATCGTGGAAATCACTTCGAGACCCCAAAACTGAGTAATAGTGCATGAAACGGGCCAGAATCAGCCCAAACTCCGAGTCTTGACGACCAACACGTATGCAGACCTTGGGGTTCGACAACCATGGAAATCGCTTTGGGACTCCAAAACGGTGAGTGATAGTCCATGAAAGAGCCTTGAATCGGTAAAACCTAGGGTTATTGATCAACGATACATAAACGCACCCCGGGGTTCGTCAATCATGGAAATCGCTCAGGGACCCCAAATCAGTGAGTAATAGTCCATGAAACGGGCCAGAATCGGCCAAAACCGCGAATGTTGATAAGCGACACATAAACACACCGGTGTTCGTCGATCGTGGAAATCACTACGTGACCCCAAAACTGAGTAATAGTCCAAGAAACGGGCCAGAAACGGCCAAAACTGCGATTGTTGATGACCGACACGTAAGCGCACCTTGGGGTTCGACAACCATGGAAATCCCTTTGGGAGCCCAAAATGGTGAGTAATAGTCCATGAAACGGGCCAGAATCGACAAAAACCGCGAGTGTTGATGACCGACACGCAAACGCACCACGGGGTTTGTTAATCGTGGAAATCACTCCGGGACCCCAAAACAGTCAGTAATAGTCCACCAAACGGGCCAGAATCAGCCAAAACGATGAGTGTTGATGACCGACACGTAAGCTCACCTTGGGGTTCAACAACTATGGAAATCGCTTCGTGACCCCAAAACGTTGAGTAATAGTCCACGAAACGGGCCAGAATCGTCAAAAACCGCGAGTGTTGATGTTTGACACGTGAACGCACACCGAGGTTCGTTAATCGTGGAAAGCAGTCCGCGACCCCAAAAAAGTGAGTAATAGTCCACAAAACGGGCCAGAATCGGCCAAAACTATGATTGTTGATGACTGACATGTAAGCGCACCTTGGGGTTCAATAACTATGGAAATCGTTTTAGGATCCCAAAATGGTTAGTAATAGTCCACGAAACGGATAAGAATTGGCCAAAACTATGAGTGTTGACGACGGGCACGTAAACGCACCACAGGGATCGTGAATCATGGAAATCACTCTGGGACCCCAACACGGTGAGTAATAGTGGACAAAACTTACCCGAATCGGTCAAAATTGTGAGCGTTGATGACCGAGACGTAAACGCACCCCGGTGTTCGTCAATCGTGGAAATCACTTCGAGACCCCAAAACTGAGTAATAGTGCATGAAACGGGCCAGAATCAGCCCAAACTCCGAGTCTTGACGACCAACACGTATGCAGACCTTGGGGTTCGACAACCATGGAAATCACTTTGGGACTCCAAAACGGTGAGTGATAGTCCATGAAAGAGCCTTGAATCGGTAAAACCTAGGGTTATTGATCAACGATACATAAACGCACCCCGGGGTTCGTCAATCATGGAAATCGCTCAGGGACCCCAAATCAGTGAGTAATAGTCCATGAAACGGGCCAGAATCGGCCAAAACCGCGAATGTTGATAAGCGACACATAAACACACCGGTGTTCGTCGATCGTGGAAATCACTACGTGACCCCAAAACTGAGTAATAGTCCAAGAAACGGGCCAGAAACGGCCAAAACTGCGATTGGTGATGACCGACACGTAAGCGCACCTTGGGGTTCGACAACCATGGAAATCCCTTTGGGACCCCAAAATGGTGAGTAATAGTCCATGAAACGGGCCAGAATCGACAAAAACCGCGAGTGTTGATGACCGACACGTAAACGCACCACGGGGTTTGTTAATCGTGGAGATCACTCCGGGACCCCAAAACAGTCAGTAATAGTCCACCAAACGGGCCAGAATCAGCCAAAACGATGAGTGTTGATGACCGGCACGTAAGCTCACCTTGGGGTTCAACAACTATGGAAATCGCTTCGTGACCCCAAAACGTTGAGTAATAGTCCACGAAACGGGCCAGAATCGTCAAAAACCGCGAGTGTTGATGTTTGACACGTGAACGCACACCGGGGTTCGTTAATCGTGGAAATCAGTCCGCGACCCCAAAAAAGTGAGTAATAGTCCACAAAACGGGCCAGAATCGGCCAAAACTATGATTGTTGATGACTGACATGTAAGCGCACCTTGGGGTTCAATAACTATGGAAATCGTTTTAGGATCCCAAAATGGTTAGTAATAGTCCACGAAACGGATAAGAATTGGCCAAAACTATGAGTGTTGACGACGGGCACGTAAACGCACCACAGGGATCGTGAATCATGGAAATCACTCTGGGACCCCAACACGGTGAGTAATAGTGGACAAAACTTACCCGAATCGGTCAAAATTGTGAGCGTTGATGACCGAGACGTAAACGCACCCCGGTGTTCGTCAATCGTGGAAATCACTTCGAGACCCCAAAACTGAGTAATAGTGCATGAAACGGGCCAGAATCAGCCCAAACTCCGAGTCTTGACGACCAACACGTATGCAGACCTTGGGGTTCGACAACCATGGAAATCGCTTTGGGACTCCAAAACGGTGAGTGATAGTCCATGAAAGAGCCTTGAATCGGTAAAACCTAGGGTTATTGATCAACGATACATAAACGCACCCCGGGGTTCGTCAATCATGGAAATCGCTCAGGGACCCCAAATCAGTGAGTAATAGTCCATGAAACGGGCCAGAATCGGCCAAAACCGCGAATGTTGATAAGCGACACATAAACACACCGGTGTTCGTCGATCGTGGAAATCACTACGTGACCCCAAAACTGAGTAATAGTCCAAGAAACAGGCCAGAAACGGCCAAAACTGCGATTGGTGATGACCGACACGTAAGCGCACCTTGGGGTTCGACAACCATGGAAATCCCTTTGGGACCCCAAAATGGTGAGTAATAGTCCATGAAACGGGCCAGAATCGACAAAAACCGCGAGTGTTGATGACCGACACGTAAACGCACCACGGGGTTTGTTAATCGTGGAGATCACTCCGGGACCCCAAAACAGTCAGTAATAGTCCACCAAACGGGCCAGAATCAGCCAAAACGATGAGTGTTGATGACCGGCACGTAAGCTCACCTTGGGGTTCAACAACTATGGAAATCGCTTCGTGACCCCAAAACGTTGAGTAATAGTCCACGAAACGGGCCAGAATCGTCAAAAACCGCGAGTGTTGATGTTTGACACGTGAACGCACACCGGGGTTCGTTAATCGTGGAAATCAGTCCGCGACCCCAAAAAAGTGAGTAATAGTCCACAAAACGGGCCAGAATCGGCCAAAACTATGATTGTTGATGACTGACATGTAAGCGCACCTTGGGGTTCAATAACTATGGAAATCGTTTTAGGATCCCAAAATGGTTAGTAATAGTCCACGAAACGGATAAGAATTGGCCAAAACTATGAGTGTTGACGACGGGCACGTAAACGCACCACAGGGATCGTGAATCATGGAAATCACTCTGGGACCCCAACACGGTGAGTAATAGTGCACAAAACTTACCCGAATCGGTCAAAATTGTGAGCGTTGATGACCGAGACGTAAACGCACCCCGGTGTTCGTCAATCGTGGAAATCACTTCGAGACCCCAAAACTGAGTAATAGTGCATGAAACGGGCCAGAATCAGCCCAAACTCCGAGTCTTGACGACCAACACGTATGCAGACCTTGGGGTTCGACAACCATGGAAATCGCTTTGGGACTCCAAAACGGTGAGTGATAGTCCATGAAAGAGCCTTGAATCGGTAAAACCTAGGGTTATTGATCAACGATACATAAACGCACCCCGGGGTTCGTCAATCATGGAAATCGCTCAGGGACCCCAAATCAGTGAGTAATAGTCCATGAAACGGGCCAGAATCGGCCAAAACCGCGAATGTTGATAAGCGACACATAAACACACCGGTGTTCGTCGATCGTGGAAATCACTACGTGACCCCAAAACTGAGTAATAGTCCAAGAAACGGGCCAGAAACGGCCAAAACTGCGATTGTTGATGACCGACACGTAAGCGCACCTTGGGGTTCGACAACCATGGAAATCCCTTTGGGAGCCCAAAATGGTGAGTAATAGTCCATGAAACGGGCCAGAATCGACAAAAACCGCGAGTGTTGATGACTGACACGTAAACGCACCACGGGGTTTGTTAATCGTGGAAATCACTCCGGGACCCCAAAACAGTCAGTAATAGTCCACCAAACGGGCCAGAATCAGCCAAAACGATGAGTGTTGATGACCGACACGTAAGCTCACCTTGGGGTTCAACAACTATGGAAATCGCTTCGTGACCCCAAAACGGTGAGTAATAGTCCACGAAACGGGCCAGAATCGTCAAAAACCGCGAGTGTTGATGTTTGACACGTAAACGCACACCGAGGTTCGTTAATCGTGGAAATCAGTCCGCGACCCCAAAAAAGTGAGTAATAGTCCACAAAACGGGCCAGAATCGGCCAAAACTATGATTGTTGATGACTGACATGTAAGCGCACCTTGGGGTTCAATAACTATGGAAATCGTTTCGGGATCCCAAAACGGTGAATAATAGTCCACGAAACGGATAAGAATTGGCCAAAACTATGAGTGTTGACGACGGGCACGTAAACGCACCACAGGGATCGTGAATCATGGAAATCACTCTGGGACCCCAACACGGTGAGTAATAGTGCACAAAACTTACCAGAATCTGTCAAAATTGTGAGCGTTGATGACCGACACGTAAACGCACCCCGGTGTTCGTCAATCGTGGAAATCACTTCGGGACCCCAAAACTGAGTAATAGTGCAAGAAACGGGCCAGAATCAGCCCAAACTCCGAGTCTTGATGACCAACACGTATGCACACCTTGGGGTTCGACAACCATGGAAATCGCTTTGGGACTCCAAAACGGTGAGTGATAGTCCATGAAAGAGCCTTGAATCGGTAAAACCTAGGGTTATTGATCAACGATACATAAACGCACCCCGGGGTTCGTCAATCATGGAAATCGCAAAGGGACTCCAAATCAGTGAGTAATAGTCCATGAAACGGGCCAGAATCGGCCAAAACCGCGAATGTTGATAAGCGACACATAAACACACCGGTGTTCGTCGATCGTGGAAATCACTACGTGACCCCAAAACTGAGTAATAGTCCAAGAAACGGGCCAGAAACGGCCAAAACTGCGATTGTTGATGACCAACACGTAAGCGCACCTTGGGGTTCGACAACCATGGAAATCCCTTTGGGACCCCAAAATGGTGAGTAATAGTCCATGAAACGGGCCAGAATCGACAAAAACCGCGAGTGTTGATGACCGACACGTAAACGCACCACGGGGTTTGTTAATCGTGGAAATCACTCCGGCACCCCAAAACAGTCAGTAATAGTCCACCAAACGGGCCAGAATCAGCCAAAACTATGAGTGTTGATGACCGACACGTAAGCTCACCTTGGGGTTCAACAACTATGGAAATCGCTTCGTGACCCCAAAACGGTGAGTAATAGTCCACGAAACGGGCCAGAATCGTCAAAAACCGCGAGTGTTGATGTTTGACACGTAAACGCACACCGAGGTTCGTTAATCGTGGAAATCAGTCCGCGACCCCAAAAAAGTGAGTAATAGTCCACAAAACGGGCCAAAATCGGCCAAAACTGTGATTGTTGATGACTGACATGTAAGCGCACCTTGGGGTTCAATAACTATGGAAATCGTTTCGGGATCCCAAAACGGTGAATAATAGTCCACGAAACGGGTCAGAATTGGCCAAAACTATGAGTGTTGACGACGGGCACGTAAACGCACCACAGGGATCGTGAATCATGGAAATCACTCTGGGACCCCAACACGGTGAGTAATAGTGCACAAAACTTACCCGAATCGGTCAAAATTGTGAGCGTTGATGACCGAGACGTAAACGCACCCCGGTGTTCGTCAATCGTGGAAATCACTTTGAGACCCCAAAACTGAGTAATAGTGCATGAAACGGGCCAGAATCAGCCCAAACTCCGAGTCTTGACGACCAACACGTATGCAGACCTTGGGGTTCGACAACCATGGAAATCGCTTTGGGACTCCAAAACGGTGAGTGATAGTCCATGAAAGAGCCTTGAATCGGTAAAACCTAGGGTTATTGATCAACGATACATAAACGCACCCCGGGGTTCGTCAATCATGGAAATCGCTCAGGGACCCCAAATCAGTGAGTAATAGTCCATGAAACGGGCCAGAATCGGCCAAAACCGCGAATGTTGATAAGCGACACATAAACACACCGGTGTTCGTCGATCGTGGAAATCACTACGTGACCCCAAAACTGAGTAATAGTCCAAGAAACGGGCCAGAAACGGCCAAAACTGCGATTGTTGATGACCGACACGTAAGCGCACCTTGGGGTTCGACAACCATGGAAATCCCTTTGGGAGCCCAAAATGGTGAGTAATAGTCCATGAAACGGGCCAGAATCGACAAAAACCGCGAGTGTTGATGACTGACACGTAAACGCACCACGGGGTTTGTTAATCGTGGAAATCACTCCGGGACCCCAAAACAGTCAGTAATAGTCCACCAAACGGGCCAGAATCAGCCAAAACGATGAGTGTTGATGACCGACACGTAAGCTCACCTTGGGGTTCAACAACTATGGAAATCGCTTCGTGACCCCAAAACGGTGAGTAATAGTCCACGAAACGGGCCAGAATCGTCAAAAACCGCGAGTGTTGATGTTTGACACGTAAACGCACACCGAGGTTCGTTAATCGTGGAAATCAGTCCGCGACCCCAAAAAAGTGAGTAATAGTCCACAAAACGGGCCAGAATCGGCCAAAACTATGATTGTTGATGACTGACATGTAAGCGCACCTTGGGGTTCAATAACTATGGAAATCGTTTCGGGATCCCAAAACGGTGAATAATAGTCCACGAAACGGATAAGAATTGGCCAAAACTATGAGTGTTGACGACGGGCACGTAAACGCACCACAGGGATCGTGAATCATGGAAATCACTCTGGGACCCCAACACGGTGAGTAATAGTGCACAAAACTTACCAGAATCTGTCAAAATTGTGAGCGTTGATGACCGACACGTAAACGCACCCCGGTGTTCGTCAATCGTGGAAATCACTTCGGGACCCCAAAACTGAGTAATAGTGCAAGAAACGGGCCAGAATCAGCCCAAACTCCGAGTCTTGATGACCAACACGTATGCACACCTTGGGGTTCGACAACCATGGAAATCGCTTTGGGACTCCAAAACGGTGAGTGATAGTCCATGAAAGAGCCTTGAATCGGTAAAACCTAGGGTTATTGATCAACGATACATAAACGCACCCCGGGGTTCGTCAATCATGGAAATCGCAAAGGGACTCCAAATCAGTGAGTAATAGTCCATGAAACGGGCCAGAATCGGCCAAAACCGCGAATGTTGATAAGCGACACATAAACACACCGGTGTTCGTCGATCGTGGAAATCACTACGTGACCCCAAAACTGAGTAATAGTCCAAGAAACGGGCCAGAAACGGCCAAAACTGCGATTGTTGATGACCAACACGTAAGCGCACCTTGGGGTTCGACAACCATGGAAATCCCTTTGGGACCCCAAAATGGTGAGTAATAGTCCATGAAACGGGCCAGAATCGACAAAAACCGCGAGTGTTGATGACCGACACGTAAACGCACCACGGGGTTTGTTAATCGTGGAAATCACTCCGGCACCCCAAAACAGTCAGTAATAGTCCACCAAACGGGCCAGAATCAGCCAAAACTATGAGTGTTGATGACCGACACGTAAGCTCACCTTGGGGTTCAACAACTATGGAAATCGCTTCGTGACCCCAAAACGGTGAGTAATAGTCCACGAAACGGGCCAGAATCGTCAAAAACCGCGAGTGTTGATGTTTGACACGTAAACGCACACCGAGGTTCGTTAATCGTGGAAATCAGTCCGCGACCCCAAAAAAGTGAGTAATAGTCCACAAAACGGGCCAAAATCGGCCAAAACTGTGATTGTTGATGACTGACATGTAAGCGCACCTTGGGGTTCAATAACTATGGAAATCGTTTCGGGATCCCAAAACGGTGAATAATAGTCCACGAAACGGGTCAGAATTGGCCAAAACTATGAGTGTTGACGACGGGCACGTAAACGCACCACAGGGATCGTGAATCATGGAAATCACTCTGGGACCCCAACACGGTGAGTAATAGTGCACAAAACTTACCCGAATCGGTCAAAATTGTGAGCGTTGATGACCGAGACGTAAACGCACCCCGGTGTTCGTCAATCGTGGAAATCACTTCGGGACCCCAAAACTGAGTAATAGTGCATGAAACGGGCCAGAATCAGCCCAAACTCCGAGTCTTGACGACCAACACGTATGCAGACCTTGGGGTTCGACAACCATGGAAATCGCTTTGGGACTCCAAAACGGTGAGTGATAGTCCATGAAAGAGCCTTGAATCGGTAAAACCTAGGGTTATTGATCAACGATACATAAACGCACCCCGGGGTTCGTCAATCATGGAAATCGCTCAGGGACCCCAAATCAGTGACTAATAGTCCATGAAACGGGCCAGAATCGGCCAAAACCGCGAATGTTGATAAGCGACACATAAACACACCGGTGTTCGTCGATCGTGGAAATCACTACGTGACCCCAAAACTGAGTAATAGTCCAAGAAACGGGCCAGAAACGGCCAAAACTGCGATTGTTGATGACCAACACGTAAGCGCACCTTGGGGTTCGACAACCATGGAAATCCCTTTGGGACCCCAAAATGGTGAGTAATAGTCCATGAAACGGGCCAGAATCGACAAAAACCGCGAGTGTTGATGACCGACACGTAAACGCACCACGGGGTTTGTTAATCGTGGAAATCACTCCGGCACCCCAAAACAGTCAGTAATAGTCCACCAAACGGGCCAGAATCAGCCAAAACTATGAGTGTTGATGACCAACACGTAAGCTCACCTTGGGGTTCAACAACTATGGAAATCGCTTCGTGACCCCAAAACGGTGAGTAATAGTCCACGAAACGGGCCAGAATCGTCAAAAAACGCGAGTGTTGATGTTTGACACGTAAACGCACACCGAGGTTCGTTAATCGTGGAAATCAGTCCGCGACCCCAAAAAAGTGAGTAATAGTCCACAAAACGGGCCAAAATCGGCCAAAACTGTGATTGTTGATGACTGACATGTAAGCGCACCTTGGGGTTCAATAACTATGGAAATCGTTTCGGGATCCCAAAACGGTGAATAATAGTCCACGAAACGGGTCAGAATTGGCCAAAACTATGAGTGTTGACGACGGGCACGTAAACGCACCACAGGGATCGTGAATCATGGAAATCACTCTGGGACCCCAACACGGTGAGTAATAGTGCACAAAACTTACCCGAATCGGTCAAAATTGTGAGCGTTGATGACCGAGACGTAAACGCACCCCGGTGTTCGTCAATCGTGGAAATCACTTCGGGACCCCAAAACTGAGTAATAGTGCATGAAACGGGCCAGAATCAGCCCAAACTCCGAGTCTTGACGACCAACACGTATGCAGACCTTGGGGTTCGACAACCATGGAAATCGCTTTGGGACTCCAAAACGGTGAGTGATAGTCCATGAAAGAGCCTTGAATCGGTAAAACCTAGGGTTATTGATCAACGATACATAAACGCACCCCGGGGTTCGTCAATCATGGAAATCTCTCAGGGACCCCAAATCAGTGACTAATAGTCCATGAAACGGGCCAGAATCGGCCAAAACCGCGAATGTTGATAAGCGACACATAAACACACCGGTGTTCGTCGATCGTGGAAATCACTACGTGACCCCAAAACTGAGTAATAGTTCAAGAAACGGGCCAGAAACGGCCAAAACTGCGATTGTTGATGACCGACACATAAGCGCACCTTGGGGTTCGACAACCATGGAAATCCCTTTGGGACCCCAAAATGGTGAGTAATAGTCCATGAAACGGGCCAGAATCGACAAAAACCGCGAGTGTTGATGACCGACACGTAAACGCACCACGGGGTTTGTTAATCGTGGAAATCACTCCGGGACCCCAAAACAGTCAGTAATAGTCCACCAAACGGGCCAGAATTGGCCAAAACGATGAGTGTTGATGACCGACACGTAAGCTCACCTTGGGGTTCAACAACTATGGAAATCACTTCGTGACCCCAAAACGGTGAGTAATAGTCCACGAAACGGGCCAGAATCATCAAAAACCGCGAGTGTTGATGTTTGACACGTGAACGCACACCGGGGTTCGTTAATCGTGGAAATCAGTCCGCGACCCCAAAAAAGTGAGTAATAGTCCACAAAACGGGCCAAAATCGGCCAAAACTGTGATTGTTGATGACTGACATGTAAGCGCACCTTGGGGTTCAATAACTATGGAAATCGTTTCGGGATCCCAAAATGGTTAGTAATAGTCCACGAAACGGGTCAGAATTGGCCAAAACTATGAGTGTTGACGACGGGCACGTAAACGCACCACAGGGATCGTGAATCATGGAAATCACTCTGGGACCCCAACACGGTGAGTAATAGTGCACAAAACTTACCCGAATCGGTCAAAATTGCGAGCGTTGATGACCGAGACGTAAACGCACCCCAGTGTTCGTCAATCGTGGAAATCACTTCGGGACCCCAAAACTGAGTAATTGTGCATGAAACGGGCCAGAATCAGCCCAAACTCCGAGTCTTGACGACCAACACGTATGCAGACCTTGGGGTTCGACAACCATGGAAATCGCTTTGGGACTCCAAAACGGTGAGTGATAGTCCATGAAAGAGCCTTGAATCGGTAAAACCTAGGGTTATTGATCAACGATACATAAACGCACCCCGGGGTTCGTCAATCATGGAAATCGCTCAGGGACCCCAAATCAGTGACTAATAGTCCATGAAACGGGCCAGAATCGGCCAAAACCGTGAATGTTGATAAGCGACACATAAACACACCGGTGTTCGTCGATCGTGGAAATCACTACGTGACCCCAAAACTGAGTAATAGTCCAAGAAACGGGCCAGAAACGGCCAAAACTGCGATTGTTGATGACCGGCACGTAAGCGCACCTTGGGGTTCGACAACCATGGAAATCCCTTTGGGACCCCAAAATGGTGAGTAATAGTCCATGAAACGGGCCAGAATCGACAAAAACCGCGAGTGTTGATGACCGACACGTAAACGCACCACGGGGTTTGTTAATCGTGGAAATCACTCCGGGACCCCAAAACAGTCAGTAATAGTCCACCAAACGGGCCAGAATTGGCCAAAACGATGAGTGTTGATGACCGACACGTAAGCTCACCTTGGGGTTCAACAACTATGGAAATCGCTTCGTGACCCCAAAACGGTGAGTAATAGTCCACGAAACGGGCCAGAATCGTCAAAAAACGCGAGTGTTGATGTTTGACACGTAAACGCACACCGAGGTTCGTTAATCGTGGAAATCAGTCCGCGACCCCAAAAAAGTGAGTAATAGTCCACAAAACGGGCCAAAATCGGCCAAAACTGTGATTGTTGATGACTGACATGTAAGCGCACCTTGGGGTTCAATAACTATGGAAATCGTTTCGGGATCCCAAAACGGTGAATAATAGTCCACGAAACGGGTCAGAATTGGCCAAAACTATGAGTGTTGACGACGGGCACGTAAACGCACCACAGGGATCGTGAATCATGGAAATCACTCTGGGACCCCAACACGGTGAGTAATAGTGCACAAAACTTACCCGAATCGGTCAAAATTGTGAGCGTTGATGACCGAGACGTAAACGCACCCCGGTGTTCGTCAATCGTGGAAATCACTTCGGGACCCCAAAACTGAGTAATAGTGCATGAAACGGGCCAGAATCAGCCCAAACTCCGAGTCTTGACGACCAACACGTATGCAGACCTTGGGGTTCGACAACCATGGAAATCGCTTTGGGACTCCAAAACGGTGAGTGATAGTCCATGAAAGAGCCTTGAATCGGTAAAACCTAGGGTTATTGATCAACGATACATAAACGCACCCCGGGGTTCGTCAATCATGGAAATCTCTCAGGGACCCCAAATCAGTGACTAATAGTCCATGAAACGGGCCAGAATCGGCCAAAACCGCGAATGTTGATAAGCGACACATAAACACACCGGTGTTCGTCGATCGTGGAAATCACTACGTGACCCCAAAACTGAGTAATAGTTCAAGAAACGGGCCAGAAACGGCCAAAACTGCGATTGTTGATGACCGACACATAAGCGCACCTTGGGGTTCGACAACCATGGAAATCCCTTTGGGACCCCAAAATGGTGAGTAATAGTCCATGAAACGGGCCAGAATCGACAAAAACCGCGAGTGTTGATGACCGACACGTAAACGCACCACGGGGTTTGTTAATCGTGGAAATCACTCCGGGACCCCAAAACAGTCAGTAATAGTCCACCAAACGGGCCAGAATTGGCCAAAACGATGAGTGTTGATGACCGACACGTAAGCTCACCTTGGGGTTCAACAACTATGGAAATCACTTCGTGACCCCAAAACGGTGAGTAATAGTCCATGAAACGGGCCAGAATCATCAAAAACCGCGAGTGTTGATGTTTGACACGTGAACGCACACCGGGGTTCGTTAATCGTGGAAATCAGTCCGCGACCCCAAAAAAGTGAGTAATAGTCCACAAAACGGGCCAAAATCGGCCAAAACTGTGATTGTTGATGACTGACATGTAAGCGCACCTTGGGGTTCAATAACTATGGAAATCGTTTCGGGATCCCAAAATGGTTAGTAATAGTCCACGAAACGGGTCAGAATTGGCCAAAACTATGAGTGTTGACGACGGGCACGTAAACGCACCACAGGGATCGTGAATCATGGAAATCACTCTGGGACCCCAACACGGTGAGTAATAGTGCACAAAACTTACCCGAATCGGTCAAAATTGCGAGCGTTGATGACCGAGACGTAAACGCACCCCAGTGTTCGTCAATCGTGGAAATCACTTCGGGACCCCAAAACTGAGTAATTGTGCATGAAACGGGCCAGAATCAGCCCAAACTCCGAGTCTTGACGACCAACACGTATGCAGACCTTGGGGTTCGACAACCATGGAAATCGCTTTGGGACTCCAAAACGGTGAGTGATAGTCCATGAAAGAGCCTTGAATCGGTAAAACCTAGGGTTATTGATCAACGATACATAAACGCACCCCGGGGTTCGTCAATCATGGAAATCGCTCAGGGACCCCAAATCAGTGACTAATAGTCCATGAAACGGGCCAGAATCGGCCAAAACCGTGAATGTTGATAAGCGACACATAAACACACCGGTGTTCGTCGATCGTGGAAATCACTACGTGACCCCAAAACTGAGTAATAGTCCAAGAAACGGGCCAGAAACGGCCAAAACTGCGATTGTTGATGACCGGCACGTAAGCGCACCTTGGGGTTCGACAACCATGGAAATCCCTTTGGGACCCCAAAATGGTGAGTAATAGTCCATGAAACGGGCCAGAATCGACAAAAACCGCGAGTGTTGATGACCGACACGTAAACGCACCACGGGGTTTGTTAATCGTGGAAATCACTCCGGGACCCCAAAACAGTCAGTAATAGTCCACCAAACGGGCCAGAATTGGCCAAAACGATGAGTGTTGATGACCGACACGTAAGCTCACCTTGGGGTTCAACAACTATGGAAATCGCTTCGTGACCCCAAAATGGTGAGTAATAGTCCACGAAACGGGCCAGAATCATCAAAAACCGCGAGTGTTGATGTTTGACACGTGAACGCACACCGGGGTTCGTTAATCGTGGAAATCAGTCCGCGACCCCAAAAAAGTGAGTAATAGTCCACAAAACGGGCCAGAATCGGCCAAAACTATGATTGTTGATGACTGACATGTAAGCGCACCTTGGGGTTCAATAACTATGGAAATCGTTTTAGGATACCAAAATGGTTAGTAATAGTCCACGAAACGGATAAGAATTGGCCAAAACTATGAGTGTTGACGACGGGCATGTAAACACACCACAGGGATCGTGAATCATGGAAATCACTCTGGGACCCCAACACGGTGAGTAATAGTGCACAAAACTTACCAGAATCTGTCAAAATTGTGAGCGTTGATGACCGACACCTAAACGCACCCCAGTGTTTGTCAATCGTGGAAATCACTTCGAGACCCCAAAACTGAGTAATAGTGCAAGAAACGGGCCAGAATCAGCCCAAACTCCGAGTCTTGATGACCAACACGTATGCACACCTTGGGGTTCGACAACCATGGAAATCGCTTTGGGACTCCAAAACGGTGAGTGATAGTCCATGAAAGAGCCTTGAATCGGTAAAACCTAGGGTTATTGATCAACGATACATAAACGCACCCCGGGGTTCGTCAATCATGGAAATCGCTCAGGGACCCCAAATCAGTGACTAATAGTCCTTGAAACGGGCCAGAATCGGCCAAAACTATGAATGTTGATAAGCGACACATAAACACACCGGTGTTCGTCGATCGTGGAAATCACTACGTGACCCCAAAACTGAGTAATAGTCCAAGAAACGGGCCAGAAACGGCCAAAACTGCGATTGTTGATGACCGGCACGTAAGCGCACCTTGGGGTTCGACAACCATGGAAATCCCTTTGGGACCCCAAAATGGTGAGTAATAGTCCATGAAACGGGCCAGAATCGACAAAAACCGCGAGTGTTGATGACCGACACGTAAACGCACCACGGGGTTTGTTAATCGTGGAAATCAGTCCGGGACCCCAAAACAGTCAGTAATAGTCCACCAAACGGGCCAGAATCGGCCAAAAGTATGAGTGTTGATGACCGACATGTAAACTCACCTTGGGGTTCAACAACCATGGAAATCGCTTCGTGACCCCAAAACGGGGAGTAATAGTCCACGAAACGGGCCAGAATCGTCAAAAACCGCGGGTGTTGATGTTTGACACGTAAACGCACATCGGTGTTCGTTACTCGTGGAAATCACTCCGTGGCCCCAAAAAAGTGAGTAATAGTCCACAAAACGGGCCAGAATCGGCCAAAACTTTGATTGTTGATGACTGACATGTAAGCGCACCTTGGGGTTCAATAACTATGGAAATTGCTTCCGGATACCAAAACAGTGAGTAATAGTCCACGAAATGGGTCAGAATTTGCCAAAACTATGAGTGTTGACGACGGGCACGTAAACGCACAACAGGGATCGTCAATCATGGAAATCACTCTGGGACCCCAAAACGATGAGTAATAGTGCACAAAACATACCAGAATCAGCCAAAATTGTGAGCGTTGATGACTAACACATAAACGCACCCCGGTGTTTGTCAATCATGGAAATCACTCTGGGACCCCAAAACGGTGAGTAATAGTCCATGAAACGGGCCAGAATCGACAAAAACCGCGATTGTTGATGACCGACACGTAAACGCACCACAGGGTTTGTTAATCGTGGAAATCACTCCGGGACCCCAAAAGAATCAGTAATAGTCCACGAAACGGGCCAGAATCGGCCAAAACAATGAGTGTTGATGACCGGCACGTAAGCGCACCTTGTGGTTCAACAACTATGGAAAACGCTTCGTGACCCCAAAACGGTGAGTAATAGTCCATGAAACGGGCCAGAATCGTCAAAAACCACGAGTGTTGATGTCTGACACGTAAACGCACACCAGGGTTCGTTAATCATGGAAATCACTCATCGACCCCAAAAAAGTGAGTAATAGTCCACAAAACGGGCCAGAATCAGCCAAAACTGTGACTGTTGATGACCGACATGTAAGCGCACCTTGGGGTTCAATAACTATGGAAATCGCTTCGGGATCCCAAAACGGTGAGTAATAGTCCACGAAACGGGTCAGAATTGGCCAAAACTATGAGTGTTGACGGCAGGCACGTAAACGCACCACAGGGATCGTCAATCATGGAAATCGCTCTAGGACCCCAAAACGGTGAGTAACAGTGCACAAAACGTACCAGAATCGTTCAAAATTGTGAGCGTTGATGACCGACACGTAAACGCACCCCGGTGTTCGTCAATCGTGGAAATCACTTTGGGACCCCAAAACTGAGTACTAGTGCAAGAAACGGGCCAGAATTGGCCCAAACTCTGAGTCTTGACGACCAACACGTATGCACACCTTGGGGTTCGACAACCATGGAAATCGCTTTGGGACTCCAAAACGGTGAGTGATAGTCCATGAAAGAGCCTTGAATCGGTAAAACCTAGGGTTATTGATCAACGATACATAAATGCACCCCGGGGTTCGTCAATCATTAGAATCGCTCAGGGACCCCAAATCAGTGAGTAATAGTCCATGAAACGGGCCAGAATCGGCCAAAACTGCGAATGTTTATAAGCGACGCATAAACGCACCAGTGTTCGTCGATCATGGAAATCACTATGTGACCCCAAAACTGAGTAATAGTCCAAGAAACGGGCCAGAATCGGCCAAAACTACATTGTTGATGACCGACACGTAAGCGCACCATGGGTTCGACAACCATGGAAATCGCTTTGGGACACCAAAACAGTGAGTAATAGTCCATGAAACAGGCCAGAATCGACAAAAACCGCGAGTGTTGATGACCGACATGTAAACGCACCACGGGGTTTGTTAATCGTGGAAATCACTCCGGGACCCCAAAACAGTCAGTAATAGTCCACGAAACGGGCCAGAATCGGCCAAAACTATGAGTGTTGATGACTGACACGTAAGAGCACCTTGGGGTTCAACAACTATGGAAATCGCTTCGTGACCCCAAAACGGTGAGTAATAGTCCATGAAACGGGCCAGAATCGTCAAAAACCACGACTGTTGATGTTTGACACGTAAAAGCACACCAAGGTTCATTAATCATGGAAATCACTCCGCGACCCCAAAAAAGTGAGTAATAGTCCACAAAACGGGCCAGAATCGGCCAAAACTGTGACTGTTGATGACTGACATGTAAGCGCACCTTGGGGTTCAATAACTATGGAAATCGCTTGGGGATCACAAAACGGTGAGTAATAGTCCACGAAACGGGTCAGAATTGGCCAAAACTATAAGTGTTGACAACGGGCACGTAAACGCACCATAGGGATCGTCAATCATGGAAATCACTCCGCGACCCCAACACGGTGAGTAATAGTGCACAAAACGTACCAGAATCGGCCAAAATTGTGAGCGTTGATGACCGAAATGTAAACGCCCCCCGGTGTTCGTCAATCGTGGAAATCACTTCGGGACCCCAAAACTGAGTAATAGTGCAACAAATAGGCCAGAATCGGCCCAAACTCCGAGTCTTGACAACCAACACATATGCACATCTTGGGGTTCGACAACCATGGAAATCGCTTTGGGAATCTAAAACGGTGAGTGATAGTCCATGAAAGAGCCTTGAATCGGTAAAACCAAGGGTTATTGATCAACGATACATAAACGCACCCCGGGGTTCGCCAATCATGGAAATCGCTCAGGTACCCCAAATCAGTGAGTAATAGTCCATGAAACGGGCCAGAATCGGCCAAAATTACGAATGTTGATAAGCGACACATAACCACACCGGTGTTCGTCGATCGTGGAAATCACTACGTGACCCCAAAACTGAGTAATAGTACAAGAAACGGGCCAGAATCGGCCAAAACTGCGATTGTTGATGACCGACACGTAAGCGCACCTTGGGGTTCGACAACCATGGAAATCCCTTTGGAACCCCAAAATGGTGATTAATAGTCCATGAAATGGGCCAGAATCGACAAAAACCGCGAGTGTTGATGAGCGACACGTAAACGCACCACGGGGTTTGTTAATCGTGGAAATCACTCCGTAACCCCAAAACAGTCAGTAATAGTCCACGAAACGGGCCAGAATCTGCCAAAACTATGAGTGTTGATGACACGCACGTAAGCGCACCTTGGGGTTCAACAACTATGGAAATCGCTTCGTGACCCCAAAACGGTGAGTAATAGTCCACGAAACAGGCCAGAATCTGCCAAAACTGTGGCTGTTAATCGTGGAAATCACTCCACGACCCCAAAAAAGTGGGTAATAGGTCACAAAATGGGCCAGAATCTGCCAAAACTGTGACTGTTAATGACCGACATGTATGCACACCTTGGGGTTCAATAACTATGGAAATCGCTTCGGGATCCCAAAATGGTGAGTAATAGTCCATGAAGCGGGTCAGTATTGGCCAAAACTATGGGTGTTGACGACGGGCACGTAAACGCACCACAGGGATCGTCGATCATGGAAATCGCTCTGGGAACCCAAAACGGTGATCAACAGTGCATAAAACGTACCAGAATCGGCCAAAATTGTGAGCGTCTATGACCGACACGTAAATGCACCCCGGTGTTCGTCAATCGTGGAAAGCACTTCGGGACCCCAAAACTGAGTAATGGTGTAAGAAACGGGCCAGAATTGGCCCAAACTCCGAGTCTTGACGACCAACACGTATGCACACCTTGGGGTTCGACAACCATGGAAATCGCTTTTGGACTCCAAAACGGTGAGTGATAGTCCAGAAAAGAGCCTTGAATCGGTAAAAACTAGGGTTATTGATCAACGATACATAAATGCACCCCGGGGTTCGTCAATCATGGAAATCGCTCAGGGACCCCAAATCAGTGAGTAATAGTCCATGAAACGGGCTAGAATCGGCCAAAACTGTGAATGTTGATACGCGACACATAAACGCACTGGTGTTCGTCGATCGTGGAAATCACTACGTGACCCCAAAACTGAGTAATAGTACAAGAAACGGGCCAGAATCGGCCAAAACTGCGATTGTTGATGACCGACACGTAAGCGCACCTTGGGGTTCGACAACCATGGAAATCCCTTTGGAACCCCAAAATGGTGATTAATAGTCCATGAAATGGGCCAGAATCGACAAAAACCGCGAGTGTTGATGAGCGACACGTAAACGCACCACGGGGTTTGTTAATCGTGGAAATCACTCCGTAACCCCAAAACAGTCAGTAATAGTCCACGAAACGGGCCAGAATCTGCCAAAACTATGAGTGTTGATGACACGCACGTAAGCGCACCTTGGGGTTCAACAACTATGGAAATCGCTTCGTGACCCCAAAACGGTGAGTAATAGTCCACGAAACAGG
This sequence comes from Triticum timopheevii, assembly GCA_963921465.1. NCBI lineage: Eukaryota > Viridiplantae > Streptophyta > Magnoliopsida > Poales > Poaceae > Triticum > Triticum timopheevii. The sequence continues at coordinate 2,812,520 of OY997270.1, forward strand.
CCAGAATCTGCCAAAACTGTGGCTGTTAATCGTGGAAATCACTCCACGACCCCAAAAAAGTGGGTAATAGGTCACAAAATGGGCCAGAATCTGCCAAAACTGTGACTGTTAATGACCGACATGTAAGCACACCTTGGGGTTCAATAACTATGGAAATCGCTTCGGGATCCCAAAACGGTGAGTAATAGTCCATGAAGCGGGTCAGTATTGGCCAAAACTATGGGTGTTGACGACGGGCACGTAAACGCACCACAGGGATCGTCGATCATGGAAATCGCTCTGGGAACCCAAAACGGTGATCAACAGTGCATAAAACGTACCAGAATCGGCCAAAATTGTGAGCGTCTATGACCGACACGTAAATGCACCCCGGTGTTCGTCAATCGTGGAAAGCACTTCGGGACCCCAAAACTGAGTAATGGTGTAAGAAACGGGCCAGAATTGGCCCAAACTCCGAGTCTTGACGACCAACACGTATGCACACCTTGGGGTTCGACAACCATGGAAATCGCTTTTGGACTCCAAAACGGTGAGTGATAGTCCAGAAAAGAGCCTTGAATCGGTAAAAACTAGGGTTATTGATCAACGATACATAAATGCACCCCGGGGTTCGTCAATCATGGAAATCGCTCAGGGACCCCAAATCAGTGAGTAATAGTCCATGAAACGGGCTAGAATCGGCCAAAACTGTGAATGTTGATAAGCGACACATAAACGCACTGGTGTTCGTCGATCGTGGAAATCACTATGTGACCCCAAAACTGAGTAATAGTCCAAGAAACGGGCCAGAATCGGCCAAAACTGCGATTGTTGATGACCGACACGTAAGTGCACCATGGGTTCGACAATCATGGAAATCCCTTTGGGACCCCAAAATGGTGAGTAATAGTCCATGAAACGGGCCAGAATCGACAAAAACCGCGAGTGTTGATGACCGACACGTAAACGCACCACGGGGTTTCTTAATCGTGGAAATCACTCCGGGACCCCAAAACAGTCAGTAATAGTCCACGAAACGGGCCAGAATCGGCCAAAACTATGAGTGTTGATGACCGACACGTAAGAGCACCTTAGGGTTCAACAACTATGGAAATCGCTTCGTGACCCCAAAACGGTGAGTAATAGTCCACGAAATGGGCCAGAATCGTCAAAAACCGCGAGTGTTGATGTTTGACACGTAAACGCACACCTGGGTTCGTTAATCGTGGAAATCACTCCGCGACCCCAAAAAAGTGAGTAATAGTCCACAAAATGGGCCAGAATCGGCCAAAACTGTGACTGTTGATGACTGACATGCAAGCGCACCTTGGGGTTCAATAACTATGGAAATCGCTTCGGGATCGCAAAACGGTGAGTAATAGTCCACGAAACGGGTCAAAATTGGCCAAAATTATAAGTGTTGACGACGGGCACGCAAACGCACCATAGGGATCGTCAATCATGGAAATCACTCTGGGACCCCAACACGGTGAGTAATAGTGCACAAAACGTACCAGAATCGGCCAAAATTGTGAGCGTTGATGACCGACACGTAAACGCACCCCGGTGTTCGTCAATCGTGGAAATCACTTCGGGACCCCAAAACTGAGTAATGGTGCAAGAAACGGGCCAGAATCGGCCCAAACTCCGAGTCTTGACAACCAACACGTATGCACAACTTGGGGTTCGACAACCATGGAAATCGCTTTGGGACTGTAAAACGGTGAGTGATAGTCCATGAAAGAGCCTTGAATCGGTAAAACCAAGGGTTATTGATCAACGATACATAAACGCACCCCGGGGTTCGTCAATCATGGAAATCGCTCAGGGACCCCAAATCAGTGAGTAATAGTGCATGAAACGGGCCAGAATCGGCCAAAATTGCGAATTTTTATGGAAACGATACATAAACGCACACCGGTGTGCGTCGATCGTGGAAATCACTACGTGACCCCAAAACTGAGTAATAGTCCAAGAAACGGGCCAGGATCGGCCAAAACTGCGATCGTTGATGACCGACCCGTAAGCACACCTTGGGGTTCGACAACCATGGAAATCCCTTTGGGACCCTAAAATGGTGAGTAATAGTCCATGAAATGGGCTAGAATCGACAAAAACCTCGATTGTTGATGACCGACACGTAAACGCACCACGGGGTTTGTTAATCATGGAAATCACTCAGTGACACCAAAACAGTTAGTAATAGTCCTTGAAACGGGCCAGAATCGGCCAAAACTATGAGCGTTGATGACCGATACGTAAGTGCACCTTGTGGTTCAACAACTATGGAAATCGCTTCGTGACCCCAAAACAGTGAGTAATAGTCCATGAAACGGGCCAGCATCGTAAAAAACCGCGAGTGTTGATGTTTGACACGTAAACGGACACCAGGGTTCGTTAATCGTGGAAATCACTCCGCGGCCCCAAAAAAGTGAGTAATAGTCCACAAAACGGGCCAGGATCGGCCAAAACTGTGACTATTGATCACCGACATGTAAGCGCGCCTTGGGGTTCAATAACTATGGAAATCGCTTCGGGATCCCAAAACGGTGAGTAATAGTCCACGAAACGGGTCAGAATTGGCCAAAACTATGAGTGTTGACGACAAGCACGTAAACGCACCACAGGGATCGTCAATCATGGAAATCGCTCTAGGACCCCAAAACAGTGAGTAACAGTGCACAAAACGAACCAGAATCGTCCAAAATTGTGAGCGTTGATGAATGACCACTACTTGGGAAAAGCCTATACAGAGAATCTTATCAGCAGCGCGCTTCAAAATAACTCGCTGCTGCTAACTAGCAGTAGCACGGACCATTGAAACTCGCTCCTGAGACAAATATAGCAGTAGCGCGTCCAACAAAAGACGCGCAGCTGCTATAATTCCTACGAGGCCGCCGCGAGGCTAGTTATAGCAGCAACGCGTTAAAATGACACGTGCTACTGTTACGTAGCATAGTAGCAGCGCATTTCCCAGATAAGCGCGAGTTTCCTACAAAAATTTAGTCCCACCTCGCTCCGTGAAGAGAGTTTCTACCACCTTAAATATGTTACTTCTCACACTTTGACAAGCACTTGATCTTCATTGAACTCTATGTGTAGAATTTGTGGCTGCAATATGAATCTTCACCTGTTCCTAAACCGGTGAGGACTCATATTGTCAAATCAGATTGTACACAAAAAGATCGTTGATGATCAATGTGTATTTTTGCATGCTGACACATAGCAGTAGCGCTTTACTGTGAAAAGCGGTGCTGCTAGATAGCTTAGCAATAGCGTGTTTTGCTGAAGAGCGCTACTGCTAAGCCATCCATCTCCCTCATCTCCTCCCCTTCGGATCCACTCACACACAACCACTCAAAATCTGCGCCGCGTGCCCCCGTCGCCCCTCTCCTCTGTCTGCGCCGCGCGCCCCCGTTGTCGTGGTTCTAAGTCTGACAGTAGAGTGGGGGGTAGGTATGGAGAGGCAAGGTCCTAGCTATGGAGAGGTTGTAAACACAAGCGATGTACGAGTTCAGGCCCTTCTCGGAGGAAGTAAAAGCCCTACGTCTCGGAGCCCTGAGGCGGTCGAGTGGATTACGTGTATAGGTGTTACAAGAGTGCGAACCCTTCTGCCTGTGGAGGGGGGTGGCTTATATAGAGTGTGCCAGGACCCCTGCCAGCCCACATAATGAAGGGATTTAAGTACATTAAGTCTGGGACGTTACTGGTAACGCCCCACATAAAATGCCTTAACTATCATTAAGTCTATTCAATTACAGGCCGTTGCAGTGCAGAGTGCCTTCTGACCTTCTGGTGGTCGAGTGTATCTTCATGGTCGAGTGAGTCTCCATGGTCGAGTCCTTCTAGTCAGTCGAGTGAGTTCTTCGTTGGTCGACTGGAAGGTGATCTCTTCTAAGGGTGTCCTTGGGTAGGACATCTAGGTCAGGCCTATGACCCTACCCTAGGTACATGAATCCATCATTAGCCCCCGAATGGATTGAGGCTTGAATGAGGAAGGAGTTGATGCTGTTTCCGATTGATTTTTGGTATACTGGCTATGCGTCGTTCGTGACCAAGATCCTCTTTGTTGATAACGAGCAACTTTTCTTCAGTCGACTCGATCCATTCTTGCCTTTCGTCGAGTGATCTTTTTAGACTTTGCCGGTTCCCGAGCGACGGATCGCAGGAAATCTCGCGTCTGAAAGACCGATCTGCCGCTCGCGGATTCCACGGGATACAAAATTTGGGGAAGCGCGCGAAGCGGAACGAACCGCGGCGCTCGGACGGGACAGGACATAGACGCCTCGATCTCCGTGCCGCTTTTTCCGCCACGTATCGTGTCAATGCAACTGTTTCGGGATATGATTAGATTGACCGGGTCCACCTGTCATCCACTCGGAAGGGATGTTATAAATGCGACTAGTGAGGGTTTCTGAACAGTGCTCCATTCTTTCTCCTCTGCTCTCCTCGTCTCCGCCCAACGCACCCGCTTTTGCCTCCGCAAAGCTCTTCTTCGCGCACCTCGCCGGCAGCCATGGTCAAGGAGAAGACGGCGATGCTGGAGCGTGCAAAGAAGGCGTCGGCGGCGGAGAAGGCACCGGCGGCGGAGAAGGCGAAGGGGAGATCCACCAGCCGCAGCGGGTCTTCGTCAAGATCCCGCCTGCCGAAGGGCTGGGTCCAGGGAGATTGGATCCAGTCGACCATCAGGGAGAAGGATCTCCTCGACATGGCCGACGACGGGCTGATCCCCCACGGCGTCGCAAGACTTCCAGGAAAAGAGTGGCAACCCCAGCCGGAAGAGGGTGAGTGTGTGCTCCTGGCCACTCTTGTCGATCGAGGATTTTCTTTGCCACCGAGCGTTTTCTTTCGTGGTTTTTTGAACTTGTTTGGAGCCCAACTCCACCACTTTACTCCAAACTCCATCGCGTATCTTGCTGCGTTTGTATCCATGTGCGAGAGCTTCCTGGGCTGTCGACCGCACTGGGGCTTGTTCAAGCACATCTTCACGTGTCGTTCTCAGACTGTGAAGAAGGCGAGTCCAGGCGATGAGAAAACCCAAGTTGTCCAAATGTGCGGGGGCCTGGGAATTCAAGTGAGGAATAAGAGCACCTTCCCAGCTATGACGTTTCCCGAGTCGGTCAGGGGCTGGTAGTCGACCTAGTTCTACTGCCAGAATGAGCCGACGCCGGGGCAGTCGAGTGGACTCCCTCCATTCACCATGAGCCGAGTGAACAAGCCCTCCTCTCTGAAGGTGGTTCCGGAGGAGAGATCCGATGTGAAGATGTTGATGGATCGCGTGGTGCAGTTGGTTCGGGACGGCGTGACTGGCAAGGACCTTCTGGAGGTTTTCCTTCGGCGGCGTATCCAGCCTCTTCAGTTCCGGAGCCATTGCATGTGGTTGTACTGCGGAACTGAAGACGAGACTCGAGTCCACCCGGAAGCAGTCGACGATGCCACGGTGGAAAGATGGATGGCCGTGGTCACTGGGAAAAAGGATAATCCCCGTGGATCCAGGAGGATTCCTCCACTCGACCATCACAGCGTTCCAGACAAGGTACATTTGCTCTGCCTTCTATTGTATATTTGTCGAATTTGTTTCTGTATGTTCTGCAACTTGGTCGATTGATCTCTGTCTTGACGTCTTCCAGGCCCTTACCGAGCTGTATTCGATGCCCAATGGAGCTCAGGCTCCGACTGAGGAGGGAGAAGCCAGCGGGGGCGAGAGCCAGGATGAGTGGGATTCAGACGCTGCCGAAGATGACGACGATGACGACGACGAAGAAGAGGAGGAGGAGGAGGTTGCACCACCGCGCTTGGAAAGGCGGTCGAAACTTGTCCATGACCCCGCGACTGAACGCGGTAAGGGGGTTGCGACTGCCCCGCAGTCGACCAAACGTCCTCGGACCGCTTCTCCAGTGCCGAGTGAAAAGGCGCCGAAGCAGTCGAAGGTGGCTCCGTCGAAACCCACCAAGCTCCTGCCGAAGATGAAGGTGTCCATCCCCACCATATCCGGGTAAACATGTTACTTGAGTCTCCTTGTTTTGTATAAGCTTTATCTCTGGTTGATACTTGAGTTAGTCGACTGATTCTTTGGAACTTCAGTGCTGCAACTTCTGAGACCTCAGGCAAGGCCGACGACCATGATATGGAGGACGCAGCAACCTCAAATCCTGGTACTATACTCTCAATTCTGTCCTCAGTCGACTGACTCATGATTTCTGACTTTGATTCTTTTTCTGAAGCTCCACCCAATGACATTATCACCCTTCCTAAAGATGATGATGAGGAGGATGAAGAACCGCTGGGGCACAGGAGGAGCAGGAAGGCGTCTACTGGTAAGGCAACCCAGGATGAGACGGCGCCCGAGATTGTGGTCACGGAGGGGGAGAACCCCACTCGACACACCGTGTCTTTCGCGGTGCCGTTGACGAGTGCTCATCCCACTTCGTCGAGTGCTGCACAACCTTCGCTCTTCACAACACATCACGTCCCAGAGGACCAAGCCAGCGCTGCTAAGGAGGCGACACGCCAAGCGGGGATCATGATGGAGCAGGTGAAGGTCATCCGGGATGCAAGCCAAACAGCTTATGACGCTAGCTCCGCCCTTCAAAGCAATGTTCAGGTCAGTCGACCACTGCCTGTTCTGTTAGGATATGCTATCAAAACTTTTTCTTTCTGAAATCCATAGCAATCACCCACTGGGTGTGTCGATAAAAAACTCCGTGTTAGCGGGGGCACGCTGAGTGCACCCACTGGGTGTAGTCCCCAAGGCTAAGGTCGACTGCTGGCAGTCGGCCTTAGGCTTTATAAGTAAAGGCTTTTCGTCATTCGACTGGATCGAATGGATTTCTGAAACCGGTGGGGGCACGCTGAGTGCACCCACTGGGTGTAGTCCCCGAGACTGTGGTCGATTGCTTGCAGTCGACTACAGTCTGAAGAGCACGTCTTTTTTTTTGGGGGTCGACTGGTCGACTCTATCTTGAACAGAATTAGTGGGGGCACGCTGAGTGCACCCACTGGGTGTAGTCCCCGAGACTACGGTCGAATGCTTGCCTTCGACTGTAGTCTTAGAAACGTGTGATTTTCTCTTATCCACTCGGAAGTGAATTATCTTTGATATTTTGTCGATTAGTTCTTCGTAGAAATCCTGTGACCTTGCGGCTCACTATACCGAACTGGAGCAGAAGCACATTCAGCTCGAGCTGGATCTGAAGCTGGTGCAGGAGAATCTGACGAAGGCGAAGGAGGAGACCAAAGGTATGTTCGGTGAGACCTCGAGGACTCCTTTTTCCTTCCATTTGTTTCAAAATCTGACTTTGCTGTAACTTGCAGGCAAGGTGAAGGAGGCCCAGAAGAAGAAGGACCTTGAGCTAGCTGAGAAGACCAAGCTTGCTGACGAGAAGTTAGCTTCAGTCACCAAGCTTGAACAGGAAAATACCAATCTGAAAGCTGCTCTGGCGATTGCCACCAAGGATGTCGACCGACTGAAAACTGACAAGACTGCCTTGACCGAGAAGATCAACCAGTTGATTGGGAAGAAGAATGACCTGGAAGGCTTCCTGGGTGGTCTTGCCAAGAAATTGTTCCTTACGCTCGAAGGTAATCCTTTACACTCGACCAACATTTTCAACTGTGATGCTTCCATTCGACCATTGTCTTGATTCGGCATTTTGTCCTTGCAGAATTCTGTCGAAACTTTGAAGAAGAGACTAGCCAGTTGGAGCTGAACCTTGACCCTGTCAATTCTCCGGTGAATGATGAAGTTGCCATGAATGTCTTCCGACTGGAGTCCCGCGTTGCAGCTGTCGTGGACTATCTTGCAAGGCTGAAAGCCGCCACTTCTCGCATCGACTCGACGCTTTGGCCCAGGGCGACACTTCAGAATGACCTCGAGTCGTTGATGGCTCGACTAAACGCGGTCCCCGACCGTGTGCAAGAGTGGAAGAAGTCCTCGGCTCGGTGTGGCGCAGATGTTGCCCTGTGTCTGGCCCGAGTCCACTGCAAGGACGCGCGAGAAGAGAAGCTGGCGGCTCTCCGAGTGGCCAACACTAAGAAACACGACTTCAGGTCCTTCATGGAAACTTTCATCGCTGCTGCTACCCGGATCGCAGACGGGATCGACCTCGATGAGTTCGTTGCTCCTTCCAGCCCTCCACAGGAGGGGTAAAAAACTTTCTTTAAGCCCGACACTTTAAATTTGCCTCGGTATGCCGAGTGGAATTGTAACCGATAAACCTTAACAGGCTTAGTGCCTGAGCACTCTCGGTTCCTTTAGGTATCGACCTAAACCTGGATTTGATGTTTGGATATGATTGCTCTTGGCTCGAATTGTCCTTTGCAGGTTCACAGCAAGATGCCCACTGCAGCCAACTTATTCCTTAGGCGAGCACTGGGCTGCAGCTAAGCCCCCGAGTGAGAGGTTTGCTCTTCACTCGGTAGGATTTTTTATAACTTAGGCGAGCGCTGTGCTGCAGCTAAGCCTCCGAGTGGGAGGTTTGCTCTTCACTCGGTAGGATTTTTTATAACTTAGGCGAGCGCTGGGCTGCAGCTAAGCCCCCGAGTGAGAGGTTTGCTCTTCACTCGGTAGGATTTTTTATAACTTAGGCGAGCGCTGGGCTGCAGCTAAGCCCCCGAGTGAGAGGTTTGCTCTTCACTCGGTAGGATTTTTTATAACTTAGGCGAGCGCTGGGCTGCAGCTAAGCCCCCGAGTGAGAGGTTTGCTCTTCACTCGGTAGGATTTTTAATAACTTAGGCGAGCGCTGGGCTGCAGCTAAGCCCCCGAGTGAGAGGTTTGCTCTTCACTCGGTAGGATTTTTTATAACTTAGGCGAGCGCTGGGCTGCAGCTAAGCCCCCGAGTGAGAGGTTTGCTCTTCACTCGGTAGGATTTTCACGTTGTATTTGTGGCGAAGCTCGGAGGAGAGAGTCGCAGTCTATCTGCACCTCGTCCTCCTTGCGAGCCCACATTATACTTATGGCGTAGCTCAGAGGAGAGGGTCGCAGTCGACCTGCACCTCGTCCTCCTTGTGAGCACACACATTGTACTTATGGCGTAGCTCAGAGGAGAGGGTTGCAGCCGACCTGTACCTCGTCCTCTTTGCAAGCGTATGTTGTACTTAGGCGAGTACTTGGACTGCAGCTAAGCCCCCGAGTGGAAGTCTGGCTTATCACTCGGTAGGATTTTTTTATAACTTAGGCGAGTACTTGGACTGCAGGTAAGCCTCCGAGTGGGAGTCTGGCTTACCACTCGGTAGGATTTTTTATAACTAAGGCGAGTACTTGGACTGCAGCTAAGCCCCCGAGTGGAAGTCTGGCTTACCACTCGGTAGGATTTTTATAACTTAGGCGAGCACTGGGCTGCAGCTAAGCCTCCGAGTGGAAGTCTGGCTTACCACTCGGTAGGATTTTTATAACTTAGGCGAGCACTGGGCTGCAGCTAAGCCTCCGAGTGGAAGTCCGGCTTACCACTCGGTAGGATTTTTATAACTTAGGCGAGCACTGGGCTGCAGCTAAGCCCCCGAGTGGAAGTCTGGCTTACCACTCGGTAGGATTTTTATAACTTAGGCGAAACGGATTCGCGGCTAAGCCTCCGAGTGGAATTCTGGCTTACCACTCGGTAGGATTTGTACAAACTTAGGCGAAACGGATTCGCGACTAAGCCACCCACTGGGGGAAAAAGTGACAAAAATTATGAAGGAATTATGGCACTATTATTTCGAAATCCATGAACTACAGAAGTATTTTATTACAACTCATCCGAGTGGAAAACTTTAAGTGTAAAACGGGCGGAGCAGATCCGCATTCCAAGCTCGGGGCTCTTCGATATTGTGTTCGACATTGTAGAGACGGTATGCCCCGTTGTGGAGAACTTTGGTGACGATGAAGGGTCCTACCCAAGAAGGAGCGAGCTTATGCTGTTTCTGCTGATCCACTCGGAGAACTAGATCTCCTTCTTGGAAGGCTCGACCCCTCACATTCCTGGCGTGAAAGCGACGCAAGTCCTGTTGATAAATGGTCGATCGGATCAGAGCCATCTCCCTTTCTTCCTCTAGAAGGTCGACTGCGTCCTGACGCGCTTGCTCAGCTTCTTCTTCGTTGTAGAGTTCAACTCGAGGAGCATTGTGAAGAAGATCACTCGGCAAGACTGCTTCAGCTCCATAAACCAAAAAGAATGGAGTTCTTCCGGTCGACCGGTTGGGTGTGGTCCGCAAACCCCAAAGCACCGAAGGGAGTTCGTCGACCCATGCTCCAGCCGCGTGCTTGAGATCACGCATCAGTCGGGGTTTTAAACCCTTGAGGATTAAGCCATTGGCTCACTCTGCTTGTCCATTCGACTGCGATGAGCGACCGAAGCGTAGTCGATTCGTGTGCCTTGAGCGTTGCAGAAATCCTTGAATTCTTCCGAGTCAAAGTTCGACCCATTATCCGTAATGATGCTGTGCGGGACTCCATATCTGAACGTCAGCTCCCTGATGAAGGTAACCGCAGTACCGGTGTCAAGATTCTTGATTGGTTTAGCCTCAATCCATTTTGTGAACTTGTCGACTGCGACCAGTACGTGCGTGAAACCACTTCGACCTGTTCTCAAGGAACCGACCATGTCCAACCCCCATACTGCGAACGACTAGACGAGTGGAATGGTCTTCAGAGCTGACCTGGGCTTGTGTGACTTATTGGAGTAGAACTGACATCCTTCGCACTTGTCCACTATTTCCTTTGCCATCTCATTCGCCCTTGGCCAGTAAAATCCAGCTCGGTATGCTTTGGCTACAATGGTCCGAGAGGACACATGGTGACCACAGGTCCCCGAGTGGATATCATTGAGAATGATTCGACCTTGTTCTGGGGTTATGCATTTTTGACCAACCCCAGTCGGGCTTTCTCTATACAGCTGTCCTTTGATAACGGTAAAGGCTTTGGATCAACGGACGATCTGCCGAGCCTCTTCCTCATCCTCTGGGAGCTCTTTTCTCAGGATATACGCGATATAGGGAATTGTCCAGTCGGGAGTGACCACTAAAACCTCCATGACCAAGTCGACCACTCCTGGAACCTCAACCTCAGTCGGATCTGTGACACTCTTGGGCTGTGGAGCTTCCTCTGTGAAGGGATCTTCTTTAACTGACAGAGTGTGTATATGCTCCAAAAACACACCACTCGGAATGGCTTCTCTTTTGGAACCTATCTTTGCCAGATCATCTGCTGCTTGATTTTTCAGTCGGGGGATGTGATGGAGCTCCAACCCCTCGAACTTCTTTTCCAGCTTCCTCACTGCATTGCAGTATCCCGTCATGGCTGGGCTTCTCACGTCCCACTCCTTCATCACCTGGTTGACCACTAAATCTAAGCTTATCTCCTCTGGGGGAAACCAGAACAACCCCAGCACCAGAACCATTCAGCATCTTAGAGCCATCGAAGAACATGGTCCAATGCTCCGAGTGAACTTCAGTCGGCTGCTGTTGTTCAATCCACTCGGCGAGGAAATCTGCTATTGCCTGGGACTTAATGGCTTTCTTTGCCTCAAACTTGATATCAAGGGGAAGAAGTTCAATCGCCCATTTCGCCACTCGACCAGTTGCATCTCTGTTGTGCAGAATCTCTGATAGTGGGGCGTCGCTGACGACTGTGATAGAATGATCAGAGAAATAATGAGCAACCTTCTTCGTGGTCATGTATATTCCATACACAAGCTTCTGATAATGAGGATATCTCTGCTTGTATGGAGTCAAGACTTCAGACAAATAATACACCGGGCGCTAAACTTTGAAGGCTTTTCCTTCTTCTTCCCGCTCGACCGTAAGTACTGTACTGACGACTTGTCCTGTGGCTGCAATATAAAGCAACAGAGGCTCTTTGCTGATTGGAGCAGCAAGCACCGGCTGGGTGGAGAGCAGAGCTTTTAGCTCGGCAAACGCTGCATCAGCTTCTGGAGTCCACTCGAACTTGTCTGCCTTCTTCATCAGTCGGTAAAGAGGAAATGCCTTTTCACCGAGTCGTGAGATGAATCGACTTAATGCGGCCAAGCATCCAGTAAGCTTCTGTACATCGTGCACTCGCACAGGGCGTTTCATTCGGAGAATAGTGCCAATCTTCTCTGGATTAGCGTCGATCCCTCGCTCGGAAACGAGAAAACCGACTAACTTTCCACGAGGAACTCCGAATGTGCACTTCGATGGATTGAGCTTGATATCATACCTTCTGAGGTTGGCAAATGTTTCGGCGAGGCCAGCAAGCAGGTCGGAACCTTTTCGCGACTTAACGACGATATCATCCATATACACTTCCACATTCCGACTGATTTGAGTGAGAAGACACTTCTGAATCATTCACATAAATGTGGCTCTGGCATTCTTGAGGCCGAATGTCATGGTGATATAGCAGAAGCACCCGAATGGAGTGATGAAAGCTGTTTTTATTTCGTCGGGTCCATACAGACGGATCTGATGATACCCGGAATATGCGTCTAGAAAAGACAATCTCTCACATCCCGCGGTCGAGTCAACAATTTGATCTATGCGAGGGAGAGGAAAATGATCTTTCGGGCAGGCCCGATTGATGTGCTTGAAATCAATGCACATGCAGAGTGAGTTGTCCTTCTTGGGAACCATGACGACATTAGCGAGCCACTCAGAGTGGTATATCTCTCGGATAAATCCTGCCGCCAACAGTCGAGCCACTTCCTCACCAATAGCTTTTCTCTTCTGGACGGCGGACCGCCAAAGATGCTCTTTGACTGGTTTTGCTGATTTGTCGACTCTGAGGCGATGCTCAGCCAGTCCCCTGGGAACACCTGGCATGTCAACTGGCTTCCATGCAAAAATGTCCCAGTTCTCACGGAAGAACTGGATGAGCGCTTCTTCCTATTTCGGGTCGAGTGTCGTGGAGATGTGGGTCGGGGTTGCATTGGGGTCGGTCGGGTGAATGTGAACAGGCTTCCTCTCACCAGACGACTGAAATGCAGATTCTGTGGCTGGTTTCTTGGATCGCAACAAATCACTCGGATCTGCGTTTTGCTTGTATTCTTCGAACTCGACCGCTGTCACCTGGGAATCGGCAATCTTCGAGCCCTTTTGAAAGCACTCTTCTGCCTTTTTCCGATCGCCAGTGACAGTGATCACACCTTTGGGACCTGGCATTTTCAGTTTGAGGTACACGTAACATGGTCGAGCCATGAACCGTGCATAGGCGGGCCTCCCCAAAATGGCGTGGTACGCGCTCTGAAAATCCACAACCTCAAAGGTCAACTTTTCCTTGCGAAAATGCTTTGAGTCGCCAAAAACCACGTCCAGAGCTATTTGGCCGAGTGAGTCGGCTTTCTTCCCTGGTATGACTCCGTGGAAACTCATGTTGCTGGTGCTCAGTCGGGACATCGGGATGCCCATTCCTTTCAGTGTGTCTGCATACAACAAGTTTAGCCCACTACCACCGTCCATCAGCACTTTCGTCAGTCGAGTGCCTTCGACAACTGGATCGACCACCAAAGCTTGCCTCCCAGGGGTGGCAATATGAGTCGGATGATCAGATTGGTCGAATGTGATGGGTGTTTGGGACCATCTCAGATAACTTGGTTTTGCTGGGGCAACCATATTCACCTCACGGTTAATGACTTTCAGTCGACTCTTGCTTTCCACATCCGCGAAGATCATCAGAGTGGAGTTGACATGCGGATATTCTTCCTCACTGTGCTCTTTGTCTCCGGCCTTGTCTGACTCCTTCTCCTTGTCCTTAGACTATTTTCCCTGAAACTGCTGGATCGGGAGTCGACACTGGCGAGTGGTGTGCTTTCGGTAAATGATGTTGCCCTCTTCATCTTTCTTCGTGTGGACGTGGCATGGCATATCCATCACGTCGTTTCCTTCTTTATCCTTTACTTTCTTAGGATTCCAGGATCCTTTTGGCTTCCCTTTGAACTTTCCCTGAGTCACGGCCAGGGCCTCTCCAGGAGCTGCTGGCTCGGCTTTCCGCTTCTGTTTCCGACTGGAATTTCCCTTCTCCGACTGACTTGGCTTATTCTTGCCGCTTCGGAGTCGGTCCTCTTCCTCGCCATTGGCGTACTTGGTAGCAATCTCCATCATTCAACTCAGGGTCATGTCCCCGGTTCGACCAAACTTCAGACTCAATTCCCTGTTCTTGACGCCATCTTTGAAGGCGCAAACTGCTTGATGATCAGACACATTTTTCACAGTATGGTGCAAAGTGATCCACCTCTAAATGTACTCTCTGAGAGTCTCATTGGTCTTCTGCACACAAACTTGCAGCTCTGTCAAACCAGCTGGTCGCTTGCAAGTTCCTTCAAAAGTTCTGACGAACACTCGGGACAAATCTTCCCAAGTGTAAATACTGCTAGGAGGTAACTGATTCAACCACGCTCTGGCTGAACCTTCCAGCATGAGGGGCAAATGCTTCATGGCCACCTTGTCATTCCCACCACAAATCTGAACAGCCACTCGGTAGTCCTCAAGCCAAGTTTCAGGCTTGGACTCCCCAGTGAATTTGCTGACTCCTGTCGCCAACCTGAAATTGGGGGAATCACCGCGGCTCTGATGGCCCTGCTAAAACACTCTGGACCAGAAACATGCACTCGACTGCTCGTGGGTGCATCTCTCTCGGGTCCACCTCGATGGGCTCTGTTCCGGTCGACCAAGCCTTGCACGATAATGGATCGCGCGTCGAAGCCTGGTTCCCTAGGGTCGACTGGAACTCTTCGCCCCGCACTGAACTGACGCCTGTCATCCTATCGCCGAGGAGCGTAAGACCCTTCCCTCGGAGGGGAAACAGGCACTCGACGCCTGTCATCTCGGTCGTGTCGGTCTCCATACTGATCTCGCTGGTTGTTGCGCCCTTCCCGCCGCGGAGGCGATCTGGGACTGTGAGCCAACTGAACCGTATTCGCAGCGACGGATCAACTGTGAATTCTATTGCGCGACTGCGACACGGCTGAGTTCTGGTCCCCTGTTGCTCGGAGCAAGTCTCTGATCTGCATCAAGCCTCTCCCAGCTTCCGACTGTGAAGGCTGGATGGACTCTGCTATACGGGTTGCAGCTGCTAAATTCTGAATTTTCGTGCGGTATACCTGAGTCAGCGGGAAGAGTTGACGTCGACTGGCTTCGGGAACTCGTCGCCGCGCGCGCTCGTCGAGTGCTCGCTGAAGGTTCTCCAAACGAGCGCGTTCAGCCACATTGGCCAAACGTGCCTCCTCCAAGGCGCGAGCCTCGGGGGTTTCTCCCGTAAGGGGAGTATGCAGGGCATCCATGTTCCTGCGGCGAAGCTCTTCTCTCTGCAGAGAGTCGAGTGTCTCGAGCTGGTACTCTTCGTGGTCCTGTGTGGGGTCACCTCCACCGCCCGCTCCACCACCATGGGCGAAGCCGGGAGGACTGCGGGGCCCGTCGACCATGAGAATTTCCGCCGCTGGATCACTGCTATCGCATTCGGATGCAGTCTCTACGGAGCCAGTCGACAGATCGAACAAGCCATAGAGAGATTCGTCGGGCTCGATTGCCGCAACTTGTGCGATGGCCGTCTGGCGAGCCACCGCGTGCTTCACCCACCGCTGAAGCCTCGACTGACCAGAGCGCTTGCGCTGGTGGGAGACCGGACGGGTGACCGATAAAGGAGTCAACCGATAGGGGGCCGACGGTTGCCGCAGCAGAACACCGCGGACACATGCGCGAAAATGCATCGCTCCACGGACGGGGAGCGCATCAATGTCGAGTGGAGCCTCCTGGAGCCACGCGGAGTTGTCGGCAACAAAGGTGAGAGCGCCAAGACGGATCTCGCACCCCTCGACCCAAACCCCAGCAGTCATCATGATGAAAGTACTCGGAAATACCGCAACTTCTCCACAAAATCGCTAAAACACCGGCCCCAAGGTGGGCGCCAACTGTCGTGGTTCTAAGTCTGACAGTAGAGTGGGGCGTAGGTATGGAGAGGCAAGGTCCTAGCTATGGAGAGGTTGTAAACACAAGCGATGTACGAGTTCAGGCCCTTCTCGGAGGAAGTAAAAGCCCTACGTCTCGGAGCCCTGAGGCGGTCGAGTGGATTACGTGTATAGGTGTTACAAGAGTGCGAACCCTTCTGCCTGTGGGAGGGGGTGGCTTATATAGAGTGTGCCAGGACCCCTTCCAGCCCACATAATGAAGGGATTTAAGTACATTAAGTCTGGGACGTTACTGGTAACGCCCCACATAAAATGCCTTAACTATCATTAAGTCTATTAAATTACAGGCCGTTGCAGTGCAGAGTGCCTTCTGACCTTCTGGTGGTCGAGTGTATCTTCATGGTCGAGTGAGTCTCCATGGTCGAGTCCTTCTAGTCAGTCGAGTGAGTTCTTCGTTGGTCGACTGGAAGGTGATCTCTTCTAAGGGTGTCCTTGGGTAGGACATCTAGGTCAGGCCTATGACCCTACCCTAGGTACATGAATCCATCACCCGTCGCCCCTCCTCCGTCAGCGCCACGCGCCGTCACCTCCTCCTCCTTGCTGGACTCGGTACCGGCCTCCTCCTCCGTCCTCCCTCTCTACTCGCCGCTGGCCGGCCCCTCCTCGCTCCGCCTTCCTCCTCCGTCCTCCCTCAACTGGCCGCGCCGGCCGACCCCTCCTCGCTCCGCCTTCCTCCTCCGTCCTCCCTCAACTGGCCGTGCCGGCCGGCCCCTCCTCGCTCCGCCTTCCTCCTCCATCCTACTCTCTTCTCGCTCCTTGAGTCGCCCTCCTTCTCCCTCCTGCTCATATGCAACATATTGATTTAGTTGATATAATTTAGTTGACTTAGTAGGCTAGTTGATTTAGTTGACTCAGAACATTTTGATTTAGTTGATTTAGTAGGCTAGTTGATTTAGTTGACTTAGAACATTTTGATTTAGTTGATTTAGTAGGCTAATTCATTTAGTTAATTTAGTTGACTTAGAACATTTCGATTTAGTTGATTTAGTAGGCTAGTTGATTTAGTTGACTTAGAACATTTTGATTTAGTTGACTTAGTAGGTTAGTTGATTTAATTGACTTAGAACATTTTGATTTAGTTGATTTAGTAGGCTAGTTGATTTAGTTGACTTAGGAACATTTTGATTTAGTTGATTTAGTAATCCTTTGCTCATATTGCTTTAGGAAGAATGGCGCCACCACCACCACCACTATGTCAACTATGCAAGTCAAGATGCGCCAGCAGCCTTGCAACTGGCAAGCTGTTCTGCATCTACTTCCAGCCGAGTTTTCGTCATGCGGCGGTAAGAAATTAGATGAAATGTAATAACTATTTTATTTTTAGTGTTGGCATTACTGCATTGTGTCATTTTGGTTATTTTACACAGATCGTCCCATGCAATGTGAGGT
The DNA here is from genome assembly GCA_963921465.1 of Triticum timopheevii. Lineage (NCBI taxonomy): Eukaryota > Viridiplantae > Streptophyta > Magnoliopsida > Poales > Poaceae > Triticum > Triticum timopheevii. Next base: position 2,829,805 of record OY997270.1, read on the forward strand.
TGAAATTCAACAAGCTGACAGGAGACACTGTGACATTTGAGGCTCCTGGGGGCCGTACACTATGGACGTCGAGAAAGGACGCAATATGTCGCAGATTGGAGGAGATGGATGGGCCCGTTTCGTCGCTCGCATGCATCTTACTGGTGGTGAGTTGATCAGCTTCAACTTCCGAGCAGAAAGACCCAAGCTAGTTGTCATTTATCTCAACCTGGTGGAAGATGATGAAGATGACGAAAATGATGAAGATGATGAAGATGACGAAAATGATGAAGATGATGAGGACCCACTTCATGAAGCCATCGTAGCTCAAAGAACAAGGCTGAGTGAGGAGGAGGTGTCCAACCTGTGGGACATAATTCCGCCACGTGCTGACTTTGTCGGGGTGCCATTCGTGACCCGCTTGACAAATACCATGGTTGATCGACATGATATGGTATGTTATACTTACAAATGCAAATTAATAGTGTGAATTACTTAGTGTACAGTCCAATGATATGGTATGTTGTGTGGAATCTAGTCGATGATATATATGTTTTAGTGTAGAGTTCGATCACATGCTTATTAATTGATATGTTTTTCTTATTCAGAAATTGGCAAAGAGCATATCTGTGAGTTATGGTATCGAGCCTGATGAATAAGGCTCAGCTGGACTACGCCTTACTGCAAGGGGCTCCGTCACAACCTGTACTTACCGCGTGGACACGGACGGTCGCACACACTTAAGCTCGGTTGGGTGGAAGAAATTCCTCGATGGCAAGAATCTTCGTGTTGGACAGGCCATCCTAATTACTATCAGGAACACCAACCGCCCAGGCTTGAGGATGATGATTGTCTTCGATATCATCTAGAACTACATATGTGTGTGTGGCTATATCATCTAGAACTACATATGTGTGTGTGGCTATATCATCTAGAACTACATATGTGTGTGTGTGGCTATATCATCTAGAACTACATATGATGATCGTCGTCGATATCATCTAGAACTACATATGATGATGGCCGTTGATATGACCATGTACTGCTTGAGGATGCATGTTGGCCATGCATGAAATTGTTATCTTAGTAGTCCCTTCGTTCCAAATTACTCGTCGTGGTTTGAACTAAAACCACGACGAGTCATTTGGAACGAAGGGAGTACTACCGTACCTAGTAATGGTTTATGAATTTGATATCTAGTAGCAGTACCTAGTATCTAGTATCTGAAAGGAGAACTGAAAGTGAAAGGAGAACTGAAAGGGAATGGGGCGGTGGGAAAATGATGAAAGATATAGCAGTAGCGAGGGATGACGAAATCGCTACAGCTAGTTAATAGTAGCGCGTTCGCAAAAAGCGCTGCTGATATCGTCAACAGTAGTAGCGCGGGTTGGGGCCGCGCTACTACTATGAGTTAGCTGTAGCGCCTTATTAGTAGCGCAGCCACCCGCGCTGTTGCTAGCCTGAAAACCCGCGCTGCTGCTAGCCTTTTCCCTAGTAGTGGACCCGTAAACACACCCCGGTGTTCGTCGATCGTGGAAATAACTACGTGACCCCAAAACTGAGTAATAGTCCAAGAAACGGGCCAGAATCGGCCAAAACTGCGATTGTTGATGACCGACACGTAAGTGCACCTTGGGGTTCGACAACCATGGAAATCCCTTTTGGACCACAAAATGGTGAGTAATAGTCCATGAAATGGGCCAGAATCGACAAAAACCGTGAGTGTTGATGACCGACACGTAAATGCACCACGGGGTTTGTCAGTCATGGAAATCACGCCGCGACCCCAAAAAAGTGAGTAATAGTTCACAAAATGGGCCAGAATCGGCCAAAACTGTGACTGTTGATGACCGACAATAACTATGGAAATCGCTTCGGGATCCCAAAACGGTGAGTAATAGTCCACGAAACGGGTCAGAATTGGCCAAAACTATGAGTGTTGACGACGGGCACGTAAACAGACCACAAGGATCGTCAATCATGGAAATCGCTCTGGGACCCCAAAACGGTGAGCAACAGTGCACAAAACGTACCAGAATCGGCCAAAATTGTGAGCGTCTATGACCGACCCGTAAACACACCCCGATGTTCGTCAATCTTGGAAATCACTTCGGGACCCCAAAACTGAGTAATGCTGCAAGAAACGGGCCAGAATTGGCCCCAACTCCGAGTCTTGACGACCAACACGTATGCACACCTTGGGGTTCGACAACCATGGAAATCGCTTTGGGACTCCAAAACGGTGAGTGATAGTCCATGAAAGAGCCTTGAATCGGTAAAACCTAGGGTTATTGGTCAACGATACATAAATGCACCCCGAGGTTCGTCAATCATGGAAATCGCTCAGGGACCCCAAATCAGTGAGTAATAGTCCATGAAACGGGCCAGAATCGGCCAAAACTGCGAATGTTGATAAGCGACACATAAACACACCGGTGTTCGTCGATCGTGGAAATCACTACATGATCTCAAAACTGAGTAATAGTCCAAGAAATGGGCCAGAATCGGTCAAAACTGCGATTGTTGATGACCGACACGTAAGCGCACCTTGGGGTTCGACAACCATGGATATCACTTTGGGACCCTAAAACGGTGAGTAATAGTCCATGAAACGGGCCAGAATCGACAAAAACCGCGAGTGTTGATGACCGACACGTAAACGCACCACGGGGTTTGTTAATCGTGGAAATCACTCTGGGACCCCAAAACAGTCAGTAATAGTCCACAAAACGGGCCAGAATCGGCCAAAACAATGATTGTTGATGACCGACACGTAAGCGCACCTTGTGGTTCAACAACTATGGAAATCGCTTCGTGACCCCAAAACGGTGAGTAATAGTCCATGAAACGGGCCAGAATCGTCAAAAACCGCGAGTGTTGATGTTTGACATGTAAACGCACACCAGGGTTCGTTAATCGTGGAAATCACTCCGCGACCCCAAAAAAGTGAGTAATAGTCCAGAAAACAGGCCAGAATCGACCAAAACTGTGACTGTTGATGACCGACATGCAAGCGCACCTTGGGGTTCAATAACTATGGAAATCGCTTCGGGATCCCAAAACGGTGAGTAATAGTTCATGAAACGGGTCAGAATTGGCCAAAACTATGAGTGTTGACGACAGGCACGTAAACGCACCGCAGGGATCGTCAATCATGGAAATCGCTCTAGGACCCCAAAACGGTGAGTAACAGTGCACAAAACGTACCAGAATCGTCCAAAATTGTGAGTGTTGATGACCGACACATAAACGCACCCCGATGTTCCTCAATCGGGGAAATCACTTCGGGACACCAAAATGAGTAATAGTGCAAGAAACGGGCCAGAATCGGCCCAAACTCCAAGTCTTGACGACCAACACGTATGCACACCTTGGGGCTCGACAACCATGGAAATGGCTTTTTGACTCCAAACGGTGAGTGATAGTCAATGAAAGAGCCTTGAATCGGTAAAACCTAGGGTCATTGATCAACGATACATAAAGCACCCCAGGGTTCGTCAATCATGGAAATCGCTCAGGGACCCCAAATCAGTGAGTAATAGTGCATAAAACGGGCCAGAATCGGCCAAAACTGCGAATGTTGATAAGCGATACATAAACACACCGGTGTTCGTCGATCGTGGAAATGACTACGTGACGCCAAAACTGAGTAATAGTCCAAGAAACGGGCCATAATCGGCCAAAACTGCGATTTTTGATGACCGACACGTAAGCGCACCTTGGGTTTCAACAACCATGGAAATCGCTTTGGGACCCTAAAACGGTGAGTAATAGTCCATGAAACGGGCCAGAATCCACAAAAACCGCGAGTGTTGATGACCGACACGTAAACGCACCACGGGGTTTGTTAATCGTGGAAATCACTCCGGGACCCCAAAACAGGCAGTAATAGTCCACGAAACGGGCCAGAATCGGCCCAAACTATGAGTGTTGATGACCGACACGTAAGCGCACCTTGTGGTTCAACAACTATGGAAATCGCTTCGTGACCCCAAAACGGTGAGTAATAGTCCATGAAACGGGCCAGAATCGTCAAAAACCGCGAGTGTTGATGTTTGACACGTAAACGCACACCAGGGTTCGTTAATCGTGGAAATCACTCCGCGACCCCAAAAAAGTGAGTAATAGTCCAGAAAAAGGGCCAGAATCGGCCAAAACTGTGACTGTTGATGACCGACATGTAGCGCACCTTGGGGTTCAATAACTATGGAAATCGCTTCGGGATCCCAAAACGGTGAGTAATAGTCCATGAAACGGGTCAGAATTGGCCAAAACTATGAGTGTTGACGACGGGCATGTAAACGGACCACAGGCATCGTCAATCATGGAAATCGCTCTGGGACCGCAAAACGGTGAGCAACAGTGCACAAAATGTACCAGAATAGGCCAAAACTGTGAGCGTCTATGACCGACCCATAAATGCACCCCGGTGTCCATCAATCTTGGAAATCACTTCGAGACCCCAAAACTGAGTAACGGTGCAAGAAACGGGCCAGAATCGGCCCCAACTCCGAGTCTTGACGACCAACACGTATGGACACCTTGGGGTTCGACAACCATTGTAATCGCTTTGGGACTCCAAAATGGTGAGTGATAATCCATGAAAGAGCCTTGAATCAGTAAAACCTAAGGTTATTGATCAACGATACATAAATGCACCCCGAGGTTCGTCAATCATGGAAATCGCTCAGGGACCCCAAATCAGTGAGTAATAGTCCATGAAGCAGGCCAGAATCGGCCAAAACTGTGAATGTTGATAAGCGACACATAAACACACCGGTGTTCGTCGATCGTGGAAATCACTACGTGACCCCAAAACTGAGTAATTGTCCAAGAAATGGGCCAGAATTGGTCAAAACTGCGATTGTTGATGACCGACATGTAAGCGCACCTTGGGGTTCGACAACCATGGAAATCGCTTTGGGACCCTAAAACGGTGAGTAATAGTCCATGAAACGGGCCAGAATCGACAAAAACCGCGAGTGTTGATGACCGACACGTAAACGCACCACGTGGTTTTATAATCGTGGAAATCGCTCCGGGACCCCAAAACAGTCAGTAATAGTCCACGAAACGGGCCAGAATCGGCCAAAACTATGAGTGTTGATGATCGACACGTAAGCGCACCTTGTGGTTCAACTACTATGGAAATCGCTTCGTGACCCCAAAACGGTCAGTAATAGTCCATGAAACGGGCCAGAATCATCAAAAACCACGAGTGTTGATGTTTCACACGTAAACGCACACCAGGGTTCGTTAATCGTGGAAATCACTCCGCGACCCCAAAAAAGTGAGTAATAGTCCAGAAAACGGGTCAGAATCGGCCAAAACTGTGAATGTTGATGACCGACATGTAAGTGCACCTTGGGGTTCAATAACTACAGAAATCGCTTCGGGATCCCAAAACGGTGAGTAATAGTCCACGAAACGGGTCGGAATTGGCCAAAACTATGAGTGTTGACGACAGGCACGTAAACGCACCACAGGGATCGTCAATCATGGAAATCGCTCTAGGACCCCAAAATGGTGAGTAATAGTGCACAAAACGTACCAAAATCGTCCAAAATTGTGAGCGTTGATGAATGACCACTACTAGGGAAAAGCCTATACACAGAATCTTATCAGCAGCGCGCTTCAAATTAACTCGCTGCTGCTAACTAGCAGTAGCGCGGACCATTGAAACTCGCTCCTGAGACAAATATAGCAGTAGCGCGTCCAACAAAAGACGCGCTGCTGCTATAATTCCTACGAGGCCGCCGCGAGGCTAGTTATAGTAGCAACGCGTTAAAATGACGCGGGCTACTGCTACGTAGCATAGTAGCAGCGCATTTCCTAGATAAGCGCTACTGGTAAGTTTCCTACAAAAATTTAGTCCCACCTCGCTCCGTGAAGAGAGTTTCTACCACCTTAAATATGTTACTTCTCACACTTTGACAAGCACTTGATCTTCATTGAACTCTATGTGTAGAATTTGTGGCTGCAATATGAGTCTTCACCTGTTCCTAAACCGGCGAGGACTCATATTGTCAAATCAGATTGTACACAAAAAGATCGTTGATGATCAATGTGTATTTTTGCATGCTGACACATAGCAGTAGCGCTTTACTGTGAAAAGCGGTGCTGCTAGATAGCTTAGCAGTAGCGTGTTTTGCTGAAGAGCGCTACTGCTAAGCCATCCATCTCCCTCATCTCCTCCCCTTCGGATCCACTCAAACACAGCCACTCAAAATCTGCGCCGCGTGCCCCCGTCGCCCCTCTCCTTCGTCTGCGCCGCGCACCCCCGTCGCCCCTCCTCCGTCAGCGCCGCTCGCCGTCACCTCCTCCTCCTTGCTGGACTCGGTACCGGCCTCCTCCTCCGTCCTCCCTCTCCACTCGCCGCTGGCCGGCCCCTCCTTGCTCCGCCTTCCTCCTCCGTCCTCCCTCAACTGGCCACGCCGGCCGGCCCCTCCTCGCTCCGCGTTCCTCCTCCGTCCTCCCTCAACTGGCCGCGCCGGCCGGCCCCTCCTCGCTCCGCCTTCCTCCTCCATCCTACTCTCTTCTCGCTCCTTGAGTCTCCCTCCTTCTCCTTCCTGCTCATATGCAACATTTTGATTTAGTTGATATAATTTAGTTGACTTAGTAGGCTAGTTGATTTAGTTGACTTAGAACATTTTGATTTGGTTGATTTAGTAGGCTAGTTGATTTAGTTGACTTAGAACATTTTGATTTAGTTGATTTAGTAGGCTAATTCATTTAGTTAATTTAGTTGACTTAGAATATTTCGATTTAGTTGATTTTGTAGGCTAGTTGATTTAGTTGACTTAGAACATTTTGATTTAGTTGACTTAGTAGGTTAGTTGATTTAGTTGACTTAGAACATTTTGATTTAGTTGATTTAGTAGGCTAGTTGATTTAGTTGACTTAGGAACATTTTGATTTAGTTGATTTAGTAATCCTTTGCTCATATTGCTTTAGGAAGAATGGCGCCACCACCACCACCACTATGTCAACTGTGCAAGTCAAGATGCGCCAGCAGCCTTGCAACTGGCAAGCTGTTTTGCATCTACTTCCAGCCGAGTTTTCGTCATGCGGCGGTAAGAAATTAGATGAAATGTAATAACTATTTTATTTTTAGTGTTGGCATTACTGCATTGTGTCATTTTGGTTATTTTACACAGATCGTCCCATGCAATGTGAGGTTGAAATTCAACAAGCTGACAGGAGACACTGTGACATTTGAGGCTCCTGGGGGGCCGTACACTATGGATGTCGAGAAAGGACGCAATATGTCACAGATTGGAGGAGATGGATGGGCCCGTTTCATCGCTCGCATGCATCTTACTGGCGGTGAGTTGATCAGCTTCAACTTCCGAGCAGAAAGACCCAAGCTAGCTGTCATTTATCTCAACCTGGTGGAAGATGATGAAGATGACGAAAATGATAAAGATGATGAAGATGACGAAAATGATGAAGATGATGAGGACCCACTTCATGAAGCCATCGTAGCTCAAAGAACAAGGATGAGTGAGGAGGAGGTGTCCAACCTGTGGGACATAATTCCGCCACGTGCTGACTTTGTCGGGGTGCCATTCGTGACCCGCTTGACAAATACCATGGTTGATCGACATGATATGGTATGTTATACTTACAAATGCAAATTAATAGTGTGAATTACTTAGTGTACAGTCCAATGATATGGTATGTTGTGTGGAATCTAGTCGATGATATATATGTTTTAGTGTAGAGTTCGATCACATGCTTATTAATTGATATGTTTTTCTTATTCAGAAATTGGCAAAGAGCATATCTGTGAGTTATGGTATCGAGCCTGATGAAGAATGCTCAGCTGGACTACGCCTTACTGCAAGGGGCTCCGTCACAACCTGTACTTACCGCGTGGACACGGACGGTCGCACACACTTAAGCTCGGTTGGGTGGAAGAAATTCCTCGATGGCAAGAATCTTCGTGTTGGACAGGCCATCCTAATTACTATCAGGAACACCAACCGCCCAGGCTTGAGGATGATGATTGTCTTCGATATCATCTAGAACTACATGTGTGTGTGTGGTTATATCATCTAGAACTACATATGTGTGTGTGGCTATATCATCTAGAACTACATATGTGTGTGTGTGTGGCTATATCATCGAGAACTACATATGTGTGTGTGTGGCTATATCATCTAGAACTACATATGATGATCGTCGTCGATATCATCTAGAACTACATATGATGATGGCTGTTGATATGACCATGTACTGCTTGAGGATGCATGTTGGCTATGCATGAAATTGTTATGTTAGTACTCCCTTCGTTCCAAATTACTCATCGTGGTTTGAACTAAAACCACGACGAGTCATCTGGAACAAAGGGAGTACTACCGTACCTAGTAATGGTTTATGAATTTGATATCTACTAGCAGTACCTAGTATCTAGTATCTGAATGGAGAACTGAAAGTGAAAGGAGAACTGAAAGGGAATGGGGCAGTGGGAAAATGATGAAAGATATAGCAGTAGCGAGGGATGACGAAATCGCTACAGCTAGTTAATAGTAGCGCGTTCGCAAAAAGCGCTGCTGATATCGTCAACAGTAGTAGCGCGGGTTGGGGCCGCGCTACTACTATGAGTTAGCTGTAGCGCCTTATTAGTAGCGCGGCCACCCGCGCTGCTGCTAGCCTGAAAACCCTCTCTGCTGCTAGCCTTTTCCCTAGTAGTGGACACGTAAACACACCCCGGTGTTCGTCGATCGTGGAAATAACTATGTGACCCCAAAACTGAGTAATAGTCCAAGAAACGGGCCAGAATCGGCCAAAACTGCGATTGTTGATGACCGACACGTAAGCGCACCTTCGGGTTCAACAACCATGGAAATCCCTTTGGGACCACAAAATGGTGAGTAATAGCCCATGAAATGGGCCAGAATCGACAAAAACCGTGAGTGTTGATGACCGACACGTAAACGCACCACGGGGTTTGTCAGTCATGGAAATCACGCCGCGACCCCAAAAAAGTGAGTAATAGTTCACAAAACGGGCCAGAATCGGCCAAAACTGTGACTGTTGATGACCGACAATAACTATGGAAATCGCTTCGGGATCCCAAAACGGTGAGTAATAGTCCACGAAACGGGTCAGAATTGGCCAAAACTATGAGTGTTGACGACGGGCACGTAAACAGACCACAAGGATCGTCAATCATGGAAATCGCTCTGGGACCCCAAAACGGTGAGCAACAGTGCACAAAACGTACCAGAATCGGCCAAAACTGCGAATGTTGATAAGCGACACATGAACACACCGGTGTTCGTCGATCGTGGAAATGACTACGTGACGCCAAAACTGAGTAATAGTCCAAGAAACGGGCCATAATCGGCCAAAACTGTGATTTCTGATGACCAACACGTAAGCGCACCTTGGGTTTCAACAACCATGGAAATCGCTTTGGGACCCTAAAACGGTGAGTAATAGTCCATGAAACGGGCCAGAATCGACAAAAACCGCGAGTGTTGATGACCGACACGTAAACGCACCACGGGGTTTGTTAATCATGGAAATCACTCCGGGACCCCAAAACAGGCAGTAATAGTCCACGAAACGGGCCAGAATCGGCCCAAACTATGAGTGTTGATGACCGACACGTAAGCGCACCTTGTGGTTCAACAACTATGGAAATCGCTTCGTGACCCCAAAACGGTGAGTAATAGTCCATGAAACGGGCCAGAATCGTCAAAAACCGCGAGTGTTGATGTTTGACACTTAAACGCACACCAGGGTTCGTTAATCGTGGAAATCACTCCGCGACCCCAAAAAAGTGAGTAATAGTCCAGAAAAAGGGCCAGAATCGGCCAAAACTGTGACTGTTGATGACCGACATGTAAGCGCACCTTGGGGTTCAATAACTATGGAAATCGCTTCGGGATCCCAAAACGGTGAGTAATAGTCCACGAAACGGGTCAGAATTGGCCAAAACTATGAGTGTTGACGACGGGCATGTAAACGGACCACAGGCATCGTCAATCATGGAAATCGCTCTGGGACCGCAAAACGGTGAGCAACAGTGCACAAAATGTACTAGAATAGGCCAAAATTGTGAGCGTCTATGACCGACCCATAAATGCACCCCGGTGTTCGTCAATCTTGGAAATCACTTCGGGACCCCAAAACTGAGTAACGGTGCAAGAAACGGGCCAGAATCGGCCCCAACTCCGAGTCTTGACGACCAACACGTATGGACACCTTGGGGTTCGACAACCATGAAAATCGCTTTGGGACTCCAAAACAGTGAGTGATAGTCCATGAAAGAGCCTTGAATCAGTAAAACCTAAGGTTATTGATCAACGATACAAAAATGCACCCCGAGATTCGTCAATCATGGAAATCGCTCAGGGACCCCTAATCAGTGAGTAATAGTCCATGAAGCAGGCCAGAATTGGCCAAAACTGCGAATGTTGATAAGCGACACATAAACACACCGGTGTTCGTCGATCGTGGAAATCACTACGTGACCCCAAAACTGAGTAATAGTCCAAGAAATGGGCCAGAATCGGTCAAAACTGCGATTGTTGATGACCGACATGTAAGCGCACCTTGGGGTTCGACAACCATGGAAATCGCTTTGGGACCATAAAACGGTGAGTAATAGTCCATGAAACGGGCCAGAATTGACAAAAACCGCGAGTGTTGATGACCGACACGTAAACGCACCACGGGGTTTGTTAATCGTGGAAATCACTCCGGGACCCCAAAACAGGCAGTAATAGTCCACGAAACGGGCCAGAATCGGCCAAAACTATGAGTGTTGATGACCGACACGTAAGCGCACCTTCGGGTTCGACAACCATGGAAATCCCTTTGGGACCACAAAATGGTGAGTAATAGCCCATGAAATGGGCCAGAATCGACAAAAACCGTGAGTGTTGATGACCGACACGTAAACGCACCACGGGGTTTGTCAGTCATGGAAATCACGCCGCGACCCCAAAAAAGTGAGTAATAGTTCACAAAACGGGCCAGAATCGGCCAAAACTGTGACTGTTGATGACCGACAATAACTATGGAAATCGCTTCGGGATCCCAAAACGGTGAGTAATAGTCCACGAAACGGGTCAGAATTGGCCAAAACTATGAGTGTTGACGACGGGCACGTAAACAGACCACAAGGATCATCAATCATGGAAATCGCTCTGGGACCCCAAAACGGTGAGCAACAGTGCACAAAACGTACCAGAATCGGCCAAAATTGTGAGCGTCTATGACCGACCCGTAAACGCACCCCGGTGTTCGTCAATCTTGGAAGTCACTTCGGGACCCCAAAACTGAGTAATGCTGCAAGAAACGGGCCAGAATTGGCCCCAACTCCGAGTCTTGACGACCAACACGTATGCACACCTTGGGGTTCGACAACCATGGAAATCGCTTTGGGACTCCAAAACGGTGAGTGATAGTCCATGAAAGAGCCTTGAATCCGTAAAACCTAGGGTTATTGATCAACGATACATAAATGCACCCCGAGGTTCGTCAATCATGGAAATCGCTCAGGGACCCCAAATCAGTGAGTAATAGTCCATGAAACGGGCCAGAATCGGCCAAAACTGCGAATGTTGATAAGCGACACATAAACACACCTGTGTTCGTCGATCGTGGAAATCACATGACCCCAAAACTGAGTAATAGTCCAAGAAATGGGCCAGAATCGGTCAAAACTGCGATTGTTGATGACCGACACGTAAGCGCACCTTGGGGTTCGACAACCATGGATATCACTTTGGGACCCTAAAACGGTGAGTAATAGTCCATGAAACGGGCCAGAATCGACAAAAACCACGAGTGTTGATGACCGACACGTAAACGCACCACGGGGTTTGTTAATCGTGGAAATCACTCCGGGACCCCAAAACAGTCAGTAATAGTCCACAAAACGGGCCAGAATCGGCCAAAACAATGAGTGTTGATGACCGACACGTAAGCGCACCTTGTGGTTCAACAACTATGGAAATCGCTTCGTGACCCCAAAATGGTGAGTAATAGTCCATGAAACGGGCCAGAATCGTCAAAAACCGCGAGTGTTGATGTTTGACATGTAAACGCGCACCAGGGTTCGTTAATCGTGGAAATCACTCCGCGACCCCAAGAAAGTGAGTAGTAGTCCAGAAAAAGGGCCAGAATCGGCCAAAACTGTGACTGTTGATGACCGACATGTAAGCGCACCTTGGGGTTCAATAACTATGGAAATCGCTTCGGGATCCCAAAACGGTGAGTAATAGTCCACGAAACGGGTCAGAATTGGCCAAAACTATGAGTGTTGACGACGGGCACGTAAACAGACCACAAGGATCGTCAATCATGGAAATCGCTCTGGGACCCCAAAACGGTGAGCAACAGTGCACAAAACGTACCAGAATCGGCCAAAATTCTGAGCGTCTATGACCGAGCCGTAAACGCACCCCGGTGTTCGTCAATCTTGGAAATCACTTCGGTACCCCAAAACTGAGTAATCCTGCAGGAAACGGGCCAGAATTGGCCCCAACTCTAAGTCTTGACGACCAACACGTATGCACACCTTGGGGTTCAACAACCATGGAAATCGGTTTGGGACTCCAAAACGGTGAGTGATAGTCCATGAAAGAGCCTTTAATCGGTAAAACCTAGGGTTATTGATCAACGATACATAAATGCACCCCGAGGTTCGTCAATCATGGAAATCGCTCAGGGACCCCAAAGCAGTGAGTAATAGTCCATGAAACGGGCCAGAATCGGCCAAAACTGCGAATGGTGATAAGCGACACATAAACACACCGGTGTTCGTCGATCGTGGAAATCACTACATGACCCCAAAACTGAGTAATAGTCCAAGAAATGGGCCACAATCGGTCAAAACTGCGATTGTTGATGACCGACACGTAAGCGCACCTTGGGCTTCGACAACCATGGATATAACTTTGGGACCCTAAAACGGTGAGTAATAGTCCATGAAACGGGCCAGAATCGACAAAAACCACGAGTGTTGATGACCGACACGTAAACGCACCACAGGGTTTGTTAATCATGGAAATCACTCCGGGACCCCAAAACAGTCAGTAATAGTCCTCGAAACGGGCCAGAATCGGCCAAAACTACGAGTGTTGATGACCGACACGTAAGCGCACCTTGTGGTTCAACAACTATGGAAATCGCTTCGTGACCCCAAAACGGTGAGTAATAGTCCATGAAACGGGCCAGAATCGTCAAAAACCGCGAGTGTTGATGTTTGACACGTAAACGCACACCAGGGTTCGTTAATCGTGGAAATCACTCCGCGACACCAAAAAAGTGAGTAATAGTCCAGAAAATGGGCCAGAATCGGCCAAAACTATGACTGTTGATGACTGACATGTAAGCGCACCTTGGGGTTCAATAACTATGGAAATCGCTTCGGGATCCCAGAATGGTGAGTAATAGTCCACGAAACGAGTCGGAATTGGCCAAAACTATGAGTGTTAACGACAGGCACGTAAACGCACCACAAGGATCGTCAATCATGGAAATCGCTCTAGGACCCCAAAACGGTGAGTAACAATGCACAAAACGTACCAGAATCGTCCAAAATTGTGAGCGTTGATGACCGGCACGTAAACGCACCCCGGTGTTCGTCAATCGTGGAAATCACTTCGGGACCCCAAAACTGAGTAATAGTGCAAGAAACGGGCCAGAATCGGCCCAAACTTGGGGTTCGACAACCATGGAAATGGCTTTTGACTCCAAAACGGTGAGTGATAGTCCATGAAAGAGCCTTGAATCGGTAAAACCTAGGGTCGTTGATCAACGATACATAAAGCATCGCAGGGTTCGTCAATCATGGAAATTGCTCAGGGACCCCAAATCAGTGAGTAATAGTCCATGAAACGGGCCAGAATCGGCCAAAACTGCGAATGTTGATAAGCGACACATAAACACACCAGTGTTCGTCGATCGTGGAAATGACTACATGACGCCAAAACTGAGTAATAGTCCAAGAAACGGGCCAGAATCGGCCAAAACTGCGATTGTTGATGACCGACACGTAAGCGCACCTTGGGGTTTGACAACCATGGAAATCGCTTTGGGACCCTAAAACGGTGAGTAATAGTCCATGAAACGGTCCAGAATCGACAAAAACCGCGAGTGTTGATGACCGACACGTAAACGCACCACGGGGTTTGTTAATCATGCAAATCACTCCGGGACCCCAAAACAGTCAGTAATAGTCCTCGAAACGGGCCAGAATCGGCCAAAACTATGAGTGTTGATGACCAACACGTAAGCGCACCTTGTGGTTCAACAACTATGGAAATCGCTTCGTGACCCCAAAATGGTGAGTAATAGTCGATGAAACGGGCCAGAATCGTCAAAAACCGCGAGTGTTGATGTTTGACACGTAAACGCACATCAGGGTTCGTTAATCGTGGAAATCACTCCGCGACCCCAAAAAAGTGAGTAATAGTCCAGAAAACGGGCCAGAATCGGCCAAAACTGTGAATGTTGATGACCGACATGTAAGCGCACCTTGGGGTTCAATAACTATAGAAATCGCTTCGGGATCCCAAAACGGTGAGTAATAGTCCACGAAACGGGTCGGAATTGGCCAAAACTATGAGTGTTGACGACAGGCACGTAAACGCACCACAGGGATCGTCAATCATGGAAATCGCTCTAGGACCCCAAAATGGTGAGTAACAGTGCAGAAAACGTACCAGAATCGTCCAAAATTGTGAGCATTGATGACCAACACGTAAACGCACCCCGGTGTTCGTCAATCGTGGAAATCACTTCGGGACCCCAAAACTGAGTAATAGTGCAAGAAACGGGCCAGAATCGGCCCAAACTCCGAGTCTTGACGACCAGCACGTATGCAGACCTTGGGGTTCGACAATCATGGAAATGGCTTTTTGACTCCAAAACGGTGAGTGATAGTCCATGAAAGAGCCTTGAATCGGTAAAACCTAGGGTCATTGATCAACGATATATAAAGCACCCCAGGGTTCCTCAATCATGGAAATCGCTCACGGACCCCAAATAAGTGAGTAATAGTCCATGAAACGGGCCAGAATTGGCCAAAACTGCGAATGTTGATAAGCGACACATAAACACACCGGTGTTCGTCGATCGTGGAAATGACTACGTGACGCCAAAACTGAGTAATAGTCCAAGAAACGGGCCAGAATCGACCCAAACTGCGATTCTTGATGACCGACACGTAAGCGCACCATGGGGTTCGACAACCATCGAAATCACTTTGGGACCGTAAAACGGTGAGTAATAGTCCATGAAACGGTCTAGAATCGACAAAAACCGTGAGTGTTGATGACCGACACGTAGACGCAACACGGGGCTTGTTAATCATGGAAAACACTTCGGGACCCCAAAACAGTCAGTAATAGTCCACTAAACGGGCCAGAATCGGCCAAAACTATGAGTGTTGATGACCGACACGTAAGCGCACCTTGTGGTTCAACAACTATTGAAATCGCTTCGTGACCCCAAAACGGCGAGTAATAGTCCATGAAATGGGCCAGAATCGTTAAAAACCGCGAGTGTTGATGTTTGACACGTAAACGCACACCAGGGTTCGTTAATCGTGGAAATCACTCCGCGACACCAAAAAAGTGAGTAATAGTCCAGAAAATGGGCCAGAATCGGCCAAAACTATGACTGTTGATGACTGACATGTAAGCGCACCTTGGGGTTCAATAACTATGGAAATCGCTTCGTGATCCCAGAATGGTGAGTAATAGTCCACGAAACGAGTCGGAATTGGCCAAAACTATGAGTGTTAACGACAGGCACGTAAACGCACCACAAGGATCGTCAATCATGGAAATCGCTCTAGGACCCCAAAACGGTGAGTAACAGTGCACAAAACGTACCAGAATCGTCCAAAATTGTGAGCGTTGATGACCGGCACGTAAACGCACCCCGGTGTTCGTCAATCGTGGAAATCACTTCGGGACCCCAAAACTGAGTAATAGTGCAAGAAACGGGCCAGAATCGGCCCAAACTACGAGTGTTGATGACCGACACGTAAGCGCACCTTGTGGTTCAACAACTATGGAAATCGCTTCGTGACCCCAAAATGGTGAGTAATAGTCGATGAAACGGGCCAGAATCGTCAAAAACCGCGAGTGTTGATGTTTGACACGTAAACGCACATCAGGGTTCGTTAATCGTGGAAATCACTCCGCGACCCCAAAAAAGTGAGTAATAGTCCAGAAAACGGGCCAGAATCGGCCAAAACTGTGAATGTTGATGACCGACATGTAAGCGCACCTTGGGATTCAATAACTATAGAAATCGCTTCGGGATCCCAAAACGGTGAGTAATAGTCCACGAAACGGGTCGGAATTGGGCAAAACTATGAGTGTTGACGACAGGCACGTAAACGCACCACAGGGATCGTCAATCATGGAAATCGCTCTAGGACCCCAAAATGGTGAGTAACAGTGCACAAAACGTACCAGAATCGTCCAAAATTGTGAGCATTGATGACCAACACGTAAACGCACCCCGGTGTTCGTCAATCGTGGAAATCACTTCGGGACCCCAAAACTGAGTAATAGTGCAAGAAACGGGCCAGAATCGGCCCAAACTCCGAGTCTTGACGACCAGCACGTATGTAGACCTTGGGGTTCAACAACCATGGAAATGGCTTTTTGACTCCAAAACGGTGAGTGATAGTCCATGAAAGAGCCTTGAATCGGTAAAACCTAGGGTCATTGATCAACGATACATAAAGCACCCCAGGGTTCCTCAATCATGGAAATCGCTCAGGGACCCCAAATAAGTGAGTAATAGTCCATGAAACGGGCCAGAATTGGCCAAAACTGCGAATGTTGATAAGCGACACATAAACACACCGGTGTTCGTCGATCGTGGAAATGACTACGTGACGCCAAAACTGAGTAATAGTCCAAGAAACGGGCCAGAATCGGCCCAAACTGCGATTGTTGATGACCGACACGTAAGCGCACCATGGGGTTCGACAACCATCGAAATCACTTTGGGACCGTAAAACGGTGAGTAATAGTCCATGAAACGGTCCAGAATCGACAAAAACCGTGAGTGTTGATGACCGACAGGTAAAGGCACCACGGGGCTTGTTAATCATGGAAAACACTTCGGGACCCCAAAACAGTCAGTAATAGTCCACTAAACGGGCCAGAATTGGCGAAAACTATGAGTGTTGATGACCGACACGTAAGCGCACCTTGTGGTTCAACAACTATGGAAATCGCTTCGTGACCCCAAAACGGCGAGTAATAGTCCATGAAATGGGCCAGAATCGTTAAAAACCGCGAGTGTTGATGTTTGACACGTAAACGCACACCAGGGTTCGTTAATCGTGGAAATCACTCCGCGACACCAAAAAAGTGAGTAATAGTCCAGAAAATGGGCCAGAATCGGCCAAAACTATGACTGTTGATGACTGACATGTAAGCGCACCTTGGGGTTCAATAACTATGGAAATCGCTTCGGGATCCCAGAATGGTGAGTAATAGTCCACGAAACGAGTCGGAATTGGCCAAAACTATGAGTGTTAACGACAGGCACGTAAACGCACCACAAGGATCGTCAATCATGGAAATCGCTCTAGGACCCCAAAACGGTGAGTAACAGTGCACAAAACGTACCAGAATCGTCCAAAATTGTGAGCGTTGATGACCGGCACGTAAACGCACCCCGGTGTTCGTCAATCGTGGAAATCACTTCGGGACCCCAGAACTGAGTAATAGTGCAAGAAACGGGCCAGAATCGGCCCAAACTCCGAGTCTTGACGACCAGCACCTATGCACAACTTGGGGTTCGACAACCATGGAAATGGCTTTTGACTCCAAAACGGTGAGTGATAGTCCATGAAAGAGCCTTGAATCGGTAAAACCTAGGGTCGTTGATCAACGATACATAAAGCATCGCAGGGTTCGTCAATCATGGAAATTGCTCAGGGACCCCAAATCAGTGAGTAATAGTCCATGAAACGGGCCAGAATCGGCCAAAACTGCGAATGTTGATAAGCGACACATAAACACACCAGTGTTCGTCGATCGTGGAAATGACTACATGACGCCAAAACTGAGTAATAGTCCAAGAAACGGGCCAGAATCGGCCAAAACTGCGATTGTTGATGACCGACACGTAAGCGCACCTTGGGGTTTGACAACCATGGAAATCGCTTTGGGACCCTAAAACGGTGAGTAATTGTCCATGAAACGGTCCAGAATCAACAAAAACCGCGAGTGTTGATGACCGACACGTAAACGCACCACGGGGTTTGTTAATCATGGAAATCACTCCGGGACCCCAAAACAGTCAGTAATAGTCCTCGAAACGGGCCAGAATCGGCCAAAACTATGAGTGTTGATGACCGACACGTAAGCGCACCTTGTGGTTCAACAACTATGGAAATCGCTTCGTGACCCCAAAACGGTGAGTAATAGTCCATGAAACGGGCCAGAATCGTCAAAAACCGCGAGTGTTGATGTTTGACATGTAAACGCACACCAGGGTTCGTTAATCGTGGAAATCACTCCGCGACCCCAAAAAAGTGAGTAATAGTCCAGAAAACAGGCCAGAATCAACCAAAACTGTCACTGTTGATGACCGACATGCAAGCGCACCTTGGGGTTCAATAACTATGGAAATCGCTTCGGGATCCCAAAATGGTGAGTAATAGTCCACGAAACGGGTCAGAATTGGCCAAAACTATGAGTGTTGACGACAGGCACATAAACGCACCACAGGGATCGTCAATCATGGAAATCGCTCTAGGACCCCAAAACGGTGAGTAACAGTGCACAAAACGTACCAGAATCGTCCAAAATTGTGAGTGTTGATGACCGACACATAAACGCACCCCGATGTTCCTCAATCGCTTCGGGACCCCAAAACTGAGTAATAGTGCAAGAAACGGGCCAGAATCGGCCCAAACTCCAAGTCTTGACGACCAACACGTATGCACACCTTGGGGTTCGACAACCATGCAAATGGCTTTTTGACTCCAAACGGTGAGTGATAGTCAATGAAAGAGCCTTGAATCGGTAAAACCTAGGGTCATTGATCAACGATACATAAAGCACCCCAGGGTTCGTCAATCAGGGAAATCGCTCAGGGACCCCAAATCAGTGAGTAATAGTGCATAAAACGGGCCAGAATCGGCCAAAACTGCGAATGTTGCTAAGCGACACATAAAGACACCGGTGTTCATCGATCGTGGAAATGACTACGTGAGGCCAAAACTGAGTAATAGTCCAAGAAACGGGCCATAATCGGCCAAAACTGCGATTTTTGATGACCGACACGTAAGCGCACCTTGGGGTTCAACAACCATGGAAATCGCTTTGGGACCCTAAAACGGTTAGTAATAGTCCATGAAACGGGCCAGAATCGACAAAAACCACGAGTGTTGATGACCGACACGTAAACGCACCACAGGGTTTGTTAATCATGGAAATCACTCCGGGACCCCAAAACAGTCAGTAATAGTCCTCGAAACGGGCCAGAATCGGCCAAAACTACGAGTGTTGATGACCGACACGTAAGCGCACCTTGTGGTTCAACAACTATGGAAATCGCTTCGTGACCCCAAAACGGTGAGTAATAGTCCATGAAACGGGCCAGAATCGTCAAAAACCGCGAGTGTTGATGTTTGACACGTAAACGCACACCAGGGTTCGTTAATCGTGGAAATCACTCCGCGACACCAAAAAAGTGAGTAATAGTCCAGAAAATGGGCCAGAATCGGCCAAAACTATGACTGTTGATGACTGACATGTAAGCGCACCTTGGGGTTCAATAACTATGGAAATCGCTTCGGGATCCCAGAATGGTGAGTAATAATCCACGAAACGATTCGGAATTGGCCAAAACTATGAGTGTTAACGACAGGCACGTAAACGCACCACAAGGATCGTCAATCATGGAAATCGCTCTAGGACCCCAAAACGGTGAGTAACAGTGCACAAAACGTACCAGAATCGTCCAAAATTGTGAGCGTTGATGACCGGCACGTAAACGCACCCCGGTGTTCGTCAATCGTGGAAATCACTTCGGGACCCCAAAACTGAGTAATAGTGCAAGAAACAGGCCAGAATCGGCCCAAACTTGGGGTTCGACAACCATGGAAATGGCTTTTGACTCCAAAACGGTGAGTGATAGTCCATGAAAGAGCCTTGAATCGGTAAAACCTAGGGTCGTTGATCAACGATACATAAAGCATCGCAGGGTTCGTCAATCATGGAAATTGCTCAGGGACCCCAAATCAGTGAGTAATAGTCCATGAAACGGGCCAGAATCGGCCAAAACTGCGAATGTTGATAAGCGACACATAAACACACCAGTGTTCGTCGATCGTGGAAATGACTACATGACGCCAAAACTGAGTAATAGTCCAAGAAACGGGCCAGAATCGGCCAAAACTGCGATTGTTGATGACCGACACGTAAGCGCACCTTGGGGTTTGACAACCATGGAAATCGCTTTGGGACCCTAAAACGGTGAGTAATTGTCCATGAAACGGTCCAGAATCAACAAAAACCGCGAGTGTTGATGACCGACACGTAAACGCACCACGGGGTTTGTTAATCATGGAAATCACTCCGGGACCCCAAAACAGTCAGTAATAGTCCTCGAAACGGGCCAGAATCGGCCAAAACTATGAGTGTTGATGACCGACACGTAAGCGCACCTTGTGGTTCAACAACTATGGAAATCGCTTCGTGACCCCAAAACGGTGAGTAATAGTCCATGAAACGGGCCAGAATCGTCAAAAACCGCGAGTGTTGATGTTTGACATGTAAACGCACACCAGGGTTCGTTAATCGTGGAAATCACTCCGCGACCCCAAAAAAGTGAGTAATAGTCCAGAAAACAGGCCAGAATCAACCAAAACTGTCACTGTTGATGACCGACATGCAAGCGCACCTTGGGGTTCAATAACTATGGAAATCGCTTCGGGATCCCAAAATGGTGAGTAATAGTCCATGAAACGGGTCAGAATTGGCCAAAACTATGAGTGTTGACGACAGGCACATAAACGCACCACAGGGATCGTCAATCATGGAAATCGCTCTAGGACCCCAAAACGGTGAGTAACAGTGCACAAAACGTACCAGAATCGTCCAAAATTGTGAGTGTTGATGACCGACACATAAACGCACCCCGATGTTCCTCAATCGCTTCGGGACCCCAAAACTGAGTAATAGTGCAAGAAACGGGCCAGAATCGGCCCAAACTCCAAGTCTTGACGACCAACACGTATGCACACCTTGGGGTTCGACAACCATGCAAATGGCTTTTTGACTCCAAACGGTGAGTGATAGTCAATGAAAGAGCCTTGAATCGGTAAAACCTAGGGTCATTGATCAACGATACATAAAGCACCCCAGGGTTCGTCAATCAGGGAAATCGCTCAGGGACCCCAAATCAGTGAGTAATAGTGCATAAAACGGGCCAGAATCGGCCAAAACTGCGAATGTTGCTAAGCGACACATAAAGACACCGGTGTTCATCGATCGTGGAAATGACTACGTGAGGCCAAAACTGAGTAATAGTCCAAGAAACGGGCCATAATCGGCCAAAACTGCGATTTTTGATGACCGACACGTAAGCGCACCTTGGGGTTCAACAACCATGGAAATCGCTTTGGGACCCTAAAACGGTTAGTAATAGTCCATGAAACGGGCCAGAATCGACAAAAACCACGAGTGTTGATGACCGACACGTAAACGCACCACAGGGTTTGTTAATCATGGAAATCACTCCGGGACCCCAAAACAGTCAGTAATAGTCCTCGAAACGGGCCAGAATCGGCCAAAACTACGAGTGTTGATGACCGACACGTAAGCGCACCTTGTGGTTCAACAACTATGGAAATCGCTTCGTGACCCCAAAACGGTGAGTAATAGTCCATGAAACGGGCCAGAATCGTCAAAAACCGCGAGTGTTGATGTTTGACACGTAAACGCACACCAGGGTTCGTTAATCGTGGAAATCACTCCGCGACACCAAAAAAGTGAGTAATAGTCCAGAAAATGGGCCAGAATCGGCCAAAACTATGACTGTTGATGACTGACATGTAAGCGCACCTTGGGGTTCAATAACTATGGAAATCGCTTCGGGATCCCAGAATGGTGAGTAATAATCCACGAAACGATTCGGAATTGGCCAAAACTATGAGTGTTAACGACAGGCACGTAAACGCACCACAAGGATCGTCAATCATGGAAATCGCTCTAGGACCCCAAAACGGTGAGTAACAGTGCACAAAACGTACCAGAATCGTCCAAAATTGTGAGCGTTGATGACCGGCACGTAAACGCACCCCGGTGTTCGTCAATCGTGGAAATCACTTCGGGACCCCAAAACTGAGTAATAGTGCAAGAAACAGGCCAGAATCGGCCCAAACTTGGGGTTCGACAACCATGGAAATGGCTTTTGACTCCAAAACGGTGAGTGATAGTCCATGAAAGAGCCTTGAATCGGTAAAACCTAGGGTCGTTGATCAACGATACATAAAGCATCGCAGGGTTCGTCAATCATGGAAATTGCTCAGGGACCCCAAATCAGTGAGTAATAGTCCATGAAACGGGCCAGAATCGGCCAAAACTGCGAATGTTGATAAGCGACACATAAACACACCAGTGTTCGTCGATCGTGGAAATGACTACATGACGCCAAAACTGAGTAATAGTCCAAGAAACGGGCCAGAATCGGCCAAAACTGCGATTGTTGATGACCGACACGTAAGCGCACCTTGGGGTTTGACAACCATGGAAATCGCTTTGGGACCCTAAAACGGTGAGTAATTGTCCATGAAACGGTCCAGAATCAACAAAAACCGCGAGTGTTGATGACCGACACGTAAACGCACCACGGGGTTTGTTAATCATGGAAATCACTCCGGGACCCCAAAACAGTCAGTAATAGTCCTCGAAACGGGCCAGAATCGGCCAAAACTATGAGTGTTGATGACCGACACGTAAGCGCACCTTGTGGTTCAACAACTATGGAAATCGCTTCGTGACCCCAAAACGGTGAGTAATAGTCCATGAAACGGGCCAGAATCGTCAAAAACCGCGAGTGTTGATGTTTGACATGTAAACGCACACCAGGGTTCGTTAATCGTGGAAATCACTCCGCGACCCCAAAAAAGTGAGTAATAGTCCAGAAAACAGGCCAGAATCAACCAAAACTGTCACTGTTGATGACCGACATGCAAGCGCACCTTGGGGTTCAATAACTATGGAAATCGCTTCGGGATCCCAAAATGGTGAGTAATAGTCCACGAAACGGGTCAGAATTGGCCAAAACTATGAGTGTTGACGACAGGCACATAAACGCACCACAGGGATCGTCAATCATGGAAATCGCTCTAGGACCCCAAAACGGTGAGTAACAGTGCACAAAACGTACCAGAATCGTCCAAAATTGTGAGTGTTGATGACCGACACATAAACGCACCCCGATGTTCCTCAATCGCTTCGGGACCCCAAAACTGAGTAATAGTGCAAGAAACGGGCCAGAATCGGCCCAAACTCCAAGTCTTGACGACCAACACGTATGCACACCTTGGGGTTCGACAACCATGCAAATGGCTTTTTGACTCCAAACGGTGAGTGATAGTCAATGAAAGAGCCTTGAATCGGTAAAACCTAGGGTCATTGATCAACGATACATAAAGCACCCCAGGGTTCGTCAATCAGGGAAATCGCTCAGGGACCCCAAATCAGTGAGTAATAGTGCATAAAACGGGCCAGAATCGGCCAAAACTGCGAATGTTGCTAAGCGACACATAAAGACACCGGTGTTCATCGATCGTGGAAATGACTACGTGAGGCCAAAACTGAGTAATAGTCCAAGAAACGGGCCATAATCGGCCAAAACTGCGATTTTTGATGACCGACACGTAAGCGCACCTTGGGGTTCAACAACCATGGAAATCGCTTTGGGACCCTAAAACGGTTAGTAATAGTCCATGAAACGGGCCAGAATCGACAAAAACCACGAGTGTTGATGACCGACACGTAAACGCACCACAGGGTTTGTTAATCATGGAAATCACTCCGGGACCCCAAAACAGTCAGTAATAGTCCTCGAAACGGGCCAGAATCGGCCAAAACTACGAGTGTTGATGACCGACACGTAAGCGCACCTTGTGGTTCAACAACTATGGAAATCGCTTCGTGACCCCAAAACGGTGAGTAATAGTCCATGAAACGGGCCAGAATCGTCAAAAACCGCGAGTGTTGATGTTTGACACGTAAACGCACACCAGGGTTCGTTAATCGTGGAAATCACTCCGCGACACCAAAAAAGTGAGTAATAGTCCAGAAAATGGGCCAGAATCGGCCAAAACTATGACTGTTGATGACTGACATGTAAGCGCACCTTGGGGTTCAATAACTATGGAAATCGCTTCGGGATCCCAGAATGGTGAGTAATAATCCACGAAACGATTCGGAATTGGCCAAAACTATGAGTGTTAACGACAGGCACGTAAACGCACCACAAGGATCGTCAATCATGGAAATCGCTCTAGGACCCCAAAACGGTGAGTAACAGTGCACAAAACGTACCAGAATCGTCCAAAATTGTGAGCGTTGATGACCGGCACGTAAACGCACCCCGGTGTTCGTCAATCGTGGAAATCACTTCGGGACCCCAAAACTGAGTAATAGTGCAAGAAACAGGCCAGAATCGGCCCAAACTTGGGGTTCGACAACCATGGAAATGGCTTTTGACTCCAAAACGGTGAGTGATAGTCCATGAAAGAGCCTTGAATCGGTAAAACCTAGGGTCGTTGATCAACGATACATAAAGCATCGCAGGGTTCGTCAATCATGGAAATTGCTCAGGGACCCCAAATCAGTGAGTAATAGTCCATGAAACGGGCCAGAATCGGCCAAAACTGCGAATGTTGATAAGCGACACATAAACACACCAGTGTTCGTCGATCGTGGAAATGACTACATGACGCCAAAACTGAGTAATAGTCCAAGAAACGGGCCAGAATCGGCCAAAACTGCGATTGTTGATGACCGACACGTAAGCGCACCTTGGGGTTTGACAACCATGGAAATCGCTTTGGGACCCTAAAACGGTGAGTAATTGTCCATGAAACGGTCCAGAATCGACAAAAACCGCGAGTGTTGATGACCGACACGTAAACGCACCACGGGGTTTGTTAATCATGGAAATCACTCCGGGACCCCAAAACAGTCAGTAATAGTCCTCGAAACGGGCCAGAATCGGCCAAAACTATGAGTGTTGATGACCGACACGTAAGCGCACCTTGTGGTTCAACAACTATGGAAATCGCTTCGTGACCCCAAAACGGTGAGTAATAGTCCATGAAACGGGCCAGAATCGTCAAAAACCGCGAGTGTTGATGTTTGACATGTAAACGCACACCAGGGTTCGTTAATCGTGGAAATCACTCCGCGACCCCAAAAAAGTGAGTAATAGTCCAGAAAACAGGCCAGAATCAACCAAAACTGTCACTGTTGATGACCGACATGCAAGCGCACCTTGGGGTTCAATAACTATGGAAATCGCTTCGGGATCCCAAAATGGTGAGTAATAGTCCACGAAACGGGTCAGAATTGGCCAAAACTATGAGTGTTGACGACAGGCACATAAACGCACCACAGGGATCGTCAATCATGGAAATCGCTCTAGGACCCCAAAACGGTGAGTAACAGTGCACAAAACGTACCAGAATCGTCCAAAATTGTGAGTGTTGATGACCGACACATAAACGCACCCCGATGTTCCTCAATCGCTTCGGGACCCCAAAACTGAGTAATAGTGCAAGAAACGGGCCAGAATCGGCCCAAACTCCAAGTCTTGACGACCAACACGTATGCACACCTTGGGGTTCGACAACCATGCAAATGGCTTTTTGACTCCAAACGGTGAGTGATAGTCAATGAAAGAGCCTTGAATCGGTAAAACCTAGGGTCATTGATCAACGATACATAAAGCACCCCAGGGTTCGTCAATCAGGGAAATCGCTCAGGGACCCCAAATCAGTGAGTAATAGTGCATAAAACGGGCCAGAATCGGCCAAAACTGCGAATGTTGCTAAGCGACACATAAAGACACCGGTGTTCATCGATCGTGGAAATGACTACGTGAGGCCAAAACTGAGTAATAGTCCAAGAAACGGGCCATAATCGGCCAAAACTGCGATTTTTGATGACCGACACGTAAGCGCACCTTGGGGTTCAACAACCATGGAAATCGCTTTGGGACCCTAAAACGGTTAGTAATAGTCCATGAAACGGGCCAGAATCGACAAAAACCACGAGTGTTGATGACCGACACGTAAACGCACCACAGGGTTTGTTAATCATGGAAATCACTCCGGGACCCCAAAACAGTCAGTAATAGTCCTCGAAACGGGCCAGAATCGGCCAATACTACGAGTGTTGATGACCGACACGTAAGCGCACCTTGTGGTTCAACAACTATGGAAATCGCTTCGTGACCCCAAAACGGTGAGTAATAGTCCATGAAACGGGCCAGAATCGTCAAAAACCGCGAGTGTTGATGTTTGACACGTAAACGCACACCAGGGTTCGTTAATCGTGGAAATCACTCCGCGACACCAAAAAAGTGAGTAATAGTCCAGAAAATGGGCCAGAATCGGCCAAAACTATGACTGTTGATGACTGACATGTAAGCGCACCTTGGGGTTCAATAACTATGGAAATCGCTTCGGGATCCCAGAATGGTGAGTAAAAGTCCACGAAACGAGTCGGAATTGGCCAAAACTATGAGTGTTAACGACAGGCACGTAAACGCACCACAAGGATCGTCAATCATGGAAATCGCTCTAGGACCCCAAAACGGTGAGTAACAGTGCACAAAACGTACCAGAATCGTCCAAAATTGTGAGCGTTGATGACCGGCACGTAAACGCACCCCGGTGTTCGTCAATCGTGGAAATCACTTCGGGACCCCAAAACTGCGTAATAGTGCAAGAAACGGGCCAGAATCGGCCCAAACTTGGGGTTCGACAACCATGGAAATGGCTTTTGACTCCAAAACGGTGAGTGATAGTCCATGAAAGAGCCTTGAATCGGTAAAACCTAGGGTCGTTGATCAACGATACATAAAGCATCGCAGGGTTCGTCAATCATGGAAATTGCTCAGGGACCCCAAATCAGTGAGTAATAGTCCATGAAACGGGCCAGAATCGGCCAAAACTGCGAATGTTGATAAGCGACACATAAACACACCAGTGTTCGTCGATCGTGGAAATGACTACATGACGCCAAAACTGAGTAATAGTCCAAGAAACGGGCCAGAATCGGCCAAAACTGCGATTGTTGATGACCGACACGTAAGCGCACCTTGGGGTTTGACAACCATGGAAATCGCTTTGGGACCCTAAAACGGTGAGTAATAGTCCATGAAACGGTCCAGAATCGACAAAAACCGCGAGTGTTGATGACCGACACGTAAACGCACCACGGGGTTTGTTAATCATGCAAATCACTCCGGGACCCCAAAACAGTCAGTAATAGTCCTCGAAACGGGCCAGAATCGGCCAAAACTACGAGTGTTGATGACCGACACGTAAGCGCACCTTGTGGTGTAACAACTATGGAAATCGCTTCGTGACCCCAAAATGGTGAGTAATAGTCGATGAAACGGGCCAGAATCGTCAAAAACCGCGAGTGTTGATGTTTGACACGTAAACGCACATCAGGGTTCGTTAATCGTGGAAATCACTCCGCGACCCCAAAAAAGTGAGTAATAGTCCAGAAAACGGGCCAGAATCGGCCAAAACTGTGAATGTTGATGACCGACATGTAAGCGCACCTTGGGGTTCAATAACTATAGAAATCGCTTCGGGATCCCAAAACGGTGAGTAATAGTCCACGAAACGGGTCGGAATTGGCCAAAACTATGAGTGTTGACGACAGGCACGTAAACGCACCACAGGGATCGTCAATCATGGAAATCGCTCTAGGACCCCAAAATGGTGAGTAACAGTGCACAAAACGTACCAGAATCGTCCAAAATTGTGAGCATTGATGACCAACACGTAAACGCACCCCGGTGTTCGTCAATCGTGGAAATCACTTCGGGACCCCAAAACTGAGTAATAGTGCAAGAAACGGGCCAGAATCGGCCCAAACTCCGAGTCTTGACGACCAGCACGTATGCAGACCTTGGGGTTCGACAATCATGGAAATGGCTTTTTGACTCCAAAACGGTGAGTGATAGTCCATGAAAGAGCCTTGAATCGGTAAAACCTAGGGTCATTGATCAACGATACATAAAGCACCCCAGGGTTCCTCAATCATGGAAATCGCTCAGGGACCCCAAATAAGTGAGTAATAGTCCATGAAACGGGCCAGAATTGGCCAAAACTGCGAATGTTGATAAGCGACACATAAACACACCGGTGTTCGTCGATCGTGGAAATGACTACGTGAGGCCAAAACTGAGTAATAGTCCAAGAAACGGGCCATAATCGGCCAAAACTGCGATTGTTGATGACCGACACGTAAGCGCACCTTGGGGTTCAACAACCATGGAAATCGCTTTGGGACCCTAAAACGGTTAGTAATAGTCCATGAAACGGGCCAGAATCGACAAAAACCACGAGTGTTGATGACCGACACGTAGACGCACCACAGGGTTTGTTAATCATGGAAATCACTCCGGGACCCCAAAACAGTCAGTAATAGTCCTCGAAACGGGCCAGAATCGGCCAAAACTACGAGTGTTGATGACCGACACGTAAGCGCACCTTGTGGTTCAACAACTATGGAAATCGCTTCGTGACCCCAAAACGGTGAGTAATAGTCCATGAAACGGGCCAGAATCGTCAAAAACCGCGAGTGTTGATGTTTGACACGTAAACGCACACCAGGGTTCGTTAATCGTGGAAATCACTCCGCGACACCAAAAAAGTGAGTAATAGTCCAGAAAATGGGCCAGAATCGGCCAAAACTATGACTGTTGATGACTGACATGTAAGCGCACCTTGGGGTTCAATAACTATGGAAATCGCTTCGGGATCCCAGAATGGTGAGTAATAGTCCACGAAACGAGTCGGAATTGGCCAAAACTATGAGTGTTAACGACAGGCACGTAAACGCACCACAAGGATCGTCAATCATGGAAATCGCTCTAGGACCCCAAAACGGTGAGTAACAGTGCACAAAACGTACCAGAATCGTCCAAAATTGTGAGCGTTGATGACCGGCACGTAAACGCACCCCGGTGTTCGTCAATCGTGGAAATCACTTCGGGACCCCAAAACTGAGTAATAGTGCAAGAAACGGGCCAGAATCGGCCCAAACTTGGGGTTCGACAACCATGGAAATGGCTTTTGACTCCAAAACGGTGAGTGATAGTCCATGAAAGAGCCTTGAATCGGTAAAACCTAGGGTCGTTGATCAACGATACATAAAGCATCGCAGGGTTCGTCAATCATGGAAATTGCTCAGGGACCCCAAATCAGTGAGTAATAGTCCATGAAACGGGCCAGAATCGGCCAAAACTGCGAATGTTGATAAGCGACACATAAACACACCAGTGTTCGTCGATCGTGGAAATGACTACATGACGCCAAAACTGAGTAATAGTCCAAGAAACGGGCCAGAATCGGCCAAAACTGCGATTGTTGATGACCGACACGTAAGCGCACCTTGGGGTTTGACAACCATGGAAATCGCTTTGGGACCCTAAAACGGTGAGTAATAGTCCATGAAACGGTCCAGAATCGACAAAAACCGCGAGTGTTGATGACCGACACGTAAACGCACCACGGGGTTTGTTAATCATGCAAATCACTCCGGGACCCCAAAACAGTCAGTAATAGTCCTCGAAACGGGCCAGAATCGGCCAAAACTACGAGTGTTGATGACCGACACGTAAGCGCACCTTGTGGTTCAACAACTATGGAAATCGCTTCGTGACCCCAAAATGGTGAGTAATAGTCGATGAAACGGGCCAGAATCGTCAAAAACCGCGAGTGTTGATGTTTGACACGTAAACGCACATCAGGGTTCGTTAATCGTGGAAATCACTCCGCGACCCCAAAAAAGTGAGTAATAGTCCAGAAAACGGGCCAGAATCGGCCAAAACTGTGAATGTTGATGACCGACATGTAAGCGCACCTTGGGGTTCAATAACTATAGAAATCGCTTCGGGATCCCAAAACGGTGAGTAATAGTCCACGAAACGGGTCGGAATTGGCCAAAACTATGAGTGTTGACGACAGGCACGTAAACGCACCACAGGGATCGTCAATCATGGAAATCGCTCTAGGACCCCAAAATGGTGAGTAACAGTGCACAAAACGTACCAGAATCGTCCAAAATTGTGAGCATTGATGACCAACACGTAAACGCACCCCGGTGTTCGTCAATCGTGGAAATCACTTCGGGACCCCAAAACTGAGTAATAGTGCAAGAAACGGGCCAGAATCGGCCCAAACTCCGAGTCTTGACGACCAGCACGTATGCAGACCTTGGGGTTCGACAATCATGGAAATGGCTTTTTGACTCCAAAACGGTGAGTGATAGTCCATGAAAGAGCCTTGAATCGGTAAAACCTAGGGTCATTGTGTTGGGGAACGTTGCAGAAAATTAAAATTTTTCCTACGGCTTCACCAAGATCCATCTATGAGTTCATCTAAGCAACGAGTCATGGGAGAGAGCTTGCATCTACATACCACTTGTAGATCGCGTGCGGAAGCTTGCAAGGTGATGATGGAGTCGTACTCGAACGTGATTCAGATCACCGATGCCAAGTGCTGAACGGACAGCACCTCCGTGTTCAACACACGTACGGGACGAGCGACGTCTCCTCCTTCTTGATCCAGCAAGGGGGAAGGAGAGGTTGAGGAAGACAGCTCCACCGGCAGCACGACGGCGTGGTGATGGTGGAGAAGCAGTACTCCGACAGGGCTTCGCCGAGCACACACCGAAGGAGGAGAGGTGTTGGGGAGGGAGAAGGAGGCAACCAAAGGCCAAGGACTCAAAGTTATGAGGTCCCTCCTCTCCCCCACTATATATAGGAGGGCCAAGGGGGGGTGGCCGGCCCTAGGAGATCCAATCTCCTAGGGGGCGGCGGCCAAGGGGGGTTTCCCTCCCCCCCAAGGCACCTAGGAGGTGCCTTCCCCTCCTAGGACTCTTGCCCCCTTGAACCCTAGGCGCATGGGCCTATGTGGGGCTGGTGCCCTTGGCCCATGCAGGCCAAGGCGCACCCCCTACAGCCCATGTGGCCCCCCGGGGCAGGTGGCCCCACCCGGTGGGCCCCCGGGACCCCTCCGGTGGTCCCGGTACAATACCGATAACCCCGAAACTTGTCCCGATGCCCGAAACAGGACTTCCCATATATAAATCTTTACCTCCGGACCATTCCGGAACTCCTCGTGACGTCCGGGATCTCATCCGGGACTCCGAACATCATTCGGTAGTCACATACTTGACTTCCTACTAACCCTAGCGTCACCGAACCTTAAGTGTGTAGACCCTACGGGTTCGGGAGACACGCAGACATGACCGAGACGACTCTCGGGCAATAACCAACAGCGGGGTCTGGATATCCATGTTGGCTCCCACATGCTCCTCGATGATTTCATCGGTTGAACCACGATGTCGAGGATTCGATCAAACCCTGTATACAATTCCCTTTGTCAATCGGTACGTTACTTGCCCGAGACTCGATCGTCGGTATCCCAATACCTTGTTCAGTCTCGTTACCCGGCAAGTCACTTTACTCGTACCGTAATGCATGATCCCGTGGCCAACACCTTGGTCACATTGAGCTCATTATGATGATGCATTACCGAGTGGGCCCAGAGATACCTCTCCGTTATACGGAGTGACAAATCCCAGTCTCGATCCGTGTCAACCCAACAGATACTTTCGGAGATACCTGTAATGCACCTTTATAGTCACCCAGTTACGTTGTGACGTTTGATACACCCAAGGCACTCCTACGGTAACCGGGAGTTACACGATCTCATGGTCGAAGGAATAGATACTTGACATTGGCAAAGCTTCTAGCAAACGAACTATACGATCTTTTATGCTATGCTTATGATTGGGTCTTGTCCATCACATCATTCTCCTAATGATGTGATCCCGTTATCAACGACATCCTATGTCCATAGTCAGGAAACCATGACTATCTATTGATCATAACGAGCTAGTCAACTAGAGGCTCACTAGGGACTCATTGGGTCTAAGTGTTCACACGTGTATTACGATTTCCGGATAATACAGTTATAGCATGAACAAAAGACAATTATCATGAACATTGAAATATAATAATCCTTTTATTATTGCCTCTAGGGCATATTTCCAACAGTCTCCCACTTGCACTAGAGTCACCAATCTAGTTACATTGTTATGAATCGAACACCCATAGAGTTCTGGTGTTGATCATGTTTTGCACGCGAGAGAGGTTTAGTCAACGGATCTGCGACATTCAGATCCGTGTGCACTTTGCAAATCTCTATGTCTCCATCTTGAACATTTTCACGGATGGAGTTGAAACGACGCTTGATGTGCCTGGTCTTCTTGTGAAACCTGGGCTCCTTGGCAAGGGCAATAGCTCCAGTGTTGTCACAGAAGAGTTTGATCGGCCCCGACGCATTGGGTATGACTCCTAGGTCGGTGATGAACTCCTTCATCCAAATCGCTTCATGCGCTGCCTCCGAGGCTGCCATGTACTCCGCTTCACATGTAGATCCCGCCACGACGCTCTGCTTGCAGCTGTACCAGCTTACTGCTCCACCATTCAACATATACACGTATCCGGTTTGTGACTTAGAGTCATCCAGATCTGAGTCGAAGCTAGCGTCGACGTAACCCTTTACGACGAGCTCTTCATCTCCTCCATAAATGAGAAACATGTCCTTTGTCCTTTTCAGGTACTTCAGGATATTCTTGACCGCTGTCCAGTGTTCCTTGCCGGGGTTACTTTGGTATCTTGCAACCAAACTTACGGCAAGGTTTACATCGGGTCTGGTACACAGCATGGCATACATAATAGACCCTATGGCTGAAGCATAGGGGATGACACTCATCTCTTCTTTATCTTTTGCCGTGGTCGGTGACTGAGCCAAGCTCAATCTCACACCTTGTAACATAGGCAAGAACCCCTTCTTGGACTGATCCATTTTGAACCTCTTCAAAATCTTATCAAGGTATGTGCTTTGTGAAAGAGCTATGAGGCGTCTCGATCTATCTCTATAGATCTTGATGCCTAATATATAAGCAGCTTCTCCAAGGTCCTTCATTGAAAAACACTTGTTCAAGTAGGCCTTAATGCTGTCCAGGAGTTTCGTATCATTTCCCATCAAGAGTATGTCATCTACATATAATAGGAGAAATGCTACAGAGCTCCCACTCACTTTCTTGTAAACGCAGGCTTCTCCATAAGTCTGCGTAAACCCAAACGCTTTGATCATCTCATCAAAGCGAATGTTCCAACTCCGAGATGCTTGCACCAGTCCATAAATGGATCGCTGGAGCTTGCATACTTTGTTAGCGTTCTGAGGAACGACAAAACCTTCCGGCTGCATCATATACAGCTCTTCCTTAAGATGTCCATTAAGGAATGCCGTTTTGACGTCCATCTGCCATATCTCATAATCATAGTATGCGGCAATTGCTAACATGATTCGGACGGACTTAAGCTTCGCCACGGGAGAGAATGTCTCGTCGTAGTCAATCCCTTGAACTTGTCGATAACCCTTAGCGACAAGTCGAGCTTTATAGATGGTAACATTACCATCCGCGTCCGTCTTCTTCTTAAAAATCCATTTATTTTCTATCGCTCGCCGATCATCGGGCAAGTCTGTCAAAGTCCATACTTTGTTTTCATACATGGATCCTATCTCGGATTTCATGGCCTCAAGCCATTTGTTGGAATCCGGGCCCGCCATTGCTTCTTCATAGTTCGAAGGTTGATTGTTGTCTAGCAACATGATTTCCATGACAGGGTTGCCGTACCACTCTGGTGCGGAACGTGTCCTTGTGGACCTTCGAAGTTCAGTAGCAACTAGATCTGAAGTACCTTGATCATCATCAACATTTTCCTCTTCAGTTGGTGTGGGCATTACAGGAATGGTTTCCTGCGCTGCACCACTTTCCCGTTCGAGAGGTAGTACTTCATCGAGTTCTACTTTCCTCCCACTTACTTCTTTCGAGAGAAACTCTTTCTCCAGAAAGCATCCGTTCTTGGCAACAAAGATCTTGCCTTCGGATCTTAAGTAGAAGGTATACCCGACAGTTTCCTTAGGGTATCCTATGAATACGCATTTTTCCGACTTGGGTTCGAGCTTTTCAGGTTGAAGTTTCTTGACATAAGCATCGCATCCCCAAACTTTTAGAAACGACAGCTTAGGTTTCTTCCCAAACCATAATTCATACGGTGTCGTCTCAACGGATTTAGACGGTGCCCTATTTAAAGTGAATGTAGCTGTCTCTAGAGCGTATCCCCAAAATGATAGCGGTAAATCGGTAAGAGACATCATAGACCGCACCATATCTAATAGAGTGCGATTACGACGTTCGGACACACCGTTTCGCTGAGGTGTTCCAGGCGGCGTGAGTTGTGAAACGATTCCACATTTCCTTAAGTGTGTACCAAATTCGTGACTTAAGTATTCTCCCCCACGATCTGATCGTAGGAACTTTATCTTTCGGTCACGTTGATTCTCTACTTCACTCTGAAATTCCTTGAACTTTTCAAAGGTCTCAGACTTGTGTTTCATTAAGTAGACATACCCATATCTACTCAAGTCATCAGTGAGAGTGAGAACATAACGATATCCTCCGCGAGCCTCAACGCTCATTGGACCGCACACATCGGTATGTATGATTTCCAACAAGTTGGTTGCTCGCTCCATTGTTCCGGAGAACGGAGTCTTGGTCATTTTGCCTAAGAGGCAAGGTTCGCATGTGTCAAATGATTCATAATCAAGAGACTCTAAAAGTCCATCAGCATGGAGCTTCTTCATGCGCTTGACACCAATGTGACCAAGGCGGCAGTGCCACAAGTATGTGGGACTATCGTTATCAACTTTACATCTTTTGGCATCCACACTATGAACATGTGTAATATTACGCTCGAGATTCATCAAGAATAAACCATTGACCATCGGAGCATGACCATAAAACATATCTCTCATATAAATCGAACAACCATTATTCTCAGACTTAAATGAGTAGCCATCTCGTATTAAACGAGATCCAGATACAATGTTCATGCTCAAACTTGGCACTAAATAACAATTATTGAGGTTTAAAACTAATCCCGTAGGTAAATGTAGAGGCAGCGTGCCGACGGCGATCACATCGACCCTGGAGCCATTCCCGACGCGCATCGTCACCTCGTCCTTCGCCAGTCTCCGTTTATTCCGCAGCTCCTGCTGTGAGTTACATATGTGAGCAACGGCACCGGTATCAAATACCCAGGAGTTACTTCGAGTACTGGTAAGGTACACATCAATTACATGTATATCAAATATACCTTTGGTGTTGCCGGCCTTCTTATCCGCTAAGTATTTGGGGCAGTTCCGCTTCCAGTGCCCCTTCCCCTTGCAATAAAAGCACTCAGTCTCAGGCTTGGGTCCATTCTTTGACTTCTTCCCGGCAACAGGCTTACCGGGCGCGGCAACATCTTTGCCGTCCTTCTTGAAGTTCTTCTTACCCTTGCCCTTCTTGAACTTAGTGGTCTTATTGACCATCAACACTTGATGTTCTTTCTTGATTTCAGCCTCTGCTGACTTCAGCATCGAGAACACTTCAGGAATGGTCTTTACCATCCCCTGCATGTTGTAGTTCATCACAAAGCTCTTGTAGCTTGGTGGGAGCGACTGGAGGATTCTGTCAATGACCGCCTCATCTGGGAGGTTAATGTTCAACTGGGTCATACGTGTGTGCAACCCAGACATCTTCAGGATGTGTTCACTGACAGAACTGTTCTCCTCCATCTTACAACTGTAGAACTTGTCGGAGACATCATATCTCTCGACCCGGGCATGAGCTTGGAAAACTAGTTTCAGCTCTTCGAACATCTCATATGCTCCGTGATGCTCAAAACGCTTTTGGAGCCCCGGTTCTAAGCTGTAAAGCATGCCGCACTGAACGAGGGAGTAATCATCAGCACGAGTTTGCCAAGCGTTCATAACGTCTTGGTTCTCTGGGACGGGAGCGGCACCTAGCGGTCCTTCTAGGACATATTGCTTCCTGGCAGCTATGAGGATGATCCTCAGGTTTCGGACCCAGTCCGTATAGTTGCTGCCATCATCTTTCAGCTTGGTTTTCTCTAGGAACGCGTTGAAGTTCATGTTGACATTAGCGTTGGCCATTGATCTACAATACATATTTGCAAAGGTTTTAGACTAAGTTCATGATAATAAAGTTCTTAATCAAAATTATGAACTCCCACTTAGATTAGACATCCCTCTAGTCATCTAAGTGTTACACGATCCGAGTCGACTAGCCCGTGTCCGATCATCACGTGAGACGGACTAGTCATCGTCGGTGAACATCTTTATGTTGATCGTATCTTCCATACGACTCGTGTTCGACCTTTCGGTCTCCGTGTTCCGAGGCCATGTCTGCACATGCTAGGCTCGTCAAGTTAACCCTAAGTGTTTTCGCTGTGTAAAACTGTCTTACACCCGTTGTATGTGAACGTAAGGATCCATCACACCCGATCATCACGTGGTGCTTAGAAACGACGAACTGTAGCAACGGTGCACAGTTAGGGGAGAACACTTCTTGAAATTTTGTAAGGGATCATCTTATTTACTACCGTCGTCCTAAGTAAACAAGATGCATAAACATAATAAACATCACATGCAATTACATGGTTGTGACATGATATGGCCAATATCATCAAGCTCCATTGATCTCCATCTTCGGGGCTCCATGATCATCTTGTCACCGGCTTGACACCATGATCTCCATCATCATGATCTCCATCATCGTGTCTTCATGAAGTTGTCACGCCAACGACTACTTCTACTTCTATGACTAACGCGTTTAGTAATGAAG
The DNA here is from genome assembly GCA_963921465.1 of Triticum timopheevii. Classification (NCBI taxonomy): domain Eukaryota; kingdom Viridiplantae; phylum Streptophyta; class Magnoliopsida; order Poales; family Poaceae; genus Triticum; species Triticum timopheevii. The sequence goes on from OY997270.1 coordinate 2,866,812, forward strand.
TAAAGTAGTTTACATGGCGTTCTTCAATGACACGCAGGTCATACAAAAAAATAAAGACAACTCCTATGGCTCCTGCCGGTTGTCATACTCATCGACATGCAAGTCGTGAATCCTATTACAAGAACATGATCTCATACATCACAATTCAACATTCATCACAACTTCTGGCCATATCACATCACATGATCAATCGCTGCAAAAACAAGTTAGACGTTCTCTAGTTGTTGTTGCATCTTTTACGTGGCTGCGATTGGGTTCTAGCAAGAACGTTTTCTTACCTACGAATCACCACAACGTGATTTTGTCAACTTCTATTTACCCTTCATAAGGGCCTTGTTCATCGATTCCGCTCCAACTAAAGTGGGAGAGACAGACACCCGCCAGCCACCTTATGCAACTAGTGCATGTCAGTCGGTGGAACCGGTCTCACGTAAGCGTACGTGTAAGGTTGGTCCGGGCCGCTTCATCTCACAATACCGTTGAGCAAGAAAAGACTAGTAGAGGCAAGTAAGATGACAAGATCAACGCCCACAACAAATTGTGTTCTACTCGTGCATTAGAGAACTACGCATAGACCTAGCTCATGATGCCACTGTTGGGGAACGTTGCAGAAAATTAAAATTTTTCCTACGGCTTCACCAAGATCCATCTATGAGTTCATCTAAGCAACGAGTCATGGGAGAGAGCTTGCATCTACATACCACTTGTAGATCGCGTGCGGAAGCTTGCAAGGTGATGATGGAGTCGTACTCGAACGTGATTCAGATCACCGATGCCAAGTGCTGAACGGACAGCACCTCCGTGTTCAACACACGTACGGGACGAGCGACGTCTCCTCCTTCTTGATCCAGCAAGGGGGAAGGAGAGGTTGAGGAAGACAGCTCCACCGGCAGCACGACGGCGTGGTGATGGTGGAGAAGCAGTACTCCGACAGGGCTTCGCCGAGCACACACCGAAGGAGGAGAGGTGTTGGGGAGGGAGAAGGAGGCAACCAAAGGCCAAGGACTCAAAGTTATGAGGTCCCTCCTCTCCCCCACTATATATAGGAGGGCCAAGGGGGGGTGGCCGGCCCTAGGAGATCCAATCTCCTAGGGGGCGGCGGCCAAGGGGGGTTTCCCTCCCCCCCAAGGCACCTAGGAGGTGCCTTCCCCTCCTAGGACTCTTGCCCCCTTGAACCCTAGGCGCATGGGCCTATGTGGGGCTGGTGCCCTTGGCCCATGCAGGCCAAGGCGCACCCCCTACAGCCCATGTGGCCCCCCGGGGCAGGTGGCCCCACCCGGTGGGCCCCCGGGACCCCTCCGGTGGTCCCGGTACAATACCGATAACCCCGAAACTTGTCCCGATGCCCGAAACAGGACTTCCCATATATAAATCTTTACCTCCGGACCATTCCGGAACTCCTCGTGACGTCCGGGATCTCATCCGGGACTCCGAACATCATTCGGTAGTCACATACTTGACTTCCTACTAACCCTAGCGTCACCGAACCTTAAGTGTGTAGACCCTACGGGTTCGGGAGACACGCAGACATGACCGAGACGACTCTCGGGCAATAACCAACAGCGGGGTCTGGATATCCATGTTGGCTCCCACATGCTCCTCGATGATTTCATCGGTTGAACCACGATGTCGAGGATTCGATCAAACCCTGTATACAATTCCCTTTGTCAATCGGTACGTTACTTGCCCGAGACTCGATCGTCGGTATCCCAATACCTTGTTCAGTCTCGTTACCCGGCAAGTCACTTTACTCGTACCATAATGCATGATCCCGTGGCCAACACCTTGGTCACATTGAGCTCATTATGATGATGCATTACCGAGTGGGCCCAGAGATACCTCTCCGTTATACGGAGTGACAAATCCCAGTCTCGATCCGTGTCAACCCAACAGATACTTTCGGAGATACCTGTAATGCACCTTTATAGTCACCCAGTTACGTTGTGACGTTTGATACACCCAAGGCACTCCTACGGTAACCGGGAGTTACACGATCTCATGGTCGAAGGAATAGATACTTGACATTGGCAAAGCTTCTAGCAAACGAACTATACGATCTTTTATGCTATGCTTATGATTGGGTCTTGTCCATCACATCATTCTCCTAATGATGTGATCCCGTTATCAACGACATCCTATGTCCATAGTCAGGAAACCATGACTATCTATTGATCATAACGAGCTAGTCAACTAGAGGCTCACTAGGGACTCATTGGGTCTAAGTGTTCACACGTGTATTACGATTTCCGGATAATACAGTTATAGCATGAACAAAAGACAATTATCATGAACATTGAAATATAATAATCCTTTTATTATTGCCTCTAGGGCATATTTCCAACACATTGATCAACGATACATAAAGCACCCCAGGGTTCCTCAATCATGGAAATCGCTCAGGGACCCCAAATAAGTGAGTAATAGTCCATGAAACGGGCCAGAATTGGCCAAAACTGCGAATGTTGATAAGCGACACATAAACACACCGGTGTTCGTCGATCGTGGAAATGACTACGTGAGGCCAAAACTGAGTAATAGTCCAAGAAACGGGCCATAATCGGCCAAAACTGCGATTGTTGATGACCGACACGTAAGCGCACCTTGGGGTTCAACAACCATGGAAATCGCTTTGGGACCCTAAAACGGTTAGTAATAGTCCATGAAACGGGCCAGAATCGACAAAAACCACGAGTGTTGATGACCGACACGTAGACGCACCACAGGGTTTGTTAATCATGGAAATCACTCCGGGACCCCAAAACAGTCAGTAATAGTCCTCGAAACGGGCCAGAATCGGCCAAAACTACGAGTGTTGATGACCGACACGTAAGCGCACCTTGTGGTTCAACAACTATGGAAATCGCTTCGTGACCCCAAAACGGTGAGTAATAGTCCATGAAACGGGCCAGAATCGTCAAAAACCGCGAGTGTTGATGTTTGACACGTAAACGCACACCAGGGTTCGTTAATCGTGGAAATCACTCCGCGACACCAAAAAAGTGAGTAATAGTCCAGAAAATGGGCCAGAATCGGCCAAAACTATGACTGTTGATGACTGACATGTAAGCGCACCTTGGGGTTCAATAACTATGGAAATCGCTTCGGGATCCCAGAATGGTGAGTAATAGTCCACGAAACGAGTCGGAATTGGCCAAAACTATGAGTGTTAACGACAGGCACGTAAACGCACCACAAGGATCGTCAATCATGGAAATCGCTCTAGGACCCCAAAACGGTGAGTAACAGTGCACAAAACGTACCAGAATCGTCCAAAATTGTGAGCGTTGATGACCGGCACGTAAACGCACCCCGGTGTTCGTCAATCGTGGAAATCACTTCGGGACCCCAAAACTGAGTAATAGTGCAAGAAACGGGCCAGAATCGGCCCAAACTTGGGGTTCGACAACCATGGAAATGGCTTTTGACTCCAAAACGGTGAGTGATAGTCCATGAAAGAGCCTTGAATCGGTAAAACCTAGGGTCGTTGATCAACGATACATAAAGCATCGCAGGGTTCGTCAATCATGGAAATTGCTCAGGGACCCCAAATCAGTGAGTAATAGTCCATGAAACGGGCCAGAATCGGCCAAAACTGCGAATGTTGATAAGCGACACATAAACACACCAGTGTTCGTCGATCGTGGAAATGACTACATGACGCCAAAACTGAGTAATAGTCCAAGAAACGGGCCAGAATCGGCCAAAACTGCGATTGTTGATGACCGACACGTAAGCGCACCTTGGGGTTTGACAACCATGGAAATCGCTTTGGGACCCTAAAACGGTGAGTAATAGTCCATGAAACGGTCCAGAATCGACAAAAACCGCGAGTGTTGATGACCGACACGTAAACGCACCACGGGGTTTGTTAATCATGCAAATCACTCCGGGACCCCAAAACAGTCAGTAATAGTCCTCGAAACGGGCCAGAATCGGCCAAAACTACGAGTGTTGATGACCGACACGTAAGCGCACCTTGTGGTTCAACAACTATGGAAATCGCTTCGTGACCCCAAAATGGTGAGTAATAGTCGATGAAACGGGCCAGAATCGTCAAAAACCGCGAGTGTTGATGTTTGACACGTAAACGCACATCAGGGTTCGTTAATCGTGGAAATCACTCCGCGACCCCAAAAAAGTGAGTAATAGTCCAGAAAACGGGCCAGAATCGGCCAAAACTGTGAATGTTGATGACCGACATGTAAGCGCACCTTGGGGTTCAATAACTATAGAAATCGCTTCGGGATCCCAAAACGGTGAGTAATAGTCCACGAAACGGGTCGGAATTGGCCAAAACTATGAGTGTTGACGACAGGCACGTAAACGCACCACAGGGATCGTCAATCATGGAAATCGCTCTAGGACCCCAAAATGGTGAGTAACAGTGCACAAAACGTACCAGAATCGTCCAAAATTGTGAGCATTGATGACCAACACGTAAACGCACCCCGGTGTTCGTCAATCGTGGAAATCACTTCGGGACCCCAAAACTGAGTAATAGTGCAAGAAACGGGCCAGAATCGGCCCAAACTCCGAGTCTTGACGACCAGCACGTATGCAGACCTTGGGGTTCAACAATCATGGAAATGGCTTTTTGACTCCAAAACGGTGAGTGATAGTCCATGAAAGAGCCTTGAATCGGTAAAACCTAGGGTCATTGATCAACGATACATAAAGCACCCCAGGGTTCCTCAATCATGGAAATCGCTCAGGGACCCCAAATAAGTGAGTAATAGTCCATGAAACGGGCCAGAATTGGCCAAAACTGCGAATGTTGATAAGCGACACATAAACACACCGGTGTTCGTCGATCGTGGAAATGACTACGTGAGGCCAAAACTGAGTAATAGTCCAAGAAACGGGCCATAATCGGCCAAAACTGCGATTGTTGATGACCGACACGTAAGCGCACCTTGGGGTTCAACAACCATGGAAATCGCTTTGGGACCCTAAAACGGTTAGTAATAGTCCATGAAACGGGCCAGAATCGACAAAAACCACGAGTGTTGATGACCGACACGTAGACGCACCACAGGGTTTGTTAATCATGGAAATCACTCCGGGACCCCAAAACAGTCAGTAATAGTCCTCGAAACGGGCCAGAATCGGCCAAAACTACGAGTGTTGATGACCGACACGTAAGCGCACCTTGTGGTTCAACAACTATGGAAATCGCTTCGTGACCCCAAAACGGCGAGTAATAGTCCATGAAACGGGCCAGAATCGTCAAAAACCGCGAGTGTTGATGTTTGACACGTAAACGCACACCAGGGTTCGTTAATCGTGGAAATCACTCCGCGACACCAAAAAAGTGAGTAATAGTCCAGAAAATGGGCCAGAATCGGCCAAAACTATGACTGTTGATGACTGACATGTAAGCGCACCTTGGGGTTCAATAACTATGGAAATCGCTTCGGGATCCCAGAATGGTGAGTAATAGTCCACGAAACGAGTCGGAATTGGCCAAAACTATGAGTGTTAACGACAGGCACGTAAACGCACCACAAGGATCGTCAATCATGGAAATCGCTCTAGGACCCCAAAACGGTGAGTAACAGTGCACAAAACGTACCAGAATCGTCCAAAATTGTGAGCGTTGATGACCGGCACGTAAACGCACCCCGGTGTTCGTCAATCGTGGAAATCACTTCGGGACCCCAAAACTGAGTAATAGTGCAAGAAACGGGCCAGAATCGGCCCAAACTTGGGGTTCGACAACCATGGAAATGGCTTTTGACTCCAAAACGGTGAGTGATAGTCCATGAAAGAGCCTTGAATCGGTAAAACCTAGGGTCGTTGATCAACGATACATAAAGCATCGCAGGGTTCGTCAATCATGGAAATTGCTCAGGGACCCCAAATCAGTGAGTAATAGTCCATGAAACGGGCCAGAATCGGCCAAAACTGCGAATGTTGATAAGCGACACATAAACACACCAGTGTTCGTCGATCGTGGAAATGACTACATGACGCCAAAACTGAGTAATAGTCCAAGAAACGGGCCAGAATCGGCCAAAACTGCGATTGTTGATGACCGACACGTAAGCGCACCTTGGGGTTTGACAACCATGGAAATCGCTTTGGGACCCTAAAACGGTGAGTAATAGTCCATGAAACGGTCCAGAATCGACAAAAACCGCGAGTGTTGATGACCGACACGTAAACGCACCACGGGGTTTGTTAATCATGCAAATCACTCCGGGACCCCAAAACAGTCAGTAATAGTCCTCGAAACGGGCCAGAATCGGCCAAAACTACGAGTGTTGATGACCGACACGTAAGCGCACCTTGTGGTTCAACAACTATGGAAATCGCTTCGTGACCCCAAAATGGTGAGTAATAGTCGATGAAACGGGCCAGAATCGTCAAAAACCGCGAGTGTTGATGTTTGACACGTAAACGCACATCAGGGTTCGTTAATCGTGGAAATCACTCCGCGACCCCAAAAAAGTGAGTAATAGTCCAGAAAACGGGCCAGAATCGGCCAAAACTGTGAATGTTGATGACCGACATGTAAGCGCACCTTGGGGTTCAATAACTATAGAAATCGCTTCGGGATCCCAAAACGGTGAGTAATAGTCCACGAAACGGGTCGGAATTGGCCAAAACTATGAGTGTTGACGACAGGCACGTAAACGCACCACAGGGATCGTCAATCATGGAAATCGCTCTAGGACCCCAAAATGGTGAGTAACAGTGCACAAAACGTACCAGAATCGTCCAAAATTGTGAGCATTGATGACCAACACGTAAACGCACCCCGGTGTTCGTCAATCGTGGAAATCACTTCGGGACCCCAAAACTGAGTAATAGTGCAAGAAACGGGCCAGAATCGGCCCAAACTCCGAGTCTTGACGACCAGCACGTATGCAGACCTTGGGGTTCAACAACCATGGAAATGGCTTTTTGACTCCAAAACGGTGAGTGATAGTCCATGAAAGAGCCTTGAATCGGTAAAACCTAGGGTCATTGATCAACGATACATAAAGCACCCCAGGGTTCCTCAATCATGGAAATCGCTCAGGGACCCCAAATAAGTGAGTAATAGTCCATGAAACGGGCCAGAATTGGCCAAAACTGCGAATGTTGATAAGCGACACATAAACACACCGGTGTTCGTCGATCGTGGAAATGACTACGTGACGCCAAAACTGAGTAATAGTCCAAGAAACGGGCCAGAATCGGCCCAAACTGCGATTGTTGATGACCGACACGTAAGCGCACCATGGGGTTCGACAACCATCGAAATCACTTTGGGACCGTAAAACGGTGAGTAATAGTCCATGAAACGGTCCAGAATCGACAAAAACCGTGAGTGTTGATGACCGACACGTAGACGCAACACGGGGCTTGCTAATCATGGAAAACACTTCGGGACCCCAAAACAGTCAGTAATAGTCCACTAAACGGGCCAGAATCGGCCAAAACTATGAGTGTTGATGACCGACACGTAAGCGCACCTTGTGGTTCAACAACTATGGAAATCGCTTCGTGACCCCAAAACGGCGAGTAATAGTCCATGAAATGGGCCAGAATCGTTAAAAACCGCGAGTGTTGATGTTTGACACGTAAACGCACACCAGGGTTCGTTAATCGTGGAAATCACTCCGCGACACCAAAAAAGTGAGTAATAGTCCAGAAAATGGGCCAGAATCGGCCAAAACTATGACTGTTGATGACTGACATGTAAGCGCACCTTGGGGTTCAATAACTATGGAAATCGCTTCGGGATCCCAGAATGGTGAGTAATAGTCCACGAAACGAGTCGGAATTGGCCAAAACTATGAGTGTTAACGACAGGCACGTAAACGCACCACAAGGATCGTCAATCATGGAAATCGCTCTAGGACCCCAAAACGGTGAGTAACAGTGCACAAAACGTACCAGAATCGTCCAAAATTGTGAGCGTTGATGACCGGCACGTAAACGCACCCCGGTGTTCGTCAATCGTGGAAATCACTTCGGGACCCCAAAACTGAGTAATAGTGCAAGAAACGGGCCAGAATCGGCCCAAACTTGGGGTTCGACAACCATGGAAATGGCTTTTGACTCCAAAACGGTGAGTGATAGTCCATGAAAGAGCCTTGAATCGGTAAAACCTAGGGTCGTTGATCAACGATACATAAAGCATCGCAGGGTTCGTCAATCATGGAAATTGCTCAGGGACCCCAAATCAGTGAGTAATAGTCCATGAAACGGGCCAGAATCGGCCAAAACTGCGAATGTTGATAAGCGACACATAAACACACCAGTGTTCGTCGATCGTGGAAATGACTACATGACGCCAAAACTGAGTAATAGTCCAAGAAACGGGCCAGAATCGGCCAAAACTGCGATTGTTGATGACCGACACGTAAGCGCACCTTGGGGTTTGACAACCATGGAAATCGCTTTGGGACCCTAAAACGGTGAGTAATAGTCCATGAAACGGTCCAGAATCGACAAAAACCGCGAGTGTTGATGACCGACACGTAAACGCACCACGGGGTTTGTTAATCATGCAAATCACTCCGGGACCCCAAAACAGTCAGTAATAGTCCTCGAAACGGGCCAGAATCGGCCAAAACTACGAGTGTTGATGACCGACACGTAAGCGCACCTTGTGGTTCAACAACTATGGAAATCGCTTCGTGACCCCAAAATGGTGAGTAATAGTCGATGAAACGGGCCAGAATCGTCAAAAACCGCGAGTGTTGATGTTTGACACGTAAACGCACATCAGGGTTCGTTAATCGTGGAAATCACTCCGCGACCCCAAAAAAGTGAGTAATAGTCCAGAAAACGGGCCAGAATCGGCCAAAACTGTGAATGTTGATGACCGACATGTAAGCGCACCTTGGGGTTCAATAACTATAGAAATCGCTTCGGGATCCCAAAACGGTGAGCAATAGTCCACGAAACGGGTCGGAATTGGCCAAAACTATGAGTGTTGACGACAGGCACGTAAACGCACCACAGGGATCGTCAATCATGGAAATCGCTCTAGGACCCCAAAATGGTGAGTAACAGTGCACAAAACGTACCAGAATCGTCCAAAATTGTGAGCATTGATGACCAACACGTAAACGCACCCCGGTGTTCGTCAATCGTGGAAATCACTTCGGGACCCCAAAACTGAGTAATAGTGCAAGAAACGGGCCAGAATCGGCCCAAACTCCGAGTCTTGACGACCAGCACGTATGCAGACCTTGGGGTTCAACAACCATGGAAATGGCTTTTTGACTCCAAAACGGTGAGTGATAGTCCATGAAAGAGCCTTGAATCGGTAAAACCTAGGGTCATTGATCAACGATACATAAAGCACCCCAGGGTTCCTCAATCATGGAAATCGCTCAGGGACCCCAAATAAGTGAGTAATAGTCCATGAAACGGGCCAGAATTGGCCAAAACTGCGAATGTTGATAAGCGACACATAAACACACCGGTGTTCGTCGATCGTGGAAATGACTACGTGACGCCAAAACTGAGTAATAGTCCAAGAAACGGGCCAGAATCGGCCCAAACTGCGATTGTTGATGACCGACACGTAAGCGCACCATGGGGTTCGACAACCATCGAAATCACTTTGGGACCGTAAAACGGTGAGTAATAGTCCATGAAACGGTCCAGAATCGACAAAAACCGTGAGTGTTGATGACCGATAGGTAAAGGCACCACGGGGCTTGCTAATCATGGAAAACACTTCGGGACCCCAAAACAGTCAGTAATAGTCCACTAAACAGGCCAGAATCGGCCAAAACTATGAGTGTTGATGACCGACACGTAAGCGCACCTTGTGGTTCAACAACTATGGAAATCGCTTCGTGACCCCAAAACGGCGAGTAATAGTCCATGAAATGGGCCAGAATCGTTAAAAACCGCGAGTGTTGATGTTTGACACGTAAACGCACACCAGGGTTCGTTAATCGTGGAAATCACTCCGCGACACCAAAAAAGTGAGTAATAGTCCAGAAAATGGGCCAGAATCGGCCAAAACTATGACTGTTGATGACTGACATGTAAGCGCACCTTGGGGTTCAATAACTATGGAAATCGCTTCGGGATCCCAGAATGGTGAGTAATAGTCCACGAAACGAGTCGGAATTGGCCAAAACTATGAGTGTTAACGACAGGCACGTAAACGCACCACAAGGATCGTCAATCATGGAAATCGCTCTAGGACCCCAAAACGGTGAGTAACAGTGCACAAAACGTACCAGAATCGTCCAAAATTGTGAGCGTTGATGACCGGCACGTAAACGCTCCCCGGTGTTCGTCAATCGTGGAAATCACTTCGGGACCCCAAAACTGAGTAATAGTGCAAGAAACGGGCCAGAATCGGCCCAAACTTGGGGTTCGACAACCATGGAAATGGCTTTTGACTCCAAAACGGTGAGTGATAGTCCATGAAAGAGCCTTGAATCGGTAAAACCTAGGGTCGTTGATCAACGATACATAAAGCATCGCAGGGTTCGTCAATCATGGAAATTGCTCAGGGACCCCAAATCAGTGAGTAATAGTCCATGAAACGGGCCAGAATCGGCCAAAACTGCGAATGTTGATAAGCGACACATAAACACACCAGTGTTCGTCGATCGTGGAAATGACTACATGACGCCAAAACTGAGTAATAGTCCAAGAAACGGGCCAGAATCGGCCAAAACTGCGATTGTTGATGACCGACACGTAAGCGCACCTTGGGGTTTGACAACCATGGAAATCGCTTTGGGACCCTAAAACGGTGAGTAATAGTCCATGAAACGGTCCAGAATCGACAAAAACCGCGAGTGTTGATGACCGACACGTAAACGCACCACGGGGTTTGTTAATCATGCAAATCACTCCGGGACCCCAAAACAGTCAGTAATAGTCCTCGAAACGGGCCAGAATCGGCCAAAACTACGAGTGTTGATGACCGACACGTAAGCGCACCTTGTGGTTCAACAACTATGGAAATCGCTTCGTGACCCCAAAATGGTGAGTAATAGTCGATGAAACGGGCCAGAATCGTCAAAAACCGCGAGTGTTGATGTTTGACACGTAAACGCACATCAGGGTTCGTTAATCGTGGAAATCACTCCGCGACCCCAAAAAAGTGAGTAATAGTCCAGAAAACGGGCCAGAATCGGCCAAAACTGTGAATGTTGATGACCGACATGTAAGCGCACCTTGGGGTTCAATAACTATAGAAATCGCTTCGGGATCCCAAAACGGTGAGTAATAGTCCACGAAACGGGTCGGAATTGGCCAAAACTATGAGTGTTGACGACAGGCACGTAAACGCACCACAGGGATCGTCAATCATGGAAATCGCTCTAGGACCCCAAAATGGTGAGTAACAGTGCACAAAACGTACCAGAATCGTCCAAAATTGTGAGCATTGATGACCAACACGTAAACGCACCCCGGTGTTCGTCAATCGTGGAAATCACTTCGGGACCCCAAAACTGAGTAATAGTGCAAGAAACGGGCCAGAATCGGCCCAAACTCCGAGTCTTGACGACCAGCACGTATGCAGACCTTGGGGTTCAACAACCATGGAAATGGCTTTTTGACTCCAAAATGGCGAGTGATAGTCCATGAAAGAGCCTTGAATCGGTAAAACCTAGGGTCATTGATCAACGATACATAAAGCACCCCAGGGTTCCTCAATCATGGAAATCGCTCAGGGACCCCAAATAAGTGAGTAATAGTCCATGAAACGGGCCAGAATTGGCCAAAACTGCGAATGTTGATAAGCGACACATAAACACACCGGTGTTCGTCGATCGTGGAAATGACTACGTGACGCCAAAACTGAGTAATAGTCCAAGAAACGGGCCAGAATCGGCCCAAACTGCGATTGTTGATGACCGACACGTAAGCGCACCATGGGGTTCGACAACCATCGAAATCACTTTGGGACCGTAAAACGGTGAGTAATAGTCCATGAAACGGTCCAGAATCGACAAAAACCGTGAGTGTTGATGACCGATAGGTAAAGGCACCACGGGGCTTGCTAATCATGGAAAACACTTCGGGACCCCAAAACAGTCAGTAATAGTCCACTAAACGGGCCAGAATCGGCCAAAACTATGAGTGTTGATGACCGACACGTAAGCGCACCTTGTGGTTCAACAACTATGGAAATCGCTTCGTGACCCCAAAACGGCGAGTAATAGTCCATGAAATGGGCCAGAATCGTTAAAAACCGCGAGTGTTGATGTTTGACACGTAAACGCACACCAGGGTTCGTTAATCGTGGAAATCACTCCGCGACACCAAAAAAGTGAGTAATAGTCCAGAAAATGGGCCAGAATCGGCCAAAACTATGACTGTTGATGACTGACATGTAAGCGCACCTTGGGGTTCAATAACTATGGAAATCGCTTCGGGATCCCAGAATGGTGAGTAATAGTCCACGAAACGAGTCGGAATTGGCCAAAACTATGAGTGTTAACGACAGGCACGTAAACGCACCACAAGGATCGTCAATCATGGAAATCGCTCTAGGACCCCAAAACGGTGAGTAACAGTGCACAAAACGTACCAGAATCGTCCAAAATTGTGAGCGTTGATGACCGGCACGTAAACGCACCCCGGTGTTCGTCAATCGTGGAAATCACTTCGGGACCCCAAAACTGAGTAATAGTGCAAGAAACGGGCCAGAATCGGCCCAAACTTGGGGTTCGACAACCATGGAAATGGCTTTTGACTCCAAAACGGTGAGTGATAGTCCATGAAAGAGCCTTGAATCGGTAAAACCTAGGGTCGTTGATCAACGATACATAAAGCATCGCAGGGTTCGTCAATCATGGAAATTGCTCAGGGACCCCAAATCAGTGAGTAATAGTCCATGAAACGGGCCAGAATCGGCCAAAACTGCGAATGTTGATAAGCGACACATAAACACACCAGTGTTCGTCGATCGTGGAAATGACTACATGACGCCAAAACTGAGTAATAGTCCAAGAAACGGGCCAGAATCGGCCAAAACTGCGATTGTTGATGACCGACACGTAAGCGCACCTTGGGGTTTGACAACCATGGAAATCGCTTTGGGACCCTAAAACGGTGAGTAATAGTCCATGAAACGGTCCAGAATCGACAAAAACCGCGAGTGTTGATGACCGACACGTAAACGCACCACGGGGTTTGTTAATCATGCAAATCACTCCGGGACCCCAAAACAGTCAGTAATAGTCCTCGAAACGGGCCAGAATCGGCCAAAACTACGAGTGTTGATGACCGACACGTAAGCGCACCTTGTGGTTCAACAACTATGGAAATCGCTTCGTGACCCCAAAATGGTGAGTAATAGTCGATGAAACGGGCCAGAATCGTCAAAAACCGCGAGTGTTGATGTTTGACACGTAAACGCACATCAGGGTTCGTTAATCGTGGAAATCACTCCGCGACCCCAAAAAAGTGAGTAATAGTCCAGAAAACGGGCCAGAATCGGCCAAAACTGTGAATGTTGATGACCGACATGTAAGCGCACCTTGGGGTTCAATAACTATAGAAATCGCTTCGGGATCCCAAAACGGTGAGTAATAGTCCACGAAACGGGTCGGAATTGGCCAAAACTATGAGTGTTGACGACAGGCACGTAAACGCACCACAGGGATCGTCAATCATGGAAATCGCTCTAGGACCCCAAAATGGTGAGTAACAGTGCACAAAACGTACCAGAATCGTCCAAAATTGTGAGCATTGATGACCAACACGTAAACGCACCCCGGTGTTCGTCAATCGTGGAAATCACTTCGGGACCCCAAAACTGAGTAATAGTGCAAGAAACGGGCCAGAATCGGCCCAAACTCCGAGTCTTGACGACCAGCACGTATGCAGACCTTGGGGTTCAACAACCATGGAAATGGCTTTTTGACTCCAAAACGGCGAGTGATAGTCCATGAAAGAGCCTTGAATCGGTAAAACCTAGGGTCATTGATCAACGATACATAAAGCACCCCAGGGTTCCTCAATCATGGAAATCGCTCAGGGACCCCAAATAAGTGAGTAATAGTCCATGAAACGGGCCAGAATTGGCCAAAACTGCGAATGTTGATAAGCGACACATAAACACACCGGTGTTCGTCGATCGTGGAAATGACTACGTGACGCCAAAACTGAGTAATAGTCCAAGAAACGGGCCAGAATCGGCCCAAACTGCGATTGTTGATGACCGACACGTAAGCGCACCATGGGGTTCGACAACCATCGAAATCACTTTGGGACCGTAAAACGGTGAGTAATAGTCCATGAAACGGTCCAGAATCGACAAAAACCGTGAGTGTTGATGACCGATAGGTAAAGGCACCACGGGGCTTGCTAATCATGGAAAACACTTCGGGACCCCAAAACAGTCAGTAATAGTCCACTAAACAGGCCAGAATCGGCCAAAACTATGAGTGTTGATGACCGACACGTAAGCGCACCTTGTGGTTCAACAACTATGGAAATCGCTTCGTGACCCCAAAACGGCGAGTAATAGTCCATGAAATGGGCCAGAATCGTTAAAAACCGCGAGTGTTGATGTTTGACACGTAAACGCACACCAGGGTTCGTTAATCGTGGAAATCACTCCGCGACACCAAAAAAGTGAGTAATAGTCCAGAAAATGGGCCAGAATCGGCCAAAACTATGACTGTTGATGACTGACATGTAAGCGCACCTTGGGGTTCAATAACTATGGAAATCGCTTCGGGATCCCAGAATGGTGAGTAATAGTCCACGAAACGAGTCGGAATTGGCCAAAACTATGAGTGTTAACGACAGGCACGTAAACGCACCACAAGGATCGTCAATCATGGAAATCGCTCTAGGACCCCAAAACGGTGAGTAACAGTGCACAAAACGTACCAGAATCGTCCAAAATTGTGAGCGTTGATGACCGGCACGTAAACGCACCCCGGTGTTCGTCAATCGTGGAAATCACTTCGGGACCCCAAAACTGAGTAATAGTGCAAGAAACGGGCCAGAATCGGCCCAAACTTGGGGTTCGACAACCATGGAAATGGCTTTTGACTCCAAAACGGTGAGTGATAGTCCATGAAAGAGCCTTGAATCGGTAAAACCTAGGGTCGTTGATCAACGATACATAAAGCATCGCAGGGTTCGTCAATCATGGAAATTGCTCAGGGACCCCAAATCAGTGAGTAATAGTCCATGAAACGGGCCAGAATCGGCCAAAACTGCGAATGTTGATAAGCGACACATAAACACACCAGTGTTCGTCGATCGTGGAAATGACTACATGACGCCAAAACTGAGTAATAGTCCAAGAAACGGGCCAGAATCGGCCAAAACTGCGATTGTTGATGACCGACACGTAAGCGCACCTTGGGGTTTGACAACCATGGAAATCGCTTTGGGACCCTAAAACGGTGAGTAATAGTCCATGAAACGGTCCAGAATCGACAAAAACCGCGAGTGTTGATGACCGACACGTAAACGCACCACGGGGTTTGTTAATCATGCAAATCACTCCGGGACCCCAAAACAGTCAGTAATAGTCCTCGAAACGGGCCAGAATCGGCCAAAACTACGAGTGTTGATGACCGACACGTAAGCGCACCTTGTGGTTCAACAACTATGGAAATCGCTTCGTGACCCCAAAATGGTGAGTAATAGTCGATGAAACGGGCCAGAATCGTCAAAAACCGCGAGTGTTGATGTTTGACACGTAAACGCACATCAGGGTTCGTTAATCGTGGAAATCACTCCGCGACCCCAAAAAAGTGAGTAATAGTCCAGAAAACGGGCCAGAATCGGCCAAAACTGTGAATGTTGATGACCGACATGTAAGCGCACCTTGGGGTTCAATAACTATAGAAATCGCTTCGGGATCCCAAAACGGTGAGTAATAGTCCACGAAACGGGTCGGAATTGGCCAAAACTATGAGTGTTGACGACAGGCACGTAAACGCACCACAGGGATCGTCAATCATGGAAATCGCTCTAGGACCCCAAAATGGTGAGTAACAGTGCACAAAACGTACCAGAATCGTCCAAAATTGTGAGCATTGATGACCAACACGTAAACGCACCCCGGTGTTCGTCAATCGTGGAAATCACTTCGGGACCCCAAAACTGAGTAATAGTGCAAGAAACGGGCCAGAATCGGCCCAAACTCCGAGTCTTGACGACCAGCACGTATGCAGACCTTGGGGTTCAACAACCATGGAAATGGCTTTTTGACTCCAAAATGGCGAGTGATAGTCCATGAAAGAGCCTTGAATCGGTAAAACCTAGGGTCATTGATCAACGATACATAAAGCACCCCAGGGTTCCTCAATCATGGAAATCGCTCAGGGACCCCAAATAAGTGAGTAATAGTCCATGAAACGGGCCAGAATTGGCCAAAACTGCGAATGTTGATAAGCGACACATAAACACACCGGTGTTCGTCGATCGTGGAAATGACTACGTGACGCCAAAACTGAGTAATAGTCCAAGAAACGGGCCAGAATCGGCCCAAACTGCGATTGTTGATGACCGACACGTAAGCGCACCATGGGGTTCGACAACCATCGAAATCACTTTGGGACCGTAAAACGGTGAGTAATAGTCCATGAAACGGTCCAGAATCGACAAAAACCGTGAGTGTTGATGACCGATAGGTAAAGGCACCACGGGGCTTGCTAATCATGGAAAACACTTCGGGACCCCAAAACAGTCAGTAATAGTCCACTAAACGGGCCAGAATCGGCCAAAACTATGAGTGTTGATGACCGACACGTAAGCGCACCTTGTGGTTCAACAACTATGGAAATCGCTTCGTGACCCCAAAACGGCGAGTAATAGTCCATGAAATGGGCCAGAATCGTTAAAAACCGCGAGTGTTGATGTTTGACACGTAAACGCACACCAGGGTTCGTTAATCGTGGAAATCACTCCGCGACACCAAAAAAGTGAGTAATAGTCCAGAAAATGGGCCAGAATCGGCCAAAACTATGACTGTTGATGACTGACATGTAAGCGCACCTTGGGGTTCAATAACTATGGAAATCGCTTCGGGATCCCAGAATGGTGAGTAATAGTCCACGAAACGAGTCGGAATTGGCCAAAACTATGAGTGTTAACGACAGGCACGTAAACGCACCACAAGGATCGTCAATCATGGAAATCGCTCTAGGACCCCAAAACGGTGAGTAACAGTGCACAAAACGTACCAGAATCGTCCAAAATTGTGAGCGTTGATGACCGGCACGTAAACGCACCCCGGTGTTCGTCAATCGTGGAAATCACTTCGGGACCCCAAAACTGAGTAATAGTGCAAGAAACGGGCCAGAATCGGCCCAAACTTGGGGTTCGACAACCATGGAAATGGCTTTTGACTCCAAAACGGTGAGTGATAGTCCATGAAAGAGCCTTGAATCGGTAAAACCTAGGGTCGTTGATCAACGATACATAAAGCATCGCAGGGTTCGTCAATCATGGAAATTGCTCAGGGACCCCAAATCAGTGAGTAATAGTCCATGAAACGGGCCAGAATCGGCCAAAACTGCGAATGTTGATAAGCGACACATAAACACACCAGTGTTCGTCGATCGTGGAAATGACTACATGACGCCAAAACTGAGTAATAGTCCAAGAAACGGGCCAGAATCGGCCAAAACTGCGATTGTTGATGACCGACACGTAAGCGCACCTTGGGGTTTGACAACCATGGAAATCGCTTTGGGACCCTAAAACGGTGAGTAATAGTCCATGAAACGGTCCAGAATCGACAAAAACCGCGAGTGTTGATGACCGACACGTAAACGCACCACGGGGTTTGTTAATCATGCAAATCACTCCGGGACCCCAAAACAGTCAGTAATAGTCCTCGAAACGGGCCAGAATCGGCCAAAACTACGAGTGTTGATGACCGACACGTAAGCGCACCTTGTGGTTCAACAACTATGGAAATCGCTTCGTGACCCCAAAATGGTGAGTAATAGTCGATGAAACGGGCCAGAATCGTCAAAAACCGCGAGTGTTGATGTTTGACACGTAAACGCACATCAGGGTTCGTTAATCGTGGAAATCACTCCGCGACCCCAAAAAAGTGAGTAATAGTCCAGAAAACGGGCCAGAATCGGCCAAAACTGTGAATGTTGATGACCGACATGTAAGCGCACCTTGGGGTTCAATAACTATAGAAATCGCTTCGGGATCCCAAAACGGTGAGTAATAGTCCACGAAACGGGTCGGAATTGGCCAAAACTATGAGTGTTGACGACAGGCACGTAAACGCACCACAGGGATCGTCAATCATGGAAATCGCTCTAGGACCCCAAAATGGTGAGTAACAGTGCACAAAACGTACCAGAATCGTCCAAAATTGTGAGCATTGATGACCAACACGTAAACGCACCCCGGTGTTCGTCAATCGTGGAAATCACTTCGGGACCCCAAAACTGAGTAATAGTGCAAGAAACGGGCCAGAATCGGCCCAAACTCCGAGTCTTGACGACCAGCACGTATGCAGACCTTGGGGTTCAACAACCATGGAAATGGCTTTTTGACTCCAAAACGGCGAGTGATAGTCCATGAAAGAGCCTTGAATCGGTAAAACCTAGGGTCATTGATCAACGATACATAAAGCACCCCAGGGTTCCTCAATCATGGAAATCGCTCAGGGACCCCAAATAAGTGAGTAATAGTCCATGAAACGGGCCAGAATTGGCCAAAACTGCGAATGTTGATAAGCGACACATAAACACACCGGTGTTCGTCGATCGTGGAAATGACTACGTGACGCCAAAACTGAGTAATAGTCCAAGAAACGGGCCAGAATCGGCCCAAACTGCGATTGTTGATGACCGACACGTAAGCGCACCATGGGGTTCGACAACCATCGAAATCACTTTGGGACCGTAAAACGGTGAGTAATAGTCCATGAAACGGTCCAGAATCGACAAAAACCGTGAGTGTTGATGACCGACAGGTAAAGGCACCACGGGGCTTGCTAATCATGGAAAACACTTCGGGACCCCAAAACAGTCAGTAATAGTCCACTAAACGGGCAAGAATCGGCCAAAACTATGAGTGTTGATGACCGACACGTAAGCGCACCTTGTGGTTCAACAACTATGGAAATCGCTTCGTGACCCCAAAACGGCGAGTAATAGTCCATGAAATGGGCCAGAATCGTTAAAAACCGCGAGTGTTGATGTTTGACACGTAAACGCACACCAGGGTTCGTTAATCGTGGAAATCACTCCGCGACACCAAAAAAGTGAGTAATAGTCCAGAAAATGGGCCAGAATCGGCCAAAACTATGACTGTTGATGACTGACATGTAAGCGCACCTTGGGGTTCAATAACTATGGAAATCGCTTCGGGATCCCAGAATGGTGAGTAATAGTCCACGAAACGAGTCGGAATTGGCCAAAACTATGAGTGTTAACGACAGGCACGTAAACGCACCACAAGGATCGTCAATCATGGAAATCGCTCTAGGACCCCAAAACGGTGAGTAACAGTGCACAAAACGTACCAGAATCGTCCAAAATTGTGAGCGTTGATGACCGGCACGTAAACGCACCCCGGTGTTCGTCAATCGTGGAAATCACTTCGGGACCCCAAAACTGAGTAATAGTGCAAGAAACGGGCCAGAATCGGCCCAAACTTGGGGTTCGACAACCATGGAAATGGCTTTTGACTCCAAAACGGTGAGTGATAGTCCATGAAAGAGCCTTGAATCGGTAAAACCTAGGGTCGTTGATCAACGATACATAAAGCATCGCAGGGTTCGTCAATCATGGAAATTGCTCAGGGACCCCAAATCAGTGAGTAATAGTCCATGAAACGGGCCAGAATCGGCCAAAACTGCGAATGTTGATAAGCGACACATAAACACACCAGTGTTCGTCGATCGTGGAAATGACTACATGACGCCAAAACTGAGTAATAGTCCAAGAAACGGGCCAGAATCGGCCAAAACTGCGATTGTTGATGACCGACACGTAAGCGCACCTTGGGGTTTGACAACCATGGAAATCGCTTTGGGACCCTAAAACGGTGAGTAATAGTCCATGAAACGGTCCAGAATCGACAAAAACCGCGAGTGTTGATGACCGACACGTAAACGCACCACGGGGTTTGTTAATCATGCAAATCACTCCGGGACCCCAAAACAGTCAGTAATAGTCCTCGAAACGGGCCAGAATCGGCCAAAACTACGAGTGTTGATGACCGACACGTAAGCGCACCTTGTGGTTCAACAACTATGGAAATCGCTTCGTGACCCCAAAATGGTGAGTAATAGTCGATGAAACGGGCCAGAATCGTCAAAAACCGCGAGTGTTGATGTTTGACACGTAAACGCACATCAGGGTTCGTTAATCGTGGAAATCACTCCGCGACCCCAAAAAAGTGAGTAATAGTCCAGAAAACGGGCCAGAATCGGCCAAAACTGTGAATGTTGATGACCGACATGTAAGCGCACCTTGGGGTTCAATAACTATAGAAATCGCTTCGGGATCCCAAAACGGTGAGTAATAGTCCACGAAACGGGTCGGAATTGGCCAAAACTATGAGTGTTGACGACAGGCACGTAAACGCACCACAGGGATCGTCAATCATGGAAATCGCTCTAGGACCCCAAAATGGTGAGTAACAGTGCACAAAACGTACCAGAATCGTCCAAAATTGTGAGCATTGATGACCAACACGTAAACGCACCCCGGTGTTCGTCAATCGTGGAAATCACTTCGGGACCCCAAAACTGAGTAATAGTGCAAGAAACGGGCCAGAATCGGCCCAAACTCCGAGTCTTGACGACCAGCACGTATGCAGACCTTGGGGTTCAACAACCATGGAAATGGCTTTTTGACTCCAAAACGGCGAGTGATAGTCCATGAAAGAGCCTTGAATCGGTAAAACCTAGGGTCATTGATCAACGATACATAAAGCACCCCAGGGTTCCTCAATCATGGAAATCGCTCAGGGACCCCAAATAAGTGAGTAATAGTCCATGAAACGGGCCAGAATTGGCCAAAACTGCGAATGTTGATAAGCGACACATAAACACACCGGTGTTCGTCGATCGTGGAAATGACTACGTGACGCCAAAACTGAGTAATAGTCCAAGAAACGGGCCAGAATCGGCCCAAACTGCGATTGTTGATGACCGACACGTAAGCGCACCATGGGGTTCGACAACCATCGAAATCACTTTGGGACCGTAAAACGGTGAGTAATAGTCCATGAAACGGTCCAGAATCGACAAAAACCGTGAGTGTTGATGACCGACAGGTAAAGGCACCACGGGGCTTGCTAATCATGGAAAACACTTCGGGACCCCAAAACAGTCAGTAATAGTCCACTAAACGGGCAAGAATCGGC
The DNA here is from genome assembly GCA_963921465.1 of Triticum timopheevii. Taxonomy (NCBI): domain Eukaryota; kingdom Viridiplantae; phylum Streptophyta; class Magnoliopsida; order Poales; family Poaceae; genus Triticum; species Triticum timopheevii. The sequence continues at coordinate 2,888,106 of OY997270.1, forward strand.
CAAAACTATGAGTGTTGATGACCGACACGTAAGCGCACCTTGTGGTTCAACAACTATGGAAATCGCTTCGTGACCCCAAAACGGCGAGTAATAGTCCATGAAATGGGCCAGAATCGTTAAAAACCGCGAGTGTTGATGTTTGACACGTAAACGCACACCAGGGTTCGTTAATCGTGGAAATCACTCCGCGAGACCAAAAAAGTGAGTAATAGTCCAGAAAATGGGCCAGAATCGGCCAAAACTATGACTGTTGATGACTGACATGTAAGCGCACCTTGGGGTTCAATAACTATGGAAATCGCTTCGGGATCCCAGAATGGTGAGTAATAGTCCACGAAACGAGTCGGAATTGGCCAAAACTATGAGTGTTAACGACAGGCACGTAAACGCACCACAAGGATCGTCAATCATGGAAATCGCTCTAGGACCCCAAAACGGTGAGTAACAGTGCACAAAACGTACCAGAATCGTCCAAAATTGTGAGCGTTGATGACCGGCACGTAAACGCACCCCGGTGTTCGTCAATCGTGGAAATCACTTCGGGACCCCAAAACTGAGTAATAGTGCAAGAAACGGGCCAGAATCGGCCCAAACTTGGGGTTCGACAACCATGGAAATGGCTTTTGACTCCAAAACGGTGAGTGATAGTCCATGAAAGAGCCTTGAATCGGTAAAACCTAGGGTCGTTGATCAACGATACATAAAGCATCGCAGGGTTCGTCAATCATGGAAATTGCTCAGGGACCCCAAATCAGTGAGTAATAGTCCATGAAACGGGCCAGAATCGGCCAAAACTGCGAATGTTGATAAGCGACACATAAACACACCAGTGTTCGTCGATCGTGGAAATGACTACATGACGCCAAAACTGAGTAATAGTCCAAGAAACGGGCCAGAATCGGCCAAAACTGCGATTGTTGATGACCGACACGTAAGCGCACCTTGGGGTTTGACAACCATGGAAATCGCTTTGGGACCCTAAAACGGTGAGTAATAGTCCATGAAACGGTCCAGAATCGACAAAAACCGCGAGTGTTGATGACCGACACGTAAACGCACCACGGGGTTTGTTAATCATGCAAATCACTCCGGGACCCCAAAACAGTCAGTAATAGTCCTCGAAACGGGCCAGAATCGGCCAAAACTACGAGTGTTGATGACCGACACGTAAGCGCACCTTGTGGTTCAACAACTATGGAAATCGCTTCGTGACCCCAAAATGGTGAGTAATAGTCGATGAAACGGGCCAGAATCGTCAAAAACCGCGAGTGTTGATGTTTGACACGTAAACGCACATCAGGGTTCGTTAATCGTGGAAATCACTCCGCGACCCCAAAAAAGTGAGTAATAGTCCAGAAAACGGGCCAGAATCGGCCAAAACTGTGAATGTTGATGACCGACATGTAAGCGCACCTTGGGGTTCAATAACTATAGAAATCGCTTCGGGATCCCAAAACGGTGAGTAATAGTCCACGAAACGGGTCGGAATTGGCCAAAACTATGAGTGTTGACGACAGGCACGTAAACGCACCACAGGGATCGTCAATCATGGAAATCGCTCTAGGACCCCAAAATGGTGAGTAACAGTGCACAAAACGTACCAGAATCGTCCAAAATTGTGAGCATTGATGACCAACACGTAAACGCACCCCGGTGTTCGTCAATCGTGGAAATCACTTCGGGACCCCAAAACTGAGTAATAGTGCAAGAAACGGGCCAGAATCGGCCCAAACTCCGAGTCTTGACGACCAGCACGTATGCAGACCTTGGGGTTCAACAACCATGGAAATGGCTTTTTGACTCCAAAACGGCGAGTGATAGTCCATGAAAGAGCCTTGAATCGGTAAAACCTAGGGTCATTGATCAACGATACATAAAGCACCCCAGGGTTCCTCAATCATGGAAATCGCTCAGGGACCCCAAATAAGTGAGTAATAGTCCATGAAACGGGCCAGAATTGGCCAAAACTGCGAATGTTGATAAGCGACACATAAACACACCGGTGTTCGTCGATCGTGGAAATGACTACGTGACGCCAAAACTGAGTAATAGTCCAAGAAACGGGCCAGAATCGGCCCAAACTGCGATTGTTGATGACCGACACGTAAGCGCACCATGGGGTTCGACAACCATCGAAATCACTTTGGGACCGTAAAACGGTGAGTAATAGTCCATGAAACGGTCCAGAATCGACAAAAACCGTGAGTGTTGATGACCGACAGGTAAAGGCACCACGGGGCTTGCTAATCATGGAAAACACTTCGGGACCCCAAAACAGTCAGTAATAGTCCACTAAACGGGCAAGAATCGGCCAAAACTATGAGTGTTGATGACCGACACGTAAGCGCACCTTCTGGTTCAACAACTATGGAAATCGCTTCGTGACCCCAAAACGGCGAGTAATAGTCCATGAAATGGGCCAGAATCGTTAAAAACCGCGAGTGTTGATGTTTGACACGTAAACGCACACCAGGGTTCGTTAATCGTGGAAATCACTCCGCGACACCAAAAAAGTGAGTAATAGTCCAGAAAATGGGCCAGAATCGGCCAAAACTATGACTGTTGATGACTGACATGTAAGCGCACCTTGGGGTTCAATAACTATGGAAATCGCTTCGGGATCCCAGAATGGTGAGTAATAGTCCACGAAACGAGTCGGAATTGGCCAAAACTATGAGTGTTAACGACAGGCACGTAAACGCACCACAAGGATCGTCAATCATGGAAATCGCTCTAGGACCCCAAAACGGTGAGTAACAGTGCACAAAACGTACCAGAATCGTCCAAAATTGTGAGCGTTGATGACCGGCACGTAAACGCACCCCGGTGTTCGTCAATCGTGGAAATCACTTCGGGACCCCAAAACTGAGTAATAGTGCAAGAAACGGGCCAGAATCGGCCCAAACTTGGGGTTCGACAACCATGGAAATGGCTTTTGACTCCAAAACGGTGAGTGATAGTCCATGAAAGAGCCTTGAATCGGTAAAACCTAGGGTCGTTGATCAACGATACATAAAGCATCGCAGGGTTCGTCAATCATGGAAATTGCTCAGGGACCCCAAATCAGTGAGTAATAGTCCATGAAACGGGCCAGAATCGGCCAAAACTGCGAATGTTGATAAGCGACACATAAACACACCAGTGTTCGTCGATCGTGGAAATGACTACATGACGCCAAAACTGAGTAATAGTCCAAGAAACGGGCCAGAATCGGCCAAAACTGCGATTGTTGATGACCGACACGTAAGCGCACCTTGGGGTTTGACAACCATGGAAATCGCTTTGGGACCCTAAAACGGTGAGTAATAGTCCATGAAACGGTCCAGAATCGACAAAAACCGCGAGTGTTGATGACCGACACGTAAACGCACCACGGGGTTTGTTAATCATGCAAATCACTCCGGGACCACAAAACAGTCAGTAATAGTCCTCGAAACGGGCCAGAATCGGCCAAAACTACGAGTGTTGATGACCGACACGTAAGCGCACCTTGTGGTTCAACAACTATGGAAATCGCTTCGTGACCCCAAAATGGTGAGTAATAGTCGATGAAACGGGCCAGAATCGTCAAAAACCGCGAGTGTTGATGTTTGACACGTAAACGCACATCAGGGTTCGTTAATCGTGGAAATCACTCCGCGACCCCAAAAAAGTGAGTAATAGTCCAGAAAACGGGCCAGAATCGGCCAAAACTGTGAATGTTGATGACCGACATGTAAGCGCACCTTGGGGTTCAATAACTATAGAAATCGCTTCGGGATCCCAAAACGGTGAGTAATAGTCCACGAAACGGGTCGGAATTGGCCAAAACTATGAGTGTTGACGACAGGCACGTAAACGCACCACAGGGATCGTCAATCATGGAAATCGCTCTAGGACCCCAAAATGGTGAGTAACAGTGCACAAAACGTACCAGAATCGTCCAAAATTGTGAGCATTGATGACCAACACGTAAACGCACCCCGGTGTTCGTCAATCGTGGAAATCACTTCGGGACCCCAAAACTGAGTAATAGTGCAAGAAACGGGCCAGAATCGGCCCAAACTCCGAGTCTTGACGACCAGCACGTATGCAGACCTTGGGGTTCAACAACCATGGAAATGGCTTTTTGACTCCAAAACGGTGAGTGATAGTCCATGAAAGAGCCTTGAATCGGTAAAACCTAGGGTCATTGATCAACGATACATAAAGCACCCCAGGGTTCCTCAATCATGGAAATCGCTCAGGGACCCCAAATAAGTGAGTAATAGTCCATGAAACGGGCCAGAATTGGCCAAAACTGCGAATGTTGATAAGCGACACATAAACACACCGGTGTTCGTCGATCGTGGAAATGACTACGTGACGCCAAAACTGAGTAATAGTCCAAGAAACGGGCCAGAATCGGCCCAAACTGCGATTGTTGATGACCGACACGTAAGCGCACCATGGGGTTCGACAACCATCGAAATCACTTTGGGACCGTAAAACGGTGAGTAATAGAACATCAAACGGTCTAGAATCGACAAAAACCGTGAGTGTTGATGACCGACAGGTAAAGGCACCACGGGGCTTGTTAATCATGGAAAACACTTCGGGACCCCAAAACAGTCAGTAATAGTCCACTAAACGGGCCAGAATTGGCCAAAACTATGAGTGTTGATGACCGACACGTAAGCGCACCTTGTGGTTCAACAACTATGGAAATCGCTTCGTGACCCCAAAACGGCGAGTAATAGTCCATGAAATGGGCCAGAATCGTTAAAAACCGCGAGTGTTGATGTTTGACACGTAAACGCACACCAGGGTTCGTTAATCGTGGAAATCACTCCGCGACACCAAAAAAGTGAGTAATAGTCCAGAAAATGGGCCAGAATCGGCCAAAACTATGACTGTTGATGACTGACATGTAAGCGCACCTTGGGGTTCAATAACTATGGAAATCGCTTCGGGATCCCAGAATGGTGAGTAATAGTCCACGAAACGAGTCGGAATTGGCCAAAACTATGAGTGTTAACGACAGGCACGTAAACGCACCACAAGGATCGTCAATCATGGAAATCGCTCTAGGACCCCAAAACGGTGAGTAACAGTGCACAAAACGTACCAGAATCGTCCAAAATTGTGAGCGTTGATGACCGGCACGTAAACGCACCCCGGTGTTCGTCAATCGTGGAAATCACTTCGGGACCCCAGAACTGAGTAATAGTGCAAGAAACGGGCCAGAATCGGCCCAAACTCCGAGTCTTGACGACCAGCACCTATGCACAACTTGGGGTTCGACAACCATGGAAATGGCTTTTGACTCCAAAACGGTGAGTGATAGTCCATGAAAGAGCCTTGAATCGGTAAAACCTAGGGTCGTTGATCAACGATACATAAAGCATCGCAGGGTTCGTCAATCATGGAAATTGCTCAGGGACCCCAAATCAGTGAGTAATAGTCCATGAAACGGGCCAGAATCGGCCAAAACTGCGAATGTTGATAAGCGACACATAAACACACCAGTGTTCGTCGATCGTGGAAATGACTACATGACGCCAAAACTGAGTAATAGTCCAAGAAACGGGCCAGAATCGGCCAAAACTGCGATTGTTGATGACCGACATGTAAGCGCACCTTTGGGTTTGACAACCATGGAAATCGCTTTGGGACCCTAAAACGGTGAGTAATTGTCCATGAAACGGTCCAGAATCGACAAAAACCGCGAGTGTTGATGACCGACACGTAAACGCACCACGGGGTTTGTTAATCATGGAAATCACTCCGGGACCCCAAAACAGTCAGTAATAGTCCTCGAAACGGGCCAGAATCGGCCAAAACTATGAGTGTTGATGACCGACACGTAAGCGCACCTTGTGGTTCAACAACTATGGAAATCGCTTCGTGACCCCAAAACGGTGAGTAATAGTCCATGAAACGGGCCAGAATCGTCAAAAACCGCGAGTGTTGGTGTTTGACATGTAAACGCACACCAGGGTTCGTTAATCGTGGAAATCACTCCGCGACCCCAAAAAAGTGAGTAATAGTCCAGAAAACAGGCCAGAATCAACCAAAACTGTCACTGTTGATGACCGACATGCAAGCGCACCTTGGGGTTCAATAACTATGGAAATCGCTTCGGGATCCCAAAATGGTGAGTAATAGTCCACGAAACGGGTCAGAATTGGCCAAAACTATGAGTGTTGACGACAGGCACATAAACGCACCACAGGGATCGTCAATCATGGAAATCGCTCTAGGACCCCAAAACGGTGAGTAACAGTGCACAAAACGTACCAGAATCGTCCAAAATTGTGAGTGTTGATGACCGACACATAAACGCACCCCGATGTTCCTCAATCGCTTCGGGACCCCAAAACTGAGTAATAGTGCAAGAAACGGGCCAGAATCGGCCCAAACTCCAAGTCTTGACGACCAACACGTATGCACACCTTGGGGTTCGACAACCATGCAAATGGCTTTTTGACTCCAAACGGTGAGTGATAGTCAATGAAAGAGCCTTGAATCGGTAAAACCTAGGGTCATTGATCAACGATACATAAAGCACCCCAGGGTTCGTCAATCAGGGAAATCGCTCAGGGACCCCAAATCAGTGAGTAATAGTGCATAAAACGGGCCAGAATCGGCCAAAACTGCGAATGTTGCTAAGCGACACATAAAGACACCGGTGTTCATCGATCGTGGAAATGACTACGTGAGGCCAAAACTGAGTAATAGTCCAAGAAACGGGCCATAATCGGCCAAAACTGCGATTTTTGATGACCGACACGTAAGCGCACCTTGGGGTTCAACAACCATGGAAATCGCTTTGGGACCCTAAAACGGTGAGTAATAGTCCATGAAACGGGCCAGAATCGACAAAAACCACGAGTGTTGATGACCGACACGTAAACGCACCACAGGGTTTGTTAATCATGGAAATCACTCCGGGACCCCAAAACAGTCAGTAATAGTCCTCGAAACGGGCCAGAATCGGCCAAAACTACGAGTGTTGATGACCGACACGTAAGCGCACCTTGTGGTTCAACAACTATGGAAATCGCTTCGTGACCCCAAAACGGTGAGTAATAGTCCATGAAACGGGCCAGAATCGTCAAAAACCGCGAGTGTTGATGTTTGACACGTAAACGCACACCAGGGTTAGTTAATCGTGGAAATCACTCCGCGACACCAAAAAAGTGAGTAATAGTCCAGAAAATGGGCCAGAATCGGCCAAAACTATGACTGTTGATGACTGACATGTAAGCGCACCTTGGGGTTCAATAACTATGGAAATCGCTTCGGGATCCCAGAATGGTGAGTAATAGTCCACGAAACGAGTCGGAATTGGCCAAAACTATGAGTGTTAACGACAGGCACGTAAACGCACCACAAGGATCGTCAATCATGGAAATCGCTCTAGGACCCCAAAACGGTGAGTAACAGTGCACAAAACGTACCAGAATCGTCCAAAATTGTGAGCGTTGATGACCGGCACGTAAACGCACCCCGGTGTTCGTCAATCGTTGAAATCACTTCGGGACCCCAAAACTGAGTAATAGTGCAAGAAACGGGCCAGAATCGGCCCAAACTTGGGGTTCGACAACGATGGAAATGGCTTTTGACTCCAAAACGGTGAGTGATAGTCCACGAAACGGGCCAGAATCGGCCCAAACTATGAGTGTTGATGACCGACACGTAAGCGCACCTTGTGGTTCAACAACTATGGAAATCACTTCGTGACCCCAAAACGGTGAGTAATAGTCCATGAAACGGGCCAGAATCGTCAAAAACCGCGAGTGTTGATGTTTGACACGAAAACGCACACCAGGGTTCGTTAATCGTTGAAATCACTCCACGACCCCAAAAAAGTGAGTAATAGTCCAGAAAAAGGGCCAGAATCGGCCAAAACTGTGACTGTTGATGACCGACATGTAAGCGCACCTTGGGGTTCAATAACTATGGAAATCGCTTCGGGATCCCAAAACGGTGAGTAATAGTCCACGAAACGGGTCAGAATTGGCCAAAACTATGAGTGTTGACGACGGGCATGTAAACGGACCACAGGCATCGTCAGTCATGGAAATCCCTCTGGGACCGCAAAACGGTGAGCAACAGTGCACAAAATGTACCAGAATAGGCCAAAATTGTGAGCGTCTATGACCGACCCATAAATGCACCCCGGTGTTCGTCAATCTTGGAAATCACTTCGGGACCCCAAAACTGAGTAATGGTGCAAGAAACGGGCCAGAATCGGCCCCAACTCTGAGTCTTGACGACCAACACGTATGGACACCTTGGGGTTCGACAACCATGGAAATTGCTTTGGGACTCCAAAACGGTGAGTGATAGTCCATGAAAGAGCCTTGAATCAGTAAAACCTAAGGATATTGATCAACGATACATAAATGCACCCCGAGGTTCGTCAATCATGGAAATCGCTCAGGGACCCCAAATCAGTGAGTAATAGTCCATGAAACAGGCCAGAATCGGCCAAAACTGCGAATGTTGATAAGCGACACATAAACACACCGGTGTTCGTCGATCGTGGAAATCACTACATGACCCCAAAACTGAGTAATAGTCCAAGAAATGGACCAGAATCGGTCAAAACTGCGATTGTTGATGACCGATATGTAAGCGCACCTTGGGGTTCGACAACCATCGAAATCGCTTTGGGACCCTAAAACGGTGAGTAATAGTCCATGAAACGGGCCAGAATCGACAAAAACCGCGAGTGTTGATGACCGACACGTAAACGCACCACAGGGTTTGTTAATCGTGGAAATCACTCTGGGACCCCAAAACAGTCTGTAATAGTCCACGAAACGGGCCAGAATCGGCCAAAACTATGAGTGTTGATGACTGACACGTAAGCGCACCTTGTGGTTCAACAACTATGGAAATCGCTTCGTGACCCCAAAACGGTGAGTAATAGTCCATGAAACGGGCCAGAATCGTCAAAAACCGCGAGTGTTGATGTTTGACACGTAAACGCACACCAGGGTTCGTTAATCGTGGAAATCACTTCGCGACCCCAAAAAAGTGAGTAATAGTCCAGAAAATGGGCCAGAATCGGCCAAAACTGTGAATGTTGATGACCGACATGTAAGTGCACCTTGGGGTTCAATAACTATAGAAATCGCTTCGGGATCCCAAAACGGTGAGTAATAGTCCACGAAACGGGTCGGAATTGGCCAAAACTATGAGTGTTGACGACAGGCACGTAAACGCACCACAGGGATCGTCAATCATGGAAATCGCTCTAGGACCCCAAAATGGTGAGTAACAGTGCACAAAACGTACCAAAATCGTCCAAAATTGTGAGCGTTGATGAATGACCACTACTAGGGAAAAGCCTATACACAGAATCTTATCAGCAGCGCGCTTCAAAATAACTCGCTGCTGCTAACTAGCAGTAGCGCGGACCATTGAAACTCGCTCCTGAGACAAATATAGCAGTAGCGCGTCCAACAAAAGACGCGCTGCTGCTATAATTCCTACGAGGCCGCCGCAAGGCTAGTTATAGTAGCAACGCGTTAAAATGACGCGTGCTACTGCTACGTAGCATAGTAGCAGCGCATTTCCCAGATAAGCGCTACTGGTAAGTTTCCTACAAAAATTTAGTCCCAGCTCGCTCCGTGAAGAGAGTTTCTACCACCTTAAATATGTTACTTCTCACACTTTGACAAGCACTTGATCTTCATTGAACTCTATGTGTAGAATTTCTGGCTGCAATATGAGTCTTCACCTGTTCCTAAACCGGTGAGGACTCATATTGTCAAATCAGATTGTACACAAAAAGATCATTGATGATCAATGTGTATTTTTGCATGCTGACACATAGCAGTAGCGCTTTACTTGGAAAAGCGGTGCTGCTAGATAGCTTAGCAGTAGCGTGTTTTGCTGAAGAGCGCTACTGCTAAGCCATCCATCTCCCTCATCTCCTCCCCTTCGGATCCACTCACACACAGCCACTCAAAATCTGTGCCGCGTGCCCCCGTCGCCCCTCTCCTTCGTCTGCGCCGCGCGCCCCCGTCGCCCCTCCTCCATCAGCGCCACGCGCCGTCACCTCCTCCTCCTTGCTGGACTCAGTACCGGCCTCCTCCTTCGTCCTCCCTCTCCACTAGCCGCTGGCCGGCCCCTCCTCGCTCTGCCTTCCTCCTCCGTCCTCCCTCAACTGGCCGCGCCGGTCGGCCCCTCCTCGCTCCGCCTTCCTCCTCCGTCCTCCCTCAACTGGCCGTGCCGGCCGGCCCCTCCTCGCTCCGCCTTCCTCCTCCATCCTACTCTCTTCTCGCTCCTTGAGTCACCCTCCTTCTCCCTCCTGCTCATATGCAACATTTTGATTTAGTTGATATAATTTAGTTGACTTAGTAGGCTAGTTGATTTAGTTGACTTAGAACATTTTGATTTAGTTGATTTAGTAGGCTAGTTGATTTAGTTGACTTAGAACATTTTGATTTAGTTGATTTAGTAGGCTAATTCATTTAGTTAATTTAGTTGACTTAGAACATTTCGATTTAGTTGATTTAGTAGGCTAGTTGATTTTGTTGACTTAGAACATTTTGATTTAGTTGACTTAGTAGGTTAGTTTATTTAGTTGACTTAGAACATTTTGATTTAGTTGATTTAGTAGGCTAGTTGATTTAGTTGACTTAGGAACATTTTGATTTAGTTGATTTAGTAATCCTTTGCTCATATTGCTTTAGGAAGAATGGCGCCACCACCACCACCACTATGTCAACTGTGCAAGTCAAGATGCGCCAGAAGCCTTGCAACTGGCAAGCTGTTCTGCATCTACTTCCAGCCGAGTTTTCGTCATGGGGCGGTAAGAAATTAGATGAAATGTAATAACTATTTTATTTTTAGTGTTGGCATTACTGCATTGTGTCATTTTGGTTATTTTACACAGATCGTCCCATGCAATGTGAGGTTGAAATTCAACAAGATGATAGGAGACACTGTGACATTTGAGGCTCCTGGGGGGCCGTACACTATGGATGTCGAGAAAGGACGCAATATGTCGCAGATTGGAGGAGATGGATGGGCCCGTTTCGTCGCTCGCATGCATCTTACTGGTGGTGAGTTGATCAGCTTCAACTTCCGAGCAGAAAGACCCAAGCTAGCTGTCATTTATCTCAACCTGGTGGAAGATGATGAAGATGACGAAAATGATGAAGATGATGAAGATGATGAAAATGATGAAGATGATGAGGACCCACTTCATGAAGCCATCGTAGCTCAAAGAACAAGGCTGAGCGAGGAGGAGGTGTCCAACCTGTGGGACATAATTCCGCCATGTGCTGACTTTGTCGGGGTGCCATGCGTGACCCGCTTGACAAATACAATGGTTGATCGACATGATATGGTATGTTATACTTACAAATGCAAATTAATAGTGTGAATTACTTAGTGTACAGTCCAATGATATGGTATGTTGTGTGGAATCTAGTCGATGATATATATGTTTTAGTGTAGAGTTCGATCACATGCTTATTAATTGATATGTTTTTCTTATTCAGAAATTGGCAAAGAGCATATCTGTGAGTTATGGTATCGAGCCTGATGAAGAAGGCTCAGCTGGACTACGCCTTACTGCAAGGGGCTCCGTCACAACCTGTACTTACCGCGTGGACACGGACGGTCGCACACACTTAAGCTCGGTTGGGTGGAAGAAATTCCTCGATGGCAAGAATCTTCGTGTTGGACAGGCCATCCTAATTACTATCAGGAACACCAACCGCCCAGGCTTGAGGATGATGATTGTCTTCGATATCATCTAGAACTACATATGTATGTGTGGTTATATCATCTAGAACTACATATGTGTGTGTGGCTATATCATCTAGAACTACATATGTGTGTGTGTGTGGCTATATCATCTAGAACTACATATATGTGTGTGTGTGGCTATATCATCTAGAACTACATATGATGATCGTCGTCGATATCATCTAGAACTACATATGATGATGGCCGTTGATATGACCATGTACTGCTTGAGGATGCATGAAATTGTTATCTTAGTACTCCCTTCGTTCCAAATTACTCGTCGCGGTTTGAACTAAAACCACGAAGAGTCATTTGGAACGAAGGGAGTACCACCGTACCTAGTAATGATTTATGAATTTGATATCTACTAGCAGTACCTAGTATCTAGTATCTGAAAGGAGAACTGAAAGTGAAAGGAGAACTGAAAGGGAATGGGGCAGTGGGAAAATGATGAAAGATATAGCAGTAGCGAGGGATGACGAAATCGCTACAGCTAGTTAATAGTAGCGAGTTCGCAAAAAGCACTGCTGATATCGTCAACAGTAGTAACGCGGGTTGGGGCCGCGCTACTACTATGAGTTAGCTATAGAGCCTTATTAGTAGCGCGGCCACCCGCGCTGCTGCTAGCCTGAAAACCCGCGCTGCTGCTAGCCTTTTCCCTAGTAGTGGACACGTAAACACACCCCGGTGTTCGTCGATCGTGGAAATAACTACGTGACCCCAAAACTGAGTAATAGTCCAAGAAACGGGCCTGAATCGGCCAAAACTGCGATTGTTGATGACCGACACGTAAGCGCACCTTGGGGTTCGACAACCATGGAAATCCCTTTGGGACCACAAAATGGTGAGTAATAGTCCATGAAATGGGCCAGAATAGACAAAAACCGTGAGTGTTGATGACCGACACGTAAACGCACCACGGGGTTTGTCAGTCATGGAAATCACGCCGCGACCCCAAAAAAGTGAGTAATAGTTCACAAAACGGGCCAGAATCGGCCAAAACTGTGACTGTTGATGACCGACAATAACTATGGAAATCGCTTCGGGATCCTAAAACGGTGAGTAATAGTCCACGAAACGGGTCAGAATTGGCCAAAACTATGAGTGTTGACGACGGGCATGTAAACAGACCACAAGGATCGTCAATCATGGAAATCGCTCTGGGACCCCAAAACGGTGAGCAACAGTGCATAAAACGTACCAGAATCGGCCAAAATTGTGAGCGTCTATGACCGAGCCGTAAACGCACCCCGGTGTTCGTCAATCTTGGAAATCACCTCGGGACCCCAAAACTGAGTAATGCTGCAAGAAACGGGCCAGAATTGGCCCCAACTCTGAGTCTTGACGACCAACACGTATGCACACCTTGGGGTTCGACAACCATGGAAATCGCTTTGGGACTCCAAAACGGTGAGTGATAGTCCATGAAAGAGCCTTGAATCGGTAAAACCTAGGGTTATTGATCAACGATACATAAATGCACCCCGAGGTTCGTCAATCATGGAAATCGCTCAGGGACCCCAAAGCAGTGAGTAATAGTCCATGAAACGGGCCATAATCGGCCAAAACTGCGAATGTTGATAAGCGACACATAAACACACCGGTGTTCGTCGATCGTGGAAATCACTACATGACCCCAAAACTGAGTAATAGTCCAAGAAATGGGCCACAATCGGTCAAAACTGCGATTGTTGATGTCCGACACGTAAGCGCACCTTGGGGTTCGACAACCATGGATATAACTTTGGGACCCTAAAACGGTGAGTAATAGTCCATGAAACGGGCCAGAATCGACAAAAACCACGAGTGTTGATGACCGACACGTAAACGCACCACGGGGTTTGTTAATCATGGAAATCACTCCAGGACCCCAAAACAGTCAGTAATAGTCCTCGAAACGGGCCAGAATCGGCCAAAACTATGAGTGTTGATGACCGACACGTAAGCGCACCTTGTGGTTCAACAACTATGGAAATCGCTTCGTGACCCCAAAACGGTGAGTAATAGTCCATGAAACGGGCCAGAATCGTCAAAAACCACGAGTGTTGATGTTTGACACGTAAACGCACACCAGGGTTCGTTAATCGTGGAAATCACTCCGCGACCCCCAAAAAGTGAGTAATAGTCCAGAAAACGGGCCAGAATCGGCCAAAACTGTGAATGTTGATGACCGACATGTAAGCGCACCTTGGGGTTCAATAACTATAGAAATCGCTTCGGGATCCCAAAACGGTGAGTAATAGTCCACGAAACGGGTCGGAATTGGCCAAAACTATGAGTGTTGACGACAGGCACGTAAACGCACCACAGGGATCGTCAATCATGGAAATCGCTCTAGGACCCCAAAATGGTCCAAAATTGTGAGCATTGATGACCGGCACGTAAACGCACCCCGGTGTTCGTCAATCATGGAAATCACTTCGGGACCCCAAAACTGAGTAATAGTGCAAGAAACGGTCCAGAATCGGCCCAAACTCCGAGTCTTGACGACCAGCACGTATGCAGAACTTGGGGTTCGACAACCATGGAAATGGCTTTTTGACTCCAAAACGGTGAGTGATAGTCCATCAAAGAGCCTTGAATCGGTAAAACCTAGGGTCATTGATCAACGATACATAAAGCACCCCAGGGTTCGTCAATCATGGAAATCGCTCAGGGACCCCAAATAAGTGATTAATAGTCCATGAAACGGGCCAGAATCGGCCAAAACTGCGAATGTTGATAAGCGACACATAAACACACCGGTGTTCGTCGATCGTGGAAATGACTACGTGACGCCAAAACTGAGTAATAGTCCAAGAAATGGGCCAGAATCGGCCAAAACTGCGATTGTTGATGACCGACACGTAAGCGCACCATGGGGTTCGACAACCATGGAAATCACTTTGGGACCGTAAAACGGTGAGTAATAGTCCATGAAATGGTCCAGAATCGACAAAAACTGCGAGTGTTGATGACCGACACGTAAACGCACCACGGGGCTTGTTAATCATGGAAAACACTCCGGGACCCCAAAACAGTCAGTAATAGTCCACTAAACGGGCCAGAATCGGCCAAAACTATGAGTGTTGATGACCGACGCGTAAGCGCACCTTGTGGTTCAACAACTATGGAAATCGCTTCGTGACCCCAAAACTGTGAGTAATAGTCCATGAAACGGGCCAGAATCGTTAAAAACCGCGAGTGTTGATGTTTGACACGTAAACGCACACCAGGGTTCGTTAATCGTGGAAATCACTCTGCGACCCCAAAAAAGTGAGTAATAGTCCAGAAAACGGGCCAGAATCGGCCAAAACTGTGAATGTTGATGACCGACATGTAAGCGCACCTTGGGGTTCAATGACTATGGAAATCGCTTCGAGATCCCAAAACGGTGAGTAATAGTCCACGAAACGGGTCGGAATTGGCCAAAACTATGAGTGTTGACGACAGGCACGTAAACGCATCACAGGCATCGTCAATCATGGAAATTGCTCTAGGACCCCAAAATCGTGAGTAACAATGCACAAAACGTACCAGAATCGTCCAAAATTGTGAGCATTGATGACCGGCAAGTAAACGCACCCCAGTGTTCGTCAATCATGGAAATCACTTCGGGACCCCAAAACTGAGTAATAGTGCAAGAAACGGGCCAGAATCGGCCCAAACTCCGAGTCTTGACGACCAGCACGTATGCACACCTTGGGGTTCGACAACCATGGAAATGGCTTTTTGACTCCAAAACGGTGAGTGATAGTCCATGAAAGAGCCTTGAATCGGTAAAACCTAGGGTTATTGATCAACGATACATAAATGCACCCCGAGGTTCGTCAATCATGGAAATCGCTCAGGGACCCCAAATCAGTGAGTAATAGTCCATGAAACAGGCCAGAATCGGCCAAAACTGAGTAATAGTCCAAGAAATGGGCCAGAATCGGTCAAAACTGCGATTGTTGATGACCGACATGTAAGCGCACCTTGGGGTTCGACAACCATGGAAACCGCTTTGGGACCCTAAAACGGTGAGTAATAGTCCATGAAACGGGCCAGAATCGACAAAAACCGCGAGTGTTGATGACCGACACGTAAACGCACCACGGGGTTTGTTAATCGTGGAAATCACTCCGGGACCCCAAAACAGTCAGTAATAGTCCACGAAACGGGCCAGAATCGGCCAAAACTAAGAGTGTTGATGACCGACACGTAAGCGCACCTTGTGGTTCAACAACTATGGAAATCGCTTCGTGACCCCAAAACGGTGAGTAATAGTCCATGAAACGGGCCAGAATCGTCAAAAACCGCGAGTGTTGATGTTTGACACGTAAATGCACACCAGCGTTCGTTAATCATGGAAATCACTCGCGACCCCAAAAAAGTGAGTAATAGTCCAGAAAACGGGCCAGAATCGGCCAAAACTGTGAATGTTGATGACCG
Source organism: Triticum timopheevii (assembly GCA_963921465.1). NCBI lineage: Eukaryota > Viridiplantae > Streptophyta > Magnoliopsida > Poales > Poaceae > Triticum > Triticum timopheevii. Next base: position 2,904,252 of record OY997270.1, read on the forward strand.
ACATGTAAGCGCACCTTGGGGTTCAATAACTATGGAAATCGCTTCGGGATCCCAAAACGGTGAGTAATAGTCCACGAAACGGGTCGGAATTGGCCAAAACTATGAGTGTTGACGACAGGCACGTAAACGCACCACAGGGATCGTCAATCATGGAAATCGCTCTAGGACCCCAAAATGGTGAGTAACAATGCACAAAACGTACCAGAATCGTCCAAAATTGTGAGCATTGATGACCAGCACGTAAACGCACCCCGGTGTTCGTCAATCATGGAAATCACTTCGGGACCCCAAAACTGAGTAATAGTGCAAGAAACGGGCCAGAATCGGCCCAAACTCCGAGTCTTGACGACCAGCACGTATGCACACCTTGGGGTTCGACAACCATGGAAATGGCTTTTTGACTCCAAAACGGTGAGTGATAGTCCATGAAAGAGCCTTGAATCGGTAAAACCTAGGGTCATTGATCAACGATAGATAAAGCACCCCAGGGTTCGTCAATCATGGAAATCGCTCAGGGACCCCAAATCAGTGAGTAATAGTCCATGAAACGGGCCAGAATCGGCCAAAACTGTGAATGTTGATAAGCGACGCATAAAAACAATGGTGTTCGTCGATCGTGGAAATGACTACGTGACGCCAAAACAGAGTAATAGTCCAAGAAATGGGCCAGAATCGGTCAAAACTGCGATTGTTGATGACCGACATGTAAGCGCACCTTGGGGTTCGACAACGATGGAAACCGCTTTGGGACCCTAAAACGGTGAGTAATAGTCCATGAAACGGGCCAGAATCGACAAAAACCGTGAGTGCTGATGACCGACACGTAAACGCACCACGGGGTTTGTTAATCGTGGAAATCACTCCGGGACCCCAAAACAGTCAGTAATAGTCCACGAAACGGGCCAGAATCGGCCAAAACTAAGAGTGTTGATGACCGACACGTAAGCGCACCTTGTGGTTCAACAACTATGGAAATCGCTTCGTGACCCCAAAACGGTGAGTAATAGTCCATGAAACGGGCCAGAATCGTCAAAAACCGCGAGTGTTGATGTTTGACACGTAAATGCACACCAGCGTTCGTTAATCATGGAAATCACTCGCGACCCCAAAAAAGTGAGTAATAGTCCAGAAAACGGGCCAGAATCGGCCAAAACTGTGAATGTTGATGACCGACATGTAAGCGCACCTTGGGGTTCAATAACTATGGAAATCGCTTCGGGATCCCAAAACGGTGAGTAATAGTCCAAGAAACGGGTCGGAATTGGCCAAAACTATGAGTGTTGACGACAGGCACGTAAACGCATCACAGGGATCGTCAATCATGGAAATTGCTCTAGGACCCCAAAACGGTGAGCAACAGTGCACAAAACGTACCACAATCGGCCAAAATTGTGAGCGTCTATGACCGACCCGTAAACGCACCCCGGTGTTCGTCAATCATGGAAATCACTTCGGGACCCCAAAACTGAGTAATAGTGCAAGAAACGGGCCAGAATCGGCCCAAACTCCGAGTCTTGATGACCAGCACGTATGCACACCTTGGGGTTCGACAACCATGGAAATGGCTTTTTGACTCCAAAACGGTGAGTGATAGTCCATGAAAGAGCCTTGAATCGGTAAAACCTAGGGTCATTGATCAACGATAGATAAAGCACCCCAGGGTTCGTCAATCATGGAAATCGCTCAGGGACCCCAAATCAGTGAGTAATAGTCCATGAAACGGGCCAGAATCGGCCAAAACTGTGAATGTTGATAAGCGACGCATAAAAACAATGGTGTTCGTCGATCGTGGAAATGACTACGTGACGCCAAAACAGAGTAATAGTCCAAGAAATGGGCCAGAATCGGTCAAAACTGCGATTGTTGATGACCGACATGTAAGCGCACCTTGGGGTTCGACAACCATGGAAACCGCTTTGGGACCCTAAAACGGTGAGTAATAGTCCATGAAACGGGCCAGAATCGACAAAAACCGTGAGTGCTGATGACCGACACGTAAACGCACCACGGGGTTTGTTAATCGTGGAAATCACTCTGGGACCCCAAAACAGTCAGTAATAGTCCACGAAACGGGCCAGAATCGGCCAAAACTAAGAGTGTTGATGACCGACACGTAAGCGCACCTTGTGGTTCAACAACTATGGAAATCGCTTCGTGACCCCAAAACGGTGAGTAATAGTCCGTGAAACGGGCCAGAATCGTCAAAAACCGCGAGTGTTGATGTTTGACACGTAAATGCACACCAGCGTTCGTTAATCATGGAAATCACTCGCGACCCCAAAAAAGTGAGTAATAGTCCAGAAAACGGGCCAGAATCGGCCAAAACTGTGAATGTTGATGACCGACATGTAAGCGCACCTTGGGGTTCAATAACTATGGAAATCGCTTCGGGATCCCAAAACGGTGAGTAATAGTCCACGAAACGGGTCGGAATTGGCCAAAACTATGAGTGTTGACGACAGGCACGTAAACGCACCACAGGGATCGTCAATCATGGAAATCGCTCTAGGACCCCAAAACGGTGAGCAACAGTGCACAAAACGTACCACAATCGGCCAAAATTGTGAGCGTCTATGACCGACCCGTAAACGCACCCCGGTGTTCGTCAATCATGGAAATCACTTCGGGACCCCAAAACTGAGTAATAGTGCAAGAAACGGGCCAGAATCGGCCCAAACTCCGAGTCTTGACGACCAGCACGTATGCACACCTTGGGGTTCGACAACCATGGAAATGGCTTTTTGACTCCAAAACGGTGAGTGATAGTCCATGAAAGAGCCTTGAATCGGTAAAACCTAGGGTCATTGATCAACGATAGATAAAGCACCCCAGGGTTCGTCAATCATGGAAATCGCTCAGGGACCCCAAATCAGTGAGTAATAGTCCATTAAATGGGCCAGAATCGGCCAAAACTGTGAATGTTGATAAGCGACGCATAAAAACAACGGTGTTCGTCGATCGTGGAAATGACTACGTGACGCCAAAACTGAGTAATAGTCCAAGAAATGGGCCAGAATCGGTCAAAACTGCGATTGTTGATGACCGACATGTAAGCGCACCTTGGGGTTCGACAACCAAGGAAACCGCTTTCGGACCCTAAAACGGTGAGTAATAGTCCATGAAACGGGCCAGAATCGACAAAAACCGCGAGTGTTAATGACCGACACGTAAACGCACCACGGGGTTTGTTAATCGTGGAAATCCCTCCGGGACCCCAAAACAGTCAGTAATAGTCCACGAAACGGTCCAGAATCGGCCAAAACTAAGAGTGTTGATGACCGACACGTAAGCGCACCTTGTGGTTCAACAACTATGGAAATCGCTTCGTGACCCCAAAACGGTGAGTAATAGTCCATGAAACGGGCCAGAATCGTCAAAAACCGCGAGTGTTGATGTTTGACACGTAAATGCACACCAGCGTTCGTTAATCATGGAAATCACTCGCGACCCCAAAAAAGTGAGTAATAGTCCAGAAAACGGGCCAGAATCGGCCAAAACTGTGAATGTTGATGACCGACATGTAAGCGCACCTTGGGGTTCAATAACTATGGAAATCGCTTGGGGATCCCAAAACGGTGAGTAATAGTCCACGAAACGGGTCGGAATTGGCCAAAACTATGAGTGTTGACGACAGGCACGTAAACGCACCACAGGGATCGTCAATCATGGAAATCGCTCTAGGACCCCAAAATGGTGAGTAACAATGCACAAAACGTACCAGAATCGTCCAAAATTGTGAGCATTGATGACCGGCACGTAAACGCACCCCGGTGTTCGTCAATCATGGAAATCACTTCGGGACCCCAAAACTGAGTAATAGTGGAAGAAACGGGCCAGAATCGGCCCAAACTCCGAGTCTTGACGAACAGCACGTATGCACACCTTCGGGTTCGACAACCATGGAAATGGCTTTTTGACTCCAAAACGGTGAGTGATAGTCCATGAAAGAGCCTTGAATCGGTAAAACCTAGGGTCATTGATCAACGATAGATAAAGCACCCCAGGGTTCGTGAATCATGGAAATCGCTTAGGGACCCCAAATCAGTGAGTAATAGTCCATGAAACGGGCCAGAATCGGCCAAAACTGTGAATGTTGATAAGCGACGCATAAAAACAACGGTGTTCGTCGATCGTGGAAATGACTACGTGACGCCAAAACTGAGTAATAGTCCAAGAAATGGGCTAGAATCGGTCAAAACTGCGATTGTTGATGACCGACATGTAAGCGCACCTTGGGGTTCGACAACCATGGAAACCGCTTTGGGACCCTAAAACGGTGAGTAATAGTCCATGAAACGGGCCAGAATCGACGAAAACCACGAGTGTTGATGACCAACACGTAAACGCACCACGGGGTTTGTTAATCATGGTAATCACTCCGGGACCCCAAAACAGTCAGTAATAGTGCACGAAACGGGCCAGAATCGGCCAAAACTATGAGTGTTGATGACCGACACGTAAGCGCACCTTGTGGTTCAACAACTATGGAAATCGCTTCGTGACCCCAAAACGGTGAGTAATAGTCCGTGAAACGGGCCAGAATCGTCAAAAACCGCGAGTGTTGATGTTTGACACGTAAACGCACACCAGGGTTCGTTAATCGTGGAAATCACTCCGCGACCCCAAAAAAGTGAGCAATAGTCCAGAAAATGGTCCAGAATCGGCCAAAACTGTGAATGTTGATGACCGACATGTAAGCGCACCTTGGGGTTCAATAACTATGGAAATCGCTTCGGGATCCCAAAGCGGTGAGTAATAGTCCACGAAACGGGTCGGAATTGGCCAAAACTATGAGTGTTGACGACAGGCACGTAAACGCACCACAGGGATCGTCAATCATGGAAATCGCTCTGGGACCCCAAAACGGTGAGTAACAGTGCACAAAACGTACCAGAATGGTCCAAAATTGTGAGCATTGATGACCGGCACGTAAACGCATCCCGGTGTTCGTCAATCGTGGAAATCACTTCGGGACCCCAAAACTGAGTAATAGTGTAAGAAACAGGCCAGAATCGGCCCAAACTCCGAGTCTTGACGACCAACACATATGCACACCTTGGGGTTCGACAACCATGGAAATGGCTTTTTGACTCCAAAACGGTGAGTGATAGTCCATGAAAGAGCCTTGAATCGGTAAAACCTTGGGTCGTTGATCAACGATACATAAAGCATCCCAGGGTTCCTCAATCATGGAAATCGCTCAAGGACCCCAAATCAGTGAGCAATAGTCCATGAAACGGGCCAGAATCGGCCAAAATTGCGAATGTTGATAAGCGACACATAAACACACCGGTGTTCGTCGATCGTGGAAATGACTACGTGACGCCAAAACTGAGTAATAGTCCAAGAAATGGGCCAGAATCGGTCAAAACTGCGATTGTTGATGACCGACATGTAAGCGCACCTTGGGGTTCGACAACCATGGAAACCGCGTTGGGACCCTAAAACGGTGAGTAATAGTCCATGAAACGGGCCAGAATCGACGAAAACCGCGAGTGTTGATGACCAACACGTAAACGCACCACGGGGTTTGTTAATCATGGTAATCACTCCGGGACCCCAAAACAGTCAGTAATAGTGCACGAAACGGGCCAGAATCGGCCAAAACTATGAGTGTTGATGACCGACACGTAAGCGCACCTTGTGGTTCAACAACTATGGAAATCGCTTCGTGACCCCAAAACGGTGAGTAATAGTCCGTGAAACGGGCCAGAATCGTCAAAAACCGCGAGTGTTGATGTTTGACACGTAAACGCACACCAGGGTTCGTTAATCGTGGAAATCACTCCGCGACCCCAAAAAAGTGAGTAATAGTCCAGAAAATGGTCCAGAATCGGCCAAAACTGTGAATGTTGATGACCGACATGTGAGCGCACCTTGGGGTTCAATAACTATGGAAATCGCTTCGGGATCCCAAAGCGGTGAGTAATAGTCCACGAAACGGGTCGGAATTGGCCAAAACTATGAGTGTTGACGACAGGCACGTAAACGCACCACAGGGATCGTCAATCATGGAAATCGCTCTGGGACCCCAAAACGGTGAGTAACAGTGCACAAAACGTACCAGAATGGTCCAAAATTGTGAGCATTGATGACCGGCACGTAAACGCATCCCGGTGTTCGTCAATCGTGGAAATCACTTCGGGACCCCAAAACTGAGTAATAGTGTAAGAAACGGGCCAGAATCGGCCCAAACTCCGAGTCTTGACGACCAACACATATGCACACCTTGGGGTTCGACAACCATGGAAATGGCTTTTTGACTCCAAAACGGTGAGTGATAGTCCATGAAAGAGCCTTGAATCGGTAAAACCTTGGGTCGTTGATCAACGATACATAAAGCATCCCAGGGTTCCTCAATCATGGAAATCGCTCAAGGACCCCAAATCAGTGAGTAATAGTCCATGAAACGGGCCAGAATCGGCCAAAATTGCGAATGTTGATAAGCGACACATAAACACACCGGTGTTCGTCGATCGTGGAAATGACTACGTGACGCCAAAACTGAGTAATAGTCCAAGAAATGGGCCAGAATCGGCCAAAACTGCGATTGTTGATGACCGACACGTAAGCACACCTTGGTGTTCGACAACCATGGAAATCGCTTTGGGACCCTAAAACGGTGAGTAATAGTCCATGAAACGGTCCAGAATCGACAAAAACCGCGAGTGTTGATGACCGACACGTAAACGCACCACGGGGTTTGTTAATCATGGTAATTACTCCGGGACCCCAAAACAGTCAGTAATAGTCCACGAAACGGGCCAGAATCGGCCAAAACTATGAGTGTTGATGACAGACACGTAAGCGCACCTTGTGGTTCAACAACTATGGAAATCGCTTCGTGACCCCAAAACGGTGAGTAATAGTCCGTGAAAAGGGCCAGAATCGTCAAAAACCGCGAGTGTTGATGTTTGACACGTAAACGCACACCAGGGTTCGTTAATCGTGGAAATCACTCCGCGACCCCAAAAAAGTGAGTAATAGTCCAGAAAATGGGCCAGAATCGGCCAAAACTGTGACTGTTGATGACCTACATGTAAGCGCACCTTGGGGTTCAATAACTATGGAAATCGCTTCGGGATCCCAAAACGGTGAGTAATAGTCCACGAAACGGGTCGGAATTGGCCAAAACTATGAGTGTTGACGACAGGCACGTAAACGCACCACAGGGATCGTCAATCATGGAAATCGCTCTAGGACCCCAAAATGGTGAGTAACAATGCACAAAACGTACCAGAATTGTCCAAATTTGTGAGCATTGATGACCGGCACGTAAACGCACCCCGGTGTTCGTCAATCATGGAAATCACTTCGGGACCCCAAAACTGAGTAATAGTGCAAGAAACGGGCCAGAATCGGCCCAAACTCCGAGTCTTGACGAACAGCACGTATGCACACCTTGGGGTTCGACAACCATGGAAATGGCTTTTTGACTCCAAAACGGTGAGTGATAGTCCATGAAAGAGCCTTGAATCGGTAAAACCTAGGGTCATTGATCAACGATAGATAAAGCACCCCAGGTTTCGTGAATCATGGAAATCGCTTAGGGACCCCAAATCAGTGAGTAATAGTCCATGAAACGGGCCAGAATCGGCCAAAACTGTGAATGTTGATAAGCGACGCATAAAAACAACGGTGTTCGTCGATCGTGGAAATGACTACGTGACGCCAAAACTGAGTAATAGTCCAAGAAATGGGCCAGAATCGGTCAAAACTGCGATTGTTGATGACCGACATGTAAGCGCACCTTGGGGTTCGACAACCATGGAAACCGCTTTGGGACCCTAAAACGGTGAGTAATAGTCCATGAAACTGGCCAGAATTGTCAAAAACCGCGAGTGTTGATGTTTGACACGTAAACGCACACCAGGGTTCGTTAATCGTGGAAATCACTCCGCGACCCCAAAAAAGTGAGTAATAGTCCAGAAAATGGACCAGAATCGGCCAAAACTGTGACTGTTGATGACCTACATGTAAGCGCACCTTGGGGTTCAATAACTATGGAAATCGCTTCGGGATCCCAAAACGGTGAGTAATAGTCCACGAAACGGGTCGGAATTGGCCAAAACTATGAGTGTTGACGACAGGCACGTAAACGCACCACAGGGATCGTCAATCATGGAAATCGCTCTAGGACCCCAAAATGGTGAGTAACAATGCACAAAACGTACCAGAATCGTCCAAAATTGTGAGCATTGATGACCGGCACGTAAACGCACCCCGGTGTTCGTCAATCATGGAAATCACTTCGGGACCCCAAAACTGAGTAATAGTGCAAGAAACGGGCCAGAATCGGCCCAAACTCCGAGTCTTGACGAACAGCACGTATGCACACCTTGGGGTTCGACAACCATGGAAATGGCTTTTTGACTCCAAAACGGTGAGTGATAGTCCATGAAAGAGCCTTGAATCGGTAAAACCTAGGGTCATTGATCAACGATAGATAAAGCACCCCAGGGTTCGTGAATCATGGAAATCGCTTAGGGACCCCAAATCAGTGAGTAATAGTCCATGAAACGGGCCAGAATCGGCCAAAACTGTGAATGTTGATAAGCGACGCATAAAAACAACGGTGTTCGTCGATCGTGGAAATGACTACGTGACGCCAAAACTGAGTAATAGTCCAAGAAATGGGCCAGAATCGGTCAAAACTGCGATTGTTGATGACCGACATGTAAGCGCACCTTGGGGTTCGACAACCATGGAAACCGCTTTGGGACACTAAAACGGTGAGTAATAGTCCATGAAACGGGCCAGAATCGACGAAAACCGCGAGTGTTGATGACCAACACGTAAACGCACCACGGGGTTTGTTAATCATGGTAATCACTCCGGGACCCCAAAACAGTCAGTAATAGTGCACGAAACGGGCCAGAATCGGCCAAAACTATGAGTGTTGATGACCGACACGTAAGCGCACCTTGTGGTTCAACAACTATGGAAATCGCTTCGTGACCCCAAAACGGTGAGTAATAGTCCGTGAAACGGGCCAGAATCGTCAAAAACCGCGAGTGTTGATGTTTGACACGTAAACGCACACCAGGGTTCGTTAATCGTGGAAATCACTCCGCGACCCCAAAAAAGTGAGTAATAGTCCAGAAAATGGTCCAGAATCGGCCAAAACTGTGAATGTTGATGACCGACATGTAAGCGCACCTTGGGGTTCAATAACTATGGAAATCGCTTCGGGATCCCAAAGCGGTGAGTAATAGTCCACGAAACGGGTCGGAATGGGCCAAAACTATGAGTGTTGACGACAGGCACGTAAACGCACCACAGGGATCGTCAATCATGGAAATCGCTCTGGGACCCCAAAACGGTGAGTAACAGTGCACAAAACGTACCAGAATGGTCGAAAATTGTGAGCATTGATGACCGGCACGTAAACGCATCCCGGTGTTCGTCAATCGTGGAAATCACTTCGGGACCCCAAAACTGAGTAATAGTGTAAGAAACGGGCCAGAATCGGCCCAAACTCCGAGTCTTGACGACCAGCACATGTGCACACCTTGGGGTTCGACAACCATGGAAATGGCTTTTTGACTCCAAAACGGTGAGTGATAGTCCATGAAAGAGCCTTGAATCGGTAAAACCTTGGGTCGTTGATCAACGATACATAAAGCATCCCAGGGTTCCTCAATCATGGAAATCGCTCAGGGACCACAAATCAGTGAGTAATAGTCCATGAAACGAGCCAGAATCGGCCAAAACTGCGAATGTTGATAAGATACACATAAACACATCGGTGTTCGTCGATCGTGGAAATGACTACGTGACGCCAAAACTGAGTAATAGTCCAAGAAATGGGCCAGAATCGGCCAAAACTGCGATTGTTGATGACCGACACGTAAGCGCACCTTGGTGTTCGACAACCATGGAAATCGCTTTGGGACCCTAAAACGGTGAGTAATAGTCCATGAAACAGTCCAGAATCGACAAAAACCGCGAGTGTTGATGACCGACACGTAAACGCACCACGGGGTTTGTTAATCGTGGAAATCACTCCGGGACCCCAAAACAGTCAGTAATAGTCCACGGAACGGGCCAGAATCGGCCAAAACTATGAGTGTTGATGACCGACACGTAAGCGCACCTTGTGGTTCAACAACTATGGAAATCGCTTCGTGACCCCAAAACAGTGAGTAATAGTCCATGAAACGGGCCAGAATCGCCAAAAACCGCGAGTGTTGATGTTTGACACGTAAACGCACACCAGGGTTCGTTAATCGTGGAAATCACTCCGCGACCCCAAAAAAGTGAGTAATAGTCCAGAAAATGGGCCAGAATCGGCCAAAACTGTGACTGTTGATGACCTACATGTAAGCGCACCCTGGGGTTCAATAACTATGGAAATCGCTTCGGGATCCCAAAACGGTGAGTAATAGTCCACGAAACGGGTCGGAATTGGCCAAAACTATGAGTGTTGACGATAGGCACGTAAACGCACCACATGGATCGTCAATCATGGAAATCGCTCTAGGACCCCAAAACGGTGAGTAACAGTGCACAAAACGTACTAGAATCGCCGAAAATTGTGAGCGTTGATGACCGACACGTAAACGCACCCCGGTATTCGTCAATCGTGGAAATCACTTCGGGACCCCAAAACTGAGTAATAGTGCAAGAAACGGGCCAGAATCGGCCCAAACTCCGAGTCTTGACGACCAACACGTATGCACACCTTGGGGTTCGACAACCATGGAAATGGCTTTTTGATTCCAAAACGGTGAGTGATAGTCCATGAAAGAGCCTTGAATCGGTAAAACCTAGGGTCATTGATCAATGATACATAAAGCACCCCAGGGTTCGTCAATCATGGAAATCGCTCAGGGACCCCAAATCAGTGAGTAATAGTCAATGAAACGGGCCAGAATCGGCCAAAACTGCGAATATTGATAAGCGACACATAAACACACCGGTGTTCCTCGATCGTGGAAATGACTACGTGACGCCAAAACTGAGTAATAGTCCAACAAACGGGCCTGAATCGGCCAAAACTGCGATTGTTGATGACCGACACATAAGCACACCTTGGGGTTCGACAACCATGGAAATCGCTTTGGGACCCAAAAACGGTGAGTAATAGTCCATGAAACGGGCCAGAATCGACAAAAACCGCGAGTGTTGATGACCGACACGTAAACGCACCACGGGGTTTGTTAATCGTGGAAATCACTCGGGACCCCAAAACAGTCAGTAGCAGTCCACGAAACGGGCCAGAATCGGCCAAAATTATGAGTGTTGATGACCGACACGTAAGCGCACCTTGTGGTTCAACAACTATGGAAATCGCTTCGTGACCCCAAAACGGTGAGTAATAGTCCATGAAACGGGCCAGAATCGTCAAAAACCGTGAGTGTTGATGTTTCACACGTAAACGCACACCAGGGTTCATTAATCGTGGAAATCACTCCACGACCCCAAAAAAGTGAGTAATAGTCCAGAAAATGGGCCAGAATCGGCCAAACTGTGACTGTTGATGACCGACATGTAAGCGCACCTTGGGGTTCAATAACTATGGAAATCACTTCGGGTTCCCAAAACGGTGAGTAATAATCCACGAAACGGGTCGGAATTGGCCAAAACTATGAGCGTTGACGACAGGCACGTAAACGCACCACAGGGATCGTCAATCATGGAAATCGCTCTAGGACCCCAAAACGGTGAGTAACAGTGCACAAAACGTACCAGAATCGTCCAAAATTGTGAGCGTTGATGACCGGCACGTAAACGCACCCCGGTGTGCGTCAATCGTGGAAATCACTTCGGGACCCCAAAACTGAGTAATAGTGTAAGAAACGGGCCAGAATCGGCCCAAACTCCGAGTCTTGACGACCAGCACGTATGCACACCTTGGGGTTCGACAACCATGGAAATGGCTTTTTGAGTCCAAAACGGTGAGTGATAGTCCATGAAAGAGCCTTGAATCGGTAAAACCTAGGGTCGTTGATCAACGATACATAAAGCATCCCAGGGTTCGTCAATCATGGAAATCGCTCAGGGACCACAAATCAGTGAGTAATAGTCCATGAAACGAGCCAGAATCGGCCAAAACTGCGAATGTTGATAAGCGACACATAAACACACCGGTGTTCGTCGATCGTGGAAATGACTACGTGACGCCAAAACTGAGTAATAGTCCAAGAAATGGGCCAGAATCGGCCAAAACTGCGATTGTTGATGACCGACACGTAAGCGCACCTTGGTGTTCGACAACCATGGAAATCGCTTTGGGACCCTAAAACGGTGAGTAATAGTCCATGAAACGGTCCAGAATCGACAAAAACCGCGAGTGTTGATGACCGACACGTAAACGCACCACGGGGTTTGTTAATCGTGGAAATCACTCCAGGACCCCAAAACAGTCAGTAATAGGCCACGGAACGGGCCAGAATCGGCCAAAACTATGAGTGTTGATGACCGACACGTAAGCGCACCTTGTGGTTCAACAACTATGGAAATCGCTTCGTGACCCCAAAACGGTGAGTAATAGTCCATGAAACGGGCCAGAATCGCCAAAAACCGCGAGTGTTGATGTTTGACACGTAAACGCACACCAGGGTTCGTTAATCATGGAAATCACTCCGCGACCCCAAAAAAGTGAGTAATAGTCCAGAAAATGGGCCAGAATCGGCCAAAATTGTGACTGTTGATGACCTACATGTAAGCGCACCCTGGGGTTCAATAACTATGGAAATTGCTTCGGGATCCCAAAACGGTGAGTAATAGTCCACGAAACGGGTCGGAATTGGCCAAAACTATGAGTGTTGACGATAGGCACGTAAACGCACCACATGGATCGTCAATCATGGAAATCGCTCTAGGACCCCAAAACGGTGAGTAACAGTGCACAAAACGTACCAGAATCGCCGAAAATTGTGAGCGTTGATGACCGACACGTAAACGCACCACGGTATTCGTCAATCGTGGAAATCACTTCGGGACCCCAAAACTGAGTAATAGTGCAAGAAACGGGCCAGAATCGGCCCAAACTCCGAGTCTTGACGACCAACACATATGCACACCTTGGGGTTCGACAACCATGGAAATGGCTTTTTGATTCCAAAACGGTGAGTGATAGTCCATGAAAGAGCCTTGAATCGGTAAAACCTAGGTTCATTGATCAATGATACATAAAGCACCCCAGGGTTCGTCAATCATGGAAATCGCTCAGGGACCCCAAATCAGTGAGTAATAGTCAATGAAACGGGCCAGAATCGGCCAAAACTGCGAATATTGATAAGCGACACATAAACACACCGGTGTTCGTCGATCGTGGAAATGACTACTGACGCCAAAACTGAGTAATAGTCCAACAAACGGGCCTGAATCGGCCAAAACTGCGATTGTTGATGACCGACACATAAGCGCACCTTGGGGTTCGACAACCATGGAAATCGCTTTGGGACCCAAAAACGGTGAGTAATAGTCCATGAAACGGGCCAGAATCGACAAAAACCGCGAGTGTTGATGACCGACACGTAAACACACCACGGGGTTTGTTAATCGTGGAAATCACTCCGGGACCCCAAAACAGTCAGTAATAGTCCACGAAACGGGCCAGAATCGGCCAAAATTATGAGTGTTGATGACCGACACGTAAGCGCACCTTGTGGTTCAACAACTATGGAAATCGCTTCGTGACCCCAAAACGGTGAGTAATAGTCCATGAAACGGGCCAGAATCGTCAAAAACCGTGAGTGTTGATGTTTCACACGTAAACGCACACCAGGGTTCATTAATCGTGGAAATCACTCCACGACCCCAAAAAAGTGAGTAATAGTCCAGAAAATGGGCCAGAATCGGCCAAAACTGTGACTGTTGATGACCGACATGTAAGCGCACCTTGGGGTTCAATAACTATGGAAATCACTTCGGGATCCCAAAACGGTGAGTAATAGTCCACGAAACGGGTCGGAATTGGCCAAAACTATGAGCGTTGACGACAGGCACGTAAACGCACCACAGGGATCGTCAATCATGGAAATCGCTCTAGGACCCCAAAACGGTGAGTAACAGTGCACAAAACGTACCAGAATCGCCGAAAATTGTGAGCGTTGATGACCGACACGTAAACGCACCACGGTATTCGTCAATCGTGGAAATCACTTCGGGACCCCAAAACTGAGTAATAGTGCAAGAAACGGGCCAGAATCGGCCCAAACTCCGAGTCTTGACGACCAACACATATGCACACCTTGGGGTTCGACAACCATGGAAATGGCTTTTTGATTCCAAAACGGTGAGTGATAGTCCATGAAAGAGCCTTGAATCGGTAAAACCTAGGTTCATTGATCAATGATACATAAAGCACCCCAGGGTTCGTCAATCATGGAAATCGCTCAGGGACCCCAAATCAGTGAGTAATAGTCAATGAAACGGGCCAGAATCGGCCAAAACTGCGAATATTGATAAGCGACACATAAACACACCGGTGTTCGTCGATCGTGGAAATGACTACGTGACGCCAAAACTGAGTAATAGTCCAACAAACGGGCCTGAATCGGCCAAAACTGCGATTGTTGATGACCGACACATAAGCGCACCTTGGGGTTCGACAACCATGGAAATCGCTTTGGGACCCAAAAACGGTGAGTAATAGTCCATGAAACGGGCCAAAATCGACAAAAACCGCGAGTGTTGATGACCGACACGTAAACACACCACGGGGTTTGTTAATCGTGGAAATCACTCCGGGACCCCAAAACAGTCAGTAATAGTCCACGAAACGGGCCAGAATCGGCCAAAATTATGAGTGTTGATGACCGACACGTAAGCGCACCTTGTGGTTCAACAACTATGGAAATCGCTTCGTGACCCCAAAACGGTGAGTAATAGTCCATGAAACGGGCCAGAATCGTCAAAAACCGTGAGTGTTGATGTTTGACACGTAAACGCACACCAGGGTTCGTTAATCATGGAAATCACTCCGCGACCCCAAAAAAGTGAGTAATAGTCCAGAAAATGGGCCAGAATCGGCCAAAACTGTGACTGTTGATGACCTACATGTAAGCGCACCCTGGGGTTCAATAACTATGGAAATTGCTTCGGGATCCCAAAACGGTGAGTAATAGTCCACGAAACGGGTCGGAATTGGCCAAAACTATGAGTGTTGACGATAGGCACGTAAACGCACCACATGGATCGTCAATCATGGAAATCGCTCTAGGACCCCAAAACGGTGAGTAACAGTGCACAAAACGTACCAGAATCGCCGAAAATTGTGAGCGTTGATGACCGACACGTAAACGCACCACGGTATTCGTCAATCGTGGAAATCACTTCGGGACCCCAAAACTGAGTAATAGTGCAAGAAACGGGCCAGAATCGGCCCAAACTCCGAGTCTTGACGACCAACACATATGCACACCTTGGGGTTCGACAACCATGGAAATGGCTTTTTGATTCCAAAACGGTGAGTGATAGTCCATGAAAGAGCCTTGAATCGGTAAAACCTAGGTTCATTGATCAATGATACATAAAGCACCCCAGGGTTCGTCAATCATGGAAATCGCTCAGGGACCCCAAATCAGTGAGTAATAGTCAATGAAACGGGCCAGAATCGGCCAAAACTGCGAATATTGATAAGCGACACATAAACACACCGGTGTTCGTCGATCGTGGAAATGACTACTGACGCCAAAACTGAGTAATAGTCCAACAAACGGGCCTGAATCGGCCAAAACTGCGATTGTTGATGACCGACACATAAGCGCACCTTGGGGTTCGACAACCATGGAAATCGCTTTGGGACCCAAAAACGGTGAGTAATAGTCCATGAATCGGGCCAGAATCGACAAAAACCGCGAGTGTTGATGACCGACACGTAAACACACCACGGGGTTTGTTAATCGTGGAAATCACTCCGGGACCCCAAAACAGTCAGTAATAGTCCACGAAACGGGCCAGAATCGGCCAAAATTATGAGTGTTGATGACCGACACGTAAGCGCACCTTGTGGTTCAACAACTATGGAAATCGCTTCGTGACCCCAAAACGGTGAGTAATAGTCCATGAAACGGGCCAGAATCGTCAAAAACCGTGAGTGTTGATGTTTCACACGTAAACGCACACCAGGGTTCATTAATCGTGGAAATCACTCCACGACCCCAAAAAAGTGAGTAATAGTCCAGAAAATGGGCCAGAATCGGCCAAAACTGTGACTGTTGATGACCGACATGTAAGCGCACCTTGGGGTTCAATAACTATGGAAATCACTTCGGGATCCCAAAACGGTGAGTAATAGTCCACGAAACGGGTCGGAATTGGCCAAAACTATGAGCGTTGACGACAGGCACGTAAACGCACCACAGGGATCGTCAATCATGGAAATCGCTCTAGGACCCCAAAACGGTGAGTAACAGTGCACAAAACGTACCAGAATCGCCGAAAATTGTGAGCGTTGATGACCGACACGTAAACGCACCACGGTATTCGTCAATCGTGGAAATCACTTCGGGACCCCAAAACTGAGTAATAGTGCAAGAAACGGGCCAGAATCGGCCCAAACTCCGAGTCTTGACGACCAACACATATGCACACCTTGGGGTTCGACAACCATGGAAATGGCTTTTTGATTCCAAAACGGTGAGTGATAGTCCATGAAAGAGCCTTGAATCGGTAAAACCTAGGTTCATTGATCAATGATACATAAAGCACCCCAGGGTTCGTCAATCATGGAAATCGCTCAGGGACCCCAAATCAGTGAGTAATAGTCAATGAAACGGGCCAGAATCGGCCAAAACTGCGAATATTGATAAGCGACACATAAACACACCGGTGTTCGTCGATCGTGGAAATGACTACGTGACGCCAAAACTGAGTAATAGTCCAACAAACGGGCCTGAATCGGCCAAAACTGCGATTGTTGATGACCGACACATAAGCGCACCTTGGGGTTCGACAACCATGGAAATCGCTTTGGGACCCAAAAACGGTGAGTAATAGTCCATGAAACGGGCCAGAATCGACAAAAACCGCGAGTGTTGATGACCGACACGTAAACACACCACGGGGTTTGTTAATCGTGGAAATCACTCCGGGACCCCAAAACAGTCAGTAATAGTCCACGAAACGGGCCAGAATCGGCCAAAATTATGAGTGTTGATGACCGACACGTAAGCGCACCTTGTGGTTCAACAACTATGGAAATCGCTTCGTGACCCCAAAACGGTGAGTAATAGTCCATGAAACGGGCCAGAATCGTCAAAAACCGTGAGTGTTGATGTTTGACACGTAAACGCACACCAGGGTTCGTTAATCATGGAAATCACTCCGCGACCCCAAAAAAGTGAGTAATAGTCCAGAAAATGGGCCAGAATCGGCCAAAACTGTGACTGTTGATGACCTACATGTAAGCGCACCCTGGGGTTCAATAACTATGGAAATTGCTTCGGGATCCCAAAACGGTGAGTAATAGTCCACGAAACGGGTCGGAATTGGCCAAAACTATGAGTGTTGACGATAGGCACGTAAACGCACCACATGGATCGTCAATCATGGAAATCGCTCTAGGACCCCAAAACGGTGAGTAACAGTGCACAAAACGTACCAGAATCGCCGAAAATTGTGAGCGTTGATGACCGACACGTAAACGCACCACGGTATTCGTCAATCGTGGAAATCACTTCGGGACCCCAAAACTGAGTAATAGTGCAAGAAACGGGCCAGAATCGGCCCAAACTCCGAGTCTTGACGACCAACACATATGCACACCTTGGGGTTCGACAACCATGGAAATGGCTTTTTGATTCCAAAACGGTGAGTGATAGTCCATGAAAGAGCCTTGAATCGGTAAAACCTAGGTTCATTGATCAATGATACATAAAGCACCCCAGGGTTCGTCAATCATGGAAATCGCTCAGGGACCCCAAATCAGTGAGTAATAGTCAATGAAACGGGCCAGAATCGGCCAAAACTGTGAATATTGATAAGCGACACATAAACACACCGGTGTTCGTCGATCGTGGAAATGACTACTGACGCCAAAACTGAGTAATAGTCCAACAAACGGGCCTGAATCGGCCAAAACTGCGATTGTTGATGACCGACACATAAGCGCACCTTGGGGTTCGACAACCATGGAAATCGCTTTGGGACCCAAAAACGGTGAGTAATAGTCCATGAAACGGGCCAGAATCGACAAAAACCGCGAGTGTTGATGACCGACACGTAAACACACCACGGGGTTTGTTAATCGTGGAAATCACTCCGGGACCCCAAAACAGTCAGTAATAGTCCACGAAACGGGCCAGAATCGGCCAAAATTATGAGTGTTGATGACCGACACGTAAGCGCACCTTGTGGTTCAACAACTATGGAAATCGCTTCGTGACCCCAAAACGGTGAGTAATAGTCCATGAAACGGGCCAGAATCGTCAAAAACCGTGAGTGTTGATGTTTCACACGTAAACGCACACCAGGGTTCATTAATCGTGGAAATCACTCCACGACCCCAAAAAAGTGAGTAATAGTCCAGAAAATGGGCCAGAATCGGCCAAAACTGTGACTGTTGATGACCGACATGTAAGCGCACCTTGGGGTTCAATAACTATGGAAATCACTTCGGGATCCCAAAACGGTGAGTAATAGTCCACGAAACGGGTCGGAATTGGCCAAAACTATGAGCGTTGACGACAGGCACGTAAACGCACCACAGGGATCGTCAATCATGGAAATCGCTCTAGGACCCCAAAACGGTGAGTAACAGTGCACAAAACGTACCAGAATCGCCGAAAATTGTGAGCGTTGATGACCGACACGTAAACGCACCACGGTATTCGTCAATCGTGCAAATCACTTCGGGACCCCAAAACTGAGTAATAGTGCAAGAAACGGGCCAGAATCGGCCCAAACTCCGAGTCTTGACGACCAACACATATGCACACCTTGGGGTTCGACAACCATGGAAATGGCTTTTTGATTCCAAAACGGTGAGTGATAGTCCATGAAAGAGCCTTGAATCGGTAAAACCTAGGTTCATTGATCAATGATACATAAAGCACCCCAGGGTTCGTCAATCATGGAAATCGCTCAGGGACCCCAAATCAGTGAGTAATAGTCAATGAAACGGGCCAGAATCGGCCAAAACTGCGAATATTGATAAGCGACACATAAACACACCGGTGTTCGTCGATCGTGGAAATGACTACGTGACGCCAAAACTGAGTAATAGTCCAACAAACGGGCCTGAATCGGCCAAAACTGCGATTGTTGATGACCGACACATAAGCGCACCTTGGGGTTCGACAACCATGGAAATCGCTTTGGGACCCAAAAACGGTGAGTAATAGTCCATGAAACGGGCCAGAATCGACAAAAACCGCGAGTGTTGATGACCGACACGTAAACACACCACGGGGTTTGTTAATCGTGGAAATCACTCCGGGACCCCAAAACAGTCAGTAATAGTCCACGAAACGGGCCAGAATCGGCCAAAATTATGAGTGTTGATGACCGACACGTAAGCGCACCTTGTGGTTCAACAACTATGGAAATCGCTTCGTGACCCCAAAACGGTGAGTAATAGTCCATGAAACGGGCCAGAATCGTCAAAAACCGTGAGTGTTGATGTTTCACACGTAAACGCACACCAGGGTTCATTAATCGTGGAAATCACTCCACGACCCCCAAAAAGTGAGTAATAGTCCAGAAAATGGGCCAGAATCGGCCAAAACTGTGACTGTTGATGACCGACATGTAAGCGCACCTTGGGGTTCAATAACTATGGAAATCACTTCGGGATCCCAAAACGGTGAGTAATAGTCCACGAAACGGGTCGGAATTGGCCAAAACTATGAGCGTTGACGACAGGCACGTAAACGCACCACAGGGATCGTCAATCATGGAAATCGCTCTAGGACCCCAAAACGGTGAGTAACAGTGCACAAAACGTACCAGAATCGTCCAAAATTGTGAGCGTTGATGACCGGCACGTAAACGCACCCCGGTGTGCGTCAATCGTGGAAATCACTTCGGGACCCCAAAACTGAGTAATAGTGTAAGAAACGAGCCAGAATCGGCCCAAACTCCGAGTCTTGACGACCAGCACGTATGCACACCTTGGGGTTCGACAACCATGGAAATGGCTTTTTGAGTCCAAAACGGTGAGTGATAGTCCATGAAAGAGCCTTGAATCGGTAAAACCTAGGGTCGTTGATCAACGATACATAAAGCATCCCAGGGTTCGTCAATCATGGAAATCGCTCAGGGACCACAAATCAGTGAGTAATAGTCCATGAAACGAGCCAGAATCGGCCAAAACTGCGAATGTTGATAAGCGACACATAAACACATCGGTGTTCGTCGATCGTGGAAATGACTACGTGACGCCAAAACTGAGTAATAGTCCAAGAAATGGGCCAGAATCGGCCAAAACTGCGATTGTTGATGACCGACACGTAAGCGCATCTTGGTGTTCGACAACCATGGAAATCGCTTTGGGACCCTAAAACGGTGAGTAATAGTCCATGAAACGGGCCAGAATCGACAAAAACCGCGAGTGTTGATGACCGACACGTAAACGCACCACGGGGTTTGTTAATCGTGGAAATCACTCCGGGACCCCAAAACAGTCAGTAACAGTCCACGAAACGGGCCAGAATCGGCCAAAATTATGAGTGTTGATGACCGACACGTAAGCGCACCTTGTGGTTCAACAACTATGGAAATCGCTTCGTGACCCCAAAACGGTGAGTAATAGTCCATGAAACGGGCCAGAATCGTCAAAAACCGTTAGTGTTGATGTTTCACACGTAAACGCACACCAGGGTTCATTAATCGTGGAAATCACTCCACGACCCCAAAAAAGTGAGTAATAGTCCAGAAAATGGGCCAGAATCGGCCAAAACTGTGACTGTTGATGACCGACATGTAAGCGCACCTTGGGGTTCAATAACTATGGAAATCACTTCGGGATCCCAAAACGGTGAGTAATAATCCACGAAACGGGTCGGAATTGGCCAAAACTATGAGCGTTGACGACAGGCACGTAAACGCACCACAGGGATCGTCAATCATGGAAATCGCTCTAGGACCCCAAAACGGTGAGTAACAGTGCACAAAACGTACCAGAATCGTCCAAAATTGTGAGCGTTGATGACCGGCACGTAAACGCACCCCGGTGTGTGTCAATCGTGGAAATCACTTCGGGACCCCAAAACTGAGTAATAGTGTAAGAAACGGGCCAGAATCGGCCCAAACTCCGAGTCTTGACGACCAGCACGTATGCACACCTTGGGGTTCGACAACCATGGAAATGGCTTTTTGAGTCCAAAACGGTGAGTGATAGTCCGTGAAAGAGCCTTGAATCGGTAAAACCTAGGGTCGTTGATCAACGATACATAAAGCATCCCAGGGTTCGTCAATCATGGAAATCGCTCAGGGACCACAAATCAGTGAGTAATAGTCCATGAAACGAGCCAGAATCGGCCAAAACTGCGAATGTTGATAAGCGACACATAAACACACCGGTGTTCGTCGATCGTGGAAATGACTACGTGACGCCAAAACTGAGTAATAGTCCAAGAAATGGGCCAGAATCGGCCAAAACTGCGATTGTTGATGACCGACACGTAAGCGCACCTTGGCGTTCGACAACCATGGAAATCGCTTTGGGACCCTAAAACGGTGAGTAATAGTCCATGAAACGGTCCAGAATCGACAAAAACCGCGAGTGTTGATGACCGACACGTAAACGCACCATGGGGTTTGTTAATCGTGGAAATCACTCCAGGACCCCAAAACAGTCAGTAATAGGCCACGGAACGGGCCAGAATCGGCCAAAACTATGAGTGTTGATGACCGACACGTAAGCGCACCTTGTGGTTCAACAACTATGGAAATCGCTTCGTGACCCCAAAACGGTGAGTAATAGTCCATGAAACGGGCCAGAATCGTCAAAAACCGTGAGTGTTGATGTTTCACACGTAAACGCACACCAGGGTTCATTAATCGTGGAAATCACTCCACGACCCCAAAAAAGTGAGTAATAGTCCAGAAAATGGGCCAGAATCGGCCAAAACTGTGACTGTTGATGACCGACATGTAAGCGCACCTTGGGGTTCAATAACTATGGAAATCACTTCGGGATCCCAAAACGGTGAGTAATAATCCACGAAACGGGTCGGAATTGGCCAAAACTATGAGCGTTGACGACAGGCACGTAAACGCACCATAGGGATCGTCAATCATGGAAATCGCTCTAGGACCCCAAAACGGTGAGTAACAGTGCACAAAACGTACCAGAATCGTCCAAAATTGTGAGCGTTGATGACCGGCACGTAAACGCACCCTGGTGTGCGTCAATCGTGGAAATCACTTCGGGACCCCAAAACTGAGTAATAGTGTAAGAAACGGGCCAGAATCGGCCCAAACTCCGAGTCTTGACGACCAGCACGTATGCACACCTTGGGGTTCGACAACCATGGAAATGGCTTTTTGAGTCCAAAACGGTGAGTGATAGTCCATGAAAGAGCCTTGAATCGGTAAAACCTAGGGTCGTTGATCAACTATACATAAAGCATCCCAGGGTTCGTCAATCATGGAAATCGCTCAGGGACCACAAATCAGTGAGTAATAGTCCATGAAACGAGCCAGAATCGGCCAAAACTGCGAATGTTGATAAGCGACACATAAACACACCGGTGTTCGTCGATCGTGGAAATGACTACGTGACGCCAAAACTGAGTAATAGTCCAAGAAATGGGCCAGAATCGGTCAAAACTGCGATTGTTGATGACCGACACGTAAGCGCACCTTGGTGTTCGACAACCATGGAAATCGCTTTGGGACCCTAAAACGGTGAGTAATAGTCCATGAAACGGTCCAAAATCGACAAAAACCGCGAGTGTTGATGAGCGACACGTAAACGCACCACGGGGTTTGTTAATCGTGGAAATCACTCCAGGACCCCAAAACAGTCAGTAATAGTCCACGGAACGGGCCAGAATCGGCCAAAACTATGAGTGTTGATGACCGACACGTAAGCGCACCTTGTGGTTCAACAACTATGGAAATCGCTTCGTGACCCCAAAACGGTGAGTAATAGTCCATGAAACGGGCCAGAATCGCCAAAAACCGCGAGTGTTGATGTTTGACACGTAAACGCACACCAGGGTTCGTTAATGGTGGAAATCACTCCGCGACCCCAAAAAAGTGAGTAATAGTCCAGAAAATGGGCCAGAATCGGCCAAAACTGTGACTGTTGATGACCTACATGTAAGCGCACCTTGGGGTTCAATAACTATGGAAATCGCTTCGGGATCCCAAAACGGTGAGTAATAGTCCACGAAACGGGTCGGAATTGGCCAAAACTATGAGTGTTGACGATAGGCACGTAAATGCACCACATGGATCATCAATCATGGAAATCGCTCTAGGACCCCAAAACGGTGAGTAACAGTGCACAAAACGTACCAGAATCGTCCAAAATTGTGAGCGTTGATGACCGACACGTAAACGCACCCCGGTATTCATCAATCGTGGAAATCACTTCGGGACCCCAAAACTGAGTAATAGTGCAAGAAACGGGCTAGAATCGGCCCAAACTCCGAGTCTTGACGACCAACACGTATGCACACCTTGGGGTTCGACAACCATGGAAATGGCTTTTTGACTCCAAAACGGTGAGTGATAGTCCATGAAAGAGCCTTGAATCGGTAAAACCTAGGGTCATTGATCAATGATACATAAAGCACCCCAGGGTTCGTCAATCATGGAAATCGCTCAGGGACCCCAAATCAGTGAGTAATAGTCAATGAAACGGGCCAGAATCGGCCAAAACTGCGAATATTGATAAGCGACACATAAACACACCGGTGTTCGTCGATTGTGGAAATGACTACGTGACGCCAAAACTGAGTAATAGTCCAACAAACGGGCCAGAATCGGCCAAAACTGCGATTGTTGATGACCGACACATAAGCGCACCTTGGGGTTCGACAACCATGGAAATCTCTTTGGGACCCAAAAACGGTGAGTAATAGTCCATGAAACGGGCCAGAATCGACAAAAACCGCGAGTGTTGATGACCGACACGTAAACGCACCACGGGGTTTGTTAATCGTGCAAATCACTCCGGGACCCCAAAACAGTCAGTAATAGTCCACGAAATGGGCCAGAATCGGCCAAAACTATGAGTGTTGATGACCAACACGTAAGCGCACCTTGTGGTTCAACAACTATGGAAATCGCTTCGTGACCCCAAAACGTTGAGTAATAATCCATGAAACGGGCCAGAATCATCAAAAACCGTGAGTGTTGATGTTTCACACGTAAACGCACACCAGGGTTCATTAATCGTGGAAATCACTCCACGACCCCAAAAAAGTGAGTAATAGTCCAGAAAATGGGCCAGAATCGGCGAAAACTGTGACTGTTGATGACCGACATGTAAGCGCACCTTGGGGTTCAATAACTATGGAAATCACTTCGGGATCCCAAAACGGTGAGTAATAGTCCACGAAACGGGTCGGAATTGGCCAAAACTATGAGCGTTGACGACAGGCACGTAAACGCACCACAGGGATCGTCAATCATGGAAATCGCTCTAGGACCCCAAAACGGTGAGTAACAGTGCACAAAACGTACCAGAATCGTCCAAAATTGTGAGCGTTGATGACCGGCACGTAAACGCACCCCGGTGTGCGTCAATCGTGGAAATCACTTCGGGACACCAAAACTGAGTAATAGTGTAAGAAACGAGCCAGAATCGGCCCAAACTCCGAGTCTTGACGACCAGCACGTATGCACACCTTGGGGTTCGACAACCATGGAAATGGCTTTTTGAGTCCAAAACGGTGAGTGATAGTCCATGAAAGAGCCTTGAATCGGTAAAACCTAGGGTCGTTGATCAACAATACATAAAGCATCCCAGGGTTCGTCAATCATGGAAATCGCTCAGGGACCACAAATCAGTGAGTAATAGTCCATGAAACGAGCCAGAATCGGCCAAAACTGCGAATGTTGATAAGCGACACATAAACACACCGGTGTTCGTCGATCGTGGAATTGACTACGTGACGCCAAAACTGAGTAATAGTCCAAGAAATGGGCCAGAATCGGCCAAAACTGCGATTGTTGATGACCGACACGTAAGCGCATCTTGGTGTTCGACAACCATGGAAATCGCTTTGGGACCCTAAAACGGTGAGTAATAGTCCATGAAACGGTCCAGAATCGACAAAAACCGCGAGTGTTGATGAGCGACACGTAAACGCACCACGGGGTTTGTTAATCGTGGAAATCACTCCGGGACCCCAAAACAGTCAGTAATAGTCCACGGAACGGGCCAGAATCGGCCAAAACTATGAGTGTTGATGACAAACACGTAAGCGCACCTTGTGGTTCAACAACTATGGAAATCGCTTCGTGACCCCAAAACGGTGAGTAATAGTCCATGAAACCGGCCAGAATCATCAAAAACCGCGAGTGTTGATGTTTCACACGTAAACGCACACCAGGGTTCGTTAATCGTGGAAATCACTCCACGACCCCAAAAAAGTGAGTAATAGTCCAGAAAATGGGCCAGAATCGGCCAAAACTGTGACTATTGATGACCGACATGTAAGCGCACCTTGGGGTTCAATAACTATGGAAATCACTTCGGGATCCCAAAACGGTGAGTAATAGTCCACGAAACGGGTCGGAATTGGACAAAACTATGAGCGTTGACGACAGGCACGTAAACGCACCACAGGGATCGTCAATCATAGAAATCGCTCTAGGACCCCAAAACGGTGAGTAACACTGCACAAAACGTACCAGAATCGCCGAAAATTGTGAGCGTTGATGACCGACACGTAAACGCACCACGGTATTCGTCAATCGTGGAAATCACTTCGGGACCCCAAAACTGAGTAATAGTGCAAGAAACGGGCCAGAATCGGCCCAAACTCCGAGTCTTGACGACCAACACATATGCACACCTTGGGGTTCGACAACCATGGAAATGGCTTTTTGATTCCAAAACGGTGAGTGATAGTCCATGAAAGAGCCTTGAATCGGTAAAACCTAGGTTCATTGATCAATGATACATAAAGCACCCCAGGGTTCGTCAATCATGGAAATCGCTCAGGGACCCCAAATCAGTGAGTAATAGTCAATGAAACGGGCCAGAATCGGCCAAAACTGCGAATATTGATGAGCGACACATAAACACACCGGTGTTCGTCGATCGTGGAAATGACTACGTGACGCCAAAACTGAGTAATAGTCCAACAAACGGGCCTGAATCGGCCAAAACTGCGATTGTTGATGACCGACACATAAGCGCACCTTGGGGTTCGACAACCATGGAAATCGCTTTGGGACCCAAAAACGGTGAGTAATAGTCCATGAAACGGGCCAGAATCGACAAAACCGCGAGTGTTGATGACCGACACGTAAACACACCACGGGGTTTGTTAATCGTGGAAATCACTCCGGGACCCCAAAACAGTCAGTAATAGTCCACGAAACGGGCCAGAATCGGCCAAAATTATGAGTGTTGATGACCGACACGTAAGCGCACCTTGTGGTTCAACAACTATGGAAATCGCTTCGTGACCCCAAAACGGTGAGTAATAGTCCATGAAACGGGCCAGAATCGTCAAAAACCGTGAGTGTTGATGTTTCACACGTAAACGCACACCAGGGTTCATTAATCGTGGAAATCACTCCACGACCCCCAAAAAGTGAGTAATAGTCCAGAAAATGGGCCAGAATCGGCCAAAACTGTGACTGTTGATGACCGACATGTAAGCGCACCTTGGGGTTCAATAACTATGGAAATCACTTCGGGATCCCAAAACGGTGAGTAATAGTCCACGAAACGGGTCGGAATTGGCCAAAACTATGAGCGTTGACGACAGGCACGTAAACGCACCACAGGGATCGTCAATCATGGAAATCGCTTTAGGACCCCAAAACGGTGAGTAACAGTGCACAAAACGTACCAGAATCGTCCAAAATTGTGAGCGTTGATGACCGGCACGTAAACGCACCCCGGTGTGCGTCAATCGTGGAAATCACTTCGGGACCCCAAAACTGAGTAATAGTGTAAGAAACGAGCCAGAATCGGCCCAAACTCCGAGTCTTGACGACCAGCACGTATGCACACCTTGGGGTTCGACAACCATGGAAATGGCTTTTTGAGTCCAAAACGGTGAGTGATAGTCCATGAAAGAGCCTTGAATCGGTAAAACCTAGGGTCGTTGATCAACGATACATAAAGCATCCCAGGGTTCGTCAATCATGGAAATCGCTCAGGGACCACAAATCAGTGAGTAATAGTCCATGAAACGAGCCAGAATCGGCCAAAACTGCGAATGTTGATAAGCGACACATAAACACATCGGTGTTCGTCGATCGTGGAAATGACTACGTGACGCCAAAACTGAGTAATAGTCCAAGAAATGGGCCAGAATCGGCCAAAACTGCGATTGTTGATGACCGACACGTAAGCGCATCTTGGTGTTCGACAACCATGGAAATCGCTTTGGGACCCTAAAACGGTGAGTAATAGTCCATGAAACGGGCCAGAATCGACAAAAACCGCGAGTGTTGATGAGCGACACGTAAACGCACCACGGGGTTTGTTAATCGTGGAAATCACTCCGGGACCCCAAAACAGTCAGTAATAGTCCACGGAACGGGCCAGAATCGGCCAAAACTATGAGTGTTGATGACAAACACGTAAGCGCACCTTGTGGTTCAACAACTATGGAAATCGCTTCGTGACCCCAAAACGGTGAGTAATAGTCCATGAAACCGGCCAGAATCATCAAAAACCGCGAGTGTTGATGTTTCACACGTAAACGCACACCAGGGTTCGTTAATCGTGGAAATCACTCCACGACCCCAAAAAAGTGAGTAATAGTCCAGAAAATGGGCCAGAATCGGCCAAAACTGTGACTATTGATGACCGACATGTAAGCGCACCTTGGGGTTCAATAACTATGGAAATCACTTCGGGATCCCAAAACGGTGAGTAATAGTCCACGAAACGGGTCGGAATTGGACAAAACTATGAGCGTTGACGACAGGCACGTAAACGCACCACAGGGATCGTCAATCATAGAAATCGCTCTAGGACCCCAAAACGGTGAGTAACACTGCACAAAACGTACCAGAATCGCCGAAAATTGTGAGCGTTGATGACCGACACGTAAACGCACCACGGTATTCGTCAATCGTGGAAATCACTTCGGGACCCCAAAACTGAGTAATAGTGCAAGAAACGGGCCAGAATCGGCCCAAACTCCGAGTCTTGACGACCAACACATATGCACACCTTGGGGTTCGACAACCATGGAAATGGCTTTTTGATTCCAAAACGGTGAGTGATAGTCCATGAAAGAGCCTTGAATCGGTAAAACCTAGGTTCATTGATCAATGATACATAAAGCACCCCAGGGTTCGTCAATCATGGAAATCGCTCAGGGACCCCAAATCAGTGAGTAATAGTCAATGAAACGGGCCAGAATCGGCCAAAACTGCGAATATTGATAAGCGACACATAAACACACCGGTGTTCGTCGATCGTGGAAATGACTACGTGACGCCAAAACTGAGTAATAGTCCAACAAACGGGCCTGAATCGGCCAAAACTGCGATTGTTGATGACCGACACATAAGCGCACCTTGGGGTTCGACAACCATGGAAATCGCTTTGGGACCCAAAAACGGTGAGTAATAGTCCATGAAACGGGCCAGAATCGACAAAACCGCGAGTGTTGATGACCGACACGTAAACACACCACGGGGTTTGTTAATCGTGGAAATCACTCCGGGACCCCAAAACAGTCAGTAATAGTCCACGAAACGGGCCAGAATCGGCCAAAATTATGAGTGTTGATGACCGACACGTAAGCGCACCTTGTGGTTCAACAACTATGGAAATCGCTTCGTGACCCCAAAACGGTGAGTAATAGTCCATGAAACGGGCCAGAATCGTCAAAAACCGTGAGTGTTGATGTTTCACACGTAAACGCACACCAGGGTTCATTAATCGTGGAAATCACTCCACGACCCCCAAAAAGTGAGTAATAGTCCAGAAAATGGGCCAGAATCGGCCAAAACTGTGACTGTTGATGACCGACATGTAAGCGCACCTTGGGGTTCAATAACTATGGAAATCACTTCGGGATCCCAAAACGGTGAGTAATAGTCCACGAAACGGGTCGGAATTGGCCAAAACTATGAGCGTTGACGACAGGCACGTAAACGCACCACAGGGATCGTCAATCATGGAAATCGCTCTAGGACCCCAAAACGGTGAGTAACAGTGCACAAAACGTACCAGAATCGTCCAAAATTGTGAGCGTTGATGACCGGCACGTAAACGCACCCCGGTGTGCGTCAATCGTGGAAATCACTTCGGGACCCCAAAACTGAGTAATAGTGTAAGAAACGAGCCAGAATCGGCCCAAACTCCGAGTCTTGACGACCAGCACGTATGCACACCTTGGGGTTCGACAACCATGGAAATGGCTTTTTGAGTCCAAAACGGTGAGTGATAGTCCATGAAAGAGCCTTGAATCGGTAAAACCTAGGGTCGTTGATCAACGATACATAAAGCATCCCAGGGTTCGTCAATCATGGAAATCGCTCAGGGACCACAAATCAGTGAGTAATAGTCCATGAAACGAGCCAGAATCGGCCAAAACTGCGAATGTTGATAAGCGACACATAAACACATCGGTGTTCGTCGATCGTGGAAATGACTACGTGACGCCAAAACTGAGTAATAGTCCAAGAAATGGGCCAGAATCGGCCAAAACTGCGATTGTTGATGACCGACACGTAAGCGCATCTTGGTGTTCGACAACCATGGAAATCGCTTTGGGACCCTAAAACGGTGAGTAATAGTCCATGAAACGGGCCAGAATCGACAAAAACCGCGAGTGTTGATGAGCGACACGTAAACGCACCACGGGGTTTGTTAATCGTGGAAATCACTCCGGGACCCCAAAACAGTCAGTAATAGTCCACGGAACGGGCCAGAATCGGCCAAAACTATGAGTGTTGATGACAAACACGTAAGCGCACCTTGTGGTTCAACAACTATGGAAATCGCTTCGTGACCCCAAAACGGTGAGTAATAGTCCATGAAACCGGCCAGAATCATCAAAAACCGCGAGTGTTGATGTTTCACACGTAAACGCACACCAGGGTTCGTTAATCGTGGAAATCACTCCACGACCCCAAAAAAGTGAGTAATAGTCCAGAAAATGGGCCAGAATCGGCCAAAACTGTGACTATTGATGACCGACATGTAAGCGCACCTTGGGGTTCAATAACTATGGAAATCACTTCGGGATCCCAAAACGGTGAGTAATAGTCCACGAAACGGGTCGGAATTGGACAAAACTATGAGCGTTGACGACAGGCACGTAAACGCACCACAGGGATCGTCAATCATAGAAATCGCTCTAGGACCCCAAAACGGTGAGTAACACTGCACAAAACGTACCAGAATCGCCGAAAATTGTGAGCGTTGATGACCGACACGTAAACGCACCACGGTATTCGTCAATCGTGGAAATCACTTCGGGACCCCAAAACTGAGTAATAGTGCAAGAAACGGGCCAGAATCGGCCCAAACTCCGAGTCTTGACGACCAACACATATGCACACCTTGGGGTTCGACAACCATGGAAATGGCTTTTTGATTCCAAAACGGTGAGTGATAGTCCATGAAAGAGCCTTGAATCGGTAAAACCTAGGTTCATTGATCAATGATACATAAAGCACCCCAGGGTTCGTCAATCATGGAAATCGCTCAGGGACCCCAAATCAGTGAGTAATAGTCAATGAAACGGGCCAGAATCGGCCAAAACTGCGAATATTGATAAGCGACACATAAACACACCGGTGTTCGTCGATCGTGGAAATGACTACGTGACGCCAAAACTGAGTAATAGTCCAACAAACGGGCCTGAATCGGCCAAAACTGCGATTGTTGATGACCGACACATAAGCGCACCTTGGGGTTCGACAACCATGGAAATCGCTTTGGGACCCAAAAACGGTGAGTAATAGTCCATGAAACGGGCCAGAATCGACAAAACCGCGAGTGTTGATGACCGACACGTAAACACACCACGGGGTTTGTTAATCGTGGAAATCACTCCGGGACCCCAAAACAGTCAGTAATAGTCCACGAAACGGGCCAGAATCGGCCAAAATTATGAGTGTTGATGACCGACACGTAAGCGCACCTTGTGGTTCAACAACTATGGAAATCGCTTCGTGACCCCAAAACGGTGAGTAATAGTCCATGAAACGGGCCAGAATCGTCAAAAACCGTGAGTGTTGATGTTTCACACGTAAACGCACACCAGGGTTCATTAATCGTGGAAATCACTCCATGACCCCCAAAAAGTGAGTAATAGTCCAGAAAATGGGCCAGAATCGGCCAAAACTGTGACTGTTGATGACCGACATGTAAGCGCACCTTGGGGTTCAATAACTATGGAAATCACTTCGGGATCCCAAAACGGTGAGTAATAGTCCACGAAACGGGTCGGAATTGGCCAAAACTATGAGCGTTGACGACAGGCACGTAAACGCACCACAGGGATCGTCAATCATGGAAATCGCTCTAGGACCCCAAAACGGTGAGTAACAGTGCACAAAACGTACCAGAATCGTCCAAAATTGTGAGCGTTGATGACCGGCACGTAAACGCACCCCGGTGTGCGTCAATCGTGGAAATCACTTCGGGACCCCAAAACTGAGTAATAGTGTAAGAAACGAGCCAGAATCGGCCCAAACTCCGAGTCTTGACGACCAGCACGTATGCACACCTTGGGGTTCGACAACCATGGAAATGGCTTTTTGAGTCCAAAACGGTGAGTGATAGTCCATGAAAGAGCCTTGAATCGGTAAAACCTAGGGTCGTTGATCAACGATACATAAAGCATCCCAGGGTTCGTCAATCATGGAAATCGCTCAGGGACCACAAATCAGTGAGTAATAGTCCATGAAACGAGCCAGAATCGGCCAAAACTGCGAATGTTGATAAGCGACACATAAACACATCGGTGTTCGTCGATCGTGGAAATGACTACGTGACGCCAAAACTGAGTAATAGTCCAAGAAATGGGCCAGAATCGGCCAAAACTGCGATTGTTGATGACCGACACGTAAGCGCATCTTGGTGTTCGACAACCATGGAAATCGCTTTGGGACCCTAAAACGGTGAGTAATAGTCCATGAAACGGGCCAGAATCGACAAAAACCGCGAGTGTTGATGACCGACACGTAAACGCACCACGGGGTTTGTTAATCGTGGAAATCACTCCGGGACCCCAAAACAGTCAGTAACAGTCCACGAAACGGGCCAGAATCGGCCAAAATTATGAGTGTTGATGACCGACACGTAAGCGCACCTTGTGGTTCAACAACTATGGAAATCGCTTCGTGACCCCAAAACGGTGAGTAATAGTCCATGAAATGGGCCAGAATCGTCAAAAACCATGAGTGTTGATGTTTCACACGTAAACGCACACCAGGGTTCATTAATTGTGGAAATCACTCCACGACCCCAAAAAAGTGAGTAATAGTCCAGAAAATGGGCCAGAATCGGCCAAAACTGTGACTGTTGATGACCGACATGTAAGCGCACCTTGGGGTTCAATAACTATGGAAATCACTTCGGGATCCCAAAACGGTGAGTAATAATCCACGAAACGGGTCGGAATTGGCCAAAACTATGAGCGTTGACGACAGGCACGTAAACGCACCACAGGGATCGTCAATCATGGAAATCGCTCTAGGACCCCAAAACGGTGAGTAACAGTGCACAAAACGTACCAGAATCGTCCAAAATTGTGAGCGTTGATGACCGGCACGTAAACGCACCCCGGTGTGTGTCAATCGTGGAAATCACTTCGGGACCCCAAAACTGAGTAATAGTGTAAGAAACGGGCCAGAATCGGCCCAAACTCCGAGTCTTGACGACCAGCACGTATGCACACCTTGGGGTTCGACAACCATGGAAATGGCTTTTTGAGTCCAAAACGGTGAGTGATAGTCCATGAAAGAGCCTTGAATCGGTAAAACCTAGGGTCGTTGATCAACTATACATAAAGCATCCCAGGGTTCGTCAATCATGGAAATCGCTCAGGGACCACAAATCAGTGAGTAATAGTCCATGAAACGAGCCAGAATCGGCCAAAACTGCGAATGTTGATAAGCGACACATAAACACACCGGTGTTCGTCGATCGTGGAAATGACTACGTGACGCCAAAACTGAGTAATAGTCCAAGAAATGGGCCAGAATCGGCCAAAACTGCGATTGTTGATGACCGACACGTAAGCGCACCTTGGTGTTCGACAACCATGGAAATCGCTTTGGGACCCTAAAACGGTGAGTAATAGTCCATGAAACGGTCCAGAATCGACAAAAACCGCGAGTGTTGATGACCGACACGTAAACGCACCATGGGGTTTGTTAATCGTGGAAATCACTCCAGGACCCCAAAACAGTCAGTAATAGGCCACGGAACGGGCCAGAATCGGCCAAAACTATGAGTGTTGATGACCGACACGTAAGCGCACCTTGTGGTTCAGCAACTATGGAAATCGCTTCGTGACACCAAAACGGTGAGTAATAGTCCATGAAACGGGCCAGAATCGTCAAAAACCGTGAGTGTTGATGTTTCACACGTAAACGCACACCAGGGTTCATTAATCGTGGAAATCACTCCACGACCCCAAAAAAGTGAGTAATAGTCCAGAAAATGGGCCAGAATCGGCCAAAACTGTGACTGTTGATGACCGACATGTAAGCGCACCTTGGGGTTCAATAACTATGGAAATCACTTCGGGATCCCAAAACGGTGAGTAATAATCCACGAAACGGGTCGGAATTGGCCAAAACTATGAGCGTTGACGACAGGCACGTAAACGCACCATAGGGATCGTCAATCATGGAAATCGCTCTAGGACCCCAAAACGGTGAGTAACAGTGCACAAAACGTACCAGAATCGTCCAAAATTGTGAGCGTTGATGACCCGCACGTAAACGCACCCCGGTGTGCGTCAATCGTGGAAATCACTTCGGGACCCCAAAACTGAGTAATAGTGTAAGAAACGGGCCAGAATCGGCCCAAACTCCGAGTCTTGACGACCAGCACGTATGCACACCTTGGGGTTCGACAACCATGGAAATGGCTTTTTGAGTCCAAAACGGTGAGTGATAGTCCATGAAAGAGCCTTGAATCGGTAAAACCTAGGGTCGTTGATCAACTATACATAAAGCATCCCAGGGTTCGTCAATCATGGAAATCGCTCAGGGACCACAAATCAGTGAGTAATAGTCCATGAAACGAGCCAGAATCGGCCAAAACTGCGAATGTTGATAAGCGACACATAAACACACCGGTGTTCGTCGATCGTGGAAATGACTACGTGACGCCAAAACTGAGTAATAGTCCAAGAAATGGGCCAGAATCGGCCAAAACTGCGATTGTTGATGACCGACACGTAAGCGCACCTTGGTGTTCGACAACCATGGAAATCGCTTTGGGACCCTAAAACGGTGAGTAATAGTCCATGAAACGGTCCAGAATCGACAAAAACCGCGAGTGTTGATGACCGACACGTAAACGCACCATGGGGTTTGTTAATCGTGGAAATCACTCCAGGACCCCAAAACAGTCAGTAATAGGCCACGGAACGGGCCAGAATCGGCCAAAACTATGAGTGTTGATGACCGACACGTAAGCGCACCTTGTGGTTCAACAACTATGGAAATCGCTTCGTGACACCAAAACGGTGAGTAATAGTCCATGAAACGGGCCAGAATCGTCAAAAACCGTGAGTGTTGATGTTTCACACGTAAACGCACACCAGGGTTCATTAATCGTGGAAATCACTCCACGACCCCAAAAAAGTGAGTAATAGTCCAGAAAATGGGCCAGAATCGGCCAAAACTGTGACTGTTGATGACCGACATGTAAGCGCACCTTGGGGTTCAATAACTATGGAAATCACTTCGGGATCCCAAAACGGTGAGTAATAATCCACGAAACGGGTCGGAATTGGCCAAAACTATGAGCGTTGACGACAGGCACGTAAACGCACCATAGGGATCGTCAATCATGGAAATCGCTCTAGGACCCCAAAACGGTGAGTAACAGTGCACAAAACGTACCAGAATCGTCCAAAATTGTGAGCGTTGAT
Source organism: Triticum timopheevii (assembly GCA_963921465.1). Taxonomy (NCBI): domain Eukaryota; kingdom Viridiplantae; phylum Streptophyta; class Magnoliopsida; order Poales; family Poaceae; genus Triticum; species Triticum timopheevii. The sequence continues at coordinate 2,939,426 of OY997270.1, forward strand.
GACCCGCACGTAAACGCACCCCGGTGTGCGTCAATCGTGGAAATCACTTCGGGACCCCAAAACTGAGTAATAGTGTAAGAAACGGGCCAGAATCGGCCCAAACTCCGAGTCTTGACGACCAGCACGTATGCACACCTTGGGGTTCGACAACCATGGAAATGGCTTTTTGAGTCCAAAACGGTGAGTGATAGTCCATGAAAGAGCCTTGAATCGGTAAAACCTAGGGTCGTTGATCAACTATACATAAAGCATCCCAGGGTTCGTCAATCATGGAAATCGCTCAGGGACCACAAATCAGTGAGTAATAGTCCATGAAACGAGCCAGAATCGGCCAAAACTGCGAATGTTGATAAGAGACACATAAACACACCGGTGTTCGTCGATCGTGGAAATGACTACGTGACGCCAAAACTGAGTAATAGTCCAAGAAATGGGCCAGAATCGGTCAAAACTGCGATTGTTGATGACCGACACGTAAGCGCACCTTGGTGTTCGACAACCATGGAAATCGCTTTGGGACCCTAAAACGGTGAGTAATAGTCCATGAAACGGTCCAAAATCGACAAAAACCGTGAGTGTTGATGAGCGACACGTAAACGCACCACGGGGTTTGTTAATCGTGGAAATCACTCCAGGACCCCAAAACAGTCAGTAATAGTCCACGGAACGGGCCAGAATCGGCCAAAACTATGAGTGTTGATGACCGACACGTAAGCGCACCTTGTGGTTCAACAACTATGGAAATAGCTTCGTGACCCCAAAACGGTGAGTAATAGTCCATGAAACGGGCCAGAATCGCCAAAAACCGCGAGTGTTGATGTTTGACACGTAAACGCACACCAGGGTTCGTTAATGGTGGAAATCACTCCGCGACCCCAAAAAAGTGAGTAATAGTCCAGAAAATGGGCCAGAATCGGCCAAAACTGTGACTGTTGATGACCTACATGTAAGCGCACCTTGGGGTTCAATAACTATGGAAATCGCTTCGGGATCCCAAAACGGTGAGTAATAGTCCACGAAACGGGTCGGAATTGGCCAAAACTATGAGTGTTAACGATAGGCACGTAAATGCACCACATGGATCATCAATCATGGAAATCGCTCTAGGACCCCAAAACGGTGAGTAACAGTGCACAAAACGTACCAGAATCGTCCAAAATTGTGAGCGTTGATGACCGACACGTAAACGCACCCCGGTATTCATCAATCGTGGAAATCACTTCGGGACCCCAAAACTGAGTAATAGTGCAAGAAACGGGCTAGAATCGGCCCAAACTCCGAGTCTTGACGACCAACACGTATGCACACCTTGGGGTTCGACAACCATGGAAATGGCTTTTTGACTCCAAAACGGTGAGTGATAGTCCATGAAAGAGCCTTGAATCGGTAAAACCTAGGGTCATTGATCAATGATACATAAAGCACCCCAGGGTTCGTCAATCATGGAAATCGCTCAGGGACCCCAAATCAGTGAGTAATAGTCAATGAAACGGGCCAGAATCGGCCAAAACTGCGAATATTGATAAGCGACACATAAACACACCGGTGTTCGTCGATCGTGGAAATGACTACGTGACGCCAAAACTGAGTAATAGTCCAACAAACGGGCCAGAATCGGCCAAAACTGCGATTGTTGATGACCGACACATAAGCGCACCTTGGGGTTCGACAACCATGGAAATCTCTTTGGGACCCAAAAACGGTGAGTAATAGTCCATGAAACGGGCCAGAATCGACAAAAACCGCGAGTGTTGATGACCGACACGTAAACGCGCCACGGGGTTTGTTAATCGTGCAAATCACTCCGGGACCCCAAAACAGTCAGTAATAGTCCACGAAACGGGCCAGAATCGGCCAAAACTATGAGTGTTGATGACCAACACGTAAGCGCACCTTGTGGTTCAACAACTATGGAAATCGCTTCGTGACCCCAAAACGTTGAGTAATAATCCATGAAACGGGCCAGAATCATCAAAAACCGTGAGTGTTGATGTTTCACACGTAAACGCACACCAGGGTTCATTAATCGTGGAAATCACTCCACGACCCCAAAAAAGTGAGTAATAGTCCAGAAAATGGGCCAGAATCGGCCAAAACTGTGACTGTTGATGACCGACATGTAAGCGCACCTTGGGGTTCAATAACTATGGAAATCACTTCGGGATCCCAAAACGGTGAGTAATAGTCCACGAAACGGGTCGGAATTGGCCAAAACTATGAGCGTTGACGACAGGCACGTAAACGCACCACAGGGATCGTCAATCATGGAAATCGCTCTAGGACCCCAAAACGGTGAGTAACAGTGCACAAAACGTACCAGAATCGTCCAAAATTGTGAGTGTTGATGACCGGCACGTAAACGCACCCCGGTGTGCGTCAATCGTGGAAATCACTTCGGGACACCAAAACTGAGTAATAGTGTAAGAAACGAGCCAGAATCGGCCCAAACTCCGAGTCTTGACGACCAGCACGTATGCACACCTTGGGGTTCGACAACCATGGAAATGGCTTTTTTAGTCCAAAACGGTGAGTGATAGTCCATGAAAGAGCCTTGAATCGGTAAAACCTAGGGTCGTTGATCAACGATACATAAAGCATCCCAGGGTTCGTCAATCATGGAAATCGCTCAGGGACCACAAATCAGTGAGTAATAGTCCATGAAACGAGCCAGAATCGGCCAAAACTGCGAATGTTGATAAGCGACACATAAACACACCGGTGTTCGTCGATCGTGGAAATGACTACGTGACGCCAAAACTGAGTAATAGTCCAAGAAATGGGCCAGAATCGGCCAAAACTGCGATTGTTGATGACCGACACGTAAGCGCATCTTGGTGTTCGACAACCATGGAAATCGCTTTGGGACCCTAAAACGGTGAGTAATAGTCCATGAAACGGTCCAGAATCGACAAAAACCGCGAGTGTTGATGAGCGACACGTAAACGCACCACGGGGTTTGTTAATCGTGGAAATCACTCCGGGACCCCAAAACAGTCAGTAATAGTCCACGGAACGGGCCAGAATCGGCCAAAACTATGAGTGTTGATGACAAACACGTAAGCGCACCTTGTGGTTCAACAACTATGGAAATCGCTTCGTGACCCCAAAACGGTGAGTAATAGTCCATGAAACCGGCCAGAATCATCAAAAACCGCGAGTGTTGATGTTTCACATGTAAACGCACACCAGGGTTCGTTAATCGTGGAAATCACTCCACGACCCCAAAAAAGTGAGTAATAGTCCAGAAAATGGGCCAGAATCGGCCAAAACTGTGACTATTGATGACCGACATGTAAGCGCACCTTGGGGTTCAATAACTATGGAAATCACTTCGGGATCCCAAAACGGTGAGTAATAGTCCACGAAACGGGTCGGAATTGGACAAAACTATGAGCGTTGACGACAGGCACGTAAACGCACCACAGGGATCGTCAATCATAGAAATCGCTCTAGGACCCCAAAACGGTGAGTAACAGTGCACAAAACGTACCAGAATCGTCCAAAATTGTGAGCGTTGATGACCGGCACGTAAACGCACCCCGGTGTTCGTCAATCGTGGAAATCACTTCGGGCCCCAAAACTGAGTAATAGTGTAAGAAACGGGCCAGAATCGGCCCAAACTCCGAGTCTTGACGACCAGCACGTATGCACACCTTGGGGTTCGACAACCATGGAAATGGCTTTTTGAGTCCAAAACGGTGAGTGATAGTCCATGAAAGAGCCTTGAATCGGTAAAACCTAGGGTCGTTGATCAACTATACATAAAGCATCCCAGGGTTCGTCAATCATGGAAAGCGCTCAGGGACCACAAATCAGTGAGTAATAGTCCATGAAACGAGCCAGAATCGGCCAAAACTGCGAATGTTGATAAGCGACACATAAAAACACCGGAGTTCGCCGATCGTGGAAATGACTACGTGACGCCAAAACTGAGTAATAGTCCAAGAAATGGGCCAGAATCGGCCAAAACTGCGATTGTTGATGACCGACACGTAAGCGCACCTTGGTGTTCGACAACCATGGAAATCGCTTTGGGACCCTAAAACGGTGAGTAATAGTCCATGAAACGGTCCAGAATCGACAAAAACCGCGAGTGTTGATGAGCGACACGTAAACGCACCACGGGGTTTGTTAATCGTGGAAATCACTCCAGGACCCCAAAACAGTCAGTAATAGTCCACGGAACGGGCCAGAATCGGCCAAAACTATGAGTGTTGATGACCGACACGTAAGCCCACCTTGTGGTTCAACAACTATGGAAATCGCTTCGTGACCCCAAAACGGTGAGTAATAGTCCATGAAACGGGCCAGAATCGTCAAAAACCGCGAGTGTTGATGTTTGACACGTAAACGCACACCAGGGTTCGTTAATGGTGGAAATCACTCCGCGACCCCAAAAAAGTGAGTAATAGTCCAGAAAATGGGCCAGAATCGGCCAAAACTGTGACTGTTGATGACCTACATGTAAGCGCACCTTGGGGTTCAATAACTATGGAAATCGCTTCGGGATCCCAAAACGGTGAGTAATAGTCCACGAAACGGGTCGGAATTGGCCAAAACTATGAGTGTTGACGATAGGCACGTAAATGCACCACATGGATCATCAATCATGGAAATCGCTCTAGGACCCCAAAACGGTGAGTAACAGTGCATAAAACGTACCAGAATCGTCCAAAATTGTGAGCGTTGATGACCGACACGTAAACGCACCCCGGTATTCATCAATCGTGGAAATCACTTCGGGACCCCAAAACTGAGTAATAGTGCAAGAAACGGGCTAGAATCGGCCCAAACTCCGAGTCTTGACGACCAACACGTATGCACACCTTGGGGTTCGACAACCATGGAAATGGCTTTTTGACTCCAAAACGGTGAGTGATAGTCCATGAAAGAGCCTTGAATCGGTAAAACCTAGGGTCATTGATCAATGATACATAAAGCACCCCAGGGTTCGTCAATCATGGAAATCGCTCAGGGACCCCAAATCAGTGAGTAATAGTCAATGAAACGGGCCAGAATCGGCCAAAACTGCGAATATTGATAAGCGACACATAAACACACCGGTGTTCGTCGATCGTGGAAATGACTACGTGACGCCAAAACTGAGTAATAGTCCAACAAACGGGCCAGAATCGGCCAAAACTGCGATTGTTGATGACCGACACATAAGCGCACCTTGGGGTTCGACAACCATGGAAATCTCTTTGGGACCCAAAAACGGTGAGCAATAGTCCATGAAACGGGCCAGAATCGACAAAAACCGCGAGTGTTGATGACCGACACGTAAACGCACCACGGGGTTTGTTAATCGTGCAAATCACTCCGGGACCCCAAAACAGTCAGTAATAGTCCACGAAACGGGCCAGAATCGGCCAAAACTATGAGTGTTGATGACCAACACGTAAGCGCACCTTGTGGTTCAACAACTATGGAAATCGCTTCGTGACCCCAAAACGTTGAGTAATAATCCATGAAACGGGCCAGAATCATCAAAAACCGTGAGTGTTGATGTTTCACACGTAAACGCACACCAGGGTTCATTAATCGTGGAAATCACTCCACGACCCCAAAAAAGTGAGTAATAGTCCAGAAAATGGGCCAGAATCGGCCAAAACTGTGACTGTTGATGACCGACATGTAAGCGCACCTTGGGGTTCAATAACTATGGAAATCACTTCGGGATCCCAAAACGGTGAGTAATAGTCCACGAAACGGGTCGGAATTGGCCAAAACTATGAGCGTTGACGACAGGCACGTAAACGCACCACAGGGATCGTCAATCATGGAAATCGCTCTAGGACCCCAAAACGGTGAGTAACAGTGCACAAAACGTACCAGAATCGTCCAAAATTGTGAGCGTTGATGACCGACACGTAAACGCACCCCGGTGTGCGTCAATCGTGGAAATCACTTCGGGACACCAAAACTGAGTAATAGTGTAAGAAACGAGCCAGAATCGGCCCAAACTCCGAGTCTTGACGACCAGCACGTATGCACACCTTGGGGTTCGACAACCATGGAAATGGCTTTTTTAGTCCAAAACGGTGAGTGATAGTCCATGAAAGAGCCTTGAATCGGTAAAACCTAGGGTCGTTGATCAACGATACATAAAGCATCCCAGGGTTCGTCAATCATGGAAATCGCTCAGGGACCACAAATCAGTGAGTAATAGTCCATGAAACGAGCCAGAATCGGCCAAAACTGCGAATGTTGATAAGCGACACATAAACACACCGGTGTTCGTCGATCGTGGAAATGACTACGTGACGCCAAAACTGAGTAATAGTCCAAGAAATGGGCCAGAATCGGCCAAAACTGCGATTGTTGATGACCGACACGTAAGCGCATCTTGGTGTTCGACAACCATGGAAATCGCTTTGGGACCCTAAAACGGTGAGTAATAGTCCATGAAACGGTCCAGAATCGACAAAAACCGCGAGTGTTGATGAGCGACACGTAAACGCACCACGGGGTTTGTTAATCGTGGAAATCACTCCGGGACCCCAAAACAGTCAGTAATAGTCCACGGAACGGGCCAGAATCGGCCAAAACTATGAGTGTTGATGACAAACACGTAAGCGCACCTTGTGGTTCAACAACTATGGAAATCGCTTCGTGACCCCAAAACGGTGAGTAATAGTCCATGAAACCGGCCAGAATCATCAAAAACCGCGAGTGTTGATGTTTCACACGTAAACGCACACCAGGGTTCGTTAATCGTGGAAATCACTCCACGACCCCAAAAAAGTGAGTAATAGTCCAGAAAATGGGCCAGAATCGGCCAAAACTGTGACTATTGATGACCGACATGTAAGCGCACCTTGGGGTTCAATAACTATGGAAATCACTTCGGGATCCCAAAACGGTGAGTAATAGTCCACGAAACGGGTCGGAATTGGACAAAACTATGAGCGTTGACAACAGGCACGTAAACGCACCACAGGGATCGTCAATCATAGAAATCGCTCTAGGACCCCAAAACGGTGAGTAACAGTGCACAAAACGTACCAGAATCGTCCAAAATTGTGAGCGTTGATGACCGGCACGTAAACGCACCCCGGTGTTCGTCAATCGTGGAAATCACTTCGGGCCCCAAAACTGAGTAATAGTGTAAGAAACGGCCAGAATCGGCCCAAACTCCGAGTCTTGACGACCAGCACGTATGCACACCTTGGGGTTCGACAACCATGGAAATGGCTTTTTGAGTCCAAAACGGTGAGTGATAGTCCATGAAAGAGCCTTGAATCGGTAAAACCTAGGGTCGTTGATCAACTATACATAAAGCATCCCAGGGTTCGTCAATCATGGAAAGCGCTCAGGGACCACAAATCAGTGAGTAATAGTCCATGAAACGAGCCAGAATCGGCCAAAACTGCGAATGTTGATAAGCGACACATAAAAACACCGGAGTTCGCCGATCGTGGAAATGACTACGTGACGCCAAAACTGAGTAATAGTCCAAGAAATGGGCCAGAATCGGCCAAAACTGCGATTGTTGATGACCGACACGTAAGCGAACCTTGGTGTTCGACAACCATGGAAATCGCTTTGGGACCCTAAAACGGTGAGTAATAGTCCATGAAACGGTCCAGAATCGACAAAAACCGCGAGTGTTGATGAGCGACACGTAAACGCACCACGGGGTTTGTTAATCGTGGAAATCACTCCGGGACCCCAAAACAGTCAGTAATAGTCCACGGAACGGGCCAGAATCGGCCAAAACTATGAGTGTTCATGACAAACACGTAAGCGCACCTTGTGGTTCAACAACTATGGAAATCGCTTCGTGACCCCAAAACGGTGAGTAATAGTCCATGAAACCGGCCAGAATCATCAAAAACCGCGAGTGTTGATGTTTCACACGTAAACGCACACCAGGGTTCGTTAATCGTGGAAATCACTCCACGACCCCAAAAAAGTGAGTAATAGTCCAGAAAATGGGCCAGAATCGGCCAAAACTGTGACTATTGATGACCGACATGTAAGCGCACCTTGGGGTTCAATAACTATGGAAATCACTTCGGGATCCCAAAACGGTGAGTAATAGTCCACGAAACGGGTCGGAATTGGACAAAACTATGAGCGTTGACGACAGGCACGTAAACGCACCACAGGGATCGTCAATCATAGAAATCGCTCTAGGACCCCAAAACGGTGAGTAACAGTGCACAAAACGTACCAGAATCGTCCAAAATTGTGAGCGTTGATGACCGGCACGTAAACGCACCCCGGTGTTCGTCAATCGTGGAAATCACTTCGGGCCCCAAAACTGAGTAATAGTGTAAGAAACGGCCAGAATCGGCCCAAACTCCGAGTCTTGACGACCAGCACGTATGCACACCTTGGGGTTCGACAACCATGGAAATGGCTTTTTGAGTCCAAAACGGTGAGTGATAGTCCATGAAAGAGCCTTGAATCGGTAAAACCTAGGGTCGTTGATCAACTATACATAAAGCATCCCAGGGTTCGTCAATCATGGAAAGCGCTCAGGGACCACAAATCAGTGAGTAATAGTCCATGAAACGAGCCAGAATCGGCCAAAACTGCGAATGTTGATAAGCGACACATAAAAACACCGGAGTTCGCCGATCGTGGAAATGACTACGTGACGCCAAAACTGAGTAATAGTCCAAGAAATGGGCCAGAATCGGCCAAAACTGCGATTGTTGATGACCGACACGTAAGCGCACCTTGGTGTTCGACAACCATGGAAATCGCTTTGGGACCCTAAAACGGTGAGTAATAGTCCATGAAACGGTCCAGAATCGACAAAAACCGCGAGTGTTGATGAGCGACACGTAAACGCACCACGGGGTTTGTTAATCGTGGAAATCACTCCAGGACCCCAAAACAGTCAGTAATAGTCCACGGAACGGGCCAGAATCGGCCAAAACTATGAGTGTTGATGACCGACACGTAAGCCCACCTTGTGGTTCAACAACTATGGAAATCGCTTCGTGACCCCAAAACGGTGAGTAATAGTCCATGAAACGGGCCAGAATCGTCAAAAACCGCGAGTGTTGATGTTTGACACGTAAACGCACACCAGGGTTCGTTAATGGTGGAAATCACTCCGCGACCCCAAAAAAGTGAGTAATAGTCCAGAAAATGGGCCAGAATCGGCCAAAACTGTGACTGTTGATGACCTACATGTAAGCGCACCTTGGGGTTCAATAACTATGGAAATCGCTTCGGGATCCCAAAACGGTGAGTAATAGTCCACGAAACGGGTCGGAATTGGCCAAAACTATGAGTGTTGACGATAGGCACGTAAATGCACCACATGGATCATCAATCATGGAAATCGCTCTAGGACCCCAAAACGGTGAGTAACAGTGCATAAAACGTACCAGAATCGTCCAAAATTGTGAGCGTTGATGACCGACACGTAAACGCACCCCGGTATTCATCAATCGTGGAAATCACTTCGGGACCCCAAAACTGAGTAATAGTGCAAGAAACGGGCTAGAATCGGCCCAAACTCCGAGTCTTGACGACCAACACGTATGCACACCTTGGGGTTCGACAACCATGGAAATGGCTTTTTGACTCCAAAACGGTGAGTGATAGTCCATGAAAGAGCCTTGAATCGGTAAAACCTAGGGTCATTGATCAATGATACATAAAGCACCCCAGGGTTCGTCAATCATGGAAATCGCTCAGGGACCCCAAATCAGTGAATAATAGTCAATGAAACGGGCCAGAATCGGCCAAAACTGCGAATATTGATAAGCGACACATAAACACACCGGTGTTCGTCGATCGTGGAAATGACTACGTGACGCCAAAACTGAGTAATAGTCCAACAAACGGGCCAGAATCGGCCAAAACTGCGATTGTTGATGACCGACACATAAGCGCACCTTGGGGTTCGACAACCATGGAAATCTCTTTGGGACCCAAAAACGGTGAGTAATAGTCCATGAAACGGGCCAGAATCGACAAAAACCGCGAGTGTTGATGACCGACACGTAAACGCACCACGGGGTTTGTTAATCGTGCAAATCACTCCGGGACACCAAAACAGTCAGTAATAGTCCACGAAACGGGCCAGAATCGGCCAAAACTATGAGTGTTGATGACCAACACGTAAGCGCACCTTGTGGTTCAACAACTATGGAAATCGCTTCGTGACCCCAAAACGTTGAGTAATAGTCCATGAAACGGGCCAGAATCATCAAAAACCACGAGTGTTGATGTTTCACACGTAAACGCACACCAGGGTTCGTTAATCATGGAAATCACTCCACGACCCCAAAAAAGTGAGTAATAGTCCAGAAAATGGGCCAGAATCGGCCAAAACTGTGACTATTGATGACCGACATGTAAGCGCACCTTGGGGTTCAATAACTAAGGAAATCGCTTCGGGATCCCAAAACGGTGAGTAATAGTCCACGAAACGGGTCGGAATTGGCCAAAACTATGAGTGTTGATGATAGGCACGTAAATGCACCACAGGGATCGTCAATCATGGAAATCGCTCTAGGACCCCAAAACGGTGAGTAACAGTGCACAAAACGTACCAGAATCGTCCAAAATTGTGAGCGTTGATGACCGGCACGTAAACGCACCCCGGTGTTCGTCAATCGTGGAAATCACTTCGGGACCCCAAAACTGAGTAATAGTGCAAGAAACGGGCCAGAATCGGCCCAAACTCAGGGTCTTGACGACCAGCACGTATGCACACCTTGGGGTTCGACAACCATGGAAATGGCTTTTTGACTCCAAAACGGTGAGTGATAGTCCATGAAAGAGCCTTGAATCGGTAAAACCTAGGGTCGTTCATCAACGATACATAAAGCATCCCAGGGTTCGTCAATCATGGAAATCGCTCAGGGACCCCAAATCAGTGAGTAATAGTCCATGAAACGGGCCAGAATCGGCCAAAAGTGCAAATGTTGATAAGCGACACATAAACACACCGGTGGTCGTCGATCGTGGAAATGACTACGTGACGCCAAAACTGAGTAATAGTCCAAGAAACGGGCCAGAATCAGCCAAAACTGCGATTGTTGGTGACCGACACGTAAGCGCACCTTGGGGTTCGACAACAATGGAAATCGCTTTGGGACCCTAAAACGGTGAGTAATAGTCCATGAAACGGTCCAGAATCGACAAAAACCGCGAGTGTTGATGACCGACATGTAAACGCACCACGGGGTTTGTTAATCGTGCAAATCACTCCGGGACCCCAAAACAGTCAGTAATAGTCCATGAAACGGGCTAGAATCGGACAAAACTATGAGTGTTGATGACCGACACGTAATTGCACCTTGTGATTCAACAACTATGGAAATCGCTTCGTGACCCCAAAACGGTGAGTAATAGTCCATGAAACGGGCCAGAATCGTCAAAAACCGCGAGTGTTGATGTTTGACATGTAAACGCACACCAGGGTTCGTTAATGGTGGAAATCACTCCGCGACCCCAAAAAAGTGAGTAATAGTCCAGAAAATGGGCCAGAATCGGCCAAAACTGTGACTGTTGATGACCTACATGTAAGCGCACCTTGGGGTTCAATAACTATGGAAATCGCTTCGGGATCCCAAAACGGTGAGTAATAGTCCACGAAACGGGTCGGAATTGGCCAAAACTATGAGTGTTGACGATAGGCACGTAAATGCACCACATGGATCATCAATCATGGACATCGCTCTAGGACCCCAAAACGGTGAGTAACAGTGCACAAAACGTACCAGAATCGTCCAAAATTGTGAGCGTTGATGACCGACACGTAAACGCACCCCGGTATTCATCAATCGTGGAAATCTCTTCGGGACCCCAAAACTGAGTAATAGTGCAAGAAACGGGCTAGAATCGGCCCAAACTCCGAGTCTTGACGACCAACACGTATGCACACCTTGGGGTTCGACAACCATGGAAATGGCTTTTTGACTCCAAAACGGTGAGTGATAGTCCATGAAAGAGCCTTGAATCGGTAAAACCTAGGGTCATTGATCAATGATACATAAAGCACCCCAGGGTTCGTCAATCATGGAAATCGCTCAGGGACCCCAAATCAGTGAGTAATAGTCAATGAAACGGGCCAGAATCGGCCAAAACTGCGAATATTGATAAGCGACACATAAACACACCGGTGTTCGTCGATCGTGGAAATGACTACGTGACGCCAAAACTGAGTAATAGTCCAACAAACGGGCCAGAATCGGCCAAAACTGCGATTGTTGATGACCGACACATAAGCGCACCTAGGGGTTCGACAACCATGGAAATCTCTTTGGGACCCAAAAACGGTGAGTAATAGTCCATGAAACGGGCCAGAATCGACAAAAACCGCGAGTGTTGATGACCGACACGTAAACGCACCACGGGGTTTGTTAATCGTGCAAATCACTCCGGGACCCCAAAACAGTCAGTAATAGTCCACGAAACGGGCCAGAATCGGCCAAAACTATGAGTGTTGATGACCGACACGTAAGCGCACCTTGTGGTTCAACAACTATGGAAATCGCTTCGTGACCCCAAAACGTTGAGTAATAGTCCATGAAACGGGCCAGAATCATCAAAAACCATGAGTGTTGATGTTTCACACGTAAACGCACACCAGGGTTCGTTAATCATGGAAATCACTCCACGACCCCAAAAAAGTGAGTAATAGTCCAGAAAATGGGCCAGAATCGGCCAAAACTGTGACTATTGATGACCGACATGTAAGCGTACCATGGGGTTCAATAACTAAGGAAATTGCTTCGGGATCCCAAAACGGTGAGTAATAGTCCACGAAACGGGTCGGAATTGGCCAAAACTATGAGTGTTGATGATAGGCACGTAAATGCACCACAGGGATCGTCAATCATGGAAATCGCTCTAGGACCCCAAAACGGTGAGTAACAGTGCACAAAACGTACCAGAATCGTCCAAAATTGTGAGCGTTGATGACCGGCACGTAAACGCACCCCGGTGTTCGTCAATCGTGGAAATCACTTCGGGACCCCAAAACTGAGTAATAGTGCAAGAAACGGGCCAGAATCGGCCCAAACTCCGGGTCTTGACGACCAGCACGTATGCACACCTTGGGTTTCGACAACCATGGAAATGGCTTTTTGACTCCAAAACGGTGAGTGATAGTCCATGAAAGAGCCTTGAATCGGTAAAACCTAGGGTCGTTGATCAACGATACATAAAGCATCCCAGGGTTCGTCAATCATGGAAATCGCTCAGGGACCCCAAATCAGTGAGTAATAGTCCATGAAACGGGCCAGAATCGGCCAAAAGTGCAAATGTTGATAAGCGACACATAAACACACCGGTGGTCGTCGATCGTGGAAATGACTACGTGACGCCAAAACTGAGTAATAGTCCAAGAAACGGGCCAGAATCAGCCAAAACTGCGATTGTTGGTGACCGACACGTAAGCACACCTTGGGGTTCGACAACCATGGAAATCGCTTTGGGACCCTAAAACGGTGAGTAATAGTCCATGAAACGGTCCAGAATCGACAAAAACCGCGAGTGTTGATGACCGACATGTAAACGCACCACGGGGTTTGTTAATCGTGCAAATCACTCCGGGACCCCAAAACAGTCAGTAATAGTCCATGAAACGGGCTAGAATCGGCCAAAACTATGAGTGTTGATGACCGACACGTAATTGCACCTTGTGATTCAACAACTATGGAAATCGCTTCGTGACCCCAAAACGGTGAGTAATAATCCATGAAACGGGCCAGAATCGTCATAAACCGCGAGTGTTGATGTTTGACACGTAAACGCACACCAGGGTTCGTTAATCGTGGAAACCACTCTGTGACACCAAAAAAGTGAGTAATAGTCCAGAAAATGGGCCAGAATCAGCCAAAACTGTGACTGTTGATGACCTACATGTAAGCGGACCTTGGGGTTCAATAACTATGGAAATCGCTTCGGGATACCAAAACGGTGAGTAATAGTCCACGAAACGGGTCGGAATTGGCTAAAACTATGAGTGTTGACGACAGGCACGTAAACGCACCACAGGGATCGTCAATCATGGAAATCGCTCTAGGAGCCCAAAATGGTGAGTAACAGTGCACAAAACGTACCAGAATCGTCCAAAATTGTGAGCGTTGATGACCGACATGTAAATGCACCCCGGTGTTCGTCAATCGTGGAAATCACTTCGGGACCCCAAAACTGAGTAATAGTACAAGAAACGGGCCAGAATCGGCCCAAACTCCGAGTCTTGACCACCAACACGTATGCACACCTTGGGGTTCGACAACCATGGAAATGGCTTTTTGACTCCAAAATGGTGAGTGATAGTCCATGAAAGAGCCTTGAATTGGTAAAACCTAGGGTCATCGATCAACGATACATAAAGCACCCCAGGGTTCGTCAATCATGGAAATCGCTCAGGGACCCCAAATCAGGGAGTAATAGTCCATGAAACGGGCCAGAATCGGCCAAAACTGCGAATATTGATAAGCGACACATAAACACACCGGTGTTCGTCGATCGTGGAAATGACTACGTGACGCCAAAACTGAGTAATAGTCCAACAAACGGGCCAGAATCGGCCAAAACTGCGATTGTTGATGACCGACACATAAGCGCACCTTGGGGTTCGACAACCATGGAAATCGCTTTGGGACCCAAAAACGGTGAGTAATAGTCCATGAAACGGGCCAGAATCGACAAAAACCGCGAGTGTTGATGACCGACACGTAAACGCACCACGGGGTTTGTTAATCGTGGAAATCACTCCGGGACCCCAAAACAGTCAGTAATAGTCCACGAAACGGGCCAGAATCGGCCAAAACTATGAGTGTTGATGACCGACACGTAAGCGCACATTGTGGTTCAACAACTATGGAAATCGCTTCGTGACCCCAAAACGGTGAGTAATAGTCCATGAAACGGGCCAGAATCATCAAAAACCACGAGTGTTGATGTTTCACACGTAAACGCACACCAGGGTTCGTTAATCGTGGAAATCACTCCACGACCCCAAAAAAGTGAGTAATAGTCCAGAAAATGGGCCAGAATCGGCCAAAACTGTGACTATTGATGACCGACATGTAAGCGGACCTTGGGGTTCAATAACTATGGAAATCGCTTCGGGATACCAAAACGGTGAGTAATAGTCCACGAAACGGGTCGGAATTGGCTAAAACTATGAGTGTTGACGACAGGCACGTAAACGCACCACAGGGATCGTCAATCATGGAAATCGCTCTAGGACCCCAAAATGGTGAGTAACAGTGCACAAAACGTACCAGAATCGTCCAAAATTGTGAGCGTTGATGACCGACATGTAAATGCACCCCGGTGTTCGTCAATCGTGGAAATCACTTCGGGACCCCAAAACTGAGTAATAGTACAAGAAACGGGCCAGAATCGGCCCAAACTCCGAGTCTTGACCACCAACACGTATGCACACCTTGGGGTTCGACAACCATGGAAATGGCTTTTTGACTCCAAAATGGTGAGTGATAGTCCATGAAAGAGCCTTGAATTGGTAAAACCTAGGGTCATCGATCAACGATACATAAAGCACCCCAGGGTTCGTCAATCATGGAAATCGCTCAGGGACCCCAAATTAGGGAGTAATAGTCCATGAAACGGGCCAGAATCGGCCAAAACTGCGAATATTGATAAGCGACACATAAACACACTGGTGTTCGTCGATCGTGGAAATGACTACGTGACGCCAAAACTGAGTAATAGTCCAACAAACGGGCCAGAATCGGCCAAAACTGCGATTGTTGATGACCGACACATAAGCGCACCTTGGGGTTCGACAACCATGGAAATCGCTTTGGGACCCAAAAACGGTGAGTAATAGTCCATGAAACGGGCCAGAATCGACAAAAACCGCGAGTGTTGATGACCGACACGTAAACGCACCACGGGGTTTGTTAATCGTGGAAATCACTCCAGGACCCCAAAACAGTCAGTAATAGTCCACGAAACGGGCCAGAATCGGCCAAAACTATGAGTGTTGATGACCGACACGTAAGCGCACCTTGTGGTTCAACAACTATGGAAATCGCTTCGTGACCCCAAAACGGTGAGTAATAGTCCATGAAACGGGCCAGAATCATCAAAAACCACGAGTGTTGATGTTTCACACGTAAACGCACACCAGGGTTCGTTAATCGTGGAAATCACTCCACGACCCCAAAAAAGTGAGTAATAGTCCAGAAAATGGGCCAGAATCGGCCAAAACTGTGACTATTGATGACCGACATGTAAGCGCACCTTGGGGTTCAATAACTATGGAAATCACTTCGGGATCCCAAAACGGTGAGTAATAGTCCACGAAACGTGTCGGAATTGGCCAAAACTATGAGCGTTGACGACAGGCACGTAAACGCACCACAGGGATCGTCAATCATGGAAATCGCTCTAGGACCCCAAAACGGTGAGTAACAGTGCACAAAACGTACCAGAATCGTCCAAAATTGTGAGCGTTGATGACCGGCACGTAAACGCACCCCGGTGTTCGTCAATTGTGGAAATCACTTCGGGACCCCAAAACTGAGTAATAGTGCAAGAAACGGGCCAGAATCGGCCCAAACTCCGAGTCTTGACGACCAGCACGTATGCACACCTTGGGGTTCGACAACCATGGAAATGGCTTTTTGAGTCCAAAACGGTGAGTGATAGTCCATGAAAGAGCCTTGAATCGGTAAAACCTAGGGTCGTTGATCAACGATACATAAAGCATCCCAGGGTTCGTCAATCATGGAAATCGCTCAGGGACCACAAATCAGTGAGTAATAGTCCATGAAACGAGCCAGAATCGGCCAAAACTGCGATTGTTGATGACCGACACGTAAGCGCACCTTGGTGTTCGACAACCATGGAAATCGCTTTGGGACCCTAAAACGGTGAGTAATAGTGCATGAAACGGTCCAAAATCGACAAAAACCGCGAGTGTTGATGACCGACACGTAAACGCACCACGGGGTTTGTTAATCGTGGAAGTCACTCCGGGACCCCAAAACAGTCAGTAATAGTCCACGAAACGGGCCAGAATCGGCCAAAACTATAAGTGTTGATGACCGACACGTAAGCGCACCTTGTGGTTCAACAACTATGGAAATCGTTTCGTGACCCCAAAACGGTGAGTAATAGTCCATGAAACGGGCCAGAATCATCAAAAACCACGAGTGTTGATGTTTCACACGTAAACGCACACCAGGGTTCGTTAATCGTGGAAAGCACTCCACGACCCTAAAAAAGTGAGTAATAGTCCAGAAAATGGGCCAGATTCGGCCAAAACTGTGACTATTGATGACCGACATGTAAGCGCACCTTGGGGTTCAATAACTATGGAAATCACTTCGGGATCCCAAAACGGTGAGTAATAGTCCACGAAACGGGTCGGAATTGGCCAAAACTATGAGTGTTGATGATAGGCACGTAAACGCACCACAGGGATCGTCAATCATGGAAATCGCTCTAGGACCCCAAAACGGTGAGCAACAGTGCACAAAACATACCAGAATCGTCCAAAATTGTGAGCGTTGATGACCGGCACGTAAACGCACCCCGGTGTTCGTCAATCGTGGAAATCACCTCGGGACCCCAAAACTGAGTAATAGTGCAAGAAACGGGCCAGAATCGGCCCAAACTCCGAGTCTTGACGACCAGCACGTATGCACACCTTGGGGTTCGACAACCATGGAAATGGCTTTTTGAGTCCAAAACGGTGAGTGATAGTCCATGAAAGAGCCTTGAATCGGTAAAACCTAGGATCGTTGATCAACGATACATAAAGCATCCCAGGGTTCGTCAATCATGGAAATCGCTCAGGGACCACAAATCAGTGAGTAATAGTCCATATAACGGGCCAGAATCGGCCAAAACGGCGAATGTTGATAAGCGACACATAAACACACCGGTGTTCGCCGATCGTGGAAATGACTACGTGTCGCCAAAACTGAGTAATAGTCCAAGTAACGGGCCAGAATCAGCCAAAACTGCGATTGTTGATGACCGACACGTAAGCGCACCTTGGGGTTCGACAACCATGGAAATCGCTTTGGGACCCTAAAACGGTGAGTAATAGTCCATGAAACGGTCCAGAATCGACAAAAACCGCGAGTGTTGATGACCGACACGTAAACGCACCACGGGGTTTGTTAATCGTGGAAATCACTCCGGGACCCCAAAACAGTCAGTAATAGTCCACGAAACGGGCCAGAATCGGCCAAAACTATGAGTGTTGATGACCGACACGTAAGCGCACCTTATGGTTCAAAGACTATGGAAATCGCTTCGTGACCCCAAAACGGTGAGTAATAGTCCATGAAATGGGCCAGAATTGTCAAAAACAGCGAGTGTTGATGTTTGACACGTAAACGCACACCAGGGTTCGTTAATCGTGGAAATCACTCCGCGACACCAAAAAAGTGAGTAACAGTCCAGAAAATGGGCCAGAATCGGCCAAAACCGTGACTGTTGATGACCGACATGTAAGCGCACCTTGGGGTTCAATAACTATGGAAATCGCTTCGGGATCCTAAAACGGTGAGTAATAGTCCACGAAACGGGTCGGAATTGGCCAAAACTATGAGTGTTGACGACAGGCACGTAAACACACCACAGGGATCGTTAATCATGGAATCGCTCTAGGACCCCAAAACGGTGAGTAACAGTGCACAAAACGTACCAGAATCGTCCAAAATTGTGAGCGTTGATGACCGGCACGTAAACGCACCCCGATGTTCGTCAATCATGGAAATCACTTCGGGACCCCAAAACTGAGTAATAGTACAAGAAACGGGCCAGAATCGGCCCAAACTCCATGTCTAGACGACCAACATGTATGCACAACTTGGGGTTCGACAACCATGGAAATGGCTTTTTGACTCCAAAACGGTGAGTGATAGTCCATGAAAGAGCCTTGAATCGGTAAAACCTAGGGTCGTTGATCAACGATACATAAAGCATCCCAGGGTTCGTCAATCATGGAAATCGCTCAGGGACCCCAAATCAGTGAGTAATAGTCCATGAAACGTGCCAGAATCGGCCAAAACTGCGAATGTTGATAAGAGACACATAAACACACCGGTGTTTGTCGATCGTGGAAATGACTACGTGACGCCAAAACTGAGTAATAGTCCAAGAAACGGGCCAGAATCAGCCAAAACTGCGATTGTTGATGACCGACACGTAAGCGCACCTTGGGGTTCGACAACCATGGAAATCGCTTTCGGACCCTAAAACGGTGAGTAATAGTCCATGAAACGGTCCAGAATCGACAAAAACCGAGAGTGTTGATGACCGACATGTAAACGCACCACGGGGTTTGTTAATCGTGGAAATCACTCCGGGACCCCAAAACAGTCAGTAATAGTCCATGAAACGGGCTAGAATCGGCCAAAACTATGAGTGTTGATGACCGACACGTAAGTGCACCTTGTGGTTCAACAACTATGGAAATCGCTTCGTGACCCCAAAACGGTGAGTAATAGTCCATGAAACGGGCCAGAATCGTCAAAAACCGCGAGTGTTGATGTTTGACACATAAACGCACACCAGGGTTCGTTAATCGTGGAAATCACTCCGCGACACCAAAAAAGTGAGTAATAGTCCAGAAAATGGGCCAGAATCGGCCAAAACTGTGACTGTTGATGACCTACATGTAAGCGGACCTTGGGGTTCAATAACTAAGCAAATCGCTTCGGGATCCCAAAACGGTGAGTAATAGTCCACGAAACGGGTCGGAATTGGGCAAAACTATGAGTGTTGACGATAGGCACGTAAACGCACCACAGCGATCGTCAATCATGGAAATCGCTCTAGGGCCCCAAAATGGTGAGTAACAGTGCACAAAACGTACCAGAATCGTCCAAAATTGTGAGCGTTGATGACCGACACGTAAATGCACCCCGGTGTTCGTCAATCGTGGAAATCACTTCGGGACCCCAAAACTGAATAATAGTACAAGAAACAGGCCAGAATCGGCCCAAACTCCAAGTCTTGACGACCAACACGTATGCACACCTTGGGGTTCGACAACCATGGAAATGGCTTTTTGACTCCAATACGGTGAGTGATAGTCCATGAAAGAGCCTTGAATCGGTAAAACCTTGGGTCATTGATCAACGATACATAAAGCACCCCAGGGTTCGTCAATCATGGAAATCGCTTAGGGACCCCAAATCAGTGAGTAATAGCCCATGAAACGGGCCAGAATCGGCCAAAACTGCGAATGTTGATAAGCGACACATAAACACACCGGTGTCCGTCGATCGTGGAAATGACTACGTGACGCCAAAACTGAGTAATCGTCCAAGAAACGGGCCAGAATCGGCCAAAACTGCGATTGATGATGACCGACACATAAGCGCACCTTGGGGTTCGACAACCATGGAAATCGCTTTGGGACCAAAAAACGGTGAGTAATAGTCCATGAAACGGGCCAGAATCGACAAAAACCGCGAGTGTTGATGACCGACACGTAAACGCACCACGGGGTTTGTTAATCGTGGAAATCACTCCGGGACCCCAAAACAGTCAGTAATAGTCCAGGAAACGGGCTAGAATCGGCCAAAACTATGAGTGTTGATGACCGACACGTAAGTGCACCTTGTGGTTCAACAACTATGGAAATCGCTTCGTGACCCCAAAACGGTGAGTAATAGTCCATGAAACGGGCCAGAATCGTCAAAAACCGCGAGTGTTGATGTTTGACACGTAAACGCACACCAGGGTTCGTTAATCATGGAAATCACTCCGCGACACCAAAAAAGTGAGTAATAGTCCACGAAACGGGTCGGAATTGGCCAAAACTATGAGTGTTGACGACAGGCACGTAAACGCACCACAGGGATCGTCAATCATGGAAATCACTCTAGGAACCCAAAACGGTGAGTAACAGTGCACAAAACGTACCAGAATCGTCCAAAATTGTGAGCGTTGATGACCGGCACGTAAACGCACCCCGATGTTCGTCAATCGTGGAAATCACTTCGGGACCCCAAAACTGAATAATAGTACAAGAAACGGGCCAGAATCGGCCCAAACTCCAAGTCTTGACGACCAACACGTATGCACACCTTGGGGTTCGACAACCATGGAAATGGCTTTTTGACTCCAATACGGTGAGTGATAGTCCATGAAAGAGCCTTGAATCGGTAAAACCTTGGGTCATTGATCAACGATACATAAAGCACCCCAGGGTTCGTCAATCATGGAAATCGCTTAGGGACCCCAAATCAGTGAGTAATAGCCCATGAAACGGGCCAGAATCGGCCAAAACTGCAAATGTTGATAAGCGACACATAAACACACCGGTGTCCGTCGATCGTGGAAATGACTACGTGACGCCAGAACTGAGTAATAGTCCAAGAAACGGGCCAGAATCGGCCAAAACTGCGATTGATGATGACCGACACATAAGCGCACCTTGGGGTTCGACAACCATGGAAATCGCTTTGGGACCAAAAAACGGTGAGTAATAGTCCATGAAACGGGCCAGAATCGACAAAAACCGCGAGTGTTGATGACCGACATGTAAAGGCACCACGGGGTTTGTTAATCGTGGAAATCACTCCGGGACCCCAAAACAGTCAGTAATAGTCCATGAAACGGGCTAGAATCGGCCAAAACTATGAGTGTTGATGACCGACACGTAAGTGCACCTTGTGGTTCAACAACTATGGAAATCGCTTCGTGACCCCAAAACGGTGAGTAATAGTCCATGAAACGGGCCAGAATCGTCAAAAACCGCGAGTGTTGATGTTTGACACGTAAACGCACACCAGGGTTCGTTAATCGTGGAAATCACTCCGCGACACCAAAAAAGTGAGTAATAGTCCAGAAAATGGGCCAGAATCGGCCAAAACCGTGACTGTTGATGACTGACATGTAAGCGCACCTTGTGGTTCAATAACTATGGAAATCGCTACGAGATCCCAAAACGGTGAGTAATAGTCCACGAAACGGGTCGGAATTGGCCAAAACTATGAGTGTTGACGACAGGCACGTAAACGCACCACAGGGATCGTCAATCATGGAAATCGCTCTAGGAACCCAAAACGGTGAGTAACAGTGCACAAAACGTACCAGAATCGTCCAAAATTGTGAGCGTTGATGACCGGCACGTAAACGCACCCCGATGTTCGTCAATCGTGGAAATCACTTCGGGACCCCAAAACTGAATAATAGTACAAGAAACGGGCCAGAATCGGCCCAAACTCCAAGTCTTGACGACCAACACGTATGCACACCTTGGGGTTCGACAACCATGGAAATGGCTTTTTGACTCCAATACGGTGAGTGATAGTCCATGAAAGAGCCTTGAATCGGTAAAACCTTGGGTCATTGATCAACGATACATAAAGCACCCCAGGGTTCGTCAATCATGGAAATCGCTTAGGGACCCCAAATCAGTGAGTAATAGCCCATGAAACGGGCCAGAATCGGCCAAAACTGCGAATGTTGATAAGAGACACATAAACACACCGGTGTCCGTCGATCGTGGAAATGACTACGTGACGCCAAAACTGAGTAATAGTCCAAGAAACGGGCCAGAATCGGCCAAAACTGCGATTGATGATGACCGACACATAAGCGCACCTTGGGGTTCGACAACCATGGAAATCGCTTTGGGACCAAAAAACGGTGAGTAATAGTCCATGAAACGGGCCAGAATCGACAAAAACCGCGAGTGTTGATGACCGACATGTAAAGGCACCACGGGGTTTGTTAATCGTGGAAATCACTCCGGGACCCCAAAACAGTCAGTAATAGTCCATGAAACGGGCTAGAATCGGCCAAAACTATGAGTGTTGATGACCGACACGTAAGTGCACCTTGTGGTTCAACAACTATGGAAATCGCTTCGTGACCCCAAAACGGTGAGTAATAGTCCATGAAACGGGCCAGAATCGTCAAAAACCGAGAGTGTTGATGTTTGACACGTAAACGCACACCAGGGTTTGTTAATCGTGGAAATCACTCCGCGACACCAAAAAAGTGAGTAATAGTCCAGAAAATGGGCCAGAATCGGCCAAAACCGTGACTGTTGATGACTGACATGTAAGCGCACCTTGGGGTTCAATAACTATGGAAATCGCTACGGGATCCCAAAACGGTGAGTAATAGTCCACGAAACGGGTCAGAATTGGCCAAAACTATGAGTGTTGACGACAGGCACGTAAACGCACCACAGGGATCGTCAATCATGGAAATCACTCTAGGAACCCAAAACGGTGAGTAACAGTGCACAAAACGTACCAGAATCGTCCAAAATTGTGAGCGTTGATGACCGGCACGTAAACGCACCCCGATGTTCGTCAATCGTGGAAATCACTTCGGGACCCCAAAACTGAATAATAGTACAAGAAACGGGCCAGAATCGGCCCAAACTCCAAGTCTTGACGACCAACACGTATGCACACCTTGGGGTTCGACAACCATGGAAATGGCTTTTTGACTCCAATACGGTGAGTGATAGTCCATGAAAGAGCCTTGAATCGGTAAAACCTTGGGTCATTGATCAACGATACATAAAGCACCCCAGGGTTCGTCAATCATGGAAATCGCTTAGGGACCCCAAATCAGTGAGTAATAGCCCATGAAACGGGCCAGAATCGGCCAAAACTGCGAATGTTGATAAGAGACACATAAACACACCGGTGTCCGTCGATCGTGGAAATGACTACGTGACGCCAAAACTGAGTAAGAGTCCAAGAAACGGGCCAGAATCGGCCAAAACTGCGATTGATGATGACCGACACATAAGCGCACCTTGGGGTTCGACAACCATGGAAATCGCTTTGGGACCAAAAAACGGTGAGTAATAGTCCATGAAACGGGCCAGAATCGACAAAAACCGCGAGTGTTGATGACCGACATGTAAAGGCACCACGGGGTTTGTTAATCGTGGAAATCACTCCGGGACCCCAAAACGGTCAGTAATAGTCCATGAAACGGGCTAGAATCGGCCAAAACTATGAGTGTTGATGACCGACACGTAAGTGCACCTTGTGGTTCAACAACTATGGAAATCGCTTCGTGACCCCAAAACGGTGAGTAATAGTCCATGAAACGGGCCAGAATCGTCAAAAACCGCGAGTGTTGATGTTTGACACGTAAACGCACACCAGGGTTTGTTAATCGTGGAAATCACTCCGCGACACCAAAAAAGTGAGTAATAGTCCAGAAAATGGGCCAGAATCGGCCAAAACCGTGACTGTTGATGACTGACATGTAAGCGCACCTTGTGGTTCAATAACTATGGAAATCGCTACGGGATCCCAAAACGGTGAGTAATAGTCCACGAAACGGGTCGGAATTGGCCAAAACTATGAGTGTTGACGACAGGCACGTAAACGCACCACAGGGATCGTCAATCATGGAAATCGCTCTAGGAACCCAAAACGGTGAGTAACAGTGCACAAAACGTACCAGAATCGTCCAAAATTGTGAGCGTTGATGACCGGCACGTAAACGCACCCCGATGTTCGTCAATCGTGGAAATCACTTCGGGACCCCAAAACTGAATAATAGTACAAGAAACGGGCCAGAATCGGCCCAAACTCCAAGTCTTGACGACCAACACGTATGCACACCTTGGGGTTCGACAACCATGGAAATGGCTTTTTGACTCCAATACGGTGAGTGATAGTCCATGAAAGAGCCTTGAATCGGTAAAACCTTGGGTCATTGATCAACGATACATAAAGCACCCCAGGGTTCGTCAATCATGGAAATCGCTTAGGGACCCCAAATCAGTGAGTAATAGCCCATGAAACGGGCCAGAATCGGCCAAAACTGCGAATGTTGATAAGAGACACATAAACACACCGGTGTCCGTCGATCGTGGAAATGACTACGTGACGCCAAAACTGAGTAATAGTCCAAGAAACGGGCCAGAATCGGCCAAAACTGCGATTGATGATGACCGACACATAAGCGCACCTTGGGGTTCGACAACCATGGAAATCGCTTTGGGACCAAAAAACGGTGAGTAATAGTCCATGAAACGGGCCAGAATCGACAAAAACCGCGAGTGTTGATGACCGACATGTAAAGGCACCACGGGGTTTGTTAATCGTGGAAATCACTCCGGGACCCCAAAACAGTCAGTAATAGTCCATGAAACGGGCTAGAATCGGCCAAAACTATGAGTGTTGATGACCGACACGTAAGTGCACCTTGTGGTTCAACAACTATGGAAATCGCTTCGTGACCCCAAAACGGTGAGTAATAGTCCATGAAACGGGCCAGAATCGTCAAAAACCGAGAGTGTTGATGTTTGACACGTAAACGCACACCAGGGTTTGTTAATCGTGGAAATCACTCCGCGACACCAAAAAAGTGAGTAATAGTCTAGAAAATGGGCCAGAATCGGCCAAAACCGTGACTGTTGATGACTGACATGTAAGCGCACCTTGGGGTTCAATAACTATGGAAATCGCTACGGGATCCCAAAACGGTGAGTAATAGTCCACGAAACGGGTCGGAATTGGCCAAAACTATGAGTGTTGACGACAGGCACGTAAACGCACCACAGGGATCGTCAATCATGGAAATCACTCTAGGAACCCAAAACGGTGAGTAACAGTGCACAAAACGTACCAGAATCGTCCAAAATTGTGAGCGTTGATGACCGGCACGTAAACGCACCCCGATGTTCGTCAATCGTGGAAATCACTTCGGGACCCCAAAACTGAATAATAGTACAAGAAACGGGCCAGAATCGGCCCAAACTCCAAGTCTTGACGACCAACACGTATGCACACCTTGGGGTTCGACAACCATGGAAATGGCTTTTTGACTCCAATACGGTGAGTGATAGTCCATGAAAGAGCCTTGAATCGGTAAAACCTTGGGTCATTGATCAACGATACATAAAGCACCCCAGGGTTCGTCAATCATGGAAATCGCTTAGGGACCCCAAATCAGTGAGTAATAGCCCATGAAACGGGCCAGAATCGGCCAAAACTGCGAATGTTGATAAGCGACACATAAACACACCGGTGTCCGTCGATCGTGGAAATGACTACGTGACGCCAAAACTGAGTAATAGTCCAAGAAACGGGCCAGAATCGGCCAAAACTGCGATTGATGATGACCGACACATAAGCGCACCTTGGGGTTCGACAACCATGGAAATCGCTTTGGGACCAAAAAACGGTGAGTAATAGTCCATGAAACGGGCCAGAATCGACAAAAACCGCGAGTGTTGATGACCGACATGTAAAGGCACCACGGGGTTTGTTAATCGTGGAAATCACTCCGGGACCCCAAAACAGTCAGTAATAGTCCATGAAACGGGCTAGAATCGGCCAAAACTATGAGTGTTGATGACCGACACGTAAGTGCACCTTGTGGTTCAACAACTATGGAAATCGCTTCGTGACCCCAAAACGGTGAGTAATAGTCCATGAAACGGGCCAGAATCGTCAAAAACCGAGAGTGTTGATGTTTGACACGTAAACGCACACCAGGGTTTGTTAATCGTGGAAATCACTCCGCGACACCAAAAAAGTGAGTAATAGTCCAGAAAATGGGCCAGAATCGGCCAAAACCGTGACTGTTGATGACTGACATGTAAGCGCACCTTGGGGTTCAATAACTATGGAAATCGCTACGGGATCCCAAAACGGTGAGTAATAGTCCACGAAACGGGTCGGAATTGGCCAAAACTATGAGTGTTGACGACAGGCACGTAAACGCACCACAGGGATCGTCAATCATGGAAATCACTCTAGGAACCCAAAACGGTGAGTAACAGTGCACAAAACGTACCAGAATCGTCCAAAATTGTGAGCGTTGATGACCGGCACGTAAACGCACCCCGATGTTCGTCAATCGTGGAAATCACTTCGGGACCCCAAAACTGAATAATAGTACAAGAAACGGGCCAGAATCGGCCCAAACTCCAAGTCTTGACGACCAACACGTATGCACACCTTGGGGTTCGACAACCATGGAAATGGCTTTTTGACTCCAATACGGTGAGTGATAGTCCATGAAAGAGCCTTGAATCGGTAAAACCTTGGGTCATTGATCAACGATACATAAAGCACCCCAGGGTTCGTCAATCATGGAAATCGCTTAGGGACCCCAAATCAGTGAGTAATAGCCCATGAAACGGGCCAGAATCGGCCAAAACTGCGAATGTTGATAAGCGACACATAAACACACCGGTGTCCGTCGATCGTGGAAATGACTACGTGACGCCAAAACTGAGTAATAGTCCAAGAAACGGGCCAGAATCGGCCAAAACTGCGATTGATGATGACCGACACATAAGCGCACCTTGGGGTTCGACAACCATGGAAATCGCTTTGGGACCAAAAAACGGTGAGTAATAGTCCATGAAACGGGCCAGAATCGACAAAAACCGCGAGTGTTGATGACCGACATGTAAAGGCACCACGGGGTTTGTTAATCGTGGAAATCACTCCGGGACCCCAAAACAGTCAGTAATAGTCCATGAAACGGGCTAGAATCGGCCAAAACTATGAGTGTTGATGACCGACACGTAAGTGCACCTTGTGGTTCAACAACTATGGAAATCGCTTCGTGACCCCAAAACGGTGAGTAATAGTCCATGAAACGGGCCAGAATCGTCAAAAACCGAGAGTGTTGATGTTTGACACGTAAACGCACACCAGGGTTTGTTAATCGTGGAAATCACTCCGCGACACCAAAAAAGTGAGTAATAGTCTAGAAAATGGGCCAGAATCGGCCAAAACCGTGACTGTTGATGACTGACATGTAAGCGCACCTTGGGGTTCAATAACTATGGAAATCGCTACGGGATCCCAAAACGGTGAGTAATAGTCCACGAAACGGGTCGGAATTGGCCAAAACTATGAGTGTTGACGACAGGCACGTAAACGCACCACAGGGATCGTCAATCATGGAAATCACTCTAGGAACCCAAAACGGTGAGTAACAGTGCACAAAACGTACCAGAATCGTCCAAAATTGTGAGCGTTGATGACCGGCACGTAAACGCACCCCGATGTTCGTCAATCGTGGAAATCACTTCGGGACCCCAAAACTGAATAATAGTACAAGAAACGGGCCAGAATCGGCCCAAACTCCAAGTCTTGACGACCAACACGTATGCACACCTTGGGGTTCGACAACCATGGAAATGGCTTTTTGACTCCAATACGGTGAGTGATAGTCCATGAAAGAGCCTTGAATCGGTAAAACCTTGGGTCATTGATCAACGATACATAAAGCACCCCAGGGTTCGTCAATCATGGAAATCGCTTAGGGACCCCAAATCAGTGAGTAATAGCCCATGAAACGGGCCAGAATCGGCCAAAACTGCGAATGTTGATAAGCGACACATAAACACACCGGTGTCCGTCGATCGTGGAAATGACTACGTGACGCCAAAACTGAGTAATAGTCCAAGAAACGGGCCAGAATCGGCCAAAACTGCGATTGATGATGACCGACACATAAGCGCACCTTGGGGTTCGACAACCATGGAAATCGCTTTGGGACCAAAAAACGGTGAGTAATAGTCCATGAAACGGGCCAGAATCGACAAAAACCGCGAGTGTTGATGACCGACATGTAAAGGCACCACGGGGTTTGTTAATCGTGGAAATCACTCCGGGACCCCAAAACAGTCAGTAATAGTCCATGAAACGGGCTAGAATCGGCCAAAACTATGAGTGTTGATGACCGACACGTAAGTGCACCTTGTGGTTCAACAACTATGGAAATCGCTTCGTGACCCCAAAACGGTGAGTAATAGTCCATGAAACGGGCCAGAATCGTCAAAAACCGAGAGTGTTGATGTTTGACACGTAAACGCACACCAGGGTTTGTTAATCGTGGAAATCACTCCGCGACACCAAAAAAGTGAGTAATAGTCCAGAAAATGGGCCAGAATCGGCCAAAACCGTGACTGTTGATGACTGACATGTAAGCGCACCTTGGGGTTCAATAACTATGGAAATCGCTACGGGATCCCAAAACGGTGAGTAATAGTCCACGAAACGGGTCGGAATTGGCCAAAACTATGAGTGTTGACGACAGGCACGTAAACGCACCACAGGGATCGTCAATCATGGAAATCACTCTAGGAACCCAAAACGGTGAGTAACAGTGCACAAAACGTACCAGAATCGTCCAAAATTGTGAGCGTTGATGACCGGCACGTAAACGCACCCCGATGTTCGTCAATCGTGGAAATCACTTCGGGACCCCAAAACTGAATAATAGTACAAGAAACGGGCCAGAATCGGCCCAAACTCCAAGTCTTGACGACCAACACGTATGCACACCTTGGGGTTCGACAACCATGGAAATGGCTTTTTGACTCCAATACGGTGAGTGATAGTCCATGAAAGAGCCTTGAATCGGTAAAACCTTGGGTCATTGATCAACGATACATAAAGCACCCCAGGGTTCGTCAATCATGGAAATCGCTTAGGGACCCCAAATCAGTGAGTAATAGCCCATGAAACGGGCCAGAATCGGCCAAAACTGCGAATGTTGATAAGCGACACATAAACACACCGGTGTCCGTCGATCGTGGAAATGACTACGTGACGCCAAAACTGAGTAATAGTCCAAGAAACGGGCCAGAATCGGCCAAAACTGCGATTGATGATGACCGACACATAAGCGCACCTTGGGGTTCGACAACCATGGAAATCGCTTTGGGACCAAAAAACGGTGAGTAATAGTCCATGAAACGGGCCAGAATCGACAAAAACCGCGAGTGTTGATGACCGACATGTAAAGGCACCACGGGGTTTGTTAATCGTGGAAATCACTCCGGGACCCCAAAACAGTCAGTAATAGTCCATGAAACGGGCTAGAATCGGCCAAAACTATGAGTGTTGATGACCGACACGTAAGTGCACCTTGTGGTTCAACAACTATGGAAATCGCTTCGTGACCCCAAAACGGTGAGTAATAGTCCATGAAACGGGCCAGAATCGTCAAAAACCGCGAGTGTTGATGTTTGACACGTAAACGCACACCAGGGTTCGTTAATCGTGGAAATCACTCCGCGACACCAAAAAAGTGAGTAATAGTCCAGAAAATGGGCCAGAATCGGCCAAAACCGTGACTGTTGATGACTGACATGTAAGCGCACCTTGGGGTTCAATAACTATGGAAATCGCTACGGGATCCCAAAACGGTGAGTAATAGTCCACGAAACAGGTCGGAATTGGCCAAAACTATGAGTGTTGATGACAGGCACGTAAACTCACCACAGGGATCGTCAATCATCGAAATCGCTCTAGGACCCCAAAACGGTGAGTAACATTGCACAAAACGTACCAAAATCGTCCAAAATTGTGAGCGTTGATGACCGGCACGTAAACGCACCCCGATGTTCGTCAATCGTGGAAATCACTTCAGGACCCCAAAACTGAGTAATACTGCAAGAAACGGGCCAGAATCGGCCCAAACTCCAAGTCTTGATGACCAACACGTATGCACACCTTGGAGTTCGACAACCATGGAAATGGCTTTTTGACTCCAAAACGGTGAGTGATAGTCCATGAAAGAGCCTTGAATCGGTAAAACCTTGGATCATTGATCAACGATCCCCAGGGTTCGTCAATCATGGAAATCGCTTAGGGACCCCAAATCAGTGAGTAATAGCCCATGAAATGGGCCAGAATCGGCCAAAACTGCAAATGTTGATAAGCGACACATAAACGCACCGGTGTCCGTCGATCGTGGAAATGACTACGTGACGCCAAAACTGAGTAATAGTCCAAGAAACGGGCCAGAATCGGCCAAAACTGCGATTGTTGATGACCGACACATAAGCGCACCTTGGGGTTCGACAACCATGGAAATCGCTTTGGGACCCAAAAATGGTGAGTAATAGTCCATGAAACAGGCAAGAATCGGCAAAAACCGCGAGTGTTGATGACCGACACGTAAACGCACCACGGGGTTTGTTAATCGTGGAAATCACTCCGGGACCCCAAAACAGTCAGTAGTAGTCCAGGAAACGGGCCAGAATCGGCCAAAACTATGAGTGTTGATGACCGACACGTAAGCGCACCTTCTGGTTCAACAACTATGGAAATCGCTTCGTGACCCCAAAACGGTGGGTAATAGTCCATGAAACGGGCCAGAATCGTCAAAAACCGCGAGTGTTGATGTTTGACACGTAAACGCACACCAGGGTTCGTTAATCGTGGAAATCACTCCGCGACCCCAAAAAAGTGAGTAATAGTCCAGAAAATGGGCCAGAATCGGCCAAAACCGTGACTGTTGATGACCTACATGTAAGCGCACCTTGGGGTTCAATAACTATGGAAATCGCTTCGGGATCCCAAAACGGTGAGTAATAGTCCACGAAACGGGTCGGAATTGGCCAAAACTATGAGTGTTGACGATAGGCACGTAAACGCACCACAGGGATCGTCAATCATGGAAATCGCTCTAGGACCCCAAAACGGTGAGTAACAGTGCACAAAACGTACCAGAATCGTCCAAAATTGTGAGCGTTGATGACCGACACGTAAACGCACCCCGGTGTTCGTCAATCGTGGAAATCACTTCGGGACCCCAAAACTGAGTAATACTGCAAGAAACGGGCCAGAATCGGCCCAAACTCCAAGTCTTGATGACCAACACGTATGCACAACTTGGGGTTCGACAACCATGGAAATGGCTTTTTGACTCCAAAACGGTGAGTGATAGTCCATGAAAGAGCCTTGAATCGGTAAAACCTTGGGTCATTGATCAACGATACATAAAGCACCCCAGGGTTCGTCAATCATGGAAATCGCTTAGGGACCCCAAATCAGTGAGTAATAGCCCATGAAACGGGCCAGAATCGGCCAAAACTGCGAATGTTGATAAGCGACACATAAACACACCGGTGTCCGTCGATCGTGGAAATGACTACGTGATGCCAAAACTGAGTAATAGTCCAAGAAACGGGCCAGAATCGGCCAAAACTGCGATTGTTGATGACCGACACATAAGCGCACCTTGGGGTTCGACAACCATGGAAATCGCTTTGGGACCAAAAAACGGTGAGTAATAGTCCATGAAACGGGCCAGAATCGACAAAAACCGCGAGTGTTGATGACCGACATGTAAAGGCACCACGGGGTTTGTTAATCGTGGAAATCACTCCGGGACCCCAAAACAGTCAGTAATAGTCCATGAAACGGGCTAGAATCGGCCAAAACTATGAGTGTTGATGACCGACACGTAAGTGCACCTTGTGGTTCAACAACTATGGAAATCGCTTCGTGACCCCAAAACGGTGAGTAATAGTCCATGAAACGGGCCAGAATCGTCAAAAACCGCGAGTGTTGATGTTTGACACGTAAACGCAC
Organism: Triticum timopheevii; assembly: GCA_963921465.1. Lineage (NCBI taxonomy): Eukaryota > Viridiplantae > Streptophyta > Magnoliopsida > Poales > Poaceae > Triticum > Triticum timopheevii. The sequence continues at coordinate 2,971,687 of OY997270.1, forward strand.
ACCAGGGTTTGTTAATCGTGGAAATCACTCCGCGACACCAAAAAAGTGAGTAATAGTCCAGAAAATGGGCCAGAATCGGCCAAAACCGTGACTGTTGATGACTGACATGTAAGCGCACCTTGTGGTTCAATAACTATGGAAATCGCTACGGGATCCCAAAACGGTGAGTAATAGTCCACGAAACGGGTCGGAATTGGCCAAAACTATGAGTGTTGACGACAGGCACGTAAACGCACCACAGGGATCGTCAATCATGGAAATCGCTCTAGGAACCCAAAACGGTGAGTAACAGTGCACAAAACGTACCAGAATCGTCCAAAATTGTGAGCGTTGATGACCGGCACGTAAACGCACCCCGATGTTCGTCAATCGTGGAAATCACTTCGGGACCCCAAAACTGAATAATAGTACAAGAAACGGGCCAGAATCGGCCCAAACTCCAAGTCTTGACGACCAACACGTATGCACACCTTGGGGTTCGACAACCATGGAAATGGCTTTTTGACTCCAATACGGTGAGTGATAGTCCATGAAAGAGCCTTGAATCGGTAAAACCTTGGGTCATTGATCAACGATACATAAAGCACCCCAGGGTTCGTCAATCATGGAAATCGCTTAGGGACCCCAAATCAGTGAGTAATAGCCCATGAAACGGGCCAGAATCGGCCAAAACTGCGAATGTTGATAAGAGACACATAAACACACCGGTGTCCGTCGATCGTGGAAATGACTACGTGACGCCAAAACTGAGTAATAGTCCAAGAAACGGGCCAGAATCGGCCAAAACTGCGATTGATGATGACCGACACATAAGCGCACCTTGGGGTTCGACAACCATGGAAATCGCTTTGGGACCAAAAAACGGTGAGTAATAGTCCATTAAACGGGCCAGAATCGACAAAAACCGCGAGTGTTGATGACCGACATGTAAAGGCACCACGGGGTTTGTTAATCGTGGAAATCACTCCGGGACCCCAAAACAGTCAGTAATAGTCCATTAAACGGGCTAGAATCGGCCAAAACTATGAGTGTTGATGACCGACACGTAAGTGCACCTTGTGGTTCAACAACTATGGAAATCGCTTCGTGACCCCAAAACGGTGAGTAATAGTCCATGAAACGGGCCAGAATCGTCAAAAACCGAGAGTGTTGATGTTTGACACGTAAACGCACACCAGGGTTTGTTAATCGTGGAAATCACTCCGCGACACCAAAAAAGTGAGTAATAGTCCAGAAAATGGGCCAGAATCGGCCAAAACCGTGACTGTTGATGACTGACATGTAAGCGCACCTTGGGGTTCAATAACTATGGAAATCGCTACGGGATCCCAAAACGGTGAGTAATAGTCCACGAAACGGGTCGGAATTGGCCAAAACTATGAGTGTTGACGACAGGCACGTAAACGCACCACAGGGATCGTCAATCATGGAAATCACTCTAGGAACCCAAAACGGTGAGTAACAGTGCACAAAACGTACCAGAATCGTCCAAAATTGTGAGCGTTGATGACCGGCACGTAAACGCACCCCGATGTTCGTCAATCATGGAAATCACTTCGGGACCCCAAAACTGAATAATAGTACAAGAAACGGGCCAGAATCGGCCCAAACTCCAAGTCTTGACGACCAACACGTATGCACACCTTGGGGTTCGACAACCATGGAAATGGCTTTTTGACTCCAATACGGTGAGTGATAGTCCATGAAAGAGCCTTGAATCGGTAAAACCTTGGGTCATTGATCAACGATACATAAAGCACCCCAGGGTTCGTCAATCATGGAAATCGCTTAGGGACCCCAAATCAGTGAGTAATAGCCCATGAAACGGGCCAGAATCGGCCAAAACTGCGAATGTTGATAAGCGACACATAAACACACCGGTGTCCGTCGATCGTGGAAATGACTACGTGACGCCAAAACTGAGTAATAGTCCAAGAAACGGGCCAGAATCGGCCAAAACTGCGATTGATGATGACCGACACATAAGCGCACCTTGGGGTTCGACAACCATGGAAATCGCTTTGGGACCAAAAAACGGTGAGTAATAGTCCATGAAACGGGCCAGAATCGACAAAAACCGCGAGTGTTGATGACCGACATGTAAAGGCACCACGGGGTTTGTTAATCGTGGAAATCACTCCGGGACCCCAAAACAGTCAGTAATAGTCCATGAAACGGGCTAGAATCGGCCAAAACTATGAGTGTTGATGACCGACACGTAAGTGCACCTTGTGGTTCAACAACTATGGAAATCGCTTCGTGACCCCAAAACGGTGAGTAATAGTCCATGAAACGGGCCAGAATCGTCAAAAACCGCGAGTGTTGATGTTTGACACGTAAACGCACACCAGGGTTCGTTAATCGTGGAAATCACTCCGCGACACCAAAAAAGTGAGTAATAGTCCAGAAAATGGGCCAGAATCGGCCAAAACCGTGACTGTTGATGACTGACATGTAAGCGCACCTTGGGGTTCAATAACTATGGAAATCGCTACGGGATCCCAAAACGGTGAGTAATAGTCCACGAAACAGGTCGGAATTGGCCAAAACTATGAGTGTTGATGACAGGCACGTAAACTCACCACAGGGATCGTCAATCATCGAAATCGCTCTAGGACCCCAAAACGGTGAGTAACATTGCACAAAACGTACCAAAATCGTCCAAAATTGTGAGCGTTGATGACCGGCACGTAAACGCACCCCGATGTTCGTCAATCGTGGAAATCACTTCGGGACCCCAAAACTGAGTAATACTGCAAGAAACGGGCCAGAATCGGCCCAAACTCCAAGTCTTGATGACCAACACGTATGCACACCTTGGAGTTCGACAACCATGGAAATGGCTTTTTGACTCCAAAACGGTGAGTGATAGTCCATGAAAGAGCCTTGAATCGGTAAAACCTTGGGTCATTGATCAACGATCCCCAGGGTTCGTCAATCATGGAAATCGCTTAGGGACCCCAAATCAGTGAGTAATAGCCCATGAAATGGGCCAGAATCGGCCAAAACTGCAAATGTTGATAAGCGACACATAAACGCACCGGTGTCCGTCGATCGTGGAAATGACTACGTGACGCCAAAACTGAGTAATAGTCCAAGAAACGGGCCAGAATCGGCCAAAACTGCGATTGTTGATGACCGACACATAAGCGCACCTTGGGGTTCGACAACCATGGAAATCGCTTTGGGACCCAAAAATGGTGAGTAATAGTCCATGAAACAGGCAAGAATCGGCAAAAACCGCGAGTGTTGATGACCGACACGTAAACGCACCACGGGGTTTGTTAATCGTGGAAATCACTCCGGGACCCCAAAACAGTCAGTAGTAGTCCAGGAAACGGGCCAGAATCGGCCAAAACTATGAGTGTTGATGACCGACACGTAAGCGCACCTTCTGGTTCAACAACTATGGAAATCGCTTCGTGACCCCAAAACGGTGGGTAATAGTCCATGAAACGGGCCAGAATCGTCAAAAACCGCGAGTGTTGATGTTTGACACGTAAACGCACACCAGGGTTCGTTAATCGTGGAAATCACTCCGCGACCCCAAAAAAGTGAGTAATAGTCCAGAAAATGGGCCAGAATCGGCCAAAACCGTGACTGTTGATGACCTACATGTAAGCGCACCTTGGGGTTCAATAACTATGGAAATCGCTTCGGGATCCCAAAACGGTGAGTAATAGTCCACGAAACGGGTCGGAATTGGCCAAAACTATGAGTGTTGACGATAGGCACGTAAACGCACCACAGGGATCGTCAATCATGGAAATCGCTCTAGGACCCCAAAACGGTGAGTAACAGTGCACAAAACGTACCAGAATCGTCCAAAATTGTGAGCGTTGATGACCGACACGTAAACGCACCCCGGTGTTCGTCAATCGTGGAAATCACTTCGGGACCCCAAAACTGAGTAATACTGCAAGAAACGGGCCAGAATCGGCCCAAACTCCAAGTCTTGATGACCAACACGTATGCACAACTTGGGGTTCGACAACCATGGAAATGGCTTTTTGACTCCAAAACGGTGAGTGATAGTCCATGAAAGAGCCTTGAATCGGTAAAACCTTGGGTCATTGATCAACGATACATAAAGCACCCCAGGGTTCGTCAATCATGGAAATCGCTTAGGGACCCCAAATCAGTGAGTAATAGCCCATGAAACGGGCCAGAATCGGCCAAAACTGCGAATGTTGATAAGCGACACATAAACACACCGGTGTCCGTCGATCGTGGAAATGACTACGTGATGCCAAAACTGAGTAATAGTCCAAGAAACGGGCCAGAATCGGCCAAAACTGCGATTGTTGATGACCGACACATAAGCGCACCTTGGGGTTCGACAACCATGGAAATCGCTTTGGGACCAAAAAACGGTGAGTAATAGTCCATGAAACGGGCCAGAATCGACAAAAACCGCGAGTGTTGATGACCGACATGTAAAGGCACCACGGGGTTTGTTAATCGTGGAAATCACTCCGGGACCCCAAAACAGTCAGTAATAGTCCATGAAACGGGCTAGAATCGGCCAAAACTATGAGTGTTGATGACCGACACGTAAGTGCACCTTGTGGTTCAACAACTATGGAAATCGCTTCGTGACCCCAAAACGGTGAGTAATAGTCCATGAAACGGGCCAGAATCGTCAAAAACCGCGAGTGTTGATGTTTGACACGTAAACGCACACCAGGGTTCGTTAATCGTGGAAATCACTCCGCGACACCAAAAAAGTGAGTAATAGTCCAGAAAATGGGCCAGAATCGGCCAAAACCGTGACTGTTGATGACTGACATGTAAGCGCACCTTGGGGTTCAATAACTATGGAAATCGCTACGGGATCCCAAAACGGTGAGTAATAGTCCACGAAACGGGTCGGAATTGGCCAAAACTATGAGTGTTGACGACAGGCACGTAAACGCACCACAGGGATCGTCAATCATGGAAATCACTCTAGGAACCCAAAACGGTGAGTAACAGTGCACAAAACGTACCAGAATCGTCCAAAATTGTGAGCGTTGATGACCGGCACGTAAACGCACCCCGATGTTCGTCAATCGTGGAAATCACTTCGGGACCCCAAAACTGAATAATAGTACAAGAAACGGGCCAGAATTGGCCCAAACTCCAAGTCTTGACGACCAACACGTATGCACACCTTGGGGTTCGACAACCATGGAAATGGCTTTTTGACTCCAATACGGTGAGTGATAGTCCATGAAAGAGCCTTGAATCGGTAAAACCTTGGGTCATTGATCAACGATACATAAAGCACCCCAGGGTTCGTCAATCATGGAAATCGCTTAGGGACCCCAAATCAGTGAGTAATAGCCCATGAAACGGGCCAGAATCGGCCAAAACTGCGAATGTTGATAAGCGACACATAAACACACCGGTGTCCGTCGATCGTGGAAATGACTACGTGACGCCAAAACTGAGTAATAGTCCAAGAAACGGGCCAGAATCGGCCAAAACTGCGATTGATGATGACCGACACATAAGCGCACCTTGGGGTTCGACAACCATGGAAATCGCTTTGGGACCAAAAAACGGTGAGTAATAGTCCATTAAACGGGCCAGAATCGACAAAAACCGCGAGTGTTGATGACCGACATGTAAAGGCACCACGGGGTTTGTTAATCGTGGAAATCACTCCGGGACCCCAAAACAGTCAGTAATAGTCCATTAAACGGGCTAGAATCGGCCAAAACTATGAGTGTTGATGACCGACACGTAAGTGCACCTTGTGGTTCAACAACTATGGAAATCGCTTCGTGACCCCAAAACGGTGAGTAATAGTCCATGAAACGGGCCAGAATCGTCAAAAACCGCGAGTGTTGATGTTTAACACGTAAACGCACACCAGGGTTCGTTAATCGTGGAAATCACTCCGCGACACCAAAAATTGAGTAATAGTCCAGAAAATGGGCCAGAATCGGCCAAAACCGTGACTGTTGATGACTGACATGTAAGCGCACCTTGGGGTTCAATAACTATGGAAATCGCTACGGGATCCCAAAACGGTGAGTAATAGTCCACGAAACGGGTCAGAATTGGCCAAAACTATGAGTGTTGACGACAGGCACGTAAACTCACCACAGGGATCGTCAATCATCGAAATCGCTCTAGGACCCCAAAACGGTGAGTAACATTGCACAAAACGTACCAAAATCGTCCAAAATTGTGAGCGTTGATGACCGGCACGTAAACGCACCCCGATGTTCGTCAATCGTGGAAATCACTTCGGGACCCCAAAACTGAGTAATAATGCAAGAAATGGGCCAGAATCGGCCCAAACTCCAAGTCTTGATGACCAACACGTATGCACACCTTGGAGTTCGACAACCATGGAAATGGCTTTTTGACTCCAAAACGGTGAGTGATAGTCCATGAAAGAGCCTTGAATCGGTAAACCCTTGGGTCATTGATCAACGATCCCCAGGGTTCGTCAATCATGGAAATCGCTTAGGGACCCCAAATCAGTGAGTAATAGCCCATGAAATGGGCCAGAATCGGCCAAAACTGCAAATGTTGATAAGCGACACATAAACGCACCGGTGTCCGTCGATCGTGGAAATGACTACGTGACGCCAAAACTGAGTAATAGTCCAAGAAACGGGCCAGAATCGGCCAAAACTGCGATTGTTGATGACCGACACATAAGCGCACCTTGGGGTTCGACAACCATGGAAATCGCTTTGGGACCCAAAAACGGTGAGTAATAGTCCATGAAACGGGCCAGAATCGGCCAAAACTATGAGTGTTGATGACCGACACGTAAGCGCACCTTCTGGTTCAACAACTATGGAAATCGCTTCGTGACCCCAAAACGGTGGGTAATAGTCCATGAAACGGGCCAGAATCGTCAAAAACCGCGAGTGTTGATGTTTGACACGTAAACGCACACCAGGGTTCGTTAATCGTGGAAATCACTCCGCGACCCCAAAAAAGTGAGTAATAGTCCAGAAAATGGGCCAGAATCAGCCAAAACCGTGACTGTTGATGACCTACATGTAAGCGCACCTTGGGGTTCAATAACTATGGAAATCGCTTCGGGATCCCAAAACGGTGAGTAATAGTCCACGAAACGGGTCGGAATTGGCCAAAACTATGAGTGTTGACGATAGGCACGTAAACGCACCATAGGTATCGTCAATCATGGAAATCGCTCTAGGACCCCAAAACGGTGAGTAACAGTGCACAAAACGTACCAGAATCGTCCAAAATTGTGAGCGTTGATGACCGACACGTAAACGCACCCCGGTGTTCATCAATCGTGGAAATCACTTCGGGACCCCAAAACTGAGTAATACTGCAAGAAACGGGCCAGAATCGGCCCAAACTCCAAGTCTTGATGACCAACACGTATGCACAACTTGGGGTTCGACAACCATGGAAATGGCTTTTTGACTCCAAAACGGTGAGTGATAGTCCATGAAAGAGCCTTGAATCGGTAAAACCTTGGGTCATTGATCAACGATACATAAAGCACCCCAGGGTTCGTCAATCATGGAAATCGCTTAGGGACCCCAAATCAGTGAGTAATAGCCCATGAAACGGGCTAGAATCGGCCAAAACTGCGAATGTTGATAAGCGACACATAAACACACCGGTGTCCGTCGATCGTGGAAATGACTACGTGACGCCAAAACTGAGTAATAGTCCAAGAAACGGGCCAGAATCGGCCAAAACTGCGATTGTTGATGACCGACACATAAGCGCACCTTGGGGTTCGACAACCATGGAAATCGCTTTGGGACCCAAAAATGGTGAGTAATAGTCCATGAAACGGGCCAGAATCGACAAAAACCGCGAGTGTTGATGACCGACACGTAAAGGCACCACGGGGTTTGTTAATCGTGGAAATCACTCCGGGACCCCAAAACAGTCAGTAATAGTCCAGGAAACGGGCCAGAATCGGCCAAAACTATGAGTGTTGATGACCGACACGTAAGCGCACCTTGTGGTTCAACAACTATGGAAATCGCTTCGTGACCCCAAAACGGTGAGTAATAGTCCATGAAATGGGCCAGAATCGTCAAAAACCGCGAGTGTTGATGTTTGACACGTAAACGCACACCAGGGTTCGTTAATCGTGGAAATCACTCCGCGACACCAAAAATTGAGTAATAGTCCAGAAAATGGGCCAGAATCGGCCAAAACCGTGACTGTTGATGACTGACATGTAAGCGCACCTTGGGGTTCAATAACTATGGAAATCGCTACGGGATCCCAAAACGGTGAGTAATAGTCCACGAAACGGGTCAGAATTGGCCAAAACTATGAGTGTTGACGACAGGCACGTAAACTCACCACAGGGATCGTCAATCATCGAAATCGCTCTAGGACCCCAAAACGGTGAGTAACATTGCACAAAACGTACCAAAATCGTCCAAAATTGTGAGCGTTGATGACCGGCACGTAAACGCACCCCGATGTTCGTCAATCGTGGAAATCACTTCGGGACCCCAAAACTGAGTAATACTGCAAGAAATGGGCCAGAATCGGCCCAAACTCCAAGTCTTGATGACCAACACGTATGCACACCTTGGAGTTCGACAACCATGGAAATGGCTTTTTGACTCCAAAACGGTGAGTGATAGTCCATGAAAGAGCCTTGAATCGGTAAACCCTTGGGTCATTGATCAACGATCCCCAGGGTTCGTCAATCATGGAAATCGCTTAGGGACCCCAAATCAGTGAGTAATAGCCCATGAAATGGGCCAGAATCGGCCAAAACTGCAAATGTTGATAAGCGACACATAAACGCACCGGTGTCCGTCGATCGTGGAAATGACTACGTGACGCCAAAACTGAGTAATAGTCCAAGAAACGGGCCAGAATCGGCCAAAACTGCGATTGTTGATGACCGACACATAAGCGCACCTTGGGGTTCGACAACCATGGAAATCGCTTTGGGACCCAAAAATGGTGAGTAATAGTCCATGAAACAGGCAAGAATCGGCAAAAACCGCGAGTGTTGATGACCGACACGTAAACGCACCACGGGGTTTGTTAATCTTGGAAATCACTCCGGGACCCCAAAGCAGTCAGTAGTAGTCCAGGAAACGGGCCAGAATCGGCCAAAACTATGAGTGTTGATGACCGACACGTAAGCGCACCTTCTGGTTCAACAACTATGGAAATCGCTTCGTGACCCCAAAACGGTGGGTAATAGTCCATGAAACGGGCCAGAATCGTCAAAAACCGCGAGTGTTGATGTTTGACACGTAAACGCACACCAGGGTTCGTTAATCGTGGAAATCACTCCGCGACCCCAAAAAAGTGAGTAATAGTCCAGAAAATGGGCCAGAATCGGCCAAAACCGTGACTGTTGATGACCTACATGTAAGCGCACCTTGGGGTTCAATAACTATGGAAATCGCTTCGGGATCCCAAAACGGTGAGTAATAGTCCACGAAACGGGTCGGAATTGGCCAAAACTATGAGTGTTGACGATAGGCACGTAAACGCACCACAGGGATCGTCAATCATGGAAATCGCTCTAGGACCCCAAAACGGTGAGTAACAGTGCACAAAACGTACCAGAATCGTCCAAAATTGTGAGCGTTGATGACCGACACGTAAACGCACCCCGGTGTTCGTCAATCGTGGAAATCACTTCGGGACCCCAAAACTGAGTAATACTGCAAGAAACGGGCCAGAATCGGCCCAAACTCCAAGTCTTGATGACCAACACGTATGCACAACTTGGGGTTCGACAACCATGGAAATGGCTTTTTGACTCCAAAACGGTGAGTGATAGTCCATGAAAGAGCCTTGAATCGGTAAAACCTTGGGTCATTGATCAACGATACATAAAGCACCCCAGGGTTCGTCAATCATGGAAATCGCTTAGGGACCCCAAATCAGTGAGTAATAGCCCATGAAACGGGCCAGAATCGGCCAAAACTGCGAATGTTGATAAGCGACACATAAACACACCGGTGTCCGTCGATCGTGGAAATGACTACGTGATGCCAAAACTAAGTAATAGTCCAAGAAACGGGCCAGAATCGGCCAAAACTGCGATTGTTGATGACCGACACATAAGCGCACCTTGGGGTTCGACAACCATGGAAATCGCTTTGGGACCCAAAAATGGTGAGTAATAGTCCATGAAACAGGCAAGAATCGGCAAAAACCGCGAGTGTTGATGACCGACACGTAAACGCACCACGGGGTTTGTTAATCGTGGAAATCACTTCGGGACCCCAAAATAGTCAGTAGTAGTCCAGGAAACGGGCCAGAATCGGCCAAAACTATGAGTGTTGATGACCGACACGTAAGCGCACCTTCTGGTTCAACAACTATGGAAATCGCTTCGTGACCCCAAAACGGTGGGTAATAGTCCATGAAACGGGCCAGAATCGTCAAAAACCGCGAGTGTTGATGTTTGACACGTAAACGCACACCAGGGTTCGTTAATCGTGGAAATCACTCCGCGACCCCAAAAAAGTGAGTAATAGTCCAGAAAATGGGCCAGAATCAGCCAAAACCGTGACTGTTGATGACCTACATGTAAGCGCACCTTGGGGTTCAATAACTATGGAAATCGCTTCGGGATCCCAAAACGGTGAGTAATAGTCCACGAAACGGGTCGGAATTGGCCAAAACTATGAGTGTTGACGATAGGCACGTAAACGCACCATAGGTATCGTCAATCATGGAAATCGCTCTAGGACCCCAAAACGGTGAGTAACAGTGCACAAAACGTACCAGAATCGTCCAAAATTGTGAGCGTTGATGACCGACACGTAAACGCACCCCGGTGTTCATCAATCGTGGAAATCACTTCGGGACCCCAAAACTGAGTAATACTGCAAGAAACGGGCTAGAATCGGCCCAAACTCCAAGTCTTGATGACCAACACGTATGCACAACTTGGGGTTCGACAACCATGGAAATGGCTTTTTGACTCCAAAACGGTGAGTGATAGTCCATGAAAGAGCCTTGAATCGGTAAAACCTTGGGTCATTGATCAACGATACATAAAGCACCCCAGGGTTCGTCAATCATGGAAATCGCTTAGGGACCCCAAATCAGTGAGTAATAGCCCATGAAACGGGCCAGAATCGGCCAAAACTGCGAATGTTGATAAGCGACACATAAACACACCGGTGTCCGTCGATCGTGGAAATGACTACGTGACACCAAAACTGAGTAATAGTCCAAGAAACGGGCCAGAATCGGCCAAAACTGCGATTGTTGATGACCGACACATAAGCGCACCTTGGGGTTCGACAACCATGGAAATCGCTTTGGGACCCAAAAATGGTGAGTAATAGTCCATGAAACGGGCCAGAATCGACAAAAACCGCGAGTGTTGATGACCGACACGTAAAGGCACCACGGGGTTTGTTAATCGTGGAAATCACTCCGGGACCCCAAAACAGTCAGTAATAGTCCAGGAAACGGGCCAGAATCGGCCAAAACTATGAGTGTTGATGACCGACACGTAAGCGCACCTTGTGGTTCAACAACTATGGAAATCGCTTCGTGACCCCAAAACGGTAAGTAATAGTCCATGAAACGGGCCAGAATCGTCAAAAACCGCGAGTGTTGATGTTTGACACGTAAACGCACACCAGGGTTCGTTAATCGTGGAAATCACTCCGCGACACCAAAAAAGTGAGTAATAGTCCAGAAAATGGGCCAGAATCGTCAAAAACTGCGAGTGTTGATGTTTGACACGTAAACGCACACCAGGGTTCGTTAATCGTGGAAATCACTCCGCGACCCCAAAAAAGTGAGTAATAGTCCAGAAAATGGGCCAGAATCGGCCAAAACCGTGACTGTTGATGACCTACATGTAAGCGCACCTTGGGGTTCAGTAACTATGGAAATCGCTTCGGGATCCCAAAACGGTGAGTAATAGTCCACGAAACGGGTCGGAATTGGCCAAAACTATGAGTGTTGACGATAGGCACGTAAACGCACCACAGGGATCGTCAATCATGGAAATCGCTCTAGGACCCCAAAACGGTGAGTAACAGTGCACAAAACATACCAGAATCGTCCAAAATTGTGAGCGTTGATGACCGACACGTAAACGCACCCCGGTGTTCGTCAATCGTGGAAATCACTTCGGGACCCCAAAACTGAGTAATACTGCAAGAAACGGGCCAGAATCGGCCCAAACTCCAAGTCTTGATGACCAACACGTATGCACAACTTGGGGTTCGACAACCATGGAAATGGCTTTTTGACTCCAAAACGGTGAGTGATAGTCCATGAAAGAGCCTTGAATCGGTAAAACCTTGGGTCATTGATCAACGATACATAAAGCACCCCAGGGTTCGTCAATCATGGAAATCGCTTAGGGACCCCAAATCAGTGAGTAATAGCCCATGAAACGGGCCAGAATCGGCCATAACTGCGAATGTTGATAAGCGACACATAAACACACCGGTGTCCGTCGATCGTGGAAATGACTACGTGACGCCAAAACTGAGTAATAGTCCAAGAAACGGGCCAGAATCGGCCAAAACTGCGATTGATGATGACCGACACATAAGCGCACCTTGGGGTTCGACAACCATGGAAATCGCTTTGGGACCCAAAAATGGTGAGTAATAGTCCATGAAACGGGCCAGAATCGACAAAAACCGCGAGTGTTGATGACCGACACGTAAAGGCACCACGGGGTTTGTTAATCGTGGAAATCACTCCGGGACCCCAAAACAGTCAGTAATAGTCCAGGAAACGGGCCAGAATCGGCCAAAACTATGAGTGTTGATGACCGACACGTAAGCGCACCTTGTGGTTCAACAACTATGGAAATCGCTTCGTGACCCCAAAACGGTAAGTAATAGTCCATGAAACGGGCCAGAATCGTCAAAAACCGCGAGTGTTGATGTTTGACACGTAAACGCACACCAGGGTTCGTTAATCGTGGAAATCACTCCGCGACACCAAAAAAGTGAGTAATAGTCCAGAAAATGGGCCAGAATCGGCCAAAACCGTGACTGTTGATGACTGACATGTAAGCGCACCTTGGGGTTCAATAACTATGGAAATCGCTACGGGATCCCAAAATGGTGAGTAATAGTCCACGAAACGGGTCAGAATTGGCCAAAACTATGAGTGTTGACGACAGGCACGTAAACTCACCACAGGGATCGTCAATCATCGAAATCGCTCTAGGACCCCAAAACGGTGAGTAACATTGCACAAAACGTACCAAAATCGTCCAAAATTGTGAGCGTTGATGACCGGCACGTAAACGCACCCCGATGTTCGTCAATCGTGGAAATCACTTCGGGACCCCAAAACTGAGTAATACTGCAAGAAATGGGCCAGAATCGGCCCAAACTCCAAGTCTTGATGACCAACACGTATGCACACCTTGGAGTTCGACAACCATGGAAATGGCTTTTTGACTCCAAAACGGTGAGTGATAGTCCATGAAAGAGCCTTGAATCGGTAAACCCTTGGGTCATTGATCAACGATCCCCAGGGTTCGTCAATCATGGAAATCGCTTAGGGACCCCAAATCAGTGAGTAATAGCCCATGAAATGGGCCAGAATCGGCCAAAACTGCAAATGTTGATAAGCGACACATAAACGCACCGGTGTCCGTCGATCGTGGAAATGACTACGTGACGCCAAAACTGAGTAATAGTCCAAGAAACGGGCCAGAATCGGCCAAAACTGCGATTGTTGATGACCGACACATAAGCGCACCTTGGGGTTCGACAACCATGGAAATCGCTTTGGGACCCAAAAATGGTGAGTAATAGTCCATGAAACAGGCAAGAATCGGCAAAAACCGCGAGTGTTGATGACCGACACGTAAACGCACCACGGGGTTTGTTAATCTTGGAAATCACTCCGGGACCCCAAAGCAGTCAGTAGTAGTCCAGGAAACGGGCCAGAATCGGCCAAAACTATGAGTGTTGATGACCGACACGTAAGCGCACCTTCTGGTTCAACAACTATGGAAATCGCTTCGTGACCCCAAAACGGTGGGTAATAGTCCATGAAACGGGCCAGAATCGTCAAAAACCGCGAGTGTTGATGTTTGACACGTAAACGCACACCAGGGTTCGTTAATCGTGGAAATCACTCCGCGACCCCAAAAAAGTGAGTAATAGTCCAGAAAATGGGCCAGAATCGGCCAAAACCGTGACTGTTGATGACCTACATGTAAGCGCACCTTGGGGTTCAATAACTATGGAAATCGCTTCGGGATCCCAAAACTGTGAGTAATAGTCCACGAAACGGGTCGGAATTGGCCAAAACTATGAGTGTTACCGATAGGCACGTAAACGCACCATAGGTATCATCAATCATGGAAATCGCTCTAGGACCCCAAAACGGTGAGTAACAGTGCACAAAACGTACCAGAATCGTCCAAAATTGTGAGCGTTGATGACCGACACGTAAACGCACCCCGGTGTTCGTCAATCGTGGAAATCACTTCGGGACCCCAAAACTGAGTAATACTGCAAGAAACGGGCCAGAATCGGCCCAAACTCCAAGTCTTGATGACCAACACGTATGCACAACTTGGGGTTCGACAACCATGGAAATGGCTTTTTGACTCCAAAACGGTGAGTGATAGTCCATGAAAGAGCCTTGAATCGGTAAAACCTTGGGTCATTGATCAACGATACATAAAGCACCCCAGGGTTCGTCAATCATGGAAATCGCTTAGGGACCCCAAATCAGTGAGTAATAGCCCATGAAACGGGCCAGAATCGGCCAAAACTGCGAATGTTGATAAGCGACACATAAACACACCGGTGTCCGTCGATCGTGGAAATGACTACGTGACGCCAAAACTGAGTAATAGTCCAAGAAACGGGCCAGAATCGGCCAAAACTGCGATTGTTGATGACCGACACATAAGCGCACCTTGGGGTTCGACAACCATGGAAATCGCTTTGGGACCCAAAAATGGTGAGTAATAGTCCATGAAACGGGCCAGAATCGACAAAAACCGCGAGTGTCGATGACCGACACGTAAAGGCACCACGGGGTTTGTTAATCGTGGAAATCACTCCGGGACCCCAAAACAGTCAGTAATAGTCCAGGAAACGGGCCAGAATCGGCCAAAACTATGAGTGTTGATGACCGACACGTAAGCGCACCTTGTGGTTCAACAACTATGGAAATCGCTTCGTGACCCCAAAACGGTAAGTAATAGTCCATGAAACGGGCCAGAATCGTCAAAAACCGCGAGTGTTGATGTTTGACACGTAAACGCACACCAGGGTTCGTTAATCGTGGAAATCACTCCGCGACACCAAAAAAGTGAGTAATAGTCCAGAAAATGGGCCAGAATCGTCAAAAACTGCGAGTGTTGATGTTTGACACGTAAACGCACACCAGGGTTCGTTAATCGTGGAAATCACTCCGCGACCCCAAAAAAGTGAGTAATAGTCCAGAAAATGGGCCAGAATCGGCCAAAACCGTGACTGTTGATGACCTACATGTAAGCGCACCTTGGGGTTCAGTAACTATGGAAATCGCTTCGGGATCCCAAAACGGTGAGTAATAGTCCACGAAACGGGTCGGAATTGGCCAAAACTATGAGTGTTGACGATAGGCACGTAAACGCACCACAGGGATCGTCAATCATGGAAATCGCTCTAGGACCCCAAAACGGTGAGTAACAGTGCACAAAACATACCAGAATCGTCCAAAATTGTGAGCGTTGATGACCGACACGTAAACGCACCCCGGTGTTCGTCAATCGTGGAAATCACTTCGGGACCCCAAAACTGAGTAATACTGCAAGAAACGGGCCAGAATCGGCCCAAACTCCAAGTCTTGATGACCAACACGTATGCACAACTTGGGGTTCGACAACCATGGAAATGGCTTTTTGACTCCAAAACGGTGAGTGATAGTCCATGAAAGAGCCTTGAATCGGTAAAACCTTGGGTCATTGATCAACGATACATAAAGCACCCCAGGGTTCGTCAATCATGGAAATCGCTTAGGGACCCCAAATCAGTGAGTAATAGCCCATGAAACGGGCCAGAATCGGCCATAACTGCGAATGTTGATAAGCGACACATAAACACACCGGTGTCCGTCGATCGTGGAAATGACTACGTGACGCCAAAACTGAGTAATAGTCCAAGAAACGGGCCAGAATCGGCCAAAACTGCGATTGATGATGACCGACACATAAGCGCACCTTGGGGTTCGACAACCATGGAAATCGCTTTGGGACCCAAAAATGGTGAGTAATAGTCCATGAAACGGGCCAGAATCGACAAAAACCGCGAGTGTTGATGACCGACACGTAAAGGCACCACGGGGTTTGTTAATCGTGGAAATCACTCCGGGACCCCAAAACAGTCAGTAATAGTCCAGGAAACGGGCCAGAATCGGCCAAAACTATGAGTGTTGATGACCGACACGTAAGCGCACCTTGTGGTTCAACAACTATGGAAATCGCTTCGTGACCCCAAAACGGTAAGTAATAGTCCATGAAACGGGCCAGAATCGTCAAAAACCGCGAGTGTTGATGTTTGACACGTAAACGCACACCAGGGTTCGTTAATCGTGGAAATCACTCCGCGACACCAAAAAAGTGAGTAATAGTCCAGAAAATGGGCCAGAATCGGCCAAAACCGTGACTGTTGATGACTGACATGTAAGCGCACCTTGGGGTTCAATAACTATGGAAATCGCTACGGGATCCCAAAATGGTGAGTAATAGTCCACGAAACGGGTCAGAATTGGCCAAAACTATGAGTGTTGACGACAGGCACGTAAACTCACCACAGGGATCGTCAATCATCGAAATCGCTCTAGGACCCCAAAACGGTGAGTAACATTGCACAAAACGTACCAAAATCGTCCAAAATTGTGAGCGTTGATGACCGGCACGTAAACGCACCCCGATGTTCGTCAATCGTGGAAATCACTTCGGGACCCCAAAACTGAGTAATACTGCAAGAAATGGGCCAGAATCGGCCCAAACTCCAAGTCTTGATGACCAACACGTATGCACACCTTGGAGTTCGACAACCATGGAAATGGCTTTTTGACTCCAAAACGGTGAGTGATAGTCCATGAAAGAGCCTTGAATCGGTAAACCCTTGGGTCATTGATCAACGATCCCCAGGGTTCGTCAATCATGGAAATCGCTTAGGGACCCCAAATCAGTGAGTAATAGCCCATGAAATGGGCCAGAATCGGCCAAAACTGCAAATGTTGATAAGCGACACATAAACGCACCGGTGTCCGTCGATCGTGGAAATGACTACGTGACGCCAAAACTGAGTAATAGTCCAAGAAACGGGCCAGAATCGGCCAAAACTGCGATTGTTGATGACCGACACATAAGCGCACCTTGGGGTTCGACAACCATGGAAATCGCTTTGGGACCCAAAAATGGTGAGTAATAGTCCATGAAACAGGCAAGAATCGGCAAAAACCGCGAGTGTTGATGACCGACACGTAAACGCACCACGGGGTTTGTTAATCTTGGAAATCACTCCGGGACCCCAAAGCAGTCAGTAGTAGTCCAGGAAACGGGCCAGAATCGGCCAAAACTATGAGTGTTGATGACCGACACGTAAGCGCACCTTCTGGTTCAACAACTATGGAAATCGCTTCGTGACCCCAAAACGGTGGGTAATAGTCCATGAAACGGGCCAGAATCGTCAAAAACCGCGAGTGTTGATGTTTGACACGTAAACGCACACCAGGGTTCGTTAATCGTGGAAATCACTCCGCGACCCCAAAAAAGTGAGTAATAGTCCAGAAAATGGGCCAGAATCGGCCAAAACCGTGACTGTTGATGACCTACATGTAAGCGCACCTTGGGGTTCAATAACTATGGAAATCGCTTCGGGATCCCAAAACGGTGAGTAATAGTCCACGAAACGGGTCGGAATTGGCCAAAACTATGAGTGTTGACGATAGGCACGTAAACGCACCATAGGTATCGTCAATCATGGAAATCGCTCTAGGACCCCAAAACGGTGAGTAACAGTGCACAAAACGTACCAGAATCGTCCAAAATTGTGAGCGTTGATGACCGACACGTAAACGCACCCCGGTGTTCGTCAATCGTGGAAATCACTTCGGGACCCCAAAACTGAGTAATACTGCAAGAAACGGGCCAGAATCGGCCCAAACTCCAAGTCTTGATGACCAACACGTATGCACAACTTGGGGTTCGACAACCATGGAAATGGCTTTTTGACTCCAAAACGGTGAGTGATAGTCCATGAAAGAGCCTTGAATCGGTAAAACCTTGGGTCATTGATCAACGATACATAAAGCACCCCAGGGTTCGTCAATCATGGAAATCGCTTAGGGACCCCAAATCAGTGAGTAATAGCCCATGAAACGGGCCAGAATCGGCCAAAACTGCGAATGTTGATAAGCGACACATAAACACACCGGTGTCCGTCGATCGTGGAAATGACTACGTGACGCCAAAACTGAGTAATAGTCCAAGAAACGGGCCAGAATCGGCCAAAACTGCGATTGTTGATGACCGACACATAAGCGCACCTTGGGGTTCGACAACCATGGAAATCGCTTTGGGACCCAAAAATGGTGAGTAATAGTCCATGAAACGGGCCAGAATCGACAAAAACCGCGAGTGTCGATGACCGACACGTAAAGGCACCACGGGGTTTGTTAATCGTGGAAATCACTCCGGGACCCCAAAACAGTCAGTAATAGTCCAGGAAACGGGCCAGAATCGGCCAAAACTATGAGTGTTGATGACCGACACGTAAGCGCACCTTGTGGTTCAACAACTATGGAAATCGCTTCGTGACCCCAAAACGGTAAGTAATAGTCCATGAAACGGGCCAGAATCGTCAAAAACCGCGAGTGTTGATGTTTGACACGTAAACGCACACCAGGGTTCGTTAATCGTGGAAATCACTCCGCGACACCAAAAAAGTGAGTAATAGTCCAGAAAATGGGCCAGAATCGTCAAAAACTGCGAGTGTTGATGTTTGACACGTAAACGCACACCAGGGTTCGTTAATCGTGGAAATCACTCCGCGACCCCAAAAAAGTGAGTAATAGTCCAGAAAATGGGCCAGAATCGGCCAAAACCGTGACTGTTGATGACCTACATGTAAGCGCACCTTGGGGTTCAGTAACTATGGAAATCGCTTCGGGATCCCAAAACGGTGAGTAATAGTCCACGAAACGGGTCGGAATTGGCCAAAACTATGAGTGTTGACGATAGGCACGTAAACGCACCACAGGGATCGTCAATCATGGAAATCGCTCTAGGACCCCAAAACGGTGAGTAACAGTGCACAAAACATACCAGAATCGTCCAAAATTGTGAGCGTTGATGACCGACACGTAAACGCACCCCGGTGTTCGTCAATCGTGGAAATCACTTCGGGACCCCAAAACTGAGTAATACTGCAAGAAACGGGCCAGAATCGGCCCAAACTCCAAGTCTTGATGACCAACACGTATGCACAACTTGGGGTTCGACAACCATGGAAATGGCTTTTTGACTCCAAAACGGTGAGTGATAGTCCATGAAAGAGCCTTGAATCGGTAAAACCTTGGGTCATTGATCAACGATACATAAAGCACCCCAGGGTTCGTCAATCATGGAAATCGCTTAGGGACCCCAAATCAGTGAGTAATAGCCCATGAAACGGGCCAGAATCGGCCATAACTGCGAATGTTGATATCGACACATAAACACACCGGTGTCCGTCGATCGTGGAAATGACTACGTGACGCCAAAACTGAGTAATAGTCCAAGAAACGGGCCAGAATCGGCCAAAACTGCGATTGATGATGACCGACACATAAGCGCACCTTGGGGTTCGACAACCATGGAAATCGCTTTGGGACCCAAAAATGGTGAGTAATAGTGTTGATGACCGACACGTAAAGGCATCACGGGGTTTGTTAATCGTGGAAATCACTCCGGGACCCCAAAACAGTCAGTAATAGTCCAGGAAACGGGCCAGAATCGGCCAAAACTATGAGTGTTGATGACCGACACGTAAGCGCACCTTGTGGTTCAACAACTATGGAAATCGCTTCGTGACCCCAAAACGGTAAGTAATAGTCCATGAAACGGGCCAGAATCGTCAAAAACCGCGAGTGTTGATGTTTGACACGTAAACGCACACCAGGGTTCGTTAATCGTGGAAATCACTCCGGGACCCCAAAACAGTCAGTAATAGTCCAGGAAACGGGCCAGAATCGGCCAAAACTATGAGTGTTGATGACCGACACGTAAGCGCACCTTGTGGTTCAACAACTATGGAAATCGCTTCGTGACCCCAAAACGGTAAGTAATAGTCCATGAAACGGGCCAGAATCGTCAAAAACCGCGAGTGTTGATGTTTGACACGTAAACGCACACCAGGGTTCGTTAATCGTGGAAATCACTCCGCGACCCCAAAAAAGTGAGTAATAGTCCAGAAAATGGGCCAGAATCGGCCAAAACCGTCACTGTTGATGATCTACATGTAAGCGCACCTTGGGGTTCAGTAACTATGGAAATCGCTTCGGGATCCCAAAACGGTGAGTAATAGTCCACGAAACGGGTCGGAATTGGCCAAAACTATGAGTGTTGACGATAGGCACGTAAACGCACCACAGGGATCGTCAATCATGGAAATCGCTCTAGGACCCCAAAACGGTGAGTAACAGTGCACAAAACATACCAGAATCGTCCAAAATTGTGAGCATTGATGACCGACACGTAAACGCACCCCGGTGTTCGTCAATCGTGGAAATCACTTCGGGACCCCAAAACTGAGTAATACTGCAAGAAACGGGCCAGAATCGGCCCAAACTCCAAGTCTTGATGACCAACACGTATGCACAACTTGGGGTTCGACAACCATGGAAATGGCTTTTTGACTCCAAAACGGTGAGTGATAGTCCATGAAAGAGCCTTGAATCGGTAAAACCTTGGGTCATTGATCAACGATACATAAAGCACCCCAGGGTTCGTCAATCATGGAAATCGCTTAGGGACCCCAAATCAGTGAGTAATAGCCCATGAAACGGGCCAGAATCGGCCATAACTGCGAATGTTGATAAGCGACACATAAACACACCGGTGTCCGTCGATCGTGGAAATGACTACGTGACGCCAAAACTGAGTAATAGTCCAAGAAACGGGCCAGAATCGGCCAAAACTGCGATTGATGATGACCGACACATAAGCGCACCTTGGGGTTCGACAACCATGGAAATCGCTTTGGGACCCAAAAACGGTGAGTAATAGTCCATGAAACGGGCCAGAATCGACAAAAACCGCGAGTGTTGATGACCGACACGTAAAGGCACCACGGGGTTTGTTAATCGTGGAAATCACTCCGGGACCCCAAAACAGTCAGTAATAGTCCAGGAAACGGGCCAGAATCGGCCAAAACTATGAGTGTTGATGACCGACACGTAAGCGCACCTTGTGGTTCAACAACTATGGAAATCGCTTCATGACCCCAAAACGGTAAGTAATAGTCCATGAAACGGGCCAGAATCGTCAAAAACCGCGAGTGTTGATGTTTGACACGTAAACGCACACCAGGGTTCGTTAATCGTGGAAATCACTCCGCGACACCAAAAAAGTGAGTAATAGTCCAGAAAATGGGCCAGAATCGTCAAAAACCGCGAGTGTTGATGTTTGACACGTAAACGCACACCAGTGTTCGTTAATCGTGGAAATCACTCCGCGACCCCAAAAAAGTGAGTAATAGTCCAGAAAATGGGCCAGAATCGGCCAAAACCGTGACTGTTGATGACCTACATGTAAGCGCACCTTGGGGTTCAGTAACTATGGAAATCGCTTCGGGATCCCAAAACGGTGAGTAATAGTCCACGAAACGGGTCGGAATTGGCCAAAACTATGAGTGTTGACGATAGGCACGTAAACGCACCACAGGGATCGTCAATCATGGAAATCGCTCTAGGACCCCAAAACGGTGAGTAACAGTGCACAAAACATACCAGAATCGTCCAAAATTGTGAGCGTTGATGACCGACACGTAAACGCACCCCGGTGTTCGTCAATCGTGGAAATCACTTCGGGACCCCAAAACTGAGTAATACTGCAAGAAACGGGCCAGAATCGGCCCAAACTCCAAGTCTTGATGACCAACACGTATGCACAACTTGGGGTTCGACAACCATGGAAATGGCTTTTTGACTCCAAAACGGTGAGTGATAGTCCATGAAAGAGCCTTGAATCGGTAAAACCTTGGGTCATTGATCAACGATACATAAAGCACCCCAGGGTTCGTCAATCATGGAAATCGCTTAGGGACCCCAAATCAGTGAGTAATAGCCCATGAAACGGGCCAGAATCGGCCATAACTGCGAATGTTGATAAGCGACACATAAACACACCGGTGTCCGTCGATCGTGGAAATGACTACGTGACGCCAAAACTGAGTAATAGTCCAAGAAACGGGCCAGAATCGGCCAAAACTGCGATTGATGATGACCGACACATAAGTGCACCTTGGGGTTCGACAACCATGGAAATCGCTTTGGGACCAAAAAACGGTGAGTAATAGTCCATGAAACGGGCCAGAATCGACAAAAACCGCGAGTGTTGATGACCGACATGTAAAGGCACCACGGGGTTTGTTAATCGTGGAAATCACTCCGGGACCCCAAAACAGTCAGTAATAGTCCATGAAACGGGCTAGAATCGGCCAAAACTATGAGTGTTGATGACCGACACGTAAGTGCACCTTGTGGTTCAACAACTATGGAAATCGCTTCGTGACCCCAAAACGGTGAGTAATAGTCCATGAAACGGGCCAGAATCGTCAAAAACCGCGAGTGTTGATGTTTGACACGTAAACGCACACCAGGGTTCGTTAATCGTGGAAATCACTCCGCGACACCAAAAAAGTGAGTAATAGTCCAGAAAATTGGCCAGAATCGGCCAAAACCGTGACTGTTGATGACTGACATGTAAGCGCACCTTGGGGTTCAATAACTATGGAAATCGCTACGGGATCCCAAAACGGTGAGTAATAGTCCACGAAACGGGTCGGAATTGGCCAAAACTATGAGTGTTGACGACAGGCACGTAAACGCACCACAGGGATCGTCAATCATGGAAATCGCTCTAGGAACCCAAAACGGTGAGTAACAGTGCACAAAACGTACCAGAATCGTCCAAAATTGTGAGCGTTGATGACCGGCACGTAAACGCACCCCGATGTTCGTCAATCTTGGAAATCACTTCGGGACCCCAAAACTGAATAATAGTACAAGAAACGGGCCAGAATCGACCCAAACTCCAAGTCTTGACGACCAACACGTATGCACACCTTGGGGTTCGACAACCATGGAAATGGCTTTTTGACTCCAATACGGTGAGTGATAGTCCATGAAAGAGCCTTGAATCGGTAAAACCTTGGGTCATTGATCAACGATACATAAAGCACCCCAGGGTTCGTCAATCATGGAAATCGCTTAGGGACCCCGAATCAGTGAGTAATAGCCCATGAAACGGGCCAGAATCGGCCAAAACTGCGAATGTTGATAAGCGACACATAAACACACCGGTGTCCGTCGATCGTGGAAATGACTACGTGACGCCAAAACTGAGTAATAGTCCAAGAAACGGGCCAGAATCGGCCAAAACTGCGATTGATGATGACCGACACATAAGCGCACCTTGGGGTTCGACAACCATGGAAATCGCTTTGGGACCAAAAAACGGTGAGTAATAGTCCATGAAACGGGCCAGAATCGACAAAAACCGCGAGTGTTGATGACCGACACGTAAAGGCACCATGGGGTTTGTTAATCGTGGAAATCACTCCGGGACCCCAAAACAGTCAGTAGTAGTCCAGGAAACGGGCCAGAATCGGCCAAAACTATGAGTGTTGATGAACGACACGTAAGCGCACCTTGTGGTTCAACAACTATGGAAATCGCTTCGTGACCCCAAAACGGTGAGTAATTGTCCATGAAACGGGCCAGAATCGTCAAAAACCGCGAGTGTTGATATTTGACACGTAAACGCACACCAGGGTTCGTTAATCGTGGAAATCACTCCGCGACCCCAAAAAAGTGAGTAATAGTCCAGAAAATGGGCCAGAATCGGCCAAAACCGTGACTGTTGATGACCTACATGTAAGCGCACCTTGGGGTTCAATAACTATGGAAACCGCTTCGGGATCCCAAAACGGTGAGTAATAGTCCACGAAACGGGTCGAAATTGGCCAAAACTATGAGTGTTGACGACAGGCACGTAAACGCACCACAGGGATCGTCAATCATGGAAATCGCTCTAGGACCCCAAAACGGTGAGTAACAGTGCACAAAACGTACCAGAATCGTCCAAAATTGTGAGCGTTGATGACCGACACGTAAACGCACCCCGATGTTCGTCAATCGTGGAAATCACTTCGGGACCCCAAAACTAAGTAATACTGCAAGAAACGGGCCAGAATCGGCCCAAACTCCAAGTCTTGATGACCAACACGTATGCACACCTTGGGGTTCGACAACCATGGAAATGGCTTTTTGACTCCAAAACGGTGAGTGATAGTCCATGAAAGAGCCTTGAATCGGTAAAACCTTGGGTCATTGATCAACGATCCCCAGGGTTCGTCAATCATGGAAATCGCTTAGGGACCCCAAATCAGTGAGTAATAGCCCATGAAATGGGCCAGAATCGGCCAAAACTGCAAATGTTGATAAGCGACACATAAACGCACCGGTGTCCGTCGATCGTGGAAATGACTACGTGACGCCAAAACTGAGTAATAGTCCAAGAAACGGGCCAGAATCGGCCAAAACTGCGATTGTTGATGACCGACACATAAGCGCACCTTGGGGTTCGACAACCATGGAAATCGCTTTGGGACCCAAAAATGGTGAGTAATAGTCCATGAAACAGGCAAGAATCGCAAAAACCGCGAGTGTTGATGACCGACACGTAAACGCACCACGGGGTTTGTTAATCGTGGAAATCACTCCGGGACCCCAAAACAGTCAGTAGTAGTCCAGGAAACGGGCCAGAATCGGCCAAAACTATGAGTGTTGATGACCGACACGTAAGCGCACCTTCTGGTTCAACAACTATGGAAATCGCTTCGTGACCCCAAAACGGTAAGTAATAGTCCATGAAACGGGCCAGAATCGTCAAAAACCGCGAGTGTTGATGTTTGACACGTAAACGCACACCAGGGTTCGTTAATCGTGGAAATCACTCCGCGACCCCAAAAAAGTGAGTAATAGTCCAGAAAATGGGCCAGAATCGGCCAAAACCGTCACTGTTGATGATCTACATGTAAGCGCACCTTGGGGTTCAGTAACTATGGAAATCGCTTCGGGATCCCAAAACGGTGAGTAATAGTCCACGAAACGGGTCGGAATTGGCCAAAACTATGAGTGTTGACGATAGGCACGTAAACGCACCACAGGGATCGTCAATCATGGAAATCGCTCTAGGACCCCAAAACGGTGAGTAACAGTGCACAAAACGTACCAGAATCGTCCAAAATTGTGAGCGTTGATGACCGACACGTAAACGCACCCCGGTGTTCGTCAATCGTGGAAATCACTTCGGGACCCCAAAACTGAGTAATACTGCAAGAAACGGGCCAGAATCGGCCCAAACTCCAAGTCTTGATGACCAACACGTATGCACACCTTGGGGTTCGACAACCATGGAAATGGCTTTTTGACTCCAAAACGGTGAGTGATACTCCATGAAAGAGCCTTGAATCGGTAAAACCTTGGGTCATTGATCAACGATCCCCAGGGTTCGTCAATCATGGAAATCGCTTAGGGACCCCAAATCAGTGAGTAATAGCCCATGAAATGGGCCAGAATCGGCCAAAACTGCAAATGTTGATAAGCGACACATAAACGCACCGGTGTCCGTCGATCGTGGAAATGACTACGTGACGCCAAAACTGAGTAATAGTCCAAGAAACGGGCCAGAATCGGCCAAAACTGCGATTGTTGATGACCGACACATAAGCGCACCTTGGGGTTCGACAACCATGGAAATCGCTTTGGGACCAAAAAACGGTCAGTAATAGTCCATGAAACGGGCCAGAATCGACAAAAACCGCGAGTGTTGATGACCGACACGTAAAGGCACCACGGGGTTTGTTAATCGTGGAAATCACTCCGGGACCCCAAAACAGTCAGTAGAAGTCCAGGAAACGGGCCAGAATCGGCCAAAACTATGAGTGTTGATGACCAACACGTAAGCGCACCTTCTGGTTCAACAACTATGGAAATCACTTCGTGACCCCAAAACGGTGGGTAATAGTCCATGAAACGGGCCAGAATCGTCAAAAACCGCGAGTGTTGATGTTTGACACGTAAACGCACACCAGGGTTCGTTAATCGTGGAAATCACTTCGCGACCCCAAAAAAGTGAGTAATTGTCCAGAAAATGGGCCAGAATCGGCCAAAACCGTGACTGTTGATGACCTACATGTAAGCGCACCTTGGGGTTCAATAACTATGGAAATCGCTTCGGGATCCCGAAACGGTGAGTAATAGTCCACGAAACGGGTCGAAATTGGCCAAAACTATGAGTGTTGACGACAGGCACGTAAGCGCACCACAGGGATCGTCAATCATGGAAATCGCTCTAGGACCCCAAAACGGTGAGTAACAGTGCACAAAACGTACCAGAATCGTCCAAAATTGTGAGCGTTGATGACCGACACGTAAACGCACCCCGGTGTTCGTCAATCGTGGAAATCACTTCGGGACCCCAAAACTGAGTAATACTGCAAGAAACGGGCCAGAATCGGCCCAAACTCCAAGTCTTGATGACCAACACGTATGCACACCTTGGGGTTCGACAACCATGGAAATGGCTTTTTGACTCCAAAACGGTGAGTGATACTCCATGAAAGAGCCTTGAATCGGTAAAACCTTGGGTCATTGATCAACGATCCCCAGGGTTCGTCAATCATGGAGATCGCTTAGGGACCCCAAATCAGTGAGTAATAGCCCATGAAATGGGCCAGAATCGGCCAAAACTGCAAATGTTGATAAGCGACACATAAACGCACCGGTGTCCGTCGATCGTGGAAATGACTACGTGACGCCAAAACTGAGTAATAGTCCAAGAAACGGGCCAGAATCGGCCAAAACTGCGATTGTTGATGACCGACACATAAGCGCACCTTGGGGTTCGACAACCATGGAAATCGCTTTGGGACCAAAAAACGGTCAGTAATAGTCCATGAAACGGGCCAGAATCGACAAAAACCGCGAGTGTTGATGACCGACACGTAAAGGCACCACGGGGTTTGTTAATCGTGGAAATCACTCCGGGACCCCAAAACAGTCAGTAGTAGTCCAGGAAACGGGCCAGAATCGGCCAAAACTATGAGTGTTGATGACCGACACGTAAGCGCACCTTCTGGTTCAACAACTATGGAAATCGCTTCGTGACCCCAAAACGGTGGGTAATAGTCCATGAAACGGGCCAGAATCGTCAAAAACCGCGAGTGTTGATGTTTGACACGTAAACGCACACCAGGGTTCGTTAATCGTGGAAATCACTTCGCGACCCCAAAAAAGTGAGTAATTGTCCAGAAAATGGGCCAGAATCGGCCAAAACCGTGACTGTTGATGACCTACATGTAAGCGCACCTTGGGGTTCAATAACTATGGAAATCGCTTCGGGATCCCGAAACGGTGAGTAATAGTCCACGAAACGGGTCGAAATTGGCCAAAACTATGAGTGTTGACGACAGGCACGTAAGCGCACCACAGGGATCGTCAATCATGGAAATCGCTCTAGGACCCCAAAACGGTGAGTAACAGTGCACAAAACGTACCAGAATCGTCCAAAATTGTGAGCGTTGATGACCGACACGTAAACGCACCCCGGTGTTCGTCAATCGTGGAAATCACTTCGGGACCCCAAAACTGAGTAATACTGCAAGAAACGGGCCAGAATCGGCCCAAACTCCAAGTCTTGATGACCAACACGTATGCACACCTTGGGGTTCGACAACCATGGAAATGGCTTTTTGACTCCAAAACGGTGAGTGATAGTCCATGAAAGAGCCTTGAATCGGTAAAACCTTGGGTCATTGATCAACGATCCCCAGGGTTCGTCAATCATGGAAATCGCTTAGGGACCCCAAATCAGTGAGTAATAGCCCATGAAATGGGCCAGAATCGGCCAAAACTGCAAATGTTGATAAGCGACACATAAACGCACCGGTGTCCGTCGATCGTGGAAATGACTACGTGACGCCAAAACTGAGTAATAGTCCAAGAAACGGGCCAGAATCGGCCAAAACTGCGATTGTTGATGACCGACACATAAGCGCACCTTGGGGTTCGACAACCATGGAAATCGCTTTGGGACCCAAAAATGGTGAGTAATAGTCCATGAAACAGGCAAGAATCGCAAAAACCGCGAGTGTTGATGACCGACACGTAAACGCACCACGGGGTTTGTTAATCGTGGAAATCACTCCGGGACCCCAAAACAGTCAGTAGTAGTCCAGGAAACGGGCCAGAATCGGCCAAAACTATGAGTGTTGATGACCGACACGTAAGCGCACCTTCTGGTTCAACAACTATGGAAATCGCTTCGTGACCCCAAAACGGTGGGTAATAGTCCATGAAACGGGCCAGAATCGTCAAAAACCGCGAGTGTTGATGTTTGACACGTAAACGCACACCAGGGTTCGTTAATCGTGGAAATCACTTCGCGACCCCAAAAAAGTGAGTAATTGTCCAGAAAATGGGCCAGAATCGGCCAAAACCGTGACTGTTGATGACCTACATGTAAGCGCACCTTGGGGTTCAATAACTATGGAAATCGCTTCGGGATCCCGAAACGGTGAGTAATAGTCCACGAAACGGGTCGAAATTGGCCAAAACTATGAGTGTTGACGACAGGCACGTAAGCGCACCACAGGGATCGTCAATCATGGAAATCGCTCTAGGACCCCAAAACGGTGAGTAACAGTGCACAAAACGTACCAGAATCGTCCAAAATTGTGAGCGTTGATGACCGACACGTAAACGCACCCCGGTGTTCGTCAATCGTGGAAATCACTTCGGGACCCCAAAACTGAGTAATACTGCAAGAAACGGGCCAGAATCGGCCCAAACTCCAAGTCTTGATGACCAACACGTATGCACACCTTGGGGTTCGACAACCATGGAAATGGCTTTTTGACTCCAAAACGGTGAGTGATAGTCCATGAAAGAGCCTTGAATCGGTAAAACCTTGGGTCATTGATCAACGATCCCCAGGGTTCGTCAATCATGGAAATCGCTTAGGGACCCCAAATCAGTGAGTAATAGCCCATGAAATGGGCCAGAATCGGCCAAAACTGCAAATGTTGATAAGCGACACATAAACGCACCGGTGTCCGTCGATCGTGGAAATGACTACGTGACGCCAAAACTGAGTAATAGTCCAAGAAACGGGCCAGAATCGGCCAAAACTGCGATTGTTGATGACCGACACATAAGCGCACCTTGGGGTTCGACAACCATGGAAATCGCTTTGGGACCCAAAAATGGTGAGTAATAGTCCATGAAACAGGCAAGAATCGCAAAAACCGCGAGTGTTGATGACCGACACGTAAACGCACCACGGGGTTTGTTAATCGTGGAAATCACTCCGGGACCCCAAAACAGTCAGTAGTAGTCCAGGAAACGGGCCAGAATCGGCCAAAACTATGAGTGTTGATGACCGACACGTAAGCGCACCTTCTGGTTCAACAACTATGGAAATCGCTTCGTGACCCCAAAACGGTGGGTAATAGTCCATGAAACGGGCCAGAATCGTCAAAAACCGCGAGTGTTGATGTTTGACACGTAAACGCACACCAGGGTTCGTTAATCGTGGAAATCACTTCGCGACCCCAAAAAAGTGAGTAATTGTCCAGAAAATGGGCCAGAATCGGCCAAAACCGTGACTGTTGATGACCTACATGTAAGCGCACCTTGGGGTTCAATAACTATGGAAATCGCTTCGGGATCCCGAAACGGTGAGTAATAGTCCACGAAACGGGTCGAAATTGGCCAAAACTATGAGTGTTGACGACAGGCACGTAAGCGCACCACAGGGATCGTCAATCATGGAAATCGCTCTAGGACCCCAAAACGGTGAGTAACAGTGCACAAAACGTACCAGAATCGTCCAAAATTGTGAGCGTTGATGACCGACACGTAAACGCACCCCGGTGTTCGTCAATCGTGGAAATCACTTCGGGACCCCAAAACTGAGTAATACTGCAAGAAACGGGCCAGAATCGGCCCAAACTCCAAGTCTTGATGACCAACACGTATGCACACCTTGGGGTTCGACAACCATGGAAATGGCTTTTTGACTCCAAAACGGTGAGTGATAGTCCATGAAAGAGCCTTGAATCGGTAAAACCTTGGGTCATTGATCAACGATCCCCAGGGTTCGTCAATCATGGAAATCGCTTAGGGACCCCAAATCAGTGAGTAATAGCCCATGAAATGGGCCAGAATCGGCCAAAACTGCAAATGTTGATAAGCGACACATAAACGCACCGGTGTCCGTCGATCGTGGAAATGACTACGTGACGCCAAAACTGAGTAATAGTCCAAGAAACGGGCCAGAATCGGCCAAAACTGCGATTGTTGATGACCGACACATAAGCGCACCTTGGGGTTCGACAACCATGGAAATCGCTTTGGGACCCAAAAATGGTGAGTAATAGTCCATGAAACAGGCAAGAATCGCAAAAACCGCGAGTGTTGATGACCGACACGTAAACGCACCACGGGGTTTGTTAATCGTGGAAATCACTCCGGGACCCCAAAACAGTCAGTAGTAGTCCAGGAAACGGGCCAGAATCGGCCAAAACTATGAGTGTTGATGACCGACACGTAAGCGCACCTTCTGGTTCAACAACTATGGAAATCGCTTCGTGACCCCAAAACGGTGGGTAATAGTCCATGAAACGGGCCAGAATCGTCAAAAACCGCGAGTGTTGATGTTTGACACGTAAACGCACACCAGGGTTCGTTAATCGTGGAAATCACTTCGCGACCCCAAAAAAGTGAGTAATTGTCCAGAAAATGGGCCAGAATCGGCCAAAACCGTGACTGTTGATGACCTACATGTAAGCGCACCTTGGGGTTCAATAACTATGGAAATCGCTTCGGGATCCCGAAACGGTGAGTAATAGTCCACGAAACGGGTCGAAATTGGCCAAAACTATGAGTGTTGACGACAGGCACGTAAGCGCACCACAGGGATCGTCAATCATGGAAATCGCTCTAGGACCCCAAAACGGTGAGTAACAGTGCACAAAACGTACCAGAATCGTCCAAAATTGTGAGCGTTGATGACCGACACGTAAACGCACCCCGGTGTTCGTCAATCGTGGAAATCACTTCGGGACCCCAAAACTGAGTAATACTGCAAGAAACGGGCCAGAATCGGCCCAAACTCCAAGTCTTGATGACCAACACGTATGCACACCTTGGGGTTCGACAACCATGGAAATGGCTTTTTGACTCCAAAACGGTGAGTGATAGTCCATGAAAGAGCCTTGAATCGGTAAAACCTTGGGTCATTGATCAACGATCCCCAGGGTTCGTCAATCATGGAAATCGCTTAGGGACCCCAAATCAGTGAGTAATAGCCCATGAAATGGGCCAGAATCGGCCAAAACTGCAAATGTTGATAAGCGACACATAAACGCACCGGTGTCCGTCGATCGTGGAAATGACTACGTGACGCCAAAACTGAGTAATAGTCCAAGAAACGGGCCAGAATCGGCCAAAACTGCGATTGTTGATGACCGACACATAAGCGCACCTTGGGGTTCGACAACCATGGAAATCGCTTTGGGACCCAAAAATGGTGAGTAATAGTCCATGAAACAGGCAAGAATCACAAAAACCGCGAGTGTTGATGACCGACACGTAAACGCACCACGGGGTTTGTTAATCGTGGAAATCACTCCGGGACCCCAAAACAGTCAGTAGTAGTCCAGGAAACGGGCCAGAATCGGCCAAAACTATGAGTGTTGATGACCGACACGTAAGCGCACCTTCTGGTTCAACAACTATGGAAATCGCTTCGTGACCCCAAAACGGTGGGTAATAGTCCATGAAACGGGCCAGAATCGTCAAAAACCGCGAGTGTTGATGTTTGACACGTAAACGCACACCAGGGTTCGTTAATCGTGGAAATCACTCCGCGACCCCAAAAAAGTGAGTAATAGTCCAGAAAATGGGCCAGAATCGGCCAAAACCGTGACTGTTGATGACCTACATGTAAGCGCACCTTGGGGTTCAATAACTATGGAAATCGCTTCGGGATCCCAAAACGGTGAGTAATAGTCCACGAAACGGGTCGAAATTGGCCAAAACTATGAGTGTTGACGATAGGCACGTAAACGCACCACAGGGATCGTCAATCATGGAAATCGCTCTAGGACCCCAAAACGGTGAGTAACAGTGCACAAAACGTACCAGAATCGTCCAAAATTGTGAGCGTTGATGACCGACACGTAAACGCACCCCGGTGTTCGTCAATCGTGGAAATCACTTCGGGACCCCAAAACTGAGTAATACTGCAAGAAACGGGCCAGAATCGGCCCAAACTCCAAGTCTTGATGACCAACACGTATGCACAACTTGGGGTTCGACAACCATGGAAATGGCTTTTTGACTCCAAAACGGTGAGTGATAGTCCATGAAAGAGCCTTGAATCGGTAAAACCTTGGGTCATTGATCAACGATACATAAAGCACCCCAGGGTTCGTCAATCATGGAAATCGCTTAGGGACCCCAAATCAGTGAGTAATAGCCCATGAAACGGGCCAGAATCGGCCAAAACTGCGAATGTTGATAAGCGACACATAAACACACCGGTGTCCGTCGATCGTGGAAATGACTACGTGACGCCAAAACTGAGTAATAGTCCAAGAAACGGGCCAGAATCGGCCAAAACTGCGATTGTTGATGACCGACACATAAGCGCACCTTGGGGTTCGACAACCATGGAAATCACTTTGGGACCCAAAAATGGTGAGTAATAGTCCATGAAACGGGCCAGAATCGACAAAAACCGCGAGTGTTCATGACCGACACGTAAAGGCACCACGGGGTTTGTTAATCGTGGAAATCACTCCGGGACCCCAAAACAGTCAGTAATAGTCCAGGAAACGGGCCAGAATCGGCCAAAACTATGAGTGTTGATGACCGACACGTAAGCGCACCTTGTGGTTCAACAACTATGGAAATCGCTTCGTGACCCCAAAACGGTGAGTAATAGTCCATGAAACGGGCCAGAATCATCAAAAACCGCGAGTGTTGATGTTTGACACGTAAACGCACACCAGGGTTCGTTAATCGTGGAAATCACTCCGCGACACCAAAAAAGTGAGTAATAGTCCAGAAAATGGGCCAGAATCGTCAAAAACTGCGAGTGTTGATGTTTGACACGTAAACGCACACCAGGGTTCGTTAATCGTGGAAATCACTCCGCGACACCAAAAAAGTGAGTAATAGTCCAGAAAATGGGCAAGAATCGGCCAAAACCGTGACTGTTGATGACCTACATGTAAGCGCACCTTGGGGTTCAGTAACTATGGAAATCGCTTCGGGATCCCAAAATGGTGAGTAATAGTCCACGAAACGGGTCGGAATTGGCCAAAACTATGAGTGTTGACGATAGGCACGTAAACGCACCACAGGGATCGTCAATCATGGAAATCGCTCTAGGACCCCAAAACGGTGAGTAACAGTGCACAAAAACGTACCAGAATTGACCAAAATTGTGAGCGTTGATGACCGACACGTAAACGCACCCCGGTGTTCGTCAATCGTGGAAATCACTTCGGGACCCCCAAAACTGAGTAATACTGCAAGAAACGGGCCAGAATCGGCCCAAACTCCATGTCTTGATGACCAACACGTATGCACACCTTGAGGTTCGACAACCATGGAAATGGCTTTTTGACTCCAAAACGGTGAGTGATAGTCCATGAAAGAGCCTTGAATCGGTAAAACCTTGGGTCATTGATCAACGATACATAAAGCACCCCAGGGTTCGTCAATCATGGAAATCGCTTAGGGACCCCAAATCAGTGAGTAATAGCCCATGAAATGGGCCAGAATCGGCCAAAACTGCAAATGTTGATAAGCGACACATAAACACACCGGTGTCCGTCGATCGTGGAAATGACTACGTGACGCCAAAACTGAGTAATAGTCCAAGAAACGGGCCAGAATCGGGCAAAACTGCGATTGTTGATGACCGACACATAAGCGCACCTTGGGGTTCGACAACCATGGAAATCGCTTTGGGACCCAAAAATGGTGAGTAATAGTCCATGAAACAGGCAAGAATCGGCAAAAACCGCGAGTGTTGATGACCGACACGTAAACGCACCACGGGGTTTGTTAATCGTGGAAATCACTCCGGGACCCCAAAACAGTCAGTAGTAGTCCACGAAACGGGCCAGAATCGGCCAAAACTATGAGTGTTGATGACCGACACGTAAGCGCACCTTCTGGTTCAACAACTATGGAAATCGCTTCGTGACCCCAAAACGGTGGGTAATAGTCCATGAAACGGGCCAGAATCGTCAAAAACCGCGAGTGTTGATGTTTGACACGTAAACGCACACCAGCGTTCGTTAATCGTGGAAATCACTCCGCGACTCCAAAAGAGTGAGTAATAGTCCAGAAAATGGGCCAGAATCGGCCAAAACTGTGACTGTTGATGATCGACATGTAAGCGCACCTTGGGGTTCAATAACTATGGAAATCGCTTCGGGATCCCAAAACGGTGAGTAATAGTCCATGAATCGGGTCGGAATTGGCCAAAACTATGAGTGTTGACGACAGGCACGTAAACGCACCACAGGGATCGTCAATCATGGACATCGCTCTAGGACCCCAAAACGGTGAGTAACAGTGCACAAAACGTACCATAATCGTCCAAAATTGTGAGCGTTGATAACCGACACGTAAACGCACCCCGGTGTTCGTCAATCGTGGAAATCACTTCCGGACCCCAAAACTGAGTAATAGTGCAAGAAACGGGCCAGAATCGGCCCAAACTCCGAGTCTTAACGACCAACACGTATGCACACCTTGGGGTTCGACAACCATGGAAATGGATTTTTGACTCCAAAACGGTGAGTGATAGTCCATGAAAGAGCCTTGAATCGGTAAAACCTAGGGTAATTGATCAATGATACATAATGCACCCCAGGGTTCGTCAATCATGGAAATCGCTCAGGGACACCAAATCAGTGAGTAATAGTCCATGAAACGGGCCAGAATCGGCCAAAACTGCGACTGTTGATAAGCGACACATAAACACACCGGTGTCCGTCGATCGTGGAAATGACTACGTGACGCCAAAACTGAGTAATAGTCCAAGAAACGGGCCAGAATCGGCCAAAACTGCGATTGTTGATGACCGACACATAAGCGCACCTTGGGGTTCGACAACCATGGAAATCGCTTTGGGACCCAAAAACGGTGAGTAATAGTCCATGAAACGGGCCAGAATCGACAAAAACCGCGAGTGTTGATGACCGACATGTAAAGGCACCACGGGGTTTGTTAATCGTGGAAATCACTCCGGGACCCCAAAACAGTCAGTAATAGTCCAGGAAACGGGCCAGAATCGGCCAAAACTATGAGTGTTGATGACCGACATGTAAGCGCACCTTGTGGTTCAACAACTATGGAAATCGCTTCGTGACCCCAAAACGGTTAGTAATAGTCCATGAAACGGGCCAGAATCGTCAAAAACCGCGAGTGTTGATGTTTGACATGTAAACGCACACCAGGGTTTGTTAATCGTGGAAATCACTCCGCGACACCAAAAAAGTGAGTAATAGTCCAGAAAATGGGCCAGAATCGGCCAAAACCGTGACTGTTGATGACCTACATGTAAGCGCACCTTGGGGTTCAGTAACTATGGAAATCGCTTCGGGATCCCAAAACGGTGAGTAATAGTCCACGAAACGGGCCAGAATTGGCCAAAACTATGAGTGTTGACGATAGGCACGTAAACGCACCACAGGGATCGTCAATCATGGAAATCGCTCTAGGACCCCAAAACGGTGAGTAACAGTGCACAAAACGTACCAGAATCGTCCAAAATTGTGAGCATTGATGACCGACACGTAAACGTACCCCGGTGTTCGTCAATCGTGGAAATCACTTCGGGACCCCAAAACTGAGTAATACTGCAAGAAACGGGCCAGAATCGGCCCAAACTCCGAGTCTTAACGACCAACACGTATGCACACCTTGGGGTTCGACAACCATGGAAATGGATTTTTGACCCCAAAACGGTGAGTGATAGTCCATGAAAGAGCCTTGAATCGGTAAAACCTAGGGTAATTGATCAATGATACATAATGCACCCCAGGGTTCGTCAATCATGGAAATCGCTCAGGGACACCAAATCAGTGAGTAATAGTCCATGAAACGGGCCAGAATCGGCCAAAACTGCGAATGTTGATAAGCGACACATAAACACACCGGTGTCCGTCGATCGTGGAAATGACTACGTGACGCCAAAACTGAGTAATAGTCCAAGAAACGGGCCAGAATCGGCCAAAACTGCGATTGTTGATGACCGACACATAAGCGCACCTTGGGGTTCGACAACCATGGAAATCGCTTTGCGACCCAAAAACGGTGAGTAATAGTCCATGAAACGGGCCAGAATCGACAAAAACCGCGAGTGTTGATGACCGACATGTAAAGGCACCACGGGGTTTGTTAATCGTGGAAATCACTCCGGGACCCCAAAACAGTCAGTAATAGTCCAGGAAACGGGCCAGAATCGGCCAAAACTATGAGTGTTGATGACCGACACGTAAGCGCACCTTGTGGTTCAACAACTATGGAAATCGCTTCGTGACCCCAAAACGGTGAGTAATAGTCCATGAAACGGGCCAGAATCGTCAAAAACCGCGAGTGTTGATGTTTGACACGTAAACGCACACCAGGGTTCGTTAATCGTGGAAATCACTCCACGACACCAAAAAAGTGAGTAATAGTCTAGAAAATGGGCCAGAATCGGCCAAAACCGTGACTGTTGATGACCTACATGTAAGCGCACCTTGGGGTTCAGTAACTATGGAAATCGCTTCGGGATCCCAAAACGGTGAGTAATAGTCCACGAAACGGGTCGGAATTGGCCAAAACTCTGAGTGTTGACGATAGGCACGTAAACGCACCACAGGGATCGTCAATCATGGAAATCGCTCTAGGACCCCAAAACGGTGAGTAACAGTGCACAAAACGTACTAGAATCGTCCAAAATTGTGAGCGTTGATGACCGACACGTAAACGCACCCCGGTGTTCGTCAATCGTGGAAATCACTTCGGGACCCCAAAACTGAGTAATACTGCAAGAAACGGGCCAGAATCGGCCCAAACTCCAAGTCTTGATGACCAACACGTATGCACACCTTGGGGTTCGACAACCATGGAAATGGCTTTTTGACTCCAAAACGGTGAGTGATAGTCCATGAAAGAGCCTTGAATTGGTAAAACCTTGGGTCATTGATCAACGATACATAAAGCACCCCAGGGTTCGTCAATCATGGAAATCGCTTAGGGACCCCAAATCAGTGAGTAATAGCCCATGAAATGGGCCAGAATCGGCCAAAACTGCAAATGTTGATAAGCGACACATAAACACACTGGTGTCCGTCGATCGTGGAAATGACTACGTGACGCCAAAACTGAGTAATAGTCCGAGAAACGGGCCAGAATCGGGCAAAACTGCGATTGTTGATGACCGACACATAAGCGCACCTTGGGGTTCGACAACCATGGAAATCGCTTTGGGACCCAAAAATGGTGAGTAATAGTCCATGAAACAGGCAAGAATCGGCAAAAACCGCGAGTGTTGATGACCGACACGTAAACGCACCACGGGGTTTGTTAATCGTGGAAATCACTCCGGGACCCCAAATCAGTCAGTAGTAGTCCACGAAACGGGCCAGAATCGGCCAAAACTATGAGTGTTGATGACCGACACGTAAGCGCACCTTGTGGTTCAACAACTATGGAAATCGCTTCGTGGCCCCAAAACGGTGAGTAATAGTCCATGAAACGGGCCAGAATCGTCAAAAACCGCGAGTGTTGATGTTTGACACGTAAACGCACACCAGGGTTCGTTAATCGTGGAAATCACTCCGCGACACCAAAAAAGTGAGTAATAGTCCAGAAAATGGGCCAGAATCGGCCAAAACCGTGACTGTTGATGACCTACATGTAAGCGCACTTTGGGGTTCAGTAACTATGGAAATCGCTTCGGGATCCCAAAACGGTGAGTAATAGTCCACGAAACGGGTCGGAATTGGCCAAAACTATGAGTGTTGACGATAGGCACGTAAACGCACCACAGGGATCGTCAATCATGGAAATCGCTCTAGGACCCCAAAACGGTGAGTAACAGTGCACAAAACGTACCAGAATCGTCCAAAATTGTGAGCGTTGATGACCGACACGTAAACGCACCCCGGTGTTCGTCAATCGTGGAAATCACTTCGGGACCCCAAAACTGAGTAATACTGCAAGAAACGGGCCAGAATCGGCCCAAACTCCAAGTCTTGATGACCAACACGTATGCACACCTTGGGGTTCGACAACCATGGAAATGGCTTTTTGACTCCAAAACGGTGAGTGATAGTCCATGAAAGAGCCTTGAATTGGTAAAACCTTGGGTCATTGATCAACGATACATAAAGCACCCCAGGGTTCGTCAATCATGGAAATCGCTTAGGGACCCCAAATCAGTGAGTAATAGCCCATGAAACGGGCCAGAATCGGCCAAAACTGCGAATGTTGATAAGCGACACATAAACACACCGGTGTCCGTCGATCGTGGAAATGACTACGTGACGCCAAAACTGAGTAATAGTCCAAGAAACGGGCCAGAATCGGCCAAAACTGCGATTGTTGATGACCGACACATAAGCGCACCTTGGGGTTCGACAACCATGGAAATCGCTTTGGGACCCAAAAATGGTGAGTAATAGTCCATGAAACGGGCCAGAATCGACAAAAACCGTGAGTGTTGATGACCGACACGTAAAGGCACCACGGGGTTTGTTAATCGTGGAAATCACTCCGGGACCCCAAAACAGTCAGTAGTAGTCCACGAAACGGGCCAGAATCGGCCAAAACTATGAGTGTTGATGACCGACACGTAAGCGCACCTTGTGGTTCAACAACTATGGAAATCGCTTCGTGGCCCCAAAACGGTGAGTAATAGTCCATGAAACGGGCCAGAATCGTCAAAAACCGCGAGTGTTGATGTTTGACACATAAACGCACACCAGGGTTCGTTAATCGTGGAAATCACTCCGCGACACCAAAAAAGTGAGTAATAGTCCAGAAAATGGGCCAGAATCGGCCAAAACCGTGACTGTTGATGACCTACATGTAAGCGCACCTTGGGGTTCAGTAACTATGGAAATCGCTTCGGGATCCCAAAACGGTGAGTAATAGTCCACGAAACGGGTCGGAATTGGCCAAAACTGTGAGTGTTGACGATAGGCACGTAAACGCACCACAGGGATCGTCAATCATGGAAATCGCTCTAGGACCCCAAAACGGTGAGTAACAGTGCACAAAACGTACCAGAATCGTCCAAAATTGTGAGCGTTGATGACCGACACGTAAACGCAACCGGTGTTCGTCAATCGTGGAAATCACTTCGGGACCCCAAAACTGAGTAATACTGCAAGAAACGGGCCAGAATCGGCCCAAACTCCAAGTCTTAACGACCAACACGTATGCACACCTTGGGGTTCGACAACCATGGAAATGGATTTTTGACTCCAAAACGGTGAGTGATAGTCCATGAAAGAGCCTTGAATCGGTAAAACCTAGGGTAATTGATCAATGATACATAATGCACCCCAGGGTTCGTCAATCATGGAAATCGCTCAGGGACCCCAAATTAGTGAGTAATAGTCCATGAAACGGGCCAGAATCGGCCAAAACTGCGAATGTTGATAAGCGACACATAAACACACCGGTGTCCGTCGATCGTGGAAATGACTACGTGACGCCAAAACTGAGTAATAGTCCAAGAAACGGGCCAGAATCGGGCAAAACTGCGATTGTTGATGACCGACACATAAGCGCACCTTGGGGTTCGACAACCATGGAAATCGCTTTGGGACCCAAAAATGGTGAGTAATAGTCCATGAAACGGGCCAGAATCGACAAAAACCGTGAGTGTTGATGACCGACACGTAAACGCACCACGGGGTTTGTTAATCGTGGAAATCACTC
Organism: Triticum timopheevii; assembly: GCA_963921465.1. Classification (NCBI taxonomy): domain Eukaryota; kingdom Viridiplantae; phylum Streptophyta; class Magnoliopsida; order Poales; family Poaceae; genus Triticum; species Triticum timopheevii. The sequence goes on from OY997270.1 coordinate 3,011,908, forward strand.
CGGGACCCCAAATCAGTCAGTAGTAGTCCACGAAACGGGCCAGAATCGGCCAAAACTATGAGTGTTGATGACCGACACGTAAGCGCACCTTGTGGTTCAACAACTATGGAAATCGCTTCGTGGCCCCAAAACGGTGAGTAATAGTCCATGAAACGGGCCAGAATCGTCAAAAACCGCGAGTGTTGATGTTTGACACGTAAACGCACACCAGGGTTCGTTAATCGTGGAAATCACTCCGCGACACCAAAAAAGTGAGTAATAGTCCAGAAAATGGGCCAGAATCGGCCAAAACCGTGACTGTTGATGACCTACATGTAAGCGCACTTTGGGGTTCAGTAACTATGGAAATCGCTTCGGGATCCCAAAACGGTGAGTAATAGTCCACGAAACGGGTCGGAATTGGCCAAAACTATGAGTGTTGACGATAGGCACGTAAACGCACCACAGGGATCGTCAATCATGGAAATCGCTCTAGGACCCCAAAACGGTGAGTAACAGTGCACAAAACGTACCAGAATCGTCCAAAATTGTGAGCGTTGATGACCGACACGTAAACGCACCCCGGTGTTCGTCAATCGTGGAAATCACTTCGGGACCCCAAAACTGAGTAATACTGCAAGAAACGGGCCAGAATCGGCCCAAACTCCAAGTCTTGATGACCAACACGTATGCACACCTTGGGGTTCGACAACCATGGAAATGGCTTTTTGACTCCAAAACGGTGAGTGATAGTCCATGAAAGAGCCTTGAATTGGTAAAACCTTGGGTCATTGATCAACGATACATAAAGCACCCCAGGGTTCGTCAATCATGGAAATCGCTTAGGGACCCCAAATCAGTGAGTAATAGCCCATGAAACGGGCCAGAATCGGCCAAAACTGCGAATGTTGATAAGCGACACATAAACACACCGGTGTCCGTCGATCGTGGAAATGACTACGTGACGCCAAAACTGAGTAATAGTCCAAGAAACGGGCCAGAATCGGCCAAAACTGCGATTGTTGATGACCGACACATAAGCGCACCTTGGGGTTCGACAACCATGGAAATCGCTTTGGGACCCAAAAATGGTGAGTAATAGTCCATGAAACGGGCCAGAATCGACAAAAACCGTGAGTGTTGATGACCGACACGTAAAGGCACCACGGGGTTTGTTAATCGTGGAAATCACTCCGGGACCCCAAAACAGTCAGTAGTAGTCCACGAAACGGGCCAGAATCGGCCAAAACTATGAGTGTTGATGACCGACACGTAAGCGCACCTTGTGGTTCAACAACTATGGAAATCGCTTCGTGGCCCCAAAACGGTGAGTAATAGTCCATGAAACGGGCCAGAATCGTCAAAAACCGCGAGTGTTGATGTTTGACACATAAACGCACACCAGGGTTCGTTAATCGTGGAAATCACTCCGCGACACCAAAAAAGTGAGTAATAGTCCAGAAAATGGGCCAGAATCGGCCAAAACCGTGACTGTTGATGACCTACATGTAAGCGCACCTTGGGGTTCAGTAACTATGGAAATCGCTTCGGGATCCCAAAACGGTGAGTAATAGTCCACGAAACGGGTCGGAATTGGCCAAAACTGTGAGTGTTGACGATAGGCACGTAAACGCACCACAGGGATCGTCAATCATGGAAATCGCTCTAGGACCCCAAAACGGTGAGTAACAGTGCACAAAACGTACCAGAATCGTCCAAAATTGTGAGCGTTGATGACCGACACGTAAACGCAACCGGTGTTCGTCAATCGTGGAAATCACTTCGGGACCCCAAAACTGAGTAATACTGCAAGAAACGGGCCAGAATCGGCCCAAACTCCAAGTCTTAACGACCAACACGTATGCACACCTTGGGGTTCGACAACCATGGAAATGGATTTTTGACTCCAAAACGGTGAGTGATAGTCCATGAAAGAGCCTTGAATCGGTAAAACCTAGGGTAATTGATCAATGATACATAATGCACCCCAGGGTTCGTCAATCATGGAAATCGCTCAGGGACCCCAAATTAGTGAGTAATAGTCCATGAAACGGGCCAGAATCGGCCAAAACTGCGAATGTTGATAAGCGACACATAAACACACCGGTGTCCGTCGATCGTGGAAATGACTACGTGACGCCAAAACTGAGTAATAGTCCAAGAAACGGGCCAGAATCGGGCAAAACTGCGATTGTTGATGACCGACACATAAGCGCACCTTGGGGTTCGACAACCATGGAAATCGCTTTGGGACCCAAAAATGGTGAGTAATAGTCCATGAAACGGGCCAGAATCGACAAAAACCGTGAGTGTTGATGACCGACACGTAAACGCACCACGGGGTTTGTTAATCGTGGAAATCACTCCGGGACCCCAAATCAGTCAGTAGTAGTCCACGAAACGGGCCAGAATCGGCCAAAACTATGAGTGTTGATGACCGACACGTAAGCGCACCTTGTGGTTCAACAACTATGGAAATCGCTTCGTGGCCCCAAAACGGTGAGTAATAGTCCATGAAACGGGCCAGAATCGTCAAAAACCGCGAGTGTTGATGTTTGACACGTAAACGCACACCAGGGTTCGTTAATCGTGGAAATCACTCCGCGACACCAAAAAAGTGAGTAATAGTCCAGAAAATGGGCCAGAATCGGCCAAAACCGTGACTGTTGATGACCTACATGTAAGCGCACTTTGGGGTTCAGTAACTATGGAAATCGCTTCGGGATCCCAAAACGGTGAGTAATAGTCCACGAAACGGGTCGGAATTGGCCAAAACTATGAGTGTTGACGATAGGCACGTAAACGCACCACAGGGATCGTCAATCATGGAAATCGCTCTAGGACCCCAAAACGGTGAGTAACAGTGCACAAAACGTACCAGAATCGTCCAAAATTGTGAGCGTTGATGACCGACACGTAAACGCACCCCGGTGTTCGTCAATCGTGGAAATCACTTCGGGACCCCAAAACTGAGTAATACTGCAAGAAACGGGCCAGAATCGGCCCAAACTCCAAGTCTTGATGACCAACACGTATGCACACCTTGGGGTTCGACAACCATGGAAATGGCTTTTTGACTCCAAAACGGTGAGTGATAGTCCATGAAAGAGCCTTGAATTGGTAAAACCTTGGGTCATTGATCAACGATACATAAAGCACCCCAGGGTTCGTCAATCATGGAAATCGCTTAGGGACCCCAAATCAGTGAGTAATAGCCCATGAAACGGGCCAGAATCGGCCAAAACTGCGAATGTTGATAAGCGACACATAAACACACCGGTGTCCGTCGATCGTGGAAATGACTACGTGACGCCAAAACTGAGTAATAGTCCAAGAAACGGGCCAGAATCGGCCAAAACTGCGATTGTTGATGACCGACACATAAGCGCACCTTGGGGTTCGACAACCATGGAAATCGCTTTGGGACCCAAAAATGGTGAGTAATAGTCCATGAAACGGGCCAGAATCGACAAAAACCGTGAGTGTTGATGACCGACACGTAAAGGCACCACGGGGTTTGTTAATCGTGGAAATCACTCCGGGACCCCAAAACAGTCAGTAGTAGTCCACGAAACGGGCCAGAATCGGCCAAAACTATGAGTGTTGATGACCGACACGTAAGCGCACCTTGTGGTTCAACAACTATGGAAATCGCTTCGTGGCCCCAAAACGGTGAGTAATAGTCCATGAAACGGGCCAGAATCGTCAAAAACCGCGAGTGTTGATGTTTGACACATAAACGCACACCAGGGTTCGTTAATCGTGGAAATCACTCCGCGACACCAAAAAAGTGAGTAATAGTCCAGAAAATGGGCCAGAATCGGCCAAAACCGTGACTGTTGATGACCTACATGTAAGCGCACCTTGGGGTTCAGTAACTATGGAAATCGCTTCGGGATCCCAAAACGGTGAGTAATAGTCCACGAAACGGGTCGGAATTGGCCAAAACTGTGAGTGTTGACGATAGGCACGTAAACGCACCACAGGGATCGTCAATCATGGAAATCGCTCTAGGACCCCAAAACGGTGAGTAACAGTGCACAAAACGTACCAGAATCGTCCAAAATTGTGAGCGTTGATGACCGACACGTAAACGCAACCGGTGTTCGTCAATCGTGGAAATCACTTCGGGACCCCAAAACTGAGTAATACTGCAAGAAACGGGCCAGAATCGGCCCAAACTCCAAGTCTTAACGACCAACACGTATGCACACCTTGGGGTTCGACAACCATGGAAATGGATTTTTGACTCCAAAACGGTGAGTGATAGTCCATGAAAGAGCCTTGAATCGGTAAAACCTAGGGTAATTGATCAATGATACATAATGCACCCCAGGGTTCGTCAATCATGGAAATCGCTCAGGGACCCCAAATTAGTGAGTAATAGTCCATGAAACGGGCCAGAATCGGCCAAAACTGCGAATGTTGATAAGCGACACATAAACACACCGGTGTCCGTCGATCGTGGAAATGACTACGTGACGCCAAAACTGAGTAATAGTCCAAGAAACGGGCCAGAATCGGGCAAAACTGCGATTGTTGATGACCGACACATAAGCGCACCTTGGGGTTCGACAACCATGGAAATCGCTTTGGGACCCAAAAATGGTGAGTAATAGTCCATGAAACGGGCCAGAATCGACAAAAACCGTGAGTGTTGATGACCGACACGTAAAGGCACCACGGGGTTTGTTAATCGTGGAAATCACTCCGGGACCCCAAAACAGTCAGTAATAGTCCAGGAAACGGGCCAGAATCGGCCAAAACTATGAGTGTTGATGACCGACACGTAAGCGCACCTTGTGGTTCAACAACTATGGAAATCGCTTCGTGACCCCAAAACGGTGAGTAATAGTCCATGAAACGGGCCAGAATCGTCAAAAACCGCGAGTGTTGATGTTTGACACGTAAACGCACACCAGGGTTCGTTAATCGTGGAAATCACTCCGCGACACCAAAAAAGTGAGTAATAGTCCAGAAAATGGGCCAGAATCAGCCAAAACCGTGACTGTTGATGACCTACATGTAAGCGCACCTTGGGGTTCAGTAACTATGGAAATCGCTTCGGGATCCCAAAACGGTGAGTAATAGTACACGAAACGGGTCGGAATTGGCCAAAACTATGAGTGTTGACGATAGGCACGTAAACACACCACAGGGATCGTCAATCATGGAAATCGCTCTAGGACCCCAAAACGGTGAGTAACAGTGCACAAAACGTACCAGAATCGTCCAAAATTGTGAGCGTTGATGACCGACACGTAAACGCACCCCAGTGTTCGTCAATCGTGGAAATCACTTCGGGACCCCAAAACTGAGTAATATTGCAAGAAACGGGCCAGAATCGGCCCAAACTCCAAGTCTTGATGACCAACATGTATGCACACCTTGGGGTTCGACAACCATGGAAATGGCTTTTTGACTCCAAAACGGTGAGTGATAGTCCATGAAAGAGCCTTGAATCGGTAAAACCTAGGGTAATTGATCAATGATACATAATGCACCCCAGGGTTCGTCAATCATGGAACTCGCTCAGGGACACCAAATCAGTGAGTAATAGTCCATGAAACGGGCCAGAATCGGCCAAAACTGCGAATGTTGATAAGCGACACATAAACACACCGGTGTCCGTCGATCGTGGAAATGACTACGTGACGCCAAAACTGAGTAATAGTCCAAGAAACGGGCCAGAATCGGCCAAAACTGCGATTGTTGATGACCGACACATAAGCGCACCTTGGGGTTCGACAACCATGGAAATCGCTTTGGGACCCAAAAATGGTGAGTAATAGTCCATGAAACGGGCCAGAATCGACAAAAACCGTGAGTGTTGATGACCGACACGTAAAGGCACCACGGGGTTTGTTAATCGTGGAAATCACTCCGGGACCCCAAAACAGTCAGTAATAGTCCAGGAAACGGGCCAGAATCGGCCAAAACTATGAGTGTTGATGACCGACACGTAAGCGCACCTTGTGGTTCAACAACTATGGAAATCGCTTCGTGACCCCAAAATGGTGAGTAATAGTCCATGAAACGGGCCAGAATCGTCAAAAACCGCGAGTGTTGATGTTTGACACGTAAACGCACACCAGGGTTCGTTAATCGTGGAAATCACTCCGCGACACCAAAAAAGTGAGTAATAGTCCAGAAAATGGGCCAGAATCGGCCAAAACCGTGACTGTTGATGACCTACATGTAAGCGCACCTTGGGGTTCAGTAACTATGGAAATCGCTTCGGGATCCCAAAACGGTGAGTAATAGTCCACGAAACGGGTCGGAATTGGCCAAAACTATGAGTGTTGACGATAGGCACGTAAACGCACCACAGGGATCGTCAATCATGGAAATCGCTCTAGGACCCCAAAACGGTGAGTAAAAGTGCACAAAACGTACCAGAATCGTCCAAAATTGTGAGCGTTGATGACCGACACGTAAACGCACCCCGGTGTTCGTCAATCGTGGAAATCACTTCGGGACCCCAAAACTGAGTAATACTGCAAGAAACGGGCCAGAATCGGCCCAAACTCCAAGTCTTAACGACCAACACGTATGCACACCTTGGGGTTCGACAACCATGGAAATGGCTTTTTGACTCCAAAACGGTGAGTGATAGTCCATGAAAGAGCCTTGAATCGGTAAAACCTAGGGTAATTGATCAATGATACATAATGCACCCCAGGGTTCGTCAATCATGGAACTCGCTCAGGGACACCAAATCAGTGAGTAATAGTCCATGAAACGGGCCAGAATCGGCCAAAACTGCGAATGTTGATAAGCGACACATAAACACACCGGTGTCCGTCGATCGTGGAAATGACTACGTGACGCCAAAACTGAGTAATAGTCCAAGAAACGGGCCAGAATCGGCCAAAACTGCGATTGTTGATGACCGACACATAAGCGCACCTTGGGGTTCGACAACCATGGAAATCGCTTTGGGACCCAAAAATGGTGAGTAATAGTCCATGAAACGGGCCAGAATCGACAAAAACCGTGAGTGTTGATGACCGACACGTAAAGGCACCACGGGGTTTGTTAATCGTGGAAATCACTCCGGGACCCCAAAACAGTCAGTAATAGTCCAGGAAACGGGCCAGAATCGGCCAAAACTATGAGTGTTGATGACCGACACGTAAGCGCACCTTGTGGTTCAACAACTATGGAAATCGCTTCGTGACCCCAAAATGGTGAGTAATAGTCCATGAAACGGGCCAGAATCGTCAAAAACCGCGAGTGTTGATGTTTGACACGTAAACGCACACCAGGGTTCGTTAATCGTGGAAATCACTCCGCGACACCAAAAAAGTGAGTAATAGTCCAGAAAATGGGCCAGAATCGGCCAAAACCGTGACTGTTGATGACCTACATGTAAGCGCACCTTGGGGTTCAGTAACTATGGAAATCGCTTCGGGATCCCAAAACGGTGAGTAATAGTCCACGAAACGGGTCGGAATTGGCCAAAACTATGAGTGTTGACGATAGGCACGTAAACGCACCACAGGGATCGTCAATCATGGAAATCGCTCTAGGACCCCAAAACGGTGAGTAAAAGTGCACAAAACGTACCAGAATCGTCCAAAATTGTGAGCGTTGATGACCGACACGTAAACGCACCCCGGTGTTCGTCAATCGTGGAAATCACTTCGGGACCCCAAAACTGAGTAATACTGCAAGAAACGGGCCAGAATCGGCCCAAACTCCAAGTCTTAACGACCAACACGTATGCACACCTTGGGGTTCGACAACCATGGAAATGGATTTTTGACTCCAAAACGGTGAGTGATAGTCCATGAAAGAGCCTTGAATCGGTAAAACCTAGGGTAATTGATCAATGATACATAATGCACCCCAGGGTTCGTCAATCATGGAAATCGCTCAGGGACACCAAATTAGTGAGTAATAGTCCATGAAACGGGCCAGAATCGGCCAAAACTGCGAATGTTGATAAGCGACACATAAACACACCGGTGTCCGTCGATCGTGGAAATGACTACGTGACGCCAAAACTGAGTAATAGTCCAAGAAACGGGCCAGAATCGGCCAAAACTGCGATTGTTGATGACCGACACATAAGCGCACCTTGGGGTTCGACAACCATGGAAATCGCTTTGGGACCCAAAAATGGTGAGTAATAGTCCATGAAACGGGCCAGAATCGACAAAAACCGTGAGTGTTGATGACCGACACGTAAAGGCACCACGGGGTTTGTTAATCGTGGAAATCACTCCGGGACCCCAAAACAGTCAGTAATAGTCCAGGAAACGGGCCAGAATCGGCCAAAACTATGAGTGTTGATGACCGACACGTAAGCACACCTTGTGGTTCAACAACTATGGAAATCGCTTCGTGACCCCAAAACGGTGAGTAATAGTCCATGAAACGGGCCAGAATCGTCAAAAACCGCGAGTGTTGATGTTTGACACGTAAACGCACACCAGGGTTCGTTAATCGTGGAAATCACTCCGCGACACCAAAAAAGTGAGTAATAGTCCAGAAAATGGGCCAGAATCAGCCAAAACCGTGACTGTTGATGACCTACATGTAAGCGCACCTTGGGGTTCAGTAACTATGGAAATCGCTTCGGGATCCCAAAACGGTGAGTAATAGTACACGAAACGGGTCGGAATTGGCCAAAACTATGAGTGTTGACGATAGGCACGTAAACACACCACAGGGATCGTCAATCATGGAAATCGCTCTAGGACCCCAAAACGGTGAGTAACAGTGCACAAAACGTACCAGAATCGTCCAAAATTGTGAGCGTTGATGACCGACACGTAAACGCACCCCGGTGTTCGTCAATCGTGGAAATCACTTCGGGACCCCAAAACTGAGTAATATTGCAAGAAACGGGCCAGAATCGGCCCAAACTCCAAGTCTTGATGACCAACATGTATGCACACCTTGGGGTTCGACAACCATGGAAATGGCTTTTTGACTCCAAAACGGTGAGTGATAGTCCATGAAAGAGCCTTGAATCGGTAAAACCTAGGGTAATTGATCAATGATACATAATGCACCCCAGGGTTCGTCAATCATGGAACTCGCTCAGGGACACCAAATCAGTGAGTAATAGTCCTTGAAACGGGCCAGAATCGGCCAAAACTGCGAATGTTGATAAGCGACACATAAACACACCGGTGTCCGTCGATCGTGGAAATGACTACGTGACGCCAAAACTGAGTAATAGTCCAAGAAACGGGCCAGAATCGGCCAAAACTGCGATTGTTGATGACCGACACATAAGCGCACCTTGGGGTTCGACAACCATGGAAATCGCTTTGGGACCCAAAAACGGTGAGTAATAGTCCATGAAACGGGCCAGAATCGACAAAAACCGCGAGTGTTGATGACCGACACGTAAAGGCACCACGGGGTTTGTTAATCGTGGAAATCACTCCGGGACCCCAAAACAGTCAGTAATAGTCCAGGAAACGGGCCAGAATCGGCCAAAACTATGAGTGTTGATGACCGACACGTAAGCGCACCTTGTGGTTCAACAACTATGGAAATCGCTTCGTGACCCCAAAACGGTGAGTAATAGTCCATGAAACGGGCCAGAATCGTCAAAAACCGCGAGTGTTGATGTTTGACACGTAAACGCACACCAGGATTCGTTAATCGTGGAAATCACTCCGCGACACCAAAAAAGTGAGTAACAGTCCAGAAAATGGGCCAGAATCGGCCAAAACCGTGACTGTTGATGACCTACATGTAAGCGCACCTTGGGGTTCAGTAACTATGGAAATCGCTTCGGGATCCCAAAACGGTGAGTAATAGTCCACGAAACGGGTCGGAATTGGCCAAAACTATGAGTGTTGACGATAGGCACGTAAACGCACCACAGGGATCGTCAATCATGGAAATCGCTCTAGGACCCCAAAACGGTGAGTAACAGTGCACAAAACGTACCAGAATCGTCCAAAATTGTGAGCGTTGATGACCGACACGTAAACGCACCCCGGTGTTCGTCAATCGTGGAAATCACTTCGGGACCCCAAAACTGAGTAATACTACAAGAAACGGGCCAGAATCGGCCCAAACTCCAAGTCTTGATGACCAACACGTATGCACACCTTGGGGTTCGACAACCATGGAAATGGCTTTTTGACTCCAAAACGGTGAGTGATAGTCCATGAAAGAGCCTTGAATCGGTAAAACCTAGGGTAATTGATCAATGATACATAATGCACCCCAGGGTTCGTCAATCATGGAAATCGCACAGGGACACCAAATCAGTGAGTAATAGTCCATGAAACGGGCCAGAATCGGCCAAAACTGCGAATGTTGATAAGCGACACATAAACACACCGGTGTCCATCGATCGTGGAAATGACTACGTGACGCCAAAACTGAGTAATAGTCCAAGAAACGGGCCAGAATCGGCCAAAACTGCGATTGTTGATGACTGAAACATAAGCGCACCTTGGGGTTCGACAACCATGGAAATCGCTTTGGGACCCAAAAACGGTGAGTAATAGTCCATGAAACGGGCCAGAATCGACAAAATCGCGAGTGTTGATGACCGACACGTAAAGGCACCACGGGGTTTGTTAATCGTGGAAATCACTCCGGGACCACAAAACAGGCAGTAATAGTCCAGGAAACGGGCCAGAATCGGCCAAAACTATGAGTGTTGATGACCGACACGTAAGCGCACCTTGTGGTTCAACAACTAAGGAAATCGCTTCGTGACCCCAAAACGGTGAGTAATAGTCCATGAAACGGGCCAGAATCGTCAAAAACCGCGAGTGTTGATGTTTGACACGTAAACGCACACCAGGGTTCGTTAATCGTGGAAATCACTCCGCGACACCAAAAAAGTGAGTAATAGTCCAGAAAATGGGCCAGAATCGGCCAAAACCGTGACTGTTGATGACCTACATGTAAGCGCACCTTGGGGTTCAGTAACTATGGAAATCGCTTCGGGATCCCAAAACGGTGAGTAATAGTCCACGAAACGTGTCGGAATTGGCCAAAACTATGAGTGTTGACGATAGGCACGTAAACGCACCACAGGGATCGTCAATCATGGAAATCGCTCTAGGACCCCAAAACGGTGAGTAACAGTGCACAAAACGTACCAGAATCGTCCAAAATTGTGAGCGTTGATGACCGACACGTAAACGCACCCCGGTGTTCGTCAATCGTGGAAATCACTTCGGGACCCCAAAACTGACTAATACTGCAAGAAACGGGCCAGAATCGGCCCAAACTCCAAGTCTTGATGACCAACACGTATGCACACCTTGGGGTTCGACAACCATGGAAATGGCTTTTTGACTCCAAAACGGTGAGTGATAGTCCATGAAAGAGCCTTGAATCGGTAAAACCTAGGGTAATTGATCAATGATACATAATGCACCCGAGGGTTCGTCAATCATGGAAATCGCTCAGGGACACCAAATCAGTGAGTAATAGTCCATGAAACGGGCCAGAATCGGCCAAAACTGCGAATGTTGATAAGCGACACATAAACACACCGGTGTCCGTCGATCGTGGAAATGACTACGTGACGCCAAAACTGAGTAATAGTCCAAGAAACGGGCCAGAATCGGCCAAAACTGCGATTGTTGATGACCGACACATAAGCGCACCTTGGGGTTCGACAACCATGGAAATCGCTTTGGGACCCAAAAACGGTGAGTAATAGTCCATGAAACGGGCCAGAATCGACAAAAACCGCGAGTGTTGATGACCGACACGTAAAGGCACCACGGGGTTTGTTAATCGTGGAAATCACTCCGGGACCCCAAAACAGTCAGTAATAGTCCAGGAAACGGGCCAGAATCGGCCAAAACTATGAGTGTTGATGACCGACACGTAAGCGCACCTTGTGGTTCAACAACTATGGAAATCGCTTCATGACCCCAAAACGGTGAGTAATAGTCCATGAAACGGGCCAGAATCGTCAAAAACCGCGAGTGTTGATGTTTGACACGTAAACGCACACCAGGGTTCGTTAATCGTGGAAATCACTCCGCGACACCAAAAAAGTGAGTAACAGTCCAGAAAATGGGCCAGAATCGGCCAAAACCGTGACTGTTGATGACCTACATGTAAGCGCACCTTGGGGTTCAGTAACTATGGAAATCGCTTCGGGATCCCAAAACGGTGAGTAATAGTCCACGAAACGGGTCGGAATTGGCCAAAACTATGAGTGTTGACGATAGGCACGTAAACGCACCACAGGGATCGTCAATCATGGAAATCGCTCTAGGACCCCAAAACGGTGAGTAACAGTGCACAAAACGTACCAGAATCGTCCAAAATTGTGAGCGTTGATGACCGACACGTAAACGCACCCCGGTGTTCGTCAATCGTGGAAATCACTTCGGGACCCCAAAACTGAGTAATACTACAAGAAACGGGCCAGAATCGGCCCAAACTCCAAGTCTTGATGACCAACATGTATGCACACCTTGGGGTTCGACAACCATGGAAATGGCTTTTTGACTCCAAAACGGTGAGTGATAGTCCATGAAAGAGCCTTGAATCGGTAAAACCTAGGGTAATTGATCAATGATACATAATGCACCCCAGGGTTCGTCAATCATGGAAATCGCTCAGGGACACCAAATCAGTGAGTAATAGTCCATGAAACGGGCCAGAATCGGCCAAAACTGCGAATGTTGATAAGCGACACATAAACACACCGGTGTCCGTCGATCGTGGAAATGACTACGTGACGCCAAAACTGAGTAATAGTCCAAGAAACGGGCCAGAATCGGCCAAAACTGCGATTGTTGATGACTGAAACATAAGCGCACCTTGGGGTTCGACAACCATGGAAATCGCTTTGGGACCCAAAAACGGTGAGTAATAGTCCATGAAACGGGCCAGAATCGACAAAATCGCGAGTGTTGATGACCGACACGTAAAGGCACCACGGGGTTTGTTAATCGTGGAAATCACTCCGGGACCCCAAAACAGGCAGTAATAGTCCAGGAAACAGGCCAGAATCGGCCAAAACTATGAGTGTTGATGACCGACACGTAAGCGCACCTTGTGGTTCAACAACTAAGGAAATCGCTTCGTGACCCCAAAACGGTGAGTAATAGTCCATGAAACGGGCCAGAATCGTCAAAAACCGCGAGTGTTGATGTTTGACACGTAAACGCACACCAGGGTTCGTTAATCGTGGAAATCACTCCGCGACACCAAAAAAGTGAGTAATAGTCCAGAAAATGGGCCAGAATCGGCCAAAACCGTGACTGTTGATGACCTACATGTAAGCGCACCTTGGGGTTCAGTAACTATGGAAATCGCTTCGGGATCCCAAAACGGTGAGTAATAGTCCACGAAACGGGTCGGAATTGGCCAAAACTATGAGTGTTGACGATAGGCACGTAAACGCACCACAGGGATCGTCAATCATGGAAATCGCTCTAGGACCCCAAAACGGTGAGTAACAGTGCACAAAACGTACCAGAATCGTCCAAAATTGTGAGCGTTGATGACCGACACGTAAACGCACCCCGGTGTTCGTCAATCGTGGAAATCACTTCGGGACCCCAAAACTGAGTAATACTGCAAGAAACGGGCCAGAATCGGCCCAAACTCCAAGTCTTGATGACCAACACGTATGCACACCTTGGGGTTCGACAACCATGGAAATGGCTTTTTGACTCCAAAACGGTGAGTGATAGTCCATGAAAGAGCCTTGAATCGGTAAAACCTAGGGTAATTGATCAATGATACATAATGCCCCCGAGGGTTCGTCAATCATGGAAATCGCTCAGGGACACCAAATCAGTGAGTAATAGTCCATGAAACGGGCCAGAATCGGCCAAAACTGCGAATGTTGATAAGCGACACATAAACACACCGGTGTCCGTCGATCGTGGAAATGACTACGTGACGCCAAAACTGAGTAATAGTCCAAGAAACGGGCCAGAATCGGCCAAAACTGCGATTGTTGATGACCGACACATAAGCGCACCTTGGGGTTCGACAACCATGGAAATCGCTTTGGGACCCAAAAACGGTGAGTAATAGTCCATGAAACGGGCCAGAATCGACAAAAACCGCGAGTGTTGATGACCGACACGTAAAGGCACCACGGGGTTTGTTAATCGTGGAAATCACTCCGGGACCCCAAAACAGTCAGTAATAGTCCAGGAAACGGGCCAGAATCGGCCAAAACTATGAGTGTTGATGACCGACACGTAAGCGCACCTTGTGGTTCAACAACTATGGAAATCGCTTCGTGACCCCAAAACGGTGAGTAATAGTCCATGAAACGGGCCAGAATCGTCAAAAACCGCGAGTGTTAATGTTTGACACGTAAACGCACACCAGGGTTCGTTAATCGTGGAAATCACTCCGCGACACCAAAAAAGTGAGTAACAGTCCAGAAAATGGGCCAGAATCGGCCAAAACCGTGACTGTTGATGACCTACATGTAAGCGCACCTTGGGGTTCAGTAACTATGGAAATCGCTTCGGGATCCCAAAACGGTGAGTAATAGTCCACGAAACGGGTCGGAATTGGCCAAAACTATGAGTGTTGACGATAGGCACGTAAACGCACCACAGGGATCGTCAATCATGGAAATCGCTCTAGGACCCCAAAACGGTGAGTAACAGTGCACAAAACGTACCAGAATCGTCCAAAATTGTGAGCGTTGATGACCGACACGTAAACGCACCCCGGTGTTCGTCAATCGTGGAAATCACTTCGGGACCCCAAAACTGAGTAATACTACAAGAAACGGGCCAGAATCGGCCCAAACTCCAAGTCTTGATGACCAACACGTATGCACACCTTGGGGTTCGACAACCATGGAAATGGCTTTTTGACTCCAAAACGGTGAGTGATAGTCCATGAAAGAGCCTTGAATCGGTAAAACCTAGGGTAATTGATCAATGATACATAATGCACCCCAGGGTTCGTCAATCATGGAAATCGCTCAGGGACACCAAATCAGTGAGTAATAGTCCAAGAAACGGGCCAGAATCGGCCAAAACTGCGAATGTTGATAAGCGACACATAAACACACCGGTGTCCGTCGATCGTGGAAATGACTACGTGACGCCAAAACTGAGTAATAGTCCAAGAAACGGGCCAGAATCGGCCAAAACTGCGATTGTTGATGACTGAAACATAAGCGCACCTTGGGGTTCGACAACCATGGAAATCGCTTTGGGACCCAAAAACGGTGAGTAATAGTCCATGAAACGGGCCAGAATCGACAAAATCGCGAGTGTTGATGACCGACACGTAAAGGCACCACGGGGTTTGTTAATCGTGGAAATCACTCCGGGACCCCAAAACAGGCAGTAATAGTCCAGGAAACGGGCCAGAATCGGCCAAAACTATGAGTGTTGATGACCGACACGTAAGCGCACCTTGTGGTTCAACAACTAAGGAAATCGCTTCGTGACCCCAAAACGGTGAGTAATAGTCCATGAAACGGGCCAGAATCGTCAAAAACCGCGAGTGTTCATGTTTGACACGTAAACGCACACCAGGGTTCGTTAATCGTGGAAATCACTCCACGACACCAAAAAAGTGAGTAACAGTCCAGAAAATGGGCCAGAATCGGCCAAAACCGTGACTGTTGATGACCTACATGTAAGCGCACCTTGGGGTTCAGTAACTATGGAAATCGCTTCGGGATCCCAAAACGGTGAGTAATAGTCCACGAAACGGGTCGGAATTGGCCAAAACTATGAGTGTTGACGATAGGCACGTAAACGCACCACAGGGATCGTCAATCATGGAAATCGCTCTAGGACCCCAAAACGGTGAGTAACAGTGCACAAAACGTACCAGAATCGTCCAAAATTGTGAGCGTTGATGACCGACACGTAAACGCACCCCGGTGTTCGTCAATCGTGGAAATCACTTCGGGACCCCAAAACTGAGTAATACTGCAAGAAACGGGCCAGAATCGGCCCAAACTCCAAGTCTTGATGACCAACACGTATGCACACCTTGGGGTTCGACAACCATGGAAATGGCTTTTTGACTCCAAAACGGTGAGTGATAGTCCATGAAAGAGCCTTGAATCGGTAAAACCTAGGGTAATTGATCAATGATACATAATGCACCCGAGGGTTCGTCAATCATGGAAATCGCTCAGGGACACCAAATCAGTGAGTAATATTCCATGAAACGGGCCAGAATCGGCCAAAACTGCGAATGTTGATAAGCGACACATAAACACACCGGTGTCCGTCGATCGTGGAAATGACTACGTGACGCCAAAACTGAGTAATAGTCCAAGAAACGGGCCAGAATCGGCCAAAACTGCGATTGTTGATGACCGACACATAAGCGCACCTTGGGGTTCGACAACCATGGAAATCGCTTTGGGACCCAAAAACGGTGAGTAATAGTCCATGAAACGGGCCAGAATCGACAAAAACCACGAGTGTTGATGACCGACACGTAAAGGCACCACGGGGTTTGTTAATCGTGGAAATCACTCCGGGACCCCAAAACAGTCAGTAATAGTCCAGGAAACGGGCCAGAATCGGCCAAAACTATGAGTGTTGATGACCGACACGTAAGCGCACCTTGTGGTTCAACAACTATGGAAATCGCTTCGTGACCCCAAAACGGTGAGTAATAGTCCATGAAACGGGCCAGAATCGTCAAAAACCGCGAGTGTTGATGTTTGACACGTAAACGCACACCAGGGTTCGTTAATCGTGGAAATCACTCCGCGACACCAAAAAAGTGAGTAAGTCCAGAAAATGGGCCAGAATCGGCCAAAACCGTGACTGTTGATGACCTACATGTAAGCGCACCTTGCGGTTCAGTAACTATGGAAATCGCTTCGGGATCCCAAAACGGTGAGTAATAGTCCACGAAACGGGTCGGAATTGGCCAAAACTATGAGTGTTGACGATAGGCACGTAAACGCACCACAGGGATCGTCAATCATGGAAATCGCTCTAGGACCTCAAAACGGTGAGTAACGGTGCACAAAACGTACCAGAATCGTCCAAAATTGTGAGCGTTGATGACCGACACGTAAACGCACCCCGGTGTTCGTCAATCGTGGAAATCACTTCGGGACCCCAAAACTGAGTAATACTGCAAGAAACGGGCCAGAATCGGCCCAAACTCCAAGTCTTGATGACCAACACGTATGCACACCTTGGGGTTCGACAACCATGGAAATGGCTTTTTGACTCCAAAACGGTGAGTGATAGTCCATGAAAGAGCCTTGAATCGGTAAAACCTAGGGTAATTGATCAATGATACATAATGCCCCCGAGGGTTCGTCAATCATGGAAATCGCTCAGGGACACCAAATCAGTGAGTAATAGTCCATGAAACGGGCCAGAATCGGCCAAAACTGCGAATGTTGATAAGCGACACATAAACACACCGGTGTCCGTCGATCGTGGAAATGACTACGTGACGCCAAAACTGAGTAATAGTCCAAGAAACGGGCCAGAATCGGCCAAAACTGCGATTGTTGATGACCGACACATAAGCGCACCTTGGGGTTCGACAACCATGGAAATCGCTTTGGGACCCAAAAACGGTGAGTAATAGTCCATGAAACGGGCCAGAATCGACAAAAACCGCGAGTGTTGATGACCGACACGTAAAGGCACCACGGGGTTTGTTAATCGTGGAAATCACTCCGGGACCCCAAAACAGTCAGTAATAGTCCAGGAAACGGGCCAGAATCGGCCAAAACTATGAGTGTTGATGACCGACACGTAAGCGCACCTTGTGGTTCAACAACTATGGAAATCGCTTCGTGACCCCAAAACGGTGAGTAATAGTCCATGAAACGGGCCAGAATCGTCAAAAACCGCGAGTGTTGATGTTTGACACGTAAACGCACACCAGGGTTCGTTAATCGTGGAAATCACTCCCCGACACCAAAAAAGTGAGTAATAGTCCAGAAAATGGGCCAGAATCGGCCAAAACCGTGACTGTTGATGACCTACATGTAAGCGCACCTTGGGGTTCAGTAACTATGGAGATCGCTTCGGGATCCCAAAACGGTGAGTAATAGTCCACGAAACGGGTCGGAATTGGCCAAAACTATGAGTGTTGACGATAGGCACGTAAACGCACCACAGGGATCGTCAATCATGGAAATCGCTCTAGGACCCCAAAACGGTGAGTAACGGTGCACAAAACGTACCAGAATCGTCCAAAATTGTGAGCGTTGATGACCGACACGTAAACGCACCCCGGTGTTCGTCAATCGTGGAAATCACTTCGGGACCCCAAAACTGAGTAATACTGCAAGAAACGGGCCAGAATCGGCCCAAACTCCAAGTCTTGATGACCAACACCTATGCACACCTTGGGGTTCGACAACCATGGAAATGGCTTTTTGACTCCAAAACGGTGAGTGATAGTCCATGAAAGAGCCTTGAATCGGTAAAACCTAGGGTAATTGATCAATGATACATAATGCACCCGAGGGTTCGTCAATCATGGAAATCGCTCAGGGACACCAAATCAGTGAGTAATATTCCATGAAACGGGCCAGAATCGGCCAAAACTGCGAATGTTGATAAGCGACACATAAACACACCGGTGTCCGTCGATCGTGGAAATGACTACGTGACGCCAAAACTGAGTAATAGTCCAAGAAACGGGCCAGAATCGGCCAAAACTGCGATTGTTGATGACCGACACATAAGCGCACCTTGGGGTTCGACAACCATGGAAATCGCTTTGGGACCCAAAAACGGTGAGTAATAGTCCATGAAACGGGCCAGAATCGACAAAAACCGCGAGTGTTGATGACCGACACGTAAAGGCACCACGGGGTTTGTTAATCGTGGAAATCACTCCGGGACCCCAAAACAGTCAGTAATAGTCCAGGAAACGGGCCAGAATCGGCCAAAACTATGAGTGTTGATGACCGACACGTAAGCGCACCTTGTGGTTCAACAACTATGGAAATCGCTTCGTGACCCCAAAACGGTGAGTAATAGTCCATGAAACGGGCCAGAATCGTCAAAAACCGCGAGTGTTGATGTTTGACACGTAAACGCACACCAGGGTTCGTTAATCGTGGAAATCACTCCGCGACACCAAAAAAGTGAGTAAGTCCAGAAAATGGGCCAGAATCGGCCAAAACCGTGACTGTTGATGACCTACATGTAAGCGCACCTTGCGGTTCAGTAACTATGGAAATCGCTTCGGGATCCCAAAACGGTGAGTAATAGTCCACGAAACGGGTCGGAATTGGCCAAAACTATGAGTGTTGACGATAGGCACGTAAACGCACCACAGGGATCGTCAATCATGGAAATCGCTCTAGGACCTCAAAACGGTGAGTAACGGTGCACAAAACGTACCAGAATCGTCCAAAATTGTGAGCGTTGATGACCGACACGTAAACGCACCCCGGTGTTCGTCAATCGTGGAAATCACTTCGGGACCCCAAAACTGAGTAATACTGCAAGAAACGGGCCAGAATCGGCCCAAACTCCAAGTCTTGATGACCAACACGTATGCACACCTTGGGGTTCGACAACCATGGAAATGGCTTTTTGACTCCAAAACGGTGAGTGATAGTCCATGAAAGAGCCTTGAATCGGTAAAACCTAGGGTAATTGATCAATGATACATAATGCACCCCAGGGTTCGTCAATCATGGAAATCGCTCAGGGACACCAAATCAGTGAGTAATAGTCCAAGAAACGGGCCAGAATCGGCCAAAACTGCGAATGTTGATAAGCGACACATAAACACACCGGTGTCCGTCGATCGTGGAAATGACTACGTGACGCCAAAACTGAGTAATAGTCCAAGAAACGGGCCAGAATCGGCCAAAACTGCGATTGTTGATGACTGAAACATAAGCGCACCTTGGGGTTCGACAACCATGGAAATCGCTTTGGGACCCAAAAACGGTGAGTAATAGTCCATGAAACGGGCCAGAATCGACAAAATCGCGAGTGTTGATGACCGACACGTAAAGGCACCACGGGGTTTGTTAATCGTGGAAATCACTCCGGGACCCCAAAACAGGCAGTAATAGTCCAGGAAACGGGCCAGAATCGGCCAAAACTATGAGTGTTGATGACCGACACGTAAGCGCACCTTGTGGTTCAACAACTAAGGAAATCGCTTCGTGACCCCAAAACGGTGAGTAATAGTCCATGAAACGGGCCAGAATCGTCAAAAACCGCGAGTGTTCATGTTTGACACGTAAACGCACACCAGGGTTCGTTAATCGTGGAAATCACTCCACGACACCAAAAAAGTGAGTAACAGTCCAGAAAATGGGCCAGAATCGGCCAAAACCGTGACTGTTGATGACCTACATGTAAGCGCACCTTGGGGTTCAGTAACTATGGAAATCGCTTCGGGATCCCAAAACGGTGAGTAATAGTCCACGAAACGGGTCGGAATTGGCCAAAACTATGAGTGTTGACGATAGGCACGTAAACGCACCACAGGGATCGTCAATCATGGAAATCGCTCTAGGACCCCAAAACGGTGAGTAACAGTGCACAAAACGTACCAGAATCGTCCAAAATTGTGAGCGTTGATGACCGACACGTAAACGCACCCCGGTGTTCGTCAATCGTGGAAATCACTTCGGGACCCCAAAACTGAGTAATACTGCAAGAAACGGGCCAGAATCGGCCCAAACTCCAAGTCTTGATGACCAACACGTATGCACACCTTGGGGTTCGACAACCATGGAAATGGCTTTTTGACTCCAAAACGGTGAGTGATAGTCCATGAAAGAGCCTTGAATCGGTAAAACCTAGGGTAATTGATCAATGATACATAATGCACCCGAGGGTTCGTCAATCATGGAAATCGCTCAGGGACACCAAATCAGTGAGTAATATTCCATGAAACGGGCCAGAATCGGCCAAAACTGCGAATGTTGATAAGCGACACATAAACACACCGGTGTCCGTCGATCGTGGAAATGACTACGTGACGCCAAAACTGAGTAATAGTCCAAGAAACGGGCCAGAATCGGCCAAAACTGCGATTGTTGATGACCGACACATAAGCGCACCTTGGGGTTCGACAACCATGGAAATCGCTTTGGGACCCAAAAACGGTGAGTAATAGTCCATGAAACGGGCCAGAATCGACAAAAACCGCGAGTGTTGATGACCGACACGTAAAGGCACCACGGGGTTTGTTAATCGTGGAAATCACTCCGGGACCCCAAAACAGTCAGTAATAGTCCAGGAAACGGGCCAGAATCGGCCAAAACTATGAGTGTTGATGACCGACACGTAAGCGCACCTTGTGGTTCAACAACTATGGAAATCGCTTCGTGACCCCAAAACGGTGAGTAATAGTCCATGAAACGGGCCAGAATCGTCAAAAACCGCGAGTGTTGATGTTTGACACGTAAACGCACACCAGGGTTCGTTAATCGTGGAAATCACTCCGCGACACCAAAAAAGTGAGTAAGTCCAGAAAATGGGCCAGAATCGGCCAAAACCGTGACTGTTGATGACCTACATGTAAGCGCACCTTGCGGTTCAGTAACTATGGAAATCGCTTCGGGATCCCAAAACGGTGAGTAATAGTCCACGAAACGGGTCGGAATTGGCCAAAACTATGAGTGTTGACGATAGGCACGTAAACGCACCACAGGGATCGTCAATCATGGAAATCGCTCTAGGACCTCAAAACGGTGAGTAACGGTGCACAAAACGTACCAGAATCGTCCAAAATTGTGAGCGTTGATGACCGACACGTAAACGCACCCCGGTGTTCGTCAATCGTGGAAATCACTTCGGGACCCCAAAACTGAGTAATACTGCAAGAAACGGGCCAGAATCGGCCCAAACTCCAAGTCTTGATGACCAACACGTATGCACACCTTGGGGTTCGACAACCATGGAAATGGCTTTTTGACTCCAAAACGGTGAGTGATAGTCCATGAAAGAGCCTTGAATCGGTAAAACCTAGGGTAATTGATCAATGATACATAATGCCCCCGAGGGTTCGTCAATCATGGAAATCGCTCAGGGACACCAAATCAGTGAGTAATATTCCATGAAACGGGCCAGAATCGGCCAAAACTGCGAATGTTGATAAGCGACACATAAACACACCGGTGTCCGTCGATCGTGGAAATGACTACGTGACGCCAAAACTGAGTAATAGTCCAAGAAACGGGCCAGAATCGGCCAAAACTGCGATTGTTGATGACCGACACATAAGCGCACCTTGGGGTTCGACAACCATGGAAATCGCTTTGGGACCCAAAAACGGTGAGTAATAGTCCATGAAACGGGCCAGAATCGACAAAAACCGCGAGTGTTGATGACCGACACGTAAAGGCACCACGGGGTTTGTTAATCGTGGAAATCACTCCGGGACCCCAAAACAGTCAGTAATAGTCCAGGAAACGGGCCAGAATCGGCCAAAACTATGAGTGTTGATGACCGACACGTAAGCGCACCTTGTGGTTCAACAACTATGGAAATCGCTTCGTGACCCCAAAACGGTGAGTAATAGTCCATGAAACGGGCCAGAATCGTCAAAAACCGCGAGTGTTGATGTTTGACACGTAAACGCACACCAGGGTTCGTTAATCGTGGAAATCACTCCGCGACACCAAAAAAGTGAGTAAGTCCAGAAAATGGGCCAGAATCGGCCAAAACCGTGACTGTTGATGACCTACATGTAAGCGCACCTTGCGGTTCAGTAACTATGGAAATCGCTTCGGGATCCCAAAACGGTGAGTAATAGTCCACGAAACGGGTCGGAATTGGCCAAAACTATGAGTGTTGACGATAGGCACGTAAACGCACCACAGGGATCGTCAATCATGGAAATCGCTCTAGGACCTCAAAACGGTGAGTAACGGTGCACAAAACGTACCAGAATCGTCCAAAATTGTGAGCGTTGATGACCGACACGTAAACGCACCCCGGTGTTCGTCAATCGTGGAAATCACTTCGGGACCCCAAAACTGAGTAATACTGCAAGAAACGGGCCAGAATCGGCCCAAACTCCAAGTCTTGATGACCAACACGTATGCACACCTTGGGGTTCGACAACCATGGAAATGGCTTTTTGACTCCAAAACGGTGAGTGATAGTCCATGAAAGAGCCTTGAATCGGTAAAACCTAGGGTAATTGATCAATGATACATAATGCCCCCGAGGGTTCGTCAATCATGGAAATCGCTCAGGGACACCAAATCAGTGAGTAATATTCCATGAAACGGGCCAGAATCGGCCAAAACTGCGAATGTTGATAAGCGACACATAAACACACCGGTGTCCGTCGATCGTGGAAATGACTACGTGACGCCAAAACTGAGTAATAGTCCAAGAAACGGGCCAGAATCGGCCAAAACTGCGATTGTTGATGACCGACACATAAGCGCACCTTGGGGTTCGACAACCATGGAAATCGCTTTGGGACCCAAAAACGGTGAGTAATAGTCCATGAAACGGGCCAGAATCGACAAAAACCGCGAGTGTTGATGACCGACACGTAAAGGCACCACGGGGTTTGTTAATCGTGGAAATCACTCCGGGACCCCAAAACAGTCAGTAATAGTCCAGGAAACGGGCCAGAATCGGCCAAAACTATGAGTGTTGATGACCGACACGTAAGCGCACCTTGTGGTTCAACAACTATGGAAATCGCTTCGTGACCCCAAAACGGTGAGTAATAGTCCATGAAACGGGCCAGAATCGTCAAAAACCGCGAGTGTTGATGTTTGACACGTAAACGCACACCAGGGTTCGTTAATCGTGGAAATCACTCCGCGACACCAAAAAAGTGAGTAAGTCCAGAAAATGGGCCAGAATCGGCCAAAACCGTGACTGTTGATGACCTACATGTAAGCGCACCTTGCGGTTCAGTAACTATGGAAATCGCTTCGGGATCCCAAAACGGTGAGTAATAGTCCACGAAACGGGTCGGAATTGGCCAAAACTATGAGTGTTGACGATAGGCACGTAAACGCACCACAGGGATCGTCAATCATGGAAATCGCTCTAGGACCTCAAAACGGTGAGTAACGGTGCACAAAACGTACCAGAATCGTCCAAAATTGTGAGCGTTGATGACCGACACGTAAACGCACCCCGGTGTTCGTCAATCGTGGAAATCACTTCGGGACCCCAAAACTGAGTAATACTGCAAGAAACGGGCCAGAATCGGCCCAAACTCCAAGTCTTGATGACCAACACGTATGCACACCTTGGGGTTCGACAACCATGGAAATGGCTTTTTGACTCCAAAACGGTGAGTGATAGTCCATGAAAGAGCCTTGAATCGGTAAAACCTAGGGTAATTGATCAATGATACATAATGCCCCCGAGGGTTCGTCAATCATGGAAATCGCTCAGGGACACCAAATCAGTGAGTAATAGTCCATGAAACGGGCCAGAATCGGCCAAAACTGCGAATGTTGATAAGCGACACATAAACACACCGGTGTCCGTCGATCGTGGAAATGACTACGTGACGCCAAAACTGAGTAATAGTCCAAGAAACGGGCCAGAATCGGCCAAAACTGCGATTGTTGATGACCGACACATAAGCGCACCTTGGGGTTCGACAACCATGGAAATCGCTTTGGGACCCAAAAACGGTGAGTAATAGTCCATGAAACGGGCCAGAATCGACAAAAACCGCGAGTGTTGATGACCGACACGTAAAGGCACCACGGGGTTTGTTAATCGTGGAAATCACTCCGGGACCCCAAAACAGTCAGTAATAGTCCAGGAAACGGGCCAGAATCGGCCAAAACTATGAGTGTTGATGACCGACACGTAAGCGCACCTTGTGGTTCAACAACTATGGAAATCGCTTCGTGACCCCAAAACGGTGAGTAATAGTCCATGAAACGGGCCAGAATCGTCAAAAACCGCGAGTGTTGATGTTTGACACGTAAACGCACACCAGGGTTCGTTAATCGTGGAAATCACTCCCCGACACCAAAAAAGTGAGTAATAGTCCAGAAAATGGGCCAGAATCGGCCAAAACCGTGACTGTTGATGACCTACATGTAAGCGCACCTTGGGGTTCAGTAACTATGGAGATCGCTTCGGGATCCCAAAACGGTGAGTAATAGTCCACGAAACGGGTCGGAATTGGCCAAAACTATGAGTGTTGACGATAGGCACGTAAACGCACCACAGGGATCGTCAATCATGGAAATCGCTCTAGGACCCCAAAACGGTGAGTAACGGTGCACAAAACGTACCAGAATCGTCCAAAATTGTGAGCGTTGATGACCGACACGTAAACGCACCCCGGTGTTCGTCAATCGTGGAAATCACTTCGGGACCCCAAAACTGAGTAATACTGCAAGAAACGGGCCAGAATCGGCCCAAACTCCAAGTCTTGATGACCAACACCTATGCACACCTTGGGGTTCGACAACCATGGAAATGGCTTTTTGACTCCAAAACGGTGAGTGATAGTCCATGAAAGAGCCTTGAATCGGTAAAACCTAGGGTAATTGATCAATGATACATAATGCACCCGAGGGTTCGTCAATCATGGAAATCGCTCAGGGACACCAAATCAGTGAGTAATATTCCATGAAACGGGCCAGAATCGGCCAAAACTGCGAATGTTGATAAGCGACACATAAACACACCGGTGTCCGTCGATCGTGGAAATGACTACGTGACGCCAAAACTGAGTAATAGTCCAAGAAACGGGCCAGAATCGGCCAAAACTGCGATTGTTGATGACCGACACATAAGCGCACCTTGGGGTTCGACAACCATGGAAATCGCTTTGGGACCCAAAAACGGTGAGTAATAGTCCATGAAACGGGCCAGAATCGACAAAAACCGCGAGTGTTGATGACCGACACGTAAAGGCACCACGGGGTTTGTTAATCGTGGAAATCACTCCGGGACCCCAAAACAGTCAGTAATAGTCCAGGAAACGGGCCAGAATCGGCCAAAACTATGAGTGTTGATGACCGACACGTAAGCGCACCTTGTGGTTCAACAACTATGGAAATCGCTTCGTGACCCCAAAACGGTGAGTAATAGTCCATGAAACGGGCCAGAATCGTCAAAAACCGCGAGTGTTGATGTTTGACACGTAAACGCACACCAGGGTTCGTTAATCGTGGAAATCACTCCCCGACACCAAAAAAGTGAGTAATAGTCCAGAAAATGGGCCAGAATCGGCCAAAACCGTGACTGTTGATGACCTACATGTAAGCGCACCTTGGGGTTCAGTAACTATGGAGATCGCTTCGGGATCCCAAAACGGTGAGTAATAGTCCACGAAACGGGTCGGAATTGGCCAAAACTATGAGTGTTGACGATAGGCACGTAAACGCACCACAGGGATCGTCAATCATGGAAATCGCTCTAGGACCCCAAAACGGTGAGTAACGGTGCACAAAACGTACCAGAATCGTCCAAAATTGTGAGCGTTGATGACCGACACGTAAACGCACCCCGGTGTTCGTCAATCGTGGAAATCACTTCGGGACCCCAAAACTGAGTAATACTGCAAGAAACGGGCCAGAATCGGCCCAAACTCCAAGTCTTGATGACCAACACCTATGCACACCTTGGGGTTCGACAACCATGGAAATGGCTTTTTGACTCCAAAACGGTGAGTGATAGTCCATGAAAGAGCCTTGAATCGGTAAAACCTAGGGTAATTGATCAATGATACATAATGCACCCGAGGGTTCGTCAATCATGGAAATCGCTCAGGGACACCAAATCAGTGAGTAATATTCCATGAAACGGGCCAGAATCGGCCAAAACTGCGAATGTTGATAAGCGACACATAAACACACCGGTGTCCGTCGATCGTGGAAATGACTACGTGACGCCAAAACTGAGTAATAGTCCAAGAAACGGGCCAGAATCGGCCAAAACTGCGATTGTTGATGACCGACACATAAGCGCACCTTGGGGTTCGACAACCATGGAAATCGCTTTGGGACCCAAAAACGGTGAGTAATAGTCCATGAAACGGGCCAGAATCGACAAAAACCGCGAGTGTTGATGACCGACACGTAAAGGCACCACGGGGTTTGTTAATCGTGGAAATCACTCCGGGACCCCAAAACAGTCAGTAATAGTCCAGGAAACGGGCCAGAATCGGCCAAAACTATGAGTGTTGATGACCGACACGTAAGCGCACCTTGTGGTTCAACAACTATGGAAATCGCTTCGTGACCCCAAAACGGTGAGTAATAGTCCATGAAACGGGCCAGAATCGTCAAAAACCGCGAGTGTTGATGTTTGACACGTAAACGCACACCAGGGTTCGTTAATCGTGGAAATCACTCCGCGACACCAAAAAAGTGAGTAAGTCCAGAAAATGGGCCAGAATCGGCCAAAACCGTGACTGTTGATGACCTACATGTAAGCGCACCTTGCGGTTCAGTAACTATGGAAATCGCTTCGGGATCCCAAAACGGTGAGTAATAGTCCACGAAACGGGTCGGAATTGGCCAAAACTATGAGTGTTGACGATAGGCACGTAAACGCACCACAGGGATCGTCAATCATGGAAATCGCTCTAGGACCTCAAAACGGTGAGTAACGGTGCACAAAACGTACCAGAATCGTCCAAAATTGTGAGCGTTGATGACCGACACGTAAACGCACCCCGGTGTTCGTCAATCGTGGAAATCACTTCGGGACCCCAAAACTGAGTAATACTGCAAGAAACGGGCCAGAATCGGCCCAAACTCCAAGTCTTGATGACCAACACGTATGCACACCTTGGGGTTCGACAACCATGGAAATGGCTTTTTGACTCCAAAACGGTGAGTGATAGTCCATGAAAGAGCCTTGAATCGGTAAAACCTAGGGTAATTGATCAATGATACATAATGCCCCCGAGGGTTCGTCAATCATGGAAATCGCTCAGGGACACCAAATCAGTGAGTAATAGTCCATGAAACGGGCCAGAATCGGCCAAAACTGCGAATGTTGATAAGCGACACATAAACACACCGGTGTCCGTCGATCGTGGAAATGACTACGTGACGCCAAAACTGAGTAATAGTCCAAGAAACGGGCCAGAATCGGCCAAAACTGCGATTGTTGATGACCGACACATAAGCGCACCTTGGGGTTCGACAACCATGGAAATCGCTTTGGGACCCAAAAACGGTGAGTAATAGTCCATGAAACGGGCCAGAATCGACAAAAACCGCGAGTGTTGATGACCGACACGTAAAGGCACCACGGGGTTTGTTAATCGTGGAAATCACTCCGGGACCCCAAAACAGTCAGTAATAGTCCAGGAAACGGGCCAGAATCGGCCAAAACTATGAGTGTTGATGACCGACACGTAAGCGCACCTTGTGGTTCAACAACTATGGAAATCGCTTCGTGACCCCAAAACGGTGAGTAATAGTCCATGAAACGGGCCAGAATCGTCAAAAACCGCGAGTGTTGATGTTTGACACGTAAACGCACACCAGGGTTCGTTAATCGTGGAAATCACTCCCCGACACCAAAAAAGTGAGTAATAGTCCAGAAAATGGGCCAGAATCGGCCAAAACCGTGACTGTTGATGACCTACATGTAAGCGCACCTTGGGGTTCAGTAACTATGGAGATCGCTTCGGGATCCCAAAACGGTGAGTAATAGTCCACGAAACGGGTCGGAATTGGCCAAAACTATGAGTGTTGACGATAGGCACGTAAACGCACCACAGGGATCGTCAATCATGGAAATCGCTCTAGGACCCCAAAACGGTGAGTAACGGTGCACAAAACGTACCAGAATCGTCCAAAATTGTGAGCGTTGATGACCGACACGTAAACGCACCCCGGTGTTCGTCAATCGTGGAAATCACTTCGGGACCCCAAAACTGAGTAATACTGCAAGAAACGGGCCAGAATCGGCCCAAACTCCAAGTCTTGATGACCAACACGTATGCACACCTTGGGGTTCGACAACCATGGAAATGGCTTTTTGACTCCAAAACGGTGAGTGATAGTCCATGAAAGAGCCTTGAATCGGTAAAACCTAGGGTAATTGATCAATGATACATAATGCACCCCAGGGTTCGTCAATCATGGAAATCGCTCAGGGACACCAAATCAGTGAGTAATAGTCCATGAAACGGGCCAGAATCGGCCAAAACTGCGAATGTTGATAAGCGACACATAAACACACCGGTGTCCGTCGATCGTGGAAATGACTACGTGACGCCAAAACTGAGTAGTAGTGCAAGAAACGGGCCAGAATCGGCCAAAACTGCGATTGTTGATGACCGACACATAAGCGCACCTTGGGGTTCGACAACCATGGAAATCGCTTTGGGACCCAAAAACGGTGAGTAATAGTCCATGGAACGGGCCAGAATCGACAAAAACCGCGAGAGTTGATGACCGACACGTAAAGGCACCACGGGGTTTGTTAATCGTGGAAATCACTCCGGGACCCCAAAACAGTCAGTAATAGTCCAGGAAACGGGCCAGAATCGGCCAAAACTATGAGTGTTGATGACCGACACGTAAGCGCACCTTGTGGTTCAACAACTATGGAAATCGCTTCGTGACCCCAAAACGGTGAGTAATAGTCCATGAAACGGGCCAGAATCGTCAAAAACCGCGAGTGTTGATGTTTGTCACGTAAACGCACACCAGGGTTCGTTAATCGTGGAAATCACTCCGCGACACCAAAAAAGTGAGTAACAGTCCAGAAAATGGGCCAGAATCGGCCAAAACCGTGACTGTTGATGACCTACATGTAAGCGCACCTTGGGGTTCAGTAACTATGGAAATCGCTTCGGGATCCCAAAACGGTGAGTAATAGTCCACGAAACGGGTCGGAATTGGCCAAAACTATGAGTGTTGACGATAGGCACGTAAACGCACCACAGGGATCGTCAATCATGGAAATCGCTCTAGGACCCCAAAACGGTGAGTAACAGTGCACAAAACGTACCAGAATCGTCCAAAATTGTGAGCGTTGATGACCGACACGTAAACGCACCCCGGTGTTCGTCAATCGTGGAAATCACTTCGGGACCCCAAAACTGAGTAATACTACAAGAAACGGGCCAGAATCGGCCCAAACTCCAAGTCTTGATGACCAACACGTATGCACACCTTGGGGTTCGACAACCATGGAAATGGCTTTTTGACTCCAAAACGGTGAGTGATAGTCCATGAAAGAGCCTTGAATCGGTAAAACCTAGGGTAATTGATCAATGATACATAATGCACCCGAGGGTTCGTCAATCATGGAAATCGCGTAGGGACACCAAATCAGTGAGTAATAGTCCATAAAACGGGCCAGAATCGGCCAAAACTGCGAATGTTGATAAGCGACACATAAACACACCGGTGTCCGTCGATCGTGGAAATGACTACGTGACGCCAAAACTGAGTAATAGTCCAAGAAACGGGCCAGAATCGGCCAAAACTGCGATTGTTGATGACCGAAACATAAGCGCACCTTGGGGTTCGACAACCATGGAAATCGCTTTGGTACCCAAAAACGGTGAGTAATAGTCCAAGAAACGGGCCAGAATCGGCCAAAACTGCGATTGTTGATGACCGACACATAAGCGCACCTTGGGGTTCGACAACCATGGAAATCGCTTTGGGACCCAAAAACGGTGAGTAATAGTCCATGAAACGGGCCAGAATCGACAAAAACCGCGAGTGTTGATGACCGACACGTAAAGGCACCACGGGGTTTGTTAATCGTGGAAATCACTCCGGGACCCCAAAACAGGCAGTAATAGTCCAGGAAACGGGCCAGAATCGGCCAAAACTATGAGTGTTGATGACCGACACGTAAGCGCACCTTGTGGTTCAACAACTATGGAAATCGCTTCGTGACCCCAAAACGGTGAGTAATAGTCCATGAAACGGGCCAGAATCGTCAAAAACCGCGAGTGTTGATGTTTGTCACGTAAACGCACACCAGGGTTCGTTAATCGTGGAAATCACTCCGCGACACCAAAAAAGTGAGTAACAGTCCAGAAAATGGGCCAGAATCGGCCAAAACCGTGACTGTTGATGACCTACATGTAAGCGCACCTTGGGGTTCAGTAACTATGGAAATCGCTTCGGGATCCCAAAACGGTGAGTAATAGTCCACGAAACGGGTCGGAATTGGCCAAAACTATGAGTGTTGACGATAGGCACGTAAACTCACCACAGGGATCGTCAATCATGGAAATCGCTCTAGGACCCCAAAACGGTGAGTAACAGTGCACAAAACGTACCAGAATCGTCCAAAATTGTGAGCGTTGATGACCGACACGTAAACGCACCCCGGTGTTCGTCAATCGTGGAAATCACTTCGGGACCCCAAAACTGAGTAATACTGCAAGAAACGGGCCAGAATCGGCCCAAACTCCAAGTCTTGATGACCAACACGTATGCACACCTTGGGGTTCGACAACCATGGAAATGGCTTTTTGACTCCAAAACGGTGAGTGATAGTCCATGAAAGAGCCTTGAATCGGTAAAACCTAGGGTAATTGATCAATGATACATAATGCCCCCGAGGGTTCGTCAATCATGGAAATCGCTCAGGGACACCAAATCAGTGAGTAATATTCCATGAAACGGGCCAGAATCGGCCAAAACTACGAATGTTGATAAGCGACACATAAACACACCGGTGTCCGTCGATCGTGGAAATGACTACGTGACGCCAAAACTGAGTAATAGTCCAAGAAACGGGCCAGAATCGGCCAAAACTGCGATTGTTGATGACCGACACATAAGCGCACCTTGGGGTTCGACAACCATGGAAATCGCTTTGGGACCCAAAAACGGTGAGTAATAGTCCATGAAACGGGCCAGAATCGACAAAAACCGCGAGTGTTGATGACCGACACGTAAAGGCACCACGGGGTTTGTTAATCGTGGAAATCACTCCGGGACCCCAAAACAGTCAGTAATAGTCCAGGAAACGGGCCAGAATCGGCCAAAACTATGAGTGTTGATGACCGACACGTAAGCGCACCTTGTGGTTCAACAACTATGGAAATCGCTTCGTGACCCCAAAACGGTGAGTAATAGTCCATGAAACGGGCCAGAATCGTCAAAAACCGCGAGTGTTGATGTTTGACACGTAAACGCACACCAGGGTTCGTTAATCGTGGAAATCACTCCCCGACACCAAAAAAGTGAGTAATAGTCCAGAAAATGGGCCAGAATCGGCCAAAACCGTGACTGTTGATGACCTACATGTAAGCGCACCTTGGGGTTCAGTAACTATGGAGATCGCTTCGGGATCCCAAAACGGTGAGTAATAGTCCACGAAACGGGTCGGAATTGGCCAAAACTATGAGTGTTGACGATAGGCACGTAAACGCACCACAGGGATCGTCAATCATGGAAATCGCTCTAGGACCCCAAAACGGTGAGTAACGGTGCACAAAACGTACCAGAATCGTCCAAAATTGTGAGCGTTGATGACCGACACGTAAACGCACCCCGGTGTTCGTCAATCGTGGAAATCACTTCGGGACCCCAAAACTGAGTAATACTGCAAGAAACGGGCCAGAATCGGCCCAAACTCCAAGTCTTGATGACCAACACGTATGCACACCTTGGGGTTCGACAACCATGGAAATGGCTTTTTGACTCCAAAACGGTGAGTGATAGTCCATGAAAGAGCCTTGAATCGGTAAAACCTAGGGTAATTGATCAATGATACATAATGCACCCCAGGGTTCGTCAATCATGGAAATCGCTCAGGGACACCAAATCAGTGAGTAATAGTCCATGAAACGGGCCAGAATCGGCCAAAACTGCGAATGTTGATAAGCGACACATAAACACACCGGTGTCCGTCGATCGTGGAAATGACTACGTGACGCCAAAACTGAGTAGTAGTGCAAGAAACGGGCCAGAATCGGCCAAAACTGCGATTGTTGATGACCGACACATAAGCGCACCTTGGGGTTCGACAACCATGGA
Source organism: Triticum timopheevii (assembly GCA_963921465.1). Taxonomy (NCBI): domain Eukaryota; kingdom Viridiplantae; phylum Streptophyta; class Magnoliopsida; order Poales; family Poaceae; genus Triticum; species Triticum timopheevii. Next base: position 3,044,726 of record OY997270.1, read on the forward strand.
AATCGCTTTGGGACCCAAAAACGGTGAGTAATAGTCCATGGAACGGGCCAGAATCGACAAAAACCGCGAGAGTTGATGACCGACACGTAAAGGCACCACGGGGTTTGTTAATCGTGGAAATCACTCCGGGACCCCAAAACAGTCAGTAATAGTCCAGGAAACGGGCCAGAATCGGCCAAAACTATGAGTGTTGATGACCGACACGTAAGCGCACCTTGTGGTTCAACAACTATGGAAATCGCTTCGTGACCCCAAAACGGTGAGTAATAGTCCATGAAACGGGCCAGAATCGTCAAAAACCGCGAGTGTTGATGTTTGTCACGTAAACGCACACCAGGGTTCGTTAATCGTGGAAATCACTCCGCGACACCAAAAAAGTGAGTAACAGTCCAGAAAATGGGCCAGAATCGGCCAAAACCGTGACTGTTGATGACCTACATGTAAGCGCACCTTGGGGTTCAGTAACTATGGAAATCGCTTCGGGATCCCAAAACGGTGAGTAATAGTCCACGAAACGGGTCGGAATTGGCCAAAACTATGAGTGTTGACGATAGGCACGTAAACGCACCACAGGGATCGTCAATCATGGAAATCGCTCTAGGACCCCAAAACGGTGAGTAACAGTGCACAAAACGTACCAGAATCGTCCAAAATTGTGAGCGTTGATGACCGACACGTAAACGCACCCCGGTGTTCGTCAATCGTGGAAATCACTTCGGGACCCCAAAACTGAGTAATACTACAAGAAACGGGCCAGAATCGGCCCAAACTCCAAGTCTTGATGACCAACACGTATGCACACCTTGGGGTTCGACAACCATGGAAATGGCTTTTTGACTCCAAAACGGTGAGTGATAGTCCATGAAAGAGCCTTGAATCGGTAAAACCTAGGGTAATTGATCAATGATACATAATGCACCCGAGGGTTCGTCAATCATGGAAATCGCGTAGGGACACCAAATCAGTGAGTAATAGTCCATAAAACGGGCCAGAATCGGCCAAAACTGCGAATGTTGATAAGCGACACATAAACACACCGGTGTCCGTCGATCGTGGAAATGACTACGTGACGCCAAAACTGAGTAATAGTCCAAGAAACGGGCCAGAATCGGCCAAAACTGCGATTGTTGATGACCGAAACATAAGCGCACCTTGGGGTTCGACAACCATGGAAATCGCTTTGGTACCCAAAAACGGTGAGTAATAGTCCAAGAAACGGGCCAGAATCGGCCAAAACTGCGATTGTTGATGACCGACACATAAGCGCACCTTGGGGTTCGACAACCATGGAAATCGCTTTGGGACCCAAAAACGGTGAGTAATAGTCCATGAAACGGGCCAGAATCGACAAAAACCGCGAGTGTTGATGACCGACACGTAAAGGCACCACGGGGTTTGTTAATCGTGGAAATCACTCCGGGACCCCAAAACAGGCAGTAATAGTCCAGGAAACGGGCCAGAATCGGCCAAAACTATGAGTGTTGATGACCGACACGTAAGCGCACCTTGTGGTTCAACAACTATGGAAATCGCTTCGTGACCCCAAAACGGTGAGTAATAGTCCATGAAACGGGCCAGAATCGTCAAAAACCGCGAGTGTTGATGTTTGTCACGTAAACGCACACCAGGGTTCGTTAATCGTGGAAATCACTCCGCGACACCAAAAAAGTGAGTAACAGTCCAGAAAATGGGCCAGAATCGGCCAAAACCGTGACTGTTGATGACCTACATGTAAGCGCACCTTGGGGTTCAGTAACTATGGAAATCGCTTCGGGATCCCAAAACGGTGAGTAATAGTCCACGAAACGGGTCGGAATTGGCCAAAACTATGAGTGTTGACGATAGGCACGTAAACTCACCACAGGGATCGTCAATCATGGAAATCGCTCTAGGACCCCAAAACGGTGAGTAACAGTGCACAAAACGTACCAGAATCGTCCAAAATTGTGAGCGTTGATGACCGACACGTAAACGCACCCCGGTGTTCGTCAATCGTGGAAATCACTTCGGGACCCCAAAACTGAGTAATACTGCAAGAAACGGGCCAGAATCGGCCCAAACTCCAAGTCTTGATGACCAACACGTATGCACACCTTGGGGTTCGACAACCATGGAAATGGCTTTTTGACTCCAAAACGGTGAGTGATAGTCCATGAAAGAGCCTTGAATCGGTAAAACCTAGGGTAATTGATCAATGATACATAATGCACCCGAGGGTTCGTCAATCATGGAAATCGCGTAGGGACACCAAATCAGTGAGTAATAGTCCATAAAACGGGCCAGAATCGGCCAAAACTGCGAATGTTGATAAGCGACACATAAACACACCGGTGTCCGTCGATCGTGGAAATGACTACGTGACGCCAAAACTGAGTAATAGTCCAAGAAACGGGCCAGAATCGGCCAAAACTGCGATTGTTGATGACCGAAACATAAGCGCACCTTGGGGTTCGACAACCATGGAAATCGCTTTGGTACCCAAAAACGGTGAGTAATAGTCCAAGAAACGGGCCAAAATCGGCCAAAACTGCGATTGTTGATGACCGACACATAAGCGCACCTTGGGGTTCGACAACTATGGAAATCGCTTCGTGACCCCAAAACGGTGAGTAATAGTCCATGAAACGGGCCAGAATCGTCAAAAACCGCGAGTGTTGATGTTTGACACGTAAACGCACACCAGGGTTCGTTAATCGTGGAAATCACTCCGCGACACCAAAAAAGTGAGTAAGTCCAGAAAATGGGCCAGAATCGGCCAAAACCGTGACTGTTGATGACCTACATGTAAGCGCACCTTGCGGTTCAGTAACTATGGAAATCGCTTCGGGATCCCAAAACGGTGAGTAATAGTCCACGAAACGGGTCGGAATTGGCCAAAACTATGAGTGTTGACGATAGGCACGTAAACGCACCACAGGGATCGTCAATCATGGAAATCGCTCTAGGACCTCAAAACGGTGAGTAACGGTGCACAAAACGTACCAGAATCGTCCAAAATTGTGAGCGTTGATGACCGACACGTAAACGCACCCCGGTGTTCGTCAATCGTGGAAATCACTTCGGGACCCCAAAACTGAGTAATACTGCAAGAAACGGGCCAGAATCGGCCCAAACTCCAAGTCTTGATGACCAACACGTATGCACACCTTGGGGTTCGACAACCATGGAAATGGCTTTTTGACTCCAAAACGGTGAGTGATAGTCCATGAAAGAGCCTTGAATCGGTAAAACCTAGGGTAATTGATCAATGATACATAATGCCCCCGAGGGTTCGTCAATCATGGAAATCGCTCAGGGACACCAAATCAGTGAGTAATAGTCCATGAAACGGGCCAGAATCGGCCAAAACTGCGAATGTTGATAAGCGACACATAAACACACCGGTGTCCGTCGATCGTGGAAATGACTACGTGACGCCAAAACTGAGTAATAGTCCAAGAAACGGGCCAGAATCGGCCAAAACTGCGATTGTTGATGACCGACACATAAGCGCACCTTGGGGTTCGACAACCATGGAAATCGCTTTGGGACCCAAAAACGGTGAGTAATAGTCCATGAAACGGGCCAGAATCGACAAAAACCGCGAGTGTTGATGACCGACACGTAAAGGCACCACGGGGTTTGTTAATCGTGGAAATCACTCCGGGACCCCAAAACAGTCAGTAATAGTCCAGGAAACGGGCCAGAATCGGCCAAAACTATGAGTGTTGATGACCGACACGTAAGCGCACCTTGTGGTTCAACAACTATGGAAATCGCTTCGTGACCCCAAAACGGTGAGTAATAGTCCATGAAACGGGCCAGAATCGTCAAAAACCGCGAGTGTTGATGTTTGACACGTAAACGCACACCAGGGTTCGTTAATCGTGGAAATCACTCCCCGACACCAAAAAAGTGAGTAATAGTCCAGAAAATGGGCCAGAATCGGCCAAAACCGTGACTGTTGATGACCTACATGTAAGCGCACCTTGGGGTTCAGTAACTATGGAGATCGCTTCGGGATCCCAAAACGGTGAGTAATAGTCCACGAAACGGGTCGGAATTGGCCAAAACTATGAGTGTTGACGATAGGCACGTAAACGCACCACAGGGATCGTCAATCATGGAAATCGCTCTAGGACCCCAAAACGGTGAGTAACGGTGCACAAAACGTACCAGAATCGTCCAAAATTGTGAGCGTTGATGACCGACACGTAAACGCACCCCGGTGTTCGTCAATCGTGGAAATCACTTCGGGACCCCAAAACTGAGTAATACTGCAAGAAACGGGCCAGAATCGGCCCAAACTCCAAGTCTTGATGACCAACACGTATGCACACCTTGGGGTTCGACAACCATGGAAATGGCTTTTTGACTCCAAAACGGTGAGTGATAGTCCATGAAAGAGCCTTGAATCGGTAAAACCTAGGGTAATTGATCAATGATACATAATGCACCCCAGGGTTCGTCAATCATGGAAATCGCTCAGGGACACCAAATCAGTGAGTAATAGTCCATGAAACGGGCCAGAATCGGCCAAAACTGCGAATGTTGATAAGCGACACATAAACACACCGGTGTCCGTCGATCGTGGAAATGACTACGTGACGCCAAAACTGAGTAATAGTGCAAGAAACGGGCCAGAATCGGCCAAAACTGCGATTGTTGATGACCGACACATAAGCGCACCTTGGGGTTCGACAACCATGGAAATCGCTTTGGGACCCAAAAACGGTGAGTAATAGTCCATGGAACGGGCCAGAATCGACAAAAACCGCGAGAGTTGATGACCGACACGTAAAGGCACCACGGGGTTTGTTAATCGTGGAAATCACTCCGGGACCCCAAAACAGTCAGTAATAGTCCAGGAAACGGGCCAGAATCGGCCAAAACTATGAGTGTTGATGACCGACACGTAAGCGCACCTTGTGGTTCAACAACTATGGAAATCGCTTCGTGACCCCAAAACGGTGAGTAATAGTCCATGAAACGGGCCAGAATCGTCAAAAACCGCGAGTGTTGATGTTTGACACGTAAACGCACACCAGGGTTCGTTAATCGTGGAAATCACTCCCCGACACCAAAAAAGTGAGTAATAGTCCAGAAAATGGGCCAGAATCGGCCAAAACCGTGACTGTTGATGACCTACATGTAAGCGCACCTTGGGGTTCAGTAACTATGGAGATCGCTTCGGGATCCCAAAACGGTGAGTAATAGTCCACGAAACGGGTCGGAATTGGCCAAAACTATGAGTGTTGACGATAGGCACGTAAACGCACCACAGGGATCGTCAATCATGGAAATCGCTCTAGGACCCCAAAACGGTGAGTAACGGTGCACAAAACGTACCAGAATCGTCCAAAATTGTGAGCGTTGATGACCGACACGTAAACGCACCCCGGTGTTCGTCAATCGTGGAAATCACTTCGGGACCCCAAAACTGAGTAATACTGCAAGAAACGGGCCAGAATCGGCCCAAACTCCAAGTCTTGATGACCAACACGTATGCACACCTTGGGGTTCGACAACCATGGAAATGGCTTTTTGACTCCAAAACGGTGAGTGATAGTCCATGAAAGAGCCTTGAATCGGTAAAACCTAGGGTAATTGATCAATGATACATAATGCACCCCAGGGTTCGTCAATCATGGAAATCGCTCAGGGACACCAAATCAGTGAGTAATAGTCCATGAAACGGGCCAGAATCGGCCAAAACTGCGAATGTTGATAAGCGACACATAAACACACCGGTGTCCGTCGATCGTGGAAATGACTACGTGACGCCAAAACTGAGTAATAGTGCAAGAAACGGGCCAGAATCGGCCAAAACTGCGATTGTTGATGACCGACACATAAGCGCACCTTGGGGTTCGACAACCATGGAAATCGCTTTGGGACCCAAAAACGGTGAGTAATAGTCCATGGAACGGGCCAGAATCGACAAAAACCGCGAGAGTTGATGACCGACACGTAAAGGCACCACGGGGTTTGTTAATCGTGGAAATCACTCCGGGACCCCAAAACAGTCAGTAATAGTCCAGGAAACGGGCCAGAATCGGCCAAAACTATGAGTGTTGATGACCGACACGTAAGCGCACCTTGTGGTTCAACAACTATGGAAATCGCTTCGTGACCCCAAAACGGTGAGTAATAGTCCATGAAACGGGCCAGAATCGTCAAAAACCGCGAGTGTTGATGTTTGTCACGTAAACGCACACCAGGGTTCGTTAATCGTGGAAATCACTCCGCGACACCAAAAAAGTGAGTAACAGTCCAGAAAATGGGCCAGAATCGGCCAAAACCGTGACTGTTGATGACCTACATGTAAGCGCACCTTGGGGTTCAGTAACTATGGAAATCGCTTCGGGATCCCAAAACGGTGAGTAATAGTCCACGAAACGGGTCGGAATTGGCCAAAACTATGAGTGTTGACGATAGGCACGTAAACGCACCACAGGGATCGTCAATCATGGAAATCGCTCTAGGACCCCAAAACGGTGAGTAACAGTGCACAAAACGTACCAGAATCGTCCAAAATTGTGAGCGTTGATGACCGACACGTAAACGCACCCCGGTGTTCGTCAATCATGGAAATCACTTCGGGACCCCAAAACTGAGTAATACTACAAGAAACGGGCCAGAATCGGCCCAAACTCCAAGTCTTGATGACCAACACGTATGCACACCTTGGGGTTCGACAACCATGGAAATGGCTTTTTGACTCCAAAACGGTGAGTGATAGTCCATGAAAGAGCCTTGAATCGGTAAAACCTAGGGTAATTGATCAATGATACATAATGCACCCGAGGGTTCGTCAATCATGGAAATCGCGTAGGGACACCAAATCAGTGAGTAATAGTCCATAAAACGGGCCAGAATCGGCCAAAACTGCGAATGTTGATAAGCGACACATAAACACACCGGTGTCCGTCGATCGTGGAAATGACTACGTGACGCCAAAACTGAGTAATAGTCCAAGAAACGGGCCAGAATCGGCCAAAACTGCGATTGTTGATGACCGAAACATAAGCGCACCTTGGGGTTCGACAACCATGGAAATCGCTTTGGTACCCAAAAACGGTGAGTAATAGTCCAAGAAACGGGCCAGAATCGGCCAAAACTGCGATTGTTGATGACCGACACATAAGCGCACCTTGGGGTTCGACAACCATGGAAATCGCTTTGGGACCCAAAAACGGTGAGTAATAGTCCATGAAACGGGCCAGAATCGACAAAAACCGCGAGTGTTGATGACCGACACGTAAAGGCACCACGGGGTTTGTTAATCGTGGAAATCACTCCGGGACCCCAAAACAGGCAGTAATAGTCCAGGAAACGGGCCAGAATCGGCCAAAACTATGAGTGTTGATGACCGACACGTAAGCGCACCTTGTGGTTCAACAACTATGGAAATCGCTTCGTGACCCCAAAACGGTGAGTAATAGTCCATGAAACGGGCCAGAATCGTCAAAAACCGCGAGTGTTGATGTTTGTCACGTAAACGCACACCAGGGTTCGTTAATCGTGGAAATCACTCCGCGACACCAAAAAAGTGAGTAACAGTCCAGAAAATGGGCCAGAATCGGCCAAAACCGTGACTGTTGATGACCTACATGTAAGCGCACCTTGGGGTTCAGTAACTATGGAAATCGCTTCGGGATCCCAAAACGGTGAGTAATAGTCCACGAAACGGGTCGGAATTGGCCAAAACTATGAGTGTTGACGATAGGCACGTAAACTCACCACAGGGATCGTCAATCATGGAAATCGCTCTAGGACCCCAAAACGGTGAGTAACAGTGCACAAAACGTACCAGAATCGTCCAAAATTGTGAGCGTTGATGACCGACACGTAAACGCACCCCGGTGTTCGTCAATCGTGGAAATCACTTCGGGACCCCAAAACTGAGTAATACTGCAAGAAACGGGCCAGAATCGGCCCAAACTCCAAGTCTTGATGACCAACACGTATGCACACCTTGGGGTTCGACAACCATGGAAATGGCTTTTTGACTCCAAAACGGTGAGTGATAGTCCATGAAAGAGCCTTGAATCGGTAAAACCTAGGGTAATTGATCAATGATACATAATGCACCCGAGGGTTCGTCAATCATGGAAATCGCGTAGGGACACCAAATCAGTGAGTAATAGTCCATAAAACGGGCCAGAATCGGCCAAAACTGCGAATGTTGATAAGCGACACATAAACACACCGGTGTCCGTCGATCGTGGAAATGACTACGTGACGCCAAAACTGAGTAATAGTCCAAGAAACGGGCCAGAATCGGCCAAAACTGCGATTGTTGATGACCGAAACATAAGCGCACCTTGGGGTTCGACAACCATGGAAATCGCTTTGGTACCCAAAAACGGTGAGTAATAGTCCAAGAAACGGGCCAGAATCGGCCAAAACTGCGATTGTTGATGACCGACACATAAGCGCACCTTGGGGTTCGACAACCATGGAAATCGCTTTGGGACCCAAAAACGGTGAGTAATAGTCCATGAAACGGGCCAGAATCGACAAAAACCGCGAGTGTTGATGACCGACACGTAAAGGCACCACGGGGTTTGTTAATCGTGGAAATCACTCCGGGACCCCAAAACAGGCAGTAATAGTCCAGGAAACGGGCCAGAATCGGCCAAAACTATGAGTGTTGATGACCGACACGTAAGCGCACCTTGTGGTTCAACAACTATGGAAATCGCTTCGTGACCCCAAAACGGTGAGTAATAGTCCATGAAACGGGCCAGAATCGTCAAAAACCGCGAGTGTTCATGTTTGACACGTAAACGCACACCAGGGTTCGTTAATCGTGGAAATCACTCCGCGACACCAAAAAAGTGAGTAATAGTCCAGAAAATGGGCCAGAATCGGCCAAAACCGTGACTGTTGATGACCTACATGTAAGCGCACCTTGGGGTTCAGTAACTATGGAAATCGCTTCGGGATCCCAAAACGGTGAGTAATAGTCCACGAAACGGGTCGGAATTGGCCAAAACTATGAGTGTTGACGATAGGCACGTAAACTCACCACAGGGATCGTCAATCATGGAAATCGCTCTAGGACCCCAAAACGGTGAGTAACAGTGCACAAAACGTACCAGAATCGTCCAAAATTGTGAGCGTTGATGACCGACACGTAAACGCACCCCGGTGTTCGTCAATCGTGGAAATCACTTCGGGACCCCAAAACTGAGTAATACTGCAAGAAACGGGCCAGAATCGGCCCAAACTCCAAGTCTTGATGACCAACACGTATGCACACCTTGGGGTTCGACAACCATGGAAATGGCTTTTTGACTCCAAAACGGTGAGTGATAGTCCATGAAAGAGCCTTGAATCGGTAAAACCTAGGGTAATTGATCAATGATACATAATGCACCCGAGGGTTCGTCAATCATGGAAATCGCGTAGGGACACCAAATCAGTGAGTAATAGTCCATGAAACGGGCCAGAATCGGCCAAAACTGCGAATGTTGATAAGCGACACATAAACACACCGGTGTCCGTCGATCGTGGAAATGACTACGTGACGCCAAAACTGAGTAATAGTCCAAGAAACGGGCCAGAATCGGCCAAAACTGCGATTGTTGATGACCGAAACATAAGCGCACCTTGGGGTTCGACAACCATGGAAATCGCTTTGGGACCCAAAAACGGTGAGTAATAGTCCAAGAAACGGGCCAGAATCGGCCAAAACTGCGATTGTTGATGACCGACACATAAGCGCACCTTGGGGTTCGACAACCATGGAAATCGCTTTGGGACCCAAAAACGGTGAGTAATAGTCCATGAAACGGGCCAGAATCGACAAAAACCGCGAGTGTTGATGACCGACACGTAAAGGCACCACGGGGTTTGTTAATCGTGGAAATCACTCCGGGACCCCAAAACAGGCAGTAATAGTCCAGGAAACGGGCCAGAATCGGCCAAAACTATGAGTGTTGATGACCGACACGTAAGCGCACCTTGTGGTTCAACAACTATGGAAATCGCTTCGTGACCCCAAAACGGTGAGTAATAGTCCATGAAACGGGCCAGAATCGTCAAAAACCGCGAGTGTTCATGTTTGACACGTAAACGCACACCAGGGTTCGTTAATCGTGGAAATCACTCCGCGACACCAAAAAAGTGAGTAATAGTCCAGAAAATGGGCCAGAATCGGCCAAAACCGTGACTGTTGATGACCTACATGTAAGCGCACCTTGGGGTTCAGTAACTATGGAAATCGCTTCGGGATCCCAAAACGGTGAGTAATAGTCCACGAAACGGGTCGGAATTGGCCAAAACTATGAGTGTTGACGATAGGCACGTAAACGCACCACAGGGATCGTCAATCATGGAAATCGCTCTAGGACCCCAAAACGGTGAGTAACAGTGCACAAAACGTACCAGAATCGTCCAAAATTGTGAGCGTTGATGACCGACACGTAAACGCACCCCGGTGTTCGTCAATCGTGGAAATCACTTCGGGACCCCAAAACTGAGTAATACTGCAAGAAACGGGCCAGAATCGGCCCAAACTCCAAGTCTTGATGACCAACACGTATGCACACCTTGGGGTTCGACAACCATGGAAATGGCTTTTTGACTCCAAAACGGTGAGTGATAGTCCATGAAAGAGCCTTGAATCGGTAAAACCTAGGGTAATTGATCAATGATACATAATGCACCCCAGGGTTCGTCAATCATGGAAATCGCTCAGGGACACCAAATCAGTGAGTAATAGTCCATGAAACGGGCCAGAATCGGCCAAAACTGCGAATGTTGATAAGCGACACATAAACACACCGGTGTCCGTCGATCGTGGAAATGACTACGTGACGCCAAAACTGAGTAATAGTCCAAGAAACGGGCCATAATCGGCCAAAACTGCGATTGTTGATGACCGAAACATAAGCGCACCTTGGGGTTCGACAACCATGGAAATCGCTTTGGGACCCAAAAACGGTGAGTAATAGTCCAAGAAACGGGCCAGAATCGGCCAAAACTGCGATTGTTGATGACCGACACATAAGCGCACCTTGGGGTTCGACAACCATGGAAATCGCTTTGGGACCCAAAAACGGTGAGTAATAGTCCATGAAACGGGCCAGAATCGACAAAAACCGCGAGTGTTGATGACCGACACGTAAAGGCACCACGGGGTTTGTTAATCGTGGAAATCACTCCGGGACCCCAAAACAGGCAGTAATAGTCCAGGAAACGGGCCAGAATCGGCCAAAACTATGAGTGTTGATGACCGACACGTAAGCGCACCTTGTGGTTCAACAACTATGGAAATCGCTTCGTGACCCCAAAACGGTGAGTAATAGTCCATGAAACGGGCCAGAATCGTCAAAAACCGCGAGTGTTCATGTTTGACACGTAAACGCACACCAGGGTTCGTTAATCGTGGAAATCACTCCGCGACACCAAAAAAGTGAGTAATAGTCCAGAAAATGGGCCAGAATCGGCCAAAACCGTGACTGTTGATGACCTACATGTAAGCGCACCTTGGGGTTCAGTAACTATGGAAATCGCTTCGGGATCCCAAAACGGTGAGTAATAGTCCACGAAACGGGTCGGAATTGGCCAAAACTATGAGTGTTGACGATAGGCACGTAAACGCACCACAGGGATCGTCAATCATGGAAATCGCTCTAGGACCCCAAAACGGTGAGTAACAGTGCACAAAACGTACCAGAATCGTCCAAAATTGTGAGCGTTGATGACCGACACGTAAACGCACCCCGGTGTTCGTCAATCGTGGAAATCACTTCGGGACCCCAAAACTGAGTAATACTGCAAGAAACGGGCCAGAATCGGCCCAAACTCCAAGTCTTGATGACCAACACGTATGCACACCTTGGGGTTCGACAACCATGGAAATGGCTTTTTGACTCCAAAACGGTGAGTGATAGTCCATGAAAGAGCCTTGAATCGGTAAAACCTAGGGTAATTGATCAATGATACATAATGCACCCCAGGGTTCGTCAATCATGGAAATCGCTCAGGGACACCAAATCAGTGAGTAATAGTCCATGAAACGGGCCAGAATCGGCCAAAACTGCGAATGTTGATAAGCGACACATAAACACACCGGTGTCCGTCGATCGTGGAAATGACTACGTGACGCCAAAACTGAGTAATAGTCCAAGAAACGGGCCATAATCGGCCAAAACTGCGATTGTTGATGACCGAAACATAAGCGCACCTTGGGGTTCGACAACCATGGAAATCGCTTTGGGACCCAAAAACGGTGAGTAATAGTCCAAGAAACGGGCCAGAATCGGCCAAAACTGCGATTGTTGATGACCGACACATAAGCGCACCTTGGGGTTCGACAACCATGGAAATCGCTTTGGGACCCAAAAACGGTGAGTAATAGTCCATGAAACGGGCCAGAATCGACAAAAACCGCGAGTGTTGATGACCGACACGTAAAGGCACCACGGGGTTTGTTAATCGTGGAAATCACTCCGGGACCCCAAAACAGGCAGTAATAGTCCAGGAAACGGGCCAGAATCGGCCAAAACTATGAGTGTTGATGACCGACACGTAAGCGCACCTTGTGGTTCAACAACTATGGAAATCGCTTCGTGACCCCAAAACGGTGAGTAATAGTCCATGAAACGGGCCAGAATCGTCAAAAACCGCGAGTGTTCATGTTTGACACGTAAACGCACACCAGGGTTCGTTAATCGTGGAAATCACTCCGCGACACCAAAAAAGTGAGTAATAGTCCAGAAAATGGGCCAGAATCGGCCAAAACCGTGACTGTTGATGACCTACATGTAAGCGCACCTTGGGGTTCAGTAACTATGGAAATCGCTTCGGGATCCCAAAACGGTGAGTAATAGTCCACGAAACGGGTCGGAATTGGCCAAAACTATGAGTGTTGACGATAGGCACGTAAACGCACCACAGGGATCGTCAATCATGGAAATCGCTCTAGGACCCCAAAACGGTGAGTAACAGTGCACAAAACGTACCAGAATCGTCCAAAATTGTGAGCGTTGATGACCGACACGTAAACGCACCCCGGTGTTCGTCAATCGTGGAAATCACTTCGGGACCCCAAAACTGAGTAATACTGCAAGAAACGGGCCAGAATCGGCCCAAACTCCAAGTCTTGATGACCAACACGTATGCACACCTTGGGGTTCGACAACCATGGAAATGGCTTTTTGACTCCAAAACGGTGAGTGATAGTCCATGAAAGAGCCTTGAATCGGTAAAACCTAGGGTAATTGATCAATGATACATAATGCACCCCAGGGTTCGTGAATCATGGAAATCGCTCAGGGACACCAAATCAGTGAGTAATAGTCCATGAAACGGGCCAGAATCGGCCAAAACTGCGAATGTTGATAAGCGACACATAAACACACCGGTGTCCGTCGATCGTGGAAATGACTACGTGACGCCAAAACTGAGTAATAGTGCAAGAAACGGGCCAGAATCGGCCAAAACTGCGATTGTTGATGACCGACACATAAGCGCACCTTGGGGTTCGACAACCATGGAAATCGCTTTGGGACCCAAAAACGGTGAGTAATAGTCCATGGAACGGGCCAGAATCGACAAAAACCGCGAGAGTTGATGACCGACACGTAAAGGCACCACGGGGTTTGTTAATCGTGGAAATCACTCCGGGACCCCAAAACAGTCAGTAATAGTCCAGGAAACGGGCCAGAATCGGCCAAAACTATGAGTGTTGATGACCGACACGTAAGCGCACCTTGTGGTTCAACAACTATGGAAATCGCTTCGTGACCCCAAAACGGTGAGTAATAGTCCATGAAACGGGCCAGAATCGTCAAAAACCGCGAGTGTTGATGTTTGACACGTAAACGCACACCAGGGTTCGTTAATCGTGGAAATCACTCCGCGACACCAAAAAAGTGAGTAACAGTCCAGAAAATGGGCCAGAATCGGCCAAAACCGTGACTGTTGATGACCTACATGTAAGCGCACCTTGGGGTTCAGTAACTATGGAAATCGCTTCGGGATCCCAAAACGGTGAGTAATAGTCCACGAAACGGGTCGGAATTGGCCAAAACTATGAGTGTTGACGATAGGCACGTAAACGCACCACAGGGATCGTCAATCATGGAAATCGCTCTAGGACCCCAAAACGGTGAGTAACAGTGCACAAAACGTACCAGAATCGTCCAAAATTGTGAGCGTTGATGACCGACACGTAAACGCACCCCGGTGTTCGTCAATCGTGGAAATCACTTCGGGACCCCAAAACTGAGTAATACTACAAGAAACGGGCCAGAATCGGCCCAAACTCCAAGTCTTGATGACCAACACGTATGCACACCTTGGGGTTCGACAACCATGGAAATGGCTTTTTGACTCCAAAACGGTGAGTGATAGTCCATGAAAGAGCCTTGAATCGGTAAAACCTAGGGTAATTGATCAATGATACATAATGCACCCGAGGGTTCGTCAATCATGGAAATCGCGTAGGGACACCAAATCAGTGAGTAATAGTCCATGAAACGGGCCAGAATCGGCCAAAACTGCGAATGTTGATAAGCGACACATAAACACACCGGTGTCCGTCGATCGTGGAAATGACTACGTGACGCCAAAACTGAGTAATAGTCCAAGAAACGGGCCAGAATCGGCCAAAACTGCGATTGTTGATGACCGAAACATAAGCGCACCTTGGGGTTCGACAACCATGGAAATCGCTTTGGGACCCAAAAACGGTGAGTAATAGTCCAAGAAACGGGCCAGAATCGGCCAAAACTGCGATTGTTGATGACCGACACATAAGCGCACCTTGGGGTTCGACAACCATGGAAATCGCTTTGGGACCCAAAAACGGTGAGTAATAGTCCATGAAACGGGCCAGAATCGACAAAAACCGCGAGTGTTGATGACCGACACGTAAAGGCACCACGGGGTTTGTTAATCGTGGAAATCACTCCGGGACCCCAAAACAGGCAGTAATAGTCCAGGAAACGGGCCAGAATCGGCCAAAACTATGAGTGTTGATGACCGACACGTAAGCGCACCTTGTGGTTCAACAACTATGGAAATCGCTTCGTGACCCCAAAACGGTGAGTAATAGTCCATGAAACAGGCCAGAATCGTCAAAAACCGCGAGTGTTCATGTTTGACACGTAAACGCACACCAGGGTTCGTTAATCGTGGAAATCACTCCGCGACACCAAAAAAGTGAGTAATAGTCCAGAAAATGGGCCAGAATCGGCCAAAACCGTGACTGTTGATGACCTACATGTAAGCGCACCTTGGGGTTCAGTAACTATGGAAATCGCTTCGGGATCCCAAAACGGTGAGTAATAGTCCACGAAACGGGTCGGAATTGGCCAAAACTATGAGTGTTGACGATAGGCACGTAAACGCACCACAGGGATCGTCAATCATGGAAATCGCTCTAGGACCCCAAAACGGTGAGTAACAGTGCACAAAACGTACCAGAATCGTCCAAAATTGTGAGCGTTGATGACCGACACGTAAACGCACCCCGGTGTTCGTCAATCGTGGAAATCACTTCGGGACCCCAAAACTGAGTAATACTGCAAGAAACGGGCCAGAATCGGCCCAAACTCCAAGTCTTGATGACCAACACGTATGCACACCTTGGGGTTCGACAACCATGGAAATGGCTTTTTGACTCCAAAACGGTGAGTGATAGTCCATGAAAGAGCCTTGAATCGGTAAAACCTAGGGTAATTGATCAATGATACATAATGCACCCCAGGGTTCGTCAATCATGGAAATCGCTCAGGGACACCAAATCAGTGAGTAATAGTCCATGAAACGGGCCAGAATCGGCCAAAACTGCGAATGTTGATAAGCGACACATAAACACACCGGTGTCCGTCGATCGTGGAAATGACTACGTGACGCCAAAACTGAGTAATAGTCCAAGAAACGGGCCATAATCGGCCAAAACTGCGATTGTTGATGACCAAAACATAAGCGCACCTTGGGGTTCGACAACCATGGAAATCGCTTTGGGACCCAAAAACGGTGAGTAATAGTCCAAGAAACGGGCCAGAATCGGCCAAAACTGCGATTGTTGATGACCGACACATAAGCGCACCTTGGGGTTCGACAACCATGGAAATCGCTTTGGGACCCAAAAACGGTGAGTAATAGTCCATGAAACGGGCCAGAATCGACAAAAACCGCGAGTGTTGATGACCGACACGTAAAGGCACCACGGGGTTTGTTAATCGTGGAAATCACTCCGGGACCCCAAAACAGGCAGTAATAGTCCAGGAAACGGGCCAGAATCGGCCAAAACTATGAGTGTTGATGACCGACACGTAAGCGCACCTTGTGGTTCAACAACTATGGAAATCGCTTCGTGACCCCAAAACGGTGAGTAATAGTCCATGAAACGGGCCAGAATCGTCAAAAACCGCGAGTGTTCATGTTTGACACGTAAACGCACACCAGGGTTCGTTAATCGTGGAAATCACTCCGCGACACCAAAAAAGTGAGTAATAGTCCAGAAAATGGGCCAGAATCGGCCAAAACCGTGACTGTTGATGACCTACATGTAAGCGCACCTTGGGGTTCAGTAACTATGGAAATCGCTTCGGGATCCCAAAACGGTGAGTAATAGTCCACGAAACGGGTCGGAATTGGCCAAAACTATGAGTGTTGACGATAGGCACGTAAACGCACCACAGGGATCGTCAATCATGGAAATCGCTCTAGGACCCCAAAACGGTGAGTAACAGTGCACAAAACGTACCAGAATCGTCCAAAATTGTGAGCGTTGATGACCGACACGTAAACGCACCCCGGTGTTCGTCAATCGTGGAAATCACTTCGGGACCCCAAAACTGAGTAATACTGCAAGAAACGGGCCAGAATCGGCCCAAACTCCAAGTCTTGATGACCAACACGTATGCACACCTTGGGGTTCGACAACCATGGAAATGGCTTTTTGACTCCAAAACGGTGAGTGATAGTCCATGAAAGAGCCTTGAATCGGTAAAACCTAGGGTAATTGATCAATGATACATAATGCACCCCAGGGTTCGTCAATCATGGAAATCGCTCAGGGACACCAAATCAGTGAGTAATAGTCCATGAAACGGGCCAGAATCGGCCAAAACTGCGAATGTTGATAAGCGACACATAAACACACCGGTGTCCGTCGATCGTGGAAATGACTACGTGACGCCAAAACTGAGTAATAGTCCAAGAAACGGGCCATAATCGGCCAAAACTGCGATTGTTGATGACCGAAACATAAGCGCACCTTGGGGTTCGACAACCATGGAAATCGCTTTGGGACCCAAAAACGGTGAGTAATAGTCCAAGAAACGGGCCAGAATCGGCCAAAACTGCGATTGTTGATGACCGACACATAAGCGCACCTTGGGGTTCGACAACCATGGAAATCGCTTTGGGACCCAAAAACGGTGAGTAATAGTCCATGAAACGGGCCAGAATCGACAAAAACCGCGAGTGTTGATGACCGACACGTAAAGGCACCACGGGGTTTGTTAATCGTGGAAATCACTCCGGGACCCCAAAACAGGCAGTAATAGTCCAGGAAACGGGCCAGAATCGGCCAAAACTATGAGTGTTGATGACCGACACGTAAGCGCACCTTGTGGTTCAACAACTATGGAAATCGCTTCGTGACCCCAAAACGGTGAGTAATAGTCCATGAAACGGGCCAGAATCGTCAAAAACCGCGAGTGTTCATGTTTGACACGTAAACGCACACCAGGGTTCGTTAATCGTGGAAATCACTCCGCGACACCAAAAAAGTGAGTAATAGTCCAGAAAATGGGCCAGAATCGGCCAAAACCGTGACTGTTGATGACCTACATGTAAGCGCACCTTGGGGTTCAGTAACTATGGAAATCGCTTCGGGATCCCAAAACGGTGAGTAATAGTCCACGAAACGGGTCGGAATTGGCCAAAACTATGAGTGTTGACGATAGGCACGTAAACGCACCACAGGGATCGTCAATCATGGAAATCGCTCTAGGACCCCAAAACGGTGAGTAACAGTGCACAAAACGTACCAGAATCGTCCAAAATTGTGAGCGTTGATGACCGACACGTAAACGCACCCCGGTGTTCGTCAATCGTGGAAATCACTTCGGGACCCCAAAACTGAGTAATACTGCAAGAAACGGGCCAGAATCGGCCCAAACTCCAAGTCTTGATGACCAACACGTATGCACACCTTGGGGTTCGACAACCATGGAAATGGCTTTTTGACTCCAAAACGGTGAGTGATAGTCCATGAAAGAGCCTTGAATCGGTAAAACCTAGGGTAATTGATCAATGATACATAATGCACCCCAGGGTTCGTGAATCATGGAAATCGCTCAGGGACACCAAATCAGTGAGTAATAGTCCATGAAACGGGCCAGAATCGGCCAAAACTGCGAATGTTGATAAGCGACACATAAACACACCGGTGTCCGTCGATCGTGGAAATGACTAAGTGACGCCAAAACTGAGTAATAGTGCAAGAAACGGGCCAGAATCGGCCAAAACTGCGATTGTTGATGACCGACACAAAAGCGCACCTTGGGGTTCGACAACCATGGAAATCGCTTTGGGACCCAAAAACGGTGAGTAATAGTCCATGGAACGGGCCAGAATCGACAAAAACCGCGAGAGTTGATGACCGACACGTAAAGGCACCACGGGGTTTGTTAATCGTGGAAATCACTCCGGGACCCCAAAACAGTCAGTAATAGTCCAGGAAACGGGCCAGAATCGGCCAAAACTATGAGTGTTGATGACCGACACGTAAGCGCACCTTGTGGTTCAACAACTATGGAAATCGCTTCGTGACCCCAAAACGGTGAGTAATAGTCCATGAAACGGGCCAGAATCGTCAAAAACCGCGAGTGTTGATGTTTGACACGTAAACGCACACCAGGGTTCGTTAATCGTGGAAATCACTCCGCGACACCAAAAAAGTGAGTAACAGTCCAGAAAATGGGCCAGAATCGGCCAAAACCGTGACTGTTGATGACCTACATGTAAGCGCACCTTGGGGTTCAGTAACTATGGAAATCGCTTCGGGATCCCAAAACGGTGAGTAATAGTCCACGAAACGGGTCGGAATTGGCCAAAACTATGAGTGTTGACGATAGGCACGTAAACGCACCACAGGGATCGTCAATCATGGAAATCGCTCTAGGACCCCAAAACGGTGAGTAACAGTGCACAAAACGTACCAGAATCGTCCAAAATTGTGAGCGTTGATGACCGACACGTAAACGCACCCCGGTGTTCGTCAATCGTGGAAATCACTTCGGGACCCCAAAACTGAGTAATACTACAAGAAACGGGCCAGAATCGGCCCAAACTCCAAGTCTTGATGACCAACACGTATGCACACCTTGGGGTTCGACAACCATGGAAATGGCTTTTTGACTCCAAAACGGTGAGTGATAGTCCATGAAAGAGCCTTGAATCGGTAAAACCTAGGGTAATTGATCAATGATACATAATGCACCCGAGGGTTCGTCAATCATGGAAATCGCGTAGGGACACCAAATCAGTGAGTAATAGTCCATGAAACGGGCCAGAATCGGCCAAAACTGCGAATGTTGATAAGCGACACATAAACACACCGGTGTCCGTCGATCGTGGAAATGACTACGTGACGCCAAAACTGAGTAATAGTCCAAGAAACGGGCCAGAATCGGCCAAAACTGCGATTGTTGATGACCGAAACATAAGCGCACCTTGGGGTTCGACAACCATGGAAATCGCTTTGGGACCCAAAAACGGTGAGTAATAGTCCAAGAAACGGGCCAGAATCGGCCAAAACTGCGATTGTTGATGACCGACACATAAGCGCACCTTGGGGTTCGACAACCATGGAAATCGCTTTGGGACCCAAAAACGGTGAGTAATAGTCCATGAAACGGGCCAGAATCGACAAAAACCGCGAGTGTTGATGACCGACACGTAAAGGCACCACGGGGTTTGTTAATCGTGGAAATCACTCCGGGACCCCAAAACAGGCAGTAATAGTCCAGGAAACGGGCCAGAATCGGCCAAAACTATGAGTGTTGATGACCGACACGTAAGCGCACCTTGTGGTTCAACAACTATGGAAATCGCTTCGTGACCCCAAAACGGTGAGTAATAGTCCATGAAACGGGCCAGAATCGTCAAAAACCGCGAGTGTTCATGTTTGACACGTAAACGCACACCAGGGTTCGTTAATCGTGGAAATCACTCCGCGACACCAAAAAAGTGAGTAATAGTCCAGAAAATGGGCCAGAATCGGCCAAAACCGTGACTGTTGATGACCTACATGTAAGCGCACCTTGGGGTTCAGTAACTATGGAAATCGCTTCGGGATCCCAAAACGGTGAGTAATAGTCCACGAAACGGGTCGGAATTGGCCAAAACTATGAGTGTTGACGATAGGCACGTAAACGCACCACAGGGATCGTCAATCATGGAAATCGCTCTAGGACCCCAAAACGGTGAGTAACAGTGCACAAAACGTACCAGAATCGTCCAAAATTGTGAGCGTTGATGACCGACACGTAAACGCACCCCGGTGTTCGTCAATCGTGGAAATCACTTCGGGACCCCAAAACTGAGTAATACTGCAAGAAACGGGCCAGAATCGGCCCAAAGTCCAAGTCTTGATGACCAACACGTATGCACACCTTGGGGTTCGACAACCATGGAAATGGCTTTTTGACTCCAAAACGGTGAGTGATAGTCCATGAAAGAGCCTTGAATCGGTAAAACCTAGGGTAATTGATCAATGATACATAATGCACCCGAGGGTTCGTCAATCATGGAAATCACTCAGGGACACCAAATCAGTGAGTAATAGACCATGAAACGGGCCAGAATCGGCCAAAACTGCGAATGTTGATAAGCGACACATAAACACACCGGTGTCCGTCGATCGTGGAAATGACTACGTGACGCCAAAACTGAGTAATAGTCCAAGAAACGGGCCAGAATCGGCCAAAACTGCGATTGTTGATGACCGACACATAAGCGCACCTTGGGGTTCGACAACCATGGAAATCGCTTTGGGACCCAAAAACGGTGAGTAATAGTCCATGAAACGGGCCAGAATCGACAAAAACCACGAGTGTTGATGACCGACACGTAAAGGCACCACGGGGTTTGTTAATCGTGGAAATCACCACGGGACCCCAAAACAGTCAGTAATAGTCCAGGAAACGGGCCAGAATCGGCCAAAACTATGAGTGTTGATGACCGACACGTAAGCGCACCTTGTGGTTCAACAACTATGGAAATCGCTTCGTGACCCCAAAACGGTGAGTAATAGTCCATGAAACGGGCCAGAATCGTGAAAAACCGCGAGTGTTGATGTTTGACACGTAAACGCACAACAGGGTTTGTTAATCGTGGAAATCACTCCGCGACACCAAAAAAGTGAGTAATAGTCCAGAAAATGGGCCAGAATCGGCCAAAACCGTGACTGTTGATGACCTACATGTAAGCGCACCTTGGGGTTCAGTAACTATGGAAATCGCTTCGGGATCCCAAAACGGTGAGTAATAGTCCACGAAACGGGTCGGAATTGGCCAAAACTATGAGTGTTGACGATAGGCACGTAAACGCACCACAGGGATCGTCAATCATGGAAATCGCTCTAGGACCCCAAAACGGTGAGTAACAGTGCACAAAACGTACCAGAATCGTCCAAAATTGTGAGCGTTGATGACCGACACATAAACGCACCCCGGTGTTCGTCAATCGTGGAAATCACTTCGGGACCCCAAAACTGAGTAGTACTGCAAGAAACGGGCAAGAATCGGCCCAAACTCCAAGTCTTGATGACCAACACGTATGCACACCTTGGGGTTCGACAACCATGGAAATGGCTTTTTGACTCCAAAACGGTGAGTGATAGTCCATGAAAGAGCCTTGAATCGGTAAAACCTGGGGTAATTGATCAATGATACATAATGCACCCGAGGGTTCGTCAATCATGGAAATCGCTCAGGGACACCAAATCAGTGAGTAATAGTCCATGAAACGGGCCAGAATCGGCCAAAACTGCGAATGTTGATAAGCGACACATAAACACACCGGTGTCCGTCGATCGTGGAAATGACTACGTGACGCCAAAACTGAGTAATAGTCCAAGAAACGGGCCAGAATCGGCCAAAACTGCGATTGTTGATGACCGACACATAAGCGCACCTTGGGGTTCGACAACCATGGAAATCGCTTTGGGACCCAAAAACGGTGAGTAATAGTCCATGAAACGGGCCAGAATCGACAAAAACCGCGAGTGTTGATGACCGACACGTAAAGGCACCACGGGGTTTGTTAATCGTGGAAATCACTCCGGGACCCCAAAACAGTCAGTAATAGTCCAGGAAACGGGCCAGAATCGGCCAAAACTATGAGTGTTGATGACCGACACGTAAGCGCACCTTGTGGTTCAACAACTATGGAAATCGCTTCGTGACCCCAAAACGGTGAGTAATAGTCCATGAAACGGGCCAGAATCGTCAAAAACCGCGAGTGTTGATGTTTGACACGTAAACGCACACCAGGGTTCGTTAATCGTGGAAATCACTCCGCGACACCAAAAAAGTGAGTAATAGTCCAGAAAATGGGCCAGAATCGGCCAAAACCGTGACTGTTGATGACCTACATGTAAGCGCACCTTGGGGTTCAGTAACTATGGAAATCGCTTCGGGATCCCAAAACGGTGAGTAATAGTCCACGAAACGGGTCGGAATTGGCCAAAACTATGAGTGTTGACGATAGGCACGTAAACGCACCACAGGGATCGTCAATCATGGAAATCGCTCTAGGACCCCGAAAGGGTGAGTAACAGTGCACAAAACGTACCAGAATCGTCCAAAATTGTGAGCGTTGATGACCGACACGTAAACGCACCCCGGTGTTCGTCAATCGTGGAAATCACTTTGGGACCCCAAAACTGAGTAATACTGCAAGAAACGGGCCAGAATCGGCCCAAACTCCAAGTCTTGATGACCAACACGTATGCACACCTTGGGGTTCGACAACCATGGAAATGGCTTTTTGACTCCAAAACGGTGAGTGATAGTCCATGAAAGAGCGTTGAATCGGTAAAACCTAGGGTAATTGATCAATGATACATAATGCACCCGAGGGTTCGTCAATCATGGAAATCGCTCAGGGACACCAAATCAGTGAGTAATAGTCCATGAAACGGGCCAGAATCGGCGAAAACTGCGAATGTTGATAAGCGACACATAAACACACCGGTGTCCGTCGATCGTGGAAATGACTACGTGACGCCAAAACTGAGTAATAGTCCAAGAAACGGGCCAGAATCGGCCAAAACTGCGATTGTTGATGACCGACACATAAGCGCACCTTGGGGTTCGACAACCATGGAAATCGCTTTGGGACCCAAAAACGGTGAGTAATAGTCCATGAAACGGGCCAGAATCGACAAAAACCGCGAGTGTTGATGACCGACACGTAAAGGCACCACGGGGTTTGTTAATCGTGGAAATCACTCCGGGACCCCAAAACAGTCAGTAATAGTCCAGGAAACGGGCCAGAATCGGCCAAAACTATGAGTGTTGATGACCGACACGTAAGCGCACCTTGTGGTTCAACAACTATGGAAATCGCTTCGCGACCCCAAAACGGTGAGTAATAGTCCATGAAACGGGCCAGAATCGTCAAAAACCGCGAGTGTTGATGTTTGACACGTAAACGCACACCAGGGTTCGTTAATCGTGGAAATCACTCCGCGACACCAAAAAAGTGAGTAATAGTCCAGAAAATGGGCCAGAATCGGCCAAAACCGTGACTGTTGATGACCTACATGTAAGCGCACCTTGGGGTTCAGTAACTATGGAAATCGCTTCGGGATCCCAAAACGGTGAGTAATAGTCCACGAAACGGGTCGGAATTGGCCAAAACTATGAGTGTTGACGATAGGCACGTAAACGCACCACAGGGATCGTCAATCATGGAAATCACTCTAGGACCCCAAAACGGTGAGTAACAGTGCACAAAACGTACCAGAATCGTCCAAAATTGTGAGCGTTGATGACCGACACGTAAACGCACCCCGGTGTTCGTCAATCGTGGAAATCACTTCGGGACCCCAAAACTGAGTAATACTGCAAGAAACGGGCAAGAATCGGCCCAAACTCCAAGTCTTGATGACCAACACGAATGCACACCTTGGGGTTCGACAACCATGGAAATGGCTTTTTGACTCCAAAACGGTGAGTGATAGTCCATGAAAGAGCCTTGAATCGGTAAAACCTTGGGTCATTGATCAACGATACATAAAGCACCCCAGGGTTCGTCAATCATGGAAATCGCTTAGGGACCCCAAATCAGTGAGTAATAGCCCATGAAACGGGCCAGAATCGGCCAAAACTTCGAATGTTGATAAGCGACACATAAACACACCGGTGTCCGTCGATCGTGGAAATGACTACGTGACGCCAAAACTGAGTAATAGTCCAAGAAACGGGCCAGAATCAGCCAAAACTGCGATTGTTGATGACCGACACATAAGCGCACCTTGGGGTTCGACAACCATGGAAATCGCTTTGGGACCCAAAAATGGTGAGTAATAGTCCATGAAACGGGCCAGAATCGACAAAAACCGCGAGTGTTGATGACCGACATGTAAAGGCACCACGGGGTTTGTTAATCGTGGAAATCACTCCGGGACCCCAAAACAGTCAGTAATAGTCCAGGAAACGGGCCAGAATCGGCCAAAACTATGAGTGTTGATGACCGACACGTAAGCGCACCTTGTGGTTCAACAACTATGGGAATCGCTTCGTGACCCCAAAACGGTGAGTAATAGTCCATGAAACGGGCCAGAATCGTCAAAAACCGCGAGTGTTGATGTTTGACACGTAAACGCACACCAGGGTTCGTTAATCGTGGAAATCACTCCGCGACACCAAAAAAGTGAGTAATAGTCCAGAAAATGGGCCAGAATCGGCCAAAACCGTGACTGTTGATGACCTACATGTAAGCGCACCTTGGGGTTCAGTAACTATGGAAATCGCTTCGGGATCCCAAAATGGTGAGTAATAGTCCACGAAACGGGTCGGAATTGGCCAAAACTATGAGTGTTGACGATAGGCACGTAAACGCACCACAGGGATCGTCAATCATGGAAATCGCTCTAGGACCCCAAAACGGTGAGTAACAGTGCACAAAACGTACCAGAATCGTCCAAAATTGTGAGCGTTGATGACCGACACGTAAACGCACCCCGGTGTTCGTCAATCGTGGAAATCACTTCGGGACCCCAAAACTGAGTAATACTGCAAGAAACGGGCCAGAATCGGCCCAAACTCCAAGTCTTGATGACCAACACGAATGCACACCTTGGGGTTCGACAACCATGGAAATGGCTTTTTGACTCCAAAACGGTGAGTGATAGTCCATGAAAGAGCCTTGAATCGGTAAAACCTTGGGTCATTGATCAACGATACATAAAGCACCCCAGGGTTCGTCAATCATGGAAATCGCTTAGGGACCCCAAATCAGTGAGTAATAGCCCATGAAACGGGCCAGAATCGGCCAAAACTTCGAATGTTGATAAGCGACACATAAACACACCGGTGTCCGTCGATCGTGGAAATGACTACGTGACGCCAAAACTGAGTAATAGTCCAAGAAACGGGCCAGAATCAGCCAAAACTGCGATTGTTGATGACCGACACATAAGCGCACCTTGGGGTTCGACAACCATGGAAATCGCTTTGGGACCCAAAAATGGTGAGTAATAGTCCATGAAACGGGCCAGAATCGACAAAAACCGCGAGTGTTGATGACCGACATGTAAAGGCACCACGGGGTTTGTTAATCGTGGAAATCACTCCGGGACCCCAAAACAGTCAGTAATAGTCCAGGAAACGGGCCAGAATCGGCCAAAACTATGAGTGTTGATGACCGACACGTAAGCGCACCTTGTGGTTCAACAACTATGGAAATCGCT
Organism: Triticum timopheevii; assembly: GCA_963921465.1. Taxonomy (NCBI): domain Eukaryota; kingdom Viridiplantae; phylum Streptophyta; class Magnoliopsida; order Poales; family Poaceae; genus Triticum; species Triticum timopheevii. Next base: position 3,070,662 of record OY997270.1, read on the forward strand.
TCGTGACCCCAAAACGGTGAGTAATAGTCCATGAAACGGGCCAGAATCGTCAAAAACCGCGAGTGTTGATGTTTGACACGTAAACGCACACCAGGGTTCGTTAATCGTGGAAATCACTCCGCGACACCAAAAAAGTGAGTAATAGTCCAGAAAATGGGCCAGAATCAGCCAAAACCGTGACTGTTGATGACCTACATGTAAGCGCACCTTGGGGTTCAGTAACTATGGAAATCGCTTCGGGATCCCAAAACGGTGAGTAATAGTCCACGAAACGGGTCGGAATTGGCCAAAACTATGAGTGTTGACGATAGGCACGTAAACGCACCACAGGGATCGTCAATCATGGAAATCACTCTAGGACCCCAAAACGGTGAGTAACAGTGCACAAAACGTACCAGAATCGTCCAAAATTGTGAGCGTTGATGACCGACACGTAAACGCACCCCGGTGTTCGTCAATCGTGGAAATCACTTCGGGACCCCAAAACTGAGTAATACTGCAAGAAACGGGCCAGAATCGGCCCAAACTCCAAGTCTTGATGACCAACACGTATGCACACCTTGGGGTTCGACAACCATGGAAATGGCTTTTTGACTCCAAAACGGTGAGTGATAGTCCATGAAAGAGCCTTGAATCGGTAAAACCTTGGGTCATTGATCAACGATACATAAAGCACCCCAGGGTTCGTCAATCATGGAAATCGCTTATGGACCCCAAATCAGTGAGTAATAGCCCATGAAACGGGCCAGAATCGGCCAAAACTGCGAATGTTGATAAGCGACACATAAAGACACCGGTGTCCGTCGATCGTGGAAATGACTACGTGACGCCAAAACTGAGTAATAGTCCAAGAAACGGGCCAGAATCGGCCAAAACTGCGATTGTTGATGACCGACACATAAGCGCACCTTGGGGTTCGACAACCATGGAAATCGCTTTGGGACCCAAAAATGGTGAGTAATAGTCCATGAAACGGGCCAGAATCGACAAAAACCGCGAGTGTTGATGACCGACATGTAAAGGCACCACGGGGTTTGTTAATCGTGAAAATCACTCCGGGACCCCAAAACAGTCAGTAATAGTCCAGGAAACAGGCCAGAATCGGCCAAAACTATGAGTGTTGATGACCGACACGTAAGCGCACCTTGTGGTTCAACAACTATGGAAATCGCTTCGTGACCCCAAAACGGTGAGTAATAGTCCATGAAACGGGCCAGAATCGTCAAAAACCGCGAGTGTTGATGTTTGACACATAAACGCACACCAGGGTTCGTTAATCGTGGAAATCACTCCGCGACACCAAAAAAGTGAGTAATAGTCCAGAAAATGGGCCAGAATCGGCCAAAACTGTGACTGTTGATGACCTACATGTAAGCGCACCTTGGGGTTCAGTAACTATGGAAATCCCTTCGGGATCCCAAAACAGTGAGTAATAGTCCACGAAACGGGTCAGAATTGGCCAAAACTATGAGTGTTGACGATAGGCACGAAAACGCACCACAGGGATCGTCAATCATGGAAATCGCTCTAGGACACCAAAACGGTGAGTAACAGTGCACAAAACGTACCAGAATCGTCCAAAATTGTGAGCGTTGATGACCGACACGTAAACGCACCCCGGTGTTCGTCAATCGTGGAAATCACTTCGGGACCCCAAAACTGAGTAATACTGCAAGAAACGGGCCAGAATCGGCCCAAACTCCAAGTCTTGATGACCAACACGTATGCACACCTTGGGGTTCGACTACCATGGAAATGGCTTTTTGACTCCAAAACGGTGAGTGATAGTCCATGAAAGAGCGTTGAATCGGTAAAACCTAGGGTAATTGATCAATGATACATAATGCACCCGAGGGTTCGTCAATCATGGAAATCGCTCAGGGACACCAAATCAGTGAGTAATAGTCCATGAAACGGGCCAGAATCGGCGAAAACTGCGAATGTTGATAAGCGACACATAAACACACCGGTGTCCGTCGATCGTGGAAATGACTACGTGACGCCAAAACTGAGTAATAGTCCAAGAAACGGGCCAGAATCGGCCAAAACTGCGATTGTTGATGACCGACACATAAGCGCACCTTGGGGTTCGACAACCATGGAAATCGCTTTGGGACCCAAAAACGGTGAGTAATAGTCCATGAAACGGGCCAGAATCGACAAAAACCGCGAGTGTTGATGACCGACATGTAAAGGCACCACGGGGTTTGTTAATCGTGGAAATCACTCCGGGACCCCAAAACAGTCAGTAATAGTCCAGGAAACGGGCCAGAATCGGCCAAAACTATGAGTGTTGATGACCGACACGTAAGCGCACCTTGTGGTTCAACAACTATGGAAATCGCTTCGTGACCCCAAAACGGTGAGTAATAGTCCATGAAACGGGCCAGAATCGTCAAAAACCGCGAGTGTTGATGTTTGACACGTAAACGCACACCAGGGTTCGTTAATCGTGGAAATCACTCCGCGACACCAAAAAAGTGAGTAATAGTCCAGAAAATGGGCCAGAATCGGCCAAAACCGTGACTGTTGATGACCTACATGTAAGCGCACCTTGGGGTTCAGTAACTATGGAAATCGCTTCGGGATCCCAAAACGGTGAGTAATAGTCCACGAAACGGGTCGGAATTGGCCAAAACTATGAGTGTTGACGATAGGCACGTAAACGCACCACAGGGATCGTCAATCATGGAAATCACTCTAGGACCCCAAAACGGTGAGTAACAGTGCACAAAACGTACCAGAATCGTCCAAAATTGTGAGCGTTGATGACCGACACGTAAACGCACCCCGGTGTTCGTCAATCGTGGAAATCACTTCGGGACCCCAAAACTGAGTAATACTGCAAGAAACGGGCCAGAATCGGCCCAAACTCCAAGTCTTGATGACCAACACGTATGCACACCTTGGGGTTCGACAACCATGGAAATGGCTTTTTGACTCCAAAACGGTGAGTGATAGTCCATGAAAGAGCCTTGAATCGGTAAAACCTTGGGTCATTGATCAACGATACATAAAGCACCCCAGGGTTCGTCAATCATGGAAATCGCTTATGGACCCCAAATCAGTGAGTAATAGCCCATGAAACGGGCCAGAATCGGCCAAAACTGCGAATGTTGATAAGCGACACATAAAGACACCGGTGTCCGTCGATCGTGGAAATGACTACGTGACGCCAAAACTGAGTAATAGTCCAAGAAACGGGCCAGAATCGGCCAAAACTGCGATTGTTGATGACCGACACATAAGCGCACCTTGGGGTTCGACAACCATGGAAATCGCTTTGGGACCCAAAAATGGTGAGTAATAGTCCATGAAACGGGCCAGAATCGACAAAAACCGCGAGTGTTGATGACCGACATGTAAAGGCACCACGGGGTTTGTTAATCGTGAAAATCACTCCGGGACCCCAAAACAGTCAGTAATAGTCCAGGAAACAGGCCAGAATCGGCCAAAACTATGAGTGTTGATGACCGACACGTAAGCGCACCTTGTGGTTCAACAACTATGGAAATCGCTTCGTGACCCCAAAACGGTGAGTAATAGTCCATGAAACGGGCCAGAATCGTCAAAAACCGCGAGTGTTGATGTTTGACACATAAACGCACACCAGGGTTCGTTAATCGTGGAAATCACTCCGCGACACCAAAAAAGTGAGTAATAGTCCAGAAAATGGGCCAGAATCGGCCAAAACTGTGACTGTTGATGACCTACATGTAAGCGCACCTTGGGGTTCAGTAACTATGGAAATCCCTTCGGGATCCCAAAACAGTGAGTAATAGTCCACGAAACGGGTCAGAATTGGCCAAAACTATGAGTGTTGACGATAGGCACGAAAACGCACCACAGGGATCGTCAATCATGGAAATCGCTCTAGGACACCAAAACGGTGAGTAACAGTGCACAAAACGTACCAGAATCGTCCAAAATTGTGAGCGTTGATGACCGACACGTAAACGCACCCCGGTGTTCGTCAATCGTGGAAATCACTTCGGGACCCCAAAACTGAGTAATACTGCAAGAAACGGGCCAGAATCGGCCCAAACTCCAAGTCTTGATGACCAACACGTATGCACACCTTGGGGTTCGACTACCATGGAAATGGCTTTTTGACTCCAAAACGGTGAGTGATAGTCCATGAAAGAGCGTTGAATCGGTAAAACCTAGGGTAATTGATCAATGATACATAATGCACCCGAGGGTTCGTCAATCATGGAAATCGCTCAGGGACACCAAATCAGTGAGTAATAGTCCATGAAACGGGCCAGAATCGGCGAAAACTGCGAATGTTGATAAGCGACACATAAACACACCGGTGTCCGTCGATCGTGGAAATGACTACGTGACGCCAAAACTGAGTAATAGTCCAAGAAACGGGCCAGAATCGGCCAAAACTGCGATTGTTGATGACCGACACATAAGCGCACCTTGGGGTTCGACAACCATGGAAATCGCTTTGGGACCCAAAAACGGTGAGTAATAGTCCATGAAACGGGCCAGAATCGACAAAAACCGCGAGTGTTGATGACCGACACGTAAAGGCACCACGGGGTTTGTTAATCGTGGAAATCACTCCGGGACCCCAAAACAGTCAGTAATAGTCCAGGAAACGGGCCAGAATCGGCCAAAACTATGAGTGTTGATGACCGACACGTAAGCGCACCTTGTGGTTCAACAACTATGGAAATCGCTTCGCGACCCCAAAACGGTGAGTAATAGTCCATGAAACGGGCCAGAATCGTCAAAAACCGCGAGTGTTGATGTTTGACACGTAAACGCACACCAGGGTTCGTTAATCGTGGAAATCACTCCGCGACACCAAAAAAGTGAGTAATAGTGCAGAAAATGGGCCAGAATCGGCCAAAACCGTGACTGTTGATGACCTACATGTAAGCGCACCTTGGGGTTCAGTAACTATGGAAATCGCTTCGGGATCCCAAAACGGTGAGTAATAGTCCACGAAACGGGTCGGAATTGGCCAAAACTATGAGTGTTGACGATAGGCACGTAAACGCACCACAGGGATCGTCAATCATGGAAATCGCTCTAGGACCCCAAAACGGTGAGTAACAGTGCACAAAACGTACCAGAATCGTCCAAAATTGTGAGCGTTGATGACCGACACGTAAACGCACCCCGGTGTTCGTCAATCGTGGAAATCACTTCGGGACCCCAAAACTGAGTAATACTGCAAGAAACGGGCCAGAATCGGCCCAAACTCCAAGTCTTGATGACCAACACGAATGCACACCTTGGGGTTCGACAACCATGGAAATGGCTTTTTGACTCCAAAACGGTGAGTGATAGTCCATGAAAGAGCCTTGAATCGGTAAAACCTTGGGTCATTGATCAACGATACATAAAGCACCCCAGGGTTCGTCAATCATGGAAATCGCTTAGGGACCCCAAATCAGTGAGTAATAGCCCATGAAACGGGCCAGAATCGGCCAAAACTGCGAATATTGATAAGCGACACATAAACACACCGGTGTCCGTCGATCGTGGAAATGACTACGTGACGCCAAAACTAAGTAATAGTCCAAGAAACGGGCCAGAATCAGCCAAAACTGCGATTGTTGATGACCGACACATAAGCGCACCTTGGGGTTCGACAACCATGGAAATCGCTTTGGGACCCAAAAACGGTGAGTAATAGTCCATGAAACGGGCCAGAATCGACAAAAACCGCGAGTGTTGATGACCGACACGTAAAGGCACCACGGGGTTTGTTAATCGTGGAAATCACTCCGGGACCCCAAAACAGTCAGTAATAGTCCAGGAAACGGGCCAGAATCGGCCAAAACTATGAGTGTTGATGACCGACACGTAAGCGCACCTTGTGGTTCAACAACTATGGAAATCGCTTCGCGACCCCAAAACGGTGAGTAATAGTCCATGAAACGGGCCAGAATCGTCAAAAACCGCGAGTGTTGATGTTTGACACGTAAACGCACACCAGGGTTCGTTAATCGTGGAAATCACTCCGCGACACCAAAAAAGTGAGTAATAGTGCAGAAAATGGGCCAGAATCGGCCAAAACCGTGACTGTTGATGACCTACATGTAAGCGCACCTTGGGGTTCAGTAACTATGGAAATCGCTTCGGGATCCCAAAACGGTGAGTAATAGTCCACGAAACGGGTCGGAATTGGCCAAAACTATGAGTGTTGACGATAGGCACGTAAACGCACCACAGGGATCGTCAATCATGGAAATCGCTCTAGGACCCCAAAACGGTGAGTAACAGTGCACAAAACGTACCAGAATCGTCCAAAATTGTGAGCGTTGATGACCGACACGTAAACGCACCCCGGTGTTCGTCAATCGTGGAAATCACTTCGGGACCCCAAAACTGAGTAATACTGCAAGAAACGGGCCAGAATCGGCCCAAACTCCAAGTCTTGATGACCAACACGAATGCACACCTTGGGGTTCGACAACCATGGAAATGGCTTGTTGACTCCAAAACGGTGAGTGATAGTCCATGAAAGAGCCTTGAATCGGTAAAACCTTGGGTCATTGATCAACGATACATAAAGCACCCCAGGGTTCGTCAATCATGGAAATCGCTTAGGGACCCCAAATCAGTGAGTAATAGCCCATGAAACGGGCCAGAATCGGCCAAAACTGCGAATATTGATAAGCGACACATAAACACACCGGTGTCCGTCGATCGTGGAAATGACTACGTGACGCCAAAACTGAGTAATAGTCCAAGAAACGGGCCAGAATCAGCCAAAACTGCGATTGTTGATGACCGACACATAAGCGCACCTTGGGGTTCGACAACCATGGAAATCGCTTTGGGACCCAAAAACGGTGAGTAATAGTCCATGAAACGGGCCAGAATCGACAAAAACCGCGAGTGTTGATGACCGACACGTAAAGGCACCACGGGGTTTGTTAATCGTGGAAATCACTCCGGGACCCCAAAACAGTCAGTAATAGTCCAGGAAACGGGCCAGAATCGGCCAAAACTATGAGTGTTGATGACCGACACGTAAGCGCACCTTGTGGTTCAACAACTATGGAAATCGCTTCGCGACCCCAAAACGGTGAGTAATAGTCCATGAAACGGGCCAGAATCGTCAAAAACCGCGAGTGTTGATGTTTGACACGTAAACGCACACCAGGGTTCGTTAATCGTGGAAATCACTCCGCGACACCAAAAAAGTGAGTAATAGTGCAGAAAATGGGCCAGAATCGGCCAAAACCGTGACTGTTGATGACCTACATGTAAGCGCACCTTGGGGTTCAGTAACTATGGAAATCGCTTCGGGATCCCAAAACGGTGAGTAATAGTCCACGAAACGGGTCGGAATTGGCCAAAACTATGAGTGTTGACGATAGGCACGTAAACGCACCACAGGGATCGTCAATCATGGAAATCGCTCTAGGACCCCAAAACGGTGAGTAACAGTGCACAAAACGTACCAGAATCGTCCAAAATTGTGAGCGTTGATGACCGACACGTAAACGCACCCCGGTGTTCGTCAATCGTGGAAATCACTTCGGGACCCCAAAACTGAGTAATACTGCAAGAAACGGGCCAGAATCGGCCCAAACTCCAAGTCTTGATGACCAACACGAATGCACACCTTGGGGTTCGACAACCATGGAAATGGCTTTTTGACTCCAAAACGGTGAGTGATAGTCCATGAAAGAGCCTTGAATCGGTAAAACCTTGGGTCATTGATCAACGATACATAAAGCACCCCAGGGTTCGTCAATCATGGAAATCGCTTAGGGACCCCAAATCAGTGAGTAATAGCCCATGAAACGGGCCAGAATCGGCCAAAACTGCGAATATTGATAAGCGACACATAAACACACCGGTGTCCGTCGATCGTGGAAATGACTACGTGACGCCAAAACTGAGTAATAGTCCAAGAAACGGGCCAGAATCAGCCAAAACTGCGATTGTTGATGACCGACACATAAGCGCACCTTGGGGTTCGACAACCATGGAAATCGCTTTGGGACCCAAAAACGGTGAGTAATAGTCCATGAAACGGGCCAGAATCGACAAAAACCGCGAGTGTTGAGGACCGACACGTAAAGGCACCACGGGGTTTGTTAATCGTGGAAATCACTCCGGGACCCCAAAACAGTCAGTAATAGTCCAGGAAACGGGCCAGAATCGGCCAAAACTATGAGTGTTGATGACCGACACGTAAGCGCACCTTGTGGTTCAACAACTATGGAAATCGCTTCGCGACCCCAAAACGGTGAGTAATAGTCCATGAAACGGGCCAGAATCGTCAAAAACCGCGAGTGTTGATGTTTGACACGTAAACGCACACCAGGGTTCGTTAATCGTGGAAATCACTCCGCGACACCAAAAAAGTGAGTAATAGTGCAGAAAATGGGCCAGAATCGGCCAAAACCGTGACTGTTGATGACCTACATGTAAGCACACCTTGGGGTTCAGTAACTATGGAAATCGCTTCGGGATCCCAAAACGGTGAGTAATAGTCCACGAAACGGGTCGGAATTGGCCAAAACTATGAGTGTTGACGATAGGCACGTAAACGCACCACAGGGATCGTCAATCATGGAAATCGCTCTAGGACCCCAAAACGGTGAGTAACAGTGCACAAAACGTACCAGAATCGTCCAAAATTGTGAGCGTTGATGACCGACACGTAAACGCACCCCGGTGTTCGTCAATCGTGGAAATCACTTCGGGACCCCAAAACTGAGTAATACTGCAAGAAACGGGCCAGAATCGGCCCAAACTCCAAGTCTTGATGACCAACACGAATGCACACCTTGGGGTTCGACAACCATGGAAATGGCTTTTTGACTCCAAAACGGTGAGTGATAGTCCATGAAAGAGCCTTGAATCGGTAAAACCTTGGGTCATTGATCAACGATACATAAAGCACCCCAGGGTTCGTCAATCATGGAAATCGCTTAGGGACCCCAAATCAGTGAGTAATAGCCCATGAAACGGGCCAGAATCGGCCAAAACTGCGAATATTGATAAGCGACACATAAACACACCGGTGTCCGTCGATCGTGGAAATGACTACGTGACGCCAAAACTGAGTAATAGTCCAAGAAACGGGCCAGAATCAGCCAAAACTGCGATTGTTGATGACCGACACATAAGCGCACCTTGGGGTTCGACAACCATGGAAATCGCTTTGGGACCCAAAAACGGTGAGTAATAGTCCATGAAACGGGCCAGAATCGACAAAAACCGCGAGTGTTGATGACCGACACGTAAAGGCACCACGGGGTTTGTTAATCGTGGAAATCACTCCGGGACCCCAAAACAGTCAGTAATAGTCCAGGAAACGGGCCAGAATCGGCCAAAACTATGAGTGTTGATGACCGACATGTAAGCGCACCTTGTGGTTCAACAACTATGGAAATCGCTTCGCGACCCCAAAACGGTGAGTAATAGTCCATGAAACGGGCCAGAATCGTCAAAAACCGCGAGTGTTGATGTTTGACACGTAAACGCACACCAGGGTTCGTTAATCGTGGAAATCACTCCGCGACACCAAAAAAGTGAGTAATAGTGCAGAAAATGGGCCAGAATCGGCCAAAACCGTGACTGTTGATGACCTACATGTAAGCGCACCTTGGGGTTCAGTAACTATGGAAATCGCTTCGGGATCCCAAAACGGTGAGTAATAGTCCACGAAACGGGTCGGAATTGGCCAAAACTATGAGTGTTGACGATAGGCACGTAAACGCACCACAGGGATCGTCAATCATGGAAATCGCTCTAGGACCCCAAAACGGTGAGTAACAGTGCACAAAACGTACCAGAATCGTCCAAAATTGTGAGCGTTGATGACCGACACGTAAACGCACCCCGGTGTTCGTCAATCGTGGAAATCACTTCGGGACCCCAAAACTGAGTAATACTGCAAGAAACGGGCCAGAATCGGCCCAAACTCCAAGTCTTGATGACCAACACGAATGCACACCTTGGGGTTCGACAACCATGGAAATGGCTTTTTGACTCCAAAACGGTGAGTGATAGTCCATGAAAGAGCCTTGAATCGGTAAAACCTTGGGTCATTGATCAACGATACATAAAGCACCCCAGGGTTCGTCAATCATGGAAATCGCTTAGGGACCCCAAATCAGTGAGTAATAGCCCATGAAACGGGCCAGAATCGGCCAAAACTGCGAATATTGATAAGCGACACATAAACACACCGGTGTCCGTCGATCGTGGAAATGACTACGTGACGCCAAAACTGAGTAATAGTCCAAGAAACGGGCCAGAATCAGCCAAAACTGCGATTGTTGATGACCGACACATAAGCGCACCTTGGGGTTCGACAACCATGGAAATCGCTTTGGGACCCAAAAACGGTGAGTAATAGTCCATGAAACGGGCCAGAATCGACAAAAACCGCGAGTGTTGAGGACCGACACGTAAAGGCACCACGGGGTTTGTTAATCGTGGAAATCACTCCGGGACCCCAAAACAGTCAGTAATAGTCCAGGAAACGGGCCAGAATCGGCCAAAACTATGAGTGTTGATGACCGACACGTAAGCGCACCTTGTGGTTCAACAACTATGGAAATCGCTTCGCGACCCCAAAACGGTGAGTAATAGTCCATGAAACGGGCCAGAATCGTCAAAAACCGCGAGTGTTGATGTTTGACACGTAAACGCACACCAGGATTCGTTAATCGTGGAAATCACTCCGCGACACCAAAAAAGTGAGTAATAGTGCAGAAAATGGGCCAGAATCGGCCAAAACCGTGACTGTTGATGACCTACATGTAAGCGCACCTTGGGGTTCAGTAACTATGGAAATCGCTTCGGGATCCCAAAACGGTGAGTAATAGTCCACGAAACGGGTCGGAATTGGCCAAAACTATGAGTGTTGACGATAGGCACGTAAACGCACCACAGGGATCGTCAATCATGGAAATCGCTCTAGGACCCCAAAACGGTGAGTAACAGTGCACAAAACGTACCAGAATCGTCCAAAATTGTGAGCGTTGATGACCGACACGTAAACGCACCCCGGTGTTCGTCAATCGTGGAAATCACTTCGGGACCCCAAAACTGAGTAATACTGCAAGAAACGGGCCAGAATCGGCCCAAACTCCAAGTCTTGATGACCAACACGAATGCACACCTTGGGGTTCGACAACCATGGAAATGGCTTTTTGACTCCAAAACGGTGAGTGATAGTCCATGAAAGAGCCTTGAATCGGTAAAACCTTGGGTCATTGATCAACGATACATAAAGCACCCCAGGGTTCGTCAATCATGGAAATCGCTTAGGGACCCCAAATCAGTGAGTAATAGCCCATGAAACGGGCCAGAATCGGCCAAAACTGCGAATATTGATAAGCGACACATAAACACACCGGTGTCCGTCGATCGTGGAAATGACTACGTGACGCCAAAACTGAGTAATAGTCCAAGAAACGGGCCAGAATCAGCCAAAACTGCGATTGTTGATGACCGACACATAAGCGCACCTTGGGGTTCGACAACCATGGAAATCGCTTTGGGACCCAAAAACGGTGAGTAATAGTCCATGAAACGGGCCAGAATCGACAAAAACCGCGAGTGTTGATGACCGACACGTAAAGGCACCACGGGGTTTGTTAATCGTGGAAATCACTCCGGGACCCCAAAACAGTCAGTAATAGTCCAGGAAACGGGCCAGAATCGGCCAAAACTATGAGTGTTGATGACCGACACGTAAGCGCACCTTGTGGTTCAACAACTATGGAAATCGCTTCGCGACCCCAAAACGGTGAGTAATAGTCCATGAAACGGGCCAGAATCGTCAAAAACCGCGAGTGTTGATGTTTGACACGTAAACGCACACCAGGGTTCGTTAATCGTGGAAATCACTCCGCGACACCAAAAAAGTGAGTAATAGTGCAGAAAATGGGCCAGAATCGGCCAAAACCGTGACTGTTGATGACCTACATGTAAGCGCACCTTGGGGTTCAGTAACTATGGAAATCGCTTCGGGATCCCAAAACGGTGAGTAATAGTCCACGAAACGGGTCGGAATTGGCCAAAACTATGAGTGTTGACGATAGGCACGTAAACGCACCACAGGGATCGTCAATCATGGAAATCGCTCTAGGACCCCAAAACGGTGAGTAACAGTGCACAAAACGTACCAGAATCGTCCAAAATTGTGAGCGTTGATGACCGACACGTAAACGCACCCCGGTGTTCGTCAATCGTGGAAATCACTTCGGGACCCCAAAACTGAGTAATACTGCAAGAAACGGGCCAGAATCGGCCCAAACTCCAAGTCTTGATGACCAACACGAATGCACACCTTGGGGTTCGACAACCATGGAAATGGCTTTTTGACTCCAAAACGGTGAGTGATAGTCCATGAAAGAGCCTTGAATCGGTAAAACCTTGGGTCATTGATCAACGATACATAAAGCACCCCAGGGTTCGTCAATCATGGAAATCGCTTAGGGACCCCAAATCAGTGAGTAATAGCCCATGAAACGGGCCAGAATCGGCCAAAACTGCGAATATTGATAAGCGACACATAAACACACCGGTGTCCGTCGATCGTGGAAATGACTACGTGACGCCAAAACTGAGTAATAGTCCAAGAAACGGGCCAGAATCAGCCAAAACTGCGATTGTTGATGACCGACACATAAGCGCACCTTGGGGTTCGACAACCATGGAAATCGCTTTGGGACCCAAAAACGGTGAGTAATAGTCCATGAAACGGGCCAGAATCGACAAAAACCGCGAGTGTTGAGGACCGACACGTAAAGGCACCACGGGGTTTGTTAATCGTGGAAATCACTCCGGGACCCCAAAACAGTCAGTAATAGTCCAGGAAACGGGCCAGAATCGGCCAAAACTATGAGTGTTGATGACCGACACGTAAGCGCACCTTGTGGTTCAACAACTATGGAAATCGCTTCGCGACCCCAAAACGGTGAGTAATAGTCCATGAAACGGGCCAGAATCGTCAAAAACCGCGAGTGTTGATGTTTGACACGTAAACGCACACCAGGGTTCGTTAATCGTGGAAATCACTCCGCGACACCAAAAAAGTGAGTAATAGTGCAGAAAATGGGCCAGAATCGGCCAAAACCGTGACTGTTGATGACCTACATGTAAGCGCACCTTGGGGTTCAGTAACTATGGAAATCGCTTCGGGATCCCAAAACGGTGAGTAATAGTCCACGAAACGGGTCGGAATTGGCCAAAACTATGAGTGTTGACGATAGGCACGTAAACGCACCACAGGGATCGTCAATCATGGAAATCGCTCTAGGACCCCAAAACGGTGAGTAACAGTGCACAAAACGTACCAGAATCGTCCAAAATTGTGAGCGTTGATGACCGACACGTAAACGCACCCCGGTGTTCGTCAATCGTGGAAATCACTTCGGGACCCCAAAACTGAGTAATACTGCAAGAAACGGGCCAGAATCGGCCCAAACTCCAAGTCTTGATGACCAACACGAATGCACACCTTGGGGTTCGACAACCATGGAAATGGCTTTTTGACTCCAAAACGGTGAGTGATAGTCCATGAAAGAGCCTTGAATCGGTAAAACCTTGGGTCATTGATCAACGATACATAAAGCACCCCAGGGTTCGTCAATCATGGAAATCGCTTAGGGACCCCAAATCAGTGAGTAATAGCCCATGAAACGGGCCAGAATCGGCCAAAACTGCGAATATTGATAAGCGACACATAAACACACCGGTGTCCGTCGATCGTGGAAATGACTACGTGACGCCAAAACTGAGTAATAGTCCAAGAAACGGGCCAGAATCAGCCAAAACTGCGATTGTTGATGACCGACACATAAGCGCACCTTGGGGTTCGACAACCATGGAAATCGCTTTGGGACCCAAAAACGGTGAGTAATAGTCCATGAAACGGGCCAGAATCGACAAAAACCGCGAGTGTTGATGACCGACACGTAAAGGCACCACGGGGTTTGTTAATCGTGGAAATCACTCCGGGACCCCAAAACAGTCAGTAATAGTCCAGGAAACGGGCCAGAATCGGCCAAAACTATGAGTGTTGATGACCGACACGTAAGCGCACCTTGTGGTTCAACAACTATGGAAATCGCTTCGCGACCCCAAAACGGTGAGTAATAGTCCATGAAACGGGCCAGAATCGTCAAAAACCGCGAGTGTTGATGTTTGACACGTAAACGCACACCAGGGTTCGTTAATCGTGGAAATCACTCCGCGACACCAAAAAAGTGAGTAATAGTGCAGAAAATGGGCCAGAATCGGCCAAAACCGTGACTGTTGATGACCTACATGTAAGCGCACCTTGGGGTTCAGTAACTATGGAAATCGCTTCGGGATCCCAAAACGGTGAGTAATAGTCCACGAAACGGGTCGGAATTGGCCAAAACTATGAGTGTTGACGATAGGCACGTAAACGCACCACAGGGATCGTCAATCATGGAAATCGCTCTAGGACCCCAAAACGGTGAGTAACAGTGCACAAAACGTACCAGAATCGTCCAAAATTGTGAGCGTTGATGACCGACACGTAAACGCACCCCGGTGTTCGTCAATCGTGGAAATCACTTCGGGACCCCAAAACTGAGTAATACTGCAAGAAACGGGCCAGAATCGGCCCAAACTCCAAGTCTTGATGACCAACACGAATGCACACCTTGGGGTTCGACAACCATGGAAATGGCTTTTTGACTCCAAAACGGTGAGTGATAGTCCATGAAAGAGCCTTGAATCGGTAAAACCTTGGGTCATTGATCAACGATACATAAAGCACCCCAGGGTTCGTCAATCATGGAAATCGCTTAGGGACCCCAAATCAGTGAGTAATAGCCCATGAAACGGGCCAGAATCGGCCAAAACTGCGAATATTGATAAGCGACACATAAACACACCGGTGTCCGTCGATCGTGGAAATGACTACGTGACGCCAAAACTGAGTAATAGTCCAAGAAACGGGCCAGAATCAGCCAAAACTGCGATTGTTGATGACCGACACATAAGCGCACCTTGGGGTTCGACAACCATGGAAATCGCTTTGGGACCCAAAAACGGTGAGTAATAGTCCATGAAACGGGCCAGAATCGACAAAAACCGCGAGTGTTGATGACCGACACGTAAAGGCACCACGGGGTTTGTTAATCGTGGAAATCACTCCGGGACCCCAAAACAGTCAGTAATAGTCCAGGAAACGGGCCAGAATCGGCCAAAACTATGAGTGTTGATGACCGACACGTAAGCGCACCTTGTGGTTCAACAACTATGGAAATCGCTTCGCGACCCCAAAACGGTGAGTAATAGTCCATGAAACGGGCCAGAATCGTCAAAAACCGCGAGTGTTGATGTTTGACACGTAAACGCACACCAGGGTTCGTTAATCGTGGAAATCACTCCGCGACACCAAAAAAGTGAGTAATAGTCCAGAAAATGGGCCAGAATCGGCCAAAACCGTGACTGTTGATGACCTACATGTAAGCGCACCTTGGGGTTCAGTAACTATGGAAATCGCTTCGGGATCCCAAAACGGTGAGTAATAGTCCACGAAACGGGTCGGAATTGGCCAAAACTATGAGTGTTGACGATAGGCACGTAAACGCACCACAGGGATCGTCAATCATGGAAATCACTCTAGGACCCCAAAACGGTGAGTAACAGTGCACAAAATGTACCAGAATCGTCCAAAATTGTGAGCGTTGATGACCGACACGTAAACGCACCCCGGTGTTCGTCAATCGTGGAAATCACTTCGGGACCCCAAAACTGAGTAATACTGCAAGAAACGGGCCAGAATCGGCCCAAACTCCAAGTCTTGATGACCAACACGAATGCACACCTTGGGGTTCGACAACCATGGAAATGGCTTTTTGACTCCAAAACGGTGAGTGATAGTCCATGAAAGAGCCTTGAATCGGTAAAACCTTGGGTCATTGATCAACGATACATAAAGCACCCCAGGGTTCGTCAATCATGGAAATCGCTTAGGGACCCCAAATCAGTGAGTAATAGCCCATGAAACGGGCCAGAATCGGCCAAAACTGCGAATGTTGATAAGCGACACATAAAGACACCGGTGTCCGTCGATCGTGGAAGTGACTACGTGACGCCAAAACTGAGTAATAGTCCAAGAAACGGGCCAGAATCGGCCAAAACTGCGATTGTTGATGACCGACACATAAGCGCACCTTGGGGTTCGACAACCATGGAAATCGCTTTGGGACCCAAAAATTGTGAGTAATAGTCCATGAAACGGGCCAGAATCGACAAAAACCGCGAGTGTTGATGACCGACATGTAAAGGCACCACGGGGTTTGTTAATCGTGGAAATCACTCCGGGACCCCAAAACAGTCAGTAATAGTCCAGGAAACGGGCCAGAATCGGCCAAAACTATGAGTGTTGATGACCGACACGTAAGCGCACCTTGTGGTTCAACAACTATGGAAATCGCTTCGTGACCCCAAAACGGTGAGTAATAGTCCATGAAACGGGCCAGAATCGTCAAAAACCGCGAGTGTTGATGTTTGACACGTAAACGCACACCAGGGTTCGTTAATCGTGGAAATCACTCCGCGACACCAAAAAAGTGAGTAATAGTCCAGAAAATGGGCCAGAATCGGCCAAAACAGTGACTGTTGATGACCTACATGTAAGCGCACCTTGGGGTTCAGTAACTATGGAAATCCCTTCGGGATCCCAAAACGGTGAGTAATAGTCCACGAAACGGGTCAGAATTGGCCAAAACTATGAGTGTTGACGATAGGCACGTAAACGCACCACAAGGATCGTCAATCATGGAAATCGCTCTAGGACACCAAAACGGTGAGTAACAGTGCACAAAACGTCCCAGAATCGTCCAAAATTGTGAGCGTTGATGACCGACACGTAAACGCACCCCGGTGTTCGTCAATCGTGGAAATCACTTCGGGACCCCAAAACTGAGTAATACTGCAAGAAACGGGCCAGAATCGGCCCAAACTCCGAGTCTTAACGACCAACACGTATGCACACCTTGGGGTTCGACAACCATGGAAATGGATTTTTGACTCCAAAACGGTGAGTGATAGTCCATGAAAGAGCCTTGAATCGGTAAAACCTAGGGTAATTGATCAATGATACATGCACCCCAGGGTTCGTCAATCATGGAAATCGCTCAGGGACACCAAATCAGTAAGTAATAGCCCATGAAACGGGCCAGAATCGGCCGAAACTGCGAATGTTGATAAGCGACACATAAATACACCGGTGTCCGTCGATCGTGGAAATGACTACGTGACGCCAAAACTGAGTAATAGTCCAAGAAACGGGCCAGAATCGGCCAAAACTGCGATTGTTGATGACCGACACATAAGCGCACCTTGGGGTTCGACAACCATGGAAATCGCTTTGGGACCCAAAAATTGTGAGTAATAGTCCATGAAACGGGCCAGAATCGACAAAAACCGCGAGTGTTGATGACCGACATGTAAAGGCACCACGGGGTTTGTTAATCGTGGAAATCACTCCGGGACCCCAAAACAGTCAGTAATAGTCCAGGAAACGGGCCAGAATCGGCCAAAACTATGAGTGTTGATGACCGACACGTAAGCGCACCTTGTGGTTCAACAACTATGGAAATCGCTTCGTGACCCCAAAACGGTGAGTAATAGTCCATGAAACGGGCCAGAATCGTCAAAAACCGCGAGTGTTGATGTTTGACACATAAACGCACACCAGGGTTCGTTAATCGTGGAAATCACTCCGCGACACCAAAAAAGTGAGTAATAGTCCAGAAAATGGGCCAGAATCGGCCAAAACTGTGACTGTTGATGACCTACATGTAAGCGCACCTTGGGGTTCAGTAACTATGGAAATCCCTTCGGGATCCCAAAACGGTGAGTAATAGTCCACGAAACGGGTCAGAATTGGCCAAAACTATGAGTGTTGACGATAGGCACGTAAACGCACCACAGGGATCGTCAATCATGGAAATCGCTCTAGGACACCAAAACGGTGAGTAACAGTGCACAAAACGTACCAGAATCGTCCAAAATTGTGAGCGTTGATGACCGACACGTAAACGCACCCCGGTGTTCGTCAATCGTGGAAATCACTTCGGGACCCCAAAACTGAGTAATACTGCAAGAAACGGGCCAGAATCGGCCCAAACTCCGAGTCTTAACGACCAACACGTATGCACACCTTGGGGTTCGACAACCATGGAAATGGATTTTTGACTCCAAAACGGTGAGTGATAGTCCATGAAAGAGCCTTGAATCGGTAAAACCTAGGGTAATTGATCAATGATACATGCACCCCAGGGTTCGTCAATCATGGAAATCGCTCAGGGACACCAAATCAGTAAGTAATAGTCCATGAAACGGGCCAGAATCGGCCGAAACTGCGAATGTTGATAAGCGACACATAAATACACCGGTGTCCGTCGATCGTGGAAATGACTACGTGACGCCAAAACTGAGTAATAGTCCAAGAAACGGGCCAGAATCGGCCAAAACTGCGATTGTTGATGACCGACACATAAGCGCACCTTGGGGTTCGACAACCATGGAAATCGCTTTGGGACCCAAAAACAGTGAGTAATAGTCCATGAAACGGGCCAGAATCGACAAAAACCGCGAGTGTTGATGACCGACACGTAAAGGCACCACGGGGTTTGTTAATCGTGGAAATCACTCCGGGACCCCAAAACAGTCAGTAATAGTCCAGGAAACGGGCCAGAATCGGCCAAAACTATGAGTGTTGATGACCGACACGTAAGCGCACCTTGTGGTTCAACAACTATGGAAATCGCTTTGTGACCCCAAAACGGTGAGTAATAGTCCATGAAACGGGCCAGAATCGTCAAAAACCGCGAGTGTTGATGTTTGACACGTAAACGCACACCAGGGTTCGTTAATCGTGGAAATCAACCCGCGACACCAAAAAAGTGAGTAATAGTCCAGAAAATGGGCCAGAATCGGCCAAAACCGTGACTGTTGATGACCTACATGTAAGCGCACCTTGGGGTTCAGTAACTATGGAAATCGCTTCGGGATCCCAAAACGGTGAGTAATAGTCCACGAAACGGGTCGGAATTGGCCAAAACTATGAGTGTTGACGACAGGCACGTAAACGCACCACAGGGATCGTCAATCATGGAAATCGCTCTAGGACCCCAAAACGGTGAGTAACAGTGCACAAAACGTACCAGAATCGTCCAAAATTGTGAGCGTTGATGACCGGCACGTAAACGCACCCCGATGTTCATCAACCGTGGAAATCACTTCGGGACCCCAAAACTGAGTAATACTGCAAGAAACGGGCCAGAATCGGCCCAAACTCCAAGTCTTGACGACCAACACGTATGCACACCTTGGGGTTCGACAACCATGGAAATGGCTTTTTGACTCCAATACGGTGAGTGATAGTCCATGAAAGAGCCTTGAATCGGTAAAACCTAGGGTAATTGATCAATGATACATAATGCACCCCAGGGTTCGTCAATCATGGAAATCGCTCAGGGACGCCAAATCAGTAAGTAATAGTCCATGAAACGGGCCAGAATCGGCCGAAACTGCGAATGTTGATAAGCGACACATAAATACACCGGTGTCCGTCGATCGTGGAAATGACTACGTGACGCCAAAACTGAGTAATAGTCCAAGAAACGGGCCAGAATCGGCCAAAACTGCGATTGTTGATGACCGACACATAAGCGCACCTTGGGGTTCGACAACCATGGAAATCGCTTTGGGACCCAAAAACAGTGAGTAATAGTCCATGAAACGGGCCAGAATCGACAAAAACCGCGAGTGTTGATGACCAACACGTAAAGGCACCACGGGGTTTGTTAATCGTGGAAATCACTCCGGGACCCCAAAACAGTCAGTAATAGTCCAGGAAACGGGCCAGAATCGGCCAAAACTATGAGTGTTGATGACCGACACGTAAGCGCACCTTGTGGTTCAACAACTATGGAAATCGCTTCGTGACCCCAAAACGGTGAGTAATAGTCCATGAAACGGGCCAGAATCGTCAAAAACCGCGAGTGTTGATGTTTGACACATAAACGCACACCAGGGTTCGTTAATCGTGGAAATCAACCCGCGACACCAAAAAAGTGAGTAATAGTCCAGAAAATGGGCCAGAATCGGCCAAAACCGTGACTGTTGATGACCTACATGTAAGCGCACCTTGGGGTTCAGTAACTATGGAAATCGCTTCGGGATCCCAAAACGGTGAGTAATAGTCCACGAAACGGGTCGGAATTGGCCAAAACTATGAGTGTTGACGACAGGCACGTAAACGCACCACAGGGATCGTCAATCATGGAAATCGCTCTAGGACCCCAAAACGGTGAGTAACAGTGCACAAAACGTACCAGAATCGTCCAAAATTGTGAGCGTTGATGACCGGCACGTAAACGCACCCCGATGTTCATCAATCGTGGAAATCACTTCGGGACCCCAAAACTGAGTAATACTGCAAGAAACGGGCCAGAATCGGCCCAAACTCCAAGTCTTGACGACCAACACGTATGCACACCTTGGGGTTCGACAACCATGGAAATGGCTTTTTGACTCCAATACGGTGAGTGATAGTCCATGAAAGAGCCTTGAATCGGTAAAACCTAGGGTAATTGATCAATGATACATAATGCACCCCAGGGTTCGTCAATCATGGAAATCGCTCAGGGACGCCAAATCAGTAAGTAATAGTCCATGAAACGGGCCAGAATCGGCCGAAACTGCGAATGTTGATAAGCGACACATAAATACACCGGTGTCCGTCGATCGTGGAAATGACTACGTGACGCCAAAACTGAGTAATAGTCCAAGAAACGGGCCAGAATCGGCCAAAACTGCGATTGTTGATGACCGACACATAAGCGCACCTTGGGGTTCGACAACCATGGAAATCGCTTTGGGACCCAAAAACAGTGAGTAATAGTCCATGAAACGGGCCAGAATCGACAAAAACCGCGAGTGTTGATGACCGACACGTAAAGGCACCACGGGGTTTGTTAATCGTGGAAATCACTCCGGGACCCCAAAACAGTCAGTAATAGTCCAGGAAACGGGCCAGAATCGGCCAAAACTATGAGTGTTGATGACCGACACGTAAGCGCACCTTGTGGTTCAACAACTATGGAAATCGCTTCGTGACCCCAAAACGGTGAGTAATAGTCCATGAAACGGGCCAGAATCGTCAAAAACCGCGAGTGTTGATGTTTGACACATAAACGCACACCAGGGTTCGTTAATCGTGGAAATCACTCCGCGACACCAAAAAAGTGAGTAATAGTCCAGAAAATGGGCCAGAATCGGCCAAAACTGTGACTGTTGATGACCTACATGTAAGCGCACCTTGGGGTTCAGTAACTATGGAAATCCCTTCGGGATCCCAAAACGGTGAGTAATAGTCCACGAAACGGGTCAGAATTGGCCAAAACTATGAGTGTTGACGATAGGCACGTAAACGCACCACAGGGATCGTCAATCATGGAAATCGCTCTAGGACACCAAAACGGTGAGTAACAGTGCACAAAACGTACCAGAATCGTCCAAAATTGTGAGCGTTGATGACCGACACGTAAACGCACCCCGGTGTTCGTCAATCGTGGAAATCACTTCGGGACCCCAAAACTGAGTAATACTGCAAGAAACGGGCCAGAATCGGCCCAAACTCCGAGTCTTAACGACCAACACGTATGCACACCTTGGGGTTCGACAACCATGGAAATGGATTTTTGACTCCAAAACGGTGAGTGATAGTCCATGAAAGAGCCTTGAATCGGTAAAACCTAGGGTAATTGATCAATGATACATGCACCCCAGGGTTCGTCAATCATGGAAATCGCTCAGGGACACCAAATCAGTAAGTAATAGCCCATGAAACGGGCCAGAATCGGCCGAAACTGCGAATGTTGATAAGCGACACATAAATACACCGGTGTCCGTCGATCGTGGAAATGACTACGTGACGCCAAAACTGAGTAATAGTCCAAGAAACGGGCCAGAATCGGCCAAAACTGCGATTGTTGATGACCGACACATAAGCGCACCTTGGGGTTCGACAACCATGGAAATCGCTTTGGGACCCAAAAATTGTGAGTAATAGTCCATGAAACGGGCCAGAATCGACAAAAACCGCGAGTGTTGATGACCGACATGTAAAGGCACCACGGGGTTTGTTAATCGTGGAAATCACTCCGGGACCCCAAAACAGTCAGTAATAGTCCAGGAAACGGGCCAGAATCGGCCAAAACTATGAGTGTTGATGACCGACACGTAAGCGCACCTTGTGGTTCAACAACTATGGAAATCGCTTCGTGACCCCAAAACGGTGAGTAATAGTCCATGAAACGGGCCAGAATCGTCAAAAACCGCGAGTGTTGATGTTTGACACATAAACGCACACCAGGGTTCGTTAATCGTGGAAATCACTCCGCGACACCAAAAAAGTGAGTAATAGTCCAGAAAATGGGCCAGAATCGGCCAAAACAGTGACTGTTGATGACCTACATGTAAGCGCACCTTGGGGTTCAGTAACTATGGAAATCCCTTCGGGATCCCAAAACGGTGAGTAATAGTCCACGAAACGGGTCAGAATTGGCCAAAACTATGAGTGTTGACGATAGGCACGTAAACGCACCACAGGGATCGTCAATCATGGAAATCGCTCTAGGACACCAAAACGGTGAGTAACAGTGCACAAAACGTACCAGAATCGTCCAAAATTGTGAGCGTTGATGACCGACACGTAAACGCACCCCGGTGTTCGTCAATCGTGGAAATCACTTCGGGACCCCAAAACTGAGTAATACTGCAAGAAACGGGCCAGAATCGGCCCAAACTCCGAGTCTTAACGACCAACACGTATGCACACCTTGGGGTTCGACAACCATGGAAATGGATTTTTTACTCCAAAACGGTGAGTGATAGTCCATGAAAGAGCCTTGAATCGGTAAAACCTAGGGTAATTGCTCAATGATACATGCACCCCAGGGTTCGTCAATCATGGAAATCGCTCAGGGACACCAAATCAGTAAGTAATAGTCCATGAAACGGGCCAGAATCCGCCGAAACTGCGAATGTTGATAAGCGACACATAAATACACCGGTGTCCGTCGATCGTGGAAATGACTACGTGACGCCAAAACTGAGTAATAGTCCAAGAAACGGGCCAGAATCGGCCAAAACTGCGATTGTTGATGACCGACACATAAGCGCACCTTGGGGTTCGACAACCATGGAAATCGCTTTGGGACCCAAAAATTGTGAGTAATAGTCCATGAAACGGGCCAGAATCGACAAAAACCGCGAGTGTTGATGACCGACATGTAAAGGCACCACGGGGTTTGTTAATCGTGGAAATCACTCCGGGACCCCAAAACAGTCAGTAATAGTCCAGGAAACGAGCCAGAATCGGCCAAAACTATGAGTGTTGATGACCGACACGTAAGCGCACCTTGTGGTTCAACAACTATGGAAATCGCTTCGTGACCCCAAAACGGTGAGTAATAGTCCATGAAACGGGCCAGAATCGTCAAAAACCGCGAGTGTTGATGTTTGACACGTAAACGCACACCAGGGTTCGTTAATCGTGGAAATCACTCCGCGACACCAAAAAAGTGAGTAATAGTCCAGAAAATGGGCCAGAATCGGCCAAAACTGTGACTGTTGATGACCTACATGTAAGCGCACCTTGGGGTTCAGTAACTATGGAAATCCCTTCGGGATCCCAAAACGGTGAGTAATAGTCCACGAAACGGGTCAGAATTGGCCAAAACTATGAGTGTTGACGATAGGCACGTAAACGCACCACAGGGATCGTCAATCATGGAAATCGCTCTAGGACACCAAAACGGTGAGTAACAGTGCACAAAACGTACCAGAATCGTCCAAAATTGTGAGCGTTGATGACCGACACGTAAACGCACCCCGGTGTTCGTCAATCGTGGAAATCACTTCGGGACCCCAAAACTGAGTAATACTGCAAGAAACGGGCCAGAATCGGCCCAAACTCCGAGTCTTAACGACCAACACGTATGCACACCTTGGGGTTCGACAACCATGGAAATGGATTTTTGACTCCAAAACGGTGAGTGATAGTCCATGAAAGAGCCTTGAATCGGTAAAACCTAGGGTAATTGATCAATGATACATGCACCCCAGGGTTCGTCAATCATGGAAATCGCTCAGGGACACCAAATCAGTAAGTAATAGTCCATGAAACGGGCCAGAATCGGCCGAAACTGCGAATGTTGATAAGCGACACATAAATACACCGGTGTCCGTCGATCGTGGAAATGACTACGTGACGCCAAAACTGAGTAATAGTCCAAGAAACGGGCCAGAATCGGCCAAAACTGCGATTGTTGATGACCGACACATAAGCGCACCTTGGGGTTCGACAACCATGGAAATCGCTTTGGGACCCAAAAACAGTGAGTAATAGTCCATGAAACGGGCCAGAATCGACAAAAACCGCGAGTGTTGATGACCGACACGTAAAGGCACCACGGGGTTTGTTAATCGTGGAAATCACTCCGGGACCCCAAAACAGTCAGTAATAGTCCAGGAAACGGGCCAGAATCGGCCAAAACTATGAGTGTTGATGACCGACACGTAAGCGCACCTTGTGGTTCAACAACTATGGAAATCGCTTTGTGACCCCAAAACGGTGAGTAATAGTCCATGAAACGGGCCAGAATCGTCAAAAACCGCGAGTGTTGATGTTTGACACGTAAACGCACACCAGGGTTCGTTAATCGTGGAAATCAACCCGCGACACCAAAAAAGTGAGTAATAGTCCAGAAAATGGGCCAGAATCGGCCAAAACCGTGACTGTTGATGACCTACATGTAAGCGCACCTTGGGGTTCAGTAACTATGGAAATCGCTTCGGGATCCCAAAACGGTGAGTAATAGTCCACGAAACGGGTCGGAATTGGCCAAAACTATGAGTGTTGACGACAGGCACGTAAACGCACCACAGGGATCGTCAATCATGGAAATCGCTCTAGGACCCCAAAACGGTGAGTAACAGTGCACAAAACGTACCAGAATCGTCCAAAATTGTGAGCGTTGATGACCGGCACGTAAACGCACCCCGATGTTCATCAACCGTGGAAATCACTTCGGGACCCCAAAACTGAGTAATACTGCAAGAAACGGGCCAGAATCGGCCCAAACTCCAAGTCTTGACGACCAACACGTATGCACACCTTGGGGTTCGACAACCATGGAAATGGCTTTTTGACTCCAATACGGTGAGTGATAGTCCATGAAAGAGCCTTGAATCGGTAAAACCTAGGGTAATTGATCAATGATACATAATGCACCCCAGGGTTCGTCAATCATGGAAATCGCTCAGGGACGCCAAATCAGTAAGTAATAGTCCATGAAACGGGCCAGAATCGGCCGAAACTGCGAATGTTGATAAGCGACACATAAATACACCGGTGTCCGTCGATCGTGGAAATGACTACGTGACGCCAAAACTGAGTAATAGTCCAAGAAACGGGCCAGAATCGGCCAAAACTGCGATTGTTGATGACCGACACATAAGCGCACCTTGGGGTTCGACAACCATGGAAATCGCTTTGGGACCCAAAAACAGTGAGTAATAGTCCATGAAACGGGCCAGAATCGACAAAAACCGCGAGTGTTGATGACCAACACGTAAAGGCACCACGGGGTTTGTTAATCGTGGAAATCACTCCGGGACCCCAAAACAGTCAGTAATAGTCCAGGAAACGGGCCAGAATCGGCCAAAACTATGAGTGTTGATGACCGACACGTAAGCGCACCTTGTGGTTCAACAACTATGGAAATCGCTTCGTGACCCCAAAACGGTGAGTAATAGTCCATGAAACGGGCCAGAATCGTCAAAAACCGCGAGTGTTGATGTTTGACACATAAACGCACACCAGGGTTCGTTAATCGTGGAAATCAACCTGCGACACCAAAAAAGTGAGTAATAGTCCAGAAAATGGGCCAGAATCGGCCAAAACCGTGACTGTTGATGACCTACATGTAAGCGCACCTTGGGGTTCAGTAACTATGGAAATCGCTTCGGGATCCCAAAACGGTGAGTAATAGTCCACGAAACGGGTCGGAATTGGCCAAAACTATGAGTGTTGACGACAGGCACGTAAACGCACCACAGGGATCGTCAATCATGGAAATCGCTCTAGGACCCCAAAACGGTGAGCAACAGTGCACAAAACGTACCAGAATCGTCCAAAATTGTGAGCGTTGATGACCGGCACGTAAACGCACCCCGATGTTCATCAATCGTGGAAATCACTTCGGGACCCCAAAACTGAGTAATACTGCAAGAAACGGGCCAGAATCGGCCCAAACTCCAAGTCTTGACGACCAACACGTATGCACACCTTGGGGTTCGACAACCATGGAAATGGCTTTTTGACTCCAATACGGTGAGTGATAGTCCATGAAAGAGCCTTGAATCGGTAAAACCTAGGGTAATTGATCAATGATACATAATGCACCCCAGGGTTCGTCAATCATGGAAATCGCTCAGGGACGCCAAATCAGTAAGTAATAGTCCATGAAACGGGCCAGAATCGGCCGAAACTGCGAATGTTGATAAGCGACACATAAATACACCGGTGTCCGTCGATCGTGGAAATGACTACGTGACGCCAAAACTGAGTAATAGTCCAAGAAACGGGCCAGAATCGGCCAAAACAGCGATTGTTGATGACCGACACATAAGCGCACCTTGGGGTTCGACAACCATGGAAATCGCTTTGGGACCCAAAAACAGTGAGTAATAGTCCATGAAACGGGCCAGAATCGACAAAAACCGCGAGTGTTGATGACCGACACGTAAAGGCACCACGGGGTTTGTTAATCGTGGAAATCACTCCGGGACCCCAAAACAGTCAGTAATAGTCCAGGAAACGGGCCAGAATCGGCCAAAACTATGAGTGTTGATGACCGACACGTAAGCGCACCTTGTGGTTCAACAACTATGGAAATCGCTTCGTGACCCCAAAACGGTGAGTAATAGTCCATGAAACGGGCCAGAATCGTCAAAAATCGCGAGTGTTGATGTTTGACACATAAACGCACACCAGGGTTCGTTAATCGTGGAAATCACTCCGCGACACCAAAAAAGTGAGTAATAGTCCAGAAAATGGGCCAGAATCGGCCAAAACTGTGACTGTTGATGACCTACATGTAAGCGCACCTTGGGGTTCAGTAACTATGGAAATCCCTTCGGGATCCCAAAACGGTGAGTAATAGTCCACGAAACGGGTCAGAATTGGCCAAAACTATGAGTGTTGACGATAGGCACGTAAACGCACCACAGGGATCGTCAATCATGGAAATCGCTCTAGGACACCAAAACGGTGAGTAACAGTGCACAAAACGTACCAGAATCGTCCAAAATTGTGAGCGTTGATGACCGACACGTAAACGCACCCCGGTGTTCGTCAATCGTGGAAATCACTTCGGGACCCCAAAACTGAGTAATACTGCAAGAAACGGGCCAGAATCGGCCCAAACTCCGAGTCTTAACGACCAACACGTATGCACACCTTGGGGTTCGACAACCATGGAAATGGATTTTTGACTCCAAAACGGTGAGTGATAGTCCATGAAAGAGCCTTGAATCGGTAAAACCTAGGGTAATTGATCAATGATACATGCACCCCAGGGTTCGTCAATCATGGAAATCGCTCAGGGACACCAAATCAGTAAGTAATAGCCCATGAAACGGGCCAGAATCGGCCGAAACTGCGAATGTTGATAAGCGACACATAAATACACCGGTGTCCGTCGATCGTGGAAATGACTACGTGACGCCAAAACTGAGTAATAGTCCAAGAAACGGGCCAGAATCGGCCAAAACTGCGATTGTTGATGACCGACACATAAGCGCACCTTGGGGTTCGACAACCATGGAAATCGCTTTGGGACCCAAAAATTGTGAGTAATAGTCCATGAAACGGGCCAGAATCGACAAAAACCGCGAGTGTTGATGACCGACATGTAAAGGCACCACGGGGTTTGTTAATCGTGGAAATCACTCCGGGACCCCAAAACAGTCAGTAATAGTCCAGGAAACGGGCCAGAATCGGCCAAAACTATGAGTGTTGATGACCGACACGTAAGCGCACCTTGTGGTTCAACAACTATGGAAATCGCTTCGTGACCCCAAAACGGTGAGTAATAGTCCATGAAACGGGCCAGAATCGTCAAAAATCGCGAGTGTTGATGTTTGACACATAAACGCACACCAGGGTTCGTTAATCGTGGAAATCACTCCGCGACACCAAAAAAGTGAGTAATAGTCCAGAAAATGGGCCAGAATCGGCCAAAACTGTGACTGTTGATGACCTACATGTAAGCGCACCTTGGGGTTCAGTAACTATGGAAATCCCTTCGGGATCCCAAAACGGTGAGTAATAGTCCACGAAACGGGTCAGAATTGGCCAAAACTATGAGTGTTGACGATAGGCACGTAAACGCACCACAGGGATCGTCAATCATGGAAATCGCTCTAGGACACCAAAACGGTGAGTAACAGTGCACAAAACGTACCAGAATCGTCCAAAATTGTGAGCGTTGATGACCGACACGTAAACGCACCCCGGTGTTCGTCAATCGTGGAAATCACTTCGGGACCCCAAAACTGAGTAATACTGCAAGAAACGGGCCAGAATCGGCCCAAACTCCGAGTCTTAACGACCAACACGTATGCACACCTTGGGGTTCGACAACCATGGAAATGGATTTTTGACTCCAAAACGGTGAGTGATAGTCCATGAAAGAGCCTTGAATCGGTAAAACCTAGGGTAATTGATCAATGATACATGCACCCCAGGGTTCGTCAATCATGGAAATCGCTCAGGGACACCAAATCAGTAAGTAATAGCCCATGAAACGGGCCAGAATCGGCCGAAACTGCGAATGTTGATAAGCGACACATAAATACACCGGTGTCCGTCGATCGTGGAAATGACTACGTGACGCCAAAACTGAGTAATAGTCCAAGAAACGGGCCAGAATCGGCCAAAACTGCGATTGTTGATGACCGACACATAAGCGCACCTTGGGGTTCGACAACCATGGAAATCGCTTTGGGACCCAAAAATTGTGAGTAATAGTCCATGAAACGGGCCAGAATCGACAAAAACCGCGAGTGTTGATGACCGACATGTAAAGGCACCACGGGGTTTGTTAATCGTGGAAATCACTCCGGGACCCCAAAACAGTCAGTAATAGTCCAGGAAACGGGCCAGAATCGGCCAAAACTATGAGTGTTGATGACCGACACGTAAGCGCACCTTGTGGTTCAACAACTATGGAAATCGCTTCGTGACCCCAAAACGGTGAGTAATAGTCCATGAAACGGGCCAGAATCGTCAAAAACCGCGAGTGTTGATGTTTGACACATAAACGCACACCAGGGTTCATTAATCGTGGAAATCACTCCGCGACACCAAAAAAGTGAGTAATAGTCCAGAAAATGGGCCAGAATCGGCCAAAACTGTGACTGTTGATGACCTACATGTAAGCGCACCTTGGGGTTCAGTAACTATGGAAATCCCTTCGGGATCCCAAAACGGTGAGTAATAGTCCACGAAACGGGTCAGAATTGGCCAAAACTATGAGTGTTGACGATAGGCACGTAAACGCACCACAGGGATCGTCAATCATGGAAATCGCTCTAGGACACCAAAACGGTGAGTAACAGTGCACAAAACGTACCAGAATCGTCCAAAATTGTGAGCGTTGATGACCGACACGTAAACGCACCCCGGTGTTCGTCAATCGTGGAAATCACTTCGGGACCCCAAAACTGAGTAATACTGCAAGAAACGGGCCAGAATCGGCCCAAACTCCGAGTCTTAACGACCAACACGTATGCACACCTTGGGGTTCGACAACCATGGAAATGGATTTTTTACTCCAAAACGGTGAGTGATAGTCCATGAAAGAGCCTTGAATCGGTAAAACCTAGGGTAATTGATCAATGATACATGCACCCCAGGGTTCGTCAATCATGGAAATCGCTCAGGGACACCAAATCAGTAAGTAATAGTCCATGAAACGGGCCAGAATCGGCCGAAACTGCGAATGTTGATAAGCGACACATAAATACACCGGTGTCCGTCGATCGTGGAAATGACTACGTGACGCCAAAACTGAGTAATAGTCCAAGAAACGGGCCAGAATCGGCCAAAACTGCGATTGTTGATGACCGACACATAAGCGCACCTTGGGGTTCGACAACCATGGAAATCGCTTTGGGACCCAAAAACAGTGAGTAATAGTCCATGAAACGGGCCAGAATCGACAAAAACCGCGAGTGTTGATGACCGACACGTAAAGGCACCACGGGGTTTGTTAATCGTGGAAATCACTCCGGGACCCCAAAACAGTCAGTAATAGTCCAGGAAACGGGCCAGAATCGGCCAAAACTATGAGTGTTGATGACCGACACGTAAGCGCACCTTGTGGTTCAACAACTATGGAAATCGCTTTGTGACCCCAAAACGGTGAGTAATAGTCCATGAAACGGGCCAGAATCGTCAAAAACCGCGAGTGTTGATGTTTGACACGTAAACGCACACCAGGGTTCGTTAATCGTGGAAATCAACCCGCGACACCAAAAAAGTGAGTAATAGTCCAGAAAATGGGCCAGAATCGGCCAAAACCGTGACTGTTGATGACCTACATGTAAGCGCACCTTGGGGTTCAGTAACTATGGAAATCGCTTCGGGATCCCAAAACGGTGAGTAATAGTCCACGAAACGGGTCGGAATTGGCCAAAACTATGAGTGTTGACGACAGGCACGTAAACGCACCACAGGGATCGTCAATCATGGAAATCGCTCTAGGACCCCAAAACGGTGAGTAACAGTGCACAAAACGTACCAGAATCGTCCAAAATTGTGAGCGTTGATGACCGGCACGTAAACGCACCCCGATGTTCATCAACCGTGGAAATCACTTCGGGACCCCAAAACTGAGTAATACTGCAAGAAACGGGCCAGAATCGGCCCAAACTCCAAGTCTTGACGACCAACACGTATGCACACCTTGGGGTTCGACAACCATGGAAATGGCTTTTTGACTCCAATACGGTGAGTGATAGTCCATGAAAGAGCCTTGAATCGGTAAAACCTAGGGTAATTGATCAATGATACATAATGCACCCCAGGGTTCGTCAATCATGGAAATCGCTCAGGGACGCCAAATCAGTAAGTAATAGTCCATGAAACGGGCCAGAATCGGCCGAAACTGCGAATGTTGATAAGCGACACATAAATACACCGGTGTCCGTCGATCGTGGAAATGACTACGTGACGCCAAAACTGAGTAATAGTCCAAGAAACGGGCCAGAATCGGCCAAAACTGCGATTGTTGATGACCGACACATAAGCGCACCTTGGGGTTCGATAACCATGGAAATCGCTTTGGGACCCAAAAACAGTGAGTAATAGTCCATGAAACGGGCCAGAATCGACAAAAACCGCGAGTGTTGATGACCAACACGTAAAGGCACCACGGGGTTTGTTAATCGTGGAAATCACTCCGGGACCCCAAAACAGTCAGTAATAGTCCAGGAAACGGGCCAGAATCGGCCAAAACTATGAGTGTTGATGACCGACACGTAAGCGCACCTTGTGGTTCAACAACTATGGAAATCGCTTCGTGACCCCAAAACGGTGAGTAATAGTCCATGAAACGGGCCAGAATCGTCAAAAACCGCGAGTGTTGATGTTTGACACATAAACGCACACCAGGGTTCGTTAATCGTGGAAATCAACCCGCGACACCAAAAAAGTGAGTAATAGTCCAGAAAATGGGCCAGAATCGGCCAAAACCGTGACTGTTGATGACCTACATGTAAGCGCACCTTGGGGTTCAGTAACTATGGAAATCGCTTCGGGATCCCAAAACGGTGAGTAATAGTCCACGAAACGGGTCGGAATTGGCCAAAACTATGAGTGTTGACGACAGGCACGTAAACGCACCACAGGGATCATCAATCATGGAAATCGCTCTAGGACCCCAAAACGGTGAGTAACAGTGCACAAAACGTACCAGAATCGTCCAAAATTGTGAGCGTTGATGACCGGCACGTAAACGCACCCCGATGTTCATCAATCGTGGAAATCACTTCGGGACCCCAAAACTGAGTAATACTGCAAGAAACGGGCCAGAATCGGCCCAAACTCCAAGTCTTGACGACCAACACGTATGCACACCTTGGGGTTCGACAACCATGGAAATGGCTTTTTGACTCCAATACGGTGAGTGATAGTCCATGAAAGAGCCTTGAATCTGTAAAACCTAGGGTAATTGATCAATGATACATAATGCACCCCAGGGTTCGTCAATCATGGAAATCGCTCAGGGACGCCAAATCAGTAAGTAATAGTCCATGAAACGGGCCAGAATCGGCCGAAACTGCGAATGTTGATAAGCGACACATAAATACACCGGTGTCCGTCGATCGTGGAAATGACTACGTGACGCCAAAACTGAGTAATAGTCCAAGAAACGGGCGAGAATCGGCCAAAACTGCGATTGTTGATGACCGACACATAAGCGCACCTTGGGGTTCGACAACCATGGAAATCGCTTTGGGACCCAAAAACAGTGAGTAATAGTCCATGAAACGGGCCAGAATCGACAAAAACCGCGAGTGTTGATGACCGACACGTAAAGGCACCACGGGGTTTGTTAATCGTGGAAATCACTCCGGGACCCCAAAACAGTCAGTAATAGTCCAGGAAACGGGCCAGAATCGGCCAAAACTATGAGTGTTGATGACCGACACGTAAGCGCACCTTGTGGTTCAACAACTATGGAAATCGCTTCGTGACCCCAAAACGGTGAGTAATAGTCCATGAAACGGGCCAGAATCGTCAAAAACCGCGAGTGTTGATGTTTGACACATAAACGCACACCAGGGTTCGTTAATCGTGGAAATCACTCCGCGACACCAAAAAAGTGAGTAATAGTCCAGAAAATGGGCCAGAATCGGCCAAAACTGTGACTGTTGATGACCTACATGTAAGCGCACCTTGGGGTTCAGTAACTATGGAAATCCCTTCGGGATCCCAAAACGGTGAGTAATAGTCCACGAAACGGGTCAGAATTGGCCAAAGCTATGAGTGTTGACGATAGGCACGTAAACGCACCACAGGGATCGTCAATCATGGAAATCGCTCTAGGACACCAAAACGGTGAGTAACAGTGCACAAAACGTACCAGAATCGTCCAAAATTGTGAGCGTTGATGACCGACACGTAAACGCACCCCGGTGTTCGTCAATCGTGGAAATCACTTCGGGACCCCAAAACTGAGTAATACTGCAAGAAACGGGCCAGAATCGGCCCAAACTCCGAGTCTTAACGACCAACACGTATGCACACCTTGGGGTTCGACAACCATGGAAATGGATTTTTGACTCCAAAACGGTGAGTGATAGTCCATGAAAGAGCCTTGAATCGGTAAAACCTAGGGAAATTGATCAATGATACATGCACCCCAGGGTTCGTCAATCATGGAAATCGCTCAGGGACACCAAATCAGTAAGTAATAGTCCATGAAACGGGCCAGAATCGGCCGAAACTGCGAATGTTGATAAGCGACACATAAATACACCGGTGTCCGTCGATCGTGGAAATGACTACGTGACGCCAAAACTGAGTAATAGTCCAAGAAACGGGCCAGAATCGGCCAAAACTGCGATTGTTGATGACCGACACATAAGCGCACCTTGGGGTTCGACAACCATGGAAATCGCTTTGGGACCCAAAAACAGTGAGTAATAGTCCATGAAACGGGCCAGAATCGACAAAAACCGCGAGTGTTGATGACCGACACGTAAAGGCACCACGGGGTTTGTTAATCGTGGAAATCACTCCGGGACCCCAAAACAGTCAGTAATAGTCCAGGAAACGGGCCAGAATCGGCCAAAACTATGAGTGTTGATGACCGACACGTAAGCGCACCTTGTGGTTCAACAACTATGGAAATCGCTTCGTGACCCCAAAACGGTGAGTAATAGTCCATGAAACGGGCCAGAATCGTCAAAAACCGCGAGTGTTGATGTTTGACACGTAAACGCACACCAGGGTTCGTTAATCGTGGAAATCAACCCGCGACACCAAAAAAGTGAGTAATAGTCCAGAAAATGGGCCAGAATCGGCCAAAACCGTGACTGTTGATAACCTACATGTAAGCGCACCTTGGGGTTCAGTAACTATGGAAATCGCTTCGGGATCCCAAAACGGTGAGTAATAGTCCACGAAACGGGTCGGAATTGGCCAAAACTATGAGTGTTGACGACAGGCACGTAAACGCACCACAGGGATCGTCAATCATCGAAATCGCTCTAGGACCCCAAAACGGTGAGTAACAGTGCACAAAACGTACCAGAATCGTCCAAAATTGTGAGCGTTGATGACCGGCACGTAAACGCACCCCGATGTTCATCAATCGTGGAAATCACTTTGGGACCCCAAAACTGAGTAATACTGCAAGAAACGGGCCAGAATCGGCCCAAACTCCAAGTCTTGACGACCAACACGTATGCACACCTTGGGGTTCGACAACCATGGCAATGGCTTTTTGACTCCAATACGGTGAGTGATAGTCCATGAAAGAGCCTTGAATCGGTAAAACCTAGGGTAATTGATCAATGATACATAATGCACCCCAGGGTTCGTCAATCATGGAAATCGCTCAGGGAGGACAAATCAGTAAGTAATAGTCCATGAAACGGGCCAGAATCGGCCGAAACTACGAATGTTGATAAGCGACACATAAATACACCGGTGTCCGTCGATCGTGGAAATGACTACGTGACGCCAAAACTGAGTAATAGTCCAAGAAACGGGCCAGAATCGGCCAAAACTGCGATTGTTGATGACCGACACATAAGCGCACCTTGGGGTTCGACAACCATGGAAATCGCTTTGGGACCCAAAAACAGTGAGTAATAGTCCATGAAACGGGCCAGAATCGACAAAAACCGCGAGTGTTGATGACCGACACGTAAAGGCACCACGGGGTTTGTTAATCGTGGAAATCACTCCGGGACCCCAAAACAGTCAGTAATACTCCAGGAAACGGGCCAGAATCGGCCAAAACTATGAGTGTTGATGACCGACACGTAAGCGCACCTTGTGGTTCAACAACTATGGAAATCGCTTCGTGACCCCAAAACGGTGAGTAATAGTCCATGAAACGGGCCAGAATCGTCAAAAACCGCGAGTGTTGATGTTTGACACGTAAACGCACACCAGGGTTCGTTAATCGTGGAAATCAACCCGCGACACCAAAAAAGTGAGTAATAGTCCAGAAAATGGGCCAGAATCGGCCAAAACCGTGACTGTTGATGACCTACATGTAAGCGCACCTTGGGGTTCAGTAACTATGGAAATCGCTTCGGGATCCCAAAACGGTGAGTAATAGTCCACGAAACGGGTCGGAATTGGCCAAAACTATGAGTGTTGACGACAGGCACGTAAACGCACCACAGGGATCGTCAATCATGGAAATCGCTCTAGGACCCCAAAACGGTGAGTAACAGTGCACAAAACGTACCAGAATCGTCCAAAATTGTGAGCGTTGATGACAACGCACCCCGATGTTCGTCAATCGTGGAAATCACTTCGGGACCCCAAAACTGAGTAATACTGCAAGAAATGGGCCAGAATCGGCCCAAACTCCAAGTCTTGACGACCAACACGTATGCACACCTTGGGGTTCGACAACCATGGAAATGGCTTTTTGACTCCAAAACGGTGAGTGATAGTCCATGAAAGAGCCTTGAATCGGTAAAACCTAGGGTCGTTGATCGACGATACATAAAGCATCCCAGGGTTCGTCAATCATGGAAATCGCTCAGGGACCCCAAATTAGTGAGTAATAGTCCATGAAACGGGCCAGAATCGGCCAAAACTGCGAATGTTGATAAGCGACACATAAACACATCGGTGTCCGTCGATCGTGGAAATGACTACGTGACGCCAAAACTGAGTAATAGTCCAAGAAACGGGCCAGAATCGGCCAAAACTGCGATTGTTGATGACCGACACATAAGCGCACCTTGGGGTTCGACAACCATGGAAATCGCTTTGGGACCCAAAAATGGTGAGTAATAGTCCATGAAACGGGCCAGAATCGACAAAAACCGCGAGTGTTGATGACCGACATGTAAAGGCACCACGGGGTTTGTTAATCGTGGAAATCACTCCGGGACCCCAAAACAGTCAGTAATAGTCCAGGAAACGGGCCAGAATCGGCCAAAACTATGAGTGTTGATGACCGACACGTAAGCGCACCTTGTGGTTCAACAACTATGGAAATCGCTTCGTGACCCCAAAACGGTGAGTAATAGTCCATGAAACGGGCCAGAATCGTCAAAAACCGCGAGTGTTGATGTTTGACACGTAAACGCACACCAGGGTTCGTTAATCGTGGAAATCACCCCACGACACCAAAAAAGTGAGTAATAGTCCAGAAAATGGGCCAGAATCGGCCAAAACCATGACTGTTGATGACCTACATGTAAGCGCACCTTGGGGTTCAATAACTATGGAAATCGCTTCGGGATCCCAAAACAGTGAGTAATAGTCCACGAAACGGGTCGGAATTGGCCAAAACTATGAGTGTTGACGATAGGCACGTAAACGCACCACAGGGATCGTCAATCATGGAAATCGCTCTAGGACCCCAAAATGGTGAGTAACAGTGCACAAAACGTACCAGAATCGTCCAAAATTGTGAGCGTTGATGACCGACACGTAAACGCACCCCGCTGTTCGTCAATCGTGGAAATCACTTCGGGACCCCAAAACTGAGTAATACTGCAAGAAACGGGCCAGAATCGGCCCAAACTCCAAGTCTTGATGACCAACACGTATGCACACCTTGGGGTTCAACAACCATGGAAATGGCTTTTTGACTCCAAAACGGTGAGTGATAGTCCATGAAAGAGCCTTGAATCGGTAAAACCTTGGGTCATTGATCAACGATACATAAAGCACCCCAGGGTTCGTCAATCATGGAAATCGCTTAGGGACCCCAAATCAGTGAGTAATAGCCCATGAAACGGGCCAGAATCGGCCAAAACTGCGAATGTTTATAAGCGACACAGAAACACACCGGTGTCCGTCGATCGTGGAAATGACTACGTGACGCCAAAACTGAGTAATAGTCCAAGAAACGAGCCAGAATCGGCCAAAACTGCGATTGTTGATGACCGACACATAAGCGCACCTTGGGGTTCGACAACCATGGAAATCGCTTTGGGACCCAAAAATGGTGAGTAATAGTCCATGAAACGGGCCAGAATCGACAAAAACCGCGAGTGTTGATGACCGACACGTAAAGGCACCACGGGGTTTGTTAATCGTGGAAATCACTCCGGGACCCCAAAACAGTCAGTAATAGTCCAGGAAACGGGCCAGAATCGGCCAAAACTATGTGTGTTGATGACCGACACGTAAGCGCACCTTGTGGTTCAACAACTATGGAAATCGCTTCGTGACCCCAAAACGGTGAGTAATAGTCCATGAAACGGGCCAGAATCGTCAAAAACCGCGAGTGTTGATGTTTGACACGTAAACGCACACCAGGGTTCGTTAATCGTGGAAATCACCCCGCGACACCAAAAAAGTGAGTAATAGTCCAGAAAATGGGCCAGAATCGGCCAAAACCATGACTGTTGATGACCTACATGTAAGCGCACCTTGGGGTTCAATAACTATGGAAATCGCTTCAGGATCCCAAAACGGTGAGTAATAGTCCACGAAACGGGTCGGAATTGGCCAAAACTATGAGTGTTGACGATAGGCACGTAAACGCACCACAGGGATCGTCAATCATGGAAATCGCTCTAGGACCCCAAAACGGTGAGTAACAGTGCACAAAACGTACCAGAATCGTCCAAAATTGTGAGCGTTGATGACCGACACGTAAACGCACCCCGGTGTTCGTCAATCGTGGAAATCACTTCGGGACCCCAAAACTGAGTAATACTGCAAGAAACGGGCCAGAATCGGCCCAAACTCCAAGTCTTGATGACCAACACGTATGCACACCTTGGGGTTCAACAACCATGGAGATGGCTTTTTGACTCCAAAACGGTGAGTGATAGTCCATGAAAGAGCCTTGAATCGGTAAAACCTTGGGTCATTGATCAACGATACATAAAGCACCCCAGGGTTCGTCAATCATGGAAATCGCTTAGGGACCCCAAATCAGTGAGTAATAGCCCATGAAACGGGCCAGAATCGGCCAAAACTGCGAATGTTGATAAGCGACACATAAACAAACCGGTGTCCGTCGATCGTGGAAATGACTACGTGACGCCAAAACTTAGTAATAGTCCAAGAAACGGGCCAGAATCGGCCAAAACTGCGATTGTTGATGACCGACACATAAGCGCACCTTGGGGTTCGACAACCATGGAAATCGCTTTGGGACCCAAAAATGGTGAGTAATAGTGCATGAAACGGGCCAGAATCGACAAAAACCGCGAGTGTTGATGACCGACACGTAAAGGCACCACGGGGTTTGTTAATCGTGGAAATCACTCCGGGACCCCAAAACAGTCAGTAATAGTCCAGGAAACGGGCCAGAATCGGCCAAAACTATGAGTGTTGATGACCGACACGTAAGCGCACCTTGTGGTTCAACAACTATGGAAATCGCTTCGTGACCCCAAAACGGTGAGTAATAGTCCATGAAACGGGCCAGAATCGTCAAAAACCGCGAGTGTTGATGTTTGACACATAAACGCACACCAGGGTTCGTTAATCGTGGAAATCACTCCGCGACACCAAAAAAGTGAGTAATAGTCCAGAAAATGGGCCAGAATCGGCCAAAACCGTGACTGTTGATGACCTACATGTAAGCGCACCTTGGGGTTCAATAACTATGGAAATCGCTTCGGGATCCCAAAACGGTGAGTAATAGTCCACGAAACGGGTCGCAATTGGCCAAAACTATGAGTGTTGACGACAGGCACGTAAACGCACCACAGGGATCGTCAATCATGGAAATCGCTCTAGGACCCCAAAATGGTGAGTAACAGTGCACAAAACGTACCAGAATCGTCCAAAATTGTGAGCGTTGATGACCGGCACGTAAACGCACCCCGATGTTCGTCAATCGTGGAAATCACTTCGGGACCCCAAAACTGAGTAATACTGCAAGAAATGGGCCAGAATCGGCCCAAACTCCAAGTCTTGACGACCAACACGTATGCACACCTTGGGGTTCGACAACCATGGAAATGGCTTTTTGACTCCAAAACGGTGTGTGATAGTCCATGAAAGAGCCTTGAATCGGTAAAACCTTGGGTCATTGATCAACGATACATAAAGCACCCCAGGGTTCGTCAATCATGGAAATCGCTTAGGGACCCCTAATCAGTGAGTAATAGCCCATGAAACGGGCCAGAATCGGCCAAAACTGCGAATGTTGATAAGCGACACATAAACACATCGGTGTCCGTCGATCGTGGAAATGACTACGTGACGCCAAAACTGAGTAATAGTCCAAGAAACGGGCCAGAATCGGCCAAAACTGCGATTGTTGATGACCGACACATAAGCGCACCTTGGGGTTCGACAACCATGGAAATCGCTTTGGGACCCAAAAATGGTGAGTAATAGTCCATGAAACGGGCCAGAATCGACAAAAACCGCGAGTGTTGATGACCGACATGTAAAGGCACCACGGGGTTTGTTAATCGTGGAAATCACTCCGGGACCCCAAAACAGTCAGTAATAGTCCAGGAAACGGGCCAGAATCGGCCAAAACTATGAGTGTTGATGACCGACACGTAAGCGCACCTTGTGGTTCAACAACTATGGAAATCGCTTCGTGACCCCAAAACGGTGAGTAATAGTCCATGAAACGGGCCAGAATCGTCAAAAACCGCGAGTGTTGATGTTTGACACGTAAACGCACACCAGGGTTCGTTAATCGTGGAAATCACCCCACGACACCAAAAAAGTGAGTAATAGTCCAGAAAATGGGCCAGAATCGGCCAAAACCGTGACTGTTGATGACCTACATGTAAGCGCACCTTGGGGTTCAATAACTATGGAAATCGCTTCGGGATCCCAAAACAGTGAGTAATAGTCCACGAAACGGGTCGGAATTGGCCAAAACTATGAGTGTTGACGATAGGCACGTAAACGCACCACAGGGATCGTCAATCATGGAAATCGC
The DNA here is from genome assembly GCA_963921465.1 of Triticum timopheevii. Classification (NCBI taxonomy): domain Eukaryota; kingdom Viridiplantae; phylum Streptophyta; class Magnoliopsida; order Poales; family Poaceae; genus Triticum; species Triticum timopheevii. The sequence goes on from OY997270.1 coordinate 3,110,861, forward strand.
TCTAGGACCCCAAAATGGTGAGTAACAGTGCACAAAACGTACCAGAATCGTCCAAAATTGTGAGCGTTGATGACCGACACGTAAACGCACCCCGCTGTTCGTCAATCGTGGAAATCACTTCGGGACCCCAAAACTGAGTAATACTGCAAGAAACGGGCCAGAATCGGCCCAAACTCCAAGTCTTGATGACCAACACGTATGCACACCTTGGGGTTCAACAACCATGGAAATGGCTTTTTGACTCCAAAACGGTGAGTGATAGTCCATGAAAGAGCCTTGAATCGGTAAAACCTTGGGTCATTGATCAACGATACATAAAGCACCCCAGGGTTCGTCAATCATGGAAATCGCTTAGGGACCCCAAATCAGTGAGTAATAGCCCATGAAACGGGCCAGAATCGGCCAAAACTGCGAATGTTTATAAGCGACACATAAACACACCGGTGTCCGTCGATCGTGGAAATGACTACGTGACGCCAAAACTGAGTAATAGTCCAAGAAACGAGCCAGAATCGGCCAAAACTGCGATTGTTGATGACCGACACATAAGCGCACCTTGGGGTTCGACAACCATGGAAATCGCTTTGGGACCCAAAAATGGTGAGTAATAGTCCATGAAACGGGCCAGAATCGACAAAAACCGCGAGTGTTGATGACCGACACGTAAAGGCACCACGGGGTTTGTTAATCGTGGAAATCACTCCGGGACCCCAAAACAGTCAGTAATAGTCCAGGAAACGGGCCAGAATCGGCCAAAACTATGTGTGTTGATGACCGACACGTAAGCGCACCTTGTGGTTCAACAACTATGGAAATCGCTTCGTGACCCCAAAACGGTGAGTAATAGTCCATGAAACGGGCCAGAATCGTCAAAAACCGCGAGTGTTGATGTTTGACACGTAAACGCACACCAGGGTTCGTTAATCGTGGAAATCACCCCGCGACACCAAAAAAGTGAGTAATAGTCCAGAAAATGGGCCAGAATCGGCCAAAACCGTGACTGTTGATGACCTACATGTAAGCGCACCTTGGGGTTCAATAACTATGGAAATCGCTTCAGGATCCCAAAACGGTGAGTAATAGTCCAGGAAACGGGTCGGAATTGGCCAAAACTATGAGTGTTGACGATAGGCACGTAAACGCACCACAGGGATCGTCAATCATGGAAATCGCTCTAGGACCCCAAAACGGTGAGTAACAGTGCACAAAACGTACCAGAATCGTCCAAAATTGTGAGCGTTGATGACCGACACGTAAACGCACCCCGGTGTTCGTCAATCGTGGAAATCACTTCGGGACCCCAAAACTGAGTAATACTGCAAGAAACGGGCCAGAATCGGCCCAAACTCCAAGTCTTGATGACCAACACGTATGCACACCTTGGGGTTCAACAACCATGGAGATGGCTTTTTGACTCCAAAACGGTGAGTGATAGTCCATGAAAGAGCCTTGAATCGGTAAAACCTTGGGTCATTGATCAACGATACATAAAGCACCCCAGGGTTCGTCAATCATGGAAATCGCTTAGGGACCCCAAATCAGTGAGTAATAGCCCATGTAACGGGCTAGAATCGGCCAAAACTGCGAATGTTGATAAGCGACACATAAACAAACCGGTGTCCGTCGATCGTGGAAATGACTACGTGACGCCAAAACTTAGTAATAGTCCAAGAAACGGGCCAGAATCGGCCAAAACTGCGATTGTTGATGACCGACACATAAGCGCACCTTGGGGTTCGACAACCATGGAAATCGCTTTGGGACCCAAAAATGGTGAGTAATAGTGCATGAAACGGGCCAGAATCGACAAAAACCGCGAGTGTTGATGACCGACACGTAAAGGCACCACGGGGTTTGTTAATCGTGGAAATCACTCCGGGACCCCAAAACAGTCAGTAATAGTCCAGGAAACGGGCCAGAATCGGCCAAAACTATGAGTGTTGATGACCGACACGTAAGCGCACCTTGTGGTTCAACAACTATGGAAATCGCTTCGTGACCCCAAAACGGTGAGTAATAGTCCATGAAACGGGCCAGAATCGTCAAAAACCGCGAGTGTTGATGTTTGACACATAAACGCACACCAGGGTTCGTTAATCGTGGAAATCACTCCGCGACACCAAAAAAGTGAGTAATAGTCCAGAAAATGGGCCAGAATCGGCCAAAACCGTGACTGTTGATGACCTACATGTAAGCGCACCTTGGGGTTCAATAACTATGGAAATCGCTTCGGGATCCCAAAACGGTGAGTAATAGTCCACGAAACGGGTCGCAATTGGCCAAAACTATGAGTGTTGACGACAGGCACGTAAATGCACCACAGAGATCGTCAATCATGGAAATCGCTCTAGGACCCCAAAATGGTGAGTAACAGTGCACAAAACGTACCAGAATCGTCCAAAATTGTGAGCGTTGATGACCGGCACGTAAACGCACCCCGATGTTCGTCAATCGTGGAAATCACTTCGGGACCCCAAAACTGAGTAATACTGCAAGAAATGGGCCAGAATCGGCCCAAACTCCAAGTCTTGACGACCAACACGTATGCACACCTTGGGGTTCGACAACCATGGAAATGGCTTTTTGACTCCAAAACGGTGAGTGATAGTCCATGAAAGAGCCTTGAATCGGTAAAACCTTGGGTCATTGATCAACGATACATAAAGCACCCCAGGGTTCGTCAATCATGGAAATCGCTTAGGGACCCCTAATCAGTGAGTAATAGCCCATGAAACGGGCCAGAATCGGCCAAAACTGCGAATGTTGATAAGCGACACATAAACACATCGGTGTCCGTCGATCGTGGAAATGACTACGTGACGCCAAAACTGAGTAATAGTCCAAGAAACGGGCCAGAATCGGCCAAAACTGCGATTGTTGATGACCGACACATAAGCGCACCTTGGGGTTCGACAACCATGGAAATCGCTTTGGGACCCAAAAATGGTGAGTAATAGTCCATGAAACGGGCCAGAATCGACAAAAACCGCGAGTGTTGATGACCGACATGTAAAGGCACCACGGGGTTTGTTAATCGTGGAAATCACTCCGGGACCCCAAAACAGTCAGTAATAGTCCAGGAAACGGGCCAGAATCGGCCAAAACTATGAGTGTTGATGACCGACACGTAAGCGCACCTTGTGGTTCAACAACTATGGAAATCGCTTCGTGACCCCAAAACGGTGAGTAATAGTCCATGAAACGGGCCAGAATCGTCAAAAACCGCGAGTGTTGATGTTTGACACGTAAACGCACACCAGGGTTCGTTAATCGTGGAAATCACCCCACGACACCAAAAAAGTGAGTAATAGTCCAGAAAATGGGCCAGAATCGGCCAAAACCGTGACTGTTGATGACCTACATGTAAGCGCACCTTGGGGTTCAATAACTATGGAAATCGCTTCGGGATCCCAAAACAGTGAGTAATAGTCCACGAAACGGGTCGGAATTGGCCAAAACTATGAGTGTTGACGATAGGCACGTAAACGCACCACAGGGATCGTCAATCATGGAAATCGCTCTAGGACCCCAAAATGGTGAGTAACAGTGCACAAAACGTACCAGAATCGTCCAAAATTGTGAGCGTTGATGACCGACACGTAAACGCACCCCGCTGTTCGTCAATCGTGGAAATCACTTCGGGACCCCAAAACTGAGTAATACTGCAAGAAACGGGCCAGAATCGGCCCAAACTCCAAGTCTTGATGACCAACACGTATGCACACCTTGGGGTTCAACAACCATGGAAATGGCTTTTTGACTCCAAAACGGTGAGTGATAGTCCATGAAAGAGCCTTGAATCGGTAAAACCTTGGGTCATTGATCAACGATACATAAAGCACCCCAGGGTTCGTCAATCATGGAAATCGCTTAGGGACCCCAAATCAGTGAGTAATAGCCCATGAAACGGGCCAGAATCGGCCAAAACTGCGAATGTTTATAAGCGACACATAAACACACCGGTGTCCGTCGATCGTGGAAATGACTACGTGACGCCAAAACTGAGTAATAGTCCAAGAAACGAGCCAGAATCGGCCAAAACTGCGATTGTTGATGACCGACACATAAGCGCACCTTGGGGTTCGACAACCATGGAAATCGCTTTGGGACCCAAAAATGGTGAGTAATAGTCCATGAAACGGGCCAGAATCGACAAAAACCGCGAGTGTTGATGACCGACACGTAAAGGCACCACGGGGTTTGTTAATCGTGGAAATCACTCCGGGACCCCAAAACAGTCAGTAATAGTCCAGGAAACGGGCCAGAATCGGCCAAAACTATGTGTGTTGATGACCGACACGTAAGCGCACCTTGTGGTTCAACAACTATGGAAATCGCTTCGTGACCCCAAAACGGTGAGTAATAGTCCATGAAACGGGCCAGAATCGTCAAAAACCGCGAGTGTTGATGTTTGACACGTAAACGCACACCAGGGTTCGTTAATCGTGGAAATCACCCCGCGACACCAAAAAAGTGAGTAATAGTCCAGAAAATGGGCCAGAATCGGCCAAAACCGTGACTGTTGATGACCTACATGTAAGCGCACCTTGGGGTTCAATAACTATGGAAATCGCTTCAGGATCCCAAAACGGTGAGTAATAGTCCAGGAAACGGGTCGGAATTGGCCAAAACTATGAGTGTTGACGATAGGCACGTAAACGCACCACAGGGATCGTCAATCATGGAAATCGCTCTAGGACCCCAAAACGGTGAGTAACAGTGCACAAAACGTACCAGAATCGTCCAAAATTGTGAGCGTTGATGACCGACACGTAAACGCACCCCGGTGTTCGTCAATCGTGGAAATCACTTCAGGACCCCAAAACTGAGTAATACTGCAAGAAACGGGCCAGAATCGGCCCAAACTCGAAGTCTTGATGACCAACACGTATGCACACCTTGGGGTTCAACAACCATGGAGATGGCTTTTTGACTCCAAAACGGTGAGTGATAGTCCATGAAAGAGCCTTGAATCGGTAAAACCTTGGGTCATTGATCAACGATACATAAAGCACCCCAGGGTTCGTCAATCATGGAAATCGCTTAGGGACCCCAAATCAGTGAGTAATAGCCCATGAAACGGGCCAGAATCGGCCAAAACTGCGAATGTTGATAAGCGACACATAAACAAACCGGTGTCCGTCGATCGTGGAAATGACTACGTGACGCCAAAACTTAGTAATAGTCCAAGAAACGGGCCAGAATCGGCCAAAACTGCGATTGTTGATGACCGACACATAAGCGCACCTTGGGGTTCGACAACCATGGAAATCGCTTTGGGACCAAAAAATGGTGAGTAATAGTGCATGAAACGGGCCAGAATCGACAAAAACCGCGAGTGTTGATGACCGACACGTAAAGGCACCACGGGGTTTGTTAATCGTGGAAATCACTCCGGGACCCCAAAACAGTCAGTAATAGTCCAGGAAACGGGCCAGAATCGGCCAAAACTATGAGTGTTGATGACCGACACGTAAGCGCACCTTGTGGTTCAACAACTATGGAAATCGCTTCGTGACCCCAAAACGGTGAGTAATAGTCCATGAAACGGGCCAGAATCGTCAAAAACCGCGAGTGTTGATGTTTGACACATAAACGCACACCAGGGTTCGTTAATCGTGGAAATCACTCCGCGACACCAAAAAAGTGAGTAATAGTCCAGAAAATGGGCCAGAATCGGCCAAAACCGTGACTGTTGATGACCTACATGTAAGCGCACCTTGGGGTTCAATAACTATGGAAATCGCTTCGGGATCCCAAAACGGTGAGTAATAGTCCACGAAACGGGTCGCAATTGGCCAAAACTATGAGTGTTGACGACAGGCACGTAAACGCACCACAGGGATCGTCAATCATGGAAATCGCTCTAGGACCCCAAAATGGTGAGTAACAGTGCACAAAACGTACCAGAATCGTCCAAAATTGTGAGCGTTGATGACCGGCACGTAAACGCACCCCGATGTTCGTCAATCGTGGAAATCACTTCGGGACCCCAAAACTGAGTATTAGTGCAAGAAACGGGCCAGAATCGGCCCAAACTCCAAGTCTTGACGACCAACACGTATGCACACCTTGGGGTTCGACAACCATGGAAATGGCTTTTTGACTCCAAAACGGTGAGTGATAGTCCATGAAAGAGCCTTGAATCGCTAAAACCTTGGGTCATTGATCAACGATACATAAAGCACCCCAGGGTTCGTCAATCATGGAAATCGCTTAGGGACCCCAAATCAGTGAGTAATAGCCCATGAAACGGGCCAGAATCGGCCAAAACTGCGAATGTTGATAAGCGACACATAAACACACCGGTGTCCGTCGATCGTGGAAATGACTACGTGACGCCAAAACTGAGTAATAGTCCAAGAAACGGGCCAGAATCGGCCAAAACTGCGATTGTTGATGACCGACACATAAGCGCACCTTGGGGTTCGACAACCATGGAAATCGCTTTGGGACCCGAAAACGGTGAGTAATAGTCCATGAAACGGGCCAGAATCGACAAAAACCGCGAGTGTTGATGACCGACATGTAAAGGCACCACGGGGTTTGTTAATCGTGGAAATCACTCCGGGACCCCAAAACAGTCAGTAATAGTCCAGGAAACGGGCCAGAATCGGCCAAAACTATGAGTGTTGATGACCGACACGTAAGCGCACCTTGTGGTTCAACAACTATGGAAATCGCTTCGTGGCCCCAAAACGGTGAGTAATAGTCCATGAAACGGGCCAGAATCGTCAAAAACCGCGAGTGTTGATGTTTGACACGTAAACGCACACCAGGGTTCGTTAATCGTGGAAATCACCCCGCGACACCAAAAAAGTGAGTAATAGTCCAGAAAATGGGCCAGAATCGGCCAAAACCGTGACTGTTGATGACCTACATGTAAGCGCACCTTGGGGTTCAGTAACTATGGAAATCGCTTCGGGATCCCAAAACGGTGAGTAATAGTCCACGAAACGGGTCGGAATTGGCCAAAACTATGAGTGTTGACGATAGGCACGTAAACGCACCACAGGGATCGTCAATCATGGAAATCGCTCTAGGACCCCAAAACGGTGAGTAACAGTGCACAAAACGTACCAGAATCGTCCAAAATTGTGAGCGTTGATGACCGACATGTAAACGCACCCCGGTGTTCGTCAATCGTGGAAATCACTTCGGGACCCCAAAACTGAGTAATACTGCAAGAAACGGGCCAGAATCGGCCCAAACTCCAAGTCTTGATGACCAACACGTATGCACACCTTGGGGTTCGACAACCATGGAAATGGCTTTTTGACTCCAAAACGGTGAGTGATAGTCCATGAAAGAGCCTTGAATCGGTAAAACCTTGGGTCATTGATCAACGATACATAAAGCACCCCAGGGTTCGTCAATCATGGAAATCGCTTAGGGACCCCAAATCAGTGAGTAATAGCCCATGAAGCGGGCCAGAATCGGCCAAAACTGCGAATGTTGATAAGCGACACATAAACACACCGGTGTCCGTCGATCGTGGAAATGACTACGTGACGCCAAAACTGAGTAATAGTCCAAGAAACGGGCCAGAATCGGCCAAAACTGCGATTGTTGATGACCGACACATAAGCGCACCTTGGGGTTCGACAACCATGGAAATCGCTTTGGGACCCAAAAATGGTGAGTAATAGTCCATGAAACGGGCCAGAATCGACAAAAACCGCGAGTGTTGATGACCGACACGTAAAGGCACCACGGGGTTTGTTAATCGTGGAAATCACTCCGGGACCCCAAAACAGTCAGTAATAGTCCAGGAAACGGGCCAGAATCGGCCAAAACTATGAGTGTTGATGACCGACACGTAAGCGCACCTTGTCGTTCAACAACAATGGAAATCGCTTCGTGACCCCAAAACGGTGAGTAATAGTCCATGAAACGGACCAGAATCGTCAAAAACCACGAGTGTTGATGTTTGACACGTAAACGCACACCAGGGTTCGTTAATCGTGGAAATCACTCTACGACCCCAAAAAAGTGAGTAATAGTCCAGAAACTGGGCCAGAATCGGCCAAAACTGTGACAGTAGATGACCTACATGTAAGCGCACCTTGGGGTTCAATAACTATGGAAATCGCTTTGGGATCCCAAAACGGTGAGTAATAGTCCACGAAACGGGTCGGAATTGGCCGAAACTATGAGTGTTGACGACAGGCACGTAAACGCACCACAGGGATCGTCAATCATGGAAATCGCTCTAGGACCCCAAAACGGTGAGTAATAGTGCACAAAACGTACCAGAATCGTCCAAAATTGTGAGCGTTGATGACCGACACGTAAACGCACCCCGGTGTTCGTCAATCGTGGAAATCACTTCGGGACCCCAAAACTGAGTATTAGTGCAAGAAACGGTCCAGAATCGGCCCAAACTCCGAGTCTTGACGACCAACACGTATGCACACCTTGGGGTTCGACAACCATGGAAATGGCTTTTTGACTCCAAAACAGTGAGTGATAGTCCATGAAAGAGCCTTGAATCGGTAAAACCTAGGGTAATTGATCAATGATACATAATGCACCCCAGGGTTCGTCAATCATGGAAATCGCTCAGGGACCCCAAATCAGTGAGTAATAGTCCATGAAACGGGCCAGAATCGGCCAAAACTGCGAATGTTGATAAGCGACACATAAACACACCGGTGTTCGTCGATCGTGGAAATGACTACGTGACGCCAAAACTGAGTAATAGTCCAAGAAACGGGCCATAATCGGCCAAAACTGCGATTGTTGATGACCGACACCTAAGCGCACCTTGGGGTTCGACAACCATGGAAATCGCTTTGGGACCCAAAAATGCTGAGTAATAGTCCATGAAACAGGCAAAAATCGGCAAAAACCGCGAGTGTTGATGACCGACACGTAAACGCACCACGGGGTTTGTTAATCGTGGAAATCACTCCGGGACCCCAAAACAGTCAGTAATAGTCCACGAAACGGGCCAGAATCGGCCAAAACTATGAGTATTGATGACCGACACGTAAGCGCACCTTCTGGTTCAACAACTATGGAAATCGCTTCGTGACCCCAAAACGGTGGGTAATAGTCCATGAAACGGGCCAGAATCGTCAAAAACCGCGAGTGTTGATGTTTGACACGTAAACGCACACCAGGGTTCGTTAATCATGGAAATCACTCTGCGACCCCAAAAAAGTGAGTAATAGTCCAGAAAATGGGCCAGAATCGGCCAAAGCTGTGACTGTTGATGATCGACATGTAAGCGCACCTTGGGGTTCAATAACTATGGAAATCGCTTCGGGATCCCAAAACGGTGAGTAATAGTCCACGAAACGGGTCGGAATTGGCCAAAACTATGAGTGTTGACGACAGGCACGTAAACGCACCACAGGGATCGTCAATCATGGAAATCGCTCTAGGACCCCAAAACGGTGAGTAACAGTGCACAAAACGTACCATAATTGTCCAAAATTGTGAGCGTTGATGACCGACACGTAAACGCACCCCGGTGTTCGTCAATCGTGGAAATCACTTCGGGACCCCAAAACTGAGTAATAGTGCAAGAAACGGGCCAGAATAGGCCCAAACTCCGAGTCTTGACGACCAGCACGTATGCACACCTTGGGGTTCGACAACCATGGAAATGGCTTTTTGACTCCAAAACGGTGAGTGATAGTCCATGGAAGAGCCTTGAATCGGTAAAACCTAGGGTCATTGATCAACGATACATAAAGCATCCCAGGGTTCGTCAATCATGGAAATCGCTCAGGGACCCCAAATCAGTGAGTAATAGTCCATGAAACGGGCAAGAATCGGCGAAAACTGCGAATGTTGATAAGCGACACATAAACACACCGGTGTTCGTCGATCGTGGAAATGACTACGTGACGCCAAAACTGAGTAATAGTCCAAGAAACGGGCCAGAATCGGCCAAAACTGCGATGGTTGATGACCGACACCTAAGCGCACCTTGGGGTTCGACAACCATGGAAATCGCTTTGGGACCCAAAAACGGTGAGTAATAGTCCATGAAACGGGCCAGAATCAACAAAAACCGCGAGAGTTGATGACCAACACGTAAACGCACCACGGGGTTTGTTAATCGTGGAAATCACTCCGGGACCCCAAAACAGTCAGTAATAGTCCACAAAACGGGCTAGAATCGGCAAAAACTATGAGTGTTGATGACCGACACGTAAGCGCGCCTTGTGGTTCAACAACTATGGAAATCGCTTCGTGACCCCAAAATGGTGAGTAATAGTCCATGAAACAGGCCAGAATCGTCAAAAACCGCGAGTGTTGATGTTTGACAGGTAAACGCACAGCAGGGTTCGTTAATCGTGGAAATCACTCCGCGACCCCAAAAAAGTGAGTAATATTCCAGAAAATGGGCCAGAATCAGCGAAAACTGTGACTGTTGATGACCGACATGTAAGCGCACCTTGGGGTTCAATAACTATGGAAATCGCTTCGGGATCCCAAAACGGTAAGTAATAGTCCATGAAACGGGTCGGAATTGGCCAAAACTATGAGTGTTGACGACAGGCACGTAAACGCACAACAGGGATCGTCAATCATGGAAATCGCTCTAGGACCCCAAAATGGTGCGTAACAGTGCACAAAACGTACCAGAATCGTCCAAAATTGTGAGCGTTGATGACCGACACGTAAACGCACCCCGGTGTTCGTCAATCGTGGAAATCACTTCGGGACCCCAAAACTGAGTATTAGTGCAAGAAACGGGCCAGAATCGGCCCAAACTCCGAGTCTTGACGACCAGCACGTATGCACACCTTGGAGTTCGACAACCATGGAAATGGCTTTTTGACTCTAAAACAGTGGGTGATAGTCCATGAAAGAGCCTTGAATCGGTAAAACCTAGGGTAATTGATTAACGATACATAATGCACCCCAGGGTTCGTCAATCATGGAAATCGCTTAGGGACCCCAAATCAGTGAGTAATAGTCCATGAAACGGGCCAGAATCGGCCAAAACTGCGAATGTTGATAAGCGACACATAAACACACCGGTGTTCGTCGATCGTGGAAATGACTACGTGACGCCGAAACTGAGTAATTGTCCAAGAAACGGGCCAGAATCGGCCAAAACTGCGATTGTTGATGACCGACACATAAGCGCACCTTGGGGTTGGACAACCATGGAAATCGCTTTGGGACCCAAAAATGGTGAGTAATAGTCCATGAAACAGGCAAGAATCGGCAAAAACCGCGAGTGTTGATGGCCGACACGTAAACGCACCACGGGGTTTGTTAATCGTGGAAATCACTCCGGACCCCAAAACAGTCAGTAATAGTCCACGAAACGGGCCAGAATCGGCCAAAACTATGAGTGTTGATGACCGACACGTAAGCGCGCCTTGTGGTTCAACAACTATGGAAATCGCTTCGTGACCCCAAAACGGTGAGTAATAGTCCATGAAACAGGCCAGAACCGTCAAAAACCGCGAGTGTTGATGTTTGACACATAAACGCACACTAGGGTTCGTTAATCGTGGAAATCACTCCGCGACCCCAAAAAAGTGAGTAATAGTCCAGAAAATGGGCCAGAATCGGCCAAAACTGTGATTGTTGATGACCGACATGTAAGCGCACCTTGGGGTTCAATAACTATGGAAATCGCTTCGGGATCCCGAAACGCTGAGTAATAGTCCACGAAACGGGTCGGAATTGGCCAAAACTATGAGTGTTGACGACAGGCACGTAAACGCACCACAGGGATCGTCAATCATGGAAATCGCTCTAGGACCCCAAAACGGTGCGTAACAGTGCACAAAACGTACTAGAATCGTCCAAAATTGTGAGCGTTGATGACCGGCACGTAAACGCACCCTGGTGTTCGTCAATCGTGGAAATCACTTCGGGACCCCAAAACTGAGTAATAGTGCAAGAAACGGGCCAGAATCGGCCCAAACTCCGAGTCTTGACGACCAGCACGTATGCACACCTTGGGGTTTGACAACCATGGAAATGGGTTTTTGACTTAAAAATGGTGAGTGAGAGTCCATGAAAGAGCCTTGAATCGGTAAAACCTAGGGTCGTTGATCGACGATACATAAAGCATCCCAGGGTTCGTCAATCATGGAAATCGCTCAGGGACCCCAAATCAGTGAGTAATAGTCCATGAAACGGGCCAGAATCGGTGAAAACTGCGAATGTTGATAAGCGACACATAAACACACCGATGTTCGTCGATCGTGGGAATGACTACGTGACGCCAAAACTGAGTAATAGTCCAAGAAACAGGCCAGAATCGGCCAAAACTGCGATTGTTGATGACCGACACGTAAGCGCACCTTGGGGTTCGACAACCATGGAAATTGCTTTGGGACCCTAAAACGGTGAGTAATAGTCCATGAAACGGTCGAGAATCGACAAAACCGCGAGTGTTGATGTTTGACACGTAAACGCACACCAGGGTTCGTTAATCATGGAAATCACTCCGCGACCCCAAAAAAGTGAGTAATAGTCCAGAAAATGGGCCAGAATCGGCGAAAACTGTGACTGTTGATGACCGACATGTAAGCGCACCTTAGGGTTCAATAACTATGGAAATCACTTCGGGATCCCAAAACGGTGAGTAATAGTCCACGAAACGGGTCGGAATTGGCCAAAACTATGAGTGTTGACGACAGGCACGTAAACGCACAACAGGGATCGTCAATCATGGAAATCGCTCTAGGACCCCAAAACGGTGCGTAACAGTGCACAAAACGTACCAGAATCGTCCAAAATTGTGAGCGTTGATGACCGACACATAAACGCACCCCGGTGCTCGTGAATCGTGGAAATCACTTCGGGACCCCAAAACTGAGTATTAGTGCAAGAAACGGGCCAGAATCGGCCCAAACTCCGAGTCTTAACGACCAACATGTATGCACACCTTGGGGTTCGACAACCATGGAAATGGCTTTTTGACTCCAAAACGGTGAGTGATAGTCCATGAAAGAGACTTGAATCGGTAAAACGTAGGGTCATTGATCAACGATACATAAAGCATCCCAGTGTTCGTCAATCATGGAAATCGCTCAGGGACCCCAAATCAGTGAGTAATAGTCCATGAAACGGGCAAGAATCGGCCAAAACTGCGAATGTTCATAAGCGACACATAAACACACCGGTGTTCGTCGATCGTGGAAATGACTACGTGACGCCAAAACTGAGTAATAGTCCAAGAAACGGGCCAGAATCGGCCAAAACTGCGATTGTTGATGACCGACACCTAAGCGCACCTTGGGGTTCGACAACCATGGAAATCGCTTTGGGACCCAAAAACGGTGAGTAATAGTCCATGAAACGGGCCAGAATCAACAAAAACCGCGAGTGTTGATGACCGACACGTAAACGCACCACGGGGTTTGTTAATCGTGGAAATCACTCCGGGACCCCAAAACAGTCAGTAATAGTCCACAAAACGGGCTAGAATCGGCAAAAACTATGAGTGTTGATGACCGACACGTAAGCGCGCCTTGTGGTTCAACAACTATGGAAATCGCTTCGTGACCCCAAAATGGTGAGTAATAGTCCATGAAACAGGCCAGAATCGTCAAAAACCGCGAGTGTTGATGTTTGACAGGTAAACGCACAGCAGGGTTCGTTAATCGTGGAAATCACTCCGCGACCCCAAAAAAGTGAGTAATATTCCAGAAAATGGGCCAGAATCAGCGAAAACTGTGACTGTTGATGACCGACATGTAAGCGCACCTTGGGGTTCAATAACTATGGAAATCGCTTCGGGATCCCAAAACGGTAAGTAATAGTCCATGAAACGGGTCGGAATTGGCCAAAACTATGAGTGTTGACGACAGGCACGTAAACGCACAACAGGGATCGTCAATCATGGAAATCGCTCTAGGACCCCAAAATGGTGCGTAACAGTGCACAAAACGTACCAGAATCGTCCAAAATTGTGAGCGTTGATGACCGACACGTAAACGCACCCCGGTGTTCGTCAATCGTGGAAATCACTTCGGGACCCCAAAACTGAGTATTAGTGCAAGAAACGGGCCAGAATCGGCCCAAACTCCGAGTCTTAACGACCAACATGTATGCACACCTTGGGGTTCGACAACCATGGAAATGGCTTTTTGACTCCAAAACGGTGAGTGATAGTCCATGAAAGAGACTTGAATCGGTAAAACGTAGGGTCATTGATCAACGATACATAAAGCATCCCAGTGTTCGTCAATCATGGAAATCGCTCAGGGACCCCAAATCAGTGAGTAATAGTCCATGAAACGGGCAAGAATCGGCCAAAACTGCGAATGTTCATAAGCGACACATAAACACACCGGTGTTCGTCGATCGTGGAAATGACTACGTGACGCCAAAACTGAGTAATAGTCCAAGAAACGGGCCAGAATCGGCCAAAACTGCGATTGTTGATGACCGACACATAAGCGCACCTTGGGGTTCGACAACCATGGAAATCGCTTTGGGACCCAAAAACGGTGAGTAATAGTCCATGAAACGGGCCAGAATCAACAAAAACCGCGAGTGTTGATGACCGACACGTAAACGCACCACGGGGTTTGTTAATCGTGGAAATCACTCCGGACCCCAAAACAGTCGGTAATAGTCCACAAAACGGGCCAGAATCGGCAAAAACTATGAGTGTTGATGACCGACACGTAAGCGCGCCTTGTGGTTCAACAACTATGGAAATCGCTTCGTGACCCCAAAACGGTGAGTAATAGTCCATGAAACAGGCCAGAATCGTCAAAAACCGCGAGTGTTGATGTTTGACACGTAAACGCACACCAGGGTTCGTTAATCGTGGAAATCACTCCGCGACCCCAAAAAAGTGAGTAATAGTCCAGAAAATGGGCCAGAATCGGCCAAAACTGTGACTGTTGATGACCGACATGTAAGCGCACCTTGGGGTTCAATAACTATGGAAATCGCTTCGGGATCCCAAAACGGTGAGTAATAGTCCACGAAACGGGTCGGAATTGGCCAAAACTATGAGTGTTGACGACAGGCACGTAAACGCACCACAGGGATCGTCAATCATGGAAATCGCTCTAGGACCCCAAAACGGTGCGTAACAGTGCACAAAACGTACCAGAATCGTCCAAAATTGTGAGCGTTGATGACCGGCACGTAAACGCACCCCGGTGTTCGTCAATCGTGGAAATCACTTCGGGACCCCAAAACTGAGTAATAGTGCAAGAAACGGGCCAGAATCGGCCCAAACTCCGAGTCTTGACGACCAGCACGTATGCACACCTTGGGGTTTGACAACCATGGAAATGGGTTTTTGACTTAAAAATGGTGAGTGAGAGTCCATGAAAGAGCCTTGAATCGGTAAAACCTAGGGTCGTTGATCGACGATACATAAAGCATCACAGGGTTCGTCAATCATGGAAATCGCTCAGGGACCCCAAATCAGTGAGTAATAGTCCATGAAACGGGCCAGAATCGGTGAAAACTGCGAATGTTGATAAGCGACACATAAACACACCGATGTTCGTCGATCGTGGGAATGACTACGTAACGCCAAAACTGAGTAATAGTCCAAGAAACGGGCCAGAATCGGCCAAAACTGCGATTGTTGATGATCGACACGTAAGCGCACCTTGGGGTTCGACAACCATGGAAATTGCTTTGGGACCCTAAAACGGTGAGTAATAGTCCATGAAACGGTCGAGAATCGACAAAACCGCGAGTGTTGATGTTTGACACGTAAACGCACACCAGGGTTCGTTAATCGTGGAAATCACTCCGCGACCCCAAAAAAGTGAGTAATAGTCCAGAAAATGGGCCAGAATCGGCGAAAACTGTGACTGTTGATGACCGACATGTAAGCGCACCTTGGGGTTCAATAACTATGGAAATCACTTCGGGATCCCAAAACGGTGAGTAATAGTCCACGAAACGGGTCGGAATTGGCCAAAACTATGAGTGTTGACGACAGGCACGTAAACGCACAACAGGGATCGTCAATCATGGAAATCGCTCTAGGACCCCAAAACGGTGCGTAACAGTGCACAAAACGTACCAGAATCGTCCAAAATTGTGAGCGTTGATGACCGACACATAAACGCACCCCGGTGCTCGTCAATCGTGGAAATCGCTTCGGGACCCCAAAACTGAGTATTAGTGCAAGAAACGGGCCAGAATCGGCCCAAACTCCGAGTCTTAACGACCAACATGTATGCACACCTTGGGGTTCGACAACCATGGAAATGGCTTTTTGACTCCAAAACGGTGAGTGATAGTCCATGAAAGAGCCTTGAATCGGTAAAACGTAGGGTCATTGATCAACGATACATAAAGCATCCCAGGGTTCGTCAATCATGGAAATCGCTCAGGGACCCCAAATCAGTGAGTAATAGTCCATGAAACGGGCAAGAATCGGCCAAAACTGCGAATGTTCATAAGCGACACATAAACACACCGGTGTTCGTCGATCGTGGAAATGACTACGTGACGCCAAAACTGAGTAATAGTCCAAGAAACGGGCCAGAATCGGCCAAAACTGCGATTGTTGATGACCGACACATAAGCGCACCTTGGGGTTCGACAACCATGGAAATCGCTTTGGGACCCAAAAACGGTGAGTAATAGTCCATGAAACGGGCCAGAATCAACAAAAACCGCGAGTGTTGATGACCGACACGTAAACGCACCACGGGGTTTGTTAATCGTGGAAATCACTCCGGACCCCAAAACAGTCAGTAATAGTCCACAAAACGGGCCAGAATCGGCAAAAACTATGAGTGTTGATGACCGACACGTAAGCGCGCCTTGTGGTTCAACAACTATGGAAATCGCTTCGTGACCCCAAAACGGTGAGTAATAGTCCATGAAACAGGCCAGAATCGTCAAAAACCGCGAGTGTTGATGTTTGACACGTAAACGCACACCAGGGTTCGTTAATCGTGGAAATCACTCCGCGACCCCAAAAAAGTGAGTAATAGTCCAGAAAATGGGCCAGAATCGGCCAAAACTGTGGCTGTTGATGACCGACATGTAAGCGCACCTTGGGGTTCAATAACTATGGAAATCGCTTCGGGATCCCAAAACGGTGAGTAATAGTCCACGAAACGGGTCGGAATTGGCCAAAACTATGAGTGTTGACGACAGGCACGTAAACGCACCACAGGGATCGTCAATCATGGAAATCGCTCTAGGACCCCAAAACGGTGCGTAACAGTGCACAAAACGTACCAGAATCGTCCAAAATTGTGAGCGTTGATGACCGGCACGTAAACGCACCCCGGTGTTCGTCAATCGTGGAAATCACTTCGGGACCCCAAAACTGAGTAATAGTGCAAGAAACGGGCCAGAATCGGCCCAAACTCCGAGTCTTGACGACCAGCACGTATGCACACCTTGGGGTTTGACAACCATGGAAATGGGTTTTTGACTTAAAAATGGTGAGTGAGAGTCCATGAAAGAGCCTTGAATCGGTAAAACCTAGGGTCGTTGATCGACGATACATAAAGCATCCCAGGGTTCGTCAATCATGGAAATCGCTCAGGGACCCCAAATCAGTGAGTAATAGTCCATGAAACGGGCCAGAATCGGTGAAAACTGCGAATGTTGATAAGCGACACATAAACACACCGATGTTCGTCGATCGTGGGAATGACTACGTAACGCCAAAACTGAGTAATAGTCCAAGAAACGGGCCAGAATCGGCCAAAACTGCGATTGTTGATGACCGACACGTAAGCGCACCTTGGGGTTCGACAACCATGGAAATTGCTTTGGGACCCTAAAACGGTGAGTAATAGTCCATGAAACGGTCGAGAATCGACAAAACCGCGAGTGTTGATGTTTGACACGTAAACGCACACCAGGGTTCGTTAATCGTGGAAATCACTCCGCGACCCCAAAAAAGTGAGTAATAGTCCAGAAAATGGGCCAGAATCGGCGAAAACTGTGACTGTTGATGACCGACATGTAAGCGCACCTTGGGGTTCAATAACTATGGAAATCACTTCGGGATCCCAAAACGGTGAGTAATAGTCCACGAAACGGGTCGGAATTGGCCAAAACTATGAGTGTTGACGACAGGCACGTAAACGCACCACAGGGATCGTCAATCATGGAAATCGCTCTAGGACCCCAAAACGGTGCGTAACAGTGCACAAAACGTACCAGAATCGTCCAAAATTGTGAGCGTTGATGACCGACACGTAAACGCACCCCGGTGTTCGTCAATCGTGGAAATCACTTCGGGACCCCAAAACTGAGTAATAGTGCAAGAAACGGGCCAGAATCGGCCCAAACTCCGAGTCTTGACGACCAGCACGTATGCACACCTTGGGGTTTGACAACCATGGAAATGGGTTTTTGACTTAAAAATGGTGAGTGAGAGTCCATGAAAGAGCCTTGAATCGGTAAAACCTAGGGTCGTTGATCGACGATACATAAAGCATCCCAGGGTTCGTCAATCATGGAAATCGCTCAGGGACCCCAAATCAGTGAGTAATAGTCCATGAAACGGGCCAGAATCGGTGAAAACTGCGAATGTTGATAAGCGACACATAAACACACCGATGTTCGTCGATCGTGGGAATGACTACGTAACGCCAAAACTGAGTAATAGTCCAAGAAACGGGCCAGAATCGGCCAAAACTGCGATTGTTGATGACCGACACGTAAGCGCACCTTGGGGTTCGACAACCATGGAAATTGCTTTGGGACCCTAAAACGGTGAGTAATAGTCCATGAAACGGTCGAGAATCGACAAAACCGCGAGTGTTGATGTTTGACACGTAAACGCACACCAGGGTTCGTTAATCGTGGAAATCACTCCGCGACCCCAAAAAAGTGAGTAATAGTCCAGAAAATGGGCCAGAATCGGCGAAAACTGTGACTGTTGATGACCGACATGTAAGCGCACCTTGGGGTTCAATAACTATGGAAATCACTTCGGGATCCCAAAACGGTGAGTAATAGTCCACGAAACGGGTCGGAATTGGCCAAAACTATGAGTGTTGACGACAGGCACGTAAACGCACAACAGGGATCGTCAATCATGGAAATCGCTCTAGGACCCCAAAACGGTGCGTAACAGTGCACAAAACGTACCAGAATCG
Source organism: Triticum timopheevii (assembly GCA_963921465.1). Lineage (NCBI taxonomy): Eukaryota > Viridiplantae > Streptophyta > Magnoliopsida > Poales > Poaceae > Triticum > Triticum timopheevii. Next base: position 3,129,901 of record OY997270.1, read on the forward strand.
TCCAAAATTGTGAGCGTTGATGACCGACACATAAACGCACCCCGGTGCTCGTCAATCGTGGAAATCGCTTCGGGACCCCAAAACTGAGTATTAGTGCAAGAAACGGGCCAGAATCGGCCCAAACTCCGAGTCTTAACGACCAACATGTATGCACACCTTGGGGTTCGACAACCATGGAAATGGCTTTTTGACTCCAAAACGGTGAGTGATAGTCCATGAAAGAGCCTTGAATCGGTAAAACGTAGGGTCATTGATCAACGATACATAAAGCATCCCAGGGTTCGTCAATCATGGAAATCGCTCAGGGACCCCAAATCAGTGAGTAATAGTCCATGAAACGGGCAAGAATCGGCCAAAACTGCGAATGTTCATAAGCGACACATAAACACACCGGTGTTCGTCGATCGTGGAAATGACTACGTGACGCCAAAACTGAGTAATAGTCCAAGAAACGGGCCAGAATCGGCCAAAACTGCGATTGTTGATGACCGACACATAAGCGCACCTTGGGGTTCGACAACCATGGAAATCGCTTTGGGACCCAAAAACGGTGAGTAATAGTCCATGAAACGGGCCAGAATCAACAAAAACCGCGAGTGTTGATGACCGACACGTAAACGCACCACGGGGTTTGTTAATCGTGGAAATCACTCCGGACCCCAAAACAGTCAGTAATAGTCCACAAAACGGGCCAGAATCGGCAAAAACTATGAGTGTTGATGACCGACACGTAAGCGCACCTTGTGGTTCAACAACTATGGAAATCGCTTCGTGACCCCAAAACGGTGAGTAATAGTCCATGAAACAGGCCAGAATCGTCAAAAACCGCGAGTGTTGATGTTTGACACGTAAACGCACACCAGGGTTCGTTAATCGTGGAAATCACTCCGCGACCCCAAAAAAGTGAGTAATAGTCCAGAAAATGGGCCAGAATCGGCCAAAACTGTGACTGTTGATGACCGACATGTAAGCGCACCTTGGGGTTCAATAACTATGGAAATCGCTTCGGGATCCCAAAACGGTGAGTAATAGTCCACGAAACGGGTCGGAATTGGCCAAAACTATGAGTGTTGACGACAGGCACGTAAACGCACCACAGGGATCGTCAATCATGGAAATCGCTCTAGGACCCCAAAACGGTGCGTAACAGTGCACAAAACGTACCAGAATCGTCCAAAATTGTGAGCGTTGATGACCGGCACGTAAACGCACCCCGGTGTTCGTCAATCGTGGAAATCACTTCGGGACCCCAAAACTGAGTAATAGTGCAAGAAACGGGCCAGAATCGGCCCAAACTCCGAGTCTTGACGACCAGCACGTATGCACACCTTGGGGTTTGACAACCATGGAAATGGGTTTTTGACTTAAAAATGGTGAGTGAGAGTCCATGAAAGAGCCTTGAATCGGTAAAACCTAGGGTCGTTGATCGACGATACATAAAGCATCCCAGGGTTCGTCAATCATGGAAATCGCTCAGGGACCCCAAATCAGTGAGTAATAGTCCATGAAACGGGCCAGAATCGGTGAAAACTGCGAATGTTGATAAGCGACACATAAACACACCGATGTTCGTCGATCGTGGGAATGACTACGTAACGCCAAAACTGAGTAATAGTCCAAGAAACGGGCCAGAATCGGCCAAAACTGCGATTGTTGATGACCGACACGTAAGCGCACCTTGGGGTTCGACAACCATGGAAATTGCTTTGGGACCCTAAAAGGGTGAGTAATAGTCCATGAAACGGTCGAGAATCGACAAAACCGCGAGTGTTGATGTTTGACACGTAAACGCACACCAGGGTTCGTTAATCGTGGAAATCACTCCGCGACCCCAAAAAAGTGAGTAATAGTCCAGAAAATGGGCCAGAATCGGCGAAAACTGTGACTGTTGATGACCGACATGTAAGCGCACCTTGGGGTTCAATAACTATGGAAATCACTTCGGGATCCCAAAACGGTGAGTAATAGTCCACGAAACGGGTCGGAATTGGCCAAAACTATGAGTGTTGACGACAGGCACGTAAACGCACAACAGGGATCGTCAATCATGGAAATCGCTCTAGGACCCCAAAACGGTGCGTAACAGTGCACAAAACGTACCAGAATCGTCCAAAATTGTGAGCGTTGATGACCGACACATAAACGCACCCCGGTGCTCGTCAATCGTGGAAATCACTTCGGGACCCCAAAACTGAGTATTAGTGCAAGAAACGGGCCAGAATCGGCCCAAACTCCGAGTCTTAACGACCAACATGTATGCACACCTTGGGGTTCGACAACCATGGAAATGGCTTTTTGACTCCAAAACGGTGAGTGATAGTCCATGAAAGAGCCTTGAATCGGTAAAACGTAGGGTCATTGATCAACGATACATAAAGCATCCCAGGGTTCGTCAATCATGGAAATCGCTCAGGGACCCCAAATCAGTGAGTAATAGTCCATGAAACGGGCAAGAATCGGCCAAAACTGCGAATGTTCATAAGCGACACATAAACACACCGGTGTTCGTCGATCGTGGAAATGACTACGTGACGCCAAAACTGAGTAATAGTCCAAGAAACGGGCCAGAATCGGCCAAAACTGCGATTGTTGATGACCGACACATAAGCGCACCTTGGGGTTCGACAACCATGGAAATCGCTTTGGGACCCAAAAACGGTGAGTAATAGTCCATGAAACGGGCCAGAATCAACAAAAACCGCGAGTGTTGATGACCGACACGTAAACGCACCACGGGGTTTGTTAATCGTGGAAATCACTCCGGACCCCAAAACAGTCAGTAATAGTCCACAAAACGGGCCAGAATCGGCAAAAACTATGAGTGTTGATGACCGACACGTAAGCACGCCTTGTGGTTCAACAACTATGGAAATCGCTTCGTGACCCCAAAACGGTGAGTAATAGTCCATGAAACAGGCCAGAATCGTCAAAAACCGCGAGTGTTGATGTTTGACACGTAAACGCACACCAGGGTTCGTTAATCGTGGAAATCACTCCGCGACCCCAAAAAAGTGAGTAATAGTCCAGAAAATGGGCCAGAATCGGCCAAAACTATGACTGTTGATGACCGACATGTAAGCGCACCTTGGGGTTCAATAACTATGGAAATCGCTTCGGGATCCCAAAACGGTGAGTAATAGTCCACGAAACGGGTCGGAATTGGCCAAAACTATGAGTGTTGACGACAGGCACGTAAACGCACCACAGGGATCGTCAATCATGGAAATCCCTCTAGGACCCCAAAACGGTGCGTAACAGTGCACAAAACGTACCAGAATCGTCCAAAATTGTGAGCGTTGATGACCGGCACGTAAACGCACCCCGGTGTTCGTCAATCGTGGAAATCACTTCGGGACCCCAAAACTGAGTAATAGTGCAAGAAACGGGCCAGAATCGGCCCAAACTCCGAGTCTTGACGACCAGCACGTATGCACACCTTGGGGTTTGACAACCATGGAAATGGGTTTTTGACTTAAAAATGTTGAGTGAGAGTCCATGAAAGAGCCTTGAATCGGTAAAACCTAGGGTCGTTGATCGACGATACATAAAGCATCCCAGGGTTCGTCAATCATGGAAATCGCTCAGGGACCCCAAATCAGTGAGTAATAGTCCATGAAACGGGCCAGAATCGGTGAAAACTGCGAATGTTGATAAGCGACACATAAACACACCGATGTTCGTCGATCGTGGGAATGACTACGTAACGCCAAAACTGAGTAATAGTCCAAGAAACGGGCCAGAATCGGCCAAAACTGCGATTGTTGATGACCGACACGTAAGCGCACCTTGGGGTTCGACAACCATGGAAATTGCTTTGGGACCCTAAAACGGTGAGTAATAGTCCATGAAACGGTCGAGAATCGACAAAACCGCGAGTGTTGATGTTTGACACGTAAACGCACACCAGGGTTCGTTAATCGTGGAAATCACTCCGCGACCCCAAAAAAGTGAGTAATAGTCCAGAAAATGGGCCAGAATCGGCGAAAACTGTGACTGTTGATGACCGACATGTAAGCGCACCTTGGGGTTCAATAACTATGGAAATCACTTCGGGATCCCAAAACGGTGAGTAATAGTCCACGAAACGGGTCGGAATTGGCCAAAACTATGAGTGTTGACGACAGGCACCTAAACGCACAACGGGGATCGTCAATCATGGAAATCGCTCTAGGACCCCAAAACGGTGCGTAACAGTGCACAAAACGTACCAGAATCGTCCAAAATTGTGAGCGTTGATGACCGACACATAAACGCACCCCGGTGCTCGTCAATCGTGGAAATCACTTCGGGACCCCAAAACTGAGTATTAGTGCAAGAAACGGGCCAGAATCGGCCCAAACTCCGAGTCTTAACGACCAACATGTATGCACACCTTGGGGTTCGACAACCATGGAAATGGCTTTTTGACTCCAAAACGGTGAGTGATAGTCCATGAAAGAGCCTTGAATCTGTAAAACGTAGGGTCATTGATCAACGATACATAAAGCATCCCAGGGTTCGTCAATCATGGAAATCGCTCAGGGACCCCAAATCAGTGAGTAATAGTCCATGAGACGGGCAAGAATCGGCCAAAACTGCGAATGTTCATAAGCGACACATAAACACACCGGTGTTCGTCGATCGTGGAAATGACTACGTGACGCCAAAACTGAGTAATAGTCCAAGAAACGGGCCAGAATCGGCCAAAACTGCGATTGTTGATGACCGACACCTAAGCGCACCTTGGGGTTCGACAACCATGGAAATCGCTTTGGGACCCAAAAACGGTGAGTAATAGTCCATGAAACGGGCCAGAATCAACAAAAACCGCGAGTGTTGATGACCGACACGTAAACGCACCACGGGGTTTGTTAATCGTGGAAATCACTCCGGGACCCCAAAACAGTCAGTAATAGTCCACAAAACGGGCTAGAATCGGCAAAAACTATGAGTGTTGATGACCGACACGTAAGCGCGCCTTGTGGTTCAACAACTATGGAAATCGCTTCGTGACCCCAAAACGGTGAGTAATAGTCCATGAAACAGGCCAGAATCGTCAAAAACCGCGAGTGTTGATGTTTGACACGTAAACGCACACCAGGGTTCGTTAATCGTGGAAATCACTCCGCGACCCCAAAAAAGTGAGTAATAGTCCAGAAAATGGGCCAGAATCGGCGAAAACTGTGACTGTTGATGACCGACATGTAAGCGCACCTTGGGGTTCAATAACTATGGAAATCGCTTCGGGATACCAAAACGGTAAGTAATAGTCCATGAAACGGGTCGGAATTGGCCAAAACTATGAGTGTTGACGACAGGCACGTAAACGCACAACAGGGATCGTCAATCATGGAAATCGCTCTAGGACCCCAAAATGGTGCGTAACAGTGCACAAAACGTACCAGAATCGTCCAAAATTGTGAGCGTTGATGACCGACACGTAAACGCACCCCGGTGTTTGTCAATCGTGGAAATCACTTCGGGACCCCAAAACTGAGTATTAGTGCAAGAAACGGGCCAGAATCGGCCCAAACTCCGAGTCTTGACGTCCAGCACGTATGCACACCTTGGAGTTCGACAACCATGGAAATGGCTTTTTGACTCTAAAACAGTGAGTGATAGTCCATGAAAGAGCCTTGAATCGGTAAAACCTAGGGTAATTGATTAACGATACATAATGCACCCCAGGGTTCGTCAATCATGGAAATCGCTTAGGGACCCCAAATCAGTGAGTAATAGTCCATGAAACGGGCCAGAATCGGCCAAAACTGCGAATGTTGATAAGCGACACATAAACACACCGGTGTTCGTCGATCGTGGAAATGACTACGTGACGCCGAAACTGAGTAATTGTCCAAGAAACGGGCCAGAATCGGCCAAAACTGCGATTGTTGATGACCGACACATAAGCGCACCTTGGGGTTCGACAACCATGGAAATCGCTTTGGGACCCAAAAATGGTGAGTAATAGTCCATGAAACAGGCAAGAATCGGCAAAAACCGCGAGTGTTGATGGCCGACACGTAAACGCACCACGGGGTTTGTTAATCGTGGAAATCACTCCGGACCCCAAAACAGTCAGTAATAGTCCACGAAACGGGCCAGAATCGGCCAAAACTATGAGTGTTGATGACCAACACGTAAGCGCGCCTTGTGGTTCAACAACTATGGAAATCGCTTCGTGACCCCAAAACGGTGAGTAATAGTCCATGAAACAGGCCAGAATCGTCAAAAACCGCGAGTGTTGATGTTTGACACGTAAACGCACACTAGGGTTCGTTAATCGTGGAAATCACTTCGCGACCCCAAAAAAGTGAGTAATAGTCCAGAAAATGGGCCAGAATCGGCCAAAACTGTGACTGTTGATGACCGACATGTAAGCGCACCTTGGGGTTCAATAACTATGGAAATCGCTTCGGGATCCCAAAACGGTGAGTAATAGTCCACGAAACGGGTCGGAATTGGCCAAAACTATGAGTGTTGACGACAGGCACGTAAACGCACCACAGGGATCGTCAATCATGGAAATCGCTCTAGGACCCCAAAACGGTGCGTAACAGTGCACAAAACGTACCAGAATCGTCCAAAATTGTGAGCGTTGATGACCGGCACGTAAACGCACCCCGGTGTTCGTCAATCGTGGAAATCACTTCGGGACCCCAAAACTGAGTAATAGTGCAAGAAACGGGCCAGAATCGGCCCAAACTCCGAGTCTTGACGACCAGCACGTATGCACACCTTGGGGTTTGACAACCATGGAAATGGGTTTTTGACTTAAAAATGGTGAGTGAGAGTCCATGAAAGAGCCTTGAATCGGTAAAACCTAGGGTCGTTGATCGACGATACATAAAGCATCCCAGGGTTCGTCAATCATGGAAATCGCTCAGGGACCCCAAATCAGTGAGTAATAGTCCATGAAACGGGCCAGAATCGGTGAAAACTGCGAATGTTGATAAGCGACACATAAACACACCGATGTTCGTCGATCGTGGGAATGACTACGTGACGCCAAAACTGAGTAATAGTCCAAGAAACGGGCCCGAATCGGCCAAAACTGCGATTGTTGATGACCGACACGTAAGCGCACCTTGGGGTTCGACAACCATGGAAATCGCTTTGGGACCCTAAAACGGTGAGTAATAGTCCATGAAACGGTCGAGAATCGACAAAACCGCGAGTGTTGATGTTTGACATGTAAACGCACACCAGGGTTCGTTAATCGTGGAAATCACTCCGCGACCCCAAAAAAGTGAGTAATAGTCCAGAAAATGGGCCAGAATCGGCGAAAACCGTGACTGTTGATGACCGACATGTAAGCGCACCTTGGGGTTCAATAACTATGGAAATCACTACGGGATCCCAAAACGGTGAGTAATAGTCCACGAAACGGGTCGGAATTGGCCAAAACTATGAGTGTTGACGACAGGCACGTAAACGCACAACAGGGATCGTCAATCATGGAAATCGCTCTAGGACCCCAAAACGGTGCGTAACAGTGCACAAAACGTACCAGAATCGTCCAAAATTGTGAGCGTTGATGACCGACACATAAACGCACCCCGGTGCTCGTCAATCGTGGAAATCACTTCGGGACCCCAAAACTGAGTATTAGTGCAAGAAACGGGCCAGAATCGGCCCAAACTCCGAGTCTTAACGACCAACATGTATGCACACCTTGGGGTTCGACAACCATGGAAATGGCTTTTTGACTCCAAAACGGTGAGTGATAGTCCATGAAAGAGCCTTGAATCGGTAAAACGTAGGGTCATTGATCAACGATACATAAAGCATCCCAGGGTTCGTCAATCATGGAAATCGCTCAGGGACCCCAAATCAGTGAGTAATAGTCCATGAAACGGGCAAGAATCGGCCAAAACTGCGAATGTTGATAAGCGACACATAAACACACCGGTGTTCGTCGATCGTGGAAATGACTACGTGACGCCAAAACTGAGTAATAGTCCAAGAAACGGGCCAGAATCGGCCAAAACTGCGATTGTTGATGACCGACACCTAAGCGCACCTTGGGGTTCGACAACCATGGAAATCGCTTTGGGACCCAAAAACGGTGAGTAATAGTCCATGAAACGGGCCAGAATCAACAAAAACCGCGAGTGTTGATGACCGACACGTAAACGCACCACGGGGTTTGTTAATCGTGGAAATCACTCCGGGACCCCAAAACAGTCAGTAATAGTCCACAAAACGGGCTAGAATCGGCAAAAACTATGAGTGTTGATGACCGACACGTAAGCGCGCCTTGTGGTTCAACAACTATGGAAATCGCTTCGTGACCCCAAAACGGTGAGTAATAGTCCATGAAACAGGCCAGAATCGTCAAAAACCGCGAGTGTTGATGTTTGACACGTAAACGCACACCAGGGTTCGTTAATCGTGGAAATCACTCCGCGACCCCAAAAAAGTGAGTAATAGTCCAGAAAATGGGCCAGAATCGGCGAAAACTGTGACTGTTGATGACCGACATGTAAGCGCACCTTGGGGTTCAATAACTATGGAAATCGCTTCGGGATACCAAAACGGTAAGTAATAGTCCATGAAACGGGTCGGAATTGGCCAAAACTATGAGTGTTGACGACAGGCACGTAAACGCACAACAGGGATCGTCAATCATGGAGATCGCTCTAGGACCCCAAAATGGTGCGTAACAGTGCACAAAACGTACCAGAATCGTCCAAAATTGTGAGCGTTGATGACCGACACGTAAACGCACCCCGGTGTTCGTCAATCGTGGAAATCACTTCGGGACCCCAAAACTGAGTATTAGTGCAAGAAACGGGCCAGAATCGGCCTAAACTCCGAGTCTTGACGTCTAGCACGTATGCACACCTTGGAGTTCGACAACCATGGAAATGGCTTTTTGACTCTAAAACAGTGAGTGATAGTCCATGAAAGAGCCTTGAATCGGTAAAACCTAGGGTAATTGATTAACGATACATAATGCACCCCAGGGTTCGTCAATCATGGAAATCGCTTAGGGACCCCAAATCAGTGAGTAATAGTCCATGAAACGGGCCAGAATCGGCCAAAACTGCGAATGTTGATAAGCGACACATAAACACACCGGTGTTCGTCGATCGTGGAAATGACTACGTGACGCCGAAACTGAGTAATTGTCCAAGAAACGGGCCAGAATCGGCCAAAACTGCGATTGTTGATGACCGACACATAAGCGCACCTTGGGGTTCGACAACCATGGAAATCGCTTTGGGACCCAAAAATGGTGAGTAATAGTCCATGAAACAGGCAAGAATCGGCAAAAACCGCGAGTGTTGATGGCCGGCACGTAAACGCACCACGGGGTTTGTTAATCGTGGAAATCACTCCGGACCCCAAAACAGTCAGTAATAGTCCACGAAACGGGCCAGAATCGGCCAAAACTATGAGTGTTGATGACCGACACGTAAGCGCGCCTTGTGGTTCAACAACTATGGAAATCGCTTCGTGACCCCAAAACGGTGAGTAATAGTCCATGAAACAGGCCAGAATCGTCAAAAACCGCGAGTGTTGATGTTTGACACGTAAACGCACACTAGGGTTCGTTAATCGTGGAAATCACTTCGCGACCCCAAAAAAGTGAGTAATAGTCCAGAAAATGGGCCAGAATCGGCCAAAACTGTGACTGTTGATGACCGACATGTAAGCGCACCTTGGGGTTCAATAACTATGGAAATCGCTTCGGGATCCCAAAACGGTGAGTAATAGTCCACGAAACGGGTCGGAATTGGCCAAAACTATGAGTGTTGACGACAGGCACGTAAACGCACAACAGGGATCGTCAATCATGGAAATCGCTCTAGGACCCCAAAACGGTGCGTAACAGTGCACAAAACGTACCAGAATCGTCCAAAATTGTGAGCGTTGATGACCGACACATAAACGCACCCCGGTGCTCGTCAATCGTGGAAATCACTTCGGGACCCCAAAACTGAGTATTAGTGCAAGAAACGGGCCAGAATCGGCCCAAACTCCGAGTCTTAACGACCAACATGTATGCACACCTTGGGGTTCGACAACCATGGAAATGGCTTTTTGACTCCAAAACGGTGAGTGATAGTCCATGAAAGAGCCTTGAATCGGTAAAACCTAGGGTCGTTGATCAACGATACATAAAGCATCCCAGGGTTCGTCAATCATGGAAATCGCTCAGGAACCCCAAATCAGTGAGTAATAGTCCATGAAACGGGCCAGAATCGGCCAAAACTGCGAATGTTGATAAGCGACACATGAACACACCGGTGTTCGTCGATCGTGGAAATGACTACGTGACGACAAAACTGAGTAATAGTCCAAGAAACGGGCGAGAATCAGCCAAAACTGCGATTGTTGATGACCGACACGTAAGCGCACCTTGGGGTTCGACAACCATGGAAATCGCTTTGGGACCCTAAAACGGTGAGTAATAGTCCATGAAACGGTCCAGAATCGACAAAAACCGCGAGTGTTGATGACCGACACGTAAACGCACCATGGGGTTTGTTAATTGTGGAAATCACTCCGGGACCCCAAAACAGTCAGTAATAGTCCACGAAATGGGCCAGAATCGGCCAAAACTATGAGTGTTGATGACCGACACGTAAGCGCACCTTGTGGTTCAAAAACTATAGAAATCGCTTCGTGACCCCAAAACGGTGAGTAATAGTCCATGAAACGGGCCAGAATCGTCAAAAACCGCGAGTGTTGATGTTTGACACATCAACGCACACCAGGGTTCGATAATCATGGAAATCACTCCGCGACCCCAAAAAAGTGAGTAATAGTCCAGAAAATGGGCCAGAATCGGCCAAAACTGTGACTATTGATGACCTACATGTAAGCGCACCTTGGGGTTCAATAACTATGGAAATCGCTTCGGGATACCAAAACGGTAAGTAATAGTCCATGAAATGGGTCGGAATTGGCCAAAACTATGAGTGTTGACGACAGGCACGTAAACGCACAACAGGGATCGTCAATCATGGAGATCGCTCTAGGACCCCAAAATGGTGCGTAACAGTGCACAAAACGTACCAGAATCTTCCAAAATTGTGAGCATTGATGACCGACACGTAAACGCACCCCGGTGTTCGTCAATCGTGGAAATCACTTCGGGACCCCAAAACTGAGTATTAGTGCAAGAAACGGGCCAGAATCGGCCTAAACTCCGAGTCTTGACGTCCAGCACGTATGCACACCTTGGAGTTCGACAACCATGGAAATGGCTTTTTGACTCTAAAACAGTGAGTGATAGTCCATGAAAGAGCCTTGAATCGGTAAAACCTAGGGTAATTGATTAACGATACATAATGCACCCCAGGGTTCGTCAATCATGGAAATCGCTTAGGGACCCCAAATCAGTGAGTAATAGTCCATGAAACGGGCCAGAATCGGCCAAAACTGCGAATGTTGATAAGCGACACATAAACACACCGGTGTTCGTCGATCGTGGAAATGACTACGTGACGCCGAAACTGAGTAATTGTCCAAGAAACGGGCCAGAATCGGCCAAAACTGCGATTGTTGATGACCGACACATAAGCGCACCTTGGGGTTCGACAACCATGGAAATCGCTTTGGGACCCAAAAATGGTGAGTAATAGTCCATGAAACAGGCAAGAATCGGCAAAAACCGCGAGTGTTGATGGCCGACACGTAAACGCACCACGGGGTTTGTTAATCGTGGAAATCACTCCGGACCCCAAAACAGTCAGTAATAGTCCACGAAACGGGCCAGAATCGGCCAAAACTATGAGTGTTGATGACCGACACGTAAGCGCGCCTTGTGGTTCAACAACTATGGAAATCGCTTCGTGACCCCAAAACGGTGAGTAATAGTCCATGAAACAGGCCAGAATCGTCAAAAACCGCGAGTGTTGATGTTTGACACGTAAACGCACACTAGGGTTCGTTAATCGTGGAAATCACTTCGCGACCCCAAAAAAGTGAGTAATAGTCCAGAAAATGGGCCAGAATCGGCCAAAACTGTGACTGTTGATGACCGACATGTAAGCGCACCTTGGGGTTCAATAACTATGGAAATCGCTTCGGGATCCCAAAACGGTGAGTAATAGTCCACGAAACGGGTCGGAATTGGCCAAAACTATGAGTGTTGACGACAGGCACGTAAACGCACAACAGGGATCGTCAATCATGGAAATCGCTCTAGGACCCCAAAACGGTGCGTAACAGTGCACAAAACGTACCAGAATCGTCCAAAATTGTGAGCGTTGATGACCGACACATAAACGCACCCCGGTGCTCGTCAATCGTGGAAATCACTTCGGGACCCCAAAACTGAGTATTAGTGCAAGAAACGGGCCAGAATCGGCCCAAACTCCGAGTCTTAACGACCAACATGTATGCACACCTTGGGGTTCGACAACCATGGAAATGGCTTTTTGACTCCAAAACGGTGAGTGATAGTCCATGAAAGAGCCTTGAATCGGTAAAACCTAGGGTCGTTGATCAACGATACATAAAGCATCCCAGGGTTCGTCAATCATGGAAATCGCTCAGGAACCCCAAATCAGTGAGTAATAGTCCATGAAACGGGCCAGAATCGGCCAAAACTGCGAATGTTGATAAGCGACACATGAACACACCGGTGTTCGTCGATCGTGGAAATGACTACGTGACGACAAAACTGAGTAATAGTCCAAGAAACGGGCGAGAATCAGCCAAAACTGCGATTGTTGATGACCGACACGTAAGCGCACCTTGGGGTTCGACAACCATGGAAATCGCTTTGGGACCCTAAAACGGTGAGTAATAGTCCATGAAACGGTCCAGAATCGACAAAAACCGCGAGTGTTGATGACCGACACGTAAACGCACCATGGGGTTTGTTAATTGTGGAAATCACTCCGGGACCCCAAAACAGTCAGTAATAGTCCACGAAATGGGCCAGAATCGGCCAAAACTATGAGTGTTGATGACCGACACGTAAGCGCACCTTGTGGTTCAAAAACTATAGAAATCGCTTCGTGACCCCAAAACGGTGAGTAATAGTCCATGAAACGGGCCAGAATCGTCAAAAACCGCGAGTGTTGATGTTTGACACATCAACGCACACCAGGGTTCGATAATCATGGAAATCACTCCGCGACCCCAAAAAAGTGAGTAATAGTCCAGAAAATGGGCCAGAATCGGCCAAAACTGTGACTATTGATGACCTACATGTAAGCGCACCTTGGGGTTCAATAACTATGGAAATCGCTTCGGGATACCAAAACGGTAAGTAATAGTCCATGAAATGGGTCGGAATTGGCCAAAACTATGAGTGTTGACGACAGGCACGTAAACGCACAACAGGGATCGTCAATCATGGAGATCGCTCTAGGACCCCAAAATGGTGCGTAACAGTGCACAAAACGTACCAGAATCTTCCAAAATTGTGAGCATTGATGACCGACACGTAAACGCACCCCGGTGTTCGTCAATCGTGGAAATCACTTCGGGACCCCAAAACTGAGTATTAGTGCAAGAAACGGGCCAGAATCGGCCTAAACTCCGAGTCTTGACGTCCAGCACGTATGCACACCTTGGAGTTCGACAACCATGGAAATGGCTTTTTGACTCTAAAACAGTGAGTGATAGTCCATGAAAGAGCCTTGAATCGGTAAAACCTAGGGTAATTGATTAACGATACATAATGCACCCCAGGGTTCGTCAATCATGGAAATCGCTTAGGGACCCCAAATCAGTGAGTAATAGTCCATGAAACGGGCCAGAATCGGCCAAAACTGCGAATGTTGATAAGCGACACATAAACACACCGGTGTTCGTCGATCGTGGAAATGACTACGTGACGCCGAAACTGAGTAATTGTCCAAGAAACGGGCCAGAATCGGCCAAAACTGCGATTGTTGATGACCGACACATAAGCGCACCTTGGGGTTCGACAACCATGGAAATCGCTTTGGGACCCAAAAATGGTGAGTAATAGTCCATGAAACAGGCAAGAATCGGCAAAAACCGCGAGTGTTGATGGCCGACACGTAAACGCACCACGGGGTTTGTTAATCGTGGAAATCACTCCGGACCCCAAAACAGTCAGTAATAGTCCACGAAACGGGCCAGAATCGGCCAAAACTATGAGTGTTGATGACCGACACGTAAGCGCGCCTTGTGGTTCAACAACTATGGAAATCGCTTCGTGACCCCAAAACGGTGAGTAATAGTCCATGAAACAGGCCAGAATCGTCAAAAACCGCGAGTGTTGATGTTTGACACGTAAACGCACACTAGGGTTCGTTAATCGTGGAAATCACTTCGCGACCCCAAAAAAGTGAGTAATAGTCCAGAAAATGGGCCAGAATCGGCCAAAACTGTGACTGTTGATGACCGACATGTAAGCGCACCTTGGGGTTCAATAACTATGGAAATCGCTTCGGGATCCCAAAACGGTGAGTAATAGTCCACGAAACGGGTCGGAATTGGCCAAAACTATGAGTGTTGACGACAGGCACGTAAACGCACCACAGGGATCGTCAATCATGGAAATCGCTCTACGACCCCAAAACGGTGCGTAACAGTGCACAAAACGTACCAGAATCGTCCAAAATTGTGAGCGTTGATGACCGGCACGTAAACGCACCCCGGTGTTCGTCAATCGTGGAAATCACTTAGGACCCCAAAACTGAGTAATAGTGCAAGAAACGGGCCAGAATCGGCCCAAACTCCGAGTCTTGACGACCAGCACGTATGCACACCTTGGGGTTTGACAACCATGGAAATGGGTTTTTGACTTAAAAATGGTGAGTGAGAGTCCATGAAAGAGCCTTGAATCGGTAAAACCTAGGGTCGTTGATCGACGATACATAAAGCATCCCAGGGTTCGTCAATCATGGAAATCGCTCAGGGACCCCAAATTAGTGAGTAATAGTCCATGAAACGGGCCAGAATCGGTGAAAACTGCGAATGTTGATAAGCGACACATAAACACACCGATGTTCGTCGATCGTGGGAATGACTACGTGACACCAAAACTGAGTAATAGTCCAAGAAACGGGCCCGAATCGGCCAAAACTGCGATTGTTGATGACCGACACGTAAGCGCACCTTGGGGTTCGACAACCATGGAAATCGCTTTGGGACCCTAAAACGGTGAGTAATAGTCCATGAAACGGTCGAGAATCGACAAAACCGCGAGTGTTGATGTTTGACATGTAAACGCACACCAGGGTTCGTTAATCGTGGAAATCACTCCGCGACCCCAAAAAAGTGAGTAATAGTCCAGAAAATGGGCCAGAATCGGCGAAAACTGTGACTGTTGATGACCGACATGTAAGCGCACCTTGGGGTTCAATAACTATGGAAATCACTTCGGGATCCCAAAACGGTGAGTAATAGTCCACGAAACGGGTCGGAATTGGCCAAAACTATGAGTGTTGACGACAGGCACGTAAACGCACAACAGGGATCGTCAATCATGGAAATCGCTCTAGGACCCCAAAACGGTGCGTAACAGTGCACAAAACGTACCAGAATCGTCCAAAATTGTGAGCGTTGATGACCGACACATAAACGCACCCCGGTGCTCGTCAATCGTGGAAATCACTTCGGGACCCCAAAACTGAGTATTAGTGCAAGAAACGGGCCAGAATCGGCCCAAACTCCGAGTCTTAACGACCAACATGTATGCACACCTTGGGGTTCGACAACCATGGAAATGGCTTTTTGACTCCAAAACGGTGAGTGATAGTCCATGAAAGAGCCTTGAATCGGTAAAACCTAGGGTCGTTGATCAACGATACATAAAGCATCCCAGGGTTCGTCAATCATGGAAATCGCTCAGGAACCCCAAATCAGTGAGTAATAGTCCATGAAACGGGCCAGAATCGGCCAAAACTGCGAATGTTGATAAGCGACACATGAACACACCGGTGTTCGTCGATCGTGGAAATGACTACGTGACGACAAAACTGAGTAATAGTCCAAGAAACGGGCCAGAATCAGCCAAAACTGCGATTGTTGATGACCGACACGTAAGCGCACCTTGGGGTTCGACAACCATGGAAATCGCTTTGGGACCCTAAAACGGTGAGTAATAGTCCATGAAACGGTCCAGAATCGACAAAAACCGCGAGTGTTGATGACCGACACGTAAACGCACCATGGGGTTTGTTAATTGTGGAAATCACTCCGGGACCCCAAAACAGTCAGTAATAGTCCACGAAATGGGCCAGAATCGGCCAAAACTATGAGTGTTGATGACCGACACGTAAGCGCACCTTGTGGTTCAAAAACTATAGAAATCGCTTCGTGACCCCAAAACGGTGAGTAATAGTCCATGAAACGGGCCAGAATCGTCAAAAACCGCGAGTGTTGATGTTTGACACATAAACGCACACCAGGGTTCGTTAATCATGGAAATCACTCCGCGACCCCAAAAAAGTGAGTAATAGTCCAGAAAATGGGCCAGAATCGGCCAAAACTGTGACTATTGATGACCTACATGTAAGCGCACCTTGGGGTTCAATAACTATGGAAATCGCTTCGGGATACCAAAACGGTAAGTAATAGTCCATGAAACGGGTCGGAATTGGCCAAAACTATGAGTGTTGACGACAGGCACGTAAACGCACAACAAGGATCGTCAATCATGGAGATCGCTCTAGGACCCCAAAATGGTGCGTAACAGTGCACAAAACGTACCAGAATCGTCCAAAATTGTGAGCGTTGATGACCGACACGTAAACGCACCCCGGTGTTCGTCAATCATGGAAATCACTTCGGGACCCCAAAACTGAGTATTAGTGCAAGAAACGGGCCAGAATCGGCCTAAACTCCGAGTCTTGACGTCCAGCACGTATGCACACCTTGGAGTTCGACAACCATGGAAATGGCGTTTTGACTCTAAAACAGTGAGTGATAGTCCATGAAAGAGCCTTGAATCGGTAAAACCTAGGGTAATTGATTAACGATACATAATGCACCCCAGGGTTCGTCAATCATGGAAATCGCTTAGGGACCCCAAATCAGTGAGTAATAGTCCATGAAACGGGCCAGAATCGGCCAAAACTGCGAATGTTGATAAGCGACACATAAACACACCGGTGTTCGTCGATCGTGGAAATGACTACGTGACGCCGAAACTGAGTAATTGTCCAAGAAACGGGCCAGAATCGGCCAAAACTGCGATTGTTGATGACCGACACATAAGCGCACCTTGGGGTTCGACAACCATGGAAATCGCTTTGGGACCCAAAAATGGTGAGTAATAGTCCATGAAACAGGCAAGAATCGGCAAAAACCGCGAGTGTTGATGGCCGACACGTAAACGCACCACGGGGTTTGTTAATCGTGGAAATCACTCCGGACCCCAAAACAGTCAGTAATAGTCCACGAAACGGGCCAGAATCGGCCAAAACTATGAGTGTTGATGACCGACACGTAAGCGCGCCTTGTGGTTCAACAACTATGGAAATCGTTTCGTGACCCCAAAACGGTGAGTAATAGTCCATGAAACAGGCCAGAATCGTCAAAAACCGCGAGTGTTGATGTTTGACACGTAAACGCACACTAGGGTTCGTTAATCGTGGAAATCACTTCGCGACCCCAAAAAAGTGAGTAATAGTCCAGAAAATGGGCCAGAATCGGCCAAAACTGTGACTGTTGATGACCGACATGTAAGCGCACCTTGGGGTTCAATAACTATGGAAATCGCTTCGGGATCCCAAAACGGTGAGTAATAGTCCACGAAACGGGTCGGAATTGGCCAAAACTATGAGTGTTGACGACAGGCACGTAAACGCACCACAGGGATCGTCAATCATGGAAATCGCTCTACGACCCCAAAACGGTGCGTAACAGTGCACAAAACGTACCAGAATCGTCCAAAATTGTGAGCGTTGATGACCGGCACGTAAACGCACCCCGGTGTTCGTCAATCGTGGAAATCACTTAGGACCCCAAAACTGAGTAATAGTGCAAGAAACGGGCCAGAATCGGCCCAAACTCCGAGTCTTGACGACCAGCACGTATGCACACCTTGGGGTTTGACAACCATGGAAATGGGTTTTTGACTTAAAAATGGTGAGTGAGAGTCCATGAAAGAGCCTTGAATCGGTAAAACCTAGGGTCGTTGATCGACGATACATAAAGCATCCCAGGGTTCGTCAATCATGGAAATCGCTCAGGGACCCCAAATCAGTGAGTAATAGTCCATGAAACGGGCCAGAATCGGTGAAAACTGCGAATGTTGATAAGCGACACATAAACACACCGATGTTCGTCGATCGTGGGAATGACTACGTGACGCCAAAACTGAGTAATAGTCCAAGAAACGGGCCCGAATCGGCCAAAACTGCGATTGTTGATGACCGACACGTAAGCGCACCTTGGGGTTCGACAACCATGGAAATCGCTTTGGGACCCTAAAACGGTGAGTAATAGTCCATGAAACGGTCGAGAATCGACAAAACCGCGAGTGTTGATGTTTGACATGTAAACGCACACCAGGGTTCGTTAATCGTGGAAATCACTCCGCGACCCCAAAAAAGTGAGTAATAGTCCAGAAAATGGGCCAGAATCGGCGAAAACTGTGACTGTTGATGACCGACATGTAAGCGCACCTTGGGGTTCAATAACTATGGAAATCACTTCGGGATCCCAAAACGGTGAGTAATAGTCCACGAAACGGGTCGGAATTGGCCAAAACTATGAGTGTTGACGACAGGCACGTAAACGCACAACAGGGATCGTCAATCATGGAAATCGCTCTAGGACCCCAAAACGGTGCGTAACAGTGCACAAAACGTACCAGAATCGTCCAAAATTGTGAGCGTTGATGACCGACACATAAACGCACCCCGGTGCTCGTCAATCGTGGAAATCACTTCGGGACCCCAAAACTGAGTATTAGTGCAAGAAACGGGCCAGAATCGGCCCAAACTCCGAGTCTTAACGACCAACATGTATGCACACCTTGGGGTTCGACAACCATGGAAATGGCTTTTTGACTCCAAAACGGTGAGTGATAGTCCATGAAAGAGCCTTGAATCGGTAAAACCTAGGGTCGTTGATCAACGATACATAAAGCATCCCAGGGTTCGTCAATCATGGAAATCGCTCAGGAACCCCAAATCAGTGAGTAATAGTCCATGAAACGGGCCAGAATCGGCCAAAACTGCGAATGTTGATAAGCGACACATGAACACACCGGTGTTCGTCGATCGTGGAAATGACTACGTGACGACAAAACTGAGTAATAGTCCAAGAAACGGGCCAGAATCAGCCAAAACTGCGATTGTTGATGACCGACACGTAAGCGCACCTTGGGGTTCGACAACCATGGAAATCGCTTTGGGACCCTAAAACGGTGAGTAATAGTCCATGAAACGGTCCAGAATCGACAAAAACCGCGAGTGTTGATGACCGACACGTAAACGCACCATGGGGTTTGTTAATTGTGGAAATCACTCCGGGACCCCAAAACAGTCAGTAATAGTCCACGAAATGGGCCAGAATCGGCCAAAACTATGAGTGTTGATGACCGACACGTAAGCGCACCTTGTGGTTCAAAAACTATAGAAATCGCTTCGTGACCCCAAAACGGTGAGTAATAGTCCATGAAACGGGCCAGAATCGTCAAAAACCGCGAGTGTTGATGTTTGACACATAAACGCACACCAGGGTTCGTTAATCATGGAAATCACTCCGCGACCCCAAAAAAGTGAGTAATAGTCCAGAAAATGGGCCAGAATCGGCCAAAACTGTGACTATTGATGACCTACATGTAAGCGCACCTTGGGGTTCAATAACTATGGAAATCGCTTTGGGATCCCAAAACGGTGAGTAATAGTGCACGAAACGGGTCGGAATTGGCCAAAACTATGAGTGTTGACGACAGGCACGTAAACGCACCATAGGGATCGTCAATCATGGAAATCGCTCTAGGACCCCAAAACGGTGAGTAACAGTGCACAAAACGTACCAGAATCATCCAAAATTGTGAGCGTTGATGACCGACACGTAAACGCACCCCGGTGTTCGTCAATCGTGGAAATCACTTCGGGACCCCAAAACTGAGTATTAGTGCAAGAAACGGGCCAGAATCGGCCCAAACTCCGAGCCTTGACGACCAGCACGTATGCACACCTTGGGGTTCGACAACCATGGAAATGGCTTTATGACTCCAAAACAGTGAGTGATAGTCCATGAAAGAGCCTTGAATCGGTAAAACCTAGGGTAATTGATCAACGATACATAATGCACCCCAGGGTTCGTCAATCATGGAAATCGCTTAGGGACCCCAAATCAGTGAGTAATAGTCCATGAAACGGGCCAGAATCGGCCAAAACTGCGAATGTTGATAAGCGACACATAAACACGCCGGTGTTCGTCGATCGTGGAAATGACTACGTGACGCCGAAACTGAGTAATTGTCCAAGAAACGGGCCAGAATCGGCCAAAACTGCGATTGTTGATGACCGACACATAAGCGCACCTTGGGGTTCGACAACCATGGAAATCGCTTTGGGACCCAAAAATGGTGAGTAATAGTCCATGAAACAGGCAAGAATCGGCAAAAACCGCGAGTGTTGATGACCGACACGTAAACGCACCACGGGGTTTGTTAATCGTGGAAATCACTCCGGACCCCAAAACAGTCAGTAATAGTCCACGAAACGGGCCAGAATCGGCCAAAACTATGAGTGTTGATGACCGACACGTAAGCGCGCCTTGTGGTTCAACAACTATGGAAATCGCTTCGTGACCCCAAAACGGTGAGTAATAGTCCATGAAACAGGCCAGAATCGTCAAAAACCGCGAGTGTTGATGTTTGACACGTAAACGCACACTAGGGTTCGTTAATCGTGGAAATCACTCCGCGACCCCAAAAAAGTGAGTAATAGTCCAAAAAATGGGCCAGAATCGGCCAAAACTGTGACTGTTGATGACCGACATGTAAGCGCACCTTGGGGTTCAATAACTATGGAAATCGCTTCGGGATCCCAAAACGGTGAGTAATAGTCCACGAAACGGGTCGGAATTGGCCAAAACTATGAGTGTTGACGACAGGCACGTAAACGCACCACAGGGATCGTCAATCATGGAAATCGCTCTAGGACCCCAAAACGGTGCGTAACAGTGCACAAAACGTACCAGAATCGTCCAAAATTGTGAGCGTTGATGACCGGCACGTAAACGCACCCCGGTGTTCGTCAATCGTGGAAATCACTTCGGGACCCCAAAACTGAGTAATAGTGCAAGAAACGGGCCAGAATCGGCCCAAACTCCGAGTCTTGACGACCAACACGTATGCACACCTTGGGGTTTAACAACCATGGAAATGGGTTTTTGACTTAAAAATGGTGAGTGAGAGTCCATGAAAGAGCGTTGAATCGGTAAAACCTAGGGTCGTTGATCGACGATACATAAAGCATCCCAGGGTTCGTCAATCATGGAAATCGCTCAGGGACCCCAAATCAGTGAGTAATAGTCCATGAAACGGGCCAGAATCGGTGAAAACTGCGAATGTTGATAAGCGACACATAAACACACCGATGTTCGTCGATCGTGGGAATGACTACGTGACGCCAAAACTGAGTAATAGTCCAAGAAACGGGCCAGAATCGGCCAAAACTGCGATTGTTGATGACCGACACATAAGCGCACCTTGGGGTTCGACAACCATGGAAATCGCTTTGGGACCCGAAAATGGTGAGTAATAGTCCATGAAACAGGCAAGAATCGGCAAAAACCGCGAGTGTTGATGACCGACACGTAAACGCACCACGGGGTTTGTTAATCGTGGAAATCACTCCGGACCCCAAAACAGTCAGTAATAGTCCACGAAACGGGCCAGAATCGGCCAAAACTATGAGTGTTGATGACCGACACGTAAGCGCGCCTTGTGGTTCAACAACTATGGAAATCGCTTCGTGACCCCAAAACGGTGAGTAATAGTCCATGAAACAGGCCAGAATCGTCAAAAACCGCGAGTGTTGATGTTTGACACGTAAACGCACACTAGGGTTCGTTAATCGTGGAAATCACTCCGCGACCCCAAAAAAGTGAGTAATAGTCCAGAAAATGGGCCAGAATCGGCCAAAACTGTGACTGTTGATGACCGACATGTAAGCGCACCTTGGGGTTCAATAACTATGGAAATCGCTTCGGGATCCCAAAACGGTGAGTAATAGTCCACGAAACGGGTCGGAATTGGCCAAAACTATGAGTGTTGACGACAGGCACGTAAACGCACCACAGGGATCGTCAATCATGGAAATCGCTCTAGGACCCCAAAACGGTGCGTAACAGTGCACAAAACGTACCAGAATTGTCCAAAATTGTGAGCGTTGATGACCGGCACGTAAACGCACCCCGGTGTTCGTCAATCGTGGAAATCACTTCGGGACCCCAAAACTGAGTAATAGTGCAAGAAACGGGCCAGAATCGGCCCAAACTCCGAGTCTTGACGACCAGCACGTATGCACACCTTGGGGTTTGACAACCATGGAAATGGGTTTTTGACTTAAAAATGGTGAGTGAGAGTCCATGAAAGAGCCTTGAATCGGTAAAACCTAGGGTCGTTGATCGACGATACATAAAGCATCCCAGGGTTCGTCAATCATGGAAATCGCTCAGGGACCCCAAATCAGTGAGTAATAGTCCATGAAACGGGCCAGAATCGGTGAAAACTGCGAATGTTGATAAGCGACACATAAACACACCGATGTTCGTCGATCATGGGAATGACTACGTGACGCCAAAACTGAGTAATAGTCCAAGAAACAGGCCAGAATCGGCCAAAACTGCGATTGTTGATGACCGACACATAAGCGCACTTTGGGGTTCGACAACCATGGAAATCGCTTTGGGACCCAAAAATGGTGAGTAATAGTCCATGAAACAGGCAAGAATCGGCAAAAACCGCGAGTGTTGATGACCGACACGTAAACGCACCACGGGGTTTGTTAATCGTGGAAATCACTCCGGACCCCAAAACAGTCAGTAATAGTCCACGAAACGGGCCAGAATCGGCCAAAACTATGAGTGTTGATGACCGACACGTAAGCGCGCCTTGTGGTTCAACAACTATGGAAATCGCTTCGTGACCCCAAAACGGTGAGTAATAGTCCATGAAACAGGCCAGAATCGTCAAAAACCGCGAGTGTTGATGTTTGACACGTAAACGCACACTAGGGTTCGTTAATCGTGGAAATCACTCCGCGACCCCAAAAAAGTGAGTAATAGTCCAAAAAATGGGCCAGAATCGGCCAAAACTGTGACTGTTGATGACCGACATGTAAGCGCACCTTGGGGTTCAATAACTATGGAAATCGCTTCGGGATCCCAAAACGGTGAGTAATAGTCCACGAAACGGGTCGGAATTGGCCAAAACTATGAGTGTTGACGACAGGCACGTAAACGCACCACAGGGATCGTCAATCATGGAAATCGCTCTAGGACCCCAAAACGGTGCGTAACAGTGCACAAAACGTACCAGAATCGTCCAAAATTGTGAGCGTTGATGACCGGCACGTAAACGCACCCCGGTGTTCGTCAATCGTGGAAATCACTTCGGGACCCCAAAACTGAGTAATAGTGCAAGAAACGGGCCAGAATCGGCCCAAACTCCGAGTCTTGACGACCAACACGTATGCACACCTTGGGGTTTGACAACCATGGAAATGGGTTTTTGACTTAAAAATGGTGAGTGAGAGTCCATGAAAGAGCGTTGAATCGGTAAAACCTAGGGTCGTTGATCGACGATACATAAAGCATCCCAGGGTTCGTCAATCATGGAAATCGCTCAGGGACCCCAAATCAGTGAGTAATAGTCCATGAAACGGGCCAGAATCGGTGAAAACTGCGAATGTTGATAAGCGACACATAAACACACCGATGTTCGTCGATCGTGGGAATGACTACGTGACGCCAAAACTGAGTAATAGTCCAAGAAACGGGCCAGAATCGGCCAAAACTGCGATTGTTGATGACCGACACATAAGCGCACCTTGGGGTTCGACAACCATGGAAATCGCTTTGGGACCCGAAAATGGTGAGTAATAGTCCATGAAACAGGCAAGAATCGGCAAAAACCGCGAGTGTTGATGACCGACACGTAAACGCACCACGGGGTTTGTTAATCGTGGAAATCACTCCGGACCCCAAAACAGTCAGTAATAGTCCACGAAACGGGCCAGAATCGGCCAAAACTATGAGTGTTGATGACCGACACGTAAGCGCGCCTTGTGGTTCAACAACTATGGAAATCGCTTCGTGACCCCAAAACGGTGAGTAATAGTCCATGAAACAGGCCAGAATCGTCAAAAACCGCGAGTGTTGATGTTTGACACGTAAACGCACACTAGGGTTCGTTAATCGTGGAAATCACTCCGCGACCCCAAAAAAGTGAGTAATAGTCCAAAAAATGGGCCAGAATCGGCCAAAACTGTGACTGTTGATGACCGACATGTAAGCGCACCTTGGGGTTCAATAACTATGGAAATCGCTTCGGGATCCCAAAACGGTGAGTAATAGTCCACGAAACGGGTCGGAATTGGCCAAAACTATGAGTGTTGACGACAGGCACGTAAACGCACCACAGGGATCGTCAATCATGGAAATCGCTCTAGGACCCCAAAACGGTGCGTAACAGTGCACAAAACGTACCAGAATCGTCCAAAATTGTGAGCGTTGATGACCGGCACGTAAACGCACCCCGGTGTTCGTCAATCGTGGAAATCACTTCGGGACCCCAAAACTGAGTAATAGTGCAAGAAACGGGCCAGAATCGGCCCAAACTCCGAGTCTTGACGACCAGCACGTATGCACACCTTGGGGTTTGACAACCATGGAAATGGGTTTTTGACTTAAAAATGGTGAGTGAGAGTCCATGAAAGAGCCTTGAATCGGTAAAACCTAGGGTCGTTGATCGACGATACATAAAGCATCCCAGGGTTCGTCAATCATGGAAATCGCTCAGGGACCCCAAATCAGTGAGTAATAGTCCATGAAACGGGCCAGAATCGGTGAAAACTGCGAATGTTGATAAGCGACACATAAACACACCGATGTTCGTCGATCATGGGAATGACTACGTGACGCCAAAACTGAGTAATAGTCCAAGAAACAGGCCAGAATCGGCCAAAACTGCGATTGTTGATGACCGACACATAAGCGCACCTTGGGGTTCGACAACCATGGAAATCGCTTTGG
Organism: Triticum timopheevii; assembly: GCA_963921465.1. Classification (NCBI taxonomy): domain Eukaryota; kingdom Viridiplantae; phylum Streptophyta; class Magnoliopsida; order Poales; family Poaceae; genus Triticum; species Triticum timopheevii. Next base: position 3,155,047 of record OY997270.1, read on the forward strand.
GACCCGAAAATGGTGAGTAATAGTCCATGAAACAGGCAAGAATCGGCAAAAACCGCGAGTGTTGATGACCGACACGTAAACGCACCACGGGGTTTGTTAATCGTGGAAATCACTCCGTACCCCAAAACAGTCAGTAATAGTCCACGAAACGGGCCAGAATCGGCCAAAACTATGAGTGTTGATGACCGACACGTAAGCGCGCCTTGTGGTTCAACAACTATGGAAATCGCTTCGTGACCCCAAAACGGTGAGTAATAGTCCATGAAACAGGCCAGAATCGTCAAAAACCGCGAGTGTTGATGTTTGACACGTAAACGCACACTAGGGTTCGTTAATCGTGGAAATCACTCCGCGACCCCAAAAAAGTGAGTAATAGTCCAGAAAATGGGCCAGAATCGGCCAAAACTGTGACTGTTGATGACCGACATGTAAGCGCACCTTGGGGTTCAATAACTATGGAAATCGCTTCGGGATCCCAAAACGGTGAGTAATAGTCCACGAAACGGGTCGGAATTGGCCAAAACTATGAGTGTTGACGACAGGCACGTAAACGCACCACAGGGATCGTCAATCATGGAAATCGCTCTAGGACCCCAAAACGGTGCGTAACAGTGCACAAAACGTACCAGAATTGTCCAAAATTGTGAGCGTTGATGACCGGCACGTAAACGCACCCCGGTGTTCGTCAATCGTGGAAATCACTTCGGGACCCCAAAACTGAGTAATAGTGCAAGAAACGGGCCAGAATCGGCCCAAACTCCGAGTCTTGACGACCAGCACGTATGCACACCTTGGGGTTTGACAACCATGGAAATGGGTTTTTGACTTAAAAATGGTGAGTGAGAGTCCATGAAAGAGCCTTGAATCGGTAAAACCTAGGGTCGTTGATCGACGATACATAAAGCATCCCAGGGTTCGTCAATCATGGAAATCGCTCAGGGACCCCAAATCAGTGAGTAATAGTCCATGAAACGGGCCAGAATCGGTGAAAACTGCGAATGTTGATAAGCGACACATAAACACACCGATGTTCGTCGATCATGGGAATGACTACGTGACGCCAAAACTGAGTAATAGTCCAAGAAACAGGCCAGAATCGGCCAAAACTGCGATTGTTGATGACCGACACATAAGCGCACCTTGGGGTTCGACAACCATGGAAATCGCTTTGGGACCCGAAAATGGTGAGTAATAGTCCATGAAACAGGCAAGAATCGGCAAAAACCGCGAGTGTTGATGACCGACACGTAAACGCACCACGGGGTTTGTTAATCGTGGAAATCACTCCGTACCCCAAAACAGTCAGTAATAGTCCACGAAACGGGCCAGAATCGGCCAAAACTATGAGTGTTGATGACCGACACGTAAGCGCGCCTTGTGGTTCAACAACTATGGAAATCGCTTCGTGACCCCAAAACGGTGAGTAATAGTCCATGAAACAGGCCAGAATCGTCAAAAACCGCGAGTGTTGATGTTTGACACGTAAACGTACACTAGGGTTCGTTAATCGTGGAAATCACTCCGCGACCCCAAAAAAGTGAGTAATAGTCTAGAAAATGGGCCAGAATCGGCCAAAACTGTGACTGTTGATGACCGACATGTAAGCGCACCTTGGGGTTCAATAACTATGGAAATCGCTTCGGGATCCCAAAACGGTGAGTAATAGTCCACGAAACGGGTCGGAATTGGCCAAAACTATGAGTGTTGACGACAGGCACGTAAACGCACCACAGGGATCGTCAATCATGGAAATCGCTCTAGGACCCCAAAAGGGTGCGTAACAGTGCACAAAACGTACCAGAATCGTCCAAAATTGTGAGCGTTGATGACCGGCACGTAAACGCACCCCGGTGTTCGTCAATCGTGGAAATCACTTCGGGACCCCAAAACTGAGTAATAGTGCAAGAAACGGGCCAGAATCGGCCCAAACTCCGAGTCTTGACGACCAGCACGTATGCACACCTTGGGGTTTGACAACCATGGAAATGGGTTTTTGACTTAAAAATGGTGAGTGAGAGTCCATGAAAGAGCCTTGAATCGGTAAAACCTAGGGTCGTTGATCGACGATACATAAAGCATCCCAGGGTTCGTCAATCATGGAAATCGCTCAGGGACCCCAAATCAGTGAGTAATAGTCCATGAAACGGGCCAGAATCGGTGAAAACTGCGAATGTTGATAAGCGACACATAAACACACCGATGTTCGTCGATCGTGGGAATGACTACGTGACGCCAAAACTGAGTAATAGTCCAAGAAACGGGCCAGAATCGGCCAAAACTGCGATTGTTGATGACCGACACGTAAGCGCACCTTGGGGTTCGACAACCATGGAAATCGCTTTGGGACCCTAAAACGGTGAGTAATAGTCCATGAAACGGTCGAGAATCGACAAAACCGCAAGTGTTGATGTTTGACATGTAAACGCACACCAGGGTTCGTTATTCGTGGAAATCACTCCGCGACCCCAAAAAAGTGAGTAATAGTCCAGAAAATGGGCCAGAATCGGCGAAAACTGTGACTGTTGATGACCGACATGTAAGCGCACCTTGGGGTTCAATAACTATGGAAATCACTTCGGGATCCCAAAACGGTGAGTAATAGTCCACGAAACGGGTCGGAATTGGCCAAAACTATGAGTGTTGACGACAGGCACGTAAACGCACAACAGGGATCGTCAATCATGGAAATCGCTCTAGGACCCCAAAACGGTGCGTAACAGTGCACAAAACGTACCAGAATCGTCCAAAATTGTGAGCGTTGATGACCGACACATAAACGCACCCCGGTGCTCGTCAATCGTGGAAATCACTTCGGGACCCCAAAACTGAGTATTAGTGCAAGAAACGGGCCAGAATCGGCCCAAACTCCGAGTCTTAATGACCAACACGTATGCACACCTTGGGGTTCGACAACCATGGAAATGGCTTTTTGACTCCAAAACGGTGAGTGATAGTCCATGAAAGAGCCTTGAATCGGTAAAACCTAGGGTAATTGATCAACGATACATAATGCACCCCAGGGTTCGTCAATCATGGAAATCGCTTAGGGACCCCAAATCAGTGAGTAATAGTCCATGAAACGGGCCAGAATCGGCCAAAACTGTGAATGTTGATAAGCGACACATAAACACACCGGTGTTCGTCGATCGTGGAAATGACTACGTGACGCCGAAACTGAGTAATTGTCCAAGAAACGGGCCAAAATCGGCCAAAACTGCGATTGTTGATGACCGACACATAAGCGCACCTTGGGGTTCGACAACCATGGAAATCGCTTTGGGACCCAAAAATGGTGAGTAATAGTCCATGAAACAGGCAAGAATCGGCAAAAACCGCGAGTGTTGATGACCGACACGTAAACGCACCACGGGGTTTGTTAATCGTGGAAATCACTCCGGACCCCAAAACAGTCAGTAATAGTCCACGAAACGGGCCAGAATCGGCCAAAACTATGAGTGTTGATGACCGACACGTAAGCGCGCCTTGTGGTTCAACAACTATGGAAATCGCTTCGTGACCCCAAAACGGTGAGTAATAGTCCATGAAACAGGCCAGAATCGTCAAAAACCGCGAGTGTTGATGTTTGACACGTAAACGCACACTAGGGTTCGTTAATCGTGGAAATCACTCCGCGACCCCAAAAAAGTGAGTAATAGTCCAAAAAATGGGCCAGAATCGGCTAAAACTGTGACTGTTGATGACCGACATGTAATCGCACCTTGGGGTTCAATAACTATGGAAATCGCTTCGGGATCCCAAAACGGTGAGTAATAGTCCACGAAACGGGTCGGAATTGGCCAAAACTATGAGTGTTGACGACAGGCACGTAAACGCACCACAGGGATCGTCAATCATGGAAATCGCTCTAGGACCCCAAAACGGTGCGTAACAGTGCACAAAACGTACCAGAATCGTCCAAAATTGTGAGCGTTGATGACCGGCACGTAAACGCACCCCGGTGTTCGTCAATCGTGGAAATCACTTCGGGACCCCAAAACTGAGTAATAGTGCAAGAAACGGGCCAGAATCGGCCCAAACTCCGAGTCTTGACGACCAGCACGTATGCACACCTTGGGGTTTGACAACCATGGAAATGGGTTTTTGACTTAAAAATGGTGAGTGAGAGTCCATGAAAGAGCCTTGAATCGGTAAAACCTAGGGTCGTTGATCGACGATACATAAAGCATCCCAGGGTTCGTCAATCATGGAAATCGCTCAGGGACCCCAAATCAGTGAGTAATAGTCCATGAAACGGGCCAGAATCGGTGAAAACTGCGAATGTTGATAAGCGACACATAAACACACCGATGTTCGTCGATCGTGGGAATGACTACGTGACGCCAAAACTGAGTAATAGTCCAAGAAACGGGCCAGAATCGGCCAAAACTGCGATTGTTGATGACCGACACATAAGCGCACCTTGGGGTTCGACAACCATGGAAATCGCTTTGGGACCCGAAAATGGTGAGTAATAGTCCATGAAACAGGCAAGAATCGGCAAAAACCGCGAGTGTTGATGACCGACACGTAAACGCACCACGGGGTTTGTTAATCGTGGAAATCACTCCGGACCCCAAAACAGTCAGTAATAGTCCACGAAACGGGCCAGAATCGGCCAAAACTATGAGTGTTGATGACCGACACGTAAGCGCGCCTTGTGGTTCAACAACTATGGAAATCGCTTCGTGACCCCAAAACGGTGAGTAATAGTCCATGAAATAGGCCAGAATCGTCAAAAACCGCGAGTGTTGATGTTTGACACGTAAACGCACACTAGGGTTCGTTAATCGTGGAAATCACTCCGCGACCCCAAAAAAGTGAGTAATAGTCCAGAAAATGGGCCAGAATCGGCCAAAACTGTGACTGTTGATGACCGACATGTAAGCGCACCTTGGGGTTCAATAACTATGGAAATCGCTTCGGGATCCCAAAACGGTGAGTAATAGTCCACGAAACGGGTCGGAATTGGCCAAAACTATGAGTGTTGACGACAGGCACGTAAACGCACCACAGGGATCGTCAATCATGGAAATCGCTCTAGGACCCCAAAACGGTGCGTAACAGTGCACAAAACGTACCAGAATTGTCCAAAATTGTGAGCGTTGATGACCAGCACATAAACGCACCCCGGTGTTCGTCAATCGTGGAAATCACTTCGGGACCCCAAAACTGAGTAATAGTGCAAGAAACGGGCCAGAATCGGCCCAAACTCCGAGTCTTGACGACCAGCACGTATGCACACCTTGGGGTTTGACAACCATGGAAATGGGTTTTTGACTTAAAAATGGTGAGTGAGAGTCCATGAAAGAGCCTTGAATCGGTAAAACCTAGGGTCGTTGATCGACGATACATAAAGCATCCCAGGGTTCGTCAATCATGGAAATCGCTCAGGGACCCCAAATCAGTGAGTAATAGTCCATGAAACGGGCCAGAATCGGTGAAAACTGCGAATGTTGATAAGCGACACATAAACACACCGATGTTCGTCGATCGTGGGAATGACTACGTGACGCCAAAACTGAGTAATAGTCCAAGAAACGGGCCAGAATCGGCCAAAACTGCGATTGTTGATGACCGACACATAAGCGCACCTTGGGGTTCGACAACCATGGAAATCGCTTTGGGACCCGAAAATGGTGAGTAATAGTCCATGAAACAGGCAAGAATCGGCAAAAACCGCGAGTGTTGATGACCGACACGTAAACGCACCACGGGGTTTGTTAATCGTGGAAATCACTCCGGACCCCAAAACAGTCAGTAATAGTCCACGAAACGGGCCAGAATCGGCCAAAACTATGAGTGTTGATGACCGACACGTAAGCGCGCCTTGTGGTTCAACAACTATGGAAATCGCTTCGTGACCCCAAAACGGTGAGTAATAGTCCATGAAATAGGCCAGAATCGTCAAAAACCGCGAGTGTTGATGTTTGACACGTAAACGCACACTAGGGTTCGTTAATCGTGGAAATCACTCCGCGACCCCAAAAAAGTGAGTAATAGTCCAGAAAATGGGCCAGAATCGGCCAAAACTGTGACTGTTGATGACCGACATGTAAGCGCACCTTGGGGTTCAATAACTATGGAAATCGCTTCGGGATCCCAAAACGGTGAGTAATAGTCCACGAAACGGGTCGGAATTGGCCAAAACTATGAGTGTTGACGACAGGCACGTAAACGCACCACAGGGATCGTCAATCATGGAAATCGCTCTAGGACCCCAAAACGGTGCGTAACAGTGCACAAAACGTACCAGAATTGTCCAAAATTGTGAGCGTTGATGACCAGCACATAAACGCACCCCGGTGTTCGTCAATCGTGGAAATCACTTCGGGACCCCAAAACTGAGTAATAGTGCAAGAAACGGGCCAGAATCGGCCCAAACTCCGAGTCTTGACGACCAGCACGTATGCACACCTTGGGGTTTGACAACCATGGAAATGGGTTTTTGACTTAAAAATGGTGAGTGAGAGTCCATGAAAGAGCCTTGAATCGGTAAAACCTAGGGTCGTTGATCGACGATACATAAAGCATCCCAGGGTTCGTCAATCATGGAAATCGCTCAGGGACCCCAAATCAGTGAGTAATAGTCCATGAAACGGGCCAGAATCGGTGAAAACTGCGAATGTTGATAAGCGACACATAAACACACCGATGTTCGTCGATCGTGGGAATGACTACGTGACGCCAAAACTGAGTAATAGTCCAAGAAACGGGCCAGAATCGGCCAAAACTGCGATTGTTGATGACCGACACATAAGCGCACCTTGGGGTTCGACAACCATGGAAATCGCTTTGGGACCCGAAAATGGTGAGTAATAGTCCATGAAACAGGCAAGAATCGGCAAAAACCGCGAGTGTTGATGACCGACACGTAAACGCACCACGGGGTTTGTTAATCGTGGAAATCACTCCGTACCCCAAAACAGTCAGTAATAGTCCACGAAACGGGCCAGAATCGGCCAAAACTATGAGTGTTGATGACCGACACGTAAGCGCGCCTTGTGGTTCAACAACTATGGAAATCGCTTCGTGACCCCAAAACGGTGAGTAATAGTCCATGAAACAGGCCAGAATCGTCAAAAACCGCGAGTGTTGATGTTTGACACGTAAACGCACACTAGGGTTCGTTAATCGTGGAAATCACTCCGCGACCCCAAAAAAGTGAGTAATAGTCCAGAAAATGGGCCAGAATCGACCAAAACTGTGACTCTTGATGACCGACATGTAAGCGCACCTTGGGGTTCAATAACTATGGAAATCGCTTCGGGATCCCAAAACGGTGAGTAATAGTCCACGAAACGGGTCGGAATTGGCCAAAACTATGAGTGTTGACGACAGGCACGTAAACGCACCACAGGGATCGTCAATCATGGAAATCGCTCTAGGACCCCAAAACGGTGCGTAACAGTGCACAAAACGTACCAGAATCGTCCAAAATTGTGAGCGTTGATGACCGGCACGTAAACGCACCCCGGTGTTCGTCAATCGTGGAAATCACTTCGGGACCCCAAAACTGAGTAATAGTGCAAGAAACGGGCCAGAATCGGCCCAAACTCCGAGTCTTGACGACCAGCACGTATGCACACCTTGGGGTTTGACAACCATGGAAATGGGTTTTTGACTTAAAAATGGTGAGTGAGAGTCCATGAAAGAGCCTTGAATCGGTAAAACCTAGGGTCGTTGATCGACGATACATAAAGCATCCCAGGGTTCGTCAATCATGGAAATCGCTCAGGGACCCCAAATCAGTGAGTAATAGTCCATGAAACGGGCCAGAATCGGTGAAAACTGCGAATGTTGATAAGCGACACATAAACACACCGATGTTCGTCGATCGTGGGAATGACTACGTGTCGCCAAAACTGAGTAATAGTCCAAGAAACGGGCCAGAATCGGCCAAAACTGCGATTGTTGATGACCGACACATAGGCGCACCTTGGGGTTCGACAACCATGGAAATCGCTTTGCGACCCGAAAATGGTGAGTAATAGTCCATGAAACAGGCAAGAATCGGCAAAAACCGCGAGTGTTGATGACCGACACGTAAACGCACCACGGGGTTTGTTAATCGTGGAAATCACTCCGGACCCCAAAACAGTCAGTAATAGTCCACGAAACGGGCCAGAATCGGCCAAAACTATGAGTGTTGATGACCGACACGTAAGCGCGCCTTGTGGTTCAACAACTATGGAAATCGCTTCGTGACCCCAAAACGGTGAGTAATAGTCCATGAAACAGGCCAGAATCGTCAAAAACCGCGAGTGTTGATGTTTGACACGTAAACGCACACTAGGGTTCGTTAATCGTGGAAATCACTCCGCGACCCCAAAAAAGTGAGTAATAGTCCAGAAAATGGGCCAGAATCGGCCAAAACTGTGACTGTTGATGACCGACATGTAAGCGCACCTTGGGGTTCAATAACTATGGAAATCGCTTCGGGATCCCAAAACGGTGAGTAATAGTCCACGAAACGGGTCGGAATTGGCCAAAACTATGAGTGTTGACGACAGGCACGTAAACGCACCACAGGGATCGTCAATCATGGAAATCGCTCTAGGACCCCAAAACGGTGCGTAACAGTGCACAAAACGTACCAGAATTGTCCAAAATTGTGAGCGTTGATGACCAGCACGTAAACGCACCCCGGTGTTCGTCAATCGTGGAAATCACTTCGGGACCCCAAAACTGAGTAATAGTGCAAGAAACGGGCCAGAATCGGCCCAAACTCCGAGTCTTGACGACCAGCACGTATGCACACCTTGGGGTTTGACAACCATGGAAATGGGTTTTTGACTTAAAAATGGTGAGTGAGAGTCCATGAAAGAGCCTTGAATCGGTAAAACCTAGGGTCGTTGATCGACGATACATAAAGCATCCCAGGGTTCGTCAATCATGGAAATCGCTCAGGGACCCCAAATCAGTGAGTAATAGTCCATGAAACGGGCCAGAATCGGTGAAAACTGCGAATGTTGATAAGCGACACATAAACACACCGATGTTCGTCGATCGTGGGAATGACTACGTGACGCCAAAACTGAGTAATAGTCCAAGAAACGGGCCAGAATCGGCCAAAACTGCGATTGTTGATGACCGACACATAAGCGCACCTTGGGGTTCGACAACCATGGAAATCGCTTTGGGACCCGAAAATGGTGAGTAATAGTCCATGAAACAGGCAAGAATCGGCAAAAACCGCGAGTGTTGATGACCGACACGTAAACGCACCACGGGGTTTGTTAATCGTGGAAATCACTCCGGACCCCAAAACAGTCAGTAATAGTCCACGAAACGGGCCAGAATCGGCCAAAACTATGAGTGTTGATGACCGACACGTAAGCGCGCCTTGTGGTTCAACAACTATGGAAATCGCTTCGTGACCCCAAAACGGTGAGTAATAGTCCATGAAACAGGCCAGAATCGTCAAAAACCGCGAGTGTTGATGTTTGACACGTAAACGCACACTAGGGTTCGTTAATCGTGGAAATCACTCCGCGACCCCAAAAAAGTGAGTAATAGTCCAGAAAATGGGCCAGAATCGGCCAAAACTGTGACTGTTGATGACCGACATGTAAGCGCACCTTGGGGTTCAATAACTATGGAAATCGCTTCGGGATCCCAAAACGGTGAGTAATAGTCCACGAAACGGGTCGGAATTGGCCAAAACTATGAGTGTTGACGACAGGCACGTAAACGCACCACAGGGATCGTCAATCATGGAAATCGCTCTAGGACCCCAAAACGGTGCGTAACAGTGCACAAAACGTACCAGAATTGTCCAAAATTGTGAGCGTTGATGACCAGCACGTAAACGCACCCCGGTGTTCGTCAATCGTGGAAATCACTTCGGGACCCCAAAACTGAGTAATAGTGCAAGAAACGGGCCAGAATCGGCCCAAACTCCGAGTCTTGACGACCAGCACGTATGCACACCTTGGGGTTTGACAACCATGGAAATGGGTTTTTGACTTAAAAATGGTGAGTGAGAGTCCATGAAAGAGCCTTGAATCGGTAAAACCTAGGGTCGTTGATCGACGATACATAAAGCATCCCAGGGTTCGTCAATCATGGAAATCGCTCAGGGACCCCAAATCAGTGAGTAATAGTCCATGAAACGGGCCAGAATCGGTGAAAACTGCGAATGTTGATAAGCGACACATAAACACACCGATGTTCGTCGATCGTGGGAATGACTACGTGACGCCAAAACTGAGTAATAGTCCAAGAAACGGGCCAGAATCGGCCAAAACTGCGATTGTTGATGACCAACACATAAGCGCACCTTGGGGTTCGACAACCATGGAAATCGCTTTGGGACCCGAAAATGGTGAGTAATAGTCCATGAAACAGGCAAGAATCGGCAAAAACCGCGAGTGTTGATGACCGACACGTAAACGCACCACGGGGTTTGTTAATCGTGGAAATCACTCCGGACCCCAAAACAGTCAGTAATAGTCCACGAAACGGGCCAGAATCGGCCAAAACTATGAGTGTTGATGACCGACACGTAAGCGCGCCTTGTGGTTCAACAACTATGGAAATCGCTTCGTGACCCCAAAACGGTGAGTAATAGTCCATGAAACAGGCCAGAATCGTCAAAAACCGCGAGTGTTGATGTTTGACACGTAAACGCACACTAGGGTTCGTTAATCGTGGAAATCACTCCGCGACCCCAAAAAAGTGAGTAATAGTCCAGAAAATGGGCCAGAATCGGCCAAAACTGTGACTGTTGATGACCGACATGTAAGCGCACCTTGGGGTTCAATAACTATGGAAATCGCTTCGGGATCCCAAAACGGTGAGTAATAGTCCACGAAACGGGTCGGAATTGGCCAAAACTATGAGTGTTGACGACAGGCACGTAAACGCACCACAGGGATCGTCAATCATGGAAATCGCTCTAGGACCCCAAAACGGTGCGTAACAGTGCACAAAACGTACCAGAATTGTCCAAAATTGTGAGCGTTGATGACCAGCACGTAAACGCACCCCGGTGTTCGTCAATCGTGGAAATCACTTCGGGACCCCAAAACTGAGTAATAGTGCAAGAAACGGGCCAGAATCGGCCCAAACTCCGAGTCTTGACGACCAGCACGTATGCACACCTTGGGGTTTGACAACCATGGAAATGGGTTTTTGACTTAAAAATGGTGAGTGAGAGTCCATGAAAGAGCCTTGAATCGGTAAAACCTAGGGTCGTTGATCGACGATACATAAAGCATCCCAGGGTTCGTCAATCATGGAAATCGCTCAGGGACCCCAAATCAGTGAGTAATAGTCCATGAAACGGGCCAGAATCGGTGAAAACTGCGAATGTTGATAAGCGACACATAAACACACCGATGTTCGTCGATCGTGGGAATGACTACGTGACGCCAAAACTGAGTAATAGTCCAAGAAACGGGCCAGAATCGGCCAAAACTGCGATTGTTGATGACCAACACATAAGCGCACCTTGGGGTTCGACAACCATGGAAATCGCTTTGGGACCCGAAAATGGTGAGTAATAGTCCATGAAACAGGCAAGAATCGGCAAAAACCGCGAGTGTTGATGACCGACACGTAAACGCACCACGGGGTTTGTTAATCGTGGAAATCACTCCGTACCCCAAAACAGTCAGTAATAGTCCACGAAACGGGCCAGAATCGGCCAAAACTATGAGTGTTGACGACCGACACGTAAGCGCGCCTTGTGGTTCAACAACTATGGAAATCGCTTCGTGACCCCAAAACGGTGAGTAATAGTCCATGAAACAGGCCAGAATCGTCAAAAACCGCGAGTGTTGATGTTTGACACGTAAACGCACACTAGGGTTCGTTAATCGTGGAAATCACTCCGCGACCCCAAAAAAGTGAGTAATAGTCCAGAAAATGGGCCAGAATCGGCCAAAACTGTGACTGTTGATGACCGACATGTAAGCGCACCTTGGGGTTCAATAACTATGGAAATCGCTTCGGGATCCCAAAACGGTGAGTAATAGTCCACGAAACGGGTCGGAATTGGCCAAAACTATGAGTGTTGACGACAGGCACGTAAACGCACCACAGGGATCGTCAATCATGGAAATCGCTCTAGGACCCCAAAACGGTGCGTAACAGTGCACAAAACGTACCAGAATCGTCCAAAATTGTGAGCGTTGATGACCGGCACGTAAACGCACCCCGGTGTTCGTCAATCGTGGAAATCACTTCGGGACCCCAAAACTGAGTAATAGTGCAAGAAACGGGCCAGAATCGGCCCAAACTCCGAGTCTTGACGACCAGCACGTATGCACACCTTGGGGTTTGACAACCATGGAAATGGGTTTTTGACTTAAAAATGGTGAGTGAGAGTCCATGAAAGAGCCTTGAATCGGTAAAACCTAGGGTCGTTGATCGACGATACATAAAGCATCCCAGGGTTCATCAATCATGGAAATCGCTCAGGGACCCCAAATTAGTGAGTAATAGTCCATGAAACGGGCCAGAATCGGTGAAAACTGCGAATGTTGATAAGCGACACATAAACACACCGATGTTCGTCGATCGTGGGAATGACTACGTGACGCCAAAACTGAGTAATAGTCCAAGAAACGGGCCAGAATCGGCCAAAACTGCGATTGTTGATGACCGACACATAAGCGCACCTTGGGGTTCGACAACCATGGAAATCGCTTTGCGACCCGAAAATGGTGAGTAATAGTCCATGAAACAGGCAAGAATCGGCAAAAACCGCGAGTGTTGATGACCGACACGTAAACGCACCACGGGGTTTGTTAATCGTGGAAATCACTCCGGACCCCAAAACAGTCAGTAATAGTCCACGAAACGGGCCAGAATCGGCCAAAACTATGAGTGTTGATGACCGACACGTAAGCGCGCCTTGTGGTTCAACAACTATGGAAATCGCTTCGTGACCCCAAAACGGTGAGTAATAGTCCATGAAACAGGCCAGAATCGTCAAAAACCGCGAGTGTTGATGTTTGACACGTAAACGCACACTAGGGTTCGTTAATCGTGGAAATCACTCCGCGACCCCAAAAAAGTGAGTAATAGTCCAGAAAATGGGCCAGAATCGGCCAAAACTGTGACTGTTGATGACCGACATGTAAGCGCACCTTGGGGTTCAATAACTATGGAAATCGCTTCGGGATCCCAAAACGGTGAGTAATAGTCCACGAAACGGGTCGGAATTGGCCAAAACTATGAGTGTTGACGACAGGCACGTAAACGCACCACAGGGATCGTCAATCATGGAAATCGCTCTAGGACCCCAAAACGGTGCGTAACAGTGCACAAAACGTACCAGAATCGTCCAAAATTGTGAGCGTTGATGACCGGCACGTAAACGCACCCCGGTGTTCGTCAATCGTGGAAATCACTTCGGGACCCCAAAACTGAGTAATAGTGCAAGAAACGGGCCAGAATCGGCCCAAACTCCGAGTCTTGACGACCAGCACGTATGCACACCTTGGGGTTTGACAACCATGGAAATGGGTTTTTGACTTAAAAATGGTGAGTGAGAGTCCATGAAAGAGCCTTGAATCGGTAAAACCTAGGGTCGTTGATCGACGATACATAAAGCATCCCAGGGTTCATCAATCATGGAAATCGCTCAGGGACCCCAAATTAGTGAGTAATAGTCCATGAAACGGGCCAGAATCGGTGAAAACTGCGAATGTTGATAAGCGACACATAAACACACCGATGTTCGTCGATCGTGGGAATGACTACGTGACGCCAAAACTGAGTAATAGTCCAAGAAACGGGCCAGAATCGGCCAAAACTGCGATTGTTGATGACCGACACATAAGCGCACCTTGGGGTTCGACAACCATGGAAATCGCTTTGCGACCCGAAAATGGTGAGTAATAGTCCATGAAACAGGCAAGAATCGGCAAAAACCGCGAGTGTTGATGACCGACACGTAAACGCACCACGGGGTTTGTTAATCGTGGAAATCACTCCGGACCCCAAAACAGTCAGTAATAGTCCACGAAACGGGCCAGAATCGGCCAAAACTATGAGTGTTGATGACCGACACGTAAGCGCGCCTTGTGGTTCAACAACTATGGAAATCGCTTCGTGACCCCAAAACGGTGAGTAATAGTCCATGAAACAGGCCAGAATCGTCAAAAACCGCGAGTGTTGATGTTTGACACGTAAACGCACACTAGGGTTCGTTAATCGTGGAAATCACTCCGCGACCCCAAAAAAGTGAGTAATAGTCCAGAAAATGGGCCAGAATCGGCCAAAACTGTGACTGTTGATGACCGACATGTAAGCGCACCTTGGGGTTCAATAACTATGGAAATCGCTTCGGGATCCCAAAACGGTGAGTAATAGTCCACGAAACGGGTCGGAATTGGCCAAAACTATGAGTGTTGACGACAGGCACGTAAACGCACCACAGGGATCGTCAATCATGGAAATCGCTCTAGGACCCCAAAACGGTGCGTAACAGTGCACAAAACGTACCAGAATCGTCCAAAATTGTGAGCGTTGATGACCGGCACGTAAACGCACCCCGGTGTTCGTCAATCGTGGAAATCACTTCGGGACCCCAAAACTGAGTAATAGTGCAAGAAACGGGCCAGAATCGGCCCAAACTCCGAGTCTTGACGACCAGCACGTATGCACACCTTGGGGTTTGACAACCATGGAAATGGGTTTTTGACTTAAAAATGGTGAGTGAGAGTCCATGAAAGAGCCTTGAATCGGTAAAACCTAGGGTCGTTGATCGACGATACATAAAGCATCCCAGGGTTCGTCAATCATGGAAATCGCTCAGGGACCCCAAATCAGTGAGTAATAGTCCATGAAACGGGCCAGAATCGGTGAAAACTGCGAATGTTGATAAGCGACACATAAACACACCGATGTTCGTCGATCGTGGGAATGACTACGTGACGCCAAAACTGAGTAATAGTCCAAGAAACGGGCCAGAATCGGCCAAAACTGCGATTGTTGATGACCGACACATAAGCGCACCTTGGGGTTCGACAACCATGGAAATCGCTTTGCGACCCGAAAATGGTGAGTAATAGTCCATGAAACAGGCAAGAATCGGCAAAAACCGCGAGTGTTGATGACCGACACGTAAACGCACCACGGGGTTTGTTAATCGTGGAAATCACTCCGGACCCCAAAACAGTCAGTAATAGTCCACGAAACGGGCCAGAATCGGCCAAAACTATGAGTGTTGATGACCGACACGTAAGCGCGCCTTGTGGTTCAACAACTATGGAAATCGCTTCGTGACCCCAAAACGGTGAGTAATAGTCCATGAAACAGGCCAGAATCGTCAAAAACCGCGAGTGTTGATGTTTGACACGTAAACGCACACTAGGGTTCGTTAATCGTGGAAATCACTCCGCGACCCCAAAAAAGTGAGTAATAGTCCAGAAAATGGGCCAGAATCGGCCAAAACTGTGACTGTTGATGACCGACATGTAAGCGCACCTTGGGGTTCAATAACTATGGAAATCGCTTCGGGATCCCAAAACGGTGAGTAATAGTCCACGAAACGGGTCGGAATTGGCCAAAACTATGAGTGTTGACGACAGGCACGTAAACGCACCACAGGGATCGTCAATCATGGAAATCGCTCTAGGACCCCAAAACGGTGCGTAACAGTGCACAAAACGTACCAGAATTGTCCAAAATTGTGAGCGTTGATGACCAGCACGTAAACGCACCCCGGTGTTCGTCAATCGTGGAAATCACTTCGGGACCCCAAAACTGAGTAATAGTGCAAGAAACGGGCCAGAATCGGCCCAAACTCCGAGTCTTGACGACCAGCACGTATGCACACCTTGGGGTTTGACAACCATGGAAATGGGTTTTTGACTTAAAAATGGTGAGTGAGAGTCCATGAAAGAGCCTTGAATCGGTAAAACCTAGGGTCGTTGATCGACGATACATAAAGCATCCCAGGGTTCGTCAATCATGGAAATCGCTCAGGGACCCCAAATCAGTGAGTAATAGTCCATGAAACGGGCCAGAATCGGTGAAAACTGCGAATGTTGATAAGCGACACATAAACACACCGATGTTCGTCGATCGTGGGAATGACTACGTGACGCCAAAACTGAGTAATAGTCCAAGAAACGGGCTAGAATCGGCCAAAACTGCGATTGTTGATGACCAACACATAAGCGCACCTTGGGGTTCGACAACCATGGAAATCGCTTTGGGACCCGAAAATGGTGAGTAATAGTCCATGAAACAGGCAAGAATCGGCAAAAACCGCGAGTGTTGATGACCGACACGTAAACGCACCACGGGGTTTGTTAATCGTGGAAATCACTCCGTACCCCAAAACAGTCAGTAATAGTCCACGAAACGGGCTAGAATCGGCCAAAACTATGAGTGTTGACGACCGACACGTAAGCGCGCCTTGTGGTTCAACAA
The DNA here is from genome assembly GCA_963921465.1 of Triticum timopheevii. Classification (NCBI taxonomy): domain Eukaryota; kingdom Viridiplantae; phylum Streptophyta; class Magnoliopsida; order Poales; family Poaceae; genus Triticum; species Triticum timopheevii. The sequence goes on from OY997270.1 coordinate 3,171,436, forward strand.
CTATGGAAATCGCTTCGTGACCCCAAAACGGTGAGTAATAGTCCATGAAACAGGCCAGAATCGTCAAAAACCGCGAGTGTTGATGTTTGACACGTAAACGCACACTAGGGTTCGTTAATCGTGGAAATCACTCCGCGACCCCAAAAAAGTGAGTAATAGTCCAGAAAATGGGCCAGAATCGGCCAAAACTGTGACTGTTGATGACCGACATGTAAGCGCACCTTGGGGTTCAATAACTATGGAAATCGCTTCGGGATCCCAAAACGGTGAGTAATAGTCCACGAAACGGGTCGGAATTGGCCAAAACTATGAGTGTTGACGACAGGCACGTAAACGCACCACAGGGATCGTCAATCATGGAAATCGCTCTAGGACCCCAAAACGGTGCGTAACAGTGCACAAAACGTACCAGAATCGTCCAAAATTGTGAGCGTTGATGACCGGCACGTAAACGCACCCCGGTGTTCGTCAATCGTGGAAATCACTTCGGGACCCCAAAACTGAGTAATAGTGCAAGAAACGGGCCAGAATCGGCCCAAACTCCGAGTCTTGACGACCAGCACGTATGCACACCTTGGGTTTGACAACCATGGAAATGGGTTTTTGACTTAAAAATGGTGAGTGAGAGTCCATGAAAGAGCCTTGAATCGGTAAAACCTAGGGTCGTTGATCGACGATACATAAAGCATCCCAGGGTTCGTCAATCATGGAAATCGCTCAGGGACCCCAAATTAGTGAGTAATAGTCCATGAAACGGGCCAGAATCGGTGAAAACTGCGAATGTTGATAAGCGACACATAAACACACCGATGTTCGTCGATCGTGGGAATGACTACGTGACGCCAAAACTGAGTAATAGTCCAAGAAACGGGCCAGAATCGGCCAAAACTGCGATTGTTGATGACCGACACATAAGCGCACCTTGGGGTTCGACAACCATGGAAATCGCTTTGCGACCCGAAAATGGTGAGTAATAGTCCATGAAACAGGCAAGAATCGGCAAAAACTGCGAGTGTTGATGACCGACACGTAAACGCACCACGGGGTTTGTTAATCGTGGAAATCACTCCGGACCCCAAAACAGTCAGTAATAGTCCACGAAACGGGCCAGAATCGGCCAAAACTATGAGTGTTGATGACCGACACGTAAGCGCGCCTTGTGGTTCAACAACTATGGAAATCGCTTCGTGACCCCAAAACGGTGAGTAATAGTCCATGAAACAGGCCAGAATCGTCAAAAACCGCGAGTGTTGATGTTTGACACGTAAACGCACACTAGGGTTCGTTAATCGTGGAAATCACTCCGCGACCCCAAAAAAGTGAGTAATAGTCCAGAAAATGGGCCAGAATCGGCCAAAACTGTGACTGTTGATGACCGACATGTAAGCGCACCTTGGGGTTCAATAACTATGGAAATCGCTTCGGGATCCCAAAACGGTGAGTAATAGTCCACGAAACGGGTCGGAATTGGCCAAAACTATGAGTGTTGACGACAGGCACGTAAACGCACCACAGGGATCGTCAATCATGGAAATCGCTCTAGGACCCCAAAACGGTGCGTAACAGTGCACAAAACGTACCAGAATTGTCCAAAATTGTGAGCGTTGATGACCAGCACGTAAACGCACCCCGGTGTTCGTCAATCGTGGAAATCACTTCGGGACCCCAAAACTGAGTAATAGTGCAAGAAACGGGCCAGAATCGGCCCAAACTCCGAGTCTTGACGACCAGCACGTATGCACACCTTGGGGTTTGACAACCATGGAAATGGGTTTTTGACTTAAAAATGGTGAGTGAGAGTCCATGAAAGAGCCTTGAATCGGTAAAACCTAGGGTCGTTGATCGACGATACATAAAGCATCCCAGGGTTCGTCAATCATGGAAATCGCTCAGGGACCCCAAATCAGTGAGTAATAGTCCATGAAACGGGCCAGAATCGGTGAAAACTGCGAATGTTGATAAGCGACACATAAACACACCGATGTTCGTCGATCGTGGGAATGACTACGTGACGCCAAAACTGAGTAATAGTCCAAGAAACGGGCCAGAATCGGCCAAAACTGCGATTGTTGATGACCAACACATAAGCGCACCTTGGGGTTCGACAACCATGGAAATCGCTTTGGGACCCGAAAATGGTGAGTAATAGTCCATGAAACAGGCAAGAATCGGCAAAAACCGCGAGTGTTGATGACCGACACGTAAACGCACCACGGGGTTTGTTAATCGTGGAAATCACTCCGTACCCCAAAACAGTCAGTAATAGTCCACGAAACGGGCCAGAATCGGCCAAAACTATGAGTGTTGACGACCGACACGTAAGCGCGCCTTGTGGTTCAACAACTATGGAAATCGCTTCGTGACCCCAAAACGGTGAGTAATAGTCCATGAAACAGGCCAGAATCGTCAAAAACCGCGAGTGTTGATGTTTGACACGTAAACGCACACTAGGGTTCGTTAATCGTGGAAATCACTCCGCGACCCCAAAAAAGTGAGTAATAGTCCAGAAAATGGGCCAGAATCGGCCAAAACTGTGACTGTTGATGACCGACATGTAAGCGCACCTTGGGGTTCAATAACTATGGAAATCGCTTCGGGATCCCAAAACGGTGAGTAATAGTCCACGAAACGGGTCGGAATTGGCCAAAACTATGAGTGTTGACGACAGGCACGTAAACGCACCACAGGGATCGTCAATCATGGAAATCGCTCTAGGACCCCAAAACGGTGCGTAACAGTGCACAAAACGTACCAGAATCGTCCAAAATTGTGAGCGTTGATGACCGGCACGTAAACGCACCCCGGTGTTCGTCAATCGTGGAAATCACTTCGGGACCCCAAAACTGAGTAATAGTGCAAGAAACGGGCCAGAATCGGCCCAAACTCCGAGTCTTGACGACCAGCACGTATGCACACCTTGGGGTTTGACAACCATGGAAATGGGTTTTTGACTTAAAAATGGTGAGTGAGAGTCCATGAAAGAGCCTTGAATCGGTAAAACCTAGGGTCGTTGATCGACGATACATAAAGCATCCCAGGGTTCGTCAATCATGGAAATCGCTCAGGGACCCCAAATTAGTGAGTAATAGTCCATGAAACGGGCCAGAATCGGTGAAAACTGCGAATGTTGATAAGCGACACATAAACACACCGATGTTCGTCGATCGTGGGAATGACTACGTGACGCCAAAACTGAGTAATAGTCCAAGAAACGGGCCAGAATCGGCCAAAACTGCGATTGTTGATGACCGACACATAAGCGCACCTTGGGGTTCGACAACCATGGAAATCGCTTTGGGACCCGAAAATGGTGAGTAATAGTCCATGAAACAGGCAAGAATCGGCAAAAACCGCAAGTGTTGATGACCGACACGTAAACGCACCACGGGGTTTGTTAATCGTGGAAATCACTCCGTACCCCAAAACAGTCAGTAATAGTCCACGAAACGGGCCAGAATCGGCCAAAACTATGAGTGTTGACGACCGACACGTAAGCGCGCCTTGTGGTTCAACAACTATGGAAATCGCTTCGTGACCCCAAAACGGTGAGTAATAGTCCATGAAACAGGCCAGAATCGTCAAAAACCGCGAGTGTTGATGTTTGACACGTAAACGTACACTAGGGTTCGTTAATCGTGGAAATCACTCCGCGACCCCAAAAAAGTGAGTAATAGTCTAGAAAATGGGCCAGAATCGGCCAAAACTGTGACTGTTGATGACCGACATGTAAGCGCACCTTGGGGTTCAATAACTATGGAAATCGCTTCGGGATCCCAAAACGGTGAGTAATAGTCCACGAAACGGGTCGGAATTGGCCAAAACTATGAGTGTTGACGACAGGCACGTAAACGCACCACAGGGATCGTCAATCATGGAAATCGCTCTAGGACCCCAAAACGGTGCGTAACAGTGCACAAAACGTACCAGAATCGTCCAAAATTGTGAGCGTTGATGACCGGCACGTAAACGCACCCCGGTGTTCGTCAATCGTGGAAATCACTTCGGGACCCCAAAACTGAGTAATAGTGCAAGAAACGGGCCAGAATCGGCCCAAACTCCGAGTCTTGACGACCAGCACGTATGCACACCTTGGGGTTTGACAACCATGGAAATGGGTTTTTGACTTAAAAATGGTGAGTGAGAGTCCATGAAAGAGCCTTGAATCGGTAAAACCTAGGGTCGTTGATCGACGATACATAAAGCATCCCAGGGTTCGTCAATCGTGGAAATCGCTCAGGGACCCCAAATCAGTGAGTAATAGTCCATGAAACGGGCCAGAATCGGTGAAAACCGCGAATGTTGATAAGCGACACATAAACACACCGATGTTCGTCGATCGTGGGAATGACTACGTGACGCCAAAACTGAGTAATAGTCCAGGAAACGGGCCAGATTCAGCCAAAACTGCGACTGTTGATGACCGACACGTAAACGCACCTTGGGGTTCGACAACCATGGAAATCGCTTTGGGACCCTAAAACGGTGAGTAATAGTCCATGAAACGGTCCAGAATCGACAAAAACCGCGAGTGTTGATGACCGACACGTAAACGCACCATGGGGTTTGTTAATTGTGGAAATCACTCCGGGACCCCAAAACAGTCAGTAATAGTCCACGAAACGGGCCAGAATCGGCCAAAACTATGAGTGTTGATGACCGACACGTAAGCGCACCTTGTGGTTCAAAAACTATAGAAATCGCTTCGTGACCCCAAAACGGTGAGTAATAGTCCATGAAACGGGCCAGAATCGTCAAAACCCGCGAGTGTTGATGTTTGACACATAAACGCACACCAGGGTTCGTTAATCATGGAAATCACTCCGCGACCCCAAAAAAGTGAGTAATAGTCCAGAAAATGGGCCAGAATCGGCCAAAACTGTGACTATTGATGACCTACATGTAAGCGCACCTTGGGGTTCAATAACTATGGAAATCGCTTTGGGATCCCAAAACGGTGAGTAGTAGTCCACGAAACAGGTCGGAATTAGCCAAAACTATGAGTGTTGACGACAGGCACGTAAACGCACCACAGGGATCGTCAATCATGGAAATCGCTCTAGGACCCCAAAACGGTGAGTAACAGTGCACAAAACGTACCAGAATCATCCAAAATTGTGAGCGTTTGATGACCGACACGTAAACGCACCCCGGTGTTCGTCAATCGTGGAAATCACTTCGGGACCCCAAAACTGAGTAATAGTGCAAGAAACGGGCCAGAATCGGCCCAAACTCCGAGTCTTGACGACCAGCACGTATGCACACCTTGGGGTTCGACAACCATGGAAATGGCTTTTTGACTCCAAAACAGTGAGTGATAGTCCATGAAAGAGCCTTGAATCGGTAAAACCTAGGGTAATTGATCAACGATACATAATGCACCCCAGGGTTCGTCAATCATGGAAATCGCTTAGGGACCCCAAATCAGTGAGTAATAGTCCATGAAACGGGCCAGAATCGGCCAAAACTGCGAATGTTGATAAGCGACACATAAACACACCGGTGTTCGTCGATCGTGGAAATGACTACGTGACGCCGAAACTGAGTAATTGTCCAAGAAACGGGCCAGAATCGGCCAAAACTGCGATTGTTGATGACCGACACATAAGCGCACCTTGGGGTTCGACAACCATGGAAATCGCTTTGGGACCCAAAAATGGTGAGTAATAGTCCATGAAACAGGCAAGAATCGGCAAAAACCGCGAGTGTTGATGACCGACACGTAAACGCACCACGGGGTTTGTTAATCGTGGAAATCACTCCGGACCCCAAAACAGTCAGTAATAGTCCACGAAACGGGCCAGAATCGGCCAAAACTATGAGTGTTGATGACCGACACGTAAGCGCGCCTTGTGGTTCAACAACTATGGAAATCGCTTCGTGACCCCAAAACGGTGAGTAATAGTCCATGAAACAGGCCAGAATCGTCAAAAACCGCGAGTGTTGATGTTTGACACGTAAACGCACACTAGGGTTCGTTAATCGTGGAAATCACTTCGCGACCCCAAAAAAGTGAGTAATAGTCCAGAAAATGGGCCAGAATCGGCCAAAACTGTGACTGTTGATGACCGACATGTAAGCGCACCTTGGGGTTCAATAACTGTGGAAATAGCTTCGGGATCCCAAAACGGTGAGTAATAGTCCACGAAACGGGTCGGAATTGGCCAAAACTATGAGTGTTGACGACAGGCACGTAAACGCACCACAGGGATCGTCAATCATGGAAATCGCTCTAGGACCCCAAAACGGTGCGTAACAGTGCACAAAACGTACCAGAATCGTCCAAAATTGTGAGCGTTGATGACCGGCACGTAAACGCACCCCGGTGTTCGTCAATCGTGGAAATCACTTCGGGACCTCAAAACTGAGTAATAGTGCAAGAAACGGGCCAGAATCGGCCCAAACTCCGAGTCTTGACGACCAGCACGTATGCACACCTTGGGGTTTGACAACCATGGAAATGGGTTTTTGACTTAAAAATGGTGAGTGAGAGTCCATGAAAGAGCCTTGAATCGGTAAAACCTAGGGTCGTTGATCGACGATACATAAAGCATCCCAGGGTTCGTCAATCATGGAAATCGCTCAGGGACCCCAAATCAGTGAGTAATAGTCCATGAAACGGGCCAGAATCGGTGAAAACTGCGAATGTTGATAAGCGACACATAAACACACCGATGTTCGTCGATCGTGGGAATGACTACGTGACGCCAAAACTGAGTAATAGTCCAAGAAACGGGCCAGAATCGGCCAAAACTGCGATTGTTGATGACCGACACGTAAGCGCACCTTGGGGTTCGACAACCATGGAAATCGCTTTGGGACCCTAAAACGGCGAGTAATAGTCCATGAAACGGTCCAGAATCGACAAAACCGCGAGTGTTGATGACCGACAAGTAAATGCACCACGGGGTTTGTTAATTGTGGAAATCACTCCGGGACCCCAAAACAGTCAGTAATAGTCCATGAAACGGGCCAGAATCGGCCAAAACTATGAGTGTTGATGACCGACACGTAAGCGAACCTTGTGGTTCAACAACTATAGAAATCGCTTCGTGACCCCAAAACGGTGAGTAATAGTCCATGAAACGGGCCAGAATCGTCAAAAACCACGAGTGTTGATGTTTGACACGTAAACGCACACCAAGGTTTGTTAATCGTGGAAATCACTCCGCGACCCCAAAAAAGTGAGTAATAGTCTAGAAAATGGGCCAGAATCGGCCAAAACTGTGACTGTTGATGACCTACATGTAAGCGCACCTTGGGGTTCAATAACTATGGAAATCGCTTCGGGATCCCAAAACGGTGAGTAATAGTCCACGAAACGGGTCAGAATTGGCCAAAAGTATGAGTGTTGACGACAGGCACGTAAAAGCACCACAGGGATCGTCAATCATGGAAATCGCTCTAGGACCCCAAAACGGTGAGTAACAGTGCACAAAACGTACCATAATCGTCCAAAATTGTGAGCGTTGATGACCGACACGTAAACGCACCCCGGTGTTCGTCAATCGTGGAAATCACTTCGGGACCCCAAAACTGAGTAATAGTGCAAGAAACGGGCCAGAATCGGCCCAAACTCCGAGTCTTGACGACCAACACGTATGCACACCTTGGGGTTCGACAACCATGGAAATGGCTTTTTGACTCCAAAACGGTGAGTGATAGTCCATGGAAGAGCCTTGAATCGGTAAAACCTAGGGTAATTGATCAACGATACATAATGCACCCTAAGGTTCGTCAATCATGGAAATCGCTCAGGGACCCCAAATCAGTGAGTAATAGTCCATGAAACGGGCCAGAATCGGCCAAAACTGCGAATGTTGATAAGCGACACATAAACACACCGGTGTTCGTCGATCGTGGAAATGACTACGTGACGCCAGAACTGAATAATAGTCCAAGAAATGGGCCAGAATCGGCCAAAACTGCGATTGTTGATGACCGACACGTAAGCGCACCTTGGGGTTCGACAACCATGGAAATTGCTTTGGGACCCAAAATTCGTCAGTAATAGTCCATGAAACGGGCAAGAATCGGCAAAAACCGCGAGTGTTGATGACCGACACGTAAACGCACCACGGGGTTTGTTAATCGAGGAAATCACTCCGGGACCCCAAAACAGTCAGTAATAGTCCACGAAACGGGCCAGAATCGGCCAAAACTATGAGTGTTGATGACCGACACGTAAGCGCACCTTCTGGTTCAACAACTATGGAAATCGCTTCGTGACCCCAAAACGGTGAGTAATAGTCCATGAAACGGGCCAGAATCGTCAAAAACCGCGAGTGTTGATGTTTGACACGTAAACGCACACCAGGGTTCGTTAATCGTGGAAATCACTCCGCGACCCCAAAAAAGTGAGTAATAGTCCAGAAAATGGGCCAGAATCGGCCAAAACTGTGACTGTTGATGACCTACATGTAAGCGCACCTTGGGGTTCAATAACTATGGAAATCGCTTCGGGATCCCAAAACGGTGAGTAATAGTCCACGAAACGGGTCAGAATTGGCCAAAACTATGAGTGTTGACGACAGGCACGTAAACGCACCACAGGGATCGTCAATCATGGAAATCGCTCTAGGACCCCAAAACGGTGAGTAACAGTGCACAAAGCGTACCAGAATCGTCCAAAATTGTCAGCGTTGATGACCGACACATAAACGCACCCGGTGTTCGTCAATCGTGGAAATCACTTCGGGACCCCAAAACTGAGTAATAGTGCAAGACACGGGCCAGAATCGGCCCAAACTCCGACTCTTGACGACCAGCACGTATGCACATCTTGGGGTTCGACAACCATGGAAATGGCTTTTTGACTCCAAAACGGTGAGTGATAGTCCATGAAAGAGCCTTGAATCGGTAAAACCTAGGGTCGTTGATCAACGATACATAAAGCATCCCAGGGTTCGTCAATCATGGAAATCGCTTAGGGACCCCAAATCAGTGAGTAATAGTCCATGAAACGGGCCAGAATCGGCCAAAACTACGAATGTTGATAAGCGACACATGAACACACCGGTGTTCGTCGATCGTGGAAATGACTACGTGACGCCAAAACTGAGTAATAGTCCAAGAAACAGGCCAGAATCGGCCAAAACTGCGATTGTTGATGACCGACACGTAAGCGCACCTTGGGGTTCGACAACCATGGAAATCGCTTTGGGACCCAAAAACTGTGAGTAATAGTGCATGAAACGGGCAAGAATCGGCAAAAACCGCGAGTGTTGATGACCGACACGTAAACGCACCACGGGGTTTGTTAATCGAGGAAATCACTCCGGGACCCCAAAACAGTCAGTAATAGTCCATGAAACGGGCCAGAATTGGCCAAAACTATGAGTGTTGATGACCGACACGTAAGCGCACATTCTGGTTCAACAACTATGGAAATCGCTTTGTGACCCCAAAACGGTGAGTAATAGTCCATGAAACGGGCCAGAATCGTCAAAAACCGCGAGTGTTGATGTTTGACACGTAAACGCACACTAGGGTTCGTTAATCGTGCAAATCACTCCGCGACTCCAAAAAAGTGAGTAATAGTCCAGAAAATGGGCCAGAATCGGCCAAAACTGTGACTGTTGATGATCGACATGTAAGCGCACCTTGGGGTTCAATAACTATGGAAATCGCTTCGGGATCCCAAAACGGTGAGTAATAGTCCACGAAATGGGTCGGAATTGGCCAAAACTATGAGTGTTGACGGCAGGCACGTAAACGCACCACAGGGATCGTCAATCATGGAAATCGCTCTAGGACCCCAAAACAGTGCGTAACAGTGCACAAAACGTACCAGAATCGTCCAAAATTGTGAGCGTTGATGACCGGCACGTAAGCGCACCCCGGTGTTCGTCAATCGTGGAAATCACTTCGGGACCCCAAAACTGAGTAATAGTGCAAGAAACGGGCCAGAATCGGCCCAAACTCCGAGTCTTGACGACCAGCACGTATGCACACCTTGGGGTTTGACAACCATGGAAATGGGTTTTTGACTTAAAAATGGTGAGTGAGAGTCCATGAAAGAGCCTTGAATCGGTAAAACCTAGGGTCGTTGATCGACGATACATAAAGCATCCCAGGGTTCGTCAATCATGGAAATCGCTCAGGGACCCCAAATCAGTGAGTAATAGTCCATGAAACGGGCCAGAATCGGTGAAAACTGCGAATGTTGATAAGCGACACATAAACACACCGATGTTCGTCGATCGTGGGAATGACTACGTGACGCCAAAACTGAGTAATAGTCCAAGAAACGGGCCAGAATCGGCCAAAACTGCGATTGTTGATGACCGACACGTAAGCGCACCTTGGGGTTCGACAACCATGGAAATCGCTTTGGGACCCTAAAACGGCGAGTAATAGTCCATGAAACGGTCCAGAATCGACAAAACCGCGAGTGTTGATGACCGACAAGTAAATGCACCACGGGGTTTGTTAATTGTGGAAATCACTCCGGGACCCCAAAACAGTCAGTAATAGTCCATGAAACGGGCCAGAATCGGCCAAAACTATGAGTGTTGATGACCGACACGTAAGCGAACCTTGTGGTTCAACAACTATAGAAATCGCTTCGTGACCCCAAAACGGTGAGTAATAGTCCATGAAACGGGCCAGAATCGTCAAAAACCACGAGTGTTGATGTTTGACACGTAAACGCACACCAAGGTTCGTTAATCGTGGAAATCACTCCGCGACCCCAAAAAAGTGAGTAATAGTCTAGAAAATGGGCCAGAATCGGCCAAAACTGTGACTGTTGATGACCTACATGTAAGCGCACCTTGGGGTTCAATAACTATGGAAATCGCTTCGGTATCCCAAAACGGTGAGTAATAGTCCACGAAACGGGTCAGAATTGGCCAAAAGAATGAGTGTTGACGACAGGCACGTAAACACACCACAGGGATCGTCAATCATGGAAATCGCTCTAGGACCCCAAAACGGTGAGTAACAGTGCACAAAACGTACCATGATCGTCCAAAATTGTGAGCGTTGATGACCGACACGTAAACGCACCCCGGTGTTCGTCAATCGTGGAAATCACTTCGGGACCCCAAAACTGAGTATTAGTGCAAGAAACGGGCCAGAATCGGCCCAAACTCCGAGTCTTGACGACCAACACGTATGCACACCTTGGGGTTCGACAACCATGGAAATGGCTTTTTGACTCCAAAACGGTGAGTGATAGTCCATGGAAGAGCCTTGAATCGGTAAAACCTAGGGTAATTGATCAACGATACATAATGCACCCCAAGGTTCCTCAATCATGGAAATCGCTCAGGGACCCCAAATCAGTGAGTAATAGTCCATGAAACGGGCCAGAATCGGCCAAAACTGCGAATGTTGATAAGCGACACATAAACACACCGGTGTTCGTCGATCGTGGAAATGACTACGTGACGCCAGAACTGAGTAATAGTCCAAGAAATGGGCCAGAATCGGCCAAAACTGCGATTGTTGATGACCGACACGTAAGCGCACCTTGGGGTTCGACAACCATGGAAATCGCTTTGGGACCCAAAAATCGTCAGTAATAGTCCATGAAACGGGCAAGAATCGGCAAAAACCGCGAGTGTTGATGACCGACACGTAAACGCACCACGGGGTTTGTTAATCGAGGAAATCACTCCGGGACCCCAAAACAGTCAGTAATAGTCCACGAAACGGGCCAGAATCGGCCAAAACTATGAGTGTTGATGACCGACACGTAAGCGCACCTTCTGGTTCAACAACTATGGAAATCGCTTCGTGACCCCAAAACGGTGAGTAATAGTCCATAAAATGGGCCAGAATCGTCAAAAACCGCGAGTGTTGATGTTTGACACGTAAACGCACACTAGGGTTCGTTAATCGTGGAAATCACTCCGCGACCCCAAAAAAGTGAGTAATAGTCCAGAAAATGGGCCAGAATCGGCCAAAACTGTGACTGTTGATGATCGACATGTAAGCGCACCTTGGGGTTCAATAACTATGGAAATCGCTTCGGGATCCCAAAACGGTGAGTAATAGTCCACGAAATGGGTCGGAATTGGCCAAAACTATGAGTGTTGACGACAGGCACGTAAACGCACCACAGGGATCGTCAATCATGGAAATCGCTCTAGGACCCCAAAACGGTGCGTAACAGTGCACAAAACGTACCAGAATCGTCCAAAATTGTGAGCGTTGATGACCGGCACGTAAACGCACCCCGGTGTTCGTCAATCGTGGAAATCACTTCGGGACCCCAAAACTGAGTAATAGTGCAAGAAACGGGCCAGAATCGGCCCAAACTCCGAGTCTTGACGACCAGCACGTATGCACACCTTGGGGTTTGACAACCATGGAAATGGGTTTTTGACTTAAAAATGGTGAGTGAGAGTCCATGAAAGAGCCTTGAATCGGTAAAACCTAGGGTCGTTGATCGACGATACATAAAGCATCCCAGGGTTCGTCAATCATGGAAATCGCTCAGGGACCCCAAATCAGTGAGTAATAGTCCATGAAACGGGCCAGAATCAGTGAAAACTGCGAATGTTGATAAGCGACACATAAACACACCGATGTTCGTCGATCGTGGGAATGACTACGTGACGCCAAAACTGAGTAATAGTCCAAGAAACGGGCCAGAATCGGCCAAAACTGCGATTGTTGATGACCGACACATAAGCGCACCTTGGGGTTCGACAACCATGGAAATCGCTTTGGCACCCTAAAACGGTGAGTAATAGTCCATGAAACGGTCCAGAATCGACAAAACCGCGAGTGTTGATGACCGACAAGTAAATGCACCACGGGGTTTGTTAATTGTGGAAATCACTCCGGGACCCCAAAAGAGTCAGTAATAGTCCATGAAACGGGCCAGAATCGGCCAAAACTATGAGTGTTGATGACCGACACGTAAGCAAACCTTGTGGTTCAACAACTATAGAAATCGCTTCGTGACCCCAAAACGGTGAGTAATAGTCCATGAAACGGGCCAGAATCGTCAAAAACCACGAGTGTTGATGTTTGACACGTAAACGCACACCAAGGTTCGTTAATCGTGGAAATCACTCCGCGACCCCAAAAAAGTGAGTAATAGTCTAGAAAATGCGCCAGAATCGGCCAAAACTGTGACTGTTGATGACCTACATGTAAGCGCACCTTGGGGTTCAATAACTATGGAAATCGCTTCGGGATCCCAAAACGGTGAGTAATAGTCCACGAAACGGGTCAGAATTGGCCAAAAGTATGAGTGTTGACGACAGGCACGTAAACGCACCACAGGGATCGTCAATCATGGAAATCGCTCTAGGACCCCAAAACGGTGAGTAACAATGCACAAAACGTACCATAATCGTCCAAAATTGTGAGCGTTGATGACCGACACCTAAACGCACCCCGGTGTTCGTCAATCGTGGAAATCACTTCGGGACCCCAAAACTGAGTAATAGTGCAAGAAACGGGCCAGAATCGGCCCAAACTCCGAGTCTTGACGACCAACACGTATGCACACCTTGGGGTTCGACAACCATGGAAATGGCTTTTTGACTCCAAAACGGTGAGTGATAGTCCATGAAAGAGCCTTGAATCGGTAAAACCTAGGGTAATTGATCAACGATACATAATGCACCCCAGGGTTCGTCAATCATGGAAATCGCTCAGGGACCCCAAATCAGTGAGTAATAGTCCATGAAACGGGCCAGAATCGGCCAAAACTGCGAATGTTGATAAGCGACACATAAACACACCGGTGTTCGTCGATCGTGGAAATGACTACGTGACGCCAGAACTGAGTAATAGTCCAAGAAATGGGCCAGAATCGGCCAAAACTGCGATTGTTGATGACCGACACGTAAGCGCACCTTGGGGTTCGACAACCATGGAAATCGCTTCGGGACCCGAAAATCGTCAGTAATAGTCCATGAAACGGGCAAGAATCGGCAAAAACCGCGAGTGTTGATGACGGACACGTAAACGCACCACGGGGTTTGTTAATCGAGGAAATCACTCCGGGACCCCAAAACAGTCAGTAATAGTCCACGAAACAGGCCAGAACCGGCCAAAACTATGAGTGTTGATGACCGACACGTAAGCGCACCTTCTGGTTCAACAACTATGGAAATCGCTTCGTGACCCCAAAACGGTGAGTAATAGTCCATGAAACGGGCCAGAATCGTCAAAAACCGCGAGTGTTGATGTTTGACACGTAAACGCACACCAGGGTTCGTTAATCGTGGAAATCACTCCGCGACCCCAAAAAAGTGAGTAATAGTCCAGAAAATGGGCCAGAATCGGCCAAAACTGTGACTGTTGATGACCTACATGTAAGCGCACCTTGGGGTTCAATAACTATGGAAATCGCTTCGGGATCCCAAAACGGTGAGTAATAGTCCACGAAACGGGTCAGAATTGGCCAAAAGTATGAGTGTTGACGACAGGCACGTAAACGCACCACAGGGATCGTCAATCATGGAAATCGCTCTATGACCCCAAAACGGTGAGTAAGAGTGCACAAAACGTACCATAATCGTCCAAAATTGTGAGCGTTGATGACCGACACGTAAACGCACCCCGGTGTTCGTCAATCGTGGAAATCACTTCGGGACCCCAAAACTGAGTAATAGTGCAAGAAACGGGCCAGAATCGGCCCAAACTCCGAGTCTTGACGACCAACACGTATGCACACCTTGGGGTTCGACAACCATGGAAATGGCTTTTTGACGCCAAAACGGTGAGTGATAGTCCATGAAAGAGCCTTGAATCGGTAAAACCTAGGGTAATTGATCAACGATACATAATGCACCCCAGGGTTCGTCAATCATGGAAATCGCTCAGGGACCCCAAATCAGTGAGTAATAGTCCATGAAACGGGCCAGAATCGGCCAAAACTGCGAATGTTGATAAGCGACACATAAACACACCGGTGTTCGTCGATCGTGGAAATGACTACGTGACGCCAGAACTGAGTAATAGTCCAAGAAATGGGCCAGAATCGGCCAAAACTGCGATTGTTGATGACCGACACGTAAGCGCACCTTGGGGTTCGACAACCATGGAAATCGCTTTGGGACCCAAAAATCGTCAGTAATAGTCCATGAAACGGGCAAGAATCGGCAAAAACCGCGAGTGTTGATGACCGACACGTAAACGCACCACGGGGTTTGTTAATCGAGGAAATCACTCCGGGACCCCAAAACAGTCAGTAATAGTCCACGAAACGGGCCAGAACCGGCCAAAACTATGAGTGTTGATGACCGACACGTAAGCGCACCTTCTGGTTCAACAACTATGGAAATCGCTTCGTGACCCCAAAACGGGAGTAATAGTCCATGAAACGGGCCAGAATCGTCAAAAACCGCGAGTGTTGATGTTTGACACGTAAACGCACACCAGGGTTCGTTAATCGTGGAAATCGCTCCGCGACCCCAAAAAAGTGAGTAATAGTCCAGAAAATGGGCCAGAATCGGCCAAAACTGTGACTGTTGATGACCTACATGTAAGCGCACCTTGGGGTTCAATAACTATGGAAATCGCTTCGGGATCCCAAAACGGTGAGTAATAGTCCACGAAACGGGTCAGAATTGGCCAAAACTATGAGTGTTGACGACAGGCACGTAAACGCACCACAAGGATCGTCAATCATGGAAATCGCTCTATGACCCCAAAACGGTGAGTAACAGTGCACAAAACGTACCATAATCGTCCAAAATTGTGAGCGTTGATGACCGACACGTAAACGCACCCCGGTGTTCGTCAATCGTGGAAATCACTTCGGGACCCCAAAACTGAGTAATAGTGCAAGAAACGGGCCAGAATCGGCCCAAACTCCGAGTCTTGACGACCAACACGTATGCACACCTTGGGGTTCGACAACCATGGAAATGGCTTTTTGACTCCAAAACGGTGAGTGATAGTCCATGAAAGAGCCTTGAATCGGTAAAACCTAGGGTAATTGATCAACGATACATAATGCACCCCAGGGTTCGTCAATCATGGAAATCGCTCAGGGACCCCAAATTAGTGAGTAATAGTCCATGAAACGGGCCAGAATCGGCCAAAACTGCGAATGCTGATAAGCGACACATAAACACACCGGTGTTCGTCGATCGTGGAAATGACTACGTGACACCAGAACTGAGTAATAGTCCAAGAAATGGGCCAGAATCGGCCAAAACTGCGATTGTTGATGACCGACACGTAAGCGCACCTTGGGGTTCGACAACCATGGAAATCGCTTCGGGACCCGAAAATCGTCAGTAATAGTCCATGAAACGGGCAAGAATCGGCAAAAACCGCGAGTGTTGATGACGGACACGTAAACGCACCACGGGGTTTGTTAATCGAGGAAATCACTCCGGGACCCCAAAACAGTCAGTAATAGTCCACGAAACAGGCCAGAACCGGCCAAAACTATGAGTGTTGATGACCGACACGTAAGCGCACCTTCTGGTTCAACAACTATGGAAATCGCTTCGTGACCCCAAAACGGTGAGTAATAGTCCATGAAACGGGCCAGAATCGTCAAAAACCGCGAGTGTTGATGTTTGACACGTAAACGCACACCAGGGTTCGTTAATCGTGGAAATCGCTCCGCGACCCCAAAAAAGTGAGTAATAGTCCAGAAAATGGGCCAGAATCGGCCAAAACTGTGACTGTTGATGACCTACATGTAAGTGCACCTTGGGGTTCAATAACTATGGAAATCGCTTCGGGATCCCAAAACGGAGAGTAATAGTCCACGAAACGGGTCAGAATTGGCCAAAACTATGAGTGTTGACGACAGGCACGTAAACGCACCACAGGGATCGTCAATCATGGAAATCGCTCTAGGACCCCAAAACGGTGAGTAACAGTGCACAAAACGTACCAGAATCGTCCAAAATTGTGAGCGTTGATGACCGACACGTAGACGCACCCCGGTGTTCGTCAATCGTGGAAATCACTTCGGGACCCCAAAACTGAGTAATAGTGCAAGACACGGGCCAGAATCGGCCCAAACTCCGACTCTTGACGACCAGCACGTATGCACAACTTGGGGTTCGACAACCATGGAAATGGCTTTTTGACTCCAAAACGGTGAGTGATAGTCCATGAAAGAGCCTTGAATCGGTAAAACCTAGGGTAATTGATCAACGATACATAATGCACCCCAGGGTTCGTCAATCATGGAAATCGCTCAGGGACCCCAAATCAGTGAGTAATAGTCCATGAAACGGGCCAGAATCGGCCAAAACTGCGAATGTTGATAAGCGACACATAAACACACCGGTGTTCGTCGATCGTGGAAATGACTACGTGACACCAGAACTGAGTAATAGTCCAAGAAATGGGCCAGAATCGGCCAAAACTGCGATTGTTGATGACCGACACGTAAGCGCACCTTGGGGTTCGACAACCATGGAAATCGCTTCGGGACCCGAAAATCGTCAGTAATAGTCCATGAAACGGGCACGAATCGGCAAAAACCGCGAGTGTTGATGACGGACACGTAAACGCACCACGGGGTTTGTTAATCGAGGAAATCACTCCGGGACCCCAAAACAGTCAGTAATAGTCCACGAAACGGGCCAGAACCGGCCAAAACTATGAGTGTTGATGACCGACACGTAAGCGCACCTTCTGGTTCAACAACTATGGAAATCGCTTCGTGACCCCAAAACGGGAGTAATAGTCCATGAAACGGGCCAGAATCGTCAAAAACCGCGAGTGTTGATGTTTGACACGTAAACGCACACCAGGGTTCGTTAATCGTGGAAATCGCTCCGCGACCCCAAAAAAGTGAGTAATAGTCCAGAAAATGGGCCAGAATCGGCCAAAACTGTGACTGTTGATGACCTACATGTAAGCGCACCTTGGGGTTCAATAACTATGGAAATCGCTTCGGGATCCCAAAACGGTGAGTAATAGTCCACGAAACGGGTCAGAATTGGCCAAAACTATGAGTGTTGACGACAGGCACGTAAACGCACCACAAGGATCGTCAATCATGGAAATCGCTCTAGGACCCCAAAACGGTGAGTAACAATGCACAAAACGTACCATAATCGTCCAAAATTGTGAGCGTTGATGACCGACACGTAAACGCACCCCGGTGTTCGTCAATCGTGGAAATCACTTCGGGACCCCAAAACTGAGTAATAGTGCAAGAAACGGGCCAGAATCGGCCCAAACTCCGAGTCTTGACGACCAACACGTATGCACACCTTGGGGTTCGACAACCATGGAAATGGCTTTTTGAATCCAAAACGGTGAGTGATAGTCCATGAAAGAGCCTTGAATCGGTAAAACCTAGGGTAATTGATCAACGATACATAATGCACCCCAGGGTTCGTCAATCATGGAAATCGCTCAGGGACCCCAAATCAGTGAGTAATAGTCCATGAAACGGGCCAGAATCGGCCAAAACTGCGAATGTTGATAAGCGACACATAAACACACCGGTGTTCGTCGATCGTGGAAATGACTACGTGACACCAGAACTGAGTAATAGTCCAAGAAATGGGCCAGAATCGGCCAAAACTGCGATTGTTGATGACCGACACGTAAGCGCACCTTGGGGTTCGACAACCATGGAAATCGCTTCGGGACCCGAAAATCGTCAGTAATAGTCCATGAAACGGGCAAGAATCGGCAAAAACCGCGAGTGTTGATGACGGACACGTAAACGCACCACGGGGTTTGTTAATCGAGGAAATCACTCCGGGACCCCAAAACAGTCAGTAATAGTCCACGAAACAGGCCAGAACCGGCCAAAACTATGAGTGTTGATGACCGACACGTAAGCGCACCTTCTGGTTCAACAACTATGGAAATCGCTTCGTGACCCCAAAACGGTGAGTAATAGTCCATGAAACGGGCCAGAATCGTCAAAAACCGCGAGTGTTGATGTTTGACACGTAAACGCACACCAGGGTTCGTTAATCGTGGAAATCGCTCCGCGACCCCAAAAAAGTGAGTAATAGTCCAGAAAATGGGCCAGAATCGGCCAAAACTGTGACTGTTGATGACCTACATGTAAGTGCACCTTGGGGTTCAATAACTATGGAAATCGCTTCGGGATCCCAAAACGGAGAGTAATAGTCCACGAAACGGGTCAGAATTGGCCAAAACTATGAGTGTTGACGACAGGCACGTAAACGCACCACAGGGATCGTCAATCATGGATATCGCTCTATGACCCCAAAACGGTGAGTAACAGTGCACAAAACGTACCATAATCGTCCAAAATTGTGAGCGTTGATGACCGACACGTAAACGCACCCCGGTGTTCCTCAATCGTGGAAATCACTTCGGGACCCCAAAACTGAGTAATAGTGCAAGAAACGGGCCAGAATCGGCCCAAACTCCGAGTCTTGACGACCAACACGTATGCACACCTTGGGGTTCGACAACCATGGAAATGCCTTTTTGACTCCAAAACGGTGAGTGATAGTCCATGAAAGAGCCTTGAATCGGTAAAACCTAGGGTAATTGATCAACGATACATAATGCACCCCAGGGTTCGTCAATCATGGAAATCGCTCAGGGACCCCAAATCAGTGAGTTATAGTCCATGAAACGGGCCAGAATCGGCCAAAACTGCGAATGTTGATAAGCGACACATAAACACACCGGTGTTCGTCGATCGTGGAAATGACCACGTGACGCCAAAACTGAGTAATAGTCCAAGAAACAGGCCAGAATCGGCCAAAACTGCGATTGTTGATGACCGACACGTAAGCGCACCTTGGGGTTCGACAACCATGGAAATCGCTTTGGGACCCAAAAATCGTCAGTAATAGTCCATGAAACGGGCAAGAATCGGCAAAAACCGCGAGTGTTGATGACCGACACGTAAACGCACCACGGGGTTTGTTAATCGAGGAAATCACTCCGGGACCCCAAAACAGTCAGTAATAGTCCACGAAACGGGCCAGAATCGGCCAAAACTATGAGTGTTGATGACCGACACGTAAGCGCACCTTCTGGTTCAACAACTATGGAAATCGCTTCGTGACCCCAAAACGGTGAGTAATAGTCCATGAAACGGGCCAGAATCGTCAAAAACCGCGAGTGTTGATGTTTGACACGTAAACGCACACCAGGGTTCGTTAATCGTGGAAATCACTCCGCGACCCCAAAAAAGTGAGTAATAGTCCAGAAAATGGGCCAGAATCGGCCAAAACTGTGACTGTTGATGACCTACATGTAAGCGCACCTTGGGGTTCAATAACTATGGAAATCGCTTCGGGATCCCAAAACGGTGAGTAATAGTCCACGAAACGGGTCAGAATTGGCCAAAATTATGAGTGTTGACGACAGGCACGTAAACGCACCACAGGGATCGTCAATCATGGAAATCGCTCTAGGACCCCAAAACGGTGAGTAACAGTGCACAAAACGTACCAGAATCGTCCAAAATTGTGAGCGTTGATGACCGACACGTAGACGCACCCCGGTGTTCGTCAATCGTGGAAATCACTTCGGGACCCCAAAACTGAGTAATAGTGCAAGACACGGGCCAGAATCGGCCCAAACTCCGACTCTTGACGACCAGCACGTATGCACACCTTGGGGTTCGACAACCATGGAAATGGCTTTTTGACTCCAAAACGGTGAGTGATAGTCCATGAAAGAGCCTTGAATCGGTAAAACCTAGGGTCGTTGATCAACGATACATAAAGCATCCCAGGGTTCGTCAATCATGGAAATCGCTCAGGGACCCCAAATCAGTGAGTAATAGTCCATGAAACGGGCCAGAATCGGCCAAAACTACGAATGTTGATAAGCGACACATGAACACACCGGTGTTCGTCGATCGTGGAAATGACCACGTGACGCCAAAACTGAGTAATAGTCCAAGAAACAGGCCAGAATCGGCCAAAACTGCGATTGTTGATGACCGACACGTAAGCGCACCTTGGGGTTCGACAACCATGGAAATTGCTTTGGGACCCAAAAACTGTGAGTAATAGTCCATGAAACGGGCAAGAATCGGCAAAAACCGCGAGTGTTGATGACCGACACGTAAACGCACCACGGGGTTTGTTAATCGAGGAAATCACTCCGGGACCCCAAAACAGTCAGTAATAGTCCATGAAACGGGCCAGAACCGGCCAAAACTATGAGTGTTGATGACCGACACGTAAGCGCACCTTCTGGTTCAACAACTATGGAAATCGCTTTGTGACCCCAAAACGGTGAGTAATAGTCCATGAAACGGGCCAGAATCGTCAAAAACCGCGAGTGTTGATGTTTGACACGTAAACGCACACCAGGGTTCGTTAATCGTGGAAATCGTTCCGCGACCCCAAAAAAGTGAGTAATAGTCCAGAAAATGGGCCAGAATCGGCCAAAACTGTGACTGTTGATGACCTACATGTAAGCGCACCTTGGGGTTCAATAACTATGGAAATCGCTTCGGGATCCCAAAACGGAGAGTAATAGTCCACGAAACGGGTCAGAATTGGCCAAAACTATGAGTGTTGACGACAGGCACGTAAACGCACCACAGGGATCGTCAATCATGGATATCGCTCTATGACCCCAAAACGGTGAGTAACAGTGCACAAAACGTACCATAATCGTCCAAAATTGTGAGCGTTGATGACCGACACGTAAACGCACCCCGGTGTTCGTCAATCGTGGAAATCACTTCGGGACCCCAAAACTGAGTAATAGTGCAAGAAACGGGCCAGAATCGGCCCAAACTCCGAGTCTTGACGACCAACACGTATGCACACCTTGGGGTTCGACAACCATGGAAATGGCTTTTTGACTCCAAAACGGTGAGTGATAGTCCATGAAAGAGCCTTGAATCGGTAAAACCTAGGGTAATTGATCAACGATACATAATGCACCCCAGGGTTCGTCAATCATGGAAATCGCTCAGGGACCCCAAATCAGTGAGTAATAGTCCATGAAACGGGCCAGAATCGGCCAAAACTGCGAATGTTGATAAGCGACACATAAACACACCGGTGTTCGTCGATCGTGGAAATGACTACGTGACGCCAGAACTGAGTAATAGTCCAAGAAATGGGCCAGAATCGGCCAAAACTACGATTGTTGATGACCGACACGTAAGCGCACCTTGGGGTTCGACAACCATGGAAATCGCTTTGGGACCCCAAAATCGTCAGTAATAGTCCATGAAACGGGCAAGAATCGGCAAAAACCGCGAGTGTTGATGACCGACACGTAAACGCACCACGGGGTTTGTTAATCGAGGAAATCACTCCGGGACCCCAAAACAGTCAGTAATAGTCCACGAAACGGGCCAGAATCGGCCAAAACTATGAGTGTTGATGACCGACACGTAAGCGCACCTTCTGGTTCAACAACTATGGAAATCGCTTCGTGACCCCAAAACGGTGAGTAATAGTCCATGAAACGGGCCAGAATCGTCAAAAACCGCGAGTGTTGATGTTTGACACGTAAACGCACACCAGGGTTCGTTAATCGTGGAAATCACTCCGCGACCCCAAAAAAGTGAGTAATAGTCCAGAAAATGGGCCAGAATCGGCCAAAACTATGACTGTTGATGACCTACATGTAAGCGCACCTTGGGGTTCAATAACTATGGAAATCGCTTCGGGATCCCAAAACGGTGAGTAATAGTCCACGAAACGGGTCAGAATTGGCCAAAACTATGAGTGTTGACGACAGGCACGTAAACGCACCACAGGGATCGTCAATCATGGAAATCGCTCTAGGACCCCAAAACGGTGAGTAACAGTGCACAAAACGTACCAGAATCGTCCAAAATTGTGAGCGTTGATGACCGACACGTAGACGCACCCCGGTGTTCGTCAATCGTGGAAATCACTTCGGGACCCCAAAACTGAGTAATAGTGCAAGACACGGGCCAGAATCGGCCCAAACTCCGACTCTTGACGACCAGCACGTATGCACACCTTGGGGTTCGACAACCATGGAAATGGCTTTTTGACTCCAAAACGGTGAGTGATAGTCCATGAAAGAGCCTTGAATCGGTAAAACCTAGGGTCGTTGATCAACGATACATAAAGCATCCCAGGGTTCGTCAATCATGGAAATCGCTCAGGGACCCCAAATCAGTGAGTAATAGTCCATGAAACGGGCCAGAATCGGCCAAAACTACGAATGTTGATAAGCGACACATGAACACACCGGTGTTCGTCGATCGTGGAAATGACCACGTGACGCCAAAACTGAGTAATAGTCCAAGAAACAGGCCAGAATCGGCCAAAACTGCGATTGTTGATGACCGACACGTAAGCGCACCTTGGGGTTCGACAACCATGGAAATTGCTTTGGGACCCAAAAACTGTGAGTAATAGTCCATGAAACGGGCAAGAATCGGCAAAAACCGCGAGTGTTGATGACCGACACGTAAACGCACCACGGGGTTTGTTAATCGAGGAAATCACTCCAGGACCCCAAAACAGTCAGTAATAGTCCATGAAACGGGCCAGAATTGGCCAAAACTATGAGTGTTGATGACCGACACGTAAGCGCACCTTCTGGTTCAACAACTATGGAAATCGCTTTGTGACCCCAAAACGGCGAGTAATAGTCCATGAAACGGGCCAGAATCGTCAAAAACCGTGAGTGTTGATGTTTGACACGTAAACGCACACTAGGGTTCGTTAATCGTGGAAATCACTCCGCGACCCCAAAAAAGTGAGTAATAGTCCAGAAAATGGGCCAGAATCGGCCAAAACTGTGACTGTTGATGATCGACATGTAAGCGCACCTTGGGGTTCAATAACTATGGAAATCGCTTCGGGATCCCAAAACGGTGAGTAATAGTCCACGAAACGGGTCGGAATTGGCCAAAACTATGAGTGTTCACGACAGGCACGTAAATGCACCATAGGGATCGTCAATCATGGAAATCGCTCTAGGACCCCAAAACGGTGAGTAACAGTGCACAAAACGTACCAGAATCGTCCAAAATTGTGAACGTTGATGACCAACACGTAAACGCACCCCGGTGTTCGTCAATCGTGGAAATCACTTCGGGACCCCAAAACTGAGTAACAGTGCAAGAAACGGGCCAGAATCGGCCCAAACTCCGAGTCTTGACGACCAACACGTATGCACACCTTGGGGTTCGACATTTTTGACTCCAAAACGTTGAGTGATAGTCCATGAAAGAGCCTTGAATCGGTAAAACCTAGGGTCATTGATCAACGATACATAAACCACCCCAGGGTTCGTCAATCATGGAAATTGCTCAGGGACCCCAAATCAGTGAGTAATAGTCCATGAAACGGGCCAGAATCGGCCAAAACTGCGAATGTTGATAAGCGACACATGAACACACCAGTGTTCGTCGATCGTGGAAATGACCACGTGACGCCAAAACTGAGTAATAGTCCAAGAAACAGGCCAGAATCGGCCAAAACTGCGATTGTTGATGACCGACACGTAAGCGCACCTTGGGGTTCGACAACCATGGAAATTGCTTTGGGACCCAAAAACTGTGAGTAATAGTCCATGAAACGGGCAAGAATCGGCAAAAACCGCGAGTGTTGATGACCGACACGTAAACGCACCACGGGGTTTGTTAATCGAGGAAATCACTCCGGGACCCCAAAACAGTCAGTAATAGTCCATGAAACGGGCCAGAATTGGCCAAAACTATGAGTGTTGATGACCGACACGTAAGCGCACCTTCTGGTTCAACAACTATGGAAATCGCTTTGTGACCCCAAAACGGCGAGTAATAGTCCATGAAACGGGCCAGAATCATCAAAAACCGTGAGTGTTGATGTTTGACACGTAAACGCACACTAGGGTTCGTTAATCGTGGAAATCACTCCGCGACCCCAAAAAAGTGAGTAATAGTCCAGAAAATGGGCCAGAATCGGCCAAAACTGTGACTGTTGATGACCTACATGTAAGCGCACCTTGGGGTTAGACAACCAGGGAAATCGCTTTGGGACCCAAAAACGGAGAGTAATAGTCCACGAAACGGGTCGGAATTGGCCAAAACTATGAGTGTTGACGACAGGCACGTAAACGCACCACAGGGATCGTCAATCATGGATATCGCTCTATGACCCCAAAACGGTGAGTAACAGTGCACAAAACGTACCATAATCGTCCAAAATTGTGAGCGTTGATGACCGACACGTAAACGCACCCCGGTGTTCGTCAATCGTGGAAATCACTTCGGGACCCCAAAACTGAGTAATAGTGCAAGAAACGGGCCAGAATCGGCCCAAACTCCGAGTCTTGACGACCAACACGTATGCACACCTTGGGGTTCGACAACCATGGAAATGGCTTTTTGACTCCAAAACGGTGAGTGATAGTCCATGAAAGAGCCTTGAATCGGTAAAACCTAGGGTAATTGATCAACGATACATAATGCACCCCAGGGTTCGTCAATCATGGAAATCGCTCAGGGACCCCAAATCAGTGAGTAATAGTCCATGAAACGGGCCAGAATCGGCCAAAACTGCGAATGTTGATAAGCGACACATAAACACACCGGTGTTCGTCGATCGTGGAAATGACTACGTGACGCCAGAACTGAGTAATAGTCCAAGAAATGGGCCAGAATCGGCCAAAACTGCGATTGTTGATGACCGACACGTAAGCGCACCTTGGGGTTCGACAACCATGGAAATCGCTTTGGGACCCAAAAATCGTCAGTAATAGTCCATGAAACGGGCAAGAATCGGCAAAAACCGCGAGTGTTGATGACCGACACGTAAACGCACCACGGGGTTTGTTAATCGAGGAAATCACTCCGGGACCCCAAAACAGTCAGTAATAGTCCACGAAACGGGCCAGAATCGGCCAAAACTATGAGTGTTGATGACCGACACGTAAGCGCACCTTCTGGTTCAACAACTATGGAAATCGCTTCGTGAGCCCAAAACGGTGAGTAATAGTCCATGAAACGGGCCAGAATCGTCAAAAACCGCGAGTGTTGATGTTTGACACGTAAACGCACACCAGGGTTCGTTAATCGTGGAAATCACTCCGCGACCCCAAAAAAGTGAGTAATAGTCCAGAAAATGGGCCAGAATCGGCCAAAACTGTGACTATTGATGACCTACATGTAAGCGCACCTTGGGGTTCAATAACTATGGAAATCGCTTCGGGATCCCAAAACGGTGAGTAATAGTCCACGAAACGGGTCAGAATTGGCCAAAACTATGAGTGTTGACGACAGGCACGTAAACGCACCACAGGGATCGTCAATCATGGAAATCGCTCTAGGACCCCAAAACGGTGAGTAACAGTGCACAAAACGTACCAGAATCGTCCAAAATTGTGAGCGTTGATGACCGACACGTAAACGCACCCCGGTGTTCGTCAATCGTGGAAATCACTTCGGGACCCCAAAACTGAGTAACAGTGCAAGAAACGGGCCAGAATCGGCCCAAACTCCGAGTCTTGACGACCAGCACGTATGCACACCTTGGGGTTCGACATTTTTGACTCCAAAACGTTGAGTGATAGTCCATGAAAGAGCCTTGAATCGGTAAAACCTAGGGTCATTGATCAACGATACATAAACCACCCCAGGGTTCGTCAATCATGGAAATTGCTCAGGGACCCCAAATCAGTGAGAAATAGTCCACGAAACGGGCCAGAATCGGCCAAAACTGCGAATGTTGATAAGCGACACATGAACACACCGGTGTTCGTCGATCGTGGAAATGACTACGTGACCCCAAAACTGAGTAATAGTCCAAGAAACGGGCCAGAATCGGCCAAAACTGCGATTGTTGATGACCGACACGTAAGCGCACCTTGGGGTTCGACAACCATGGAAATCGCTTTGGGAGCCTAAAACGGTGAGTAATAGTCCATGAAACGGGCCAGAATCGACAAAAACCGCGAGTGTTGATGACCGACACGTAAATGCACCACGGGGTTTGTCAATCATGGAAATCACTCCGGGACCCCAAAACAGTCAGTAATAGTCCACGAAACGGGCCAGAATCGGCCAAAACTATGAGTGTTGATGACCGACACGTAAGCGCACCTTGTGGTTCAACAACTATGGAAATCGCTTCGTGACCCCAAAACGGTGAGTAATTGCCCATGAAACGGGCCAGAATCGTCAAAAACCGTGAGTGTTGATGTTTGACACGTAAGCGCACACCAGGGTTCGTTAATAGTGGAAATCACTCCGCGACCCCAAAAAAGTGAGTAATAGTCCAGAAAATGGGCCAGAATCGGCCAAAACTGTGACTGTTGATGACCTGCATGTAAGCGCACCTTGGGGTTCAATAACTATGGAAATCGCTTCGTGATCCCAAAACGGTGAGTAATAGTCCACGAAACGGGTCGGAATTGGCCAAAACTATGAGTGTTCACGACAGGCACGTAAATGCACCATAGGGATCGTCAATCATGGAAATCGCTCTAGGACCCCAAAACGGTGAGTAACAGTGCACAAAACGTACCAGAATCGTCCAAAATTGTGAACGTTGATGACCAACACGTAAACGCACCCCGATGTTCGTCAATCGTGGAAATCACTTCGGGACCCCAAAACTGAGTAACAGTGCAAGAAACGGGCCAGAATCGGCCCAAACTCTGAGTCTTGACGACCAACACGTATGCACACCTTGGGGTTCGACATTTTTGACTCCAAAACGTTGAGTGATAGTCCATGAAAGAGCCTTGAATCGGTAAAACCTAGGGTCATTGATCAACGATACATAAACCACCCCAGGGTTCGTCAATCATGGAAATTGCTCAGGGACCCCAAATCAGTGAGAAATAGTCCACGAAACGGGCCAGAATCGGCCAAAACTGCGAATGTTGATAAGCGACACATGAACACACCGGTGTTCGTCGATCGTGGAAATGACTACGTGACCCCAAAACTGAGTAATAGTCCAAGAAACGGGCCAGAATCGGCCAAAACTGCGATTGTTGATGACCGACACGTAAGCGCACCTTGGGGTTCGACAACCATGGAAATCGCTTTGGGAGCCTAAAACGGTGAGTAATAGTCCATGAAACGGGCCAAAATCGACAAAAACCGCGAGTGTTGATGACCGACACGTAAACGCACCACGGGGTTTGTCAATCATGGAAATCACTCCGGGACCCCAAAACAGTCAGTAATAGTCCACGAAACGGGCCAGAATCGGCCAAAACTATGAGTGTTGATGACCGACACGTAAGCGCACCTTGTGGTTCAACAACTATGGAAATCGCTTCGTGACCCCAAAACGGTGAGTAATTGCCCATGAAACGGGCCAGAATCGTCAAAAACCGTGAGTGTTGATGTTTGACACGTAAGCGCACACCAGGGTTCGTTAATAGTGGAAATCACTCCGCGACCCCAAAAAAGTGAGTAATAGTCCAGAAAATGGGCCAGAATCGGCCAAAACTGTGACTGTTGATGACCTGCATGTAAGCGCACCTTGAGGTTCAATAACTATGGAAATCGCTTCGTGATCCCAAAATGGTGAGTAATAGTCCACGAAACGGGTCGGAATTGGCCAAAACTATGAGTGTTCACGACAGGCACGTAAATGCACCATAGGGATCGTCAATCATGGAAATCGCTCTAGGACCCCAAAACGGTGAGTAACAGTGCACAAAACGTACCAGAATCGTCCAAAATTGTGAACGTTGATGACCAACACGTAAATGCACCCCGGTGTTCGTCAATCGTGGAAATCACTTCGGGACCCCAAAACTGAGTAATAGTGCAAGAAACGGGCCAGAATCGGCCCAAACTCCGAGTCTTGATGACCAACACGTATGCACACCTTGGGGTTCGACAACCATGGAAATGGCTTTTTGACTCCAAAACGTTGAGTGATAGTCCATGAAAGAGCCTTGAATCGGTAAAACCTAGGGTCATTGATCAATGATACATAAACCACCCCAGGGTTCGTCAATCATGGAAATCGCTCAGGGACCCCAAATCAGTGAGAAATAGTCCACGAAACGGGCCAGAATCGGCCAAAATTGCGAATGTTGATAAGCGACAAAAAAACACACCGGTGTTCGTCGATCGTGGAAATGACTACGTGACGCCAAAACTGAGTAATAGTCCAAGAAACGGGCCAGAATCAGCCAAAAGTGCGATTGTTGATGACCGACACATATGCGCACCTTGGGGTTAGACAACCAGGGAAATCGCTTTGGGACCCAAAAACGGTGAGTAATAGTCCATGAAACGGGCCAGAATCGACAAAAGCCGCGAGTGTTGATGACCGACACGTAAACGCACCACGGGGTTTATTAATCGTGGAAATCATTCCGGGAACCCAAAACAGTCAGTAATAGTCCACGAAACGGGCCAGAATCGGCCAAAACTATGAGTGTTGATGACCGACACGTAAGCGCACCTTGGGGTTCAACAACCATGGAAATCGCTTTGGGACCCAAAAATGGTGAGTAATAGTCCATGAAACGGGCCAGAATCGACAAAAACTGCGAGTGTTGATGACCGACACGTAAACGCACCACGGGGTTTGTTAATCGAGGAAATCACTCCAGGACCCCAAAGCAGTCAGTAATAGTCCATGAAACGGGCCAGAATTGGCCAAAACTATGAGTGTTGATGACCGACACGTAAGCGCACCTTCTGGTTCAACAACTATGGAAATCGCTTTGTGACCCCAAAACGGTGAGTAATAGTCCATGAAACGGGCCAGAATCGTCAAAAACCGCGAGTGTTGATGTTTGACACGTAAACGCACACTAGGGTTCGTTAATCGTGGAAATCACTCCGCGACCCCAAAAAAGTGAGTAATAGTCCAGAAAATGGGCCAGAATCGGCCAAAACTGTGACTGTTGATGATCGACATGTAAGCGCACCTTGGGGTTCAATAACTATGGAAATCGCTTCGGGATCCCAAAACGGTGAGTAATAGTCCACGAAATGGGTCGGAATTGGCCAAAACTATGAGTGTTGACGACAGGCACGTAAACGCACCACAGGGATCGTCAATCATGGAAATCGCTCTAGGACCCCAAAACGGTGCGTAACAGTGCACAAAACATACCAGAATCGTCCAAAATTGTGAGCTTTGATGACCGACACATAAACGCACCCCGGTGTTCGTCAATCGTGGAAATCACTTTGGGACCCCAAAACTGAGTAACAGTGCAAGACACGGGCAAGAATCGGCCCAAACTCCGAGTCTTGACGACCAACACGTATGCACACCTTGGGGTTCGACAACCATGGAAATGGCTTTTTGACTCCAAAATGGTGAGTGAGAGTCCATGAAAGAGCCTAGAATCGGTAAAACCTAGGGTCGTTGATCAACGATACATAAAGCATCCTAGGGTTCGTCAATCATGGAAATCGCTCAGGGACCCCAAATCAGTGAGTAATAGTCCATGAAACGGGCAAGAATCGGCCAAAACCGCGAATGTTGATAAGCGACACATGAACACACCGGTGTTCGTCAATCGTGGAAATAACTACGTGACCCCAAAACTGAGTAATAGTCCAAGAAACGGGCCAGAATCGGCCAAAACTGCGATTGTTGATGACCGACACGTAAGCGCACCTTGGGGTTGGACAACCATGGAAATCGCTTTGGGAGCCTAAAACGGTGAGTAATAGTCCATGAAACGGGCCAGAATCGACAAAAACCGCGAGTGTTGATGACCGACACGTAAACGCACCACGGGGTTTGTCAATCATGGAAATCACTCCGGGACCCCAAAACAGTCAGTAATAGTCCACGAAACGGGCCAGAATCGGCCAAAACTATGAGTGTTGATGACCGACACGTAAGCGCACCTTGTGGTTCAACAACTATGGAAATCGCTTCGTGACCCCAAAACGGTGAGTAATTGTCCATGAAACGGGCCAGAATCGTCAAAAACCGTGAGTGTTGATGTTTGACACGTAAGCGCACACCAGGGTTCGTTAATAGTGGAAATCACTCCGCGACCCCAAAAAAGTGAGTAATAGTCCAGAAAATGGGCCAGAATCGGCCAAAACTGTGACTGTTGATGACCTGCACGTAAGCGCACCTTGGGGTTCAATAACTATGGAAATCGCTTCGTGATCCCAAAACGGTGAGTAATAGTCCACGAAACGGGTCGGAATTGGCCAAAACTATGAGTGTTCACGACAGGCACGTAAATGCACCATAGGGATCGTCAATCATGGAAATCGCTCTAGGACCCCAAAACGGTGAGTAACAGTGCACAAAACGTACCAGAATCGTCCAAAATTGTGAACGTTGATGACCAACACGTAAATGCACCCCGGTGTTCGTCAATCGTGGAAATCACTTCGGGACCCCAGAACTGAGTAATAGTGCAAGAAACGGGCCAGAATCGGCCCAAACTCCGAGTCTTGATGACCAACACGTATGCACACCTTGGGGTTCGACAACCATGGAAATGGCTTTTTGACTCCAAAACGTTGAGTGATAGTCCATGAAAGAGCCTTGAATCGGTAAAACCTAGGGTCATTGATCAATGATACATAAACCACCCCAGGGTTCGTCAATCATGGAAATCGCTCAGGGACCCCAAATCAGTGAGAAATAGTCCACGAAACGGGCCAGAATCGGCCAAAATTGCGAATGTTGATAAGCGACAAAAAAACACACCGGTGTTCGTCGATCGTGGAATTGACTACGTGACGCCAAAACTGAGTAATAGTCCAAGAAACGGGCCAGAATCGGCCAAAAGTGCGATTGTTGATGACCGACACATAAGCGCACCTTGGGGTTAGACAACCAGGGAAATCGCTTTGGGACCCAAAAACGGTGAGTAATAGTCCATGAAACGGGCCAGAATCGACAAAAGCCGCGAGTGTTGATGACCGACACGTAAACGCACCACGGGGTTTATTAATCGTGGAAATCATTCCGGGAACCCAAAACAGTGAGTAATAGTCCACGAAACGGGTCGGAATTGGCCAAAACTATGAGTGTTCACGACAGGCACGTAAATGCACCATAGGGATCGTCAATCATGGAAATCGCTCTAGGACCCCAAAACGGTGAGTAACAGTGCACAAAACGTACCAGAATCGTCCAAAATTGTGAACGTTGATGACCAACACGTAAATGCACCCCGGTGTTCGTCAATCGTGGAAATCACTTCGGGACCCCAAAACTGAGTAATAGTGCAAGAAACGGGCCAGAATCGGCCCAAACTCCGAGTCTTGATGACCAACACGTATGCACACCTTGGGGTTCGACAACCATGGAAATGGCTTTTTGACTCCAAAACGTTGAGTGATAGTCCATGAAAGAGCCTTGAATCGGTAAAACCTAGGGTCATTGATCAATGATACATAAACCACCCCAGGGTTCGTCAATCATGGAAATCGCTCAGGGACCCCAAATCAGTGAGAAATAGTCCACGAAACGGGCCAGAATCGGCCAAAATTGCGAATGTTGATAAGCGACAAAAAAACACACCGGTGTTCGTCGATCGTGGAATTGACTACGTGACGCCAAAACTGAGTAATAGTCCAAGAAACGGGCCAGAATCGGCCAAAAGTGCGATTGTTGATGACCGACACATAAGCGCACCTTGGGGTTAGACAACCAGGGAAATCGCTTTGGGACCCAAAAACGGTGAGTAATAGTCCATGAAACGGGCCAGAATCGACAAAAGCCGCGAGTGTTGATGACCGACACGTAAACGCACCACGGGGTTTATTAATCGTGGAAATCATTCCGGGAACCCAAAACAGTCAGTAATAGTCCACGAAACGGGCCAGAATCGGCCAAAACTATGAGTGTTGATGACCGACACGTAAGCGCACCTTGGGGTTCAACAACCATGGAAATCGCTTTGGGACCCAAAAATGGTGAGTAATAGTCCATGAAACGGGCCAGAATCGACAAAAACTGCGAGTGTTGATGACCGACACGTAAACGCACCACGGGGTTTGTTAATCGAGGAAATCACTCCAGGACCCCAAAGCAGTCAGTAATAGTCCATGAAACGGGCCAGAATTGGCCAAAACTATGAGTGTTGATGACCGACACGTAAGCGCACCTTCTGGTTCAACAACTATGGAAATCGCTTTGTGACCCCAAAACGGTGAGTAATAGTCCATGAAACGGGCCAGAATCGTCAAAAACCGCGAGTGTTGATGTTTGACACGTAAACGCACACTAGGGTTCGTTAATCGTGGAAATCACTCCGCGACCCCAAAAAAGTGAGTAATAGTCCAGAAAATGGGCCAGAATCGGCCAAAACTGTGACTGTTGATGATCGACATGTAAGCGCACCTTGGGGTTCAATAACTATGGAAATCGCTTCGGGATCCCAAAACGGTGAGTAATAGTCCACGAAATGGGTCGGAATTGGCCAAAACTATGAGTGTTGACGACAGGCACGTAAACGCACCACAGGGATCGTCAATCATGGAAATCGCTCTAGGACCCCAAAACGGTGCGTAACAGTGCACAAAACATACCAGAATCGTCCAAAATTGTGAGCTTTGATGACCGACACATAAACGCACCCCGGTGTTCGTCAATCGTGGAAATCACTTCGGGACCCCAAAACTGAGTAACAGTGCAAGACACGGGCAAGAATCGGCCCAAACTCCGAGTCTTGACGACCAACACGTATGCACACCTTGGGGTTCGACAACCATGGAAATGGCTTTTTGACTCCAAAATGGTGAGTGAGAGTCCATGAAAGAGCCTAGAATCGGTAAAACCTAGGGTCGTTGATCAACGATACATAAAGCATCCTAGGGTTCGTCAATCATGGAAATCGCTCAGGGACCCCAAATCAGTGAGTAATAGTCCATGAAACGGGCAAGAATCGGCCAAAACCGCGAATGTTGATAAGCGACACATGAACACACCGGTGTTCGTCAATCGTGGAAATAACTACGTGACCCCAAAACTGAGTAATAGTCCAAGAAACGGGCCAGAATCGGCCAAAACTGCGATTGTTGATGACCGACACGTAAGCGCACCTTGGGGTTGGACAACCATGGAAATCGCTTTGGGAGCCTAAAACGGTGAGTAATAGTCCATGAAACGGGCCAGAATCGACAAAAACCGCGAGTGTTGATGACCGACACGTAAACGCACCACGGGGTTTGTCAATCATGGAAATCACTCCGGGACCCCAAAACAGTCAGTAATAGTCCACGAAACGGGCCAGAATCGGCCAAAACTATGAGTGTTGATGGCCGACACGTAAGCGCACCTTGTGGTTCAACAACTATGGAAATCGCTTCGTGACCCCAAAACGGTGAGTAATTGTCCATGAAACGGGCCAGAATCGTCAAAAACCGTGAGTGTTGATGTTTGACACGTAAGCGCACACCAGGGTTCGTTAATAGTGGAAATCACTCCGCGACCCCAAAAAAGTGAGTAATAGTCCAGAAAATGGGCCAGAATCGGCCAAAACTGTGACTGTTGATGACCTGCACGTAAGCGCACCTTGGGGTTCAATAACTATGGAAATCGCTTCGTGATCCCAAAACGGTGAGTAATAGTCCACGAAACGGGTCGGAATTGGCCAAAACTATGAGTGTTCACGACAGGCACGTAAATGCACCATAGGGATCGTCAATCATGGAAATCGCTCTAGGACCCCAAAACGGTGAGTAACAGTGCACAAAACGTACCAGAATCGTCCAAAATTGTGAACGTTGATGACCAACACGTAAATGCACCCCGGTGTTCGTCAATCGTGGAAATCACTTCGGGACCCCAAAACTGAGTAATAGTGCAAGAAACGGGCCAGAATCGGCCCAAACTCCGAGTCTTGATGACCAACACGTATGCACACCTTGGGGTTCGACAACCATGGAAATGGCTTTTTGACTCCAAAACGTTGAGTGATAGTCCATGAAAGAGCGTTGAATCGGTAAAACCTAGGGTCATTGATCAATGATACATAAACCACCCCAGGGTTCGTCAATCATGGAAATCGCTCAGGGACCCCAAATCAGTGAGAAATAGTCCACGAAACGGGCCAGAATCGGCCAAAATTGCGAATGTTGATAAGCGACAAAAAAACACACCGGTGTTCGTCGATCGTGGAATTGACTACGTGACGCCAAAACTGAGTAATAGTCCAAGAAACGGGCCAGAATCGGCCAAAAGTGCGATTGTTGATGACCGACACATAAGCGCACCTTGGGGTTAGACAACCAGGGAAATCGCTTTGGGACCCAAAAACGGTGAGTAATAGTCCATGAAACGGGCCAGAATCGACAAAAGCCGCGAGTGTTGATGACCGACACGTAAACGCACCACGGGGTTTATTAATCGTGGAAATCATTCCGGGAACCCAAAACAGTCAGTAATAATCCACGAAACGGGACAGAATCGGCCAAAACTATGAGTGTTGATGACCGACACGTAAGCGCACCTTGGGGTTCAACAACCATGGAAATCGCTTTGGGACCCAAAAATGGTGAGTAATAGTCCATGAAACGAGCAAGAATCGGCAAAAACCGCGAGTGTTGATGACCGAGACGTAAACGCACAACGGGGTTTGTTAATCGTGGAAATCACTCCGGGACCCCAAAACAGTCAGTAATAGTCCACTAGACGGGCCAGAATCGGCCAAAACTATGAGTGTTGAATGACCGACACATAAGCGTACCTTGTGGTTCAACAACTATGTAAATCGCTTCGTGACCCCAAAACGGTGAGTAATAGTCCATGAAACGGGCCAGAATCGTCAAAAACCGTGAGTGTAGATGTTTGACACGTAAACGCACATCAGGGTTCGTTAATCGTGGAAATCACTCCGCGACCCAAAAAAGTGAGTAATTGTCCAGAAAATGGGCCAGAATCGGCCAAAACTGTGACTGTTGATGACCGACATGTAAGCGCACCTTGGGGTTCAATAACTATGGAAATCGCTTCGTGATCCCAAAACGGTGAGTAATAGTCCACGAAACGGGTCGAAATTGGCCAAAACTATGAGTGTTGACGACAGGCACGTAAACTCACCACAGGGATCGTCAGTCATGGAAATCGCTCTAGGACCCCAAAACGGTGAGTAACTGTGCACAAAACGTACCAGAATCTTCCAAAATTGTGAGCGTTGATGACCGACACATAAACGCACCCCGGTGTTCGTCAATCGTGGAAATCACTTCGGGACCCCAAAACTGAGTAATAGTGCAAGAAACGGGCCAGAATCGGCCCAAACTCCGAGTCTTGACGACCAACACGTATGCACACCTTGGGGTTCGACAACCATGGAAATGGCTTTTTGACTCCAAAACGGTGAGTGATAGTCCATGAAAGAGCCTTGAATCGGTAAAACCTAGGGTCATTGATCAACGATACATAAAGCACCCCAGGGTTCGTCAATCATGGAAATCGCTCAGGGACCCCAAATCAGTGAGTAATAGTCCATGAAACGGGCCAGAATCGGCCAAAACTGCGAATGTTGATAAGCGACACATAGACACACCGGTGTTCGTCGATCATGGAAATGACTACGTGACGCCAAAACTGAGTAATAGTCCAAGAAACGGGCCAGAATCGGCCAAAACTGCGATTGTTGATGACCGACACGTAAGCGCACCTTGGGGTTCAACAACCATGGAAATCGCTTT
This sequence comes from Triticum timopheevii, assembly GCA_963921465.1. Lineage (NCBI taxonomy): Eukaryota > Viridiplantae > Streptophyta > Magnoliopsida > Poales > Poaceae > Triticum > Triticum timopheevii. The sequence goes on from OY997270.1 coordinate 3,207,881, forward strand.
GGGACCCTAAAATAGTGAGTAATAGTCCATGAAACTGGCCACAATCGAGAAAAACCGCGAGTGTTGATGACCGACACGTAAACGCACCACGGGGTTTGTTAATCATGGAAATCACTCCGGGACCCCAAAACAGTCAGTAATAGTCCACGAAACAGGCCAGAATCGGCCAAAACTATGAGTATTGATGACCGACACGTAGGTGAACCTTGTGGTTCAAAAACTATGGAAATCGCTTCGTGACCCCAAAACGGTGAGTAATAGTCCATGAAACGGGCCAGAATTGTCAAAAACCGTGAGTGTTGATGTTTGACACGTAAGCGCACACCAGGGTTCGTTAATCGTGGAAATCACTCCGCGACCCCAAAAAAGAGACTGATAGTCCAGAAAATGGGCCAGAATCGGCCAAAACTGTGACTGTTGATGACCTACATGTAAGCGCACATTGGGGATCAATAACTATGGAAATCGCTTCGGGATCCCAAAACGGTGAGTAATAGTCCACGAAACGGGTCGGAATTGGCCAAAGCTATGAGTGTTGACGACAGGCACGTAAAAGCACCACAGGGATCGTCAATCATGGAAATCGCTCTAGGACCCCAAAACGGTTAGTAACAGTGCACAAAACGTACCAGAATCGTCCAAAATTGTGAGCGTTGATGACCGACACGTAAACGCACCCCGGTGTTCGTCAATCGTGGAAATCACTTCGGGACACCAAAACAGAGTAATAGTGCAAGAAACGGGCCAGAATCGGCCCAAACTCCGAGTCTTGACGACCAACACGTATGCACAACTTGGGGTTCGACAACCATGGAAATGGCTTTTTGACTCCAAAACGGTGAGTGATAGTCCATGAAAGAGCCTTGAATCGGTAAAACCAAGGGTCATTGATCAACGATACATAAAGCACCCCAGGGTTCGTTAATCATGGAAATCGCTCAGGGACCCCAAATCAGTGAGTAATAGTCCATGAAGCAGGCCAGAATCGGCCAAAACTGCGAATGTTGATAAGCGACACATAAACACACTGGTGTTCGTCGATCGTGGAAATGACTACATGACGCCAAAACTGAGTAATAGTCCAAGAAACGGGCCAGAATCGGCCAAAACTGCGATTGTTGATGATCGACACGTAAGCGCACCTTGGGGTTCAACAACCATGGAAATCGCTTTGGGACCCTAAAACTGTGAGTAATAGTCCATGAAACGGGCCAGAATCGACAAAAACTGCGAGTGTTGATGACCGACACGTAAACGCACCACGGGGTTTGTTAATCGTGGAAATCACTCCGGGACCCCAGAACAGTCAGTAATAGTCCACGAAACAGGCCAGAATCGGCCAAAACTATGAGTATTGATGACCGACACGTAAGCGCACCTTGTGGTTCAACAACTATGGAAATCGCTTCGTGACCCCAAAACGGTGAGTAATAGTCCATGAAACGGGCCAGAATCGTCAAAAACCGTGAGTGTTGATGTTTGACACGTAAACGCACACCAGGGTTCGTTAATAGTGGAAATCACTCCGCGACCCCAAAAAAGTGAGTAATAGTCCTGAAAATGGGCCAGAATCGACCAAAACTGTGATTGTTGATGACCTACATGTAAGCGCACCTTGGGGTTCAATTACTATGGAAATCGCTTCGTGATCCCAAAACGGTGAGTAATAGTCCACGAAACGGGTCGGAATTGGCCAAAACTATGAGTGTTGACGACAGGCACGTAAACGCACGACAGGGATCGTCAATCATGGAAATCGCTCTAGGACCCCAAAACGGTGAGTAACAGTGCCCAAATCGTACCAGAATCGTCCAAAATTGTGAGCGTTGATGACCGACACGTAAACGCACCCCGGTGTTCGTCAATCGTGGAAATCACTTCGGGACCCCAAAACTGAGTAATAGTGCAAGAAACGGGCCAGAATCGGCCCAAACTCCGAGTCTTGATGACCAACACGTATGCACACCTTGGGGTTCGACAACCATGGAAATGGCTTTTTGACTCCAAAACATTGAGTGATAGTCCATGAAAGAGCCTTGAATCGGTAAAACCTGGGGTCATTGATCAATGATACATAAAGCACCCCACGGTTCGTCAATCATGGAAATCGCTCAGGGACCCCAAATCAGTGAGTAATAGTCCACGAAACGGGCCAGAATCGGCCAAAACTGCGAACGTTGATAAGCGACAAAAAAACACACCGGTGTTCGTCGATCGTGGAAATGACTACGTGATGCCAAAACTGAGTAATAGTCCAAGAAACGGGCCAGAATCGGCCAAAAGTGCGATTGTTGATGACCGACACATAAGCGCACCTTGGGGTTCGACAACCATGGAAATCGCTTTGGGACCCAAAAACGGTGAGTAATAGTCCATGAAACGGGCTAGAATCGACAAAAACCGCGAGTGTTGATGACCGACACGTAAACACACCATGGGGTTTATTAATCGTGGAAATCATTCCGGGACCCCAAAACAGTCAGTAATAGTCCACGAAACGGGCCAGAATCGGCCAAAACTATGAGTGTTGATGACCGACACGTAAGCGCACCTTGTGGTTCAACAACTATGGAAATCGCTTCGTGACCCCAAAACGGCGAGTAATAGTCCATGAAACGGGCCAGAATCGTCGAAAACCGTGAGTGTTGATGTTTGACACGTAAACGCACACAAGGGTTCGTTAATCGTGGAAATCACTCCGTGACCCCAAAAAAGTGAGTAATAGTCGAGAAAACGGGCCAGAATCGGCCAACGCTGTGACTGTTGATAAGCGACACATAAACACACCGGTGTTCGTCGATCGTGGAAATGACTACGTGACGCCAAAACTGAGTAATAGTCCAAGAAACGGGCCAGAATCGGCCAAAACTGCGAATGTTGATAAGCGACACATAAACACACCGGTGTTCGTCGATCGTGGAAATGACTACGTGACGCCAAAACTGAGTAATAGTCCAAGAAACGGGCCAGAATCGGCCAAAACTGCGATTGTTGATGACCGACACGTAAGCGCACCTTGGGGGTCAACAACCATGGAAATCGCTTTGGGACCCTAAAATAGTGAGTAATAGTCCATGAAACGGGCAACAATCGACAAAAACCGCGAGTGTTGATGACCGACACGTAAACGCACCACGGGGTTTGTTAATCATGGAAATCACTCCGGGACCCCAAAACAGTCAGTAATAGTCCACGAAACGGGCCAGAATCGGCCAAAATTATGAGTGTTGATGACCGACACGTAAGCGCACCTTGTGGTTCAACAACTATGGAAATCGCTTCGTGACCCCAAAACGGTGAGTAATAGTCCATGAAACGGGCCAGAATCGTCAAAAACCGTGAGTGTTGATGTTTGACACGTAAACGCACACCAGGGTTCGTTAATAGTGGAAATCACTCCGCGACCCCAAAAAAGTGAGGAATAGTCCTGAAAATGGGCCAGAATCGGCCAAAACTGTGATTGTTGATGACCTACATGTAAGCGCACCTTGGGGTTCAATAACTATGGAAATCGCTTTGTGATCCCAAAACGGTGAGTAATAGTCCACGAAACGGGTCGGAGTTGGCCAAAACTATGAGTGTTGACGACAGGCACGTAAACGCACCACAGGGATCGTCAATCATGGAAATCGCTCTAGGACCCCAAAACGGTGAGTAACAGTGCACAAATCGTACCAGAATCGTCCAAAATTGTGAGCGTTGATGACCGACACGTATACGCACCCCGGTGTTCGTCAATCGTGGAAATCACTTCGGGACCCCAAAACTGAGTAATAGTGCAAGAAACGGGCCAGAATCGGCCCAAACTCCGAGTCTTGATGACCAACCCATATGCACACCTTGGGGTTCGACAACCATGGAAATGGCTTTTTGACTCCAAAACATTGAGTGATAGTCCATGAAAGAGCCTTGAATCGGTAAAACCTGGGGTCATTGATCAATGATACATAAAGCACCCCACGGTTCGTCAATCATGGAAATTGCTTAGGGACCCCAAATCAGTGAGTAATAGTCCACGAAACGGGCCAGAATCGGCCAAAACTGCGAATGTTGATAAGCGACAAAAAAACACACCGGTGTTCGTCGATCGTGGAAATGACTACGTGACGCCAAAACTGAGTAATAGTCCAAGAAACGGGCCAGAATCGGCCAAAAGTGCGATTGTTGATGACCGACACATAAGCGCACCTTGGGGTTCGACAACCATGGAAATCGCTTTGGGACCCAAAAATGGTGAGTACTAGTCCATGAAACGGGCTAGAATCGACAAAAACCGCGAGTGTTGATGACCGACACGTAAACACACCATGGGGTTTATTAATCGTGGAAATCATTCCGGGACCCCAAAACAGTCAGTAATAGTCCACGAAACGGGCCAGAATCGGCCAAAACTATGAGTGTTGATGACCGACACGTAAGCGCACCTTGTGGTTCAACAACTATGGAAATCGCTTCGTGACCCCAAAACGGTGAGTAATAGTCCATGAAACGGGCCAGAATCGTCAAAAACCGCGAGTGTTGATGTTTGACACGTAAACGCACACAAGGGTTCGTTAATCGTGGAAATCACTCCGTGACCCCAAAAAAGTGAGTAATAGTCCAGAAAACGGGCCAGAATCGGCCAACGCTGTGACTGTTGATAAGCGACACATAAACACACCGGTGTTCGTCGATCGTGGAAATGACTACGTGACGCCAAAACTGAGTAATAGTCCAAGAAACGGGCCAGAATCGGCCAAAACTGCGAATGTTGATAAGCGACACATAAACACACCGGTGTTCGTCGATCGTGGAAATGACTACGTGACGCCAAAACTGAGTAATAGTCCAAGAAACGGGCCAGAATCGGCCAAAACTGCGATTGTTGATGACCGACACGTAAGCGCACCTTGGGGGTCAACAACCATGGAAATCGCTTTGGGACCCTAAAATAGTGAGTAATAGTCCATGAAACGGGCAACAATCGACAAAAACCGCGAGTGTTGATGACCGACACGTAAACGCACCACGGGGTTTGTTAATCATGGAAATCACTCCGGGACCCCAAAACAGTCAGTAATAGTCCACGAAACGGGCCAGAATCGGCAAAAACTATGAGTGTTGATGACCGACACGTAAGCGCACCTTGTGGTTCAACAACTATGGAAATCGCTTCGTGACCCCAAAACGGTGAGTAATAGTCCATGAAACGGGTCAGAATCGTCAAAAACCGCGAGTGTTGATGTTTGACACGTAAACGCACACAAGGGTTCGTTAATAGTGGAAATCACTCCGCGACCCCAAAAAAGTGAGTAATAGTCCAGAAAACGGGCCAGAATCGGCCAAAACTGTGACTGTTGATGACCGACATGTAAGCGCACCTTGGGATTCAATAATTATGGAAATCGCTTCGGGATCCCAAAACGGTGAGTAATTGTCCACAAAATGGGTCGGAATTGGCCAAAACTATGAGTGTTGAGGACAGGCACGTAAACGCACCACAGGGATCGTTAATCATGGAAATTGCTCTAGGACCCCAAAACGGTGAGTAACAGTGCACAAAACGTACCAGAATCGTCTAAAATTGTGAGCGTTGATTACGACACGTAAACGCACCCCGGTGTTCGTCAATCGTGGAAATCACTTCGGGACCCCAAAACTAAGTAATAGTGCAAGAAACGGGCCAGAATCGGCCCAAACTCCGAGTCTTGACGACCAACACGTATGCACACCTTGGGGTTCGACAACCATGGGAATGGCTTTTTGACTCCAAAACGGTGAGTGCTAGTCCATGAAAGAGCCTTGAATCGGTAAAACCTAGGGTCATTGATCAACGATACATAAAGCACCCCAGGGTTCGTCAATCATGGAAATCGCTCAGGGACCCCAAATCAGTGAGTAATAGTCCATGAAACGGGCCAGAATCGGCCAAAACTGCGAATGTAGATAAGCGACACATAAACACACCGGTGTTCGTCGATCGTGGAAATGACTACGTGACGCCAAAACTGAGTAATAGTCCAAGAAACGGGCCAGAATCGGCAAAAATGCGATTGTTGATGACCGACACGTAAGCGCTCCTTGGGGTTCGACAACCATGGAAATCGCTTTGGGACCCAAAAACGGTGAGTAATAGTCCATGAAACGGGCCAGAATTGACAAAAACCGCGAGTGTTGATGACCGACACGTAAACGCACCACGGGGTTTGTTAATCATGGAAATCACTCCGGGACCCCAAAATAGTCAGTAATAGTCCACGAAACGGGCCAGAATCGGCCAAAACTATGAGTATTGATGACCGACACGTAGGCGCACCTTGTGGTTCAACAACTATGGAAATCGCTTCGTGACCCCAAAACGGTGAGTAATAGTCCATGAAACGGGCCAGAATCGTTAAAACCCGCGAGTGTTGATGTTTGACACGTAAAGGCACACCAGGGTTCGTTAATCGTGGAAATCACTCCGCGACCCCAAAAAAGTGAGTAATAGTCCAGAAATTGGGCTAGAATCGGCCAAAACTGTGACTGTTGATGACCGACATGTAAGCGCACCTTGGGGTTCAATAACTATGGAAATCGCTTCGGGATCCCAAATCGGTGAGTAATAGTCCACGAAACGGGTCGGAATTGGCCAAAACTATGAGTGTTGACGACAGGCACGTAAACGCACCACAGGGATCGTCAATCATGGAAATCGCTCTAGGACCCCAAAACGGTGAGTAACAGTGCACAAAACGTACCAGAATCGTCCAAAATTGTGAGCGTTGATGACCGACATGTAAACGCACCCCGGTGTTTGTCAATTGTGGAAATCACTTCGGGACCCCAAAACTGAGAAATAGTGCAAGAAACGGGCCAGAATCGGCCCAAACTCCTAGTCTTGACGACCAACTCGTATGCACACCTTGGGGTTCGACAACCATGGAAATGGCTTTTTGACTCCAAAACGGTGAGTGATAGTCCATGAAAGAGCCTTGAATCGGTAAAACCTAGGGTCATTGATCAACGATACATAAAGCACCCCAGGGTTCGTCAATGATGGAAATCGCTCAGGGACCCCAAATCAGTGAGTAATAGTCCATGAAACGGGCCAGAATCGGCCAAAACTGCGAATGTTGATAAGCGACACATAAACACACCGGTGTTCGTCGATCGTGGAAATGACTACGTGACGCCAAAACTGAGTAATAGTCCAAGAAACGGGCCAGAATCGGCCAAAACTGCGATTGTTGATGACCGACACGTAAGCGCACCTTGGGGTTCAACAACCATGGAAATCGCTTTGGGACCCTAAAATAGTGAGTAATAGTCCATGAAACGGGCAATAATCGACAAAAACCGCGAGTGTTGATGACCGACACGTAAACGCACCACGGGGTTTGTTAATCATGGAAATCACTCCGGGACCCCAAAACAGTCAGTAATAGTCCACGAAACGGGCCAGAATCGGCCAAAATTATGAGTGTTGATGACCGACACGTAAGCGCACCTTGTGGTTCAACAACTATGGAAATCGCTTCGTGACCCCAAAACGGTGAGTAATAGTCCATGAAACGGGCCAGAATCGTCAAAAACCGTGAGTGTTGATGTTTGACACGTAAACGCACACCAGGGTTCGTTAATAGTGGAAATCACTCCGCGACCCCAAAAAAGTGAGTAATAGTCCTGAAAATGGGCCAGAATCGACCAAAACTGTGATTGTTGATGACCTACATGTAAGCGCACCTTGGGGTTCAATAACTATGGAAATCGCTTCGTGATCCCAAAACGGTGAGTAATAGTCCACGAAACGGGTCGGAATTGGCCAAAACTATGAGTGTTGACGACAGGCACGTAAACGCACCACAGGGATCGTCAATCATGGAAATCGCTCTAGGACCCCAAAACGGTGAGTAACAGTGCACAAATCGTACCAGAATCGTCCAAATTGTGAGCGTTGATGACCGACACGTAAACGCACCCCGGTGTTCGTCAATCGTGGAAATCACTTCGGGACCCCAAAACTGAGTAATAGTGCAAGAAACGGGCCAGAATCGGCCCAAACTCCGAGTCTTGATGACCAACACGTATGCACACCTTGGGGTTCGACAACCATGGAAATGGTTTTTTGACTCCGAAACGTTGAGTGATAGTCCATGAAAGAACCTTGAATCGGTAAAACATGGGGTCATTGATCAATGATACATAAAGCACCCTAGGGTTCGTCAATCATGGAAATCGCTCAGGGACCCCAAATCAGTGAGTAATAGTCCACGAAACGGGCCAGAATCGGCCAAAACTGCGAATGTTGATAAGCGACACATAAACACACCGGTGTTCGTCGATCGTGGAGATGACTACGTGACGCCAAAACTGAGTAATAGTCCAAGAAACGGGCCAGAATCGGCCAAAAATGCGATTGTTGATGACCGACACGTAAGCGCACCTTGGGGTTCAACAACCATGGAAATCGCTTTGGGACCCAAAAACGGTGAGTAATAGTCCATGAAACGGGCCAGAGTAGACAAAAACCGCGAGTGTTGATGACCGACACGTAAACGCACCACGGGGTTTGTTAATGATGGAAATCACTCCGGGACCCCAAAACAGTCAGTAGTAGTCCACGAAACGGGCCAGAATCGGCCAAAACTATGAGTATTGATGACCGACACGTAGGTGAACCTTGTGGCTCAACAACTATGGAAATCGCTTCGTGACCCCAAAACGGTGAGTAATAGTCCATGAAACGGTCCAGAATCGTCAAAAACCGCGAGTGTTGATGTTTGACACGTAAACGCACACCAGGGTTCGTTAATCGTGGAAATCACTCCGCGACCCCAAAAAAGAGACTGATACTCCAGAAAATGGGCCAGAATCGGCCAAAACTATGACTGTTGATGACCTACATGTAAGCGCACATTGGGGATCAATAACTATGGAAATCGCTTGGGGATCCCAAAACGGTTAGTAATAGTCCACGAAACGGGTCGGAATTGGCCAAAACTATGAGTGTTGACGACAGGCACGTAAAAGCACCACAGGGATCGTCAATCATGGAAATCGCTCTAGGACCCCAAAACGGTTAGTAACAGTGCACAAAACGTACCAGAATCGTCCAAAATTGTGAGCGTTGATGACCGACACGTAAACGCACCCCGGTGTTTGTCAATCGTGGAAATCACTTCGGGACACCAAAACTGAGTAATAGTGCAAGAAACGGGCCAGAATTGGCCCAAACTCCGAGTCTTGACGACCAACACGTATGCACAACTTGGGGTTCGACAACCATGGAAATGGCTTTTTGACTCCAAAACGGTGAGTGATAGTCCATGAAAGAGCCTTGAATCGGTAAAACCAAGGGTCATTGATCAACGATACATAAAGCACCCCAGGGTTCGTCAATCATGGAAATCGCTCAGGGACCCCAAATCAGTGAGTAATAGTCCATGAAACGGGCCAGAATCGGCCAAAACTGCGAATGTTGATAAGCGACACATAAACACACCGGTGTTCGTCGATCATGGAAATGACTACATGATGCCAAAACTGAGTAATAGTCCAAGAAACGGGCCAGAATCGGCCAAAACTGCGATTGTTGATGATCGACACGTAAGCGCACCTTGGGGTTCAACAACCATGGAAATCGCTCTGGGACCCTAAAACTGTGAGTAATAGTCCATGAAACGGGCCAGAATCGACAAAAACTGCGAGTGTTGATGACCGACACGTAAACGCACCACGGGGTTTGTTAATCGTGGAAATCACTCCGGGACCCCAAAACAGTCAGTAATAGTCCACGAGACGGGCCAGAATCGGCCAAAACTATGAGTGTTGATGACCGACACGTAAGCGCACCTTGTGGTTCAACAACTATGTAAATCGCTTCTTGACCCCAAAACGGTGAGTAATAGTCCATGAAACGGGCCAGAATCTTCAAAAACCGCGAGTGTTGATGTTTGACACGTAAACGCACACCAGAGTTCGTTAATCGTGGAAATCACTCCGCGACCCCAAAAAAGTGAGTAATAGTCCAGAAAATGGGCCAGAATCGGCCAAAACTGTGACTGTCGATGACCGACATGTAAGCGCACCTTGGGGTTCAATAACTATGGAAATCGCTTCGGGATCCCAAAACGGTGAGTAATAGTCCACGAAACGGGTCGAAATTGGCCAAAACTCCGAGTCTTGACGACCAACATGTATGCACACCTTGGGGTTCGACAACCATGGAAATGGCTTTTTGACTCCAAAACGGTGAGTGATAGTCCATGAAAGAGCCTTGAATCGGTAAAACCTAGGGTCATTGATCAACGATACATAAAGCACCCCAGGGTTCGTCAATCATGGAAATCGCTCAAGGACCCCAAATCAGTGAGTAATGGTCCATGAAATGGGCCAGAATCGGCCAAAACTGCGAATGTTGATAAGCGACACATAAACACACCGGTGTTCGTCGATCGTGGAAATGACTACGTGACGCCAAAACTGAGTAATAGTCCAAGAAACGGGTCAGAATCGGCCAAAACTGCGATTGTTGATGACCGACACGTAAGCGCACCTTGGGGTTCAACAACTATGGAAATCGCTTTGGGACCCTAAAATAGTGAGTAATAGTCCATGAAACGGGCAACAATCAACAAAAACCGCGAGTGTTGATGACCGACACGTAAACGCACCATGGGGTTTGTTAATCATGGAAATCACTCCGGGACCCCAAAACAGTCAGTAATAGTCCATGAAACGGGCCAGAATCGGCCAAAATTATGAGTGTTGATGACCGACACGTAAGCGCACCTTGTGGTTCAACAACTATGGAAATCGCTTCGTGACCCTGAAACGGTGAGTAATAGTCCATGAAACGGGCCAGAATCGTCAAAAACCGTGAGTGTTGATGTTTGACACGTAAACGCACACCAGGGTTCGTTAATAGTGGAAATCACTCCGCGACCCCAAAAAAGTGAGTAATAGTCCTGAAAATGGGCCAGAATCGGCCAAAACTGTGATTGTTGATGACCTACATGTAAGCGCACCTTGGGGTTCAATAACTATGGAAATCGCTTCGTGATCCCAAAACGGTGAGTAATAGTCCACGAAACGGGTCGGAATTGGCCAAAACTATGAGTGTTGACGACAGGCACGTAAACGCACCACAGGGATCGTCAATCATGGAAAGCGCTCTAGGACCCCAAAACGGTGAGTAACAGTGCACAAATCGTACCAGAATCGTCCAAAATTGTGAGCGTTGATGACCGACACGTAAACGCACCCCGGTGTTCGTCAATCGTGGAAATCACTTCGGGACCCCAAAACTGAGTAATAGTGCAAGAAACGGGCCAGAATCGGCCCAAACTCCGAGTCTTGATGACCAACACGTATGCACACCTTGGGGTTCGACAACCATGGAAATGGCTTTTTGACTCCAAAACATTGAGTGATAGTCCATGAAAGAGCCTTGAATCGGTAAAACCTGGGGTCATTGATCAATGATACATAAAGCACCCCAGGGTTCGTCAATCATGGAAATCGCTCAGGGACCCCAAATCAGTGAGTAATAGTCCACGAAACGGGCCAGAATCGGCCAAAACTGCGAATGTTGATAAGCGACAAAAAAACACACCGGTGTTCGTCGATCGTGGAAATGACTAAGTGACGCCAAAACTGAGTAATAGTCCAAGAAACGGGCCAGAATCGGCCAAAAGTGCGATTGTTGGTGACCGACACATAAGCGCACCTTGGGGTTCGACAACCATGGAAATCGCTTTGGGACCCAAAAACGGTGAGTAATAGTCCATGAAACGGTCCAGAATCGACAAAAACCGCGAGTGTTGATGACCGACACATAAACGCACCACAGGGTTTGTTAATCGTGGAAATCACTCCGGGACCCCAAAACAGTCAGTAATAGTCCACGAAACGGGCCAGAATCGACCAAAACTATGAGTGTTGATGACCGACACGTAAGCGCACCTTGTGGTTCAACAACTATGGAAATCGCTTCGTGACCCCAAAACGGTGAGTAATAGTCCATGAAACGGGCCAGAATCGTCAAAAACCGCGAGTGTTGATGTTTGACACGTAAACGCACACAAGGGTTCGTTAATCGTGGAAATCACTCCGCGACCCCAAAAAAGTGAGTAATATTCCAGAAAACGGGCCAGAATCGGCCAAAGCTGTGACTGTTGATGACCGACATGTAAGCGCACCTTGGGATTCAATAATTATGGAAATCGCTTCGGGATCCCAAAACGGTGAGTAATAGTCCACAAAACGGGTCGGAATTGGCCAAAACTATGAGTGTTGACGACAGGCACGTAAACGCACCACAGGGATCGTTAATCATGGAAATTGCTCTAGGACCCCAAAACGGTGAGTAACAGTGCACAAAACGTACCAGAATCGTCTAAAATTGTGAGCGTTGATTACGACACGTAAACGCACCCCGGTGTTCGTCAATCGTGGAAATCACTTCGGGACCCCAAAACTGAGTAATAGTGCAAGAAACGGGCCAGAATCGGCCCAAACTCCGAGTCTTGACGACCAACACGTATGCACACCTTGGGGTTCGACAACCATGGGAATGGCTTTTTGACTCCAAAATGGTGAGTGCTAGTCCATGAAAGAGCCTTGAATCGGTAATACCTAGGGTCATTGATCAACGATACATAAAGCACCCCAGGGTTCGTCAATCATGGAAATCGCTCAGGGACCCCAAATCAGTGAGTAATAGTCCATGAAACGGGCCAGAATCGGCCAAAATTGCGAATGTAGATAAGCGACACATAAACACACCGGTGTTCGTCGATCGTGGAAATGACTACGTGACGCCAAAACTGACTAATAGTCCAAGAAACGGGCCAGAATCGGCCAAAAATGCGACTGTTGATGACCGACACGTAAGCGCTCCTTGGGGTTCAACAACCATGGAAATCGCTTTGGGACCCAAAAACGGTGAGTAATAGTCCATAAAACGGGCCAGAATTGACAAAAACCGCGAGTGTTGATGACTGACACGTAAACGCACCACGGGGTTTGTTAATCATGGAAATCACTCCGGGACCCCAAAATAGTCAGTAATAGTCCACGAAACGGGCCAGAATCGGCCAAAACTATGAGTATTGATGACCGACACGTAGGCGCACCTTGTGGTTCAACAACTATGGAAATCGCTTAGTGACCCCAAAACGGTGAGTAATAGTCCATGAAACGGGCCAGAATCGTCAAAAACCGCGAGTGTTGATGTTTGACACGTAAACGCACACCAGAGTTCGTTAATCGTGGAAATCACTCCGCGACCCCAAAAAAGTGAGTAATAGTCCAGAAAATGGGCCAGAATCGGCCAAAACTGTGACTGTCGATGACCGACATGTAAGCGCACCTTGGGGTTCAATAACTATGGAAATCGCTTCGGGATCCCAAAACGGTGAGTAATAGTCCACGAAACGGGTCGAAATTGGCCAAAACTCCGAGTCTTGACGACCAACATGTATGCACACCTTGGGGTTCGACAACCATGGAAATGGCTTTTTGACTCCAAAACGGTGAGTGATAGTCCATGAAAGAGCCTTGAATCGGTAAAACCTAGGGTCATTGATCAACGATACATAAAGCACCCCAGGGTTCGTCAATCATGGAAATCGCTCAAGGACCCCAAATCAGTGAGTAATGGTCCATGAAATGGGCCAGAATCGGCCAAAACTGCGAATGTTGATAAGCGACACATAAACACACCGGTGTTCGTCGATCGTGGAAATGACTACGTGACGCCAAAACTGAGTAATAGTCCAAGAAACGGGTCAGAATCGGCCAAAACTGCGATTGTTGATGACCGACACGTAAGCGCACCTTGGGGTTCAACAACTATGGAAATCGCTTTGGGACCCTAAAATAGTGAGTAATAGTCCATGAAACGGGCAACAATCAACAAAAACCGCGAGTGTTGATGACCGACACGTAAACGCACCATGGGGTTTGTTAATCATGGAAATCACTCCGGGACCCCAAAACAGTCAGTAATAGTCCATGAAACGGGCCAGAATCGGCCAAAATTATGAGTGTTGATGACCGACACGTAAGCGCACCTTGTGGTTCAACAACTATGGAAATCGCTTCGTGACCCTGAAACGGTGAGTAATAGTCCATGAAACGGGCCAGAATCGTCAAAAACCGTGAGTGTTGATGTTTGACACGTAAACGCACACCAGGGTTCGTTAATAGTGGAAATCACTCCGCGACCCCAAAAAAGTGAGTAATAGTCCTGAAAATGGGCCAGAATCGGCCAAAACTGTGATTGTTGATGACCTACATGTAAGCGCACCTTGGGGTTCAATAACTATGGAAATCGCTTCGTGATCCCAAAACGGTGAGTAATAGTCCACGAAACGGGTCGGAATTGGCCAAAACTATGAGTGTTGACGACAGGCACGTAAACGCACCACAGGGATCGTCAATCATGGAAAGCGCTCTAGGACCCCAAAACGGTGAGTAACAGTGCACAAATCGTACCAGAATCGTCCAAAATTGTGAGCGTTGATGACCGACACGTAAACGCACCCCGGTGTTCGTCAATCGTGGAAATCACTTCGGGACCCCAAAACTGAGTAATAGTGCAAGAAACGGGCCAGAATCGGCCCAAACTCCGAGTCTTGATGACCAACACGTATGCACACCTTGGGGTTCGACAACCATGGAAATGGCTTTTTGACTCCAAAACATTGAGTGATAGTCCATGAAAGAGCCTTGAATCGGTAAAACCTGGGGTCATTGATCAATGATACATAAAGCACCCCAGGGTTCGTCAATCATGGAAATCGCTCAGGGACCCCAAATCAGTGAGTAATAGTCCACGAAACGGGCCAGAATCGGCCAAAACTGCGAATGTTGATAAGCGACAAAAAAACACACCGGTGTTCGTCGATCGTGGAAATGACTAAGTGACGCCAAAACTGAGTAATAGTCCAAGAAACGGGCCAGAATCGGCCAAAAGTGCGATTGTTGGTGACCGACACATAAGCGCACCTTGGGGTTCGACAACCATGGAAATCGCTTTGGGACCCAAAAACGGTGAGTAATAGTCCATGAAACGGTCCAGAATCGACAAAAACCGCGAGTGTTGATGACCGACACATAAACGCACCACAGGGTTTGTTAATCGTGGAAATCACTCCGGGACCCCAAAACAGTCAGTAATAGTCCACGAAACGGGCCAGAATCGACCAAAACTATGAGTGTTGATGACCGACACGTAAGCGCACCTTGTGGTTCAACAACTATGGAAATCGCTTCGTGACCCCAAAACGGTGAGTAATAGTCCATGAAACGGGCCAGAATCGTCAAAAACCGCGAGTGTTGATGTTTGACACGTAAACGCACACAAGGGTTCGTTAATCGTGGAAATCACTCCGCGACCCCAAAAAAGTGAGTAATATTCCAGAAAACGGGCCAGAATCGGCCAAAGCTGTGACTGTTGATGACCGACATGTAAGCGCACCTTGGGATTCAATAATTATGGAAATCGCTTCGGGATCCCAAAACGGTGAGTAATAGTCCACAAAACGGGTCGGAATTGGCCAAAACTATGAGTGTTGACGACAGGCACGTAAACGCACCACAGGGATCGTTAATCATGGAAATTGCTCTAGGACCCCAAAACGGTGAGTAACAGTGCACAAAACGTACCAGAATCGTCTAAAATTGTGAGCGTTGATTACGACACGTAAACGCACCCCGGTGTTCGTCAATCGTGGAAATCACTTCGGGACCCCAAAACTGAGTAATAGTGCAAGAAACGGGCCAGAATCGGCCCAAACTCCGAGTCTTGACGACCAACACGTATGCACACCTTGGGGTTCGACAACCATGGGAATGGCTTTTTGACTCCAAAATGGTGAGTGCTAGTCCATGAAAGAGCCTTGAATCGGTAATACCTAGGGTCATTGATCAACGATACATAAAGCACCCCAGGGTTCGTCAATCATGGAAATCGCTCAGGGACCCCAAATCAGTGAGTAATAGTCCATGAAACGGGCCAGAATCGGCCAAAATTGCGAATGTAGATAAGCGACACATAAACACACCGGTGTTCGTCGATCGTGGAAATGACTACGTGACGCCAAAACTGACTAATAGTCCAAGAAACGGGCCAGAATCGGCCAAAAATGCGATTGTTGATGACCGACACGTAAGCGCTCCTTGGGGTTCAACAACCATGGAAATCGCTTTGGGACCCAAAAACGGTGAGTAATAGTCCATAAAACGGGCCAGAATTGACAAAAACCGCGAGTGTTGATGACTGACACGTAAACGCACCACGGGGTTTGTTAATCATGGAAATCACTCCGGGACCCCAAAATAGTCAGTAATAGTCCACGAAACGGGCCAGAATCGGCCAAAACTATGAGTATTGATGACCGACACGTAGGCGCACCTTGTGGTTCAACAACTATGGAAATCGCTTAGTGACCCCAAAACGGTGAGTAATAGTCCATGAAACGGGCCAGAATCGTCAAAAACCGCGAGTGTTGATGTTTGACACGTAAACGCACACCAGGGTTCGTTAATCGTGGAAATCACTCCGCGACCCCAAAAAAGTGAGTAATAGTCCAGAAAATGGGCCAGAATCGGCCGAAACTGTGACTGTTGATGACCGACATGTAAGCGCACCTTGGGGTTCAATAACTATGGAAATCGCTTCGGGATCCCAAAACGGTGAGTAATAGTCCACGAAACGGGTCGAAATTGGCCAAAACTCCGAGTCTTGACGACCAACACGTATGCACACCTTGGGGTTCGACAACCATGGAAATGGCTTTTTGACTCCAAAACGGTGAGTGATAGTCCATGAAAGAGCCTTGAATCGGTAAAACCTAGGGTCATTGATCAACGATACATAAAGCACCCCAGGGTTCGTCAATCATGGAAATCGCTCAAGGACCCCAAATCAGTGAGTAATGGTCCATGAAATGGGCCAGAATCGGCCAAAACTGCGAATGTTGATAAGCGACACATAAACACACCGGTGTTCGTCGATCGTGGAAATGACTACGTGACGCCAAAACTGAGTAATAGTCCAAGAAACGGGCCAGAATCGGCCAAAACTGCGATTGTTGATGACCGACACGTAAGCGCACCTTGGGGTTCAACAACTATGGAAATCGCTTTGGGACCCTAAAATAGTGAGTAATAGTCCATGAAACGGGCAACAATCGACAAAAACCGCGAGTGTTGATGACCGACACGTAAACGCACCATGGGGTTTGTTAATCATGGAAATCACTCCGGGACCCCAAAACAGTCAGTAATAGTCCATGAAACGGGCCAGAATCGGCCAAAATTATGAGTGTTGATGACCGACACGTAAGCGCACCTTGTGGTTCAACAACTATGGAAATCGCTTTGTGACCCCGAAACGGTGAGTAATAGTCCATGAAACGGGCCAGAATCGTCAAAAACCGTGAGTGTTGATGTTTGACACGTAAACGCACACCAGGGTTCGTTAATAGTGGAAATCACTCCGCGACCCCAAAAAAGTGAGTAATAGTCCTGAAAATGGGCCAGAATCGGCCAAAACTGTGATTGTTGATGACCTACATGTAAGCGCACCTTGGGGTTCAATAACTATGGAAATCGCTTCGTGATCCCAAAACGGTGAGTAATAGTCCACGAAACGGGTCGGAATTGGCCAAAACTATGAGTGTTGACGACAGGCACGTAAACGCACCACAGGGATCGTCAATCATGGAAAGCGCTCTAGGACCCCAAAACGGTGAGTAACAGTGCACAAATCGTACCAGAATCGTCCAAAATTGTGAGCGTTGATGACCGACACGTAAACGCACCCCGGTGTTCGTCAATCGTGGAAATCACTTCGGGACCCCAAAACTGAGTAATAGTGCAAGAAACGGGCCAGAATCGGCCCAAACTCCGAGTCTTGATGACCAACACGTATGCACACCTTGGGGTTCGACAACCATGGAAATGGCTTTTTGACTCCAAAACATTGAGTGATAGTCCATGAAAGAGCCTTGAATCGGTAAAACCTGGGGTCATTGATCAATGATACATAAAGCACCCCAGGGTTCGTCAATCATGGAAATCGCTCAGGGACCCCAAATCAGTGAGTAATAGTCCACGAAACGGGCCGGAATCGGCCAAAACTGCGAATGTTGATAAGCGACAAAAAAACACACCGGTGTTCGTCGATCGTGGAAATGACTACGTGACGCCAAAACTGAGTAATAGTCCAAGAAACGGGCCAGAATCGGCCAAAAGTGCGATTGTTGATGACCGACACATAAGCGCACCTTGGGGTTCGACAACCATGGAAATCGCTTTGGGACCCAAAAACGGTGAGTAATAGTCCATGAAACGGTCCAGAATCGACAAAAACCGCGAGTGTTGATGACCGACACATAAACGCACCACAGGGTTTGTTAATCGTGGAAATCACTCCGGGACCCCAAAACAGTCAGTAATAGTCCACGAAACGGGCCAGAATCGGCCAAAACTATGAGTGTTGATGACCGACACGTAAGCGCACCTTGTGGTTCAACAACTATGGAAATCGCTTTGTGACCCCAAGACGGTGAGTAATAGTCCATGAAACGGGCCAGAATCGTCAAAAACCGCGAGTGTTGATGTTTGACACGTAAACGCACACCAGGGTTCGTTAATCGTGGAAATCACTCCGCGACCCCAAAAAAGTGAGTAATAGTCCAGAAAATGGGCCAGAATCGGCCAAAACTGTGATTGTTGATGACCGACATGTAAGCGCACCTTGGGGTTCAATAACTATGGAAATCGCTTCGGGATCCCAAAACGGTGAGTAATAGTCCACGAAACGGGTCGAAATTGGCCAAAACTCCGAGTCTTGACGACCAACACGTATGCACACCTTGGGGTTCGACAACCATGGAAATGGCTTTTTGACTCCAAAACGGTGAGTGATAGTCCATGAAAGAGCCTTGAATCGGTAAAACCTAGGGTCATTGATCAACGATACATAAAGCACCCCAGGGTTCGTCAATCATGGAAATCGCTCAAGGACCCCAAATCAGTGAGTAATGGTCCATGAAATGGGCCAGAATCGGCCAAAACTGCGAATGTTGATAAGCGACACATAAACACACCGGTGTTCGTCGATCGTGGAAATGACTACGTGACGCCAAAACTGAGTAATAGTCCAAGAAACGGGCCAGAATCGGCCAAAACTGCGATTGTTGATGACCGACACGTAAGCGCACCTTGGGGTTCAACAACTATGGAAATCGCTTTGGGACCCTAAAATAGTGAGTAATAGTCCATGAAACGGGCAACAATCGACAAAAACCGCGAGTGTTGATGACCGACACGTAAACGCACCATGGGGTTTGTTAATCATGGAAATCACTCCGGGACCCCAAAACAGTCAGTAATAGTCCATGAAACGGGCCAGAATCGGCCAAAATTATGAGTGTTGATGACCGACACGTAAGCGCACCTTGTGGTTCAACAACTATGGAAATCGCTTTGTGACCCCGAAACGGTGAGTAATAGTCCATGAAACGGGCCAGAATCGTCAAAAACCGTGAGTGTTGATGTTTGACACGTAAACGCACACCAGGGTTCGTTAATAGTGGAAATCACTCCGCGACCCCAAAAAAGTGAGTAATAGTCCTGAAAATGGGCCAGAATCGGCCAAAACTGTGATTGTTGATGACCTACATGTAAGCGCACCTTGGGGTTCAATAACTATGGAAATCGCTTCGTGATCCCAAAACGGTGAGTAATAGTCCACGAAACGGGTCGGAATTGGCCAAAACTATGAGTGTTGACGACAGGCACGTAAACGCACCACAGGGATCGTCAATCATGGAAAGCGCTCTAGGACCCCAAAACGGTGAGTAACAGTGCACAAATCGTACCAGAATCGTCCAAAATTGTGAGCGTTGATGACCGACACGTAAACGCACCCCGGTGTTCGTCAATCGTGGAAATCACTTCGGGACCCCAAAACTGAGTAATAGTGCAAGAAACGGGCCAGAATCGGCCCAAACTCCGAGTCTTGATGACCAACACGTATGCACACCTTGGGGTTCGACAACCATGGAAATGGCTTTTTGACTCCAAAACATTGAGTGATAGTCCATGAAAGAGCCTTGAATCGGTAAAACCTGGGGTCATTGATCAATGATACATAAAGCACCCCAGGGTTCGTCAATCATGGAAATCGCTCAGGGACCCCAAATCAGTGAGTAATAGTCCACGAAACGGGCCAGAATCGGCCAAAACTGCGAATGTTGATAAGCGACAAAAAAACACACCGGTGTTCGTCGATCGTGGAAATGACTACGTGACGCCAAAACTGAGTAATAGTCCAAGAAACGGGCCAGAATCGGCCAAAAGTGCGATTGTTGATGACCGACACATAAGCGCACCTTGGGGTTCGACAACCATGGAAATCGCTTTGGGACCCAAAAACGGTGAGTAATAGTCCATGAAACGGTCCAGAATCGACAAAAACCGCGAGTGTTGATGACCGACACATAAACGCACCACAGGGTTTGTTAATCGTGGAAATCACTCCGGGACCCCAAAACAGTCAGTAATAGTCCACGAAACGGGCCAGAATCGGCCAAAACTATGAGTGTTGATGACCGACACGTAAGCGCACCTTGTGGTTCAACAACTATGGAAATCGCTTTGTGACCCCAAGACGGTGAGTAATAGTCCATGAAACGGGCCAGAATCGTCAAAAACCGCGAGTGTTGATGTTTGACACGTAAACGCACACCAGGGTTCGTTAATCGTGGAAATCACTCCGCGACCCCAAAAAAGTGAGTAATAGTCCAGAAAATGGGCCAGAATCGGCCAAAACTGTGATTGTTGATGACCGACATGTAAGCGCACCTTGGGGTTCAATAACTATGGAAATCGCTTCGGGATCCCAAAACGGTGAGTAATAGTCCACGAAACGGGTCGAAATTGGCCAAAACTCCGAGTCTTGACGACCAACACGTATGCACACCTTGGGGTTCGACAACCATGGAAATGGCTTTTTGACTCCAAAACGGTGAGTGATAGTCCATGAAAGAGCCTTGAATCGGTAAAACCTAGGGTCATTGATCAACGATACATAAAGCACCCCAGGGTTCGTCAATCATGGAAATCGCTCAAGGACCCCAAATCAGTGAGTAATGGTCCATGAAATGGGCCAGAATCGGCCAAAACTGCGAATGTTGATAAGCGACACATAAACACACCGGTGTTCGTCGATCGTGGAAATGACTACGTGACGCCAAAACTGAGTAATAGTCCAAGAAACGGGCCAGAATCGGCCAAAACTGCGATTGTTGATGACCGACACGTAAGCGCACCTTGGGGTTCAACAACTATGGAAATCGCTTTGGGACCCTAAAATAGTGAGTAATAGTCCATGAAACGGGCAACAATCGACAAAAACCGCGAGTGTTGATGACCGACACGTAAACGCACCATGGGGTTTGTTAATCATGGAAATCACTCCGGGACCCCAAAACAGTCAGTAATAGTCCATGAAACGGGCCAGAATCGGCCAAAATTATGAGTGTTGATGACCGACACGTAAGCGCACCTTGTGGTTCAACAACTATGGAAATCGCTTTGTGACCCCGAAACGGTGAGTAATAGTCCATGAAACGGGCCAGAATCGTCAAAAACCGTGAGTGTTGATGTTTGACACGTAAACGCACACCAGGGTTCGTTAATAGTGGAAATCACTCCGCGACCCCAAAAAAGTGAGTAATAGTCCTGAAAATGGGCCAGAATCGGCCAAAACTGTGATTGTTGATGACCTACATGTAAGCGCACCTTGGGGTTCAATAACTATGGAAATCGCTTCGTGATCCCAAAACGGTGAGTAATAGTCCACGAAACGGGTCGGAATTGGCCAAAACTATGAGTGTTGACGACAGGCACGTAAACGCACCACAGGGATCGTCAATCATGGAAAGCGCTCTAGGACCCCAAAACGGTGAGTAACAGTGCACAAATCGTACCAGAATCGTCCAAAATTGTGAGCGTTGATGACCGACACGTAAACGCACCCCGGTGTTCGTCAATCGTGGAAATCACTTCGGGACCCCAAAACTGAGTAATAGTGCAAGAAACGGGCCAGAATCGGCCCAAACTCCGAGTCTTGATGACCAACACGTATGCACACCTTGGGGTTCGACAACCATGGAAATGGCTTTTTGACTCCAAAACATTGAGTGATAGTCCATGAAAGAGCCTTGAATCGGTAAAACCTGGGGTCATTGATCAATGATACATAAAGCACCCCAGGGTTCGTCAATCATGGAAATCGCTCAGGGACCCCAAATCAGTGAGTAATAGTCCACGAAACGGGCCAGAATCGGCCAAAACTGCGAATGTTGATAAGCGACAAAAAAACACACCGGTGTTCGTCGATCGTGGAAATGACTACGTGACGCCAAAACTGAGTAATAGTCCAAGAAACGGGCCAGAATCGGCCAAAAGTGCGATTGTTGATGACCGACACATAAGCGCACCTTGGGGTTCGACAACCATGGAAATCGCTTTGGGACCCAAAAACGGTGAGTAATAGTCCATGAAACGGTCCAGAATCGACAAAAACCGCGAGTGTTGATGACCGACACATAAACGCACCACAGGGTTTGTTAATCGTGGAAATCACTCCGGGACCCCAAAACAGTCAGTAATAGTCCACGAAACGGGCCAGAATCGGCCAAAACTATGAGTGTTGATGACCGACACGTAAGCGCACCTTGTGGTTCAACAACTATGGAAATCGCTTCGTGACCCCAAAACGGTGAGTAATAGTCCATGAAACGGGCCAGAATCGTCAAAAACCGCGAGTGTTGATGTTTGACACGTAAACGCACACCAGGGTTCGTTAATCGTGGAAATCACTCCGCGACCCCAAAAAAGTGAGTAATAGTCCAGAAAATGGGCCAGAATCGGCCAAAACTGTGACTGTTGATGACCGACATGTAAGCGCACCTTGGGGTTCAATAACTATGGAAATCGCTTCGGGATCCCAAAACGGTGAGTAATAGTCCACGAAACGGGTCGAAATTGGCCAAAACTCCGAGTCTTGACGACCAACACGTATGCACACCTTGGGGTTCGACAACCATGGAAATGGCTTTTTGACTCCAAAACGGTGAGTGATAGTCCATGAAAGAGCCTTGAATCGGTAAAACCTAGGGTCATTGATCAACGATACATAAAGCACCCCAGGGTTCGTCAATCATGGAAATCGCTCAAGGACCCCAAATCAGTGAGTAATGGTCCATGAAATGGGCCAGAATCGGCCAAAACTGCGAATGTTGATAAGCGACACATAAACACACCGGTGTTCGTCGATCGTGGAAATGACTACGTGACGCCAAAACTGAGTAATAGTCCAAGAAACGGGCCAGAATCGGCCAAAACTGCGATTGTTGATGACCGACACGTAAGCGCACCTTGGGGTTCAACAACTATGGAAATCGCTTTGGGACCCTAAAATAGTGAGTAATAGTCCTTGAAACGGGCAACAATCGACAAAAACCGCGAGTGTTGATGACCGACACGTAAACGCACCATGGGGTTTGTTAATCATGGAAATCACTCCGGGACCCCAAAACAGTCAGTAATAGTCCATGAAACGGGCCAGAATCGGCCAAAATTATGAGTGTTGATGACTGACACGTAAGCGCACCTTGTGGTTCAACAACTATGGAAATCGCTTCGTGACCCCGAAACGGTGAGTAATAGTCCATGAAACGGGCCAGAATCGTCAAAAACCGTGAGTGTTGATGTTTGACACGTAAACGCACACCAGGGTTCGTTAATAGTGGAAATCACTCCGCGACCCCAAAAAAGTGAGTAATAGTCCTGAAAATGGGCCAGAATCGGCCAAAACTGTGATTGTTGATGACCTACATGTAAGCGCACCTTGGGGTTCAATAACTATGGAAATCGCTTCGTGATCCCAAAACGGTGAGTAATAGTCCACGAAACGGGTCGGAATTGGCCAAAACTATGAGTGTTGACGACAGGCACGTAAACGCACCACAGGGATCGTCAATCATGGAAAGCGCTCTAGGACCCCAAAACGGTGCGTAACAGTGCACAAATCGTACCAGAATCGTCCAAAATTGTGAGCGTTGATGACCGACACGTAAACGCACCCCGGTGTTCGTCAATCGTGGAAATCACTTCGGGACCCCAAAACTGAGTAATAGTGCAAGAAACGGGCCAGAATCGGCCCAAACTCCGAGTCTTGACGACCAACACGTATGCACACCTTGGGGTTCGACAACCATGGGAATGGCTTTTTGACTCCAAAATGGTGAGTGCTAGTCCATGAAAGAGCCTTGAATCGGTAAAACCTAGGGTCATTGATCAACGATACATAAAGCACCCCAGGGTTCGTCAATCATGGAAATCGCTCAGGGACCCCAAATCAGTGAGTAATAGTCCATGAAACGGGCCAGAATCGGCCAAAATTGCGAATGTAGATAAGCGACACATAAACACACCGGTGTTTGTCGATCGTGGAAATGACTACCGGACGCCAAAACTGAGTAATAGTCCAAGAAACGGGCCAGAATCGGCCAAAAATGCGATTGTTGATGACCGACACGTAAGCGCTCCTTGGGGTTCAACAACCATGGAAATCGCTATGGGACCCAAAAACGGTGAGTAATAGTCCATAAAACGGGCCAGAATTGACAAAAACCGCGAGTGTTGATGATTGACACGTAAACGCACCACGGGGTTTGTTAATCATGGAAATCACTCCGGGACCCCAAAATAGTCAGTAATAGTCCACGAAACGGGCCAGAATCGGCCAAAACTATGAGTATTGATGACCGACACGTAGGCGCACCTTGTGGTTCAACAACTATGGAAATCGCTTAGTGACCCCAAAACGGTGAGTAATAGTCCATGAAACGGGCCAGAATCGTCAAAAACCGCGAGTGTTGATGTTTGACACGTAAACGCACACCAGGGTTCGTTAATCGTGGAAATCACTCCGCGACCCCGAAAAAGTGAGTCATAGTCCAGAAATTGGGCTAGAATCGGCCAAAACTGTGACTGTTGATGACCGACATGTAAGCGCACCTTGGGGTTCAATAACTATGGAAATCGCTTCGGGATCCCAAAACGGTGAGTAATAGTCCACGAAACGGGTCGGAATTGGCCAAAACTATGAGTGTTGACGACAGGCACATAAACGCACCACAGGGATCGTCAATCATGGAAATCGCTCTAGGACCCCAAAACGGTGAGTAACAGTGCACAAAACGTACCAGAATCGTCCAAAATTGTGAGCGTTGATGACCGACACGTAAACGCACCCCGGTGTTCGTCAATCGTGGAAATCACTTCGGGACCCCAAAACTGAGTAATAGTGCAAGAAACGGGCCAAAATCGGCCCAAACTCCGAGTCTTGACGACCAACTCGTATGCACACCTTGGGGTTCGACAACCGTGGAAATGGCTTTTTGACTCCAAAACGTTGAGTGATAGTCCATGAAAGAGCCTTGAATCGGTAAAACCTAGGGTCATTGATCAACGATACATAAAGCACCCCAGGGTTCGTCAATCATGGAAATCGCTCAGGGACCCCAAATCAGTGAGTAATAGTCCATGAAACGGGCCAGAATCGGCCAAAACTGCGAATGTTGATAAGCGACACATAAACACACCGGTGTTCGTCGATCGTGGAAATGACTACGTGACGCCAAAACTGAGTAATAGTCCAAGAAACGGGCCGGAATCGGCCAAAAGTGGATTGTTGATGACCGACACATAAGCGCACCTTGGGGTTCGACAACCATGGAAATCTCTTTGGGACCCAAAAACGGTGAGTAATAGTCCATGAAACGTGCTAGAATCGACAAAAACCGCGAGTGTTGATGACCGACACGTAAACACACCACGGGGTTTATTAATCGTGGAAATCATTCCGGGACCCCAAAACAGTCAGTAATAGTCCACGAAACGGGCCAGAATCGGCCAAAACTATGAGTGTTGATGACCGACACGTAAGCGCACCTTGTGGTTCAACAACTATGGAAATCGCTTCGTGACCCCAAAACGTTGAGTAATAGTCCATGAAACGGGCCAGAATCGTCAAAAACCGCGAGTGTTGATGTTTGACACGTAAACGCACACAAGGGTTCGTTAATCGTGGAAATCACTCCGCGACCCCAAAAAAGTGAGTAATAGTCCAGAAAACGGGCCAGAATCGGCCAAAGCTGTGACTGTTGATGACCGACATGTAAGCGCACCTTGGGATTCAATAATTATGGAAATCGCTTCGGGATCCCAAAACGGTGAGTAATAGTCCACAAAACGGGTCGGAATTGGCCAAAACTATGAGTGTTGACGACAGGCACGTAAACGCACCACAGGGATCGTTAATCATGGAAATCGCACAGGGACCCCAAATCAGTGAGTAATAGTCCATGAAACGGGCCAGAATCGGCCAAAACTGCGAATGTTGATAAGCGACACATAAACACACCGGTGTTCGTCGATCATGGAAATGACTACGTGACGCCAAAACTGAGTAATAGTCCAAGAAACGGGCCAGAATCGGCCAAAACTGCGATTGTTGATGACCGACACGTAAGCGCACCTTGGGGTTCAACAACCATGGAAATCGCTTTGGGACCCTAAAATAGTGAGTAATAGTCCATGAAACGGGCAACAATCGACAAAAACCGCGAGTGTTGATGACCGACACGTAAACGCACCACGGGGTTTGTTAATCATGGAAATCACTCCGGGACCCCCAAACCGTCAGTAATAGTCCACAAAACGGGCCAGAATCAGCCAGAACTATGAGTGTTGATGATGTTGGAAATATGCCCTAGAGGCAATAATAAATTAGTTATTATTATATTTCCTTGTTCATGATAATTGTCTTTTATTCATGCTATAACTGTATTATCCGGAAATCGTAATACACGTGTGAATACATAGACCACAATATGTCCCTAGTGAGCCTCTAGTTGACTAGCTCGTTGTGATCAATAGATAGTCATGGTTTCCTGGCTATGGACATTGGATGTCGTTGATAACGGGATCACATCATTAGGAGAATAATGTGATGGACAAGACCCAATCCTAAGCCTAGCACTAAGATCGTGTAGTTCGTTTTCTAGAGCTTTTCTAATGTCAAGTATCTTTTCCTTAGACCATGAGATTGTGCAACTCCCGGATACCGTAGGAGTGCTTTGGGTGTACCAAACGTCACAACGTAACTGGGTGGCTATAAAGGTGCATTACAGGTATCTCCGAAAGTGTCTGTTGGGTTGGCACGAATCGAGACTGGGATTTGTCACTCCGTGTAAGCGGAGAGGTATCTCTGGGCCCACTCGGTAGGACATCATCATTTGTGCAATGTGACCAAGGAGTTGATCACGGGATGATGTGTTACGGAACGAGTAAAGAGACTTGCCGGTAACGAGATTGAACAAGGTATAAGGATACCGACGATCGAATCTCGGGCAAGTACAATACCGCTAGACAAAGGGAATTGCATACGGGATTGATTAAGTCCTTGACATCGTGGTTCATCCGATGAGATCATCGTGGAACATGTGGGAGCCATCATGGGTATCCAGATCCCGCTGTTGGTTATTGACCGGAGAACGTCTCGGTCATGTCTACATGTCTCCCGAACCCGTAGGGTCTACACACTTAAGGTTCGATGACGCTAGGGTTATAAAGGAAGTTTGTATGTGGTTACCGAATGTTGTTCGGAGTCCCAGATGAGATCCCGGACGTCACGAGGAGTTCCGGAATGGTCCGGAGGTAAAGATTTATATATGGGAAGTCCTATTTTGGCCACCGGAAAATGTTCGGGATTTTTCGGTATTGTACCGGGAAGGTTCTAGAAGGTTCCGGAGTGGGGCCCACCTGCATAGGGGGACCCACATGAACGTGGGTAGTGGGGGAAAGGCCCCACACCCCTGGTCAAGGCGCACCAAGATCCCCCCTTAGAAGGAATAAGATCATATCCCAAAGGGATAAGATCAAGATCCCTAAAAAGGGGGGATAGCAATCGGTGGGGAAGGAAATGATGGGATTTCTTTCCTCCCACCTTTGCCAACGCCGTTGTGCTGCTGCTGGATGGAGTCTTCCTCAATCTCTCCCTCTCTCCTTGCTGGATCAAGGCTTGGGAGACGTCACCGGGCTGTACGTGTGTTGAACGCGGAGGTGCCGTGCGTTCGGCACTTGATCATCGGTGATTTGAATCACGACGAGTACGACTCCATCAACCCTGTTCACTTGAACGCTTCCGCTTAGCGATCTACAAGGGTATGTAGATGCACTCTCCTTTCTACTCGTTGCTGGTCTCTCCATAGATAGATCTTGGTGATACGTAGGAAAATTTTTGAATTTCTGCTACGTTCCCCAACAGATGACCGACACGTAAGCGCACCTTGTGGTTCAACAACTATGGAAATCGCTTCGTGACCCCAAAACGGTGAGTAATAGTCCATGAAACGAGCCAGAATCGTCAAAAACCATGAGTGTTGATGTTTGACACGTAAACACACACCAGGGTTCGTTAATAGTGGAAATCACTCCGCGACCCCAAAAAAGTGAGTAATAGTCCTGAAAATGGGCCAGAATCGGCCAAAACTGTGATTGTTGATGACCTACATGTAAGCGCACCTTGGGGTTCAATAACTATGGAAATCGCTTCGTGATCCCAAAACGGTGAGTAATAGTCCACGAAACGGGTCGGAATTGGCCAAAACTATGAGTGTTGACGACAGGCACGTAAACGCACCACAGGGATCGTCAATCATGGAAATCGCTCTAGGACCCCAAAACGGTGAGTAACAGTGCACGAATCATACCAGAATCGTCCAAATTGTGAGCGTTGATGACCGACACGTAAACGCACCCCGGTGTTCGTCAATCGTGGAAATCACTTCGGGACCCCAAAACTGAGTAATAGTGCAAGAAACGGGCCAGAATCGGCCCAAACTCCGAGTCTTGACGACCAACACGTAAACACACTAGTGTTCGTCGATCGTGGAAATGACTACGTGACGCCAAAACTGTGTAATAGTCCAAGAAACGGGCCAGAATCGGCCAAAACTTTGATTGTTGATGACTGACACGTAAGCGCACCTTGGGGTTCGACAACCAAGGAAATCGCTTTAGGACCCTAAAACGGTGAGTAATAGTCCATGAAACGGGCCAGAATCGACAAAAACCGCGAGTGTTGATGGTCGACACGTAAACGCACCACGGGGTTTGTTAATCGTAGAAATCACTCCGGGACCCGAAAACAGTCAGTAATAGTCCACGAAACGGGCTAGAATCGGCCAAAACTATGAGTTTTGATGACCGACATGTAAGCGCACCCTATGGTTCAACAACTATGGAAATCGCTTCGTGACCCCAAAACAGTGAGTAATAGTCCATGAAACGGGCCAGAATCATCAAAAACCGCGAGTGTTGATGTTTGACACGTAAACGCACACCAGGGTTCGTGAATCGTGGAAATCACTCCGCGACCCCAAAAAAGTGAGTAATAGTCCAGAAAACAGAATCGGCCAAAACTGTGACTATTGATGACCGACATGTAAGCGCACCTTGGGGTCCAATAACTATGGAAATCGCTTCGGGATCCCAAAACGGTGAGTAATAGTCCACGAAACGGGTCGGAATTGGCCGAAACTATGAGTGTTGACAACAGGCACGCAAACGCACCACACGGATCGTCAATCATGGAAATCGCTCTAGGACCCCAAAACGGTGAGTAACAATGCACAAAATGTACCAGAATCGTCTAAAATTGTGAGCGTTGATGACCGACACGTAAACGCACCCCGGTGTTCATCAATCGTGGAAATCACTTCAGGACCACAAAACTGAGTAATAGTGCAAGACACGGGCCAGAATCGGCCCAAACTACGAGTCTTGACGACCAACATGTATGCACACCTTGGGGTTAGACAACCATGGAAATGGCTTTTTGACTCCAAAACAGTGAGTGATAGTCCATGAAAGAGCCTTGAATCGGCAAAACCTAGGGTCATTGATCAACGATACATAAAGCACCCAGGGTTCGTCAATCATGGAAATCGCTCAGGGACCCCAAATCAGTGAGTAATAGTCCATGAAACGGGCCAGAATCGGCCAAAACTGCGAATGTTGATAAGCGACACATAAACACACTAGTGTTCGTCGATCGTGGAAATGACTACGTGACGCCAAAACTGAGTAATAGTCCAAGAAACGGGCCAGAATCGGCCAAAACTGCGATTGTTGATGACTGACACGTAAGCGCACCTTGGGGTTCGACAACCAAGGAAATCGCTTTAGGACCCTAAAACGGTGAGTAATAGTCCATGAAACGGGCCAGAATCGACAAAAACCGCGAGTGTTGATGGTCGACACGTAAACGCACCACGGGGTTTGTTAATCGTAGAAATCACTCCGGGACCCGAAAACAGTCAGTAATAGTCCACGAAACGGGCTAGAATCGGCCAAAACTATGAGTTTTGATGACCGACATGTAAGCGCACCCTATGGTTCAACAACTATGGAAATCGCTTCGTGACCCCAAAACAGTGAGTAATAGTCCATGAAACGGGCCAGAATCATCAAAAACCGCGAGTGTTGATGTTTGACACGTAAACGCACACCAGGGTTCGTGAATCGTGGAAATCACTCCGCGACCCCAAAAAAGTGAGTAATAGTCCAGAAAACAGAATCGGCCAAAACTGTGACTATTGATGACCGACATGTAAGCGCACCTTGGGGTCCAATAACTATGGAAATCGCTTCGGGATCCCAAAACGGTGAGTAATAGTCCACGAAACGGGTCGGAATTGGCCGAAACTATGAGTGTTGACAACAGGCACGCAAACGCACCACACGGATCGTCAATCATGGAAATCGCTCTAGGACCCCAAAACGGTGAGTAACAATGCAGAAAATGTACCAGAATCGTCTAAAATTGTGAGCGTTGATGACCGACACGTAAACGCACCCCGGTGTTCATCAATCGTGGAAATCACTTCAGGACCACAAAACTGAGTAATAGTGCAAGACACGGGCCAGAATCGGCCCAAACTACGAGTCTTGACGACCAACATGTATGCACACCTTGGGGTTAGACAACCATGGAAATGGCTTTTTGACTCCAAAACAGTGAGTGATAGTCCATGAAAGAGCCTTGAATCGGCAAAACCTAGGGTCATTGATCAACGATACATAAAGCACCCAGGGTTCGTCAATCATGGAAATCGCTCAGGGACCCCAAATCAGTGAGTAATAGTCCATGAAACGGGCCAGAATCGGCCAAAACTGCGAATGTTGATAAGCGACACATAAACACACTAGTGTTCGTCGATCGTGGAAATGACTACGTGACGCCAAAACTGAGTAATAGTCCAAGAAACGGGCCAGAATCGGCCAAAACTGCGATTGTTGATGACTGACACGTAAGCGCACCTTGGGGTTCGACAACCAAGGAAATCGCTTTAGGACCCTAAAACGGTGAGTAATAGTCCATGAAACGGGCCAGAATCGACAAAAACCGCGAGTGTTGATGATCGACACGTAAACGCACCACGGGGTTTGTTAATCGTGGAAATCACTCCGGGACCCCAAAACAGTTAGTAATAGTCCACGAAACGGGCTAGAATCGGCCAAAACTATGAGTTTTGATGACCGACATGTAAGCGCACCCTGTGGTTCAACAACTATGGAAATCGCTTCGTGACCCCAAAACAGTGAGTAATAGTCCGTGAAACGGGCCAGAATCATCAAAAACAGCGAGTGTTGATGTTTGACACGTAAACGCACACCAGGGTTTGTTAATGGTGGAAATCACTCCGCGACCCCAAAAAAGTGAGTAATAGTCCAGAAAATAGAATCGGCCAAAACTGTGACTATTGATGACCGACATGTAAGCGCACCTTGGGGTCCAATAACTATGGAGATCGCTTCGGGATCCCAAAACGATGAGTAATAGTCCACGAAACGGGTCGGAATTGGCCGAAACTATGAGTGTTGACGACAGGCACGTAAACGCACCACACGGATCGTCAATCATGGAAATCGCTCTAGGACCCCAAAACGGTGAGTAACAATGCACAAAACGTACCAGAATCGTCTAAATTTGTGAGCGTTGATGACCGACACGTAAACGCACCCCGGTGTTCATCAATCGTGGAAATCACTTCGGGACCCCAAAACTGAGTAATAGTGCAAGACACGGGCCAGAATCGGCCCAAACTACGAGTCTTGACGACCAACACGTATGCACATCTTGGGGTTAGACAACCATGGAAATGGCTTTTTGACTCCAAAACAGTGAGTGATAGTCCATGAAAGAGCCTTGAATCGGCAAAACCTAGGGTCATTGATCAACGATAAATAAAGCACCCAGGGTTCGTCAATCATGGAAATCGCTCAGGGACCCCAAATCAGTGAGTAATAGTCCATGAAACGGGCCAGAATCGGCGAAAACTGCGAATGTTGATAAGCGACACATAAACACACTAGTGTTCGTCGATCGTGGAAATGACTACGTGACGCCAAAACCGAGTAATAGTCCAAGTAACGGGCCAGAATCGGCCAAAACTGCGATTGTTGATGACTGACACGTAAGCGCACCTTGGGGTTCGACAACCATGGAAATCGCTTTAGGACCCTAAAACGGTGAGTAATAGTCCAGGAAACGGGCTAGAATCGACAAAAACCGCGAGTGTTGATGACCGACAGGTAAGCGCACCTTGTGGTTCGACAACTATGGAAATCGCTTCGTGACCCCAAAACGGTGAGTAATAGTCCATGAAACGGGCCAGAATCGTCAAAAACCGCGAGTGTTGATGTTTGACACGTAAACGCACACCTGGGTTCGTTAATCGTGGAAATCACTCCGCGACCCCAAAAAAGTGAGTAATAGTCCAGAAAACGGGCCAGAATCGGCCAAAACTGTGACTGTTGATGACCAACATGTAAGCGCACCTTGGGGTTCAATAACTATGGAAATCGCTTCGGGATCCCAAAACGGTGAGTAATAGTCCATGACACGGGTCGGAATTGGCGAAAACTATGAGTGTTGACGACAGGCACGTAAACGCACAACAGGGATCGTCAATCATGGAAATCGCTCTAGGACCCCAAAACGGTGAGTAACAGTGCACAAAATGTACCAGAATCATCCAAAATTGTGAGCGTTGATGACCGACACGTAAACGCACCCCGGTGTTCGTCAATCGTGGAAATCACTTCGGGACCCCAAAACTGAGTAATAGTGCAAGAAACAGGCCAGAATCAGCCCAAACTCCGAGTATTGACGACCAACACGTATGCACACCTTCGGGTTAGACAACCATGGAAATGGCTTTTTGACTCCAAAACGGTGAGTGATAGTCCATGAAAGAGCCTTGAATCGGTAAAACCTAGGGTCATTGATCAACGATACATAAAGCACCCCAGGGTTCGTCAACCATGGAAATTGCTCAGGGACCCCAAATCAGTGAGTAATAGTCCATGAAACGGGCCAGAATCGGCGAAAACTGCGAATGTTGATAAGCAACACATAAACACACTAGTGTTCGTCGATCGTGGAAATGACTACGTGACGCCAGAACTGAGTAATAGTCCAAGAAACGGGCCAGAATCGGCCAAAACTGCGATTGTTGATGACCGACACGTAAGCGCACCTTGAGGTTCGACAACCATGGAAATCACTTTGGGACCCTAAAACGGAGAGTAATAGTCCATGAAACAGGCCAGAATTGACAAAAACCACGAGTGTTGATGACTGACACATAAACGCACCACGGGGTTTGTTAATCGTGGAAATCACTCCGGGACCCCAAAACAGTCAGTAATAGTCCACGAAACGGGTCAGAATAGGCCAAAACTATGAGTGTTGACGACCGACACGTAAGCGCACCTTGTGGTTCAACAACTATGGAAATCGCTTCGTGACCCCAAAACGGTGAGTAATAGTCCATGAAACTGGCCAGAATCGTCAAAACCCCCAGAAAACTATGAGTGTTCATGTTTGACACGTAAACGCACCCCAGGGTTCGTTAATTGTGGAAATCACTCCGCGACCCCAGAAAAGTGAGTAATAGTCCAGAAAACGGGCCAGAATCAGCCAAAACTGTGACTGTTGATGACCGACAGGTAAGCGCACCTTGGGGTTCAATAACTATGGAAATCGCTTCAGGATCCCAAAATGGTGAGTGATAGTCCATGAAAGAGCCTTCAATCGGTAAAACCTAGGGTCATTGATCAACAATACATAAAGCACCCAAGGGTTCGTCAATCATGGAAATCGCTCAGGGACCCCAAATCAGTGAGTAATAGTCCATGAAACGGGCCAGAATCGGCCAAAACTGCGAATGTTGATAAGCGACACATAAACACACTGGTGTTCGTCGATCGTCGAAATGACTACGTGACGCCAAAACTGAGTAATAGTCCAAGAAACGGGCCAGAATCGGCCAAAACTGCGATTGTTGATGACCGACATGTAAGCGCACCTTGGGGTTCGACAACCACGGAAATCGCTTTGGGACCCTAAAACGGTGAGTAATAGTCCATGAAACGGGCC
This sequence comes from Triticum timopheevii, assembly GCA_963921465.1. Taxonomy (NCBI): domain Eukaryota; kingdom Viridiplantae; phylum Streptophyta; class Magnoliopsida; order Poales; family Poaceae; genus Triticum; species Triticum timopheevii. The sequence goes on from OY997270.1 coordinate 3,242,439, forward strand.
AGAATCGACAAAAACCGCGAGTGTTGATGATCGACACGTAAAGTGCCGCACCACGGGGTTTGTTAATCGTGGAAATCACTCCGGGACCCCAAAACAGACAGTAATAGTCCAGGAAACAGGCCAGAATCGGCCAAAACTATGAGTGTTGATGACCGACACGTAAGCGCACCTTGTGGTTCAACAACTATGGAAATCGCTTCGTGACCCCAAAACTATGACTGTTGATGACCGACATGTAACCGCACCTTAGGGTTCAATAACTACGGAAATCGCTTCGGGATCCCAAAACGGTGAGTAATAGTCCATGAAACGGGTCAGAATTGGCCAAAACTATGAGTGTTGACGACAGGCACGTAAACGCACCACAGGGATCGTCAATCTTGGAAATCGCTCCGGGACCCCAAAACAGTGAGTAACAGTGCACAAAACGGTGAGTGATAGTCCATGAAACGGGCCAGAATCGTCAAAAACCGCGAGTGTTGATGTTCGACACGTAAACGCACACCGGGGTTCGTTAATCGTGGAAATCACTCCGCGACCCCAAAAAAGTGAGTAATAGTCCACAAAATGGGCCAGAAAAGGCCAAAACTGTGACTGTTGATGACCGACATGTAAGCGCACCTTGCGGTTCAATAACTATGGAAATCACTTCAGGATCCCAAAACGGTGAGTAAGAGTCCATGAAACGGGTCAGAATTAGCCAAAACAATGAGTGTTGACGACGGGCACGTAAACGCAGCACAGGGATCGTCAATCACGGAAATCGCTCCCGGACCCCAAAACGGTGAGTAATAGTGCACTAAACGTACCGGAATTGTCCAAAATTTGGAGCGTTGATGACCGACACGTAAATGCACCCGGCTTTCGTCAATCATGGAAATCACTTCGGGACCCCAAAACTCAGTAATGGTGCAAGAAACGGGCCAAAACCGGCCCAAACTCCGAGTCTTGACGACCAACACGTATGCACACCTTGGGGTTCGACAACCATGGAAATCGCTTTTTGACTCCAAAACGGTGAGTGATAGTCCATGAAAGAGCCTTGAATCAGTAAAACCTAGGGTTATTGATCAACGATACATAAATGCACCCCGAGGTTCGTCAATCATGGAAATCGCTCAGGGAACCCAAATCAGTGAGTAATAGTCCATGAAATGGGCCAGAATCGGCCAAAACTGCGAATATTGATAAGCGACACATAAACACACCGGTGTTCGTCGATCGTGGAAATGACTACGTGACCCCAAAACTGAGTAGTAGTCCAAGAAACGGGCCAGAATTGGTCAAAACTACGATTGTTGATGACCAACACGTAAGCGCACCTTGGGGTTCGACAACCATGGAAATCGCTTTGGGACCCCAAAACGATGAGTAATAATCAATGAAACGGGCCAGAATCGACAAAAACCGCGAGTGTTGATAACCGACACGTAAATGCTCCACGGGGTTTGTTAATCGTGGAAATCACTCCGGGACCCAAAACAGTCAGCAATAGTCCACGAAACGGGCCAGAATCGGCCAAAACTATTAGTGTTGATGACCGACATGTAAGCGCACCTTGGGGTTCAACAACTATGGAAATCGCTTCGTGACCCCCAAACGGTGAGTAATACTCCATGAAACGGGCCAGAATCGTCAAAAACCGCGAGTATTGATGTTTGACACGTAAACGAACACCAGGGTTCGTTAATCGTGGAAATCACTCCGCGACCCCAGAAAAGTGAGTAATAGTCCACAAAACGGGCCAGAATAGGCCACAACTGTGACTGTTGATGACCGACATGTAAGCGCACCTTGGGGTTCAATAACTATGGAAATCGCTTCGGGATCCCAAAACGGTGAGTAAGAGTCCATGAAATGGGTCAGAATTGGCCAAAACAATGAGTGTTGACGACAGGCACGTAAACACACCACAGGGATCGTCAATCATGGAAATCGGTCCCGGACCCGAAAACGGTGAGTAATAGTGCACAAAACGTACCACAATTGTCCAAAATTTGGAGCGTTGATGACCGACACGTAAATGCACCCAACTTTCGTCAATCGTGGAAATCACTGTCCCACCCCAAAACTCAGTAATGGTGCAAGAAACGGGCTAGAATCGGCCCAAACTCCGAGTCTTGACGACCAACACGTATGCACACCTTGGGGTTCGACAACCATGGAAATCGCTTTTTGACTCCAAAACGGTGAGTGATAGTCCATGAAAGAGCCTTGAATCAGTAAAACCTAGGGTTATTGATCAATGGGACATAAATGCACCCCGAGGTTCGTCAATCATGGAAATCGCTCAGGGACCCCAAATCAGTGAGTAATAGTCCATGAAACGGGCCAGAATCGGCCAAAACTGCGAATGTTGATAAGCGACACATAAACACACCAGTGTTCGTCGATCGTGGAAATGACTATGTGACCCCAAAACTGAGTAATAGTCCAAGAAACGGGCCAGAATCGGTCAAAACTGCGATTGTTGATGACCAACACGTAAGCGCACCTTGGGGTTCGACAACCATGGAAATCACTTTGGGACCCTAAAACGGTGAGTAATAGTCCATGAAACAGGCCAGAATCGACAAAAACCGCGAGTGTTGATGACCGACACGTAAATGCAGCACGGGGTTTGTTAATCGTGGAAATCACTCCGGGACCCCAAAACAGACAGTAATAGTCCACGAAACGGGCCAGAATAGGCCAAAACTATTAGTGTTGATGACCGACACGTAAGCGCACCTTGGGGTTCAACATCTATGGAAATCGCTTCGTGACCCCAAAACGGTGAGTAATAGTCCATGAAACAGGCCAGAATCGTCAAAAACCGCGAGTGTTGATGTTTGACACGTAAACGCACACCAGGGTTCGTTAATCGTGGAAATCACTCCGCGACCCCAAAAAAGTGAGTAATAGTCCAAAAAACGGGCCAGAAAAGGCCAAAACTGTGACTGTTGATGATCGACATGTAAGCGCACCTTGCGGTTCAATAACTATGGAAATCACTTCGGGATCCCAAAATGGTGAGTAAGAGTCCATGAAACGGGTTAGAATTAGCCAAAACAATGAGTGTTGACGACGGGCACGTAAACGCAGCACAGGGATCGTCAATCACGGAAATCGCTCCCGGACCCCAAAACAGTGAGTAACAGTGCACAAAACGTACCAGAATTGTCCAAAATTTGGAGCGTTCATGACCGACACGTAAATGCACCCGGCTTTCGTCAATCATGGAAATCACTTCGGGACCCCAAAACTCAGTAATGGTGCAAGAAACGGGCCAGAATCAGCCCAAACTCCGAGTCTTGACGACCAACACGTATGCACACCTTGGGGTTCGACAACCATGGAAATCGCTTTTTGACTCCAAAACGGTGAGTGATAGTCCATGAAAGAGCCTTGAATCAGTAAAACCTAGGGTCATTAATCAACGATACATAAATGCACCCCGAGGTTCGTCAATCATGGAAATCGCTCAGGGACCCCAAATCAGTGAGTAATAGTCCATGAAACGGGCCAGAATCGGCCAAAACTGCGAATATTGATAAGCGACACATAAACACGCCGGTGTTCGTCGATCGTGGAAATGACTACGTGACCCCAAAACTGAGTAATAGTCCAAGAAACGGGCCAGAATCGGTCAAAACTGCGATTGTTGATGACCAACACGTAAGCGCACCTTGGGGTTCGACAACCATGGAAATCGCTTTGGGACCCCAAAACGATGAGTAATAGTCAATGAAACGGGCCAGAATCGACAAAGACCGCGAGTGTTGATGACCGACACGTAAACGCTCCACGGGGTTTGTTAATCGTGGAAATCACTCCGGGACCCAAAACAGTCAGCAATAGTCCACGAAACGGGCCAGAATCGGCCAAAACTATTAGTGTTGATGACCGACATGTAAGCGCACCTTGGGTTCAACAACTATGGAAATCGCTTCGTGACCCCCAAACGGTGAGTAATACTCCATGAAACGGGCCAGAATCGTCAAAAACCGCGAGTGTTGATGTTTGACACGTAAACGAACACCAGGGTTCGTTAATCGTGGAAATCACTCCGCGACCCCAGAAAAGTGAGTAATAGTCCACAAAACGGGCCAGAATAGGCCACAACTGTGACTGTTGATGACCGACATGTAAGCGCACATTGGGGTTCAATAACTATGGAAATCGCTTCGGGATCCCAAAACGGTGACTAAGAGTCCATGAAATGGGTCAGAATTGGCCAAAACAATGAGTGTTGACGACAGGCACGTAAACACACCACAGGGATCGTCAATCATGGAAATCGGTCCCGGACCCGAAAACGGTGAGTAATAGTGCACAAAACGTACCACAATTGTCCAAAATTTGGAGCGTTGATGACCGACACGTAAATGCACCCAACTTTCGTCAATCGTGGAAATCACTTCGGGACCCCAAAACTCAGTAATGGTGCAAGAAACGGGCTAGAATCGGCCCAAACTCCGAGTCTTGACGACCAACACGTATGCACACCTTGGAGTTCGACAACCATGGAAATCGCTTTTTGACTCCAAAACGGTGAGTGATAGTCCATGAAAGAGCCTTGAATCAGTAAAACCTAGGGTTATTGATCAATGGGACATAAATGCACCCCGAGGTTCGTCAATCATGGAAATCGCTCAGGGACCCCAAATCAGTGAGTAATAGTCCATGAAACGGGCCAGAATCGGCCAAAACTGCGAATGTTGATAAGCGACACATAAACACACCAGTGTTCGTCGATCGTGGAAATGACTATGTGACCCCAAAACTGAGTAATAGTCCAAGAAACGGGCCAGAATCGGTCAAAACTGCGATTGTTGATGACCAACACGTAAGCGCACCTTGGGGTTCGACAACCATGGAAATCACTTTGGGACCCTAAAACGGTGAGTAATAGTCCATGAAACAGGCCAGAATCGACAAAAACCGCGAGTGTTGATGACCGACACGTAAATGCAGCACGGGGTTTGTTAATCGTGGAAATCACTCCGGGACCCCAAAACAGACAGTAATAGTCCACGAAACGGGCCAGAATAGGCCAAAACTATTACTGTTGATGACCGACACGTAAGCGCACCTTGGGGTTCAACATCTATGGAAATCGCTTCGTGACCCCAAAACGGTGAGTAATAGTCCATGAAACAGGCCAGAATCGTCAAAAACCGCGAGTGTTGATGTTTGACACGTAAACGCACACCAGGGTTCGTTAATCGTGGAAATCACTCCGCGACCCCAAAAAAGTGAGTAATAGTCCAAAAAACGGGCCAGAAAAGGCCAAAACTGTGACTGTTGATGATCGACATGTAAGCGCACCTTGCGGTTCAATAACTATGGAAATCACTTCGGGATCCCAAAATGGTGAGTAAGAGTCCATGAAACGGGTTAGAATTAGCCAAAACAATGAGTGTTGACGACGGGCACGTAAACGCAGCACAGGGATCGTCAATCACGGAAATCGCTCCCGGACCCCAAAACAGTGAGTAACAGTGCACAAAACGTACCAGAATTGTCCAAAATTTGGAGCGTTCATGACCGACACGTAAATGCACCCGGCTTTCGTCAATCATGGAAATCACTTCGGGACCCCAAAACTCAGTAATGGTGCAAGAAACGGGCCAGAATCAGCCCAAACTCCGAGTCTTGACGACCAACACGTATGCACACCTTGGGGTTCGACAACCATGGAAATCGCTTTTTGACTCCAAAACGGTGAGTGATAGTCCATGAAAGAGCCTTGAATCAGTAAAACCTAGGGTTATTGATCAATGGGACATAAATGCACCCCGAGGTTCGTCAATCATGGAAATCGCTCAGGGACCCCAAATCAGTGAGTAATAGTCCATGAAACGGGCCAGAATCGGCCAAAACTGCGTATGTTGATAAGCGACACATAAACACACCAGTGTTCGTCGATCGTGGAAATGACTATGTGACCCCAAAACTGAGTAATAGTCCAAGAAACGGGCCAGAATCGGTCAAAACTGCGATTGTTGATGACCAACACGTAAGCGCACCTTGGGGTTCGACAACCATGGAAATCACTTTGGGACCCTAAAACGGTGAGTAATAGTCCATGAAACAGGCCAGAATCGACAAAAACCGCGAGTGTTGATGACCGACACGTAAATGCAGCACGGGGTTTGTTAATCGTGGAAATCACTCCGGGACCCCAAAACAGACAGTAATAGTCCACGAAACGGGCCAGAATAGGCCAAAACTATTAGTGTTGATGACCGACACGTAAGCGCACCTTGGGGTTCAACATCTATGGAAATCGCTTCGTGACCCCAAAACGGTGAGTAATAGTCCATGAAACAGGCCAGAATCGTCAAAAACCGCGAGTGTTGATGTTTGACACGTAAACGCACACCAGGGTTCGTTAATCGTGGAAATCACTCCGCGACCCCAAAAAAGTGAGTAATAGTCCAAAAAACGGGCCAGAAAAGGCCAAAACTGTGACTGTTGATGATCGACATGTAAGCGCACCTTGCGGTTCAATAACTATGGAAATCACTTCGGGATCCCAAAATGGTGAGTAAGAGTCCATGAAACGGGTTAGAATTAGCCAAAACAATGAGTGTTGACGACGGGCACGTAAACGCAGCACAGGGATCGTCAATCACGGAAATCGCTCCCGGACCCCAAAACAGTGAGTAACAGTGCACAAAACGTACCAGAATTGTCCAAAATTTGGAGCGTTCATGACCGACACGTAAATGCACCCGGCTTTCGTCAATCATGGAAATCACTTCGGGACCCCAAAACTCAGTAATGGTGCAAGAAACGGGCCAGAATCAGCCCAAACTCCGAGTCTTGACGACCAACACGTATGCACACCTTGGGGTTCGACAACCATGGAAATCGCTTTTTGACTCCAAAACGGTGAGTGATAGTCCATGAAAGAGCCTTGAATCAGTAAAACCTAGGGTTATTAATCAACGATACATAAATGCACCCCGAGGTTCGTCAATCATGGAAATCGCTCAGGGACCCCAAATCAGTGAGTAATAGTCCATGAAACGGGCCAGAATCGGCCAAAACTGCGAATATTGATAAGCGACACATAAACACGCCGGTGTTCGTCGATCGTGGAAATGACTACGTGACCCCAAAACTGAGTAATAGTCCAAGAAACGGGCCAGAATCGGTCAAAACTGCGATTGTTGATGACCAACACGTAAGCGCACCTTGGGGTTCGACAACCATGGAAATCGCTTTGGGACCCCAAAACGATGAGTAATAGTCAATGAAACGGGCCAGAATCGACAAAGACCGCGAGTGTTGATGACCGACACGTAAACGCTCCACGGGGTTTGTTAATCGTGGAAATCACTCCGGGACCCAAAACAGTCAGCAATAGTCCACGAAACGGGCCAGAATCGGCCAAAACTATTAGTGTTGATGACCGACATGTAAGCGCACCTTGGGTTCAACAACTATGGAAATCGCTTCGTGACCCCCAAACGGTGAGTAATACTCCATGAAACGGGCCAGAATCGTCAAAAACCGCGAGTGTTGATGTTTGACACGTAAACGAACACCAGGGTTCGTTAATCGTGGAAATCACTCCGCGACCCCAGAAAAGTGAGTAATAGTCCACAAAACGGGCCAGAATCGGTCAAAACTGCGATTGTTGATGACCAACACGTAAGCGCACCTTGGGGTTCGACAACCATGGAAATCGCTTTGGGACCCTAAAACGGTGAGTAATAGTCCATGAAACAGGCCAGAATCGACAAAAACCGCGAGTGTTGATGACCGACACGTAAATGCAGCACGGGGTTTGTTAATCGTGGAAATCACTCTGGGACCCCAAAACAGACAGTAATAGTCCACGAAACGGGCCAGAATAGGCCAAAACTATTAGTGTTGATGACCGACACGTAAGCGCACCTTGGGGTTCAACATCTATGGAAATCGCTTCGTGACCCCAAAACGGTGAGTAATAGTCCATGAAACAGGCCAGAATCGTCAAAAACCGCGAGTGTTGATGTTTGACACGTAAACGCACACCAGGGTTCGTTAATCGTGGAAATCACTCCGCGACCCCAAAAAAGTGAGTAATAGTCCAAAAAACGGGCCAGAAAAGGCCAAAACTGTGACTGTTGATGATCGACATGTAAGCGCACCTTGCGGTTCAATAACTATGGAAATCACTTCGGGATCCCAAAATGGTGAGTAAGAGTCCATGAAACGGGTTAGAATTAGCCAAAACAATGAGTGTTGACGACGGGCACGTAAACGCAGCACAGGGATCGTCAATCACGGAAATCGCTCCCGGACCCCAAAACAGTGAGTAACAGTGCACAAAACGTACCAGAATTGTCCAAAATTTGGAGCGTTCATGACCGACACGTAAATGCACCCGGCTTTCGTCAATCATGGAAATCACTTCGGGACCCCAAAACTCAGTAATGGTGCAAGAAACGGGCCAGAATCAGCCCAAACTCCGAGTCTTGACGACCAACACGTATGCACACCTTGGGGTTCGACAACCATGGAAATCGCTTTTTGACTCCAAAACGGTGAGTGATAGTCCATGAAAGAGCCTTGAATCAGTAAAACCTAGGGTCATTAATCAACGATACATAAATGCACCCCGAGGTTCGTCAATCATGGAAATCGCTCAGGGACCCCAAATCAGTGAGTAATAGTCCATGAAACGGGCCAGAATCGGCCAAAACTGCGAATATTGATAAGCGACACATAAACACGCCGGTGTTCGTCGATCGTGGAAATGACTACGTGACCCCAAAACTGAGTAATAGTCCAAGAAACGGGCCAGAATCGGTCAAAACTGCGATTGTTGATGACCAACACGTAAGCGCACCTTGGGGTTCGACAACCATGGAAATCGCTTTGGGACCCCAAAACGATGAGTAATAGTCAATGAAACGGGCCAGAATCGACAAAGACCGCGAGTGTTGATGACCGACACGTAAACGCTCCACGGGGTTTGTTAATCGTGGAAATCACTCCGGGACCCAAAACAGTCAGCAATAGTCCACGAAACGGGCCAGAATCGGCCAAAACTATTAGTGTTGATGACCGACATGTAAGCGCACCTTGGGTTCAACAACTATGGAAATCGCTTCGTGACCCCCAAACGGTGAGTAATACTCCATGAAACGGGCCAGAATCATCAAAAACCGCGAGTGTTGATGTTTGACACGTAAACGAACACCAGGGTTCGTTAATCGTGGAAATCACTCCGCGACCCCAGAAAAGTGAGTAATAGTCCACAAAACGGGCCAGAATAGGCCACAACTGTGACTGTTGATGACCGACATGTAAGCGCACATTGGGGTTCAATAACTATGGAAATCGCTTCGGGATCCCAAAACGGTGAGTAAGAGTCCATGAAATGGGTCAGAATTGGCCAAAACAATGAGTGTTGACGACAGGCACGTAAACACACCACAGGGATCGTCAATCATGGAAATCGGTCCCGGACCCGAAAACGGTGAGTAATAGTGCACAAAACGTACCACAATTGTCCAAAATTTGGAGCGTTGATGACCGACACGTAAATGCACCCAACTTTCGTCAATCGTGGAAATCACTTCGGGACCCCAAAACTCAGTAATGGTGCAAGAAACGGGCTAGAATCGGCCCAAACTCCGAGTCTTGACGACCAACACGTATGCACACCTTGGGGTTCGACAACCATGGAAATCGCTTTTTGACTCCAAAACGGTGAGTGATAGTCCATGAAAGAGCCTTGAATCAATAAAACCTAGGGTTATTGATCAATGGGACATAAATGCACCCCGAGGTTCGTCAATCATGGAAATCGCTCAGGGACCCCAAATCAGTGAGGAATAGTCCATGAAACGGGCCAGAATCGGCCAAAACTGCGAATGTTGATAAGCGACACATAAACACACCAGTGTTCGTCGATCGTGGAAATGACTAAGTGACCCCAAAACTGAGTAATAGTCCAAGAAACGGGCCAGAATCGGTCAAAACTGCGATTGTTGATGACCAACACGTAAGCGCACCTTGGGGTTCGACAACCATGGAAATCGCTTTGGGACCCTAAAACGGTGAGTAATAGTCCATGAAACAGGCCAGAATCGACAAAAACCGCGAGTGTTGATGACCGACACGTAAATGCAGCACGGGGTTTGTTAATCGTGGAAATCACTCTGGGACCCCAAAACAGACAGTAATAGTCCACGAAACGGGCCAGAATAGGCCAAAACTATTAGTGTTGATGACCGACACGTAAGCGCACCTTGGGGTTCAACATCTATGGAAATCGCTTCGTGACCCCAAAACGGTGAGTAATAGTCCATGAAACAGGCCAGAATCGTCAAAAACCGCGAGTGTTGATGTTTGACACGTAAACGCACACCAGGGTTCGTTAATCGTGGAAATCACTCCGCGACCCCAAAAAAGTGAGTAATAGTCCAAAAAACGGGCCAGAAAAGGCCAAAACTGTGACTGTTGATGATCGACATGTAAGCGCACCTTGCGGTTCAATAACTATGGAAATCACTTCGGGATCCCAAAATGGTGAGTAAGAGTCCATGAAACGGGTTAGAATTAGCCAAAACAATGAGTGTTGACGACGGGCACGTAAACGCAGCACAGGGATCGTCAATCACGGAAATCGCTCCCGGACCCCAAAACAGTGAGTAACAGTGCACAAAACGTACCAGAATTGTCCAAAATTTGGAGCGTTCATGACCGACACGTAAATGCACCCGGCTTTCGTCAATCATGGAAATCACTTCGGGACCCCAAAACTCAGTAATGGTGCAAGAAACGGGCCAGAATCAGCCCAAACTCCGAGTCTTGACGACCAACACGTATGCACACCTTGGGGTTCGACAACCATGGAAATCGCTTTTTGACTCCAAAACGGTGAGTGATAGTCCATGAAAGAGCCTTGAATCAGTAAAACCTAGGGTTATTAATCAACGATACATAAATGCACCCCGAGGTTCGTCAATCATGGAAATCGCTCAGGGACCCCAAATCAGTGAGGAATAGTCCATGAAACGGGCCAGAATCGGCCAAAACTGCGAATGTTGATAAGCGACACATAAACACACCAGTGTTCGTCGATCGTGGAAATGACTATGTGACCCCAAAACTGAGTAATAGTCCAAGAAACGGGCCAGAATCGGTCAAAACTGCGATTGTTGATGACCAACACGTAAGCGCACCTTGGGGTTCGACAACCATGGAAATTGCTTTGGGACCCTAAAACGGTGAGTAATAGTCCATGAAACAGGCCAGAATCGACAAAAACTGCGAGTGTTGATGACCGACACGTAAATGCAGCACGGGGTTTGTTAATCGTGGAAATCACTCTGGGACCCCAAAACAGACAGTAATAGTCCACGAAACGGGCCAGAATAGGCCAAAACTATTAGTGTTGATGACCGACACGTAAGCGCACCTTGGGGTTCAACATCTATGGAAATCGCTTCGTGACCCCAAAACGGTGAGTAATAGTCCATGAAACAGGCCAGAATCGTCAAAAACCGCGAGTGTTGATGTTTGACACGTAAACGCACACCAGGGTTCGTTAATCGTGGAAATCACTCCGCGACCCCAAAAAAGTGAGTAATAGTCCAAAAAACGGGCCAGAAAAGGCCAAAACTGTGACTGTTGATGATCGACATGTAAGCGCACCTTGCGGTTCAATAACTATGGAAATCACTTCGGGATCCCAAAATGGTGAGTAAGAGTCCATGAAACGGGTTAGAATTAGCCAAAACAATGAGTGTTGACGACGGGCACGTAAACGCAGCACAGGGATCGTCAATCACGGAAATCGCTCCCGGACCCCAAAACAGTGAGTAACAGTGCACAAAACGTACCAGAATTGTCCAAAATTTGGAGCGTTCATGACCGACACGTAAATGCACCCGGCTTTCGTCAATCATGGAAATCACTTCGGGACCCCAAAACTCAGTAATGGTGCAAGAAACGGGCCAGAATCAGCCCAAACTCCGAGTCTTGACGACCAACACGTATGCACACCTTGGGGTTCGACAACCATGGAAATCGCTTTTTGACTCCAAAACGGTGAGTGATAGTCCATGAAAGAGCCTTGAATCAGTAAAACCTAGGGTTATTAATCAACGATACATAAATGCACCCCGAGGTTCGTCAATCATGGAAATCGCTCAGGGACCCCAAATCAGTGAGTAATAGTCCATGAAACGGGCCAGAATCGGCCAAAACTGCGAATATTGATAAGCGACACATAAACACGCCGGTGTTCGTCGATCGTGGAAATGACTACGTGACCCCAAAACTGAGTAATAGTCCAAGAAACGGGCCAGAATCTGTCAAAACTGCGATTGTTGATGACCAACACGTAAGCGCACCTTGGGGTTCGACAACCATGGAAATCGCTTTGGGACCCCAAAACGATGAGTAATAGTCAATGAAACGGGCCAGAATCGACAAAGACCGCGAGTGTTGATGACCGACACGTAAACGCTCCACGGAGTTTGTTAATCGTGGAAATCACTCCGGGACCCAAAACAGTCAGCAATAGTCCACGAAACGGGCCAGAATTGGCCAAAACTATTAGTGTTGATGACCGACATGTAAGGGCACCTTGGGTTCAACAACTATGGAAATCGCTTCGTGACCCCCAAACGGTGAGTAATACTCCATGAAACGGGCCAGAATCGTCAAAAACCGCGAGTGTTGATGTTTGACACGTAAACGAACACCAGGGTTCGTTAATCGTGGAAATCACTCCGCGACCCCAGAAAAGTGAGTAATAGTCCACAAAACGGGCCAGAATCGGTCAAAACTGCGATTGTTGATGACCAACACGTAAGCGCACCTTGGGGTTCGACAACCATGGAAATCGCTTTGGGACCCTAAAACGGTGAGTAATAGTCCATGAAACAGGCCAGAATCGACAAAAACCGCGAGTGTTGATGACCGACACGTAAATGCAGCACGGGGTTTGTTAATCGTGGAAAACACTCTGGGACCCCAAAACAGACAGTAATAGTCCACGAAACGGGCCAGAATAGGCCAAAACTATTAGTGTTGATGACCGACACGTAAGCGCACCTTGGGGTTCAACATCTATGGAAATCGCTTCGTGACCCCAAAACGGTGAGTAATAGTCCATGAAACAGGCCAGAATCGTCAAAAACCGCGAGTGTTGATGTTTGACACGTAAACGCACACCAGGGTTCGTTAATCGTGGAAATCACTCCGCGACCCCAAAAAAGTGAGTAATAGTCCAAAAAACGGGCCAGAAAAGGCCAAAACTGTGACTGTTGATGATCGACATGTAAGCGCACCTTGCGGTTCAATAACTATGGAAATCACTTCGGGATCCCAAAATGGTGAGTAAGAGTCCATGAAACGGGTTAGAATTAGCCAAAACAATGAGTGTTGACGACGGGCACGTAAACGCAGCACAGGGATCGTCAATCACGGAAATCGCTCCCGGACCCCAAAACAGTGAGTAACAGTGCACAAAACGTACCAGAATTGTCCAAAATTTGGAGCGTTCATGACCGACACGTAAATGCACCCGGCTTTCGTCAATCATGGAAATCACTTCGGGACCCCAAAACTCAGTAATGGTGCAAGAAACGGGCCAGAATCAGCCCAAACTCCGAGTCTTGACGACCAACACGTATGCACACCTTGGGGTTCGACAACCATGGAAATCGCTTTTTGACTCCAAAACGGTGAGTGATAGTCCATGAAAGAGCCTTGAATCAGTAAAACCTAGGGTTATTAATCAACGATACATAAATGCACCCCGAGGTTCGTCAATCATGGAAATCGCTCAGGGACCCCAAATCAGTGAGTAATAGTCCATGAAACGGGCCAGAATCGGCCAAAACTGCGAATATTGATAAGCGACACATAAACACGCCGGTGTTCGTCGATCGTGGAAATGACTACGTGACCCCAAAACTGAGTAATAGTCCAAGAAACGGGCCAGAATCTGTCAAAACTGCGATTGTTGATGACCAACACGTAAGCGCACCTTGGGGTTCGACAACCATGGAAATCGCTTTGGGACCCCAAAACGATGAGTAATAGTCAATGAAACGGGCCAGCATCGACAAAGACCGCGAGTGTTGATGACCGACACGTAAACGCTCCACGGAGTTTGTTAATCGTGGAAATCACTCCGGGACCCAAAACAGTCAGCAATAGTCCACGAAACGGGCCAGAATTGGCCAAAACTATTAGTGTTGATGACCGACATGTAAGGGCACCTTGGGTTCAACAACTATGGAAATCGCTTCGTGACCCCCAAACGGTGAGTAATACTCCATGAAACGGGCCAGAATCGTCAAAAACCGCGAGTGTTGATGTTTGACACGTAAACGAACACCAGGGTTCGTTAATCGTGGAAATCACTCCGCGACCCCAGAAAAGTGAGTAATAGTCCACAAAACGGGCCAGAATCGGTCAAAACTGCGATTGTTGATGACCAACACGTAAGCGCACCTTGGGGTTCGACAACCATGGAAATCGCTTTGGGACCCTAAAACGGTGAGTAATAGTCCATGAAACAGGCCAGAATCGACAAAAACCGCGAGTGTTGATGACCGACACGTAAATGCAGCACGGGGTTTGTTAATCGTGGAAAACACTCTGGGACCCCAAAACAGACAGTAATAGTCCACGAAACGGGCCAGAATAGGCCAAAACTATTAGTGTTGATGACCGACACGTAAGCGCACCTTGGGGTTCAACATCTATGGAAATCGCTTCGTGACCCCAAAACGGTGAGTAATAGTCCATGAAACAGGCCAGAATCGTCAAAAACCGCGAGTGTTGATGTTTGACACGTAAACGCACACCAGGGTTCGTTAATCGTGGAAATCACTCCGCGACCCCAAAAAAGTGAGTAATAGTCCAAAAAACGGGCCAGAAAAGGCCAAAACTGTGACTGTTGATGATCGACATGTAAGCGCACCTTGCGGTTCAATAACTATGGAAATCACTTCGGGATCCCAAAATGGTGAGTAAGAGTCCATGAAACGGGTTAGAATTAGCCAAAACAATGAGTGTTGACGACGGGCACGTAAACGCAGCACAGGGATCGTCAATCACGGAAATCGCTCCCGGACCCCAAAACAGTGAGTAACAGTGCACAAAACGTACCAGAATTGTCCAAAATTTGGAGCGTTCATGACCGACACGTAAATGCACCCGGCTTTCGTCAATCATGGAAATCACTTCGGGACCCCAAAACTCAGTAATGGTGCAAGAAACGGGCCAGAATCAGCCCAAACTCCGAGTCTTGACGACCAACACGTATGCACACCTTGGGGTTCGACAACCATGGAAATCGCTTTTTGACTCCAAAACGGTGAGTGATAGTCCATGAAAGAGCCTTGAATCAGTAAAACCTAGGGTTATTAATCAACGATACATAAATGCACCCCGAGGTTCGTCAATCATGGAAATCGCTCAGGGACCCCAAATCAGTGAGTAATAGTCCATGAAACGGGCCAGAATCGGCCAAAACTGCGAATATTGATAAGCGACACATAAACACGCCGGTGTTCGTCGATCGTGGAAATGACTACGTGACCCCAAAACTGAGTAATAGTCCAAGAAACGGGCCAGAATCTGTCAAAACTGCGATTGTTGATGACCAACACGTAAGCGCACCTTGGGGTTCGACAACCATGGAAATCGCTTTGGGACCCCAAAACGATGAGTAATAGTCAATGAAACGGGCCAGAATCGACAAAGACCGCGAGTGTTGATGACCGACACGTAAACGCTCCACGGAGTTTGTTAATCGTGGAAATCACTCCGGGACCCAAAACAGTCAGCAATAGTCCACGAAACGGGCCAGAATTGGCCAAAACTATTAGTGTTGATGACCGACATGTAAGGGCACCTTGGGTTCAACAACTATGGAAATCGCTTCGTGACCCCCAAACGGTGAGTAATACTCCATGAAACGGGCCAGAATCGTCAAAAACCGCGAGTGTTGATGTTTGACACGTAAACGAACACCAGGGTTCGTTAATCGTGGAAATCACTCCGCGACCCCAGAAAAGTGAGTAATAGTCCACAAAACGGGCCAGAATCGGTCAAAACTGCGATTGTTGATGACCAACACGTAAGCGCACCTTGGGGTTCGACAACCATGGAAATCGCTTTGGGACCCTAAAACGGTGAGTAATAGTCCATGAAACAGGCCAGAATCGACAAAAACCGCGAGTGTTGATGACCGACACGTAAATGCAGCACGGGGTTTGTTAATCGTGGAAAACACTCTGGGACCCCAAAACAGACAGTAATAGTCCATGAAACGGGCCAGAATAGGCCAAAACTATTAGTGTTGATGACCGACACGTAAGCGCACCTTGGGGTTCAACATCTATGGAAATCGCTTCGTGACCCCAAAACGGTGAGTAATAGTCCATGAAACAGGCCAGAATCGTCAAAAACCGCGAGTGTTGATGTTTGACACGTAAACGCACACCAGGGTTCGTTAATCGTGGAAATCACTCCGCGACCCCAAAAAAGTGAGTAATAGTCCAAAAAACGGGCCAGAAAAGGCCAAAACTGTGACTGTTGATGATCGACATGTAAGCGCACCTTGCGGTTCAATAACTATGGAAATCACTTCGGGATCCCAAAATGGTGAGTAAGAGTCCATGAAACGGGTTAGAATTAGCCAAAACAATGAGTGTTGACGACGGGCACGTAAACGCAGCACAGGGATCGTCAATCACGGAAATCGCTCCCGGACCCCAAAACAGTGAGTAACAGTGCACAAAACGTACCAGAATTGTCCAAAATTTGGAGCGTTCATGACCGACACGTAAATGCACCCGGCTTTCGTCAATCATGGAAATCACTTCGGGACCCCAAAACTCAGTAATGGTGCAAGAAACGGGCCAGAATCAGCCCAAACTCCGAGTCTTGACGACCAACACGTATGCACACCTTGGGGTTCGACAACCATGGAAATCGCTTTTTGACTCCAAAACGGTGAGTGATAGTCCATGAAAGAGCCTTGAATCAGTAAAACCTAGGGTTATTAATCAACGATACATAAATGCACCCCGAGGTTCGTCAATCATGGAAATCGCTCAGGGACCCCAAATCAGTGAGTAATAGTCCATGAAACGGGCCAGAATCGGCCAAAACTGCGAATATTGATAAGCGACACATAAACACGCCGGTGTTCGTCGATCGTGGAAATGACTACGTGACCCCAAAACTGAGTAATAGTCTAAGAAACGGGCCAGAATCTGTCAAAACTGCGATTGTTGATGACCAACACGTAAGCGCACCTTGGGGTTCGACAACCATGGAAATCGCTTTGGGACCCCAAAACGATGAGTAATAGTCAATGAAACGGGCCAGAATCGACAAAGACCGCGAGTGTTGATGACCGACACGTAAACGCTCCACGGAGTTTGTTAATCGTGGAAATCACTCCGGGACCCAAAACAGTCAGCAATAGTCCACGAAACGGGCCAGAATTGGCCAAAACTATTAGTGTTGATGACCGACATGTAAGGGCACCTTGGGTTCAACAACTATGGAAATCGCTTCGTGACCCCCAAACGGTGAGTAATACTCCATGAAACGGGCCAGAATCGTCAAAAACCGCGAGTGTTGATGTTTGACACGTAAACGAACACCAGGGTTCGTTAATCGTGGAAATCACTCCGCGACCCCAGAAAAGTGAGTAATAGTCCACAAAACGGGCCAGAATCGGTCAAAACTGCGATTGTTGATGACCAACACGTAAGCGCACCTTGGGGTTCGACAACCATGGAAATCGCTTTGGGACCCTAAAACGGTGAGTAATAGTCCATGAAACAGGCCAGAATCGACAAAAACCGCGAGTGTTGATGACCGACACGTAAATGCAGCACGGGGTTTGTTAATCGTGGAAAACACTCTGGGACCCCAAAACAGACAGTAATAGTCCACGAAACGGGCCAGAATAGGCCAAAACTATTAGTGTTGATGACCGACACGTAAGCGCACCTTGGGGTTCAACATCTATGGAAATCGCTTCGTGACCCCAAAACGGTGAGTAATAGTCCATGAAACAGGCCAGAATCGTCAAAAACCGCGAGTGTTGATGTTTGACACGTAAACGCACACCAGGGTTCGTTAATCGTGGAAATCACTCCGCGACCCCAAAAAAGTGAGTAATAGTCCAAAAAACGGGCCAGAAAAGGCCAAAACTGTGACTGTTGATGATCGACATGTAAGCGCACCTTGCGGTTCAATAACTATGGAAATCACTTCGGGATCCCAAAATGGTGAGTAAGAGTCCATGAAACGGGTTAGAATTAGCCAAAACAATGAGTGTTGACGACGGGCACGTAAACGCAGCACAGGGATCGTCAATCACGGAAATCGCTCCCGGACCCCAAAACAGTGAGTAACAGTGCACAAAACGTACCAGAATTGTCCAAAATTTGGAGCGTTCATGACCGACACGTAAATGCACCCGGCTTTCGTCAATCATGGAAATCACTTCGGGACCCCAAAACTCAGTAATGGTGCAAGAAACGGGCCAGAATCAGCCCAAACTCCGAGTCTTGACGACCAACACGTATGCACACCTTGGGGTTCGACAACCATGGAAATCGCTTTTTGACTCCAAAACGGTGAGTGATAGTCCATGAAAGAGCCTTGAATCAGTAAAACCTAGGGTTATTAATCAACGATACATAAATGCACCCCGAGGTTCGTCAATCATGGAAATCGCTCAGGGACCCCAAATCAGTGAGTAATAGTCCATGAAACGGGCCAGAATCGGCCAAAACTGCGAATATTGATAAGCGACACATAAACACGCCGGTGTTCGTCGATCGTGGAAATGACTACGTGACCCCAAAACTGAGTAATAGTCCAAGAAACGGGCCAGAATCTGTCAAAACTGCGATTGTTGATGACCAACACGTAAGCGCACCTTGGGGTTCGACAACCATGGAAATCGCTTTGGGACCCCAAAACGATGAGTAATAGTCAATGAAACGGGCCAGAATCGACAAAGACCGCGAGTGTTGATGACCGACACGTAAACGCTCCACGGAGTTTGTTAATCGTGGAAATCACTCCGGGACCCAAAACAGTCAGCAATAGTCCACGAAACGGGCCAGAATTGGCCAAAACTATTAGTGTTGATGACCGACATGTAAGGGCACCTTGGGTTCAACAACTATGGAAATCGCTTCGTGACCCCCAAACGGTGAGTAATACTCCATGAAACGGGCCAGAATCGTCAAAAACCGCGAGTGTTGATGTTTGACACGTAAACGAACACCAGGGTTCGTTAATCGTGGAAATCACTCCGCGACCCCAGAAAAGTGAGTAATAGTCCACAAAACGGGCCAGAATCGGTCAAAACTGCGATTGTTGATGACCAACACGTAAGCGCACCTTGGGGTTCGACAACCATGGAAATCGCTTTGGGACCCTAAAACGGTGAGTAATAGTCCATGAAACAGGCCAGAATCGACAAAAACCGCGAGTGTTGATGACCGACACGTAAATGCAGCACGGGGTTTGTTAATCGTGGAAAACACTCTGGGACCCCAAAACAGACAGTAATAGTCCACGAAACGGGCCAGAATAGGCCAAAACTATTAGTGTTGATGACCGACACGTAAGCGCACCTTGGGGTTCAACATCTATGGAAATCGCTTCGTGACCCCAAAACGGTGAGTAATAGTCCATGAAACAGGCCAGAATCGTCAAAAACCGCGAGTGTTGATGTTTGACACGTAAACGCACACCAGGGTTCGTTAATCGTGGAAATCACTCCGCGACCCCAAAAAAGTGAGTAATAGTCCAAAAAACGGGCCAGAAAAGGCCAAAACTGTGACTGTTGATGATCGACATGTAAGCGCACCTTGCGGTTCAATAACTATGGAAATCACTTCGGGATCCCAAAATGGTGAGTAAGAGTCCATGAAACGGGTTAGAATTAGCCAAAACAATGAGTGTTGACGACGGGCACGTAAACGCAGCACAGGGATCGTCAATCACGGAAATCGCTCCCGGACCCCAAAACAGTGAGTAACAGTGCACAAAACGTACCAGAATTGTCCAAAATTTGGAGCGTTCATGACCGACACGTAAATGCACCCGGCTTTCGTCAATCATGGAAATCACTTCGGGACCCCAAAACTCAGTAATGGTGCAAGAAACGGGCCAGAATCAGCCCAAACTCCGAGTCTTGACGACCAACACGTATGCACACCTTGGGGTTCGACAACCATGGAAATCGCTTTTTGACTCCAAAACGGTGAGTGATAGTCCATGAAAGAGCCTTGAATCAGTAAAACCTAGGGTTATTAATCAACGATACATAAATGCACCCCGAGGTTCGTCAATCATGGAAATCGCTCAGGGACCCCAAATCAGTGAGTAATAGTCCATGAAACGGGCCAGAATCGGCCAAAACTGCGAATATTGATAAGCGACACATAAACACGCCGGTGTTCGTCGATCGTGGAAATGACTACGTGACCCCAAAACTGAGTAATAGTCCAAGAAACGGGCCAGAATCTGTCAAAACTGCGATTGTTGATGACCAACACGTAAGCGCACCTTGGGGTTCGACAACCATGGAAATCGCTTTGGGACCCCAAAACGATGAGTAATAGTCAATGAAACGGGCCAGAATCGACAAAGACCGCGAGTGTTGATGACCGACACGTAAACGCTCCACGGAGTTTGTTAATCGTGGAAATCACTCCGGGACCCAAAACAGTCAGCAATAGTCCACGAAACGGGCCAGAATTGGCCAAAACTATTAGTGTTGATGACCGACATGTAAGGGCACCTTGGGTTCAACAACTATGGAAATCGCTTCGTGACCCCCAAACGGTGAGTAATACTCCATGAAACGGGCCAGAATCGTCAAAAACCGCGAGTGTTGATGTTTGACACGTAAACGAACACCAGGGTTCGTTAATCGTGGAAATCACTCCGCGACCCCAGAAAAGTGAGTAATAGTCCACAAAACGGGCCAGAATCGGTCAAAACTGCGATTGTTGATGACCAACACGTAAGCGCACCTTGGGGTTCGACAACCATGGAAATCGCTTTGGGACCCTAAAACGGTGAGTAATAGTCCATGAAACAGGCCAGAATCGACAAAAACCGCGAGTGTTGATGACCGACACGTAAATGCAGCACGGGGTTTGTTAATCGTGGAAAACACTCTGGGACCCCAAAACAGACAGTAATAGTCCACGAAACGGGCCAGAATAGGCCAAAACTATTAGTGTTGATGACCGACACGTAAGCGCACCTTGGGGTTCAACATCTATGGAAATCGCTTCGTGACCCCAAAACGGTGAGTAATAGTCCATGAAACAGGCCAGAATCGTCAAAAACCGCGAGTGTTGATGTTTGACACGTAAACGCACACCAGGGTTCGTTAATCGTGGAAATCACTCCGCGACCCCAAAAAAGTGAGTAATAGTCCAAAAAACGGGCCAGAAAAGGCCAAAACTGTGACTGTTGATGATCGACATGTAAGCGCACCTTGCGGTTCAATAACTATGGAAATCACTTCGGGATCCCAAAATGGTGAGTAAGAGTCCATGAAACGGGTTAGAATTAGCCAAAACAATGAGTGTTGACGACGGGCACGTAAACGCAGCACAGGGATCGTCAATCACGGAAATCGCTCCCGGACCCCAAAACAGTGAGTAACAGTGCACAAAACGTACCAGAATTGTCCAAAATTTGGAGCGTTCATGACCGACACGTAAATGCACCCGGCTTTCGTCAATCATGGAAATCACTTCGGGACCCCAAAACTCAGTAATGGTGCAAGAAACGGGCCAGAATCAGCCCAAACTACGAGTCTTGACGACCAACACGTATGCACACCTTGGGGTTCGACAACCATGGAAATCGCTTTTTGACTCCAAAACGGTGAGTGATAGTCCATGAAAGAGCCTTGAATCAGTAAAACCTAGGGTTATTAATCAACGATACATAAATGCACCCCGAGGTTCGTCAATCATGGAAATCGCTCAGGGACCCCAAATCAGTGAGTAATAGTCCATGAAACGGGCCAGAATCGGCCAAAACTGCGAATATTGATAAGCGACACATAAACACGCCGGTGTTCGTCGATCGTGGAAATGACTACGTGACCCCAAAACTGAGTAATAGTCCAAGAAACGGGCCAGAATCTGTCAAAACTGCGATTGTTGATGACCAACACGTAAGCGCACCTTGGGGTTCGACAACCATGGAAATCGCTTTGGGACCCCAAAACGATGAGTAATAGTCAATGAAACGGGCCAGAATCGACAAAGACCGCGAGTGTTGATGACCGACACGTAAACGCTCCACGGAGTTTGTTAATCGTGGAAATCACTCCGGGACCCAAAACAGTCAGCAATAGTCCACGAAACGGGCCAGAATTGGCCAAAACTATTAGTGTTGATGACCGACATGTAAGGGCACCTTGGGTTCAACAACTATGGAAATCGCTTCGTGACCCCCAAACGGTGAGTAATACTCCATGAAACGGGCCAGAATCGTCAAAAACCGCGAGTGTTGATGTTTGACACGTAAACGAACACCAGGGTTCGTTAATCGTGGAAATCACTCCGCGACCCCAGAAAAGTGAGTAATAGTCCACAAAACGGGCCAGAATCGGTCAAAACTGCGATTGTTGATGACCAACACGTAAGCGCACCTTGGGGTTCGACAACCATGGAAATCGCTTTGGGACCCTAAAACGGTGAGTAATAGTCCATGAAACAGGCCAGAATCGACAAAAACCGCGAGTGTTGATGACCGACACGTAAATGCAGCACGGGGTTTGTTAATCGTGGAAAACACTCTGGGACCCCAAAACAGACAGTAATAGTCCACGAAACGGGCCAGAATAGGCCAAAACTATTAGTGTTGATGACCGACACGTAAGCGCACCTTGGGGTTCAACATCTATGGAAATCGCTTCGTGACCCCAAAACGGTGAGTAATAGTCCATGAAACAGGCCAGAATCGTCAAAAACCGCGAGTGTTGATGTTTGACACGTAAACGCACACCAGGGTTCGTTAATCGTGGAAATCACTCCGCGACCCCAGAAAAGTGAGTAATAGTCCACAAAACGGGCCAGAATCGGTCAAAACTGCGATTGTTGATGACCAACACGTAAGCGCACCTTGGGGTTCGACAACCATGGAAATCGCTTTGGGACCCTAAAACGGTGAGTAATAGTCCATGAAACAGGCCAGAATCGACAAAAACCGCGAGTGTTGATGACCGACACGTAAATGCAGCACGGGGTTTGTTAATCGTGGAAATCACTCTGGGACCCCAAAACAGACAGTAATAGTCCACGAAACGGGCCAGAATAGGCCAAAACTATTAGTGTTGATGACCGACACGTAAGCGCACCTTGGGGTTCAACATCTATGGAAATCGCTTCGTGACCCCAAAACGGTGAGTAATAGTCCATGAAACAGGCCAGAATCGTCAAAAACCGCGAGTGTTGATGTTTGACACGTAAACGCACACCAGGGTTCGTTAATCGTGGAAATCACTCCGCGACCCCAAAAAAGTGAGTAATAGTCCAAAAAACGGGCCAGAAAAGGCCAAAACTGTGACTGTTGATGATCGACATGTAAGCGCACCTTGCGGTTCAATAACTATGGAAATCACTTCGGGATCCCAAAATGGTGAGTAAGAGTCCATGAAACGGGTTAGAATTAGCCAAAACAATGAGTGTTGACGACGGGCACGTAAACGCAGCACAGGGATCGTCAATCACGGAAATCGCTCCCGGACCCCAAAACAGTGAGTAACAGTGCACAAAACGTACCAGAATTGTCCAAAATTTGGAGCGTTCATGACCGACACGTAAATGCACCCGGCTTTCGTCAATCATGGAAATCACTTCGGGACCCCAAAACTCAGTAATGGTGCAAGAAACGGGCCAGAATCAGCCCAAACTCCGAGTCTTGACGACCAACACGTATGCACACCTTGGGGTTCGACAACCATGGAAATCGCTTTTTGACTCCAAAACGGTGAGTGATAGTCCATGAAAGAGCCTTGAATCAGTAAAACCTAGGGTTATTAATCAACGATACATAAATGCACCCCGAGGTTCGTCAATCATGGAAATCGCTCAGGGACCCCAAATCAGTGAGTAATAGTCCATGAAACGGGCCAGAATCGGCCAAAACTGCGAATATTGATAAGCGACACATAAACACGCCGGTGTTCGTCGATCGTGGAAATGACTACGTGACCCCAAAACTGAGTAATAGTCCAAGAAACGGGCCAGAATCTGTCAAAACTGCGATTGTTGATGACCAACACGTAAGCGCACCTTGGGGTTCGACAACCATGGAAATCGCTTTGGGACCCCAAAACGATGAGTAATAGTCAATGAAACGGGCCAGAATCGACAAAGACCGCGAGTGTTGATGACCGACACGTAAACGCTCCACGGGGTTTGTTAATCGTGGAAATCACTCCGGGACCCAAAACAGTCAGCAATAGTCCACGAAACGGGCCAGAATCGGCCAAAACTATTAGTGTTGATGACCGACATGTAAGCGCACCTTGGGTTCAACAACTATGGAAATCGCTTCGTGACCCCCAAACGGTGAGTAATACTCCATGAAACGGGCCAGAATCGTCAAAAACCGCGAGTGTTGATGTTTGACACGTAAACGAACACCAGGGTTCGTTAATCGTGGAAATCACTCCGCGACCCCAGAAAAGTGAGTAATAGTCCACAAAACGGGCCAGAATAGGCCACAACTGTGACTGTTGATGACCGACATGTAAGCGCACATTGGGGTTCAATAACTATGGAAATCGCTTCGGGATCCCAAAACGGTGAGTAAGAGTCCATGAAATGGGTCAGAATTGGCCAAAACAATGAGTGTTGACGACAGGCACGTAAACACACCACAGGGATCGTCAATCATGGAAATCGGTCCCGGACCCGAAAACGGTGAGTAATAGTGCACAAAACGTACCACAATTGTCCAAAATTTGGAGCGTTGATGACCGACACGTAAATGCACCCAACTTTCGTCAATCGTGGAAATCACTTCGGGACCCCAAAACTCAGTAATGGTGCAAGAAACGGGCTAGAATCGGCCCAAACTCCGAGTCTTGACGACCAACACGTATGCACACCTTGGGGTTCGACAACCATGGAAATCGCTTTTTGACTCCAAAACGGTGAGTGATAGTCCATGAAAGAGCCTTGAATCAATAAAACCTAGGGTTATTGATCAATGGGACATAAATGCACCCCGAGGTTCGTCAATCATGGAAATCGCTCAGGGACCCCAAATCAGTGAGGAATAGTCCATGAAACGGGCCAGAATCGGCCAAAACTGCGAATGTTGATAAGCGACACATAAACACACCAGTGTTCGTCGATCGTGGAAATGACTATGTGACCCCAAAACTGAGTAATAGTCCAAGAAACGGGCCAGAATCGGTCAAAACTGCGATTGTTGATGACCAACACGTAAGCGCACCTTGGGGTTCGACAACCATGGAAATTGCTTTGGGACCCTAAAACGGTGAGTAATAGTCCATGAAACAGGCCAGAATCGACAAAAACCGCGAGTGTTGATGACCGACACGTAAATGCAGCACGGGGTTTGTTAATCATGGAAATCACTCTGGGACCCCAAAACAGACAGTAATAGTCCACGAAACGGGCCAGAATAGGCCAAAACTATTAGTGTTGATGACCGACACGTAAGCGCACCTTGGGGTTCAACATCTATGGAAATCGCTTCGTGACCCCAAAACGGTGAGTAATAGTCCATGAAACAGGCCAGAATCGTCAAAAACCGCGAGTGTTGATGTTTGACACGTAAACGCACACCAGGGTTCATTAATCGTGGAAATCACTCCGCGACCCCAAAAAAGTGAGTAATAGTCCAAAAAACGGGCCAGAAAAGGCCAAAACTGTGACTGTTGATGATCGACATGTAAGCGCACCTTGCGGTTCAATAACTATGGAAATCACTTCGGGATCCCAAAATGGTGAGTAAGAGTCCATGAAACGGGTTAGAATTAGCCAAAACAATGAGTGTTGACGACGGGCACGTAAACGCAGCACAGGGATCGTCAATCACGGAAATCGCTCCCGGACCCCAAAACAGTGAGTAACAGTGCACAAAACGTACCAGAATTGTCCAAAATTTGGAGCGTTCATGACCGACACGTAAATGCACCCGGCTTTCGTCAATCATGGAAATCACTTCGGGACCCCAAAACTCAGTAATGGTGCAAGAAACGGGCCAGAATCAGCCCAAACTCCGAGTCTTGACGACCAACACGTATGCACACCTTGGGGTTCGACAACCATGGAAATCGCTTTTTGACTCCAAAACGGTGAGTGATAGTCCATGAAAGAGCCTTGAATCAGTAAAACCTAGGGTTATTAATCAACGATACATAAATGCACCCCGAGGTTCGTCAATCATGGAAATCGCTCAGGGACCCCAAATCAGTGAGTAATAGTCCATGAAACGGGCCAGAATCGGCCAAAACTGCGAATATTGATAAGCAACACATAAACACGCCGGTGTTCGTCGATCGTGGAAATGACTACGTGACCCCAAAACTGAGTAATAGTCTAAGAAACGGGCCAGAATCGGTCAAAACTGCGATTGTTGATGACCAACACGTAAGCGCACCTTGGGGTTCGACAACCATGGAAATCGCTTTGGGACCCCAAAACGATGAGTAATAGTCAATGAAACGGGCCAGAATCGACAAAGACCGTGAGTGTTGATGACCGACACGTAAACGCTCCACGGGGTTTGTTAATCGTGGAAATCACTCCGGGACCCAAAACAGTCAGCAATAGTCCACGAAACGGGCCAGAATCGGCCAAAACTATTAGTGTTGATGACCGACATGTAAGCGCACCTTGGGTTCAACAACTATGGAAATCGCTTCGTGACCCCCAAACGGTGAGTAATACTCCATGAAACGGGCCAGAATCGTCAAAAACCGCGAGTGTTGATGTTTGACACGTAAACGAACACCAGGGTTCGTTAATCGTGGAAATCACTCCGCGACCCCAGAAAAGTGAGTAATAGTCCACAAAACGGGCCAGAATAGGCCACAACTGTGACTGTTGATGACCGACATGTAAGCGCACATTGGGGTTCAATAACTATGGAAATCGCTTCGGGATCCCAAAACGGTGAGTAAGAGTCCATGAAATGGGTCAGAATTGGCCAAAACAATGAGTGTTGACGACAGGCACGTAAACACACCACAGGGATCGCCAATCATGGAAATCGGTCCCGGACACGAAAACGGTGAGTAATAGTGCACAAAACGTACCACAATTGTCCAAAATTTGGAGCGTTGATGACCGACACGTAAATGCACCCAACTTTCGTCAATCGTGGAAATCACTTCGGGACCCCAAAACTCAGTAATGGTGCAAGAAACGGGCTAGAATCGGCCCAAACTCCGAGTCTTGACGACCAACACGTATGCACACCTTGGGGTTCGACAACCATGGAAATCGCTTTTTGACTCCAAAACGGTGAGTGATAGTCCATGAAAGAGCCTTGAATCAATAAAACCTAGGGTTATTGATCAATGGGACATAAATGCACCCCGAGGTTCGTCAATCATGGAAATCGCTCAGGGACCCCAAATCAGTGAGGAATAGTCCATGAAACGGGCCAGAATCGGCCAAAACTGCGAATGTTGATAAGCGACACATAAACACACCAGTGTTCGTCGATCGTGGAAATGACTATGTGACCCCAAAACTGAGTAATAGTCCAAGAAACGGGCCAGAATCGGTCAAAACTGCGATTGTTGATGACCAACACGTAAGCGCACCTTGGGGTTCGACAACCATGGAAATTGCTTTGGGACCCTAAAACGGTGAGTAATAGTCCATGAAACAGGCCAGAATCGACAAAAACCGCGAGTGTTGATGACCGACACGTAAATGCAGCACGGGGTTTGTTAATCATGGAAATCACTCTGGGACCCCAAAACAGACAGTAATAGTCCACGAAACGGGCCAGAATAGGCCAAAACTATTAGTGTTGATGACCGACACGTAAGCGCACCTTGGGGTTCAACATCTATGGAAATCGCTTCGTGACCCCAAAACGGTGAGTAATAGTCCATGAAACAGGCCAGAATCGTCAAAAACCGCGAGTGTTGATGTTTGACACGTAAACGCACACCAGGGTTCGTTAATCGTGGAAATCACTCCGCGACCCCAAAAAAGTGAGTAATAGTCCAAAAAACGGGCCAGAAAAGGCCAAAACTGTGACTGTTGATGATCGACATGTAAGCGCACCTTGCGGTTCAATAACTATGGAAATCACTTCGGGATCCCAAAATGGTGAGTAAGAGTCCATGAAACGGGTTAGAATTAGCCAAAACAATGAGTGTTGACGACGGGCACGTAAACGCAGCACAGGGATCGTCAATCACGGAAATCGCTCCCGGACCCCAAAACAGTGAGTAACAGTGCACAAAACGTACCAGAATTGTCCAAAATTTGGAGCGTTCATGACCGACACGTAAATGCACCCGGCTTTCGTCAATCATGGAAATCACTTCGGGACCCCAAAACTCAGTAATGGTGCAAGAAACGGGCCAGAATCAGCCCAAACTCCGAGTCTTGACGACCAACACGTATGCACACCTTGGGGTTCGACAACCATGGAAATCGCTTTTTGACTCCAAAACGGTGAGTGATAGTCCATGAAAGAGCCTTGAATCAGTAAAACCTAGGGTTATTAATCAACGATACATAAATGCACCCCGAGGTTCGTCAATCATGGAAATCGCTCAGGGACCCCAAATCAGTGAGTAATAGTCCATGAAACGGGCCAGAATCGGCCAAAACTGCGAATATTGATAAGCAACACATAAACACGCCAGTGTTCGTCGATCGTGGAAATGACTACGTGACCCCAAAACTGAGTAATAGTCTAAGAAACGGGCCAGAATCGGTCAAAACTGCGATTGTTGATGACCAACACGTAAGCGCACCTTGGGGTTCGACAACCATGGAAATCGCTTTGGGACCCCAAAACGATGAGTAATAGTCAATGAAACGGGCCAGAATCGACAAAGACCGTGAGTGTTGATGACCGACACGTAAACGCTCCACGGGGTTTGTTAATCGTGGAAATCACTCCGGGACCCAAAACAGTCAGCAATAGTCCACGAAACGGGCCAGAATCGGCCAAAACTATTAGTGTTGATGACCGACATGTAAGCGCACCTTGGGTTCAACAACTATGGAAATCGCTTCGTGACCCCCAAACGGTGAGTAATACTCCATGAAACGGGCCAGAATCGTCAAAAACCGCGAGTGTTGATGTTTGACACGTAAACGAACACCAGGGTTCGTTAATCGTGGAAATCACTCCGCGACCCCAGAAAAGTGAGTAATAGTCCACAAAACGGGCCAGAATAGGCCAAAACTGTGACTGTTGATGACCGACATGTAAGCGCACATTGGGGTTCAATAACTATGGAAATCGCTTCGGGATCCCAAAACGGTGAGTAAGAGTCCATGAAATGGGTCAGAATTGGCCAAAACAATGAGTGTTGACGACAGGCACGTAAACACACCACAGGGATCGCCAATCATGGAAATCGGTCCCGGACACGAAAACGGTGAGTAATAGTGCACAAAACGTACCACAATTGTCCAAAATTTGGAGCGTTGATGACCGACACGTAAATGCACCCAACTTTCGTCAATCGTGGAAATCACTTCGGGACCCCAAAACTCAGTAATGGTGCAAGAAACGGGCTAGAATCGGCCCAAACTCCGAGTCTTGACGACCAACACGTATGCACACCTTGGGGTTCGACAACCATGGAAATCGCTTTTTGACTCCAAAACGGTGAGTGATAGTCCATGAAAGAGCCTTGAATCAATAAAACCTAGGGTTATTGATCAATGGGACATAAATGCACCCCGAGGTTCGTCAATCATGGAAATCGCTCAGGGACCCCAAATCAGTGAGGAATAGTCCATGAAACGGGTCAGAATCGGCCAAAACTGCGAATGTTGATAAGCGACACATAAACACACCAGTGTTCGTCGATCGTGGAAATGACTATGTGACCCCAAAACTGAGTAATAGTCCAAGAAACGGGCCAGAATCGGTCAAAACTGCGATTGTTGATGACCAACACGTAAGCGCACCTTGGGGTTCGACAACCATGGAAATTGCTTTGGGACCCTAAAACGGTGAGTAATAGTCCATGAAACAGGCCAGAATCGACAAAAACCGCGAGTGTTGATGACCGACACGTAAATGCAGCACGGGGTTTGTTAATCGTGGAAATCACTCTGGGACCCCAAAACAGACAGTAATAGTCCACGAAACGGGCCAGAATAGGCCAAAACTATTAGTGTTGATGACCAACACGTAAGCGCACCTTGGGGTTCAACATCTATGGAAATCGCTTCGTGACCCCAAAACGGTGAGTAATAGTCCATGAAACAGGCCAGAATCGTCAAAAACCGCGAGTGTTGATGTTTGACACGTAAACGCACACCAGGGTTCGTTAATCGTGGAAATCACTCCGCGACCCCAAAAAAGTGAGTAATAGTCCTAAAAACGGGCCAGAAAAGGCCAAAACTGTGACTGTTGATGATCGACATGTAAGCGCACCTTGCGGTTCAATAACTATGGAAATCACTTCGGGATCCCAAAATGGTGAGTAAGAGTCCATGAAACGGGTTAGAATTAGCCAAAACAATGAGTGTTGACGACGGGCACGTAAACGCAGCACAGGGATCGTCAATCACGGAAATCGCTCCCGGACCCCAAAAGAGTGAGTAACAGTGCACAAAACGTACCAGAATTGTCCAAAATTTGGAGCGTTCATGACCGACACGTAAATGCACCCGGCTTTCGTCAATCATGGAAATCACTTCGGGACCCCAAAACTCAGTAATGGTGCAAGAAACGGGCCAGAATCAGCCCAAACTCCGAGTCTTGACGACCAACACGTATGCACACCTTGGGGTTCGACAACCATGGAAATCGCTTTTTGACTCCAAAACGGTGAGTGATAGTCCATGAAAGAGCCTTGAATCAGTAAAACCTAGGGTTATTAATCAACGATACATAAATGCACCCCGAGGTTCGTCAATCATGGAAATCGCTCAGGGACCCCAAATCAGTGAGTAATAGTCCATGAAACGGGCCAGAATCGGCCAAAACTGCGAATATTGATAAGCGACACATAAACACGCCGGTGTTCGTCGATCGTGGAAATGACTACGTGACCCCAAAACTGAGTAATAGTCCAAGAAACAGGCCAGAATCGGTCAAAACTGCGATTGTTGATGACCAACACGTAAGCGCACCTTGGGGTTCGACAACCATGGAAATCGCTTTGGGACCCCAAAACGATGAGTAATAGTCAACGAAACGGGCCAGAATCGACAAAGACCGCGAGTGTTGATGACCGACACGTAAACGCTCCACGGGGTTTGTTAATCGTGGAAATCACTCCGGGACCCAAAACAGTCAGCAATAGTCCACGAAACGGGCCAGAATCGGCCAAAACTATTAGTGTTGATGACCGAGATGTAAGCACACCTTGGGTTCAACAACTATGGAAATCGCTTCGTGACCCCCAAACGGTGAGTAATACTCCATGAAACGGGCCAGAATCGTCAAAAACCGCGAGTGTTGATGTTTGACACGTAAACGAACACCAGGGTTCGTTAATCGTGGAAATCACTCCGCGACCCCAGAAAAGTGAGTAATAGTCCACAAAACGGGCCAGAATAGGCCAAAACTGTGACTGTTGATGACCGACATGTAAGCGCACCTTGGGGTTCAATAACTATGGAAATCGCTTCGGGATCCCAAAACGGTGAGTAAGAGTCCATGAAATGGGTCAGAATTGGCCAAAACAATGAGTGTTGACGACAGGCACGTAAACACACCACAGGGATCGCCAATCATGGAAATCGGTCCCGGACCCCAAAACGGTGAGTAATAGTGCACAAAACGTACCACAATTATCCAAAATTTGGAGCGTTGATGACCGACACGTAAATGCACCCGACTTTCGTTAATCGTGGAAATCACTTCGGGACCCCAAAACTCAGTAATGGTGCAAGAAACGGGCCAGAATCGGCCCAAACTCCGAATCTTGACGACCAACACGTATGCACACCTTGGGGTTCGACAACCATGGAAATCGCTTTTTGACTCCAAAACGGTGAGTGATAGTCCATGAAAGAGCCTTGAATCAGTAAAACCTAGGGTTATAGATTAATGAGACATAAATGCACCCCGAGGTTCGTCAATCATGGAAATCGCTCAGGGACCCCAAATCAGTGAGTAATAGTCCATGAAACGGGCCAGAATCGGCCAAAACTGCGAATGTTGATAAGCGACACATAAACACACCAGTGTTCGTCGATCGTGGAAATGACTATGTGACCCCAAAACTGAGTAATAGTCCAAGAAACGGGCCAGAATCGGTCAAAACTGCGATTGTTGATGACCAACACGTAAGCGCACCTTAGGGTTCGACAACCATGGAAATCGCTTTGGGACCCTAAAACGGTGAGTAATAGTCCATGAAACAGGCCAGAATCGACAAAAACCGCGAGTGTTGATGACCGACACGTAAATGCAGCACGGGGTTTGTTAATCGTGGAAATCACTCCGGGACCCCAAAACAGACAGTAATAGTCCACGAAACGGGCTAGAAGAGGCGAAAACTATTAGTGTTGATGACCGACACGTAAGCGCACCTTGGGGTTCAACATCTATGGAAATCGCTTCGTGACCCCAAAACGGTGAGCAATAGTCCATGAAACGGGCCAGAATTGTCAAAAACCGCGAGTGTTGATGTTTGACACGTAAACGCACACCAGGGTTCGTTAATCGTGGAAATCACTCCGAGACCCCAAAAAAGTGAGTAATAGTCCAAAAAACGGGCAAGAAAAGGCCAAAACTGTGACTGTTGATGACCGACATGTAAGCGCACCTTGCGGTTCAATAACTATGGAAATCACTTCGGGATCGCAAAACGGTGAGTAAGAGTCCATGAAACGGGTTAGAATTAGCCAAAACAATGAGTGTTGACGACGGGCACGTAAACGCAGCACAGGGATCGTCAATCACGGAAATCGCTCCCGGACCCCAAAACGGTGAGTAATAGTGCACAAAACGTACCAGAATTGTCCAAAATTTGGAGCGTTGATGACCGACACGTAAATGCACCCGGCTTTCGTCAATCATGGAAATCACTTCGGGACCCCAAAACTCGGTAATGGTGCAAGAAACGGGCCAGAATCGGCCCAAACTCCGAGTCTTGAAGACCAACACGTATGCACACCTTGGGGTTCGACAACCATGGAAATCGCTTTTTGACTCCAAAACGGTGAGTGATAGTCCATGAAAGAGCCTTGAATCAGTATAACCTAGGGTTATTGATCAACGATACATAAATGCACCCCGAGGTTCGTCAATCATGGAAATCGCTCAGGGACCCCAAATCAGTGAGTAATAGTCCATGAAACGGGCCAGAATCGGCCAAAACTGCGAATGTTGATAAGCGACACATAAACACACCGGTGTTCGTCGATCGTGGAAATGACTATGTGACCCCAAAACTGAGTAATAGTCCAAAAACCGGGCCAGAATCGGTCAAAACTGCGATTTTTGATGACCAACACGTAAGCGCACCTTGGGGTTCGACAACCATGGAAATCGCTTTGGGACCCCAAAACGATGAGTAATAGTCAATGAAACGGGCCAGAATCGACAAAGACCGTGAGTGTTGATGACCGACACGTAAACGCTCCACGGGGTTTGTTAATCGTGGAAATCACTCCGGGACCCAAAACAGTCAGCAATAGTCCACGAAACGGGCCAGAATCGGCCAAAACTATTAGTGTTGATGACCGACATGTAAGCGCACCTTGGGTTCAACAACTATGGAAATCGCTTCGTGACCCCCAAACGGTGAGTAATACTCCATGAAACGGGCCAGAATCGTCAAAAACCGCGAGTGTTGATGTTTGACACGTAAACGAACACCAGGGTTCGTTAATCGTGGAAATCACTCCGCGACCCCAGAAAAGTGAGTAATAGTCCACAAAACGGGCCAGAATAGGCCAAAACTGTGACTGTTGATGACCGACATGTAAGCGCACATTGGGGTTCAATAACTATGGAAATCGCTTCGGGATCCCAAAACGGTGAGTAAGAGTCCATGAAATGGGTCAGAATTGGCCAAAACAATGAGTGTTGACGACAGGCACGTAAACACACCACAGGGATCGCCAATCATGGAAATCGGTCCCGGACACGAAAACGGTGAGTAATAGTGCACAAAACGTACCACAATTGTCCAAAATTTGGAGCGTTGATGACCGACACGTAAATGCACCCAACTTTCGTCAATCGTGGAAATCACTTCGGGACCCCAAAACTCAGTAATGGTGCAAGAAACGGGCTAGAATCGGCCCAAACTCCGAGTCTTGACGACCAACACGTATGCACACCTTGGGGTTCGACAACCATGGAAATCGCTTTTTGACTCCAAAACGGTGAGTGATAGTCCATGAAAGAGCCTTGAATCAATAAAACCTAGGGTTATTGATCAATGGGACATAAATGCACCCCGAGGTTCGTCAATCATGGAAATCGCTCAGGGACCCCAAATCAGTGAGGAATAGTCCATGAAACGGGTCAGAATCGGCCAAAACTGCGAATGTTGATAAGCGACACATAAACACACCAGTGTTCGTCGATCGTGGAAATGACTATGTGACCCCAAAACTGAGTAATAGTCCAAGAAACGGGCCAGAATCGGTCAAAACTACGATTGTTGATGACCAACACGTAAGCGCACCTTGGGGTTCGACAACCATGGAAATTGCTTTGGGACCCTAAAACGGTGAGTAATAGTCCATGAAACAGGCCAGAATCGACAAAAACCGCGAGTGTTGATGACCGACACGTAAATGCAGCACGGGGTTTGTTAATCGTGGAAATCACTCTGGGACCCCAAAACAGACAGTAATAGTCCACGAAACGGGCCAGAATAGGCCAAAACTATTAGTGTTGATGACCGACACGTAAGCGCACCTTGGGGTTCAACATCTATGGAAATCGCTTCGTGA
This sequence comes from Triticum timopheevii, assembly GCA_963921465.1. Lineage (NCBI taxonomy): Eukaryota > Viridiplantae > Streptophyta > Magnoliopsida > Poales > Poaceae > Triticum > Triticum timopheevii. Next base: position 3,277,574 of record OY997270.1, read on the forward strand.
CCCCAAAACGGTGAGTAATAGTCCATGAAACAGGCCAGAATCGTCAAAAACCGCGAGTGTTGATGTTTGACACGTAAACGCACACCAGGGTTCGTTAATCGTGGAAATCACTCCGCGACCCCAAAAAAGTGAGTAATAGTCCTAAAAACGGGCCAGAAAAGGCCAAAACTGTGACTGTTGATGATCGACATGTAAGCGCACCTTGCGGTTCAATAACTATGGAAATCACTTCGGGATCCCAAAATGGTGAGTAAGAGTCCATGAAACGGGTTAGAATTAGCCAAAACAATGAGTGTTGACGACGGGCACGTAAACGCAGCACAGGGATCGTCAATCACGGAAATCGCTCCCGGACCCCAAAAGAGTGAGTAACAGTGCACAAAACGTACCAGAATTGTCCAAAATTTGGAGCGTTCATGACCGACACGTAAATGCACCCGGCTTTCGTCAATCATGGAAATCACTTCGGGACCCCAAAACTCAGTAATGGTGCAAGAAACGGGCCAGAATCAGCCCAAACTCCGAGTCTTGACGACCAACACGTATGCACACCTTGGGGTTCGACAACCATGGAAATCGCTTTTTGACTCCAAAACGGTGAGTGATAGTCCATGAAAGAGCCTTGAATCAGTAAAACCTAGGGTTATTAATCAACGATACATAAATGCACCCCGAGGTTCGTCAATCATGGAAATCGCTCAGGGACCCCAAATCAGTGAGTAATAGTCCATGAAACGGGCCAGAATCGGCCAAAACTGCGAATATTGATAAGCGACACATAAACACGCCGGTGTTCGTCGATCGTGGAAATGACTACGTGACCCCAAAACTGAGTAATAGTCCAAGAAACAGGCCAGAATCGGTCAAAACTGCGATTGTTGATGACCAACACGTAAGCGCACCTTGGGGTTCGACAACCATGGAAATCGCTTTGGGACCCCAAAACGATGAGTAATAGTCAATGAAACGGGCCAGAATCGACAAAGACCGCGAGTGTTGATGACCGACACGTAAACGCTCCACGGGGTTTGTTAATCGTGGAAATCACTCCGGGACCCAAAACAGTCAGCAATAGTCCACGAAACGGGCCAGAATCGGCCAAAACTATTAGTGTTGATGACCGAGATGTAAGCACACCTTGGGTTCAACAACTATGGAAATCGCTTCGTGACCCCCAAACGGTGAGTAATACTCCATGAAACGGGCCAGAATCGTCAAGAACCGCGAGTGTTGATGTTTGACACGTAAACGAACACCAGGGTTCGTTAATCGTGGAAATCACTCCGCGACCCCAGAAAAGTGAGTAATAGTCCACAAAATGGGCCAGAATAGGCCAAAACTGTGACTGTTGATGACCGACATGTAAGCGCACCTTGGGGTTCAATAACTATGGAAATCGCTTCGGGATCCCAAAACGGTGAGTAAGAGTCCATGAAATGGGTCAGAATTGGCCAAAACAATGAGTGTTGACGACAGGCACGTAAACACACCACAGGGATCGCCAATCATGGAAATCGGTCCCGGACCCCAAAACGGTGAGTAATAGTGCACAAAACGTACCACAATTATCCAAAATTTGGAGCGTTGATGACCGACACGTAAATGCACCCGACTTTCGTTAATCGTGGAAATCACTTCGGGACCCCAAAACTCAGTAATGGTGCAAGAAACGGGCCAGAATCGGCCCAAACTCCGAATCTTGACGACCAACACGTATGCACACCTTGGGGTTCGACAACCATGGAAATCGCTTTTTGACTCCAAAACGGTGAGTGATAGTCCATGAAAGAGCCTTGAATCAGTAAAACCTAGGGTTATAGATTAATGAGACATAAATGCACCCCGAGGTTCGTCAATCATGGAAATCGCTCAGGGACCCCAAATCAGTGAGTAATAGTCCATGAAACGGGCCAGAATCGGCCAAAACTGCGAATGTTGATAAGCGACACATAAACACACCAGTGTTCGTCGATCGTGGAAATGACTATGTGACCCCAAAACTGAGTAATAGTCCAAGAAACGGGCCAGAATCGGTCAAAACTGCGATTGTTGATGACCAACACGTAAGCGCACCTTAGGGTTCGACAACCATGGAAATCGCTTTGGGACCCTAAAACGGTGAGTAATAGTCCATGAAACAGGCCAGAATCGACAAAAACCGCGAGTGTTGATGACCGACACGTAAATGCAGCACGGGGTTTGTTAATCGTGGAAATCACTCCGGGACCCCAAAACAGACAGTAATAGTCCACGAAACGGGCTAGAAGAGGCGAAAACTATTAGTGTTGATGACCGACACGTAAGCGCACCTTGGGGTTCAACATCTATGGAAATCGCTTCGTGACCCCAAAACGGTGAGCAATAGTCCATGAAACGGGCCAGAATTGTCAAAAACCGCGAGTGTTGATGTTTGACACGTAAACGCACACCAGGGTTCGTTAATCGTGGAAATCACTCCGAGACCCCAAAAAAGTGAGTAATAGTCCAAAAAACGGGCAAGAAAAGGCCAAAACTGTGACTGTTGATGACCGACATGTAAGCGCACCTTGCGGTTCAATAACTATGGAAATCACTTCGGGATCCCAAAACGGTGAGTAAGAGTCCATGAAACGGGTTAGAATTAGCCAAAACAATGAGTGTTGACGACGGGCACGTAAACGCAGCACAGGGATCGTCAATCACGGAAATCGCTCCCGGACCCCAAAACGGTGAGTAATAGTGCACAAAACGTACCAGAATTGTCCAAAATTTGGAGCGTTGATGACCGACACGTAAATGCACCCGGCTTTCGTCAATCATGGAAATCACTTCGGGACCCCAAAACTCGGTAATGGTGCAAGAAACGGGCCAGAATCGGCCCAAACTCCGAGTCTTGAAGACCAACACGTATGCACACCTTGGGGTTCGACAACCATGGAAATCGCTTTTTGACTCCAAAACGGTGAGTGATAGTCCATGAAAGAGCCTTGAATCAGTATAACCTAGGGTTATTGATCAACGATACATAAATGCACCCCGAGGTTCGTCAATCATGGAAATCGCTCAGGGACCCCAAATCAGTGAGTAATAGTCCATGAAACGGGCCAGAATCGGCCAAAACTGCGAATGTTGATAAGCGACACATAAACACACCGGTGTTCGTCGATCGTGGAAATGACTATGTGACCCCAAAACTGAGTAATAGTCCAAAAACCGGGCCAGAATCGGTCAAAACTGCGATTTTTGATGACCAACACGTAAGCGCACCTTGGGGTTCGACAACCATGGAAATCGCTTTGGGACCCCAAAACGATGAGTAATAGTCAATGAAACGGGCCAGAATCGACAAAAACCGCAAGTGTTGATGACCGACACGTAAACGCACCACGGGGTTTGTTAATCGTGGAAATCACTCTGGGACCCAAAACAGTCAGTAATAGTCCACGAAACGGGCCAGAATCGGCCAAAACTATTAGTGTCGATGACCGACATGTAAGCGCACCTTGGGGTTCAACAACTATGGAAATCGCTTCGTGACCCCCAAACGGTGAGTAATACTCCATGAAACAGGCCAGAATCGTCGAAAACCGCTAGTGTTGATGTTTGACATGTAAACGAACACCAGGGTTCGTTAATCGTGGAAATCACTCCGCGACCCCAGAAAAGTGAGTAATAGTCCACAAAACGGGCCAGAATAGGCCAAAACTATGACTGTTGATGACCGACATGTAAGTGCACCTTGGGGTTCAATATCTATGGAAATCGCTTCGGGATCCCAAAACAGTGAGTAAGAGTCCATGAAACGGGTCAGAATTGGCCAAAACGATGAGTGTTGACGACAGGCACGTAAACACACCACAGGGATCGTCAATCATGGAAATCGCTCCCGGACCCCAAAACGGTGAGTAATAGTGCACAAAACGTACCAGAATTGTCCAAAATTTGGAGCGTTGATGACCGACACGTAAATGCACCCGGCTTTCGTCAATCGTGGAAATCACTTCGGGACCCCAAAACTCAGTAACGGTGCAAGAAACGGGCCAGAACTGGCCCAAACTCCGAGTCTTGACGACCAACACGTATGCACACCTTGGGGTTCGACAACCATGGAAATCGCTTTTTGACTCCAAAACGGTGAGTGATAGTCCATGAAAGAGCCTTGAATCAGTATAACCTAGGGTTATTGATCAATGAGACATAAATGCACCCCGAGGTTCGTCAATCATGGAAATCGCTCAGGGACCCCAAATCAGTGAGTAATAGTCCATGAAACGGGCCAGAATCGGCCAAAACTACGAATGTTGATAAGAGACACATAAACACACCGGTGTTCGTCGATCGTGGAAATGACTATGTGACCCCAAAACTGAGTAATAGTCCAAGAAACGGGCCAGAATTGGTCAAAACTGCGATTGTTGATGACCAACACGTAAGCGCACCTTGGGGTTCCACAACCATGGAAATCGCTTTGGGACCCCAAAACGAATAGTAATAGTCAATGAAACGGGCCAGAATCGACAAAAACCGCGAGTGTTGATGACCGACACGTAAACGCACCACGGGGTTTGTCAATCGTGGAAATCACTCCGGGACCCAAAACAGTCAGTAATAGTCCACCAAACGGGCCAGAATCGGCCAAAACTATTAGTGTCGATGACCGACACGTAAGTGCACCTTGGGGTTCAACAACTATGGAAATCGCTTCGTGACCCCCAAACGGTGAGTAATACTCCATGAAACGGGCCAGAATCGTCAAAAACCGCGAGTGTTGATGTTTGACACGTAAACGAACACCAGGGTTCGTTAATCGTGGAAATCACTCCGCGACCCCAGAAAAGTGAGTAATAGTCCACAAAACGGGCCAGAATAGGCCAAAACTGTGACTGTTGATGACCGACATGTAAGCGCACCTTGGGGTTCAATAACTATGGAAATCGCTTCGGGATCCCAAAACGGTGAGTAAGAGTCCATGAAATGGGTCAGAATTGGCCAAAACAATGAGTGTTGACGACAGGCACGTAAACACACCACAGGGATCGCCAATCATGGAAATCGGTCCCGGACCCCAAAACGGTGAGTAATAGTGCACAAAACGTACCACAATTATCCAAAATTTGGAGCGTTGATGACCGACACGTAAATGCACCCGACTTTCGTTAATCGTGGAAATCACTTCGGGACCCCAAAACTCAGTAATGGTGCAAGAAACGGGCCAGAATCGGCCCAAACTCCGAATCTTGACGACCAACACGTATGCACACCTTGGGGTTCGACAACCATGGAAATCGCTTTTTGACTCCAAAACGGTGAGTGATAGTCCATGAAAGAGCCTTGAATCAGTAAAACCTAGGGTTATAGATTAATGAGACATAAATGCACCCCGAGGTTCGTCAATCATGGAAATCGCTCAGGGACCCCAAATCAGTGAGTAATAGTCCATGAAACGGGCCAGAATCGGCCAAAACTGCGAATGTTGATAAGCGACACATAAACACACCAGTGTTCGTCGATCGTGGAAATGACTATGTGACCCCAAAACTGAGTAATAGTCCAAGAAACGGGCCAGAATCGGTCAAAACTGCGATTGTTGATGACCAACACGTAAGCGCACCTTAGGGTTCGACAACCATGGAAATCGCTTTGGGACCCTAAAACGGTGAGTAATAGTCCATGAAACAGGCCAGAATCGACAAAAACCGCGAGTGTTGATGACCGACACGTAAATGCAGCACGGGGTTTGTTAATCGTGGAAATCACTCCGGGACCCCAAAACAGACAGTAATAGTCCACGAAACGGGCTAGAAGAGGCGAAAACTATTAGTGTTGATGACCGACACGTAAGCGCACCTTGGGGTTCAACATCTATGGAAATCGCTTCGTGACCCCAAAACGGTGAGCAATAGTCCATGAAACGGGCCAGAATTGTCAAAAACCGCGAGTGTTGATGTTTGACACGTAAACGCACACCAGGGTTCGTTAATCGTGGAAATCACTCCGAGACCCCAAAAAAGTGAGTAATAGTCCAAAAAACGGGCAAGAAAAGGCCAAAACTGTGACTGTTGATGACCGACATGTAAGCGCACCTTGCGGTTCAATAACTATGGAAATCACTTCGGGATCCCAAAACGGTGAGTAAGAGTCCATGAAACGGGTTAGAATTAGCCAAAACAATGAGTGTTGACGACGGGCACGTAAACGCAGCACAGGGATCGTCAATCACGGAAATCGCTCCCGGACCCCAAAACGGTGAGTAATAGTGCACAAAACGTACCAGAATTGTCCAAAATTTGGAGCGTTGATGACCGACACGTAAATGCACCCGGCTTTCGTCAATCATGGAAATCACTTCGGGACCCCAAAACTCGGTAATGGTGCAAGAAACGGGCCAGAATCGGCCCAAACTCCGAGTCTTGAAGACCAACACGTATGCACACCTTGGGGTTCGACAACCATGGAAATCGCTTTTTGACTCCAAAACGGTGAGTGATAGTCCATGAAAGAGCCTTGAATCAGTATAACCTAGGGTTATTGATCAACGATACATAAATGCACCCCGAGGTTCGTCAATCATGGAAATCGCTCAGGGACCCCAAATCAGTGAGTAATAGTCCATGAAACGGGCCAGAATCGGCCAAAACTGCGAATGTTGATAAGCGACACATAAACACACCGGTGTTCGTCGATCGTGGAAATGACTATGTGACCCCAAAACTGAGTAATAGTCCAAAAACCGGGCCAGAATCGGTCAAAACTGCGATTTTTGATGACCAACACGTAAGCGCACCTTGGGGTTCGACAACCATGGAAATCGCTTTGGGACCCCAAAACGATGAGTAATAGTCAATGAAACGGGCCAGAATCGACAAAAACCGCAAGTGTTGATGACCGACACGTAAACGCACCACGGGGTTTGTTAATCGTGGAAATCACTCTGGGACCCAAAACAGTCAGTAATAGTCCACGAAACGGGCCAGAATCGGCCAAAACTATTAGTGTCGATGACCGACATGTAAGCGCACCTTGGGGTTCAACAACTATGGAAATCGCTTCGTGACCCCCAAACGGTGAGTAATACTCCATGAAACAGGCCAGAATCGTCGAAAACCGCTAGTGTTGATGTTTGACATGTAAACGAACACCAGGGTTCGTTAATCGTGGAAATCACTCCGCGACCCCAGAAAAGTGAGTAATAGTCCACAAAACGGGCCAGAATAGGCCAAAACTATGACTGTTGATGACCGACATGTAAGTGCACCTTGGGGTTCAATATCTATGGAAATCGCTTCGGGATCCCAAAACAGTGAGTAAGAGTCCATGAAACGGGTCAGAATTGGCCAAAACGATGAGTGTTGACGACAGGCACGTAAACACACCACAGGGATCGTCAATCATGGAAATCGCTCCCGGACCCCAAAACGGTGAGTAATAGTGCACAAAACGTACCAGAATTGTCCAAAATTTGGAGCGTTGATGACCGACACGTAAATGCACCCGGCTTTCGTCAATCGTGGAAATCACTTCGGGACCCCAAAACTCAGTAATGGTGCAAGAAACGGGCCAGAACTGGCCCAAACTCCGAGTCTTGACGACCAACACGTATGCACACCTTGGGGTTCGACAACCATGGAAATCGCTTTTTGACTCCAAAACGGTGAGTGATAGTCCATGAAAGAGCCTTGAATCAGTATAACCTAGGGTTATTGATCAATGAGACATAAATGCACCCCGAGGTTCGTCAATCATGGAAATCGCTCAGGGACCCCAAATCAGTGAGTAATAGTCCATGAAACGGGCCAGAATCGGCCAAAACTACGAATGTTGATAAGAGACACATAAACACACCGGTGTTCGTCGATCGTGGAAATGACTATGTGACCCCAAAACTGAGTAATAGTCCAAGAAACGGGCCAGAATTGGTCAAAACTGCGATTGTTGATGACCAACACGTAAGCGCACCTTGGGGTTCGACAACCATGGAAATCGCTTTGGGACCCCAAAACGAATAGTAATAGTCAATGAAACGGGCCAGAATCGACAAAAACCGCGAGTGTTGATGACCGACACGTAAACGCACCACGGGGTTTGTCAATCGTGGAAATCACTCCGGGACCCAAAACAGTCAGTAATAGTCCACCAAACGGGCCAGAATCGGCCAAAACTATTAGTGTCGATGACCGACACGTAAGTGCACCTTGGGGTTCAACAACTATGGAAATCGCTTCGTGACCCCCAAACGGTGAGTAATACTCCATGAAACGGGCCAGAATCGTCAAAAACCGCTAGTGTTGATGTTTGACACATAAACGAACACCAGGGTTCGTTAATCGTGGAAATCACTCCGCGACCCTAGAAAAGTGAGTAATAGTCCACAAAACGGGCCAGAATAGGCCAAAACTATGACTGTTGATGACCGACATGTAAGCGCACCTTGGGGTTCAATAACTATGGAAATCGCTTCGGGATCCCAAAACGGTGAGTAAGAGTCCATGAAACGGGTCAGAATTGGCCAAAACAATGAGTGTTGACGACAGGCACGTAAACACACCACAGGGATCGTCAATCATGGAAGTCGCTCCCGGACCCCAAAACGGTGAGTAATAGTGCACAAAACGTACCAGAATTGTCCAAAATTTGGAGCATTGATGACCGACACGTAAATGCACCCGACTTTCGTCAATCGTGGAAATCACTTCGCGACCCCAAAACTCAGTAATGGTGCAAGAAACGGGCCAGAACCGGCCCAAACTCCGATTCTTGACGACCAACACGTATGCACACCTTGGGGTTCGACAACCATGCAAATCGCTTTTTGACTCCAAAACGGTGAGTGATAGTCCATGAAAGAGCCTTGAATCAGTAAAACCTAGGGTTATTGATCAATGAGACATAAATGCACCCCGAGGTTCGTCAATCATGGAAATCGCTCAGGGACCCCAAATCAGTGAGTAATAGTCCATGAAACGGGCCAGAATCGGCCAAAACTGCGAATGTTGATAAGCGACACATAAACACACCGGTGTTCGTCGATCGTGGAAATGACTATGTGACCCCAAAACTGAGTAATAGTCCAAGAAACGGGCCAGAATCGGTCAAAACTGCGATTGTTGATGACAAACACGTAAGCACACCTTGGGGTTCGACAACCATGGAAATCGCTTTGGGACCCCAAAACGATGAGTAATAGTCAATGAAACGGGCCAGAATCGACAAAAACCGCGAGTGTTGATGACCGACACGTAAACGCACCACGGGGTTTGTTAATCGTGGAAATCACTCCGGGACCCAAAACAGTTAGTAATAGTCCACGAAACGGGCCAGAATCGGCCAAAACTATAAGTGTTGATGACCGACACGTAAGCGCACCTTGTGGTTCAACAACTATGGAAATCGCTTCGTGACCCCAAAACGGTGAGTAATACTCCACGAAACAGGCCAGAATCGTCAAAAACCGCGAGTGTTGATGTTTGACACGTAAATGATCACCAGGGTTCGTTAATCGTGGAAATCACTCCGCGACCCCAGAAAAGTGAGTAATAGTCCAGAAAACGGGCCAGAATCGGCCAAAACTGTGATTGTTGATGACCGACATGTAAGCACACCTTGGGGTTCAATAACTATGGAAATCGTTTCGGGATCCCAAAACGGTGAGTAATAGTCCACGAAACGGGTCAGAATTGGCCAAAACTGTGAGTGTTGATGACAGGCACGTAAACGCAACACAGGGATCGTCAATCATGGAAATCGCTCTAGGACCCCAAAACGGTGAGTAACAGTGCACAAAACGTACCAGAATCGTCCAAAATTGTGAGCGTTGATGACCGACACGTGAACGCACCCCGGTGTTCGTCAATTGTGGAAATCACTTCGGGACCCCAAAGTTGAGTAATAGTGCAAGAAACGGGCCAGAATCGGCCCAAACTCCGAGTCTTGACGACCAACACGTATGCACACCTTGGGGTTCAACAACCATGGAAATGGCTTTTTGACTCCAAAACAGTGAGTGATAGTCCATGAAAGAGCCTTGAATCGGTAAAACCTAGGGTCATTTGTCAACGATACATAAAGCACCCTAGGGTTCATCAATAATGGAAATCGCTCAGGGACCCCAAATCAGTGAGTAATAGTCCATGAAACGGGCCAGAATCGGCCAAAACTGTGAATATTGATAAGCGACACATAAACACACTAGTGTTCGTCGATTGTGGAAATGACTACGTGACGCCAAAACCGAGTAATAGTCCAAGAAACGGGCCAGAATCGGCCAAAACTGCGATGTTTCTTGACCGACACGTAAGCGCACCTTGGGGTTCGACAACCATGGAAATCGCTTTGGGACCCCAAAACGGTGAGTAGTAGTCCATGAAACAGGCCAGAATCGACAAAAACCGCGAGTGTTGATGACCGACACGTAAACGCACCATGGGGTTTGTTAATCATGGAAATGACTCCGGGACCCCAAAAAAGTCAGTAATACTCCAGGAAATGGGCAAGAATCGGCCAAAACTATTAGTGTTGATGACCGACACGTAGCGCACCTTGGGGTTCAACAACTTTGGAAATCGTTTCATGACCCCCAAACGGTGAGTAATAGTCCACGAAATGGGCCAGAATCGTCAAAAACAGCGAGTTTTGATGTTTGACACGTAAACGCACACCGGGGTTTGTTAATCGTGGAAATCACTCCGCGACCCCAAAAAAGTGAGTAATAGTCCACAAAACAGGCCAGAAAAGGCCAAAACTGTGACTGTTGATGACCGACATGTAAGCGCACCTTGCGGTTCAATAACTATGGAAATCACTTAGGGATCCCAAAACGGTGAGTAAGAGTCCATGAAACGGGTCAGAATTAGCCAAAACAATGAGTGTTGACGACGGGCACGTAAACGCAGCACAGGGATCGTCAATCACGGAAATCGCTCCCGGACCCCAAAATGGTGAGTAATAGTGCACAAAACGTACCAGAATTGTCCAAAATTTGGAGCGTTGATGACCGACACGTAAATGCACCCGGCTTTCGTCAATCATGGAAATCACTTCGGGACCCCAAAACTCAGTAATGGTGCAAGAAACGGGCCAGAATCGGCCCAAACTCCGAGTCTTGACGACCAACACGTATGCACACCTTGGGGTTCGACAACCATGGAAATCGCTTTTTGACTCCAAAACGGTGAGTGATAGTCCATGAAAGAGCCTTGAATCAGTAAAACCTAGGGTTATTGATCAACGATACATAAATGCACCCCGAGGTTCGTCAGTCATGGAAATCGCTCAGGGACCCCAAATCAGCGAGTAATAGTCCATGAAATGGGCCAGAATCGGCCAAAACTGCGAATGTTGATAAGCGACACATAAACACACCGGTGTTCATCGATCGTGGAAATGACTATGTGACCCCAAAACTGAGTAATAGTCCAAGAAACGGGCCAGAATTGGTCAAAACTGCGATTTTTGATGACCAACACGTAAGCGCACCTTGGGGTTCGACAACCATGGAAATCGCTTTGGGACCCCAAAACGATGAGTAATAGTCAATGAAACGGGCCAGAATCGACAAAAACCGCGAGTGTTGATGACCGACACGTAAACGCACCACGGGGTTTGTTAATCGTGGAAATCACTCCGGGACCCAAAACAGTTAGTAATAGTCCACGAAACAGGCCAGAATCGGCCAAAACTATTAGTGTCGATGACCGACACGTAAGCGCACCTTGGGGTTCAACAACTATGGAAATCGCTTCGTGACCCCCAAACGGTGAGTAATACTCCATGAAACGGGCCAGAATCGTCAAAAACCGCTAGTGTTGATGTTTGACACGTAAACGAACACCAGGGTTCGTTAATCGTGGAAATCACTCCGCGACCCCAGAAAAGTGAGTAATAGTCCAGAAAACGGGCCAGAATAGGCCAAAACTATGACTGTTGATGACCGACATGTAAGCGCACCTTGGGGTTCAATAACTATGGAAATCGCTTCGGGATCCCAAAACGGTGAGTAAGAGTCCATGAAACGGGTCAGAATTGGCCAAAACAATGAGTGTTGACGACAGGCACGTAAACACACCACAGGGATCGTCAATCATGGAAATCGCTCCCGGACCCCAAAACGGTGAGTAATAGTGCACAAAACGTACCAGAATTGTCCAAAATTTGGAGCATTGATGACCGACACGTAAATGCACCCGGCTTTCGTCAATCGTGGAAATCACTTCGGGACCCCAAAACTCAGTAATGGTGCAAGAAACGGGCCAGAACCGGCCCAAACTCCGAGTCTTGACGACCAACACGTATGCACACCTTGGGGTTCGACAACCATGGAAATCGCTTTTTGACTCCAAAACGGTGAGTGATAGTCCATGAAAGAGCCTTGAATCAGTAAAACCTAGGGTTATTGATCAATGAGACATAAATGCACCCCGAGGTTCGTCAATCATGGAAATCGCTCAGGGACCCCAAATCAGTGAGTAATAGTCCATGAAACGGGCCAGAATCGGCCAAAACTGCGAATGTTGATAAGCGACACATAAACACACCGGTGTTCGTCGATCGTGGAAATCACTACGTGACCCCAAAACCGAGTAGTAGTCCAAGAAACGGGCCAGAATCGGCCAAAACTGGGATTGTTGATGACCGACACGTAAGCGCACCTTGGGGTTCGACAACCATGGAAATCTCTTTGGGACCCCAAAGCGGTGAGTAATAGTCCATGAAACAGGCCATAATCGACAAAAACCGCGAGTGTTGATGACCGACACGTAAACGCACCACGGGGTTTGTTAATCGTGGAAATCACTCCGGGACCCAAAACAGTCAGTAATAGTCCACGAAACGGGCCAGAATCGGCCAAAACTATAAGTGTTGATGACCGACACGTAAGCGCACCTTGTGGTTCAACAACTATGGAAATCGCTTCGTGACCCCAAAACGGTGAGTAATACTCCACGAAACAGGCCAGAATCGTCAAAAACCGCGAGTGTTGATGTTTGACACGTAAATGATCACCAGGGTTCGTTAATCGTGGAAATCACTCCGCGACCCCAGAAAAGTGAGTAATAGTCCAGAAAACGGGCCATAATCGGCCAAAACTGTGATTGTTGATGACCGACATGTAAGCAAACCTTGGGGTTCAATAACTATGGAAATCGCTTCGGGATCCCAAAACGGTGAGTAATAGTCCACGAAACGGGTCGGAATTGGCCAAAACTGTGAGTGTTGATGACAGGCACGTAATCGCACCACAGGGATCGTCAATCATGGAAATCGCTCTAGGACCCCAAAACGGTGAGTAACAGTGCACAAAACGTACCAGAATCGTCCAAAATTGTGAGCGTTGATGACCGACACGTGAACGCACCCCGGTGTTCGTCAATCGTGGAAATCACTTCGGGACCCCAAAGTTGAGTAATAGTGCAAGAAACGGGCCCCGAGTCTTGACGACCAACACGTATGCACACCTTGGGGTTCAACAACCATGGAAATGGCTTTTTGACTGCAAAACAGTGAGTGATAGTCCATGAAAGAGCCTTGAATCGGTAAAACCTAGGGTCATTTGTCAATGATACATAAAGCACCCTAGGGTTCATCAATAATGGAAATCGCTCAGGGACCCCAAATTAGTGAGTAATAGTCCATGAAACGGGCCAGAATCGGCCAAAACTGTGAATATTGATAAGCGACACATAAACACACTAGTGTTCGTCGATTGTGGAAATGACTACGTGACGCCAAAACTGAGTAATAGTCCAAGAAACGGGCCAGAATCGGCCAAAACTGCGATGTTTCTTGACCGACACGTAAGCGCACTTTGGGGTTCGACAACCATGGAAATCGCATTGGGACCCCAAAACGGTGAGTAGTAGTCCATGAAACAGGCCAGAATCGACAAAAACCGCGAGTGTTGATGACCGACACGTAAACACACCATGGGGTTTGTTAATCATGGAAATCACTCCGGGACCCCAAAAAAGTCAGTAATAGTCCAGGAAACGGGCAAGAATCGGCCAAAACTATTAGTGTTGATGACCGACACGTAGCACACCTTGGGGTTCAACAACTTTGGAAATCGTTTCATGACCCCCAAACGGTGAGTAATAGTCCACGAAACGGGCCAGAATCGTCAAAAACAGAGTGTTGATGTTTGACACGTAAACGCACACCGGGGTTCGTTAATCGTGGAAATCACTCCGCGACCCCAAAAAAGTGAGTAATAGTCCACAAAACGGGCCAGAATCGGCCAAAACTGTGACTGTTGATGACCGACATGTAAGCGCACCTTGGGGTTCAATAACTATGGAAATCACTTCGGGATACCAAAATGGTGAGTAATAGTCCATAAAACGGTTCAGAATTAGCCAAAACAATGAGTGTTGACGACGGGCACGTAAACGCACCAGAGGGATCGTCAATCATGGAAATCGCTCTAGGACCCCAATGGTGAGTAACAGTGCACAAAACGTACCAGAATCGACCAAAATTGTGAGCGTTGATGACCCACACGTGAATGCACCCCGGTGTTCGTCAATCGTGGAAATCACTTTGGGACCCCAAAACTGAGTAATAGTGCAAGAAACGGGCCAGAATCGGCACAAACTCCGAGTCTTGACGACCAACACGTATGCACACCTTGGGGTTCGACAACCACAGAAATCGCTTTGGGACTCCAAAATGGTCAGTGATAGTCCATGAAAGAGCCTTGAATCGTTAAAACCTAGGGTTACTGATCAATGATACATAAACGCACCCCGGGGTTCGTCAGTCATGGAAATCGTAATAGTCCATGAAACGGGCTAGAATCGGCCAAAACTGCGAAAGTGGATAAGCGACATATAAACACACCGGTGTTCGTCGATCGTGGAAATGATTACGTGACCCCAAAACTGAGTAATAGTCCAAGAAACGGGCCAGAATCGGCCAAAACTGCGATTGTTGATGACCGACACTTAAGCGCACCTTGGGGTTCGACAACCATGGAAATCGCTTTGGGACCCCAAAACGGTGAGTAATAGTCCATGAAACGGGCCAGAATAGTGTTGATGACAGACATGTAAACGCACCACGGGGTTTGTCAATCGTGGAAATCACTCCAGGAGCCCAAAACAGTCAGTAATAGTCCACGAAACGGCACAGAATCGGCCAAAACTATGAGTGTTGATGACCAACACGTAAGCGCACCATGGGGTTCAATAACTTTGGAGGTCGCTTCGTGACCCCAAAACGGTGAGTAATAGTCCACGAAACGGGCCAGAATCGTCAAAACCCGCGAGTGTTGATGTTTGACACGTAAACGCACACCGGGGTTCGTTAATCGTGGAAATCACTCATAGTTTTGGCCGAAATTGTGAGCGTTGAAGATCGACAAGTAAACGCACCCCGGTGTTCGTCAATCGTGGAAATCAGTTCGGGACCCCAAAACTGAGTAATAGTCCATGAAACGGGCCAGAATCGACAAAAACCGCGAGTGTTGATGACAGACACGTAAACGCACCACGGGGTTGGTCAATCGTGGAAATCACTCCAGGAGCCGAAAACAGTCAGTAATAGTCCACAAAACGACATAAAATTGGCCAAAACTGTGAGTGTTGATGACCAACACGTAAGCGCACCATGGGGTTCAACAACTATGGAAATCGCTTCGTGACCCCAAAACGGTGCGTAATAGTCCACGAAACGGGCCAGAATCGTAAAAACCCGCGAGTGTTGATGTTTGACACGTAAACGCACACCGGGGTTCGTTAATCGTGGAAATCACTCCGCGACCCCAAAAAAGTAAGTAATAGTCCACAAAACGGGCCAGGATCGGCCAAAACTATGAGTGTTGATGACCGACATGTAAGCGCATGGGGTTCAATAACTATGGAAATCTCTTCGGGATCCCAAATCGGTGAGTAATAGTCCAGGAAACGGCTCGGAATTGGCCAAAACAATGAGTGTTGACGACGGACACGTAAACGCACCACAGGGATCGTCAATCATGGAAATCGCTGTGGGACCCCAAAACGGTGAGTAATAGTGCACAAAACATACCAGAATCGGCCAAAATTGTGAGCATTGATAACCGACACGTAAACACACCCCGGTGTTCGTCAATCGTGGAAATCACTTCGGGACACCAAAACTTAGTAATAGTGCAAGAAACGGGCTAGAATCGGAACAAACTCCGAGTCTTGACGACCAACACATATGCACACCTTGGGGTTCGACAACCATGGAAATCGCTTTGGGAATCAAAACGGTTAAAGATAGTCCATGAAAGAGCCTTGAATCGGTAAAACCTAGGGTTATTGATCAATGATACATAAACGCACCCCGGGGTTTGTCAATCATGGAAATCGCTCAGGGACCCCAAATCAGTGAGTAATAGTCCATGAAACGGGCCAGAATCGGCTAAAACAGCAAATGTTGATAAGCGACACATGAACACACCAGTGTTCGTCGACCATGGAAATGACTACGTGACCCCAAAACTGAGTAATAGTCCAAGAAACGGGCCAGAATCGGCCAAAACCGTGATTGTTGATGACCGACACATAAGGGCACTTTGGGGTTCAACAACCATGGAAATCGCTTTGGGACCCCAAAACGGTGAGTAATAGTCCATGAAACAGGCCAGAATCGACAAAAACCGCAAGTGTTGATGACAGACACGTAAACGCACCACGGGGTTTGTTAATCGTGGAAATCACTCCAGGAGCCCAAAACTCTCAATAATAGTCCACGAAACGGGCCAGATTCGGCCAAAACTATGAGTGTTGATGACCGACACGTAGGCGCACCATGGGGTTCAACAACTATGGAGATCGCTTCGTGACCCCAAAACGGTGAGAAATAGTCCACGAAACGGGCCAGAGTCGTCAACAACCGCGAGTGTTGATGATTGACACGTAAACGCACACTGGGGTTCGTTAATCGTGGAAATCACTCCGCGACCCAAAAAAAGTGAGTAATAGTCCACAAAACGGGCCAAAATCGGCCAAAAATGTGACTGTTGATGACCGACATGTAAGCCCATGGGGTTCAATAACTATGGAAATCACTTCGGGATCCCAAATCGGTGAGTAATAGTCCATGAAACGGGTCAGAATTGGCCAAAACTATGATTGTTGACTGCGGGCACGTAAACGCACCACAGGGATCATCAATCATGGAAATCTCTCTGGGACCACAAAACGGTGAGTAACAGTGCACAAAACGTACCAGAATCGGCCAAAATTTTGAGCGTTGATAACCGACACGTAAACGCACACCAGGGTTCGTTAATCGTGAAAATCACTCCGCAACCCCAATAAAGTGAGTAATAGTCCACAAAACGGGCCAGAATCGGCCAAAACTGTGACTGTTAATGACCGACATGTAAGCGCACCTTGGGGTTCAATAACTATGGAAATCGCTTCGGGATCCCAAAACGGTAAGTAATAGTCCATGAAACGGGTCAGAATTGGCCAAAACCATGAGTGTTGACGACGTGCACGTAAACGCACCACAAGGATCGTCAATCATGGAAATCGCTCTGGGACCCCAAAACGGTGATTAACAGTGCACAAAACGTACCAGAATCGGCCAAAATTGTGAGCGTTGATGACCGACACGTAAACGCACCCTAGTGTTCGTCAATAGTGGAAATAACTTCAGGACCCCAAAACTAAGTAATAGTGCAAGAAACGGGCCAGAATCGGCCCAAACTCCGAGTCTTGACGAACAACACATATGCACACCTTGTGGTTCGACAACCATGGAAATCGCTTTGGGTCTCCAAAAGGGTGAGTGATAGTCCATGAAAGATCCTTGAATCGGTAAAACCTACGGTTATTGATCAACGATACATAAACGCACCCCGGGGTTCGTCAATCATGGAAATCGCTGGGGGACCCCAAATAGAGAGTAATAGTCCATGAAACGGGCCAGAATCGGCCAGTACTGTGAATGTTGATAAGCGACACATAAACACACCGGTGTTCGTCGATCGTGGAAATCACTACATGACCCCAAAACTGAGTAATAGTCCGAGAAATGGGCCAGAATTGGCCAAAATTGCGATTGTTGATGACCGACACGTAAGCGCACCTTGGGGTTCGACAACCATGGAAATCGCTTTGGGACCCCAAAACAGTGAGTAATAGTCCATGAAACGGGCCAGAATCGACAAAATCCGCGAGTCTTGATGACCGACACGTAAACGCACCACGGGGTTTGTTAATCATGGAAATCACTCCGGGACCCACAAAACAGTCAGTAATAGTCCACGAAACGGGCCAGAATCGGCCAAAACTATGAGTGTTGATGACCGACACGTAGGCGCTCCTTGGGGTTCAACAACTATCGAAATCGCTTCGTGACCCCAAAACGGTGAGTAATAGTCCACGAAACGGGCCAGAATCCTCAAAAACCGCGAGTGTTGATGTTTGACACGTAAACGCACACCGGGGTTCGTTAACCGTGGAAATCACTCCGCGACACCAAAATAGTGAGTAATAGTCGACAAAACAGGCTAGAATCGGCCAAAACTGTGACTATTCATGACCGACATGTAAGCGCACCGTGGGGTTCAATAACTATGGAAATCACTTCGGGATCCAAAAACGGTGAGTAATAGTCCACGAAACGGGTCAGAATTGGCCAAAACTATTAGTGTTGAAGACGGGCACGTAAACGCACCACAAGGATCGTCAATCATGGAAATCGCTCTGGGAGCCCAAAACGGTGAGTAACAGTGCACAAAACGTACCAGGATCGGCCAAAATTGTGAGCGTTGAAGATCGACATGTAAACGCACCCCGGTGTTCGTCAATCGTGGAAATCAGTTCGGGACCCCAAAACTGAGTAATAGTCCATGAAACGGGCCAGAATCGACAAAAACCGCGAGTGTTGATGACAGACACGTAAACGCACCACGGGGTTGGTCAATCGTGGAAATCACTCCAGGAGCCGAAAACAGTCAGTAATAGTCCACAAAATGACATAGAATCGGCCAAAACTGTGAGTGTTGATGACCAACACGTAAGCGCACCATGGGGTTCAACAACTATGGAAATCGCTTCGTGACCCCAAAACGGTGCGTAATAGTCCACGAAACGGGCCAGAATCGTAAAAACCCGCGAGTGTTGATGTTTGACACGTAAACGCACACCGGGGTTCGTTAATCGTGGAAATCACTCCGCGACCCCAAAAAAGTAAGTAATAGTCCACAAAACGGGCCAGGATCGGCCAAAACTATGAGTGTTGATGACCGACATGTAAGCGCATGGGGTTCAATAACTATGGAAATCTCTTCGGGATCCCAAATCGGTGAGTAATAGTCCATGAAACTGGTCAGAATTGGCCAAAATTATCAGTGTTGACGACGGACACGTAAACGCACCACAGGGATCGTCAATCATGGAAATCGCTGTGGAACCCCAAAACGGTGAGTAATAGTGCACAAAACATACCAGAACCGGCCAAAATTGTGAGCGTTGATGACCGACACATAAACACACCCCGGTGTTCGTCAATCGTGGAAATCACTTCGGGACCCCAAAACTGAGTAATAGTGCAAGAAATGGGCCAGAATCGGCACAAACTCCAAGTCTTGACGACCAACACGTATGCACATCTTGGGGTTCGACAACCATGGAAATCGCTTTGGGACTCCAAAACGGTTAATGATAGTCCATGAAAGAGCCTTGAATTGGTAAAACCTAGGGTTATTGATCAATGATACATAAACGCACCCCGGGGTTTGTCAATCATGGAAATCGCTCAGGGACCCCAAATCAGTGAGTAATAGTCCATGAATCGGGCCAGAATTGGCCAAAACTACGAATGTTGATAAGCGACACATAAACACACCGGTGTTCGTCGATCGTGGAAATCACTACGTGACCCCAAAACTGAGTAGTAGTCCAAGAAACGGGCCAGAATCGGCCAAAACTGGGATTGTTGATGACCGACACGTAAGCGCACCTTGGGGTTCGACAACCATGGAAATCTCTTTGGGACCCCAAAGCGGTGAGTAATAGTCCATGAAACAGGCCATAATCGACAAAAACCGCGAGTGTTGATGACCGACACGTAAACGCACCCCGGGGTTTGTTAATCGTGGAAATCACTCCAGGATCCCAAAACTGTCAATAATAGTCCACGAAACGGGCCAGAATCGGCCAAAACTATGAGTGTTGATGACCGACACGTAGGCGCACCATGGGGTTCAACAACTATGGAGATCGCTTCGTGACCCCAAAACGGTGAGTAATAGTCCATGAAACGGGCCAGAATCGTCAACAACCGCGAGTGTTGATGTTTGACACGTAAACGCACACCGGGGTTCGTTAATCGTGGAAATCACTCCACGACCCCAAAAAAGTAAGTAATAGTCCACAAAACGGGCCAAAATCGGCCAAAACTGTGACTGTTGATGACCGACATGTAAGCACATGGGGTTCAATAACTATGGAAATCACTTCGGGATCCCAAATCGGTGAGTAATAGTCCATGAAACGGGTCAGAATTGGCCAAAACTATGAGTGTTGACTGCGGGCACGTAAACGCACCACAGGGATCGTCAATCATGGAAATCTATCTAGGACAACAAAACGACGAGTAACAGTGCACAAAACGTACCAGAATCGGCCAAAATTGTGAGCGTTGATGACCGACACGTAAACGCACCCCGGTGTTCGTCAATAGTGGAAATCACTTTGGGACCCCAAAATTGAGAAATAGTGCAAGAAACTGGCCAGAATCGGCCCAAATTCTGAGTCTTGACGACCAAAACGTATGCACACCTTGGGGTTCGACAACCATGGAAATCGCTTTGGGTCTCCAAAAGGGTGAGTGATAGTCCATGAAAGAGCCTTTAATCGGTAAAACCTAGGGTTATTGATCAACGATACATAAACGCACCCCGGGGTTCGTCAATCATGGAAATCGCTCAGGGACATCAAATCAGTGAGTAATAGTCCATGAATCGGGCCAGAATTGGCCAAAACTGCGAATGTTGATAAGCGACACATAAACACACCGGTGTTCGTTGATCGTGGAAATCACTACGTGACCCCAAAACTGAGTAGTAGTCCAAGAAACGGGCCAGAATCGGCCAAAACTGGGATTGTTGATGACCGACACGTAAGCGCACCTTGGGGTTCGACAACCATGGAAATCTCTTTGGGACCCCAAAGCGGTGAGTAATAGTCCATGAAACAGGCCATAATCGACAAAAACCGCGAGTGTTGATGACCGACACGTAAACGCACCCCGGGGTTTGTTAATCGTGGAAATCACTCCAGGATCCCAAAACTGTCAATAATAGTCCACGAAACGGGCCAGAATCGGCCAAAACTATGAGTGTTGATGACCGACACGTAGGCGCACCATGGGGTTCAACAACTATGGAGATCGCTTCGTGACCCCAAAACGGTGAGTAATAGTCCATGAAACGGGCCAGAATCGTCAACAACCGCGAGTGTTGATGTTTGACACGTAAACGCACACCGGGGTTCGTTAATCGTGGAAATCACTCCACGACCCCAAAAAAGTAAGTAATAGTCCACAAAACGGGCCAAAATTGGCCAAAACTGTGACTGTTGATGACCGACATGTAAGCACATGGGGTTCAATAACTATGGAAATCACTTCGGGATCCCAAATCGGTGAGTAATAGTCCATGAAACGGGTCAGAATTGGCCAAAACTATGAGTGTTGACTGCGGGCACGTAAACGCACCACAGGGATCGTCAATCATGGAAATCTATCTAGGACAACAAAACGACGAGTAACAGTGCACAAAACGTACCAGAATCGGCCAAAATTGTGAGCATTGATGACCGACACGTAAACGCACCCCGGTGTTCGTCAATAGTGGAAATCACTTTGGGACCCCAAAATTGAGAAATAGTGCAAGAAACTGGCCAGAATCGGCCCAAATTCTGAGTCTTGACGACCAAAACGTATGCACACCTTGGGGTTCGACAACCATGGAAATCGCTTTGGGTCTCCAAAAGGGTGAGTGATAGTCCATGAAAGAGCCTTTAATCGGTAAAACCTAGGGTTATTGATCAACGATACATAAACGCACCCCGGGGTTCGTCAATCATGGAAATCGCTCAGGGACATCAAATCAGTGAGTAATAGTCCATGAATCGGGCCAGAATTGGCCAAAACTGCGAATGTTGATAAGCGACACATAAACACACCGGTGTTCGTTGATCGTGGAAATCACTACGTGACCCCAAAACTGAGTAGTAGTCCAAGAAACGGGCCAGAATCGGCCAAAACTGGGATTGTTGATGACCGACACGTAAGCGCACCTTGGGGTTCGACAACCATGGAAATCTCTTTGGGACCCCAAAGCGGTGAGTAATAGTCCATGAAACAGGCCATAATCGACAAAAACCGCGAGTGTTGATGACCGACACGTAAACGCACCCCGGGGTTTGTTAATCGTGGAAATCACTCCAGGATCCCAAAACTGTCAATAATAGTCCACGAAACGGGCCAGAATCGGCCAAAACTATGAGTGTTGATGACCGACACGTAGGCGCACCATGGGGTTCAACAACTATGGAGATCGCTTCGTGACCCCAAAACGGTGAGTAATAGTCCATGAAACGGGCCAGAATCGTCAACAACCGCGAGTGTTGATGTTTGACACGTAAACGCACACCGGGGTTCGTTAATCGTGGAAATCACGCCACGACCCCAAAAAAGTAAGTAATAGTCCACAAAACAGGCCAAAATCGGCCAAAACTGTGACTGTTGATGACCGACATGTAAGCACATGGGGTTCAATAGCTATGGAAATCACTTCGGGGTCCCAAATCGGTGAGTAATAGTCCATGAAACGGATCAGAATTGGCCAAAACTATGAGTGTTGACTGCGGGCACGTAAACGCACCACAGGGATCGTCAATCATGGAAATCTATCTAGGACAACAAAACGACGAGTAACAGTGCACAAAACGTACCAGAATCGGCCAAAATTGTGAGCGTTGATGACCGACACGTAAACGCACCCCGGTGTTCGTCAATAGTGGAAATCACTTTGGGACCCCAAAATTGAGGAATAGTGCAAGAAACTGGCCAGAATCGGCCCAAATTCTGAGTCTTGACGACCAAAACGTATGCACACCTTGGGGTTCGACAACCATGGAAATCGCTTTGGGTCTCCAAAAGGGTGAGTGATAGTCCATGAAAGAGCCTTTAATCGGTAAAACCTAGGGTTATTGATCAACGATACATAAACGCACCCCGGGGTTCGTCAATCATGGAAATAGCTCAGGGACATCAAATCAGTGAGTAATAGTCCATGAATCGGGCCAGAATTGGCCAAAACTGCGAATGTTGATAAGCGACACATAAACACACCGGTGTTCGTCGATCGTGGAAATCACTACGTGACCCCAAAACTGAGTAGTAGTCCAAGAAACGGGCCAGAATCGGCCAAAACTGGGATTGTTGATGACCGACACGTAAGCGCACCTTGGGGTTCGACAACCATGGAAATCTCTTTAGGACCCCAAAGCGGTGAGTAATAGTCCATGAAACAGGCCATAATCGACAAAAACCGCGAGTGTTGATGACCGACACGTAAACGCACCCCGGGGTTTGTTAATCGTGGAAATCACTCCAGGATCCCAAAACTGTCAATAATAGTCCACGAAACAGGCCAGAATCGGCCAAAACTATGAGTGTTGATGACCGACACGTAGGCGCACCATGGGGTTCAACAACTATGGAGATCGCTTCGTGACCCCAAAACGGTGAGTAATAGTCCACGAAACGGGCCAGAATCGTCAACAACCGCGAGTGTTGATGTTTGACACGTAAACGCACACCGGGGTTCGTTAATCGTGGAAATCACTCCGCGACCCCAAAAAAGTAAGTAATAGTCCACAAAACGGGCCAGGATCGGCCAAAACTATGAGTGTTGATGACCGACATGTAAGCGCATGGGGTTCAATAACTTTGGAAATCTCTTCGGGATCCCAAATCGGTGAGTGATATTCCATGAAACGGGTTAGAATTGGCCATAATTATGAGTGTTGACGACGGACACGTAAATACACCACAGGGATCGTCAATCATGGAAATCGCTGTGGGACCCAAAATGGTGAGTGATAGTGCACAAAACATACCAGAATCGGCCAAAATTGTGAGCGTTGATGACCGACAGATAAACACACCCCGGTGTTCGTCAATCATGGAAATCACTTCGGGACCCCAAAACTGAGTAATAGTGCAAGAAACGGGCCAGAATCGTCACAAACTCCAAGTCTTGACGACCAACACGTATGCACACCTTGGGGTTCGACAACCATGGAAATCGCTTTGGGACTCCAAAACGGTTAATGATAGTCCATGAAAGAGCCTTGAATTGGTAAAACCTAGGGTTATTGATCAATGATACATAAACGCACCCCGGGGTTTGTCAATCATGGAAACCGCTCAGGGACCCCAAATCAGTGAGTAATAGTCCATCAAAACGGCCAGAACCGGCCAAAACAGCAAATGTTGATAAGCGACACATGAACACACCGGTGTTCGTCGATCATGGAAATGACTACGTGACCCCAAAACTGAGTAATAGTCCAAGAAACGGGCCAGAATCGGCCAAAACTGCGATTGTTGATGACCGACACATAAGCGCACCTTGGGGTTCGGCAACCATGGAAATCGCTTTGGGACCCCAAAACAGTGAGTAATACTCCATGAAACGGGCCAGAATCGACAAAAACCGCGAGTGTTGATGACAGACACGTAATGCACCACGGGGTTTGTTAATCGTGGAAGTCACTCCAGGAGCCCAAAACTGTCAATAATGGTCCACGAAACGGGCCAGAATCGACCAAAACTATGAGTGTTGATGACCGACACGTAGGCGCACCATGGGGTTCAACAACTATGGAGATCGCTTCGTGACCCCAAAACGGTGAGTAATAGTCCATGAAACGGGCCAGAATCGTCAAAAACCGCGAGTGTTGATGTTTGACACGTAAACGCACACCGGGGTTCGTTAATCGTGGAAATCACTCCGCGACCCCAAAAAAGTGAGTAATAGTCCACAAAACGGGCCAAAATCGGCCAAAACTGTGACTGTTGATGACCGACATGTAAGCGCATGGGGTTCAATAACTATGGAAATCACTTCGGGATCCCAAATCGGTGAGTAATAGTCCATGAAACGGGTCAGAATTAGCCAAAACTATGAGTGTGACTGCGGGCACGTAAACGCACCACAGGGATCGTCAATCATGGAAATCTCTGTAGGACCCCCAAACGGTGAGTAACAGTGCACAAAACGTACCAGAATCGGCCAAAATTGTGAGCGTTGATGACCGACACGTAAACGCACCCCGGTGTTCGTCAATAGTGGAAATCACTTCGGGACCCCAAAACTGAGTAATAGTGCAAGAAACGGGCCAGAATATGCCCAAACTCCGAGTCTTGACGACCAACACGTATGCACACCTTGGGGTTCGACAACCATGGAAATCGCTTTGTGTCTCCAAAAGGGTGAGAGATAGTCCATGGAACAGCCTTGAATCGGTAAAACCTAGGTTTATTGATCAACGATACATAAACGCACCCCGGGGTTCGTCAATCATGGAATCGCTCAGGGACCCCAAATCAGTGAGTAATAGTCCATGAAGCGTGCCAGAATCGGCCAAAACTGCGAATGTTGATAAGCGACACAAAAACACACCGGTGTTCGTCGATCGTGGAAATCACTATGTGACCCCAAAACTGAGTAGTAGTCCAAGAAACGGGCCAGAATCGGCATAAACTGGGATTGTTGATGACTGACACGTAAGCGCACCTTGGGGTTCGACAACCTTGGAAATCGCTTTGGGACCCCAAAGCGGTGAGTAATAGTCCATGAAACAGGCCATAATCGACAAAAACTGCGAGTGTTGATGACCGACACGTAAACGCACCACGGGGTTTGTTAATCGTGAAAATCACTCCGGGAACCCAAAACAGTCAGTAATAGACCACGAAACGGGCCAGAATTGGCCCAAACTATGAGTGTTGATGACCAACACGTAAGCGCACCTTGGGGTTCAACAACTATGGAATCACTTCGTGACCCAAAAACGGTGAGTAATAGTCCACGAAACGGGCCAGAATCGTCAAAAACCGCGAGTGTTGATTTTTGACACGTAAACGCACACCGGGGTTCGTTAATCATGGAAATCACTCCGCGACCCCAAAAAAGTGAGTAATAGTCCACAAAACGGGCCAGAATCGGCCAAAACTGTGACTGTTGATGACCGACATGTAACGCACCTTGGGTTCAATGACTATGGAAATCACTTTGGCATCCCGTAACGGTGAGTAATTGTCTGATACGTAAACGCACCTCGGGGTTCGTTAATCATGGAAATCACTCTGGGACCCAAAAAAAGTGAGTAATAGTCCACAAAATGGCCAGAATCGGCCAAAACTATGACTGTTGATGACCGACATGTAAGCGCACCTTGGGGTTCAATTACTATGGAAATCGCTTTGGGATCCCAAAACAGTGAGTAATAGTCCACGAAACGGTTCAGAATTGGCCAAAACTATGAGTGTTGACGACGGGCACGTAAACGCACCACAGGGATCGTCAATCATGGAAATCGCTCTGGGACCCCAAAACTGTGAGCGTTGATGACCGACACATAAACGCACCCCGGTGTTCGTCAATCGTGGAAATCACTTCGGCATCCCAAAACTGAGTAACAATGCAAGAAATGGGCCAGAATCGGCCCAAACTGTGAGTCTTGACGACCAACACTTATGCACACCTTGGGGTTCGACAACCATGGAAATCGCTTTGGGACTCCAAAACGGTGAGTGATAGTCCACGACAAAGCCCTGAATCGGTAGAACCTAGGGTTATTGATCAACGATACATAAACGCACCCCGTGGTTTGTCAATCATGAAAATCGCTCAGGGACCCCAAATCAGTGAGTAATAGTACATGAAACGGGCCAGAATCGGCCAAAACTGTGAATGTTAATGAGCGACACATAAACAAACCGGTGTTCGTCGATCATGGAAATCACTACATGACCCCAAAACTGAGTAGTAGTCCAAGAAACTGGCCAGAATCGGCCAAAACTCCGATTGTTGATGACCAACACGTAAGCGCACCTTGGGATTCAACAACCATGGAAATCGCTTTGGGACCCCAAAACGGTGATTAGTAGTCCATGAAACGGGCCAGTATCGACAAAAACCGCGAGTGTTGATGACCGACACGTAAACGCACCATGGGGTTTGTTAATCGTGGAAATCACTCCGAGACCTCATAATAGTCAGGAATAGTCCATGAAACGGGCCAGAATCGGTCAAAACAATGAGTGTTGATGACCGACACGTAAGCGCACCTTGGGGTCTAACAACTATGGAAATCGCTTCGTGACCTCAAAACGGTGAGTAATAGTCCACGAAACGGTCCAGAATCATCAAAAAAAAGCGAGTGTTGATATCTGATACGTAAACGCACCCCGGGGTTCGTTAATCGTGGAAATCACTCCGGGACCCCAAAAAAGTGAGTAATAGTCCACAAAATGGCCAGAATCGGCCAAAACTATGATTGTTGATGACCGACATGTAAGCGCACCTTGGGGTTCAATAACTATGGAAATCGCTTTGGGATCCCAAAACGGTGAGTAATAGTCCACGAAACGGTTCCGAATTGGCCAAAACTATGAGTGTTGACGACGGGCATGTAAACGCACCACAGGGATAGTCAATCATGGAAATCGCTCTGGGACCCCAAAACGGTGAGTAACAGTGCACAAAACGTACCAAGATCGGCCAAAATTGTGAGCGTTGATGATCGACACGTAAACGCACCCCGGTGTTCGTCAATCGTGGAAATCACTTCGGCATCCCAAAACTGATTAATAGTGCAAGAAATGGGCCAGAATCGGCCCAAACTGTGAGTCTTGACGACCAACACTTATGCCCACCTTGGGGTTCCACAACCATGGAAATCGCTTTGGGACTCCAAAACGGTGAGTGCTAGTCCACGACAAAGCCCTGAATCGGTAGAACCTAGGGTTATTGATCAACGATACATAAACGCACCCCGTGGTTTGTCAATCATGAAAATCACTCAGGGACCCCAAATCAGTGAGTAATAGTACATGAAACGGGCCAGAATCGGCCAAAATTGTGAATGTTAATGAGCGACACATAAACAAACCGGTGTTCGTCGATCATGGAAATCACTACATGACCCCAAAACTGAGTAATAGTCCAGGAAACTGGCCAGAATCGGCCAAAACTCCGATTGTTGATGACCAACACGTAAGCGCACCTTGGGATTCGACAACCATGGAAATCGCTTTGGGACCCCAAAACGGTGATTAGTAGTCCATGAAACGGGCCAGTATCGACAAAAACCGCGAGTGTTGATGACCGACACTTAAACGCACCATGGGGTTTGTTAATCGTGGAAATCACTCCGAGACCTCATAATAGTCAGGAATAGTCCATGAAACGGGCCAGAATCGGTCAAAACTATGAGTGTTGATGACCGACACGTAAGCGCACCTTGGGGTCTAACAACTATGGAAATCGCTTCGTGACCCCAAAACGGTGAGTAATAGTCCACGAAACGGTCCAGAATCATCAAAAAAAGCGAGTGTTGATATCTGATACGTAAACGCACCCCGGGGTTCATTAATCGTGGAAATCACTCCGGGACCCCAAAAAAGTGAGTAATAGTCCACAAAATGGCCAGAATCGGCCAAAACTATGATTGTTGATGACCGACATGTAAGCGCACCTTGGGGTTCAATAACTATGGAAATCGCTTTGGGATCCCAAAACGGTGAGTAATAGTCCACGAAACGGTTCAGAATTGGCCAAAACTATGAGTGTTGACGACGGGCACGTAAACGCACCACAGGGATAGTTAATCATGGAAATCGCTCTGGGACCCCAAAACGGTGAGTAACAGTGCACAAAACGTACCAAGATCGGCCAAAATTGTGAGCGTTGATGATCGACACGTAAACGCACCCCGGTGTTCGTCAATCGTGGAAATCACTTCGGCATCCCAAAACTGATTAATAGTGCAAGAAATGGGCCAGAATCGGCCCAAACTGTGAGTCTTGACGACCAACACTTATGCACACCTTGGGGTTCGACAACCATGGAAATCGCTTTGGGACTCCAAAACGGTGAGTGATAGTCCACGACAAAGCCCTGAATCGGTAGAACCTAGGGTTATTGATCAACGATACATAAACGCACCCCGTGGTTTGTCAATCATGAAAATCGCTCAGGGACCCCAAATCAGTGAGTAATAGTACATGAAACGGGCCAGAATCGGCCAAAACTGTGAATGTTAATGAGCGACACATAAACAAACCGGTGTTCGTCGATCATGGAAATCACTACATGACCCCAAAACTGAGTAGTAGTCCAAGAAACTGGCCAGAATCGGCCAAAACTCCGATTGTTGATGACCAACACGTAAGCGCACCTTGGGATTCAACAACCATGGAAATCGCTTTGGGACCCCAAAACGGTGATTACTAGTCCACGAAACGGGCCAGTATCGACAAAAACCGCGAGTGTTGATGACCGACACGTAAACGCACCATGGGGTTTGTTAATCGTGGAAATCACTCCGAGACCTCATAATAGTCAGGAATAGTCCATGAAACGGGCCAGAATCGGTCAAAACTATGAGTGTTGATGACCGACACGTAAGCGCACCTTGGGGTCTAACAACTATGGAAATCGCTTCGTGACCTCAAAACGGTGAGTAATAGTCCACGAAACGGTCCAGAATCATCAAAAAAAAGCGAGTGTTGATATCTGATACGTAAACGCACCCCGGGGTTCGTTAATCGTGGAAATCACTCCGGGACCCCAAAAAAGTGAGTAATAGTCCACAAAATGGCCAGAATCGGCCAAAACTATGACTGTTGATGACCGACATGTAAGCGCACCTTGGGGTTCAATAACTATGGAAATCGCTTTGGGATCCCAAAACGGTGAGTAATAGTCCACGAAACGGTTCAGAATTGGCCAAAACTATGAGTGTTGACGACGGGCACGTAAACGCACCACAGGGATAGTTAATCATGGAAATCGCTCTGGGACCCCAAAACGGTGAGTAACAGTGCACAAAACGTACCAAGATCGGCCAAAATTGTGAGCGTTGATGATCGACACGTAAACGCACCCCGGTGTTCGTCAATCGTGGAAATCACTTCGGCATCCCAAAACTGATTAATAGTGCAAGAAATGGGCCAGAATCGGCCCAAACTGTGAGTCTTGACGACCAACACTTATGCACACCTTGGGGTTCGACAACCATGGAAATCGCTTTGGGACTCCAAAACGGTGAGTGATAGTCCACGACAAAGCCCTGAATCGGTAGAACCTAGGGTTATTGATCAACGATACATAAACGCACCCCGTGGTTTGTCAATCATGAAAATCGCTCAGGGACCCCAAATCAGTGAGTAATAGTACATGAAACGGGCCAGAATCGGCCAAAACTGTGAATGTTAATGAGCGACACATAAACAAACCGGTGTTCGTCGATCATGGAAATCACTACATGACCCCAAAACTGAGTAGTAGTCCAAGAAACTGGCCAGAATCGGCCAAAACTCCGATTGTTGATGACCAACACGTAAGCGCACCTTGGGATTCAACAACCATGGAAATCGCTTTGGGACCCCAAAACGGTGATTAGTAGTCCATGAAACGGGCCAGTATCGACAAAAACCGCGAGTGTTGATGACCGACACGTAAACGCACCATGGGGTTTGTTAATCGTGGAAATCACTCCGAGACCTCATAATAGTCAGGAATAGTCCATGAAACGGGCCAGAATCGGTCAAAACTATGAGTGTTGATGACCGACACGTAAGCGCACCTTGGGGTCTAACAACTATGGAAATCGCTTCGTGACCTCAAAACGGTGAGTAATAGTCCACGAAACGGTCCAGAATCATCAAAAAAAAGCGAGTGTTGATATCTGATACGTAAACGCACCCCGGGGTTCGTTAATCGTGGAAATCACTCCGGGACCCCAAAAAAGTGAGTAATAGTCCACAAAATGGCCAGAATCGGCCAAAACTATGACTGTTGATGACCGACATGTAAGCGCACCTTGGGGTTCAATAACTATGGAAATCGCTTTGGGATCCCAAAACGGTGAGTAATAGTCCACGAAACGGTTCCGAATTGGCCAAAACTATGAGTGTTGACGACGGGCATGTAAACGCACCACAGGGATAGTCAATCATGGAAATCGCTCTGGGACCCCAAAACGGTGAGTAACAGTGCACAAAACGTACCAAGATCGGCCAAAATTGTGAGCGTTGATGATCGACACGTAAACACACCCTGGTGTTCGTCAATCGTGGAAATCACTTCGGCATCCCAAAACTGATTAATAGTGCAAGAAATGGGCCAGAATCGGCCCAAACTGTGAGTCTTGACGACCAACACTTATGCCCACCTTGGGGTTCCACAACCATGGAAATCGCTTTGGGACTCCAAAACGGTGAGTGCTAGTCCACGACAAAGCCCTGAATCGGTAGAACCTAGGGTTATTGATCAACGATACATAAACGCACCCCGTGGTTTGTCAATCATGAAAATCACTCGGGGACCCCAAATCAGTGAGTAATAGTACATGAAACGGGCCAGAATCGGCCAAAATTGTGAATGTTAATGAGCGACACATAAACAAACCGGTGTTCGTCGATCATGGAAATCACTACATGACCCCAAAACTGAGTAATAGTCCAGGAAACTGGCCAGAATCGGCCAAAACTCCGATTGTTGATGACCAACACGTAAGCGCACCTTGGGATTCGACAACCATGGAAATCGCTTTGGGACCCCAAAACGGTGATTAGTAGTCCATGAAACGGGCCAGTATCGACAAAAACCGCGAGTGTTGATGACCGACACTTAAACGCACCATGGGGTTTGTTAATCGTGGAAATCACTCCGAGACCTCATAATAGTCAGGAATAGTCCATGAAACGGGCCAGAATCGGTCAAAACTATGAGTGTTGATGACCGACACGTAAGCGCACCTTGGGGTCTAACAACTATGGAAATCGCTTCGTGACCCCAAAACGGTGAGTAATAGTCCACGAAACGGTCCAGAATCATCAAAAAAAGCGAGTGTTGATATCTGATACGTAAACGCACCCCGGGGTTCATTAATCGTGGAAATCACTCCGGGACCCCAAAAAAGTGAGTAATAGTCCACAAAATGGCCAGAATCGGCCAAAACTATGATTGTTGATGACCGACATGTAAGCGCACCTTGGGGTTCAATAACTATGGAAATCGCTTTGGGATCCCAAAACGGTGAGTAATAGTCCACGAAACGGTTCAGAATTGGCCAAAACTATGAGTGTTGACGACGGGCACGTAAACGCACCACAGGGATAGTTAATCATGGAAATCGCTCTGGGACCCCAAAACGGTGAGTAACAGTGCACAAAACGTACCAAGATCGGCCAAAATTGTGAGCGTTGATGATCGACACGTAAACGCACCCCGGTGTTCGTCAATCGTGGAAATCACTTCGGCATCCCAAAACTGAGTAATAGTGCAAGAAATGGGCCAGAATCGGCCCAAACTGCGAGTCTTGACGACCAACACTTATGCCCACCTTGGGGTTCGACAACCATGGAAATCGCTTTGGGACTCCAAAATGGTGAGTGATAGTCCATGAAAAGGCCCTGAATCGGTAGAACCTAGGGTTATTGATTGACGATACATAAACGCACCCGGGGTTTGTCAATCATGGAAATCGCTCAGGGACCCAAATCAGTGAGTAATAGTCCATGAAACAGGCCAGAATCGGCCAAAACTGTGAATGTTAATGAGCGATAAATAAACAAACCGGTGTTCGTCGATCATGGAAATCACTACGTGACCCCAAAACTGAGTAATAGTCCAAGAAACGGGCCAGAATCGGCCAAGACTGCGATTGTTGATGACCGACACATAAGCGCACCTTGGGGTTCGACAACCATGGAAATCGCTTTGGGACCCCAAAACGGTGATTAATAGTCCATGAAACTGGCTAGTATCGACAAAAACCGCGAGTGTTGATGACCGACAGGTAAACGCACCATTGGGTTTGTTAATCGTGGAAATCAGTTCGGGACCTCAAAATAGTCAGGAATAGTCCATGAAACGGGCCAGAATCGGGCAAAACTATGAGTGTTGATGACCGACACGTAAGCGCACCTTGGGGTTTAACAACTATGGAAATCGCTTCGTGACCCCAAAACGGTGAGTAATAGTCCACGAAACGGTCCAGAATCATCAAAAAAAGCGAGTGTTGATGTCTGATAAGTAAACGCACCACGGGGTTCGTTAATCGTGGAAATCACTCCGGGACCCCAAAAAAGTGAGTAATAGTCCACAAAATGGCCAGAATCGGCCAAAACTATGACTGTTGATGACCGACATGTAAGCGCACCTTGGGGTTCAATAACTATGGAAATCTGTTTGGGATCCCAAAACGGTGAGTAATAGTCCACGAAACGGTTCAGAATTGGCCAAAACTATGAGTGTTGACGACGGGCACGTAAACGCACCACAGGGATAGTCAATCATGGAAATCGCTCTGGGACCCCAAAACGGTGAGTAACAGTGCACAAAACGTACCAAGATCGGCCAAAATTGTGAGCGTTGATGATCGACACGTAAACGCACCCCGGTGTTCGTCAATCGTGGAAATCACTTCGGCATCCCAAAACTGAGTAATAGTGCAAGAAATGGGCCAGAATCGGCCCAAACTGTGAGTCTTGACGACCAACACTTATGCCCACCTTGGGGTTCCACAACCATGGAAATCGCTTTGGGACTCCAAAACGGTGAGTGATAGTCCATGAAAAGGCCCTGAATCGGTAGAACCTAGGGTTATTGATCGACGATACATAAACGCACTCCAGGGTTTGTCAATCATGGAAATCGCTCAGGGACCCCAAATCAGGAGTAATTGTCCACGAAACGGGCCACAATCATCAGAAACCGCGAGTCTTGAGGTCTGATACGTAAACGCACCCTGGGGTTCGTTAATCGTGGAAATCACTCCGGGACCCCAAAAAAGTGAGTAATAGTGCACAAAATGGGCCAGAATCGGCCAAAACTATGCCTGTTGATTACCGACATGTAAGCGCACCTTGGGGTTCAATAACTATGGAAATCGCTTTGGGATCCCAAAACGGTGAGTAATAGTCCACGAAACGGTTCGGAATTGGCCAAAACTGTGAGTGTTGACGACGGGCACGTAAACGCACCACAGGGATCGTCAATCATGGAAATCGCTCTGGGACTCCAAAACTGTGAGTGTTGATGAGCAACACATAAACGCACCCCGGTGTTCGTCAATCGTGAAAATAACTTTGGCATCCCAAAACTGAGTAATAGTGCAAGAAATGGGCCAGAATCGGCCCAAACTGCGAGTCTTGACGACCAACACTTATGCCCACCTTGGGGTTCGACAACCATGGAAATCGCTTTGGGACTCCAAAACGGTGAGTGATAGTCCACGACAAAGCCCTGAATCGGTAGAACCTAGGGTTATTGATCAACGATACATAAACGCACCCCGTGGTTTGTCAATCATGAAAATCGCTCAGGGACCCCAAATCAGTGAGTAATAGTACATGAAACGGGCCAGAATCGGCCAAAACTGTGAATGTTAATGAGCGACACATAAACAAACCGGTGTTCGTCGATCATGGAAATCACTACATGACCCCAAAACTGAGTAGTAGTCCAAGAAACTGGCCAGAATCGGCCAAAACTCCGATTGTTGATGACCAACACGTAAGCGCACCTTGGGATTCAACAACCATGGAAATCGCTTTGGGACCCCAAAACGGTGATTAGTAGTCCATGAAACGGGCCAGTATCGACAAAAACCGCGAGTGTTGATGACCGACACGTAAACGCACCATGGGGTTTGTTAATCGTGGAAATCACTCCGAGACCTCATAATAGTCAGGAATAGTCCATGAAACGGGCCAGAATCGGTCAAAACTATGAGTGTTGATGACCGACACGTAAGCGCACCTTGGGGTTTAACAACTATGGAAATCGCTTCGTGACCCCAAAACGGTGAGTAATAGTCCACGAAACGGTTCAGAATCATCAAAAAAGCGAGTGTTGATGTCTGATACGTAAACGCACCTCGGGGTTCGCTAATCGTGGAAATCACTCCGGGACCCCAAAAAAGTGAGTAATAGTCCACAAAATGGCCAGAATCGGCCAAAACTATGACTGTTGATGACCGACATGTAAGCACACCTTGGGGTTCAATAACTATGGAAATCGCTTTGGGATCCCAAAACGGTGAGTAATAGTCCACGAAACGGTTCAGAGTTGGCCAAAACTATGAGTGTTGACGACGGGCACGTAAACGCACCACAGGGATCGTCAATCATGGAAATCGCTCTGGGACCCCAAAACTGTGAGCGTTGATGACCGACACATAATCGCTCCCTGGTGTTCGTCAATCGTGGAAATCACTTCGGCATCCCAAAACTGAGTAATATTGCAAGAAATGGGCCAGAATCGGCCCAAACTGTGAGTCTTGACGACCAACACTTATGCCCACCTTGGGGTCCACAACCATGGAAATCACTTTGGGACTCCAAAACGGTGACTGATAGTCCATGAAAAGGCCCTGAATCGGTAGAACCTAGGGTTATTGATCGACGACACGTAAGCGCACCTTGGGGTTTGTCAATCATGGAAATCGCTCAGGGACCCCAAATCAGGAGTAATTGTCCACGAAACAGGCCAGAATCATCAAAAACCGCGAGTATTGATGTCTGATACGTAAACGCACCCCGGGGTTCGCTAATCGTGGAAATCACTCCGGGACCCCAAAAAAGTGAGTAATAGTCCACAAAATGGGCCATAATCGGCCAAAACTATGTCTGTAGATGACCGACATGTAAGCGCACCTTGGGGTTCAATAACTATGGAAATCGCTTTGGGATCCCAAAACGGTGAGTAATTGTCCAAGAAACGGTTCGGAATTGGCCAAAACTGTGAGTGTTGACGACGGGCACGTAAACGCACCACAGGGATCGTCAATCATGGAAATCGCTCTGGGACCCCAAAATTGTGAGCGTTGATGACCGACACATAAACGCTCCCTGGTGTTCGTCAATCGTGGAAATAACTCCGGCATCCCAAAAACTGAGTAATAGTGCAAGAAATGGGCCAGAATCGGCCCAAACTGCGAGTCTTCACAACCAACACTTATGCCCACCTTGGGGTTTGACAACCATGGAAATCGCTTTGGGACTCCAAAATGGTGAGTGATAGTCCATGAAAAAGCCCTGAATCGGTAGAACCTAGGGTTATTGATCGACGATACATAAACGCACTCGGGGTTTGTCAATCATGGAAATCGCTCAGGGACCCAAATCAGTGAGTAATAGTCCATGAAACGGGCCAGAATAGGCCAAAACTGTGAATGTTAATGAGCGACAAATAAACAAACCGGTGTTCGTCGATCATGGAAATCACTACGTGACCCCAAAACTGAGTAATAGTCCAAGAAACGGGCCAGAATCGGCCAAGACTGCGATTGTTGATGACCAACACGTAAGCGCACCTTGGGGTTCGACAACCATGGAAATCGCTTTGGGACCCCAAAACAGTGATTAATTGTCCATGAAACTGGCCGGTATCGACAAAAACCGCGAGTGTTGATGACCGACACATAAACGCACCATGGGGTTTGTTAAACGTGGAAATCACTTCGGGACCTCAAAATAGTCAGGAATAGTCCATGAAACGGGCCAGAATCGGTCAAAACTATGAGTGTTGATGACCGACACGTAAGCGCAGCTTGGGGTTTAACAACTATGGAAATCGCTTCGTGGCCCCAAAACGGTGAGTAATAGTCCACGAAACGGTCCAGAATCATCAAAAAAAAGCGAGTGTTGATGTCTGATACGTAAACGCACCCCGGGGTTCGTTAATCGTGGAAATCACTCCGGGACCCCAAAAAAGTGAGTAATAGTCCACAAAATGGCCAGAATCCGCGAAAACTATGACTGTTGATGACCGACATGTAAGCGCACCATGGGGTTCAATAACTATGGAAATCGCTTTGGGATCCCAAAACGGTGAGTAATAGTCCACGAAACGGTTCGGAATTGGCCAAAAGTATGAGTGTTGACGACGGGCACGTAAACGCACCACAGGGATCGTCAATCATGGAAATCGATCTGGGACCCCAAAACTGTGAGCGTTGATGACCGACACATAAACACACCCCGGTGTTCGTCAATCGTGGAAATAACTTTGGCATGCCAAAACTGAGTAATAGTGCAAGAAATGGGCCAG
Organism: Triticum timopheevii; assembly: GCA_963921465.1. Lineage (NCBI taxonomy): Eukaryota > Viridiplantae > Streptophyta > Magnoliopsida > Poales > Poaceae > Triticum > Triticum timopheevii. The sequence continues at coordinate 3,314,889 of OY997270.1, forward strand.
AATCGGCCCAAACTGCGAGTCTTGACGACCAACACTTATGCCCCCCTTGGGGTTCCACAACCATGGAAATCGCTTCGGGACTCCAAAACGGTGAGTGATAGTCCATGAAAAGGCCCTGAATCGGTAGAACCTAGGGTTATTGATCGACGATACATAAACGCACCGGGGTTTGTCAATCATGGAAATCGCTCAGGGACCCAAATCAGTGAGTAATTGTCCATGAAACGGGCCAGAATCGGCCAAAACTGTGAATGTTAATGAGCGACAAATAAACAAACCGGTGTTCGTCGATCATGGAAATCACTACGTGACCCCAAAACTGAGTAATAGTCCAAGAAATGGGCCAGAATCGGCCAAGACTGCGATTGTTGATGACCGACACGTAAGCGCACCTTGGGGTTCGACAACCATGGAAATCGCTTTGGGACCCCAAAACGGTGATTAATAGTCCATGAAACTGGCCAGTATCGACAAAAACCGCGAGTGTTGATGACCGACACGTAAACGCACCATGGGGTTTGTTAATCATGGAAATCACTTCGGGACCTCAAAATAGTCAGGAATAGTCCATGAAACGGGCCAGAATCGGTCAAAACCATGAGTGTTGATGACCGACACGTAAGCGCACCTTGGGGTTTAACAACTATGGAAATCGCTTCATGACCCCAAAACGGTGAGTAATAGTCCACGAAATGGTCCAGAATCATCAAAAAAAAGCGAGTGTTGATGTCTGATACGTAAACGCACCCCGGGGTTCGTTAATCGTGGAAATCACTTCGGGACCCCAAAAAAGTGAGTAATAGTCCACAAAATGGCCAGAATCGGCCAAAACTATAACTGTTGACGACCGACATGTAAGCGCACCTTGGGGTTCAATAACTATGGAAATCGCTTTGGGATCCCAAAACGGTGAGTAATAGTCCACGAAACGGTTCAAAATTGGCCAAAACTATGAGTCTTGACGACGGGTACGTAAACGCACCACACGGATCGTTAATCATGGAAATCGCTCTGGGACCCCAAAACTGTGAGCATTGATGACTGACACATAAACGCACCCCGGTGTTCGTCAATTGTGGAAATCACTTCGGCATCCCAAAACTGTGTAATAGTGCAAGAAATGGGCCAGAATCGGCCCAAACTGTGAGTCTTGACGACCAACACTTATGCCCACCTTGGGGTTCCACAACCATGGAAATCGCTTTGGGACTCCAAAACGGTGAGTGATAGTCCATGAAAAAGCCCTGAATCGGTAGAACCTAGGGTTATTCATCGACGATACATAAACGCACCCCGGGGTTTGTCAATCATGGAAATCGCTCAGGGACCCCAAATCAGGAGTAATTGTCCACAAAATGGGCCAGAATAATCAAAAACCGCGAGTGTTGATGTCTGATACATAAACACACACCGGGGTTCATTAATCGTGGAAATCACTCCGGGACCCCAAAAAAGTAAGTAACAGTCCACAAAATGGGCCAGAATCGGCCAAAACTATGTTTGTTGATGACCGACATGTAAGCGCACCTTGGGGTTCAATAACTATGGAAATTGCTTTGGGATCCCAAAACGGTGAGTAATAGTCCACGAAACGGTTCAGAATTGGCCAAAACTGTGAGTGTTGATGACGGGCACGTAAACGCACCATAGGGATCGTCAATCATGGAAATCGCTCTGGGACCCCAAAACTGTGAGTGTTGATGACCGACACACAAACGCACCCCGGTGTTCGTCAATCGTGGAAATAACTTCGGCATCCCAAAACTGAGTAATAGTGCAAGAAATGGGCCAGAATCGGCCCAAACTGCCAGTCTTTACGACCAACACTTATGCCCACCTTGGGGTTCGACAACCATGGAAATCGCTTTGGGACTCCAAAACGGTGAGTGATAGTCCATGAAAAAGCCCTGAATCGGTAGAACCTAGGGTTATTGATCGACGATACATAAACGCACCCGGGGTTTGTCAATCATGGAAATCGCTCAGGGACCCAAATCAGTGAGTAATAGTCCACGAAACGGGCCAGAATCGGCCAAAACTGTGAATGTTAATGAGCGACAAATAAACAAACCGGTGTTCGTCGATCATGGAAATCATTACGTGACCCCAAAACTGAGTAATAGTCCAAGAAACGGGCCAGAATCGGCCAAGACTGCGATTGTTGATGACCGACACGTAAGCGCACCTTGGGGTTCGACAACCATGGAAATCGCTTTGGGACCCCAAAACGGTGATTAATAGTCCATGAAACTGGCCAGTATCGACAAAAACCGCGATTGTTGATGACCGACACGTAAACGCACCATGGGGTTTGTTAATCGTGGAAATCACTTCGGGACCTCAAAATAGTCAGGAATAGTCCATGAAACGGGCCAGAATCGGTCAAAACTATGAGTGTTGATGACCGACACGTAAGCGCACCCTGGGGTTTAACAACTATGGAAATCGCTTCATGAGCCCAAAACGGTGAGTAATAGTCCACGAAACGGTCCAGAATCATCAAAAAAAGTGAGTGTTGATGTCTGATACGTAAACGCACCCCGGGGTTCCTTAATCGTGGAAATCACTCCGGGACCCCAAAAAAGTGAGTAATAGTCCACAAAATGGCCAGAATCGGCCAAAACTATGACTGTTGATGACCGACATGTAAGCGCACCTTGGGGTTCAATAACTATGGAAATCGCTTTGGGATCCCAAAACGGTGAGTAATAGTCCATGAAACGGTTCAGAATTGGCCAAAACTATGAGTGTTGACGACGGGCACGTAAACGCACCACAGGGATCGTCAATCATGGAAATCGCTCTGGGACCCCTAAACTGTGAGCGTTGATGACCGACACATAAACGCACCCCAGTGTTCGTCAATCGTGGAAATAACTTCGGCATCCCAAAACTGTGTAATAGTGCAAGAATTGGGCCAGAATCTGCCCAAACTGTGAGTCTTGACGACCAACACTTATGCCCACCTTGGGGTTCCACAACCATGGAAATCGCTTTGGGACTCCAAAACGGTGAGTGATAGTCCATGAAAAAGCCCTAAATCGGTAGAACCTAGGGTTATTGATCGACAATACATAAACGCACCCCGGGGTTGGTCAATCATGGAAATCGCTCAGGGACCCCAAATCAGGAGTAATTGTCCACAAAATGGGCCAGAATCATCAAAAACCGCGAGTGTTGATGTCTGATACGTAAACACACCCCGGGGGTCGTTAATCGTGGAAATTACTCCGGGACCCCAGAAAAGTAAGTAATAGTCCACAAAATGGGCCAGAATCAGCCAAAACTATGTTTGTTGATGACCGACATGTAAGCGCACCTTGGGGTTCAATAACTATGGAAATTGCTTTGGGATCCCAATACGGTGAGTAATAGTCCACGAAACGGTTCAGAATTGGCCAAAACTGTGAGTGTTGATGACGGGCACGTAAACGCACCAAAGGGATCGTCAATCATGGAAATCGCTCTGGGACCCCAAAACTGTGAGTGTTGATGACGGACACATAAACGCACCCCGGTGTTCGTCAATCGTGGAAATAACTTCGGCATCCCAAAACTGAGTAATAGTGCAAGAAATGGGCCAGAATCGGCCCAAACTGCCAGTCTTGACGACCAACACTTATGCCCACCTTGGGGTTCGACAACCATGGAAATCGCTTTGGGACTCCAAAACGGTGAGTGATAGTCCATGAAAAAGCCCTGAATCAGTAGAACCTAGGGTTATTGATCGACGATACATAAACGCACCCGGGGTTTGTCAATCATGGAAATCGCTCAGGGACCCAAATCAGTGAGTAATAGTCCATGAAACGGGCCAGAATCGGCCAAAACTGTGAATGTTAATGAGCGACAAATAAACAAACCGGTGTTCGTCAATCATGGAAATCACTACGTGACCCCAAAACTGAGTAATAGTCCAAGACACGGGCCAGAATCGGCCAAGACTGCGATTGTTGATGACCGACACGTAAGCGCACCTTGGGGTTCGACAACCATGGAAATCGCTTTGGGACCCCAAAACGTTGAATAATAGTCCATGAAACTGGCAAGTATCGCAAAAAACCGCGAGTGTTGACGACCGACACGTAAACGCACCATGGGGTTTGTTAATCGTGGAAATCACTTCGGGACCTCAAAATAGTCAGGAATAGTCCACGAAACGGGCCAGAATCGGTCAAAACTATGAGTGTTGATGACAGACACGTAAGCGCACATTGGGGTTTAACAACTATGGAAATCGCTTCGTGACCCCAAAACGATGAGTAATAGTCCACAAAACGGGCCAGAATCATCAAAAACCACGAGTTTTGATGTCTGATACGTAAACGCACCCCGGGGTTCGTTAATCGTGGAAATCAGTCCGGGACCCAAAAAAAGTGAGTAATAGTGCACAAAATGGGCCAGAATCGGCCAAAACTATGACTGTTAATGACCGACATGTAAGCGCACCTTGGGGTTCAATAACTATGGAAATCTCTTTGGGATCCCAAAACGGTGAGTAATAGTCCACGAAACGGTACGGAATTGGCCCAAACTGTGAGTGTTGATGACAGGCACGTAAACGCACCACAGGGATCGTCAATCAGGGAAATGGGCCAGAATCGGCCCAAACTGCGAGTCTTGACGACCAACACTTATGCACACCTTGGGGTTCGACAACCATGGAAATCTCTTTGGGACTCCAAACCGGTGAGTGATAGTCCATGACAAAGCCCTGAATCGGTAAAACCTAGGGTTATTGATCAACGATACATAAACGCACCCCGTGGTTTGTCAATCATGGAAATCGCTCTAGGACCCCAAATCAGTGAGTAATAGTCCATGAAACAGGCCAGAATCGGCCAAAACTGTGAAAGTTAATGAGCGACACATAAACAAACCGGTGTTCGTCGTTCATGGAAATCACTACGTGACCCCAAAACTGAGTAATAGTCCAAGAAACGGGCCAGAATCGGCCAAAACTCCGATTGTTGATGACCAACACGTAAGCGCACCTTGTGGTTCAACAACCATGGAAATCGCTTTGGGATCCCAAAACGGTGATTTGTAGTCCATGAAACGGGCCAGTATCGACAAAAACCGCGAGTGTTGATGGCCGACACGTAAACGCACCATGGGTTTGTTAATCGTGGAAATCACTTCGAGACCTCAAAATAGTCAGGAATAGTTCATGAAACGAGCCAGAATCGGTCAAAACTATGAGTGTTGATGACCGACACGTAAGCGCACCTTGGGGTTTAACAACTATGGAAATCCCTTCGTGACCCCAAAACGGTGAGTAATAGTCCACGAAACGGTCCAGAATCATCAAAAAAAAGCGAGTGTTGATGTCTGATACGTAAATGCACCCCGGGGTTCGTTAATCGTGGAAATCACTCCGGGACCCCAAAAAAGTGAGTAATAGTCCACAAAATGGCCAGAATCGGCTAAAACTATGACAGTTGATAACCGACATGTAAGCGCACCTTGGGGTTCAATAACTATGGAAATCGCTTTGGGATCCCAAAACGGTGAGTAATAGTCCACGAAACGGTTCAAAATTGGCCAAAACTATGAGTGTTGACGACGGGCACGTAAACGGACCACAGGGATCGTCAATCATGGAAATCGCTTTGGGACCCCAAAACTGTGAGCGTTGATGTCCAACACATAAAAGCACCCCGGTGTTCGTCAATCGTGGAAATCACTTCGGCATCCCAAAACTAAGTAATAGTGCAAGAAACGGGCTAGAATCGGCCCAAACTGCGAGTCTTGACGACCAACACTTATGCACACCTTGGGGTTCGACAACCATGGAAATCGCTTTGGGACTCCAAAACGGTGAGTGATAGTCCATGACAAAGCCCTGAATCGGTAAAACCTAGGGTTCACTAGTGCAGAACCGGGCAATAGCACCGGTTCGTAAGGACCTATAGTGCCGGTTACATAACCGGCACTAATTTGTGGTCACTAAAGGCCCCCCCCTTGAGTACCAGTTCAGCACGAACCGGTGCTAAAGGGCAAGCACGTGGCACGAGCCAGCTCCGGGGGCCTGGAGCCCTTTAGTACCGGTTGGTAACACCAACCGGTACTATAAGGTTTGGTGGGGTTTTTGTTTTATGATTTCTTTTTCATTTAATTTTGTGTTTCCATTTTAATTCTTTTTCGTTTGTTGGTATTTTACGATACTACACATTGTACACGTTATGCATCATATATACATCATGCATGCTTTGTTTATCAACGTTGCTGTTATGTTCATTGCACCCGCAGATATAACATGCTCATGCATGCTTTTGCATCATTACATCATCATATATATATAATAACAAGTCCTACTAATCATGCATCATCATACAACTTCTACTCGTTATTAATAATAAGTCATACGATCATCATCCTCATATATAGTCATCGAACCCAACCCTACATAATTGTTCTTAGCACATGATGATCAGTATCAGGTAGGACCTAAACACCCTTAAGGTAAAATAGCATAAAACAATATAGACCCCGACTCTCCATTATGAAGAATGGCGATCATCCTGTCTCCAATTCTTGCCTTTCGCTGCTTATTGCTTCCAAGAAGCTCCTTACGACTGTCCATACATTTTTTCCATTCTTTGATTGTTATGTCTCCACTTCTTTTAGAAACCAGGTATGGACAGTTGAGATTCGTAGGACGACCTGGTCGTATGTTCAAAACATGAAGGCTACCACGCGTATACATCAAATGAGGCACACAATCATTCGGGATTATCTGCTGAAAAACATAATAATAACTTTGTAGTTAGCAATGATGTACTAGTTTTAGAAGTGTGCAAAAAGATGCACGGATGTTGTGATAGTAAAAAATAATCTTACCAGGGTATGTCCATGGTAGTTACCGTAGTTCAACACGTGCACTAGTGGCACGTATTGACCATAATGTTGAGGAGTTTGATTGTAGATATTGTAATTCTCAAGATCAGTACAAAATCCGACCAGATGAGTTTTCTCCTGATAAGTTAATTCGGAGCCTTCAGTGTAGTATGTTCTGTCTACCATCTTCCGCACATTCTTTGAAGAATGAAAATAAGCTGTCAATGGAGATAAGTTGTCAATATTATATTTTGAAATAAACAATATAAATTACTTAATAACTATGTTTAGCTCACATGATGGAAGAACTGGAGGTGTATCCACAAAGACCCAAATCGAAGGTGTCTCTTGCTCGATTGTAGGATCACCAAGATCCATGGTGACAACCATACCCTCATCAAGACCATACATCTTGCAAAATGCATCCCAATTTTTGCAACCAAAATGGGTTACACTCTGAGCATTGTACAGCTTTACTTGAAAATCCATACCATGTTCGGTACTTAGGATAATTTTTTTGGTTTCAAAATTTTCATGGTCTTCAAAACCCATCCTCTCCAAGACATAGCGTCTTGCAAAGCATGGGATAAGCTAGTCGAATTGCAAAAGATGAAAAATACACGTTAAAATAGTTGAAGTCGTGCTTAATTACGAAAAAAACTATTGTCGTCGTTGCGTACCGTATGAACAACGCAGGTATCCTCGAGCTTAATGCTGAAGCGCCGATCTTCGTCCAGCTCAATGAACCTGTCGTAGATACCTCGGTCGTCGTGGCACCAGTCGCACTCCCCCGAGCGGTTATCGTCGTCCGATGAGTACGACATTTCCGGCCTATACGTTCATAATTTAGTTTTATTAGTCAACTATCTAGTTCAACTACTAAGCACTTACTATAAATAAATAAGTAGTACTTACTAAAAACAAACTACTTCTATATATAGTACAATAAATTAGTTTATTAAATCAACTAGCTAGTTCAACTATATATAAACTACTTCTTCTTTTTTTCCTTTTTCTAAATACTATGAACAAAAAAATCATTAAAATTCTATGAACAAAATTAATTACACAATCTAAATATCACCCAAAAAAATCTATTAACAATAATATCACCAAACATGCATATTCAATAATAATATCACCAAAAAAATCTATTAACAGAAAAAAATCTATTAACAGAAAAAAATCTATTAACAGAATAATCTATTAATTCAACTAGTTCAACTAAGCATTTACTAAAAATAAACTAGTTATATTAATTCAACTAGTTCAACTAATTAAGCATTTACTAAAAATAAACTAGTTCTATATATTAATTCAACAAGTTCAACTAATTAAGCATCTTCTAAAAATAAACTAGTTCTATATATTAATTCAACAAGTTCAACTAATTAAGCATCTTCAAAAAATAAACTAGTTGATCTATATATTAATTCAACTAGTTCAACTAAAAGCATTATATTTACTAAAAATAAACTAGATAGTTCTAATTCATCTAAACATAGAAAACAGAAAATAAGTAAAAAAAATATGTGTGTGTGTGTATATACGTGTGTGTGTGTGTGTTTGTGTGTATGTGTCTGTGTGTATGCGTGTGTGTGTGTGTGCGTGTGTGTGTGTATGTGTGTATACGTATGCGTGTGTACGTATATAGGGCACGTACGGGTGGCGCGGGGCAGCGACGACGACGGGCGGCGGGGGCGGCGACGACGGGCGGCCGGGGGCGGCGACGACGGGCGCGCGGCGGGCCGGGGGCGGCGACGACGGGCGGCCGGGGGCAGCGACGACGACGGGCGCGCGGCGGGCCGGGGGCGCGCGGCGACGACGACGGGCGGCGGGGGCGCGTGGCGACGATGACGATGGGCGGCGGGGGCGGCGAGGGCGACGGCATCGGCGAGATCGAGCGAGAAACGTGGAACGAAGTGGCGACGATAACTGATTCTTCGTAAGTGCCATATATATAGGGGGAGCCTTTAGTACCTGTTGGAGCCACGAACCGGTACTAAAGGCCAATTTTGGCCAGCCCAAGCGGCGGGAAACGAGGCCCTTTAGTACCGGTTGGTGGCTCCAACCGGTACTAAAGGCCCCCCTTTAGTACCGGTTTGTGCCACCAACCGGTACTAAAGGCCGTGCGCTGCCACCCGCGGTGCGCTATGTTTAGTCCCACTTCGCCGAGCGAAGGGCAGCCGCACTGGTTTATAAACCCAGCCGCGGCTGCCCTTTCGAACTCCTCTATATAGCAGGCTTCTGGGCCCAACTAAGGCGCGCTGCCCGGTGAGCCTCCTGGCCCTTCTGGGCCTGCATTTGCACACCCTAGGACTGGTAGGCTCACCGGGCAGCGCCCCAACATTTTTTTTAATTTTTTTTCTTTTCCGCATTATTTATTTTTGAGTAATTTTTTTATATAGTTATTTATTTTCTGCTTTATTTTTTTCTTCTATTTATTTCTGAGTAGTTTTTTTTGCCGTATTTAGTTTCTTTGTGAATATTTTTGCTTTATATTAGTTTTTTTCTTTTCTGCATTATTTATTTTCTTCTATTTATTTTTGAGTAATATTTTTATATAGTTATTTCTTTTCTTCTTTATTTTTTTCTTCTATTTATTTCTGAGTAGTTTTTTGCCGTATTTAGTTTCTTTGTGAATATTTTTGCTTTATATTAGTTTTTTTCTTTTCTGCATTATTTATTTTCTTCTATTTATTTTTGAGTAATTTTTTTATATAGTTATTTCTTTTCTGCTTTATTTTTCTTCTCCTTCTCCTTCTCCTTCTCCTTCTCCTCCTTCTTCTTCTTCTTCCTCTTCCTCTTCTTATTCTTCTTCTCCTTCTCCTTCTCATCCTTCTTCTTCTTCTTCCTCTTCCTCTTCTTATTCTTCTTCTCCTTCTCCTTCTCCTTCTCCTTCTCCTTCTTCTTCTTCTCCTTCTTCTTCCTCTTCTTATTCTTCTTCTTCTCCTTCTTCTTCCTCCTCCTTCTTCTCCTCTTCTTCTTCTTCTTCTTCTCCTTCTTCCACATCTCCTTCTTCTCCTTCTTCCTCCTCCTCCTCTTCTTCTTCTTCTTCCTCTTCTTCTTCTTCTTCTCCTCCTCCTCCTTCTTCTTCTTCTCCTCCTTCCTTTTGCCATAACAGAAGCAGTCCGGAGTTGTAATAAGTTATTAAAAATAAAAAAGAAGAAGTCCGGAGTTGTAATAAGTTATTAAAAATAAAAAAGAGGTGCAATGCTCATTAATTTGCTTCAAGCCTTTTGGAATAGTGTAAACTGCACTGCGCGTAGCTCCGTGCAATCTACCATATTCCTAAAGGCTTGAAGCTAAGCAACGTGAGCATTGAGCCTCTTCTTCATCGTCTCTGCACCCAGGGCTTATAAACCGCTCCTACTCCCTCTCTCTTGGCGAGGTGGGACTAAAAAACAGCTTACCCTTTAGTACCGGTTGGAGCCACCAACCAGTACTACAGGTGGTGCGCTGCCTGCACAAAATTTAATTAGTGTCATTTAGCTCAAAACAAATCATTAAATGCATGGAAACTATCAAATGAAGGCAGAAATGGTTGAAATTTGATGGCGTTGCTTTGAATGATGCATACTGAATGCACAAAAAGTCTGGAGTTGTAATAAGTTTAAAAAAATGAAATGCCTTTGTAACAGATGAGTTTAATTTCGTCAGAAACCTGAATACTTCGAAAGAGATTGTCCAGTGTGTAAACGAAGTGCATCCAGTTTTTGCCGTAAACCTATCTACTTTTTTGAACAATCTATGTGGGTGAAATGATGATACCATGCCAAGTTTCAACTTTTTCAGAGTTCATTTGTAGTGCTTTTCAATTTCCAGGTCATTTAGTTCTCAAAACAAATCATTGAATGCATGAAAAATAGCAAATGAAGGCAGAAATGGTTGAAATTTGATGGCGTCGCTTTGACTGGTGCATACCGAATGCACAAAAAGTCTGGAGTTGTAATAAGTTTAAAAAAATGAAATGCCTTTGTAACAGATGAGTTTAATTTCGTCAGAAACCTGAATACTTCGAAAGAGATTGTCCAGTTTGTAAACGAAGTGCATCCAGTTTTTTTCGTAACCCTCTCTACTTTTTTGAACAATCTATGTGGGTGAAATGATGATACCATGCCAAGTTTCAACTTTTCAGAGTTCATTTGTAGTGCTTTTCAATTTCCAGGTCATTTAGTTCTCAAAACAAATCATTGAATGCATGAAAAATAGCAAATGAAGGCAGAAATGGTTGAAATTTGATGGCGTCGCTTTGAATGGTGCATACTGAATGCACAAAAAGTCTGGAGTTGTAATAAGTTTAAAAATGAAATGCCTTTGTAACAGATGAGTTTAATTTCGTCAGAAACCTAAATACTTCGAAAGAGATTGTCCAGTTTGTAAACGAAGTGCATCCAGTTTTTGTCGTAACCCTCTCTACTTTTTTGAACAATCTATGTGGGTGAAATGATGATACCATGCCAAGTTTCAACTTTTTCAGAGTTCATTTGTAGTGCTTTTCAATTTTCAGGTCATTTAGTTCTCAAAACAAATCATTGAATGCATGAAAAATAGCAAATGAAGGCAGAAATGGTTGAAAGTTGATGGCGTCGCTTTGAATGGTGCATACTGAACGCAAAAAATATAAGAGCATTTACATCACGATCTTATATTTCTTTAGAGTCTAAACTGTCAATATGATCTTATAACATCGAAAATACTTTGATCATCAATGATCTTTGGGTGTACAATCTGAATTGTCAATATGAGTCATCAACGATTTATAAACCGATGAAGACTCATATTGCGGCCACAAATTCTACACATAGAGTTCAATGAAGACCAAGTGCTTGCGATAGTTTGAGAAATAACATATTTAAGGTGGTAAAAGGCTTGTTAGGGGAGCGAGGTGGGACTAAAAACAGCTTGACATAACCTCATTAGTACCGGTTCGTGGTACGAACCGGCACTAAATGGTGACGGTGGGGCCATACCCTGACCGCAGGCTGACACATCCCCTTTAGTACCGGTTCGTGGCATGAACCGGTACAAAAGGTTCGCCATGAACCGGTGCTATTGATCGCCGCCACGAACCGCTGCTATTGTACACATTAGTGCCGGCTGAAATTCAAACCGGCACTATTGGGCTTCACGTATGACCCTTTTTCTACTAGTGGTTATTGATCAATGATACATAAACGCACACCATGGTTTGTCAATCATGGAAATCGCTCAGGGACCCCAAATCAGTGAGTAATAGTCCACGAAACGGGCCAGAATCGGCCAAAACTGTCAATGTTAATGAGCGACACACAAACAAACCGGTGTTCGTCGATCATGGAAATCACTACGTGACCCCAAAACTGAGTAATAGTCCAAGAAACGGGCCAGAATCGGCCAAAACTCCGATTGTTGATGACCATAACGTAAGCGCACCTTGGGGTTCAAAAACCATGGAAATCGCTTTGGGACCCCCAAAACAGTGATTAGTAGTCCATGAAACGGGCCAGTATCGACAAAAACCGCGAGTGTTGATGACCGACACGTAAACGCACCAAGGGGTTTGTTAATCGTGGAAATCACTCCGGGACCCCAAAAAAGTGAGTAATAGTCCACAAAATGGGCCAGAATCGGCCAAAACTATGTCTGTTGATGACCGACATGTAAGCGCACCTGGGGGTTCAATAACTATGGAAATCGCTTTGGGATCCCAAAAGTCCACGAAACGGTTCAGAATTGGCCAAAACTGTGAGTGTTGACGACGGGCACGTAAACGCACCACAGGGATCGTCAATCATGGAAATCGCTCTGGGACCCCAAAACTGTGAGCGTTGATGACCAACACATAAAAGCACCCCGGTGTTCGTCAATCGTGGAAATAACTTCGGCATCCCAAAACTGAGTAATAGCGCAAGAAATGGGCCAGAATCGTCCCAAACTGCGAGTCTTGACGACCAACACTTATGCCCACCTTGGGGTTCGACAACCATGGAAATCGCTTTGGGACTCCAAAACGGTGAGTGATAGTCGATGAAAAAGCCCTGAATCGGTAGAACCTAGGGTTATTGATCGACCATACATAAACGCACCCGGGGTTTGTCAATCATGGAAATTGCTCAGGGACCCCAAATCAGTGAGTAATAGTCCATGAAATGGGCCAGAATTGGCCAAAACTGTGAATATTAATGAGCGACAAATAAACAAACCGGTGTTCGTCGATCATGGAAATCACTACGTGACCCCAAAACTGAGTAATAGTCCAAGAAACGGGCCAGAATCGGCCAAAACTGCGATTGTTGATGACAAACACGTAAGCGCACCTTGGGGTCGACAACCATGGAAATCGCTTTGGGACCCCAAAACGGTGATTAATAGTCCATGAAACTGGCCAGTATTGACAAAAACTGATGACCGACACGTAAACGCACCATGGGGTTTGTTAATCGTGGAAATCACTTCGGGACCTCAAAATAGTCAGGAATAGTCCACGAAACGGGCCAGAATCGGTGAAAACTATGAGTGTTGATCACCGACACGTAAGCGCACCTTGGGGTTTAACAACAATGGAAATCGCTTTGTGACCCCAAAACGGTGAGTAATAGTCCACGAAACGGGCCAGAATCATCAAAAACCGCGAATTTTGATGTCTGATACGTAAACGCACCCCGGGGTTCGTTAATCGTTAAAATCACTCTAGGACCCCAAAAAAGTGAGTAATAGTCCACAAAATGGGCCAGAATCGGCCAAAACTATGACTGTTAATGACCGACATATAAGCGCACCTTGGGATTCAATAACTATGGAAATCGCTTTGGGATCCCAAAACGGTGAGTAATAGTCCACGAAACGGTACAGAATTGGCCCAAACTGTGAATGTTGACGACGGGCACGTAAACGCACCACAGGGATCGTCAATCATGGAAATCGCTCTGGGACCCCAAAACGGTGACTAACAGTGCACAAAACCTACCAGAATCGGCCAAAATTGTGAGTGCTGATGACCGACATGTAAACGCACCCAAGTGTTCATCAATCGTGGAAATCACTTCGAGACCCCAAAACTGAGTAATAGTGCAAGAAACGGGCCAGAATCGGCCCAAACTGCGAGTCTTGACGACCACCACATATGCACACCTTGGGGTTCGACAACCATGGAAATCGCTTTGGGACTCCAAAACGGTGAGTAATAGTCCACGAAACGGGTCAAAATTGGCCAAAACTATGAGTGTTGACGACGGGCACGTACACGCACCCGAGGGATCGTCAATCATGGAAATCGCTCTGGGACCCCAAAACGGTGAGTAGCAGTGCACAAAACGTACCAGAATTGGCCAAAATTTTGAGTGTTGATGATGACACATAAATGCACCCTGGTGTTCGTCAATCGTGAAAATCACTTCGGGACACCAAAACTGAGTAATAGTGCAAAAAACGGGCCAAAATCGGGCCAAACTATGAGTCTTGATGACCAACATGTAAGCACAACTTGGGGTTCGACAACCATGGAAATCGCTTTGGGACTCCAAAACGGTGCGTAATAGTCCATGAAAGAGCCCTGAATCGGTAAAACCTAGGGTTATTGATCAACGATACATAAATGCACCCCGGGGTTCGTCAATTATGGAAACGCTCAGGGACCCCAAATCAGTGAGTAATTTTCCATGGAACGGGCCAGAATCAGCCAAAACTGTGAATGTTGATCACCGACACATAAACACACCGGTGTTCGTCGATCGTGGAAATCACTAAGTGACCCCAAAACTGAGTAATAGTCCAAGAAACGGGCCCGAATCGGCCAAAACTGCGATTGTTGATGACTGACACGTAAGCGCACCTTGGGGTTCGACAACCATGGAAATTGCTTTGGGACCCCAAAAAGGTGAGTAATAGGCCATGAAACGGGCCAGAATCGACAAAAACCGTGAGTGTTGATGACCGACACGTAAACGCACCACGGGGTTTGTTAATCGTGGAAATCACTCCGGGACCCTACAACAGTCAGTAATAGTCCACGAAACGGGCCAGAATCGGTGAAAACTATGAGTGTTGATGACCGACACGTAAGTGCACCTTGGGGTTCAAACCTATGGAAATCGCTTCGTGACCCCAAAACGGTAATAGTCCATGAAACGGGCCAGAATCGTCAAAAATCGCGAGTGTCGATGTTTGACACGTAAACGCACCCGGGGTTTGTCAATCATGGAAATCACTCCGCGACCCCAAAAAAGTGAGTAATAGTCAACAAAACGGGCCAGAATCGGCCAAAACTGTGACTGTTGATGACCGACATGTAAGCCCACCTTGGGGTTCAATAACTATGGAAATCGCTTCGGGATCCCAAAACGGTGAGTAATAGTCCATGAAACGGGTCAGAATTGGCCAAAACTATGAGTGTTGACGACGGGCACGTAAACGCACCACAAGGATCGTCAATCATGGAAATCGCTCTGGGACCCAAAAACGGTGAGTAACAGTGCACAAAACGTACCGGAATCGGCCAAAATTGTGAGCGTTGATGACCGACACGTAAACGCACCCCAGTGTTCGTCAATAGTGGAAATTGAGTGTTGATGACGGGCACGTAAACGCACCCCAAGGATCGTCAATCATGGAAATCGCTCTAGGACTCCAAAACTGTGAGCATTGATGACCGACACATAAACGCACCCCGGTGTTCGTCAATCGTGGAAATCACTTCGGCATCCCAAAACTGAGTAATAGTGCAAGAAACGGGCCAGAATCGGCCCATACTCCGAGTCTTGATGACCAACATGTATGCTCACCATGGGGTTCGACAACCATGGAAATCGCTTTGGGTCTCCAAAATGGTGAGTGATAGTCCATGAAAGAGCCTTCAATCGGTAAACCTAGGGTTATTGATCAACGATACATAAACGCACCCCGGGGTTCGTCAATCATGGAAATCGCTCAGGGACCCCAAACACAGAGTAATAGTCCATGAAACGGGCCAGAATGGGCCAATACTGTGAATGTTGATAAGCGACACATAAATACACCGGTGTTCGTCGATCGTGGAAATCACTATGTGACCCCAAAACTGAGTAATAGTCCAAGAAACGGGCCAGAATTGGCCAAAACTGCGATGGTTTATGACCGACATGTAAGCGCACCTTGGGGTTCGACAACCATGGAAATCGCTTTGGGACCCCAAAACAGTGAGTAATAGTCCATGAAACGGGCCAGAATCGACAAAATCCGCGAGTCTTGATGACCGACACGTAAACGCACCACGGGGTTTGTTAATCATGGAAATCACTCCGGGACCCCAAAACAGTCAGTAATAGTCCACGAAACGGGCCAGAATCGGCCAAAACTATGAGTGTTGATGACCGACACGTAGGCGCACCTTGGGGTTCAACAACTATCGAAATCGCTTCGTGACCCCAAAGCGGTGAGTAATAGTCCACGAAACGGGCCAGAATCGTCAAAAACCGTGAGTGTTGATGTTTTACATGTAAACGCACACTGGGGTTCGTTAATCGTGGAAATCACTCCGCGACCACAAAAAATTGAGTAATAGTCGACAAAACAGGCCAGAATCGGCCAAAACTATGACTATTCATGACCGACATGCAAGCGCACCTTGGGGTTCAATAACTATGGAAATCGCTTCGGGATCCAAAAACGGTGAGTAATAGTCCACGAAACGGGTCAGAATTCGCCAAAACTATGAGTGTTGATCACGGGCACGTAAACGCACCACAAGGATCGTCAATCATGGAAATCGCTCTGGGACCCCAAAACGGTGAGTAACAGTGCTCAAAGCGTACCAGGATCGGCCAAAATTGTGAGCGTTGATGATCAACACGTAAACGCACCCCGGTGTTCGTCAATCGTGGAAATCTCTTCGGGGCCCCAAAACTGAGTAATAGTGCAAGAAACGGGCCAGAATCGGCACAAACTATGAGTCTTGATGACCAACACGTATGCACACCTTGGGGTTCGACAACCATGGAAATCACTTTGGGACTCCAAAACGGAGAGTGATAGTCCATGAAAGAGCCTTGAATCGGTAAAACCTAGGGTTATCGAACAACGATACATAAACGCACCGCGGGGTTCATCAATCATGGAAATCGCCCAGGGACCCCAAATCAGGGAGTAATATTCCGTGAAACGGGCCAGAATCGGCCAAAACTACGAATGTTGATGACCGACACATAAACAAACCGGTGTTCGTCGATCGTGGAAATCACTAAGTGACCCCAAAACTGAGTAATAGTCCAAGAAACGTGCCAGAATCGGCCAAAATTGCGGTTGTTGATGACTGACACGTATGCGCACCTTGGGGTTCGACAACCATGGAAATTGCTTTGGGACCCCAAAACGGTGAGTAATAGTCCATGAAATAGGCCAGAATCAACAAAAACCGCGAGTGTTGATGACCGACACGTAAACGCACCACGGGGTTTGTTAATCGTGGAAATCACTCCGGTACCCCAAAACAGTCAGTAATAGTCCACGAAACGGGCCAGAATCGGCCAAAACTATGAGTGTTGATGACCGACATGCAAGCGCACCCTCGGGTTCAACAACTATGGAAATCACTTCGTGACCCAAAAACGGTGAGTAATAGTCCATGAAACGGGCCAGATTCGTCAAAAATCGCGAGTGTTGATGTCTGACATGTAAACGCACACCGGGGTTCGTTAATCGTGGAAATCACTATGGGACCCCAAAAACGTGAGTAATAGTCCACAAAACGGGCGAGAATCGGCCACAACTGTGACTGTTGATGACCGACATGTAAGGCACCTTGGGGTTCAATAACTATGGATATCGCTTTGGCATCCCGAAACGGTGAGTAATTGTCCACGAAACGGTTCAGAATTGGCCAAAATTGAGTGTTGATGACGGGCACGTAAACGCACCCCAAGGATCGTCAATCATGGAAATCGCTCTAGGACTCCAAAACTGTGAGCATTGATGACCGACACATAAACGCACCCCGGTGTTCGTCAATCGTGGAAATCACTTCGGCATCCCAAAACTGAGTAATAGTGCAAGAAACGGGCCAGAATCGGCCCAAACTGCGAGTCTTGACGACCAACACTTATGCACACCTTGGGGTTCGACAACCATGGAAATCGCTTTGGGTCTCCAAAAGGGTGAGTGATAGTCCATGAAAGAGCCTTGAATCGGTAAAACCTAGGGTTATTGATCAACGATACATAAACGCACCCCGGGGTTCGTCAATCATGGAAATCGCTCAGGGACCCCAAACAGAGAGTAATAGTCCATGAAACGGGCCAGAATGGGCCAATACTGTGAATGTTGATAAGCGACACATAAATACACCGGCGTTCGTCGATCGTGGAAATCACTACGTGACCCCAAAACTGAGTAATAGTCCAAGAAACGGGCCAGAATTGGCCAAAACTGCGATGGTTTATGACCGACATGTAAGCTCACCTAGGGGTTCGACAACCATGGAAATCGCTTTGGGACCCCAAAACAGTGAGTAATAGTCCATGAAACGGGCCAGAATCGACAAAATCCGCGAGTCTTGATGACCGACACGTAAACGCACCACGGGGTTTGTTAATCATGGAAATCACTCCGGGACCCCAAAACAGTCAGTAATAGTCCACGAAACGGGCCAGAATCGGCCAAAACTATGAGTGTTGATGACCGACACGTAGGCGCACCTTGGCGTTCAACAACTATCGAAATCGCTTCGTGACCCCAAAACGGTGAGTAATAGTCCACGAAACGGGCCAGAATCGTCAAAAACCGTGAGTGTTGATGTTTGACACGTAAACGCACACTGGGGTTCGTTAATCGTGGAAATCACTCCGCGACCCCAAAAAATTGAGTAATAGTCGACAAAACAGGCCAGAATCGGCCAAAACTATGACTATTCATGACCGACATGTAAGCGCACCTTGGGGTTCAATAACTATGGAAATTGCTTCGGGATCCAAAAACGGTGAGTAATAGTCCACGAAACGGGTCAGAATTCGCCAAAACTATGAGTGTTGATCACGGGCACGTAAATGCACCACAAGGATCGTCAATCATGGAAATCGCTCTGGGACCCCAAAACGGTGAGTAACAGTGCTCAAAGCGTACCAGGATCGGCCAAAATTGTGAGCGTTGATGATCAACACGTAAACGCACCCCGGTGTTCGTCAATCGTGGAAATCACTTCAGGGCCCCAAAACTGAGTAATAGTGCAAGAAACGGGCCAGAATCGGCACAAACTATGAGTCTTGATGACCAACACGTATGCACACCTTGGGGTTCGACAACCATGGAAATCACTTTGGGACTCCAAAACGGAGAGTGATAGTCCATGAAAGAGCCTTGAATCGGTAAAACCTAGGGTTATCGAACAACGATACATAAACGCACCGCGGGGTTCATCAATCATGGAAATCGCCCAGGGACCCCAAATCAGGGAGTAATATTCCGTGAAACGGGCCAGAGTCGGCCAAAACTACGAATGTTGATGACCGACACATAAACAAACCGGTGTTCGTCGATCGTGGAAATCACTAAGTGACCCCAAAACTGAGTAATAGTCCAAGAAACGTGCCAGAATCGGCCAAAATTGCGGTTGTTGATGACTGACACGTATGCGCACCTTGGGGTTCGACAACCATGGAAATTGCTTTGGGACCCCAAAACGGTGAGTAATAGTCCATGAAACAGGCCAGAATCAACAAAAACCGCGAGTGTTGATGACCGACACGTAAACGCACCACGGGGTTTGTTAATCGTGGAAATCACTCCGGTACCCCAAAACAGTCAGTAATAGTCCACGAAACGGGCCAGAATCGGACAAAACTATGAGTGTTGATGACCGACATGCAAGCGCACCCTCGGGTTCAACAACTATGGAAATCACTTCGTGACCCAAAAACGGTGAGTAATAGTCCATGAAACGGGCCAGATTCGTCAAAAATCGCGAGTGTTGATGTCTGACATGTAAACGCACACCGGGGTTCGTTAATCGTGGAAATCACTATGGGACCCCAAAAACGTGAGTAATAGTCCACAAAACGGGCAAGAATCGGCCACAACTGTGACTGTTGATGACCGACATGTAAGGCACCTTGGGGTTCAATAACTATGGATATCGCTTTGGCATCCCGAAACGGTGAGTAATTGTCCACGAAACGGTTCAGAATTGGCCAAAATTGAGTGTTGATGACGGGCACGTAAACGCACCCCAAGGATCGTCAATCATGGAAATCGCTCTAGGACTCCAAAACTGTGAGCATTGATGACCGACACATAAACGCACCCCGGTGTTCGTCAATCGTGGAAATCACTTCGGCATCCCAAAACTGAGTAATAGTGCAAGAAACGGGCCAGAATCGGCCCAAACTGCGAGTCTTGACGACCAACACTTATGCACACCTTGGGGTTCGACAACCATGGAAATCGCTTTGGGTCTCCAAAAGGGTGAGTGATAGTCCATGAAAGAGCCTTGAATCGGTAAAACCTAGGGTTATTGATCAACGATACATAAACGCACCCCGGGGTTCGTCAATCATGGAAATCGCTCAGGGACCCCAAACAGAGAGTAATAGTCCATGAAACGGGCCAGAATGGGCCAATACTGTGAATGTTGATAAGCGACACATAAATACACCGGCGTTCGTCGATCGTGGAAATCACTACGTGACCCCAAAACTGAGTAATAGTCCAAGAAACGGGCCAGAATTGGCCAAAACTGCGATGGTTTATGACCGACATGTAAGCTCACCTTGGGGTTCGACAACCATGGAAATCGCTTTGGGACCCCAAAACAGTGAGTAATAGTCCATGAAACGGGCCAGAATCGACAAAATCCGCGAGTCTTGATGACCGACACGTAAACGCACCACGGGGTTTGTTAATCATGGAAATCACTCCGGGACCCCAAAACAGTCAGTAATAGTCCACGAAACGGGCCAGAATCGGCCAAAACTATGAGTGTTGATGACCGACACGTAGGCGCACCTTGGC
Source organism: Triticum timopheevii (assembly GCA_963921465.1). NCBI lineage: Eukaryota > Viridiplantae > Streptophyta > Magnoliopsida > Poales > Poaceae > Triticum > Triticum timopheevii. The sequence continues at coordinate 3,335,685 of OY997270.1, forward strand.
GTTCAACAACTATCGAAATCGCTTCGTGACCCCAAAACGGTGAGTAATAGTCCACGAAACGGGCCAGAATCGTCAAAAACCGTGAGTGTTGATGTTTGACACGTAAACGCACACTGGGGTTCGTTAATCGTGGAAATCACTCCACGACCCCAAAAAATTGAGTAATAGTCGACAAAACAGGCCAGAATCGGCCAAAACTATGACTATTCATGACCGACATGTAAGCGCACCTTGGGGTTCAATAACTATGGAAATTGCTTCGGGATCCAAAAACGGTGAGTAATAGTCCACGAAACGGGTCAGAATTCGCCAAAACTATGAGTGTTGATCACGGGCACGTAAATGCACCACAAGGATCGTCAATCATGGAAATCGCTCTGGGACCCCAAAACGGTGAGTAACAGTGCTCAAAGCGTACCAGGATCGGCCAAAATTGTGAGCGTTGATGATCAACACGTAAACGCACCCCGGTGTTCGTCAATCGTGGAAATCACTTCAGGGCCCCAAAACTGAGTAATAGTGCAAGAAACGGGCCAGAATCGGCACAAACTATGAGTCTTGATGACCAACACGTATGCACACCTTGGGGTTCGACAACCATGGAAATCACTTTGGGACTCCAAAACGGAGAGTGATAGTCCATGAAAGAGCCTTGAATCGGTAAAACCTAGGGTTATCGAACAACGATACATAAACGCACCGCGGGGTTCATCAATCATGGAAATCGCCCAGGGACCCCAAATCAGGGAGTAATATTCCGTGAAACGGGCCAGAGTCGGCCAAAACTACGAATGTTGATGACCGACACATAAACAAACCGGTGTTCGTCGATCGTGGAAATCACTAAGTGACCCCAAAACTGAGTAATAGTCCAAGAAACGTGCCAGAATCGGCCAAAATTGCGGTTGTTGATGACTGACACGTATGCGCACCTTGGGGTTCGACAACCATGGAAATTGCTTTGGGACCCCAAAACGGTGAGTAATAGTCCATGAAACAGGCCAGAATCAACAAAAACCGCGAGTGTTGATGACCGACACGGAAACGCACCACGGGGTTTGTTAATCGTGGAAATCACTCCGGTACCCCAAAACAGTCAGTAATAGTCCACGAAACGGGCCAGAATCGGACAAAACTATGAGTGTTGATGACCGACATGCAAGCGCACCCTCGGGTTCAACAACTATGGAAATCACTTCGTGACCCAAAAACGGTGAGTAATAGTCCATGAAACGGGCCAGATTCGTCAAAAATCGCGAGTGTTGATGTCTGACATGTAAACGCACACCGGGGTTCGTTAATCGTGGAAATCACTATGGGACCCCAAAAACGTGAGTAATAGTCCACAAAACGGGCAAGAATCGGCCACAACTGTGACTGTTGATGACCGACATGTAAGGCACCTTGGGGTTCAATAACTATGGATATCGCTTTGGCATCCCGAAACGGTGAGTAATTGTCCACGAAACGGTTCAGAATTGGCCAAAATTGAGTGTTGATGACGGGCACGTAAACGCACCCCAAGGATCGTCAATCATGGAAATCGCTCTAGGACTCCAAAACTGTGAGCATTGATGACCGACACATAAACGCACCCCGGTGTTCGTCAATCGTGGAAATCACTTCGGCATCCCAAAACTGAGTAATAGTGCAAGAAACGGGCCAGAATCGGCCCAAACTGCGAGTCTTGACGACCAACACTTATGCACACCTTGGGGTTCGACAACCATGGAAATCGCTTTGGGTCTCCAAAAGGGTGAGTGATAGTCCATGAAAGAGCCTTGAATCGGTAAAACCTAGGGTTATTGATCAACGATACATAAACGCACCCCGGGGTTCGTCAATCATGGAAATCGCACAGGGACCCCAAACAGAGAGTAATAGTCCATGAAACGGGCCAGAATGGGCCAATACTGTGAATGTTGATAAGCGACACATAAATACACCGGCGTTCGTCGATCGTGGAAATCACTACGTGACCCCAAAACTGAGTAATAGTCCAAGAAACGGGCCAGAATTGGCCAAAACTGCGATGGTTTATGACCGACATGTAAGCTCACCTTGGGGTTCGACAACCATGGAAATCGCTTTGGGACCCCAAAACAGTGAGTAATAGTCCATGAAACGGGCCAGAATCGACAAAATCCGCGAGTCTTGATGACCGACACGTAAACGCACCACGGGGTTTGTTAATCATGGAAATCACTCCGGGACCCCAAAACAGTCAGTAATAGTCCACGAAACGGGCCAGAATCGGCCAAAACTATGAGTGTTGATGACCGACACGTAGGCGCACCTTGGCGTTCAACAACTATCGAAATCGCTTCGTGACCCCAAAACGGTGAGTAATAGTCCACGAAACGGGCCAGAATCGTCAAAAACCGTGAGTGTTGATGTTTGACACGTAAACGCACACTGGGGTTCGTTAATCGTGGAAATCACTCCGCGACCCCAAAAAATTGAGTAATAGTCGACAAAACAGGCCAGAATCGGCCAAAACTATGACTATTCATGACCGACATGTAAGCGCACCTTGGGGTTCAATAACTATGGAAATTGCTTCGGGATCCAAAAACGGTGAGTAATAGTCCACGAAACGGGTCAGAATTCGCCAAAACTATGAGTGTTGATCACAGGCACGTAAATGCACCACAAGGATCGTCAATCATGGAAATCGCTCTGGGACCCCAAAACGGTGAGTAACAGTGCTCAAAGCGTACCAGGATCGGCCAAAATTGTGAGCGTTGATGATCAACACGTAAACGCACCCCGGTGTTCGTCAATCGTGGAAATCACTTCAGGGCCCCAAAACTGAGTAATAGTGCAAGAAACGGGCCAGAATCGGCACAAACTATGAGTCTTGATGACCAACACGTATGCACACCTTGGGGTTCGACAACCATGGAAATCACTTTGGGACTCCAAAACGGAGAGTGATAGTCCATGAAAGAGCCTTGAATCGGTAAAACCTAGGGTTATCGAACAACGATACATAAACGCACCGCGGGGTTCATCAATCATGGAAATCGCCCAGGGACCCCAAATCAGGGAGTAATATTCCGTGAAACGGGCCAGAGTCGGCCAAAACTACGAATGTTGATGACCGACACATAAACAAACCGGTGTTCGTCGATCGTGGAAATCACTAAGTGACCCCAAAACTGAGTAATAGTCCAAGAAACGTGCCAGAATCGGCCAAAATTGCGGTTGTTGATGACTGACACGTATGCGCACCTTGGGGTTCGACAACCATGGAAATTGCTTTGGGACCCCAAAACGGTGAGTAATAGTCCATGAAACAGGCCAGAATCAACAAAAACCGCGAGTGTTGATGACCGACACGTAAACGCACCACGGGGTTTGTTAATCGTGGAAATCACTCCGGTACCCCAAAACAGTCAGTAATAGTCCACGAAACGGGCCAGAATCGGACAAAACTATGAGTGTTGATGACCGACATGCAAGCGCACCCTCGGGTTCAACAACTATGGAAATCACTTCGTGACCCAAAAACGGTGAGTAATAGTCCATGAAACGGGCCAGATTCGTCAAAAATCGCGAGTGTTGATGTCTGACATGTAAACGCACACCGGGGTTCGTTAATCGTGGAAATCACTATGGGACCCCAAAAACGTGAGTAATAGTCCACAAAACGGGCAAGAATCGGCCACAACTGTGACTGTTGATGACCGACATGTAAGGCACCTTGGGGTTCAATAACTATGGATATCGCTTTGGCATCCCGAAACGGTGAGTAATTGTCCACGAAACGGTTCAGAATTGGCCAAAATTGAGTGTTGATGACGGGCACGTAAACGCACCCCAAGGATCGTCAATCATGGAAATCGCTCTAGGACTCCAAAACTGTGAGCATTGATGACCGACACATAAACGCACCCCGGTGTTCGTCAATCGTGGAAATCACTTCGGCATCCCAAAACTGAGTAATAGTGCAAGAAACGGGCCAGAATCGGCCCAAACTGCGAGTCTTGACGACCAACACTTATGCACACCTTGGGGTTCGACAACCATGGAAATCGCTTTGGGTCTCCAAAAGGGTGAGTGATAGTCCATGAAAGAGCCTTGAATCGGTAAAACCTAGGGTTATTGATCAACGATACATAAACGCACCCCGGGGTTCGTCAATCATGGAAATCGCTCAGGGACCCCAAACAGAGAGTAATAGTCCATGAAACGGGCCAGAATGGGCCAATACTGTGAATGTTGATAAGCGACACATAAATACACCGGCGTTCGTCGATCGTGGAAATCACTACGTGACCCCAAAACTGAGTAATAGTCCAAGAAACGGGCCAGAATTGGCCAAAACTGTGATGGTTTATGACCGACATGTAAGCTCACCTTGGGGTTCGACAACCATGGAAATCGCTTTGGGACCCCAAAACAGTGAGTAATAGTCCATGAAACGGGCCAGAATCGACAAAATCCGCGAGTCTTGATGACCGACACGTAAACGCACCACGGGGTTTGTTAATCATGGAAATCACTCCGGGACCCCAAAACAGTCAGTAATAGTCCACGAAACGGGCCAGAATCGGCCAAAACTATGAGTGTTGATGACCGACACGTAGGCGCACCTTGGCGTTCAACAACTATCGAAATCGCTTCGTGACCCCAAAACGGTGAGTAATAGTCCACGAAACGGGCCAGAATCGTCAAAAACCGTGAGTGTTGATGTTTGACACGTAAACGCACACTGGGGTTCGTTAATCGTGGAAATCACTCCACGACCCCAAAAAATTGAGTAATAGTCGACAAAACAGGCCAGAATCGGCCAAAACTATGACTATTCATGACCGACATGTAAGCGCACCTTGGGGTTCAATAACTATGGAAATTGCTTCGGGATCCAAAAACGGTGAGTAATAGTCCACGAAACGGGTCAGAATTCGCCAAAACTATGAGTGTTGATCACGGGCACGTAAATGCACCACAAGGATCGTCAATCATGGAAATCGCTCTGGGACCCCAAAACGGTGAGTAACAGTGCTCAAAGCGTACCAGGATCGGCCAAAATTGTGAGCGTTGATGATCAACACGTAAACGCACCCCGGTGTTCGTCAATCGTGGAAATCACTTCAGGGCCCCAAAACTGAGTAATAGTGCAAGAAACGGGCCAGAATCGGCACAAACTATGAGTCTTGATGACCAACACGTATGCACACCTTGGGGTTCGACAACCATGGAAATCACTTTGGGACTCCAAAACGGAGAGTGATAGTCCATGAAAGAGCCTTGAATCGGTAAAACCTAGGGTTATCGAACAACGATACATAAACGCACCGCGGGGTTCATCAATCATGGAAATCGCCCAGGGACCCCAAATCAGGGAGTAATATTCCGTGAAACGGGCCAGAGTCGGCCAAAACTACGAATGTTGATGACCGACACATAAACAAACCGGTGTTCGTCGATCGTGGAAATCACTAAGTGACCCCAAAACTGAGTAATAGTCCAAGAAACGTGCCAGAATCGGCCAAAATTGCGGTTGTTGATGACTGACACGTATGCGCACCTTGGGGTTCGACAACCATGGAAATTGCTTTGGGACCCCAAAACGGTGAGTAATAGTCCATGAAACAGGCCAGAATCAACAAAAACCGCGAGTGTTGATGACCGACACGGAAACGCACCACGGGGTTTGTTAATCGTGGAAATCACTCCGGTACCCCAAAACAGTCAGTAATAGTCCACGAAACGGGCCAGAATCGGACAAAACTATGAGTGTTGATGACCGACATGCAAGCGCACCCTCGGGTTCAACAACTATGGAAATCACTTCGTGACCCAAAAACGGTGAGTAATAGTCCATGAAACGGGCCAGATTCGTCAAAAATCGCGAGTGTTGATGTCTGACATGTAAACGCACACCGGGGTTCGTTAATCGTGGAAATCACTATGGGACCCCAAAAACGTGAGTAATAGTCCACAAAACGGGCAAGAATCGGCCACAACTGTGACTGTTGATGACCGACATGTAAGGCACCTTGGGGTTCAATAACTATGGATATCGCTTTGGCATCCCGAAACGGTGAGTAATTGTCCACGAAACGGTTCAGAATTGGCCAAAATTGAGTGTTGATGACGGGCACGTAAACGCACCCCAAGGATCGTCAATCATGGAAATCGCTCTAGGACTCCAAAACTGTGAGCATTGATGACCGACACATAAACGCACCCCGGTGTTCGTCAATCGTGGAAATCACTTCGGCATCCCAAAACTGAGTAATAGTGCAAGAAACGGGCCAGAATCGGCCCAAACTGCGAGTCTTGACGACCAACACTTATGCACACCTTGGGGTTCGACAACCATGGAAATCGCTTTGGGTCTCCAAAAGGGTGAGTGATAGTCCATGAAAGAGCCTTGAATCGGTAAAACCTAGGGTTATTGATCAACGATACATAAACGCACCCCGGGGTTCGTCAATCATGGAAATCGCACAGGGACCCCAAACAGAGAGTAATAGTCCATGAAACGGGCCAGAATGGGCCAATACTGTGAATGTTGATAAGCGACACATAAATACACCGGCGTTCGTCGATCGTGGAAATCACTACGTGACCCCAAAACTGAGTAATAGTCCAAGAAACGGGCCAGAATTGGCCAAAACTGCGATGGTTTATGACCGACATGTAAGCTCACCTTGGGGTTCGACAACCATGGAAATCGCTTTGGGACCCCAAAACAGTGAGTAATAGTCCATGAAACGGGCCAGAATCGACAAAATCCGCGAGTCTTGATGACCGACACGTAAACGCACCACGGGGTTTGTTAATCATGGAAATCACTCCGGGACCCCAAAACAGTCAGTAATAGTCCACGAAACGGGCCAGAATCGGCCAAAACTATGAGTGTTGATGACCGACACGTAGGCGCACCTTGGCGTTCAACAACTATCGAAATCGCTTCGTGACCCCAAAACGGTGAGTAATAGTCCACGAAACGGGCCAGAATCGTCAAAAACCGTGAGTGTTGATGTTTGACACGTAAACGCACACTGGGGTTCGTTAATCGTGGAAATCACTCCGCGACCCCAAAAAATTGAGTAATAGTCGACAAAACAGGCCAGAATCGGCCAAAACTATGACTATTCATGACCGACATGTAAGCGCACCTTGGGGTTCAATAACTATGGAAATTGCTTCGGGATCCAAAAACGGTGAGTAATAGTCCACGAAACGGGTCAGAATTCGCCAAAACTATGAGTGTTGATCACGGGCACGTAAATGCACCACAAGGATCGTCAATCATGGAAATCGCTCTGGGACCCCAAAACGGTGAGTAACAGTGCTCAAAGCGTACCAGGATCGGCCAAAATTGTGAGCGTTGATGATCAACACGTAAACGCACCCCGGTGTTCGTCAATCGTGGAAATCACTTCAGGGCCCCAAAACTGAGTAATAGTGCAAGAAACGGGCCAGAATCGGCACAAACTATGAGTCTTGATGACCAACACGTATGCACACCTTGGGGTTCGACAACCATGGAAATCACTTTGGGACTCCAAAACGGAGAGTGATAGTCCATGAAAGAGCCTTGAATCGGTAAAACCTAGGGTTATCGAACAACGATACATAAACGCACCGCGGGGTTCATCAATCATGGAAATCGCCCAGGGACCCCAAATCAGGGAGTAATATTCCGTGAAACGGGCCAGAGTCGGCCAAAACTACGAATGTTGATGACCGACACATAAACAAACCGGTGTTCGTCGATCGTGGAAATCACTAAGTGACCCCAAAACTGAGTAATAGTCCAAGAAACGTGCCAGAATCGGCCAAAATTGCGGTTGTTGATGACTGACACGTATGCGCACCTTGGGGTTCGACAACCATGGAAATTGCTTTGGGACCCCAAAACGGTGAGTAATAGTCCATGAAACAGGCCAGAATCAACAAAAACCGCGAGTGTTGATGACCGACACGTAAACGCACCACGGGGTTTGTTAATCGTGGAAATCACTCCGGTACCCCAAAACAGTCAGTAATAGTCCACGAAACGGGCCAGAATCGGACAAAACTATGAGTGTTGATGACCGACATGCAAGCGCACCCTCGGGTTCAACAACTATGGAAATCACTTCGTGACCCAAAAACGGTGAGTAATAGTCCATGAAACGGGCCAGATTCGTCAAAAATCGCGAGTGTTGATGTCTGACATGTAAACGCACACCGGGGTTCGTTAATCGTGGAAATCACTATGGGACCCCAAAAACGTGAGTAATAGTCCACAAAACGGGCAAGAATCGGCCACAACTGTGACTGTTGATGACCGACATGTAAGGCACCTTGGGGTTCAATAACTATGGATATCGCTTTGGCATCCCGAAACGGTGAGTAATTGTCCACGAAACGGTTCAGAATTGGCCAAAATTGAGTGTTGATGACGGGCACGTAAACGCACCCCAAGGATCGTCAATCATGGAAATCGCTCTAGGACTCCAAAACTGTGAGCATTGATGACCGACACATAAACGCACCCCGGTGTTCGTCAATCGTGGAAATCACTTCGGCATCCCAAAACTGAGTAATAGTGCAAGAAACGGGCCAGAATCGGCCCAAACTGCGAGTCTTGACGACCAACACTTATGCACACCTTGGGGTTCGACAACCATGGAAATCGCTTTGGGTCTCCAAAAGGGTGAGTGATAGTCCATGAAAGAGCCTTGAATCGGTAAAACCTAGGGTTATTGATCAACGATACATAAACGCACCCCGGGGTTCGTCAATCATGGAAATCGCTCAGGGACCCCAAACAGAGAGTAATAGTCCATGAAACGGGCCAGAATGGGCCAATACTGTGAATGTTGATAAGCGACACATAAATACACCGGCGTTCGTCGATCGTGGAAATCACTACGTGACCCCAAAACTGAGTAATAGTCCAAGAAACGGGCCAGAATTGGCCAAAACTGCGATGGTTTATGACCGACATGTAAGCTCACCTTGGGGTTCGACAACCATGGAAATCGCTTTGGGACCCCAAAACAGTGAGTAATAGTCCATGAAACGGGCCAGAATCGACAAAATCCGCGAGTCTTGATGACCGACACGTAAACGCACCACGGGGTTTGTTAATCATGGAAATCACTCCGGGACCCCAAAACAGTCAGTAATAGTCCACGAAACGGGCCAGAATCGGCCAAAACTATGAGTGTTGATGACCGACACGTAGGCGCACCTTGGCGTTCAACAACTATCGAAATCGCTTCGTGACCCCAAAACGGTGAGTAATAGTCCACGAAACGGGCCAGAATCGTCAAAAACCGTGAGTGTTGATGTTTGACACGTAAACGCACACTGGGGTTCGTTAATCGTGGAAATCACTCCACGACCCCAAAAAATTGAGTAATAGTCGACAAAACAGGCCAGAATCGGCCAAAACTATGACTATTCATGACCGACATGTAAGCGCACCTTGGGGTTCAATAACTATGGAAATTGCTTCGGGATCCAAAAACGGTGAGTAATAGTCCACGAAACGGGTCAGAATTCGCCAAAACTATGAGTGTTGATCACGGGCACGTAAATGCACCACAAGGATCGTCAATCATGGAAATCGCTCTGGGACCCCAAAACGGTGAGTAACAGTGCTCAAAGCGTACCAGGATCGGCCAAAATTGTGAGCGTTGATGATCAACACGTAAACGCACCCCGGTGTTCGTCAATCGTGGAAATCACTTCAGGGCCCCAAAACTGAGTAATAGTGCAAGAAACGGGCCAGAATCGGCACAAACTATGAGTCTTGATGACCAACACGTATGCACACCTTGGGGTTCGACAACCATGGAAATCACTTTGGGACTCCAAAACGGAGAGTGATAGTCCATGAAAGAGCCTTGAATCGGTAAAACCTAGGGTTATCGAACAACGATACATAAACGCACCGCGGGGTTCATCAATCATGGAAATCGCCCAGGGACCCCAAATCAGGGAGTAATATTCCGTGAAACGGGCCAGAGTCGGCCAAAACTACGAATGTTGATGACCGACACATAAACAAACCGGTGTTCGTCGATCGTGGAAATCACTAAGTGACCCCAAAACTGAGTAATAGTCCAAGAAACGTGCCAGAATCGGCCAAAATTGCGGTTGTTGATGACTGACACGTATGCGCACCTTGGGGTTCGACAACCATGGAAATTGCTTTGGGACCCCAAAACGGTGAGTAATAGTCCATGAAACAGGCCAGAATCAACAAAAACCGCGAGTGTTGATGACCGACACGGAAACGCACCACGGGGTTTGTTAATCGTGGAAATCACTCCGGTACCCCAAAACAGTCAGTAATAGTCCACGAAACGGGCCAGAATCGGACAAAACTATGAGTGTTGATGACCGACATGCAAGCGCACCCTCGGGTTCAACAACTATGGAAATCACTTCGTGACCCAAAAACGGTGAGTAATAGTCCATGAAACGGGCCAGATTCGTCAAAAATCGCGAGTGTTGATGTCTGACATGTAAACGCACACCGGGGTTCGTTAATCGTGGAAATCACTATGGGACCCCAAAAACGTGAGTAATAGTCCACAAAACGGGCAAGAATCGGCCACAACTGTGACTGTTGATGACCGACATGTAAGGCACCTTGGGGTTCAATAACTATGGATATCGCTTTGGCATCCCGAAACGGTGAGTAATTGTCCACGAAACGGTTCAGAATTGGCCAAAATTGAGTGTTGATGACGGGCACGTAAACGCACCCCAAGGATCGTCAATCATGGAAATCGCTCTAGGACTCCAAAACTGTGAGCATTGATGACCGACACATAAACGCACCCCGGTGTTCGTCAATCGTGGAAATCACTTCGGCATCCCAAAACTGAGTAATAGTGCAAGAAACGGGCCAGAATCGGCCCAAACTGCGAGTCTTGACGACCAACACTTATGCACACCTTGGGGTTCGACAACCATGGAAATCGCTTTGGGTCTCCAAAAGGGTGAGTGATAGTCCATGAAAGAGCCTTGAATCGGTAAAACCTAGGGTTATTGATCAACGATACATAAACGCACCCCGGGGTTCGTCAATCATGGAAATCGCACAGGGACCCCAAACAGAGAGTAATAGTCCATGAAACGGGCCAGAATGGGCCAATACTGTGAATGTTGATAAGCGACACATAAATACACCGGCGTTCGTCGATCGTGGAAATCACTACGTGACCCCAAAACTGAGTAATAGTCCAAGAAACGGGCCAGAATTGGCCAAAACTGCGATGGTTTATGACCGACATGTAAGCTCACCTTGGGGTTCGACAACCATGGAAATCGCTTTGGGACCCCAAAACAGTGAGTAATAGTCCATGAAACGGGCCAGAATCGACAAAATCCGCGAGTCTTGATGACCGACACGTAAACGCACCACGGGGTTTGTTAATCATGGAAATCACTCCGGGACCCCAAAACAGTCAGTAATAGTCCACGAAACGGGCCAGAATCGGCCAAAACTATGAGTGTTGATGACCGACACGTAGGCGCACCTTGGCGTTCAACAACTATCGAAATCGCTTCGTGACCCCAAAACGGTGAGTAATAGTCCACGAAACGGGCCAGAATCGTCAAAAACCGTGAGTGTTGATGTTTGACACGTAAACGCACACTGGGGTTCGTTAATCGTGGAAATCACTCCGCGACCCCAAAAAATTGAGTAATAGTCGACAAAACAGGCCAGAATCGGCCAAAACTATGACTATTCATGACCGACATGTAAGCGCACCTTGGGGTTCAATAACTATGGAAATTGCTTCGGGATCCAAAAACGGTGAGTAATAGTCCACGAAACGGGTCAGAATTCGCCAAAACTATGAGTGTTGATCACGGGCACGTAAATGCACCACAAGGATCGTCAATCATGGAAATCGCTCTGGGACCCCAAAACGGTGAGTAACAGTGCTCAAAGCGTACCAGGATCGGCCAAAATTGTGAGCGTTGATGATCAACACGTAAACGCACCCCGGTGTTCGTCAATCGTGGAAATCACTTCAGGGCCCCAAAACTGAGTAATAGTGCAAGAAACGGGCCAGAATCGGCACAAACTATGAGTCTTGATGACCAACACGTATGCACACCTTGGGGTTCGACAACCATGGAAATCACTTTGGGACTCCAAAACGGAGAGTGATAGTCCATGAAAGAGCCTTGAATCGGTAAAACCTAGGGTTATCGAACAACGATACATAAACGCACCGCGGGGTTCATCAATCATGGAAATCGCCCAGGGACCGCAAATCAGGGAGTAATATTCCGTGAAACGGGCCAGAGTCGGCCAAAACTACGAATGTTGATGACCGACACATAAACAAACCGGTGTTCGTCGATCGTGGAAATCACTAAGTGACCCCAAAACTGAGTAATAGTCCAAGAAACGTGCCAGAATCGGCCAAAATTGCGGTTGTTGATGACTGACACGTATGCGCACCTTGGGGTTCGACAACCATGGAAATTGCTTTGGGACCCCAAAACGGTGAGTAATAGTCCATGAAACAGGCCAGAATCAACAAAAACCGCGAGTGTTGATGACCGACACGTAAACGCACCACGGGGTTTGTTAATCGTGGAAATCACTCCGGTACCCCAAAACAGTCAGTAATAGTCCACGAAACGGGCCAGAATCGGACAAAACTATGAGTGTTGATGACCGACATGCAAGCGCACCCTCGGGTTCAACAACTATGGAAATCACTTCGTGACCCAAAAACGGTGAGTAATAGTCCATGAAACGGGCCAGATTCGTCAAAAATCGCGAGTGTTGATGTCTGACATGTAAACGCACACCGGGGTTCGTTAATCGTGGAAATCACTATGGGACCCCAAAAACGTGAGTAATAGTCCACAAAACGGGCAAGAATCGGCCACAACTGTGACTGTTGATGACCGACATGTAAGGCACCTTGGGGTTCAATAACTATGGATATCGCTTTGGCATCCCGAAATGGTGAGTAATTGTCCACGAAACAGTTCAGAATTGGCCAAAACTGAGTGTTGATGACGGGCACGTAAACGCACCCCAAGGATCGTCAATCATGGAAATCGCTCTAGGACCCCAAAACTGTGAGCATTGATGACCGACACATAAACGCACCCCGGTGTTCGTCAATCGTGGAAATCACTTCGGCATCCCAAAACTGAGTAATAGTGCAAGAAACGGGCCAGAATCGGCCCAAACTGCGAGTCTTGACGACCAACACTTATGCACACCTTGGGGTTCGACAACCATGGAAATCGCTTTGGGTCTCCAAAAGGGTGAGTGATAGTCCATGAAAGAGCCTTGAATCGGTAAAACCTAGGGTTATTGATCAACGATACATAAACGCACCCCGGGGTTCGTCAATCATGGAAATCGCTCAGGGACCCCAAACAGAGAGTAATAGTCCATGAAACGGGCCAGAATGGGCCAATACTGTGAATGTTGATAAGCGACACATAAATACACCGGCGTTCGTCGATCGTGGAAATCACTACGTGACCCCAAAACTGAGTAATAGTCCAAGAAACGGGCCAGAATTGGCCAAAACTGCGATGGTTTATGACCGACATGTAAGCTCACCTTGGGGTTCGACAACCATGGAAATCGCTTTGGGACCCCAAAACAGTGAGTAATAGTCCATGAAACGGGCCAGAATCGACAAAATCCGCGAGTCTTGATGACCGACACGTAAACGCACCACGGGGTTTGTTAATCATGGAAATCACTCCGGGACCCCAAAACAGTCAGTAATAGTCCACGAAACGGGCCAGAATCGGCCAAAACTATGAGTGTTGATGACCGACACGTAGGCGCACCTTGGCGTTCAACAACTATCGAAATCGCTTCGTGACCCCAAAACGGTGAGTAATAGTCCACGAAACGGGCCAGAATCGTCAAAAACCGTGAGTGTTGATGTTTGACACGTAAACGCACACTGGGGTTCGTTAATCGTGGAAATCACTCCGCGACCCCAAAAAATTGAGTAATAGTCGACAAAACAGGCCAGAATCGGCCAAAACTATGACTATTCATGACCGACATGTAAGCGCACCTTGGGGTTCAATAACTATGGAAATTGCTTCGGGATCCAAAAACGGTGAGTAATAGTCCACGAAACGGATCAGAATTCGCCAAAACTATGAGTGTTGATCACGGGCACGTAAATGCACCACAAGGATTGTCAATCATGGAAATCGCTCTGGGACCCCAAAACGGTGAGTAACAGTGCTCAAAGCGTACCAGGATCGGCCAAAATTGTGAGCGTTGATGATCAACACGTAAACGCACCCCGGTGTTCGTCAATCGTGGAAATCACTTCGGGGCCCCAAAACTGAGTAATAGTGCAAGAAACAGGCCAGAATCGGCACAAACTATGAGTCTTGATGACCAACACATATGCACACCTTGGGGTTCGACAACCATGGAAATCACTTTGGGACTCCAAAACGGAGAGTGATAGTCCATGAAAGAGCCTTGAATCGGTAAAACCTAGGGTTATCGAACAACGATACATAAACGCACCGCGGGGTTCATCAATCATGGAAATCACCCAGGGACCCCAAATCAGGGAGTAATATTCCGTGAAACGGGCCAGAATCGGCCAAAACTACGAATGTTGATGACCGACACATAAACAAACCGGTGTTCGTCGATCGTGGAAATCACTAAGTGACCCCAAAACTGAGTAATAGTCCAAGAAACGTGCCAGAATCGGCCAAAATTGCGGTTGTCGATGACTGACACGTAAGCGCACCTTGGGGTTCGACAACCATTGAAATTGCTTTGGGACCCCAAAACGGTGAGTAATAGTCCATGAAACAGGCCAGAATCGACAAAAACCGCGAGTGTTGATGACCGACACGTAAACGCACCACGGGGTTTGTTAATCGTGGAAATCACTCCGGTACCCCAAAACAGTCAGTAATAGTCCACGAAACGGGCCAGAATCGGCCAAAACTATGAGTGTTGATGACCGACATGCAAGCGCACCCTCGGGTTCAACAACTATGGAAATCACTTTGTGACCCAAAAACGGTGAGTAATAGTCCACGAAACGGGCCAGATTCGTCAAAAATCGCGAGTGTTGATGTCTGACATGTAAACGAGCACCGGGGTTCGTTAATCGTGGAAATCACTATGGGACAACAAAAACGTGAGTAATAGTCCACAAAATGGGCAAGAATCGGCCAAAACTGTGACTATTGATGACCGACATGTAAGGCACCTTGGGGTTCAATAACTATGGAAATCGCTTTGGCATCCCGAAACGGTGAGTAATTGTCCACGAAACGGTTCAGAATTGGCCAAAACTGAGTGTTGATACCGGGCACGTAAACGCACCCCAAGGATCGTCAATCATGGAAATCGCTCTAGGACCCCAAAACTATGAGCATTGATGACCGACACATAAATGCACCCCGGTGTTCGTCAATCGTGGAAATCACTTCGGCATCCCAAAACTGAGTAATAGTGCAAGAAACGGGCCAGAATCGGCCCAAACTGCGAGTCTTGACGACCAACACTTATGCACACCTTGGGGTTCGACAACCATGGAAATCGCTTTGGGACTCCAAAACGGTGAGTGATAGTCCATGACAAAGCCCTGAATCGGTAAAACCTAGGGTTATTGATCAACGATACATAAACGCACCCCGTGGTTTGTCAATCATGGAAATCGCTCTGGGACCCCAAATCAGTGAATAATAGTCCATGAAACGGGCTAGAATCGGCCAAAACTGTGAAAGTTAATGAGCGACACATAAACAAACCGGTGTTCGTCGATCATGGAAATCACTACGTGACCCCAAAACTGAGTAATAGTCCAAGAAACGGGCAAGAATCTGTCAAAACTCCGATTGTTGATTACCAACACGTAAGCGCACCTTGGGGTTCAACAACCATGGAAATAGCTTTGAGACCCCAAAATGGTGACTCGTAGTCCATGAAACGGGCCAGTATCGACAAAAACAGCGAGTGTTGATGACCGACACGTAAACGCACCATGGGGTTTGTTAATCGTGGAAATCACTCCGAGACCTCAAAATAGTCAGGAATAGTCCATGAAACGGGCCAGAATCGGTCAAAACTATGAGTGTTGATGACCGACACGTAAGTGCACCTTGGGGTTTAACAACTATGGAAATCGCTTCGTGACCCCAAAACGGTGAGTAATAGTCCATGAAACGGTCTAGAATCATCAAAAAAAGCGAGTATTGATGTCTGATATGTAAACGCACCCCGGGGTTCGTTAGTCGTGGAAATCACTCCGGGACCCCAAAAAGTTAGTAATAGTCCACAAAATGGCCAGAATCGGCCAAAACTATGACTGTTGATGACCGACATGTAAGTGCACCTTGGGGTTTAATAACTATGGAAATCGCTTTGGGATTCCAAAACGGTGAGTAATAGTCCACGAAACGGTTCAGAATTGGCCAAAACTATGAGTGTTGACGACGGGCACGTAAACGGACCACAGGGATCGTCAATCACGAAAATCGCTCTGGGACCCCAAAACTGTGAGCGTTAATGACCGACACATAAACGCACCCCGGTGTTCCTCAATTGTGGAAATCACTTCAGCATCCCAAAACTGAGTAATAGTGCAAGAAATGGGCCAGAATCGGCCCATACTGCGAGTCTTGACGACCAACACTTATGCCCACCTTGGGGTTCCACAACCATGGAAATCGCTTTGGGACTCCAAAACGGTGAGTGATAGTCCATGAAAAAGCCCTGAATCGGTAGAACCTAGGGTTATTGATCGACGATACATAAACGCAACCAGGGGTTTGTCAATCATGGAAATCGCTCAGGGACCCCAAATCGGTGAGTAATTGTCCACGAAACGGGCCAGGATCATCAAAAACCGCGAGTGTTGATGTCTGATATGTAAACGCACCCCGGGGTTCGTTAATAGTGGAAATCACTCGGGGACCCCAAAAAAGTGAGTGATAGTCCACAAAATGGGCCAGAATCGGCCAAAACTATGTCTGTTGATGACCGACATGTAAGCGCACCTTGGGTTTCAATAACTATGGAAATCGCTTTGGGATCCCAAAACGGTGAGTAATAGTCCACGAAACGGTTCAAAATTGGCCAAAACTTTGAGTGTTGACGACGGGCACGTAAACGCACCACAGGGATCGTCAATCATGGAAATCGCTCTGGGACCCCAAAACTGTGAGTGTTGATGACCGACACATAAACGCACCCCGGTGTTCGTCAATCGTGGAAATAACTTTGGCATCCCAAAACTGAGTAATAGTGCAAGAAATGGGCCAGAATCGGCCCAAACTGCGAGTCTTGGTGACCAACACTTATGCCCACCTTGGGGTTCGACAACCATGGAAATCGCTTTGGGACTCCAAAACGGTGAGTGATAGTCCATGAAAAAGCCCTGAATCGGTAGAACCTAGGGTTATTGATCGACGATACATAAATGCACCCGGGGTTTGTCAATCATGGAAATTGCTCAGGGACCCCAAATCAGTGAGTAATAGTCCACGAAACGGGCCAGAATCGGCCAAAATTGTGAATGTTAATGAGCGACAAATAAACAAACCGGTGTTCGTCGATCATGGAGATCACTACGTGACCCCAAAACTGAGTAATAGTCTAGGAAACGGGCCAGAATCGGCCAAAACTGTGATTGTTGATGACCGACACGTAAGTGCATGTTGGGGTTCGACAACCATGGAAATCGCTTTGGGACCCCAAAACGGTGATTAATAGTCCAAGAAACTGGCCAGTATCAACAAAAATCGCGAGTGTTGATGACCGACATGTAAATGCACCATGGGGTTTGTTAATCGTGGAAATCATTTCGGGACCTCAAAATAGTCAGGAATAGTCCATGAAACGGGCCAGCATCGGTCAAAACTATGAGTGTTGATGACCGACATGTAAGCGCACCTTGGGGTTTAACAACTATGGAAATCGCCTCGTGACCCCAAAACGGTGAGTAATAGTCCACGAAACGGGCCAGAATCATCAAAAACCGCGAGTTTTGATGTCTGTTACGTAAACGCACCCCGGGGTTCGTTAATCGTGAAAATCACTTCGGGACCCCAAAAAAGTGAGTAATAGTCCACAAAATGGGCCAGAATCGGCCAAAACTATGACTGTTGATGACCGACATGTAAGCGCACCTTGGGGTTCAATAACTATGGAAATCTCTTTGGGATCCCAAAACGGTGAGTAATAGTCCACGAAACGGTACAGAATTGGCCCAAACTGTGAGTGTAGACGACGGGCACGTAAACGCACCACAGGGATCGTCAATCATGGAAATTGCTCTGGGACCCCAAAACGGTGAATAACAGTGCACAAAACGTACCAGAATCGGCCACAATTGTTAGTGTTGATGACCGACATGTAAACGCACCCCAGTGTTCATCAATCATGGAAAGCACTTCGAGACCCCAAAACTGAGTAATAGTGCAAGAAACGGGCCAGAACCGGCCCAAACTGCGAGTCTTGACGACCACCACATAGGCACACCTTGGGGTTCGACAACCATGGAAATCGCTTTGGGACTCCAAAACGGTGAGTAATGGTCCACGAAACGGGTCAGAATTGGCCAAAACTATGAGTGTTGACGACGGGCACGTACACGCACCCGAGGGATCGTCAATCATGGAAATCGCTCTGGGACCCCAAAACGGTGAGTAGCAGTGCACAAAACGTACCAGAATTGGGCAAAATTGTGAGTGTTGATGATGACACGTAAATGCACCCCGGTGTTCGTCAATCGTGGAAATCACTTCGGGGCACCAAAGCTGAGTAATAGTGCAAAAAACGGCCCAAAATCGGGCCAAACTATGAGTCTTGAAGACCAACATGTAAGCACACCTTGGGGTTCGACAACCATGGAAATCGCTTTGGGACTCCAAAACGGTGCGTAATAGTCCATGAAAGAGCCCTGAATCGGTAAAACCTAGGGTTATTGATCAACGAGTGACCCCAAATCAGTGAGTAATAGTCCATGAAACGGGCCAGAATCGGCCAAAACTGCGAATGTTGATCACCGACACATAAACACACCGGTGTTCGTCGATCGTGGAAATCACTAAGTGACCCCAAAATTGAGTAATAGTCCAAGAAATGGGCCCGAATCGGCCAAAACTGCAATTGTTGATGACTGACACGTAAGTGCACCTTGGGGTTTGACAACCATGGAAATTGCTTTGGGACCCCAAAAAGGTGAGTAATAGTCCATGAAACGGGCCAGAATCGACAAAAACCGTGAGTGTTGATGACCGACACGTAAACACACCACGGGGTTTGTTAATCGTGGAAATCACTCCGGGACCCTAAAACAGTCAGTAATAGTCCACGAAATGGGCCAGAATCGGTGAAAACTATGAGTGTTGATGACCGACACGTAAGCGCACCTTGGGGTTCAACAACTATGGAAATCGCTTCGTGACCCCAAAACGGTGAGTAATAGTCCACGAAACGGGCCAGAATCGTCAAAAACTGCGAGTGTTGATGTTTGACACGTAAACGCACCCTGGGGTTCATTAATCGTGGAAATCACTCCGGGACCCCCAAAAAAGTGAGTAATAGACCACAAAACGGGCCAGAATCGGCCAAAACTGTGACTGTTAATGACGGAATGTAAGGCGCACCTTGGGGTTCTATAACTATGGAAATCGCTTTGGGATCCTAAAACGGTGAGTAATAGTCCACAAAACGGGTCAGAATTGGCCAAAACTGTGAGTGTTGACGGTGGGCACGTAAACGCACCACGGGGATCGTCAATCATGGAAATCGCTCTGGGATCTGATATGTCTCCGTCGTATCTATAATTTTTTATTGTTCCATGCCAATATCCGGATAGAAATCATGTCCAAAGGGAAACCCAATTGGAGTTCTGGATCTCCGGGAATTTAAAAAAGGTGAAGGGGCAGAATCAGGAATGGAGAAACAGAGAGAGAGACAGAGAGACAGATCCAATCTCGGAGGGGCTCTCTCCCCTCCCACGCCATGGAGACCATGGACCAGAGGGGAAGCCCTTCTCCCATCTAGGCAGAAGGTCAAGGAAGAAGAAGAAGAAGGGGGGCTCTCTCCACCTTGCTTCTAGTGTCACCGGAACGCCGTCGGGGGCCCATCATCATCACCGCGATCTACACCAACACCGCCATCATCGTCACCAACATCTCCATCACCTTCCGCTATCTATATTCAGCGGTCCACTCTCCCGCAACCCGCTGTACCCTCTACTTGAACATGGTGCTTTATGCTTCATATTATTATCCAATGATGTGTTGCCATCCTATGATGTCTGAGTAGATTTTCGTTGTCCTATCGGTGATTGATGAATTGCTATGATTGGTTTAATTTGCTTGTGGTTATGTTGTTGTCCTATTGTGCCCTCCGTGTCGCGCAAGCATGAGGGATTCCCGCTATAGGGTGTTGCAATACATTCATGATTCTCTTATAGTGGGTTGCTTGAGTGACAGAAGCATAAGTCCGAGTAAGGGGGTTGTGGCGTATGGGATAAAGGGGACTTCATGCTTTAATGCTATGGTTGGGTTTTACCTTAATGATCTTTAGTAGTTGCGGATGCTTGCTAGAGTTCCAATCATAAGTGCATATGATCCAAGAAGAGAAAGTATGTTAGCTTATGCCTCTCCCACATAAAACTAGCTATTGGTCTAGTAAAGTAGTCAATTGCTTAGGGACAATTTCACAACTCCTACCACCACTTTCCCGCACTCGCTATATTTACTTTATTGCTTCTTTATCTAAACAGCCCCTACTTTTTATTTACATTCTCTTTATTATCTTTCAATCCTAACCAACAACACCTACAAAGTACTTCCAGTTTCATACTTGTTCTAGGTAAAGCGAACGTCAAGCTGCGTAGAGTTGTATCGCTGGTCGATAGAACTTGAGGGAGTATTTGTTCTACCTTTAGCTCCTTGTTGTGGTCGGATCGTGAAGACGTACGACTACATCAACCACATTGTCATAACGCTTCCGCTTTCGGTCTACGAAGGTACGTGGACACACTATCCCCTCTTGTTGCTATGCATCACCAGGATCTTGCGTGTGCGTAGGAAATGTTTTGAAATTACTACATTCCCCAACATTTTATGCCAAACATTTTATTGAATTCTTATTCTATCAATTGAGCTCAATTTTCCTTTCCATCATTTTCAAGAAAGACATGTTAAAGACGAATAACATGAGGCAACCTCAATTCCATTTTTTTGTAGTTTTCTTTTAATAAACGGAACTAGTTATAAAACAAGAACCAAAAAGATACAATTGCAAAATCTAAAGATATACCTTCAAGCACTCACCTCCCCGACAATGGCGCCAAAAAAGAGCGTGATGTCTACTATGCAACTTTATTCTTGTAGACTCGTGTTGGGCTTCCAAGCGCAGAGTTTTGTAGGACAATAGCAATTTTCACTCAAGTGGATGACCTAAGGTTTATAAAGCTGTGGGAGACATATGATGAAGATAGTCGCTCTTAAACAACCCTACAACCAAATAATAAAAAGTCTCTTGTGTCCCCAACACACCAAATACAATGGTAAATTATATAGGTACGTGTAGTAGTTCGGCGAAGAGATGGTGATACAACTGAAGTAATGATAGTACATATTGATTTTTGTGATAGGAACAATAAAAAACAGCAAGGTAGCAAGTAACAAAGGTGAGCACAAACGGTATTGCAATGCTTGAAAACAAGGCCTAGGGTTCGTACTTTCGCTAGTGCAATCTCTCAACAATGCTAATATAATTGGATCATATAACATTCCCTCAACGTGCAACGAAGAATCACTGTATCTCATATAATTGTTTGTAGGTCATGAAACCACCTTAAAGTTAGCTTCTCTGATCGTTCAATTTAGCTCTTCCTATAAGTGTCACAAATAGCCCTAGAGTTCGTACTAAAATAACACCATATGATACGCATCAACCAACTCTAATGTTACCTGGATACTCCAATGCCACCACAAGTATCCATGAGTTAATTATACGATACGCATCACTCAATTTCAGATTCATAATACTCAATCGAACACAAAGAAGCTCAAAGAGTGCCCCAAGATTTCTACCGGAGAAAGTAGGATGAAAACGTGCATCAACCATTATGCATAGATTACCCCGATGTCACTTCGGGAATCCGCGACTTGAGTGTCAAGACATACATCAAGTGATCTCAAATCCATAAAAATATTCAATCCGATAATAAACAAATCTCATAGAGAAAATTCAATTCATCACAACAAGATAGAGAGGGAGAAACACCATATGATCCAACTATATTAACAAAGCTCGCGATACATCACGATCGTGCCAAATCAAGAAAACGAGAGAGAGAGAGAGAGAGAGAGAGAGAGAGAGAGAGAGAGAGATCAAACACATAGCTACTGGTACAAACCCTCAGCCCCGAGGGTGGACTACTCCCTCATCATCATGGAGACCGTAGGGATTATGAAGATGGCCTCCGACGATGATTTTCTCCTCCGACAAGCTGCCGGAACAGGGTCTAGATTGGGTTTTTCATGGCTACAAAGGCTTGCGATGGAGGAACTTCTCATCTAGGGTTATTTCTGGGGGTTTCTTTATTTATATGAGTTTTTGGTGTCGATCTCATGGTGAGATGGGCCTCGAGGGGCCCACTACCCACCAGGACGCGCCAGAGGGGGGTCGAGCGCCCTGGTGCCGAGTGGAAGCAGCCCCCCTCCAGTGGCTCTTTGCTCCAAAATTCTTTATTTGTTCCATAAAAAATCTCCAAAAAGTTTTGTCCTATTTCGAGAACTTTTCTTTCTGCACAAAAAACAACACCACGATAGTTCTACTGACAACAGCGCCAGTCCGGGTTAGTTCCATTCAAATCATACCAAAATCATATAAAATTGTTGTAAACATGGCATGAATACTTCATATATTATAGATACGTTGGATACGTATTACTGTCCTTCCCATGCTATGTTTCTCTCTTGTTTGCCTTCATGCTCTACGTCAACAGGGCCCAGCCCCGTGCATGCCTCAGCCATCGTTGGAATGTCAAGACGCGGTGCCTGGACACAGCCATGAGGTGGGGGGCTCTGGGAGCAAGTGAAGGCTCCTGAGACGCGATGCTCAGGAGCCCCCGTGTGACACGCGGCGGACCGCATGAGGGAAAACATTACCAATAGCGAGGCTGCCCCGGGGGGGTCTCATACTTTGCTCTTTGCGACGCTAATAGTTTGTCACTCGACAGGCGCGCCTTGTAAAACCCCTCGAGTGGACAATCCTGAGGTAAAGCCTGCGCACAAAAGCTTCATTTCGAACAAAGCGTGCTTGCTAGCTTGCACTTGGGTGTCACGCAAGGAAACCACACACCAAGGGCCTTGGTGGGGTGACATGCATGGGAGAAGGCCCGCGAGCAAGAGCCTGATCCCTTGGGCTTTTCAGCGCTGCTGGGACTAACCGAGCACATGCACCATGTTCAGCCCCCGCTTGCGTGAAGCTCAAGGGCGAGATGGCGAGCGTGTTCAACCGGAGAAGATAAACGGTTGGCGCGTCAGGCATGGGTCATCCTGAGGTCGGTGTGGCCCGTGAGGCGCTCCCGGTTGACTATCCACCAGCATGGAGCATGGGGCTTCCACTTGGCTGTGGGCATGATCATAGCTTGATCGTTCTGCCAACGCGGAGCATGGGGCTTCCACTGGGGCGTGGCCATGGTCGTGGTTCGACCATTCTGCCAGCACTGACCATGGGGCTTCCACTGCGGCCTGGGTGGGAGCTTTGTTCCAGAATCTCCGGGGCAAGTACAACCCCTTTTCGTTAGTATGCATGACGGGCATGGCAGAACCGGTAGAGGCGTCGGATGCTCCTGGCACAGGGCTCAGGAGCTCCTTCCTCGATCTTCCGGCGGTTTGTGTCTAGCTCTTTGACGTAGATGCGTGCTCATGTGATCTGTGACATGGGGGTGACGTGCATCGGAGGGTCATCCTGAGGCCATTGCATGGAGGGGTCGGACACCAAGGACCCAAAGGAGGTGATGTGTGCAGGCCGGCCCGCTAGATAGAGCTCGGTCACTTGGATTTAGCGACGCTGTAGAGACGAACCCGAACACAGATGTCATGTCACATTCCTCCATGGAGTGACCAAGGGAGGGGTCACTGGACCCGGGGCGCCCAATGTGGCAAAACGCCAAAGCAGGCATATAAATTGGGTCATGCCCTTACTCACCTTCTTGCGACAGTTCCATGAGAGGACAAGACACCAAGGACCTCACGAGGTGACGTGCATGGGAGCAGGCCCGCGAGAAAGAGCTCGATCACTTGGATTTATCAGCATTGTAGGGACAGACCCGAGCATAGACACTGTGCCTAGCCCCTTCATTGCACGGTCGAGATTTGAGGGTCGCGAGGGCATGGCGATCTCAAACAGTGACGAGGCACAAAACACCAAGTTAAGCAAATGACACAAGCTCACTAAAAAGATAACCAAATTGTCTTACACGACCAAAATTTCTCACTACTGCAGGGACGGACCCTGGCCAGCTTGAGGATAATGCAGCCCGAGGGGCGCCCTCGAATTGAACAAACCAAAAAGTCACCTGGCAATCAAGCTGCTGCGGAAGCGTCGAGCTGCTTGGTGAAGTGTGTCGCGGAGGTCCACCTCTTAGGGGTCGGTGGGCTCTCAAGGTCTTGGGGGCTAGCAAGGGCCTGACGTCTCATGAGGCGCCATCATGAGATATGCCAGCCTTTGATAGGTGGCTCCAGGATTCTCTAGGCCAAAGGGAATGAGGACGTAGTTGGTGGTAACGCCCCTGCTCAGGCAGACGTGTGCCGGCCAGAAGAAGTCCTGGGAGCTGACCTTGTTGAGGCCCGCAATATCGACGCACACGTGCAGCTTGCTTCTCTCCTCGGGGGCGGCAACCAAGCTAATAGGTCATCCCAGGTGACACTCACCGCGCATGGCTCGAGCTTCCTGCAGCTTGGCAATTTCTTGGGTGAGAACTCTGGTGCCCCTTTAGCCTGGCGCCATACTCCTTGCTTGCAGGGGCGCGTGTCAAAGCACGCCTCCAAGTGGTCGCATGTCGAAGCACGCCTTCCTAATCGCAACGGTCAGGTTAGATGCTTTCCAGGTGGGATCCACTGACCTACCTGAGGGAGGCACCGGGTACGCCTTCCTATGCTCTGGGGAGGCAGGCACTAGTGGTAGGTGCGGGGCACATGGTAATGGCATTAGGTGTTGCTTTCTTCACCTTGGTAGTGCGTGGGTACGACAGAAGCTACTTCTTCCTTCTGGGCATGACCTCGAGAGGACAAACGCCATCTTCTCCATCAGAGTGTTCGGTCGCTGCTACTTTGTAGGCCTGCTCGAGGGTGCTAGCCATGTCCTTCTCATTGCAGGTGACGGTGACGATGCCACTGCAGCTGGGTATTTTGATGATGTTGTAGCCATGTTGTGTGGCCGCCATGAACTTGGCGATAGCCGGATACCCAAGGATAGCGGTGTATGGGAGGCCTATGTGCGCCACGTCGAAGTCGATGAGCTCGGTGTGGTAGTTGTCGCCTGTGTCGAGGGTGACGGGGAGGCGCACTTGTCCGAGAGGAATAGTGGAGCCATTCGTCACCCTAGAGAATGTCCTGGTTGTCATCGGCTGGTCGTAGGGCTCCTGGAGTGTCTTGATGGAGAGTACGTTGAGGCCGGCACCTCCATAATTGAGGGTCTTGGTGATTGAGACATTGCTGATGGTGGGAGTGCATAGCATGGGAAGCGCGCCTGCGGCAGCCATGGACCTGAGGTACTCCTTGGAGTCGAAGGTGATGGCGTACTGCGACAACTTGAGGGGTTGCGCGGCCTCGACCACGGGAGGGTAGCGTTGACCTCATGAGAACACTACTTAAAGAGGCAGTTTGACGCAGGGGCGTGAGCTCCGCCGAGGATGCAGGCTATCGCGCGAAGGTCTTGATAGCCCCCAGCCCCCTCGTCATGCTGGTTGTTATCGTTTCTCCTGGGCAGTCGCGGCGGTGGCGAAAGAGCAGCTTTGTCCCGAGAACACGCCTCGTAAGGCTACTCACGCCAGCGCCCTCACGAAGCTAGTCACGCCAGTCGTCCTCGGTAGGATGATCACGCCAGCCCTCGCGAGGGTTGCCATTGTGGCTGTCAAACCGGTAGCCGCCGCAGCCGGTGTTGTTGTCGCTGCGGTCTGGACGTAGGCCCATGCACTCGTTGCGAAATGACTTGAGCTCCTGGCAGTCTTCGGTGTTGTGGGTGCGGATGTTGTGGTAGGCACAGAACATGTGGCGGTCCTTCTCAGGCACGTTATGGTCGTGGGGGTGCTTCTACTCAGTCTTTGCCGCCAGCACGGCAGGGCCCTTGTGCTTGGCCTCCTTGCCCTTTGCCTTGTTGTCGTTAGGTGGGGCGTCGGGATCGTTGTGGATGAACAGGCGACCCTCTTCAGTCTTGGCTTACTTTTCCGTGATGTTGAACAGCTCCAGAGAAGAGCTCAGGTTGTCGGTGATGGCAAGCTTCTCGCACATCCGGACTCCTTGACGCCATTGGTAAACGCCATGATGATGGCCTCGTCCGAGGCACGCGGGATTCTGTTGTGCACCTGGCTGAAGTGTTGGATGTACTGTCGTAGGTTCTCCCAAGGGCGCTGCTTCACGCGCCGCATGTCATTGATGGAGAGGGGTCGATCATGCGTGCCCTTGAAGTTGGCAATGAACAGCTCGTAGAGCACGCTCCACAAAGAGATCGACTCCTCGGGCAGGTTCATGAGCCAGGAGCGCGTGCCATCCTTGAGGGACATGGGAAACCAGTTCGCCATGGCCTTGTCATCACCGTTTTCCGCCTCGATGCTCAGCGCATAGAGCTGGAGGAACTTTGTGGGGTCGGGATGCCATCGTAGTGCGGGGGCAGCTCAGGCTTGAACTTCTCGGGCCACACCACCTGGCGCAGCTCAGGAGTGAAGGCTCGCCAGCCCACGCTGCTCGAAAGGACACCATGCGTGAGGGCGGCCCGGTTCTGATGTCCTACCGCCGCCACATTCTGGACAATCTAGTCTTGGTGCTGGCGCTGCTGCCCGAGGATCACGCGCGCGGCGGATGATCTGGTAGCTTCATCTTAGGCTAGCGAAGGCGCTCCGCGGGGCTGGTCGCGTGTGCGTGTGTCACCCGGGGCTCAACCAAGTTGATGCACATGGGAGATGGCGGAGACGCTCCTTGTGCCACGTCCCCAGTGCGAGATGATGGAGGGCGAAGCAAGCGAGAGGGTGCCGGGGCTTCTCCGGTGGCGGTGACGAGCTCAATGATGCGGCCCAGCAAGGCGTTGTAGCCGGCATCCATCGGGCTGTAGCGAAGTAGCTCACGTGCCATGAGTAGCGCAGTTTGAGCGTTCATATGTCCAAGGCAGATGTGGGAGGAGGAATCTATGGTCGTCTAGACATCTTGCAACACGAAGGGGGGAAGGGAGAAGTCCTGCTGCTTGCGGGTAGCAGGGTCGATGAGAGCGGCTGCCGCGGGACCGGCAGAGTGGTGTCTGCCATCGCGGCCTGCAGGCGCGGTTTGAGCGACGCGAGCTGCCTAGCGCTTGGCGGGCACACGGCGAGCGACAGCCATGGGGTTGGCGGAGCGAAAGCCGACGCGGAGCGGGAGAACAGTCGTGCACCCCTACCTTCCGCGCCAAATGTAGGAATCAGGGTTCCGGGGACCCAAGAAGGTTCGAACTCTGGGGTGTGCTTGCTTGTCCGCCCTACTCTACCTCGCTACCTCACAGCGTCGCTTTGGCATGCTCGAGCTAAGGAAGAATAACCATGAACATGGCAGTTTACCCAGGTTCGGGCCACATTCCGGTGTAAGACCCTATGCCTGCTTAGTTGGGATTGCCAGAGAGAGAGAGAGAGAGAGAGAGAGAGAGAGTACAAAGGTCTATTCTGGCTAGCTCGGAATCCATCTCCTCCTACGGTGGCCGCCTGCCCCATCTTATACTGGCCCCAGTAATCTTCCCCTGAAAACACAAGGCGGGAAGGGTTGCCACAATGGTCAGTTTGAAGGGGGGCATGAGTGCGCTTATCCTAGCAAAAGCAGTCTCCGCCTGCAAAATCCTCCTACCTTGGTCTTCTTGCACCAAACCATAAGCCTTTGGATATTGCTTTGGGAACCGACGAGCTGGCCCTGATCCCTTAGCACAAAAGAGGAAAGCTCCCCTATACGCGCTTGCTGGCACAGCTCCTGGTACCGCTTGACGTGCCTCGCGTCACCCATGTGTGGCGCCAGGCGGGGCTCGGTGACCCTCGGCATTTTCGCTCCGTGGGAGGCCTCCGGATACATTGTCGGGAGGCCGCCCTGTGAGAAGGCCTCGGGGAGCTCCTGATGATGCTTGCTGACGTGCGCCTCGCGAGGTGGGGACCCTCGCGAGGGTCTTGCTTGTGAAGTCTAGCGGTGGGTTGTGTCGGGCCTATGGCGTGCGCCGCGTCTTGGGCCGCAAGCAGACGGGTATGGGTACCCCCAGTCCCACGGGCCCGACACCAATGACGTACATATGCTATGGGTCGATATAACAGGTTGGGCCAGATCACCATTCACAAGGAACCATTGTGACCCATATCATGACAACATAAATGAACAACAAAACCAAGTTTGGCAAGACAACAATGGAGATTGATCCGCTCTACCCCGTTCTACCCCATCATACGCGATGCGGTTTCATCGTACCAATCATCATGGTAGCTAAATAAGAGCATCTCCACCCACTCCCCCAGGAACGCCCCCCAGGCCACTTTTTTAGCACCGGCAGCAAAAAATCCTCCCACTCACGCCCCCAAGTCCTCGTTTTTCGCCGCATTGAAGCAAAAACAGCCCCGGCGACCCCAGCCCACACCCAGCCTACCGGGGGGCGCTTGGGACCGCCGACACTCGCTTTTGCATGCCAAAACCCCACAGGTCAGCCTCTCTTCCCTCTCTCTCTCCCCGCTCGCCCACATGCAAAAGGAATCTTGCCCACTTTTCCCCGCTTCTCTCTCCGCTCGCCGCCCGCCTCCTCGCTGCACTGCCTCGCGCCGCCCCGCTTCCTCGCCGCCCCGGCCAAGCTCGCCGCCCGCCTCCTCGCCGCTCCGGCCGCCAGAATCGCCTTGCCGAGTCCTTCTCCCTCCTCTCCGTCCTCTTCGATACCGGCCACGGAGGGAGTGCGCGGCAAGGCGCGGGCGGACACGGGTGCGGCCAGGTACCCCTTCCTCCTCCTCCCTCCTCTCCGTCCTCGTCAGTGCCGTCCACAGAGGGCACGTGTGGCCAGGTGCTGGCGCTGTCGGTGTCATAACCGGAGGATCTCGGGTAGGGGGTCCCGAACTGTGCGTCTAAGGCTACTGGTAACAGGAGACTGGGGACACGATGTTTTACCTAGGTTCGGGCCCTCTTGATGGAGGTAATACCCTACTTCCTGCTTGATTGATCTTGATGATATGAGTATTACAAGAGTTGATCTACCACGAGATCGCAGAGGCTAAACCCTAGAAGCTAGCCTATGGTATGATTGTTGTTCTTGTCCTACAGACTAAACCCTCTGGTTTATATCGACACCGGAGGGGGCTAGGGTTACACAGAGTCGGTTACAGGGAAGGAGATCTAACATCTGAATCGCCAAGCTTGCCTTCCACGCAAAGGAGAGTCCCATCCGGACACGGGACGAAGTCTTCAATCTTGTATCTTCACAGTCCAACAGTCCGGCCAACGTACATAGTCCGGTTGTCCGGATACCCCCTTATCCAGGAATCCCTCAGGCGCGGCCAGGCACCCCCCTTCCTCCTCCTTCCTCCTCCTACCTCCTCTCCTCGCTCCTCGACCACGCAACGTTCCTGCGGGCGGCCAAGGCGGTGTGGCTGCTGCACATGCCGTGGCGCGGCTCGCACTCGCGCGGCCATGGCGGGGCTCGCGCTCGCACGGCCATGGCAGAGCTCGCGCTCGCGTGGAGGAGGGAGCTCGATGGAGGGATGATGGTATGCGGCGGCGAGGCCCGTGCCAAGGAGCGTGCGGCGGACGGTGGCGGGCGTCCTCGATGGTGCTGGAGACGGTGTCGAGCTGCGGGGTGCCGCCACGCGTCCTTGGAATGCGTCTTGGGTGGGGGACGGCTGGGAAATTTTGCCTCCCATAGCCAAAAATTCCGCCGGCGCAATCCCAAGCGGCGAAAAAAAGACCTCCTGGGGCGCCTACGAGTGGAGATGCTCTAAGGCTTCTTTTATTGTCGGGTGCAGACCGCATCCAAGTACTCATAAGCAACCAAAACATTATTGGCTATCAACCATCCATGCAGAAAATGGAATCAAATGATCAGAAATTATCTCATGAAGAAAACTTGTTGGGGAAAACTCTGCACGTGATCTTGTATAAGACGTTGCGTAAATTTGATGCGGGCGAAAAATCATTGAATGTTTAGGGTGGTTTAACTTTGGGAACAGTGTAGAAGTGCATACTCAAGCCAATGCAATCAAAAGACCGATCTAACGGAAGAGACTACAAAATATATTTATACGTCAACACTCTCTCTCTCACGTGTGGCTCTCTCATGCCTAAACTTCGACCGAAAGTGGGCTAGAATTTAATTGCGTCAGCCTAATCTTGAACTCAAGACCTCTTGACTCTGATACCATGTAGAAGTGCATGCTCTAGCCAATGCAACCAAAAGACCAATCTACTGGAAGAGACTATGCAATACATTTATACGTCAACAACCAGTATGATGATGAATTAACACAAAATCCCTCTTTGAAAATGTTCTCGGCATATGGCTTACACGGGTATTGCCTCCATAGCATCACATACATTAGCACACGAGAGTGAGACCCGCTCAAGAGCACAATAGTCACAAATGGAGGCGTTACTGATGTTGACACCTGATTTTGGCAAGATACAAAGTGAAAGGGTTTTCAACATGAGAAAATTTCATATCGTCGAGTGGAACAACTTTGATGTTTAGGCTATCGACATTCGACCTCATCTCAGTGGCCGAAGCTGTACTCCGAGTGACAAAATTTGGTATTCTGAGTGCTTTTCGGCCGATTACGTCCTCAATATGACCTCAGATGAAGGAGTGCTCTAAAGGAATTGTCTTCGTCTCGTCGAGACAGTCGATTTGCATATATAAATCATCTCAATCCGAGTTCATATGCAAAAGTTATAGTCAATACGGTCTAGACAGGTCAGAGACCAAAATATTACGCTTGACACCAGACACACGTTGATAAGTGTCTGATGCAATGCGTGAGCAATTCGGCCTTCAAGACGGCCTTGAATTGAAAAACCTTCAACACGAAAAAGTTTCGTCTCGTCGAGTCGATCGATTTTCATATATAATTCGTCTCAATCCGAGGTCGTATGAGGCCTAGAGAGACAAATCAAGATCAGGCTATGTTCTCAGTCGGAAAAACCGAGTGAAAAGTTCACCATCCGAGTGAAAGTTTACGGTCGAGTGAAAGTTTGCTGACCGGATGAACTTATTATTATCCAAGTGGAAATATAGTCATCAGAGTGGAAATATGGTCATCCGAGTGAAATTGTTCTCCAGGTGAAAATATTCCGAGTGAAAAGATTACCATCGGGACGAAAACCTACCGATCGAATAAAAGGTCGAGTGAAAACCTACCAATCGAGTAAAAGGTCGAGTGAAAATCTACCGATCGAGTAAAAGGTCGAGTGAAAACTTGCCGATCGAATAAGATAATGCCTTCCGGGTGGAAATATAGTCATCCGAGTGGAAATATTGCCTTCCGAGTGAAAATATGGTCATCCGAGTGAAAATTGTATTCCGAGTGAAAGATTCTACACATCCGAGTGAAAAAGTCCAGTCGGACGATCCAAGTGAATGACTCTAATCCGAGTGGATGAACTCGAATCCGAGTGAAATTGAACATATGCCTGAAAGTTTATCAAGATGACCTCGGATGAAGAAGTGTTCAATATAGAAGTTGTGCGTATCATCAAGACGGTAAACTTTCATTCTGGAGTCATCATCATCAGAGATAGTATATAGCCTACAAACTCACTATGAGACTCGGATAATCCAGTCTACTACAAGACCAAGTCTGACTGGAAGATAAAGATGACCTCGAAAAGTTTTCAAGATGGCTTTATTTGAAAAAGTGATCAACATGAGAGTTGTTCGTATCGTCGAGGCGCACAAGTTTGATGTTTGGGCCGTCTTGATCGGAGATCATATGCAAGCCCGGCGGCCCGCGCAAGAAGGAAGACAGAGTTTGGGCCAGATTCAGACTGAATCCGAGTTGGAATAGAATTAGGACTCTAGGAGGTGAATTGATGTAATTTTTCTTGTAAGGAAAGCCTAGACGAATCCTTTACTTGTACGGGAAGTCCAACCGCCTCTTATATATGTTGGGGGTGACGGCTGATTGAACAACACACAATCGAACAAACCAATATACTACTTTTTCCTGTCTACTTTTTATCTCTCCACCGTTTTTCTCTCGTTCTTCGCTGTTCTTCGTGTTTGAGAGCTGCGAATCCCGAGGCTCTAGGGGCGAGCAAATCGACCTAGGGCAGCCCATAGCCGCTGCAATCCCTGACGGGGTCCCTCCCGGGTGCGCGGAGTTTCGGGTCTGCAAAAGCACCCGCCGACTGTCTTGCGTATCGCGCTGTCGGTCGGGTCTCCTTCGACGTGAGCTGCGGTGCATCACCCCCGGCGTCGAGGGTACATGTGACGTGTTCGTGTGTCAACACACTTTTTGGCGACTCCGCTGGGGAATTGAAGATCAATCGTCATCATCCACCATGTCTGATATTCCCAAGCCATCTGAGGTAGACGCCGATAACATCATCAAGCCCAGCCTTGATGAGATATCGGCCGATCATCGCCAAGTCTATGAGGAGTACAAGAAGGCGCGCGAAGAGAAGGACTTGCAGGAGTTCCTTGCAAAATTCAAGAAGGATCGCCAAGGCAACATCACTCCGATTGAGGAAATCAAGTTCCCTCCTCTTCAAGCCGAGCAGGTTAAACCCTCTGTGAGTACTACCTTTTCTCCTGAGCAGTGGGCTGAAATTGAGAGTCGTATTGCTGATGGTAACAATCTGGTCTATCAAACTTTCATAGAAAATACTAATGCTCAGAAGAATATATCTCAATCGTCTAGTGGTAATGATGGTGTAGCTGCTAGTGTGCAAAACCCTAATCTGGCTTTACCTATTACATCGGCGCCTCCTGTGCCGATGGCTTATTATCCTACCCAAACAAATCAGATTGTGACTACATCCATCAACCCTATTATGAGCATGCCAGGTTTGGTGGCAACGCCGAACCAAACCCTACCTGCAGCTACAACCACTCGACCACTACCAAATTATGGGTCGACGTACATGCCACAATTCTTACCTACATCTAGTAACCCTACTCCTCCTATGCCACTGCCACAAGCCTCATCGTCCACTATGGATGATGGTCTAGCTAATCTTAGAGAGGAGATGGCTAAGATGCTTCGAGAGAATTTTGGAGTTGAGCTACCTCGGAATCAGATTTACCAAAAGCCGTACCCTGAGTATTTTGATGCCATCCAGTGCCCTCCAGGATATAAAATTCCAGATTTTGTTAAGTTTAATGGAGAAGGCACAAAAACCACATGGGAGCATGTTAGTCAGTATTTAGCACAATTGGGTGAGGCAGGCTCATTGAATGAATTGAAAGTGCGTTTATTTCCTTTATCATTAACTGGTACTGCATTTTCATGGTTTTCTTCTTTACCCCATGGTTCCATTCGGGTTTGGTCGCAGCTAGAGCAGAAGTTTCATGATCACTTTTATAGCGGCGACAATGAACTCAAGTTGTCACATCTAACATCGGTTAAACAGAAGCATGATGAATCGGTCTCCGATTACGTCAAGAGATTCAGAGAAACAAAAAACCGGTGTTTTCGTTTGGTGATAACCGAGAGGGACTTGGCAGACCTAGTGCTGAGTGGTTTGAGATCTCCCATTAGAGAAAATCTAGAAGGCTACGAGTTCCTAAATATCAACCAAGTCTTACAAAGGGCTTTGGCTCAGGAAAGCCGAAGCAAAGACCTCAAAGAAGTGCATAGATACAAAGCCGATCGTCCAAATATGAATATGGTGGAATATGACAGTGATCACTCAGACGATGAGGGTGATGTTTTTGCTACTGAATTTGTTTGGCCATCTAAGGCCAAACCCTTTACCTGCAATGATCTAAAACCGATTCATAAGAATCATGATGAAGAGATGAAGTTTACTTTTAACATTGCTAAGTGTGATAGAACATTTGATGCTTTGCTGCAGGCTAAGATTATTAGGATATCTCATACTTTACCGCCGTTTGAAGAGCTAAAACGGCGTGCTTATTGCAAGTATCATAATTCTTTTTCTCATGCTACTAACGATTGCAATGTTTTTCGACGACAGATACAATCGGCTATTAATGACGGACGATTGAACTTTTCCGAGATGCAAGTTGATAAACAACCTTTTCCAATGAATACCATGGATTTGGAGGGGAAGAAGCTACTCATTCGGCCGGAGGTAGCCGAATCTGCTAATAAAGCTAATGTCATTGTTGGTGAGCCCAGGAAAGACAAGGAGGACAACAAGGTCTTGGGGAGACAGGTTGTGCTTGATAAGCAACCCGATGGCAAGGAAGTGATCAAAATCACCATCAAAAATCCTACACTTGGGGGGCAACCGCAAGTGCAAGAAAATACCCGTGTTAAATTTGTCAAGCCCAAGAGTCCAGAAGTTGGCAAGTGGAAGAAGAATGAAGTTAAAGTGCAGCGCAAGCGGATCAAGCCAACTTTTGATATGTTGCTGTCCAAGTATGCTAACCAGTCGGCCGGTTCTAGTTTCAATCGACCAACTCATCTGAAACGACCAAGGTCACCATCAGTGGATATGTTCAGTCGGTATACAAGACCGAGTGGACCAAGGGTGCAGTTTTTAGAAGAGTAGAGGCAATCTGTGTGGGATCGACTTGATTACTCATATAATGGCCGACTCAACATCAGTGACTATCAGTCGGCTGGTCAAAATATGCGACCGAGTGGAAATTATCCGAGTGTAAGAATGCACCCAGGTGGAAGCTATCTGAGTGAAAAAATGTGGCCAAGTAGATTCCATCCGACTGACTTTCATCCGAGTGGATTCCATCAGAATAAAAAGCTGCGCCCGAGTGGAAATTTCATGCATCTGGAAAGTCGAAAAGAATGGCGTGTTAAGTCACCAAGTATTGCAGCAGTTGAGTCGGGAAAAGGCAAGGAGAAAATGGATGCCGACTCACTTATCTTGGGCACCGAAACATTTGCCATACAGCAGCCGATTGTGCATAGCAATCCGACTGAGCCGATACTTTCTATCGCGCCAAAGCACTCAGCTAATGACCATGAAGCAAGCACCAGCCGAGTAAAAACGAGAGATCCTAAATACACTCAGCCAAAGTGGTGTCCTCCAGGGCTAACAAAGACACAAAAGAGAAAACTACAGAGATTAAGGAGTCAAGAGATGGCAGAACAAGAGGCCGAGAAGCAAAGAGATAAGTTGTTCAATGACACTCGGCCTATGGTACCTACAAAACAAGTGTGGAGGCCCAAACAAATACAAGATGCAGTGGCTTCTACACCTATCACAGCAGCACCCACACTACCAAAAGAGGACGATGCAATCATTGCATCGTCTACGTTACCTATTGCTTCCTCTTCACTCAGGCAAATTTCAGAATCGGTGGATGCACTCGAGGAGGAGGCTGATATGTTGGACTATGAATCTACACCGGTTCATGAAGGTATGGATATCAATATGGTGTATTACTTACCTGCTGAGTTTCGCGCTGTAGATGAGGAAGGGGAAGTTGCTCAGCTGGATTTAGGTCCTAAAAATGCAATATTCAAGAAGCCAAAAGAACCAGTAAAGCATCTGAAACCATTATATCTCAGAGGTCATATCAATGGGTCGCCGCTCACTCGGATGCTTGTTGATGGTGGTGTTGTGGTAAATCTTATGCCCTATTCGGTCTTCAAGAAATTGGGTTTGCCTGATGAAGAATTGATCAAGACCAATATGGCGCTCAACGGATTTGAAGGCAAAGAAAAAACTGAAGCCGAAGGTGTAATGTATGTGGAGCTTACAGTCGGAAGCAAAACTTTGGCTACTGCATTCTTTGTCGCTGAGGTGCAGGGTAATTACAATGTTATACTAGGCCGTGATTGGGTTCATGCAAACCAGTGCGTGCCGTCCACTATGCACCAGTTTTTGATCCAATGGGTTGATGATGAAGTGGAAGTCATTCACGCGGATAATTCGGCCTATGTTGCTTTGGCCGATGCATCGGTGGATTGGCAACATCCCAATGCTACTTGCTTGACGGGGCGTGACTTATTAGAATTTGATTTTCTCAGCGCGACCAAGAATGGTTTTGTGCCCGTCTCTTTAAAGCCGACTGAATGCAATCGGCTCCAAGGTATGATATGTTTAAATGGATCCTAATTCCGAGTGGTTACAAAAACGTCTTGTAAAATATCGGTCGAGTGAGAACGATATGTATGAGTCTAGAGGAGTTGGATGACATGGATAAACTTGGACAAGGTTTTACATCAACCGATCCGTTAGAAGAGGTAGATATTGGAGATGGTTCAGTCACTCGGCCGACATTTATAAACAAAAATTTGAAAGCCGATTGTAAGGCTAAGTTGATTGAGCTATTGAAAGAATATGTTTGTTGCTTTGCATGGGAATATCATGAGATGCCAGGGCTAAGCCGAGAGCTAGTGGAGCATCGGTGGCCTATAAAGGCCGGTTTTAGACCTTATAAACAGTCGGCCAGAAAGTTTAATCCAAAAACATATGACCGGATCAAGGAAGAGATCGGTCGACTGCTTGAAGCTAATTTCATTCGACCTTGTAGATATGCTGAGTGGATTTCTAACATTGTCCCAGTGGAGAAGAAGGGATCCGGCAAGTTGAGGGTGTGCATTGACTTCAGAGATTTGAATAGGGCTACACCCAAAGATGAGTATCCCATGCCAATAGCCGATATGCTTATTAATGATGCTTCTGGACATAAGGTTATTAGTTTTCTAGATGGTAATGCTGGATACAATCAAATTTTTATGGCCGAAGAGGAAATGTACAAGACAGCTTTTCGATGCCCTAGTTTTCTTGGTTTATTCGAATGGACAGTGATGACATTCGGCTTAAAAAATGCTGGCGCCACATATCAAAGGGCTATGAATTTGATTTTTCATGATTTACTCGGTGTCATACTTGAAGTTTATATTGATGATATTGTTGTCAAATCGGATGCTTTTGAATCTCACTTGGCCGATTTGCGTTTAGCTTTTGAAAGAATGAAAAAGTATGGACTGAAGATGAATCCTTTGAAGTGTGCTTTCAGTGTGTCAGCTGGCAAGTTTTTGGGTTTCATTATTCATGAAGATGGCATAGAAATTGATCCCAAAGAGATAGAGGCTATACAGAAAGTGGAGGCTCCAACATGCAAGAGAGATATGCAAAAGTTCCTTGGCAAGGTCAATTATTTGAGAAGGTTCATAGCTAATCTATCAGGGAAAGTTGATGCATTTACTCCCATCCTTCGGTTAAAGAATGATGCTGATTTCACTTGGGGGGCAAAACAGCAAGAAGCATTTGATATGATCAAGAATTATTTGTGCACTCCTCCAGTGATGAGAGCACCCAAACATAGGGAACCCTTCAGACTTTACATTGCAGCAGAGGAAGGAGTTATTGGTGTTGTTCTAACTCAAGAGACCGAAGGAAAAGAACATGCCATCACTTATTTGAGCCGCCGCTTATTGGACGCAGAGACAAGGTATACATTTATTGAGAAATTATGTCTATGCTTATATTATGCTTGCACAAAACTGAGACATTATTTAGTGCCGAGTGCTTGTGTAGTAGCTTGTCAAACCGATGTCATTAAATACATGTTGCATAGGCCAATTCTTAGTGGTAGAATTGGCAAGTGGGCTTATACTTTGATTGAATATGATTTGGCTTATGAATCTCTAAAATCCATGAAAGGCCAAATTGTTGCTAATTTCATTGTTGAACATCGGATTAATGACAAGCATGATGCTGATATGAACCTTGTTTCATTAGTACCATGGAGATTATACTTTGACGGTTCAGTTTGTAGCAATGGCCAAGGTGTTGGTATTGTTTATATATCTCCTCATGGTGCTGTTTTTGAAGCCTCATGCCGCTTAGAATATTTTTGCACAAACAATCAAGCCGAATATGAAGCATTGTTATTCGGCCTAGAGATGTTACTTGCTATAGGTGTTACACATATTGAGGCTTACGGTGATTCGTTACTAGTAGTGCAGCAGATATCTAAAGTCTTTCAGTGTTTGGACGAATCACTTAATGTTTATCTTGATAGATGTCTAGATATAATTTATACTTTGGATTGTTTTAGCATTGCACATATATCTAGACATGACAATTGGAAGGCAAATGAGTTGGCACAGCAAGCATCTGGATATCATGTTGATCATGGCATGTTTCATATTTCTCAAAGTCCGATGTCTTGTCTTACCAGTATAGAAGAGGCCGAACCAGAACCCACTGATTCGGTCATTAACAAAAAATTTAGTGCAGATGACAATTCCGACTGGAGGAAGCCCATTGTTGCTTACTTGCGCAATCCAAGTGAAAGGGTGGACAGGGCTGTTCGGTGTATGGCTTTTAAATATACTATGAGGGATGATGACCTTTATCGCCGAACAGTTGATGATGTTCTTTTAAAATGCTTGGATGAGGACCAAGCAAGAGTTGCTATGGGAGAGGTACATGAGGGCATTTGTGGTACTCACCAGTCGGCTCCTAAGATGAAATGGTTATTACGACGTGCTGGGTTTTATTGGCCGACCATGATTAATGATTGCTTCATATATTATAAAGGGTGCGAAGCTTGTCAAAAATTTGGTGATATTCAATTGGCTCCTGCTGCTATATTGCATCCTATTATCAAGCCGTGGCCTTTCAGAGGATGGGGTTTAGACTTTATTGGGCAAATTCATCCATCTTCCTCAAAGGGGCATCGATTCGTGTTGGTGGCAACTGATTATTTCACTAAATGATCTGAAGCAGTACCTCTCAAGAACATGACACATACGGAGGTAATTCAATTCATAACCGAGCACATTATTCATAGATCCGGTATTCCTCAAACGTTAACTACAGATCAAGGTTCATCTTTTATGTCATACCAAGTCAGAGAGTTTGCCGAATCTTATAATATAAAGTTTCTCAATTCCTCTCTGTATTATGCCCAAGCTAATGGACAAGCTGAGTCTAGCAATAAAATTTTAATCAAGCTCATCAAGAAGAAGATTGAGGATAATCCAAGGAGATGGCATGATTTGTTGTCTGAGGCATTATGGGAACATAGAATCTCAAGGCATGGTGCTACGAAAGTGACTCCATATGAGCTAGTATATGGTCAGGAGGCTGTTTTACCGATGGAAGTAAATTTGAATGCTTTGAGAATAGCCAAAAAAATGATTTATCGGCAATAGACTTCTATAACTTGATGATGGACAACATTGACGAGGTTGCTGATAAACGTTTGGCTGCTTTGAATGCCATAGAGAGAGATAAGTTGAGGGTAGCAAGGGCTTACAATAAGAAAGTTAAGTTGAAGAATTTTCAAGTTGGTGATCTTGTCTGGAAAGTGATTCTGCCGACTGGTTCAAGAGATAGAAAATTTGGAAAGTGGTCTCCAAGTTGGGAAGGTCCTTTTAGGATTACAAGAGTCGTTCCCAGAAATTCATATTTGGTGGAATCAATACAAGGGGCATTGTTACCCCGAGCTCTCAATGGCAAATATTTGAAGAAGTACCACCCGAGTGTGTGGCAGGAAGCCTAAGTAGGCAATGGCTGATATACAATTATCGCCCTTACCACAAACATGGCCGATACATAATTATCGCCCTGAGAAAAATAAATGGCCGATGGAGTGTTAACATCGTCCTTAGAACGAACACTATGCATATTATTTTTCGGCATGCAAGCTTTGCCGAAAAACGGGGGGCATGTGTTGACACCTGATTTTGGCAAAATACAAAGTGAAAGGGTTTTCAACATGAGAAAATTTAATATCGTCGAGTGGAACAACTTTGATGTTTAGGCTATCGACATTCGACCTCATCTCCGTGGCCGAAGCTGTACTCCGAGTGACAAAATTTAATATTCTGAGTGCTTTTCGGCCGATTACGTCCTCAATATGACCTTAGATGAAGGAGTGCTCTAAAGGAATTGTCTTCGTCTCGTTGAGACAGTTGATTTTCATATATAAATCATCTCAATCCGAGTTCATATGCAAAAGTTATAGTCAATACGGTCTGGACAGGTCAGAGACCAAAATATTACGCTTGACACCAGACACACGTTGATAAGTGTCTGATGCAATGCGTGAGCAATCCGGCCTTCAAGACGGCCTTGAATTGAAAAACCTTCAACACGGAAAAGTTTCGTCTCGTCGAGCCGATCGATTTTCATATATAATTCGTCTCAATCCGAGGTCGTATGAGGCCTGGAGAGACAAATCAAGATCAGGCTATGTTCTCAGTCGGAAAAACCGAGTGAAAAGTTCACCATCCGAGTGAAAGTTTACGGTCGAGTGAAAGTTTGCTGACCGGATGAACTTATTATTATCCAAGTGGAAATATAGTCATCAGAGTGGAAATATGGTCATCCGAGTGAAATTGTTCTCCAGGTGAAAATATTCCGATTGAAAAGATTACCATCATGACGAAAACCTACCGATCGAATAAAAGGTCGAGTGAAAACCTACCGATTGAGTAAAAGGTCAAGTGAAAATCTACCGATCGAGTAAAAGGTCAAGTGAAAACTTGCCGATCGAATAAGATAATGCCTTCCGGGTGGAAATATAGTCATCCGAGTGGAAAT
Organism: Triticum timopheevii; assembly: GCA_963921465.1. Classification (NCBI taxonomy): domain Eukaryota; kingdom Viridiplantae; phylum Streptophyta; class Magnoliopsida; order Poales; family Poaceae; genus Triticum; species Triticum timopheevii. The sequence continues at coordinate 3,376,569 of OY997270.1, forward strand.
ATTGCCTTCCGAGTGAAAATATGGTCATCCGAGTGAAAATTGTATTCTGAGTGAAAGATTCTACACATCCGAGTGAAAAAGTCCAGTCGGACGATCCAAGTGAATGACTCTAATCCGAGTGGATGAGCTCGGATCCGAGTGAAATTGAACATATGCCTGAAAGTTTATCAAAATGACCTCGGATGAAGAAGTGTTCAATACAGAAGTTGTGCGTATCATCAAGACGGTAAACTTTCATTCTGGAGTCATCATCATCAGAGATAGTATATAGCCTACAAACTCACTATGAGACTCGGATAATCCAGTCTACTGCAAGACCAAGTCCGACTGGAAGATAAAGATGACCTCGAAAAGTTTTCAAGATGGCTTTATTTGAAAAAGTGATCAACATGAGAGTTGTTCGTATCGTCGAGGCGCACAAGTTTGATGTTTGAGCCGTCTTGATCGGAGATCATATGCAAGCCCGGCGGCCCGCGCAAGAAGGAAGACAGAGTTTGGGCCAGATTCAGACTGAATCCGAGTTGGAATAGAATTAGGACTCTAGAAGGTGAATTGATGTAATTTTTCTTGTAAGGAAAGCCTAGACGAATCCTTTACTTGTACGGGAAGTCCAGCCGCCTCTTATATATGTTGGGGGTGACGGCCGATTGAACAACACACAATCGAACAAATCAATATACTACTTTTTCCTGTCTACTTTTTATCTCTCCACCGTTTTTCTCTCGTTCTTCGCTGTTCTTCGTGTTTGAGAGCTGCGAATCCCGAGGCTCTAGGGGCGAGCGAATCGACCTAGGGCAGCCCATAGCCGCCGCAATCCCTGACGGGGTCCCTCCCGGGTGCGCGGGGTTTCGGGTCTGTAAAAGCACCCGCCGACTGTCTTGCGTATCGCGCTGTCGGTCGGTTCTCCTTCGACGTGAGCTGCGGTGCATCACCCCCGGCGTCAAGGGTACACGTGGCGTGTTCGTGTGTCAACAACTGAAGGCATCACAAATGGAGGTATCGAGAGAAGATGGCTAGAGGATGGCAAAACTGGGCCAAGCAAGGGCAAGCTATTATGCCAAACCGACGGCCTACTATTGTCGTTGATACGCACCGAGGTGATCACATTGGAATCGGGTCAATAAAAACAATATGGCATGATCCTTAAAGTAAAACCATATGTTAAAAAACAATCTCAAAAAATCATTTCAAGTGTTTTTATATACATATAACCTTGAACAGATTCAGTTGATACAAGAAAAGGAGAAAAAAAACGGTCCATAGAGAAATTCAGTGCAGACGACATCACCTCACAAGCCTCGATCGACAATTATTAACTGTTTAAGTAGTACGTAATACCCGGCCGCATGGATTATGATAGGATAGGACCTCGCGGGGTCAATTGGCAATGGCGGAACCGGACATGTTATGCTTAGTCTAATCTAATGCTTGCAATGTAGTTCTGTTTTTCTGTTTGTAATAATGTGTGCACGCGGGATGATATAACCCGGACATGCACGTAGCTAGGTGGTGGGTCAAGTGCCGTAGCATGCACTGACCACTTCTCCCTCTTCCGTTTTCTTTTCCTGGTGGGCGCATGCGCTGTGAGTCGTGGCCGTGGGATGGCGCGGTCATCACGGATCATGGCGCGCCCGCCGGGAGGTAGCTAGCTAGGTTGTTGCAACAGATAAAGAGAGGAATGGAAAACAGAAAAGCTGCGCTGTTGAGGCGGCACAAAACTCTCTCTCGTTCGTGTTCATAGCGCTCGCTCTCTCTCACTTTCTCTGTTCGATCCACTCTCCGGTGGCCGGCGGTGTCCGATCCGCGGCGTACCATGTCAGACACCGATTCTGAGAAAGGGCAGAGCAAGGGCGGGACGAAATCGCCGTCGAAGTCGCCACCGACCACGGCGCCCGTGGCGTGCCTGACGGGAGGCGGGAGCAACGAGCTGCGCATCGTCGAGCGAGTAGTGCGGGAGAGCGAGACCTCTACATCATCCATGGTCCTCACCCGCACCAACTACATGGAGTGGTCCTTCGTCATGCAAGTCAAGCTTCACGTGGCCCGCGTCTGGTCCGCGGTGATCAACGACGGAGCCGACGAGCACGACGACCGGCGCGCATTGCAGATCATCCTCACCGGCGTGCCGCCGGAGATGATCCGTGTCCTGGCCGCGAAGGACTCGGCCAAGAAGGCCTGGGAGACGATCAAAACTCTCCGCATGGGCAGTGAGCGCGCGCGCGAGGCGAAGGCGCAAGTGCGTCGCCGGGAATTTGAGGACCTTCGTTTCAAGGAGGGCGAGTCCGTTGAGGATTTCGCGCTGCGGCTCTCTGGCCTCGTCGCCGATCTCGATCTGTACGGTGATCCGGTGACAGAGCACAAGGCTGTCCAGAAGTTCCTTCGCGTCGTGCCACGCAAGTACCGGCAGATGGCGATGGCGATAGAGTCTCTCATCGACCTCAAGACCATGACGATCGAAGAGCTCACGGGGCGTTTGTCGGCGTGCGAAGATCATTTTGATCTGGACGACACGGCGCAGTCTAGCGCGCGCCTCATGTACACCTCTGCAGAGTGGGACGCGCGCAAGCGGCAGCTTGTCTCTGGCGGCCGGTAGTCAGGATGCAACAACAACAACAAAAACAAGTTGCCTGGGAAGAACAAATTCCAGGGCGGCGGCAAGGCGATGCCACCGAGCGCAGGCGCAAGCCGATATGGTGGCTCCGGCGCAAAGAAGAAAGGCAAGTGCCACTATTGCAACAAGCAGGGCCACTGGAAGAAGGAGTGTTACTCCAGAATCAAGGATGAGGAGCAGAAAGGCAAGCAGGAGCAGGCGAATCTTGTCCAAGCTGACGCCGAGCACGATCAAGGTCTGTACATGGCTGTGGTCACCGCAGTGGACAACACACAGCTCGTGGCGCCCCAGCATGTTTACCTCAACGAGGAGAAGGTCATGCCCGTCCCCTCACCGAACTGGGTGTGGTTCTTCGACACCGGGGCCAGCAGCCATATGATGGGCGATCGGCACGTTTTCTCTTCACTTGACGAGACGGTGCACGGCTCAGTGAGGTTCGGCGACGGCTCGGTCGTGGCCATCCGCGGGCGAGGCAGTGTGGTGTTTCGCTGTCAGGGCGGCGAGCAGCGCGCTCTCACCGGCGTCTTCTTCATCCCCAGCCTGCGGACGAACATCGTCTCCATGGGACAACTGGACGAGGCCGGCTGCATCATCAACATCCCTGACGGCATCATGGCCGTCCTGGACCCAGCACAACGCGTGCTGGCGCGCATCAAGAGCTCTGGAAATCGCCTGTACACTGGAGTGCTCACCATTGACGCACCGGCGTGTCTGATGGCGCAGGGCGACGACGCAACATGGAGATGGCATGCTCGCATGGGGCATCTCCACTTCCGTGCGCTCCGGACCATGTCCACGAAGCAGCTCGTGCGCGGCATGCCGGTGATCGATCGCGTGGCGGAATACTGTGACGGCTACGCTCTGGGAAAGCAACATCGAGCATCGTTCCCTCAGGCCACGGCGTACCAAGCCGAGCGCGGCCTAGAGCTCGTGCACACGGACTTGTGCGGACCGATCACTCCAACAACTCCGGGAGGTAACAAGTATTTCCTGCTTGTCGTAGATGATTACAGCCGCTACATGTGGCTAGAGCTCCTAAGGTCCAAGGATGAGGCGTACTCCCGTTTCAAGAGAAATCAAGGTGATGGCCGAGGCTGACAGCAACTGCAAGCTGCACGCGTTCAGGTCAAACCGTGGTGGCGAATTCAACTCCATCAAGTTCAGAGAGTACTGCAAGCAGATCGGCATCAAGCACTTCACCACTGCCCCGTACACACCATAGCAAAACGGCGTTGTCGAACGCCGAAATCAGACAGTGGTGGAGATGGCCCGGTGCATGATGAAGAGCATGGGGATGCCAGCGTTCTTTTGGGCAGAGGCGGTGAGAACGGCAGTATACCTGCTAAACCGCTCGCCCACCAGAAGCTTGGAGGGTGTCACGCCCTATGAGGCGTGGCACGGCCGTAAGCCCAATGTGCAGCACCTGCGCACGTTCAGGTGCACGGTTCACGTGAAGCGCGTAGGCACTGGCATCACTAAGCTCAGTGATCGATCGACACCTATGGTGTTTGTCGGCTATGAGGAGGGCTCCAAGGCGTACCAAGCATATGATCCAGCAACCAAGAAAGTCCAGGTAACACGTGATATCATTTTTGAGGAGAACAGGCCATGGATGTGGAGCGCTCAGGACACGAGCGCGGTCACTACCGCACCAGCGACTTTCACTGTGGTCTACACCACGGAGAACGGAAGTGTTCGCTCCCGTAGCCCGCATGGAGACAGTACGCCTGCTGTTGGCTCTTGCTGCACATTCAGGATGGGAGGTCCATCACATGGACGTAAAATCGGCTTTTCTGAATGGTGACCTCACTGAAGAGGTTTATGTTGCTCAGCCGCCGGGGTACGAGGTCGCCGGCAAGGAGGAGAGTGTGTTGCGCCTTCGCAAGGCGCTATACGGACTGCATCAAGCTCCACGCGCCTGGTATGCAAAACTAGATGAGTCTCTGGCAGCTCTTGGATTCACTCGCAGCCCTTTGGAGCATGCTGTCTACAGGCGCGGCGATGCTCACTCATATCTGCTGGTGGGAGTCTATGTGGATGATCTAATTATCACTGGGACTGATGCAGTGGACATAGCCGCGTTCAAGGAGCAGATGCAGCAACTTTTCAAGATGAGTGATATGGGCAAACTGAGCTACTACTTGGCCATAGAGGTGGAGCAGAACAGCAGCGGCATCACACTCTGTCAGAAAAGCTATGCCGAGAAAATACTGGAGATTGCAAATATGGCGGGCTGCAACAACTGCCACACGCCCATGGAGTGTCGACTCAAGCTGAAGAAAGAGGACGACGGTGAGCCTTTCGACGCCACTCTGTATCGCAGGGTGATTGGAAGCCTGCGCTATCTGGTGAACACACGGCCTGACATAGCACACTCTGTCGGCATCGTCAGCCGGTTCATGGAGAAGCCTAGTACACATCACTGGGCTGCTGTCAAGCAGATATTGAGGTACGTGAAGGGCACCAAGCACTATGGATGCAGCTACAAGAGAGGTCAGGGTATAGCGAAACTACTCGGGTTCAGCGACAGCGATCACGCCGGCGATGTCGGCGATCACAAGAGCACTTCCGGGCATGTTTTCTATCTTGGCAAGAACCTGATTACCTGGAGCTCTCAGAAGCAGAAGATAGTTGCACTTTCTTCATGTGAGGCGGAATATGTAGCTATTGCAGCAGCGACATGCCAAGGATTGTGGTTGAGCAGACTGTTGGGAGATACAACTGGAATCACTCCTGTGAGGTTCAAGCTCCAAGTGGACAACAAATCTGCTATAGCTTTAAGCAAAAATCCAGTACATCATGATCGCAGCAAACACATTGACGTGAAGTTCCATTTTGTGAGAGATTGCATGGAAAAGGGTCAAGTGGAGATCGATCATGTGGGCACACAAGATCAACTGGCCGATGCTCTGACAAAAGCGCTCAGACGAGTTCGTTTCATTGAGATGAGACAGAGGCTTGGAGTGATCGGCTTGGAACAGTGAGATTAGGGGGTGAAATGTTATGCTTAGTCTAATCTCATGCTTGCAATGTAGTTCTGTTTTTCTGTTTGTAATAATGTGTGCACGCGGGATGATATAACCCGGACATGCACGTAGCTAGGTGGTGGGTCAAGTGCCGTAGCATGCACTGACCACTTCTCCCTCTTCCGTTTTCTTCTCCTGGTGGGCGCATACGCTGTGAGTCGTGGCCGTGGGATGGCGCGGTCATCGCGGATCATGGTGCGCCCGCCGGGAGGTAGCTAGCTAGGTTGTTGCAACAGATAAAGAGAGGAATGGAAAACAGAAAAGCTGCGCAGTTGAGGCGGCACAAAACTCTCTTGTTCGTGTTCATAGCGCTCGCTCTCTCTCACTTTCTCTGTTCGATCGCGTGTGTTGGCAACGACAGGTTCGTCTACTCCTTCGGCTTGTAGGTGGCGCCGACCTTGAACTCTATGGGGACAACGCCGTCGAAGACGTTGTGCATGCCCTCGGTCTCATAGCGGAAGTTGTATGCGCCCTTGTGGGGCTTGTCACCCTTGATATCCCACACATCGCCGCCCCCCTTGGTCAGGGGCTGCCAGTCCTCGTTCTACTTCATGTTGTCGCCGTCCTTGTCATACTTGATCTGCAGCGCCGGCTTCTTCTCGTCAGAGACCTTCTCCACCATGAAGCTCACTGGCGGCAGCCTGCACCACGCTATGGACATATGATCTCGTTTCAAAACCCTTGTTGAGGTGAACCCACTAGTGAAGACGGGTCACTAATCTGATTAATGGTTTGTGAGACCAATCATTCTAAGTTGGAAAATAAAAATTAATTTTTTTTGGAAAAGGGGCTTAACCCTGGCCTCTGCATCAGAAAGATGCATACGGCCACCTTTATTAGAAAGCAAATAAGTTCATCCCAAGTCATAAGGTCTTAAACAAGCGAACCACCGAAAAAGCTCACGAAGAGCCAAGGGTAAAAGCCACAGCCGGCTGGCAAAAAAGAAAGATAGGAAAACTAATTGCATATCCTATTACATGACCGCCATCCAAACCGGCTGAATATAGCCCGAGCTACCATCTCTCATCGGGTGGATCCAGTAACCAAATGCTCCCTGGCCTCCGTCTGAGTGAGTAGCGACCACATAAGGATCAACATAGTGGCCCTGAAAATAACCTGCAAAAAATGAGTATTTGTTGTTCTGTTAAAAACCAAATCATTTCTGCAATTTCAGACAGCCCAAAGTAAAGCACATACTCCAACACGAATGTGTTTTGCTGTTTGGGACTCTACCCCGTCCAGCCACGTCCCAAATAACGTGTTGATGTTATTCGGAGGAGTAATATTAAACGCAATATGAACAGTCCGCCATAGAACCTTAGCCATCGGACAGTCAAGAAAGAGGTGTTCGATGGTCTCATTACTATCAAAAAAACTACATCTCGTGGAACCAGTCCAATTGCGTTTTGTCAAATTGTTCTTAGTTAAAATGACTTGTTCGTGTACAAACCACATGAACACTTTAACTCTCAAAGGTACCTTGACACTCCAAACGTGCTTCTTAGTGGGAATAGAGCTAGAGTAAATCATATCTAAATACATAGATTAACTGTGAACTCTCCATTCCTGGCTAACTTCCACCGCAACACGTCTGGCTGTTGAGAGACCTGCACATCCATCAATCTTATCACTAGATGGAGCCAGGCTTCCCAACGGGGACCGGCCAGTATTCTCCTAAATTGGATGTTGAGGGGAGTGGTCTGAAGCACGTTAGCAACGAAAGTGTCTTCGTTGCACAATGCTATAAAGGGAAGGATACTGAAGCGCAAGAGGGGTTTCTCCTAGCCATGTGTCCTCCCAAAATCTCGTGGAAGTACCGTTTTCGACAATAAACTTTGTTCTGTTGAAAAAAGTTGGTTTGACTTTCATCAGCCCTTTCCAAAAAGGTGAGTCCGTCGGTCTCACTGTCACCTGTGACAAAGTTTTTGAATGTAGGTACTTATTACGCAGAATCTGCGCCCACGTGGCGTCCGACTCAACAGATAACTTATACAGCCATTTGTTGAGAAGACATCTGTTTTTGACCTCAAGATTTTCGATCCCTAGACCCCCTTGGTCTTTCGGTCGACAAATAATATCTCATTTAGTGAGTCTATACATCCTTTTCAGGTCATCAATCTGCTAGAAGAAACGGGATCGATAGAAATCCAGTCTTTTCCTAACTCCAACTGGAATCTCGAAAAATGACAAAAGAAACATAGGCATGCTTGTGATAACCGAATTAATTAGAATTAAACGGCCACCGTACGACATCAGCTTGCCCTTCCAGCAACTCAGTTTCTTTTCGAACCGATCCTCAATACACTTTCATTCTCTATTTGTTAGCTTACTGTGGTGAATTGGTATACCCAAATATGTAAAAGGTACACTTCCAAGTTCACACCCGAACAATTGCTTGTACGCCTCTTGTTCCTCTTTGGCTCTTCCAAAACAGAACAATTTGCTCTTATTAAAGATTATTTTAATCCGGTCAATTGTTCGAATAAGGATAACACCAGCTTCATGTTTCTCGCTTTTGCCAAGTCATGCTCCAGCGTACTGTAGGAAAAATCCCATTGAGATGCTGCACCACCAGAGTGAATGTGTGCATGCATGTGTGTTTTTATATATTGTTTAGGGTGGTTCGTCTTTGACATCGTTATGATGGTGGAGTCGAACAACCCCTCTAAAATCATATCTCCTTCCTTCCAAGAAACCGCAAGCAACCTCACAAATTTCCAATTTAAAAACTTTTCCGATGGGTCTATTAGAAAGGTGTCGGGAACCATTTGGTACTGGCGCTTTCATGGGCCCCTTCTATGATCTCCTCGTCGGAATACGCCTTACACTGGTCTCCATCATATCATCAGTGACTACATGGGAGAGTGAGAGCTCCTTGTGAGCACCGCATATCTGGGGAGGGGCGTTAAAAATAGGATGCCCATCATGCAAGGACAAATTATCAAGACAAAGGGACAACATATGGCTGTTGCCTTTTTTTCATTTTGGGTGGTCACATATGGTTGTTGTCAACGCGCACCGAGGCAATCGTGGGGTGGAGCATAATCCGACTACTCAACAAATATGTTATATTTCTTATAGCGAGTACCATAAACAATATTACCAGCAAACTTACAGATTATATAGAAATGGAATCTTGGTTTCAAGTATATTACAAATAATACTCAACAGATTCGATACATAGAAGAAAAGAAATGGTCAATTGAGACAACACGTGCATGGGAGAGCAAATACATCCGACCGCCGCCCGTTGCTTCTCCTAGTACTCCCTTCGTCCCAAATTACAACTAATTCAGGACGGAGGTAATACTACTTAACTTATTAGCATTTGTGCGCCTTGTGGCAGTTATTAATTACGAGGTCGATAATGGCGGAACCGACGCATGGAAGAATCTCAGTACGCCTCTGGCTTGTAGGTGGAGCCGCACTTGAAATCTGTGGGGACGATGTCATCGAAGACGTTGCGCTGGCCCTTCTGGGTCTCGTAGCGGAAGCTGAAGGGGCCCTTGAGGGGCGTGTCGCTCTTGATCTCCCACGCGCCGCTGTAGCCCTTCTTTAGGGGCAGCCAGTCCTCGTTCTGCTTCAGCTCCACCTCCTTCATGCTGTCGCCGTCCTTGTCGTACTTGATCTGCAGCACCAGATGCTTCGCGTCGGACCCTTTCTCCACCGTGATGCTCACCGGCGGCGGTGCGCTCCAGGCAACGGCCACGAGGGCGGCCACCACCACCACAACCATTATCCTGCTCGATGAAGCCATCGCCGGTTGGTAGGTTGGTTGATTGATTCTTGTGTAGTCGAGTATTGATCAAATGTTGTTTATGGCTCTATGATGGATGAATGATGGGTGTGCTCTGGTACCCTATTTATGGATGGACTGGTGGTACTCCGTCCATGTCGCTCGTAGGCATCGGGTCATGGAGAGCCCCTTATGCATGTACAGACAAGCTTGGTCACGACCGGCATCAACCGAGCATTTTTTGGTCGCATGCATGCCATCTCTATATACACATAGCAACAAAAAACATTAAAGAGTTAGGACCTATTTTGAATTAATAGAAATAGCAGAGGAAAAACATAAGATTTATTCTTATGGTAACATTATTCAGTCATTTGAAACAAAGGAAATAAGGAATGAGCCACAAGTAAAATGGGGGAATTATTTCTTTGATTTGAATTTCATAGAGAAAAACATGAGAATTTCATAACCCACTCAGACCTGTTTATGAGATTCCTGAACCGTCAAAGCACATCTCATGACATCATCATTAATGCAAGGAACAACAGAAAAAAGTCTGGAAAGATGACCATGAAGATAGCTACACTCTACTGAGTTACACGCCCTTGGTCACGCCGATCATCGGAGCAAATTGAGGCATTTTTGGTTGTTGCTTTCTGATAGCCTGAAGGCAATCATAAGCAACCAAAGCATTATCAGTTATCAACCTGAAGGCACAAAGGCTCTCTGATGTTTACAAATGATCTCATCAAACGTCTTTTGCATGCTAACAAGAAATTTGGATGCAATCTTGTATAAGATATTGCATAAGTTGATGGGGCAGAAAAATCCTTTTAGTGACGGACATTCTCTTGCATGCAACAATGGCACATAAACATGACAACGGTTAAAGGTCTTTCAAGATTTAAAAAAAGTTATGCCTCCTAAACTGTCAACCTGATTGATGATTTAGTTTCAACTATACTTTCTCGTTGTGAGATCTTAGAAGTTATATCCCCTGTCCGCCTGTTTTGACAAGAAAATTGTCGATACTTGCCAGACTATTGTCACTTACTTGGCATGTTATTGGCCTTAGTTTGCAAAATAAATTAATGTAGTTGTCAGATTGCAAAACATTGATCTACGCATCAAAAAGTCTTGCTTCATGATACTTGTGTAGGCTGATACCTCTTCTTTCTACATAACATTGTAATGTTTAAAGTTTAAAAATATACAAAATTACTGTTTGATAACTACACACTATATTTGTGGCAGTTATTCCGTATTAAGATGACAACTATGATCACATAATTTGGCAACTGGTGGTGACAAATAAAACACCAGAACATGTCAAAATGTGATCTCCTTTCAAAGCCCTTGCCGAGGTGAACCCACTGGTGAAGACAGGTCACTAATTGGATGACTGGTTTATGAGACAAATCATTCAAATTTCGAAAATAACAATTAGTGTGATGATGTCAGTCTGATACAAGTGTGTTTTTCTTTATTGTTTTGGGTGGTTTACTTTGAGATCATAACGATGGTGGAGTCGAACAACTCCTCCAAAATCATATCTCCTTCCAAGAAACCACTAACAACTGCACAAATTCCCTTTTTAAAAGTGTTTCTTATGGGTCCATTAGAAAGGCGTCGGGGAACCATTAGGTCCTAGCGCCTTCATGTGCCCATTCTCTGATCTCCTTGTTGGAACACGCCTTACACTGGTCTACATTCATATCATCAGTAACTACGTGGGAGAGTGAGAGGTCCTTGTGAGCACCTCATATCTTGTGTGTGTTCGCGGGGGGGGCGGGGTTGTTAAAAATAGGGTGCCCGTCATGCAAGGACAAGTTATCAAGACAAAGGTTGTTGTCTCTTTTTTGTTTGCATGGTTACATAATATTGTTGTTCTCAACGTGGACTGAGGTGAGCGTGGGGTAGAGCGTAATCCCTACTACATGCTAGATTTTTTATAGCAATCGAGTACCATAAAGAATATTATTAGCAAACTTAGAGATTGTATAGAAATGAAATCTAGATTTCAAGTATCTACTACCCCTATAAAAGGAACAGAGCGGACAGATCCAAATAATCACATCCATCCATTCTCAATATCTAATGGCTCTTAATCCTCTGGTGTTTAACGCTAATCTGCCCCACCGTTCAAAAAAAGACCCCGCTGCCCGCACACAACTTCACGATCTCTCTCGCCCCCTCCTCCTCCTCCCACGCCGTTCGCCACCCCGCCGTTCCTCCCGCCGCCTCGCGCCGCCGTTAGCCGCAGGAGCCGCACTGCCGCGCCCTTCGCCGCCTCCTGCAGCTGCCGCCGGTCGCCGCGCCCGTCGCACCGGGAGCCGCCCCGCCGGCCCTTTGCCGCCTCTCGTAGCCACGCCCTTCGCCGTGGGCCGCCACGCCCGTCGCCCAGGGAGCCGCCGCCTGTCGCCTCGCCCGTCGCCCCTTGAGCCAGCCCCGCCGGCCCTTCGCCGCCTTCCTTCACAGTGGGTCGTCGCCGCGGGAGCCGTCCTCTTCTTCTTCCCAGCGGCCTTATGCAAGTAAGTTTCTTTTACACTTTCAACCAAAGAGGTTGAGCAACTAGGTATTAATAGATGCGCAATATATCCTAAATATATTTGGACAGACTCAATAGTTTGATTAGTTCCATCATCGAAATTATGTGAATGCTATTGTTAGCATAAACCTGTCTATACAGCCTATAGGGAATCGTAGGCTTTGTGTGCCTGTACGAATTTGCCGGAGAGCCACCATGGGCGCTCTGGTTGACACCACCTTCTTCACCTCTTCATTGGCGAGGAAAACGTTCCACGCACGGCTTGAGGAATGAGGACCCTCCCTCTCCTTAAGAGGAATGTTTAATTGCAAGTACTAAATCTTTCTTCCCGCCCAAATCTTGACAGATTTGGCCACAAAATTATTCATCTTGAATACCTGAAACTGCAAGCATCAGACCAAACTAAGCATGATATTCAAAGAATATGCAACTTTCCTTCATGATTCAGTTTCTATAATTTCCTATTGCTGAACTGTACAGGGGATTTTGTTCATGCATTTGGGTTCTATAGTCCTATGTCAGGGTTCTGCTCAGGGAATTTTGTTCATGCATGACTCACTGTACAATAGGAATTGTTGAAAATTCAGAAACAATAAAAGTTTCTTGCTTGGGTCACAATTACTGAAATATCAGCCTTTTTTATGTTTAATTATTAAATTGATCAACAACCTACATGTAGTACATTCTGGAGGAGCCTCCCCTTATACAATTATGACCTTCTATTCATAGATGATAGACTATGTTCCAGAGCAGACGGTATGAGCTTCAAGTATCTTGCTGATTCATAAGAGGTTCACCTGGTGCAGATGATGAGGTCCTTGGAATGCTTCCTGTAACACGGGGATTTCTACGCCATGGAGTTAATATATAATCTGAAATATAAGATAAAAAGAAGGAAATGCATTTTGTTAAGTTTCCTCCACATTGTAGTTTGAATTAAAAAAACACATGTTTCGTTTTTTCAAGAGATTGAATCATGGGCTGTGAGGAAGCAATATACTTTGTGCAAGTTAATATGTTTCAAGATTCAAAATAAATATGTTTCAACATTCAAAAATTTATGGAAAAAAAAGCATATGCGGCAAAACTGAATGGCATTTATTTTGTTTGGGTGGCTAGATAATTTGGACAGAATGGAAAACAAATTCAGTTTCCTCTTCCTCCCTAACAACGCATACTTTATTTCTATAGGTTCAGAACATTGCCACTCATCGGCATCTGCAGCATCTAGGGTCCTTTTCGTCACATATTCATATTTACTTGAGTTTGTGCTTACTTTGTTCACAACATTTAAGAATTGAGCTTCTCAATATTGCATGAATATTGCATGACAACTCTGCATTCCTGCTCTTAAGATGCCTCTCAGGCATCGTTTTGTCATTCTCATGACGTAGGATGTTCCCCATTTCTTTAACATGCCACAGATAAGGAATCATCATCAGCATGCGTTACAATCAGGGATTGTTCCCCATTTAAAGATCCGACGAATAGTGATGGATAGCTAGCCGTACAGTTTTCCCTTTTTGCTTCATTTGCTCCAGGCTTCCTTTTTTAATTTTTCTTGGCTTTGTCTTCCTTTGTTTTCATTGGGCCGCTCTTATGATTCGCGTCATCTTGGCACTTCCTCCTAATACAAATGACACGCATTTTGCTGCTTCCTCAAGAAAAAACTTATTTGATAACGTTCCCATAATACTTTAAAATAGCACATAGCAAATAATTATATTTAGTGCATCTGTAAGTTTCTGACATCACCTGGTAGAAGGTTTATATCCTTGTGATCGTTGATCATGAGCATAAATTATTGTGACTGGAGTGTAACTCAAGTGTTGTAGTATAACTCAAGTGTTGTGTTTTGACTGAATAATATTTTATATATGATGCCGGCTTTGTTTGGGAGCAGTTAAATTCTTCACCAGCAATACATAAATCTTTTGTCTCCCTCATAATTTTTTTTGAACTAGTCACTGAAGGACCAACTTCTTTTGCACCTCATAATTTTGTTGAACATCATAATATGTGTTTTACCAGGCCGACTTCATAATTTTGTTTCTTATATATGCAGGTTCATGATTCTGAAGTTAATTCCTTTCAGCTTCAAACTGAAATAATTCCTCTATGTTCCCGTACCATCGAGACGGCACTGAACTTTGAAAAACAGTATGAAGTCAACCCTCTCTGTACATCCAATGACCCTATTGTTCGGGTAAATGTTTTCATTATTGCCTAATTGTGTGAGCGATTGACACTTTCTGGTTGTGCTGAATTTCAGTCATACAAATTTTCTTTGAGTATGTTAAAATGGTGGAGCCATATCTTACTGGGATTTGTGCAGTAAACTATTTTTCTTTTCCATTCTTGCAAATGAGGCACATGATAGATCACATCTATGTACAGTATTAGAGATCCAGGCCCCATGTTGTTGTCCAGAACTGGAACATTCAACAATACCAGTTCACCAAATATTGCCCCGAGGATTACACGCGAGCAGTACCAATCTGGATGATTGGTCCAGGCAGGCTACCCTTATGCTTGCCGAGGAAACTGCAACGCAATGGAACAAGTAAATTCGTTATTAAAGGTGTTGCTTTCTTTATAAAGCCGGACGAAAGCCGGTTTCGAGAAGGGGGGAGGGAGATAGCAAATTCGTTTGTAATAGTTTGACTATTATGTTTAGACTATTTTTCTATATACGTGAATTTTCACGTGCAAGCTTACTAGTATTACAAATAGTATTGAAAAGTTCGATACAAATAAAAAAAGAAATGGTCAATCGAGACAACGGGTGCACGGGAGAGCAAATACATCCGACCGCCGGCCGTTGCTTCTCCTAATACTCCCTTGGTCCCGAATTAGACAATTGATTCAGGACGAAGGTAACATTATTTAACCTATTATTAGTATCCGTGCGCCTTATGGCACGATCTCAGTTGCGAGGTCGATAATGGCGGAACCGACGTACGCATGGATGAACCTCAGTACGCCTCTGGCTTGTAGGTGGAGCCGCACTTGAAATCTGTGGGGATGACGTCGTCGAAGACGTTGCGCTGGCCCTTCTCGGTCTCATAGCGGAAGCTGTATGGGCCCTCGAGGGGCTTGTCGCTCTTGATCTCCCACGCGCCGCTGTAGCCCTTCTTCAGGGGCAGCCAGTCCTCCTTCTGCTTCAGCTCCACCTCCTTCATGCTGTCGCCGGCCTTGTCGTACTTGATCTGCAGCGCCAGATGCGTCTTGTCGGACCCCTTCTCCACCGTGAAGCTCACCGGCGGCGGCGCGCACCACGCCACGCCCACCAGGGCGGCCACCACCGCCGCCACCAGCATCCTGCTCGATGAAGCCATCGCCGGTCGGTTGGTTGGTTGATCGATTCTTGTGTGTGTATGAGTGTGCGAGCTTGTGATCGGTTGTGCGGTGTGGCACCATATTTATGCGCGGACGCGCGGCGCTCCGGTCATGTCGCTCGCGGCCCTCAGTGACGGAGAGCCGCGTATGCATGAACGGACCAGCTCTGTCTTCTCGATCATGGCCGGTTCGGTTGGCCGCATAAACCACCGACATCGCCGGAGCGTTGGCCGGTCGCATGCCTGCCATGTCTAATTATACACATAGCAGCAACAAACATAAAATAATGAGCTTCCTCGGACGGACGATCGAGATGGCTTCGTCGTCGATGTGAGAAATTCTTTTGGTCGTGTCCTAGTGCTAGCGAGTAGCGGTGTCTTCCAGACGGAATAGATGGGGCTCGTGGCCTAGCTACACGTGCACGTGGCGCGCGGCTGTTGGTTGCGAGAAGCCACGTGGTGCAGTATTTCGTTCGCGGTTGCAAAGCAGGACACGTACGCGAGCACGGAGAGCCGTCCACCTCACGCACGCATGCACCGCCGTTGCATGCGTGCGCCACGTCGAAGCCTCAGTGACTGACACGTACGTGCCGCTAGCTACCTCTCCATTCCATGTCGATTGGATCGGCCATGGCGGCTCTGCTCTTATTTATGCCTGCTCCATGCATGTGTCAAATGACCACTCTCTTGCAAACTGATAAGATCGACATACTTCCAGACACACGCGCGCACGCACACATAGGGCCGGAGATAGAAGAACAGTTATGGCTTCGTTGGCGGTGAGCCACAGCCACGGCGGGCAGCACCAGCAGCCGGCGGCTGGGAGCATGATGGCACGGGTAGACCGGCTGGACCTGGTGGTGGGGTACCTGGAGGAGCTGCGCCACAGCGGCAGCGGCAGGTCATCCACCACGGCCACAAGCACCTTGTCGTCCTCGTCCCCGACCACGCCTAGGGCTCGACCTCACGGCTGCAGGCCGGCGGGGGAGCTGCTCCGGGAGGCCAAGGCCAAGGGCAGCCTGGTGGAGCGCATCGCGTTCCTCGAGGACCGCGTGCTCCGGATGGAGGAGCGCATGGAGCTGTCGTCGTCGAGCATGCTTGACACGGCGGATCAGACCACGCCGACCTCGTCTGGGAGGAGGACGATGAGGATGATGATGGACGGCGGCGGCGGGCCTGGTGCTGAACCCGGGAGTCCCGGGAGCGGGAAGAAAGGGAAGAAGGGGCTCAAGAGCTTGGTCAAATCGTGCGTCCGAGCAGGCGCCAAGCTCAAGACCAAGGAATAGTCAAGTCTTTCTTTTGTTTCCTGTTCACGTGTATGTACACCATGTACAGTATACGTATGTGTAAATGTGAATGTACACGTTGTAATAATTAAAAAGTAGTAATACATGCTTCCTGTATTATCTTCACCAACAAGAAACTCAATTTGGGCAATGTTAATGTTCCCTTTTGGGTGAGTTTGGGCGAGTTCTCTTCGTAGGCGGAGATTGAAACTCAATTTGGGGGTGTTAATGTTACCTTTTGGGTGAGTTTGGGTGAGTTATCTTCCTAGGCGAAGAAGATTAAGATTGTTGTTCTGGTACGCTGTCTGTTTGTTCGGCTTCGACGATGACGGAGGAAGGGACGATGACGGCGGCGCGTGTTTCTAGTCTTCGCTAGGTGGTAATTTTACTTCTAGATTTTACAGTATTTTTACTTCTAGAGGTGCTCTTCAAGTCTTCTCTAGGTGCTCTATAGACCTGGATGAAAATTTCATTTTACTTCTAGACTTTACAGTACTTTTACTCGGTATAGAAATAGATTGAAAGTTTTTTCAAACAAAATGTTCCCACTTGAGGAATAGATCCCAAAGAAGAATGTTTCCCTTTGGTTAATAGATAAAAAAATTCTCAAAAGAATGTTTCTTTTGAATGTGTAACGTTTATATATACCACAACCTTTTCATGTATTTGTTGCTGGAATTTTATCTATTTATGGGCCAGCCCTATAAAAATAGATAGGAAGTTTTCTCAAAAAGAAAATGTTCCCAGTTGAGGAATAGATCCCAAAAAAGAATGTTCTTTGGTGAATAGATCAAAAAATTTCTCAAAAGAATGTTTCTTTTGAATGAGTAACGTTTATATATACCACAACCTTTTCGTATATACCACAACCTTTTCATGTATTTATTGCTGGAATTTTATCTATTTATGGGCCAGCCCAATAACAAATTCAGAAATTTCGAATAAATCCTAGAGGCCCACTTAACCCATTCGTGCAAGGCAAGGCGAGGGGCACTACTAAAGGTTAGTTTCACATTCAGAGAGTTGGACCTCCTTATAAGGAAGGTTCTTTTCCCACATGTATGAGCATGAGAACAAGAAGGACATCCACGCGTGCTCCTCCTCCGCCGCCCGCCTCGTGACGACGCGCCCCAGGTTGCGGGAATGAGCCGATGTCTAAATTTTTGCCACACGACGGGTATACGGAAGGTCACACGGGAGCTGAAATGTTTTCTGTAGTGGACACTGAATCCGAACGGCGCGCCTCTTTGCTGAAGTCTATTCGCTTCGTCTCCCTCTTTTGCTTCACCTCTCGTAGCTAGCCTCTCGCCTCCTTGTCTTGCGCCTATAAAAGGGAGGTCGCTCCACTCAGAGAGATACACCAAAACTTCTTCTTTCTCTCGCCATCAGTTTCAATCTCTGAGCTTCTACTGTCTTCCTCATCCCGGCTTGTGGCGTGCACCGCGAGTCGGGACAGTAGGTCTCCAAAACCGCACCTCTTTGAGTCCTGTACGGGAGAAGGGTGGTATGATTTTTGAGGAGCACTCTGCGCGACTACTGGTCGGTTCATCACGGACACGGACGACCACTTCCCCAACGACGATTTCTTCCCCGACGTTGACAACCTCTTCGACGACATGGCTGGCGAGGATGTCGACCCTAAGTCCAGTGCTCCTGTTGCTACTGTTGTCTCGTACGTGTTATTGTTTTTTCTATTAGAGGTCCTGCCACAGTTCCTTGTTCTAGTGTTTGCCCTAGATGTGTTTGGTTAGAGTTCATATATACAGACGCTATTTACCTTCTCTCCATTAGATCGTTTGACTTGTTTTATTTTTGCTATATTAGTCATGTTTTATCTAGCATTTTTGTTAATAAAATCATTCAGTAAATTGCTCATATTTCCAACAATCCAAAAACCTTATTATAGGCAATTTACCCCGACTGGTTTTTTCTGCATCCATGAGGCCTCCTATGTTTGAGGGTATCCACTATAAGAGGTGGCACGTGAGAGCAGTCTTATGGTTTCAGACCATGAGCTGCTATGACGCCACTCTATGCAAACCTAAAGGATTTCTTGATCCTCAAGAGGAATAAGCTTTTCAGAAAATGAATACCTGTTTAAGGCTGCTCTCTTGAGTGTTCTTGGTGAGAACATAGTTGATGCTTCTGCGTCAATTGACAATGAAAAGATATGTGGGACGCACTCGAGGCCAAGTTTGGGGTCTCGGATGCCGGCACTGAGCTGTACATCATGGAACAATTCTATGACTACAAGATGACTGAAGAGCGCTCTATGGTTGAGCAAGCTCATGAGATACAGTCATTTGCTAGAGAACTTTAGCACTTCAATTTTATGCTACCGGACAAGTTTGTTGCCGAAGGCATCATCACTAAGCTTCCTCCTTTGTGGAGGAACTTTGCTACCTTACTGAAGCATAAGAGGTAGGATTTTTCCGTTCCGGATCTCATTGGTACTCTTGATGTAGAAGAAAAGGCGAGAGCAAAGGACACACATGCTCGACGTATTGAGGGAGGATCTAGTGCCAATCTGGTACAGAAGAAAATCTTCTAGCCCCACAGGTTCAAGAACAAGGGCAAGTTTGATGGTAAAGCAAAGTTTGATGGGAAGAACAAGGTTGTACAGCACATGAACTTCAAGAAGAAGAACGACAAGAAGAAAGGTGTTTGTCATGTGTGTGGAGATCCTGATCATTGGGCTCCTAGTTGTCCTAATCGCTATGACAAGCGTCATCTTGGGAACGGCGGCAAGACCGCTAATATTGTCATTGGAGACACTGACATGAAGGATGTTGGGTATGGTATATTCCGCACCATTCTTTCAGTATGTCATTCTCCTGATTGGTTGATTGACACGGGTGCTAATGTGCATGTATGAGGTGATATTTTCATGTTCTCATCTTATCAGACCGCAGAGACTTCCACCGTGCTGACGGGCATCGATTCAAGTGCTTCTGTTCATGGTGTTGGCACGGTCGATCTGAAGTTTATTTCGGGGAAGATCGTGCGGCTGAAGAACGTCCATTATGTCCCCTCCGTCAATAAAAGTCTTGTTAGTGGATCTCTTCTGTGTAGAGATGGCTACAAGCTTGTCTTTGAGTCGAATAAATTTATAATATCCAATTATAGAAAGTTTGTTGGTAAAGGCTATGAGTTAGGAGGCATGTTTCGTTTATCCTTGTTAGATGTTTGCAATAAAGTTGTTAATCATGTTTGCAACAATAGTGAATCAAATGTGTGGCATTCGTGTCTCTGTCATGTTAATTTTGGTTGCATGTCGTGACTAGCCAAATTGAACTTAATACCTAGTTTCACCACCGTCAAGCGATCTAAGTATCAAGTGTGTGTGCAAACTAAGCAACCTCGTAAGTCTCATGCGACTGCGGAAACAAGAAATCTTGCACCACTAGAGCTCATACATTCAGATCTTTGTGAAATGAATGGTGTGTTGACAAAAGATGGAAAGAAGAATTTTATGACGTTAATTGATGACTCCACTAGATATTATCATGTGTATCTCCTGAAATCTAAGGATGAGGCTTTAAACTATTTCAAGATCTATAAAGCTGAAGCGGAAAACCAACTTGATCGAAAGATCAAGAAACTTAGGTCCGGTCATGGTGGAGAGTATTTCTCAAATGAATTTGATTCCTTTTGTGCGGAACATGGTATAATCCATGAGAGGATGCCTCCCTATTCACCTCAGTCAAATGGGGTGGCCGAAAGAAAGAACCATACTCTAACTGATTTGGTTCACGCCATGTTAGACACATCGGGTCTCACCAAGGAATGGTGGGGGGAGGCAATATTTATGGCATGTCATGTCCTAAACCGAGTTCCCACAAAGAACAAAGAGATAACTCCAATTGAGGAATGGGAGAAGAAAAGGATAAAGCTCTCTTATCTACGAACTTGGGGTTGTTTGGCGAAAATCAATGTACCAATTCCAAAGAAGCGCAATCTTGGACCAAAGACTGTGGATTGAGTTTTCCTGGGATATGTTTTTCATAGCATTGGTTATAGATTCTTGGTTGTAAAATCTGAGGTACATGACATGCATGTCAGTACGATCATGGAGTCGAATGATGCGACTTTCTTTGAAGATATCTTTCCCATGAAGGATATGGCTACCTCATCTAATCATGAGATGCCTAGTTCGTCGAATCAGGAACCAATTACAATTATAGAACATGCCATTTCGATGGAACACTTTGAAAATCCTGCGGAGGAGAACAATGAAGTTCCTACTGGGAGCAAGAGACAGAGGACTACAAAGTTCTTTGGTGATGATTTTCTTGTCTATCTAATAGATGGCACTCCTAGTTCTATTTCAGAGGCCTATGCATTTGAGGATGCTGACTACTGAAAGGACGCGGTCCGTAGTGAGATGGATTCCATCTTGGCAAATGAAACTTGGGAGATAACTGATCGTCCTTATGGGTGCAAACCTATGCACTACTAGGGAAAACCCTAGTGGTAGCGCTTGTTTTGTAGCTAGCAGTAGCGCTTGTACAAGCGCTACCACTAAGGCGCTAAAGCTAACTGTTAGCAGTAGCGCTGGAAGTCCAGCTCTACTGCTATTCCTAGTGAGCAGTAGCGCTTGTACTGGAAAGCCCTACCGATAATAGTTAGTAGCAGTGGCGTTAGTTTTGTGAAAGTGCTGCTGCTAACTTTTCCTATATTTTTAAAAATATAGCTTATTTTCGTTGTGGTTTTATATACAGTACTTTCATCATATTATTTTATGACCATGATTAGTTGTTATATAACAGTGGGTGAAATGAACATGGAGTAGATTCAAGTGGAGGCAACATGTCGTGCATGTCGAAAGTACTACTAATCCAAACTTGATCTAGTTTGGATGAGTAGTACTTTCAATGTGCAACACATGTTGCCTCCACTTGAATCTAATACATGTTCATTTCACCTATATATATACATAAACACTATTCTGATCACAGGATGAGAATAATATTCTGATCACAACCTGACCTGCCCCGCTAGTAGTACGTTGAACTTTCCTGTGAACTAGGTTGAACTTCCGCCAACATTGCCCAAATGGGGCTTGTGATATACCGTTGGAAAGCTATGGACACCAGTATCATGACCCAACTTAAATTTTTGGCAAAATGTAAGCGATTTAAGAGCAGTTTTGAAAACCGTTTTTTCTTCACACAAAAAACGTGAATCGTATTTTTGGTCACATTTCTAAACCGTTTATTGGAATGAGGCATATAATATGGCGTTGGAAAGCTGCTGAAAAACCGCTACTTCCACATGTTGAAAGTTTTCTCTAATTCTCTATGGTTAAAGAGTAATTTGAAAAAACGTAAAATTTCGCAAACCGAACAGCAGAGTTCGTATTTTCGACGTCATTTCTAAACGACTAATCCAATTGAGGCATGTGATATGGCCTTGGAAAGCTTATAAAAATGTGCTGCTCTTTCATTTTGAAAGTTTTTTCTAATTTTGAATGGTTTAAGAGTAATTTAGAAAACGGTACAAGTCCTCCCGAGTTCGTATTTTCGAGCTAATTTTTTAACCGTGCATCTGAATGCAACAAATGATATGGCGTTGCAAAGCTTGAACAAATGCGACACTTTTTGGTATCTATTATTTCTCCCAATTCTTTACGGCTTTAAGTCAGTGTCGAAAATGGAGAAAAACATATTTTAGCCGTATTTTCTACAAACTTTGTCGGAATGGCGCAAATAATATACCGTTGAAAAGTTACGGAAAATACGAAACTTTTCATGTTGACAGTTTTCTCTGATTCCCAACCGTTTTCAAGTAATTTCAAAAACGGCAAGATCATTCGTTCTGCCTTTACCGCGAAACAGATTCGCCAAAAATGCATCGCGTGAAGTACCTGAACTTCTCGGTATGAAACCTTGAACTTCACTCTGTTTTTCACATGCTTTTTTGCCCGTAGCTCTCCATCCACGCACCGGAACACTCACCAGAATTGAGCAACTGATATACCGATGGAAAGCTGCTGTAGACACGCAACTTTTCCGTGTTGATCATTTCTTCATATTTGCAACGGTTTTAAATGTTTTTCATTTGAAATTCATTCAGTGTAGTAGTTGAACTTCCAGCTGTTTTCACGTTGAACTTTCGTGACGTATTTTTGTTTGTAATTTTCTCATACATTCGCCAATGTCACACAAATGATATTTCTTTTGTACAAACCTCTCTCACAATAAATTTTTTAACTTTCTTCGACCGAGAACTGAACTTACACAAATGATTTCCTACTTTTTTGAAGTAAATTACAAAATGATGACATCATGATTTCTGCCTTCATCGCGAATGGAAATACACTGCGTGAAGTAGTTGAACTTCTCATGCATGTCTGTTCGAACTTCACATTGTTTTTAAGGTGTTGTTTTTTTCACTGCGTGAAGTTTTGTTCGAACTTCACACTGTCTTTAACGTGTTGTTTTTTGCACTGCATGAAGTAGTTGAACTTCTAGGACATGTCTGTTCGAACTTCACTCTGTTTTTGACGTGCTGATTTTTTACGTAGTGTTTTTTGCACTACGTGAAGTAATTTAACTTTTGGGGCATCTCTGTTTGAACTTCACCTTGTTTCACTTTTTTTTGTATTTTTTCTTATATGAAATAGACACAATGTAGTACGCGAACTTCTGATTGTTATCACTTTGAACTTCTCTTTGGTTTGAGAGAATTATTTTAAAACACAAAAAATAACATATTTTTTATGTATTTTGGACATCTAAATACACGGTGAACCTCTCTCAGAAGAATTTTTCAACTTTTCCTCGCCGAGCAGTTGAACTTCTAGCAACCATTTTTTCGTTTATGAGTTGTTTTTAAATGTGCAAAAAATGGTGTTGTGTTTTTTATTTTTTGAACACGTAAATCCTATGTTTTAATAAACTCCGAACTTCTTTGTTATTTCAATTTGAACTTCACCTTTTTATATTTTGAGTAAAAGAATTGTATTCAATTTTTATACGGGAAAAATCGAACATGGAAATACAAGGTGAACCTCTGTCGCAAAAAAAATTGAACTTCCCCGGAAAGAGAACTTGAACTTCTTTCAACAAAACTTTTAAACTTTAATTTTTCTATACTTTTATTCTCACCTGAAATGCATTCCTCGCAGTACTTGAACTTCTCGTTGTTTTCACTATGAACTTCTGTCGGATTATTATGTATACGTCGAATTATACGCAATTGAATACGTCAAAAATAGAGAAGTCCAAATTAATTTTGAAAACTAATCCTTTTTTTTAATTTGTACTTCTTCATTTTTACTCTTTAGTAACAAGGTAAAACTAAGACTTTTATAAATATCGAACTTCTCTATTTTTGTAATTTGGACTTCTTAGTTTATTTCCTCGTAGTAA
The DNA here is from genome assembly GCA_963921465.1 of Triticum timopheevii. NCBI lineage: Eukaryota > Viridiplantae > Streptophyta > Magnoliopsida > Poales > Poaceae > Triticum > Triticum timopheevii. Next base: position 3,400,487 of record OY997270.1, read on the forward strand.
CGGGAAAATCCGAGGTTTCTAATAAATATTGATACGGCCTGTTATTTAAATGTGAACTTCTAGAGTTTTTTTATTAGAAACGGTGAAAATCCTTTTTTGATGAATTTTGCACTTCTCTATTTCAAAAAAATGAACTTCTTGTTTTCATTCTTTGATAAAGAGGGAAATCTGAATTTTGTATAACCATCGGACTGCTCTGTTTTTTATATTAGAATATCTAGGGTATTTTAACAGATAAAAATCCTAGGTTTTATAATATCTGAACTTCTCTGCTTTTTTAATTTAAACTTCTTAATTTCCTTCTTTGAAAAGAAAAAAATTGATATTTGAACGGCTAATTTTAAGTTGCTACATTATTTTAATTTAAGCTTCGTGGTTTATTCTTTAGCAATGAGGAAATTTTGAGTTTCTTAAAAACGCCAAAAATGACGTTGTTTTGTTTTTGTTTTTCGAACTTGTAAATCCTAGGCTTTAATATACTTCAAACTTCTGTGCTATTTTAATTTGAACTTCACATTTTTATTTTAGATTAAATAATTGTTTTCTATTTTTAAATAAACATCGTGTTTCACTGTTTTTTTTCAATTTGAACTTCATGCCGGATTCTTTAATATTAAGGGATATCTGAGTATTTTAATAATGGTGAAATCCTAGTTATTAAATAAATATCGAACCACTTCGTTATTTTTCTTTGAACTTCTAGTTTTTTTAGGAACGGGGAAAAAGTATCACACACACTAGATTTGTGAGCACAAGTCAATGGGATCCATGGGAGGCATAGGTGCAGATTTGGACTAGTGGATGTCGAGTCAGGAAAATAAGGGAAAAAACAAAATTTCCTACTACATTTGACATCTCAACTAGTGCATGCCCACCCGACCACCTCCTGTACAAGTAGTACTCTACATGCATCGCACACACACTTTTAGTGCTACCCCGTTCATTCATCTAGTTCTGCATATGCTCTGTATCTCTCTCCATATACTTATTCTTGCTTATCCAACAAAATCAAGCCATCACCTTCATCGGGAGAGAACAAAATGTAGCATTGGCAGAAAGCGTAGCGGGGAACATTAGCTGGAAAGTCGTCCTCTCGCGTTTTCAGGCTGGCTGATCTTCACCCAGCAGCCCGATGATGGGCCGGTCAGGACAGACTGCATGCACCTGGCGATCCTCATCCCCGGAAGCAACCTTCGTCAGGAAGGTCGAGGCAACCGTTGCGAGAAGGTCAACCAGCCGAGCGCCGCCACATGAACCCATATGCCCCGCCATCTCCACGCCATCCGGGCGCTACCACGCGAGCCACACACACACCCTCCTGCCTCCAAGCTACTCGGCTACCGCTACGAGGAAGAAGACCAAATGGCGCCATCCAGGGAGGAAGAAGGTGCACTCAGATTTAGGGCCAATTCAGCTCTCTTTATATCTAGTACCTTCTGCCTTTTATTTTCAGTTTCCATTTCCTGTCTCTGACATCGTCCTTAGCTGTGTGGGGTGCGCACCTTGGTGCCTCTGAACTTTAGCAGAAATCTGCAATCCTGAATGGAGTGCTCTCCTCTGCATACGCACAACTTGGGGTGTCCAAGTTTGCATCTCGGTCAACGCTTTATACATTAACATAAAACAAAAAAATATGTCAGTGCTATAGTATCACATCGATGCAGAGCAATAGTGGGGACCATTGTGGTCTGGGTGCTCAACTCTCGCTGCGATGTTGATGAACAGGAGCCCCACAGTCCTCGGGCAGCACATAGCATAGGAGGCGACAAGCTCCTTGCTGGGACTCGGCCTCGGACGTCGTCAGGTGATTTTGTTGAACGACGCCAGTTGGTTTAGTTGAACAGCGGCCCGAGAGAGTGCTCGAGGTGGCCCAGTTGAACGGCGCCCCAGCAGAATGCCCGGAGGTGCTCCGAGAGTCGCACGCCTCATGAGAGAAGATGAGGGCGGATCACACCTTATCCATGGCCGAGGGTGGCACGCTTCCTACTACGTCTTGAGCTTGCGTTGGTTTTCCTCGAAGAGGAGAGGGTGATGCAGCAAGTGTAGCGTAAGTATTTCCCTTAGTTTTGAGAACCAAGGTATCAATCCAGTAGGAGGCTTCTCAAAAGTCCCACGCACCTACACAAACAAACTGAGAACTCGCAATCAACGCAATAAAGAGGTTGTCAATCCTTTCACGGCCACTTGCGAAAGTGAGATCTAATAAAGATAGTATGATAAGATAAATATATTTTTGGTATTTTATAAGATAGATGCAAAAAGTAAAGATGCAAATAAAAGTAGATTGAAAGCAAATATGATAAGAGATAGACCCGGGGGCCATAGGTTTCGTTAGTGGCTTGTCTCAAGATAGCATAAGTATTACGGTGGGTGAACAAATTACTGTCGAGCAATTGATAAGAAAGCGCATAGTTATGAGATTATCTAGGCATGATCATGTATATAGGCATCACGTCCATAACAAGTAGACCGACTCCTGCCTGCATCTACTACTACTCCACACATCGACCGACTCCTGCCTGCATCTAGAGTATTAAGTTCATAAGAACAGAGTAACGCATTAAGCAAGATGACATGATGTAGAGGGATAAACTCATGCAATATGATATAAGCCCCATCTTGTTATCTCGATGGCAACAATACAATACGTGCCTTGCAACCCTTTCTGTCACTAGGTAAGGACACCGCAAGATTGAACCCAAAGCTAATGACTTCTCCCATGGCAAGAAAGCCCAATCTAGTAGGCCAAACCAAACTGATAATTCGAAGAGATTTGCAAAGATAACTCAATCATACATAAAAGAATTCAGAGAAGATTCAAATATTATTCATAGATAAACTTGATCATAAACCCACAATTCATCGTATCTCGACAAACACACTGCAAAAAGAGTTTACATCGAATAGATCTCCACAACAGAGGGGGAGAACATTGTATTGAGATCCAAAAAGAGAGAAGAAGCCATCTAGCTAATAACTATGGACCCGTAGGTCCGTGGTAAACTACTCACAACTCATCGGCGGGGCAAGGATGTTGATGTAGAAGCCCTCCGTGGTTGATTCCCCCTCCGGCAGAGTGCCGGCGAAGGCTGCAAGATGAGATCTCACGGATACATAAGGTTACGGCAGTGGAAATTGTGTTTCGTGGTGCCCCTGGATGTTTTCGGGGTACGTAGGTATATATAGGAGAAAGAAGTACGTCGGTGGCCGCCGGAGGGGCCCACGAGACAGGGGGCGCGCCCTACAGGGGGGCGCGGCCTCCTATCTCGTGGAGCCCTCGGCTGCTTCTTGACTTGCACTCCAAGCTCTCCGGATCACGTTCGTTCCAAAAATCACGCTCCCGAAGGTTTCATTCCGTTTGGACTCCGTTTGATATTCCTTTTCTTCGAACTACTGAAATAGGCAAAAAAACAGCAATATGGGTTGGGCCTCCGGTTACTAGGTTAGTCCAAAAAATGATATAAATGTGTAAAATAAAGCCCATAAACATCCAAAAGGGGTAATATAATAGCATGGAACAATCAAAAAATATAGATACGTTGGAGACGTATCAAGCATCCCCAAGCTTAATTCCTGCTCGTCCTCGAGTAGGTAAATGATAAAAAGAGAATTTTTGATGTGTGGAATGCTACCTAGCATAATTCATAATGTAATTTTCTTTATTGTGGCATGAATGTTCAGATCCAAATGATTCAAAATAAAAGTTCATATTGATAAAAGAAATAGTAACACTTCAAGCATACTATTCAAAGTAATCATGTCTTCTCAAAATAACATGGCAAAAGAAAGTTCATCCCTACAAAATCATATAGTTAGGCTATGCTTCATTTTCGTCACACAAAGATGTTCCCAACTTCAATACCCCCGATGACAAGCCAAGCAATTGTTTTATACTTAAATAATCTCAAATTTTTTCAACCTTCACGCAATACATGAGCGTGAGCCATGGATATAGCACTATGGGTGGAATAGAATATGATGATGGGGATTGTGTGGAGAAGACAAAAAAAGAGAAAGTCTCACATTAACGAGGATAATCAACGGGCTATGGAGATGCCCATCAATTGATGTCAACATGAGGAGTAGGGATTGCCATGCAATGGATGCACTAGAGCTATAAATGAATGCTCAACAAAAGAAAACTAGTGGGTGTGCATCCAACTTGCTTGCTGCTACCTCTTGAGCACTGCGTTGGATTTCCCCGAAGAGGAGAGGATGATGCAGCAAAGTAGCGTAAGTATTTCCCTCAGTTTTTGAGAACCAAGGTATCAATCAAGTAGGAGACCACGCACAAGTCCCTCGTACCTACACAAAACAATAGCAACTCGCAACCAACGCTTAGGGGTTGTCAATCCCTTCACGGTCTCTTACGAGAGTGAGATTTGATAGAGATAATATTTTTGGTAATTTTGATAGATAGATGCAAAGTAAAAAGTAAAAGGCAAAGTAAAAACAAAGCAAGTAAATAAAGTGATATAGATTGATATGATGAGAATAGACCCGGGGGCCATAGGTTTCACTAGTGGCTTCTCTCAAGAGCATAGAGATTCTACGGTGGGTGAACAAATTACTGTTGAGCAATTGAACAAATTGAGCATAGTTATGAGTATATCTAGGCAATGATCATGTATATAGGCATCACGTCCCAAACAAGTAGATCGAAACGATTCTGCAACTACTACTATTACTCCACTCATCGACCGCTATCCAGCATGCATCTAGAGTATTAAGTTAAAAAATAGAGTAACGCCGTAAGCAATATGACATGATGTAGAGGGATAAATTCATGCAATATGATAAAAAACCATCTTGTTATCCTCGATGGCAACAATACAATACGTACCTTGCTGCCCCTTCTATCACTGGGTAAGGACACCACAAGATTGAACCCACAGCTAAGCACTTCTCCCATTGCAAGAACTACCAATCTAGTTGGCCAAACCAAAAAAATATAATTCGAAGAGACTTGCAAAGATAACTCAATCATACATAAAGAATTCAGAGAAGAATCAAATATTTTCCATAGATAATACTGGATCATAAACCCACAATTCATCGGTCTCAACAAACACACCGCAAAAAGAAGATTAAATCGAATAGATCTCCACGAGAGAGCGGGAGTACATTGTATTGAGATCCAAAAAGAGAGAAGAAGCCATCTAGCTATTAGCTATGGACCCGAAGGTCTAAAGTAAACTACTCACACTTTATCAGAGGGGCTATGGCACTACTAGGAAAAGGGCTATAGATGGAATTGACACTAATGACGCACCAGACATGTGGTGCGCCATTACTATATACTAATGGCGCACCATGTGTTGGTGCGCCATTAGTGTCCAAATACTAATGGCGCACCACATCCACGGTGCGCCATTAGTAAAAATATTTTTTTTAAAATTTTGTTCAAAACTACTAATGGCGCACCGTGGGAGTGGTGTGCCATTACTAGTTGAACTAGTAATGGCGCACCACTCCCACGGTGCGCCATTAGTAAAAAAAAAATTAAAACTTTTTTTTGATTTTTTTTCAAAACTACTAATGGCACACCGTGGTTGTGGTGCGCCATTACTAGTTAAACTAGTAATGGCGCACCATGCCACGGTGCGCCATTAGTAACCTTGGCCACCACTTCCACCGAATGCACCCCCCCCCCCCTCGTGGATCACCTTTTCAGTTTAAAAAAAAATAAAAGAAAATGATAAAAATGTCAAAAAAATAAAAGAAAATAAGTTTCCCATGTGATATGTGGCCTAGTTGTTGGGAAAATTTGCAAATATGAATTTTGACTTCATTTGCAAAATCTCGCGAGAATTTGTAAAAATGGGCATAACTTTTGCATACTAACTCGGATGAAAAAGTTTTCTATATGAAAAATCATCTACTCGAAAAGTTACATCCGAATTTAACCGGGGGAACCTCGTTAAACATTTTCAAAATCCTCAAAAACCTAACAGAAAAAAAGATATGGGGCTTTTAAGATCTGGAGAGGCAAAAAAATCAAAAAATTTCAAACTTACTAATGGTGCACCTACCCATGGTGCGCCATTACTATCTTCCCGCCTTCAAAATTCAAAATAAGTCAAAAAAATAAAAAAAATTACTAATGACGCACCTGACCATGGTGCGCCATTAGTATCTTCCCTCCTTCAAAATTCAAAATAAGTCAAAAAAATAAAAAAAACAATTACTAATGGCGCACCTGCCCGTGGTGCGCCATTAGTATCTTCCCGCCTTCAAAATTCAAAATAAATCAAAAAAATAAAAAAAATTACTAATGGCGCACCTGCCCGCGGTGCGCCATTAGTATGCCGTATATATGGCTGGTCCTCTCCTCCTCTATTCACTTCATCTTCTCTCCTCCACCATACTTCTCCTCTCCGGTGCCTCCTCCTCCTCTCCGGCGACCTCCTCCTCCCTCCTCCCTCCTCCCCTCCCCTCCCCTCCCCTCATGGTTTCTTCTCCCTCCTCTCCGGCGACCTCCTCCTCCCTCCTCTCCGGCGACCTCCTCCTCCCTCCTCCCTCCTCCCTCCTCCCCTCCCCTCCCCTCATGGTTTCTTCTCCCTCCTCTCCGGTGAGCTCCTCCTCCCTCCTCTCCGCTGAGATCCTCCTCCCTCCTCTCCGGTGAGCTCCTCCTCCCTCCTCTCCGGTGAGCTCCTCCTCCCTCCTCTCCAGTGAGCTCCTCCTCCCTCCTCTCCGGTGAGCTCCTCCTCCCTCCTCTCCGGTGAGCTCCTCCCATCCCCTCATGGTTTCTCCTTCCTCCTCTCCAGTGACCTCCTCCTCCTCCTCTCCGGCGAACTCCTCTCCGGCAAAAGACCATGGCAAAAGAACGTACAAGATCCAAAAACAGGAACAAAATTTGAAATAATGTCGTGCCAAAAAACAAGCAAAAAAAACGAGCAAAAAATGGGCAAAAAATCACGATCCAGATCTAGATTCAAAATGGCGCATCACTAATGGCGCATCACAGGACAGTGCGCCATTAGTATGCCGCGGTTACTAATGGCGCATCCAGTTGTGGTGCGCCATTAGTATCCAAAGCACCTGGGTATACATGGCCCCTGGGAGGCATACTAATGGCGCACCCTGGCCTATACTAATGGCGCACCCGCGGTGCGCCATTAGTATACCAGATACTAATGGCGCACCAGGTGGTGCGCCATTAGTAAAAATTACTAATGGCGTGCTGTTAATGGCGCACCACAGATGCGCCATTAATGGCCATATTAGGTGCGCCATTAGTAAGGGTTTTTCTAGTAGTGTGGTGTTGATGTAGAAGCCCTCCGTGGTGGACGCCCCCTCCAGCGGAGCTCCGGAATAGGCCCCAAGATGGGATCTCGTGGATACAGAAGGTTGCAGCGGTGGAATTAGGTTTTTGGCTCCTGTTCTGATCGTTTGGGGATACGTAGGTATATATAGGAGGAAGGAGTACGTCGGTGGAGCGCCGAGGGGCCCACGAGGTACGGGGGCGTGCCTAGGGGACGCCCTCCACCCTCGTGACCTCCTCGGGCACTGCTTGGAGTAGGGTCCAAGTCTCCTGGATCACGTTCGGTTGGAAAATCACGATCCCGAAGGTTTCATTCCGTTTGGACTCCGTTTGATATTCCGTTTCTTCGAAACACTGAAATAGGCAAAAAACAACAATTCTGGGTTGGGCCTCCGGTTAATACGTTAGTCCCAAAAGTAATATAAAAGTGGAAAATAAAGCCCAATATAGTCCAAAACAGTAGATAAAGTAGCATGGAGCAATCAAAAATTATAGATACATTGGAGACGTATCAGGCATCCCCAAGCTTAATTCCTGCTCGTCCTCGAGTAGGTAAATGATAAAAAAGAATTTTTGATGCGGAGTGATACTTTGGCATAATTTCAATGTAAATCTCCTTAATTGTGATATGGATATTCAGATCCGAAAGATTCAAGACAAAAGTTCATATTGACACAAAAATAATAATACTTCAAGCATACTAATCAAAGCAATCATGTCTTCTCAAAATAACATGGCAAAAGAAAGTTTATCCCTACAAAATCATATAGTCAGGCTATGCTTCATTTTCGTCACACAAAGATGTTCCCAACTTCTATACCCCCGATGACAAGCCAAGCAATTGTTTAATACTTAAATAATCTCAAACTTTTTCAACCTTCACGCAATACATGAGCGTGAGCCATGGATATAGCACTATGGGTGGAATAGAATATGATGATGGGGATTGTGTGGAGAAGACAAAAAAGGAGAAAGTCTCACATCAACTAGGCGTATCAACGGGCTATGGAGATGCCCATCAATAGATATCGAGTGAGTGAGTAGGGATTGCCATGCAACGGATGCACTAGAGCTATGAATGCTCAAGAAAAGAAAAACTAGTGGGTGTGCATCCAACTCGCTTGCTCATGAAGACCTTGGGCATTTGAGGAAGCCCATCGTAGGAATATACAAGCCAAGTTCTATAATGAAAAATTCCCACTAGTAGGAAAAGGACTACTTATGAGACTCACTACATGAGGAACAAGGTGCTACTTTGAAGCACAATATATGAGACTCACTACATGAAGAACAAGGTGCTACTTTGAAGCACAAGTGTGGAAAAGAGATAGTAGCATTGCCCTTTTTTTCTTTTTTTTCTTTTTTTTGGGACTTCCTTTTTTTGGCCTTTCTCTTTTTTTAATTTTTTTATTTGGGCAATGCTCTATCACACTTCTATTGATTACAACATAAGGATTACACCTCGAAACTTAGAACAAGATATGACTCTATATGAATGCCTTCGGCGGTGTACCGGGATGGTGCAATGAATCAAGAGTGACATGTATGGAAAATAATGCATGGTGGTTTTGCCACAAATACGATGTCAGCTACATGATCATGCAATGTCAATATGACAAAAGTAATGTATGTCATGATAATGATGATGGAAGTTGCATAGCAATATATCTCGGAATGGCTATGGAAATGCCATGATAGGTAGGTATGGTGGCTGTTTTGAGGAAGATATAAGGAGGTTTATGTGTTATAGAGTATATCGTATCACGAGGTTTGGATGCACCGGCGAAGTTTGCACCAACTCTCAAGGTGAGAAAGGGCAATGCACGGTACCGAAAAGGCTAGCAAAGGCGGAAAGGTGAGAGTGCGTATAATCCATGGACTCAACATTAGTCAAAAGAACTCATATACTTATTGCAAAAATTTAGAAGTCATCAAAAATCAAGTACTACGTGCATGCTCCTAGGGGGATAGATTGGTAGGAAAAGACCAGCGCTCGTCCCCGACCGCCACTCATAAGGATGCACAAGCCAGGTACACTTCATGTTTCAAATTTGTTACACAACTTTAACCATACGTGCATGCTACGGGATTTGCAAACTTCAACACAAGTATTTCTCAAATTCATAATCACCCAACTAGCACGACTTTGATATTATCACCTCCATATCTCAAAACAATTATCAAGCATCAAACTTATCTTAGTATTCAATTCACTCAAAAGAAAGTTTCACATATCTTGAACACCAAGTATATTAACATTAAGCAAATTACCATGCTATTAATGACTCTCAAAATAATCTAAGTGAAGCATGAGAGATCAATAGTTTCTTTAAAACAAATCCACCACCATGCTCTAAAATATCTAAGTGAAGCACTAGAGCAAAAATTATCACGCTCAAAAGATATAAGTGAAGCACTATGAGCAAAACTATCAAGCTCAAAAGATATAAGTGAAGCACATAGAGTATTCTAACAAATTCCAATTCATGTATGGCTCTCTCAAAAGATGTGTACAGCAAGGATGATTGTGGTAGACTGACAAGCAAAGACACAAATAATACAAGACGCTCCAAGCAAATCACATATCATGTTGGTGAATAAAAATAGAGCTCCAAGTAAATTACCGATGGAAGTGGATGAAAGAGGGGATGCCTTCCGGGGGATCCCCAAACTTTGACTTTTTGGTGTCCTTGGATTATCTTGGCGGTGCCATGGGCATCCCCAAGCTTAGGCTATTGCCACTCCTTGTTCCATAATCCATCAAAAGAATTCACCCAAAACTTGAAAACTTCACAACACAAAACTCAACAGAAATCTCGTGAACTCCGTTAGAGAAAGAAAACAAAAGACTACTTCAAAGTACTGTAATGAACTCATTATTTATTTATATTGGTGTTAAACCTACTGTATTCCAACTTCTCTATGGATTATAAACTAATTTACTAGCCATAGATTCATCAAATAAGCAAACAACACACGAAAAACAGAATCTGTCAAAAACAGAACAGTTTGTAGCAATCTGTAACTAACGCAAACTTCTGGAACTCTAAAAATTCTACAAAAATAGGAAGTCCTGGAAAATTTGTTTATTGATCAGCAGAAAAATGGTTGAACGCAAAAGCACGTTCCTGTGATTTATCGTAACTAAATTCGTGCGCGCAAAGTTTCTGTTTTTCAGCAGAATCAAATCAACTATCATCGTAGGTTATCCTATAGGCTCTACTTGGCACAAACACTAATTAAAACATAAAACCACATCCGAACATAAGGTAGATGGATTATTTATTCCTAAACATAAGCAAAAACAAAAAACACAAAATAAAATTGGGTGGCCTCCCAACAAGCGCTATCGTTTAACGCCCCTAGCTAGGCATAAAAGCAAGGATAGATCTAGATCGTGCCGTAATAATAAGATAGATCTTGAAAGCTCATCTCATATTCTCTAGTTCGGCAGAAAGTTTCCTTTGAGGCAAGCAAAAATAATTAAAAGGGCTAAATTTAGCGGGGCAAAAATCCCCAAGATCAATCACGGGAGGAACGGGTTCCTCCCTTGGCCCTTCATAGTGCACAACTATTTCATCACTGAAAGCATTCTTTTGGCAAAATCTTGTGAGCTTATACTCGAGAGAGTATCCTAGGTCATTATTTCTAAGGGCAAAATCATTATTAAGCTCGTTAATGCAATCAACCAAGACATTGATAGGGACCTTTTCTCTAATGTTTTCATTGAAAGCGACATAGTCCGAAGATTGAAAACGTCTAATTTCCTCTTGATCATAGAAGATTGCTTCTATGGGTGGACGACCGGCGTCCACCCTATAGTGCGCAAAGATTTCTTTGGCTTCTCTTATGATAAATCTAAATTCATGAGCCAAAAAGATAGTAACAGCGCGCTTAATAGAAGAGTGCTCAATATTAGAGAATTCTAAGAAAATTCTCTGTATGCAAGAGTGCATATGCATAAATTGTCTTTCAAGTTCAACCACAAGCATAGCTATAGCATCCACAAGGCTACTAGTTCTATGAAGAATAGAACAGCCCATGGAAGGTAAAGCACCGACACAAGTAAAGAAATATTGAATAACGCCTTTGCCAATGATGTTACCACTACCGATTCGAAACTTTTTGGTATGCAAGATAGGAGGTTCATCGGCCGGAGCCTCGGGATTTTCTGTGTTATCATTGTTGTCCATATTGACGATAATCTCCCCAATTTCAGACATATCGGCAAAAAGAAGTAAGGCGGAAGAAAGCAAACAAAAGGGAAAGGAGGAGGAGATTGGGAAAGAGAGGGCAAATAAAATGGCAAGGGTGAAGTGGGGGAGAGGAAAACGAGAGGCAAATGGCAAATAATGTAATGCGAGAGATAGGGATTGTGATGCGTACTTGGTATGGTTGACTTGCTTGCGTGAGCCTCCCCGGCAACGGCGCCAGAAATTCTTCTTGCTACCTCTTGAGCACTGCGTTGGATTTCCCCGAAGAGGGGAGGATGATGCAGCAAAGTAGCGTAAGTATTTCCCTCAGTTTTTGAGAACCAAGGTATCAATCCAGTAGGAGACCGCGCACAAGTCCCTCGTACCTACACAAAACGATAGCAACTCGCAACCAATGCTTAGGGTTGTCCTGAAGGAAATATGCCCTAGAGGCAATAATAAAGTTATTATTTATTTCCTCATATCATGATAAATGTTTATTATTCATGCTAGAATTGTATTAACCAGAAACATAATACATGTGTGAATATATAGAGAAACAGAGTGTCACTAGTATGCCTCTACTTGACTAGCTTGTTAATCAAAGATGGTTATGTTTCCTAACCATGAACAAGGAGTTGTTATTTGATTAACAAGGTCACATCATTAGTTGAATGATCTGATTGACATGACCCATTCCATTAGCTTAGCACCCGATCGTTTAGTATGTTGCTATTGCTTCCTTCATGACTTATACATGTTCCTATGACTATGAGATTATGCAACTCCCGTTTACCGGAGGAACACTTTGTGTGCTACCAAACGTCACAGCGTAACTGGGTGATTATAAAGGTGCTCTACAGGTGTCTCCGAAGGTACTTGTTGAATTGGCGTATTTCGAGATTAGGATTTGTCACTCCGAATGTCGGAGAGGTATCTCTGGGCCCTCTCAGTAATGCACATCACTTAAGCCTTGCAAGCATTTCAACTAATGAGTTAGTTGCAAGATGATGTATTATGGAACGAGTAAAGAGACTTGCCGGTAACGAGATTGAACTAGGTATTGGATACCGACGATCGAATCTCGGGCAAGTAACATACCGATGACAAAGGGAACAACGTATGTTGTTGTGCGGTTTGACCGATAAAGATCTTCGTAGAATATGTAGGAACCAATATGGGCATCCAGGTCCCGCTATTGGTTATTGACCGGAGACATGTCTCGGTCATGTCTACATTGTTCTCGAACCGTAGGGTCCGCACGCTTAAGGTTTCGATGACAGTTTCATTATGAGTTTATGTATTTTGATGTACCGAAGGTTGTTTGGAGTCCCGGATGTGATCACGGACATGACGAGGAGTCTCGAAATGGTCGAGACATAAAGATTGATATATTGGACGGATATATTTGGACACCGGAAAGGTTCCGGGTGAGATTGGAAATATACCGGAGCTCCGGGAGGTTACCGGAACCCCCCGGTAAGTATATGGGCCTTATTGGGCCTTAGTGGGAAGGAGGGAGAAGGAGCAAGGGAGGGGGCGCCCCCCCCCAAGCCCAATCCGAATTGGGAGGGGGGCGGGCCCCCCCTTTCCTTCTCTCCTCCCCCCTCTTCCTTCCTTCTCCTACTCCGAATAGGAAAGGGGGGGCCAAACCTACTTGGAGTAGGTTTGCCCCCCTAGGGCGCGCCTCCCCCTTGGGCCGGCCTCCTCCTCCCTCCCTCCTTTATATACAGGGGTAGGGGGGCACCCTAGACACACAAGTTGATCATTGAGATCGTTCCTTAGCCGTGTGCGGTGCCCCCCTCCACGATATTACACCTCGGTCATATTGTAGCGGTGCTTAGGCGAAGCCCTGCGACAGGAGAACATCAAGATCGTCACCACGCCGTCGTGCTGACGGAACTCCTCCCCGCGCCTCTGCTGGATCGGAGATCGGGGTGCGTCATCGAGCTGTACGCGTGTCAAGAACTCAGAGGTGCCGGAGTAACGGTGCTTGGATCGGTCGGACCGGGAGGACGTACGACTACTTCCTCTACGTTGCGTCAATGCTTCCGCTTCGGTCTACGAGGGTACGTAGACAACACTCTCCCCTCTCGTTGCTATGCATCACCATGATCTTGCGTGTGCGTAGGAAATTTTTTGAAATTACTACGTTCCCCAACAGTGGCATCCGAGCCTAGGTTCTATGGTTTGATGTTATATGCACGAGTAGAACACAAGTGAGTTGTGGGCGATATAAGTCATACAGCTTACCAGCATGTCACACTTTGGTTCGGCGGTATTGTTGGATGAAGCGGCCCGGACCGACATTACGCGTACGCTTACGCGAGACTGGTTTTACCGCCGTGCTTTGCACACAGGTGACTAGCGGGTGTCAATTTCTCCAACTTTAGTTGAACCGAGTGTGGCTACGCCCGGTCCTTGCGAAGGTTAAAACAGCATCAACTTGACAAACTATCGTTGTGGTTTTGATGCGTAGGTGAGATTGGTTCTTGCTTAAGCCCGTAGCAGCCACGTAAAACTTGCAACAACAAAGTAGAGGACGTCTAACTTGTTTTTGCAGGGCATGTTGTGATGTGATATGGCCAAGACATGATGCTATATTTTATTGTATGAGATGATCATGTTTTGTAACCGAAGTTATCGGCAACTAGCAGGAGCCATATGGTTGTCGCTTTATTGTATGAAATGCAAACACCCTGTAATTGCTTTACTTTATCACTAAGCGGTAGCGATAGTCGTAGAAGCAATAGATGGCGTAAACGACAACGATGCTACGATGGAGATCAAGGTGTCGCGCCGGTGACGATGGTGATCATGATGGTGCTTCGGAGATGGAGATCACAAGCACAAAATGATGATGGCCATATCATATCACTTATATTGATTGCATGTGATGTTTATCCTTTATGCATCTTATCTTGCTTTGATTGACGGTAGCATTTTAAGATGATCTCTCACTAAAAATTATCAAGAAGTGTTCTCCCTGAGTATGCACCGTTGCCAAAGTTCGTCGTGCCCAGACACCACGTGATGATCGGGTGTGATAAGCTCTACGTCCATCTACAACGGGTGCAAGCCAGTTTTGCACACGCGGAATACTCAGGTTAAACTTGACGAGCCTAGCATATGCAGATATGGCCTCGGAACACGGAGACCGAAAGGTCGAGCGTGAATCATATAGTAGATATGATCAACATAAGATGTTCACCATTGAAAACTACTCCATCTCACATGATGATCGGTTATGGTTTAGTTGATTTGGATCACGTGATCACTTAGATGACTAGAGAGATGTCTGTCTAAGTGGGAGTTCTTTAGTAATATGATTAATTGAACTTAAATTTATCATGAACTTAGTACCTGATAGTATCTTGCTTGTCTATGTTGATTGTAGATTGATGGCCCGTGCTGTTGTTCCGTTGAATTTTAATGCGTTCCTTGAGAAAGCTAAGTTGAAAGATGATGGTAGCAACTACGCGGACTGGGTCCGTAACTTGAGGATTATCCTCATTGCTGCACAGAAAAAATTACGTCCTGGAAGCACCGCTGGGTGCCAGGCCTGCTGCTGATGCAACTGACGATGTTAAGAACGTCTGGCAGAGCAAAGCTGATGACTACTCGATAGTTCAATGTGCCATGCTTTGCGGCTTAGAACCGGGACTTCAACGACGTTTTGAACGTCATGGAGCATATGAGATGTTCCAGGAGTTGAAGTTAATATTCCAGAAGAATGCCCGGATTGAGAGATATGAAGTCTCCAATGAGTTCTATAGCTGCAAGATGGAGGAGAATAGTTCTGTCAGTGAGCACATACTCAAGATGTCTGGGTATTGTAATCACTTGATTCAACTGGGAGTTACTCTTCCGGATGATAGCGTCATTGACAGAATTCTCCAATCACTTCCACCAAGCGACAAGAGCTTCGTGATGAACTATAATATGCAAGGGATGGATAAGATGATTCCCGAGCTCTTCGCAATGCTAAAGGCTGCGGAGGTAGAAATCAAGAAGGAGCATCAAGTGTTGATGGTTAACAAGACCACTAGTTTCAAGAAAAAGGGCAAAGGGAAGAAGAAGGGGAACTTCAAGAAGAACAGCAAACAAGTTGCTGCTCAAGAGAAGAAACCCAAGTCTGGACCTAAGCCTGAAACTGAGTGCTTCTACTGCAAGCAGACTGGTCACTGGAAGCGGAACTGCCCCAAGTATTTGGCGGATAAGAAGGATGGCAAGGTGAACAAAGGTATATGTGATATACATGTTATTGATGTGTACCTTACTAGAGCTTGCAGTAGCACCTGGGTATTTGATACTGGTTCTGTTGCTAATATTTGCAACTCGAAACAGGGACTACGGATTAAGCGAACACTGGCAAAGGACGAGGTGACGATGCGCGTGGGAAACGGTTCCAAAGTTGATGTGATCGCGGTCGGCATGCTACCTCTACATCTACCTTCGGGATTAGTATTAGACCTAAATAATTGTTATTTGGTGCCAGCGTTGAGCATGAACATTATATCTGGATCTTGTTTGATGCGAGACGGTTATTCATTTAAATCAGAGAATAATGGTTGTTCTATTTATACGAGTAATATCTTTTATGGTCATGCACCCTTGAAGAGTGGTCTATTTTTGATGAATCTCGATAGTAGTGATACACATATTCATAGTGTTGAAGCCAAAAGATGCAGAGTTGATAATGATAGTGCAACTTATTTGTGGCACTGCCGTTTAGGTCATATCGGTGTAAAGCGCATGAAGAAACTCCATACTGATGGACTTTTGGAACCTCTTGATTATGAATCACTTGGTACTTGCGAACCGTGCCTCATGGGCAAGATGACTAAAACGCCGTTCTCCGGTACTATGGAGAGAGCAACAGATTTGTTGGAAATCATACATACAGATGTATGTGGTCCGATGAATGTTGAGGCTCGTGGCGGATATCGTTATTTTCTCACCTTCACAGATGATTTAAGTAGATATGGGTATATCTACTTAATGAAGCATAAGTCTGAAACATTTGAAAAGTTCAAAGAATTTCAGAGTGAAGTTGAAAATCATTGTAACAAGAAAATAAAGTTTCTACGATCTGATCGTGGAGGAGAATATTTGAGTTACGAGTTTGGTCTACACTTAAAACAATGTGGAATAGTTTCGCAACTCACGCCACCCGGAACACCACAGCGTAATGGTGTATCCGAACGTCGTAATCGTACTTTACTTGATATGGTGCGATCTATGATGTCTCTTACAGATTTACCGCTATCATTTTGGGGTTATGCTTTAGAGACGGCCACATTCACGTTAAATAGGGCACCGTCGAAATCCGTTGAGACGACACCTTATGAACTATGGTTTGGCAAGAAACCAAAGTTGTCGTTTCTTAAAGTTTGGGGCTGTGATGCTTATGTGAAAAAGCTTCAACCTAATAAGCTCGAACCCAAATCGGAGAAATGTGTCTTCATAGGATACCCAAAGGAGACAGTTGGGTACACCTTCTATCACAGATCCGAGGGCAAGACATTCGTTGCTAAGAATGGATCCTTTCTAGAGAAGGAGTTTCTCTCGAAAGAAGTGAGTGGGAGGAAAGTAGAACTTGATGAGGTAACTGTACCTACTCCCTTGTTGGAAAATAATACATCACAGGAACAGGTTTCTGTGACGTCAAAACCAACTAGTGAGGAAGTTGATGATGATGATCATAGAACTTCATATCAAGTTAATACAGAACCTCGTAGGTCGAACAGAGTAAGATCCGCACCAGAGTGGTACGGTAATCCTATTCTGGAAGTCATGCTACTAGATCATGATGAACCTACGAACTATGAAGAAGCGATGGTGAGCCCAGATTCCGCAAAATGGCTTGAAGCCATGAAATCTGAGATGGGATCCATGTATGAGAACAAAGTATGGACTTTGGTTGACTTGCCCGATGGTCGGCAAGCAATTGAGAATAAATGGATCTTCAAGAAGAAGACTGACGCTGACGGTAATGTTACTGTCTACAAAGTTCGACTTGTTGCAAAAGTTTTTCGACAAGTTCAAGGGGTTGACTACGATGAGACCTTCTCACCCGTAGCGATGCTTAAGTCTGTCCGAATCATGTTAGCAATTGCCGCATTTTATGATTATGAAATTTGGCAAATGGATGTAAAAACTGCATTCCTGAATGGATTTCTGGAAGAAGAGTTGTATATGATGCAACCAGAAGGTTTTATCGATCCAAAGGGAGCTAACAAAGTGTGCAAGCTCCAGCGATCCATTTATGGACTGGTGCAAGCCTCTTGGAGTTGGAATAAACGTTTTGATAGTGTGATCAAAGCATTTGGTTTTATACAGACTTTTGGAGAAGCCTGTATTTACAAGAAAGTGAGTGGGAGCTCTGTAGCATTTCTAATATTATATGTTGATGACATATTATTGATTGGAAATGATATAGAATTTCTGGATAGCATAAAGGGATACTTGAATAAAAGTTTTTTGAAAGACCTCGGTGAAGCTGCTTACATATTGGGCATTAAGATCTATAGAGATAGATCAAGACGCTTAATTGGACTTTCACAAAGCACATACCTTGACAAAGTTTTGAAGAAGTTCAAAATGGATCAAGCAAAGAAAGGGTTCTTGCCTATATTGCAAGCTGTGAAGTTGAGTAAGACTCAAAGCCCGACCACTGCAGAAGATAGAGAGATAATGAAAAGTGTTCCCTATGCTTCAGCCGTAGGCTCTATCATGTATGCAATGTTGTGTACCAGACCTGATGTGTGCCTTGCTATAAGTCTAGCAGGGAGGTACCAAAGTAATCCAGGAGTGGATCACTGGACAGCGGTCAAGAACATCCTGAAATACCTGAAAAGGACTAAGGATATGTTTCTCGTATATGGAGGTGACAAAGAGCTCATCGTAAATGGTTACGTTGATGCAAGCTTTGACACTGATCCGGACGATTCTAAATCGCAAACCGGATACGTGTTTACATTAAACGGTGGAGCTGTCAGTTGGTGCAGTTCAAAGCAAAGCGTCGTGGAGGGATCTACGTGTGAAGCGGAATACATAGCTGCTTCGGAAGCAGCCAATGAAGGAGTCTGGATGAAGGAGTTCATATCCGATCTAGGTGTCATACCTAGTGCATCGGGTCCAATGAAAATCTTTTGTGACAATACTGGAGCGATTGCCTTAGCAAAGGAATCCAGATTTCACAAGAGAACCAAGCACATCAAGAGACGCTTCAATTCCATCCGGGATCTAGTCCAGGTGGGAGACATAGAGATTTGCAAGATACATACGGATCTGAATGTTGCAGACCCGTTGACTAAGCCTCTTCCACGAGCAAAACATGATCAACACCAAGACTCCATGGGTGTTAGAATCATTATTGTGTAATCTAGATTATTGACTCTAGTGCAAGTGGGAGACTGAAGGAAATATTCCCTAGAGGCAATAATAAAGTTATTATTTATTTCCTCATATCATGATAAATGTTTATTATTCATGCTAGAATTGTATTAACCGGAAACATAATACATGTGTGAATATATAGACAAACAGAGTGTCACTAGTATGCCTCTACTTGACTAGCTTGTTAATCAAAGATGGTTATGTTTCCTAACCATGAACAAGGAGTTGTTATTTGATTAACAAGGTCACATCATTAGTTGAATGATCTGATTGACATGACCCATTCCGTTAGCTTAGCACCCGATCGTTTAGTATGTTGCTATTGCTTCCTTCATGACTTATACATGTTCCTATGACTATGAGATTATGCAACTCCCGTTTACCGGAGGAACACTTTGTGTGCTACCAAACGTCACAACGTAACTGGGTGATTATAAAGGTGCTCTACAGGTGTCTCCGAAGGTACTTGTTGAGTTGGCGTATTTCGAGATTAGGATTTTTCACTCCGAATGTCGGAGAGGTATCTCTGGGCCCTCTCGGTAATGCACATCACTTAAGACTTGCAAGCATTTCAACTAATGAGTTAGTTGCAAGATGATGTATTACGGAACGAGTAAAGAGACTTGCCGGTAACGAGATTGAACTAGGTATTGGATACCGACGATCGAATCTCGGGCAAGTAACATACCGATGACAAAGGGAACAACGTATGTTGTTGTGCGGTTTGACCGATAAAGATCTTCGTAGAATATGTAGGAACCAATATGGGCATCCAGGTCCCGCTATTGGTTATCGACAGGAGACATGTCTCGGTCATGTCTACATTGTTCTCGAACCGTAGGGTCCGCACGCTTAAGGTTTCGATGACAGTTTCATTATGAGTTTATGTATTTTGATGTGCCGAAGGTTGTTCGGAGTCCCGGATGTGATCACGGACATGACGAGGAGTCTCGAAATGGTCGAGACATAAAGATTGATATATTGGACGGATATATTTGGACACCGGAAAGGTTCCGGGTGAGATTGGAAATATACCGGAGCTCCAGGAGGTTACCGGAACCCCCCGGTAAGTATATGGCCCTTATTGGGCCTTAGTGGGAAGGAGGGAGAAGGAGCAAGGGAGGGGGCGCCCCCCCCAAGCCCAATCCGAATTGGGTGGGGGGCCGGCCCCCCCCTTTCCTTCTCTCCTCCCCCCTCTTCCTTCCTTCTCCTACTCCGAATAGGAAGGGGGGGGGCCAAACCTACTTGGAGTAGGTTTGCCCCCCTAGGGCGCGCCTCCCCCTTGGGCCGCCTCCTCCTCCCTCCCTCCTTTATATACAGGGGTAGGGGGGCACCCTAGACACACAAGTTGATCATTGAGATCATTCCTTAGCCGTGTGCGGTGCCCCCCTCCACGATATTACACCTCGGTCATATTATAGCGGTGCTTAGGCGAAGCCCTGCGACAGGAGAACATCAAGATCGTCACCACGCCGTCGTGCTGACGGAACTCCTCCCCGCGCCTCTGCTGGATCGGAGATCGGGGTGCGTCATCGAGTTGTACGCGTGTCAAGAACTCGGAGGTGCCGGAGTAACGGTGCTTGGATCGGTCGGACCGGGAGGACGTACGACTACTTCCTCTATGTTGCGTCAACGCTTCCGCTTCGGTCTACGAGGGTACGTAGACAACACTCTCCCCTCTCGTTGCTATGCATCACCATGATCTTGCATGTGCGTAGGAATTTTTTTGAAATTACTACGTTCCCCAACATGTCAATCCCTTCACGGTCACTTACGAGAGTGAGATCTGATAGAGATAATATTTTTGGTATTTTTGATAGATAGATGCAAAGTAAAAAGTAAAAGGCAAAGTAAAAACAAAGCAAGTAAATAAAGTGATATAGATTGATATGATGAGAATAGACCCGGGGGCCATAGGTTTCACTAGTGGCTTCTCTCAAGAGCATAGAGATTCTACGGTGGGTGAACAAATTACTGTTGAACAATTGACAGAATTGAGCATAGTTATGAGTATATCTAGGCAATGATCATGTATATAGGCATCACGTCCAAGACAAGTAGATCGAAACGATTCTGTATCTACTACTATTACTCCACTCATCGACCGCTATCCAGCATGCATCTAGAGTATTAAGTTAAAAACAGAGTAATGCCGTAAGCAAGATGACATGATGTAGAGGGATAAATTCATGCAATATGATAAAAAAACCATCTTGTTATCCTCAATGGCAACAATACAATACGTGCCTTGCTGCCCCTTCTATCACTGGGTAAGGACACCGCAAGATTGAACCCAAAGCTAAGCACTTCTCCCATTGCAAGAACTACCAATCTAGTTGGCCAAACCAAAAAAAGATAATTCGAAGAGACTTGCAAAGATAACTCAATAATACATAAAAGAATTCAGAGAAGAATCAAATATTTTCCATAGATAATACTAGATCATAAACCCACAATTCATCGGTCTCAATAAACACACCGCAAAAAGAAGATTACATCGAATAGATCTCCACGAGAGAGGGGGAGAACATTGTATTGACATCAAAAAAGAGAGAAGAAGGCATCTAGCTACTAGCTATAGACCCGAAGGTCTAAAGTAAACTACTCACACTTCATCGGAGGGGCTATGGTGTTGATGTAGAAGCCCTCCGTGGTTGATGCCCCCTCCGGCGGAGCTCCGGAACAGGCCCCAAGATGGGATCTCGTGGATACAAAAGGTTGCGGCGGTGGAATTAGGTTTTAGGCTCCTGTTCTGATCGTTCGGGGATACGTAGGTATATATAGGAGGAAGGAGTACGTCGGTGGAGCGCCGAGGGGCCCACGAGGTAGGGGCGTGCCCACCACCCTCGTGACCTCCTCGGGCACTGCTTGGAGTAGGGTCTAAGTCTCCTGGATCACGTTCGGTTGGAAAATCACGATCCCGAAGGTTTCATTCCGTTTGGACTCCGTTTGATATTCCGTTTCTTCGAAACACTGAAATAGGCAAAAAGCAGCAATTCTGGGCTGGGCCTCCGGTTAATAGGTTAGTCCCAAAAGTAATATAAAAGTGGAAAATAAAGCTCAATATAGTCCAAAACAGTAGATAAAGTAGCATGGAGCAATCGAATTATAGATATGTTGGAGACGTATCACTTGCTCACGAAGACCTAGGGCATTTGAGGAGGCCCATCGTAGGAATATACAAGCCAAGTTCTATAATGAAAAATTCCCACTAGTATGAAAAAGACAACTTATGAGACTCAATACATGAAAAACATGGTGCTACTTTGAAGCACAATATATGAGACTCACTATATGAAAAACATGGTGCTACTCTGAAGCACAATATAAGAGACTCACTATATCTGAAGAACAAGGTGCTAATTTGAAGCACAAGTGTGGAAAAAGAGATAGTAACATTGCACTTTTTATTTATATTTTTCTTTTTTCTTTTTTTTTTCTTTTTCTTTTTTTTCTTTTTTTTGGGCCTTTCTTTTTTTTTGCCTTTCTTCTTTTTTTTTCTTTGGGCAATGTTCTAATAATGATGATCATCACACTTCTATTGATTACAACATAAGAATTACAACTC
This sequence comes from Triticum timopheevii, assembly GCA_963921465.1. Taxonomy (NCBI): domain Eukaryota; kingdom Viridiplantae; phylum Streptophyta; class Magnoliopsida; order Poales; family Poaceae; genus Triticum; species Triticum timopheevii. Next base: position 3,422,913 of record OY997270.1, read on the forward strand.
GAAACTAGAACAAGATATGACTCTATATGAATGCCTCCGGCAGTGTACCGGGATGGTGCAATGAATCAAGAGTGATATGTATGAAAAATAATGCATGCTGGCTTTGCCACAAATACGATGTCAACTACATGATCATGCAATGGCAATATGACAAAAGTAAAGTATGTCATGATGATGATGAACGGAACGGTGGAAAGTTGCATGGCAATATATCTCGGAATGGCTATGAAAATGCCATAATAGGTAGGTATGGTGGCTGTTTTGAGGAAGATATAAGGAGGTTTATGTGTGATAGAGTGTATCGTATCACGGGGTTTGTATGCACCGGTGAAGTTTGCACCAACTCTCAAGGTGAGGAAGGGCAATGCACGGTACCAAAGAGGCTAGCAAAGGTGGAAAGGTAAAATAGCGTATAATCCATGGACTGATATACTTATTGCAAAAATTTAGAAGTCATCAAAAACCAAGTACTACGCGCATGCTCCTAGGGGGATAGATTGGTAGGAAAAGACCATCGCTCGTCCCCGACCGCCACTCATAAGGATGCACAAGCCAGGTACACTTCATGTTTCAAATTTGTTACACAACTTTAACCATACGTGCATGCTACGGGACTTGCTAACTTCAACACAAGCATTCTTTAAATTCATAATCACCCAAATAGCATGATTTTAATATCACTACCTCCATATCTCAAAACAATTATCAAGTATCAAATTGATCATAGCATCCAATTCACTTCCTATGATAGTTTTTATTATACCCAACTTGGATGCTCATCATTCTAGGACCAACTTTATGACCATAGCAAATACCATGCTGTTCTAAAAGACTCTCAAAAAGATATAAGTGAAGCATGAAAGACTAGCAATTTCTTCAAAATTAAGACACCACCGTGCTCTAAAAGATATAAGTGAAGCACTAGAGCAAAAACTATCAAGCTCAAAAGATATAAGTGAAGCACATAGAGTATTCTAGCAAATTCTAATCTAATAGGCTTCTCCCAAAAGGTGTGTAGCAAGGATGATTGTGTAAACTAAAAAGCAAAGACTAATATAATACACGACGCTCCAAGCAAAACACATATCATGTGGCGAATAAAATATAGCTCCAAGTAAAGTTACCAATGAACGAAGACGAAAGAGGGGATGCCTTCCCGGGGCATCCCCAAGCTTAGGATTTTGGCTATTCTTGAATATCTTGGGGTGCCATGGGCATCCCCAAGCTTAGGCTCTTTCCACCCTTTATTCCATAGTCCATAAAAGCTTTTCCCAAAACTTGAAAACTTCACAACACAAAACTCAAGAGGAAATCTTATAAGCTCCGTTAGTGAAAGAAAACAAAACCACCACATAAGGTACTGCAATGAACTCATTCTTTATTTATTTTGGTGTTAAACCTACTGTATTCCAACTTTTTTATGGTTTATAAACTAATTTACTATCCATAGATGCATTGAAATAAGCAAACAACACACGAAAAACAGAATCTTTCAAAAACAGAACAATCTGTAGCAATCTGTCACTACTAGGGAAAACGCTATACACAAAGGTATAGTAGTAGCGTTGGTCAAAACTCGGCGCTAGCGCTACTGAGTAGTAGCGCTTGTTGCAAAACCACGCTACAAACATTATTTTAGCAGTAGCGCGTCTTCACAGAAAAGCGCTACTACTAAAATTCCCTCACTAGTGCCGGTAAGCTAGGAATAGTAGTAGCGGTTCTCCCAGAAGCACGCTACTGCTAAAAACATTGCAGCAGCGTGTTTCTGCTGTAGAGCGCTACTGCTATGTAAAAGAAAATAAATAGAAAAATAAGTAGAAAAGTAAATGAAAATGAAAGAAATGGAAAAAAGGAGAAATGAAAAAAAGAAAATATAAAGAAAACAAAAGAAAAAGAAAAAGAAAATAGAAAGGGGTAGCTGTAGTGCGTTTCCCTGGAACACGCTATAGCTATCTTAGCTATAGCGCGTTTCGGCAAAACGCGCTACTGCTAGTTTGACTCAAATCCCGGCGGCCCGGGCTCAAAATTTTGCTAAGTCCTTTCCCCCCCCCCCCCCTCTCTTTCTACTCCCCCTGTCCCCCAAATGCTCCATCGCCGCCGTTGCCCGAGGCCGCCTTCGACCACACCGCCACCGCCCGAGGCCGCCTTCGACCACACCGTCGCCGCCCGCCGCCTTCGACCACACCGCCGCCGCCCGAGGCCGCCCCATCGACCTCACAGCTGCCGCCCGAGGCCGTCGTCGACCTCACTGTCGCCTCCCTCGAGCTCACCGCCGCCGCCCTCGACCTCACTGCCGCTGCCCGAGTCTGCCCTCGCCGCCGACCGTAAGGCTATGCCTCTCCTGTCCCCTACCCTCCTATTTCTCTCTGCTAGGGCAATTATATATATGTTGATACTGTGTTGATGTTCATATGAACCCTAGATTTTTTTAGGGCATTAGGCATTTTATAGCATTTAAGAAAAATGATTAGCAATTTATTTAGGAAATTAGCTAGGGCAATTTTTATGAAAATTCCTAAACAGTAATTCCATTTAGCTTTAAACTAATAGAGGGTATATAAATAATAGTAGCATTTAGATTTAAATTAACAGAGGGTATAAACAAAAAACACTTAGCTATAAAAAAATATTTTGACTACGGACCTGAATTTGTTCCAAATTTCATTCAAATGAAATTTGAATTATTTGGACTATGGACCTGAATATTTTTGAAGAAATTGGGTGTAGGTACTAAGATCTTGTTGTGGAAATTTTGGTGAGGTCAAAAGGGTTAGAGAAAATGTAGTTCCTAGACTTTTAGCTTTAGACAAAAAACAATAGTATTTAGCTATAAATAAAAACAGTAGCTATGGCATTTAGCTATAAACAAAAAACAGAATTGGTTTTCTTTTCGAAAACTTGGTCAAACTAATTGTTGCTATGTAAACAAAAAACAAGATTGTTTTTATATGATATATGTCATTGATGTTCATTTGCATATTCCATTATTGTTGATTATATCTTTTCATTGAAGTGGCCATGTTATATGCAAATTCCTCAATAGTGTTTGCTCATGTTATATCTTTTCATTGAAGTTGTTCGATTGTGCCCAAGTGGCTTTGTTGTTTCCAAGGAATGATGCTGAGTGGCCTGTGTTTTGCCAGAATGTTGATTCATTTCTGTTCCGGCAAATTTCAGGTTCTCGATTTGTCCACTTTTTAGCAAAGGTCATGCCGAAATTTTCCGTGAATTTCGGCATGACTTGTGCTACAAACTAGGACATATCGAGTGCCCGGGATTTGCCGCACCAGGAAGGAGTCAACATTCCTGCAAAACAATAGTCCTTTTTTATGTCATTATTCATTTTATTAGGTCTAGAATTAATTGACTAGATTTAGTCACAGGAAACATGGCTAGCAACGATGAAGGACAGGGTTCTGGTGATTGCGACGGCGTCTATCGGGCGGCAGATGAATTTTTTAGCCTTACCGACGATCAACAGATGTTGTTGCAGGGCCCACCGGTGGCATCGGGGACTAAGACCGACACGCAGACCGGTGCTGAGACCAACACGCAGACCGGTGCTAAGACTGAGACCGGCGCTGAGATTCAGACCGGCATCGAGACCGGCGCTGAGACCGGTGCTGCCTCGGGGAGTGGAGCCGGTGTAGAACCGAAAGCAAAGAGGCAACGGGTTCCTAACAAACTCAGGACTACTAGACTGGTGGTCACGGAGGTGGACGACGGCAATTTTGAGCCAAAGGCCCCCGAGGAAGCGCGCCGCTGCTACGGCAATCAAATAGGCTGGATCATACGGACAACCGCCACCATCAACGATGAGAAACTACAGAAGATAGAAAATATGAGGAGCTCCCTCCTAAAGAAGTTTCACCAGATATTCTTGTTCCCGGGCCGGAATGAGAAGGATTATGAAGATCCAGACGAGGACCTGGCAATGAAGAAGATAAACAAACACGCCATGACCAAGTTTAGCGACGCGTTGGCCGCCTAGAAAAATTGAGTGAAAGCAAAGATCAACGACGGGGAACCCTACTCCGAGATTGTAAAGGATAATCCGACAATCACGGAAGAGCAGTTTCAAATATTCAAGGAGGCTTGCGAGGCCGAAGCTGCCAAAAAAAGTCTAAGTACATGAAGGGGCTTCAAAAGAGGAACATTGGGAGCCACCACCTCGGAAGCCGTGGTTACGGCGGAAAGAGGTCCAAATGGGCCAAGGAGGACGCGGAAGCCGCGAGTCTGGGCATCCCAGACCCCTTGGCGGATTTCACCGTCCCGCAGGAGCGTGACGTCCTGAGGGCCTGGCACCATTGGGACCAAGTGAAGAAGGTTTACGAGACAACACCGGTCATTACGGAGTTCATGAGACTGCTGGTAATTTTAGTTTCTGATCAATTCAACTGCACACGTTAGTCATATTTGTAAACGATCCTTGTGCCTTTTGCAGAGAGAGCAGCACTGGATTGCGGCCGAAAGTGACTCGCCGTCTGAGGCATTGGCGAGGCCCAAGTGGGACACTCCATTCAACCGGGCGTTAAACATATTGAAACAACAACCGGTGGATACTCGACCATCGTATGGACGCGTGCATGGTGTCGGAGACGGCGCCACGTGGAAGAAGTACTACCGTGAGACCACGGAGGAAAGAAAGGAAAGACGGAGGTTAACTGAAGAAAACATCGACAAGAAGGTTGAGATTGCGGTTGAGAAGAAATCATCTCAGACAGTCGCAACAGCGGTAGCTGCCGCAAAACAGGCGATTGTAGATATATCTACGTCCTTGGGACGGGCGTTTACACTTGGACAACGCAAAATCCAGAAAATATGCAGAGGACTTTCCCCTTGCTGACTTCTTGGGAGCACCTGCTCCCGCACCGGCCCCCGTACCTGCTCCCGCATCGGCTCCCGCACCTGCTCCCGCACCGGACGTGCTCGGTGGTGCCTCCTCTTTGGCTGAGCTCGACGCCCTCACGGTATCTGTCACACCGTCCCCCTTCAATATAAATGTATAATCTCCCATTTTCGTTGCCTTTCGGATGTCTCACGTCGCAGACTTTTCTTTGCAGGTCGACAAAACCCCGTGCACCATATTGTACACCATCGGCGAACAGAAGGTGGACGTGGGGAAGGGGACGATAATGGAGCCGAAGGAACCATTGTTCCACAGCCGGTCGATCCCCCCGAACGTCTTCAAGGTTTCCGTGGCCAGTGTCAAACCGGGCCACGAGAATTTGCCTCCTCTAATACTAGTGGGGGATGACGACGAGACCCCGCGGTGGCTTGGTGATTGTTGCAATGGGTGGGTCCTGTTGTGGCCAAAGAGTTTGCTTCGTCTGGAGGCGGCCGGGAGCACACCCACGAGCACGTAGCCTCAGCAAGGTATAAACATCAACACCCCACCTACCCAATTAGCGTCGGGTGTCGGGTTGGGTGATAGCAGACGGGGTAAGCAGGTGGCTCCATTAGTCGCTGATGACGTCGCCATGGATGAGGATGAGAATGACGATGGCGCTGAACAGTATGTCTATACTGGCGCCTCCTCAGGGTTTGAGTGTCATGAGTCGGTCCCTGAATTACCGTCTCAACGTATTATTGACGACCTTCCGGTAGTAAAGAAGTCTAGGAAGAGAGCGAGGAAAGGCAAAAAAGCAGATTCTATGATCCAGCTGCCTCAGCAGCCTCGGCTTCAGGACCGTGTAGATATCCCCGATGCAGATAAATGGCATATCCCCGGTCAACCAACCCTACCTGAAACAGCGCTACGGGCCAGATTCGGCGATCTAAGGAGACTTCATGACGATGTGCTGCGGGTAGAGAAATGCCTCATCGCCTCGAAAGATCCAGGATACCCACTATACGTGGTTAACATTCCGCGGCAAATGTCGTACGTCGACAGCTTCCCCGCGGATAAGTTCTTCCTCCGATTCGATTACATATTCGACATGTTTCACGTGAAGAAGCTGGATTTTACGTTTGTCCGCCTTTATGCCTTGCACATGAACTACATCATTGGGGTTGAGCAGATACGTCATATATGTGTCGCTGACCCGTACTACATGCACGAGGGCTTCTTGGGAGTCTGTGCAGAGCAGCGTGAATACGCGAGGGATTACATCGTCAGTTTCATGCTCGCCAATAAGGACAAGGAGGCGATTCTCGTGCCTTATCATCTTGTGTAAGTCATCCGCGCTGCTATCCTTCCTTCGATTTCAATAATTCATTTGCACGGTGGAGGCTAATTAATTTGAGGTGTACTTATTTTGCGCAGCGGCGGGCGCGCCGTCCTCATCATCCTCTACCCCCGATTCTCCCACGCTCTTTACTTGGATTCGTCGAAGAACATTCACAAAAAGGATTACACCCACATCAAAGATGTTGTCGATAGTGCTATGTTTTACTACCAAGCAAGGGGTGGAGAGGTTAGGGACCAGAAGAGAAGGAGCGGCAGGGCCGCCTTCAGCCATAAGACCGACTTCTGCTGCATCCAACAACCGAACGATTCTCTTAATGATGGATTCTATGTCCTACACCACATGCTGGAGTACAGACGGGATCACCAGAACCTTCACATGTCACCTAGATCTGGCGATGCCCGTATTCTGCAATGGGCAAAGGATATAGGAGATATCGAGGATCATCGACTTCGAGCTGAGTTCTATAACATCCAACGCAAACTTGCCCAAATCATCATGAATGAGGTCGTCGGAAAAACAAGGATGTTCCATGCAGAAGGACAAATGTCGCGGGAAGACGTCCGAACATGGATAGCCTCTCAGCGTCTCGACATGAAGCCTTTCACTAAGCTCGATGACTATCTCCCTAACATGGATGGATGGCACGACATGATGGAGTGATTGTCGATATATGACAATGTGTCAGTTTAGTCAACTCTTTCTTTTATGACAAAACTTTGAGTTATGCACGGTGAAACTTTATTTGTGATGTAATTAAACCGTCCTCCTCCTCGACTAGCGAAAATCACTCTAGTTAGGGCATTTTGGGTATGATGAACTTTGTTATTTATGCTTATGATATGTTGTTTCTATTTTTGCCAAGTCTGTCTCTTTCTGTTGCTCAACTATATATGTTGCATATCATCGACTCATGTGACGATGCAGGTGCATAGATCATAGATGGCGAAGAAGTGCTACGCCAGGAGTATATATACGACAAGTGGCCGGAGTGTCAGGCCCAGGTGTACCGGTTTTCAGTTTCCGAGCGACACGCAGTACTTAGTTTAGGTTCACGCTAATGCGAGAGAGGGATACGAACTCATGTACTCAAAGTGATAGCTATTCTCGCGTATATCATTGTTTAGATGGATGCCGATGTATTTGCAAGTAATCGAGACTTGTATCACTATTTTCGAGATTGATGACGAGAGACCACTTTGTGTTGGATGATGATTATGATGATGACATGATTTGATGAGACTAATTGTATGTATATGCTATGATTACATTTGTATGTGGATGATATGCTAAAGATTATTGTATAAAGCCTATTCAAATACAAAACAAATAAAAAACAAATATGCAGGAAAAAAAACTAATAAAACTAGTAGTAGCGAGGGGGGGGGAATTTAGCAGTAGCGCCGCCTTACCAGTAGCGCTTCCCTCTAAACAGCGCTGCAGATAATATCAGTAGCGCCCTTTTCTAAAGAGCGCTGCAGCTATTCATGTGTAGCAGTAGCGTGGGTCAACATGCGCTACTGCTATACGTTAGCTGTAGCGCCTTATTAGTAGCGCCGGTACCCGCACTACTGAGAGGGCCAAAACCCGCGCTGCTGCTAGGCTTTTCCCTAGTAGTGTGTAACTAACGCAAACTTCTGGAACTCTAAAATCCTACCAAAATAGGAAGTTCTGGACAATTTGTTTATTGAACATCATCAAAAAGAATCAACGCAAAAGCATGTTCCTGTGATTTAACAAAATTATATTCGTGCCCGCAAAGTTTCTGTTTTTTAGTAGAATCAAATCAACTATCATCGTAGGTTATCCTATAGGTTCTACTTGGCACAAACACTAATTAAAAGATAAAAACACATCTAAACAGAAGGTAGATGCAAGATTTATTACTAAACAGGAGCAAAAACAAAAAACATAAAGAAAATTGGGTTGCCTCCCAACTAGCGCTATCGTTTAACGCCCCTAGCTAGGCATAAAAAGCAAAGATAGATCTAACGAGTGCCATCTTTGCCACTAAATTCATCAATAGAAAAGCAAAGATAGATCTAACGAGTGCCATCTTTGCCACTAAATTCATCAATAGAGCACTTGTGATCTATAAGGATTTGTCCCCTTTTAGAAATGGCTAAACCTTTAGGCAAATATTCAAGAAATTCATTGGTAGCAAAAGGTTCCTTAGCGATAGGGAGACAATTGGAAAGAACACTTATGGATTTGAGATCCGCATCTCCCTTACTAGAAGATTCATCTTTATTTTTAGGAACAAAAATAAACTTGGTGGTTTTAGTAGGGGGTTTTGGAGTGTTTTTCATGGGGGGAAACGCGGAACCCAAGTTTGTAATAATATCCTCAAGTTTACCGATTCTAGCAGAGTCTAGATCTATTTTTTCATTGACTATGGGTTCTTTTTCTTTAATATTTTTCAAAGTAACTCCAACCCTAGACCCAAATTGGGTAATGTGATTATGAATCTTTTTATCCAAATTTTCAATTAACTTAACAGTGGCAATTTTATTTTCAATAATATCAAGCTGTTGCATCACATGTTCTAATGTTAAAACCGTTCCATTAACCAAAAGAGGTGGTGGGCCAAACAAATCTAACATAGCATTATAAGCATCAAATGTATGGCTACTCATAAAATCACCTCCGGTAGCAATATCAAGAACACATCTATTCCAAGGAGTAATGCCTACATAAAAATTGCAAAGAAGAACAGAAGTAGCAAGCTTCCTAGTAGCTTTATATTGGGCATTGCAAATTCTATGCCAAGCATCTTTTAAACTTTCCCTCTCCCTTTGCTTCAAATTGAGAACTTCTTGTTCGGGAGTGAGAATAAGGATAGGAGGACTAGCCATAACGACAAGGTAAACGAACTAACACACTAGCAAATAGAAAAACGCAAGCGAAAAGAGAGGTGGAGATTGGGAAAGAGAGGGCGAATAAAACGGCAAGGGTGAAGTGGGGGAGAGGAAAACGAGAGGCAAATGGCAAATAATGTAAATGCGAGGGAGATGGGTTTGTGATGGGTACTTGCTATGTCTTGACTTGAGCGAAGACCTCCCCGGCAACGGCGCCAGAAATCCTTCTTGCTACGTCTTGAGCTTGCGTTGGTTTTCCTCGAAGAGGAGAGGGTGATGCAGCAAGTGTAGCGTAAGTATTTCCCTCAGTTTTGAGAACCAACGTATCAATCCAGTAGGAGGGTCCTCAAAAGTCCCACGCACCTACACAAACAAACTGAGAACTTGCAACCAACGCAATAAAGGGGTTGTCAATCCCTTCACGGCCACTTGCGAAAGTGAGATCTAATAAAGATAGTATGATAAGATAAATATATTTTTGGTATTTTATAAGATAGATGCAAAAAGTAAAGATGCAAATAAAAGTAGATTGAAAGCAAATATGATAAGAGATAGACCCGGGGGCCATAGGTTTCGCTAGTGGCTTCTCTCAAGATAGCATAAGTATTACGGTGGGTGAGCAAATTACTGTCGAGCAATTGATAGAAAAGCGCATAGTTATGAGATTATCTAGGCATGATCATGTATATAGGCATCACGTCCATAACAAGTAGACCGACTCCTGCCTGCATCTACTACTATTACTCCACACATCGACCGACTCCTGCCTGCATCTAGAGTATTAAGTTCATAAGAACAGAGTAACGCATTAAGCAAGATGACATGATGTAGAGGGATAAACTCATGCAATATGATATAAACCCCATCTTGTTATCCTCGATGGCAACAATACAATACGTGCCTTGCAACCCTTTCTGTCACTGGGTAAGGACACCGCAAGATTGAACCCAAAGCTAAGCACTTCTCCCATGGCAAGAAAGACCAATCTAGTAGGCCAAACCAAACTGATAATTCGAAGAGACTTGCAAAGATAACTCAATCATACATAAAAGAATTCAGAGAAGATTCAAATATTATTCATAGATAAACTTGATCATAAACCCACAATTCATCGGATCTCGACAAACACACCGCAAAAAGAGTTTACATCGAATAGATCTCCACAAGAGAGGGGGAGAACATTGTATTGAGATCCAAAAAGAGAGAAGAAGCCATCTAGCTAATAACTATGGACCCGTAGGTCTGTGGTAAACTACTCACAACTCATCGGAGGGGCAAGGATGTTGATGTAGAAGCCCTCCGTGGTTGATTCCCCCTCCGGCAGAGTGCCGGCGAAGACTCCAAGATGAGATCTCGCGGATACAGAAGGTTACGGCGGTGGAAATTGTGTTTCGTGGTGCCCCTGGATGTTTTCGGGGTACGTAGGTATATATAGGAGGAAGAAGTACGTCGGGGGCCGCCCGAGGGGCCCACGAGTCAGGGGGCGCGCCCTACAGGGGGGCACGGCCTCCTATCTCGTGGAGCCCTCGGCTGCATCTTGACTTGCACTCCAAGCTCTCCGGATCACGTTCGTTCCAAAAATCACGCTCCCGAAGGTATCATTCCATTTGGACTCCGTTTGATATTCCTTTTCTTTGAAATACTAAAATAGGCAAACAAGACAGCAATATGGGCTGGGCCTACGGTTAGTAGGTTAGTCCAAAAAATGATATAAATGTGTAAAATAAAGCCCATAAACATCCAAAAGGGCTAATATAATGGCATGGAACAATCAAAAATTATAGATACGTTGGAGACGTATCACTTCCGTACTCGAGGAATGAGTTGAACGGCGCAGGCGCACGAGATTGGACTGCAGGTGACGGCGACCGTTTGGTGGTTACCGGTGGCCATGGTGGAAACACAGTGGCAGGATGCTTTCGCGCGGGGGATGCTAGCCAGGCGGCGGGTGGCGGCGGTGGCGCGCGGGTGACTGCTGGGGAAATCGGTCGCGGGGCGGAGGTGCGCAGGAGGCGGCGTGGGGAGGTCGGTCGTGGCGATGGAGGTGCGTACGCGGCGGCGCGGGGAGGTCGGCCGCGATGGCGGTGGTGCGCACGCGGCTGTGCAGAGAGATCGGTCGTAGCCGCGGTGGTTATAGAGGCGTGGGGACATGGGGATTGGGGTGCTTTCGGGGTGGGTGTTTTTTTTCATAGTTCAGGAGTATCCCGGCGGCGCCTATATAGGGGTGCGCCGTGATCCAAATAACTATTCTGATCCTATATATATATATATATATATATATATATATGTATGTGTATATATATATATATATATATATATATATATATATATATATATATGGTCGCGCTATTTGTCATCCTGGGTGAGGAATAGTTATTCTTCACCCCCCTCTATTTTAACATGAATGCACCGTAATTTTACGTTTCGTAAATTTTGTCTTATTGCAGACATAAAAGGAGAACGTAAGAAAATATATAATCGCCATAAAAATATTTTATGTTACGCAAATTTTGAAACGTAAAAACATAGTGTAAAATGTACATAAAATGTAATTTTTCTTGTCTTCTGACCTTTTTTATGCCAAATTTTATGCAGTGAATCAATATGACTGTAACTATTTGTATTTGAAACATAATTTATTTATGAAATAATCGTAAGATTACCTCGGGTGAAGAATAATGTATTCTGCACCCTGGGTGATGAATAGTAACACTATATATATATATATATATATATATATAGGCACGCTAAACTAAGCCTGAGCGCACAACTACTTATTCTACGCTCCGGCCGAAGACCACGCCCAGTGCCTTGAATGAACTTACGAGCCTCCCGCTTGACCGTAAAACATTAGTAAGATGTAGTAAAGGAAGTTAACTGCTTTACTATACCTTGTCCATTTTTCCAAAGGAGATGCATTGCGAGCACATAATTCTGCATGGAAAAATATGACATTTGTAGACCAATGAAGTATTGGTGGTAACAACAACAACAAGTTTTATTACGTAAAGTAGTTCATTTACCACCTAGCAAAACTAAAACGTCAAGCAATCTATTACTACAAGTATGCAACATTTACTAGAAACTCTACTTTATATTACCACCATCGAGTCTTAGTTCAACTTTTTTTTACAAAAGAGTCTAACTTCATTTTCTAAATGATTACTATTCCTATGACCTAAAATAACAAGTATGGTCGGTTCAACCAGACGATGGACTATATGTTTTACTAAAAAAATAAGAAAAGCTTACGGTTAAAATAAAGAAGCATTATGCTAGTTAACTACATGATTTACTAGAGAATAGGAATGATTACGACTAGAAATATAAGCCTAAGTTTTTACATGGGAGAAAAAACTCATGTCGATCGAAGCCTTCACGATGTAATTTTACTATAGATGCACCAACTTTACCATTAAACAATTGTTGTTATGTTGCTGATCTGATCATCAGAGTAGTAGTAAAGAGCCATACGTGGTTACCACACCATATGCACTTGTTACGGCTATACAAGCACATCAAATGCCTCATTTTTACTAGGAAGTCCCATCTCGTTTACCATCACTTTCCTTCCCGGTCATTAGTAGTAGTAACTAGCCGTACCTGATTACTGCATTTATCACGGACATTTACTAGCAGGTGGGACGAGTGGCAGTTTGATTAGGCTTGTGCCGTGCTGCGCGCTGGTTTGCTTCGGTCCATTGCGTGGGCGTCGTTCCAGCGGAGCGTAGAATAGCTAATTATGCGCTCGGGCTTAGAATAGCGCCACCGTATATATATATATATATATATATATATATATATATATATATATATATAGGGAAAATGCATCCTACTACTGGGTGTAGCTACACCCGTTTCTCATATACTACCATGTGGTAGTATATACTCTACTTTATTATTTTTAGTATGTTCATATAATAACTCATCATGCTCATATAGCAACTTAGCATCATGCATCATCGATCATAATAATAAATAACTCATCATTGGTATCATAATAACAAGTCCTACTCATCATCATCGATCATACAACTTCTACTCAATTCCATAATAACAAGTCATACTCATCATCATCATAGTCATCTAACCAATCCTACTTAGATGTTCTTAGCACATGATCATGAGTATTAGCTAGGAACTAAATACCCTCTCTAAGGTAAAATAGCATAAAACAAGATAGGCCCTGACTCTCCATTATGGAGAATGGAGATTATCCTGTCTCCAATTCTTGCCCTTCGCACAATGTTGCTTCCTAGTATCTCCCAACGATTGACCATACATTTTCTCCAATTTTTTATTGTCATGTCTTCATCGCTTTTAAAAATCTGGTATGGACAAGAGTGACTCATAGGATGACCTGGCCGTAAGTTCAAAACATCAAGGCGACCTTTCCGAAACATCACATGAGGTACACAATCATTCAGGATTTTCTGTTGGAAAACATAGTAATGACTTCGTAGTTAGCAATGTAGTTGAGTTTTAGAAGAATTTATGCAAAAGATGCACGGATATCGTAATAGTAAAAAATCTTACCATGAAATCTCCATGGATGTTACCATAGTTCAACATGTGCACTAGTGACACGTATTGACCATAATGTGGAGGAGTTTGATAATAGATATTGTAATTCTCAAGATCAGTAATAAATGAGATCAGATGATTTTTCTCCTGATAAGTTAATTCTGAGCCATCGGTGTAGTAGGTTCTTTCTACCATCTTCCACACATTCTTTGAAGAATGAAAATAAGCTATCAATGGAAATAAGCTGTCTAACTATTTTGAAATAAACAATATAAATTACTTAATAACTATGTTTGAGAAAATCACACAGCGGTAGAACTGGAAGCGTATCAACGAGGACCCAAATGTCCAAATTATCTTTGGCGATGTCAGGATCACCAAGATCCATGGTGACAAGCATACCCTCATGAAAGGCATACGTCTTGCAAAGTGCTTCCCAATCCGGGCAACCAAAATGGGATATGCTCTCAGAATTGTATAGATTTACATCAAAATCCATACCATGATGGGTCCTTAGGCAAATTTTCTTTGTTTCCATATTTTCATGATCTTCAAAATCCATCCTCTCCAAGACATAGCGTCTTGCATGGCATGGGATACGCTAGTCGAATTGTGAAAGACGAAAGTTACACGTTGAAGAAGAAGAAGTCGAGCTTAATTACGAAAAAAACACTTTGTGTCGTAGCGTACCGTTTCAACTTCGAAGGTCTCTTAGAGATAATGCTGAAGTGCCGACCTTCTACCAAGTGAGGCCTGTCATAGAAACCCCGGTTGTCGCTGCACCAGGAGCACTCCGCGAGACTTTCATCATCCGACGACATTTCCTATGTTCATAATTCAAAGATTAAACTTCTAAAATTCAATATATGTACTACAAAAACAAAATTAAATCATTATTATTCAGCATGAGTTGACTATCGGTCCGTCGAGTCGTTTTTTGAAAACTCTTAGCTCATGTGGTGTATATATTCGACTGTTGGTGATGGTCACTCCTCCCTTCGTTCCCGAGTGCATTAAACCAAAATGTCTAGCACACGGGAACGAAGGAGAAGCGACTCCCATGAATAGTTGGCATTGTTATTCTCTCATATATGGTGGACACGCTCCCTCATTGATTTTTCGACCGTTGGTGATGGTCGTTACTCCTTCCCATAGTGCATAACAAAGGTCTAGCACAAGAAGAAGAAGGAGAAACGACCCTGCTACCTCTTGAGCACTGCGTTGGATTTCCCCGAAGAGGAGAGGATGATGCAGTAAAGTAGCGTAAGTATTTCCCTCAGTTTTTAAGAACCAAGGTATCAATCCAGCAGGAGACCACGCACAAGTCCCTCGTACCTACACAAAACGATAGCAACTCGCAACCAACACTTAGGGGTTGTCAATCCCTTCACGGTCACTTACGAGGGTGAGATATGATAGATATAATATTTTTGGTATTTTTGATAGATAGATGCAAAGTAAAAAGTAAAGGCAAAGTAAAAACCAATCAAGTAAATAAAGTGATACAGATTGATATGATGAGAATAGACCCGGGGGCCATAGGTTTCACTAGTGGCTTCTCTCAAGAGCATAAGTATTCTACGGTGGGTGAACAAATTACTGTTGAGCAATTGACAGAATTGAGCATAGTTATGAGCATATCTAGGCAATGATCATGTATATAGGCATCACGTCCAAGACAAGTAGATCGAAACGATTCTGTATCTACTACTATTACTCCACTCATCGACCGCTATCCAGCATGCATCTAGAGTATTAAGTTAAAAACAGAGTAACGCCGTAAGCAAGATGACATGATGTAGAGGGATAAATTCATGCAATATGATAAAAAACCATCTTGTTATCCTCGATGGCAACAATACAATACGTGCCTTGCTGCCCCTTCTGTCACTGGGTAAGGACACTGCAAGATTGAGCCCAAAGCTAAACACTTCTCCCATTGCAAGAACTACCAATCTAGTTGGCCAAACCAAAAAGGATAATTCGAAGAGACTTGCAAAGATAACTCAATCATACATAAAAGGTTTCAGAGAAGAATCAAATATTTTCCATAGATAATACTGGATCATAAACCCACAATTCATCATTCTCAACAAACACACCGCAAAAATAAGATTACATTGAATAGATCTCCACGAGAGAGGGGGGGAACATTGTATTGAGATCCAAAAAGAGAGAATAAGCCATCTAGCTACTAGCTATGGACCCGAAGGTCTGAAGTAAACTACTCACACTTCATCGGAGGGGCTATGGTGATGATGTAGAAGCCCTCCATGGTGGATTACCCCTCCGGCGGAGCTCCGGAACAGGCCCCAATATGGGATATCGTGGATACAAAAGGTTGCGGCGGTGGAATTAGGTTTTTGGCTCCTGTTCTGATCATTCGGGGATACGTAGGTATATAGGAGGAAGTAGTACGTCGGTGGAGCTCCGAGGGGCCCATGAGGTAGGGGGCATGCCCAGGGGGGCGCCCTCCACCCTCGTGACCTCCTCGGGCACTACTTGGAGTAGGGTCCAAGTCTCCTGGATCACGTTCGGTTGGAAAATCACGATCCTGAAGGTTTCATCCCGTTTGGACTCCGTTTGATATTCTGTTTCTTCGAAATACAGAAAAAGGCAAAAAAACAGCAATTCTGGGCTGGGCTCCGGTTAATAGGTTAGTCCCAAAAGTAATATAAAAGTGGAAAATAAAGCCCAATATAGTCCAAAACAGTAGATAAAGTAGCATGGAGCAATCAAAAATTATAGATACGTTGGAGACGTATCAGGCATCCCCAAGCTTAATTACTGCTCGTCCTCGAGTAGGTAAATGATAAAAAAGACTTTTTCATGCGGAGTGATACTTTGGCATAATTTCAATGTAAATCTTCTTAATTGTGATATGAATATTCAGATCCGAAAGATTCAAGACAAAAGTTCATATTGACACAAAAATAATAATACTTCAAGCATACTAATCAAAGCAATCATGTCTTCTCAAAATAACATAGCAAAGGAAAGTTCATCCCTAAAAAATCATTTAGTTAGGCTATGCTTCATTTTCGTCACACAAAGATGTTCCCAACTTCTATACCCCCGATGACAAGCCAAGCAATTGTTTCATACTTAAATAATCTCAAACTTTTTCAACCTTCACGCAATACATGAGCGTGAGCCATGGATATAGCACTATGGGTGGAATAGAATATGATGATGGGGATTGTGTGGAGAAGACAAAAAAGGAGAAAGTCTCACATTGACGAGGCTAATCAACGGGCTATGGAGATGCCCATCAATTGATGTCAACATGAGGAGTAGGGATTGCCATGCAACGGATGCACTAGAGCTATGAATGCTCAACAAAAGAAAACTAGTGGGTGTGCATCCAACTTGCTTGCTCACGAAGACCTAGGGCATTTGAGGAAGCCCATCGTAGGAATATACAAGCCAAGTTCTATAATGAAAAATTCCCACTAGTATAAAAAGACAACTTATGAGACTCACTACATGAGGAACAAGGTGCTACTTTGAAGCACAATATATGAGACTCACTACATGAAGAACAAGGTGCTACTTTGAAGCACAAGTGTGGAAAAAGAGATAGTAGCATTGCCCTTTTTTATTTTTTATTTTTTTTTATTTTCTTTTTTTGGGGCCTTTTTTTTGGCCTTTCTTTTTTGGGGGCAATGCTCTAATAATGATGCTCATCACACTTCTATTGATTACAACACAAGGATTACAACTCGAAACTTAGAACAAGATATGACTCTATATGAATACCTCCGGCGGTGTACCGGGATGGTGCAATGAATCAAGAGTGACATGTATGAAAAATAATGCATGGTGGCTTTGCTACAAATACGATGTCAACTACAAGATCATGCAATGGCAATATGAAAAAAGTAATGTATGTCATGATGATGATGGTGGAAGTTGCATGGCAATATATCTCGGAATGGCTATGGAAATGCCATGATACATAGGTATGGTGGCTATTTTGAGGAAGATATAAGGAGGTTTATGTGTGATAGAGTATATCGTATCACGGGGTTTGGATGCACCAGCGAAGTTTGCGCCAACTCTCAAGGTGAGAAAGGGCAAAGCACGGTACCGAAGAGGCTAGCAAAGGCGGAAAGGTGAGAGTGCGTATAATCCATGGACTCAACATTAGTCAAAAGAACTCATATACTTATTACAAAAATTTAGAAATCATCAAAAATTCAAGTACTACGCGCATGTTCCTAGGGGGATAGATTGGTAGGAAAATACCATCGCTCATCCCCGACCGCCACTCATAAGGATGCACAAGCCAGGTACACTTCATGTTTCAAATTTGTTACGCAACTTCAACCATACGTGCATGCTACGGGATTTTCAAACTTCAACACAAGTATTTCTCAAATTCATAATCACCCAACTAGCACGACTTTGATATTATCACCTCGATATCTCAAAACAATTATCAAGCATCAAACTTATCTTAGTATTGAATTCACTCAAAAGAAAGTTTCACATATCTTGAACACCAAGTATATTAACATTAAGCAAATTAACATGCTATTAAAGACTCTCAAAATAATCTAAGTGAAGCATGAGAGATCAATAGTTTCTTTAAAACAAATCCACCACCGTGCTCTAAAAGATCTAAGTGAAGTACTAGAGCAAAAATAATCACGCTCAAAAGATATAAGTGAAGCACTATGAGCAAAACTATCAAGCTCAAAAGATATAAGTGAAGCACATAGAGTATTCTAACAAATTCAAATTCATGTATGGCTCTCTCAAAAGATGTGTACAGCAAGGATGATTTTGGTAGACTAACAAGCAAAGACACAAATAATACAAGACGCTCCAAGCAAAACACATATCATGTTGGTGAATAAAAATGTAGCTCCAAGTAACCGATGGAAGTGGACGAAAGAGGGGATGCCTTCCGGGGCATCCCCAAGCTTTTACTTTTTGGTGTTCTTGGATTATCTTGGGGGTGCCATGGGCATCCCCATGCTTAGGCTCTTGCCACTCCTTGTTCCATAATCCATCAAAATAATTCACCCAAAACTTGAAAACTTCACAACACAAAACTCAACAGAAATCTCGTGAGCTCCGTTAGAGAAAGAAAACAAAAGACTACTTCAAGGTACTGTAGTGAACTCATTATTTATTTATATTGGTGTTAAACCTACTGTATTCCAACTTCTCTATGGTTTATAAACTAATTTACTAGCCATAGATTCATCAAAATAAGCAAACAACACACGAAAAACAGAATCTGTCGAAAACAGAACAGTCTGTAGCAATATGTAACTAACGCAAACTTCTGGAACTCTAAAAATTCTATCAAAATAGGACGTCCTGGAATATTTGTTTATTGATCAGAAGCAAAAAAGAATAAACGCAAAAGCACGTTCCTGTGATTTATCATAACTAAATTCGTGCACGCAAAGTTTCTATTTTTTAGTAGAATCAAATCAACTATCATTGTAGGTTATCCTATAGGTTCTACTTGGCACAAACACTAACTAAAACATATAACCACATCCAAACAGAAGGTAGATGGATTATTTATTCCTAAACAGAAGAAATAACAAAAAACACAATATAAAATTGGGTTGCCTCCCAACAAGCGCTATCATTTAACGCCCCTAGCTAGGCATAAAAGCAAGGATAGATCTAGGTGGTGCCATAATAATAAGATAGATCTTGAAAGCTCATCTCGTATTCTCTACGTTCGGCGGTAAGTTTCCTTTGAGGCAAGCAAAAATAATCAAAAGGGCTAAATTTGGCGGGACAAAAATCCCCAAGATCAATTACGGGAGGAACGGCTTCCTCCCTTGGCCCTTCATAGTGCACAACTATTTCATCACTGAAAGCATTCTTTTGACAAAATCTTGTGAGCTTATACTCGAGGGAGTATCCTAGCTCATTATTTCTAAGGGCAAAATCATTATTCAACTCGTTAATGCAATCAACTAAGACATTGATAGGGACCTTTTTTCTAAGGTTTTCATTGAAAGCGACATAGTCCGAAGATTGAAAACATCTAATTTCCTCTTGATCATAGAGGATTGCTTCTATGGGTGGACGACCGGCGTCCACCCTATTGTGCGCAAAGATTTCTTTGGCTTCTCTAATGATAAATCTAAATTCATGAGCCAAAAAGATAGTGACGGCACGTTTAATAGAAGAGTGCTCAATATTAGAGAATTCTAAGAAAATTCTCTGTATGCAAGGGTGCATATGCACAAATTGTCTTTCAAGTTCAACCACAAGCATAGCTATAGCATCCGCAAGACTACTAGTTCTATGAAGAATAGAACAACCCATGGAAGGTAAAGCACCGGAACAAGTAAAGAAATCTTGAATAACACCCTTGCCAATGATGTTACCACTACCGATTCGAAACTTTTTAGTATGCAAGATTGGAGGTTCATCGGCCGCAGCCTCGGGATTTTCTGTGTTATCATTATTGTCCATATCGACGATAATCTCCCCAATTTCAGACATAGCGGTAACAGAAGCAAGGTGGAAGAAAGCGAACAAAAAGGGAAAGGAGGAGGAGATTGGGAAAGAGAGGGCAAATAAAACGGCAAGGGTGAAGTGGGGGAGAGGAAAACGAGAGGCAAATGGCAAATAATGTAATGCAAGAGATAGGGATTACGATGGGTACTTGGTATGGTTGACTTGCTTGTGTGAGCCTCCCTGGCAACGGCGCCAGAAATTCTTCTTGCTACCTCTTGAGCACTGCGTTGGATTTCCCCGAAGAGGAGAGGAAGATGCAGTAAAGTAGCGTAAGTATTTCCCTCAGTTTTTGAGAACCAAGGTACCAATCCAGTAGGAGACCACACACAAGTCCCTCCTTCCTACACAAAACGATAGCAACTCGCAACCAACGCTTAGGGGTTGTCAATCCCTTCAAGGTCACTTACGAGGGTGAGATCTGATAGAGATAATATTTTTGGTATTTTTGATAGATAGATGCAAAGTAAAAAGTAAAGGCAAAGTAAAAACAAAGCAAGTAAATAAAGTGATATAGATTGATATGATGAGAATAGACCCGGGGGCCATAGGTTTCACTAGTGGCTTCTCTCAAGAGCATAAGTATTCTACGGTGGGTGAACAAATTACTGTTGAGCAATTGACAGAATTGAGCATAGTTATGAGCATATCTAGGCAATGATCATGTATATAGGCATCACGTCCAAGACAAGTAGATCGAAATGATTCTGTATCTACTACTATTACTCCACTCATCGACCGCTATCCAGCATGCATCTAGAGAATTAAGTGAAAAACAGAGTAACGTCGTAAGCAAGATGACATGATGTAGAGGATAAATTCATGCAATATGATAAAAACCCCATCTTGTTATCCTCGATGGCAACAATACAATACGTGCCTTGCTGCCCCTTCTGTCACTGGGTAAGGACACCACAAGATTGAACCCAAAGCTAAACACTTCTCCCATTGCAAGAACTACCAATCTAGTTGGCCAAACCAAAAAGGATAATTTGAAGAGACTTGCAAAGATAACTCAATCCTACATAAAAGAATTCAGAGAAGAATCAAATATTTTCCATAGATAATACTGGATCATAAACCCACAATTCATCGGTCTCAACAAACACACCGCAAAAAGAAGATTACATCGAATAGATCTCCACGAGAGAGGGGGAGAACATTGTATTGAGATCCAAAAAGAGAGAAGAAGCCATCTAGCTACTAGCTATGGACCCGAAGGTCTGAAGTAAACTACTCACACTTCATCGGAGGGGCTATGGTGATGATGTAGAAGCCCTCCGTGGTGGATGCCCCCTCCGGCGGAGCTCCGGCACAGGCCCCAAGATGGGATCTCGTGGATACAGAAGGTTGCGGCGGTGGAATTATGTTTTTGGCTCCTGTTCTGATTGTTCTGGGATACGTAGGTATATATAGGAGGAAGGAGTACGTCGGTGGAGCTCGGAGGGGCCCACGAGGTAGGGGCACGCCCAGGGGGGTGCCCTCCACCCTTGTGACCTCCTCGGGCACTACTTGGAGTAGGGTCCAAGTCTCCTGGATCACGTTCGGTTGGAAAATCACGATCCCGAAGGTTTCATTCCGTTTGGACTCCGTTTGATATTCTGTTTCTTCGAAATACTGAAAAAGGCAAAAAAACTGCAATTCTGGGCTGGGCCTTCGGTTAATAGGTTAGACCCAAAAGTAATATAAAAGTGGAAAATAAAGCCCAATATAGTCCAAAACAGTAGATAAAGTAGCATGGAGCAATCAAAAATTATAGATACGTTGGAGACGTATCAGACCCCCTTGAACTTGTCGACAAACTTTTGCGACCAGTCGAGCTTTGTAGATAGTAACACTACGATCAGCATTCGTCTTCCTCTTGAAGAACCATTTATTTAATATGGCTTGCCGATCATCGGGCAAGTCCACCAAAGTCCACACTTTGTTCTCATACATGGATCCCACCTCAGATTTCATGGCCTCAAGCCATTTCACGGAATCTGGGCTCATCATCGCTTCCTCATAGTTCGTAGATTCATCATGGTCTAGTAACATGACTTTCAGAATAGGATTATCATACCACTCTCGTGTGGATCATACTCTAGAAGACCTATGAGGTTCGGTAGTTAGTTGATCTAAAGTTTCATGATCATCATCATTAGCTTCCTCACTAATTGGTGTAGCAATCACTGGAACTGATTTCTGTGATGAACTACTTTCCAATTCGGGAGAAGGTACAAATTACCTCATCAAGTTCAACTTTCCTCCCACTCACTTCTTTCGAGAGAAACTCCTTCTCTGGAAAGGATCCATTCTTAGCAACAATGATTTTTCCTTCGGATCTGTGATAGAAGGTGTACCCAATAGTTTCCTTTTGGTATCCTATGAAGATGCACTTCTCTGATTTGGGTTCGAGTTTATCAGGTTGAAGCTTTTTCACATAAGCATCACAGCCCCAAACTTTAAGAAATGACAACTTTGGTTTCTTGCCAAACCACAGTTCATATGGCATTCATCTCAATGGATTTTGATGGTGCCCTATTTAAATTGAATGCAACTGTTTATAAAGCATAACCCCAAAATGATAGCGGTAATCAGTAAGAGACATCATAGATCGCACCATATCTAATAAAGTATGATTACAACATTCGGACACACCATTATGGTGTGGTGTTCCAGGTGGCGTGAGTTGTGAAACTATTCCACATTGTTTCAAATGATGACCAAACTCGTAACTCAAATATTCTCCTCCATGATCAGATCATAGAAACTTTATTTTCTTGTTACAATGATTTTCCACTTCACTCTGAAATTCTTTGAACTTTTCAAATGTTTCAGACTTATGGTTCATTAAGTAGATATAACCATATCTGCTTAAATCATTTGTGAAGGTAAGAAAATAACGATACCCGCCATGAGCATTAACACTTATTGGACCGCATACATCGGTATGTATTATTTCCAATAAGTCAATAGCTTGTTCCATTGTTCCAGAGAACGGAGTTTTTTAGCCATCTTGCCCATGATTCATGGTTCACAAGCACCACGTGATTCATAATCAAGTGATTCCAAAAGCCCATCAGCATGGAGTTTCTTCATGCGCTTTACACCAATATAACCTAAACGGCAATGCCACAAGTATGTTATGCTATAATTATCAACTTTGCATCTTTTGGCATCATTATTATGAATATTTGTATCATTACGATCGAGATTCAATAAACTATCAGCATTGGGTGTATGACCATAGTAGGTTTTCTTCATGTAAACAGAATAACAATTATCCTTTGTCTTAAATGAATAACCGTATTGCAATAAACATGATCTAATCATATTCATGCTCAACACAAACACCAAATAACATTTATTTAGGTTCAACACTAATCCCAAAAGTATAAGGAGTGTGCGATGATGATCATATCAATCTTGGAACCACTTCCAACACACATCGTCACTTCATCCTCATCTAGTCTCTATTTATTCTGCAACTCCTATTTACTAATCTTAGCAACCGAACAAGTATCAAATAGCCAGGGGTTACTACGAGAACTAGTAAGGTACACATCAATAACATGTATATCAAATATACCTTTGTTCACTTTGCCATCCTTCTTATCCGCCAAATATTCGGGGCAGTACCGCTTCTAGTGACCAGTCCCTTTGCGATAGAAGCACTCAGTTTCAGGCTTAGGTCCATACTTGGGCTTCTTCCCGGGAGTAGCAACTTGCTTGCTATTCGTCTTGAAGTTCCATTTCTTCCCTTTGCAATTTTCTTGCAACTAGTGGTCTTGTCAATCATCAACACTTGATGCTCTTTCTTGATTTCTACCTTCTTCAATTTCAGCATCACGAAGAGCTCAGGAATTGTTTTCGTCATCCCTTGCATACTATAGTTCATCACGAAGTTCCAGTAACTTGGTGATGGTGACTAGAGAACTCTGTCAATCACTATCTTATCTGGAAGATTAACTCCCACTTGATTCAAGCGATTATAGTACCAAGACATTCTGAGCACATGCTCACTAGCTGAGCAATTCTCCTCCATCTTTTAGGCGAAGTATTTGTCAGAGGTCTCATACCTCTTGACACGGGCAAGAGTCTAAAATACCAATTTCTGCTCTTGGAACATCTCATATGCTCCGTGACGTTCAAAACGTTTTTGAAGTCCCGGTTCTAAGACGTAAAGCATGGTGCACTAAACTATCAAGTAGTCATCATATTGAGCTAGCCAAACGTTCATAAGATTTGTTTCTGCTCCTGCAATAGGTCAGACACCTAGCGGTGCATCAAGGACATAATTCTTCTATGCAGCAATGAGGATAATCCTCAGATCACGGACCTAGTCCGCATCATTGCTACTATCATCTTTCAACTTAGTTTTCTCTAGGAACATATAAAAAACATAGGGAAGCTACAACGCGAGCTATTGATCTACAACCTAATTTGCAAAATACTATCAAGACTAAGTTCATGATAAATTGAAGTTCAATTAATCATATTACTTAAGAACTCCCACTTAGATAGGCATCCCTCTAGTCATCTAAATGATTACGTGATCCAAATCAACTAAACCATGTCCGATCATCACGTGCGATGGAGTAGTTTTCAATGGTGAACATCACTATGTCGATCATATCTACTATATGATTCACGTTCGAACTTTCAGTCTCAGTGTTCCGAGGCCATATCTGCATATGCTAGGCTCATCAAGTTTAACCCAAGTATTCTGCGTGTGCAAAACTGGCTTGCACCAGTTGTATGTGAACATAGAGCTTATCACACCCAATCATCATGTGGTGTCTCGGCACAACGAACTGTAGCAACGGTGCATACTCATGGAGAACACTTATACCTTGAAATATAGTAAGGGATCATCTTATAATGCTACCGCCGTACTAAGCAAAATAAGATGCATAAAAGAAAAACATCACATGCAATCAAAATATATGACATGATATGGCCATCATCATCTTGTGCTCTCCATCATCGAAGCATTATCATGATCTCCATCATCACCGGCTTGACACCTTGATCTCCATCGTAGCATCGTTGTCGTCTCGCCAACTATTGCTACTACGACTATCGCTACCGCTTAGTGATAAAGTAAAGCAATTACATGGCGATTGCATTTCATATAATAAAGCGACAACCATATGGCTCCTGCCAGTTGCCGATAACTTTGTTACAAAACATGATCATCTCATACAACAATGTATATCACATCATGCCTTGACCATATCACATCACAGCAAGCCCTACAAAAACAAGTTAGACGTCCTCTACTTTGTTGTTACAATTTTACATGGCTGCTACGGGCTTCTAGCAAGAACTGTTCTTACCTGCGCATAAAAAACCACAACGATTTTTCGTCAAGTGTGCTATTTTAAACTTCAACAAGGACCGGTCGTAGTCAAACTCGATTCAACTAAATTTGGAGAAATAGACACCCGCCAGCGACCTATGTGCAAAGCACGTCGGTAGAACCAGTCTCATGAACGCGGTCATGTAATGTCGGTCCGGGCCGCTTCATCCAACAATATCGCCGAATCAAAGTAAGATGTTGGTGGTAAGCAGTATGACTATTATCGCCCACAACTCTTTGTGTCTGCTCGTGCATATAACATCTACGCATAAACCTGGCTCTGATACCACTGTTGGGGAACACAATAATTTCAAAAAAATTCTATGATCACGCAAGATCTATCTAGGAGATGCATAGCAACGAGAGGGGGAGTGTATCTTCATACCCTTGAAGATCGCAAATCGAAAGTATTTATCAACGCGGTTGATGTAGTCGTACACCTTCACGATCCGTCCCGATCAAGTACCGAACGTACGGCACCTCCGCGTTCAGCACACGTTCAGCTCGATGACATCCTCGCCTTCTTGATCCAGCAAGACGGGCGAAGTAGTAGATGAGTTCCGGCAGCACGACGGCGTGGTGATGGTGTTGGTGAAGAACAATCTCCGCAGAGCTTCGCCTAAGCACTGCGGAAACTATGATGGAGGATAAACTAGAGGGGACGGGGTTGCCGGCACACGTCTTGGTGTTTCTTGATCTATCTTAGTGCTAGCCCCGCCCCTCTATTTATATATATGTTGAGCCTTGGGGTCAAAACTTGGAGTAAAAGCCTCCACCAAGTCGGTTTCACCCGAAAGGCAAGAGTCCTTATCGGACTACATGGCCAGATGCCAGGGTTCCCGGCGTCTGGACCCAGACGCCAGGGACCCTAGCATCTGGCCCCTGGACTCCGCAAAACTTCCTTTTGCGCTTTCCAAAAACCTTGTGGGCTTTCCCTTTTGGCCCAAATAAAGTGTTCTCGTACCCAAACATTTCCGGAAACATTCGGAACCCATTCCGGTGAATTCCGAAACTCTTCTGGAGACCAACCACTATTATCCCATATATCAATCCTTATCTTCGGACCATTCCGGAGTTCCTTGTCATTTCCGTGATCACATCCGGGACTCCGAACAGCATTCAGTCACCAACATACATAACTCATATAATACTATATCATCAATGAACGTTAAGCATGCGGACCCTGTGGGTTCGAGAACTATGTAGACATGACCGAGACACCTCTCGGGTCAATAACCAATAGCGGAACCTGGATGCCCATATTGGCTCCTACATATTCTATGAAGATCTTTATCGGTCGAACCGTTATGACAACATACATTATTCCCTTTGTCATCGGTATGTTACTTGCCCGAGATTTGATCATCGGTATCTTCATACCTAGTTCAATCTCGTTACTGGCAAGTCTCTTTACTCGTTCCATAATACATCATCCCATAACTAACTCATTAGTCACATTGCTTGCAAGGCTTATTATGATGTGCATTACCGAGAGGGCCCAGAGATACCTCTCCGATATTCAGAGTGACAAATCCTAATCTCGATCTATGCCAACCCAACAAACACCTTCAGAAACACCCGTAGAGCATCTTTATAATCATGCATTTATGTTGTGATGTTTGATAGCACACAAGGTGTTCCTCTGGTATTCGGGAGTTGCATAATCTCATAGTTTGAGGAACATGTATAAGTCATGAAGAAAGCAGTAGCAATGAAACTATGATGATCATAATGCTAAGCTAACGGATGGGTCATGTCCATCACATCATTCTCCTAATGATGTGATCCCGTTCATCAAATGATAACACATGTCTATGGTTAGGAAACTTAACCATCTTTGATTAACGAGCTAGTCAAGTAGAGGCATACTAGGGACACTATGTTTTGTCTATGTATTCACACATGTATTAAGTTTCCGGTTAATACAATTCTAGCATGAATAATAAACATTTATCATGATATAAGGAAATATGAATAACAACTTTATTATTGCCTCTAGGGCATATTTCCTTCAACCTCATCATTATCTTTTTCATTATCAAAAGGTGGGTGTTCATTACCAGATTGAGTTTCAGCATCAGAGATAGAAATTTCATTATCATTATCAGGAGGTTTTTCTATTTCAGGTTCACTAGAGGCAAGCAAAGTTCTATTATTCTGCTTTTTTCTTATTAGAAGGACTAGGTGCATCAGTGTTAATTCTTTGAGAGTCTTGTTCAATTCTCTTAGGGTGTCCCTCGGGATAGAGTGGTTCCTGAGTCATTTTACCTCCTCTAGTTGCTACTCTAACAGCAAAGTCACTTATATTATTGTTCATTTCATCAATTAACTCTCTTTGAGATTTATCAACTTGTTCTAATTGAGTTCGAACCATAAAGGCATGCTTTCCAACACCTCTAACATCATTTCAGATTCTAAATAACAAGTCACTTAAGCGAGCAATCATGCATATCAGAGTAGTATTTCAATTGTTTCATAACATTTGCATTGAAGTGATCTTTCTTTCTAATGTAATTATCAAACTCATAAAGGCATTGACTAGGATGTTTATTACGAGGATCATCATTATCATTGAATTTCATTAAAGATTTTACCTCTACCACCTTAGGTGGTGGTGGTGCTTCAAGCCCGTTTATTTCTTTGATAGGTGGTAAATTTTTAACATCCTCGGCCTTAATACCTTTTTCGTTCATAGATTTCTTTGCCTCTTGCATATCTTCAGGACTGAGATATAAGATAGCCCTCTTCTTCGGAGTGGGTTTAATAAGTGTTTTAGGAGGAGTCCAATCATCATAATTTTTCAATATGTTATTCAATAATTATTCAACTTGCCCAATAGTTCGTTAACTGAAAACACAACCAGCACAACTATCTAGGAAATCCCTAGAAGCATCGATTAGTCCATTATAGAAGATATCAAGTATTTCATTTTTATTAAGAGGATGATCAGGCAAAGCATTAAGCAATTGGAGAAGCCTCCCCCAAGCTTGTGGGAGACTCTCTTCTTCAATTTGCACAAAGTTAAATATGTCCTGCAAGGCAGCTTGTTTCTTATGAGTAGGAAAATATTTTTTAGAGAAGTAATAAATCATATCCTGGGGACTACGCACACAATCAGGAGCAAGAGTATTGTACCAAGCTTTAGCATCACTCTTTAATGAGAACGGAAATAACTTGAGAATATAATAATAGCGAATCTTCTCATCATGAGCAAAAAGGGTGGCTATGTCATTCAACTTAGTAAGATGTGCCACAACAGTTTCAGCTTCATAACCCTGGAAAGGATCGGATTCAACCAAAGTGATTAACTTTGGGTTGATAGAGAATTCATAATCCTTATCATCAATAAAAATAGGTGAAGTAGCAAACTCAGGATCACATTTCATTTTAGCATTCAGAGATCTTTCCTTATACTTGCATAATAATTTTTCTAGATCATCTCTATCCTTACAAGCAAGAATATCTCTAGTTGCCTCCTCACTCACCGTATAACCTTCTGGTACCTTTGGCAATTCATATCTAGGAGGACTAGTTCTAGTAGGTGTTTCAAGATTTTTAGTTTCAAGTTCATCATCAGATTCAACAATATCATATTGTGTTACTCTAGCAAGTTGTTCATCAAGAAATTCACCTAGTGGCACATCACACTACTAGGAAAAGGCATGCTAGTGGCGCACCAGTTTTGCCTTCTAATGGTGCACTACTGGTGCGCCACTAGCATCACGCCATTAGAATTAAATTCTAATGGCGCACCTCTAGTGCGCCATTAGTATCTGGTGTTCTAATGGCGCACCACGTAGTGCGCCATTAGTATTGCCCACGGTGCGCCATTAGAATTCTTCCCAGGGGGCCATATGTACCCATGTGCTTTGGCATACTAATGGCGCACCAGTGGCTGATGCGCCATTAGTGTGATTATCATAGTGCGCCATTAGTGTCTTGCGTGGTGCGCCACTAGTATGAATATTAGGGATTATTATTTTTCTTTTTTGATATTTTCACAGGTTACAAAATATATTATTGGACAGAATTTAGACAACACCACACAGCAACAGCAGATTCATTGAATACAATAGAAGATTAGTCTCCGAATACAAATCATCATATTAGTCTCTGAATTCAAAAGACCGAACAAAGATAGAACATTACAAGTCTCGAGACCGCGAGTAGCTAGTTTGTCTTCACATTACAAGTCGATATCGACCATCTAAACTACCATCACATAGAAGAGAGTTGTGGTCATCACGATGAGCATCATCGCGATCAAACTGGTCTTCATCCGGTTCCTCCAATGCTCCCTCCTCTCTCCCGTTAGATAGCGGGCGTATCTAGATTCGGCCTCCGCCCTAGTGGTGTACCCTTTGTAACTGTTACCGCTGAAATGGTGAACCTGTCTCCGACACTCCTCCCAGTCGTCGTAGACTCCGGGAACCTTACCCTTGTACACGACATACGACGGCATCTCTATGCACAAGCCAAACAACAGACAATACATAAGCAATATGTAAGTATGCAACAAAAGGATCGGAAGAGAAAAGCAAGACATTAATAGCACGATTCATGGTCCTACTAATAAATAGCTTCGATTACATCTAAGTTGAACGACTATCCAAACCAAAGAGACATACGAATTTATTAAAGTTTAATTACAACATGAGCCAATCAATGTTTCAGAACTACACATCACTACTTTCGACTCGACTCATCGGACAGGAGCGTGGATGAAGCCGCCGTCTGTCGCGATGGTCATGAAATTGCGGTCGTTGTCACCCTGCATTTGTAGCATTCCATCTATCTCATTGTTGGATGGTTGATATCTAAGGAAGAACTGCCCCGACGTATGAAGGACATCTTGATGGATGATGTCCGCAAAGTCCGACTGGATGCGAAAGAATTCTTGTCTGAGGTTCGTGTCCTGGATTGCCGACAAGTTCGCGGCCCAATCTTTGAGATTATCTGGTAGCAGAAGTTGATGACGGTCCCTTACGATCGCCCGCATGTGATGGAGGGCGTAGTAGGCATCCTTCTGACCGCCAGGCGGCTGCTTGACGCAGCAGAACTTCGTATTGTGTGAGAACATGTGCTTGCCATACTTACGAACAGTCCTGGTGAAGGTGCCTCCAGATTTGGCGTAGCCGGGGAGAACATCATCAAGAACTTTCTTGACATTTGTGTAGTCTATCTTGGAGTTACGGTTCGGGTCGAAATACGTGGCCATGGAATATTTCGGGCTTAAGAGGATGAGTGTGCAATGTGTGTCACTGCACAGAACACGGAATGTTAGAAAAAAAAGAACGATCGAAATCTAAGAAATCATATGTTACGAGGCGGTTAAGGGATGACTTACTCGGGAAAGTAAGCCACAAGGAAGTTATCCTTATCTGGGTTTGCCAGAATGACGCCTTCGAGGTGTGAACTCGCAACTTGGCGGTCCCCAACGCTGCTCAAGTGCTTGGCACGCATGTAGAAGGGGTCGACTATCACGATGTCCAGGGTCTTGTCTCTAATGATCCGCATCTCCATACTCAGCGAAAACAGCTGAACGAAGGTGTAGTGCAGTGGATGAAGGTTAAACATAGCAAAGATGTCATCAAACCGCAGGACGATCGTACCCCCGATGTCGCCATCCACAAAGCCCTTGCCCTCTGGCACCTTGGCCACGAAAACCGGGTATGCCACATCCTTCTCTCTGAGATGCCGCTTCTCCAAAGAAAGAACACTGTCGTGCAGACTCCGCATAGCATCGATTGCAGCATTCAGCATATTTGGCGGTAGCATCGCCCTACCCGCCACATGCACCCTCCTCGAGATATCCTTAGGTGAAGGTGGCCCGTCCTGAGCATGGATCGTACTCGGTGTCGGCTGGCTCGCACCGGCACCCTTGTTAGTCTTTCATTTCCATCCCTTCTTCTTGATCTCCTATAATGGGACCGAGTTCTGCTCACAGACCGCCTTCTTGAGCGTGTTGGGGCTGATAATATTTCGCACCTCAACTATCTGAGGCTCGGTGAAGGTGGGAGCTGGAGGCGTCTCCTGAGAACTGAACGCCAGACGACGCCTATTGCAATTGGATTTCTCCGTCGTACCAGCTAGATTGCGGTCGTCTTGGTTGGGTTATTGAGAAAGAGGCCCGCAGAACTCGTCAGCGTACCCATGTTCGGCAAAGTACTTATCGACTTTGGTAAATGTACCGTCGTCGTTGTCGTCGTCGTCCGGATCCTGTGCCATAGGGCTGTCCGGATCCTGTGCCATAGGGATGTCCGACATAGGGATGTCTGGCAGGTCAGGTAGCGTTGCGGCGTTCTTGCCATGTCTTGGCGCCGGCACAACAGGTGGTCTTGTCTGTGGGGTGGTGTCCCCCGCCCCCAAACGAATCTGGCTCTTTGGCCAAAGTAGGGGCCAGTTTACGCAGGCGTTGAGGGTCATCTCATCTTCTTCGTCGGCCCCAGCGGGTCGAACCAGAGGTAACAGCTCGTCGCAGCCTAGCAGCACCCGAACCACTTCAACCCTATACATTGTGGATGGCATCGGATTACCGTGGAACATGGGGTTGCCTGGTTGAACGATTTTGCCCTTGGCGACATCGACCAACTCGGCGCCCACGAAGTGCAGAAGAGTGCAAGGAACGTCGACGGTGCCCTGCGAAAACATGTACAGGGCGTCAGGGATGCCCAGTCAAAGGCAAGGAGATGAAGTCATCGGCCGAGAGGCTTAGTTACCGTGATGCCGTCGAGCTCGGCTAATGTCGAGGCACCGCCAACGGCGGGCGTGCAACTGACGGAGGGGGCGCTTGCTGGCGAGGTGTCGGTCGGCGTACACCCGGGTGCATTAAGCTCCAATGCCCGTGCCGGCGCCGGAGACACGAATACTGCCTCCGCCGGAGACACCAATGGCGTCGTCGCCGGAGACACCAATGGCGCCGCCTGCGCGCTGTGCGAGTTGCTGGCCGTGAAGCTGGGAACCGGGGGAGGCCCCTGTTGGCCGCCCGCAATCCACGTCGTCAGCCCATGAATCAACGTAGGCACCATGGCGTTGAGCTTCGTTCCCAGTTGTTGTTCCACTTGCTCTTGGACAAGCTCCGGAATCCACGCCACTTGTGCCTTGAGTGCTTCAAACTCGCGCGTCTGGCTTTCCGAGCTGGCCTTTTTCTCCTTCCGCACACCAGCGGTATAGTATGACCCCCATTTTGTGGACAAGCCTTTGTCGGCCACACGACCAGCTGACGTCGGCTTAGTGTGCTTATCCTTGTTTTTCATTATGTTCAACGCCCTATTTAAAGGGGTGTCGAAAGGGGAGCTCTGAGACGACCCCGTGCTACTACTTTCAGTGTCCTGCGAAAGGAACGTGAACCATTTAGAAATATTGGGGATTAATTAGAGTGCAACCATATGGAGCTAATTACGCGGGGGTGTATTCCTTACCAGAACAAGCTCAAGCGCCCTGGTCTTCGGATCTGTGGTAAGCTCCTTTGTTATCGGGTCCTCCATGTACCGGGCCCTGATATAGTTACTGGTCTGCTTGTTACCGCTGTATTTCTCGAAGCGGGGCGGTAGGCCTTGCTCGGCACGCTCCGCGTCCTCCTTGTCCCATATAGGCTCCGCCACTCTGTAACTGCCGGGACCGAGTTTGTGTTCCCCTAAGTTCAACTCCCGCATTTCTTTCCCCCACTGACTTGATTCGGAGGTTGCACTGCTCGAGCACTTGGTCTCGAACTCCTTGTACTCATCTTCGCTCATCAAAGGATATTTCGCCTTGATCTTCTCATAATTATCACCTTTATCAATCATTTTCTTCACCGCGCTTCTCCAAGTAGACAGGGCCGGGGGTGGCACTGTTCACTTTATTCCCTGAGAGGCGTGTGTTTTCAAATTCGGCGGGGAACTTGTATCGTTCGTGCAGCTTCGTGAAGAGGAGGTTGCGCAAATTCCCTCGGTCCTTATGCCTAAGGTTCTCGGTGTTGATCGAGACGGTGCTCCGGAGAATGCACCCGAGATGAACCAAGTACCCCTTGACTATATGTTTGGGCTCCGTTGGATTCCCGTCGGAGTCCACTTGAGTGAATTCCTCCTTGACGGTGCGGAGCGCATTCGGACGCCGGTCCTTCCTTTGCTTCTTCGATTGGCTGCCATCTGTGTGTGCGCCGCCATTATCAGTGGTGGCATCCTCGGCGGCACCATCAGTGGTGTCATCCCCGACGCCACTAGGGGTTGTGTAATCAGGATCGGTGTCTTCTGCGGCGTCCTCATAGTGGTGAGGTTGTTCCTCCATCTCCTGGGATAGCTCCCAGAATTGCTTTCCGCCCGAACCACTGGCCTCATCGTTGTGGGTCATGTTTCGCTCTAAATAGGAAAAAAGTTTGGTCAAAAAGTTGGTTATTGTCAAGGAACAAGATCATGGTCTCATCATTTAGGGTTTGTCGACACCGAGGCATCCTAAAAGCCTAAGCTTTCATCATTTAGGGTTTGTCGACGCCGAGGCACCCTAAAAGCCTAAGCGTACATCATTTAGGTTCTCATCGACACCGAGGCATCCGGGGCAGCCAAGTTAAGTTTTCATCATTTAGGGTTTATCGATGCCGAGGCACCCTAGGTTGGGCCTAATCACTTGGCACTAATCACTTGGCTCTATTGCCACCTATGTTGGGTTTATCATCTAGGGTTTATCGATGCTAAGGAGAAGTCTAAGTTGGGCCTAATCACTTGGCTCTATTGCCACCTATGGTTTAATGCAGCAAGAATAAAGGGGCAGTTGATCCTACTTAATTAAGTACTAAGATACCCCGGCCCATGCATTAGTCGCAAGTACCCCATATGTCCTATTTTTAGCAAAGTCATGCTAAAATTCACGGAAAAATTCAGCATGACCTTTGCTGAAAATAGGACATATGGAGTACCCGAATTTGCCGGAACGGAAGTTAATCAACATTCCGGCAAACTCAAGGGCCGGAACGGAAGTTAATCAAGTTGACAAAATTCCCAAGTAGTACAGCAGCAGCATCACAAGTAGTACTAATGAACATATAGTCCAGCAAGTTGAAAAAGCTGAAGTTCTCAGCATGAAGAATCACACAACACAGCACCTACATTATGATGATACATTTGGAGATTGCACATACAGTTTTCACATAAGCGTAATTGTTCTGGAGATTGCACATATAGTTTTGACAGCACAGCACCTATGACAGCACATACAGTTTTTCACATTTGTAGATTGCACATACAGTTTTCACATAGAGCAATGTTCTTTTCATTTCACCTTCCATTTTTTTTGCAATTCAACTCACTTCCTTTTCTTATAGTTACTGCTCCCAAATGAAATGACACTTTGACATGGCTGCAATTTTCAGTGTCTACTTATCTGCAATTTTTCTGTGTCTGCTTAGGAGAAATAGGTTTCAAACTTCAGCTTGTTTTGTATAAGGAGACTAAAAAACTATCTAAGGAGTTCTTCAAGTTCAAGTTATAGCCTGCATGACATTTTCCTACACAATGCTTGTTGTAAATAATTACTTAAAGTAAACACTTTTTATCTTAGCTTACTTACAACAGAATGCCTATCTTTCTGGTTTTCCAATTCCTTTTGTTTCATTTTCAACATTGCTCTATTTGTAATTAATAGCACTGTTCAAGAAATCTGTATATGCAATCTACAGAGATACTGCTGGCCATTGACCTGCTGGTATACAAAAATGAATATGCTACTCTAGTTCCTGGAGTTGGTTACTTAATTCTGTCTATTCCCATTGGTCTGGCTGACCTTTGGGTAATAGCTACTTATACTTGTTGTTATAAGTTACTGTTGTTATATATACTTACAGCAGCATTGCTAATGATACTAGCCCATGTGCTTGTGGGTGTGGTTTCCTATTTGCAGAAAAATACCATGTGTAAGTGGAGTGCAGTGTCTTGCAGAAGCAGATGTTCAATTGGGTGCTACCCTGTCTATTTCTTCTATCCTATCCTTATACTCTGCTTAAGGACAGATGCTACTTGTCTTGGCTATATACAGCAAATTGACCTGGTTGTGTTCTATGCTATTATGCTACTTGTCTTCTACGCTATCCTTATACTCTGCAAATTGACCTGGTTGGAATTCATACAGCAACAGTAACAGCAAACACTACAGTTTCAGTGAAGGAGTCATACCTGAATAACACGCACTATAGTTTCTCTACAGTATTGGAATACTGAACATTTTTAGTTAACTGTAGCAAGAACACTGAAGAACACTGAACCCTTTTTTGGGGGAAACATGGCAATCTACACACTCAGAAAACAGAAGCATGCCTAAGCAAAAAGCTTCATCACCTACTTCTCAGATACGAGGGAGTGGTACATTTTATTCAGGCTGCCGTAGGGGGAAGGAGGGGAAGGGGGGAGAGGTGAGGAATCACCTGTGGGATAACGGCAGGCTGCCGTAGGAGGACGCCGGTGTTGAGGAGGCAGCGGGCGGCGGCGCGTCGAGGAGGCGGCGCGTCGAGGAGGATGAGGCGCGTCGAGGAGGTGGCGCGTCGAGGAGGCGGCGCGTCGAGGAGGAGGCGGTGGAGGCGGTGCAGCGGAGGGTTCGGCCGGCTAGGCGCGCTGCGGCGGCGGGCCGGCAGCGGTGGCAGCGGCTAGGAACCCTAGCTGTCACGCTCGGGAGGGAGGTTGACGCAGGCGGGGCCGCAGGGGGAGGGGGACGGCGAGGGCGTGGGCGCGGGCGGAGGGGGGACGATGCTCGGCTCAGAGGCGGCGAGGGAGGCGGCGCTCAGCTCGGGGACGGCGAAGGAGGCGAGGGGGGCGGCGAGGGGGACGGCGAACACGGGGGGCAGTGGGAGAGATTAGAGAGATTGGGGATTTAGTGTGGGGGGAAACTTTCTAATGGCGCACCACCATCTTGTGTGCCATAAGTACGACTATTCTAATGGCGCACCAGCTCTCGGTGCGCCATTAGAATTTTGTTCTAATCTAGCCCACTAGCCCTATCTACCACCTAACCCTATCTACAACAGAACCCACCCACTAGCCCACTAACCCTATCTACGACTATTCTATGTTCAAATTTGTTACTTGAAAATATCATCGGCGGCAGCGGTGGAGCGGGGGAGGGTGCGGGGATCGAGATCGAGATGGAGGGGGAATCGAGATCGAGATGGAGGGGGATCGAGATCAAGTGTCCTCATAAATTCAAAAAGTGCCCATGAAATTTAAAAATATTCATGATATCAAAAAGTGCCCATGAAATACAATCGAGAAATGAAGACTACGATTTAAATACAATCGATCTTAGCTAGCTATCTGTTCACAATCTTCTTGCCCTTCTTTTTCGCAAATGGAGTTCTTCTGTGGAACGGACGTCCTTTAGGTAGGGTGGTCCTGCTTCTTCTTGTGGTGTGTGCTGCTACTTCATCGTCGTCGTCATGTTCGATCTTCGGGTCGCCGTACTTGTCGAAGTCTTGCTCATTGGCTACTCCATCCATTCCTATGATCTTCCTTTTGCCTCTCCTCACGACAACACGATTGGGCTTTGACGGGTCGGTAATGAAGAAGCATTGGTCCACTTGGGAAGCCAGTACCCATGGCTCATTTTTCGCGGTGACGTTTGCGCCCGCGGTCTTGGATTTGGCTTCGGGTATAACCATGGTGGTGAAATATCGGTCTTCTTTTAGGACGCTCTTGGCCCATCTGATACGGAACATCGGCACCTTCTCTCCAGCGTAGCTCAGCTCCCAGATCTCCTCGATCCTTCCGTAGTATCTGTCCTTGTCCTTACCGGTGTAGGATTCCATCGTTACCCCGGAGTTCTGATAACCATCGCTCTTCATGTCCTTGTCCTCAGTGTAGAATGTGTAGCCGTTGATATCGTACGCCTCATAGGTCATCAGGTTGTGCTCGGCGCCCTGTGACAAGGCGAATATGAGTTGTTCTTCCGCGGAAGAATCTTCATGTAAAGGGTACGACAGAAGCTTCTGCTTGAACCAACGCGTGAAACATGAGTTGTGCTCTTTGAGTATATCTCCGTCCGTCCTCTGTTGGCCTCGGTCATTGTACGTCTTCTCAATAAAGGTTTTGTGCTCTACCACCCAAGGATCGACCACGTCTATGTGTTGTAGCGCGACTAGGTTTGCTCTTTCAAAGTCGGCGAGTCGACCCTCGAAGTCGACATGCATTTCGCGGCGACCCTCACGGTGACCCCATCCAGCGAGCCTGTCGAGGTGCCTGTTGACGGGCAGTCCAACGGGGTTCTCGATGCCTAGATAATTCGTGCAGTAGGAGATGCACTCTTCGGTCAAAAAGCCCCTGGCTATACTTCCCTCTGGACGTGACATGTTGCGAACGTATCCTTTGATGACACCATTCATCCTTTCGAACGGCATCATGCTGTGCAGGAACGTCGGCCCGAGTTGGATGATATCCTCCACGATATGGACCAGCAGATGCACCATAACGTCGAAGAATGCAGGCGGGAAGTACATCTCAAGCTCGCATAGTATCACCACGATCTCTTCCTGTAGTCTTCTGAGTTGCCTCACGCCAATCGACTTCCAAGAGATGACGTCGAAAAAGTTGCATAGGCCAAATAGCATTTCACGGATGTGCGCGTCCATGATCCCACGGATTGCAACTGGAAGTATCTGCGTCATCAGCACGTGACAGTCGTGAGACTTCATCCTGCTGAACTTCTGCTTCACTTGGTCTAGGTATCTGCTTATCTTCCCCGTGTAACCGTAAGGAAGTTTTACTCCTAGGAGGCAGGTGAAAAACTGCTCGATCTCCTCCTGACTTAGAGTGAAGCACGCGGGAGGGTAGTCATTTCCGGTCTTCTTGGCCTTTTTGCCTTTGCGACGACTTTCTATGTCCTGCTTCGCCTCATCATCATCATCATCATCATCATCATTAGCGTGAAGCTCCTGCCTGATGCCCATTGATTTCAAGTCTGCCCTTGCTTTCGGCCCATCTTTGGTCCTCTCTGGCATGTTGAGCAGGGTGCCAAGCAGACTCTCGCACACGTTCTTCGTGATATGCATGACATCAAGGCTGTGAGGCACACGGTGGATCTTCCAGTACGGAAAGTCCCAGAAAACAGACCTCATTTTCCATACCTTCAGCAACGGCTCTGGCGCCTTTTGCTTCTTTCACGGCTCTGGCGCCTTTTGCTTCTTTCCCGTCAGTGGGCAGTCTTTCCAATTTTTCAACAGCTCATCTATTTCCTCGCCGCTCCTCGTACACGGGCGTTTTCGGGGTTCGGTTTCACCATCGAACAGATCCTTGCGTTTCCTCCATGGGTCATCGTCACGAAGCCACCTTCGATGTCCCATGAACATGGTTTTCGAAGACCCGGGATCTCTATCTAGCTGGCGATACGTTGTGTCATCCATGCACCTTACGCATCCAGAAAATCCGTGGACTACCTACCCCGCGAGATATCCGTAACCGAGATAGTCGTGCACCGTCGTGAGCAGTGCGGCTCTCATAGGGAAATATTCTCTCCCTGCGGCGTCCCACGTATTGGCTGGCGTTTTCCACAACATGTCTAGATCCTCCTTCAGCAGCCCAGATACAGATTGATGTCGTTCCCTGGTTGTTTCGGCCCTTCAATTAGCATACTCATGTGAATGTACTTCCTCTTCATGCACAACCAGGGGGGAAGGTTGTACATCCACACAAACACAGGCCAGGTGCTATGTGTGCTTCTCTGGCTGCCAAACGGATTTACTCCATCGGTGCTCGCGCCCAGCACGATGTTCCTTGGATCCTTCCCAAATTCTGGGTCTTCGAAGTTCAACGCTTGCCACTGGCTCGCATCCTTAGGGTGACTCAGCATCTTGTCGTTTTTATTTATCTCCGGATCATTTCCACCATCTTCCCGCTTCTTCTCCTCCCTATCCGCGTGCCAACGCAGGAGCTTTGCTACCTTAGGGTCCGTGAAATACCGCTGCAGACGAGGAGTGATCGGAAAGTACCACACCGATTTTCGAGGAGCTTTCTTCCTCTTCTTGTATCGAGTGACGCCGCACACCGGACATATGGTAGACTCCGCGTGCTCGTCCCGATAAATGATACAATTGTTCATGCACACATGGTATTTCACATGCGGTAAATCTAGAGGACACACGCTTTTCTTCGCCTCCTCGAAACTGGTCGGGCACTTGTTCCCCTTGGGAAGACGTTCGTGCCAGAATGACATGTTCTCGTCGAAGCATGCGTCGGTCATTTTGTGTTTTACCTTCATCTCCAGAGCCATGAGCGTTACTTTCAGGCGGGTATCCTCGGGCCTGCATCCTTCATACAATGGAGTAACCGCGTCTATCTCCAGTTGATCCAGCTTGGCTTTCTCTCGGGCGGCAGCTCTTGCGTTATCCGTCTGCTTGAGAAGCAGCTCTTGAATATGAGGGTCATGCACCCAGCCTCCATCGTCGTCTGCTCCGGCATCTTCATCTTCATGATCATGCCCTTCGTCTTGATCTTCCCCATCATCATTTACGACATCTTCTACATGATGACTGTGTACAGCATCACCGTCGTGATCATGTCCTGGAGATTCTTCGTCTTCTCGCCCGCCCTCGCCGCGGTGGTACTTGTCTTGTTGCCCTTCCTCATTTCTTGCCCGGCCCCCATGGACGACTTCATAGTCATCTTCATCACCTTGCCACCGATAGCCATCCATGAAACCACGCAAGAGCAGGTGGTCCCGCACCTGCCCGGAATCCGGGTCCGCAATAAGGCTCTTCAGCTTGCATCTTCGACACGGACATCTTATCTTCGTCTCGTTCTTTTGAAGCATCTCGGCCTTCGCGGAGCTCAAAAACCTATTCACGATGCCTTCAGTCATCGTACGGACCATGGTCTCCTGCGGGGTAGAGCAAAACGATATTTTAGAACCAAGAAAAAATTTGGCATGACCTTCCCTAAAAATAGGACCAAAAAGAATGCATAGTGCCAAAATTCTCGCCGAAATGAAAATGAATCAAAACATTCCGGCAAAATATTGGCAACTATCGCATTTGAAATACCGGTGCCTTCAAACACAAACATATATGCAACACCACAAACACATGCAACACCACAAACATACATAGATCTAGCTAGGCCACAAAAAGTGCATGTGCACGTTGTTGGAGCGAGCTAGGGGAAAAAAAGTAGATCTATATCATGAAGATAGCTTTCCCCTTATTTACCTATCAAAAAAAAGGTAATTTCACCACTTAATTTTGATGAATTTATGGTGGAAATGAGGTGAGGAGGAGGAGGCAGCCGAGACAAGCTTGGAGGAGGAGGTGGAGAGAATGAAGTGGGGAAAGTGAGTGGGTAGGTGGGCTGTCCAAAATATCTTGTTGGTCCCAGGTTACTAATGGTGCACCACCACATAATGCGCCATTAGTAACCCTGGTTACTAATGGCGCACCTGCAGGTGGTGCACCATTATTACTTTTTGCAGAAAAGTAAAAAAACATATGTATACTAATGGCGCACTGTATCACAGTGTGCCATTAGTAGTTTAAACTACTAATGGCGCACTGTGATACCGTGCGCCATTAGTAGGTTTGCAAAAAAGTAAAAAATATATATATATTAATGGCGCACTGTCTTGGCCGTGCGCCATTACTAGTTCTAACTAGTAATGGCGCACTTTGTCACCATGCGCCATTAGTTTGTATGGAAAAATGGGAAAAAATCAATAGTAGTGGCGCACCGTGAGACAGGTGCGCCATTAGTGTCTTCCACACTAATGGCCCACCTGAAGCTAGTGCGCCATTAGTATATAGTAGTGGCGCACTATCTAGCTGGTGCGCCATTAGAATCAGTCCTATCTATAGCCCTTTTCCTAGTAGTGTCATCATCGAGCAAGGTACTAGCATCATCAAGGGTAGCATTCATAGCAGAAGTAGCATCATCAATAACTTGCGACATATTAGAATTGATAGCATGTTGTGGTGTTGCAAGTTTACTTATAACAGAAGGTGAATCTAAAGCGGAGCTGGATGGCAGTTCCTTTACCTCCCCGCGTCTTTGAGGGAAAAATCTTAGTCTTAGCATCCTTCAGATTCTTCATAGCGACAATATGATAATAATCCCAAGTGACTCAACAAATATAGCTATGCTTCCCGGCAACGGCGTCAGAAAAAGGTCTTGATAACCCACAAGTATAGGGGATCACAACAATTTTCGAGGGTAGAGTATTCAAGCCAAATTTATAGATTCAATACAAGGGGAGCCAAAGAATATTTGATGGTATTAGTAGCTGAGTTTTCAATTCAACCAAACCTGAAGATTAATTATCTGCAGCGAAGTGATTAGTCGCATATAGTAAAAAAATGTGATTAGTCGCACAGTAGTATGATAGTATTGATGATAGCAGCAGTAGCAACGGTAACAGTACCAGTGATAGCTATAATTTTGTAGCAGTAACGATAGTAGTAGCAATGGTAACTTAGCAGAAACAATATAAGATAAATTCGTAGGCATTGGATCAGTGACTCGTTGGATGATATTCATCATGAGACAGTTATAACCTAGGGCGATACGACACTAGCTCCAGTTCATAAATATAATGTAGGCATGTATTCCTTAAATAGTCATACGTGCTTATGGAAAGAACATGCATGACATCTTTTGTCCTACCCTCCCATGGCAATGGGGTCCTATTGGAAACTAAGGGATATTAAGGCCTAGTTTTAATAGAGAGCCAGAACAAAACATTAGCACACAGTGAATACATGAACTCCTCAAACTACGGTCATCACTGGGAGTGGTCCTGACTATTGTCACTCCGTGGTTGCCGGATCATAACACATAGTAGGTGACTATAACTTGCAAGATCGGATCTAGAACATGGATATAAAGGTGATAACATAAACGATTCAGATCTGAAATCATGGCACCCAGGACCAAAGTGACAAGCATTAAGCATGGCAGAGTCATAGCAACATCAATCTCAGAACATAATGGACACTAGGGATCAGGCCCTAACAAAACTAACTCGATTACATGATGAATCTCATCCAACTCCTCACCGACCAGCGAGCCTATGAAGGAATTACTCACTCCCGGTGGGGAGCATCATGGAATTGGCGATGGAGATGTGTTGGTGATGACGAAGAACAAAGATCCCCCTCTCCGGAGCCCCAAACGGACTCCAGATCTGGCCTCCCGACGAAGAACAGGAGACGGTGGCGGCTCTGTCTCGTGAAACACGATAATTCTTTCTCCTTGATTTTTTTTGGAATAATGTGATTTTATAGCGTCGGCTTCAGGGTCAGCGGGGCCACCAGGTGGGCAACACCCACCTGGGCGCACTTGGTGGGGGGGGGGGGGGGGGCAGGCGCGCCCTGATGGGTTGTGCCCACCCAGGTGCCCCCTCAGGTATCTCTTGGCTCCAGAAATTCTCTTTATTGATACAAAAAATCCTTGCAAAGTTTTCTTCCATTCTGAGAACTTTTATTCTGCACAAAAACAACACCATGCTAGTTCTGCTGAAAACAGCATCAGTCCGGGATTAGTTTCATTCAAATCATGCAAATTAGAGTCCAAAACAAGAGGAAAAGAGTTAGAAAAAGTAGATACGTTGGAGACGTATCAGCAATACAACCTAGAAATCAATGCAAGATGCAACCACTATGACACTACCAAGTTAAAAGTGTTCAATCATAAGTGATTGATGCGGGATACACAACAACAGTACTTTGATGTAAGAACATGGTACATAGATAAATATAGTGTATATTCTAGACACAGAAAGGCATGTCATATGCACATGTATAACATATAAACTTAAGCAATGGTAAATGCTTGTGTGCGGCGCGCCGGCGGAAACGTAGCGCCGGACACGTGTTGCGCGTTGAATCGTTTTCCTTTGATCCCTCCCGATCGAGTGCAGACACGTCCCTGGTGGCCCCACTTCCTATCCAAAGCCCCACGTCCCTTCCCTTCCTCCCCTACTTTTCGGCCACACATTGTGTGCCTGCAACCTCCATCTTATCTTATCTTCTCTCTCTCTCTCTCTCTCTCTCTCTCTCTCTCTCTCTCTCTCTCTCTGTCTATCTCTCTCTCTCCCCATCCCCTACCTGTAGCGCCATGGAATCCATTTTCTTGAGCGAAGCTGCGAGTCAACGACGAAGACGGCGAGAAGCGTAATGATGGAGAGGTTGTGTCCGCATCATCGTGTACTCCGCCGAGTCAGGAGACTGCCTGACTGCTACCGGGCGGCAGTCGCTGCTGGTTGCGCTATGCTGGGACGCGGTAGTCGCAAATGTTGCATCCAGTGGCGGGGGATGTTGAACTGGTGGCTGGGAATGCTGCATCCAGTTCTTTTGCTAACGACCGGTCGACCCATGGTCAGGGATGGTACCACCGGCGGATTGGTTTTCTCTACAACCGAGCAATATAAAGTTGCAATGGGTGGCCATGGGAGCTGCAACCGACGGACGGGAGCTGCATGCTTGTGGCGACGGCCGACGTCGAGCTCTAACCGGTGGCAACAAGAGCTACATCCAGCAGAGCTGCAATCCGATTTTGGTGGAGCTGCATCCAGCAATGGCAGAAGCTGGGACTGGCATTTTGTTTTGCTACATCCCGGCGGGAGTGGTGCTGGGGAGATCGTGGGGTGGCGTCAATTTTTTTTGCTGCAACTGGTAATCAGAAAAGCTACAACAAGCAATCACAAAAGTTATAATCGGCCATCAGTTTTTGCTACAATGGCGACTGGGTGGCGGCAAAGACAAGCTCTTTTTTGTTGGAACCATAAAAAAGTTTGCTACCACCGGTGGATATTTTTGTTGCCACCAGCAACCCGAAGGAGATTCCTTCCGATGAGCTCGTCGCCCGGGTGCTGCGACCGACGACCAACGTTGCCAGAGCCGCGAACATCACCAGTGAAGGAGCTGCACCAATGGGTGAAAGCTTTGCTGCATGCATGGATCCAGTGAGAAATTCAGGAGACGACGGCGACGAGTGCGGCGACCAGCAGCGAGGGCGGCGACGGGTGAGCGCGCGGGGT
Organism: Triticum timopheevii; assembly: GCA_963921465.1. Taxonomy (NCBI): domain Eukaryota; kingdom Viridiplantae; phylum Streptophyta; class Magnoliopsida; order Poales; family Poaceae; genus Triticum; species Triticum timopheevii. Next base: position 3,467,297 of record OY997270.1, read on the forward strand.
GGTGCTTCGAGGCCGGTCGCCTTCTCGTCCATGGAGAGCGCGACATGATCTATTTTTCTCAAAGAGGCATCTTCGCGAGGAGGAAGAACGATGGGAGGAAAGAAGATCGTGTGGCTATAAAGCGTCATATCGTGGGGTCCTGGTGTGTGATACGTCTCCAACGTATCTATAATTTATGAAGCATTCATGCTATTTTATTATCTGTTTTGAATGATTATGGGCTTTATTATACACTTTTATATTACTTTTGGGACTAATCTATTAACCGGAGGCCCAGCCCATATTGCTGTTTTATTGCCTGTTTCAGTATTTCGAAGAAAAGGAATATCAAACGGAGTCCAAATGGAATGAAACCTTCGGCAGCGTGATTTTTTGGAAGAATTTGATCCTGGAGACTTGGAGAGTTCACGTCAGAAAATCCTCGAGGCAACCACGAGATAGGAGGGCACGCCCCCCTGTAGGGGGCGCCCCCCTGTCTTGTGGGCCCCTCGAGCACCTCCCGACCGACTTCTTTCGTCCATATAAGCCTACGTACCCTAAAACCATCGAATATCAAGATAGATCGGGAGTTCCGCCGCCGCAAGCCTCTGTAGCCACCAAAAACCTCTCGGGAGTCCGTTCCGGCACCCTGCCGGAGGGGGAACCCATCACCGATGGCCATCTTCATCATCCCGGCGCTCTCCATGATGAGGAGGGAGTAGTTCACCCTCGGGGCTAAGGGTATGTACCAGTAGCTATGTGTTTGATCTCTCTCTCTCTCTCTCTCTCTCTCTCTCTCTCTCTCTCTCTCTCTCTCTCTCTCTCTCTCTCGTGTTCTCTCTATGGCACGATCTTAGCTTTGTTATTCTAGTTGGATCTTATGATGTTTCTTCCCCTCTATTCTCTTGTGATGAATTGAGTTTCCCTCTTGAAGTTATCTTATTGGATTGAGTCTTTATTTGAGAACACTTGATGTATGTCTTGCCGTGTTTATCTGTGGTGACAATGGGATATCACGTGCCACTTGATGTATGTTTTGGTGACCAACTTGCGGGTTCCGCCCATGAACCTATGCATAGGGGTTGGCACACATTTTCTTGACTCTCCGGTAGAAACTTTGGGGCACTCTTTGAAGTACTTTGTGTTGGTTGGATGAATCTGAGATTGTGTGATGCATATCGTATAATCATGCCCACGGATACTTGAGGTGACAATGGAGTATCTAGGTGACATTAGGGTTTTGGTTGATTTGTCTCTTAAGGTGTTATTCTAGTAAGAACTCTTTAATAGATCGATCCGAAAGAATAACTTTGAGGTGGTTTCGTACCCTACCATAATCTCTGCGTTTGTTCTCCGCTATTAGTGGCTTTGGAGTGACTCTTTGTTGCATGTTGAGGGATTGTTATATGATCTATCTATGTTATTATTGTTGAGAGAACTTGCACTAGTGAAAGTATGAACCCTAGGCCTTGTTTCCTATCATTGCAATACCGTTTACGCTCACTTTTATCATTAGTTACCTTGTTATTTTTATTATTTCAGATTACAAAAACCTATATCTACCATCCATATTGCACTTGTATCACCATCTCTTCGCCGAACTAGTGCACCTATACAGTTTACCATTGTATTGGGTGTGTTGGGGACACAAGAGACTCTTTGTTATTTGGTTGCAGGGTTGCTTGAGAGAGACCATCTTCATCCTACGCCTCCTACGGATTGATAAACCTTAGGTCATCCACTTGAGGAAAATTTGCTACTGTCCTACAAACCTGTGCACTTGGAGACCCAACAACGTCTACAAGAAGAAGGTTGTGTAGTAGACATTAGTGTGACCGACCCAAAGTTGTGCCGGAGCGCCAGCGCCTATCAGCGCCCTTAGAGCATCTTCAACAGCCGCGCTAAAAGACGCGCGCGCGCGGTAAACTGGCTTTTTAGCACGCGCGGCCTGTTTTCGCGCGCTCCAGCGGTGGCGGCGAACTAGCACGCGCGGGAAACGATTGCGCGCGCGCGGGAGAAGGCGGCAGCTCGCGCGCTAGATTTGGCGCCCCGCGTCCGGCACCCGCCTATAAAATTGCAGCGCCCTGTGCCGCTCTCTCTCGCTCCCTCCACTGCTTTCTCTCCTCGCCGTCGACATGCCACCACCGCGCCATCATGCTGCCTCGCCGCCGGGAAGGTTCGGGCTACCGCGGCGTCCGCATGCGTCCGTCCGGCACCTATTCCGCCTCGATTTAGTCGGGCGGCGGCGTGCGCCTCGGCCTCAGAACCTTCGACACCGCCCAGGATGGCGCCCACGCGTACAACGCTGCGGCGTGGTGTCTTCGGCGATCCCGTTGGGACATGAACTTCACCGACGTGGCGACGCGGGAGCGGGCACAGGAGTTGGCGCCTTTCCCGTGGCTTATCACTGACGAGGATCGTCGCAAACGCCGAAGACGGGAGCGCCGTCTTAGCCTGACCGAGATGGACGAGGAAGTCATGGCACTGTGGAGGCAACGCTTCCCGCAAGACATCATCAACGAGGAACAGTTCTTCGCCGAGAGGAGGGCAGAGAGGGAGGAGAGAAGGAAGGAGCGAGCCGCCTATCGCGAGGACAAGCGAACGCGGAAGGCGGTCACTAAATACAACATGGCGCTAGGAGATGCGTCGTCCTGAGACTCCCGTGATGAGCGGTTCCTTGACGCCTATGCGCAATGCATCGATCGTTCAAGGTGAGGTCATGTGAGGCACACGATACGGTAGAAAAATCGTGTGGAACCTGCGACCGAGCATTATCACTCGATTGATTTGGATTTGTGTTGGACGACGAAATCCAGAGCGAGCGACGCGGCCAATGGCGCACCACCACCACGCCACTGACTAATCGATGGCCGGCTGTCGCTAGCGCCATTGACGTCCCTCTCCCCTCTGGCTACAAACCAAACCCCCGCCGAGCCAACGCCCACGGAACAATGCGCTGAGCATCAATCATCTCCGGCCTCCTCCTCCTCCTCCTCTTTCACCAACCCACCCCGACCCGTCAGTGGCCGCCAGTAGCCACCGGTCACCATGGGAGAAGCGGTGGCGGCGGCGGAGGACACCCTGAAGAAGGGGGCGGTGGTGGTGCCGGCGCCGCGGCCGAGCAAAGGGGTGGCGTCCTGGGCGGTGGACCTGCTGGAGCGCCTCGCCGTCCGCCTCGGCCACGACAAGGCCAAGCCGCTCCACTGGCTCTCCGGCAACTTCGCGCCCGTCCGCGACGAGACCCCGCCCGCCGCCGGCCTCCCCGTCCGCGGCCACCTCCCGGTCAGCAACCCCCTCCCTCTCTTCAACCCTTCTTCTCCACCTTATAGGAGCCTTCTATCTAGTGGTGGTTCCAGATTGTTTCTTACCCGCCGTCAAAATTCAAGATCCCCTCTGTTAGTTACTCCTGGATGTGAAAAAAATTCCCTCTTTTAGATGGATGAAATTCCCCACTGTAGAGTGAAATTCTGCTGTGCTTTTCTGCAAGTCTTTGTCGGCTTTTGGATTCAGAATCGATTGAACTCCGATTCCTCGGATGAGGACTAGAGACTGCTTTGTACTACATGGTTAGTCAACTATGAGAAATAGTTTTTTTTAAGACGAAAGGCATCATGAAATAGTTGTATCCATACCTGTAATTAATTAAGAAATGCTCAGGCATCTTGGTCAACCCAGAGAACACCTGAAATAAATGCTTGGCACCTTGTTCATGTAACACCCACCAAACATGCCCTCTAATAGCTTCAATTTGTCCTGAAGAGGAACACATTTTCTTCTTCCTCCTATCTGTTTGCCTCCTGCTCATTGGTGTCGCTTTTCCCCAGTTTGCCCTGAAAGTCACAAGACAGTGATATGTGAAATATTATTATGGTTGCAATCATCACAAAGATTACCTCCGGATTTCGCTCAATTTGCGCCTTGTTTACCTCATAGTATTATCATGGATTTTTTCTCTTGTCTCTGACAAAGCATACGTCGGGGCTCCAAATTGATTGTGATGCCAAATGGATGGATCAATGTGAAAATTGAAATACACCCTAGCTAAAATAGGGTCCGTCTGAGTATTTGGGCATGTTCTTGTTGTGGCCAACATATCTTCTAGTCTTAGCTTATTCATTATTTCCTCATCTTCACCTGCTCTCCTTCGACCTATGTCTGGTAGGCCAGAATCTGACCTTTTGATCAAACTTCCTCTAGAAGCAAATTGCATTCCTTTCCAGCATTTTCTAAGAACAACTTCTATGCCAATAACAACCTGTCTGGGAGTATATATATATTTACAGTTTTAATTGTGGCCAACATATCTTTTAGTTCTCACCTTATTCGTTATTTCACTTGCTTGTTCGACCTGTTTCTGGTAGGCCGGGATCTTACCTTTTGATCAGAACTTCTTTTAGAAGCAAATTGCATTTCTTTCCAGCATTCTGCAAGAACAATCCTGTGCTGATTTTCTGAAAGATTATGAAATGCACTTTTTTCTTGGAGAAATTGGTTATCGAACAGTTCCTTGAAGAACTTTCCTTTTTCCTTATGAAGCTATGCAGCTCACTAGATTATCCTTTCTTTTACTCATGGTGTCCCCTTTTTGTTGTCTACAGGACTGCTTGAATGGAGAATTTGTTAGGGTGGGGCCCAATCCGAAGTTTGTCCCCGTTGCAGGGTATCACTGGTATTGACTCACTCTTGTTGACAATTTGCTGGTCATGCACCAGTTCCCAGCAAAATCTCAATTCTTAAACATCACTTTCTGGTCCCAAGGGCATAAACACTGGCTGTTATCTTCAACAGTATTCATATCTGCTTTGATGTACACAGATTAATTGTGGTAGTATACAGCAAAAAAAAAATCAATTGTGGTAGTAGTAATTTTTTTAACATAAGTGCTCATTGTCCCCTCTGTTGCTTCCAGTAATTGAGCGTCACATTTCTGATTTATTTATTATTTTGTGTTATCTTTTTTGCAGGTTTGATGGAGATGGGTATGTGATACAATCTCTTATGTTTGGAACACTGCAGATCTAGCTCTAGTTGCACATTCATTTTTCCCGTTTTCAGTACAATTATGCAGACCATACCAGTTATGTTACTGTTTCATGCCCACATTTTCCATGCTACACATAAAGATTTTACATAAAATTCAACGACATCGAAATTTTGATGTTTCAGCATCAAGTTTTCAGTACTGCAGCCCATGATTTTTGTGATAAAATCCAGCCTTAATCTATGTTTCAGACTCATGCTTGATGGTTACACCAACTTCTATATTGTTTCTTACAGAATGATCCATGCAATGCGTATTAAAGATGGCAAAGCTACGTACGTATCAAGATACGTGAAGACTTCTCGCCTCAAGCAAGAAGAGTATTTTGGTGGAGCAAAGTTTATGAAGGTAAGCTTCATAAAAATTCTGAATCTTCTTAACAGTTACTCAATTATTGCGCAACACTTGATTGCCTCCATTACCACCTATGTTCTGTTTTTCTTATTCATGCTTGCAAATTTTTTACTCTGTTAATGAAGAATCCAATATATATCATACATACGTGTATTTTAGTCTACCATATTTCCTTGGTGAAGTTCTCTGATCAGCTTGGTTCTTAATGACGTAACTAATCTGATGCGCACCATAGTTTTCTGTGGTGTACCTATGGTGCTTGCAAAGCTGCCTGTGCTTGAACATAAGTTTATTAGTATGAATGTTCTCTTCTTTTATGGCTTATCTTGTCAGTTGTCAAATTGTCATATACTCATATTTCCGTAGAGGTCTCTATCGTGTCATCCTAGCTTTTTGGCTGCTACATTGACCGTATGGTAGGTGGACCTAGTTTATTGCGGCTGATGCCATCAATACATGATAATATCATGAATAATATTTAGGTCATACCATCTGTCAATTCAAGGCTAATGAAGCTACTAAGTATCAATTTAAAACCCTGACTCTCCTCACCTCTGGTGGGTTTAGTGATGGCCATATACGCAATCAGTTGTGCACACATGTGAGTTTTTATCTTGGTGTTTACAGATTGGAGATCTAAAGGGCTTTTTTGGACTGTTTATGGTTCAAATGCAAGCACTTAGGAAAAAACTGAAAATCCTGGATGTTACTTATGGATTTGGGACAGGTACCTCTTTCCCTTATGCAGTCACTGAATGATGTATATCTACATATTTTCGTGTGTATTTAATTTTAGCGGGATATTGTTGATCCGTTCCCTTATTTTTTCCAGCTAATACCGCACTTATATATCATCATGGCAAACTCATGGCCCTGTCGGAAGCAGATAAACCCTGTAACTTCTCGTTCTGTGAACACAATTTTCTTTATGTGCATGCATATAGTATGACATTGGAAATAGGAGGCCTTAAAATCCCACATCCATCACAATAACTACGCAACTGTTGAACATGAGTTTCTGTTTTCATTTTTCAGATGTTGTTAAGGTCCTTGAAGATGGAGACTTGCAAACTCTTGGGTTGTTGGATTATGACAAGAGGTTGAAACATTCTTTCACTGCTCATCCCAAGGTTGATCCATTTACAGGTACACTAGTGACAACATACTACTGTTTTTTTTTTAAGAAAACAAACATACTATTTCTTACTTCCACTTAGGAAAATTGGGTTAAATGATTTAGTTGTCCTTCTTTCAGATGAAATGTTCACCTTTGGGTACTCGCATGAACCTCCTTATTGCACATACCGGGTCATCACCAAGGATGGAGTTATGCTTGATCCTGTGCCAATAACAATACCAGAGTCTGTAATGATGCATGACTTTGCAATCACAGAGAATTATTCCATTTTTATGGACCTGCCTTTGTTGTTTCGACCAAAGGTACGTGACGTTTTGTGCACACCAGCAATTGACAGGCAATATCGTCAATGATAAATGCCTTCAGTGCATTTTTTTTGCTGCACCATTCCTTTAAATCCTCTTCACAATCTGGTCTTATTGTTCTGCATTTTCTTGTATACAGGAAATGGTAAAGAATGGTGAATTTATCTACAAGTTTGACCCTACCAAGAAAGCTCGTTTTGGCATACTCCAGCGTTATGAAAAGGATGAAAAAACCATCAGATGGTTTGAACTCCCCAATTGCTTCATTTTTCACAACGGTATTGCCATTTCTTGCTACTCTGTCAGAGCACGTAGTAGTTCCAATCGATGCATTGCGCAATTTAATTATCAGTAGTTTTCAGTCCATGCTAGTCTTATCAAACTGATCACAAGAAGCATGTCTTGTCGCAGCTAACGCTTGGGAAGAGGGTGATGAAGTTGTTCTGATTACCTGCCGCCTCGAGAACCCAGATCTGGACAAGGTGAACGGCACCCAAAACGAGAAGCTCGAGAACTTCGGGAATGAGCTGTATATACACCTGCGACCTCAGCCTTTATTTTACTTCTATGGAACCCAGTGCTTGGTCTAATGTTATATCTCTGATAGGTATGAGATGAGATTCAACATGAAAACAGGTGCTGCTTCGCAGAAGCAACTGTCCGTCTCTGCTGTAGATTTCCCTCGAATCAACGAGAGCTATACTGGCAGGTAGTTCTGCTCAAGCTTTCAACTTCAACATAAGTTTACAACCTTTCTTCTATGATGCTCATATCATAAAGCACTATATATCAACTCATTGTGGAGCTTGTATTCAGAATTCAAATCTTCCTGAAACTACTTTCTCCGGAGGATGGGTTGCGAGGCTCGTCCTTCCTTTTCAAAAATGATAATAAGTATACCATCCTTTCTCTGATCTGTTACTCTGTGATAATGCAGAAAGCAGCAGTATGTGTACTGCACGATACTCGACAGCATAGCGAAGGTGACCGGCATCATCAAATTCGACCTGCACGCCGAGCCAGAGAGCGACAAGAAGCAGCTCGAAGTCGGTGGGAATGTGATGGGCATATATGACCTGGGACCTGGTAGGTTCGGCTCAGAGGCGGTCTTCGTGCCCAAGGAGCCCGGTGTGTCTGGGGAAGAAGACGACGGCTACCTGATATTCTTTGTGCATGATGAGAACACAGGGTACTCCTCCATTCACTTCCTATACATACATCATCACTCTAAGCTGCTGCTGCTGCAAAAGAGAAAAAGATCTAACATTTGTGTTGTGGGTGCAGGAAATCTGAGGTGAATGTGATTGATGCCAAGACCATGTCTCCTGATCCCGTGGCGGTCGTCGAGCTGCCGAGCCGGGTTCCTTACGGATTCCACGCCTTCTTTGTCAACGAGGTACTTTTCAGCCAGATATCTTCTTTTCTGATCTGTTTGTGTATGTATATATATAGCAAAAAGAGAGTGGTATTTTGGCAAAGCTTGAAATGAAATCTATATCTATTTATCTGGCATTTGCATCGTATATGCTGAAGAACACCTATCTGGTTTGTGGTTTTTCTTTGACAGGAACAACTGGTACATCAGCAAGCAGAGGTGTGAAGAACAGTGATAAAAAAGACTCTGCATGTTCTACACGCTGCAGAAATAAAGGAAGGAAAGCAGTACATAGTACATTGATACAATATATATAGGATTATTTGTACAGTGATGAATTAATCGGCACGTGGAACGAGACTGTAAATTTCATATATATGGTACTCCTACTTAATAAACTTTATTGCATACTCTCATTCATATGCTCCATGAACATCGTTGGATATTATGCTAGGCAAGATAGATAATACAGTATATTCTAGGAGATCAGGGCGTGTGAGCCACCGTACGGCCGGCGGCTACGAGCGACTTGCTCCGGATTGATCGCCGGGCCGGCGTCGATGTGCGCCGTCTGCTCCCCGGCCACCTCCGCCACCCGCTGCTTCCCCAACTCGACGTAGTCCGGTGGGGTCGCGGCTGCCCTCCTCGCCGCGCTCCCCAAGCGTGACAGCAGCGCCGTCGCCCCGACGGCCAGTGAGCCTGATGCTGCCATGCCGGTGGCCGTCAGAGCGGCAAGCAGCGCCGCCGGGACGAGCACCGGGCTGCAGAGCAGGAGCAACGGCGCTGCCACGGCCAGCCCCGCGACCGAGGCGGCCAGCGCCGTGCCGGAGAGGGCGAGGAGGCCGAGAGCCGCGAGCGCCGCCACCACGACCACGCCTGGGCGCCGCTGCTGGGCGCGCTCACGGCGGTGGTCCTCCGCCATGGATTCGTTGGTTCGCTGCTGGTGGTCTCTCTGGATGGAAGAAACCAGATGCTTTGGTTCTTGGCTGAATTTATATGCACAGAAGAGATAGATCCACGCCACGCGTAGACGACGGGGCACACGTACACTTAGGCCACCACAGTGGCACGTGGAGCACCATCACCATGCACGTGGCCACAGCATTGAGCTAAATGAACACGGAGATCAGACAACGGGGCACACATACACTTAGGCGCTCACAGACAGTGATCAGGCGAGCCTCAAATTTTGCCAAACACATAGTACATCTTGATCATAGGACTGCGGGGTTGTCAACACTAGGGCCATCAACGTGTATGAACACTAGCTTCGGGTGGCTGTAGGTGTGGGACCGCTATGACCTGGAGCGGGGTGCCTGGTCGCGTCGGCCAGTTCGGGCGTATAGGGACTAAGCGAGGCCATCAACGAGGGGTCCGATTGGGTCAACCTTTTGTGACCGGGCGGACATTGCGGATGTTTAGGGTGTCCGGATGTCGATGCTTAAGGGCATCTTCAATGATGTCCCGTAATTTTTCTCCTGCATCCGGCCAGTCCGTGAACACGGATGCGGAAGGCCTCCATCCAACACTATCTTGTATATCTCCGTCAGTAAAGTGGACTTTGAAATTCAAACAAAGTTTGATCCACTCATGTCATCGGTCTAGGGGTGCCGCATGGTCTTCTCCTTCATGTCCCCGCGGAAAAACTCGGCTGTGATGACGCGCCTCGAGCACGAGCTTGTGCGCCTGGATCTTGGCCTTGTCGATGGAGAACGTCACGTCCGACCACCACATCTCCTCCCGGAGCCTGCTGGTGTACTAGGATAGGCATGATAGCGGCGGCGGAGTACTTCCAGGTGGTCCCACGGGCGGACTCCTCCCAGAGGACCTCGCCGGTGTGATGGGCGGTAAGGCAGCCGTCCATGACGTAGCCGCCGCTCCTCGTGCTCCACAAACACGCCTTCCATTGTTGGCCAGAGACGCCGAGTACTTTCTGGTGACGGTGACATGCAACAATGACTGCATTAATCCTGATATATTTGTCCCGATTGGTGACCCGGGACTAAAGGTCGTTCATCTACTAGTGACACAAATTTCAAAGTCGTTCTGGTCCTGTTCGTCATCACGGGTTGCGGGCCAGCCGTTCTCATCGGTTGCTTTTCTCCAGGGACATCGGGCGGTGGCTTGGGTTGGGGATACAGAAGGAGAACCTCGGGGAAGGTGAGGCCATGGTGTAGAGGAGTTGTGGGCTCATGAAGGCAAGTCACGGATGAGGGGAGGCGACGGTGAAGGCTTGTGGAGGAGTTGTGGGCTCATGAGGGCAAGTCACGGATGAGGGGAGGCGACGGTGAAGGCTTGTGGAGGAGGACGGCGAGGCGTGAGGAGGAGGAGGAGGTCGTCACCGGGAGGCAGTGTGTCGACATGACGTGGAGAGCCAGATCAGGGTGTCTACGACCCATACGACGACGACCTCAAATGTTCAAGAATCCGACGACGGTGACCCTTGCGATGGTAGCGTCATGTGGAGGCGTGAAGAGCAGGCGACGTGCAGCAGCGGCAACATGTGGATGGTCGGGGCCGGAGCGGAGGAGCGTCGGTAGGACGAAATAGAAGATGGTGAGAGAAGTGATGAAAATAACTAGACGAAAATAGGAGGTGGGACGAAAAAAGACGGGAACGAAGACTAGTAACTGCTCCACTAGAAATAAGATAAAGGGCCGCCCACCCCACGGACGCAACTCCCTCCCAGTATCGATTCTTGACCTAGATGGGGCGCCGACGCGGCCCTTGTTCCCTCCTCCTCCAGTGGCGGGGATTGACGGTAGTGTGCAAGCGAAAGCGACGACGAAGCAAAGGAAAGAAATCGACCTCAACCTCAACCTCGGAGAATTCTTCTTTTACTACGGCGCCGGAGTCAATACCCCGTACAGGTACATGTCATGTTATCCTCCTCTATCTATCAAAATGCCACCACCAACTCATACCTAGCGTACGTTTTAGGATGAGGAAGCAAACCCTAGACCTAGAGTGGTTTCTTTTGGGGCAAGATATTCTATTCCAGAGCGGCTGTAGATAGATGGATCTGGCGATCCCACAGACACCCCTTCCCTGCATCCGCGAGTTAGGTTAGGTTACGTTGAGATTGGGCCTTGAGCCTCTATTAAGTTTTCTTATTACTACATGCATGTTTGCAGATCCCAGCCATGGAGAGATCTTGGTACTGCTTGAGACGCCATCTGGCTTTGCAATTTTCTGTTTCAAGGAGGACTACCTCAAAGAACCGGTACTACTACTACTACTTGCTTATTTGTTATTTCTTCCCGGCCTGCTTCATTACTTATGTTCTTGCTTGTCTCTCAATTTTTCATACATCGGCGTAGCTGATTTTTCAAATCTTCTCCAGAATATCTGGCAAATCTTTGGCGAGCATTTTAGGACAGAAGGGGTAAGCCCGCCTCTCCTCTGCATCCTTTCCTTCTGATTGTTATATACTAGTTTGTTTGTCGCCAATTTAAACAGACTACTCTTCTTTTCTGTGAGAAGGCCATCATGGCTAGCTTTATTTAATATCAAATAACAACCGTTACATTGTCCACTTGAGGTTAATTGGAGGATAAAGCTAGGGGTTTAATCGACCCAAATACAACAAGTTTTTCAAGTATAACAATCCATAGCATACTTGTTTCATATCTCTTATTAAACTGTGAGCAAATTCAACCTTCCCAATCAAACCTCAAGTTGCTAAAATGCCCGCATGCATATACCGCTGTTGTCTCATTCCACATTTTTTTCTCGTCCCGCGCAATATTGGATAACCTCCATAGAATCAGATTGCTCTTCTAGAGCATTAGCACCAATACAATTAGCCAATTCTAGCCCGTGGCAACATCGCCATTGATTCTCCGATGGCGTTGATGAAACATGCAGCATAAACTTCGATGAGCAATGAAGCAACAAAAAAGCCTAGGCTCATTATACACCGTTTGTTTTTTAATTAACAGATTGAACACACAATGTTGTCCTTGATGCTGTGTGAAAATCATGTAGCGTGATGTTACATGTATGCATGCACCCTCAAAAGCTATTTTCATCAACACCGGGAAAAGAGATCTTAAAATAATGGACGGGTGCAGGCTGATATGTATGCTATTCACAATTCTGTCCTTAGCTGCTAGCCATGGACTTGAGCAAGGATATATCTTTTACGAGTATTATTTGTGTTTCTTATAAGTGTTTCAAAAAATGGTGCTACGCAACGCATTTTAAAAAGCGGTGCAACCGGTGTGAACCAGGCTAACAAGAACTGGGCAGAGCAGCAACCCGTTGCTTAGAAGCTAGGCATTGCATCCAATCGTTTTCCTGCCTAGAGCAGTTTAGGGCTTGGACTATGTAGGGATGTGGAGCAAAATGGAGATGAAGATGTTACATGTTTGTCATCTCTGACCTATAAATGCCAAATTTCCTCTTATTTAACATGCCAGTACTTGCTGTGCTTGGCAGAGCCGACTGCTTACCACTATGCGTCTTTTTGTAACATCGATTGCTATGTATATACTGAATTGCCATCCTTATGATTGGGAGACATGGTGAGCTATATATTTTGACTACTTTTCATTCCTGCTCTAACATGCTCGCCCTTGTTCATTTCTTTATCAGATCGTATGGCTGAAAGAGTTCCAATTTTTCAAGGACAAGTCCAGTGCCATTGATAATGGTACTGGTGTCAGTAGGGAGCTTACTGAGATGATCTCGCGCTGTCACCACCCTTGCCAGAAATTGGCCGTTGGAAAACCTGAATATAAAACATCTGCGGAGGACGACACCTGCTTGACCAGATGGGCCATGTCCGGGACTGGACTCCGCCGGGGTGGTACTGGGAGGCACTACCTACCGGGGGGGGGGGGGGGGGGGGGGGCGCGGGTTGGTGAGGAGACAGCCTATCGTTGACCCGAACCTTCTTTGGTGGCGGTCGCGTGGGCCAGTGACGGCCCAGAGGCTCGAGGACCCCGCGGAGGTGGTGCGTCACCGTGTCAGTGAGGAGGACGCGCACGTCCGTCGCTACTTGTTTGCGTTGGAGCACAGGTTCTCCAATACCTGGCAGGTTCTCCAGGGATCTTACTGGAGCTATGATCCCGTGATGGTTCCTTCTCTGTGGGTGTCCACCACCCGCGCCGATACCCATTTTGTGCTAGGGTTTTAGTTGTATTAGTGATGTTATATGTATGATACTATTCAGGATGTATTAGTGATAATATTCGACGATGTACGGACGCATGAGATGATTTACTTTTGCTTATTGAATGCATGCTAATTTGAGTCCTATAAGATATTTTGAAATGTATATCTTGTGTTGCTCAAATAGGATATGTGTTTGCCCAAGTGGCCGATCATGTTTGCAGGTTACACCTCCGAGTGGCCTATGTTTTGCCGGAGTGTTGATTCATTTCCGTTCTGACAAATTTCAGGCGCTCGATATGTCCTATTTTAGCAATGGTCATGCCAGATTTTTCCGTGAATTTTGGCATGACTTGTGCCAGAATATGTAGGAAATATCGAGTGCCCCGGATTTGTCTGTTGAGTATCCTGGTAGTTGTCTTCGATTGATTTTCAATTAATGTCTTAACTATGAACATAGGAAATGTCTGACGACGAAAAGGATTTCAGTATTTGCAAATACTGCGAAGACGAGCGTGGCATGTGCGATGGAATCTTCCTAGATGATGATAGGCGCTTCAACATCAAGCTGGACGAGAACTTCGAAGTGGATACAGTAAGTCACAACGACAAGTCTTTTTTCGTAATTAAGCATGACATCTCCTTCATTTGCTTCAACTTATATTTGTTTTTACTATTCTACTAAAGTATCCCCTGCCATGCAAGAGTTTTTGTATTGGATAAGATAGGTTTCAGTCGTACTATGGAGGTAAAGAAAGTTTACTTGAAGACCGAGCATGCTTATATTTTCCATGCAAAATTATACAATTCAGACGATTACACCTATTCTGGATGCAAAACATGGCGAGCACTATGCAAGACTTATGCATTTGAGCATGATATGGTTATCACCTTTGATATAACCTGAATATAAAACAATCATCGAAACTAGCTTGGTCAGTGTAAAGCTCCCTTTGTTTGCTTATATATGATTATGGAGAACTTTGAACATCTAATTTTTCAGCCACTTGTTTCAGCCGGGTGTACCTTGCCTCTTCGACGAAACTGTGATGGAGGTGATGTGGGGCCTAAAGCATCTCATGCATAGTTTAGTTCCCCAAGAAAAACTGAAGCTCACAAAGGAGGACCGCTTGCCCATGAGCCAAGGACTAAAAATGTTCCTGTATCATTATGGTTTCGATGTCAAACCAGAGTTGGTTAGTTGACAAGTTCACTTCCTTTATGTCTGAGATGAAATGCTTTTGTGCTTTATGCATGGCTCCGTGTCATATATAGTTCCTTATATTAATTGCCCCTGCCCAAAGCTCTTGGTGCAATATGTAGGACAATCTTTATTCCCTCTTCCTTTAGTGACAGTACTGTACTCTTTTTGTGCCCAGGTTAATGAGCAGGTTGTTATTGCGGCATGCCTCTTGCGTGATGCTGGATTGATCGTGGAGAGCCACTCAGAACAACTGCGCTGGGCTGCTGGCAAGCTGAAGGAAGTGTCTGGGATTAACACGGAAGGCTGGTCCGCGATGAAGACCGCAACGGCTCTGACGATCATGTTTGAACCTGAAGAAATAACAGACGATGAGATGGAGGTAATGTTTTGTAAATGCTTAATTGAATTTTGTCATTCATGCAATGCAATACACCCTTTCTTTCAGATTTTTACTGAAGAAGAGTTATCAACGCTGGAGATGACTTGCCATAAATATGAGGACATTATTTACAAGGACTTTAGCCTGAAGATCCGCAGTGATCTTGTGGAGATGCGTGAAGTTAAGAAGGATGCCCTGGGAGCACTGGGCTTCTTGCTTGGATCAAGCATGTGATCAAGCATGTGAAAGCCGATACATTTCTAGTTTGTTAATTACTCCCTCCGTTCGGAATTACTTGTCGCAGAAATGGATGTATCTAGATGTATTTTAGTTCTAGATACATCCATTTCCGAGATAAGTAATTCCGAACGGAGGGAGTAGTTAGTATGTAGGGAGAAGTGATCCTGGGTGGTGAGGCTGCCACTGCCATCCATCCCTGAATAAAGTGTTGGACAATGTGTGTTTGTGTTTTAGTAACTCATATCGACTCTGTGTAATGTGTCTTTGCGTTTTAGTAAATCGACTATGGGTAACATATTTTCACTTTTCTCTACTTTAAAATCTCAAAAATTGCATGAAAAACGTTTAATCGCTCCTTGCACTATTACAGATGAGCACTGTTACAAGATGAACACGTGAATCTACACATAGATATATGATTTTTGAAAAAAGCTAAAACAATTTATAATGGTCAACGGAGAGACTACTTTAGTAATTTGACTCTAGTGATCAATTTGACAATTGCTTAGAGAAACGGGAGTCATTGCCACCCTATTGGAACCGGCGGTCCCCAATAGAGTTTTGATCAAATTTCGCAAAACAGATGGTCTAACTCAAAGTTTCGACAACAAAAGCGCTGCCACCTCAGGCACCCCCTCCTGACACCCCTTCGCCTATATATTCCTATTGACTTGAAAGTTTTGCCAAATCATTACTTTTTGGAGTTTCAACAAGGAGCCACCGCCACCCAACGATCTAATTCAGGGCCCTGTTTTGGCACTTTGCCGGGATGGGTATCCATCACTGGAGCCCTCTTCATCGACCTTGCTGCTCCTAATGCTGATACGTAAGTAGTCCACCTTCGAAGCTGAGGGTATATGTGAGTAGCTATGTGTTCTTTCTCTCTGTCATGATGTAAGTAGACCAATCTTGACTATGATCATGGGCTTTGTGAACATAGTTGAATTATATGATGTTCCCCCCTCTATCATTGATGTATTGGATTTGATCTTGCTCCTTATATGAGATTACTCTATGTTGGACTGAATATGTTGGAATCATAGGAATACTTGATGCATGTTTAGTACAATTTTCTGAGGACCAAGGTGTCAATGTGTACTCTATTGATATGTTAGAACAACAATAATCATGAGGTGTTTGTTTAGTATGCTTTTTTGAATCACCCGAGGTGACAGTGGATGAAAGGATCGAAGAGGTCGACCAGAGGGATGGAGAGGTGAATGCCATTTTTATTTTATTTTGTCAATTTAGGGATAACTCAAAAGTTTTAAATTAAAAAATGTTAATGAAATGAACAAATTTTCACCAGTTCAAAAAATGTTCATGAATGAAAAAATATCCTAAATTCAAAATCTGTCCGTTACTTACAAATAGTTTATTCATTCACAAAATGTTCGTTGATTCAAAAAAATAATCATGCATTTCAAAAAATGTCCCTTAAATCAAAAAATGTTCATGAATTTCAAAAATTGTTCCAGCAAATTTCAAAACAAGGTTCGTCCTTTCGAGAAATGTTCGCCGATTCAATAAAATTGTTAGAAAAAAGTCACGGAAATAAAGCATGTCACAAAAATAAAGGGCTATTGTTTCTTGCGGTACGACACAAAAATTGCCCCCAGAGTTGCAAAATATTACCCATCAATTCCACCTATTAGTGATAAAAAATATTTCACACAGGGAAATCCCCGCCTGGGTCGACCCATGTAGTAGGGACCTCTTAAACTGCTCTATGCACGCTGGGAGAAGACGAAGCGCGCCCGATTGGGGCGGCACACGTCTTGGTGGCCTGTTTTTTAAATTTTCTTTTTCATTTTTCATTTTTTTGTTTTGTTTCTTACTATGTTGAATAATTTGGGTTTAGGTATGAGGTGATGTGGGAAACACATGAGGGTCTCCATGACGCTCTAGTTGATGGATGGAATGCTGGCTCGCCGTGCGCAGAGGACATCCGTCAAAAGCTTTGAAACTTGGCAATCGGATTGAGTAGATGGAGTAATGTTACTTTTGGTAATGTGAAAAAAGAAAATAAATTCTTGAAGCGAAGGCTAGATGAGCTGCGGCGTGATCCGTAGAGAACTGGACCCTCTCATGTAGAGCTCAAGATCAATGAACGGTTAATTGAAATGTACCACATGGAGGAAATAATGTGGTGTCAGCGGGCAAGGATCCAGTGGTTGTCTGCGGGAGATAAGAACGCGAAGTTTTTTCACCTCCATTCGAGCCTGAGGAGAAAAAAGAATATGATCAAAGCACTACAAAATTCTTTGGGTGCAATTATTGTTGAGCTAGAGGTTCTTAAAGCGATGGCTAATAGTTTTTATCAAACTTTATATGCCTCAGAGGGAGTACAGGATATGGATGCAATGCTAGATCATGTACCAAGGAGGGTAACTGAGGATATGAACGCGGTTTTGAATGCCGAATACACTATTGATGAGGTAAAAACAACGTTATTCTAGATGTTCCAAACTAAAGCTCCAGGTCCGGATGGATTTCCTACTCATTTTTATCAATGCAATTGGGACATATGTGGTGAAGATGTCACGAGATTGTATTGAGGACAGTGCATGGAGAGGAAAGTCCAGAAGGCATTAATGACACAGTTTTGGTTCTTATTTGAAAGGTAATGAGCCCCTCTATGTTATCTCAGTTCAGACCCATAAGTCTTGTTAATGTGCTTTACAAGATTGCCACTAAGGTAGTGGCCAACAGACTGAAGGTTATTTTGCCTGATATTATTTCTAAGGAACAATCAGCCTTTGTGCCTGGAGGCTCATAATAGATAACATCATATGTGCTTATGAGTGTTTGCACTTTATGAAAAGAACGAGGTCAAAATCAAATAGTTTTTGTGCTTTGAAACTAGACATGATGAAAGCTTATGATAGATTGGAGCGGCCTTACTTGAAGGGTATAATGGCCAAGCTGGGATTCTCTCAATAGTGGATTGATACAGTAATGCGCATGGTTTCATCAGTGTCCTTTTCTGTCCTCTTCAATGGAGAGAAACTTGAATCTTTAAACCGACGAGAGGTATTCGGCAGGGAGACCCAATTTCCCCTACTTATTCCTAATTCCAGCAGAGGGCCTTTCGTGCCTCCTGAAATCTAGTTCTCAGTTAGCCCATTGCTCTTTAAGGCTAATGTAGAGGGGTCAAATGCAGTGTCAAACCTGCTAGATACTTATTGCAATGCTTCGGGATAGAGGATAAATCATGACAAGAGTCTTCGATTTTCTTTAGCAAGGGTTGTCCTGATTCCATTAGAGAGGAGGTCAAGAATTCTTTACATGTGCATAATGAATCTTTGAGTGAGCACTACTTGGGCATGCCTACTAATGTTGGCCATTCAAAGAATGGGACATTCAAATACTTGAAAAATCGAGTGTGGGAAAAGATCAAAGGATGGATAGAGAAATTACTCTCGGCGGCTGGAAAGGAAGTGTTGATTAAGTCGGTTGCACAGGCAATCCTTGTATATTCTATGTCCTGCTTCCATTTGCCATGGGGATTGTGTGAGAGCATAATGATACGTCTCCAATGTATCTATAATTTATGAAGTATTCATGCTATTATATTATCCATCTATGATGTTTTATATGCATTTATATGTCATTTTATATGATTTTGGGACTAACCTATTAACCTAGAGCCCAGTGCCAGTTTCTGTTTTCTCCTTGTTTTTGTATTTTATAGAAAAGGTATACCAAATGGAGTCCAATTGACGTGCCAATTTTTGAGGATTTTTTCTGGACCAAAAGAAGACCACGGAGCATCGGAGTTGGGCCAGGGGAGTCCCGGGCTGCCCACAAGACAGGGGGCGCGCCCCCTTGTAGGGCGCGGCCCCCTCTCTCGTGGACAGCCCAGAGGCCCCCTTGACGTGAAACCAATGCCAAAACTTCCTATAAATACTGAAACTTCCAGGAATGAACCTAGATCAGAAGTTCCGCCGCCGCAAGCCTCTATAGCCACGAGAAATCAATCCAGGCCCTCTCCGGCACCCTGTCGGAGGGGGCCATCATCACCGGAGGCCATGGAGGAGGATCTCGGAGGGGCCATCATCGCCATGAAGGCCAAGGACCAGAGGGGGAAAGCCATGGAGGAGGAAGCACAAGGGGGAGAACCTCTCCTCCTCTCTCTTGGTGGCACCGGAGTGCCATCGGGAGGGGAATCATCGCCGCAGTGATCGTCTTCATCAACATCACCATCATCATCACCATCCTCATCTCTTTTACACGGTCCACTCTCCCACACCCCGCTGTAGTCCCTACTTGAACATGGTGCTTTATGCTACATATTATGATCCAATGATGTGTTGCCATTTTATGATGTTTTGAGTAGATATCTTTTGTCTTTGAGTTGATTGATGATCTATATTGGTACGAGTTGTATGTTTTATCTTGGTGCTGTCCTATGGTGCCCTCCGTGTCGCGCAAGCGTAAGGGATTCCTGCTGTACGGTGTGGCAATCAGTGGCGGAGCTAGCATTTGCGAACAGGGTGGTCCGCCCCTAAATTTTTTTGATAAGAAATATAACATGTCAACGTTCTAGCTAATTACCTACATCACATAGAAATAGATCAATATAGTCGTACAAACACACTAAAATTCTCAATTAAATCTAAGTTTTGCATAAAGAAATCTACATAGTACATACTATATGGACCATCATACAAACCTTGAGAAGTTATTTGAGGAAAAAATGATGTGCAAAATTATGCATGTGTTCGGTTCATCTACAGGATGGCCTAGCACAGCAAAATTAAAACCCTAAGTCAGAAATTTGGGAATCAGAAATTGGTAAGCTGATAAGCCCACAAGGGAATGCATTGCCTTGTAAAAAATATATGAAAACAGAACTTGAATAACACCGTCCTAAGAAACAAACTTTAAGTGCAAGTGTCTCATGCCGTGTTCTGGGAAGCCCAGCCACTCGAGGTGCTTCAATTGCCTTGGCTACTTAGCCAAGAAGACCACAAAGTTCCTCACACTCCTGATAACGGAGGGCACTTCTAATTCATCTCATTATCGAACAACACAAATGAACGGGGGAGCAAGATCTGCACTTACACTTGCAGGGCAGTCAGACACCCGGTGGCAGGGGCGCAACCGCGCACTACAGGGACAAACGCAGCTTGCGGGGGCGGGAGGAAGAGCCAGGATCCTCATCGGTGGCTGGGCTTCGGCCGGCGAGTCGGCGACCGGCAAGGGCAGCGAGCCGGCGTCGGGAGGGGCCGGGCATGGCTCTGGGAGGGCGTCAGGACGAGGCGGCTGTCCCCTAGCTCAATGTGGAACGAGGGCGTGGCTGTGGGTTGGCTGCGTTGGCTTGGGCCATTTTTTTCTCTGGCCCGGTTAAAGATCCATAGTTATACAGGCTGCTCCAAAATCCCAGGGTGGGCCGCGGACCACCCTGGCCACCCTGTAGCTCCGCCACTAGTAGCAATACGTTCATGATTCGCTTATAGTGGGTTGCTAGAGTGACAGAAGGTTAAACCCGAGTAAGGGGGTTGTTGCGTATGGGATAAAAGGGGACTTGATGCTTTAATGTTATGGTTGGGTTTTACCTTAGTGAATTTCTAGTATTTGTGGATGCTTGCTAGAGTTCCAATCATAAGAGCATATGATCCATGTAGGAAAAGTATGTTAGTTTATGCCTCTCCCTCATATGAAATTGCAATGATGACTATCGATCTTGTTAACAATTGCTTAGGACAATTCCGCACACCGATCCACCATTATTCCACACTCGCTATTTATATTATTTAGTAATATATTCTAACTTTATGATAACAGTACCTACTTTTATATTTTAGCTCTCCGATATCATACAAAGTTATCCTCTTTATACCCACAACACAGTTTTATTTCTTGTTTCTAGTTGGAAGCAAACGTTCGGTGCACGTAGAGTCGTATCAGTGGCAGATAGGGCTTGAGAGAATATTGATCTTACCTTTAGCTCCTTGTGGGCTCGACACTCCATACTTATCACTTCCACCTTTGGGAATTGCTACGATGAGTCCTTGCACTTGGGGATTATCACATAACTTTCATCATTCATCAATTTTGGCGGGGCAGCAAACATGGCAAAAGGAAACCCAGTTGGGTTGCATGGGATATGATGACTAAGCCATTCATCCTTCTCAAATATGGCGCGTAGTGTTGGATGGCAGGGATATCTTGGGCCAAGGAATCATTTAGAGAATTGGCAATGGGGAAACAACAAATATATGGCAGCACAACTGGATTCCGCGAGAAAACTTCAAACTTCCGATTACATCACTACTTCCTAACCACCAGAGAAGGTCTTTGACCTCATTGATGTCACCTCGGTTCAATGGAATGAAGACTTGATTCGGTCAATATTGACCCCTTTTGATGCAGCTGAGATCCTCAAGATACCTTTGTGTACGCGGAATGTTACTGACTTCTAGGCGTGGCATGAAGAAAATCGGGGAACCTTCACTGTGCGCTCGGCTTACCACATGATTCTGAGAACAAAACTGAGCAGGGAAGGGTGGCTTCATGAGGAAGGAGGCACCTCAAATATCCAGGAGAGCAAGCAGTGGACCGCAATATGGCATATCTGGGTACCGTCGAAACTACGTATGTTTGTGTGGCGACTAGCAAGGCAATAGATGCCTACAGGTGAAGTCCTGAATCACCATCATATGTCTAACGATACTTGCTGTTTGTGCGGAGCGGCAAACACATGGAGGCATGCGCTGCTCAAGTGCTCCATGTCCAGAAGTGTTTGGGCCCTTGCGTCTGAGGATTTTGCTGAGAAAATAATTAAGTGCCAACATGAGAACCCTAAACAATGGTTGTTTGCCCTACATGAAATATTGGAACCTGATATGATTTTACTCGTCTAGTGGTGACATCATGGGCAATTTGGGGTGCAAGGAGAAACGCTATGTATGAAGACATATTTCAGTATCCCTTTGCAACAAATGGTTTCATCACGAGTTATACGGCAGAGATACAACAAGTTAATAATCGTGTGCAAATGTTAGTTCCTATGTCTGCTCCAAGGCCATCTCATTGGCTGCCTCCGGTCCAGGGGTGTGTCAAAGTGAACGTGGATGCAGCAGTTTCTGTAGGAGGAAAGTATGGTGCTGTCCCTGCAATCTGCAGGGACCAAAACGGTCTGTTTCTTGGAGCCTCGGCTATAGTGTTCAAGTATATCATTGATCCTCAAACACTTGAATCACTGGCCATTAGGGAAACACTATCACTCTCGGTGACCTGTATGTTTGGAGCATCCAAGTTGCTTCAGACTGAAAGACGGTACAAAGAACGAGACATAAGTTGTATATGGAGCGGTGGTACATGAAATCTTAGAACACCCTTCTGGTTTGCTTTCTTGACCCTGAAACCGTAGAATAATTGTTCTACGGTAGTTTTCCATTTATAATAAATATGTACAAACTAAACAAAAAAGAAAAAAAAGGGAAAGAAACAAGTTATCCAACTCCAGTTTTCTCTAACATGGGAAAATTAAAAGCTAGAAACTTAAGACGAGAGGGAGGTCATCCATTGCTCGAGACTAGTAATGTTCTTCCTTTTTGTTTTGTGCTTGACCAGGGATAGATCATGAAGCAGTCCTTGTTTCCAGGCTTCCAGACTTGGGGTGATGTTTCTAAAAATCTTTCCATTCCTTTGCATCCATACATTCCAACATCCCATGATCACAATATCCATAGCTATCTGAGGTGGGAATGATTGTTTGAGGAACATAATATCATCAAAGACAGATGTTCCTCTGTGCCTATTTGTAGAAATGATGTCCCAACAAGACAGAGCAAATTGACAATCCCAAAGAAGATGAATTGATGTTTCCTCAACATGATCCTGGTAGAGAGCACACTCATAGCTTTGTAACAGGAAGTGTTTCCTTTTGAGGAGACTTCTAGTGCTGGTTCTGTCATGCAGTATCAGCCAGAAAATTCTTTTGTGCCTGATTCTACTTGTCGCTTTTCATAAATCTCTAAACATGTGATACACATCTGAGGACCCCATCATCTGCTTATACATTTTACTGACAGAGAAGAGACCAGATTTCCACACATAGTGCCAAACATCAGCAATATTACCAATCTGCTGGACAATTGGTGCTAATTCATTAAGTTGTTGGAAAGCAATGGCTGAAAGAGGTGTATGATAATGTTTCAAAATATCAGCTGGGTTTTTCAGATGTGCCACTGAACACTGGTTATTAATCGCAAAAGAATGGAGCTCAGGGTATTCCTCAACCAGAGGCTTTTGAAGCCATTTGTCTGTCCAAAACAATGTTGTATCTCCAGTCCCAGTTGTACAGATAGCAACCTCCTTAAATGTGGGTATCAGTTTCAGATGTGCTTTCCACCGGAAAGAGCCCTCAAGTCTGTCCTTAGGTGGTGTGTCTGAATAATAAGTTTCCCATAACAGTCTTCTGGTTTTCACTTATGTAATATAGCTTATGAATTTAGGAGCTTAAATTTTGGGGCTCACAATCTAGTGAAGCGTACCCTATCTCTTGGGGATGGCCATCGTGTTTGGTTAGGTCATCCTGGAGATCTTTCTTTTGTCGTCCATGTAAACATTATGACGGGTTAATAAAAAGCTTCACGAGATTGTCTCAGAAAAAACTTATATTGAGTGAGAAAACTAGTTTGCAACGGACCATGCGTTTATATCCACTAAATAAAATTATAAGTGGAGCAAGATTCAAGAAAATATATTGTTAGAATAAATCCGAGGCATACCGTCGATCATCCGAGGACCAAGCAATCACATGAGCATGACACCGAGATTTGTTAACGAGGTTCACCGATATGGCTACATCCCCGGGGCCTGATTATGGGCGCTCCTTCCCGTGACACCGCTACAATACCGCACCCGGTCGCCCTGGACACCGACACATGCCGCCGGCTTCCCCTGCGTTCCGGTGCTATTATTTTGGCATAGGTTACATCGTGTGTCTACCCCCGCTATATATGAGAGGCCTAGGATACAAGTGTCCTACTAGGACACGACTCCACATCCTATGTAAACACAATACAACTACAAGTCCAACTATAACCTACCTTGTACACTATATTCGACACAACTCTAACAAACTCCACCTTGGCGAATATACTCCACCACCCTGAATTTGTCCATGCGTCAAACTTCCATGTACATTGGACTTGAGCTTATCCCATGAGCACCGCTGCTACTCCAAAGACTCCATGTGACTGCACCTGCAACTTGTAGTCCCTTCTTTTCTTGACCACGGTCAACACTCGAGCAATCACCGCTCCATTCTTGACAGTCTGTCTGAAATTTGAAGAAATTTCACCATCACTTGTAGTCATCCCGAGTCAAATTCGCAGTTATCTCATCACATGTATGACCACCAGAGCCCTGGCCAGTCTCCATGCCCCGTGCATACCGCACGCCTCGTTGCTATTACCGCGTCGAACCTCTGCTGTCCCGGTCGAGTCTCAAGGGTCGCGAAACCACACCACTCAATCCTCACTGTAGGGTACCATCGATCATCACCGACCGATGACGAGTTTCACGCTTCCATCAGACCACTGGGCTCCAGTCTGAACTGCATGTCACTCGCTTTTCCCGCCAGCTGAATAGGCTTTGACCCCGCCGACTTACGCCGTAGCCCCTCAATCCAGCTCCACCTTCAACATGACTCCATGGTAGATGATCAGTCCACCCCTGCGCCTCATCGACTTCAAGCTCCGTGTATACACCACCTTGAATCAATCCCGCGCCATAGTCTTGTCGAAGCCGCACAAGCACTCGGGCCTGTGCCACGTGTTTCCACGCCCAGAAGTCGGTCACCATCAGCATCACGCCCCTATGTCGTTGTTGCCGATTCCACCACCGTCTTCTGTACCAACCGACTTGTGTCGATCCGTCAGATTGCCTAAGTCCGACCCAGCCGAACTATTCCGGCTGTACGACACACTTGAGGCTCCCAAATCATCTTCGGCGAATCTCCATCCATCACTTGATAATTCCATCTTAGCTAACATGACTTCCCGCAACGCCATCAAGCATCCCCGTTGTGCCAACAAATCTTTCATCCGTGTCTGCCATAACCCAAGGTTTTCCGTTCCATGAACTTCTCCACCTCAAACCTGGTACCTGTTGGCGCCACAGTTCTTTATACGGCTGACCCGCGAAAAATTATCCGAGCTTTCCTCACGTGATGCCCAAGTACACAAGCAAAACCTGACGTGGTACACCCTCGTGCACTAATAGCAAATTCCAACCAAAGAACACTTTTGATCTTCACGTGTAGTAGCTCTAGCTCAACTCCCGATGCTGTTGTTGCTTTGCCACGATGCTCTCCAATGGACTGTCATATCATGTTGGACTTTTTCCGCTAGATGTGATCTGCCTCTCGCCGTGCCCACTTGAGGACTCGGTCCTCTTTTTTTTCCACAAAACAAATCTCCTATCTCCTGTCTGTGGCTTCAGCATTGTACGCGTTCCTGCCTCTACCTTGAGTCCATCGCACCTCCGCGGATGCGCTAGCGCCCGAGCAGCCTCCAGTGCATAGGCCAGCATTGCCGGCCCTCCACGCTCCAAGCCTGGCTTGGCTAGCTGCGTACCTCGCGCCGCTCACAAAAAACCGAGCCGAACTCCTGCCATGCAGTATGCGTTACGCCTCCAGAAGAACAGATCGAGTCTCCCGATCCGAGTCCGACCGCAACTCGCATGCGCTGTCAGACGCTCGCCCGATCGATTAGCCGATCGATCACCGCACGTCCTGCCTACCGCCCGAGAACCACACTGTAGCCGGCTGCATCTCAACTCAATTCTTCCTCCAGATCAACAATCCACAGCCTCCGGACAACCTAGCTCATGATACCACTTGTTAGAATAAATCCGAGGCATACCGTCGATCATCCGAGGACCAAGCAATCACATGAGCATGACACCGAGATTTGTTAACGAGGTTCACCGATATGGCTACATCCTCTGGGCCTGATTATGGGCGCTCCTCCCCGTGACACCGCTATAATACCGCACCCCGTCGCCCTGGACACCGGCACATGCCGCCGGCTTCCCCTGCGTTCCGGTGCTATTATTTTGGCATAGGTTACATCGTGTGTCTACCCCCGCTATATATGAGAGGCCTAGGATACAAGTGTCCTACTAGGACACGACTCCACATCCTACGTAAACACAATACAACTACAAGTCCAACTGTAACCTACCTTGTACACTATATTCGACACAACTCTAACATATATTGCAAGTGGACGTGCTGGTATGCTCTAGCTAAGCTCGTTGAGATTCTAGGAACAAGTCGATACAAGTTGCCATGACGTTATTCGTCACGTGTGTCAACGACATGTACCACCTGCAATATGCCTCCAGCTCCGGACAGTTGTGACATCTCGCCATCTTCGTCGTGGCGAGCGCACTCAACACTGTCGTGACATTCTCAGCCA
Source organism: Triticum timopheevii (assembly GCA_963921465.1). Lineage (NCBI taxonomy): Eukaryota > Viridiplantae > Streptophyta > Magnoliopsida > Poales > Poaceae > Triticum > Triticum timopheevii. The sequence continues at coordinate 3,493,865 of OY997270.1, forward strand.
GCAAGTTTATGCACAACTGCTTCATCCTGTCCAGGCGGAACTGGCACGCTGCTGCCAGCATCTCTCCGGCCACCGTCGTCATGGAATCTTTTGAATCACTAGGGACTAGGTCGTCGACACGAGGCAGCTCGTCAGTGTAGATGAAGTGGATCATAAACCTGAAACTTGTGGCTCTCATGCCGTTGATCCTTACATGGTCCGTGTCTGTCACCGATTCCATCACCTCATGTAGGGCCGGTGATCGAGCGGCGATCACGAGCCTGTGCGCTGGTATCTCGCTTTCCTCGAGCAAGAATTTGACGTCGAACCCTTCCTCATTCGTTAGTAGTTGCTCGAGATGCCAGGCCATATTCGACGGTGGCACATGGACGACCGTGGCGGTGTTGTTGGTGGTTTTACTAGTGGAGGACTCCATGATTACAATACGACATTCGACGGTGAAAGAGCCGTTGTGTCCGACATAGTGTGAGTTGGCAGATGCCACAGTGAGGAAGTTTGCCCACCCAATGCCCCGGCATGACCTGCCGACATAGCTCTCTATGAAGTGTTGGGGAGAAAAGGCCAATGACTCGCCGTTGGGGTTGACTGGCGTGAGAGTCACCGAGGCTTTCACCATGGTATCATTGTCATGAATGGAGGGCTTGACAAAGATCCCAATGTACTCGGCCATGTCCTTTGTCTCTCCCGAAGGGAACACCTTTATGGTCCACTCGTATCCCCCTACTTGGAAATTGCCTGATCGAATTGGTTGACCAACACGATGTGTCTTCCTCGCGACGCTCAAGTTTTGGATGGTGAACTCATGAGTGCCGATCATCACCGATGACGGGCTATATAGCGACATGCTCCTCGTCGTCATCTCTATGTTCCTGCCGGCGGTGATGGTGCCAGTGGAAGAAGTAGATTGGGAATATATGAGGAGAGCCACTGCATGTCCTGCTACTTTCTTCGTCACCTCATTTATAAAAGAGGGGTATGTCTCCTCGAGTTCCTTGTACTCCTCTGTGGCTTGCACTGTCTCGTACACACTGGGGCCAGATGCTATGAACTCGATGCATGATTCCTCGAGATGTTGGCAGCTGTGCCTGCCGTGCACTAGCAACAAGGTCGCCATGACATTATCGACATGGATGCTCCGAGAGAGTATATTGTCGCACATGAGCCTCAGTCTCTGTAGGTCGTACATATCAGCTGCCACAAGCAGGTCCCGTGCCTGGGTCTCGATGCGTCTTCGTCGCCTAGGTGCTGGCAGGTCGTCGGTGTAGATGAAGTAGAGCATAGCCTTCAATGTCGAGGCGGCCATACCGTCCATCTTTAGGCGCCGTGTGGTCCTCTCCCTCATGTCCCCGCGCAAGAACTGGGCGGCGAAGACGGGTGATCGCATGGCCAGAACGAGCTTGTGCGCCTGGATCTCGGTGCCATCCTCGACAACGAATGTCACATCTGGCTCCTCGACCACAAGCAGGTCCTGCGCCATAGCCATATGGCAGTCTTGGGTTTAGGTTGCTCGTGGGTGTAGATGAAGTAGAGCATGGCCCTCAAAGTCGAGCCGCTCATGCCGCTGGTCTTCACGCACCGCGAGCTTCGCTCCTTCATGTCCTCGCGCAAGAACTGGGCGTGGAACACCGGTGATCGCATGGCCAAGCACCAGCTTGTGCGCCTGGATCTCGGAACCATCATCCTCGACGATGAACGTGACATCCGGCTCCGGCGACCGCCTCTTCCTCAGAAGCCTGTGGAAGTCCTGGGAGATGCTCGGCGGAGGCGGCGCGACCAAGCAGTTCTGGATGGCTTCTATGGAGAGTCCTCCTGCTGCTGCCGTAGGACGTTGACGGTGCAGTGTATGGTGAGGCAGTCGGTGACATTTTGGACGTAGATTGACTCGTAGTGTTGGAACACGTTCGGGACGGCGAGCTCCCAGGAAACGGCGCTGCCGGACCAAGGATGAATGTCTTGGCTTGTCGCTTCACCACACGGCGAGTGGGTACTGGCCGGTTCCTATTTAAGTACTACTCCCTCCGTTCCGAATTACTTGTCGCACGAATGGATGTATCTAGATGTATTTTAGTTCTAGATACATCCATTTCAGCGACGAGTAATTTGGAACGGAGGGAGTATTTATTCTTGAGCAGCCTTTTAAGGGGCACAAGGATTTCTTTCACGCTCGTCCTCCTGGCTCCCCCCGCGTCGCTCCCGCATCAGGTGACTCGGATGGGCCGCTGCCGAGCCCCAATCTACACCCTCCTCTCCCCCGTCGCCACCACGTGACGGCACCGAGGTTAGCCCGGGGGCAGATGGCGTTGGTGGGGGTCTCTCCTTCTCTCCTCTGGCTTGGGCCAGGTAGGGCCCCTGGTTGTAGAGGCACGGCGGCGGGCAGCTCTGCTGCCGGTCGGATCTCGGATTAGCGTCGGTGGCTTGGATGGCCTGGTGGTTGGATCATTGTACGTGTGGTCTGCCCTCCGGTCAGATTTGTTTTGGCCGGCGCGGCCTGCTCCATGCGCGGTGGCGATTGATGGCGCAACCATGCACATGAAGCAGGATGAAGGTTTCTCGAGCAGATCTGCGTGAAAACCCCTACTCTTGGCTCATTACCAAGTCCGGCGATGGTGGCGTTTTCTGCGTCATCCCCTTCTTGAAGGCATGGTCGCGGAGAAGCTCTAGACCCCTACCGTCACATCCAGGGAAAACCCTAGATTGGTCGATCAGATGATGGCGGCGCTCTTGTGTCGTATCCCTCTTGAGGGCGTCATTCTTGGAGGTATGCATATGACGTGGAGGCTCGGCGGCGTGGCGCGGCAGGGCCTCGACGACGGATGTGTGATGATGGACGCACACAGGGAGAAGGTGTTATCTGGCGGCGTGGTGGTGTTCACAGCAGACTTGGCAAGGTGGACGCGTCAGTATTTTCTCTAAAGATGGATCGATGGAATACAACAATGATGACCTATGCAAGTGCCTCGGACCGGTTTGTACCCCAGACATGGTGTGCGGCCTTGTTGGGGCCTCCGGCTTTAGGCTGGTTGTAATGGAAAGCATCATATTCTAGTATCAGACATATGATACTAGTGTATGATACTACATCTGTAGTGCCTAGTATCATAAAGTAGTATCACGTGGTGTCATTTATTGCCATGCATGACACGTCGTAGCATATAATTTATTATGATACAGTATCATAATATGATACTCAACCCTCTTTTTCTTCATTTAACTCTACGCTACTTCATCAAAATTGTCTAGTTGGTATGCATGATATTAGTTATGATACTACCACTACGACCAGCTTTAGATATTAGACTTAGGTGAGAGGTCTGGGTATTCGGCTCACACTTTCTGCAGCCCTTCGTCAATGGATATGAGTAGCGACTGATATTGCCAAGATGACAGCATCAGACATATTGATATATTATTTTGTAAGGTCTTTATAAATATTTAATAAAATGGCTGCATGCATCTTCGAGAAAAGGCTGGGGTCATCCTCCTTTTAAAAAAAGAACTTTTTGCTAAAGAATCAGCAACTTGGTTTGCTTTGCGGAAGCCGTGCCTAAAGCATATTTTGGTGAAGTCCATCGCCAATTGCTTGCACTCCATAATTACTGCCATGTCCGGACCCAAATAACCATCCATCAATTGTACCGATTCTACGGCAAACATGCAGTCTCTCAATTTACCACGTTATTGCTACCAATGTTTGCTGCAAGAAACATGCCATTTCTGATAGCAATTAGTTCTACATCTCTGTTGAGTATAATGTTTATTAGGAAAGACGAGATAGATTAGGATTTGTTCTGACTTGTCTTGTACTCTAAGTAGATCATTGTACTCCTATATATATATGCCCACGAGGCTCAAACAATACAACAACTATTCCACCAAACCTCTCTCTCCCTTCTAACATAGTATCTATCACAAGTCGATCCTAAACCCTAGCCGCCGCCGCTTCCGCACCCGCGCGCCGCCTCCGGGGCGGTCGGCCTCCATGACCGCCGCCTGGGGCCGCGCCGCCCGTACCTAGGGTTCGTATGCCGGTCGCGTTGACCGGCTGCCCTAGAGAGGCTTTCCCCGAGCCTTGCTCCGGGGTTTTCTCTCTCCCGCCGGTCATCTTGATCGCACGGTTTCTTTTTGGTTTTCCGATCTATTCTTGATCGGTTTGCGTCGCCCACCGCCGCCGTCGACCCCGAGCGCCTCTACTCCGACCCCGGCGCGACCAGCCGCCTCTCCTCCGACCCGGCGGCCACGTGCCGAGGCGGCCCGTTAGGGACAGCCGCCGTCCGCGTGTCGGTCCGCCCGTCGCCCTACGCCGGCCGTCACCGCCCTGCTCCGAACGGGACACCTGCATCGCCCCGACCCGCGGCCTCACGCCATGCGACGGCCAATCATAGCCGTCGCTCGCGCGCCGGCCCGCCCATCGATCCACATCACCCGCCCTGCCGCTCACCGCCGCCGGCTTCATCTGGACTCCGTCGCCTCCACGCCTCCACCGAGCAGTGTCCCCGACCTCGCGCGCGATCGGCTGGATCACCCGCTCGCCGCCGCGATCCACCTCATCTACGCCGCGCGACCGACCTGGCCCGTCGGTTGCACGCGCCTCCGCAAGTCCCGTGAAGATCGTCCCCGAGTTCAGCGTGCCTCTCCACCGATCGAGCATCGGGCTGCCGCTGCATCGCCCCATCGGGCCGCAGCGCCGCCGCCCCATGGTTCTTCTCCCGGCTGCACCGACCCGCGTCACTGCTGCGTCGCCCCTTCGGGCCGTAGTGTCGCGGCCCGCGGTCCCCCGCCGCCCCGAGTGTTGGGGAACGTAGTAATTTCAAAATTTTCCTACGCACACGCAAGATCATGGTGATGGCATAGCAACGAGAGGGGAGATTTTTGTCCACGTACCCTCGTAGACCGTAAGCGGAAGCGTTAGCACAATGCGGTTGATGTAGTCGTACGTCTTCACGATCCGACCGATCCAAGCACCGAATGTACGGCACCTCCGAGTTCAGCACACGTTCAGCTCGATGACGATCCCCGGGCTCCGGTCCAGCAAAGCTTCGGGGATGAGTTCCGTCAGCACGACGGCGTGGTGACGATGATGATGTTCTACCGGCGCAGGGCTTCGCCTAAACTCCGCGATGATATGACCGAGGTGGAATATGGTGGAGGGGGGCACCGCACACGGCTAAGGAACGATCTGTAGATCAACTTGTGTGTCTTTGGGGTGCCCCCCGCCCCCGTATATAAAGGAGCAAGGGGGGAGGCCGGCCGGCCCTTAGAGGGCGCGCCAAGGAAGAGGAATCCTCCTCCTAGTAGGAGTAGGACTCCTCCTTTCCTACTCCTACTAGGAGGGGGAAGGAAGGGGGAGAGGGGAAGGAAAGAGGGGGGCGCCGCCCCCCCTCCTAGTCCAATTCGGACCAGAGGGAGAGGGGGCGCGCGGCCCATCCTGGCCTCCCCTCTCTCTTCCCACTAAGGCCCATGTGACCCATTAACTCTCCCGGGGGGGGGGGGGGTTCCGGTAACCCTCCGGCACTCCGGTTTTCTCCGAAATCACCCGGAACACTTCCGGTGTCCGAATATAGTCGTCCAATATATCAATCTTTATGTCTCGACCATTTCGAGACTCCTCGTCATCTCCGTGATCACATCTGGGACTCCGAACAAACTTCGGTACATCAAAACTTATAAACTCATAATAAAACTGTCATCATAACGTTAAGCGTGCGGACCCTACGGGTTCGAGAACTATGTAGACATGACCTAGAACTATTCTTGGTCAATAACCAATAGCGTAACCTGGATGCCCATATTGGTTCCTACATATTCTACGAAGATCTTTATCGGTCAAACCGCATAACAACATACGTTGTTCCCTTTGTCATCGGTATGTTACTTGCCCGAGATTTGATCGTCGGTATCCAATACCTAGTTCAATCTTGTTACCGGCAAGTCTCTTTACTCGTTACGTAATGCATCATCCCGTAACTAACTCATTAGCTACATTGCTTGCAAGGCTTATAGTGATGTGCATTACCGAGGGGGCCCAGAGATACCTCTCCGACAATCGGAGTGACAAAACCTAATCTCGAAATACGCCAACTCAACATGTACCTTCGGAGACACCTGTAGTACTCCTTTATAATCACCCAGTTACGTTGTGACGTTTGGTAGTACCCAAAGTGTTCCTCCGGTAAACGGGAGTTGCATAATTCTCATAGTTACTGGAACATGTATAAGTCATGAAGAAAGCAATAGCAATATACTAAACGATCAAGTGCTAGGCTAACGGAATGGTCATGTCAATCACATCATTCTCCTAATGATGTGATCCCATTAATCAAATGACAACACATGTCTATGGTTAGGAAACATAACCATCTTTGATTAATGAGCTAGTCAAGTAGAGGCATACTAGTGACTATATGTTTGTCTATGTATTCACACATGTATCATGTTTCCGGTTAATACAATTCTAGCATGAATAATAAACATTTATCATGATATGAGGAAATAAATAATAACTTTATTATTGCCTCTAGGGCATATTTCCTTCAGTCTCCCACTTGCACTAGAGTCAATAATCTAGATTACATAGTAATGATTCTAACACCCATGGAGTCTTGGTGCTGATCATGTTTTGCTCGTGAGAGAGGCTTAGTCAACGGGCCTGCAACATTCAGATCCGTATGTATCTTGCAAATCTCTATGTCTCCCACTTGGACTTGGTTCCGAATGGAATTGAAGAGTCTCTTGATGTGCTTGGTCCTCTTGTGAAATCTGGATTCCTTTGCCAAGGCAATTGCACCAGTATTGTCACAGAAGATCTTCATTGGTCCCGATGCACTAGGTACGACACCTAGATCGGAAATGAATCCTTCATCCAGACTCCTTCATTTGCTGCTTCCGAAGCAGCTATGTACTCCGCTTCACATGTAGATCCCGCCACAACGCTTTGTTTAGAACGACACCAACTTACAGCTCCATCGTTTAATAAAAATACGTATCCAGTTTGCGATTTAGAATCGTCCGGATCAGTGTCAAAGCTTGTATCAACGTAACCATTTACGACTAGCTCTTTGTCACCTCCATATACGGGAAACATATCCTTATTCCTTTTCAGGTATTTCAGGATGTTCTTGACCGCTGTCCAGTGATCCACTCCCGGATTACTTTGGTACCTTCCTGCCAAGCTTATTGCTAAGCATAGGTCAGGTCTGGTACACAACATTGCATACATGATAGAGCCTATGGCTGAAGCATAGGGAACATCTTTCATTTTCTCTCTATCTTCTGCTTTGGTCGGGCATTGAGTTTGACTCAACTTCACACCTTGTTGCACGGGCAAGAACCCTTTCTTTGCCTGATCCATTTTGAACCTTTTCAAAATTTTATCAAGGTATGTGCTTTGTGAAAGTCCTATTAAGCGTCTTGATCTTTCCCTATAGATCTTGATGCCCAATATGTAAGCAGCTTCACCGAGGTCTTTCATTGAAAAACTTTTATTCAAGTATCCCTTTATGCTATCCAGAAATTCTATATCATTCCCAATTAATAATATGTCATCTACATATAATATCAGAAATGCTACAGAGCTCCCACTCACTTTCTTGTAAATACAGGCTTCTCCAAAAGTCTGTATAAAACCATATGCTTTGATCACACTATCAAAGCGTTTATTCCAACTCCGAGATGCTTGCACCAGTCCATAAATGGAACGCTGGAGTTTGCAAACTTTGTTAGCACTTTTTGGATCAACAAAACCTTCTGGCTGCATCATATACAACTCTTCTTCCAGAAATCCATTCAAGAATGCAGTTTTGACATCCATTTGCCAAATTCCATAATCATGAAATACAGCAATAGCTAACATGATTCGGACAGACTTAAGCATCACTACGGGTGAGAAAGTCTCATCGTAGTCAACCCCTTGAACTTGTCGAAAACCTTTCGCAACAAGTCGAGCTTTATAGACAGTTACATTACCATCAGCGTCAGTCTTCTTCTTAAAGATCCATTTATTCTCAATGGCTTGCCGATCATCGGGCAAGTCAACCAAAGTCCATACTTTGTTTTCATACATGGATCCCATCTCAGATTTCATGGCCTCTAGCCATTTTGCGGAATCTGAGCTCATCATCGCTTCCTCATAGTTCGTAGGTTCATCATGGTCAAGTAACATGACTTCCAGAATAGGATTACCGTACCACTCTGGTGCGGATCTTACTCTGGTAGACCTACGAGGTTCAGTAGAAATTTGATCTGAAGTTTCATGATCATTATCATTAGCTTCCTCACTAATTGGTGTAGTTGTCACAGGAACCGGTTCTTGTGATGAACTACTTTCCAATAAGGGAGTAGATACAGTTATCTCATCAAGTTCTATTTTCCTCCCACTCACTTCTTTCGAGAGAAACTCCTTCTCTAGAAAGGATTCGATTTTAGCAACGAAAATCTTGCCCTCAGATCTGTGATAGAAGGTGTACCCAATAGTCTCTTTTGGGTATCCTATGAAGACACATTTCTCCGATTTGGGTTCGAGCTTATCTGGTTGAAGTTTCTTCACATAAGCATCGCAGCCCCAAACTTTAAGAAACGACAACTTTGGTTTCTTGTCAAACCACAGTTCATAAGGCGTCGTCTCAACGGATTTTGATGGTGCCCTATTTAACGTGAATGCGGCCGTCTCTAAAGCATAACCCCAAAATGATAGCGGTAAATCAGTAAGAGACATCATAGATCGCATCATATCTAGTAAAGTACGATTACAACGTTCGGACACACAATTTCGCTGTGGTGTTCCGGGTGGCATGAGTTGCGAAACTATTCCGCATTGTTTCAAGTGTAGACCAAACTCGTAACTTAAATATTCTCCTCCACGATCAGATCGTAGAAACTTTATTTTCTTGTTACGATGATTTTCCACTCCACTCTGAAATTCTTTGAACTTTTCAAATGTTTCAGACTTGTGTTTCATTAAGTAGATATACCCATATCTGCTCAAATCATCTGTGAAGGTGAGAAAATAACGATACCCGCCGCGAGCCTCAACATTCATTGGACCACAAACATCAGTATGTATGATTTCCAACAAATCAGTTGCTCGCTCCATAGTTCCGGAGAACGGCGTTTTAGTCATCTTGCCCATGAGGCACGGTTCGCAAGTACCAAGTGATTCATAATCAAGTGATTCCAAAAGCCCATCAGTATGGAGTTTCTTCATGCGCTTTACACCGATATGACCTAAACGGCAGTGCCACAAATAAGTTGCACTATCGTTATCAACTCTGCATCTTTTGGTTTCAATACTATGAATATGTGTATCACTACTATCGAGATTCAATAAAAATAGACCACTCTTCAAGGGTGCATGACCATAAAAGATATTACTCATATAAATAGAACAACCATTATTCTCTGATTTAAATGAATAACCGTCTCGCATCAAACAAGATCCAGATATAATGTTCATGCTCAACGCTGGCACCAAATAACAATTATTTAGGTCTAAAACTAATCCCGATGGTAGATGTAGAGGTAGCGTGCCGACCGCGATCACATCGACTTTGGAACCATTTCCCACGCGCATCGTTACCTCGTCCTTAGCCAATCTTCGCTTAATTCGTAGTCCCTGTTTCGAGTTGCAAATATTAGCAACAGAACCAGTATCAAATACCCAGGTGCTACTGCGAGCATTAGTAAGGTACACATCAACATGTATATCACATATACCTTTGTTCACTTTGCCATCCTTCTTGTCCGCCAAATACTTGGGGCAGTTCCGCTTCCAGTGTCCAGTCTGCTTGCAGTAGAAGCACTTAGTTTCAGACTTAGGTCCAGACTTGGGTTTCTTCTCTTGAGCAGCAACTTGCTTGCCGTTCTTTTTGAAGTTCCCCTTCTTCTTCCCTTTGCCCTTTTTCTTGAAACTGGCGGTCTTGTTAACCATCAACACTTGATGCTCCTTCTTGATTTCTACCTCTGCGGCTTTTAGCATTGCGAAGAGCTCGGGAATAGTCTTGTTCATCCCTTGCATATTATAGTTCATCACGAAGCTCTTGTAGCTTGGTGGCAGTGATTGAAGAATTCTGTCAATGACACTATCATCAGGAAGATTAACTCCCAGTTGAATCAAGTGATTATTATACCCAGACATTTTGAGTATATGTTCACTGACAAAACTATTCTCCTCCATCTTGGAGCTATAGAACTTATTGGAGACTTCATATCTCTCAATCCGGGCATTTGCTTGAAATATTAACTTCAACTCCTGAAACATCTCATATGCTCAATGACGTTCAAAACATCGTTGAAGACCCGGTTCTAAGCCGTAAAGCATGGCATACTGAACTATCGAGTAGTCATCAGCTTTGCTCTGCCAGACGTTCTTAATGTCGTCAGTTGCATCAGCAGCAGGCCTGGCACTCAGCGGTGCTTCCAGGACGTAACTTTTCTGTGCAGCAATGAGGATAATTCTCAGGTTACGGACCCAGTCCGTGTAATTTCTACCATCATCTTTCAACTTTGCTTTCTCAAGGAACGCATTAAAATTCAACGGAACAACAGCACGAGCCATCTATCTACAAATAAACATAGACAAGCTAAATACTATCAGGTACTAAGTTCATGATAAATTTAAGTTCAATTAATCATATTACTTAAGAACTCCCACTTAGACAGACATCTCTCTAGTCATCTAAGTGATCACGTGATCCAAATCAACTAAACCATGTCCGATCATCACGTGAGATGGAGTAGTTTCAATGATGAATATCACTATGTTGATCATATCTACTATATGATTCACGTTCGACCTTTCGGTCTCCGTGTTCCGAGGCCATATCTGTATATGCTAGGCTCGTCAAGTATGACCTGAGTATTCTGCGTGTGCAACTGTTTTGCACCCGTTGTATTTGAACGTAGAGCCTATCACACCTGATCATCACGTGGTGTCTCAGCACGAAGAACTTTCGCAACGGTGCATACTCAGGGAGAACACTTCTTGATTATTAGTGAGAGATCATCTTAAAATGTTACCGTCAATCAAAGCAAGATAAGATGCATAAAGGATAAACATAACATGCAATCAATATAAGTGATATGATATGGCCATCATCATCTTGTGCTTGTGATCTCCATCTTCGAAGCACCGTCATGATCACCATCGTCACCGGCGCGACACCTTGATCTCCATCGTAGCATCGTTGTCGTTTACGCCATCTATTGCTTCTACGACTATCGCTACCGCTTAGTGATAAAGTAAAGCAATTACAGGGCGTTTGCATTTCATACAATAAAGCAACAACCATATGGCTCCTGCCAGTTGCCGATAACTTCGGTTACAAAACATGATCATCTCATACAATAAAATATAGCATCACGTCTTGACCATATCACATCACAACATGCCCTGCAAAAACAAGTTAGACGTCCTCTACTTTGTTGTTGCAAATTTTACATGGCTGCTACGGGCTTAGCAAGAACCGTTCTTACCTACGCATCAAAACCACAACGATAGTTCGTCAAGTTAGTGCTGTTTTAACCTTCGCAAGGACCGAGCGTAGCCACACTCGATTCAACTAAAGTGAGAGAGACAGACACCCGCCAGCCACCTTTAAGCACGAGTGCTCATAACGGTGAAACCAGTCTCACGTAAGCGTACGCGTAATGTCGGTCCGGGCCGCTTCATCTCACAATACCGCCGAACCAAAGTATGACATGCTGGTAAGCAGTATGACTTGTATCGCCCACAACTCACTTGTGTTCTACTCGTGCATATAACATCAACGCATAAAACCTAGGCTCGGATGCCACTGTTGGGGAACGTAGTAATTTCAAAATTTTCCTACGCACACGCAAGATCATGGTGATGGCATAGCAACGAGAGGGGAGAGTGTTGTTCACGTACCCTCGTAGACCGTAAGCGGAAGCGTTAGCACAATGCGGTTGATGTAGTCGTATGTCTTCACGATCCGACCGATCCAAGCACCGAACGTACGGCACCTTCGAGTCCAGCACACCTTCAGCTCGATGACGATCCTCGGGCTCCGATCCAGCAAAGCTTCGGGGATGAGTTCCGTCAGCACGATGGCGTGGTGACGATGATGATGTTCCACCGGCGCAGGGCTTCGTCTAAACTCCGCGACGATATGATCGAGGTGGAATATGGTGGAGGGGGGCACCGCACACGGCTAAGGAACGATCCGTAGATCAACTTGTGTGTCTTTGGGGTGCTCCCCGCCCCCGTATATAAAGGAGCAAGGGGGGAGGCTGGCCGGCCCTTAGAGGGCGCGCCAAGGAGGAGGAATCCTCCTCCTAGTAGGAGTATGACTCCTCCTTTCCTACTCCTACTAGGAGGGGGAAGGAAGGGGGAGAGGGGAAGGAAAGAGGGGGGCGCCGCCCCCCTCCTAGTCCAATTCGGACCAGAGGGAGAGGGGGCGCGCGGCCCACCCTGGCCACCCCTCTCTCTTCCCACTAAGGCCCATGTGGCCCATTAACTCTCCCGGGGGGGGGGGGGGGTTCCGGTAACCCTCCGGCACTCCGGTTTTCTCCGAAATCACCCGGAACACTTCCGGTGTCCGAATATAGTCGTCCAATATATCAATCTTTATGTCTCGACCATTTCGAGACTCCTCGTCATGTCCGTGATCACATCCGGGACTCCGAACAAACTTCGGTACATCAAAACTTATAAACTCATAATAAAACTGTCATCGTAACGTTAAGCGTGCGGACCCTACGGGTTCGAGAACTATGTAGACATGACCTAGAACTATTCTTTGTCAATAACCAATAGCGGAACCTGGATGCCCATATTGGTTCCTACATATTCTACGAAGATCTTTATCGGTCAAACCGCATAACAACATACGTTTTTCCCTTTGTCATCGGTATGTTACTTGCCCGAGATTTGATCGTCGGTATTCAATACGTAGTTCAATCTCGTTACCGGCAAGTCTCTTTACTCGTTACGTAATGCATCATCCCATAACTAACTCATTAGCTACATTGCTTGCAAGGCTTATAGTGATGTGCATTATCGAGAGGGCCCAGAGATACCTCTCCGACAATCGGACTGACAAAACCTAATCTCGAAATATGCCAACTCAACATGTACCTTCGGAGACACCTGTAGTACTCCTTTATAATCACCCAGTTATGTTGTGACGTTTGGTAGTACCCAAAGTGTTCCTCCGGTAAATGGGAGTTGCATAATTCTCATAGTTACAGGAACATGTATAAGTCAAGAAGAAAGCAATAGCAATATACTAAACGATCAAGTGCTAGGCTAACGGAATGGGTCATGTCAATCACATCATTCTCCTAATGATGTGATCCCATTAATCAAAAGACAACACATGTCTATGGTTAGGAAACATAACCATCTTTGATTAATGAGCTAGTCAAGTAGAGGCATACTAGTGACTATATGTTTGTCTATGTATTCACACATGTATCATGTTTCCGGTTAATACAATTCTAGCATGAATAATAAACATTTATCATGATATGAGGAAATAAATAATAACTTTATTATTGCCTCTAGGGCATATTTCCTTCACCGAGGGCATCCGCTCTAGGCCGTCCCGTGGCTGCATCGACCCTCGCGCCGCCGCTGCGTCACCCCGTCGGGCCGTAGCGAGCGTGGCACGCGGTCCACGCCGCCGTCTCGAGGCCGTCCCCGCGGTTGCACCGACTCGCGAATTGCCGTTGTGTCGCCCCTTTGGGCCGCAACGTCGCGGCCCGCGGTCCCCACCACCGCCCAGAGGTCTTCCCGCCGTCGCCCCGACCCACGTGTCGCCGCTGCGTCGCCCCTTTGGGCCGTAGCGCCGCGGCCCGCGGTCCACTCCGCCGTCCCCGCGCGTCGACCTCCCGTGGTATGCGCCGCGCTGTCTTCCTTGGCGCGGGAACGCCACGGTCCGCGCCGGTCTTCATCACGTTGTCAGGGTTCTTTGCCTACTTCGAGCACCGCCGCCGCACTCCTAACCTAGCCGCCGCCGCCGCCGTCAGGCTGCCGCCGCCGCTCTTCTCTGGCTGCCGCCGCCGCTACCTCCGTAGTCACCGCCGCCGCCCGTCCACCCATTTCTTTTTCATCCAGCACTAGCCCGTCGCCAGCGTCGTCGTCATCTACCCCGACCACTTCGTCTACTCCGACCACCGTTAGTGACGTCGGCCCCGCGCCGATGGACGCCGCAACCGTCGTCGAGTCCTTCTCTACTGGCCTCTTCGACCTCTTCGACATGGCGTACAGCTCGTGCAGGTCCCAGTCTACGCATGTCCGGTGCTGGCAACACCGTCGCGTGCCTTCGTCCACGACGTGTTCCCGGGCCTGGCAAGCCTGGTGTGGCACTTCGTCAACTTCGTCTTCGTTCGTCTACGCATGCCCGGTGCTGGCAACACCGATGCGTGCCTTCGTCCATGATGTTCCCCGGGCTTGGCAAACCCGCCGCGATGCATCGTCAACAACATCATCTTCCTGGCGCACCCCTACCTCGACACCGGCCACCCTGACTCGACATCGACCACGGCATTCTTCGCACAGCTACCTCGACCACGGCTCCACCACCCACGCTCTCGGCTGCCTCGACAAACGGCACAAAGGGCTATCGCCTTGCTTGAGCAACCTCGTCGGTTGCCACTCCAGCCACGACTCCGCGATGCGTCGACCGTTACAACTGTGGGGGGTGTCCGTCGGCTTGCCTTCAGATTCTTCTCCAGTCTCACCGTCTGCGTCGCTACCGTTGTGACTGCGGGGGGATGTTGAGTATAATGTTTATTAGGAAAGACGAGATAGACTAGGATTTGTTCTGGCTTGTCTTGTACTCCAAGTAGATCATTGTACTCCTATATATATGCCCACGAGGTTCAAGCAATACAACAACTATTCTACCAAACCTCTCTCTCCCTTCTAACAATCTCGAACATAGGTAAAACCAGTGTGCAGCTGTTATGAAATCTCCCTGTGCATCTCGGACGATAGCTCCACATGAACCTGAGAGTTTCAGAATGGAATGATGCATCGACATTTATTTTAACGGACCCTGAAAGATTGAATTTGCGACACTTTTTCACCTCGTTTAGCAAGAATTCGTATATACCCCACTTTAGCAAGTTCCTTCCTATGTTTATCAGTTTTGAACTTTCGCTGGGTGGGCCCCTTCGCCGTAGTTAGACACTAACTCACAAAAGTGTGGATGCACCAATCTTACGCATCAGTCAAATCTTACCCCCCCCCCCCCCCCCCGCCTTCCCAACAAGTCTTAGGCCCCCCTCATTTGGCGCAGCCGCTTCATCGATATCGGTTTCATGTCACTCACTCACTCCTGACTAGGCCTCGGGGCTTTGCATGAAATTGATTGATACAAATTAAAGCTTCAGTCAACTGAGGATTAGCAGAATTGGAAATAGCAAAGATGTGGCTAGAAGACGCTCTTTGTGTTAGATGAATGTGTGTACTGCCGCTTGATGCTACATTTCGAGATAATAAAATCGCCCTTTTATCGAAATAGAATGTGTGTACTGCCCCTTTTGTCCCATTGTAGATCAAGTTGGTTTTCCTCCTTGAGCTGCCTCTACAATGACCACACAACCACAGGAGCTCATGAGCTCATCATGCATGTGCACTTGGATTTTCGAATCCGGCCTCTGGCTAAAGATATTGTCCACTAGGAATTATCAAACCATTCTCTACAGATAAAGTTTCCTAACTTGTGACCGTAGCTATTTATGATTATGCTCAGTCGGAAGAACAAGACGCATATATATCCTAATATGTGGTGTTCTCAGTCATCTGAATTTTCTATTTCAGTCTGATCTTCAGTCTTTCTCCTTGGTATATATGTGTGCTAATTAAGTTTTTGGGAAAAACAATCAGTGGCGTGCCAAAGCATCTATACTTCAATCAAACTCATGCGCGACATCTTGTGCTGGCGCTCTATGAAGTTGATGTAATTAGAGAGCAGTTTTTTGTAGGACAAGCTACACGGTACCCTGTATCTACGCCGTTCGCTAGACTTGCTGTTCCTAGAGATTTACGCAGGGGCTGAGCAGTTTTGCATGTTGTCAGAGTAATTTGTTCGCAAGCGTACAGGCTCATGATAGCGACGGGCTGAAAAACCATGCAGCACTATGACCGCTACAGTTCAACACAAATAAAAAACTCTATGCACAAACTCTCAGGCCTATTACATATAATGCTGAATACTGTTCCTATGCATAAAAAGAAGATTAAAGAGAATAAGATATCCTTTATGTGTTAGCTTAGTTGCGTCTCTCTGCTGCCATGCGCCGTTAGGGAATAAGAAAACATGGAGCTACTACTGTTTATGGCACAAGGTTACATAGGCCTCCTCTGACAACCGGTGCATACCACTCTTTTCTCTTCCTTTTTCTCTCTCTATCGACCCATGCATGCAACTCTCTTAATTTTCTATAAAAACTTTGCACAACCACACTCTGTCTCTCTCTTCAAAACTTGCATGCAGCAGATTCTCTCTAACCCATGTGACTATAGTACTGCATGCAAGCGGCAGTGAAAAGGACGGGTCGAGTCAGTACGTGCATGCTGTCACTAGCGAACAGCTGTGTGGCTTGTAGTGCTCCTTATCTGCACACATCCCGAAGCAAACCAACGGGCCAGATAAGAGGCATCATGAAGCTCGGGCTAGGAAGAAACTTTACGATGTAATTATATGCGTTTGCTAGGGGCAAACTTTGGCGCCTACAGTGCCACCTAAGTTCAGAAAATCTAAAAAAATCAGCTATTAGCGCATGCATATTTCACTTCCGATATGATTAAGGGACACCACTGCTCTCACCAATCATGCATAGTGATTATTGTCAAAGCCTTACTTAATGGCTTAATAAGGAATCAAAATACTCCTTATGTTCATAAAAAAAAACCAAAATATGCCTTATCTTTTGAAACACATGGAGTACCCATTATATAACCTGTGAATTCTTTGTGGAATCAGTATTGCTGACGACAAAGTGGTGCTACTTGTGCATTGGCAAGAATACAATCGAATCCGAATCTGCTCCGATATGTGTGTGGATCGAGAGCAAAACCATGCAAATTGATACAAGGCATAATGTTTACCGGATTCCAAAACCTCGTACGGTACACACAAAACTATTGTCGCAGAGATTCCCTGCCCCTTCACAGGCTCCAGGGATTGCAGCAAGTTACACTATTTATTAAGGAAATGATGGGATCAAGATCATCGATCAGCATGCACTTTGCCTCCTTTGCTGACTACAAAAATAAAATAGTTAATCTGCAAGTTGAATGCTTGGATGAGCACTTAGCCTTCATTCGGTTCGTTCATATATAGGGGCCTGCAGATACATTGCTCACACACACAAACATCTATTGGACCACCGAAGTGAAGATCTAGCTAGCTAGCTAGTTAGCAGATATATAGTGTGAATGTTGGTGGGAGAAAATAGAAAGAGACTATATATACTAATCAATTAGTTAAGGAGATCGAAGAGCTAGCATGGCTAGGGGCAAGATTGTGATTAGGAGGATTGAGAAGATGAGCAGCAGGCAGGTCACCTTCTCCAAGCGGCGTCGTGGCCTGCTGAAGAAGGCACGTGAGCTGGCTATCCTCTGCGATGTCCAGGTCTGTGTCATCATCTTCTCCTCAACCGGTCGCCTATACGAGTATGCCAGCTCCACCACCACCATCTCCACTGGCATGCCTTCCATCATCCATAAGTACCAATCTGCACAGGAGCACCAGCAGCTGTTGAATCCAGTCGCACAAACATGGTATGCACGCATATTAATTGCCCCCCCATAACCTTTTAACTACCTCCAAAGTTCCAACATACATGATGCCTTAGGTGAAGACTGTTTTCAAGGTGCAACTTTGGCCGTTATCTTTTCATATAAAGAAGTTGGTAAAACTACGGAACTGTAAAATAGTTGTCATGACAAATGTAATGTTATTATGTTCATTTGACCAACATCAATATATTTTTTATATTGATACTGAAATTAGAGAAGCTTAACTCTTACTTATGCGTATCTGTGTCGTCTATTTTAGGACAAAAATTGCACTAAGTATTTATATGTATGTACTTTACTTCTCTTGCTGCTATTTACTTATATGAACATACTTTAGCATACACCATAAGCCAAGAAAAATATTTGTTATGCCGATTTGCAAAATACTCATGGTAGTACCATTTCTTAATCATTATTTTGATAGTTTGGACAAAAGTTGTGGCATCGATTTGTTACAGTTTGCATTAACTCGAAGTTTCTGGTAATAGAAAAAATCTCATATTTTGCTAGTTTTGGGAAGGTGAAGTACGCAAATTACAGCAGCAGATGCAGATACTTCAAGATCATCATCAGTAAAAGTTCTTAATCATATTTCCGATACTATCTATAAAATTTAAATCAGCTTGAGGAAAGATGGAAAAGCATTCAAGTCATCTCATTGTTTGACTTTCAGGAAGCTAATGGGGGAGAGATTATCAAACCTAGGAGTCAACGACTTGTGTTTATTGGAAAATCAACTAGAGAAGAGCTTACGCTGTATTAGAGAGAAGAAGGTAACTGGCTCTCTCAGTCTGTTCTTACATTTGTTGATCATCGTACCTTCCACCATAATCATGATGCTAATATGTTTTTGGAAGGAATGGTACTAACTCTGTGTATCATAATACATTTCAGGAACAAAGTTTTGCCAACCATATTGTACAACTCAATGAAAAGGTTAGCCAATTTTTCTATCATTGCCGTGCGCAATTCTACTTCGTTGCAAATTACCACGTGAAATTTACAGTAATATAAGTTAAAACATTACATCCACACATGGTAATTCAATAATATGAACTTGTAGGGATATATCTTCCATCAAGAGAATTTTCAACTCTCTGAGGAAATAAAGCTTATACATGAACAAAACTTGGAAATTAAAGAACAAGGTAACTGAGTGACATGATTATGTATTCAATTTTTTTCCGTGTATTGAGATTATATAATGGTGCTCCTTGATGTTGGTTTCAGCTATATGCAGTAAATGGCTCTACTAAGGGTGCAACAAGTTATCCTCCAAGGCAGAGTATATATGAAAAGTATTAATTGAGATGCATTACTGCCAATTATGTTTCAACTATTTTTAACCAGGCAGTCTCTTCTGGTAGTTAAGTTAACAGTGTCATATTTGAGTTGGATGTGCGTATGTGTGTGTGCGCGCGCGCATGATTGTGTAAATAAAAGCTAGCTTGTTCAAAATGTTTTCATCATGATGTATATATTTGAAATTTGGACTGATACCTATAAAGAATCTCAAGTATTTTTCAAGTGCCAACTGGATGGGAAAATAAAGATGCTTGAATTTAGCTTGAAAGAAAAAAGCGGCAGGGAGAATCAGTGGCTCCAGCTTTGTCCACTCATCCTAAAACACCTGAAGGTACATACAGCTGGGCTGATGCAGCAAAAACAAACAATCAAACAAGATCAGAGTAGTTGCAGTGCATCATTAAGGACTACTTACTAAAGATCAAGTGGCGCCATGACTCAGAGAACCAAATCTGGAAGGAAATCGTCTTTTACTCTAATTTAATCATCCATTGCTGGCTCTAATCGAGATCAAAATGCCATCACTCGCGTGGAATGCATATTTTTTGCATCGTGCTCTGTGGCCACTTTACTTGGGCAACCTTTAAACTGTCCTTTTTTGGATGAGCCAAGTCGAAATTTATGTAGTACAGATGTATGCCCGCCTATCCAACAACCTTAAATAACATGGTACTACTAGCTAACCTTCTATAACTGGATGCTACCTTTAGCACCCAAATGACAACGTTCCTGCCACGCCCACCTCAGTACGTACGGATACAATTATTATGTGCTGCAAATCACATCCAAAATATTTTTCCAAAGTGTCTGAAATATAAACTTCACGGGCATTATTTTAACCACCATAAGCAAGAAATGTATTAAAGTTGAGGTATTTATGAGCAAACAGAGGATTCACTGACGTGGCCAATTTGTACCAAAGATGCAATCAGGTTTATTGATTGCGGTAGATCTATGACTTCTTAATCGGTAAGATTTGGCATCTTACATGTTAGAATATCAGACGTACGATATTGGCAGCAAAAGCCGCACCTCGATTGTCGAGAAAAAGTCATGCCACTTGTCATCTTTCATATCAACCGTGTTCAGATATAATTGGACAAGTGTACTGCCCACATTTTACATGGTAACATGCCAAGATACAATTGGATGGCTCCATCAAGATGTTTAGAATAAATGAAGCGTACCACTCACATGTTATATGGTAACGTGTCGAGATACAATTGGATAACTCTACACAGATATAATAAGTACACATTATGAAGAAAGTGCACCACTCACTTGTTTTTGGAAGGAATGATGCTAACTTGTGTCTCATGGTATGTTGCCAACCATATTGTACAATTCAATAAAGAGGTTCACCATTTTTGCTGCCATTGTTGTGTGCAATCTAATCATTTACAGAGCCGCATGAAATTTGCATCAATATAAGTTAATACATTACATCCATACATGGTAATTCAATAATGTGAACTTGTAGGGATATATGTGCGGTCAAGAGGATATTCAATTCTCCGAGGAAACAAAGCTTATCCACGAACAAAACTTTTTTGCGAGTAATCCATGAACAAATCTTGGAACTAAAGAACAAGGTAACTGTAGCGGCTTGATTTCAAATGCATTGAATGGCCATACTAAGTGCGCAACATATTAACCTTGAAGACAGAGTATATATGAAAAGAGGTGCATATTGCACCTAGTTATATGTCAAGTATTTTGAACCTGGCAGACTTTTCTGGTATTCTTTTTAACACAGTACAAATATAGACACTCATATATACGCGCATACACTCACCCCTATGAACGTGCACATGCACACCCTATCCCTATGACCACCTCCGAGAGACTGAGCCGGCATATCATCCTGAGATTTACGAAGTCACCATAGACATTTTGTAGTCGACGGGAATGTATCCTCCCACTAAACGTGCATTGTCGAAAATCCTGAAATAACTCCAGGAAAATGCGAGCACCAACACTTGAACCATGGTGGGCTGGTGATACCACTTCCTCCTAACCATCCTACTATAGGTTGATTCGCGCCTCTTCTGATGGTTGAGTTAGCAGTGTCATATTAACTTGGATGTGCGTGTGTGCATGCCGCACCTATAAAGAATCTAGGTTGTTTGAAATGATTTCACCATGTACATATATTTTTAAATTGTGGCCTTAGAAATAGCAATTATACTACTCCGATCCGAAATAAAAAAGAACCCTCAAATTATTTTGAGAAATTAAAGTAAGCATGCTATTCTAAATCGAAGTAAAGTCATGCTCATAAAGAATCTATTTTTCAAGTGCTAACTGGATGGGAAAAGAAAGGTGCTTGAATTTAGCTGGAGAAAAATTAAAGCAACAGGGAGAATCATTGGCTCCAGTTTTGTCCAGTCATCCCAAAACACCTGAAGGTACATACAACTGGGCTAATGATGTAAAAAAAAGCAAGAATCAAAGTAGATCAGAGTCGTTGCAGTGCATCAAGGACTACATACTAAAGACCAAGTGGTGCCATGACTCAGAGCACCAAATCTGGATCAATTACTGGCTCTAATCGAGATCGAACACCGTAACTCACGTGGACTGCACATTTTTGCATCGTGCTCCGTGGCCACTTTACTTGACTAATCTTAAAGTTGTTCCTTTTTGGATGAGCCAAGTGGAACGCTAGCTAGTTAGTACATATGGCTGCTCACCAGTCCAGCAACCTTAAACAGCATGGTACTACCAGCTAATCTTTTATAACTTTGATGCACCCAAATGCCAATGTTCCTGCCACACACACCTCAATAAGTATTACAATTGTTGGTGTAAAAATCACAACGAATAAAGTTTGTGCCATGCCTCTTCGAGCAATTGTTGGGATTGAAGATTAGTTTTAACAAAAGTGAACTGTTCTGTTTTGGGAGAGCCAAAGATGAACAAGATGCTTATAAACAATTGTTCGAATGTTAACTGGGTACCCTACGTTTGGCCATCTAGGCATACCAATTCACTATCGCAAGCTATCTAACAAGGAGTGGAAATGTATTGAAGATCGATTTGAAAAAAAAACTAAGTTGTTGAAAGGGTAAGCTTATGCATACGGAGGTCGGCTGGTACTCATAAACTCAGTGCTCATGAGTATGCCGATGTTCCTTTTGTTTTTCTTTGAAGTACTGGTAGGCGAAAAAGGTTGGACTTCTATCGATCACGATTCTTTTGGCAGAGTGATGACGTAAAGAGGAAATATTCGCTTATTAAGTGGAATATCATTTGTAGGCCAAAATACCAGGATGGTCTCGGGACTGAGAGTTTAGAGGTAAATAATAGATGTCTGCTCAATAAGTGGCTGCACATGATTTCTGTTGACAATGAAGGCACGTGGGTACAAATTTTATGTAATAAGTATCTGCAATCTAAGACCTGGGCCTAGTTTACCATTAGGCTCAACGATTCACCTTTCTAAAAGGGGTTAATGAAAACCAAAGTAGCTTTCTTCAATGGAACTAAATTCATCAGTGGAAACGGTAATTCGACTAGATTCTAGGAGGATAGATGGTTAGCGGAAACGCCTCGACAAGATCTTCAAAACTAAATGCCATATTGATATGTTTCGACAACTTTTTTGTGGGCCAAATGTTGCTATGATGCTACACTGAAGTTGCCATATTGTTTACACTAAAATTGCCATGATATGTTTAATCTATTTTTTTCTTCTAGATTTAAAGTTACCATTGTATTTCAACTACCTTTCCTGCCAAAATTTATTATTTGACCATGGCTATTTTTAGTAATTAACCACAAAAAATTTAAATCACGGATCATGGCATATTTTAGTAATTCATCATGGCAATTTTATTTTATAGATCAAGGCAACTTTTATATTTTGACTATGGCAATTCTAGTATTTTTACCATGAAAATTATTTTTTATATGACGATGGCAAATTGTAGTGTGTGTATCATAGCAAATTGTAGTGCATGTATCATGGCAAATTTAAGTAATTCACCATCGCAATATTAGTTTTAGAATCATGGGAAATTTGAGTCATTGGCCATGCATTTTTAAAGTAATTGACGATTAATTTCTTTTTAATTGTAAAATGTGTCAAAATTATTTCATGGATTATGGGAAATTTTAGTAATTCACCATGGCAAGTTTGTTTTCTTAATTATTTTTTTATAACATGTGAAATTTACTTTAACTATAGAAGAAAAACTATTTGAAACGTATCATGTCAACTTCAGTGTAAACACCATGGCAATTTATGTGCAATAGACATCACAATTTTTTACCATAAAAAACTATCGTCGAAAGATATCAATATGCAACCTAATTTTGAAGTCCTCGTCGCAACTCATTTAATGGTGAAAATGGATTTTTAATTAGACTATTCATTTAAGAGATAAAAAATTTAAAGTTTGAAAAACCCAAAAGATTCCCGCTGACACCATATGTTTTCGTCATTGTTTGCATGCATGTGGGGGAAAAATAAAAAGGTTGATGTGTCACAATGGGTGGCTAGAACGGCGTGCGGTCTGACCTGCTTCAGCTCACACATGTGGCAGTTACCAGGGTCAAAAGAAAAGGCTTAAAAAATATTTAAACTTTTAATTAAATTTTTGCAAATAGTATAAATTTTCCATGAATTCTAAAATGATCATAACGAAAAAATATTCACAGATTGGTAAAAATGTGCACAGAGTTGATTTTTTTTCTTGATTTCAAATATGTTCACGAGTTTAAAAAATATTCATGATTTTCAGGAATGGCTCCAGATTTCATGAAAAGTGTTCATAAATTTTAAAAGATGTCCACAAGAAATAGAAAGAATAAAAATGAAGAAAAAAAGAAAAAAAGAGAAAACATAAATCCGATGAAAAAATGTTCAGGGAAAAACGGGTGAGTAAGTAATCCGAAAATGGGCCAGCCCTAAACAGGATTACTTACTCACCGGTTCAGGGAAAAATATAATATTATTTAAATTTTAAAAGATTTGCACAAATTCAATAATTCTTTGAATAACCAATTTTTGGCAAACATGATATGTTTTAAAAAATGTGAACATTGCTTCAATTTGTGAATACTCCCTCCGTAACTAGATATAAGTATTTTTAGCGATTCAGTAGGAACTACATACGGATGTATGTAGACATATTTTAGAGTGTAGATTCACTCATTTTGCTCCGTATGTAGTTCATATTGGAATCTCTAAAAAAGACTTATATTTTGGAATGGAAAAGGTGGTTTTAAAAAAAGGAACATTTTCTTCCATTTGTGATAATATTTTAAAAAATGGGAACATTTTCTAATTCCTGAACATTTTTTTAAACAGGGCCAATTTTTGAATTTCTGTACATAATTTGAAAGAGTGAACATTATTTTAAATTCAAAACAATTTTTGAAACATTTGAACATTTTCTTACATTCCTATTTTTTTTAATTTGATAATTTTTCTGAATAAATTATATTTTCTGAATTTTTTATTGTAAAAATCACATTTTTTTGAATTCCAAACAATTTTCTAAAACAAGAATATTTTTTGAAAATTTGAGCAAAACTTGAAATTTCTAAACTTTTTTTTGGAAACACGTACATTTTTTGAATTTATGAACATTTGGTAATCTTTAAGCTTTATAGGGCTGATGTGAAAACAAGGTCAGAAAGAATTTTATAATCACTAACGGGCATTTGGTAACTTATACCAATAAACATCAATTATCCCTTAAAAACCAATAAGTATCAATTTCTTATCCATTTATTTTCTTAGTTTCTGTACATACATGTACGATCCTCAAGATTTTAGGCTCTCAATAATATATCGACTAATGAAGGTAATAGCTCTTTACACATGGTTAATTAACTCGAAAGGTAGTTTAGATATTTAAATTAACCAATTATTTATGACGGGAATGAACATGTCACCTTTTCTTTTGTTAGTCTATGTCTGAAGATGCAATTGACACCAACACAAATCCAATGCATGGAGAAAATGTTCCATGCTTTTATGATTGAAGTGTAACACTTCATACATGCATATTGTCTGTAAATATATTACATGGATAATGCTCTCACGAGGCCCCGGCGGCTGGCGAGAGATTTGGTGGCGAAGTAGTTTCTTTGTGGATCCCCCCCTTGGCCCCCGCGTCGCTCCCGCTGGGGCGACTCGGGCGGCGCTAACCCTAGCCGCCGCCGCCGGCCCCTCCCCCCTTCTCCTCTCCCTCGCCACCACCGGAGGGGGTCGCCGGAAAGCCGGGCGTCCGCCGAGGAGGGTGGTGGCGAGGATCTGTCCGCCTGTTTCGCGCAGGGGATCTGGAGCCGGGGCGGCGGCCTCGGGTGGTGGTGCGGCGTTGTCTTCAGCCCGCGGCGTCGCTGGTGCTGGCCGCCCACTTGGCCACGCGGGTGGCAAGGCGGCGGCGGGTGGTGGCTGTGGGGCGCAGTGGCCGCGGGGGCGCCCGCCCCGGATCTGACGCCTTCGCCCCCAACCAGTTCAGCCTCTGTCAGATCTGGCTTCCGGCTGGCCCTGGTCGCCGGCGCCGCGTCTGTGGTAGGGGTGGGGGAGACGGGGGACCTGGAGAAATCCACGGCTGGCTATGCCGGCCACGACGACGGCGACGCCTGAGGGCGCCGTCTCCTACCTGTAGGCGCCGTCAAGGTGCCCCCTTTCCCCCTTCTGCCTCTCTCCCCTGCTCGTGCACCGGGGTGAAAACCCAAATCCCCCTGGATTGGGCGGCAGCGACGCTTGCGGCGTCGCCACCTTCATGGAGGTGCCGTCTTCAGTTGAGCATGGGGAGGTGGCTAGTTCGATCTGGTTGGTGGGCGTCCGGTGGCGACATGGTTAGCGTTGACGGGGTCTTGGTGGTGCTTCTCCAAGTCAGTGGCTTCCCAACATTGTCTGCTCTGTCACCAGCAGCCTCACCATGCTTTTTTGCTTCTCCTTGAGTTTGGTTCCCCCCTGCTCCATGTTTGCCTTTGTGGAGCTCGGCGACGCGAGCTAGTGGTGCCCGGGTCAGGCTCTCCGGGCGGCAATGGCGTCGGTTGTACATCTTTGCTCTAGGAGAGCATTTGCATCGCCCGACGGATCGGCGCCTCGTGCCAGGCGAGGGGCTAGGGATTCCCTTCGGAGTTGCAGGATGTTGTCAACGGTGCGGTTGGCGTCAATGGAGCTGTCAGCGTGCCCTTACATGCTAGTTGGATCTCCGCAAGACTTGCTGGTGTTCGGGATGGATTGAACTCGGTGGAGGGCTTCTTTGTCTTCAAGCTGGTCTTGTTCTTTAGTTTTCTTCATCTTTGCTTGTAGATGGTAGGAAGCCTTTTAGCTGCTAGCACAGCACTTTGTATCCTTTTAGCTGTTTCTTGTTCTTCTTTGTAAGTTGGCGGTTGCTGTAATCCTGACCGGTTGATGGCTTTGTTAATTCAAAGCCGGGCTCGACTTGAGCCTCCGTTCTAAAAAAAGATTTGGTGGCACAGTACTTCGTTGTTGGCTTGTAGCTGCACGTTTTTTCTTCAACTTCATCGGATGGAGGTGCTTGAGCTGGAGCCGAGTAGATGCACGGGGTTAATCCCCATTCGACATGCCACAACGACAAAGCCTCTCCGTTCGCACCAAGGTTCATATTCGACTCCAAAAGCCGATTTAGGCGATGGTGTGTCCCTCATTTCAGGATTTGGTGGCTTTCAGCATTTTTCGTTGTTGTTAGTCTCAACGGCGGCGACAGTTAGCAACTGGTGTTGGCTTGGTTTGAGTTCAGCCTCCTGGGATCGAACTATATTTTCTTTTTCTTTGGGGGTATTTTTGCATTTGTGTTGGGACACCTATTGTCTCTCATGGTTTCTCGGCGATGGTGCGTCTGTGCTATGTTTGTAATTGACTCTGTTGAAGATATATACAACTATCCACTACTAGGGAAAACCTTATACACAGAATCTTACAAGTAGTGCGTGTTAAAATGAGGCGCTACTGCTACCTAGCAGTAACGCGTTGGCTTAAAAGGCGCTACTGTTATCCACTTAGCAGTAGCGCGGCAGGAACAAAACGCGCTACTACTATAATTGCCATCCCGACGTGCTAGGTAGAGTAGTAGTGCCCTTCTAAAAACCGAGCTACTGCTACAAAATTAGTAGAAGCGCACTTTTAGGGTAGGGCGCTACTGCTAAGTTTGAACACACCACAAGATGGGCCCCTCTTAGCAGTAGCGAGTTTGTGAGGGCGCCCTACTACTACGGATTTTAGCAGCAGCGCGTTTTCACTCCCCACGCCGCTGTTAAAGCTATTTTCACCTAACCCCCCGCGCGGGCTTCCCTCTCCTCTGCTTCCTCCCCCAATTCCCCACTATCTATTCTCCCCCTCGTTGCCTCCGCCGGAGCCCCTGCCCTCGCTCTCCGCCGGAGTCTGCCCCTCGACGTCGTCGCGCGCCTGTGCCTCCTCCTCCTCGACCTCGACCTTGCCGGAGCCCCTACCCTCGCTCTCCGCCGCCGTCTCCCTCGACCCGCCTCACCGCCGTCTCCCCCGACCCCGCCTCACGGCCGTCTCCCCCGACCCCGCCTCACCGCGCCTCGGTGCCGCCGTCTCCCCCGACCCCATCTCTCTCCCCGCCCTTTGTAAGCACTCTCCCATTCCCTCTTCTCTGCTCTCTGTTAGTATGAACCCTAGCTATTTAGTGCTAGTTAGTATGAACCCTAGGCTATTTTTAGTGCTAGTTAGTTAATTACAATTAGTATTAACCCTATTTAATTAGGTAGTACGAACCCTAGTTAAAAAATGGATACTTATATGGTAATTAGGGCAGTAGTTCCTAGGTACTAATTAGTTAGTAAGAACTAGGTACTAATTAGGCACTAGTTTATTTTTATTTATAGTAAGTTTATTTTTAGTAAGAACTAGTTGAATTAATAGAGCTAGTTAGTAAGAACTTGTTGATATTTTTTTAGTTAAAGCAATTTTTCCCGCATCGACGTCGTCGAGTCGGCGGAGGACGACACCTGCTTGATCAGATGGGCCATGTCCGGGACTGGACTCCGCCGGGGTGGTACTGGGAGGCGCTACCTACCGGGGGGGCGCGGGTTGGTGAGGAGACAGCCTGTCGTTGACCCGAACCTTCTTTGGTGGCGGTCGCGTGGGCCAGTGACGGTCCAGAGGCTCGAGGACCCCGCGGAGGTGGTGCGTCACCGTTTCAGTGAGGAGGACGCGCACGTCTGTCGCTACTTGTTTGCGTTGGTGCACAGGTTCTCCAATACCTGGCAGGTTCTCCAGGGATCTCACTGGAGCTATGATCCCGTGATGGTTCCTTCTCTGTGGGTGTCCACCGCCCGCGCCGATATCCATTGTGTGCTAGGGTTTTAGTTGTATTAGTGATGTTATATGTATGATACTATTCAGGATGTATTAGTGATAATATTCGATGATGTACGGACGCATGAGATGATTTACTTTTGCTTATTGAATGCATGCTAATTTGAGTCCTATAAGATATTTTGAAATGTATATCTTGTGTTGCTCAAATAGGATATGTGCTTGCCCAAGTGGCCGATCATGTTTGCAGGTTAAACCTCCGAGTGGCCTATGTTTTGCCGGTGTGTTGATTCATTTCCGTTCCGGCAAATTTCAGGCGCTCGATGTGTCCTATTTTAGCAATGGTCATTCCGGATTTTTCCGTGAATTTTGGCATGACTTGTGCCAGAATATGTAGGAAATATCGAGTGCCCCGGATTTGTGCGTTGAGTATCCTAGTAGTTGTCTTCGATCAATTTTCAATTAATGTCTTAACTATGAACATAGGAAATGTCTGACGACGAAAAGGATTTCGGTATGTGCAAATACTGCGAAGACGAGCGCGACCTGTGCGATGGAATCTTCCTAGATGATGATAGGCGCTTCAACGTCAAGCTGGACGAGAACTTCGAAGTGGATACAGTAAGTCACAACGACAAGTCTTTTTTCGTAATTAAGCATGACATCTGCTTCATTTGCTTCAACTTATATTTTTTTTACTATTCTACTAGAGTATCCCCTGCCATGCAAGAGTTTTTGTATTGGATAAAATAGGTTTCAGTCGTACTATGGAGGTAAAGAAAGTTTACTTGAAGACTGAGCATGGTTATATTTTCCACGCAAAATTATACAATTCAAACGGCTACACCTATTCTGGATGCAAAACATGGCGAGCACTATGCAAGACTTATGCATTTGAGCATGATATGGATATCACCTTTGATATTCGTCCGATAGATGATATTGAAGGTAATACCGACATTTGGATCGATGTGCAGACGCCTCCAGTTATACCATTATGTGAGTTTCTCAACCATATTTATGTCTTTGATATTATTTATTAAAAAATAGTTGACAACTAATTTCTATTGTCAGCTTATTTCCATTCAAGTAAACATGTCTAGCGCTTGGTAGACATGACCTACTACTGTCCCGGGGCTGAACTAAACTGCGAGGAGCTAAGTCATTATGTTTCATGGCTTGCGGATCTTGATACTGTCAAGACAAATTTTCTTTCTGGATTTAGAAATGTTAGTACTGAAAACTTGCGACCAAAAGTGTTCGTAATGAACTACGGTCACATCTATTTAGGAAATATGGTATATTTTTACTATTTGTCCTCAGTGCATCTTTTCCATACATTATTTTTAAGCTAAACTTCATTGCTAAGTATGTTACCATATGATGTTCTTCAACGGGGACTCCCGATGAATGTTGTGCCTTATGGGATCGAGAATAAAGGTACCATGAGTATTGTTAGCTTGCGGCCAAGATATCCTACAAATCACTATAGTGCATTCAGGATTAGCGACGAATTCTTAATAGTGAAAGGCTGGACCAAATCTCTGATGGAGGAGCGCAGACAAGTACTAGGGGGCAACAATCAGAAGTGCAGCCCACGATTAAGAGACAGGTTTATCTCATGCTTCAACTTGATGAAGGAGGAGAGCTACACATGTTTTATGTTAATTTACCTGAGAGAGAGAGAGAGCAGTAGGAGTGATTAGCTAGCTAGAAATGAGTTTAAAGATGATGATGTGCTACACTATGACTATGATGATTAAATAGCTAGTGTTGGTGGTAATGACTATGATGATTATTATGAGCTAGTGTTAGTGGTGATTAAATAAATACTGTTGGTGCTAATGACTATGATGATGACTAAATAACTTGTGCTGGCGGATTAGATTCAAGTGGAGGCAACATGTGATGCACATCGAAAGTACTACTAGTCCAAACTAGATCAAGTTTGGATTAGTAGTATACTTTTGACATGCACCACATATTGCCTCCACTTGAACCTAATCCAGCTTCATTTGACACACTGCTATGGACATAATGATATAAACCTCATAATTGGTATTGTACCAAAATTTGTATAACGGCGGATAAATACACTAAAAAAAATACTAGTAGCGATGGACAGTAAACACGCTGCAAGTAGCTAGATTAGCAGCAGCGCGGGTGTGAACAAGCGCTGCCGATATGTCTCTTACCAGTAGCGCGTGTCACACGCGCTACTGCTAAGTAATAGCTGTAGCGCCTTATTAGTAGCGCGACAGCACGCGCTACTAGTGAGCTTTAAACCCGCTCTACTACTAGGGTTTTCCCTAGTAGTGATATTTTTCCCGAAATATAGATAGTTATTTTTTAAAAAAGGAATGTCTCATTGAGAAAGAGAGCCATAGTGTATCTCGGTGATGCAGCAAAATGTGCGAAAATTGACATGTGAGCACGGGTGCAACGGAGAACTTTATTTTGAAGTTGAGAAACCCAAACTTTAATGGCTCGAGAATTTTCAATTTTTTGTGTGCATGAACATATAGCAATGCAGTATACTGGGCGAAAATTTCGGCAATATACATCCTTACATGTAAAAGATACAAAGGTAAAATATATGAAAATAAGGAGCCTTGTTTTTTGTTGTTTTTGAAATTTAGTATTTTTTGTTCAGCACGTAATTCAACGTATTATTGAACGAATTTTCACAGGTACTTAGACCACATGCATGCATATTCATGTGAAAAAAAAATCATTTTTTCAAATATTTTAATCACCTTTTTGGAACAGTTCAAAATAAAGTGCTCCGTTGCCCCATATTTGAAAATCTGTTTTACAAAATCTGGTCATAGCCATCGGAGATTATGATTTTTTTTGCTTCTGTTGCAATGCACGGGCCCTTTTGTTAGTACATTTAAAATTTACCTGAAAAAATTGAGTTTGCGACACTTTTTACCTCGTTTAGCAAGAATTACTCTGATGTACCCCACTTTAGCCAGTTCTTTCCTATGTACTCCCTCCATCCCAAATTAAGTTACTCAATTTTATATTATGTTTAGTACAAAGTTAGTTCAAAGTTAAATCACTATTTGGGGACGAGGAAGTAGTATATAAGTTTTGAAGTTTCGATGGGTAGGCTCCTTTGCCCTGTCCTAGTTAAACACTAACAATCCTCTCCCTTTCTTGGGCGGTGGCCATCTCCAAAACTGTGGATGCACCAATCTTACACATCGGCCAAATGCTCCACCTTGCTTCCCGCATCCGAACTCGTCAATGTTTGACTCTCCTCCATTAGCGATACCAAGTGGAGGAGACATGGAGGACTAGCAGGCGCATGTCTATGATGCATGTGAACAGGTGCTTAATTGCCGCTAAAATGGTGTATTCTCATACACCGGCCCTCCCCAACAAGCCTAAACAACATTCAGCGCCCCTCATTCCACGCAGCCACTTCCTTGATGTTGAATAATTAGGCTTTTTCTCGTTTAGTTTAATCTAGAAAAATAGTGGATAAAACATGAATAGCACTATAGTGGTGAAGCTAGAAACTAGCAAACATTCATTGAGAGTAGTCATGCAATCAAAATCATAAGCAAAATGCATCATATCCATGTCAATCGCTACTAGCAATAAACCAAATGTTAGCCCTAACAGTGAGGATAAGATGGCATATGGCTTAGTAGCAGAAGGTGCAGATGTCCCGATCGTCATGTCGCTGAAGAGGTCATTGACATCAGGGAAGAAGTCGTCGTTAGGGAAGTCGTCCTCAGTGATGTCGCCGTTCGCAGCCACGATGAACAAGAATCCAGCAGTCATGCAAGGATGCTCCCCAAAAACCAGATCGCCCCTCTCCGGTACCGAATCACAATAGGCCTGATGTCTCACTCTCCGGTGCACGCCGGGAAGCGAGATGGGAAAGAGGTAGGCGGTGCAATGCTATGGAACAATGCGAGGAGTCATATCTCGTTGGGAAGAGGAGTGCCCTCTTATAGGAGTAACAAGATGAAACTGAAATGGACACACTAATTCTCATTAATGGGAGGATAAACAGACAGTAAATATCCTATTAAGTGGTCAGTTTCGTCTCCCATTAGTAGACAAATCATTTCAAGTTCTTGCATGACAAAATATGCGCGGTATGAAGAAACCAATGTACTAATGAAGAAATGAAACCGGAACCAAAATATTGATGCCATCAATGAGCTGGATGTCATCATTCACCAGCATTCGGTTTCATTTTCCACTAGCGCAAATTTTTTAGCTTCTTTCTTGTCATGCATGAACGTGCCACATGGTCATATGGGATGTTCATAGAAATTATTGGATATAAGAGATGGTCTAAATCATAATAATTCTAATAATCCCCCACTAGATCTCAGAGGCACATCAAGTTTGCCTATGGTTCTAAAACATTGTTTATATACCCGTATTTTGCTGGAGACTGTTAAATTGAACTTCCACCTAAAAATCCACGCTACATTCGTTCACAACTTGAATAGTGGATTATGACTTGAACTGCAAGTTCTGTGCAAACAAGTTTCACGTAAAATACTGGACCGATACTAGACCGCTGGAAAACTTTCCCGCGGGTAGGAGCATATACGTCATACTATGGGGCCTCTTCTTGAGTTTATAAGGGAGCACCCAACTCTCACAGACTGCGACATTTAACAGCAGAACTCATATAGGTGTGTTCTTTCTAGATGTTCTGTAGGACAACATCTCGCCTACCCAAGCCATCCAGAACACATTAAGATAAATATCAACCTACAATACAGATTAGGAGAAAATCACATCATAATAGAGTGGATATTTAGAAATAAATATTCTCCTCTTAGTTATTCAATAGCTTGTCTCGCCAATTCAAATTAACGGGATCTCCGATCACAAAGAATGGGTTACGACCATGAACAACTTATGTAGTGGGTCTCAATCCCATCTTCTTCGATGCATTGTCTATCACATTTCGTGATAAACCCTTTGTGAAGGGGCCTGCCAGATTCTTCGATGTGTTTATATAGTCCAACACTAAACTTCGGTGTTTCTCATGAACCTGACAGATTTCAGTCTCCTTTTCACATGTCTTGATGACTTCTTATTATCCTTAGAAATATTTACCTTAACGACCACAATTTGATTATCACAGCTTGATTATCACAGTTCATTAGAATAGCCGGTATTGTTTTTTCAACCACCGGCAAGTCCATCAAAAGTTCTTTAAGTCATTCTGCTTCAACTGTTGCCGTGTCTAATGTTGTGAGTTCTGCTTCCATTGTTGACCTTGCTAAGATAGTCTGCTTGCGAGACTTCCAGGAAACAGCAGCACCACCAAGTATAAACACATAACCACTTGTGGCTTTAAGCTCATCAGCATCAGATATCCAATTCGCATCACTATAACCTTCAAGTTCTCTTGGATACCCGGTATAGTGAAGTCCATAACACACAGTACCTTTCAAATAGCGCATTATTCTCTCAAATGCATGCCAATGAACATCTCCCGGGTTTGAAACAAACCGGCTTAGTTTACTCACAAAAAATGAGATGTCAAGCCTCGTAGCACTAGCTAAATACATAAGCGAGCCAATGATTTGGGAATATCTCAATTGATCATTTGTTTCTCCTTTGTTCTTCCGAATCAAAACACATTGGAACATAAGGTGTCGGATAAGGTTTGCAATCTAAATATCCAAAGAGATCCAGAATCTTCTCCACATAGTGAGACTGCAAGAAAGTGATCCCACCATCACCACCTCTTAAAAGCTTGATGTTCAAGATAACATCAGCTACTCCAAGGTCTTTCATCTCAAAGTTTTGATCCAGAAAATCTTTCACTTCCTGAATGACCTTGAGATATGTTCCAAATATAAGTATGTCGTCAACATACAAGCATAGTATAACTCCCTCGCCCCGCCATGGCTATAGTACACACACTTTTCGGCTTCGTTTGCAACAAAGCCCATAGATGTCAAAGTTCTTTCGAAATTCTCGTGCCATTGCTTAGGTGCTTGTTTCAAACCATACAAAGATTTCAATAGTTTACACACTTTTCCTTCATGACCATGTACTACAAAACCATCAGGTTGTTCCATGTAAATTTCCTCCTCCAACTCTCCATTTAGGAAAGCTGTCTTAACGTCCACTTGATGAACGAGAAGATTGTGTGAGGTGTCCAATGAGAGTAGTACTCGAATGGTGGTCAATCTGGCCATACGCGCATAAATATCAAAGAAATCTTCACCTTCCTTTTGGGTATATCCATTGGCTACAAGTCGCGCCTTGTACTTTTCAATTGTACCATGGGGCCTAAGCTTTTTCTTAAACACCCACTTACACCCTACACGTTTACACCCATAATGACGATGATACGTCCATTTTGCATCATGTTTACCTACTATTATTCATGTTCTTTTATTGCATAATAATTCTTTTTGGAGTAATTCTAATGCATTTTCCCTCATAATATGCAAGGTACACACAAAGAGGGAGAATTCCAGCAGCTAGAAATCTGGACCTGAAAAAGCTATGCCAGGCCACCTATTCTGCACAACTACAAATGAGCTGAAACTTCACGAGGATTTTTTTTGGAATAAATTAGAATTATTGGAGCCAATAAGTATCAGAGGGGGCCCATGTCGGTGTCAAAACCGGCAGATCTCGGGTAGGGGGGCCCAAGCTGTGTGTCTAAAGATCGATGGTAACAATGGACAAAGGGACATAATGTTCACCCAGGTTTGGGCCCTCTTAAAGGAGGTAAAACCCTGCTTCCTACTTGATTGTAATCGATGAGTATAGGGGTTACAAGAGTTGATCTTCCTCGAGATCGTGATGGCTAAACCCTACATTGTCTAGCCTATGAATGTTATGATAGCCTCTATGGACTAAATCCTCCGATTTATATACACACAGGAGTGATATAGGGTTTCTATAATGTCGGTTACAAGAGAAGGAAACAATACATCTGGACTCTAATCTTGTCGTCCAAGCACACATGAGTCTTATCTGAACACGAGGGACGACTTTTAGCTTTTATCATCACAGCCCATTTAGCCCGGCCCGTATCCTCGAGCTGGACACCCGGGGACTCCCGAAACCAGGACTTCCTCAGTAGCCCCCGAACTTGCCTTCAATGATGATGCGGTATATGGATTTATGTCTTTGGTTTTGCAAGGCGGGTTCTCCACCATGCTCTGGATTGATATAGTCCGGCATTGGCTTCTGAGCCCAGTCTTTATGGTTCCTCCCTGTCGCCACCTCGATTTCCATGCATTTGAGCGAATGTGAATGGTCCATGCCTTTTTCACAATTTAGTCCTTCACCAGGCGCGGGTGGCGTCTATATAACGAGCTTAGATCACCAAATGCACCTCACATCACCGAAACAACACCAGAGCAAACCATGAAAAACTTCGAACCATGGCAAGAGCCCCTGGCTCCTCCTCGCGCCCCCATGGTCCTCAAGAGGGGGACTGGCGAAGCTACTCAGTATCCCACGTTCAGTTGAGTCGACTCCAGACAGAAGAATCTCTCCCCCCGCGGATCTAGTCCCCGTGCGGGCGGGAATAGCTTCCATGGGCGACGACGTGCTATCCGAGAATTTCCCTAAGCCCATCCAGGAGGAGATGGTGTGCTTCATTTCATTCCTCCTAAGAGGCATAGGATTCCCAATTCACCCCTTCCTTAGGGGTCTATTTGAATTCTATGGGATCCAACTGCACAATCTCACACCAGGTTCCATTCTGCACATCTCTAGTTTCGTCGCTGTCGGTGTCAAAACCGGCGGATCTCGGGTAGGGGGTCCCGAACTGTGCGTCTAGGCGGATGGTAACAGGAGACAAGGGACACGATGTTTTTACCCAGGTTTGGGCCCTCTCGATGGAGGTAAAACCCTACTTCTGCTTGATTAATATTGATGATATGGGTAGTACAAGAGTAGATCTACCACGAGATCAGAGAGGCTAAACCCTAGAAGCTAGCCTATGGTATGATTGTTGTTCGTCCTACGGACTAAAACCCTCCGGTTTATATAGGCACCGAAGAGGGTTAGGGTTACACAGAGTTGGTTACAATGGTAGGAGATCTACATATTCGTATCGCCAAGCTTGCCTTCCACGCCAAGGAAAGTCCCATCCGGACACTCGACGAAGTCTTCAATATTGTATCTTCATAGTCCAGGAGTCCGGCCAAAGGTGATAGTTCGGCTATCCGGACACCCCCTAATCAAGGACTCCCTCAGTAGCCCCTGAACCAGGCTTCAATGACGACGAATCCGGCACGCATGTTGTCTTCGGCATTGCAAGCCGGGTTCCTCCTCCGAATACTTCATAGAAGATTTTGAACACAAGGATAGTGTCCTACTCTGCAAAATAAGTTCCACAAACCACCGTAGAGAGAATAATATTTACACAAATTCAATCTGCTGACGTATTTCGCGGCGTGACATCACACCACGGCCAAGCCTTTATTCGAATCGTTTTTACTGTCCCACCTTAGCGCATTTAGCGAGGCGGTTTCCTAGGCACGTCTTGTCAAAGAAGAGATCGTGTCCCCTTATTCCGGGATTCTCATTAATACGGGCGCCAGTCGTTCCCGTTGGCACGTCTCCTCTATCGAAGGCGAGTCCCGAACGGTCCCGGGGAAGGCTCTTGGTATTCAACCTCTTTATAAAGAGACCAAGGGTCCACTCCTTTCTTTCAATCTCAATCGAATCCGCCCTTTGCCTCGAGTTCCAACACCCGAAGATCCAGATTCAGGCGCTTCGGATCTTCGATGATGTCCGGCTCCGACCTACAAGGCCGGTGGATGCCTTCCTCCATTACGGAAGAAGACGTGCTAAAGCTAAGAGATGCCAGGTATCTAACCGGCGAAATTTCGCATAGGTTGCCTGCCAAAGGGCAGGTTATTCCCACTCCCAAGCCTGGTGAAAGCGTGGTGTTCGCGTCTCACTACCTTCGGGGGCTAGGCTTCCCGACGGACCCCTTTGTGAGGGGGATCATGTTTTATTATGGGTTGGAATTTCACGACTTGGATCCGGAGTCCATCCTCCACATCTCATCGATCATTGTCATATGCGAAGCCTTCCTCCGCATTACCCCTCACTTCGGATTGTTGCTCAAGACCTTCAGAGTGGAGCCGAAGATGATCAAGGGGCAGCAGGCAGAGTGCAGAGGGGCTGTTATAAGCAGGAATGCTGATGCTCCATGGCCCGAGGGCTCTTTCCAAGAGGAGCTCAGCCTATGGCAACAAGAATGGTTTTATATAACAGCTCCCAGGGGCACCAAATGGGTGGCGCCACCTGCCTTTCGCTCGGGTCCTCCACCACGGCTGGCATCATGGGTCAATAAAGGACTTGACTGGGGGCCGTCCAAGGACATGCCCTTGTTGCAGAGCCGCATTCAAGACCTCCTAGAGAGGGAGATCACTCTGGTCGTAGTAGCGCAGGTCATGCTGATTCATCGCACCCTGCCCTGCAAACGTCGCCCCCTCCGCCTGTGGGAATTTAACCCAGAGGGACCACGAGCTCTCCAACATTTTATGGGTGCAACGCCCGTGGAGATGTATAAGCTTTTCTTCGGATCACAAGCGATGTGTCCGGACTTGACCGAGGACGCAGGTCTGAGCTGCAATCGCCCGGATACTCAAGTAAGTAGCCCTGTACCCAGACACGCTATCCCATATTTATCATGAATTTTCCCTCAAAAGAGCTGTCCCTTGAACAGGAGTGGTTAGCGAAAGCAAAGTTAATCAGGTGTCCGGCCCCCCTCCCTGAGACCACGCCGGATCCCGCGTTAACCAGGATGCTGGAGGTTGCGCCTTCGGAAGAAGGTGAAGGGGGGAACAAGGAAGCTACCGCCTCTGCGAAGGAGGCTGTCAGGAAAGGAGGGATCGAGAATCCCTCCATCCAAGGGAAGAAGAGGACCGCCTCTGAAGACCCGGAGACCATGGTCTCAAAGCGGGGGAAGAAATCTTCATCGGAGGGTCCTGTGCCGAGAGATGCCTCGACTGCATTGTGCCCCCAAGGGGATCAGCCCTCCACCGAGCCGTGAGTAAAAAGGGGAGTTTTTTTTAAAATAAAGGATATCCCTGCCTTATTTCTGATGAAGATAACCGAAATTTTACCTTGTAGTTCGGATCTCAGCCCTTCTCAGCAGAGCTCATCTTCGGGGGATCTTCGTTCGGAGATGATAGAGAGCGAAATGCCTCCTCCTCCTGTACCGTCTTGCGAGGCGGGCGACCCTGAGGTGTTGTCACGGAGGGTTTCTCCGAGTCTGGCGGGGCCGGAAGGCAGTCGTATGTCCCCCCAAAGCCCTCCGCGTCCGGTCTTCGAAAAAGGCCATCAGACCAGTCCGGCACCACCTGGTGTACGGTCGAAGGAGCTGAAGGATCTGCTCGGGCAAGCGTCTATCTCAGAAGATCACCGTGCGTTAATGGGTAAGGTGATTGGAAGGATTTCATCCGCTGAGAGCGGTTTGCACGAAGTCGTCAGAAGTTTACTAACAGGCTTTGAGGTACGCAAAATGATGTACCTTCTGACAGTTCCGCATATAAAATGCGCCCTGTGTAGATAGTAGCCCCTGAGGCTCGGTGTGCTGTCAAAAAATGACAGAAAGCCGAGGATCATAATCCCAGGTATAATATGTCGCCCTTCCTATGTAGGCGGCGAAGGGTCCGGTGGCTAGCCGGACTGATGAATTTGCCGAACTAAAGCGGCAACTTGATATGGCGGATGCCGACATCGCGCTTGTCAATAAGCGTCTTGACGAGTCACAAGGTATGGAATTTCTCCGCAGACACCTGGTAAGGGAGCTTGATGTCCGTGCCTTACAACATGTATGCTTGATGCAGATGGTGCCGCTGCCATGGAGAACCTTCGGGCGGAGCTCGCCTGAGCCAAGGAGCAGGCCAGGAAGAGTGATGCGGCTACCTTAAAGGCGGCCGAAGAGCTAAAAGCCGAACAGGCTGCTCATTGCCGAAGCAAGAAGGAAATGCCCGAGATGGCCGTGAAGTTGAAGAATGTTTCCGACCGCTGCAAGCTTCTTGAAAAAGAAGACCGAGCGGTACAAGAGGACCTGAAGAAGGCCACTACCAAGGCCAAGGATGCTCGCTCTGTGATGAGAGCTAAGAAGGAGGAGCTGCGTCAGGCCGGAGATATCGCGGCTGGAAAGCCCTTTCTGCTGCGGAGGAAATTCGTGGATCCTAAATATGCTCAGTTGGACCGGCTGTGGAGTGCGGAGGATGCTTATCTGAACTTGGCGGAAAGTGCCGCGGACGCGGCAGAACACTTCCGAGATCAAAAGGATCACGAAATGGAAAAGGTTTTTTGTCGCAGTTCCATAATCCAGAGCGCCCACTTCCATTAATCGATCGCTTGGCCGAATGGGCGGAGCTGAATAGGTTATCCGGACTTGCCATGAAGGATGTCGTGAGTCTTTTGTGGCTGAAAATGCTCGAGCCTAAGAGTTATTTTGGCTTGGTGCAGCAGTTCCTTGGTGCGGTGCCACATATCAATGCAATGAGGAGGTCGGCATGCATATAGGGTGCGCGGATGGCTCTTGCCCGTGTCAAGACATACTGGGCAGAGATGAAGGCCACCGATGTTGCTTCCCAAGATTCGGACGGAAGCCGAGTACCTGTCAAGCACTATTTTCAGGAAGTTCTGCAGGGCGCTCGTTTAATAGAAACGCAGTGCTCGAAGGATATTATGTTCGAATAACATGTATTATTGTGAAACAATGTTTTGGTGAAATATAAAAGCTTTTTATACTTGTGCCTTCAAGAATTAAAATTCCTCCTGTGCGGCCGTTAATGTATATGTGTATATAACCTGAAAGATGGGAGTCTTCGGCTTCAGCCCCCACGCATATAATGCGGGGGTGTTTGCAGAAAGCGCATTTTCACACTTGATCCAACGTCTTGGTCCTATAAAGGAGGTGATAGCGCGGCGAACTAGGCAACCGGACTATAATGCTTTATCACTTTCACTTAGCCATAGGAGTTTGACAGTGGGGCTACTATATAGCCCCTAGGGGCACCGCGCT
Source organism: Triticum timopheevii (assembly GCA_963921465.1). Lineage (NCBI taxonomy): Eukaryota > Viridiplantae > Streptophyta > Magnoliopsida > Poales > Poaceae > Triticum > Triticum timopheevii. The sequence goes on from OY997270.1 coordinate 3,534,221, forward strand.
CGCCCGAATTCGGGGCGCGTATGTTTCTGACCGGGCAACGGCCCTTCGTTAATGCGGAGGAATTCTAAAGATTCTGACGGGTCATCGAGTGGTTGACCAGTCTCACGCTATATCATGACACTTAGTTTTCGGCTTTCTCTACTGAGGTGCTCGCCTGGACGAACCGGGGCACAATCGCAGTAGTTCTCCTGGTGCCGCGTTAGCCGATAGAGCGGAACGTAAGGCAGCAAAACACAGGAGCCGGGCAAACCCAACATTTGACCAAAGACATTATTCGGAGCTGATGCATATAAGGCCTAACTCGAGACGCCGAACACTCCCTAAGGTATTCGGTCTTTATGAAAACGGGCCGAACAACGGCCTTGGTAATAAGCCCCTAGTGTCCAGGTACGTGCAAAATTCTGACGTGGCCCATGCCAAAACGCCAGCCTCCTCCTTGGTTATAGCTAGAAACCAGGGGATGTGTATCTACAATAGACAGCAAAAAAGGTTTACGCAGGGTCTTAATCTGAAGAGAATCCTTGTCTCGGGTCCCTACTGCACGTCTGCGCCTGTGTCTCCGTTGTGCCGTATCCTGGACGGGTGTAGCACGGTGTTCATCTGTAGAAGAGAGGAACTTAGTTGAAAAAGATCGTGTGAAAATGTATGTTATATTAAATAAACAAAGTACGATTCAAAAAATGAATAAAATTGAGCTTTATTGTCTCTTGTTGTACATGCGCGGAGCCCCTTGTACGGGGGTATGCGGCTAGTAAGCCCTTGTATGTTTACGCCGGACTCGTCTAGCCGTGTTCGGGGTCTGAACGACCTGTTTAGGTGCTTTGATTGGTGAATCCGGTTTAGTGTGTGGCTGTCAAGGCAGTCACGCAATCTTCCGCGCCCGAGGAACACTCATTATTCCCTTTAAGGAGATGATGCCTCGCGGACCGGGCATTTTAAGTGTAAGGGATGCATAATGCGGTATTGCGTTAAAGCGGGCGAAAGCTTTGCGTCCCAGGAGTGCTTGGTAGCTACTTGTGAATGGGGCGAGGTGGAAGGTTAACTTTTCACGGCGGAAGTTGTCGGGTGATCCGAACACAACTTCTAGCAGTAGAGAGCCCGTACAATGGGCATATGGGCCTGGGATTACCCCTTGAAAGGAAGTGTTGCTATGGTGAATTTTGGTTGGGTCTATCCCCATTTTGCGGATTGTGTCCTGATATAGTAGGTTTAGATCACTGCCGCCGTCCATTAGGACTTGTGTAAATTGGAGTCCGTCGATTATCGGATCTAATATCAAGGCAGTCCATCCTGCATTCCGGATACTTTTAGAGTAATCCTGATGGTCGAAGGTGATTGGTTTTAACAACCAGTGGCGGGACTCCTCTGGGATAGGCCGTATGGCGCGTATCTCTATGGGCGCCATTCTGTTTTTCCCTTTTGTCACGTAAAGTGAGTTTACTGTTTTGACTTCTTGCGGGAAATTCTTTTGTTTTCCGGTGCTCTGCTTGTGGTGTTCATCATGGTCCTCGCTTGGTGTGTCAAGCCCCTTGTGTTCGGCGTTGAGTTTGCCGGACTGCTTGAAGACCCAATAATCTCTGTGGGTATGGTTTGCAGGCTTCCCGGGAGTACTATGGATTTGGCATATCTTGTCCAAGATTTTGTTTAAGTTAGATAGCTTGTCCCTGTTATCCTTAAGGGGCAGTTTTTTATGATTCTATCGAGAGCTTTTGAATCCGGCGTTGACTGGCGTTCTCTTTGTGTTGTTTCCCTTTGTCTGGCGCTGGTCCTTGCTGCGTCACGGCTTCCCGTTTCCATCCCTGACTTCGGATGTACTTGGGTCGCTGGTACTGCATCTTGCCAGCCAGCTATCCTCTCCCGCGCAAAAGCGGGTCATGAGGCTTGTTAATGCGGCCATTGTTCTTGGCTTTTCTTGGCCGAGGTGTCTGGCGAGCCATTCTTCTCGGACATTGTGTTTGAAAGCTGCTAAGGCGTCCGCGTCCGGACAGTCGACTATTTGGTTCTTTTTAGTAAGGAATGTGTTCCAGAATTTTCGAGCTGACTCTCCGGGTTGTTGAGTTAGGTGAATTAAATCGTCTGCATCCGGAGGTCGGACATAGGTCCCTTGAAAATTTTCCCAAAAAGCATCCTCGGGCTCTTCCCAACTTCCAATGGTGTTTTCGGGGAGGCTTTTGAGACAATGCCGGGCTGGCCCTTTGAGCTTGAGGGGTAAGTATTTTATGGCGTGGAGGTCATCTCCTCTAGCCATGTGTATGTGGAGGATGTAATCCTCGATCCAGACTCCAGGGTCTGTTGTTCCGTCGTATGCCTCTATGTTTACGGGCTTGAATCCCGCTGGAAATTCATAATCCAGAACCTCATCGGTGAAACATAGGGGGTGTGCGGCACCCCTATATTTAGGTGTACCGTAATATTCGGATACTTGATGTGTTGCATTGCTTAGTAGAGCTTGCTTTCTTGGCCTGTAGATAGATCTAACTGGGCCATCTTTTTGATGCGAATCCGTGTGCGGATCGCGTGCCGGCTTGTGTGCGGCGCCGTTTGCCGCTGTATGTCTGCCATGGGGTTGTTTATCTGACTGGGTGGTCTCCTTGTACTTTGATTGCGGGGGCTCAACGGCCTCCTCATCAAATTCGGGCAGTAGTTTTCGCTTCGGGTAGCTCTTTGTTCGGCGACTATCGCCGTATTTGTCTGCGGTGTTGAGTACTTTGCTCCATCTGATTCTGAGCCATCTTCCACTGTTTTGAGCTTCCACTTCTGCTTTTTCAGGCTACGCGCAGTGGCAACAAGCCTTTTGTGGAGGTTCTTTTGCTCCAGCAACTTGTCCGGCGTGAGATCGTCCGGACTGTTATCTTCGCCGGGGACGAGTTGTTTATCCAGATTGTCCTGTTCGGATGGTTGCTCGATAGCATGTTCGTGGTCCACCGGTTCGCCCTGCTCTATGGCTGGGTCTGTATGGCTGCTGTCTTTGTCGAGGTGGGACTTTGAGCGGCGCTTACGTCGCTGTTTTGACTGCTTTTCAAGGGAATAATCCCTCGTGGTGTCCCGTTGTTCCTCGTTGTCGCTTCCTTTAGGTGTGTCCACCATGTATACATCGTGAGATGAGGTGGCTGTCCAGTGCCCTATAGGTGCTGGTTCATGTTTGTCTCCTACATCGTCGTCCATACCGTCGATGTCTTCGGAGTCGAGGTCGAGCACGTCATTTAAACTTTCGACAGTGGCTACGAAGTGGGTGGTGGGTGGGAGTCGAATTTCTTCGTCGTCCGCATCCCAACCTTGCTGACCATAGTCCGGCCAGGGCTCTCTTGATAAAGAGAGAGACTTTAGTGAATTCAGTATGTCGCCACAGGGAGAGTGCTGAAAGATGTCCACGGTGGTGAACTCCATGATCGGCGCCCAATCGGATTCGATTGGCAGGGGCGCGGAGGGTTCGGAGTCAGGAGAGGAGTCCGGCACCTTGGAGTCACGAGCTTCGCAAAGGACAGGGTTGGTGTTCGGCTCAATCGCCATAGAGATTGCAGCCCCCAAGGTGGAGTCCAGCTACCCATCCTCGATCGGCGCAACCGGCTCCGAATTAAGGGTCGGAGCGGGCACTGGTGCGGCCCCTAGGGCACTGTTCGGCGGCAGAGCTAGATCGTGCCCATCATGACAGTGCGGCTCGCTCGGCTGTGGCTCGAACCCGTCGAAGATCAAGTCTCCGCGGACGTCAGCCGTATAGTTCAAACTTCCAAATCTGACCTGATGGCCAGGGGCGTAGCTTTCAATCTGCTCCAGATGGCCAAGCGAATTGGCCCGTAGTGCAAAGCCGCCAAATATGAAGATCTGTCCGGGGAGAAAAGTCTCACCGTGGACCGCATCATTGTTGATGATCGGAGGAGCCATCGGGCCTAAAGATGACAACACAGAGGAACTCTCAATGAAAGCACCAATGTCGGTGTCAAAACCGGCGGATCTCGGGTAGGGGGTCCCGAACTGTGCGTCTAGGCGGATGGTAACAGGAGACAAGGGGCACGATGTTTTTACCCAGGTTCAGGCCCTCTCGATGGAGGTAAAACCCTACTCCTGCTTGATTAATATTGATGATATGGGTAGTACAAGAGTAGATCTACCACGAGATCAAAGAGGCTAAACCCCAGAAGCTAGCCTATGGTATGATTGTTGTTCGTCCAACGGACTAAAACCCTTCGGTTTATATAGGCACCGAAGATGGTTAGTGTTACACAGAGTCGGTTACAATGGTAGGAGATCTACATATCTGTATCGCCAAGCTTGCCTTCCACACCAAGGAAAGTCCCATCCGGACACGGGACGAAGTCTTCAATCTTGTATCTTCATAGTCCAGGAGTCCGGCAAAAGGTGAGAGTTCGACTATCCGGACACCCCCTAATCTAGGACTCCCTCAGTCGCTCTCTGCGAATTATTTTTAGGCTGCGAGGCTAATTTCAAACTAGGGAGAAAGTTCTTTTGCCTTGTCCCCCGCCATCAAGGTGAGGGTCTATATTTGAATTGGGCGGCGTCGAAGTATGGTTTATAGCTGGATCTGGTTACCTTATTGGGACTCCGAGGAAATGATTCGAAGATGGTCCTCGGAATGGTTCTACATCGAGGATGTACCCCTTCCGGACCCAGCTCGGCGCGGTCTTCCCCAATTCTCTAGTACTCCTCTAAAGAAGTTGCTTAACTGGCGCCCCAAGTCTCAAACGCAAGAGGACAGTGCGGAAGTAATGAGACTTCGTAGCAATATCAGACTCCTTACCCATTCTGGACTCTCCATCACCGAAGTCATGGCCATCGCGATAAAACGATGCATCCAGCCTCTCCAATCTAGAGTAGCCCCTTTATGGTGCTACAACTGGGAAGATGAGGTATCTCGTTATAGGCGAGAGGGTCCAGACAACCAGGCCACTGTGGCGGCCATGCTAGCCGATCTGTGTAAAGGGGAAGAAGAGGAATTTGCCCGCTTGAATTGCCGGGAAGGTTTTTCTATGTACAACCCCATCAAATGGGTAAGTTGATCTTTTGTTAGTATTTATTTTTCCCTTGTCATTGGGATTCACTAATCCAACCATTCTCGTCGCGTTTAAGCATTCATGGAGGAAGGTGGTCGAGAATATCCATTGCCCCCACCACTCAGCCAGAAGACAATGCTCGCAACAAAGAACCCAGATTCCAAAAGGAGCCAGATATATTTTAAGATTTCGAAGATGGAGTCTATTACCAGGCGAGCCTTGACAGCTCGGAGGTAGCCATTATGGCCGACTACCCTGACCTCTCCCCTTTCGTTAAGGTACGTGCTCGGATATCATCCTAAAAGAGAGATACTTTCAGTTCCGTCTCACCCAGTGCACTAAACCGTGATAGAAGGGCCACTGCCAGGCCCGCACCAACCAACTCCCTGCCGCCGTTTGCATGCAGCTGCCAGCCCAACTAGCTGGGCAGGCACCTGCGTGGCAACATGCAGCTTCCAGGCCAACTCAGCATGCACCTACGTGGAGGCATGTAGATCTTCGTCGAGGCTCCACCACCACGCCACCTCAACTGCTTGCATGCCTACATGGCACCGCATGCATCGCTGGCCAGGGCGCGTGTCGAAGCGAGGAGGAGAGGCGACGGACGGGACGGGCCTCGCTCCCGTCGCCAATAAAGTGAGGGACTCCTAAGCCATGCATTAAATGCATCTTGTCCTGTGATACGGGCGATAAGCTCGTAACATTGTAGGCCTTTCCACCTCCTGTGTGCCACTGTGGTAGCCCCTTCGCCTATAAAAGGAGGCCCGTGGCATACAGGAAAAGGATTCACCTCTTTCGAACCACGCAACAGCCGTAGCTAGTTCAGAGAGCTCAAGAACACTCAATACCTCCACCAAGCAGGACTAGGGTTTTACGCATCCTTGCGGCCCGAACCTGGGTAAACGATTCCCATGTCAATTACTAATCCTGCTCTTCTCACAACCCCGCGCCCTGCAACCGTAGTAGGGATTCCTATGATCCCATAGGTGTCATTTCCCACCGACATCTTTGGCGTGCCAGGTAGGGGGCGCAGTTGTGAGAACCTGGTCTAGCAGTTGACCTAGCTGTTCCTTGCCGCCATGGCTCCTAAGAAGAAGACGACCACGGCGATCGGTTCATCCGGGGCCGTATTGCCAGTACCGGTGCTGACCAGTCGCGGAGACGACCCGTGGCGCAGCCCGTGAACATTCGCATCACCCTGGCGGTCCAGGCCTCCCGAGTGGCGTCGTTCGCGCACCAGGCGACGAGCCACCAGTCACGGGATCCAGAGACGGAGTCGGCCCCCCCGCAAGCGGTCCAGGGGCGCCGCCTTCCCGCCAGACGGCGGCGCGGCAGCCTCCAAGACACCAACACCGGCGCCCACGGCGCGCTCTTCTCAGGTTGTGCGTGACGAGCAGAGCCACCCCGCGGGAGACCCCGGGCGCTGTCCTGGGAAGAGTCCCATGCGCCATTCACATGATGAGAAAGGCCAGCATGCGCGCCAAGGTGCTGACGGGGATGGCGAACGGCTGCGGGGCCGTGACGCGGCTCCTTCTAACACGGTTATAAGTCGAGGCGCATCGCGGTCCACCCAGCTTTCGCCGCCGCCCACGCCAGCAGAAGCCCTAGCACGCGCGCAGCTGCTCCTCGATTTTCCTCCCACCGTAGAGAAGCTCGACAAATGGAGGGCCACCGTCCAGAGCCTCGTCGGCATCCCCAACAACAACGAGTTGCGGACAGCAGGACCCGTAGTCGTCGCTCCGTCGGGCCACCGCACGCCAGCGAAGGCCGGGCTGGAGGCGATTTGGCCATGATGCACTCCCCTCCTCCATCCCGACCACCGCGGGTGTCAGTTCGTTGCGACGCTGCTCGTGATGATATCTCCATAGCGTCGTCCAACCCGCGAACCTACCGCGACCAACGCCAGGTTCTTTGGGAGCGAGTTCATGTAGATGCTCGAACTACCATCGAGCACCGGTGCGACGCGCGCCACCAGTCGGATAGGAGGATAGGGCCCACTATGGACCAGCCAGCATCGGGAGGCTATGGTGGCCTACCCTACGAGGTAGGCTGTCCGGCCTTCACCCGCGAGCTGCGGTAGTTCCAGTGGCCCTCCCACTGCACGTTCAAACCCGATGTTGGCGAAAAGTACAATGGCAAGACTCACCCGTCGAAGTTCCTCAACATCTACACCATCACGATGCAAGCTGCTAGGGCCCGCGACGACAATGTGCTTGCCAATTACTTTCCGTTGGCACTTAAGCCCAATGTTATGTCATGGTTGATGCACTTACCGGTAGACTCCATTTCTTCATGGGCGGATCTGTGTCATGAGTTTGTTGGCGCCTTTACCGGAGGCCACCAAGCTTATGGCCAGGCAAGTGATCTGCATATCATCCCCCAGAAGGAAGGAGAAAACTTGCGCAAGTACATCCAAAGGTTCAGCCGAGTGCAGTACAACATCCCCGACGTTCATCCTGCCGCCGTGATTAGTGCATTCCATCAGAATGTGCGCAATCGTAAGATGCGTGAAGAGCTGGCAACGAACAAGGTCAGGGATGTGGCCGAACTTTATGTTCTGGCTGACCGATACACTCGCGCTAAAGAGGGAAGGAAGTACCCCGGCAAAGACGCCAGCGTGGAAACCGACTCCACAGATGATACCGCCGGCCCGGCAAAGAAGGGCCAGCGCTGTAACAGGAAGCGCAGTGGCAAGACCGTGGTTGCCGTCGAGGGATCCGACGACACCGGCGCCACCAAGAAGCCCAAGGCAGGTGACCCTGGCAATGAGGTTGCTAGGTGTGCCGCTTGCTGGGCCTTGGCAGCTGTCGACAAGCCAGGGGGCTCCGACAAGCAGTACTCCAAGATCCACCGCACCAAAGGCCAGGATCTCTAGAATTGCCGGCAAGTAGAGCTGCTTGTTGAGAAGCAGAAAGCCGAGTATGAGCGACGGGACAAGGAGAAGGGTCAAGAGGGTGCCGAGGGATCCGGCAAGAAGCGTGGCGGCCAAGGAGGCCGCCGCAACAAAGATAATCAGCAAGAGAGGCCCGCTTGGGGCCGCCACAAGAAGCAGGAAGACGATGATCATGACGAGGGAGATGAGTCCGGCAACCACGAGTTCTAGAAAGCCACAGAAGCCATGTGCGTCCATGATGGCGCCTTGCTGCATACATCCCACCACCAGTTCAAGCAGTGGGCGCGTGAGATCACAGCGGTGGAGCCATCGGTCGACACACGGAAGCCACTGAGGTGGTCCAGCACGCCCATCATCTTTGACGCCAAGGACCACCCTGACTGCACTACCGCGGTCGGGTGCTTGCCGTTGTTGGTCTCACCAACAATCTGCAACCTCAAGGTGACGAAGATGCTGGTTGATGGCGGGGCCGGTCTGAACTTGATCTCACCCGTTGTGATCAAGAGGCTGCATATCATTGATGGAGACCTCGAGGAGACGGGCACGTTCCAAGGGGTCAACCCGGGGAGGAGCCAGCCGAAGGGGAAGGTCACGCTGCCCGTGACGTTCGGAAGCGAGCTGAATCATAGGACAGAAAAGATTGTCTTTGATGTAGCCGAGATCCCCTTGCCCTACAACGGGATCCTCGGCCACCCGGCGCTAGCAAAATTCATGGTGGCTTCACATGATGCCTACAACATGTTGAAGATGCCCGGGCCGATGAGCATCATCACCGTCCCCTTCGACAAGAAAGATGCGTTGATTTGCGTCGACCAACTCTACCGGGAAGCAGTTGCAGCAGTTGCCGCCAAGGCACCTACTCCTGCCGATGGTGCCCCAGGAGGGAAGAAGACCGGCGAGACCCCTCGCACCTACTCGGGAAAGCTCACCTCTTCTGGGTGTTGCGCTCCCGTTGAGAAAGTGCCAGAGAGCTCCGCAAGAGCAAGAAGTCCAGAGCTACAACACCAGGGACCAAGAAAGTGCCCGCAAGGAGGATAGTGCGGGGGGAGCTTTCACCATAAGCTCCACCCTCGTCAGCAAATAGGAAAGCGAGCTCGTCACTTTCCTGCGGGCAAATGTCGATGTGTTTGCATGGCAAGCTTCCGACATCCCCGGCGTTCCCAGGGAAGTGATTCACCACCATCTTGCTGTCTGTCCTCATGCGCGGCCTGTCAAGCAGAAGGTCAGGAAGCAAGCTCTGGAGAGGCATGAGTTCATCATAGAGGAGATCAGAAAACTAGAGGCGGCAGGCTTGGTAAGAGGAGTACTCCATCCGACGTGGTTGGCCAATCCGGTTGTGGTGCGCAAGGCAAACGGGAAGTGGAGACTGTGTATTGATTACACAGACATTAATAAGGCTTGTCCAAAGGATCCCTTCCGTTACCACACATTGACCAGATTGTTGACTCCACGGCTGGGTGTGACCTGTTATCATTCCTCGATGCCTACTCGGGATACCACTAGATCTTCATGACAAAAGAAGACGAGGAGAAGACATCATTCATCACCCCATGTGGTACGTATTGCTTTTTACGGATGCCTTTCGGGTTGAAGAGTGCTGGATCAACCTTTGCAAGAGTGGTCCAAATTGGTTTTGAGCCCCAGCTACATAAAAATATGGAAGCTTATATGGATGACATAGTGGTCAAAACCAAGGATAAAGCAACACTCGTGCAAGATCTGGAGGAAACATTTGCAAACCCGCGCAAGATCAACCTCAAATTGAACCCTGAGAAGTGTGTCTTCGGTGTCCCGTCTGGCAAGATTCTCGGGTTCTTTGTGTCCCAATGCAGATTGAAGCAAACCTAGATAAGATCAAGGCCATCGAGTAGATTGAGGCACCCAAATGGATCAAGGACTGTGTCAGCTCACTGGCTGCGTTGCTGCCATGAGCCGGTTCATCTCCAAGTCCGCGGAGCGTGCCCTTCCTTTTTTCAAGATCTTGAAGAAAGCAGGGCCCATGGAGTGGACCCCAAAGGCCGAGGCGGCGCTGCAGGATTTGAAGAAATACCTCTCCTCTACCCCAGTGCTTGTTGTGCCCAAACCACAAGAACCGTTGTTGCTTTATCTAGCGGCAACAAATCAGGTGGTTAGCGCCGCACTAGTGGCATAGAGGGAGGTCGACGAGAAGGCAACGACAATAGCAGAGTCAACAGATGTCAAGCCGGAACCATCTCCGGCAGGGCTCGATCCCGGCAAAACTGCGTCCCCGTCAGAGGCTGACGCCAGTGCGACAGGGCCGACGCGATCAGGTGAAGAGGCGCAGAACAAGAAAATGGTACAACACCCAGTTTACTTCGTCAGCTTCCTCTTGCAGGGGGCTAGGTCAAGGTACTCAGGTGTGCAAAAGCTGCTCTTCGGCCTCCTTATGGCTTCGAGGAAGATGCGCCATTACTTCCAAGCGCACGAGATCACGGTGGTCACCCGCCTCCCATTGCAACGGATACTGCATTACCAAGATGCAACGGGGAGGATCGTGAAATGGGCCCTGGAGCTATCAAGTTTCGGTTTGATGTTCGAAAGTACCTCGACGATTCAGAGCAGAGTCTTGGCGGAGTTTGTTGCAGAATGGACCTCATCTCCCGACGAAGAGGTGCAGGAGACCTCTCTCCCCGGCAAGGAAACGAGATGCAACTGGATCATGTGCTTTGATGGTGCCTTCTTGCTGCAAGGCGCCGGCGCTGGTGTTCTGCTTGTCGCACCCACCGAAGAGCACCTCAATTATGTCATCCAGATGAACTTCCCCTGGGAGATGTCAACCAACAACACCGCCGAGTACGAGGGTTTGCTTGCCGGTCTCAAGATCGTGGCAGACCTCGGAGTTAAAAAGCTCATCGTCAGGGGCGACTCACAACTCGTCGTCAGGCAAATCAACAAAGATTATCAAAGCCCGTTGATGGAAACTTACGTTAATGCGGTGAGGAAACTGGAGGAGCGCTTTGACGGTCCACAAGCGAAGCATGTCCACCGGACGGAGAACGACATCACCGACTACCTGTCAAAGTGCGCTGCCCTCAAGCTACCTGTGGAACCAGGTACTTTTGGGCTTCAGCTAACTCAACCATTCATTGAGCCGTCAACCGGGTAGAGCAAATGGAGGAAGCTAGGCTCCGACAAGTACTTCCCCACCGAGATCCGCGGAGCCACCGGCAAAGATGTTGCCGTGGATGCTGATCCTGCTGCAGGGCAACTGACTTCGGCAGGACCTCAGGTCATGGCTGTAGAGACGACTGCTCCCGTGGCAGAAGAGATGCCTTTGGTCCTTGTCGTTGAGCCACAGGCTCTGACATGGGCACAACACACCGTCCGTTTCCTCCAAAAAGGAGAGTTTCCTGAGGAGCAGGAAGAGGCAGAAAGAGTAGCCCGCCGGTCTGCTCTGTACCAATTCGTTGATAACATATTGTACAGAAAAAGACCGAATGGGGTGAAATTAAAGTGCATTTCCCGGGAGGAAGGACTAAAGCTCTTGACGGAGACACACGGAGGCATATGTGGCTCCCACATAGGATAAAGGGCCCTTGCCGGCAAGGCTTCTTCTGGCCCACTGCCCTCCAGGATGCGATGGCACTATTAACCAAGTGTGAAGCGTGCTAGTTCCATTCAAAGAAGCTTCATCAACCAGCTCAAGCCCTTCAAACTATCCCTCTCTCCTGGCCCTTCTTGGTCTGGGGGCTCGACATATTGGGCCCCTTCCCCCGTGCTATCGGGGCCTTTGAGTACTTGTACGTTGCAATCGACAAGTTCACAAAGTGTCTAGAGGTGGAAGCGGTGAGGAAGGTGACAGCGCAGTCAGCCATCAAGTTCTTCAAGGGACTAGTGTGCCATTTTGGGGTGCCCAACAGGATCATCACCGACAACGGCACACAGTTCGCAAGCCATGCCTTCATGCAACACATTGAGGATCTCGGCCGCAAGGTCGGTTTTGCTTCCGTGGCACATCCACGGAGCAATGGCCAAGCGGAGAGAGCAAATGCTGAAGTCCTGTGAGGCTTAAGAACGAAGACTTTCGACAGGCTGCGCAAGAGTGGAAGGCGCTTGATTGATGAGTTGCCGGCGGTTCTTTGGTCGATCAGAATGACGCCAAATCGAGCCACCAGCCAGACACCCTTTGCCCTGGTTTACGGGGCAGAAGCAGTTCTCCCCACGGAACTCATATACGGGTCACCTCGAGTGCTCGCTTATGATGAGCTTGAGCAAGAGCGATTGCGGCAAGATGATGCGACGCTCCTTGAGGAAGATTGTCTCCAGTCGGCTGTGAGAGCAGCACGCTACCAGCAAGCCTTGCACCGCTATCATAGCCGCAAGGTTCATGCCCGGAGATTTGAGGAAGGCGACCTTGTTCTTCGGCACGTTCAATCGGCCAAGAATTCCAACAAGTTGACGCCAAAGTGGGAAGACCCTTATCGGGTAACACGAGTCACTAGGCCCGGCGCAGTCCAGCTGGAGACCAAAGATGCTGTTCCAGTGAGCAACTCCTGGAACATCGAGCATCTCCACAAGTTTTACCCATAAGGCGCGGCTGCCGGGCCTCCCGGCAAGTCACCCTTTTGTATAAGCCTTGCCGGCAAGGCATGTAACCCTTTGCACAAAGCCAGGCGCAGACCCTGAGCATAAATAAACAAAGCGCTGGCGCCCTAAGTTATAGCATGCATGCCAGGTGGAGTCTCTTCCTTGGTTAGGGTTGATAGTGCTTAGCGGCGGCTAACCCCTAGCTTAGAGGTCGAGTGCGCGTCTCTGTATCTCCTCTATCTTCTTTGGTTCACATGGCATATAAGTATTCTTGCCGAGCCATATTGGGAGAAGGGGATGGACCGGCGTCCGGGCCCTGGCAAGCCAAGGTTGCCGGGGGCTGCAAGGACAAGGATCCATCCGCGGCAAGACAAGGTCGCCGGGGGCTGCAGAACTAGATAAGTTCCCTATCCTCAATCATGCATTTCCTTATGGACAGGGGTATGTGAAACCTCGTTTTATCCCTTGGCCTACCGTGCTCCCCTCTTTCCGTACTCCTGGAGCCGAATTTGGTCGTAGTCGCGGCAGCAAGGGGAAGGAACGAGGAGCCTAAGCCCACCTCATCCCTGCCTCCGCCAAGGGCGTGAGAAAGGTCGAGCGAAGTGGGGAGACGGCAAGGCCTGTTGCCGGGCGAAAAACGTTTGTCTAAAATAACAAGGATTCACTCCTTGTCGTGGGTTCCACCCGCGAATGGAAAACCCGGCAAACATCCCGTTTTCATTAAAAAACATCCCGTATAGGTACAGGTCATACGAAATGAAAAACATGAGCAAGGGGATTACATGTTCTAAAGTTAACAAAATCCCGAAGGGTTACAAGGCTAAAAAGAGATAAGATGCACATAATCCCTTTCTTGTCCCTCTCCTCAGGAAATAAAACAAGAAAGCAGAAGGGCAAAAGGGGCTCCTAGGCAAGCTACGGGTGGCAGAAGACACCAAGGGAACATCTCGGTGGCCGTCCAAAGGATGGATGGTGATGGCGGCGCCGGAGGAAGAGTGTCACAACCCTAGATTGACGACTGTAGTTAGTTGCACCAGTGAGCTTCAAGCATCATGTTTAAATTCAAGGAATTTGAATTGAGGGAATTTTAATGTCTTCCAAAATGTTCTTATAATTGTTTGATATTTTTGGCAAGGTTTCTGAACCAAACCAAAAATAGTGAACATTTTTGTGGAATATTTTGGGCATGGAATTTAAATCATTATTGTATTTGAATTTGGAATTATATTCATAACATATAGAATATATTTTCAAATAACTTTGAAACATTTTATGTGCATTTGGAATAGTCCATTCAGCAACATAAAAATATCCAGAGGATATTTGGCACTGTGTTGAATCTGTTTTGATTTTAAATAGTGGCAAAATTAAACAAAACATAAGGAAAATAGAAAAGAGAAATAAAAAGAGAAGGAGAGTACCTGAGCCACCTACCTGGCCTGGCGCTGTTATAGCCCAGCTGGCCAGCACACTTGGCGGCCCAGCCCACCAGGGGCAGCCTCGTCTTCTACCTCTTGCCAGTAGGCAGAGGAGAAGCTGGGCACGGCGCACACGCGCGCCACCTCCACCCTGCTTGCCTGGCTGCCTCCTCCTCCCCCTGGACGCCTCTCACAGCGCCACGCCACCCCCTGGACCACTCTCACTCTCTCCCGTGCTCCTCCCCTCCTCTGGCTCTCTTCCTCGCACCATCCAAACGCGCCGCCGCCGCCGACGTGCACCACCGCGACCACTGCCTCCCCCTCGCCCCTCTGACATGCCCAAGAGCCCCGCCAAGTCTCCCTCGACCTCTCCGTTAACCCACGAGACACCGGGTGCCCTGCATCATCGCCATCGACGGCATCTTCATCCTCGGGTTCGACGATCGCCGCCGTGGCTCCAACACCGTCCAAGCCTTCCCCGAGCTCGCCGACCCCTCCGTTCGATACACTGTGAGCTCCGACGCCTTTTCGCCTCCTCCTCGAGCTCTTTCCTGCCCTCTAGCCGCCTCTTCCACCAGAGCCGAGAGCTCCCGCCCGCCGGCCATGTCGCCGTCGTGGCTACAGACGCCGTAGTGTGCGCCTGGGCACGTCTTCGTGCTCGGGTTGCTTCTAGGAAACGACCCCGACCACCAGCTGGTCCTGCCATGCACCGGAACACCGAACCCGCGCGTGTCCGAACTCCGGCCGCCGCGGATGACCTCGCCGCGGTCGTCTCCGGCCACCCCAGCTCCCACAGTCTGCTCCATCAGCTGTGCGCGAGCAGCAGCTCTTCGTAGAGCCTTCCCACACCCAAAACCATCGCCTGAGGGCGATTTCCGAAGCCCTCCGCCGTCCTTGTCGTCGCCGGCGACGAGCCATGGACCAGGTCCGGCGGGTTTGACCCCGCTGACCAGGGTTTGACCTCCCCACCGGCCAGGAGTTTAATTAGCACTAACCCCCCACCTAATGACTGACAGTGGGCCCCGGGCACCCTAATCTTTTCATTAGATTAGCAATAAGCCCCTGTTAATTAGCTGTGTCACTGATGTGTGGACCCCACACGTCAGGTTTGACCTGGACCCGGTCAGCTGACCTGCTGATATCAGTCCGATGTCATGCTGACGCAGTAATAGGTTTTTCTGGATTTATTCTTTCTCAGGAAATTCCAGAAAATAGTGCTAACTTCTAAAAATCATAGAAAAATAACCGTAGCTCAGAATGAAATAAGTTATATATGAAAAATGATCAGAAAAATCCAATCTATCCATCTGTACTAGTTTCATGCATGTTTAAACAACTTAACATTGCTGTTTAGATCAAAAATGATAATGCACTATTTAATTTCATAATTTGAATTTGGGATTGAACCGTTGGTTCAAAATGACCCAAACACATCTGGTTCTAGTTGCATTAGGCAAACACACTCATATTGCCATTTCATGATCATGCATCATATTGTGCATTGCATTGATTGTGTTTCCTTCTCTGTTGTCGGTATTTGTCCCCTCTCAGTAGACGACGTTCCGACGATGAGTTCGATGACACCGATGAAGAACTATACTATCTTCAGAAGTGCCACGCAAGCAAAACCTCCTTGTTCATTCCGATACAATCCCACTCTCTTCTGCTCTCTTTTACTGCATTAGGACAACAACGATTAAACTGATACATGCTGCGGTAGTTGAACCCCTTTCCTCTGCATGACCCATCATTGCCACAGTAAATAGATGAAACCCACTAGCATGAGTAGGAGTTGTTTGAGCCCTGATGTGCCTACTCATTCATGCTTGTTTGTCATGCCTGCTACTGCTTAGTGTTGAGTCAGGTTTGATTCATCGGGGATGAATTGGAATGTGGTGAACATGTCCTACTGTTGAGAGCTAAGTGTGTGAACACAATTTGGTAAAGGTAGCGGTGAGAGGCCATGTAGGAGTACATGGTGGGTTGTCTCATTGAAACCGTCCTCAGGAACTGAGTTCTGTGTTTGTGATCCATGAACAGTTACTACCACACATTGGGTTCCGGTAACTCGACCCCTCTAGGCTTATTAATCAACTCGATCTCTGTCCAGGAGTTGCAACTAGTTTCTGGTGTTTGTAGGTAGTGTTAGTAGTCTACCAAGTGGCACCCGGTACAGGTGGGCTTGGGACAGACTAGGCACAGTGGCCCGGTGTACCAAGTAGCACCCGGATGGTGGGCTTGGGAACCCTGCACACATCGTTTCGGGCCATGAGCGACACCCCGGCCGGATATCCTTGCGGATGGAACCCGAATAGGCGATAAACCTGGACGAGAGACTTATGTGGTTAGTCAGGTCGTGGCCGACTCCCTCGCCAGGCTTCCGCTTGAAGGTTGCCGAGATACACGAGGTGTACATGGCGGTAAGTGGTGAGAGCGTGTGTGAAGAAGTACACCCCTGCAGGTTTAACATTATCTATTCGAATAGCCGTGTCTGCGGTAAAGGACTTCTGGGTTGCTTGTACAGTTCATAGACAAGTGAAAGTGGATACTCTAAGATGCGCAAGATAAGCGTCAGTGCTATGGATGGCGTTCTCGTAGGGAGACGGGAGCGGATCCATAGTGGTGTATTGATATGGTGAATATGTCGACTCGTGTGCGCCATCACAAAGAGTTACTTGCAGTCATAGTTCAGGATAGCCACCGAGTCAAAGCTGGCTTGCTGCAGTTAAACTCCACCACCCCCTTTATTGATACTAATGCATATGTAGTTAGTTCTGATGTAAGTCTTGCTGGGTACATTTGTACTCACGTTTGCCTATTTTATGTTTTTGCAGGGAGACTTCAGTCTCACTAGTAGTTTCATGTGGACTTCGATGTTTAGCTTGTTTCCTCGGCTACGATCTTGTGCCCTCGGCAGGATCTGGTAGATAGTCAGGCTTCTCAGCCTTTTTCATTTGTAGATGTCTGTACTCAGACATGTTAAGCTTCCGCATGTGCTCTGACTTGTATGCTCTGAATGTTGGGTCAAGAGACCCATGTTTGTAATATCTCGCTCCTCGGAGCCTATTGAATAAAATACTTGAGTCGTAGAGTCATGTTGTGATGCCATGTTGTATTTGCACATATCGAGCATATTGTGTGTATGTTATTGAAATGCTTGGTATGTGTGGGATCTGACTATCTAGTTGTTTATCCTTAGTAGTCTCTCTTACCGGGAAATGTCTCCTAGTGCTTCCACTGAGCCATGGTAGCTTGCTACTGCTCCGAAACACTTAGGCTGGCCGGCATGTGTCCTTCTTCGTTGCTGTGTCTGTCCCTTTGGGGAAATGTCACCTGATGAATACTGGAGTCCTGTTAGCCCGCTACAGCCCGGTTCACCGGAGTCCTACTAGCCCAGTGCTACAGCCTGGATCCACTCGCTGATGACCGACACGTTCGATGCTGGGTCATGGATGCCTGTCCCTGTAAGTTTGTGCCACTTTGGGTTTACGACTAGCCATGTCAGCCCGGCCTCCTTATCATATGGATGCTAGCGACACTATCATATACGTGTGCCAAAATGCGCAAACGGTCCCGGGCAAAGGTAAGGCGACACCCATGGGGATACCGTGCGTGAGGCCGCAAAGTGATATGAGGTGTTACATGCTAGATCGATGTGGCATTGAGTCGGGGTCCTGACAGCTTTGGTATCAGAGCTTGACTGCCTGTAGGATTACCAAGCCAAACTGGTCGAAGTTGAGTCTAGAAATGCTTTAGTTATATGTAGGGGAATTGATTTGGGTTGGAACGTAAGGCTCTTTTTACTCCTTATCCCTTATGTCTTCTGATCCGAGTCATCTTATCTTTCCTACGGGGTTAAGAAACTAGGCTCTCTCTTCCTTCTATTAGGATCACGTGTTACTAATCCATAGACTTATAGGAATGATGGATTCAAGCCCCAGTTCAGTTCCTACTACTTCCATGTATTGATAGTTGATCTCAAAACCTTGATATTATTGATCGAGTGGTCATGCCACTATTTTACAGGATGTCTCAAATTTTTTTTGAGCATTTACAGCCGTTATGCTATCCGAGTCATCTCAGGTTTCTAAATAGTTTGATGCATTTGACAATCCCTTCCTCCTGTTTCCGATGTCCCTTTGCGCCAGTTTAACCACACTAAACGGTGAGTTTAGGTACTCTATTGCCTCGACGTATATGTTGGAGCTATTATTATGACCCTAGATATCTAGAGTGCCACCTAGTAAGCTAACCATGTTTTGTGTCCCAGTGTGATGATTCTGGCCATTAGTCTTGAAAGCATCCCGTGATGCCATTTAGTTAGTAGGCTTTCTATTCCTGATTTCTTGAACCCGAGATTCACCCTACTTATTTCATATTGATAGTGTTTGCTAGTTCCTTTAGGATATTAGTAACCTTTGCGATAGTCCTCGAGGTCCGTGGTATTTCCTTCTTCCAAATACCATGAACTGCTTATGGCGGAAGTTCTTTGTACCAAAAGATCGCAACCAGAGTGCTCTTGATGAGTCTTCCATTCATAGTTGCGAATCTGCCAGTCCTTCCTTTTCAGCATGGGTTATCTGGGAGAAATATGTTGAACTTGTTCGACATACTAACCTATGCATCCACAACTCAGAAAGATATATGTTCCTTTGAGTTGTCCCTCTATAGTTGTATTCCGATCCTTGTCTATCGGTTGATAATCAAGTTTATGTCATGCATTCGTGTTCTTCAATGCGTACTATTCTTGTGGTCCGTCAAGCTGTTCTATTTCAGAATGAATAGGAGAAACAAACTCCAAAACCTCATCCATATCTAGGATTGGGTCAAAGCAATTGTATTCCGCATATCAAAATGCCAATCCGGCGTCTGCTCTCCTCTACCTTGGAGTGCTACCATCTTTATGTCAAGAGTGTCATGAGAATTGCACCACCTCTTATGAATTCTTGACGCAGTAATAGTTCTAGCCATCATTGTTAATTCCTCGGTTCCCTTGTTATTGTAACCGGAATGCCGACAAGTGAATCATGATGTGTGAAATCAATATTGCTAGCAACCCCGTTGCTTGGTAGTTAATGGACAATAATCTCATTCTTAGCGTGTTGGTATTGAATTATCATTCTAAGATTGATCGTGTTACCTAGTCCATTTTCCCTAGTGCACTCCTCGGTCAATGAGATAGGATTGTGTCAATCCATCACTCTCTTGATCACATCGTCTTGCCCTGAAAAGCAAGATTGATCTCGAGCTTAGTAACATACCGGTGGTTCGTGATTTTCCGAATATCTTCTCAGAAGTGTTACCAGGTTATCCCCTGACTGTTATGTTGAGCTCGTGATCAAGTTGGTTTTCTTATAAACCACCCCTTCTCCAAGAATCTGTGTTGGATACCCCTGAGCTAGTTGGTTAAGCTGAACAACAACTTGGAGAGTTGGAAGATAAAAGCTTGCCCAACTTAGCTCATTTCCAAAGAGATATCTTGTGTTTGTGTGTTTGTTGTAGAAAGATGATTTCTTCATCGATTGGTCCTCGTGATCAGTTGTTGAACCTATCGTCTTGCCCAAACCTTCATTTGAGTGTGGGCCATCATCAAATCAAGTTAGAACCAACGATATTCATAATGTTGTCTTACCCATGGTTTATTCCTCGAGCATACACCATTACATCTTTTGGTCTGACCAATACTATCACATTGTTCACATAATGGTGGAAGTCTAGTGATATGGAAATTCTGATGAGTTGCTATTGAGCCCATCAGCGACATTTTTTCTCCTCCATGATTCGTGTTGAACATCCAGCTAGTGTTGGAAACTTTGTAAGCATTACCTTCATGTTCCGCTCATGAGGTATATGTTTTGGTGAAAGAAGTGACTTTCTCCAAGTTCACGTGCATTAAGTGTAAGTTGCCGCCATGAATTTGAGAAAGGTTTGTTTTGTTTCCCCTGGAATCATCCCAAATCAGTCATGCATATGTGCGGAGCATTCTATGGCTTGGTAGATTAATGACCTCCACTCCATACGTATTCCCTAGCACACCAAGCTACTGATTGGTTTGTTCAAGGATAATAAGTTCTTGGTGCTAGTCCTGAAGGTACCAGACGGACTTGTACAAGATTCCGTTATCCTTGATGATGGTTCCCAACCAGAACTCGGTAGTGTTTTATTGTAAGACTATTCTGTGGTTATGTTTGTCCTGGACAACATATTCACACGTGTGTAGCAGAACCAGCTCATGTTTTGGAGCTTATTACCGTAGTTCATTTCCCGAGAATCTCGCAACATTATCTCGTCGGTTTGTGTTGAAAACTTTCTTTTCCAGACATGTTGTCTGAAATATTCTGTTACCAACCAGATCTGAATCTCAGGAAAATATGATGGTTGGAACCTCTTCCAAGAACTATGATATAGGTTCCAGTAAAGTGGACGCACCTAGCTGGAAGCACTATTGTTGTAGTATCTTGATTAAGCCGTTTGGTCACCTCCAATGAGGATCTCGCGTGACTTATTCTAGAAGTTGATCCTTATGGATTTTGTGCTCCCGAAGTCCGACCTTTACTTGATGGCCATGTTGATGCTTTTAAGAAGATCGTGGTAGCTAGAACATCAAGGAGAACATTAGAAGCGGAGTGCTAAATGTCTCTCGGTCGATCATCCAGATTTCGTTTCCTTGGCCCCGCTAAGGTGAAATCTGAGAGTGTTGTCTTCCTCTATATCCGCCTTGTCCATCACTATTCATCATGGTAGAAAGATGTGTTGCCAGGATCCTCGGCACGGATGTTGGTAGGACCTTGATGGGTATGGAAATGCTCAAGTTCTTGAGAGCACACTCAGTCACTAGGTTATATCCTCGGTATCAACTGGAATGTGCCTCCCGTTTGCCGACTTGTTCCATAACCATAGTTTCCTTTCCAATCTGAGTATGCCGTTCCTTCCAACTCCTTCAAATGATCGTTTGTGATTGTCTTAGGCTGGCATAAAGGGTTTTAATGATATCTATATCAAAAGTAATTCTTTTTGCCACTGAAGGGAATAGCCCTACGAGTCACCTCCCCTAAGATGTTTCGTTATGGTATCATGGGCAACTTAACTCCTCGCTACATTGAACCCCCCCCTCACCATCTATTAAAGCGTGGAATTGTTGCCTACCAAATCAAACTTTTGCCATCTGTGTCTTCCATCCCTCTCGATGTGTGTTTTGTGTCTCAACTCGAGAGATGTTCCTACATCTCACTCCATGAGTTGATCCCGAGTTGTTCGATCTTCGAGAAGATCGATTCCTGTAGAACTTCTTTTCGTCGTCATCGTGTTGGACAAAGACCTCGAAGGCAAAGGTACCAAGATCAGCATCTTCCAGAAGGGCAATTGGATCATGAAGATCGTCTTATCTTTGTGTCCCCTCTGTCCTCTTACCTCACGTCTTGAATCTCGGGACGAGATTCTCATTTAGTGGGGGTGAGTTGTCACAACCCTAGATTGATGACTGTAGTTAGTTGCACCAGTGAGCTTCAAGCATCATGTTTAAATTCAAGGAATTTGAATTGAGGGAATTTTAAGCCTCAAAATTTAATTAAAGAGGGGCAAAGAACCCTGGAAAAATCACATTCAATGTCTTCCAAAATGTTCTTATAATTGTTTGATATTTTTGGCAAGGTTTCTGAACCAAACCAAAAATAGTGAACATTTTTGTGGAATATTTTGGGCATGGAATTTAAATCATTATTGTATTTGAGTTTGGAATTATATTCATAATATATAGAATATATTTTCAAATAACTTTGAAACATTTTATGTGCATCTGGAATAGTCCATTCAGCAACATAAAAATATCCAGAGGATATTTGGCACTGTGTTGAATCTGTTTTGATTTTAAACAGTGGAAAAATTAAACAAAACAGAAGGAAAATAGAAAAGAGAAATAAAAAGATAAGGAGAGTACTTGAGCCACTTACCTGGCCTGGCGCTGTTACAGCCCAGCTGGCCAGCACACCTGGCGGCCCAGCCCACCAGGGGCAGCCTCGTCTTCTACCTCTTGCCAGTAGGCAGAGGAGAAGCTGGGCACGGCGCACGCGCGCGCCACCTCCACCCTGCTTGCCTGGCTGCCTCCTCCTCCCCCTGGACGCCTCTCACAGCGCCACGCCACCCCCTAGACCTCTCTCACTCTCTCCCGTGCTCCTCCCCTCCTCTAGCTATCTCCCTCGCACCACCCGAACGCGCCGCCGCCGCCGACGTGCACCACCGCGGCCACCACCTCCCCCTCGCCCCTCTGACATGCCCAAGAGCCCCGCCAAGTCTCCCTCGACCTCTCCGTTAAGCCACGAGACGCCGGGTGCCCTGCATCATCGCCATCGACGTCATCTTCATCCTCGGGTCCGACGATCGCGCCGTGGCTCCAACGCCGTCCAAGCCTTCCCCGAGCTCGCCGACCCCTCCGTTCGATCCACTGTGAGCTCCGCCGCCTTTTCCCCTCCTCCTCGAGCTCTTCCCCGCCCTCTAGCCGCCTCTTCCGCTAGAGCCGAGAGCTCCCGCCCGCCGGCCATGTCGCCGTCGTGGCTACAGACGCCGTAGTGTGCGCCTGGGCGCGTCTTCGTGCTCGGGTTGCTCCTAGGAAACGACCCCGACCACCAGCTGGTCTTGCCGTGCACCGGAACACCGAACCCGCGCATGACCGAACTCCGGCCGTCGCGGATGACCTCGCCGCAGTCGTCTCCGGCCACCCCAGCTCCCGCAGTCTGCTCCATCAGCTGTGCGCGAGCAGCAGCTCTTCGTAGAGCCTTCCCATGCCCAAAACCATCGCCTGAGGGCGATTTCCGAAGCCCTCTGCCGTCCTTGTCGTCGCCGGCGACGAGCCGTGGACCAGGTCTGGCGGGTTTGACCCCGCTGACCAGGGTTTGACCTCCCCATCGGCCAGGAGTTTAATTAGCACTAACCCCCCACCTAATGACTGATAGTGGGCCCTGGGCACCCTAATCTTTTCATTAGATTAGCAATAAGCCCCTTCTAATTAGTTGTGTCACTGACGTGTGGACCCCACATGTCAGGTTTGACCTGGACCCGGTCAGCTGACCTGCTGGTGTCAGTCTGATGTCATGCTGACGCAGTAATAGGTTTTTCTGGATTTATTCTTTCTCAGGAAATTCCAGAAAATAGTGCTAACTTCTAAAAATCATAGAAAAATAATCGTAGCTCAGAATGAAATAAGTTATATATGAAAAATGATCAGAAAAATCCAATCTATCCATCTGTACTGGTTTCATGCATGTTTAAACAACATAACATTGCTTTTTAGATCAAAACATGATAATGCACTACTTAATTTCATAATTTGAATTTAGGATTGAACCGTTGGTTCAAAATGACCCAAACACATCTGTTTGTAGTTGCATTAGGCCAACACACTCATATTGCCATTTCATGATCATGCATCATATTGTGCATTGCATTGATTGTGTTTCCTTCTCTGTTGTCGGTATTTGTCCCCTCTCAGTAGACGACGTTCCGACGATGAGTTTGATGACACCGATGAAGAACTATACTATCTTCAGAAGTGCCAGGCAAGCAAAACCTCCTTGTTCATTCTGATACAATCCCACTCTCTCGCTCCTTCTCTCTTTTACTGCATTAGGACAACAATGATTAAACTGATACATGCTGCGGTAGTTGAACCTCTTTCGTCTGCATGACCTGTCATTGCCACAGTAAATAGATGAAACCCACTAGCATGAGTAGGAGTTGTTTGAGCCCTGATGTGCCTACTTATTCATGCTTATTTGTCATGCCTACTACTGCTTACAGTTGAGTCAGGTCTGATTCATCGGGGATGAATTGGAATGTGGTGAACATGTCCTACTGTTGAGAGCTAAGTGTGTGAACACGATTTGGTAAAGGTAGCGGTGAGAGGCCATGTAGGAGTACATGGTGGGTTGTCTCATTGAAACCGTCCTCAGGAACTGAGTTCTGTGTTTGTGATCCATGAACAGTTACTACCACACATTGGGTTCCGGTAACTCGACCCCTCTAGGCTTATTAATCAACTCGATCTCTGTCCAGGAGTTGCAACTAGTTTCTGGTGTTTGTAGATAGTGTTAGTAGTCTACCAAGTGGCACCCGGTATAGGTGGGCTTGGGACAGACTAGGCACAGTGGCCCGGTTTACCAAGTAGCACCCGGATGGTGGGCCTGGGAACCCTGCACACATAGTTTGGGGCCGTGAGCGACACCCCGACCGGATCTCCTTGCGGATGGAACCCGAATAGGCGATAAACCTGGACAAGAGACTTGTGTGGCTAGTCAGGTCGTGGACGACTCCCTCGCCAGGCTTCCGCTTGAAGGTTGCCGAGATACACGAGGCGTACATGGCGGTAAGTGGCGAGAGCGTGTGTGAAGAAGTACACCCCTGCAGGGTTAACATTATCTATTCGAATAGCCATGTCCGCGGTAAAGGACTTCTGGGTTGCCTGTACAGTTCATAGACAAGTGAAAGTGGATACTCTAAAATGCGCAAGATAAGCGTGAGTGCTATGGATGGCGTTATCATAGGGAGACGGGAGCGGATCCATAGTGGTGTATTGATATGGTGAATATGTGGACTCGTGTGCGCCATCTCAAAGAGTTACATGCAGTCGTAGTTCAGGATAGCCACCGAGTCAAAGCTGGCTTGCTGCAGTTAAACTCCACCCCCCCTTTATTGATATTGATGCATATGTAATATTTTATGTTTTTGCAGAGAGACTTCAGTCTCACTAGTAGTTTCACGTGGACTTCGACATTTAGCTTGTTTCCTCAGCTACGATCTTGTGCCCTCGGCAGGATCTGGTAGATAGTCAGGCTTCTCAGCCTTTTTCATTTGTAGATGTCTGTACTCAGACATGTTAAGCTTCCGCATGTGCTCTGACTTGTATGCTCTGAATGCTGGGTCGAGAGACCCATGTTTGAAATATCTCGCTCCTCGGAGCCTATTGAATAAAATACTTGAGTTGTAGAGTCATGTTGTGATGCCATGTTGTATTTGCACATATCGAGCATATTGTGTGTATGTTATTGAAATGCTTGGGATGTGTGGGATCTGACTATCTAGTTGTTTATCCTTAGTAGTATCTCTTACCGGGAAATGTCTCCTAGTGCTTCCACTGAGCCATGGTAGCTTGCTACTGCTCCGGAACACTTAGGCTGGCCGGCATGTGTCCTTCTTCGTTCCTGTGTCTGTCCCTTCGGAGAAATGTCATGCGATGAATATCGGAGTCCTGTTAGCCGGCTACAGCCCGGTTCACCGGAGTCCTGCTAGCCCAGTGCTACAGCCTGGATCCACTTGCTGATGACCGACACGTTCGATGCTGGGTCATGGATGCCTGTCCCTGTAAGTTTGTGCCACTTTGGGTTTACGACTAGCCATGTCAGCCCGGGCTCCTTATCATATGGATGCTTGCGACACTATCATATACGTGTGCCAAAAGGCGCAAACGGTCCCAGGCAAAGGTAAGGCGACACCCGTGGGGATACCGTGTGTGAGGCCGCAAAGTGATATGAGGTGTTACATGCTAGATCGATGTGGCAGTGACTCGAAGACGAGGCAGCAGGACATCAATACGCGACGAAGGCGTCGGTGCCCGCGTACTCCGACTTCAGGGCCTAGCCGCCCGCCCACTTCCTCTTCCGCAGCCTCCCAACGCCAGCAGCCCAAGGAGACGACCCCGAGAAGTTCAAGGAGTCGGCGACACGGATGATGGGTGTCGGAATCAAAACCGACGGATCTCGGGTAGGGGTCCCGAACTGTGCGTCTAGGTGGATGGTAATAGGAGACAAGGGACACGATGTTTTTACCCAGGTTCGGGCCCTCTCGGTGGAGGTAAAACCCTACTCCTGCTTGATTAATATTGATGATATGGGTAGTACAAGAGTACATCTACCACGAGATCAAAGAGGCTAAAACCTAGAAGCTAGCCTACGGTATGATTGTTGTTCGTCCTACGGACTAAAACCCTCCGGTTTATATAGACACCGGAGAGGGTTAGGGTTACACAGAGTCGGTTACAATGGTAGGAGATCTACATATCCGTATCGCCAAGCTTGCCTTCCACGCCAAGGGAAGTCCCATCCAGACACGGGACGGAGTCTTCAATCTTGTATCTTCATAGTCTTGGAGTTCGGCCAAAGATGATAGTTCGGCTATCCGGACACCCCCTAGTCCAGGACTCCCTTAGTAGCCCCTGAACCGGGCTTCAATGACGACGAGTCTGGCGCGCATATTATCTTCGGCATTGCAAGGCGGGTTCCTCCTCCGAATACTTCATAGAAGATTTTGAACACCAGGATAGTGTCCGGCTCTGCAAAATAAGTTCCACATACCACCGTAGAGAGAATAATATTTACACAAGTTCAATCTGCTGACGTATTTCGTGGCATGAAATCACACCGCGGCTAACCCTTTATTCGAATCATTTTTACTGTTCCACCTCAGCGCGTTTAGCGAAGCGGTTTCCTTGGCACGTCTTGTCAAAGCAGAGATCGTGTCCCCTTATTCTGGGATTCTCATCAATATGAGCTTGGGTAACCCAACCACGCCATTGATTACGGTGCTTGGGAGATAAGCGAGTTTTACCAGGCTGGTGGGGATGCAAAGTTTCGTCCGTCCATATAAGAGGATAAGGATCCACCTTTTTACCTACGCCTTCTTCCTCCTTTGCTTATCCATTTCCGCACACTCGAGCTCCAACGCCCAAGCCCGCACATCTCGCCTCAACCTTCCCCAGTCATGTCCGGAGCGGGAGGCAAGTGGATGGCCTCCTCCGTCACGGAGGGGCACATCAAAAAGTTGAGGAAAGCCGGATACCTGCACAACGATATTGCGCACCAGCTTCCAGACGAGGGACAGTGAGGGAGTCCTGGACTAGGGGGTGTCCGGATAGCCGAACTATCATCTTTGGCCGGAGTCCAAGACTATGAAGATACAAGATTGAAGACTCCGTCCCGTGTCCGGATGGGACTTTCCTTGGCGTGGAAGGCAAGCTTGGCGATACGGATATGTAGATCTCCTACCATTGTAACCGACTCTATGTAACCCTAACCCTCTCCGGTGTCTATAGAAACCGGAGGGTTTTAGTCCATAGGATGAACAACAATCATACCATAGGCTAGCTTCTAGGGTTTAGCCTCCTTGATCTCGTGGTAGATCTACTCTTGTACTACCCATATCATCAATATTAATCAAGCAGGAGTAGGGTTTTACCTCCACCGAGAGGTCCCGAACCTGGGTAAAAACATCGTGTCCCTTGTCTCCTGCTACCATCCGCCTAGACGCACAGTTCGGGACCCCCTACCCGAGATCCGCCGGTTTTGACACCGACATTGGTGCTTTCATTGAGAGTTCCTCTGTGTCGTCACCTTTAGGCCCGATGGCTCCTTCGATCATCACCAACGACGCGGTCCAGGGTGAGACTTTTCTCCCCAGACAGATCTTCGTATTCAGCGGCTTTGCACTGCGGGCCAATTCACTTGGCCATCTAGAGCAGATCGAAAGCTACGCCCCTGGCCATCAGGTCAGATTTGGAAGTTTAAACTACACGGCTGACATCCGTGGAGACTTGATCTTCGACGGATTCGAGCCACAGCCAAGCGCGCCGCACTGTCACGATGGGCATGATCTAGCTCTGCTGCCGAACAGTGCCCTGGAGGTTGTGCAAGTGTCCGCTCCGACCCTTAGTTCGGAGCCGACTGCGCCGATCGAGGACGGGTGGCTGGACACCGCCTCGGGGGCTGCTACCTCTACGGTGATAGAGCCAGATACCAACCCGGTCCTTTGCGAAGCTCATGACTCCAAGGTGCCGGACTCCTCTCCGGAGTCCGAACCTTCCGCGCCCCTGCTAATCAAATCCGATTGGGCGCCGATCATGGAGTTCACCGCTGCGGACATATTTCAGCACTCGCCCTTTGGCGACATCCTGAATTCACTGAAGTCTCTCTCTCTCTCTATCAGGAGAGCCCTGGCCGGACAATGGTCAGGAAGGTTGGGATGCGGACGATGAAGAAATTAAAAACCCACCCACCACCCACTTTGTAGCCACTGTCGATGATATAACCGACATGCTCGACTTCAACTCCGAAGACATCGACGGTATGGACGACGATGCAGGAGACGACCAAGAGCCAGCCCCTACAGGGCACTGGAAGGTCACCTCCTCATACGACATATACATGGTGGACATCCCAAAGGATGGGAATGGTGATGGAACAGCGGAGGATGACCCCTCCAAGAAACAGCCTAAGCATCGGCGTCAACGGCGCCGCTCTAAATCCCGCCACAGCAAAAATGGAGATTCCGGCACCGGAGACAATAACACCCCGGACAGTGCCGAAGACAACCCCCTCCAGCAAGATTCAGCACAGGAGGATGGAGAAGCCAGCCCTCATGAGAGAGCGGCAGACAAAGAGGTAGAGGACGATAATTATATGCCTCCCTCCAAAGACGAGGCAAGCCTCGGCGACGACGAATTTGTCGTTCCTAAGGATCCCGTCGAACAAGAGCGTTTCAAACGCAGGCTTATGGCCATGGCAAGCAGCCTCAAGAAAAAGCAGCAACAGCTTAGAGCTGACCAAGACTTGCTAGCCGACAGATGGACTAAAGTCCTTGTGGCCAAAGAGTATGAACTCGAACGCCCCTCCAAGAGCTACCCAAAACGCAAGCTGCTACCCCGACTAGAGGAGGAAGCACCTAAACCTACATCACCAGCGCATAATACTGCCGACCGGTGACCTCGTGGCCGCGACAGAGAGGCCTCTAGGCCCTCCACCAAAGCCGCACCCGGGCGTCGCTCAAAAAGTACAAAGCCACAGGAGAATGTGCCAGACTGGCGAGACATATTGGAGGACAAGGCAAGAAAAACAAGATCGATCTACGGATCGCGTGGGCGCCCCACGACACGTGATGACAACCGTCACGCCGGATACAGCAATTCCGGCCGGGCCGAATACAGTGGACAAAGCCTGTTTGAGCTGCGTCGTGATATAGCCCAATACAGAGGCGCCGCACACCCACTATGATTCACAGACGAAGTAATGGATCATCAAATCCCCGAGGGTTTCAAACCCGTAAACATTGAATCATACGACGGCACAACAGATCCTGCGGTTTGGATCGAGGACTATCTCCTTCACATCCACATGGCCCGTGGTGATGATCTACATGCCATAAAATACCTCCCACTCAAGCTTAAAGGACCAGCTCGGCATTGGCTCAACAGCTTGCCAGCAGAATCAATTGGGTGTTGGGAAGACCTGGAAGCCGCATTCCTTGATAACTTCCAGGGCACATATGTGCGACCTCCACACGCCGATGACCTAAGCCACATAATTCAGCAGCCAAACGAATCGGCCAGACAATTCTGGACACCGTTCTTAACCAAGAAAAATCAAATCATTGACTGAACGGATGCAGAGGCCCTTGCAGCCTTCAAACATAACGTCCGCGACGAGTGGCTTGCCCGGCACCTAGGACAGGAAAAGCCAAAATCCATGGCAGCCCTCACATCACTCATGACCCGCTTCTGCGCGGGAGAGGACAGCTGGCTAGCTCGCAGTAACAACCTCACCAAAAACCTAGGTAGTTTGGATACCAAGGACAGCAACGGCAGGTCGCGTCGCAATAAGCACAAGCGCCGCATTAACGGCGATAATACTGAAGATACGGCAGTCAATGCCGGATTCAGAGGCTCTAAACCCGGTCAGCAAAATAACTACTCCGGGCCCGTCCAATTTGGACCGAATACTCGATCGCTCATGCCAGATACACGGCACCCCCGAAAAGCCAGCCAATCACACCAACAGGGATTGTTGGGTGTTCAAGAAGGCAGGCAAGTTAATTGCCGAAAACAATGACAAGGGGCTGCATAGCGATGACGAGGAAGAGACCCGGCCGCCAAACAATAGAGGACAGAAGGGTTTCCCCTCACAAGTGCGGACGGTGAACATGATATACGCAACCCACATACCCAAAAGGGAGCGGAAGCATGCACTCAGGGACGTATATGCGATGGAGCCAGTCGCCCCAAAGTTCAATCCATGGTCCTCCTGCCTGATCACTTTTGATCGAAGGGACCACCCCACTAGCATCCGCCATGGCAGATTCGCCGCATTGGTTCTAGACCCAATCGTCGACGAATTTGACCTCACTAGAGTCCTGATGGATGGCGGCAGCAGCCTGAACCTGCTTTATCAGGATACAATGTGCAAGATGGGCATAGACCCCTCAATGATTAAACCCACAAAGACGACCTTCAAAGGCGTCATACCAGGTGTAGAGGCCAACTGTACAGGCTCAGTCACACTTGAAGTCATCCTCGGATTCCCAGATAACTTCCAAAGCGAAGAGTTAATCTTCGACATAGTCCCGTTCCGCAGCGGCTATCATGCACTACTTGGACGAACCGCATTTGCAAAGTTCAATGCGGTGCCGCACTACGCATACCTCAAGCTCAAGATGCCAGGCCCTCGAGGAGTCATTACGGTCAACGGAAACACCGAACGCTCTCTCCGAACGGAGGAGTATACAGCGGCTCTCGCGGCGGAAGTACAAAGCAACCTCTTAAGGAAATTCTCGAGTCCGGCTGTTAAGCAGCCGGACACCGTCATGCGCGCCCGGAGTAACCTACAACAAGACCACCTGGCACGTTCCGAGCACGCGTAGCAATGCGGCCCCAACCTCAGCCCTCGAGAAATCGCGAAACCAGTACCACGCGTGCATAACTACGCTCTGGAGATACCATGGGCACAGGGGGAGGGGCACGACCATGGAATGCCCAGAGTGCGGCTAAACCACACCAGTGGCTCCAAATTGTGTCATTTTTTCTTTCTTCTAATTTTCAGGACTCCGTTTTCCAGAAGCCCTGTCCGGCAGTGGACTTGCCGAACTCACGATGCAACAGCCAGGGAAGCAGAAAAGCTACGTCGAATGTCCAGGTGGTCTTTGTCGGTGTCAAAACTGGCGGATCTCAGGTAGGGGGTCCCGAACTGTGCGTCTAGGCGGATGGTAACAGGAGACAAGGGACACGATGTTTTTACCCAGGTTTGGGCCCTCTCGATGGAGGTAAAACCCTACTCCTACTAGATTGATATTGATGATGTGGGTAGTACAAGAGTAGATCTACCACGACATCAAGGAGGCTAAACCCTAGAAGCTAGCCTATGGTATGATTGTTGTAATGGTTGTTCGTCCTACGGACTACAACCCTCCGGTTTATATAGACACTGGAGAGGGCTAGGGTTACATAGAGTCGGTTACAATGGTAGGAGATCTACATATCCGTATCGCCAAGCTTGCGTTCCACGCCAAGGAAAGTCCCATCCGGACACGGGACGAAGTCTTCAATATTGTATCTTCATAGTCTTGGAGTCCGGCTGATGATGATAGTCCGGCTATCCGGACACCCCCTAATCCAGGACTCCCTCAGTAGCCCCCGAACCAGGCTTCAATGACGACGAGTCCAGCGCATTTATAGTCTTCGGCGTTGTAAGGCGGGTTCTCCTTCAAATTCCATGTGTTTGCCGAATAGTATCCGGCTCCCTTACAAATGTTGCGCTCCTTGGCTTCCACGCCCAATAATGGCCCTCTTCCACGCGTCGCACGAATGCGAAAAGCCAGGGTATCTTTTATGTTTTACCCCCTAGCTGCGCAAATAATCTTTCTATAAAAGAGATAGGAATTCAGATCCAAATCACACCATCCTCCTTCCGCGAGTACTCATCGGAGCACTTCCGACCGAAAGCCCATTCCATCATGGACCGTCGACGCGGCTCCTCCTCTCGCGCTCCCAGCCCTCCGCTAGGAGATTGGAGGAGATGTTCAGTTCCGCACAATGAGCTGGTGAAGCTTCAAGCGGAGGGATATCTCCCTCCGGCCTTTATGGTCCCGGTTCGAGCCGGGCTGGCCACTTACAAAGGTGGGAAGCAAGAGGAGGCCACCCCTAGCCCTTCTAAAGGAGAGCGGGTGTGCTTCGTCCCCTATCTAATAAGGGGGCTTGGATTTCCAGTTCATCCGTTCCTCCGCGGGCTTCTGGATTTCTATGGACTCCAGCTCCATCACCTCACGCCCGCCTCTATTCTGCACATCGCGGGTTTCGTAGGTCTTTGCGAGCTATTCCTGGGCGTCGAGCCCCATTTTGCGCTGTGGAAGAGGCTGTTCTGCCTCATACCCCGTTCTCACAAGGGGTCAATATATCAAGTGGGCGGCGCCGAAATATGGCGCATCGCTGGGACCGGATATCCATCCAGAACCCTAGAGAAGGCGTCCGAAGACTGGCCTTCGGAATGGTTTTATGTAGAAGACGCTCCACTGCCGGACCCAGTTTGGATCGGCCTCCCGGAGTTCAGAAGGGCTCCTCTGAAGAAGCGCCTAAGTTGGTGCCCGCAGAGCCCTCAACTGGAGGAAGACAAGGGCGTCCATTATTTGATGGGCCGGATAAGGTTGCTGGCCCATTCCGGATTGACCATGATCGGAGTCATGGCCACGTGCATAACGCGGGGGGTGCAGCCGCTGCAATACAGGGGCCACCCCATGTGGGATTTCAACAGGGAAAATGATGCCACCCGTCATGGCCGCAAAGGGCCGGGATCGGCCGAAGATCTGGTAAAGATTCTGTCCGGCCTGTACAAGGGGGAGAAGGAGGACTTCCTCCAGATGAGCCCATTGAATGGGTTCTCCATGAATAACCCTCGGTGCTGGGTAAGCGGACATTTTATTTATCCAACCCATGCTTTCAAAGTTAAGTACCTTACTTTACAATTTCGACGCAGGAGCTGCGTCGGGATGTGGAGGGCATACATAGCCCGGCTCCACAACCCGAGGATCCAGGAAGATCCCTTGATCGGGCCTCCGAAGAGGATCCGGACATAAAGGTGGAGCTAATCGACGGGGTGTTCCACCAACTCAGCATGGATAATGCTTTAGTCGCCATTACGGCTGACTACCCCGGCTTGTTACCGGCTTCCCAGGTACTTGTGACCGAAGTCCCGACGCCGTTATTTCGTCCTTGCGCTTTCCTAACCATCGTATACAACGGTGTCTTGTAGGAGGTGCCCTCAAGGCGGGAAGCCGAACCCGCGGCGGCTGACCAACAAGGGTCAGCCCGACCCCGCAGGCAGAAGAGGGGTGCGGTGCGAATCGAAACGTCACCGCAATGGTATAGCTCGCGGCCATTATTTAGGAAAAGATTCCTAGGGGGTGTATTAATGCTCATGACTTTTTCAGGAGAAAGAGCGCTTGCCGGACTGTGACCGGCAAGGTTGCCACCCAAGCCTCCGCCAGCCAGGCTCCAACACCTGGTCCGGAGGCGGAGATGAGCGCAAGGCGCGAGCCGGATAATCCTCCAACGGAGGATGCCGACAGGCTGTCCGCCACCAAGTCCGAGGTGGAGAGCGCCATGAACCATAGGCGTCGCCGAACAGTTTTTCGTGATGCGTGTTTCTCCCCTGAGGCGTTGAATGCCTTTAACGCGGGAGACGCGCACCTCCATGCTGTTCAAGATGGTTTGACAAGAGCCACGGAGCAGTATGTGGAAGACATACGGGTAAGGGATTATAATAGCGGTATGTGCCAGTAGCCCCCGATACTTAATGTAGTTAAAATAACTGATTTAAGGATCTTTTAACGTGCAGGATCTGACGGAGAAGAATACCCAATTGTCCCAGGAGGAGACACAGAGACCCCTCCTGGTAACACATTATTTCAAAAAGATAAGAGGTGTGCGGCGTGGATGTAAATCTGACAATGATATTGAAGATGTTGCCGGACTGGATCCGGATAAGCAACACCTACTGCGCCAGCTGAAGGCCGGCGAGAGGGTGCTTATGAAGGTGCAGCAGGAGAGGAACAAAATCCAGGATGCCCATACCCAGCTTGGGGAAGAGCTGAAAGGTGTTCGGGCCGAGCTGTCTGGCTCCATGATGGAGAATCAGCGGCTTCGTCGCGGCATCTATGGTAAGTGATTGAGCTAATTCTTTTGAAAAGAAGAGTTCGGCGAGGAAGCCTATTGGCAGAAATATGTCTGTAGGTGCGCTCATAGGTCGCCTTGCGGAGGAAATGCCCGTTTCGACGGGTGACCAACTTCCCGAGCTGGTGCAACTGCTCGAACGTGTTCGGCAGGCGATGAGTGGCGTCGTCCAGGTCTTATGGCCATCCATCTCCATACCCGAGGGCCTTGGAGAGCTTGCGGAGAAGCATCAGGGAGCGCGGCAACGCTTCCATTTATGGAAGATATCGGCCTGCCGTCAAGGTGCCAGGGAGGCCTGGGCCATGGTGAAGACGCGGTACAAGAAGGCGGATCCAAACCACATGGCCAAGGTCGGACCTATGGGGCTCGATGGGAAGGAGATCTCTGTGAGCTTAGTGTATGGCCAAGTAGAGTTGGCCGCTAAGTATTCCCAACGGGACTGTAAATTAGACAGCCTGTTAGACGGGATTGAGGAGGAGTACCGTCAGTCAATTTGACGATGTATTTAAAATGACATGTACAATGCCTTCTAGACGGATTGTAGATCGTTTGTCTTTGCCGACCTTTTCGCTTCGACCTCGGGACCCTAGAGTTCGGAGTGTGTCCGAATACCATCTCGGTTATGACAAAACCGGGACATGCATGGAGACCAGGCGTAGGGGTCATTAGTGCTTTATCAGACAAGTGCCCAACTAGTTATGTTATATTACATGGTTAGCAAGAAACATCTTCCAGGGAGAATAGTTCCGTTAAGGGCTCCTTTCCCTGGGAGGCATGCCCTAAAGTGCATGTCCGGACTGCGAAAAAAGCAGGAAAACATCTGGGGGCAGATAGATAAATGTGTAAAAAATCATCTTTCAAGTCACCGACCGAATATTCCCTTAAGAACGCTAGCTTTCGGCTTCACCCAGTCTGAGGTACACATCCGGCTGACCCGGCAGTAACAATCGCAGAGGTGCAACCTTTACCTCCTAGCCGAACAATCGGGAACGTAGGGGTAAGCACAGGAGCCAGGCAACCCAGCTTGGCCAAAAATTAAGTCATATCGATGCATATAATGGTGAATAAAAGGTACATGTGGAAGTTTGACAAATGTGCTGGGCATGAAGCCCGTATAAGTAAGCTTCTGGTAAAGAAGCCCCCAGGTATAATGAGTGCGGATAGCTAATCAAGTGTGCGCGAGTAATGCGTAAATAGGCCTTTAAGGGCTTTTATGGAAAAGGTGAGAAAAAAAGGAACGAAAGACAGACGAAGTGTAAAAATTTGGACGGAGGAAGGTGGCGAACTCTTAGTCCGGTGCTAGGCGTAGAATCTTCGGAGGCGGGCTGCGTTCCATGGGTTCGGCTCGAGTCGGTTGTCCGATGCATTTCACAGACGGTAATGAAGGGACCTTCCCATTTGGGCTTGAGCTTGTCCTTTTTCTTGTCCAGAGGCATAGAACTAGTTCGTCAACATTGTAGGTTTTAGCCTGTACTTCTCTACTTTGATATCTTCGAGCCTGCTGCTGATAAAATGCGGAACGAGCCTTTGCCACGTCGCATTCTTCCTCCAATGTGTCCAGGCTGTCCTGCCGATCCAGCTTGGCTTCTCTTTCTTCATACATGCGCACTCGAGGTGAGTCATGAATTATGTCGCAGGGCAAAACTGCCTCTGCGCCGTATACCATGAAGAATGGTGTGAATCCGGTAGTACGGTTCGGCGTGGTCCGCAGCCCCCAGAGTACAGAGTCAAGCTCCTCTACCCAGTGCATGTTAGATTCCGTAAGGGACCGCACTAGTGTGGGCTTGATGCCGCTCATTATCAAACCATTTGCTCGCTCAACTTGAGCGTTGGTTTGAGGGTGATAGACTGAAGCGTAATCGAGCTTAATGCCCATATTTTTGCACCAGAGTTTGACCTCGTCGGCCGTGAAATTCGTGCCGTTATCGGTGATGATGCTATGGGGGATGCCATAACGGTGTACTACCCCGGATATGAAGTCTATCACTGGTCCAGACTTTGCCGTTTTAACTGGCTTGGCCTCTATCCATTTGGTGAATTTGTCCACCATGACCAATAGGTACCTTTGCTTGGTTCCCCCTTTTAGGGGTCCGACCATGTCGAGCCCCCATACCGCGACCGGCCAGGTAATGGGTATAGTTTTGAGGGCGGTGGGTGGCATGTGGCTCTGATTAGCAAAGAGCTGACAACCGATCGACGCATCTTTGGACTAAGTCCTGAGCATCTGCCCGGGCCATCGGCCAATAAAATCCTGTACGGAAGGCCTTACCTACAAGGGCCCGGGCTGCAGCGTGGTGTCCGCCTAGTCCGGCGTGAATTTCAGCCAGAAGATTTCGCCCTTCCTCTTCGGATATGCACCTTTGAAGGACTCCGGTTGTGCTTTTCTTGTAAAGTTCTCCCTCATGGACCTTGTAGGCTTTAGACCGCCGAACTATGCAGCGAGCCTCGTTTTGGTATTTGGGAAGTTCCTGCCTAATCAAGTAGGCTAGGAATGGTTCTGTCCATGGGGCGATTACTGCCATTATTTCGTGGGCTGAAGGTGTTATTTCATCTGCTGAACCACCGATTATGTCAGACTGTTCTGTGTTGGGTGGTGCGGTTGCTTCCGGGTTGTTATTTCCGGACTCCTCTTCCCATAGTACGGATGGCTTAAAGAGCCATTCTAGGAAGATGTTTGGAGGGACAGCGTCGCGTTTCGCGCCGATGCGTGCCAATACGTCGGCTGCTTGGTTATTATCCCGGGCTACGTGGTGGAATTCGAGTCCCTCGAACTGAGCTGACATTTTTAGGACAGCGTTACGATAGGCTGCCATTTTCGGATCCTTGGCGTCAAAGTCTCCATTTACTTGGGATATTGCGAGGTTTGAATCCCCGTGCACCTCTAGGCGTTGAATGCCCATGGATATTGCCATCCGGAGGCCATGTAGGAGGGCCTCGTATTCGGCTGCATTGTTGGAGTCCGTGTTCATTATCTGAAGTACGTATTGGACTGTATCCCCGGTTGGGGACGTCAATACGATGCCAGCCCCCAAGCCGGCCAACATTTTGGAGCCGTCGAAATGCATAATCCAGTTGGAGTATGCGCCGTACTCTTTAGGGAGTTCGGCTTTGGTCCATTCAGCGACAAAGTCGGCCAAGACTTGCGACTTTATAGCTTGCCGAGGTTTGTAAGTTATGTCGAATGGTAAGAGCTCAATGGCCCATTTTGCGATCCTGCCCATCGCGTCGCGGTTCTTTATAATGTCATTGAGGGGCACTTCGGAGGCCACTGTTATCGAACACTCTTGAAAGTAGTGTCGAAGCTTCCGGGATGCCATGAACACCGCGTACGCTATCTTTTGATAATGTGGGTACTAGGACTTGCAGGGAGTTAAGACAGTGGATACATAGTACACTGGTTTTTGAAGAGGGAATTTATGCCCTTCTGTTTCTCGTTCGACGACGAGTACTGCGCTTACAACTTGATGTGTTGCCGCGATATATAACAACATTGGTTCGCCCAGGTTGGGCGCAGCCAGGACCGAATTTGTTGCCAATATGGCCTTTATTTCTTCGAGTCCGGCAGTGGCGGCATCCGTCCACTCGAAGTGTTCGGTGCGCTTAAGGAGGCGATAGAGGGGCAATGCCATTTCTCCCAAATGGGAGATGAAGCGGCATAGAGTCGCCACGCATCCAGTCAATTTTTGTATTTGTTTGAGGTCTTTGGAATATCCAGCTGTGACAGAGCTCGGTTCTTGGCTGGGTTTGCTTCAATTCCTCTACCGGATACAATGAAGCCCAGGAGCTTTCCGGCTGGTACGCCGAAAACGCATTTTTCCGGATTCAACTTAATGTCGTATGCTCGGAGGTTGTCGAATGTGAGCCTCAAATTGTCTACTAGAGTTTCGACGTGTTTGGTTTTGACGACTAGGTCATCTACGTATGCCTCTACTGTTTTGCCGATCTGGGTAGCCAGACATGTCTGAATCAAGCGCTGATGTGTTGCGCCGGCGTTTTTGAGTCCAAAGGGCATCGTGTTGAAGAAGAATTGTCCATATGGAGTAATGAATGCCGTTGCAGCTTGGTCCGCTTCTGCCATCTTGATTTGATGGTAGCCGGAGTATGCGTCAAGGAAGCACAATGAATCGTGCCCTGCAGTAGCATCGATTATTTGGTCGATGCGGGGAAGGGGGAAGGGGTCCTTCGGGCAAACTTTGTTGAGGTCTTTAAAATCGACACATAGGCGCCAGGATTTGTCCTTCTTTGGTACCATTACTAGGTTTGCTAGCAAGTCCGGATGTTTGATGTCTCTGATGAATCCGGCTTCCAGTAGTTTGGCTAGCTCTTCTCCCATTGCCTGTCTTTTGGGTTAGGAAAATCGCCGAAGAGCCTGTTTGACTGGCTTGAATCCTTTTAGGACGTTTAGGCTGTGTTCCGCCAATTTGCGTGGGATTCCTGGCATATCTGAAGGGTGCCAGGCAAAGATGTCCCAATTTTCCCGAAGGAATTCTCGTAGTGCGGCGTCTACATCAGGATTCAATTGTGCCCCGATGGAGGCCTTCTTTGTTGCGTCCGTTGGATGGACCTGGAATTTGACTATTTCATCCGCTGGTTTAAAGGAGGTGGACTTGGACCTCTTATCGAGTATTACATCATCCCTGTTCACTGTAGAGCGCAGCGCAGTGAGTTCCTCCGCCGCTAGGGCTTCGGATAGTGCCTCCAGGGCTAATGCAGCTGTCTTGTATTCGGCGCGGAGTGCTGTGTCCGGATCACTAGCGAGAGTGATTATTCCGCCGGGCCCGGGCATCTTAAGCTTCATGTACCCGTAATGGGGTATGGCTTGGAAAATTGTGAATGCCTCTCGTCCTAATATAGCGTGATATCCGCTGCTGAACGGGGCCACTTGGAACGTGACTTCCTCGGACCTGTAATTGTCCGGCGAGCCGAACACCACATGAAGTGTGATTTTTCCTGTGCAGCGTGCTTCCCCGCTATGGATTATTCCTCTAAAGGTTGTGCTGTTTCGCTCGATGCGGCTCCAGTCTATTTCCATTTTTTGAAGAGTTTCCGCGTAGATGAGGTTTAGTCCGCTGCCGCCATCCATGAGTACCTTTGTAAGACGAAAGCTGTCCACTATTGGACTGAGGACCAATGCGGCTGGTGCTCGGGCTGTTTGGAATTTAGGTTCGTCGCTGGCGTTGAAGGTGATGGCCGTGTCGCTCCATGGGTTTGTTGTTGCTACTTGGTAGACTTCAGCGAGGCTGCGGATTGTTCGTTTCCGCATATTATTTGATGCGAAAGTCTCGAAGACTGTTGACACCGTACTGGTACTGTTGGAGTGGTTCTCCGGGGCTAGAAGCTCTTCGCCACTTTTGGCCACCTGCCGCAGTATCCAACATGCTCGAAGGCTATGTGTTGGAGTGGCGCCTTTTGTACTATGAATTTTACAGGGTCCGCTGAGCCATCCTTCCAGTACGGTTCCGTACCCTTTATGGGGTTTTTGCTTTTTGGTTTTTGTGCCTGATGCCTGAGTGTGATGCACCCTTTTGTTTCGAACTAGGGTTGTATTCGGGCCGGATTGTCCCAAAACTTAGTTTCGGTTTTCCGGAAACTCTCCATCGCACAGTACTTTCGTACTATGGACGCCAGATCAGCGAAGCGTGTAATTTCGTGACGACTGACGGCGTTCAAGATTCCCTCATCCGTGCAATTATTGCAGAATTGAAATTGCGTTTTCCTCACGGCAGTCCTTTATCCTATCCATAACCAGGAGGAATCTGGCCCAGTAATGATATACTATTTTAGCGGGATCTTGCCGGATTTGAGATAGATCGCATATATCTGGGTGGGTGGGTGGAATTGAGTCCGGAACCCTATCCATCTCGAGGCTCAAAGGCTGAAAAGTTTCCGAATTCGGAAGCTTGGATTGCCGGATGTTGTCCAGCGAGTCTGGTCCAATGCCTGACTTTAGGTTTAGTGCTTGATCGACGTCCGTCCCTCTGCAGGAATACGGTATGGAGGGTTTAGGAGTCTGGACATCACTAGTTTTCAACACGGAAGAAGAGTTTCCGCGTTGTTCCTCTACCACCGCAACGTGGTGGGTAACCTGGGGAGAGTTAATCTCTCTTAGATTGGTCTTAAGCCCAATCTGATTGTAGTCTGTAGCGACTCCCAGGGCGGCGATGCGATCCAAGAGCTCGTTTACGGATGAGAGCTCTATTGGATCCAGCTGCTCGGTGAATTCTGAGTTGACGTGAAGATTGCTTTTGATGACCCGAGAGGTCATTGTCGAAGCGGTGGCCGAACAGGCGGTCATAAGAAAACCACCTAGCCGGATAGTTTGGCCAGCGGCTAAAGCTCCTTTGGTGATGATTCCGTCTTTAAAGACGGGAAGAGGCATCCTTCCTGATCGCGACGGCACAGAGGAACTCTCTATGAAAGCACCAATGTCGCTGTCAAAACCGGTGGATCTCGGGTAGGGGGTCCCGAACTATGCGTCTAGGCGGATGGTAACAGGAGACAAGGGACACGATGTTTTTACCCAGGTTCAGGCCCTCTCGATGGAGGTAAAACCCTACTCCTGCTAGATTGATATTGATGATATGGGTAGTACAAGAGTGGATCTACCACGAGATCAAGGAGGCTCAACCCTAGAAGCTAGCCTATGGTATGATTGTTGTAATGGTTGTTCGTCCTACGGACTACAACCCTCCGGTTTATATAGACACCGGAGAGGGCTAGGGTTACACAGAGTCGGTTACAATGGTAGGAGATCTACATATCCGTATCGCCAAGCTTGCCTTCCACGCCAAGGAAAGTCCCATCCGGACATGGGATGAAGTCTTCAGTCTTGTATCTTCATAGTCTTGGAGTCCGGCTGATGATGATAGTCCGGCTATCTGGACACCCCCTAAGCCAGGACTCCCTCAGTCTCTATTAGGAGAAGTATACCTTTTTTACATACCACCCCGCAGCCTACCCCTGGAGGGGGACATGTTAAATAGTCCCATCCCTTGCTTATCGCACTATTTTTATCGTTCTGCTTTCATTGCAGTATTTTTTGAATAAACAATGCATCGCTTTTTGCCTATTATTGCATTCCTTTTTCTATTTATACATGTTCACTTATGACATGTTGCATCCGTACACTTTGGTACGACCAAATACACCAGGGGCTTAAGTTCCCCAAATATGGTGTGATAAGTCCGAACACTTTCACAAGTGCGGCACCCCGAACTTACAGCACTATATGCATTGGCTCCGAATCATGTCTTGGGTCAAGAGTTGGGTTTTCCCGGATCCCATGTTTTGGTACCTTACGTTCTGTTATATCGGCTAAGGTAGAGCTGGGAGAACCACTGCGATTGTGCCCCAGTTGAGCTGGGCTGAGCACCTCAGTGGAGAAAGCTAAAACTGACCATCATGATAGGGCGAGAGCCGGTCGCTGTTCGAGAGGTATTTTCGAGTCCCTAAAGACTTATGCCGCTTAGAGCGAGGAGCCGGCTTTGTCCGGCCTAGGCGTGGATAGCACCCCGAATTCGGTCTTCCGAACACTAAGGGCTTCGCCGAAATTTAAAATTATAGAATTCTATGGCTAAGTGGGAGTGTTACAAGCATTATAACTCTGGTTGCCTCGTTCGTTGTGTTGAGCGCCTCCCTCGAAGGACCCGAAAATGGGAACAAGAGCGCTCAAGTTTATCCCGAACACCCCAACACTCGTGGCATGGGGGCTAAAGCGAACGACTTGCCATCTCTCAAATTTGATAAACGACCACACAGAGGGTAATATTTTCAATTAACAAGCATTGCTTAGCGCATATGAACAAAGTTTTCAGCGCACAGGGTAACAAAATGCGAGTCTACTAAAAAATTACATCTTTGGAGCATTCACCCGCTATAAGGCGGGCACCCTTCAGGACACCCTTATAGTATATCTCGGGCGTGCGATACTCCTTGCCTGGCGGTGGGGAGTCCGTCACAAGCTTCTCGGCGTCCATCTTGCCCCAGTGCACTTTAGCGCGGGCAAGGGCCCGACGGGTACCTTCAATGTAGACGGAGTGCTTGATGACTTCATTCCATGGACAGGCATCCACCAGCCGCCGCACCAGACCGAAGTAGCTCCCAGGCATGGCCTCTTTAGGCCACAGCCGAACTATGAGGTCCTTCATGGCATGTTTGGCTACCTTGTGGAGCTCGACCAGCTGCTTCAGCTGGTCGCTCAGGGGCACCAGATGTCCGGCCTCAGCATATTGAGACCAGAACACTTTTTCCGTCGAGCTCCCCTCCTCGGCTCGGTAGAATGCGGCAACATCGGACACGCTACGGGGCAGATCTGCGAACGCTCCTGGAGAGCTCCGAATTCGGGTAAGTAATAGATAATTCACTTTTACATGCTTGCTTTGCATGAAGAATGCCTTACCCGCCGCTATCTTTTTTATCGCCTCAATTTCCTGGAGGGCTTTTTGGGCTTCGGCCTTAGCGGCTTTGGCACTCTCAGGAGCCGAGGCAAGCTCGGACTCTCGAGTCTTCGAGTCACGCTCCAAACTCTCATGTTTTTCCATGAGAGCCTGGAGCTCTTGCCGTACCTCCGCCACCCGCGCCTCCTGCTTCTCTCGCTCGGTGCGTTTTGCGGCCGCATTGCTTTCAGCCTTGGACACTG
The DNA here is from genome assembly GCA_963921465.1 of Triticum timopheevii. Taxonomy (NCBI): domain Eukaryota; kingdom Viridiplantae; phylum Streptophyta; class Magnoliopsida; order Poales; family Poaceae; genus Triticum; species Triticum timopheevii. The sequence continues at coordinate 3,576,702 of OY997270.1, forward strand.
CTTCCTTCAGGGTCACCACCTCGTTCGTGGCCCCTGCAATACTCACGTTATTTCTGTCATTTTTTCGCAACCAAATCCTTTCTATAAGGTATTACTTTAATAAGGTATGACTTACCTTCCTTGTCCTCGAGCAGCTTCTTGGCAAGGCTCAGCTCGTTCTCGGACCGCTCGAGGCTCTCCTTCAATACATTGACCTCTGTAGTCAGTGCGGCAGAGGTCAGCAGCGCAACCTGCATTCCCATATTAACATACTTATGTTAGACTCCTGCGTATATCTTATTAGATCCTCAGTTCGGCTTTTCTTTCCGAACACCGAACTGAGCATCAGGGGGTACTGTCTATGCGGTACTATTTTACATATCTTAATCACATACCTCAAAGCCTGTTAGAAGGCTGGTACAGGCTTCAGTCAGCCCACTCTTGGCGGACTGAACCTTCTGAATCACCGCACTCATGACAATGTGGTGCTCCTCATTGATGGAAGCGCCGTTGAGCGCCTCCAGCAAATTATCCGGCGCCTCCTGTTGGATGGAGGTCACGGGCGTCGCAGTCTCGCCCTTCTTACGACGGGGCCGCCCGCCGGACTCCGGAGCCACTAAAGGATCCGGTGCGGAGTCTGGTCCAAAGTCCGGGAGGTTGCCCTGCGGCACCTCCGGGACCTCCTCCTCCTGGCTGGGCCCCTTCTGGGACCCCACCTCGGTGTCGTCTGCGTCACGGGGGGAGGAGGCGGTCGGAAGTGAAGTGCTATTCACATCCGACGAATCCAGGGAGCCGCTCGACGAAGCGGGGAGATCATCGTTGGGCGGGCTACATGGTGGTATTCGGCGTTAGAAGACACTATGCAACGAAAGAAAAATCAAGAGTTATTCTGGAATTCGGACACTTACGATCTTGCCAGGGGCTTGGCCCTCGAAGGCCACGCCTCTTCACCGTCGTCGGCGTTGGTGGAACAGTCCGGAGGAAGGGTCCTTCCCTTCTTGGACCATCCGGCCTCCCCAGTTGGGGAGGGCTTCCTTTTCTTCTCTCCCCCTGCTGAGTGAGAGGCCTCTTTCTTCTCCTCCTCATCTTCGCGGGAGGATTCCGCCTCGGAGTCATCGGACGATGAGTCCGATAACACCTGGCACCGGGAACTCCCCCGAGTTCCCGTGGCCTTCTTCTTGGCCTTCTTCTCCGGCACCACGTAAGGCGCCGGAGCCAGCAGTCCCGTTAATCGGGCATCCGCTGGGTCTTCTGGCAAGGGAGCCGGGCAGTTAACCTGCACGGACTTCTTCTGCCAAGCCTGTCAAAGGTAAAGGGAGTTTAGATCCCACATAGAGTCAAACTATGGAAAACAAGTGTCATGTAAAGGGTAAAATAGCTTACCTCGCCGGCTTGAAGCTGCGAGCTGAATCCGCGATCCTCGGTAGCGGATGCGGGAGCTTCGGCACCCTTGAACAGCACCCTCCAGGCGTCTTCGTACATAGTGTCGAAGAGCTTGCTCAAGGTCTGGTGCGGTGCCAGGTCAAACTCCCACAAGTTGAAGGCCCGTTGTTGGCACGGGAGGATCTGGTGGACGAGCATGACCTGGACCACATTGACGAGCTTGGTCTTCTTGTTCACAAGGTCTTGGACGCAGGTTTGGAGTCCGGTCAGCTCCTCTAAATCACCCCATGTTAGGCCCTTCTTTTTCCAGGAGGTGAGCCGTGTGGGGATGCCAGATCTGAATTTAGGAGCCGCTGCCCATTCAGGGTCACGCGGCTCGGTGATGTAGAACCACCCCGATTGCCACCCTTTGATGGTTTCCACGAACGAGCCCTCGAGCCATATGATGTTGGGCATCTTGCCCACCATGGCGCCTCCGCACTCCGCCTGCTGGCCACCCACTACCTTCGGCTTGACATTGAAAGTCTTCATCCATAAGCCGAAGTGAGGCTTGATGCGGAGGAAGGCCTCACACACAACAATAAACCCTGAGATGTTGAGGATGAAATTCGGGGCCAGATCGTGGAAATCCAGGCCGTAGTAGAACATGAGTCCCCAGACAAATGGGTGGAGTGGGAAGCCCATTCCGCGGAGGAAATGGGGAAGGAACACCACTCTTTCATGGGGCCTGGGGGTGGGGACGAGCTGCCCCTCATCTGAAAGCCGGTGCGCAATATTGTTGTGCAGGTATTCGGCTTTCCTCAACTTTTTGATGTGCCCCTCCGTGACGGAGGAGGCCATCCACTTGCCTCCCGCTCCGGACATGACTGGGGAAGGTTGAGGCGAGATGTGCGGGCTTGGGCGTTGGAGCTCGAGTGCACGGAAATGGATAAGCAATGGAGGAAGAAGGCGTAGGTAAAAAGGTGGATCCTTATCCCCTTATATGGACGGACGAAACTATGCGTCCCCACCAGCCTGGTAAAACTCGCTTATCTCCCAAGTGCCGTAATAAATGGCGCGTTGGGTTACCAACGCCCGTATTGATGAGAATCCCGGAATAAGGGGACACGATCTCTGCTTTGACAAGATGTGCCAAGGAAACCGCTTCGCTAAACACACTGAGGTGGAACAGTAAAAACGATTCGAATAAAGGCTTGGCCACGGTGTGATGTTACGCCACAAAATACGTCAGCAGATTGAACTTGTGTAAATATTATTCTCTCTACGGGGGTATGTGGAACTTATTTTGCAGAGCCGGACACTATCCTGGTGTTCAAAATCTTCTATGAAGTATTCGGAGGAGGAACCTGCCTTGCAATGCCGAAGACAATATGCGCGCCAGACTCATCGTCATTGAAGCTTGGTTCAGGGGCTACTGAGGGAGTCGTGGACTAGGGGGTGTCCGGATAGCCGAACTATCATCTTTGGCCGGACTCCAAGACTATGAAGATACAAGATTGAAGACTCCGTCCCGTGTCTGGATGGGACTTTCCTTGGCGTGGAAGGCAAGCTTGGCGATACGGATATGTAGATCTCCTACCATTGTAACCGACTCTATGTAACCCTAACCCTCTCCGGTGTCTATATAAACCGGAGGGTTTTAGTCCGTACGACGAACAACAATCATACCATAGGCTAGCTTCTAGGGTTTAGCCTCCTTGATCTCGTGGTAGATCTACTCTTGTACTACCCATATCATCAATATTAATCAACCAGTAGTATGGTTTTACCTGCACCGAGAGGGCCCGAACCTGGGTAAAGACATCGTGTCCCTTGTCTCCTGTTACCATCCGCCTAGACGCACAGTTCGGGACCCCCTACCCGAGATCCGCCAGTTTTGACACTGACAGGCAGCTCGTCCCCACCCCCAGGCCCCATGAGAGAGCTGTGTTCCTTCCCCATTTCCTCCACGGACTGGGCTTCCCACTCCACCCATTTATCCGGGGACTCATGTTCTACTACGGCCTGGATTTCCATGATCTGGCCCCGAATTTCATCCTCAACATCTCAGCGTTTATCGTTGTGTGCGAGGCCTTCCTCCGCATCAAGCCTCACTTCGGCTTATGGCTGAAGACTTTCAATGTCAAGCCGAAGGTAGTGGGCGGCCAGCAGGCGGAGTGCGGAGGCTCCATGGTGGGCAAGATGCCCAACGTCATATGGCTCGAGGGCTCCTTCGTGGAAACCATCAGAGGGTGGCAATCGGGGTGGTTCTACACCACCGAGCCGCGTGACCCTGAATGGGCAGCGGCTCCCGAATTCAGATCTGGCGTCTCCACACGGCTCACCTCTTGGAAAAAGAAGGGCCTGACATGGGGTGATTTAGAGGAGCTGACGGGACTCCAAACCTGCGTCTAGGACCTTGTGAACAAGAAGACCAAGCTCATCAACGTGGTCCAGGTCATGCTTGTCCGCCGGATCCTCCCGTGCCAACAACGGGCCTTCAACTTGTGGGAGTTTGATCCGGCACAGCACCAGACCTTGAGCAGGCTCTTCGACACTACGTACGAAGACGCCTGGAGGGTGATGTTCAAGGGCGCCGAAGCTCCCGCATCCGCTATCGAGGATCGCGGATTCAGCTCGCAACTTCAAGCCGATGAGGTAAGCTATTTTACCCTTTACGGGACACTTGTTTTCCATAGTTTGACTCTATGCGGGATCTAAACTCCCTTTACCTTTGACAGGCTTGGCAGAAGAAGTCCGGGCAGGTTAACCGTCCGGCTCCCTTGCCAGAAGACCCAGCGAATGCCCGATAACCGGGACTGCTAGCTCCGGCGCCTTAGGTGGTGCCGGAGAAGAAGGCCACAGGAACTCGAAGGAGTTCCCGGCGCCAGGTGTTATCGGACTCATCGTCCGATGACTCCGAGGCGGACTCTTCCTGCGAATACGAGGAGGAGAAGAAAGAGGCCTCTCCCTCAGCGGGGGGAGAGAAGAAAAGGAAGGCCTCCCCAACTGGGGAGGCCGGAGGGTCCAAGAAGGGAAGGACCCTTCCTCCGGACTATTCCACCAACGCCGACGACGATGAAGAGGCGTGGCCATCGAGGGCCAAGCCCCTGGCGAGATCGTAAGTGTCCGGATTCCAGAATAACTCATGATTTTTCTTTCGTCGCATAGTGTCTTCTAACGCCGAATACCACCATGTAGCCCGCCCAAGGACGATCTCCCCGCTTCGTCGAGCGGTTCCCTGGATTCGTCGGATATGAATAGCACTTCACTTCCGACCGCCTCCTCCCCCCGTGACACAGACGACGCCGAGGTGGGGTCCCAGAAGGGGCCCAACCAGGAGGAGGAGGTCCCGGAGGTGCCGTAGGGCAAGCTCCCGGACTTTGGACCGGACTCTGCACTGGAACCTTTAGTGGTTCCGGAGTCCGGCGGGCGACCCTTCGTAAGAAGGGCGAGACTGCGACGCCAGTGACCTCCGTCCAACCGGAGGCGCCGGAGAATTTGCTGGAGGCGCTCAACGGCGCTTCCATCGACGAGGAGCACCACACTGTCATGAGTGAGGTGATTCAGAAGGTTCAGTCCGCCAAGAGCGGGCTGACTGAAGCCTGTACCAGCCTTCTAACAGGCTTTGAGGTATGTGATTAAGATATGTAAAATAGTACTGCATAGACAGTAGCCCCTGATGCTCGGTTCGGTGTTCGAAAAGAAAAGCCTAACTGAGGATCTAATAAGATATACGCAGGAGTCTAACATAAGTATGTCAATACGGGAATGCAGGCTGCGCTGCTGACCTCTGCCGCACTGACTGCGGAGGTCAATGTATTGAAGGAGAGCCTCGAGTGGTCCGAGAACGAGCTCGGCCTTGCCAAGAAGCAGCTCGAGGACAAGGAAGGTAAGTACTATCTTATTAAAGTAATACCTTATAGAAAGGATTTGGTTGCGAAAAAATGACAGAAATAACCTGAGTATTGCGGGGGCCAAGAACGAGGTGGCGACCCTGAAGGAAACAGTGTCCAAGGCCGAAAGCAATGCGGCCGCAAAACACACCGAGCGAAAGAAGCAGGAGGCGCGGGTGGCGAAGGTATGGCAAAAGCTCCAGGCTCTCATGGAAAAACATGAGAGTTTGGAGCGTGACTCGAAGACTCGAGAGTCCGAGCTTGCCTCGGCTCTTGAGAGTGCCAAAGCCGCTAAGGCCGAAGCCGAAAAAGCCCTCCAGGAAATTGAGGCGATAAAAAAGATAGCGGCGGGTAAGGCATTCTTGATGCAATGCAAGCATGTAAAAGTGAATTATCTGTTACTTACCCGAATTCGGAGCTCTCCAGGAGCGTTCGCAGATCTGCCCCATAGCGTGTCCGATGCTGCCGCGTTCTACCGAGCCGAGGAGGGGAGCTCGATGGAAAAAGTTTTCTGGTGTCAATATGCTGAGGCCGGACATCCAGTGCCCCCTGAGCGACCAGCTGAAGCAGCTGGTCGAGCTCCACAAGGTGGCCGAACAGGCCATGAAGGGCCTCATAGTTCGGTTGTGGCCTAAAGAGGCCATGTCTGGGAGCAACTTCGGTCTGGTGCGGCGGCTGGTGGACGCATGTCCATGGATTGATGTCATCAAGCACTCCGTCTGCATTGAAGGTGCCCGTCGGGCCCTTGCCCCATGCTAAAGTGCACTGGGGCAAGATGGACGCCGAGAAGCTTGTGACGGACGCGCCACCACCGGGCAAGGAGTATCGCACACCCGAGATGTACTATAAGGGTGTACTGAAGGGTGCCCGCCTTATAGCGGGTGAATGCTCCAAAGATGTAATTTTTTAGTAGACTCGCATTTTGTTATCCTGTGCGCTGAGAACTTTGTTCATATGCGCTAAGCAACGCTTGTTAATTTAAAATATTACCTTTTGTGCAGCCGTTTATCAAATTTGAGAGATGGCAAGTCGTTGGCTTCAGCCCCCATGCCACGAGTGCTGGGGTGTTCGGGATAAACTTGAGCGCTCTTGTTCCCATTTTTGGGTCCTTCGAGGGAGGCGCTCAACACAACGAACGAGGCAACTGGACTTATAATGCTTGAACACTCCCACTTAGCCATAGAATTCTATAATTTTAAATTTCGGCGAAGCCCCTAGTGTTCGGAAGACCGAATCCGGGGCGCTATCCATGCCTAGGCCGGACAAAGCCGGCTCCTCGCTCTAAGCGGCTTAAGTCTTTAGGGACTCGAAAAGACCTCTCGAACAGCGACCGGCTCTCGCCCTATCATGACGGTCAGTTTTAGCTTTCTCCACTGAGGTGCTCAGCCCAGCTCAACTGGGGCACAATCGCTGTGGTTCTCCCTACGCTACCTTAGCCGATATAACGGAACGTAAGGTACCAAAACATGGGAGCCGGGCAAACCCAACTATTGACCCAAGACATGATTCGGAGCCGATGCATATAGTGCTATAAGTTCGGGGTGCCGCACTTGTGAAAGTGTTCGGACTTATCACACCATATTTTGGGGAACTTAAGCCCCTAGTGTATTTGGCCATACCAAAGCGTACGGATGCAACATGTCATAAGTGAACATGTATAAATAGAAAAAGAATGCAATAATAGGCAAAAAGCGATGCATTGTTTATTCAAAAAATACTGCAATGAAAGAAGAACTATACAAATAGTGCGATAAGCAAGGGATGGGACTATTTAACATGTCCTCCTCCAGGGGTACACTACAGGAAACAGGTAATTTGCCGTCTGTGGATTACAGATGGCAAAGACCTAATTCCAGACGGCAAAGACTTTGCCGTCAGGAAGCAGACGGCAAAGATTAATCGGCAAAGAATTCTTTGCCGTCTGCTTTTTGTTGGGATGACGGCAAAGAGTTTGCCGTCTGCTAATATGGTTTGCCGTCAGCAGACTAGCCAGACGGCAAAATATGCCAACAGACGGAGCGGCCACGTTGACGGATGGCGTCAAGTACTTTGCCGTCAGTTACGCTATGTCTTTGCTGTCTTCCTTGTATGCCCAGACGGCAAAGGAAATATTTTTATTAAAAAAAATAAAACAACACTACAAGTGCAGAGGCCGTAGATTGCCGAAGGCATATGGAAAATCTTTCACAGCTATGACGAGTGAATGGATTTTTATAATACAGAAATATTCTATTTACATACTATATCCATCATCACAGGATTTACACAATATAATGTTCTCCATTTATAAGAAGAACGAACAAACCAAACAACAAAAAAACGATTACAAAACGGATGAACTGGCCCTTGCCAGCATCCAGATCCGAGCACGGGCGTCGAGCTAGATGAGGTGAATGGTGGTCTTCCGGCGGAGTTGACCATGCATGGCTCCATGGAGCCCCTGGATTGGACAAGTACAGGGCAGAGTTAAACCAATATCACATCCAGGGTAAGCTGAACTTCTCGCGCCCAGGAAGCCTACCAGATCTCGTCGCCCGCCGCCTCAAACCTCATCCGGGTGCCACGAGGAAGGAGAGCAGCCCCTGGGCATTCTTCTTCACGGCCACGGCGCCATCATCTCTGGGATGCTCGTCGGCGGCGCCATCGTCGCCGGCCACGGCGCCCTCCGCATGCCAGAGGACCTGCCGTGTTGAAGGGCGGCGGCGGTTGACGAGCACGGGAGGAGGCTCCCGCGCCAGCGAGGCGGGGTCGACTAGCGACCAGCGGCGAGCAAGGATGGAGAAGGCGCCGGGTCACGGGCAGGGGAGGACGAGGAAGATCCCGCGTTGGCCTCCGGCTCAAGCGATGGAGAGGCGGGGTCGAGCGGCGGCGGTTGACGAGCAGGGGAGGAGGAGGAAGATCCCGCGCCGGCCTCTGCTCAGGCGACTGTGAGGCGGGGTCGAGGGGCGGCGGTTGACGACCAGGGGAGGAGGAGGAAGATCCCCCGCCGGCCTCTGCTTAGGTGACAGTGAGGCGGGGTCGAGCAGCGGCGGTTGACGAGCAGGGGAGGAGGAGGAAGATCCCGCGCCGGCCTCTGCTCAGGCGACGGTGAGGCGGGTCGATCGGCGGCGGTTGACGAGCAGGGACCAGGCGGAGTGTGTGCGGCAGAGAAGGGATCGAGGGAGACATGCGGTCGGGCATGGGAGAGAGATTGTGGTGGGGCTTGGGGATAAGGGAGAGAGAGAGAGGGACTGGTGGGATGGGTGGGTGGGGCGTGCGTGGTGTGAAACAGATGCGGGTGGCGACGCCCCAGATCGTGCCACCTCATCGATCCGTGGGATCGATCCGTGTGCTGTGCCTTTTCTTTGCTGTCTACGATTGTTTTTACAGGCGGCAAAGAGCTCTCTTTGCCGTCTGTAAAATAAATCGCAGACGGCAAAAACTTTGCCATCTGCGATTTATTTTACAGACGGCAAAGAGAGCTCTTTGTCGTCAGTAAAAGAAAAATTCCAGACGGCAAAGAATTACAGACGGCAAAGTATGGATTTGCCGTCAGTTGTTCTTTGCCGTCAGCCGCTGTTGGCAAAGTTTGTCTTTGCCGTCTGGCCCGACGAAATGCTGACGGCAAAGAATAGTACTGACAGCAAATCTCCAGTTTCCTGTAGTGGTAGGCTGCGGGATGGTATGTAAAACAGGTATACTGCTCGTAATAGAGACCACCTATACATTCGACGTAGCTTTTCTGCTTCCCTGGCTAGTGCATTGTGAGTTCGGCAAGTCCACTGCCGGACAAGACTTCTGGAAAACGGAGTCCTGAAAATAAGAAGAAAGAAAAAATGACACAACTGGGAGCCCCTGGTGTGGTTGAGCCACACTCTGGGCATGCCGTGGTCGTGCCCCTCCCCCTGTGCCCATGGTATCTCCAGAGCGTAATTATGTACGCGTGGTACTGGTCTCGCGATTTTGCGAGGGCTGGGGTTGGGGCCGCATTGCTACGCGTGTTCGGAACGTGCCAGGTGGTCTTGTTGTAGGTTACTCTGGGCGCGCTTGACGGTGTCCGGCCGCTTTAACAACCGGACTCGAGAATTGCCTTAAGAGGCTGCTTTGTACTTCCGCCGCGAGAGCCGCTGTATGCTCCTCCGTTCGGAGAGAGTGTTCGGTGTTTCTGTTGACCGTAATGACTCCTCGAGGGCCTGGCATCTTGAGCTTGAGGTATGCGTAGTGCGGCACCGCATAGAACGTTGCAAATGCGGTTCGTCCGAGCAGTGCATGATAGCTGCTGTGGAACGGGACTATGTCGAAGATTAACTCTTCGCTTCGGAAGTTATCCGGGGATCCGAAGACCATTTCAAGTGTGACTGAGCCTGTAGAGTTGGCCCCTACACCTGGTATGACGCCTTTGAAGGTCATCTTTGTGGGTTTAATCCTTGAGGGGTCTATGCCCATCTTGCGCACTGTATCCTGATAAAGAAGGTTCAGGCTGCCGCCGCCGTCCATCAGGACTCTAGTGAGGTGAAATCCGTCGACGATTGGGTCTAGAACCAATGCGGCGAATCCGCCATGGTAGATGCTAGTGGGGTGGTCCCTTCGATCAAAAGTGATCGGGCAGGAGGACCACAGATTGAACTTTGGGGCGACTGGCTCCATCGCATATACGTCCCTGAGTGCACGCTTCCGCTCCCTTTTGGGTATGTGGGTTGCGTATATCATGTTCACCGTCCGCACTTGTGGGGGGAAACCCTTCTATCCTCTATTGTTTGGCGGCCGGGCCTCCTCCTCGTCATCGCTATGCAGCCCCTTGTCATTGTTTTCGGCAATTAACTTGCCTGCCTACTTGAACACCCAACGATCCCTGTTGGTGTGATTGGCTGGCTTTTCGGGGGTGCCGTGTATCTGGCACGAGCGATCGAGTATTCGGTCCAAATTGGACGGGCCCGGAGTAGTTCTTTTGAATGGCTTTTTCCGCTGACCGGGTTTAGAGCCTCTGAGTCCGGCATTGACTGTCGTATCTTCAGTATTATCGCCGTTAATGCGGCGCTTGTGCTTATTGCGACGCGACCTACCGTTGCTGTCCTTGGTATGCAAACTACCAGGGTTTTTGGTCATGTTGTTACTGCGAGCTAGCCAGCTGTCCTCTCCCGCGCAGAAGCGGGTCATGAGTGATGTGAGGGCTTTTCCTGTCCTAGGTGCCGGGCAAGCCACTCGTCGCGGATGTTATGTTTGAAGGCTGCAAGGGCCTCTGCATCGGAAAGTCAACGATTTGATTTTTCTTGGTTAAGAACCATGTCCAGAATTGTCTGGCCGATTCGTCTGGCTGCTGAATTATGTGGCTTAGGTCATCGGCGTCCGGTGGTCGCACATATGTGCCCTGGAAGTTATCAAGGAATGCGGCTTCCAGGTCTTCCCAACACCCAACTGATTCTGCTGGCAAGCTGTTGAGCCAATGCCGATCTGGTCCTTTAAGCTTGAGTGGGAGGTATTTGATGGCGTGTAGATCATCACCGCGGGCCACGTGGATGTGAAGGAGATAGTCCTCGATCCAAACCATAGGATCTGTTGTGCTGTCGTATGATTCAATGTTTAGCGTTTGAAACCCTCGGGGATTTGATGATTCATTACTTCGTCTGTGAAGCATAGTGGGTGTGCGGCACCTCTATATTGGGCTATATCACGACGCAGCTCAAACGAGCTTTGTCCACTTTGTTCGGCCTGACCGGAATTGTTGTGTCCGGCGTGACGGTTGTCATCACGTGTCCTTGGGCGCCCACGTGATCCGTAGATCGAACTTGTTTGTCTTGCCTTGTCCTCCAATATGTCTCGCAAGTCTGGCGCATTCCCCCATGGCTTTGTACTTTTCGAGCGATGCCGGGGTGCGGCTTTAGTGGAGGGCCTAGAGGCCTCTCTGTCGCGGCCACGAGGTGGCCGGTCGGCAGTATTATGCGCTGGTGATGTAGGTTTAGGTGCTTCCTCCTCTAGTCGGGGTAGCTCTTGGAGGGGCGTTCGAGTTCATACTCTTCGGCCGGAAGGACTTCAGTCCATCTGTCGGCCAGCAAGTCTTGGTCAGCTCTAAGCTGTTGCTGCTTTTTCTTGAGGCTGCTTGTCGTGGCCATAAGCCTGCGTTTGAAACGCTCTTGTTCGACGGGATCCTCAGGCACGACAAATTCGTCGTCGCCGAGGCTTGCCTCGTCTTCGGAGGGAGGCATATAATTATCATCCTCTACCTCTCTGTCTGCCGCTCTCTCATGAGGGCTGGCTTCTCCATCCTCCTGTGCTGAATCTTGCTGGAGGGGGTTGTCTTCGGCACTGTCCAAGGTGTTATTGTCTCCGGTGCCGGAATCTCCATTTTTGCTGTGGCGGGATTTAGAGCAGCACCGCTGACGCCGGCGCTTAGGCTGTTTCTTGGAGGGGTCATCCTCCGCTGTTCCATCGCCATTCCCATCCTTTGGGATGTCCACCATGTATATGCCGTATGACGAGGTGGCCTTCCAGTGCCCTGTAGGGGCTGGGTCTTGGTCGTCTCCTGCATCGTCGTCCATACCGTCGATGTCTTCGGAGTCGAAGTCGAGCATGTCGGTTAAATCATCGACAGTGGCTACGAAGTGGGTGGTGGGTGGGTTTTGAATTTCTTCGTCGTCTGCATCCCAACCTTCCTGACCATAGTCCGGCCAGGGCTCTCCTGATAGAGAGAGAGAGAGACTTCAGTGAATTCAGGATGTCGCCAAAGGACGAGGGCTGAAAGATGTCCGCAGCGGTGAACTCCATGATCGGTGCCCAATCGGATGTGATTAGCAGGGGCGCGGAAGGTTCGGAGTCCGGAGAGGAGTCCGGCACCTTGGAGTCATGAGCTTCGCGAAGGACCGGGTTGGTATCCGGCTCTATTGCCGTAGAGGTAGCAGCCCCCGAGGCGGTGTCCAGCCACCTGTCCTCGATCGGCGCAGTCGGCTCCGAGCTAAGGGTCGGAGCGGACACTTGTGCAGCCTCCAGGGCACTGTCCGGCAGCAGAGCTAGATCATGCCCATCGTGACAGTGCGGCGCGCTTGGCTGTGGCTTGAATCCGTAGAAGATCAAGTCTCCGCGGATGTCAGCCATGTAGTTTAAACTCCCAAATCTGACCTGATGGCCAGGGGTGTAGCTTTCGATCTGCTCCAGATGGCCAAGTGAATTGGCCCACAGTGCAAAGCCGCCGAATACGAAGATCTGTCCAGGGAGAAAAGTCTCACCCTGGACCGCATCGTTGTTGATGATCGAAGGAGCCATCGGGCCTAAAGGTGACGACACAGAGGAACTCTCAATGAAAGCACCAATGTTGGTGTCAAAACCGGCGGATCTCGGGTAGGGGGTCCCGAACTATGCATCTAGGCAGATGGTAACAGGAGACAAGGGACACCATGTTTTTACCCAGGTTCGGACCCTCTCGGTGGAGGTAAAACCCTACTCCTTCTTGATTAATATTGATGATATGGGTAGTACAAGAGTAGATCTACCACAAGATCAATGAGGCTAAACCCTAGAAGCTAGCCTATGGTATGATTGTTGTTCGTCCTACGGACTTAAACCCTCCGGTTTATATAGACACCCGAGAGGGTTAGGGTTACACAGAGTCGGTTACAATGGTAGGAGATCTACATATCTGTATCACCAAGCTTGCCTTCCACGCCAAGGAAAGTCCCATCCGGACACGGGACGGAGTCTTCAATCTTGTATCTTCATAGTCTTGGCGTCCCCCCAAAGATGATAGTTCGGCTATCCGGACAACCCCTAGTCCAGGACTCCCTCACGTGTAGTTTAAACTCCCAAATCTGACCTGATGGCCAGGGGTGTAGCTTTCGATCTGCTCCAGATGGCCAAGTGAATTGGCCCGCAGTGCAAAGCCGCCGAATACGAAGATCTGTCCGGGGAGAAAAGTCTCACCCTGGACCACTTCGTTGTTGATGATCGAAGGAGCCATCGGGCCTAAAGGTGACGACACAGAGGAACTCTCAATGAAAGCACCAATGTCGGTGTCAAAACCGGCGGATCTCGGGTAGGGGGTCCCGAACTGTGCGTCTAGGCGGATGGTAACAGGAGACAAGGGACATGATGTTTTTACCCGGGTTCGGGCCCTCTCGGTGGAGGTAAAACCCTCCTCCTGCTTGATTAATATTGATGATATTGGTAGTACAAGAGTAGATCTACCACGAGATCAAGGAGGCTAAACCCTAGAAGCTAGCCTATGGTATGATTATTGTTTGTCCTACGGACTAAAACCCTCTGGTTTATATAGACACCGGAGAGGGTTAGGGTTACACAGAGTCAGTTACAATGGTAGGAGATCTACATATCCGTATCGCCAAGCTTGCCTTCCATGCCAAGGAAAGTCCCATCCGGACACGGGACAGAGTCTTCAATCTTGTATCTTCATAGTCTTGGAGTCCGGCCAAAGATGATAGTTCGGCTATCCGGACACACCCTAGTCCAGGACTCCCTCAATGGGGTCGCCGGTGCCGCCCGGAGTGGTGCCCGACTCCTAGTCGGACCCATCATCCTGCCGCCCGCTGCCCTCGTCATCGCTGACGTTGTCTTCCTCGCCACTCTCGCTCGAGGAGGAATCTTCATCGTTAGAAGAGCTCTCCACGCAGCACCTCGCGTGAGTCGGGAGATGCCCAAAGATCTTGACGGAGATGAGGCCACCCTCCATTAGTTTGAAATGAAGAGTGAGCCCCTCCGTCAAGCTATGGATGCGAGCAAAGGTCTTCCACCCTCGGCGGAGATACATGACGTGAGGGGAGGGAAACTCGACATTGGCCCATGTGCCGCTGTTCCCGCAACCCTCATATGCAGCCGCAACGCCTGCGGCGGATCCAGATCCATCTCCCATGCAAATGGAGTCGGGAGGCGAAGACGGCGACGTGGTAGCTAGCGCAGCCTGACGAAGAACTCGCAAGGGTTGTCCCCGACGTGGCCCTCCACCGGAGGACGGGCCGCTAGCAGAGGCGAGGCCGATCTCCCACCCCGTCCTCCTCTCCCTCAAGCGCCACGACGACCTCGACCTCGCCCCCTCCCCCTCCCTCTCGCGGCCGGCTCGGCCGCTACGAGCTCTTGGGGAGGGGTGATGCGTTGTCGAGCCGAGACCCTCGCCGCCACCGATGAAGCATCGCCATGCCCCCTCGCCATGGCAGAAGCAAAGAGAAAGCGAGAATGGGGTGAGGCAGATGGCGAAGGATTGAGAGGTGTCGTCCCTCCCGCTCCCCTCTTTATAAAGGGGCGGGGACGAGGCTCGGCCGCCCTCTCTCGGCCAATCCTACCAGTTGAAGTGACAGCAGGCGGGGCCGTCGGCCGCTCTCCCCGCTCCATTGAAGGCGCGTGGGAATCGATCCATGCGCGCGCGCAACTTCCCACATCCCGAGCGACTGTCATTCGCTCTCCATCGTGCATGCAGTGAACCTGGCGCAAGGGATGGGCACAGTGGGACGCGTGGAGCAACGGTTCCCAAGCAAGGGCAGTAAATGAGTAGCGGTCCTGCGGTCTCGAAGAGACACGTAAGCCGCCTCTTTACTGTCCACCACCAGATGACGCCAGCATGCTTCAGTCATGCACGCGTATGACCCCCACGTCGCGCGTTCAACGCAGGTCGTGGGGAAGTGTAGCGAACAGAGCAGTTACCGCGGTAAAATCCGCCCCGCCTACCGGCGCACCATTCTGGGCCTGGCCCAACAACGTGTCGCGCTTATGTATGGCCCAGGCCCGGGGCTCCTGTCGGTGTGCAAAAGTTGGGGTTCGCCTTTTGACCCCTTTACTTGTGCACGGGCAGTCAGAGCCACGCGCCACAGGCACGCATAGCAGGGCAGAGGAGGGAAGCCGAAGAGAAGCCAAAGGCTCGAGACGAACAAGGCAACATCAAGGACCAAGGCCACAAAGTGCAGATGGGTGAAGCAGGTTTCCCCGGAAAGGCCCTTGCCGGGGGCGGCCTCCGCAGCCCTGGCAAGCCCCTTGCCGGGGCAGCTCGCCCACATCGGCGGAGTGGGCCACCCTCGAGCCCCGGTCTCCAACGCCAGCAACCACGTTGGACCAGGGCTCGGGAGGCACCTCCACGGTGGCATGCAAATCTTTGTGAAGACATAGAATGCTCAAGATCAGATGAGGATTGGAAAGCAACACTCCCTACCGAAGGAACCCACAAGAACCCCAGCGCGCCACGGCAAGACCCTTGCCAGAGGCGACAGCAGGGCCACTGCCAAGCACGCACCAACCAACTCCCAGCCGCCGTTCGCATGCAGCTGCCAGCCCAACTAGCTGGGCAGGCACATGCGTGGCAACATGGTGCTTCCAGGCCAACTCAGCATGCACCTGCGTGGCGGCATGCAGATCTTCGTGGAGGCTCCTCCACCGTGCCACCTCATCTGCTTGCCTGCCTACATGGCACCACATGCATCGTTGGCTAGGGTGCGTGTCGAAGCGAGGAGGAGCAGCGACGGACGGGACAGGCCTCGCTCCCGTCCCCGATAAAGTGAGGGACACCTAAGCCATGCATTAGATGCATCTTGTCCTGTAATACGGGCGATAAGCTCGTAACACTATAGGCCTTTCCACCTCCTTTGTGCCACTGTGGTAGCCCCTTTGCCTATAAAAGGAGGCCCGTGGCATACAGGAAAAGGATTCGGCTCTTTCGAACCACGCAACACCCGTAGCTAGTTCGGAGAGCTCAAGAACACTCAATACATCCACCAAGAAGGACTAGGGTTTTACGCATCCTTGCGGGCCGAACCTTGGTAAACGATTCCCGTGTCAATTTCTAATCCTGCTCTTCTCACAACCCCGCACCCCAAAATCGTAGTAGGGATTCTTGTGATCCCATAGGTGTCGTTTCCCACCGACAGCCTCCACATCCTTGGAGGCCGAGTCACCTAAGAGGGGAAAAACTCCTCTACAAGAGGAGTCCACCGGCGCCACCGATAGCAGCCTGAAGTGGGATCCCAGGGCCGAGAACCTGGTGAACTCATGAGTATAAAATCCGAACACACTCATGCGTCCATACTAGTCATGGCATGACATTCTAATCTTAGCCGTGCTTTTTTCAATCCGGTGAAGCCCCGCGCCGAACAATCCTCGTCAGAAGATCTGCTAGGTTCGGATGCGATGGAGACCGGAACACCACCGAAGGCCTCCTCCTCCAAACATATTAATGAAACCGATGTTTCGTCCCAGAAGGACCCAAGCCACGGAGGAGGGGAAAAGGTCGCAAAGCCGGCGCTAGGAGGCCATACTTCAGGGGCAGGACACACGGGAGAGAAAGCTCCCATGGGCGTCCACGGCAGGGGTCATCTTGAATCCGGCCCCCAACCGGACACGATTCTAGGGACCCATAAGGTCCCAGAGTCAGACAGACGGCCTCCTTCAACTGGAGGAGGTATGCCTGCTCCACCGGCCACCTCTATCCAACCAGAGGTGTCGAATACTTTATTGGCCGCGCCGAGGGGTGCCTCCATCGTTGATGAACATAGTGCCCTCATGGGTGTGGTGATTGAGAAGATTCAGTCTGCTGAGAGTGGACTGAACGAATCCTGTATCATCCTCATAAGAGTCTTTGAGGTATGTTTTATGAGTTTTTGGGAGAGTGTCATGGTATAGATAGCAGCCCCTGATACACTGTTCGGTGAAAGAAAGAACCGAACAGAGGATCACATTCATGCTCGCAAGAGACTCACTTGATGACATCTATCACTCTTTTTAATTAGCAGGCATCTGTAGCGACTGTTGCCTCTCATGTTACGGAAGTATCCGGACTGAGGCATATTCTGGAGCGGGCCGAAGGAGAACTTGGCCAAGTGAAGAGACAGCTAGAGGAGAATCAAGGTATGTAGAAACCTTGTTTATGTAGCACAAATGAATAAGTGTGCATGATGAAAATATTTATGTAATGTGCTCTAGGAGCGACGGCCGAAATTTAGGCTCTCAGGAAGGCTGTGGCTGAAGCCGAGAAGAAGGCAGCCCCAGAGCAGGCTCTTCGTGAGAAACACGAGGCCAGAGTTATTGAGGCTGAGCGAGAGCTTCAAGGGGCCGTGCAGAAATGCGAGACCTTAGAGCAGAGTTTAGCAGGGAAAGAATCTGAACTCTCCCAGGCTCGCCAAGCCGCAAGTGATGCCTGGGGGGTGGCCCAAGGAGCCCTGAAGGAAATCCAGGAGGCGAGGAAGATTGCGGCTGGTAAGGCTTTTTCTGTACAAAGCGAGTATTTGAAAGGAGAAAATCAAGTTGAGAGTTGAAATTCTGATTTCTCTAGGGGTATTTGCAGAGCTGCCACAAAACATATATGATGCCGCCCAATTCTACCGAGCCGAAGAGAGGAATACTATGGATAAACTCTTCTGGATGTAGTGTTTGGCGCCGAATTATCCGGTGTCATTTTCCGATCAGCTGAAGCAGTTGGTTGCTACGTCTTGAGCTTGCGTTGGTTTTCCTTGAAAACGAAAGGGTGATGCAGCAATAGTAGCGTAAGTATTTCCCTCAGTTTTTGAGAACCAAGGTATCAATCTAGTAGGAGGCTCCTCAAAAGTCCCACGCACCTACACAAACAAACAAAGAACTCACAACCAATGCAATAAAGGGGTTGTCAATCCCTTCACGGCCACTTGCAAAAGTGAGATCTAATAGAGATAGTATGATAAGATAAATATATTTTTGGTATTTTATAATATAGATGCAAAAAGTAATGATGCAAACAAAAATAGATTGGAAGGAAAGATGATAAGAGATAGACCCGGGGGCCATAGGTTTCACTAGAGGCTTCTCTCAAGATAGCATAAGTATTACAGTGGGTGAACAAATTACTGTCGAGTAATTGATAGAAAAGCGAACAATTATGATATTATCTAGGCATGATCATGTATATAGACATCACATCCGCAACAAGTAGATCGACTCCTGCCTATATCTACTACTATTACTCCACACATCGACCGACTCCTGCCTGCATCTAGAGTATTAAGTTCATAAGAACAGAGTAACGCATTAAGCAAGATGACATGATGTAGAGGGATAAACTCGATCATGCAATATGATATAAACCCCATATTTTTATCCTCAATGGCAACAATACAATACGTGCCTTGCAACCCTTTCTGTCACTGGGTAAGGACACCGCAAGATTGAGCCCAAAGCTAAGCACTTCTCCCATGGCAAGAAAGATCAATCTAGTAGGCAAAACCAAACTGATAATTCGAAGAGACTTGCAAAGATAACTCAATCATACATAAAAGAATTCAGAGGAAATTCAAATATTTCTCATAGATATACTTGATCTTAAACCCACAATTCATCGGATCTCGACAAACACACCGCAAAAAGAGTTTACATTGAATAGATCTCCACAAGAGAGGGGGAGAACATTGTATTGAGATCCAAAAAGAGAGAAGAAGCCATCTAGCTAATAACTATGGACCCGAAGGTTTGTGGTAAACTACTCACAACTCATCGGAGGGGCTATAGTGTTGATGTAGAAGCCCTTCGTGGTCGATTCCCCCTCTGGCAGAGTACCAGCGAAGGCTCCAAGATTGGATCTTGCGGATACAGAAGGTTACGGCGGTGGAAATTGTGTTTCGTTGGCTCCCTGGATGTTTTCGTGGTACGTAGGCTTATATAGGAGGAAGAAGTACGTCGGTGGCCGCCCGAGGGGGCCACGAGACAGGGGGGGCGCGCCCTACCCTCTCGTGGCCGCCTCGGCCGCTTCTTGACTTGCACTTCGAGTCCTCTGGATCAAGTTCGTTCCAAAAATCACGCTCCCGAAGCTTTCATTCCGTTTGGACTCCGTTTGATATTCCTTTTCTTCGAAATACTGAAATAGGCAGAAAAACAGCAATACGGGCTGGGCCTCCGATTAGTAGGTTAGTCCCAAAAATGATATAAATGTGTAAAATAAAGCCCATAAACATCCAAAAGGGGTAATATAATAGCATGAAACAATAAAAAATTATAGACTCGTTGGAGACGTATCAAGCATCCCCAAGCTTAATTCCTGCTCGTCCTCGAGTAGGTAAATGATAAAAACAGAATTTTTGATGTGGAATGCTAACTAGCATAATTCTCAATGTAATTTTCTTTATTGGGGCATGAATGTTCAGATCCAAATGATTCAAAATAAAAGTTCATATTGACATGAAAATGGTGATACTTCAAGCATACTAATCAAAGTAATCATGTCTTCTCAAAATAACATGGCCAAAGAAAGTTATCCCTACAAAATCATATAGTCTGGCTGTTGCTCTATCTTCATCACACAAAGTATTTAATCATGCACAACCCCGATGACAAGCCAAATGGACATAGCACTATATGTGGAAGAGAATGGTGGTTGTGGAGAAGACAAAAAAGGAGAAGATAGTCTCACATCAACTAGGCGTATCAATGGGCTATGGAGATGCCCGTTAATAGATATCAATGTGAGTGAGTAGGGATTGCCATGCAACGGATGCACTAGAGATATAAATACATGAAAGCTCAACAAAAGAAACTAAGTGGGTGTGCATCCAACTCGCTTGCTCACGAAGACCTAGGGCATTTTGAGGAAGCCCATCATTGGAATATACAAGCGAAGTTCTATAATGAAAAAATTCCCACTAGTATATGAAAGTGACAACATTGGAGACTCTCTATCATGAAGATCATGGTGCTACTTTGAAGCACAAGTGTGGAAAAAGAGATAGTAGCATTGTCCCTTCTCTCTTTTTCTCTCATTTTATTTGTTTCTTTTCTTTTCTTTCTCTTTTTTTTCTTTGGCCTTTCTTTTTTTTTGGCCTTTTTCTTTTTTTTCTTTCTTTTTTTTTCTTTTTGTAAAGTCCGAAGTCTCATCCCGACTTGTGGGGGAATCATAATCTTCACCATCCTTTCCTCACTAGGACAATGCTCTAATAATGAAGGTCATCACACTTTTATGGATTTACAACTCAAAGCTAGAACAAGATATGACTATATATGAATGCCTCCGGCGGTGTATCGGGATATGCAATGAATCAAGAGCAACATGTATGAAAATTATGAAGGTGGCCTTGCCACAAATACGATGTCAACTACATGATCATGCAAAGAGCAATATGACAAAAGTAATGCATGTCATATGAACGGAACGGTAGCAAGTTGCATGGCAATATATCTCGGAATGGCTCTGGAAATGCCATAATAGGTAGGTTTGGTGGCTGTTTTGAGGAGGCTATATGGTGGGTGTATGGTACCGGCAAAAGTTGCGCGGCACAAGAGAGGCTATCAATGGTGGAAGGGGGGAGTGCGTATAATCCATGGACTCGACATTAGTCAAAAGAACTCATATACTTATTGCAAAAATCTAGAAGTCATCAAAAACAAAGTACTACGTGCATGCTCCTTGGGGGATAGATTAGTAGGAAAAGACCATCACTCGTCCCCGACCGCCACTCATAAGGAAGACAATTAGTAAATAAAATTGTGCTCCAACTTCATCACTAAGCGGTTCACCATACGTGCATGCTACGGGAATCAAAAACCTCAACACAAGTATTTTTCATAATCACCTCAACTAACATGACTTTAATATCACTACCTCCATATCTCAAAACAATTATCAAGCATCAAATTGATCATAGCATCCAATTCTTTTTATATGATAGTTTTTATTATACCCAACTTGGATGCTCATCATTCTAGGACCAAATTTGTAACCATAGCAAATACCATGCTCTTCTAAAAGACTCTCAAAATAATATAAGTGAAGCATGAGAGACTAGCAATTTCTTCAAAATTAAGTCATCACCGTGCTCTAGAAAATATAAGTGAAGCACTAGAGCAAAAACTATCAAGCTCAAAAGATATAAGTGAAGCACATAGAGTATTCTAGCAAATTCTAATCAAACAGGCTTCTCCCAAAAGGTGTGTACAGCAAGGTTTATTGTGGTAAACTAAAAATCAAAGACTAATATAATACACGATGCTCCAAGAAAAACACATATCTTGTGGCGAATAAAAATATAGCTCCAAGTAAAGTTACCAATGAACGAAGACGAAAGACGGGATGCCTTCCCCGGGCATCCCCAAGCTTAGGTTTTTGGCTATCCTTGAATATCTTGGGGTGCCATGGGCATCCCCAAGATTAGGCTCTTGCCACTCCTTATTCCATAGTCCATAAAATCTTTACCCAAAACTTGAAAACTTCACAACACAAAACTCAACAGGAAATCTTATAAGCTCCGTTAGTGAAAGAAAACAAAACCACCACATAAGGTACTGTAATTAACTCATTATTTATTTATTTTGGTGTTAAACCTACTGTATTCCAAGTTCTCTATGGTTTATAAACTATTTTACTAGCCATAGATGCATCAAAATAAGCAAACAACACACAAAAAACAGAATCTGTCAAAAACAAAACGGTCTGTAGCAATCTGTAACTAATGCAAAATTATGGAACTCTAAAAATCCTACAAAAATAGGACGTCCTGGAAATTTTGTCTGTTGATCAGCAGATAAAAGAATCAACGCAAAAGCACGTTTATGTGATTTAACAAAACTAAATTTGTGCGTGCAAAGTTTCTGTTTTTCAGCAGAATCAAATCAACTATCATCATAGGTTATCCTATAGGTTCTACTTGGCACAAACACTAATTAAAAGATAAAAACACATCTAAACAGAAGGTAGATGCAAGATTTATTACTAAACATGAACAAAAACAAAAAACACAAATAAAATTGGGTTGCCTCCCAACTAGCGCTATCGTTTAACGCCCCTAGCTAGGCATTGAGATTTCAATGATGCTCACATGAAAGACAAGAATTGAAGCGCAAAGAGAGCATCATGAAACACGTGACAAAACACATCTAAGTCTAACATACTTCCTATGCATAGGCATATAATAAGCAAACAAATTTGCAAGATAAGCAAAAACTAGCATAAGCAAGGAAGAAGAAAGAGACGATAGCAATCTCAACATAACGAGAGGTAATTTAGTAACATGAAAATTTCTACAACCATATTTCCCCCTCTCATAATAATTACATGTAGGATCATAAGAAAATTCAAGAAAATATCTATCAAATAACATATGCTCAACATGATCCACATGCATGCAAAGTTGACACTCTTGCAAGACAGTGGGATTAACATTAACTAAAGTCATGCCCTCTCCAAACCCACTTTTATCAAAAATATCATAAGATTGAACATACTCCAAACATGTGGGATCTAAAGTTGACACTCTTCCAAACCCACTTTCAATATTATTGCAAACACTATTATCAATCTCATATTCATCATGAGGCTTAAATAAATTTTCAAAATCATAATAAGAATCACCCCAATCATGATCATTGCAACAAATAGTAGTCATAGCAAAACTAGCATCCCTAAGCTTGAGGTTTTTCATATCATTAACACAATTGACATTAAGAGAATTTATAATAAAATCATTGCAATCATGCTTTTCATCGAAGGAAATATCAAGTATGGGTGCAATATCAATGATCTCATGTTTAACATAAGGAACTATAGCAAGTTCATATTCATAAATATTGGCATCATGGCCAGAAGAATAGAAAGCATCATGTCAATCAAGGGATATTTCAATCAAATCATCGGAATCATAATTATCTATAGATTCATGCATATAATTATTTTCTTCCAAAGCAACAGTCATTCTCTCAATAAATTCTTTGACATAGACATTATGAGCATAGTTTTCATAGGAATATTTAAGTATGTCAAAATTTTCAAATTCGTAGAGAGTAATATCATACTTTTCAATCAAAGAAGCAACTTCATAAGCACCCTTAAAAGCAACAAATTCTTCAGTTTGTTCGATATCATAGTAACTAAAAACACCCTTTGCATAAGAACATAAGATTTCATTTTCATTCAACTCACATAGGTAGGGAAGGTGTTTTTTAGGGTTCTTAGAGCGACAAGTAAAATCATAAATTTCACAAAGATTCCAAGCATAAAACAGCAATCTGTTTATTTGATCCCATAAGAGTCTCCCTTTTTCAGACAAACGGTGACACACAAAATGAGCATGCTCATCTAAAGATTTCCCATCAACTAGGCTAGTTGGGGTTTCAGCACGAGCGCATAAGGATCGAAGATGATCCAAGTAGAACACTTTAAGTGGATCCATATCATTATATTTTTAGCAAGCAAAGATGCAAGCATATATAAGGCACAAGGAGATAAAAGCAAACATAAGATCGAACGAGAAAAAGGGCGAATAAAATGGCAAGGGTGAAGTGGGGGAAGGAAAACGAGAGGCAAATGGTAAATAATGTAAATGCGAGGGAGAAGGGCTTGTGATTGGTACTTGGTATGTCTTGACTTGAGCAAAGACCTCCCCGGCAACCGCGTCAGAAATCCTTCTTGCTACGTCTTGAGCTTGCATTGGTTTTCCTTGAAGAGGAAAGGGTGATGCAGCAATAGTAGCGTAAGTATTTCCCTCAGTTTTTGAGAACCAAGGTATCAATCCAGTAGGAGGCTCCTCAAAAGCCCCATGCACCTACACAAACAAATAAAGAACTTGCAACCAACACAATAAAGGGGTTGTCAATCCGTTCACGGCCACTTGCGAAAGTGAGATCTAATAGACATAGTATGATAAGATAAATATATTTTTGGTATTTTATAATATAGATGCAAAGAGTAAAGATGCAAATAAAAGTAGATTGGAAGCAAAGATGACAAGAGATAGACCCGGGGGCCATAGGTTTCACTAGAGGCTTCTCACAAGATAGCATAAGTATTACGGTTGGTGAACAAATTACTATCGAGCAATTGATAGAAAAGCGAATAATTATGAGATTATCTAGGCATGATCATGTATATAGGCATCACGTCCGCAACAAGTAGACCGACTCCTGCCTGCATCTACTACTATTACTCCACACATCGACCGACTCCTGCCTGCATCTAGAGTATTAAGTTCATAAGAATAGAGTAACACATTAAGCAAGATGACATGATGTAGAGGGATAAACTCATGCAATATGATATAAACCCAATATTTTTATCCTCAATGGCAACAATACAATACCGCAAAAAGAGTTTACATCGAATAGATCTCCACAAGAGAGGGGGAGAACATTGTATTGAGATCCAAAAAGAGAGAAGAAGCCATCTAGCTAATAACTATGGACCCGAAGGTCTGTGGTAAACTACTCACAACTCATCGGAGGGGCTATGGTGTTGATGTAGAAGTGATACGTCCATTTTGCATCATGGTTTTATGTAAATATTTATTGCATTATGGGCTGTTATTTGACGTTATGTCACAATACTTATGGCTATTCTCTCTTATTTTACAAGGTTTACATGAAGAGGGAGAATGCCGGCAGCAGGAATTCTGGGCTAGAAAAGGAGCAAATATTGAAGGACTATTTGGCGCAACTCCAAAAGTCCAGAAACTCCACGGAATACCTTAAAATAAATAAAGAAAAATCATCTCCAAAGATGAAGGCCAGGGGGCCCACACCCTGCTCACGAGGGGAGGGTGCGCGCCCCCCTGGGCACGCCCCCTACCTCATGGGCCCCCTGGTGGCTCTCCGACGCCCATCTTCTTCTATATGAAGTCTTTCAATGAGAAAAGAATAGAAGAGAACCTTTCGGGACGAGACTCCGCCGCCACGAGGCGGAACCTTGGCGGAACCAATCTAGGGCTCCGGCAGAGCTGTTCTGCCGGGGACACTTCCCTCCGGGAGGGGGAAATCATCACCATCGTCATCACCAACGCTCCTCTCATCGGGAGAGGGCAATCTCCATCAACATCTTCATCAGCACCATCTCATCTGCAAACCCTAGTTCATCTCTTGTATCCAATTCTTGTCTCCAAGTCCGGGATTGGTGCTAGTAGGTTGCTAGTAGTGTTGATACTCCTTGTAGTTGATGCTAGTTGGTTTATTTGGTGGAAGATCATATGTTCAGATCCTTTATGCACATTATATCCCCTATGATTATGAACATGAATATGCTTTGTGAGTAGTTATGTTTGTTCCTGAGGACAAGGGAGAAGTCTTGCTATTAGTAGTCATGTGAATTTGGTATTCGTTCGATATTTTGATAAGATGTATGTTGTCTAGCCTCTAGTGGTGTTATGTGAACATCGACTACATAACACATCACCATTATTTGGGCCTAGAGGAAGGCATTGGGAGGTAATAAGTAGATGATGGGTTGCTAGAGTGATAGAAGCTTAAATCCTAGTTTATGCGTTGCTTCGTAAGGGGCTGATTTGGATCCATATGTTTCATGCTATGGTTAGGTTTACCTTAATACTTTTGTTGTAGTTGCGGATGCTTGCAATAAAGGTTAATCATAAGTGGGATGCTTGTCCAAGTAAGGACAGTACCCAAGCACCGGTCCACCCACATATCAAATTATCAAAGTACTGAACGCGAATCATATGAGCGTGATGAAAACTAGCTTGACAATATTCCCATGTGTCCTCAAGAGCGCTTTTCCTATTATAAGAGTTTGTCCAGGCTTGTCCTTTGCTACAAAAAGGATTGGGCCACCTTGCTGCACTTTATTTACTTTTGTTACTTGTTGCTCGCTACAATTTATCCTATCACAAAACTATCGATTACCACTTATTTCAGTACTTGCAGAGAATACCTTGCTGAAAACCGCTTATCACTTCTTTCTGCTCCTCGTTGGGTTTGGCACTCTTACTTATCAAAAGGACTACGATAGATCCCCTATACTTGTGGGTCATCAAGACTCTTTTCTGGCGCCGTTGCCGGGGAGTGAAGCGCCTTTGGTAGGTGGAATTTGGTAAGGAAAAATTTATTTAGTGTGCTAAAATTTTCTGTCACTTGTTACTATGGAAAGTAATTGTCTGAGGGGCTAGTTCAGGGTATCTTCACCCCGTCCAGTCGAGCCAAGAGTTGCTCCTTAACCTACTGAACCTACTGAACCTTTTGAAAGTGAAACTCCTTTTGAAATTCCTTCAGGTATGATGGAAAAACTGCTAGCTAACACTTTTACAGGAGATGGAACAAAGCATACTGATGAGCATCTACGCTATGTGGATGATATTTGTGGACTATTTAAGCTTGCAGGTATACCCGATGATGTTGTTAAGAAGAAGGCTTTCCCTTTATCTTTGGAGGGAGACGCATTGACATGGTATAGGCTATGTGATGATACGAGATCATGGAACTATAAAAGAGTGAAATTGGAATTTCATCAAAAGTATTACCCTATGCATCTTGTTCATCGTGATCGCAATTATATATATAATTTTTGGCTTCGCGAAGGAGAAAGCATGGCTCAAGCTTGGGGGAGGCTTAAATCAATGTTATATTCATGCCCCAATCATGAACTCTCAAAAGTGGCAATTCTCCAGAATTTTTATGCTCGGCTTTCTGATAGCAATCGCAACATGCTCGATACTTCTTGTGCTGGCTCTTTTATGATGAAGCCTATTGAATTTAGATGGAATTTATTGGATAGAATTAAACGCAACTCTGAAGATTGGGACCTCGACGAAGGTAAGGAGTCAGGTATGACACCTAAGTTTGATTGTGTTAAATCTTTTATGGATACCGATATTTTCTGTAAGTTTAGCACTAAATATGGACTTGACTCTGAGATAGTAGCTTCTTTCTGTGAATCTTTTGCTACTTATGTTGATCTCCCCAAGGAGAAGTGGTTTAAATATCATCCTCCCATAGAAGTAAAAGTAGCTGCACCTATTAAAGTTGAAGAAAAGACTGTCACTTACAATGATCCTATTGTTCCCACTTCTTATGTTGAGAAACCACCTTTCCCTGTTAGAATGAAGGATCATGCTAAAGCTTCAACTGTTGTTCGTAAAAGCAATACTAGGACTTATACACCTCTTCAGCAAGTCAAAGTAGAACCCAATATTGCTATTGTTAAAGATCTCTTGTCTGATAATATTGATGGGCATGTTATTCAATTCTCTGGTGAAACTGCTAGAATTGCTAAACCCTGTGATAGAGATAAACATAGACCTGTGGTAGGCGTGCTCGTTATTTCTGTTAAAATAGGAGATCATTGTTATCATGGCTTATGTGATATGGGTGCTAGTGCTAGTGCAATACCTCATTCCTTATACAAAGAAATTATGCATGAGATTGCACCTGCTGAGTTAGAAGAAATTGATGTTACAATTAAACTTGCCAATAGAGATACTATTTCACCAGTGGGAATTGTTAGATGTTGAGGTCTTGTGTGGGAAAACCAAATATCCCGCTGATTTTCTTGTTCTTGGTTCTCCACAAGATAGCTTTTGTCCCATTATATCTGGTAGACCCTTCTTGAGTACTGTTAATGCTATGATAGACTGCAAAAATAATGTTGTTACTGTTGGCTTGGATGATATGGTTCATGAGTTTAATTTCTCTAAATTTAGTAAACAACATCGTGAGGAAGAATTGTCTAGTAAATATGAAATTATTGGTCTTGCTTCTATTGTCGTACCTCCTAGTGATCCTTTAGAACACTATTTGCTAGACCATGAAAATGATATGTTCACAAATGAAAGAAGGGAAATAGATGAAGTATTCTTTAAACAGGAACCTATTCTGCAACACAATTTGCCTGTTGAAATCCTAGGGGATCCTCCTCCACCCAAGGGTGATCCTGTGTTTGAACTTAAACCGTTGCCTGATAATCTTAAATATGCTTATCTTGATGAAAAGAAAATATATCCTGTCATTATTAGTGCTAACCTTTCAGAGCATGAAGAAGAAAGATTATTGAAAACTCTGAAAAAGCACCATGCCGCTATTGGATATACTCTGGATGATCTTAAGGGCATCACTCCCACTCTATGTCAACATAAAATAAATTTGGAAGCGGATGCCAAACCTGTTCGTGATCCTCAACGACGTTTAAATCCTAAAATGAAACAAGTGGTAAGAAAGGAAATACTTAAACTTCTGGAGGCAGGTATAATTTATCCCGTTGCTGATAGTCAGTGGGTAAGTCCTGTCCATTGTGTCCCTAAGAAGGGAGGTATTACTGTTGTCCCTAATGGTAAAGATGAATTTATTCCGCAAAGAATTATCACAAGTTATAGGATGGTAATTGATTTCCGCAAATTAAATAAGGCTACTAAGAAAGATCATTATCCCTTACCTTTTATTGATCAAATGCTAGAAAGATTATGCAAACATACACATTATTGATTTCTAGATGGTTATTCTGGTTTTTCTCAAATAACTGTGTCGGCTAAAGATCAATCAAAGACTACTTTTACATGCCCTTTTGGTACTTTTGCTTATAGACGTATGCCTTTTGGTTTATGTAATGCACCTGGTACCTTTCAAAGATGCATGATGGCTATATTCTCTGACTTCTGCGAGAAAATTTGTGAGGTTTTCATGGATGACTTTTCCGTCTATGGTTCCTCTTTTGATGATTGCTTGAGCAATCTCGCTCGAGTTTTGCAGAGATGCGAAGAAATTAATCTTGTCTTGAATTGGGAAAAGTGCCATTTTATGGTGAATGAAGGTATTGTCTTGGGGCACAAAGTTTCTTAAAGAGGTATTGAAGTTGATAAAGCCAAGGTAGATGCTATTGAAAAGATGCCATGTCCTAAGAACATCTAAGGTATAAGAAGTTTCCTTGGTCACGCCGGATTTTATAGGAGGTTCATTAAGGACTTCTCAAAAATCTCTCGGCCTTTGACTAATTTATTACAAAAAGATGTACCATTTGTCTTTGATGATGATTGTGTAGAAGCATTTGAAATACTTAAGAAAGCATTAGTCTCTGCACCTGCTGTTCAGCCACCTGATTGGAATTTACCCTTTGAAATTATGTGTGATGCTAGTGAATATGCTGTAGGTGCTGTTCTAGGGCAAAGAGTTGATATGAAATTAAATGTTATCCATTATGCTAGTAAGACTCTAGACAATGCTCAAAGAAATTATGCTACTACCGAAAAGGAACTTTTAGCAGTTGTATTTGCTTGTGATAAATTCAGACCCTATATTGTTGATTCTAAATTAACTATTCACACAGATCATGCTCCTATTAAATATCTTATGGAAAAGAAAGATGCAAAACCTAGACTTATTAGATGGGTTCTCCTGCTGCAAGAATTTGATTTACATATTTTTGATAGAAAAGGAGTTGAGAACCCCGTGGCAGACAACTTATCTAGGTTAGAGAATGTTGTTGATGACCCACTACCTATTGATGATAGCTTTCCTGATGAACAATTAAATGTCATAAGTACTTCTCGTAGCACTCCGTGGTATGCTGATTATGCTACTTATATTGTTGCCAAATTTATACCACCTAGCTTCACATACCAACAAAAGAGAAAGTTTTTCTATGACGTGCAAGATTACTTTTGGGATGACCCACATCTTTATAAAGAAGGAGTAGATGGTGTTATTAGACGTTGTGTACCTGAGCATGAATAGGAGAAGATCCTACGCAAGTGTCACTCCGAAGCTTATGGAGGACACAATGCTGGAGATAGAACTGCACATAAGGTATTGCAATCCAGTTTTTATTGGCCTACTCTCTTCAAAGATGCCCGTAAGTTTGTTTTGTCATGTGACGAATGTCAAAGAATTGGTAATATTAGTAGACGTCAAGAAATGCCTATGAATTATTCTCTTGTTATTGAACCATTTGATGTTTGGGGCTTTGATTATATGGGACCTTTTCCTGCTTCTAATGGATACACTCATATTTTAGTTGTTGTTGATTACGTTACTAAGTGGGTAGAAGCTATTCCAACTAGTAGTGCTGATCATAACACTTCTATTAAAATGCTTAAGGAAGTTCTTTTTCCGAGGTTTGGAGTCCCTAGATATTTAATGACTGATGGTGGTTCACACTTTATTCATGGTGCTTTCCCTAAGATGCTTTCTAAATACGATGTTAATCATAGAATTGCATCTCCATATCACCCGCAGTCTAGTGGTTAGGTAGAACTGAGCAATAGAGAGCTCATATTAATTTTGCAAAAGACTGTCAATAGGTCTAGGAAGAATTGGTCCAAGAAACTGAATGACGCATTGTGGGCCTATAGAACTGCATACAAAAATCCTATGGGTATGCCTCCGTATAAAATGGTTTATGGAAAAGCATGTCACTTACCTCTCGAACTAGAACATAAGGCATATTGGGCTATTAAAGAGCTCAACTATGATTTCAAACTTGCCGGTGAGAAGAGGTTATTTGATATTAGGTCACTTGATGAATGGAGAACCCAAGCTTACGAAAATGCCAAGTTGTTTAAAGAAAAAGTTAAAAGATGACATTGTAAAAGGATACAAAAGCGTGAGTTTAATGTAGGTGATTATGTATTGCTATACAACTCTCGTTTAAGATTTTTTGCAGGAAAACTTCTCTCCAAATGGGAAGGTCCCTACGTTATCGAGGAGGTCTATCGTTCCGGTGCCATAAAAATCAACAACTTTGCAGGCACAAATCCGAAGGTGGTAAACAGTCAAAGGATCAAGCACTTTATCTCAGGTAATCCTATAAATGGTGAAACCAATATTATTGAAACCGTAACCCCGGAGGAATACATAAGAGACACTTTCCAGAACATTCCAGACTCCGAAAAGGAATAGGTATGTGGTATGGTAAGTAAACCGACTCCAAAACAATTTTTAAAGCAATATTTCTCCGTTTTGGAATATTTAGAAAAATAGAAATATAAGTAGCAGTCCGGGGAGGACACGAGGCCTCCACGAGGGTGGAGGGCGTGCCTCCCTACCTCGTGAGCACCTAGTGTGCCCTCCGGACTCTGTTTCCTTGCACGATACATATATTGGTCGGTAAAAATTCATTATATATACTCCCGAAGGTTTTGACGCTTGTATCATACAAATATCCCCTGCTCTTGTTTTGAGCTGTTTTTCTGACAAGTCTAGATCATCATGACGACTCCAAGTGCTTCCAAGGACAAGTTCTTCGAGAAGGTGATCAACCCTTACCTCGCGGAGGTGCTGCGACACCCTCAAACCATTGAGATGCGTGATGGGTTGCTGCACATCCGTGATGTTGAGGGACCCAAGGGAACCGGAAGCGTGGAGTTGAGGATCGAAGCAATGGAGCAACAAGTTTTCAAGTGCCAAGGGATGGTGGAGCGTGGAATCAATGCTACCCACAAGATGCTTGTGGAGTTCACCAACAACTATGAGCCGGATGCCAAGAAGACCGAGGAAGCCATCTTCAAGCTACATGAGAAGATCGAGCACCTCCAAGCCCAAATCTATGATCTGCAAAACCAAAACTGTGAGTATGAATATAGATTCAAAAGGATGAGTTTGGCTGCAGATTTGAGGATTCCGGAGACTCGATCATCCTTCTATGATGGTGAGCCTATGCCATGGAAGGTGGACGACAAGCTTGCATCATCATCAACACCTCCACCGCCAACAACAAGGAAGGAGACATAAACACATGGGTATGGGCACTCCCCTTGGCAACTGCCAAGCTTGGGGGAGGTGCCCTGGTATCGTATCACCATCACAACTCCTATCTTTGCCGTTTTTCTTAGTTCAATCCTATTAGTAGTATCTCGATTTAGTAGAATAAAGTCATGGCATGATCTAGTTTTGAGTTTTGCTTTATGATCCTAATTTGTAATCGAGTCTGTGAGCTATATAATAAAGATTAGTGTTGAGTCAAGGGCTTGAGTATTTTGCCATGATCTTGCGGAATTAGAAGAAGAAGAATAAAAAGAATCAAAGAGTTCATATTGATCTTATTGAAAGTAATGACTTCACATAGAAAGAGTATGATGATTTAAAATTGTTGGGAGTTGACAAATATAGCTTTGGTCATCGTTGCAATTAATAGGAAGTAATAAGGAAAGAGAGGTTTCACATATAGATATATTATCATTGACATCTTTTATGATTGGGAGTACTCATTAAAATATGACATGCTAAAGAGTTGAGGTTGGACAAGGAAGACAACATAATGAGATATGTTTTCTTACATCTGAGATAAAGTATGTTGTCATGGTTCCTCTACCGTGTTGATTTTGCCTTTCCCCCTCATGCTAGCCAAATTCTTAGCACTAAGTAGAAATACTACTTGTGTTTCCAAATACCCTTAAACCAGTTTTGCCATGAGAGTCCACCATATCTACCTTTGGATTGAGTAAGATCCTTCAAGTAATTTGTCATCGGTGCAAGCAATAAAAATTGCTCTCTAAATATGCATGACTTATTAGTGCGGAGAAAATAAACTTTGTACGAACTTTTTGTGGATGCAACAAAAGCAACGGACTACATAATAAAGGTCCACATACAAGGGGCAATATAAAGTGACATTCTTTTGCATTAAGATTTTGTGCATCAACCCTAAACGCACATGACAATCTCTGCTTCCCTCTGCGAAGGGCCTATCGTTTATTATTATCCTCTACCCTATGCAAGAGTCACGATGATCTTCACCTTTCCTTTTTCATTTTATCCTTTGGCAAGCTCAGCATGTTGGAAAGAACATGATATATATATATCTAATTGGATGTGGGGGAGCATGAATTATTATTGTTGACATTGCCCTTGAGGTAAAAGGTTGTGGGGGAAAATTATAAGCCCCTATCTTTCTCTGTGTCCAATTAAAACTCCGTAACCACAAGTATCGCGTGAGTGTTAGGAATTGTGAAGGACTAAGTGATAGTTGAGTATGTGGACTTGCTTTTAAGCTCTGACATAGACTCTTTCCGATGTTATGACAAATTGCACTTGCTTCAATGACTGAGGGTATAATTTGTTGGTGCTCAATAAGGTTTCTGATTCATACTTTGGCTTTGTGATAAGATCATCACTTGAACATGAGTAATCATATGACCAAATTTATATATGTTACTGTTATGAAATAATCATGATTCCTTCATGTCCGTATTTTATTTTTATCGACGGCTCTACCTCTAAACATGAGGACATATTTATTGTTATCGGCTTTTCGCTTGAGGACAAGCGAGGTCTAAGCTTGGGGGAGTTGATACGTCCATTTTGCATCATGCTTTTATGTCAATATTTATTGCATTATGGGCTGTTGTTTCACGTTACGTCACAATACTTATGGTTATTCTCTCTTATTTTACAAGGTTTACATGAAGAGGGAGAATGTCGGCAGCTGGAATTCTGGGCTGGAAAAGGAGCAAATATTGAAGGACTATTCTGCACAACTCCAAAAGTCCTGAAATTCCATGGAATACCTTAAAATAAAGAAAGAAAAATCGTCGCCAAAGATGAAGGCCAGGGGGCCCACACCCTGCTCACGAGGGTGGGGGGCGCCTCCGCCCCCCCTAGGCGCGCCCCCCAACCTAGTGGGCCCCCTGGTGGCTCTCTGACGCCCATCTTCTCCTATATGAAGTCTTTCGATGTGAAAAAAATAGAAGAGAACCTTTCGGGACGAGACTCCGCCGCCACGAGGCGGAACCTTGGCGGAACCAATCTAGGGCTCCGGCAGAGCTGTTCTGCCGGGGACACTTCCCTCCGGGAGGGGGAAATCATCACCATCGTCATCACCAACGCTCCTCTCATCGGGAGAGGGCAATCTCCATCAACATCTTCATCAGCACCATCTCATCTCCAAAGCCTAGTTCATCTCTTGTATCCAATTCTTGTCTCCAAGTCCGGGATTGGTGCTAGTAGGTTGCTAGTAGTGTTGATTACTCCTTGTAGTTGATGCTAGTTGGTTTATTTGGTGGAAGATCATATGTTCAGATCCTTTATGCACATTATATCCCCTCTGATTATGAACATGAATATGCTTTGTGAGTAGTTATGTTTGTTCCTGAGGACAAGGGAGAAGTCTTGCTATTAGTAGTCATGTGAATTTGGTATTCGTTCAATATTTTGATAAGATGTATGTTGTCTAGCCTCTAGTGGTATTATGTGAACATCGACTACATAACACTTCACCATTATTTGGGCCTAGAGGAAGGCATTGGGAAGTAATAAGTAGATGATGGGTTGCTAGAGTGACAGAAGCTTAAACCCTAGTTTATGCGTTGCTTCGTAAGGGGATGATTTGGATCCATATGTTTCATGCTATGGTTAGGTTTACCTTAATACTTTTGTTGTAGTTGCAGATGCTTGCAATAAAGGTTAATCATAAGTGGAATGCTTGTCCAAGTAAGGACAGTACCCAAGCACCGGTCCACCCACATATCAAATTATCAAAGTACTGGACGCGAATCATATGAGCGTGATGAAAACGAGCTTGACGATATTCCCATGTGTCCTCGGGAGCGCTTTTCCTATTATAAGAGTTTGTCCAGGCTTGTCCTTTGCTACAAAAAGGATTGGGCCACCTTGCTGCACTTTATTTACTTTTGTTACTTGTTGCTCGCTACAATTTATCCTATCACAAAACTATCTGTTACCACTTATTTCAGTACTTGCAGAGAATACCTTGCTGAAAACCTCTTATCATTTCCTTCTACTCCTCGTTGGGTTCAACACTCTTACTTATCGAAAGGACTACGATAGATCCCCTATACTTGTGGGTCATCAAGAAGCCCTCTGTGGTCGATTCCCCCTTGGGCAGAGCACCGGCGAAGGCTCCAAGATGGGATCTCGCGGATACAGAAGGTTACGGCAGTGGAAATTGTGTTTCGTTGCCTCCCTGGATGTTTTCGGGGTACATTGGCTTATATAGGAGGAAGAAGTATGTCGGTGGCCGCCCGAGGGGCCCATTAGATAGGGGGGGGCGCGCCCTACCCTCTCATGGCCGCCTCGGCTACTTCTTGACTTGCACTCCAAGTCCTTTGGATCACGTTCGTTCCAAAAATCACGCTCCCGAAGGTTTCATTCCGTTTGGACGCCGTTTGATATTCCTTTTCTTCGAAATACTGAAATAGGCACAAAAAACGGCAATACGGGCTGGGCCTCCGGTTAGTAGGTTAGTTTCAAAAATGATATAAATGTGTAAAATAAAGCCCATAAACATCCAAAAGGTGTAATATAATAGCATGAAACAATCAAAAATTATAGATACGTTGGAGACGTATCACTGGTCAAACTTCATAAGGCGGCCGAGCTAGCCATGAAGGATTTGGTTATCTGGCTATGGCCTGCCGAGCCGATTCCAAGCAGTTACTTTGGGCTCGTGAAGCAGATTGCGAGTGCCTGCCCTCGACTCGAAGTCATAAAGTAGTCGGTCTGCATAGAAGGTGCGTGAATGGCCTTCGCCCGTTCAAAGGTGCATTGGGGGAAGATGGATGCAGAAAATCTAATGACCGAGGGACCGCCAGCGGGGAAAGAGCACCGCAAGCCCGAACTATATTATGAAGGTGTCTTGAAAGGGGCCCGCCTTGCGGCAGAGCAATGCACCAAGGAAATTATATTTCCGTGAATATGGTCATATTTTTCCTGTGTAATATTTGAACTAGGTCATTATTTATTGCTTGTCGTATGAAAGTTTTTCCTCCCGTGCGGCCGTTTTATATACTAATCCTGAGAGTCAGCCAGTCGTCGGCTTCCGCCCATGTAGTGAGTACGGGGGTGTTCGGGATAAACCTGAGCACTCTTTATCTCAGCTTGGGTCCCTAAAGGAGGTGTTCAGCACAGCGAACTAGGCAATCGGACTATAGGGCTTTATCGCTCTCACTTAGCCATAGGAGTTTTTTCGAGGAAGGTAGGCGCAACCCCTGGTGTTTGAAAGACCGCACGAGGGGCTCTATAAGCACCTGATCGGGAAAGGCCGATCCGTCGCACGCTGCATTGGTTATGGCATTATGCGGAAGAAATCCTTAAAGATTTTAGAACCTCTCGAACAGCTGACCAGCTCTCGCTACATCATGACAGCCAGTTTTCGGCTTTCTCTACTGAGGTGCTCGTCCAGAAGAACCGGGATAGAATCGCAGTAGTTCTCCCAGTGCTACCTTAGCCGATATAGCGGAACGTAAGGTACCAAAACATAGGAGCCAGGAAAACCCAACTATTGACCCAAGACATGATTCGGAGCTGATGCATATAATGCCATAAGTTCGGGGTGCCGAACTACCACGAAGGTGTTCGGACTTTTTTGCTGTAGTATGGGCATGATGAAGCCCCTGGCATATTAAGGCATATCGTGATAAGCAGCCGCCTTTTAACAAAAGAGTTTTAAATAAGAAATAGCAGTGGATGAGCATCAAATATATCCACATGTTGTATTTGAAGGATATGTCAATGTGTATAAGTACAAATTATGTGATAAAAGGAAATATGATTGCAGAACCTGCTGATACCAGGTGTGAGGAAGTTGTGTTTGCATCTGGGGTGTAGTCGGATAATCATAGGGGGAATATCTAGAGATTCCCTTACGCGCTCGAACTGTTCGCACGCCATCCCTCCTGGCCTACGTAAAGGTGAACCTGCAAAGAAAATGCAAGAAATGGTTTTGCGCCGCAGAGCGGTTGAGCCGCAGTATGTGGCTTTGTATTATTTTTTTGGAGTGTTTTTAATTAAGCTCCGGGCGGGACGGGCTATCCTGCCGCGCAGTAATTCGGACTCCGTTGGTGGTGTCCAAGGGCTTGGCTGTCGACTCGAGATTCGGCTGGAAGGTGCCATCCGTTGCTCGTGCTGTTAAAGTGATGGTAGACTCTTTGCCAGTGAGGCAGGGTTCGGACCTGCCATTAACCGTGATGACACTGCACGGACCGGGCATCTTTAATTGATGGTAGGCATAATGTGGCACCGCGTTGAACCGAGGGAACGCGGTTCGTCCGAGCAGTGCCTGATGGTCACTGCAAAAGGGGACGATGTAGAAGACTAAATCTTCGATGCGGTGATTGTCCGAAGATCCGAAGACCACTTCCAGTGTGATTGAGCCTGTGCTACAGGCCTGTACCCCTGGCATTACACCTTCGAAGGTGGTTTTGGTGGGCTTGAGCCTTGAGGGGTTGATGCCCATTTTGCGCACTGTATCTTGGTATAGCAGGTTCATGCTGCTAACTCCATCCATAAGGACTCGTGTGAGGTGGAATCCGTCAATGATGGGGTCGAGGACCAGTGCGGCCGAACCTCCATGACAGATACTGGTAGGATGATCCCTATGATCGAAAATGATCGGGCAAGAGGACCATGGGTTAAACTTTGGGTCGATTTTATAGACTTCCCTTAGTGCACGTTTCCACTTGGGAATGTGGCTTGCGCATATCATATTCACCATTTTCACCTGGGGGGGGGGGGATTTCTTCTGTCCTCCTGTATTCGGTGATCGGGGCTCCTCATTGTCATTGCTTTGAGACCCCTTCCCCTTGTTTTCGGCATCTGACCTGTCGGCTTGTCTAAAGACACAACACTCTCTGTTGGTGTGGTTGGCTGGTGTTCCTGGGGTGCCATGAAGTTGGCATGGACGGACGAGTATGCGGTCCAAACTGGACGGGCCTGAATTGTTTTTGTTGAATGGCTTCTTCCGCTGACTAGACTTGGAGCCGCTGAATCTGGCATTGACTGACGTGTCTTCGGACTATCCCCGTTTTTGCGGCGTTTGTGTTTGTTGCACAGTAGTTTGTCGTTGCTATCCTTGGCTTTCGATGTGCCAGGATTGCTTGATGTATTGTTGCTACGAGCCAACCAACTATCCTAGCCCGCGCAAAAGTGGGTCATGAGTGTTGTGAGGGCTGCCATGGACTTTGGCTTTTCCTGGCCAAGATGTCGGGCAAGCCACTCGCCACGGATGTTATGCTTAAAGGTCGCTAAGGCTTCGGCATCCGGACAGTCGACAATTTGGTTCTTTTTGGTTAGGAACCAGGTCCAAAATTTCCTGGCTGAATGTTCAGGATGTTGGGTTATGTGACTTAGATCATCAGCATTCGGTGGTCGCACATAAGTGCCCTGGAAGTTGTAAAGGAATGCGTCTGCCAGGTTCTCCCAATTCCCGATGGAGTTTGCCGGCAAGCTATTCAGCCAATGCCGAGCCGGTCCCTTGAGTTTTAGTGGGAGGTACTTGATGGCGTGTAGATCATATCCGCGGGCCATGTGAATATGGAGGAAAAAAATCTTCTATCCATACCGCGGGGTCTGTGGTACCATCGTATGATTCAATGTTCACGGGTTTAATCCCTTCTGGGAATTCATTATCCATTACTTCATCAGTGAAGCATAGGGGATGTGCGGCGCCTCTGTGCTGGCCTTCATTGTATTCAGCCCGGCCGGATTTGA
The DNA here is from genome assembly GCA_963921465.1 of Triticum timopheevii. Lineage (NCBI taxonomy): Eukaryota > Viridiplantae > Streptophyta > Magnoliopsida > Poales > Poaceae > Triticum > Triticum timopheevii. Next base: position 3,615,005 of record OY997270.1, read on the forward strand.
TAGTGTATCCGGCGTAATGATCCTTGTCACGCGTTGGGGCGCGCCCCCGTGATCCATAGATCGATCTAGACTGTCCTGCTTTGTTTTCCAATAATTCTTGCAGGTCCTTCGTGTTGCCCCGGGCCTTAGTATTATCGTTTGGTTGGCGATGGGGTGCGGTCTGGACTTCGGGCTGGTATGCCGCTTTGTCTCGGCCACGGGGTGGCCGGTCAGCCGCATCATGCGCTGGTAGTGTGGGCTTTAACGCCTCCTGCTCGAGTTGAGGTAACAACCTGCGCTTTGGGTAATTTTTGGTAGGGCGCTCGAGTCCATATTCCTCGGCAGCCAGGACCTCGGTCCATCTATCAGTTAGCAGATCTTGATCAGCTTGGAGCTGTTGCTGCTTTTTCTTCAGGATTTTTGCAGTGGCTATAAGCCGGCGCTTGAAGCGCTCCTTCTCGACGGGATCCTCAGGCACGATGAATTCTTCATCGCCAAGGCTCACTTCGTCTTCAGAGAGAGGCATGTAATTATCATCCTCTAACTCTCCATCTGTCGCCTGTTCCTTATGGCTAGCTTGCGCATCCTCTTGCCCGGCCTGCTCGAAGCCTGGCTGGGCGTGATTGTTTTCGTCTTCGGCACCGTCCGGATTGTTATCTCTTGTGCCGGTATCGCTATTTTTGCTATGGCGGGGCTTGGAGCGGCGCCTATGATGTCGATGCTTAGATTGCTTCTCCAAGGGGCACGATCTGCTCTGGATTGATTCCTAGCGATGCCGCAGGCGCCATCTCCTGAATAGTGTCCGATGGCAGATCAAAGTCATGCCTGTCGTGACCGTCCGGCGCGCCTGACATGGGCTCAAATCTATCAAAGATCAAGTCTCAGTGGATGTCAGTAGTATAGTTCAAGCTTCCAAACCTGACCTGATGGCCAGGGGCGTAGCTATCGATCTGCTCCATATGGCCAAGCGAGTTGGCCCGCAGTACGAAGCCGCCAAATACGAAGATCTGTCCGGGAAGAAAAATCTCCCCCTGGACCGCATCATTGAAGATGGTTGAAGGAGCCATCAAGCCTTACTGTGACGACACCATGGAACTCTCAATGAAAGCACCTAGGCGGATCTTGGGTAGGTTGTCCCGAACCGTGCATCTAAGGCTAATGGTAACAGGAGGTGTCGGTGTCAAAACCGGCGGACCTCGGGTAGGGGGTCCCGAACTGTGCGTCTAGGCGGATGGTAACAGGAGACAAGGGATACGATGTTTTTACCCAGGTTTGGGCCCTCTCGATGGAGGTAAAACCCTACTCCTGCTTGATTGATATTGATGATATGGGTAGTACAAGAGTGGATATACCACGAGATCAAGGAGGCTAAACCCTAGAAGCTAGCCTATGGTATGATTGTTGTAATGGTTGTTCGTCCTATGGACTAAAACCCTCCGGTTTATATAGACACCGGAGAGGGCTAGGGTTACACAGAGTCGGTTACAATGGTAGGAGATCTACATATCTGTATTGCCAAGCTTGCCTTCCACGCCAAGGAAAGTCCCATCCGGACATGGGACGAAGTCTTCAATCTTGTATCTTCATAGTCTTGGAGTGCGGCCGATGATGATAGTCCGGCTATCCGGACACCCCCTAGTCTAGGACTCCCTCAGTAGCCCCTGAACTAGGCTTCAATGATGATGAGCCCAGCGTGCATATTGTCTTCGGCATTGCAAGGCGGGTTCCTCCTTCGAATAATTCATAGAAGATTGTGAACACCAGGATAGTGTCCGGCTCTGCAAAATAAATTCCACATACCACCGTAGAGAGAATAACATGTACACAAGTTCAATCTGCTGACGTATTTTGTGGCGTGATGTCACACCACTACCAAGCCTTTACTTGAATCGTTTTTATTATACCACCTCAGCACGTTTAGCGAAGCTGTTTCCTTGGCAAGTCTTGTCGAAGCAGAGATCGTGTTCCCCTTATTCCGGGATTCCCATCAATACGGACGTGGGTAACCTAACCACGCCATTGATTGTGGCGCTTGGGAGATAAGGACCCGCCATTTTTTACCTACGCCTTCTTCCTCCTTTGCTTATCCATCTCCGTGCACTCGAGCTCCAGCGCCCAAGTCCGAACATCTCGCCTCAACCCTCTCCAGCCATGTCCGGAGCGGGAGGCAAGTGGATGGCCTCCTCCATTACGGAGGGGCACATCGAGAAGCTGCGTGGCGCCGGATACCTGTCCAGCGACATCGTGCACCGGCTGCCCGATGAGGGGCAGCTCATCCCCACCCCCAGGCCCCATGAGAGGGTCGTATTTCTTCCCCACTTCCTCCGCGGACTGGGCTTCCCACTTCATCCCTTCGTCCGGGGGATCATGTACTACTACGGCCTGGATTTCCACGATCTGGCGCCAAACTTCATCCTCAACATCTCGGCGCTTATCGTCATGTGTGAGGCCTTCCTCTGCATCCAGCCCCACTTCGGCTTGTGGCTAAAGACCTTCAATGTCAAGCCGAAGGTGGTGAAGGGCGTCCAAGTGGAGTGCGGAGGCGCCATGGTGGGCAAAATGCCCAACGTCATCTGGCTCGAGGGTGCCTTCGTGGAGTCCGTCAAAGGGTGGCAATCGGGGTGGTTCTACTTCACTGATCCGCGTGACCCTAAATGGGCAGCGGCCCCCGAATTCAGATCTGGTACCCCCATGCAGCTCACCTCCTGGAAAGAGAAGGGCTTGCTATGCGGTAGTTCGAAGGAGCTGACAGGACTCCAGTCCTGTCTCCAGACCCTGCTGAACAAGAAGCTTAAGCTTGTCAACGTGATCCAGGTCATGCTCGTCCGCCGGATTCTCCCCTGCCAGCAACGGGCCTTCAATTTGTGGGAGTTTGATCCGGCACAGCACCGGACATTGAGCGGGCTCTTCGACACGATGTACGAAGCTGCTTGGAGGGTGCTGTTCAAGGGCGGAGAAGCCCCCGCATCCGCAATTGAAGATCGCGGATTTAGCACGCAGCGCCCGGCCGGCGAGGTAAGCTATGTTATCCTTTATGGGACACTCATTACTTTCATAGTTTGACTCTACGTGGGATCTAAAACTCCCAATGCCTTTAACAGGACTGGCAGAAGACGTCCGGACAGGTTAATTGTCCGACTCCCCTTCCCAAAGACCCAGCGGACAGCCGTTTAATGGGGCTGCTGGTTCCGGCCCTTTACGTGGTGCCGGAGAAGAAGGCCAAGAATAAGGCCACGGGAACCCGGAGGAGTTCCCGGCGCCAGGTGGTATCGGACTCGTCATCCGATGACTCCGAGGCGGACTACTCCCTGAGGAGGAGGAGAAAGAGGCCTCTTCCCCGGTGGGGGGAGAGAAGAAGAGGAAGGCCTCCCCAACGAGGGCGGCCGAAGGGTCCAAGAAAGGACGGACCCTTTCTCCGGACTGCTCCGCCAACACCGACGACGGCGACGAGGAGTGGCCTTCAAGGGCCAAGCCCCTGGCAAGATCGTAAGCATCCGAATTCCTGGATGATTTATAATTTTTCTTTTTGCCACACGGTGTCCTTCTAATGCCGCATACAACCTGTAGTCCGGCCAAGGACGATCTTCCCGCTTCATCGAGCGGGTCCTTGGCTCCGTCGGATATGGATTCCCTTCCAACCGCCTCCACCCCTTGTGACGCTGATGACGCCGAGGTGGGATCCCGGGAGGGGACCCACTAGGAGGGGGAGGCTCCGGAGATGCCACAGGGCAACCTCCCGGACTTTGCACCGGACTCCGCACCGGAACCCGCAGTGGTTTCGGAGTTCGGCAGGCGGCCCCTTCGTAAGAAGGGCAAGACTGTGACACCGGCGGCCGCCGTCCAACCGGAGGCGTCAGATACCTTGTTGGAGGCGCTCAACGGCGCTTCTATCAAAGAAGAACACCGCACTGTCATGAGTGCGGTGATTCAGAAGGTTCAGCTCACCAAGAGCGGGCTGACTGAAGCCTGCAGCAGCCTTCTAACAGGCTTTGAGGTAAGACTTTTAAGACATGTAATATAATACCGCATAGACAGTAGCCCCTGATGCTCGGTTCGGTGTTCGGAAAGAAAAACCGGACTGAGGATCTTACAAAGATATACGCAGGAGTTCTAAAAAATATGTCAATATGGGATTGCAGGCTGCACTGCTGACCTCTGCCACACTAACTGCGGAGGTCGATGCTTTAAAGCAGAACCTCGAGCGGTCCGAGAGCGATCTCGGCCGTGCCAAGAAGCAGCTCGAGGACAAGGAAGGTGAGTGACACCGTATTGAATTTTTACCTTACAGAAAAGGATTTTGGTTGCAAGAGAAATAACAAGGATAACATGGGTATTCTAGGGGCCACGAACGAGGTGGCGACCCTGAAGGAGGCTGTGTCCGCGGCCGAACGTAATGCGGCCGCGGAACGAGCTGAGCAAGAGAAACAGGAGGCGCGGGTGGCGGAGGTGCGGCAAGAGCTCCAGGCTCTCGTGGAAAAGCATGAGAGCTTGGAGCGCGACTCGAAGACTCGAGAGTCCGAGCTTGCCTCGTCTCTTGAGAGTGCGAAAGCTGCTAAGGCCGAAGCCCACAAGGCCCTCCAGAAGATTGCGGTGGTGAACAAAATAGCGGCGGGTAAGGCATTTTTCATGCAAAGAAAGCATGTGAATGTGAATTACCTGTTACTTACCCGAATTCGGAGCTCTCCAGGAGCGTTTGCAGATCTGCCTCGTAGCGTGTCTGATGCTGCCGCATTCTACTAGGCCGAAGAGGGGAGCTCGACGGAGAAGGTCTTCTGGTCTCAGTATGCTGAGGCCGGACATCCGGTGCCCCTTAGCGACCAGCTGAAGCAGCTGGTCGAGCTCCACAAGGTAGCCTAACAGGCCATGAAGGGCCTCATAGTTCAGCTGTGGCCCAAGGAGGCCATTCCTGGGAGTTACTTCGGCCTGGTGCGGCGGCTGGTGGATGCGTGTCCCTGGGTGGAAGTCGTCAAGCAGTCTGCCTGCATTTACACTGAGAAGCTTCTGACGGACGCGCCGCCGACGGGCAAGGAGTATCGTACGCCCGAAATGTATTATAAGAGTGTCCTGAAGGGAGCCCGCATGATTGCGGATGAGTGCTCCAAGGATGTAATATTTGAGTAAAATCGCATTATGTTATCCTGTGCACTGAAAACTTGGTTCATATGCGCTAAGCAACGCTTATTAATTTAAAATATTACCTTATGTGCGGCCCTTTATCAAATCTTAGAGATGGCAAGTCGTTGGCTTCAGCCCCCATGCCACTAGTGTTGGGGTGTTCGGGATAAACTTGAGCGCTCTTGTTCCCATGTTTGGGTCCATCTAGGGAGGCACTCAACACAACGAACGAGGCAACCGGACTTATAATGCTTGAACACTCTCACTTAGCCATAGAATTCTATAATTTTAAATTTCGGCGATGCCCCTAGTCTTCGGAAGGCCGAGTTCGGGGCGCTATCCACGCCTGGGCCGGACAAACCTCTCGAACAGCGACCAGCTCTCGCCTTATCATGACGGCCAGTTTTAGCTTTCTCCACTGAGGCGCTCGCCCAGCTCAACCGGGGCGCAATCGCAGTGGTTCTTCCAGTGCTACCTTAACCGATAAAACAGAACGTAAGGTACCAAAACATGGGAGCCGGGCAAACCCAACTATTGACCCAAGACATGATTCGGAGCCGATGCATATAATGCTATAAGTTCGGGGTGCCGCACTTGTGAAAGTGTTCGGACTTATCACACCATAATGCGGGGAACTTAAGCCCCTGGTATATTCGGCCGTACCAAAGTGTACGGATGCAACATGTCATAAACGAACATATGTAAGAAAGAAATGCAATTATTAGCAAAAGGCGATGCATTGCTTATTCCAGAAATACTGCTATGAATGCAGAACGATATAAATAGTGCGGTAATCAAGGGACTGGACTGTTAAACATGTCCCCCTCCAGGAGTAGGCTGCGGAATGGTGTATTAAACAGATTTAATGCTTTTAATGAAGACCACCTGAGTGTTCGTCGTAGCCTTTCTCCTTCCCTGGCTGTTGCATCGTGAGTTCGGCAGGTCTGCTGCCGGACAGGGCCTCTGGTGAACGGAGTCTTGTGGGTAAAAAAAAGGAAAAAAGAAAAAAAAAGCAACACACTTGAGAGCCCCTGGTGTGGTTGAGCCGCACTCTGGGCCTATCATGGTCGTGCCCCCCCCCTATGCCCATGGTATCTCCAGAGCGTAATGATGTACGCGAAGGACTAGTCTTGCAATCATGCAAGGGCTGGGGTTGGGGCCGCATTGCTACGCGTGCTCGGAACGTGCCAGGTGGTCTTGGTGTATGTAACTCCGGGCGCGTTTGGCCATGTCCGGTCGCTTAACGGCCGGACTCGAGAATTGCCTTAAGAGGCTGCTCTGTACTTCTGCCGCGAGAGCCGCTATGTGTTCTTCCGTTCGGAGGGAGCGTTCAGTGTTTCTGTTGACCGTGATGACTCCTCGAGGGCCTGGCATCTTGAGCTTGAGGTATGCGTAATGCGGCACCGCGTTGAACTTTGCAAACGCGGTCCGTCCGAGCAGAGCGTGATAGCAACTGTGGAACGGGACTATGTCGAAGATTAACTCCTCGCTTCGGAAGTTATCCGGGGATCCGAAGACCACTTCCAGTGTGACTGAGCCTGTACAATTGGCCTCTAGACCTGGTATGACGCCTTTGAAGGTCGTCTTTGTAGGTTTAATCCTTGAGGGGTCTATGCCCATCTTGTGCATTGTATCCTGATAAAGCAGGTTTAGGCTGCTGCCGCCGTCCATCAGGACTCTAGTATGGTGAAATCCATCAACGATTGGGTCTAAAACCAATGCGGCTAATCCGCCATGGTGGATACTGGTGGGGTGATCCCTTCGATCAAAAGTGATCGGGCAAGAGGACCATGGATTGAACTTTGGGGCGACTGGCTCCATCGCATATACATCCCTAAGTGCACGCTTGTGCTCCCTCTTGGGTATGTGGGTTGCGTATATTATGTTTACCATCCGTACTTGTGGGGGGAAACCCTTTTGTCCTCTACTGTTCGGCGGCCGGGTCTCTTCCTCGTCATCACTATGTAGCCCCTTGTCATTGTCTTCGGCAATTAACTTGTCTGCCTGCTTGAATACCCAACAATCCCTGTTGGTGTGATTAGCTGGCTTTTCGGGGGTGCCATGTATCTGGCAAGAGCGGTCGAGTATTCGGTCCAAATTGGACGGACCCAGAGTAGTTCTTTTGAATGGCTTTTTCCGCTGACCGGGTTTGGAGCCTCTGAATCCGGCGTTGACTGCCGTATCCTTGGTGTTATCGCCGTTAACGCGGCATTTGTTTTTGTTGCGACGCGACCTGCCATTGCGGTCCTTGTTGTCCGGACTGCCAGAATTTTTGCTGAGGTTGTTACTACGAGCTAACCAGCTGTCCTCTGCCGCGCAGAAGCGGGTCATGAGTGATGTGAGGGCAGCCATGGATTTCGGCTTTTCCTGTCCTAGGTGCTGGGCTAGCCACTCGTCGTGGATGTTATGTTTAAAGGCTGCGAGGGCCTCTGCATCGGGACAGTCGACGATTTGATTTTTCTTTGTTAAGAACCGTGTCCAGAATTGTCTGGCCGATTTGTCTGCCTGCTGAATTATGTGGCATAGGTCATCGGCCTCTAGTGGTCGCACATATGTGCCCTGGAAGTTGTCAAGGAATGCGGCTTCCAGGTCCTCCCAACATCCAATTAACTCTGCTGGCAAGCTGTTAAGCCAATGCCGAGCTGGTCCTTTAAGCTTGAGTGGGAGATATTTGATGGCGTGGAGATCGTCACCGCGGGCCATACGGATATGAAGGAGATAGTCTTCGATCCAAACCGCGGGGTCTGTCGTGCCATTGTAGGATTCAATGTTCATGGGTTTAAACCCTTCAGGGATTTGATGATCCGTTACTTCATCTGTGAAGCATAGTGGGTGTGCGGTGCCTCTATACTGGGCAATATCACGACGTAGCTCAAGAGAGCTTTGTCTATTGTGTTCGGCTCGGCCGGAGTTCCTGTATCCGGCGCGACGGTAGTCATCGCGCATCGTGGGGCGCCCACGTGATCCGTAGATCGATCTTGATTGTCTTGCCTTGTCCTCCAATATGTCTCGCAAGTTCGGCGCATTCCCCCGTGGCTTCGCGCTTTTCGAGCGGTGCCGGGGTACGGTGCTGGTGGAGGGCCTAGATGCCTCTCTGTCGAGGCCACGAGGTGGTCGGTCTGCCGTATTGTGCGCTGCTGATAAGGTTTTATATGCCTCCTCCTCTAATCGGGGGAGCAACTTGCGTTTTGGGTAGCTTTTGGAGGGGCGTTCGAGTTCATGCTCTTCGGCCGTGAGGACTTCGGTCCATCTGTCAGCCAGCAGGTCTTGATCAGCTCGAAGCTATTGCTGCTTTTTCCTTAGGCTGTTCACCGTGGCCATTAGCCGGCGTTTAAAATGCTCTTGTTCGACGGGATCCTCGGGCACGATGAATTCTTCGTCGTTGAGGCTTGCCTCGTCTCCGGAGGGATGCATGTAATTATCATCCTCTACCTCTTCATCTGCCGCTCTCTCGTGAGGGATGGCTTCTCCGTCCTCCTGTGCTGAATCTTGATGGAGGGGGTTGTCTTCGGCACTCTCTGGGGTGTTATTATCTCCGGTGCCGGAATCTCCATTCTTGCTGTGGCGGGATTTAGAGCGGCGCCGCTGACGTTGGCGCTTGGGCTGTTTCTTAGAGGAATCTGCCTCCGCTGCTTCTTCGCCGTTCCCATCCTTTGGGGTGTCCACCATGTATATGTCGTATGACGAGGTGGTCTTCCAGTGCCCCGTAGGCGCTGGTTCTTGGTTGTCTCCGGCATCGTCGTACATACCGTCGATGTCTTCGGAGTCGTAGTCTAGCATGTCGGTTAGATCGTCGACAGTGGCTACAAAGTGGGTGGTGGGTGGGTTTTGAATTTCTTTGTCGTCCGCATCCCAACCGTCCTGACCGCAGTCCGTCCAGGGCTCTCCTGATAACGAGAGATACTTTAGCGAATTCAGGATGTCGCCAAAGGGTGAGTGCTGAAAGATATCCGTAGCGGTGAACTCCATGATCGGAGCCCAATCGGATTCGATTGGTAGGGGCGCAGGAGGTTCGGAGTCCGACACCTCGGAGTCACAAGCTTTACAAGGGACAAGGTCAGTATTCGGCTCCATCGCCGTAGAGGTTGCAGCCCCCGAGGCGGTGTCTAGCCACCCGTCCTCCATCTGCGCGGTCGGCTCCGAATGAAGGGTCGGAGCGGACTCATGTGCGGCCTCCACGGCACTGTCTGGCAGCAGAGCTAAATCATGTCCATCGTGACAGTGCGGCGCGCTTGGCTGTGGCTCAAATCCATCAAAGATCAAGTCTCCGCGGATGTCAGCCATGAAGTTTAGGCTTCCAAATCGGACCTGATGGCCAGGGGCGTAGCTTTCGATCTGCTCCAGATGGCCAAGCGAATTAGCCCGCAGTGCAAAGCCGCCGAACATGAAAATCAGTCCGGGGAGAAAAGTCTCACCCTGGACTGCGTCGTGGCTGATGATTGAAGGAGCCATCAAGCCTATCGGTGACGACACGGAGGAACTCTCAATGAAAGCACCAATGTCGGTGTCAAAACCGGCGGATCTCGGGTAGGGGGTCCCGAACTGTGCGTCTAGGCGGATGGTAACAGGAGACAAGGGACACGATGTTTTTACCCAGGTTCGGGCCCTCTCGATGGAGGTAAAACCCTACTCCTGCTTGACTGATATTGATGATATGGGTAGTACAAGAGTGGATCTACCACGAGATCAAGGAGGCTAAACCCTAGAAGCTAGCCTATGGTATGATTGTTGTAATGGTTGTTCGTCCTATGGACTAAAACCCTCCGGTTTATATAGACAATGGAGAGGGCTAGGGTTACACAGAGTCGGTTACAATGGTCGGAGATCTACATATCCGTATTGCCAAGCTTGCCTTCCACGCCAAGGAAAGTCCCATCCGGACACGGGACGAAGTCTTCAATCTTGTATCTTCATAGTCTTGGAGTCCGGCCGATGATGATAGTCCGGCTATCCGGACACCCCCTAGTCCAGGACTCCCCCAGGAGGCAAGGGACACGATGTTTTACCCAGGTTTGGGCCCTCTCGATGGAGGTAATACCCTACTTCCTGCTTGATTGATCTTGATGATATGAGTATTACAAGAGTTGATCTACCACGAGATCATGAGGCTAAACCCTAGAAGCTATCCTATGATTATGATTGTTGTTCTACGGACTAACCCCTCTGGTTTATATAGACACTGGAGGGGGCTAGGGTAACATAGAGTCAGTTACAGAGAAGGAGATCTACATATCCGAATTGCCAAGCTTGCATTCCACGCAAAGGAGTCCTACCCAGACACGGGACAAAGTCTTCAGTCTTGTATCTTCATAGTCCAATAGTCCGGCCAAAGTATATTGTCCGGCTGTCCGAGGACCCCTTAGTCTAGGACTCCCTCAATTGGCAATTCGGACTCTATGTAACCGACTCTATGTAACCCTAGCCCCCTTTGGTGTCTATATAAACCGGAGGGTTTAGTTCGTAGGACAACAACAATCATAATCATAGGCTAGCTTCTAGGGTTTAGCCTCTACGATCTCGTGGTAGATCAACTCTTGTAATACTCGTATCATAAAGATCAATCAAGCAGGAAGTAGGGTATTACCTCCATCGAGAGGGCCCGAACCTGGGTAAACATTGCGTCCCCCACTTCCTGTTACCATTAGCCTTAGACGCACAGTTCGGGACCCCCTACCCGAGATCCGCCGGTTTTGACACCGACATTGGAGCTTTCGTTGAGAGTTCCACCGTGCCGTCATGATAAGGCTTAATGGCTCCTTCAACCTTCTACAACGATGCGATCCAGGGTGAGGTTTTCCTCCCCAGACAGATATTCGTATTCGGCAACTTTGCACTGCGGGCCAATTTGCCTGGCCTTCTAGAGCAGATCGATAGCTACGCCCCTGGTAATCAGGTCAGGTTCGGAAGCCTGAACTACACCGCCGACATCCGCGGAGACTTGATCTTTGATTCATTCGAGCCCATGGCAGGTGCGCCGAACAGTCACGATAAGCATGACTTAGATCTACCATCGGAAGGTGTTTAGGAGATCACACGTGCGGTTGCCCCGACTCTTAATCTGGAGCAGATCGTGCCATCCGAGGACGGGTGGACTCGTCTCTCACCATAGTCTCCGAACCGCTCGCATCTGTGACTATCAAATCTAATCGAACACCGATCATGGAGTTCACCTTCGCGGATATCTTTCAGCACTCGCCCTTGGGTGACATACTAAATTCATTGAAGTCTCTCTCCATGTCAGGGGACACTTGGCTAAGCTATGTCCGGCTTGAGTGGGAAGCGGGCAACAAAGAGATTCGTTCCCCACCCGCCACCCACTTAATAGCCACTATCGATGACTTAACCGACATGCTAGATTTCGGCTCCAAAGACATCGACGGTATGGACGACGATGCAGGAGAAGAACAGGAACCACCACCTAAAGGGAGCTAGACAACCACCTCATCATATGATATATACATGGTGGACACACCCAAAGAAAACAACGGCGAGGAACTGGAGGATGCAACAGAGGGTAACCCTCTTGAGAAGCAACCAAAGCGACGTCGTCGGCGCCGCTCCAAATCCCGCCTCAGCAAAAACAACGATAACAGCGCAAGAAAGAATAATACCCTGGTCGACTCCAAAGGAAACGACGACACCATGGACCCAGCGATGGAGTAGGTTGAGCCAGGGGACGGCAAACATAGTGCAGAGCCGCTGTCCGATCACGGTGATACCAAGGGTAAAACTCATCAACCTGTCTCCAGAGAGGAGAACAGTCCGGACGATGATGCACACATCATCCCGGAAAGGCACTTGGAACAAGAGAACCTCCATAGAAGGCTTATTGCCACCGCGAGGAGCTTGAAGAAGCAGAAGCAAAGTCTTAAGGCCGCGCAGGATACACTCAACCGTAGATGGAACAAAGTGCTGGTCACTGAAGAAAAATACGGTAGCGATCGCCACAGAAAGAGCTACCCAAAGCGCAAGCTGCTACCTGAATTCGGCGACGAGGCTATTGAGGCTATTCAGCCGAAAAATAAAACGGTCGATCAGCCGGACCGACCACCTCATGGTCATGACAGGGCGGCTAATGATGCCGCACATAAGTCAGCGCACGATTTACGTGAGCACCTGGACAAAAAAGCCGTTATGGCCAGGTCCATCCATGGATCTAGGAAGCATGCTCTGGCACAGGATCATGGCCGCCCAAATGACTATACTGACCGAATAACAGCTCGGAATCAAAACCGAACACTACAACCATCAGAAGAACACCATGACACATCCAAATACTGGGGTGCCACTTCACCGATGAGGTGCTGGATCATGAATTTCCAGAGGGATTCAAACCCATGAACATAGAGGCATATGATGGAACGACAGACCCTGGGGTCTAGATCGAGGACATTATCCTTCACATCCACATGGCTCGCAGAGATGATCTCCACGCCATCAAATACCTCCCCTCAAGTTGAAAGGACCAGCTCAGCACTGGTTGAAAAGCCTCCCCGAAAACTCAATTGAAAGTTGGAAAGAACTTGAGGATGCTTTTAGGGCTAATTTTCAAGGGACCTATGTCCGACCTCCGGATGCAGACGATTTAAGTCACATAATTCAACAACCCGGAGAGTCAGCCCGAAAGCTTTGGAACAGATTTCTCACTAAGAAGAATCAAATCATCGACTGCCCGGACGCCGAAGACTTAGTGGCTTTCAAGCAGAGTGTCCGGGACGAATGGATCGCCAGACACCTCGGCCAAGAAAAGCCAAGGACAATGGCTGTCCTAACAAGCCTTATGACCCGCTTCTGCGCGATTGAGGACAATTGGTTGGCCCGTAGCAGCACAAGCGACCCAGGCACTTCCAAAACCAAGGACGACAACGGGAAGCCGCGACGCAATAAAAACAAGCGTCAAAACAACGAAGACAGCCCGGACAACACGGCGGTCAACGCCGGACTCAGGGGCTCTTGACCCGGTCAACGCAAAAAGCCATTTAAAGGCAGCATAGATGGACTGTCCAGCCTAAACAAGATTCTAGACAGATTATGTCAAATTCATGGCACCCCCGGAAAACCTGCAAATCACACGAACAGAGAATGCTAGGTCTTCAAGCAGGCCGACAAACTAAACGCTGAACACAAGGGGAGGGAGACGCCAAGTGAAGACGAGGATGAGCCTCGCCAGCCGAACACTGGGGGACAGAAAAAATTTCCACCAGAGGTCAAAACAGTGAACATGATTTACGCAACTCACATACCAAAGAGGAGGCACAAACGCGCACTCCGAGACGAATACGCCGTAGAGCCCGTCACCCCCAAGTTCAACCCTTGGTCGGCCTGCCCGATCACTTTTGATCACAAGGATCATCCGACTAGTATCCGGCATGGAGGACCGGCTGCCTTGGTGCTCGATCCAATAATTGATGGATACCATCCCACCCGAGTCCTTATGGACGGCGATAGTAGTCTTAATCTGAAATATCAGGACACTGTCTGCAAAATGGGGATAGTCTCGTCAAGAATCAGCCAAAGCAATACTACATCTAAAGGAGTAATACCAGGCATAGAGGCCTGCTGCACGGGCTCTCTAGTACTAGAGGTTGTATTCGGTTCTCCTGACAACTTCCGAAGCGAAGAATTAATCTTCGACATCGCTCCGTTCCGAAGCGGCTATCACGCACTACTCGGAAGAAAGGCCTTCGCTCATTTCAATGCAATACCGCATTGCGCTTATCTTAAACTGAAGATGCCCGGTCCACGTGGCATCATCATAGTTAGCGGAAATATAGAGCGTTCCTTACGTGCGGCAGAATATGTGGCGGGTCTAGCAGCCGAACACTGAACGATCTCTCCAACCAGAATAAATGATCAGTCGTCAAGACCGCGGACACGGTTAGATGAGTCCGGCGCACCACTAGTTGTAGCAGCCCAGATAAACCTGAGCTTGGGTCGATGGATATACCCCCATAGGTGGTGCTAGGGGCTGTCATCATGTAGAAAGGCCCATAGTTCGGCTTGACCCCATTAATACAATAATAGAATGCATTTTCATGGTTCATTAAGAATAACCAACTTTTCGCACGAAGTATTTCACCTGGGTTTTTCTTTTTTACAGATGATCATCGTGCTACACCCTTCCAGGATACGGCACAACGGAGACAAAGGCGCAGACGTGCAGCAGAGCCCCGCTCCAAGGTTTCTTTTTAGATTAAGACCCTGTGTAAACCTTTTTTAATGTCTCTTGTTGCTTCACACCCTCCGGGCACTCAACACAACCGAGAGGGATGCTGGCGTTATTGGCATTTCATCATGCCAGACTAATGCATGTACCAGGAAATTCAGGGCTCATTATCGAGGGTGTTACTCAGCCCAGTATATGTTGTAAAGTCCGAATACCTTAGGGAATCTTCGGCGTCGCGAGTTTGGCCTTATATGCATCAGCTCCGAATCATGTCTTTGGTCAATAGTTCGATTTGCCCGGCTCCCGTGTTTTGCTACCTTACGTTCCACTCTATCGGCTAAGGTGGCACCAGGAGAACTACTGCGATTGTGCCCCGGTTCATCTGGATGAGCACCTCAGTAGAGAAAGCCGAAAACTGAATGTCATGATAAAGCGCGAGACTGGTCAACCACTCGATGACTCAGTGGAATCTTCACGATTCTTCCGCATTAATGAAGGACCGGTTTCCCGGTCATGTATGTACGCGCACCGTATTCGGATGAACGCAGAAGTACCAGGGGCTATATAGTAGCCCCACCATCAAACTCCTATGGCTAAGTGAAAGTGTTAAAGCTATATAGTCTGATTGTCTTGTTTGCCGTGCTATCACCTCCTTAACGGACCAAGACGTCGGATCAAGTGTGATTACGCGCTTTTCCGAACACTCCCGCATTACATGTGTGGGGGCTGAAGCCGACGACTGCAAAGTTTTAGGTTATATATATAAACGGCCGCACAGGAGGCACTATAATACTTTCGGGCAAAAGTATAAACACAACCTTTATAATCAAAATAGCATTGTTTTTAGAATTCAGATACGTGTCACTCGAACATGGTACTCTTCGAGCACTGAGCCTCTATTAAACGGGCGCCTTCTAGGAATTCTTCAAAATAGTGCGCGGCCGAGTCCTGGCCTCCGGCAGGACACCAGGTTGCAATAGCGGTGTCGGTGTCAAAACCGGCGGATCTCGAGTAAGGGGTCCTGAACTGTGCGTCTAAGGTTAATGGTAACAGGAGGCGGGGGACACGATGTTTACCCAGGTTCGGGCCCTCTCGATGGAGGTAATACCCTACTTCCTGCTTGATTGATCTTGATGATATGAGTATTACAAGAGTTGATCTACCACGAGATCGTAGAGGCTAAACCCTAGAAGCTAGCCTATGATTATGATTTTTGTTGTCCTACGGACTAAACCCTTCGGTTTATATAGACACCAGAGGGGGCTAGGGTTACACAGAGTCGGTTACAGAGAAGGAGATCTACATATCCGAATTGCCAAGCTTGCCTTCCATGCAAAGGAGAGTCCCATCCGGACACGGGACGAAGTCTTCAATCATGTATCTTCATAGTCCAACAGTCCGGCCAAAGTATATAGTCCGGCTGTCCGAGGACCCCTTAATCCCGGACTCCCTCAGTAGCCCCTGAACCAGGCTTCAATGACGATGAGTCCGGCGCGCAGATTGTCTTCGGCATTGCAAGGCGGGTTCCTTCTACGAATACTCCATAGAAGATTTTGAACACGAGAGTTGTGTCCGGCTCTGCAAAACAAATTCCACATACCACCGTAGAGAGGACAATATTCCACAAATCTAATCCACTGACAACTTTTCGTAGCGTGACATCATGCCTCGGCCCAGTGATTATTCGAACCGTTTTTCACAACCAGCTACTGCACATATTGCGAGGCGGTTCCTTTGACACATCTTGTCGAAGTAGAGATCGTGTCCCCTTATCGCGGGATTCTCATCAATACGGGTGTGGGTAACCCAACCGTGCCATCAATCGTAGCGCTTGGGGAATAAGCGATTTTAACGGGAAAGTAGGGAGGCGCACAGTTTCTACCGCCTTTATAAAGAGACAGGGATTCCCCTTTTTCACCCACGCCTTCTTCCTCCTTCGCTCATCCATTCTCGCACTCTCGAGCTCCAGTGCCCAAGTTCTCACCTTCTCCGTAAAGCCATTCCAGACATGTCCGGAGCAGGAAGCATGTGGATGGCCTCCTCCGTTACGGAGGATGACATCATGAAGCTCCGGGAGGACGGATACTTAGCCGCAGACATCGCGCACCGGCTCCCAGACGAAGGGCAGATCATCCCTACTCCGGAACCTCACGAGAGGGTTGTGTTTCTCGCCCACTTCGTGCGCGGACTGGGATTTGTTCGTGGGATCATGTTCTATTATGGACGATCCAACCAGCAACTTCATCCTCAGCATCTCGGCGTTTATCGTCGTGTGCGAGGATTTCCTCCGCATCAAGCCCCACTTCGTCCTGTGGCTGAAGATCTTCAATGTGAAGCCGAAGATAGTGGTCAGCCAGCAAGAGGAGTGCGGAGGCGCCATGGTGGGCAAGATGCCCAACGTCACCTGGCTCGAAGGCTCCTATGTGGAGACCGTGAAGGGGTGGCAATCGGGGTGTTTCTACATCACCGAGCCACGCGACTCCAACTGGGCGGCGGCCCCCGAATCTTGATCTAGCATCCCCATGCGGCTTACATCCTGCAAAAGGAAGGGTTTAGCTTGGGTTTAACTAGCGGAGCTGACGGGACTCCAGAACTGCGTCAAGAATATGATAAGCAAGACAATCAAGCTTGTCAACGTGGTCCAGGTCATGCTCTTTCGCCGGATCCTCCCGTGCCAAAGACGGGAATTTAATATGTGGGAGTTCGACCCGGCCGAACACGAGACGCTACGAGAGCTCTTCGACACGATGCACAAGGACGTTTGGAAGGTGCTGTTCAAGGCCGCTCAGGTACCTCCTACCGTTACCGAAGATCGAGGGCGCAGCGCAAAGTGCCCCACCAATCCGGTAAGTTTTCTACGTTTTACAAGATGCTCCTTCCCCTAATATATTTGTGAAAGGAATTAAAGCCTTCCCACCAATCTTAACAGGACTGGGTGGCGACAGTGAAGCGGATCGACTGCCCAGCTCCACTACCTGAAGACACAACATCGGCTCTCCTAACGGAGATGTTGTTTCCGGCGCCCTATGAGGTGCTGGAGAAGAAGGCCAAGAAGAAGGCCACGGGGATGCAGACTAAGGCATAGCCTAGTGGTGGAAAGGGGATGATGCCTTTTCACCCACCCAAGTTCAAGGCATGGTATTTGCAATTTGGGTTTGTTGCACCAATTATACTATAGGGGCCTCCCTTACAGTCTTTCTGTCAAAAAAAAGAAGGCCACGGGGACCAGGAAAGGTCTCCAGCGCAAGGTGGTGTCGGACTCGTCGTCTGAAGACACCGAGGCGCACTCCTCCAACGAAAACGAGGAGGAGGAAGAGGAAAACCCTCCCCCCCAGACTGAGGGGGAGAATAAAAGGAAGGCCACCCCATCCCGGGAGGCCAAAGGGTACAAGAAGGGAAGGATCCTCCGTCCGGACCACTCCACGACTGCCGCCTATAGCGACGAGGAGTGGCTGCCCAGGGACAAGCCCCTGGCGAAGTCGTAAGTATTCGGATACCATAATGCTTCTGGCATGTTTAGCTTTATGTTTTCTTATCATGTTAAAATATGTTCGTCCAGTCCGTCCAAAGCTCGCATCGACCTATCCTCCTCGGATGGGTCTTTGAGCTCGTCGGCGATGAACATCGAGTCGCTCCCGACGGCCTTCACCCCCCGGCCCACGGATGACACGAAAGTGTTGTCTCAAAGGATACCGGGCCAGGGGGAGATAGTT
This sequence comes from Triticum timopheevii, assembly GCA_963921465.1. Lineage (NCBI taxonomy): Eukaryota > Viridiplantae > Streptophyta > Magnoliopsida > Poales > Poaceae > Triticum > Triticum timopheevii. The sequence goes on from OY997270.1 coordinate 3,632,978, forward strand.
TTGGAGGCGCCCCAAGGCGAAATCCCCACCGCCGGGCACATGGGGGGGAAGACCCCCATGGATTCTGATGAGGGGGGCCGCAGCAAGTTTGGCCCCCAGCCAGATACTGCGCCGGAACCTCCAATGGTTCCGAATTCAGGCAGGCAGCCCCTCGATAAGGGGGGGGGTGAGCCGCCTGTGCCGATGACCTCTTTCCATCCAGAGGCATCGGACAACTTGGTGGAAGCGCTTCAGGGTGCTTCCCTTGATGAAGAACACATTACTCTTATGTGTACGTTGGTTGCAAAGGTTCAGTCTGCCAAAAGCGGATTGACCGAGGCCTGTGCCAGCCTCCTGACAGGCTTTGAGGTAAGTAATTAAGTTAATAGAAAATATCACAGTATAGACAGTAGACCCTGATGCTCTGTTTGGTGTTCGGAAAGAAAGGTCGAACAGAGGATCAAATATTATCCCCAAGAGTCTAATCATATTATGTCTATGTGAATAAGCAGGCGTCGCTGCTGGCAGCCGCTGCCCTCACTGTGGAGGTCTCCAGACGGAAGCAGAACCTGGGGCGGGCCAAAGAAGAGCTCGGCCTCGTGAAGAGGCAGCTCAAGGAGAACAAAGGTAAGCGATACCCCGTCCGTGTGTTATATAGAGGAAAAAATCGTTGATGCTAATAGAAGCATTATGAATTTTAATAGGGGCCATGACCGAAGTGGCGGCCATTAAGAAGGCGCTGTCCGAGGCCGAAGACAGGGTGGCCAAGGAGCGCACCGAGCGCGAGAAATAGGAGGCTCTGGTTAATGAGGTTCAGCAAGAGCTCCAGGACTTCGTCAAAAAATTCGAGTCCTTGGAGCGTGACTCCAAGACGCAAGAGTCTGAGCTTGCGAAGGCCCTCCAGAGCGCGCAAGACGCCAAGGCCGAAGCTCAGAAGGCCCTTCAGGAGATTCAGGCGGCCAAGAAGATAGCGGCGGGTTAGGCGTTCATTATGCAAAGAAATCATGTGAAGGAGACTTTCCTTTTACTAACCCGAATTCGGAGCTCTCCAGGAGCATTCACAGATCTGCCGTGCAACGTCTCTGATGCCGCAGAGTTCTATCGAGCTGAGGAAGGGAGCTCGTCGGAGAAGTTGTTCTGGTCCCAGTATATTGGGGCCGAACATCCGATGCCTTTGAGCGACCAGCTGAAGCAACTGGTCGAACTTCACAAGGCGGGAGAACTGGCAATGAAGTATCTCATAGTTCGGATGTGGCCTGGTGAGCTCCTACCCAGCAGCTACTTCGGCTTGGTAAAGTGGCTTGTGAATGCTTGCCTGTGTCTTGAAGCCATTAAGCGGTCAGTCTGCATTGAAGGTGCGCGCAGAGCCTTCGCCCGTGCGAAAGTGCACTGGGCGAGGATGGATGCCAAGAAGCTGGTAACAGAGGGGCCGCCGGAGGGCAAGGAGCATCGCCACTCCAAAAGGTATTATGATGGTGTCCTGAAGGGTGCTCGCCTTGTGGCGGATGAATGTGCTAAGGATGTAATGTTTGAATAAATGTACTCATGTGATCCTGTAACATGAAAACGAGTTCATGTGCTCTATATGGCGCTTCTTAATTTAAATATTACCTTCTGTGCGACCGTTTATAAAATCTTGAGAGTTGGCCAGTCGTCGGCTTCTGCCCCCATGTAACTAGTACCGGGGTGTTCGGGATAAATATAAACACTCTTTATCCAAATTTTTAGTCCTTTTAAGGAGGTGTTTAGCACAGGGAACAAGGCAATCGGACTATACAGCTTTATCACTCTCACTTGGCCATAGAAGCCTATAATTTTAAATGTTGGCGAAGCCCCTAGTATTCGGAAGGTCGAACATGGGGCGCTATATATGCCTAAATCGGACAAGGCCGATTACTCGCCCTAAGCGAAAAAATCTTTAAGGATTTGAGACCTCTCAAACAGCTACCAGCTCTCGCCTCATCATGACAGTCAATTTTCGGCTTTCTCTACTGAGGTGCTTGTCCGGAATAACCGAGACACAATCGCAGTAGTTCTCCCTGTGCTACCTTAGACGATATAGCGGAACATAAGGTACCAAAACATAGGAGCCGGGTAAACCCAACTATTGATCCAAGACATGATTCAGAGCTGATGCATATAATTCTATAAGTTCGGGGTGCCGCACTGTCAAAAGTGTTTGGACTTCTCTTGCCATGTTGTGGGGTGCACTGAAGGCCATGGCAAACTAGGCGTACCAAAATGCACGCGTGCAATAAATAAGCAATAAAGGAAAGGGGTAAATAAATGTAATAGTAAGCTGACGATGTACATTATTTTCCCTTGTTATTCAAATAATACGTCAAAGCGTACATATACAAGTAGTCGATAAGAAAAATAGGACTGTTTGACACATCCTGACCAGGAGCGGGCTGTGTGCGTGAATGTAAAATAGGTATAACGATCGTTATCATAGACCACCTGAGGATTCCCTTGTATGCCCAAACTTCTTGTCTTCTTGGTGTGTCCGTCCCGCTATGTGTCCGATAGTCGGTCTATCGGAAGAGCCTCCCGAAGATAGGGACCTAAAAGAAAAAGTTGTAAAGATGCGAGGGTCCTGGGGCAGTCGAACCGCATTGTGGACCGTGTCATAGCCGTGCCTCCGCCTATGCCCATGGTATTTTAAGTGCGTAGTTATGTACGCGCGGCACAAATTTTGCTGATTGACTGGGACTAGGACGGAGGCCGAATTGCTAGTCGAGCTCTAGATGTGCCGGATGATCCTGTTGCGGGGTACTCCGGACTCGCTTGACGGTGTCCGGGTTCTTTATCGCCGAATTGGTTGTCTGCCTAAGAAGGTTGTTTTGTACTTCTGCCGCGAGGGCCGCCGTGTGCTCCTCCGTACGGAGCGAGCGCTCTGTGTTTCCATTAACTGTTATAACCCCACGAGGTCCTGGCATTTTGAGCTTGAGGTATGCATAATGCAGTACCGCATTGAATCTGGCGAATGCGGTTCGTCCGAGCGGTGCATGATAGCCACTGCGGAAGGGGACGATATCGAAGATTAGCTCCTCGCTTCGAAAATTATTCGCAGATCCGAAGACCACTTCCAGTGTGATTGAGCCCGTGCAACAGGCCTCCACACCTGGTATGACACCTTTGAAGGTGGTTTTTGTGGGATTGATCCTTGAGGGGTCGATGCCCATTTTGCGCACTTTATCCTGATAGAGCAGGTTCAGGCTGCTGCAGCCGTCCATGAGGACTCGTGTGAGATGGAATCTGTAGACGATGGGGTCAAGGACCAATGCAGCCAAACCGCCATGACGGATACTGGTAGGATGGTCCTTGCAATCGAAAGTGATCGAACAAGAGGACCATGGGTTGAACTTTGAGGTGACTGGCTCCATCGCATAGACGTCCCTTAGTGCACGCTTCCGTTCCCACTTGGGAATATGGGATGCGTATATCATATTCATCGTTTTCACATGGGGAGCGAATTTCTTCTGTCCTCCTGTGTTCGGCGGCCGGGGCTCCTCATCGTAATCGCTATGCAGCCCCTTTTCCTTGTTTTCGGCATTCAACTTGCCGGCCTGTTTGAACACCCAGCATTCTCTGTTGGTGTGGTTGGCTGGTTTATCGGGGGTGCCGTGAATTTGACAGGAGCGATCGAGTATGCGGTCTAGACTGGACGAGCCCAGAATGTTTCTTATGAATGGCTTTTTCCTCTATCTGGATTTAGAGCCTCTGAATCCGGCATTGACTGCCGTGTCTTCGGCGTTGTCGACATTGTTGCGACGCTTGTGTCTATTGCGTCATGTCTTGCCGTTTCCATCTATGGCGTCTGAATCGCCGGAGTTTTTTGGTGTGATGTTGCTACGAGCCAGCCAGCTGTCCTCGCCCGCGCAAAATAGGGTCATGAGTGTCGTGAGGGCTGCCATGGACTTTGTCTTCTCTTGGCCGAGGTGTCAGGCGAGCCATTCGTCACGGATGTTATGCTTGAAGGCAGCTAAGGCTTCGGCATCCGGACAGTCAATAATTTTGTTCTTTTTAGTTAGGAACCTAGTCCAGAATTTCCTAGCTGACTCTCCGGGCTGTTGGTATGTGACATAAGTCATCAGCATCCGGTGGTCGCACGTAAGTGCCCCGGAAGTTGTGAAGGAATGTGTCTTCCAGGTCCTCCCAACTGCCAATGGAGCTTGCTGGCAGGCTATTCAGCCAATGCCGAGCCGGTCCTTTGAGCTTAAGTGGTAGGTACATGATGGAATGTAAGTCATCGCCGTGGGCCATGTGAATGTGTAGGATAAAATCTTCAATCCATACCGCAGGGTCTCTTGTGCCATCATATGATTCAATGTTCATGGGTTTAAACCCTTCTTGGAATTCATGATCCATTACTTCATCAGTGAAGCATAGGGGGTGTGCGGCGCCTCTATGTCGGGCTACATCCCGACATAGTTCAAATGAGTCTGGTCTGTTCTAGTCGGCCCGGCCGGACTTTTGTTTATTATATCCGGCATGACGGTCATGGTCACGCGTTGTGGCACGCCCCCGTGACCCGTAGATCGATCTTGAATGTCCCGCTTTGTTTTCCAATACGTCTCGCAGGTCTTTCGTGTAGCCCTGGGCCTTAGTATTATTGTTTGATTGGCGACGTGGTGCGGTCTGGACTTTGGGCTGGTATGCCGCTTTGTATCGGCCACGGGTGGCCGGTCAGCCGCATCATGCACTAGTAGTGTGGGCTTTAACGGCTCTTCCTCGAGTTGAGGTAGCAACATGTGCTTTGGGTAACTTTTGGTAGGTCGCTCGAGTCCATATTCCTCGGCAGCCAGGACCTCGGCCCATCTATCAGTTAGCAGATCTGGATCAGCTTGAAGCTGTTGCTGCTTTTTCTTCAGGCTTTTTGCAGTGGCTATAGGCCGGTGCTTGAAGCGCTCCTGGTCGACGGGATCCTTAGGCACGATGAATTCTTCGTCGCCAAGGCTCAGTTCGTCTTCGGAGAGAGGCATGTAATTATCATCCTTTGATTCTCCATCTATTGCATGTTCCTTAGGGCTAGCTTACCCATCTTCTTGTTCGGCCTGCTCGAAGCCTAGCTGGGCAGGATTGTTTTTGTCTTCGTCACCATCCGGATTGTTATCATCTCTTGTGCCGGTATCACTATTTTTGCTATGGTAGGGCTTGGAGTGGCGCCTATGACGCCGGTGCCTAGATTGCTTCTCCAAGGGATTATCTTCTATTGCCTCATCGACATTGCTTTCTTTGGGGGTGTCCACCATATATATATCATATGATGAGGTGGCTGTCCAACGCCCTATAGGCGGTGGTTCCTGTTCTTCTCTTGCATTGTCGTCCACACCGTCAATGTCTTCGGAGTTAACGTCAAGCATGTCGGTTAAGTCATCGACAGTGGCTATTAAGTGGGTGGTGGGTGGGGAACGAATTTCTTTGTTGTCCGCTTCCCACTCGAGCCAGGCATAGTTCGGCCAAGAGTCTCCTTACAAGGAGAGAGACCTCAATGAATTTAGCACATCACCCAAGGGCGAGTGCTGAAAGATATCCGCGGAGGTGAACTCCATGACCGGGGCCCAATCAGATTCGATAGGCACAGACGTACGCGGTTCAGATCCTGTAGCCGGAGACGAGTCTGAGGGTCCAATGATATCGGCCTCATAGTAGGTGGGGTTAGTGTTTGGCTCCAACACCAATGAGTGTGCGGCCTCCGTGGCAGGGTCCATACACCCGTCCTTGGATTGCTTCCCGGGGCCGCCACAGGCGCGATCTCCCAAACACTGTCCGATGGCAGATCTAAGTCATGCTCGTCGTGACTGTTTGGTGCACATGATACGGGCTCGAATCCGTCGAAGATCAAGTCTCCGCGGATGTCTGCAGTATAGTTCAAACTTCCAAACTTGACCTGGTGGCCAGGGGCGTAGCTATCGATCTGCTCCAGATGGCCAAGCGAGTTGGCCCGCAGTACGAAGCCGCCGAATATGAAGATCTTTCCGGCGAGGAAACCCTCCGCCTGGACCGCGTCGTTAAAGATGATTGAAGGATCCATCAAGCCCTATCGCGACGGCACAGTGGAACTCTCAATGAAAGCACCAATGTCGGTGTGAAAACCGGCATATCTCAGGTAGGGGGTCCCGAACTGTGCGTCTAAGGCGAATGGTTACAGGAGGCGGGGACACAATGTTTACCCAGGTTCGGGCCCTCTCGATGGAGGTAATACACTACTTCCTTCTTGATTGATCTTGATGATATGAGTACTACAAGAGTTGATCTACCACGAGATCGTAGAGGCTAAACCCTAGAAGCTAGCCTATGATTATGATTGTTGTTGTCCTACGGACTAAACCCTACGGTTTATATAGACACCGGAGGGGGCTAGGGTTACACAGAGTCGGTTACAGAGAAGGAGATCTACATATTTGAATTGCCAAGCTTGCCTTCCATGCAAAGGAAAGTCCCATCCGGACACGGGACGGAATCTTCAATCTTGTATCTTCATAGTCCAACAGTCTGGCCAAAGTATATAGTCCGGCTGTCCGAGGACCCCTTAATCCTGGACTCCCTCAACGGGAAAGAGCCATCCATGCACTCTATATGCACGCTGACCTCTTTACAGCGTCAATATGTGGCACAACACGAAGGACTCATTGCACTAAACCAAAATAACTATCCGGCCTTGGTCCCTTCGGCCAAAGATGATCCACGACAGACCTCATGGCAAGCCCGGACAACCTATGGAGCTCGGCCCACTCGGCCATTTGTTCATTTAACAGCAGCGGACGCTTTGGAGCACTGAACTGTGACCAGAACAACCTTTCCACCTCATGATCTTTCTGATCTTTGAAATACTCAGTCGCATCAGCAGCACTCTTTGCCAAGTCCAAGTACGCGTCTGCGGCACTCCATAATTGATACAGAGTGGCATACTTCGGATCTCCGAACTTCGTCCGCAACAAAAAGGGCTTCCCATCTGTGATATCTCCGGCTTGATGAAGCTCCTCCCTTGCCGCTCTGATTTCAGAGCGAGTTTCCTTGGCTGCTTCCAAGGCCTTCTTTAGGTCAGCCGCTTTCGCTTGGCTTTCCTTTTCAAGGAGCTCATATCGGCCGGCAGCATCTTTCAGATCAAAAACCATCCTGGCTATTTTATCTTCGCTCCGGAGATGAGCAGCCTGTTCAGCTCTTAACTCTTCGGCCGCCTTTAGGGCGGCCGCATCACTTCTCCTGGCTTGTTCCTTGGTTCGGGCAAGTTTCGCCCGAAGGGTCTCCACGGCGGCAGCTCCATCTGCAGTCACAGCATATTATAGATACAAGCATGATGCTCCTCTTAATATTTGCTGATGTGGGGACCCCGACTCATAAGTCGAGATCACTGAATGCACGTGTACAATGATCCCAGAGATCAATGCTCACTAAACACACAGAAGCTGATTAACAAGAGTCTTACATCCATACATACCGTCTTACACAAATTATGACCATTATGGTCAAGTCTTACATTGATAAAGCCTTAAGGGCTGAACATCAAATGAAACACAAGCAGCGGAAATCTTCGTCAATAAGTACAACCCATGCCATCTGCCTTAACCCTACAGGCATTCTGACTGGGAAACGTCCTAGTTTGCATGTTCGTCTCCAAAGAACTCTTCTCCGAACTCCAGTTCTTCCATGCCTGGTCAACTAAATAACCAGTGGCAAGCCAATGTTTACTTTGAATGTACTCGCAAGAAACCCATGATTTGAACAACGCACAATAATGCAAAGATATAGCACTAAGTAGGTAGTTTGCAGAAAGCTAGTTTTGCATGCAATGACATGTTCAACAACTTGTAAGACATGCATCAGGAGAATTCAAGTAACCATGAGGACAGGTTACAGATATCAACATAAATAGAGTGGGAACCAACCCAACTCAATCATGTCAAGTCCCTTGACTTGACCCAAGTAGTTCTCCCCAATTATCCAAACACACACACTGGTTTGTGAAGCTCTGGATGTAGTTTAAGCAGCACCGCCCAACTGTGCTTGACCGTGGACACGGCTATTCGAATAGTTTTACACTCTGTAGAGGTTGCACACTTTACCCACAAGATCTGGGGAACTTCCGTGTCATCCACGACCCGCGGTACCTCAAGTACCCGGGGTAAGCACCCGATCACTACCTTTCCCTAGACGACACTAACAAGGAGTCCACTCGTTATTCTGTATCTTCACGATGTACATCATACGAGACTCACTCGAGATCGTAACATCCGAGAGGGGAAACAACGGTGTATCCGGTGCTTTGTGAAAACAGTCATGGCCGCCCTACCTGGCACGACCCCGTCCCGAGAGAGAGCACCAACTCTCCCCCGTCACTAGTAATGCAGGCTCCAAGCTAATATCGACCTAGGTAATCAATAATGCCCTTTCCCATACAAGGGTAGAGTGGTTGCGCATGTAAGGTTGGGACAGTCGACAAATCTTAAATCTAATCCGTTTTCAAAAACTACACACACTTGCCTCGGTACACCACTTCGTCATCAAGTGGTTACCCATCTCATCATCTCCCTCGGGCATAAGTGGCACCCGACGGGGTTTTCGAAAAGTCTTTTGAAAATACTTTGTCTCCTTCATCATGGATATACCCGTCCCTTTTTGCATAGCATCTACTTTAGCATCCTATCTACTCCCACCGGCATAACCCTCATAAGAAGGTAGGGTCATGCACAATGCAAGTATCAATGAGGAAGTACGGTGACAAACCATCAAAGTGGTTACTACCTCAGCATGATTCCGTTGCAACAACAATATGGTGCTATATGAGATGCATAAAAAGGGTTTCATAGACATGGTCAAAGGGATGCTTGCATGGCTCAACAAAGTCTTCTGGGTCTTCAAAGTCTTCTGGTCCAACTCCTTCGTCAGCAACGCAATCTATCATCACAAAATAATAATGAGAAAAATAAGGCAATAATAAAACAGAAAAACCAAAGTGCTCAGAAAAAGTTTGTGGGATTTGAATGAAAGTTGCACCATTAATGAGGTGGGATTTTTACAAGATTTTAGGAACTGGAATTATTTCATTTGGATTAATATTTAGTCCAGAGGAATTTTTGCAAGGTGACAGAAAAGAAAAAGGAAAAAGGGCTCTGTTCCTGCTGGGCCAGAACAGCCGCAGCGCAGCAGGCCCAGCCAGAGAGGCGGCCCAGCGCACTGGTGCACGCGCGCGCGCCAGGTTTAAACCTGACGGGCAGGGCCAAGGCGTCATCGAGAGAGAGAGGAGCGATGGAGGGTAGAGGCTGACAGGTAGGGCCCGCCTGTCATCCCTAACCCCGAGTCCAGACGGCCGGCGAGCTCACTGGCGGTGATGTAGGGCACGGCGAGGTCGGGCGAGGGCACGGCTGGGCTCAACGTCGTGTCGCCGTTCGGGTGGTGGTGGTTGCGTTCGCCGGGGTGGCCTGGTTTGCCGGCGACGAGGAGGCACGGCGGAGGAGCGCCGGGTGGTGGTCGTTCCGGTCGACTCCGGCTGCAAACGAGGCGGGGGAGAGAGGGGAAATGATTAGTGGGAGGAGGCAGTTTCAGATCAGGGTAGAGGAGGAGCGGGGGAGGCCTGTACCTCGCGAACTCCGGCGAGCCGAAGCGGTGGAAATCGAGCTCGATCTCGAGCTCGGGCGGCTCTGGAGACAAACTGGGGGCGCAGGGGGATGACTAGGTGGTGCAGAGAGCGAGTGGTGAGGAGAGGAGGGGTGCCATGGACCCGAGCGCCGGCGAGCTCCTGCTCGTTGCCACAGGGCTCGGGAGGAGCTACCGCCATGTCTGGGGTGTTGCTGGGCATGGACTACGCCGAGGGGAGCTAAGGGAGAGAGCGGGGAGGGGGTCAGAGACGCCGCACGTGTGAGCCGCGCCATTGGCGCGCTCGGGCGGGCAGCGCGCGTGAGAGCAGGGGCGAGAGAGGGAGAGGGAATAGGGGGACAGAGGCGTGGCGTGACGCAGATGTCGAGGCGCATCGTCGGGCGTGCTGGGGAGGCCTGAGGTGGCCGGAGGCGGTTGGAAGGGGGCGGCTACAGTGCGGGAGCACACTGTAGCGCACTCCAGAGCGCCCAAATGGCCGGCATGGCCATTTTCTATGCATGTGGTCACGGCCAAAGGTGTCTGGTAGCTCTAGGAGGGAGGAAAGAAGTAGGAGATGGCCTTGGATGCCCTGGGTGGCTAGTAGGAGAAGAGAGAGGTAGAAGAAGAGGGAGAAATGGGCTGTCCAGAGAGAGAAAGTGGGGTTTTACCCATCCAGTAATTGAGCTGTGGGTTTTCCATTGATATTGGGGGTGAAAGGGGACTAGGAGGGGTTGTGGTAAAAAGTGGACCTCATGGAGATTAGTGGAAGAGCCCCAAATAGGGTTTTTAGTTAACATGCAGAAGGTGTTTGATATGGTTTTGGGGTACTTGCACTAATTTAATTCTTGTGGCCCTTGGCAGGTGTGTTTGTCATGACAAAATGATAGGGAAAAAGGAATATGAGCTCATTTGGAAGAGTTTGCTAATGAAACTTTGGCAAACCCTAGAAATTAGCAGAAATGAACTTGTGTAGATCTAGTTGAGCAAATCACTTCTCCTTGATGCCCCACTTGGTGTAGTGGCCTCATTTGGTCATGTGAACATGCTCACAAAAGTTTGGGTCATGGAGAGAAAGTTGGTAGTACAAACTTGTTCAAATTTGATTCTGGTCAGAGAGAGGTTTTGGGGCATTTTGGTGAACCAAAATGACTTTAATTGACATGAGGCTTTGCAAGGTGATCAAAATATGCATTTGTGACTTGCTGGATTTTCCTTGGATTTTTATGAAAATATTTCCTGTAGAAATATTTCAAATCCTTGAAATGGGTAGAAATGGGTTTGGGAGGTTTTGTCCAATATTTTGAACATGACCATGTGTTGAAACTCTTATATATGGAAAATATATGTCCGCTGAGTTTCCCTGATTTTTGTCAAATATTTTTGAAACAATAAAGTAAGTTTTCCCTATTAAAGACCATTTCTGGCCTTAAGAAAAAAGTTTTAAATAAAATAGGAAAATAACTTCTAAAATTATATTTTTGTGGTTTATGGGAGTCCTATATCTAATAGGTCTCAAATGTACTCTTTGAAATATTTTTCATACCCCAAATCAAGTACTTGCAGTGCAAACCTCAATTTAGGGGTTTTTGGAAAACTAATTTTCGAAAATACTATTTGGCCAAATTATTTTTGTATGAAAATATTATATTGCACTATACACATGGCATGATCATTGGGCAGATGTTTGGGACAAGGAGATGAAGTATATAAGGTGGAGTTGTGTTGACTTTAAAGAGCACTTAAAAAATCACAGAGAGAAAACCAACTCCAAATAAAAGCCAAATAATGCAAAAGTTTTTGTTGGTCCAAATTTTCATGCTTTAATAATGCAAATGAAATGTTACAAAATGCAGGGTGTGACAGACCTACCCCCCTTACAAGAATCTCGTCCCCGAGATTCCTAAACTAGGCTTTAAAGAGATACGGAAACTCGGATCTAAGGTAGTCTTCACGTTCCCAAGTTGCTTCTGCTTCACGGAGGATATCGGGCCCAAATACTAGTCCTTCTCCAGTTTCTGACCAATTGAGTGGTGTGCAGCACTTCCGTCCGTATAACACCTCGAATGGTGCCATCTGAAGGCTTGACTGATAACTGTTGTTGTAGGAGAACTCAGCAAAAGGGAGGCAATCTTCCCACCTAGCTCCATATGCGAGGACACAGGCTCAGAGTATGTCTTCGAGTATTTGATTCACTCGTTCTGTCTGACCTCCGGTCTGTGGGTGGAAAGCAGTGCTGAAGGACAACTTGGTCCCCATGGCCTCTTGGAACTTCTTCCAGAACCTTTAGGTAAACTGGGTTCCTCGATCTGACACAATCTCCTTGGGAACACCATGAAGGCTTATGATCCTGTTGATGTATAGACTTGCTAGTTGGTTGCCATCATAGGTAGTCTTAACAGGAATGAAATGGGCTACTTTGGTCAAATGATCGACTATGACCCAGATGGAGTCATGTCCCTTGTTTGACCTAGGTAGTCCAGTGATGAAATCCATTCCGACTTTATCCCATTTCCACTCGGGAACCTTGAGTGGTTGGAGCAATCCAGCAGGTCGCTGATATTCAGCCTTGACTCTTTTGCATACATCACACTTTGCAACATAGGTGGCAATCTCCCTTTTCATCCCGTGCCACCAAAATCTTTCCTTCAGGTCTTGATACATCTTGGTTCCTCCAGGATGGATGGAATAAGGGCTGTCATGAGCTTCTTGCAAGATCAGATTCTTGAGCTCAACCTTGTTGGGCACGCAAATGCGATTCCCAAACCACACAACTCCTTGCTCATCCTCTGAGAAACTTGGGGCTTTGCCCGCCTTGATCTTCCTCTTGATGCCTTCAATACTCTCGTGTCCCTTCTGAGCTTCCTTAACATCATCCATCAAGGTAGGCCTAATTTCGAGGTTGGCCAAGAATCCTGGTGTAACCAGTTCCAACCCGAAGCTTTCAAGTTCTCCATACAAGGCGGGTAGCTTGTCCTTAAGCATAGCATTCAAGGAACAAGCCTTTCTACTTAATGCATCTGCTACCACATTAGCCTTCCCAGGGTGGTATTGAACACTGAGGTCATAATCCTTGATCAACTCTAGCCATCTTCTTTGCCTCATGTTCAATTCCTTTTGAGGAAAATATACTTCAGACTTTTGTGATCCGTGTATATCTCACACCGCTTCCCTAGGAGGTAATGTCGCCATGTCTTCAAGGCATGAACCACTGCTGCTAACTCAAGATCATGAGTAGCATAGTTCTCTTCATGAGGCCGTAGTTGCCTTGAAAGGTAAGCTACGACTCTGCCCTCTTGCATCAGGGCACCTCCCAATCCGGTTCTTGACGCATCACAGTATATCACAAACTCCTTGTGTATATCTGGTGTGGCCAGAACTGGGGCGGTGGTCAATCTCTTCTTCAGCTCCTGGAAGCTCTCTTCACACTTCGGCGTCCATTCAAACTTCTTGTCCTTCTTCAAGAGCCGAGTCATGGGTCGGGCAATGCTTGAGAATCCTTCAACGAACTTGCGGTAATATCCTGCGAGTCTGAGGAATCTTCTGACTTCCTTCACATTACTTGGGGATTGCCATTCAGTCACGGCTTCAATCTTAGCGGGATCGACCGACAATCCTTGTTCTGTCAAAACATGACCCAAGAATCCAACTTCACGCAGCCAAAATTCGCACTTGCTGAACTTGGTGTACAGTTGGTGCTCTCGAAGCTTGTCTAGGACCATCCTCAAGTGTTGCTCGTGCTCTTCTTCCGTCTTCAAGAAGACAAGAATGTCATCAATGAAGACAACGACAAACTTGTCCAAATATTCCATGAAGACCTTATTCATGAGATACATGAAGTAAGCTGGGGCATTGGTCAATCCAAAGGACATGACTGCGCACTCATACAGGCCATATCTGGTTACAAATGCCGTCTTCGAAATATCCTGGTGTCTGATTTTCAGCTGGTAGTACCCAGATCTGAGGTCGATCTTGGAGAACACCTTGGCCCCATTGAGTTGATCAAACAGATCTTCAATCTAGGGAAGTGGATACTTGTTCTTAACTGTAACTTCATTGAGGGAGCGGTAGTCAATGCACAAGCGGATGGTACCGTCCTTCTTTGCCACAAACAGAACAGGTGATCCCCAAGGGGAGGCACTAGGGCGGATAAATCCCTGCCTCAATTGCTCTTCCAGTTGCTTCTTCAATTCTGCTAACTTCTCCGATCCAATTCTATAAGGCTTCTTATAGATGGGTCCTGCTCCGGGTATGAGCTCGATGATGAACTCAATGTCTCGGTCAGGAGGCATTCCCGGTAGCTCATCAGGAAAGACATCGGGGTATTCGCATACTATCGGCACTTGCTCCAATCCAACTTCAGTCAGACAGTCGACTTGGTTGGCTTGAGCAGAGGAGGGGTTGGAGGCATATTTAACCTTGACTCCTTGGTCATTGGTCACAGTGACAGTCCGGTTGGCGCAATCTAACAAGCCTTGGTGCTTGATGAGCCAATTCATTCCTAAGATCACATCCAAGCCTTGTGATCTTAAGATGATAAGGTCACCTAGGAAGTCTACCCCATTAATGACAATCCTGACTCCTTCACATCCTATCTTGGCTCTCATCTCTGCTCCGGGGGTTTGTACCACCATAGGGTTATTCAGGGGTGTAGGGGTCATACCACTTTTTAATGCAAACTTTTGGGTGACAAATGAATCCGTGGCTCTAGAATCAAACCAAACAGTTGCAGGTGCTGAGTTGACAAGGAACGTACCCAGCACGACGTCCAGGTCTTCCTGGGCTTCTTATGCAGTGACATGATTCACACGACCCTTGCCGTTGTTGGGCGGGTTGCGGGGAGCTTGGTTCCTTGGTGGCATTCCACGACATTGTCGTGGGTTCTGTGCATTGGGGCGTGGGGCATCGGGCTTCTTGTTGGGGAAATTCTTGGAGTAGTGTCCTGGCTGACCTCATCCAAGGCAAGTGACTTGGTTGGGGTTGCTGCTCTTGCCAGCATTGTTATTGGGGTTGTTGTAAGCTGGCCTGGGGTTGGCATACTGTTGAGGTGGATAGTTGGTGCGGGGTGTAGGAGCTCTTGGCTACTGATAGGTTGGCTTGACCGGGGCTGGCTGCCACGGGCGAGGCTTCTGGTTGTTGGAGCTACCCTTGCTGATCATCTTGCGCTTACGGGTATCATCCAAAGCACGTTGCTTGTCCTCAAGCATGAGTGCCTTGTTCACCAGATCAGGAAAGGTCGGGCAGTCACACACAACAAGCGAGTACTGCAGAGTCTGGTTAAGGCCTTCCATGAAGCGCTCTTTTTTGGCAGCATCGATGCTAACATCCTCAGGAGCATACCTTGAGAGAACACTGAACTTCTGCATGTACTCCTTGATAGTACTACTTCCTTGCTTCAGGGCTCAGAACTCCCGCTTCTTGATGGCCACGATTCTGGAAGGAATGTGGGCCTTGCGGAATTCTGCCTTGAAGTCATTCCAAGTGATGTTTTGCTCAGCATGCATGGCCTTGAATCCATCCGACCAAGTTCTAGCAGTGCCCCCGAGACAGTCAGCAACATACGCCACCTTCTCACGGTCCTCAGTGCATCCGACTAGTTCCAGCAGATCCTCAATGGTGCGGACCCAGTCTCTGCATCCAGGGGTTCAGCAGTCTCGATGAAGGTGGGTGGTGCATGCTTCTTGAACTCCTCCAACGTGGAACGTCCATTGCCGTGTCCCGCCGGCTGGCGATTGACAGCTTGAGCAATCATCTGGAGGGCTGCAGTGTTGGCTTGGCGTTCCTCTCGGAAGGCTTGGAGAAGCTGAGACATGTCCATGTTTGGAGGAGGTGGTGGTGGTGGAGTCTATCCTCGGGCTTGGTCCTGGCTGACTCCTGCTTCAGCAGAACTCCGGCTTCTTGCTGCTGGGTAGAGGTACCAGTACGTGTTACAACAGGCATCCTGTTGGAGCGGTCAAGGTCTCATGATTGGGAAAGATGGGGAAAGCAATATAGATGGGACGCCTAGTAAGGGGGCTGCTAATTGTTTTCATGCAAGGGCCAAAAGGGCCAAACACGTTCATTGAAGTCCAAATGGGTGATGTAGTTGCTTACAAGTTCCTGAAGGAAAGCACGATGCCCATCAAACACATCAAAAGCAAACACAACACTACATGGTTTCATATGAACCATTACAAGGACTCGACTTTGCATAGGGGTACACGACCTATCCTACCGTAGGGGTTACTAATGGGCATATCCAAGTTGTGAATGAGGCCTAAGTGGTGGAATGCTCGGTCGTGTAGTCTGGCTCTTCTGGGTCTTCCTCCTCATCATCAGCATCCCGACTTTCCTCTTCACTTGAAGGGGTGGGGGAGTGGAGGAGCTCAACACGGCATTGCTTTGCTGGTGGGGTGAAGAGCTTGCGGTAATCCCTTGCGCTCATGCGGTGTTGCTGTGGTGGTTCTCCATCCTTTGGGGGTCTTCCGCCTCTGTATGCGATTGCGGGCTGTCCAGGGGGAGCACCTTCTTTAATGATCCTATCCGTCTTCACTTGAACTTGGAGAAGAAGTGCCTTGGCCTCATGAAGTTCATTTCGGAGCTCCATTGATTCCGAGGCCAAGTGTTGTGCCAAACTATCGGCACAAAGGCTGAAGTAGGTCTGGAATCGGAGTGGAAGTCCTTCTTCTAATGGTGGAGCTGGTGCACTGCTCTCATCCTCACCCTCCTTCCGATAAGGCAAGAAGAGGGTTGCCAACTCGTCTGCCATCTCTGGAAGAAGGTCTCAGAGGCGGGTGAGTGCCTTGAGGGTCGCCGTCTCGACGGCAAGAACCAGAGCTGCCATCTGGGGTCCCTCGAAAAATTAGCTTGTTGGAGAGTCATTAGCCTTCACGATCACTTCCACATGATACTCCGTCTCGTTGTCATTGATCCAATGCTCATGGTAGGTGAAAATGGGGGCTCGGTGAAACTGGCACTTCTTGAGGCTATCCTCGAGAAGCACGGGAAATCCGGTGGTCAAGAAGTCTTCGGGTACGGCAGCCATCTACAAAGGTTTAATGGGAGAGGTCAATAAGGGAAATATATCTTGGGTTGGGTAAGCTTTAGAAAAGAAGAGAAGTTTAGATGGTCTCAAGCTAACTAACGTCCATGCTAACTAAGGCTTCCTACAGTCAGGATGGCTCTGATACCAGCTCTATGGGGACCCCGACTCATAAGTCGAGATCAGCGAATGCACGTGTACAGTGATCCCAGAGATCAATGCTCACTGAACACACAGAAGTTGATTAACAAGAGTCTTACATCCATACATACCGTCTTACACAAATTATGACCATTATGATCAAGTCTTACATTGATAAAGCCTTAAGGGCTGAACATCAAATGAAACACAAGCAGTGGAAATCTTCGTCGATAAGTAGAACCCATGCCATCTGCCTTAACCCTACAGGCATTCTGACTGGGAAACGTCCTAGTTCGCATGTTCGTCTCCAAACAACTCTTCTCCGAACTCCGGTTCTTCCATGCCTGGTCAATTAAATAACCAGTGGCAAGCCAATGAGTACTTTGAATGTACTCGCAAGCAACCCATGATTTGAACAAGGCACAATAATGCAAAGATATAGCACTATGTAGGTAGTTTGCAGAAAGCTAGTTTTGCGTGCAATGACATGCTCAACAACTTGTAAGACATGCATCAGGAGAATTCAAGTAACCACGAGGATAGGTTACAGATATCAACATAAATAGAGTGGGCACCAACCCAACTCAATCATGTCAAGTCCCTTGACTTGACCCAAGTAGTTCTCCCCAATTATCCAAACACACACACTGGTTTGTGAAGCTCTCGATGTAGTTTAAGCAGCACCGCCCAACTGTCCTTGACCATGGACACGGCTATTCGAATAATTTTACACTCTGCAGAGGTTGCACACTTTACCCACAAGATCCGGGGAACTTCCGTGTCATCCACGACCCGCGGTACCTCAAGTACCCGGGGTAAGCACCCGATCACTACCTTTCCCTAGACGACACTCACAAGGAGTCCACTCCTTGTTCCGTATCCTCATGATGTACATCATACGAGACTCACTCGAGATCGTAACATCCGAGAGGGGACACAACGGTGTATCCGGTGCCCTGTGAAAACAGTCATGGCCGCCCTACCTGGCACGACCCCGTCCCGAGAGATAGCACTAACTCTCCCCCGTCACTAGTAATGCGGGCTCCAAGCTAGTATCGGCCTAGGTAATCAATAATGCCCTTTCCCATACAAGGGTAGAGTGGTTGCGCATGTAAGGTTGGGACAGTCGAAAAATCTTAAATCTAATCCATTTTCGAAAACAACACACACTTGCCTCGGTACACCACTTTGTAATCAAGTGGTTACCCATCTCATCATCTCCCTCGGGCATAAGTGGCACCCGACGGGGTTTTCGAAAAGTCTTTTGAAAATACTTTGTCTCCTTCATCATGCATATACCCGTCCCTTTTTGCGTAGCATCTACTTTAGCATCCTATCTACTCCCACCGGCATAACCCTCATAAGAAGGTAGGGTCATGCACAATGCAAGTATCAACAAGGAAGTATGGTGACAAACCATCAAAGTGGTTACTACCTCATCATGATTCCGTTGCAACAACAATATGGTGCTATATGACATGCATAAAAAAGGTTTCATAGACATGGTCAAAGGGCTGCTTGCCTGGCTCAACAAAGTCTTCTGGGTCTTCAAAATCTTCTGGTCCAACTCCTTTGTCAGCAACGCAATCTATCGTCGCAAAATAATAACGAGAAAAATAAGGCAATAATAAAACAGAAAAACCAAAGTGCTCAGAAAAATGTCAAATCATTTTTGTTAAATACTAGGGTGAAAACTAAGAATGGGAAAATTCCTAGTTTTGGATTTGGAGTAGCAGAATAGGAGAAATGGATTTACAAAGGTATATTTAAATGCTTAAAATCACATTTAAATATTACAGTGAAGAAAAGTTTGTGGGATTTGAATGAAAGTTGCACCATTAATTAGGTGGGATTTTTACAAGAATTTAGGAACTAGAATTATTTCATTTGGATTAATATTTAGTCCAGAGGAATTTTTGCAAGGTGACAGAAAAGAAAAAGGAAAAAGGGCTCTGTTCCTGCTGGGCCAGAACAGCCGTAGCGTAGCAGGCCCAGCCGGAGAGGCGGCCCAGCACACCGGTGCACACGCGCGCGCCAGGTTTAAACCTGATGGGCGGGGCCTAGGCGTCAGCGAGAGAGAGAGGAGCAATGGAGGGGAGAGGCTGACAGGCGGGGCCCGCCTGTCATCCCTAACCCCGAGTCCAGACGGCCGGTGAGCTCACGGGCGGTGATGCAGGGCACGGTTGGGCTCAGCGTCGTGTCGCCGTTCGGGTGGTGGTGGTTGTAGTCGCCGGGGTGGCCTGGTTCGCCGGCGACGAGGAGGCACGGCGGAGGAGCGTCGGGTGGTGGTCGTTTCGGTCGACTCCGGCTGCAAACGAGGCGGGGGAGAGAAGGGAAATGATCAGTGGGAGGAGGCGGTTTCAGATCGGGGTAGAGGAGGAGCGGGGGAGGCATGTACCTCGCGAACTCCGGCGAGCCGAAGCGGCGGAGCTCGAGCTCGATCTCGAGCTTGGGCAGCTCTAGAGACGAACTGGGGGTGCAGGGGGATGACTTGGTGGTGCAAAGAGCGAGTGGTAAGGAGAGGAGGGCTCGGGGAGTCCTTTAAATAGGCGAACGGTGGGGTGCCGTGGACCCTTGCGCCGGCGAGCTCCTGCTCGTTGCCACATGCCTCGGGAGGAGCTGGCGCCGTGTCTGGGGTGTTGTTGGGCGTGGACTACGCCGAGGGGAGCTAAGGGAGAGAGCGGGGAGGGGTCAGAGACGCTGCGCGTGTGAGCCGTGCCATTGGCGCGCTCGGGCGGCCAGCGCGCGTGCGAGCAGGGGCGAGAGAGGGAGAGGGAGGAGGAGGACAGAGGCGTGGCGTGACGCAGACGTCGAGGCGCCTCGTCGGGCGTGGTGGGGAGGCCCGAGGTGGCCGGAGGCAGTTGGAAGGGGGCGGCTACAGTGCGGGAGCGCACTGTAGAGTGCTCCAGAGCGCCCAAATGGCCGGCATGGCCATTTTCTATGCATGTGGTCACGGCCAAAGGTGTCTGGTAGCTCTAGGAGGGAGTAAAGAAGTAGGAGATGGCATTGGATGCCCTGGGTGCCCAGTAGGAGAAGAGAGAGGTAGAAGAAGATGGAGAAATGGGCTGTCCAGAGAGAGAAAGTGGGGTTTTACCCATCCAATAATTGAGCTGTCGGTTTGCCATTGTTACTGGGGGTGAAAGGGGACTAGGAGGTGTTGTGGTAAAAAGTGGAGCTCATGGAGATTAGTGGAAGAGCCCCAAACAGGGTTTTTAGTTAACATGCAGAAGGTGTTTGATATGGTTTTGGGGTACTTGCACTAATTTAATTCTTGTGGCACTTGGCAGGGGTGTTTGTCATGACAAAATGATAGGGAAAAAGGAAGATGAGCTCATTTGGAAGAGTTTGCTAATGAAACTTTGGCAAACCCTAGAAATTAGCAGAAATGAACTTGTGTAGATCTAGTTGAGCAAATCACTTCTCCTTGATGCCCCACTTGGTTTAGTCGCCTCATTTGGTCATGTGAAGATGCTCACAAAAGTTGGGGTCAAGGAGAGAAAGTTGGTAGTACAAACTTGTTCAAATTTGATTCTAGTCAGAGAGGTTTTTGGGGCATTTTGGTGAACCAAAATGACTTTAATTGACATGAGGCTTTGCAAGGTGATCAAAATATGCATTTGTGACTTGGTGGATTTCCTTGGATTTTTATGAAAATGTTTCCTGTAGAAATATTTCAAATCCTTGAAATGGGCAGAAATGGTTTTGGGAGGTTTTATCCAATATTTTGAACATGACCATGTGTTGAAACTCTTATATATGGAAAATATATGTCCACTGAGTTTCCCTGATTTTTTTCAAATGTTTTTGAAACAATAAAGTAATTTTTCCCTATTAAAGACCATTTCTAGCCTGAAGAAAAAGTTTTTAAATAAAATAGGAAAATAACTTTTAAAATTATATTTTTGTGTTTTATGGGATTCCTATATCTAATAGGTCTCAAATGTACTCTTTGAAATACTTTTCATACCCCAAATCAAGTACTTGCAGTGCAAACCTCAATTTAAGTGTTTTTGGAAAACTAATTTTTGAAAATACTATTTGGCCAAATTATTTTTGTATGAAAATATTATATTGCACTATACACATGGCATGATCATTGGGCAGATGTTTGGGGCAAGGAGATGAAGTATATAAGGTGGAGTTGTGTTGACTTTAAAGAGCACTTAAAAAAATCACAGAGAGAAAACCAACTCCAAATAAAAGCCAAATAATGCAAAAGTTTTTGTTGGTCCAAATTTTCATGCTTTAATAATGCAAATGAAATGTTACAAAATGCAATGCAGGGTGTGACAGCCGACCACCCGAAAGTACATACCCTGTGCCTCGTCAAGCCGCTTGTTCACAAGTGCGATGTCGACATCCGCCACGTCAAGCTGCCGCCTCAGTTCAGCAAAATCAGCAGTCCGGCCAGCAGCTGGACCCTCAGCCGCCTGCACATAAAAGCAGCACGATCATCACCTGGGACTATGATCGTCTGTTTGCCGCCTCTAGACGACAACCAGAGTCTCAGGGGCTACTATCTATACAGAGCACACCTAGCGTGTGCGGTACTGCCAAAAATACATATATATTACTTTGCGTACCTCAAAGCCTCTTATCAGGCTCGTAAAAGCTTCATTCAACCCTCTTTTAGCGGATGAAATCCTCTCAACCACCGTACCCATCAAGGCACGATGCACCTCTGAGATAGCCGCTTGCTCCAGAAGACCCATAAGTGTGTCCGGTTGTGCACTGGACAATCCCGGACTCTTTCTGGTGCTCTCCTTAGGAGCCAAATGCTCCGAACTTCGAGCGGCCAAAGAGTTACCTTCTGGACTTTGCGGATCAGGAGAAATCCTCGGTGACGACACCTCAGGGTCGTCCGCCCCATGAGGCAGGGAGGCAGGAGGAGGCGTTTCACTCTCCATCATCTCCGGAAGAAGATCCCCCAAAGACGAACTTTGTCGAGAAGGGCTATGAGTCGGACTGCAAAATATATGTGTCGATTATTGTTCTCGGAGATAAAGCATAATATATTTACCAAAGTGCTTTTGTTCACTTACAGCTCGGTTGACGGCTGGCCCCCTTGCGGGTGTTGTGCGGTAAGGACGCCCTCTGAGGCAGGGCCCCCTGGAGAAGGTTTCTTCCCTCATTTGGAAACCTCCATTTCCAACTCTTCAGAGGCGGTCCTTTTCTTCACGTGGGGAGAGGGGATTCTAGAATCACCTCCCCGAATATCCTCCTTCGCGGAGACACTAATTCCCCGGTTTGGATGTGTAATGTATGAAGCCTGCTTTCGGCTTCTCGATTCCTCCCTTCATCTTCTCCTGATGGCACTTGATAGGGTGCGCGCTCAAGCATCCTGGCTAGTACAGGATCCGGAGAGCCTTCGGGAAGGGGGGCCGAACATCTGATCCTCTCCGCCTTTCTTACCCAGTCCTAGCCGAGAGCAATTTTTTCATAATGATGTTGTGACAAATATAAAGATGGCGTGTTCGGTTGCGGAATTACTTACTTGGGTATCTGGATGGTTGCAGTTGAGGCCCGCATCCTCGGTGGTGTCCAGACACTTTATTCGTGATCCAAAGAACAATCTATACATCCCTTCGATCGTCATGCCGAAGAATAGTTGAATAGTTCGCGGATACGGCTTTGCAATGTCAGCACGTCATTAACTGGCCCCCAGTCCAACCCCTTGTTGTCCCATGACGCCAGTTGGAGCAGAGGGCCCGAGCGGAAGGCGGGGGCGGCCGCCCGCTTTGTACCTCGGGGAGCTGTGATGTAAAACCACTCCTGTTGCCATAAGTCGGACACCTCCGGGAAGGAACCCTTTGGCCATAGGACATCGGCGCCTTTGCTTATTATAGCGCCTCCGCACTCTGCGTGTCGCCCATCGATCATCTTCGGCTTCACATTGAAGGTCTTGAGACATAAGCCGAAGTGTGGGGTGTTGCGGAGGAAGGCCTCACACACGACGATAAACGACGAGATGTGAAGGATGGAATCTGGAGCTAGATCATGGAAATCTAGCCTGTAATAGAACATGATCCCTCTAACAAAGGGATCAAGACTAAAGCCTAGCCCTCAGAGGAAGTGGGAAACAAATACGACACTCCCGTTGGGTTCGGGAGTGGGGATGACCTGCCCTTGAGCAGGAAACCTGTGCGGGATTTCGGCGGTCAGATACCTGGCCTCCCTGAGCTTCGTGATGTCCTCCTCTATGACAGATGAGGCCATCCACCGGCCTTGAAGGTTGGATCTGGACATGGTTGAAGGTACGAAGTGCTTAGCCTGAGCCTTGGGTGTTGGAACTCGAGGTGGGGGAAGGGAAGGATCGATCATGGGAAGAATTGACAGGCCTTGGCCCCTTTATAAAGAGGGTGAATATCAAGCATCCTCCGCATGGCCGTTTGGAACTTTCCTAAAATCGAGGAGTCATACTAACAAGCACGGTTGGGTTACACACACCCGTATTGATGAGAATCCCGTGATAAGGGGAACACGATCTCTGCTTTGACAAGACGTGCCAATAAAACCACCTCACAACACGTACAGTGGCAGGCTGGGAAAAACGGTTCGTAATGACCGGGCCACGGCATGATGTCACGCTATGAAAAGTTGTCAGCAGATTATATATGTGGAATATTGTGCTCTCTATGGTGGTATGTGGAAATTATTTTGCAGAGCCAGACCCGATCCTCATATTCAAGATCTTCTATGTAGTATTCGGAGAAGGAACCCGCCTTGCAATGTCGAATACAATTTGCACGCAGGACTCATCGTCATTGAAGCCTGGTTCAGGGTCTACTGAGGGAGTCCTGGATTAGGGGGTCCTCGGACAGCCGGACTATGTACTTATGTCAAATTGTTGGACTATGAAGATACAAGATTGAAGACTTCGTCCCGTGTCTGGGTGGGACTCTCCTTTGTGTGGAAGGCAAGCTTGGCAATTTAGATATGTAGATCTCCTTCTCTGTAACCGACTCTGTGTAACCCTAGCCCCCTTTGGTGTCTATATAAACCGGAGGGTTTAGTCCACAGGACAACAACAATCATAATCATAGGCTAGCTTCTAGGGTTTAGCCTCTATGATCTCGTGGTAGATCAACTCTTGTAATACTCATATCATCAAGATCAATCAAGCAGGAAGTAGGGTATTACCTCCATCAAGAGGGCCCGAACCTGGGTAAACATTGTGTCCCCCGCCTCCTGTTACCATTAGCCTTAGACGCACAGTTCGGGACCCCCTACCCGAGATCCACCAGTTTTGAAACCGACAGGCGCATGTATCCGACAGGGCTTGTCGATCGAGGTGTTCGTCCAGAACGGATCTATATCCCATAAAGGGTTTATTTTCCCTGCTGATAGACTGATGATCGGATGCCCCACTGGGGTGTGTCCGTTTAGTGCGGGTCACATACTGCTTGAAGACAGCGGGCTCAAGCTGAGTTTTCTTGGCCTTCCATCTGCTTTCCATCGTGCAGTACTTTTGCACTACCTGTGACAATTTGCACAAGCTCTGTATGAGACAACGGTCGAGGTCATTCAGTATTCCCTCGTCACTAAAATTGCGATGAAAGACCGTAACTACATCGTGGTCGCAGCAATCTTTGATCTTGTTTTTAACAAGTAGGAATTGGGCCCAAAAGTGATGGACCATTTCCTAAGGTTGCTGCCATACATACATCAGTTCGTATATATCTGGAGGCCCTGAGTTCCTTGGAGAGTATTGATTGGGGTGGGTGGGTGGGTTAAAATTCGAATCCCGATCCACGTCAGTGCTTGGAGCCTGAAAAGTCTCCGAGGTGATAAGTTCAGATCCAGGGAGATTTAAGCACTCCCCTGATCCGTAATCCGAGCCAGAGTTATGGGGACTTGGAGTCCCACCTGATGGTAGAGTGTCTGGCTCGAGAGGTTCGGAGATCCAAACATATTTGGTTCTCAACATAGGAGTAGAACTGTCCTCGGCTCGTTCCTCGACGACCGCAACCAGGTGGGTGATCAGCGGGCGATGAATCTCCCTATGGTCAAGCTTAAGCCCGATCCGACCATAATCTATTGCGACCCCCAGGGCGGCTATGCGATCTAGCAGCTCGTTTAAGGACGAGACATCTGCCGGATGCATCTTTTCGGAGTACTCGAGACCGATGCGAGGACGGTGTTCGGCGGTCGTAGGAGGTGTTGCAGGCTTGACGACCGTACGGGCACCTACGATGAAACCGCCAAGCTGGAGGATCTGACTGGAAGCCAGGCTCCCTCCAGAGGTAATGTTGTCATTAATGACTAGGCGAGCCATAGATCGCTTTTTTGGGACTACAAAGTGAAAGAACCAATGTTGGTGTCAAAACCGGCAGATCTCGGGTAGGGGCCCCAAATTGTGTGTCTAAGGATCGATGGTAACAATGGACAAAGGGAAACCATGTTTATCGAGGCTCTGGCCCTCTTAAAGGAGGTAAAACCCTACTTCCTGCTTGATTGTAATCGATGAGTATAGGGGTTACAAGAGTTTATTTAGCTCGAGATCGTGATGGTTAAACCCTAGATTGTCTACCCTATGAATGTTATGATAGCCTCTATGGATTAAATCCTCCGGTTTATATACACACCGGAGGGATCTAGGGTTTCTATAAAGTTGGTTACAAGGGAACGAAACAATACATTCGGATTCTAATCTTGCCGTCCAAGCACATAGGAGTCTTATCTGAACATGGGGGACGGCTTTCAGCTTTTATCTTCATAGCCCATTTAGCCCGGCTCATATCCTCGAGCGGACACCTAGGGACCCCCGAAACCAGGACTCCCTCAGCCCACCAGGCGGGCACAACCTACCTGGGCGCTCCAGGGATCCTAGGCGCGCCCTGGTGGGTTGTGCTCCCCTTGGCCCACCTCTGGTGCCCTTCTTCTAGTTTATAAGTCATTTTGACCTAGAAAAAATAGGGGAGGACTTTTGGTACGAAGCGCCATCGTCTCGAGGTGGAACTTGGGCAGGAGCACTTTTGCCCTCTAGTGGAGCGATTCCGCCGGGGGAACTTCCCTCCCCGAGGGCGAAATCATCATCATCATCACCAACAACTCTCCCATCTTGGGGAGGGAAATCTCCATCAACATTTTCAATAGCACCATCTCCTCTCAAACCCTAGTTCATCTCTTGTGTTCAATCTTTGTACCGGAACTATAGGTTGGTGCTTGTGGGTGACTAGAAGTGTTGACTACATAATGTAGTTGATTACTATATGGTTAATTTGGTGGAAGATTATATGTTTAGATCCATTATGCTATTTAATACCCCTCTGATCCTGAGCATGATTGTCATTTGTGAGTAGTTACTTTTGTTCTTATGGTCATGGGAGAAATCATGTTGCAAGTAATCCTATGAACTTGATATGTGTTCGATATTTTGATGATATGCATGTTGTGATTCCCTTAGTGGTGTCATGTGAACTTCGACTACATGACACCTCACCATATTTGGGCCTAAGGGAATGCATTGTGGAGTATTTATTAGATGATGGGTTACGAGAGTGACAAAAGCTTAAACCCTAGTTTCTGCGCTATTCCGTAAGGGACTGATTGGATCCAAAAGTTTATTGCTATGGTTAGAATTTATTCTTAATACTTTTCTCGTAGTTTCGGATGCTTGCGAGGGGTTAATCATAAGTTGGAGGTTTGTTCAAGTAATAACAACACCTAAGCACCGGTCCACCCACATACCAAATTATCAAAGTAACAAAAACGATCGAAGCAACATGATGAAAGTGACTAGATGATATTCCCGTGTACCCTCAAGAACACTTTTCTTATCATAAGAGACCGTTTTGTCCTGTCCTTTGTCTCAAAAGGATTCGCCTACCTTGCTGTACTTTTGTTACTACTACCGTTACTTGCTCGTTAAAAATTATCTTGCTATCAAACTAATCTGTTACTTACAATTTCAGCACTTGCAGACATTACCTTGCTGAAAACCACTTGTCATTTCCTTCTGCTCCTCGTTGGGTTTGACACTCTTACTTATTTAAAAGGCTACAATTGAACACATATACTTGTGGGTCATCAGACGATTAGTGATCTCCCTTGTCCCATTAGCCATGATGGAATCCATCTCCCTATGCACAGCTTCTTTCCAATAGTCAGCATCAGGAGATGAATAAGCTTCTGAAATAGAAGTGGGAGTATCATTCACGAGATACACAATGAAATCTTCACCAAATGACTTTGCGGGCCTTTGTCTCTTGCCCCTTCTAGGAGCTTCATGGTCATCCTCCTCGGGAATATCTGTGTATTGCTTCTCGGAATGTTCCAATGGAACAGTAGGTCAAGGAGTTGTCCCTGACCTCTGACTAGATGAGCTAGGCATATCCTGCATAGACAAAATATCTTCAAATAAATTCGCATCATTCGACTCCATGATTGTACCAACATTCATGTCAAGTACCTCAGATTTCACAACTAGAAATCTATAGCCAATGCTATGGAAAGCATAACCCAGGAAAACACCATCAACTATTTTTGGTCCAAGCTTACGCTTCTTGGTAATTGGTACATTGAACTTCGCCAAACAACCCAAACTTCATAAGTACGAGAGTTTAAGACTTTTCATTTCCCATTCCTCAAATGGGGTAATCTCTTTATTCTTCATGAGAACTCTATTTAGGATATGACTTGCAGTCATCAAAGCCCCCCCACCATTCCTTGGAATGTCCTGCTGTGTCTAATGTAGCGTTAACCAAATTAGTTAGAGTTCGGTTCTTCCATTCGGCAACCCCGTGATACATATCCAACGTATCTATAATGTTTTATTGTTCCATGCTATTATATTATCATTCTTGGATGTTTTACAATCATTTTGTAGCAACTTTATATCATTTTTTGGGACTAACCTATTGACATAGTGCCCAGTGCAAGTTGCTATTTTTTGCTTGTTCTTTACTTTGCAAAAAATCAATACCAAACGGAGTCCAAATGCAACGAAACTTTTTGGAGAAGTACCAAAGGGGTGCCCCAAGGGGGGTACAACACACCTGGGCGCGCCTGGGGGCCCAGGCGCTCCCTGGTGAGTTGTGCCCACCTTGGTGGCCTCCCGCACCGCCTCTTTGCTCTATTAATACCCCAATATTCCATAAACCCTAGGGGAGTCGACGAAAAACAATTCCACCCGCCCTAAGTTCCAGAAACCATAGATCCATTCGAGACACCATCACGGAGGGGTTCATCATGCTCATCGGTGCCTCTCCGATGTTGCGTCAGTAATTCATTGTAGACCTACGGGTCAATAGTTAGTAGCTAGATGGCTTCCTCTCTCTTTTTATTCTCAATACAATGGTCTCTTGGAGATCTATTTGATGTAACTCTTTTTGCGGTGTGTTTGTTGGTATCTGATGAACTTTGAGTTTATGATCAGATCTATGTTTTTATCCATTGAAGTTATTTGAGTCTTTTGATCCCTTTTATGCATTACTACTTATAGCCTCGTATTTCTTCTAAGAATCTTTGGTTTAGTTACGCCAACTAGATCAATTTTTCTTGCCATGGGAAGAGGTGCTTTGTGATGGGTTCGAAATTACGGTGCTCAATCCCAGTGAGAGAATGGGAAATGACACATATGTATTGTTGCTATTAAGGATAACAAGATGGTGTATATTCCTACATGAATAGATCTTGTCGACATCATGTCATCATTCGTATTGCATTTCTCCATTTCTCCATGAACTTAATACACTAGATGCATGCTGGATAGCGGTCGATGTGTGGAGTAATAGTAGTAGATGTAGGAAGGAGTCGGTCTACTAATCTTGGACGTGATTCCTATATAATGGTCATTGCCTGGATATCGTCATAATTATTTAAAGTTTTATCATTGCCCAACAGCAATTTGTTTACCCACCGTATGCTATTTTTCTCGAGAGAAGCCACTAGGGAAACCTACGGCCCCCGGGTCTATGTTCTCATCATATACTTTCAGATCTATTTTGCTATTTGCCTTATCGTTTATTTGCAACTTTTATTTTCAGTTCTATATTATCAGAAACCCAAAAATACCTCGCTGAATTTTATTTGCTTTTATTTGCATCTATCAATCTACTACAATTTTATCTTGTCAACTTAACAATTTTTGGCACAGTTACCCGAAAGGGATTGACAACCCCTTTAACTCGTCAGGTTGCAAGTATTTGTTCATTGTGTGCAGGTACCATTTACCTAGTGTTGCGTGGTTCTCCTACTGGTTCGATAACCTTGGTCTCATCACTGAGGGAAATACCTACCGTAGCTGTGCTGCATCATCCCTTCCTCTTTGGGAAATACCGACGTGTTCTAGCCACCATCAACCCGTTTGACTGGGAAGAATAGGGAGGCATCCTCTCATGTATTATACCATGTTCCTCACATAATAAATTGAACTCGTTGGAAAAATTCTCTCTACCACGATCCGACCTAAGCCTTTTGATCTTTTGATTGAGTTGATTCTCTGCTTCGGTTTTATAGATTTTAAAGTAGTGCAAAGCATCATCTTTTGTTTTCAACAAATATATCATGCAATACCTAGCAGAGTCATCTAGTAGAGTCATGAAACATATTTTCCACCTTTTGTTAACACACCATTCATCTCGCAAAGATATGAATGTATGAGTTCAAGTGGTGCAAAATTCCTCGCCTGAATAGTGGTATGCGACTTGCGAGGTTGCTTTGCTTGAACACAAACTAGGTACTTAGAACCTTTGACAATTGTAAATTTCTGGATTAAACTCGAATTTGCTAGCCGCGTCATGACACCAAAGTTAATACGACAAAGTCGTGAATGCCAAACATTTGATTCAATTTCACTGCAAACATGATTAATAACTTTAGTGCAAAAGTCTGACAAACATAAGAGGAACAAGCGTCCGCTCTCATAGCCCTTCCAAACAAATTGTCCACACTTAGATACTACAACCTTATTGGACTCAAATACCAATGTATAACCATCTCGACACAAACAAGAACCGCTGACGAGATTTTAATTTATAGCAGGGACATGCTGCACGTTCTTCAGTCGCACGATCTATCCCGAAGTAAACTTCAGATCGACCGTACCAACACCATGAACAGAAGCATGTGTCCTATTTCCCATCAGCACGGGTGTAGTTCTTGCAACCTGATAAGAAGAAAGAATGTTTATGTCAGAACACACATGTACATTGGCACCGGTGTCAATCCACAAATCAGGAGAATGACATACCTAAAGAATGGTAGGAAATTTACCATATCCAACATCTTTCATCTCAACATCGCCAATAACAACATTAGCGGTCTTGCCATAGTTCTCATTCTGACGCATGTCCCAGCGGTCCTTGCATGATGAAGCCAAATGTTCTTCACTACCACATACATGACACTTTCCTTTCTTCTTATAAGTTTCCTTTTTCTTCTTGAAGTTGACATGTTGTGGGGCTTTGCACTTGCCATCAAATTTTCCTTTGCCCGCATAGTTGTTTTTGTTCTTGGGTTTGTGGGTTTGGAAATTTCTCTTTTGTACCAAATTGGCACTAGAATTCCCCTCATGGAAATGAGCACGTGTGTCTTTTGCCCTCGCCTTCTCTTCTACATCAAGAGTGCCAATTAAATTGATAACAGTAAACTCTTTCCTTTTATGCTTCACAGAGGTAGCAAAGTCAATATGCTCAAGTTCTTTCGTGAGCGACTCAATCTCATGAGCCTGCTCTACAACAGAGCGATCATCAGTCATTTTGTAGTCATGATATTGCTGCATGACGTACAACTCACTTCCTGTGTCTGAGATTCCAAATTTGGCCTCAAGCACATCCCACATATCCTTACCCACCATGATGGTCATGAAGGGGATGACAATCTTGTCGCTAAGAACACTCAGAACGGCACCTCGGAAGAGGGTGTCTGTAGCCTGGAAAGCTTGCTCCTTCTCATCAGTTAGCTCTCCCTCTGGCTTGCCCTTAGAGGCATGAAAACAGTTCATAGTGGTAAGCCAAAGAACTGCCGTCGGTCGCCACCCCTTATAGCTAGTTCACACCGTCGAACACAGAAGGCTGAAGAGTAGTAGCAAATGCAATTGGAGAAAATTGCCTACACACATCAGGTTTTTGGATTGTTGAATAATTTGGAATTTTCCCGTTTAGGTTAATCCAGAAAAATAGGATAAAACATGAATAGCAATATAGTGGTGAAATTAGAAACTAGCAACAATTCATTGAGACTAGTCATTTAATCAAAATCATAAGCAAAATGCATCATATCCACGTTAATCGCTACTAGCAATAAACCAAATGCTAGCCCTAACAGTGAGGATAAGACGGCATACGGCGTAGTAGTAGAAGGTGCAAATGTCCCGATCATCGTTGACGTCGCGGCAGAAGTCGTTGTTGGAGAACTCGTCGTCGGTGATGTCGCCGTTCGCAGCCACGATGAGCAATAATCCAGCAGTCGTGCAAGGACGCTTCCCAAAAACCTGATCGCCCCTCTCCCGTACCGGATCACAAGAGGCAGGGTTTCAAAGGCCTGCTATCTCACTCTCCGGTGCACGCCAGGAAGCGAGATGGGAAAGAGGTAAGCGGTGCAATGCTCTGAAACAATGCGAGGAGTTGTATCTCGTTGGGAAGTGGAGCGACCTCTTATAGAAGTAACGAGATGAAACTGAAATGGACGCACTAATTCTCATTAATGAGAGGAGAAAAAGACACACTAAATATCCTATTAAGTGGTCAGTTTTGTCTCTCATTAGTAGGCAAATCGTTTCAAGTTCTTGCATGACAAAATATGCACGGTTGAAGAAACCAATGTACTAATGAAGAAATGAAACCGAAACCAAAATATTGATGCCATCAATTAGGAGATGAATGTCATCATTCGCCACCAATCGGTTTCATTTTCCACTAGCGCAAAAATTGTAGCTTCTTTCTTGTCATGATGAACGTGCCACATGTGCCTATGGGATTTTCCTAGAAATTATTGGATATAACATATGATTTAAATCAAAATAATTCTAGCAGTTGATCCCGGCTCCATGTCACTCCTGACCCGGCCTTGGGGCTTTGCATGAAATGGACTGACACAAATTTAAAACTACTGAGGATAGCAAAATTGGAGATATAAAGGTGTGGCTAGAAGACACTCATTGTGAGATGAATGTGTGTACTACCCCTTTGTCCCATTGTGGATCAAGTTGGTTTTCCTCCTTGAGCTGCCTCTATGATGACCACACAACACCACGAGTTCATGAGCTCATCATGCATGTGCACCAGGATTTTGAAATCAAGCATCTCACTAAAGATATTGTCCACTAGGAATTATCAAACCATACTCTACGAATAAAGTTTCCCAGAACTTGTGACCCTAGGTATTATAATATTTGGGATTATGCTCAGTTGGGAGAACAAGATGCACATATATCCTAATATGTGGTGTTCTCAGTCATCTGAATTTTCTGTTTTTGTCTGAACTTTGGTCATTCTCCTTGGTATATATGTGTGCTAATTAATATTTAGGGCAAAACAATCAAGTGGCGTGCGAAAGCATCCATAGTTGCATCCAATGCGCTAAATGTTGTGCTGGCGGCCTTGTCCTACATGAACTTGACATAATTATATGTGTTTGTTAGCGGCAAATTTTGGCGCCTACAGCGCCTCTCAGTTCAAAAAATCTAAGAACATCAGTTATTCACACAAGCATATTTCACTTCTGATATCATTAGAGGACACCCACTACTCTCAGTAATCATGTAGTAATTATTTGTCAAAAGCCTTATCTTTGTGTGAGATGAATGTGTGTACTGTCCCTTTTGTTCCATTTTGGATCAAGTTGGTATTCCTCCTTGAGCTGCCTCTACGATGACCACACAACCACAGGAGCTCATGAGCTCATCATGCTGGTGCACTAGGATTTTTGAATCCATCACTTGGCTAAAGATATTGTCCACTAGGAATTATCAAACCATGCTCTATGAATAAAGTTTCCCAGAACTTGTGACCCTAGCTATTATATATAGTTATGATTATGATTATGCTGACATGTTTGGTTGCGCACTTGGCCAATTCCCGATTAAATTTCTGGAAATACCGGTTCATTATCGGCGTCTCACCGTTGCGGGGTGGAAGCATGTGAAGGAGCATCTAGAGACACGGTTGAGCAGTTGGAAAGGAAAACTGCTCTCAATTGGTGGTCGGCTGGTTTTGATTAAGTCCATCCTCACAAACATGGTCTCTATATGCTTTCTTTCTTCCAACTCCCAAAAGGGGTCCCGCAAAGACATGACTACTTTAGATCTAGATTCTTTTGGCAAGGAGATGGTGAAAAGAAAAAATACAGGCTGGCCAAGTGGAGCGTGGTTTGTAGGCCTAAAGATCAAGGTGGCCTTGGAATTCATGACCTGCAGGTCAAGAATGAGGCACTTTTCAGTAAATGGTTATTTAAACTTCTTACCGAGGATGATGTTTGGCAAACCATGTTGCGCAACAAGTATCTAGGTCAAAAGGCAGTATCCCAGGCATATTGGAAACCTGATGACTCGCACTTTTGGGCTGGCCTAATGGAGGCAAAGAAACATCTCTTCCGCTTTGGGTCTTTCGCGGTAAAGGACGGGTCGGAGATTCGTTTCTGGAAAGACATCTGGCTAGGCAATGCCAGACTCAAAGAACAATATCCAGCCTTATATAACATTGCTCGCGATAAGAATATGCGCACGTGCTCGGTTCTTCCCCGCCTAATATTTCATTCAAACGGGATTTTATTGGCCCCCGATTTGTGTCATGGCATAATCTTTTATCCCGGCTGGATTCGATTAACCTGACACAAGGTCGGGATGCGTTTCGCTGGAATCTTACTACATCAGAGTTTTTCACAGTAGACTCTATATACCGCGCACTCATGCATTCTGAGGTACCAACGAGTAATAATAAGAAAATTTGGGAGTCGAAGATTCCACTAGAAGTGTAAATCTTCATGTGGTATCTTCATAGGGGAGTTGTGTTAACCAAAGACAACCTCAAACTGCACAACTGTCGAGGAAGTAAGAAGTGTTCTTGTACTCATGACGAGACAATCAAACACCTCTTTCTCCAATACAAGTTTGCACGTTCTATGTGGTCAGTCGTCCAAATAGCGTGAAATTTTTATCCGCCCACAAGTGTTGCCAATATTTTTGGTCTTGGATGGATGGTATTACAAATAGGTTGAAAACGCTAATAAGGGTGGGAGCGTATGCCGTAATTTGGTCGCTTTGGCTATGTAGAAATGATTTGGTTTTCAATGACAAAAACGCTTCTCCTCTACAGATTATTTTTCGGTGTACGCACTCGCTACGTACGTGGTCTCTGCTACAACGGCCGGAGTACCAACCGATGTTCATGGTGGTATGTACGCGATTGGAGCAGGTGGCTACGGAGGTTTTTTTCCAACATAGGTGGCAGCATAACCTACGGATCGATCCACCACCCTGTTCAACATAGGCATAGTGTCGGTCTAAAGGACTCTACTGTTGCCGATTTGTCCATTTTTATTTCATGAATTTTTGTTAGACTTCCGGATTTGGCTGTGTGCATCTTAGATGTGCAGAGCGCAGATGTTACTCATAATGCTTTGTATCCATTTGATGCTACATTCTGAGATAATAAAGTCGCCCTTTATCGAAAAAATGCTCAGTCGAACGAACAAGATGCACATTTATCCTAATATGTGGTGTTCTCATTCATCTGAATTTTCTGTTTCTGTCTGAACTTTGGCCTTTCTCCTTGGTATATATGTGTGTGTTAATTAAGTTTTTGGGAAAAACAATCAAACGGCGTCCGAAAGCATCTATACTTGCATCAAACTCATGCGCGAAATCTTGTGCTGGCGGCCTTGTCCTAACGAGGACTTGACATAATTATATGCGTTTGTTAGGGGCAAACTTTGGCGCCTACAGCGCCATCTTAGTTCAGAAAACCCTAAGAAGATGCCCATGCATATTTTACTTTTGATATCATTAGAGGACACCACTACTCTCAACAATCATGTATAGTAATTATTTGTCAAAGCCTTATCTTTTGAAACAGATGGGTGAGTACCCCATATATATAATTAACTTCTGATTCCGTTCTGTAATTAGTACTGCTGACCACAAAGTGGTGCTACTTGCACATTGGCAGGAATCCAATGGAATCGGAATCCGCTCCGACATGTGTGTGGACCAAGAGCAAAACTATGCAAATTGATACAAGGCGTAATGTTTACCGGATTCCAAAACCTCGTACGGTACGCACAAAACTATTGTTGCAGGGATTCCCTGCCCCTTCACAGTCTCCAGGGATTGCAGCAAGTTACATTATTTATTAAGGAATTGATGGGATCAAGATCATCGATCAGCATGCACTTTGCCTCCATTGCTCACTACAAAAATAAAATAGTTAATCTGCAAGTTGCATGTTTGGATGAGCACTTAGCCTTCATTTCGTTCATTCATATATAGGGGCCTGCCGATACATGCTTACACACACAACCATCTATTGGACCACTGAAGTGAAGATCTAGCTAGCTAACAGATAGTGTTGGTGGGAGAATAGAAAGAGCATATTTACATAGTAATCAATTAATTAGGGAAATCGAAGAGCTATCATGGCAAGGGGCAAGATTGTGATTAGGAGGATTGAGAAGATGAGCAGCAGGCAGGTCACCTTCTCCAAGCGGCGGCGTGGCGTGCTGAAGATGGCACGTAAGCTGGCCATCCTCTGCGATGTCCAGGTCGGCATCATCGTCTTCTCCTCCACCGGTCGCCTCTACGAGTATGCCAGCTCCACCACCACCGCCTCCACGGGAATGCCTTCCATCATCCATAAGTACCAATCTGCACCGGAGCACCAGCAGCTGCTGAATCCAGTGTCACAAATCATGGTATGCACGCATATTAATTGCCTCCGCGTAACCTTGTTAACTACTACCCCCAAAGTTCCATGTCTTAGGCGAAGACTGTTTTCAAGGTGCAACTTTGACCGTTATCTTTTCATCCAAAAAAGTTGGTAATATTATGGAACTGTAAAATAGTTGTCATGACAAATGTAATGGTATTATGTTCATTTGACCGACCTTGGTATTTTTTTATATTGATAGTGAAATTAGAGAAATTGCACTAAGTATTTATAAGCATATAGTTTACTTCTCTTGCTGGAATTTACTTATATGAACATACTTTAGCATCCACCGTAAACCAAGGAAAATATTCGTTATGCCTATTTGGCAAATACTTATGGCAGTACCACTCCTGAACCACTATTTATTAGTTGTGTCATTAATTTGTAACAATTTGCGGTAACTCAATGTATTTGATAATAGAACAAATTGTCATTTTCTTTGCTAGTTTTGGGAAGGGGAAGTACGGAAATTACAGCAGGAAATGCAGATGCTTCAAGAATATAATTGGTATAAGTCCTTATTAATTCAATTCCTGTACTATCTCTCTAATAACTTCAATCAGCTTGAGTAACGACTTTTAAAAAAAGCTTGAGTAACGAACTGGAAAAGGCATTGAAGTCAATACATTGTTTTGAATTTCAGGACTTAGGAGTCAACGACTTGTGTTTATTGGAAAATCAACTGGAGAAGAGCTTACGTTGTATCAGAGAGAAGAAGGTAGACAGCTTCCTCAGTCTGTACTTACTCTTGTTGATCATCGTACCTTCCAGCATAATTATGATTCTAACATTTTAAAAAAAGGAATGATATGCTAACTCTGGGTCTCCTGATAAATGTCATAGGAACAAAGTTTTGCCAACCATATTCTACAACTCCATGAAATGGTTGGCCAATATTTATATCATTAACATGTGCAATTTTACTTAGTTTCAGATTACTGTGTTATTTTTACATCAATATAATTTAAACATTACTCCCATACACGGTAATTCTATAATGTCAATTTTTAGGGATATATATTCCATCAACAGAATATTCAACTCTCCGAGGAAATAAAGCTTATCCATGAACGGAACTTGGAACTAAAGAACAAGGTAACTGAGTGACTTGATTTTGTATTCAAAACATTTGGGGGGGGGGGGGGGGGGGGTGAGATTAATGGTGCTCCATGATGTTGGTTTCAGCTTTATGGTGCAACATGTTACCCTCCAACGCAGAGTATATAAGAAAAATATTAAGGTGCATTACTGCCAATTATATGTCTAGTATTTTTAACCTGGTAGCCTCTTCTGGTAGTTGAATTAACAGTGTCATATGTGAGTTGGATGTGCCTGTGTTTATGTGCGCACGCGCGTGTAAATAAAAGCTAGCTTGTTCCCAATGTTTTCACCACGCATGTATATTTGTAAAATTTGGACTTATACATGAAGAATCTGAAGTATTTTTCAAGTACTAACTAGTAGGATGGAAAAGGAAAGATGCTCTCATTAATTTAGCTGGAGAAGAAAGAAAGAAGCAACACGGAGAATCAGTTGCTCCAGCTTTGTCCACTCATTCCAAAACACCTGAAGGTACATACAGCTGCACTGATGCAGCAAAAAATAAAGAATCAAAGTAGATCACAGTGGTTGCAGTGCATCATTGAGGACTACTTACTGAAGATCAAGTGGCGCCATGACTCAGAGAACCAAATCTGGAAGGAAATCGTCTCTACTCTAATTTAATCACCCATTGCTGGCTCTAATCGAGAGCAGAACACCATCACTCGCGTGGACTGCACATCTTTTGCATCGTGCTCTGTGGCCACTTTACTTGGGTAACCTTAAAACTGTCCTTTTTTGGACGAGCCAAGTGGAAAGCTAGATAGTACATATGTACTCACCAATCCAACAACCTTAAACAACATGGTACTAGTAGCTAACCTTTATATCTTGGATGCTACCTTTAGTACCCAAATGACAATGTTCCTGCCACACCCACCTCAATACGCACGGCTACAATTATTATGGGGTTCCAAATCACGACTAACAGATTTTCCTCAAGTGTCTGAAATATAAACATCACATACACTATTTTAACCACCATAAGCAAGAAATTTCTCAAAATTGAGGTATCCCTCCCTACCCCACACCCGTTAGGTAGACGGGGCCATCCTGATTTGGCCTCCGATGAGATCCGTGGTAGGACCCATTTGCGCACAGCCCAGTTGCGTCGTCCACAGAGTGCCTCTACTACTGTGGGGTCCAGGGAGGACCCCTTAGACGAGTAGTCATGCGAGCCTTATTCTGGAACCTGCAGGGCTTCGGCCATGATGGCCGCCGCAGGCGGTTGATTGATTACATGCACCAGGAATCCATTGATGTTGTCGCAATCCAGGAGACGATGAGGGTAGACTTCTCCCTTGCCGAGCTTGAACGGCTCAGTAGGCACTTGTTTGCCTGGCGTTGGCTTCCCTCTAGTGGAGTGGCGGGTCACTCTAGTGGCATCCTTCTCGGGGTGAAGGATGCCACCTTTGAGGTTGGCTCTATGGAGAGAGGCGACTTCTTCGTCAGCATGGAACTCTCGGAGAGGGATGTGAACTTCAAATGGGAAGTCATCGCCGTTTATGGTCCTACGGATAATAGCCGATCGGCCGGGTTCCTGGTGGAACTAAGGGCCAAGATTACATCCACCACCCTTCCGGTGATGATATGAGGAGACTTCAACCTCCTCCGATCCGCCACAGACAAGAATAATTCTTGGGTAGACCTAAGTGAGATGCAACACTTTAATGATTGGATTGCCGACCGTGGCCTACGTGAGCTCGACAGGGTAGGAGCTAGATATAACTGGACCAATAAACAGGAAGCTCCTACCCTTAGTGTACTAGACCGGGTGAGGGAGTCCTGGACTAGGGGGTGTCCGGATAGCCGAACTATCATCTTTGGCCGTACTCCAAGACTATGAAGATACAAGATTGAAGACTCCGTCCCATGTCCGGATGGGACTTTCCTTGGCGTGGAAGGCAAGCTTGGTGATACGGATATGTAAATCTCCTACCATTGTAACCGACTCTGTGTAACCCTAACCCTCTCCAGTGTCTATATAAACCGGAGGGTTTTAGTCCGTAGGACGAACAACAATCATACCACAGGGTAGCTTCTAGGGTTTAGCCTCCTTGATCTCGTGGTAGATCTACTCTTGTACTACCCATATCATCAATATCAATCAAGCAGGAGTAGGTTTTTACCTCCACCGAGAGGGCCCAAACCTGGGTAAAAACATCGTGTCCCTTGTCTCCTGTTACCATCCGCTTAGACGCACAGTTCGGGACCCCCTACCCGAGATCTGCCGGTTTTGACACCAACATTGGTGCTTTCATTGAGAGTTCCTCTGTGCCGTCGCCATCAGGAAGAATGCCTCGTCCCGTCTTTAAAGACGGCACCGTTGCTGAAGGAGCTTTGGCCATCGGCCAAACTATCCGGTTAGGCGGTTTTCTTATGACCGCCTGTTCGGCCCCCGCGCCGATGATGACTTCTCGGGTCATTAGAAGCAGTCTTCACGTCAACTCGGAGCTTGCCGAGCAGCTAGATCCGATGGAGCTCTCCTCCTTAAACGAGCTCTTGGATCGCATCGCCGCCCTGGGAGTCGCTACAGACTACAATCAGATTGGGCCTAAAACCGATCTGAGAGAGATCAACTCTCCCCAGGCTACCCACCACGTTGCTATGGTGGAGGAACAGTATGGCGACCCTTCTTCAATATTAAGGACTAGTTATGCCCGGATTCCCGACCCCTCCAAGCCGGATTCCCACGGAGGGACGGACGTCGATCAATTCCAGAACCTAAAGTCAGGCAGCGGGCTGGATTCATTGGACAATATCCAAAAACCAAAGCTTCCAAGTTCGGAAACTTTTCGGCCCTTGAGTCTTAGATTGGACGGGGTTCCAAATTTAATTCTACCCGCCGACCCAAACATAAGCAATCTATCCTGAATCCGGCAAGGGCCCGCTGAAACAGTACACCATTACTGGGCAAGATTCCTCCTGGTTATGGACAGGATAAAGGACTGCCGCGAGGAAGACGCAAACTCACTTTTCTGCAATAATTGCACGGACAAGGAAATCCTAAACGCCATAAGTTGTCGTGAAATTACACGCTTTTCCGACATGGCTTCCATAGTACGAAAGTACTGTGCGATGGAGAGCGCCTGGAAAACCGAAACCAAAATTTGGGATAATCCGGCTCTGAATACAACCCTAGTCCGAAATAAAAGGGTGCATCATCGCCAGGCACCTGGTTAAATACCAAAAAGCAAAAAAACCGTAAAGGGCACGGAACCGTACTGGAGGGATGGCTCAATGGACCCTACAAAATTCATAGTACAGAGGGCGCCACTCCAACTCACAGCCTTCGGGCATGTTGGATACTACGGCAGGTGGCCAAAAGTGGCGAAGAGCTTCTAGCCCCAGCCCAGCAACACCAGTACGGTATTAACAGTCTCCGAGACTTTCGCATCAAATAATATGCGGAAACGAACACTCCGCAGCCTTGCCGAAGTCTACCAAGTAGCAACAATAAACCCATGGAGTGACACGGCTATTACCTTTAATGCCAGTGACGAACCTAAATTCTGAACAGCCCGAGCACCAGCCGCATTGGTCCTCAGTCCAATAGTGGACGGCTTTCGCCTTACTAAGGTACCCATGGACGGCGGTAGTGTATTAAACCTCATTTACGAGGAAACCCTTCGAAAAATGGAAATAGACTGGAGCCGCATTGAGCGAAGCAGCACAACCTTTAGAGGAATAATCCCTAGTCGGGAAGCAAGCTGCACAGGAAAAATCACACTAGACGTGGTGTTCGGCTCACCGGACAATTACAGGCCTGAGGAGGTCACGTTCCAAGTGGCCCTATTCAGCAGCGGATATCACACTTTATTAGGGCGAGAGGCATTCACAATTTTTCAAGCTATACCCCATTACGGGTACATGAAGCTCAAAATGCCCGGGCCCAACGGAATCATCACTCTTGCCAGTGATCCGAACATAGCACTCCGCGCCGAAAATAAGACAGCCGCACTAGCCCTCGAGGCACTATCCGAAGCCCTAGCGGCCGAAGAACTCATCGAGCTGCACTCCACGGTGAACAGGGACGATGTGATACTCAATAAGAGATACAAGTCCACCTCTTTTAAACCAGCGGGCGAAATAATCAAATTCCAAGTCCATCCAACGGACCCTACAAAGACGGCCTCCATTGGGGCACAGTTAAACCCTGATGTAGACGCCACACTATGAGAATTCGTACGGGAAAATTGGGACATTTTTGCCTGGCATCCTTCAGACATGCCAGGAATCCCACGCCGGCTGGCCGAGCACAGCCTAAATATCCTAAAAGGATTTAAGCCAGTCAAACAGGCTCTTCGGCGATTTTCCGAACCGAAGAGACAGGCAATGGGAGAGGAGCTAGCCAAACTATTGGAAGCCGGATTCATCACAAATATAAAACATCCGGACTGGCTAGCAAACCTGGTGATGGTACCAAAGAAGGATAAATCCTGGCGCCTATGTGTCGACTTCAATGACCTTAACAAGGCTTGCCCAAAGGACCCATTCCCCCTCCCCCGCATCGATCAAACCATCAACGCTACCGCAGGGCACGATTCATTGTGCTTCCTCGACGCATACTCCGGCTACCACCAAATCAATATGGCGGAGCCAGACCAAGCCGCAACGGCATTCATCACTCCATACGGACCATTCTGCTTCAACACAATGCCCTTCGGGCTCAAAAACGCCGGCGCAACATATCAGCGCATGATTCAGACATGTCTGGCAAACTAGATCGGCAAAACAGTGGAGGCATACGTAGATGATGTGGTCGTCAAATCCAAGCATGCCGAAACTCTAGTAGACGACTTGAGGCTCACATTCGACAATCTCTGAGCATATGACATTAAGCTCAACCCGGAAAAATGCGTTTTCGGCGTACTAGCTGGAAAGCTCTTGGGCTTCATTGTATCCGGTAGAGGAATTGAAGCAAACCCAGCCAAGATCCGAGCTCTGTCACAATTTGATATACCAAAAGACCTCAAACCATACAAAAATTGACTGGATGCGTGGCGGCTCTAAGCCGCTTTATCTCCCGTTTGGGAGAAAAGGCACTACCCCTTTATCACCTCCTCCGGTGCACCGAACATTTCGAATGGACGGATGCCGCCACGGCCGGACTCTAAGAAATCAAAGCCATATTGGCAACAAATCCGGTCTTGGCCGCGCCCAACTTGGGCGAACCAATGTTACTATATATCGCGGCAACACATCAAGTTGTAAGCGCGGTGCTCGTCGTCGAACGAGAAACGGACGGACACAAGTTCGCTCTTCAAGAACCAGTTTGCTACGTGTCCACTGTCCTAACTCCATGCAAGTCCCGGTATCCACATTATCAAAAAATAGCGTACGCGGTGTTCATGGCATCCCGGAAGCTGCGACACTACTTCCAAGAATGTTCGATAATAGTAGCCTCTGAAGTACCTCTTAATTACATTATAAACAACCGCGATGCAACGGGCCGGATTGCCAAATGGGCCATCGAGCTCCTCCCATTCGACATAACCTATAAACCACGGCGATCTATCAAGTCGCAAGTTTTGGCTGACTTCGTCGCCGAATGGACTGAAGCCGAACTCCCTAAAGAGTATGGCGCATACTCCAATTGGATTATGCACTTCGATGGCTCCAAAATGTTGGCCGGCCTGGGGGCTGGCGTCGTCCTGACGTCCCCAAACAGAGACACAGTCCAATACATACTCCAGATAATGTACACAGACTCCAACAACGCAGCCGAATATGAGGCCCTTCTACATGGCCTCCGGATGGCGGTCTCCATGGGCATTAAATGCCTAGAGGTGCGCCGGGATTCGAACCTCGCGATATCCCAAATAATTGGAGATTTTGATGCCAAGGATCCGAAAATGGCAGCTTACCGTAACGCCATCCTGAAAATGTCAGCTCGGTTTGAAGGGCTCGAATTTCACCATATAGCCTGGGATAATAATCAAGCAGCGGACGTATTAGCATGCATCGGAGCAAAGCGCGATGCTGTCCCTCCCAACATCTTCCTGGAACGGCTTTTCAAGCCATCCGTACTATGGGAAGGGGAGCCCGGAAATAACAATCCGGACCCTACCGCACCGCCCGACACCGAACATTCTGACACAATCGGTGGTTCTGCCAATGAAATAACACCTTCAGCCCACGAAATAATGGCAGTCATTGCCCCGTGGACCGAGCCATTCCTAGCCTACTTAACCAGGCAGGAACTTCTCGAGGACCAAAACGAGGCCTGCTGTATAGTACGGCGATCTAAAGCCTATAAGGTCCATGAGGGAGAGCTTTATAAGAAAAGCACAACCGGAGTCCTTCAAAGGTGTATCTCCGAAGAGGAAGGGCGAAATCTTCTGGCTGAAATTCATGCCAGACTTGGTGGGTACCACGCCGCAACCCGGGCCCTTGTAGGCAAGGCCTTCCGTACAGGATTTTATTGGCTAACGGCCCGGGTAGATGCTCAGGACTTAGTCCAACGATGCGTCGGTTGCCAGCTCTTTGCTAATCAAAGCCACATGCCACCCACCGCCCTCAAAACTATACCCATCACCTGGCCGTTCGTGGTCTGGGGGCTTGACATGGTTGGACCCCTTAAAGGAGGAACCCACAAGCAAAAATACCTATTGGTCATGGTGGACAAATTCACCAAATGGATAGAGGCCAAGCCAGTTAAGACGGCCGAATTAGGACCTGTGATAGACTTCATATCAGGGGTAGTACACCGTTACGGCATCCCCCATAGCATCATCACTGATAACGGCATGAACTTCATGGCCGACGAGGTTAAACTCTGGTGCAAAAACATGGCCATCAAGCTCGACTACGCTTCAGTCTATCACCCTCAAACTAACGGTCAAGTCGAGCGAGCAAATGGTCTAATCATGAGCGGCATCAAACCCAGACTAGTGCGGTCCCTTAAGGAATCTAACACGCACTGGGTAGAGGAGCTCGACTCCGTACTCTGGGGGCTGCGGACCACGCCAAATCGCACTACCGGATTCACACCTTTTTTATGGTATACGGCGCAGAGGCAGTATTGCCCTGCGACATAATTCATGACTCACCTCGCGTGCGCATTTACGAAGAAAGAGAAGCCGAGCTGGATCGGCAGGACAGTTTGGACGCCTTAGAGGAGGAGTGCGACGTGGCAAAAGCTCGTTCTGCATTCTATCAATAGCAGGCTCGAAGATATCAAAGCAGAGAAGTACGGGCCAAAACTTACAATGTTGGCGAACTAGTTCTACGCCTGTCGGACAAGAAAAAGGACAAACTCAAGCCCAAATGGTAAGGTCCCTTCATCATCGACCAAGGCCTGACCGGCGGAGCGTACCGTCTGCGAAACGCATCGGATAACCGACTCGAGCCGAACCCATGGAACGCAGCCCGTCTTCGAAGATTCTACGCCTAGCGCCGGACTCCGAGTTCGTCTCCTTCCTCCGTCTACATTTTATACTCTAGCTGTCTTTTATTTCTATCCTTCTCCCTCCCTTTTTCTCAAAGCCTTTGGAGGCTCGCCTGCGCATTGTTCGCACACACTTGACGTGCAACTCGCACTCATTATAC
Organism: Triticum timopheevii; assembly: GCA_963921465.1. NCBI lineage: Eukaryota > Viridiplantae > Streptophyta > Magnoliopsida > Poales > Poaceae > Triticum > Triticum timopheevii. The sequence goes on from OY997270.1 coordinate 3,677,213, forward strand.
CTGGGGGCTTCTTTAACAGAAGCTTATTTGTACGGGCCTTATGCCCAACACATGTGTCACACTTCCACATGTACCTTTTATTCACCATTATATGCATCGATATGACTTAAGTTTTGGCCAAGCTGGGTTGCCTGGCTCCTGTGCTTACCCCTACGTTCCCGATTGTTCGGCTAGGAGGTAAAGGGAGCGCCTCTGCGATTGTTACTGTCGCTCAGCCGGATGTGTACCTCAGACTGGGTGAAGCCGAAAGCTAGAGTTCTTAAGGGAATATTCGGTCGGTGAACTAAAAGATGATTTCTTACCTATTTATTTATCTGCCCCCAGATGATTTCCTGCTTTTTTCGCAGTCCGGACATGCACTTTAGGGCATGCCTCCCAGGGAAAGGAACCCCTAACAGAACTATTCTCCCTGGAAGATGTTTCTTACTAACCATGTAATATAACATAACTAGTTGGGCACCTGTCTGATAAAGCACTAATGACCCCTACGCCTGGTCTCCACTCATGCCCCGGTTTTTATATAACCGCGAGGGTATTTGGATACACTCCGGACTATCGGGTCCCGAGGTTGAAGCGAAAAGGTCCGCTACGACAAACGATCTATAATGCGGCTAGAAGGCATTTTTCATGTCATTTTAAATTACATAGTCAAATTGACTGATTGTATTCCTCTTCAATACCATCTAGTAGGCTGTCTAGTTTACAGTCCCGTTGGGAATACTTTGCGGCCAACTCTACTTGGCCGTAGACTAAGCTCACAGGGATCTCCTTCCCATCGGGCCCCACAGGTCCGACCTCGGCCATGTGGTTTGGGTCAGCCTTCGTGTACCGCGTCTTCACCATGGCCCAGGCCTCCCTAGCGCCTTGACGGCAGGCCGATATCTTCCATAACCGGAAGCGCTGCCGTGCTCCCTGAAGCTTCTCTGCAAGCTCTGCAAGGCCTTCGGGTAGGGAGACGGATGGCCACAAGGCTTGGGCGACGCCTCTCATCGCCTGCCGAACTCGTTCGTGTAGTTGCAGCAGCTCAGGAAGTAGGTCACCCATTGAACCGGGCATTTCCTCTTCAGGACGACCTGTGAGCATACCTACAGACACATTTCTGTTAATGGACTTCCTCGCCGAACTCTTCTTTTCATAAGTTCGCTCAAGCACTTACTATAAATGCCGCGACGAAGCCGCCGATTCTCCTTGACGGAGTCAGACAGCTGGGCACGAACATCTTTTAGTTCCTTGCCCAGCTGGGTGTTGGAATCTTGGAGGTTATTTTTCTCTTGCCGCACCCTTGTAAGCACTTTCTCGCCGGCTTTTAACCGGCGCAAGAGCTGTTGCTTGTCCGGATCTAGTCCGGCGCCATCTGCAATATTATTGTCAGACTTATACACACGCCGCATTTAGAAAATTACTTCTCTTTAGAAGCATATATTACTAGAGGGAGTCTCTGTGGCTTCCCCTGCCGCGGCTACTGCAGCCTCAAGTTGGGCCTTGCACTCTTGAAGCTCCTGGGACAGTTGGGTATTCTTTTCTGTAAGATCCTGCATAACAATTGATCCTTAAATCAGTTTTTCTAACTATTTTAAGTCTCGAGGGCTACTGGCATATATAACTGTCAAAATTCCTCACATGTATGTCTTCCACATACTGCTCAGTGGCTCTGGCTAGACCATCTTGAGCGGGACAGAGGTGCGCATCTCCTGAATTAAAGGCATTTAGTGCCTCTGGGGAGAAACATGCGTCACGAAGAACCGTCCGGTGGCGCCTGTGATTCATGGCGCTCTCCACCTCAGATCGGGTGGCGGACAACCTGTTGGCATCCTCCGTTGGAGGAGCATCCGGCGCGTGCCTTGTGTTAGCCTCCCCCTCCGGACCTGGCATTGGAGCCTGGCTGGCGGAGGCTCGATTGGGAACCTCTCCGGACACAGTCCGGCGAGCGCTCTTTTTCCTGAAAAGGTCACGAACGTCAGTATGCCTTCCAGGGATCTTTCCTTGAAACACGGTGGCGTGCCATACCGTTGCGGCGACGTCTCGATCCGCACCGCACTTCTTTTCCACCTGCTGGGCCGAGCTGCCCCTTGTTGGACAGCCGCCACGGGGTCGGCTTCCCGCCTCAAAGGCACCTCCTGCGGAACACCATTGGTATGTGGTGATCAGAAATAAGCACGGATGGGTCATGGTATCAGGAATTCGGTCACAATTACCTGGGAAGCTGGAAATATTCCGGGGTAGTCGGTCGTAATGGCGACCAAAGCATTGTCGATGGTAAGTTGGTGGAACACCCCATCGATCAGCTCCACCTGTATGTCCGGATCCTCTTCGGAGGCTGGATCGAGGGACCGTTCCGGATCCTCGGTTTGTGGAGCCGGGCTGTGTATATCCTCTATGGTCCGGCGCAGTTCCTGCGACGAAATCACAAAATGAGATACTTAACCATGGGAATGTCGATCGGATAAGCAAAAAGAAATGTCCGCTTACCCAGCTTCGAGGATTGTTCATAGAAAACCCGTTCAGTGGACTAACGCGGAGAAAAACCTCCTTTTCCCCTTTGTACAGGCCGGACAACATCTTCACCAGATTGGCGACCGATCCCGGCCCCTTACGGCCATGGCGGATGGCATCATCCTCCCCATTGAAATCCCACATGGGGTGGCCCCTATACTGGAGCGGCTGCACCCCCCGCATAATGCATGTGGCAATGACTCCGATCATGGTCAATACGGAATGAGCCAATAATCTTATTCGGCCCATCAGGTAAAGGACGTCCCTGTCATTCTCCCGTTGAGAGCTCCACGGATGCCAACTTAGGCGTTTCTTCAAGGGAGCGTTACTGAACTCCAGGAGGACGATCAGAACTGGATCTGGTAGCGGGGCATCTTCTATATAAAACCATTCCGAAGGCCAGTCTTCGGACGCCTTCTTCGGGGTTCCAGATAGATATCCGGTCCCGGCGATGCACCATAGCTCGGCTTCGCCCACTTGATATATCGACCCCTCATGAGAACGGGGTATGAGGCAGAATAATCTCTTCCATAGCACAAAATGAGACTCGATGCCCAGGAACAGCTCGCAAAGGGCCATGAAGCCCGCGATGTGCAGAATGGAGGCAGGCGTAAGGTGGTGCAGCTGGAGGCCGTAGAACTCCAGGAGCCCCCAGAGAAACGGATGTATTGGAAATCCGAGTCCTCTTATTAGATAAGAGATAAAGCATACCCTCTCTCCTTTGGACGGATTGGGGATGCTCTCCGCCTGCTTTCCGCCCTTGTAGGTGGCGAGTCCGGCTCGAACCGGAACCATAAAGGCTGGGGGAAGAAATCCCTCGGCTTGGAGCGTCACTAACTCACTATGCGGGACTAAGCATCTCCCCCAATCTCCAGGCTGAGGGCTGGGAGCGCGAGAGGAGGAGCCGCGTCGACTGTCCATGATGGAATGGATTTTTGTCAGAGGCGCTCCGGTGAGTGCTCACGGAGGGAAGATGGTGTGATTCGGATCTAGATCCTCGTCTCCTTTTATAGGAGGCTCATTTGCACAGCTAGGGGGGTAAGTGTAAAAATACCCTGGATTTTCGCATTCGTTTGACACATGGAAGATGGCCATTATTGCGCGTAGAAGCCAAGGAGCGCAGCATTTACAAGAAGCCGGACACTATTCAACACAGGATTTGGAGAAGAACCCGCCTTGCAATGCCGAAGACAATCAACACGCCGGATTCATCATCATTGAAGCCTGGTTCGGGGGCTACTGAGGGAGTCCTGGACTAGGGGGTGTCCGGATAGCCAAACTATCATCTTTGGACGGACTCCAAGACTATGAAGATACAAGATTGAAGACTCCGTCCTGTGTCCGGATGGGGCTTTCCTTGGTGTGGAAGGCAAGCTTGGCGATACGGATATGTACATCTCCTACCACTGTAACCGACTCTGTGTAACCCTAACCCTCTCCGGTGTCTATATAAACCGGAGGGTTTTAGTCCGTAGGACGAACAACAATCATACCATAGGCTAGCTTCTAGGGTTTAGCCTCCTTGATCTCGTGGTAGATCTACTCTTGTACTACCCATATCATCAATATCAATCAAGCAGGAGTAGGGTTGTACCTCTACCGAGAGGGCCCGAACCTGGGTAAAAACATCGTGTCCCTTGTCTCCTGTTACCATCCGCCTAGACGCACAGTTCGGGACCCCCTACCCGAGATCCGCCGGTTTTGACACCGACACTGGGTTTTTATTTCCCTCGATTGGGAACTCCGGCTCTCTCTTGTTGTGTTTCAGGCGATCACTCGCATTGGCTCGAATCATGGCCCTCTTCTTCTCTCTTCTGGGGATGAACAACCGCGCCCTCCCCCCTCCCCCCCGTTTCCGTTTTGAATTGTTCTAGCTTCAGCAGCCAGGCTTCGTGATGGTGGTTCGGGAGCGCTGGATCCTAGCTCGTATTGAACCCAATAGGTCCATGCCATCCCTTGATGAGTGGCACTACCTGGCCAAGCGCTCCAGGCAGTTTATGAAGGGATGGGGGGCGAATTTAGGAACGGACCTTCAGGTCCACAAGGCGGACCTCCTAGAGGAGATCAAGGCCCTTGAGTTCCATGCAGACTCCATGGGGATCTCCGCGGAGGAATGGGCTCTCTGCTACAGTCTGGAGCACTCTCTCATGGATATTTACTCCAAGGAGGGGGAATATTGGCGGCGACATGGAACCCAGAAGTTAGTTATTTTTGGCGATGCCAATACGGCATACTTCCAGGCTATCGCCAACGGTAGGCATAGACGTGGTACCATCCCTCTATTATGGAACGGTGATCGAATACTCCTCATTCAGGTGCATGTGGATGGTTTCTATAAGGCCTTGGGGAGGTGCGACCTTGGCGGACCATATCTGGACCCCGCCTCAGCAGGTCTCCCCGGAAGAGAACGCAACCCTTATGGCCCCATTTGATGCTGCTGAAGTCGAGCACTTTGTCAAGTCCATGAACCCGACATCAGCACCTAGTCCGGAAGGCCTGCCTATTCGCTTCTTTCAGGCGTTCTGGCCTATCATCAAGGATGAGGTCTTAGCCTTGTTCCTTGAATTTTCTAGAGGAACCCTTGATGTCGCCCGTCTGAACTATGGGATAATCTCCCTGATCCCTAAAATCTGTGGAGCCTCAGATATTAGGAAATTCCAACCGATTACAGTCCTCAACATAATCTTCCGGATTTTGGCAAAATGATACGCCACTAGGGCGGCCCTTCTTGCGCCTAGGATCCATCACCCCAACCAATCGGTGTTCACCAAAGGTAGATTTATCCTACATGAAGTTAGGCATAAAGGCCTCCGGGCGGTCTTCTTTGAGATCGACTTTCAGAAGGCGTATGATTTAGTCCACTAGTCCTTCCTTCGGGAGGTGATGCTGAAGCACGAATTTGACCCTCATTGGGTCACACGTTTGATGCAATTAGTGACAAGTGGACGCATGATGATCAATATTAACGGAGAGGTGGGATCCTACTTTCCCACTTGCCAGGGCGATCCCCTCTCTTCCTTCCTCTTTATTTTGGTGGTCGACACCTTGGCTACTATCCTGGACTTGGCCAGGCGGGCAGGCTACATTAGAGGTATTTGTCCACATATCATCGGGGATGGGGGGCTTACTCACCTGCAATATGCGGATGACATGATCTTGATGGTGGAGGGATCAGATGAGGACATCCGACAGGTGAAGTTCTTGCTCGTGTGCTTCCAGGAAATGTCGGGACTTACGATGAACTTCACAAAGAGCGAGGTAATGGTGCTTGGATACTCCATGGAGGAGGCAACTAGTATCACCAACCGCCTTAACTCTCGCTTGGGATCTTTCCCGACGACCTACCTCCGCATGCCGATTAGTGATGTTTGCCTTCAGGAGAAAGACATCCACCCTACAGTCTCCAAGCTACAATTTCGGGTGGAGCCGCGGCAAGGGAGGTGGCTCTCCAAGGCAGCTCGGGTGGTTCTCATGAACTCATGCCTTATTAGCCTTCTCATGTATATGATGTGATTCTATAGTCTTCATGAATCCCTTCACCAGGAGTTTGCCAAATACCTCTCCTAGTTTTTTCGGTGGGAGAAAACAATGAGCGGAAATACCACATGGTCAAGTGGTCTGAGATCTACAAACCCAAGGATCAAGGTGGCCTTGGTGTGATTTCCTCGCAGTGTATGAATATTGCCCTTCTCGCCAAGTGGTTGTGGGGCACTGAGACTGGTGCCAGTGGGCTATGGTTGGATATACTCCGCGCAAAGTATTTGCGTGGGAAACCATTCGCCTTCGCCCCCAGGGTGGGGGGTCCCAGTTCTGGCAGTCAATTATTCAACTGCTACCGGTCCTCCGGATAGGCACATCAATTCATGTGGGCTCGAGTTCTAATTCATTATTCTGGCTGGATCGATGGGCGGGAACCAGACCATTCGCAAAAAGGTTCTATGCCTTATTCTCGATCTGCTCCCACCCACAACTCTCGGTGGAAGTAGCTCTTCAGGACCTTGGCTCCATTTGCTTTCATTGCACTTTTGGGGATCTTGAGCGATCGCAGTGGGACGAGCTTTTGGAATGCATTGCACAACCCCTCGACCGAACCTGACTCCGTGACCTGGCACCTTGAGCCGAGTGGTTCATTCTCGCCTAAGTCCCTATATCGGGCAATATTGACGACTACGGGCTCAAATGAACTTACGGTTCTTTGGGAAATCAAGCTACCACTAAAGATACATATCTTCATCAGGCAATGGGTCTGTGGCCGTCTGACCTCGGGCACGGAGGTCTAGAAGCAAATGGCCCGGCTGATGGCCTTTGTCCCCTCTGTGGCGTCCCGAATAACTCTAACCACATCTTTTTTCGATGCCCGTCGGCGCGTTTCTTATGGAGTTGCTTTCGGGACGTCGTGAGTGGATGTTGGTGCCATGATAACCTCCCTGGCCTATTTAGGGAGGTCTTAGATTCCCCGCCTATTAGTAGGCCGTCTCTTTGGGTCACAGTAGGCACCCTGGCATGGACACTCTGATATTGCCGCAATAAATTAGTGATCGAGCACGTCATTCCTTGTCATGTCACTGACGTCGTCTTTAAAATGTGTGAATTTCTACAACTCTGGAGACCGCTTAGCAAGCAGCGCGACCGTGGTTACATCGACTCCATCGTCGCCGGTCTTCGTTCTACGGCTGCCGCGATGTCCCCGTCGTCTCCACCACCGCCACCAGAGCCTGACTAGAGTTCCATTCCTCGTAGTTGGGCCTTGTTTTGGCCGTGCCCCCAGTTGGACCTCCTTTATTTGCTTTCCGTACCCTTTGTTGTTAGATGCTTCACGGTTTTGCTTTACATATAAAGCGGGGGGAAACCCTTTTTCGTAAATTGAGGTATTTATGAACAAACAGAGGATTCACGGTGTGCCCAATTTGTACCAAAGACGTAGCTGCATTTATTGATTGCGGTAGATCTATGACTTCTTAATTGGTAAGATTTGGCATCTTACACATGAGAATATCTTCGATATTGGCATCAAAAGTTGTACCTCGCTTATCAAGAAAAAATCATGCCACTTGTCGTCTTCCATGTCGGCCGTGGTTCAGATATAATTTGACAATTGTACCCGGACATAAGTACATAGTTATCAAGAAAGTGTACTACCCACATTTTACATGGTAACATGCCGAGTTACAATTTGATGGCTCTGACAAGATATATTTAGAATAAATTAAGTGTATCGCTTACATGTTTTACATGGTAATCGGTCGAGATCCATTTGGTTAGCTCTACCAAGATATAATAAGTACACAATTATGAAGAAAGTGTACCGCTCACATGTTTTTGGAAGGAATGATGCTAATTTTGTATCTCCTGATATCTTGCCAACCATATTGTACAACTCAATAAAATGGTTCACCAATTGTTTTATCATTGGTGTGTGCAATTTTACTCAGTTGCAGATTACCGCGTGAAATTTGCATCAATATAAGTTAGAATATTACATCCATACATGGTAATTCAATAATGTCATCTTTTAGAAATATATATTGCATCAACAGAATATTGAACTCTCCGAGGAAATAAAGCTTATCCATGAACAAAAGTTGGAAACTAAAGAACTAGTTAGCTGGACTGGCTTGATTTTGTATTTGAAACTTTTTGGGTGGTTAAGATTAATGGTGCTCTTTGATGTTTATTTATACCTTATGCATTGAATGGTTCTACAAACAATGCAACATGTTACCCTCAACGGCAGAGTATATATGAAAGGTGCATTGCACACAGTTATATGTCAAGTATTTTTTAACCTGGCAGCGTCTTCTCGTGGTTGAGTTAGCAGTGTCATATGTGAGTTGGATGTGCGTGTCTGCGTGGGCGCGCACCTGTAAATAAAAGCTAGGTTAGATTAGATAAACAACAACTAGTATTCACTGAGAACCAAAGACCATTACATATACATGTGTGGTAAAGTGCAGGAAACCCCTTATACAAGGGGGATATACCGAAAAGGGATTATACACATCTAACACCCCCCTCTCAAACTCATGGTGGATCAACAACACTGAGTTTAGAGAGCAAAAAGCCATGATGCGCTCGAGTCTATGCCTTTGTGAAGAAGTCCGCCAACTATAACTCAGTGGGCACATAGTGAAGAGCAAGAGTCTGATCTTGCACAACAGCACGCACAAAGTGGGCATCCACACCGATGTGCTTGGTGAGCTCATGCTTCACCGGGTCACGCGCAATACTGATAGCATCGATATTGTTGACAGTAAGGGAGTCGAGGTAGTAGCACATACACCAAAATCCTCAAGTAACCACCGTAACCAGATCACCTCAGCCGTCAGCATAGGCATGGCTCACAACTTAGCCTCTGTGCTCGAGCGAGAAATTGCAATTTGTTTCTTTGTCTTCCAGGCAATAAGAAAGACACCAAGAAAGACACAATAAGCAGACAGCGAGCATCGAGCAGAGGGATCACTAGCCCAGGTAGCATCAGAGTAGGCCTTGAGCTCAAAAGAGCTGGAGCGGGCAAATAAAAGGCGTTCAAACATCGTGCCACCAAGATATCGTAGAACACGGAGGAGCTAACTATAGTGGACAGAGGTGGGGGCTGAAACAAACTGACTCGGGATGTGGATAGGATAGGAGATGTCAGGACGCGTAACAGCAAGATAGACAAGACTGCCAACAAGGTGACGATAGTGAGTGGGATTAGGAAGAGGGTCACCATCAGAAGCACGAAGCTGGACGTTGAGCTCCATAGGAGGCACAACAGTGCGCTCATCACTGAGAGCAGCGTGAGCAAGAAGATCCTGAATATATATTTCTTGGGAGATGTAGAAGCCATCAGAAGTCGAGGAGATCTCAATCCCAAGAAAATAGCAAAGTGGACCAAGATCAGTCATGAGAAACTGGTCGCGAAGGCGAGCCTTAACAAAGGAAATGTAGTCAGAGTCGTCTCCAGTGATGATCATGAAGGAAATATGCCCTAGAGGCAATAATAAAATATTATTTATTTTCTAATTTCATGATAAATGTCTATTATTCATGCTAGAATTGTATTAACCGGAAACTTAGTACATGTGTGAATACATAGACTAAACAAAGTGTCACTAGTATGCCTCTACTTGACTAGCTCCTTGAATCAAAGATGGTTAAGTTTCCTAGCCATAGACATGAGTTTTCATTTGATTAACGGGATCACATCATTAGAGAATGATGTGATTGAATTCACCCATTCCGTTAGCTTAGTACTTGATCGTTTAGTATGTTGTTATTGCTTTCTTCTTGACTTATACATGTTCCTATGACTATGAGATTCTGCAACAACCGTTTACCGGAGGAACACTTTGTGTGCTACCAAATGTCACAACGTAACTGGGTGATTATAAAGGTGCTCTATAGGTGTCTCCGAAGGTACATGTTGAGTCGGCGTATTTCAAGATTAGGATTTGTCACTCCAATTGTCGGAGAGGTATCTCTGGGCCCTCTCGGTAATGCATATCACTATAAGCCTTGCAAGCAATGTGACTAATGAGTTAGTTCCAGGATGATGCATTACATAACGAGTAAAAAGACTTGCCGATAACGAGATTGAACTAGGTATTGAGATACCGACGATCGAATCTCGGGCAAGTAACCTACCGATGACAAAGGGAACAACGTATGTTGTTATGCGGTTTGACCGACAAAGATCTTCGTAGAATATGTGGGAGCCAATATGAGCATCCAGGTTCTGCTATTGGTTATTGACCGGAGATGTGTCTCGGTCATGTCTACATAGTTCTCGAACAGGTAGGGTCCGCACGCTTAACGTTCGGTGACGATTTCTATTATGAGTTATGTGTTTTGATGTACCGACGGTAGTTCGGAGTCCCGGATGAGATCGGGGACATGACGAGGAGTCTCGAAATGGTCGAGATGTAAAGATCGATATGTTGGACGACTATATTCGGACATCGGAAAGGTTCTGAGTGATTCGGATATTTATCGGAGTACCGGAGAGTTACGGGAATTCGCCGAGGAGTATATGGGCCTTATTGGCCTTTAGAGGAAAGAGAGAGGGGAGGCTGCGCCCGCCCCCCCCCCCCCCCCCCAAGGCCTAGTCCGAATTGGACTAGGGGGAGGGGCTGCACCACCTCCTTCCTTCTCTTCTCTCTTCCCTTTCCTTGACTCCTACTCATACTACTTGGAAGGGGGGAATCCTACTCCCGGTGGGAGTAGGACTCCTCCAGGTTGCACCATAGGAGGGCTGGCCCTCCCCCTCCTCCACTCCTTTATATACGGGGGCTAGGGGGCACCTCTTGACACAAGTTGATCTGTTGATCTCTCCTAGCCGTGTGCGGTGCCACCCCCCCCCCCACCATATTCCACCTCGGTAATATCGTAGTGGTGCCTAGGTGAAGCCGTGCGTCAGTAGCATCATCAACACCGTCATCACGCTGTCGTGCTGATGGAACTCTCCCGCAAAGCTCTGCTGGATCGGAGTTCATGGGACATCATTGAGCTGAACGTGTGCTGAATTCGGAGGTGTCGTACGTTCGGTACTTGGATCAGTCGGATCGTGAAGACGTACGACTACATCAACCGCGTTGTGCTAACGCTTCCGCTTTCGGTCTACGAGGGTACGTGGACAACATCTCCCCTCTCGTTGCTATGCATCACCATGATCTTGCGTGTGCGTAGGAATTTTTTTGAAATTACTACATTCCCCAACAGTGGTATCAGAGCCAGGTTTATTCGTAGATGTTATATGCACGAGTAGAACACAAGTGAGTTGTGTGCGATACAAGTCATACTTCTTACTAGCATGTCATACTTTGGTTCGGCGGTATTGTTGGATGAAGCGGCCCGGACCGACATTACACGTACGCTTACGCGAGACTGGTTCTACCTACGTGATTTGCACACAGGTGGCTGGCGGGTGTCAGTTTCTCCAACTTTAGTTGAACTGATTGTGGCTACGCCCGGTCCTTGTGAAGGTTAAAACAGCACTAACTTGACGAAATATCGTTGTGGTTTTGATGTGTAGGTAAGAACGGTTCTTGCTCAGCCCGTAGTAGCAATGTAAAACTTGCAACAACAAAGTAGAGGACGTCTAACTTGTTTTTGCAGGGCTTGTTGTGATATGATATGGTCAAGACGTGATGAAATATAAGTTATTGTATGAGATGATCATGTTTTGTTAAAGTTATCGGCAAATGGTAGTAGCCTTATGGTTGTCTCTTTATTGCATATGATGCAAGCGCTAAATAATTGCTTTACTTTATCACTATGCGATAGCAATAGTTGCAAGAGAAATAGTTGGCGAGACAACCATGTGACGACGCGTTGATAGAGATCAAGATGATGGAGATCATTGTGTCATGCCAGTGACGATAGAGATCATGACGGTACTTTGGAGATGGAGATCAAAGGCGCAAGATGATCATGGCCATATCATGTCACATATTTTGATTGCATGTGATGTTTATCTTTTATAGACCTTATTCTGCTTTGATTGATGGTAGCATTATAAGATGATCTCTCACTAAATTTCAAGGTATAAGTGTTCTCCCTGATTATGCACCGTTGCGAAAGTTCTTCGTGCCGAGACACCATGTGATGATCGGGTGTGATAAGCTCTATGTTCAAATACAATGGGTGTAAGCCAGTTTTGCACACGCAGAATACTCGGGTTAAACTTGACGAGCCTAGCATATGGAGATATGGCCTCGGAACACTAGATACCGAAAGGTCGAGCGTGAATCATATAGTAGATATGATCAACATAATGATATTCACCATTGAAAACTACTCCATCTCACGTGATGATCGGACATGGTTTAGTTGATTTGGATCACGTGATCACTTAGATGATTAGAGGGATGTCTATCTAAGTGGGAGTTCTTAAGTAATATGATTTATTGAACTTTAATTTATCATGAACTTAGTCCTGATAGAATTTTGCAAATTATGTTGTAGATCAATAGCTCGTGTTGTTGCTTCCCTATGTTTTATATGTGTTCCTAGAGAAAACTAAGTTGAAAGATGATAGTAGCAATGATGCGGACTGGGTCTATGATCTGAGGTTTATCCTCATTGCTGCACAGAAGAATTATGTGCTTGATGCACCGCTAGGTGACAGACCTATTGCAGGAGCAGATGCAGACGTTATGAACGTTTGGCTAGCTCAATATGATGACTACTTGATAGTTTAGTGCACCATGCTTAATGGCTTAGAATCAGGACTTCAAAGATGTTTTGAACGTCATGGACCATATGAGATGTTCTAGAAGTTGAAGTTAATATTTCAAGCAAATACCCGAGTTGAGAGACATGAAGTCTCCAACAAGTTCTATAGCTAAAAGATGGAGGAGAATAGCTCAAGGAGTGAGCATGTGCTCAGATTGTCTAGGTACTACAATCGCTTGAATCAAGTGGGAGTTAATCTTCCAGATAAGATAGTGATTGACAGAGTTCTCTAGTCACCATCACCAAGTTGCTAGAACTTCATGATGAACTATAGTATGCAAGGGATGACGAAAACGATTCCCGAGCTCTTCATGATGTTGAAATCAATGAAGGTAGAAATCAAGGAAGAGCATCAAGTGTTGATGATTGACAAGACAACTAGTTTCAAGAAAAGGGCAAAGGGAAGGAAAGGGAACTTCAAGTAGAATGACAAGCAAGTTGTCACTCCCATGAGGAAGCCCAAAGCTGGACCAAAGCATGAAACTGACTGCTTCTACTGCAAAGGAAATGGTCACTGGAAGTGGAAATACCCTGAATATTTGATGGATAAGAAGGATGGCAAAGTAAACAACGGTATATTTGATATACAGGTTATTTATGTGTACCTTACTAGTGTTTATAGTAGCCCCTGGGTATTTGATACTTGTTCGGTTGCTAAGATTAGTAACTCGAAACATGAGTTACCGAATAAACAGAGACTAGTTGAGGGTGAAGTGATGATGAGTGTTGGAAGTAGTTCCAAGATTGATATGATCATCATCGCACACTCCCTATACTTTCGGGAGTAGTGTTAAACCTCAATAAATGTTATTTGGCATTTGTGTTGAGCATGAATATGATTTGATCATGTTTATTGCAATACGGTTATTCATTTAAAGTCAGAGAATAATTGTTGTTCTGTTTACATGAATAAAACCTTCAATGGTCATACACCCAATGAAAATAGTTTGTTGGATCTCGATCGTAGTGATACACATATTCATAATATTGATGCCAAAAGATACAAAGTTAATAATGATAGTGCAACTTATTTGTGGCACTGCCGTTTCGGTCATATCGGTGTAAAGCGCACGAAGAAACTCCATAAAGATGGATTTTCGGAATCACTTGGTTATGAATCATTTGATGCTTGCGAACCGTGCCTTTTGGGCAAGATGACTAAAACTCCGTTCTCCGGAACAATGGAACGAGCTACTAACTTGTTGGAAATAATACATACCGACGTATGCGGTCCAATGAGTGTTGATGCTCATGGCGGGTATCGTTATTTTCTGACCTTCACAGATGATTTGAGCAGATATGAGTATATCTACTTAATGAAACACGTCTGAAACATTTGAAAAGTTCAAAGAATTTCAGAGTGAAGTGGAGAATCATCATAACAAGAAAATAAAGTTTCTACGATCTAATCGTGGAGGATAATATTTGAGTTACGAGTTTGGCCTTCATATAAAACAATGTGGAATGGTTTCACAGATCACGCCACATGGAACACCACAGCGTAATGGTGTGTCCGAACGTCGTAACCACACTTTATTGGATATGGTGCGATTTATGATGTATCTTACCGATTTACCACTATATTTTTGGGGTTATGCATTAGAGACAGCTGCATTCAATTTAAATAGGGCACCATCAAAATCCGTTGAGACGACGCCTTATGAACTGTGGTTCGGCAAGAAACCAAAGTTGTCATTTCTTAAAGTTTGGGGCTGCGATGCTTATGTGAAAAAGTTTCAACCTGATAAGGTCAAAACCAAATTGGAGAAGTGTGTCTTCATAGAATACCTGAAGGAAACTATAGGGTACACCTTCTATCACAGATCCGAAGGCAAGATATTCGTTGCTAAGATGGATCCTTTCGAGAGAAGGAGTTTCTCTCGAAAGAAGTGAGTCGGAGGAAATTAGAACTTGATAAGGTAATTGTACCTTCTCCCAAATTGGAAAGTAGTTCATCACAAAAATCAGTTCTAGTGATTCCTACACCAATTAGTGAGGAAGCTAATGATGATGATCATGAAACTTCAGATTAACTTACTACAGAACCTCGTAGGTCTTCCAAAGTATAGTCCGCACCAGAGTGGTACGATAATCCTATTCTGGAAGTCATGTTACTAGACCATGATGAACCTACGAACTATGAGGAAGCGATGATGAGCCCAGATTCCGCGAAATGGCTTGAAGGCCATGAAATCTAAGATGGGATCCATGTATGAGAACAAAGTGTGGACCTTGGTGGACTTGCCCGATGATCGGCGATCCATAGAAAATAAATGGATCTTCAAGAGGAAGACAGACGTTGATGGTAGTGTTACTATCTACAAAGCTCGACTTGTCACAAAAAGTTTTTCGACAAGTTCAAGGTGTTGAATACGATGAAATTTTCTCACTCGTATCGATGTTAAGTCTGTCCGAATCATGTTAGCAATTGCCACATTTTATGAAATCTGGCCAATGGATGTCAAAACTGCATTCCTTAATGGATTTATTAAGGAAGAGTTGTATATGATGCAAACAGAAGGTTTTGTCAATCCTAAAGGTGCTAACAAAATGTGCAAGCTCCAGCGATCCATCTATGGACTGGTGTAATCATCTCGGAGTTGGAATATACGCTTTGATGAGTTGAGCAAAGCATATGGTTTTATACAGACTTTTGGAGAAGCCTATATTTACAAGAAAGTGAGTGGGAGCTCTGTAGCATTTCTAAAACTATATATAGATGACATATTGTTGATTGGAAATGATATGGAAATTCTGGATAGCATAAAAGGATACTTGAATAAGAGTTTTTTAAAGAAAGACCTCGGTGAAGCTCCTTACACATTGAGCATCAGGAACTATAGAGATAGATCAAGACGCTTGATAAGATTTTTCAATGAGTACATACCTTGATAAGATTTTAAACTAGTTCAAAATGGAACAGCCAAAGAAGGAGTTCTTGCCTGTGTTACAAGGTGTGAAGTTGAGTAAGACTCAAAACCCGAGCTTGGCAAAAAATAGAAAGAGAATGAAAAGTTAGTCCCTATCGCTGTTGGAAAAGGCAGTGCCTAGGAGGCGCTTATGCACGCCTAGGCACTAGACAATGGCTAAACGCCTCGCCTAGGGCATAAATGGAGGTCTAGGCAGGGAAAGCAAGGAATTGCCTACCCAAGCAAGAAATCACGCCACATACTACACTGATATGCCCAACGGGTTATATTCCAATGGCAATAGAAGTTATTAACTTATTTATATGCCCTAAACTAATATCAACACTCACATAATAATCATAAATACACTATGAGTAAAAACTATATTACCGCCTAGGCCGTGCCTAGGGCGCTTAGGCACTGCCTAGGCACTAGGCGAAGGCCAACCGCCTTGCTTATGCCTACCGCTTTTTCCAACCTATACCTCAGTCATAGGTTCTATAAAGTATGCCATGTTGTGTACCAGACCTATTGTATGCCTTGCTCTGAGTTTGGCAAGGGAGTACAATTTTGATCTAGGATTAGATCACTAGACAGCGGTCAAGATTATCCTTAGTGAGTACTAAGGAAATATTTCTCGATTATGGAGGTGATAAAAGAGCTCGACATAAAGGGTTATGTCGATGCAAGTTTTGACACTGATCCAGATGACTCTAAGTCTCAATCTGGATACATATTCAAAGTGAGAGCAATTAGCTATAGTAGCTCCATGCAGAGCATTGTAGACATAGAAATTTGCAAAATACTTACGAATCTGAATATGGCAGACCCGTTGGCTATACTTCTCTCACAAGCAAACCATGATCACACCTTAGTACTCTTTGGGTGTTAATCACATGACGATGTGATCTAAGATTACTGACTCTAGTAAACCCTTTGAGTGTTGGTCACATGGCGACGTGAACTATGAGCGTTAATCACATGGTGATGTGAACTATTGGTGTTGAATCACATGGCGATGTGAACTAGAATATTGACTCTAGTGCAAGTGGGAGACTGAAGGAAATATGCCCTAGAGGCAATAATAAAATATTATTTATTTCTTTATTTCATGATAAATGTTTATTATTCATGCTAGATTGTGTTAACCGGAAACTTAGTATATGTGTGAATACATAGACAAAACAAAGTATCACTAGTATGCCTCTACTTGACTAGCTCGTTGAATCAACGATAGTTAAGTTTCCTAGCCATAGACATGAGTTGTCATTTGATTAACGGGATCACATCATTAGAGAATGATGTGATTGACTTGACCCATTCCATTAGCTTAGCACTTGATCATTTAGTATGTTGCTATTGCTTTCTTCATGACTTATACATGTTCCTATGACTATGAGATTATGAAACTCCCATTTCCCGGAGGAACACTTTCTGTGCTACCAAACGTCACAACGTAACTGGGTGATTATAAAGGTGCTCTACAGGTGTCTCCGAAGGTACTTGTTGAGTTGGCGTATTTCGAGATTAGGATTTGTCACTCCAATTGTCGGAGAGGTATCTCTGGGCCCTCTCGGTAATGCACATCACTATAAGCCTTGCAAGAAATGAGACTAATGAGTTAGTTGCGGGATGATGCATTACATAACGAGTAAAGAGACTTGCCGGTAACGAGATTGAACTAGGTATTGATATACCGACTATCGAATTTCGGGCAAGTAACATACCAATGACACAGGGAACAACGTATGTTGTTATGCGGTTTGACCGATAAAGATCTTCGTAGAAGATGTGAGAGCCAATATGAGCATCCAGGTTCCGCTATTGGTTATTAACCGGAGATGTGTCTCGGTCATGTCTACATAGTTCTCGAACTCGTAGTATCCGCACGCTTAACGTTCGGTGAGGATTTCTATTATGAGTTATGTGTTTTGATGTACCGAAGGTAGTTCGGAGTCCCGGATGAGATCAGGGACATGACGAGGAGTCTCAAAATGGTCGACACGTAAAGATCGATATATTGGACGACTATATTCGGACATCGGAAAGATTCTGAGTGATTCGGGTATTTATCGGAGTACCGGAGAGTTACGGGAATTCGTCACGGAGTATATGGGCCTTATTGGGATTTAGAGGAAAGAGAGTGGGGAGGCTGCGCGCCCCCCCAAGGCCTAGTCCGAATTGGACTATGGGGAGGGGCTGCGCCCCCTCCTTCCTTCTCTTCTCTCTTCCCTTTCCTTGACTCCTACTCCTACTACTTGGAAGGGGGAATCCTACTCCCGGTGGGAGTAGGACTCCTCCAGGGCGCGCCATAGGAGGGCCGGCCCTCCCCCCTCCTCCACTCCTTTATATATGGGGGTAGGGGGGCACCTCTAGACACAAGTTGATCTGTTGATCTCTCCCAGCCGTGTGCGGTGCCCCCCCCCCCACCATATTCCACTTGGTAATATCGTAGCGGTGCTTAGACGAAGCCCTGTGTCGGTAGCATCATCAACACCGTCATCACGCCGTCATGCTGACGGAACTCTCCCACAAAGCTCTGCTGGATCGGAGTTCGTGGGACGTCACCGAGCTGAACGTGTGCTGAACTCGGAGGTGTCGTACGTTTGGTACTTGGATCGGTCGGATCGTGAAGACGTACGACTACATCAACCGCGTTGTGCTAACGCTTCCGCTTTCGGTCTATGAGGGTACGTGGACAACACTCTCCCCTCTCGTTGCTATGCATCACCATGATCTTGCATGTGCATAGGAATTTTTTTTGAAATTACTACGTTCCCAAACAGATCATGTCATCAACATAGAGAAGGAGAGGAGTCCGACCACGAGGAGACGTGTGAACGAACAACGTGGGGTCATGATCACTGGGCAAGAAACCAGCGGCAGTCACCTTAGAGGCGAAGCGCTCAAACCAGACGCGAGGGTCCCTGTTTAAGACCATAGAGGGAGGGGCGAAGTCTACAGACCATACCATCAGGAGCATAGTACCCCGGTGGTGGCTGCATATAAACCTCCTCACGCAACTCGCTATTGAGAAAGGCGTTCTGAACATCAAGTTGAGAGATAGACCAATGACGAACAGAAGCCACAACAAGAAGAGTGGGGACAGTGGTCATGTGGGCCACAAGAGCGAATGTCTCATCATAATCGCGTCCATGCTCCTGCTGAAAACCACGGGCCATAAGACGCGCTTTATAGCGCTCAAGAGAACCATCAGAGTGAGTCTTAATCTTGTAGACCCACTTGCAGGTGATGGGACAAACACCGGAAGGGAGAGAAACCAGATCCCATGTGCTAGAGCGCTCGAGGGCAGCAAGATCTTCGGCCATCGCAAGTTGCCATTCACGCTGAGTCATGGCAGTCCGATAGGAAGTAGGCTCAGCAATAACAGAGACACCATACCAATCTGGAGAGTAGCGATCAGGCGGGGGTCGACGCTGAGCATGGAGGTTATGATCCGGGGGAGGCGTGAAGGGAGGTGCACCAAAGGTGGAAGGCACGTCAGGGGAAGCATCCTCAGAACGCGGGCGACGAGTATAGTGGAGAGGAAACGGTGAGAGAGGGCGACAAACTGGAGATGATGGTGGAGAGGTGGAGGAGGAGGATGGGAAGATGGTGTTGGTGGTGAAGGAGAATGAATGAGAGGTGGAGGAGGAGGTGAAACACGAGGCACATAGAAGTGTGTATCGGGGAGAAGACGAAACGAAATATCATCCACCGAGAAGCTCGAGGAAGAAGGGCGTGGGTAGTAAGAGCGAGACTCATCAAAGGTCACATCACGCGAGATGCGCAAACGATGACCAACAACATCCCAACAACGATAGCCCTTGTGCTCATGACTGTAGCCAAGGAAAACACAGTCAACCGACTGAGCAGTCAGTTTGGTGCGTTCTCGCGGGGCAAGAAGGACATAGCACACACATCCAAACATGCGAAGAGCTGAGTAGTCAGGAGAACGACTAGTGAGACACTCCATAGGAATACCACCCTGCAGAGCAGTCGATGGCTGAATGTTGATGAGGTACGTGGATGCAGAAACAGCCTCAGCCCAAAAGTGGGGTGGAAGGAAAGCGGCAATCATCAGCGCACGAGCCGTCTCAAGTAGAGGACGATGCTTACGTTCAGCAATGCCATTCTGAGCATGAGCACCAGGACCTGAGAACTGGGCAAGAGTACCCTGTTCCGCAAGAAAACCACGCAACAGCTGGGAGATAAACTCACCAGCGGAGTCAACACGAAAAGTACGAATGGGCGTGGAAAACTGGGTGTGAACCATGCACTACTAGAAAAAGGGCTATCGATGGGATTGACACTAATGGCGCACCAGACAAGCGGTGCTCCACCACCTTTTGATACGCCATTAGTGTTGAAACTACTAATGGCGCACCTGGCCCAAGGTGCGCCATTAGTATCAAATTTTTTTTTGAACTAGTGCGCCTATCCAAACATACTAATGGCGCATCCAGACACAGTGCACCATTACTAGTTGTAACTAGTAAGGGCGCACCTGTCGGAAAGTGCGCCACTAATGTTTTTTTTTTATTATTATTATTATTCCTTTTTTTTGCAAAACTACTAATGGCGCACTGTTCCACCATGCGCCATTACTAGTTAAAACTAGTAATGGCACACTGTGGAACAGTGTGCCATTAGTATGTTTTTTTTTTGCAAAACTACTAATGGCGCATCACCAGAAGGTGCGCCATTAGTAACCTGGATTACTAATGACGCATTTATGGTTGGTGTGCCATTAGTAAGTGGGCAGCAACAAGATATTTTGGACAGCCTCTCCTACCCACACTCACTTTCTCCCCACTTCATTCTCTCCACCGCCTCCTCCTTGTCTCGGGTGCCTCCTCTTTGTCACCTCATTTCCACCATAGATTCATTCAAATTAAGTGGTTAAATTACCTTGTTTTGATAGGTAAGTAAGGGGGGAAGCTATATTTATGTTGTTCTCCCTACAACAATGTGCACATGCACTTTTTATGGCCTAGCTAGATCCATGTATGTTCGTGGTGTTGCATATGTTTGTGGTGTTGCATATGTGTTTGTGTTTGGAGGTGTACCGGTATTTGAAATGCGATAGTTGCCAATATTTTACCGGAATGTTGATTCATTTCCGTTTCGGCGAGAATTTTGGCATTAAGCATTCTTTTTGGTCCTACTGTTAGGGAAAGTCATGCCAAATTTTTTCTTGGTTCTAAAATATCGTTTTGCTCTACCCCACAGGCGACCATGGTCCGCACGATGACCGAAGGCATCGTGAATAGGTTTTTGAGGTCCGCGAAGGCCGAGATGCTTCAGAAGAACGAGACGGAGATAAGATGTCCGTGTCGAAGATGCAAGCTGAAGAGCCTTATTGCGGACCCGGATTCCGGGCAGGTGCGGGACCACCTACTCTTGCGTGGTTTCATGGATGGCTATCGGTGACAAGGTGATGAAGATGACTACGAAGTCGTCCATGGGGGCCGGGCAAGAAATGAGGAAGGGCAGCAAGACAACCACCGCGGCTCGGGCGGGCGAGAAGACGAAGAATCCCCAGGAGATGATCACGACGGCGATGCTATACACGGTCATTATATAGAAGATGCAGGACATGATGATGAGGAAGATGCCAGAGCAGACGACGGGCATGATCATGAAGATGATGATGCCGGCGGAGCAGACGACGCTGGACCATCGATGGGCTGGGTGCAGGACCCTCATATTCAAGAGCTGCTTCTCAAGCAGACGGATAACGCAAGAGCTGCCGCCCGAGAGAATGCTAAGATGGATCAACTTGAGTTAGACGCGGTTACTCCATTGTACGAAGGATGCAGGCCCGAGGATACCCGCCTGAAAGTAACGCTCAAGGCTCTGGAGATGAAGGTAAAACACAAAGTGACCGACGCATGCTTCGACGAGAACATGTCATTCTGGCACGAACGTCTTCCCAAGGGGAACAAGTGCCCGACCAGTTTGGAGGAGGCGAAGAAAATCGTGTGTCCTCTGGATTTACCGCACGTGAAATACCATATGTGCATGAACAATTGCATCATTTATCGGGACAAGCACGCGGAGTCTACCATATGTCCGGTGTGTGGCGTCACTCGATACAAGAAGAGGAAGAAAGCTCCTCAAAAAGTGGTGTGGTACTTTCCGATCACTCCTCGTCTGCAGCGGTATTTCGCGGACCCTAAGGTAGCAAAGCTCCTGCATTGGCACGCGGATAGGGAGGAGGAGAAGCGAGAAGATGACGCAAATGATCCGTAGATAGATAAAAAATACAAGATACTGAGTCACCCTAAGGATGCGAGCCAGTGGCAAGCGTTGAACTTCGAAGACCCAGAATTTTGGAACAATCCAAGGAACATCGTGCTGGGTGCGAGCACCGATGGAGTCAATCCGTTTGGCAGCCAGAGAAGCACACATAGCACCTGCCCTGTGTTTGTGTGGATGTACAACCTTCCCCCCTGGTTGTACATGAAGAGGAAGTACATTCACATGAGTATGCTAACTGAAGGGCCGAAACAACCAGGGAACGACATCAATCTGTATCTGGGGCTGCTGAAAGAGGAGCTTGACACGCTGTGGAAAACACCAGCCAATACGTGGGACGCTGCCGAGAAAGAATATTTCCCTATGAGAGCCGCACTGCTCAAGACGGTGCACGACTATCTCGGTTACGGATATCTCGCGGGGCAGGTAGCCCATGGATTTTCTGGATGCGTAAGATGCATAGATGACACAACGTATCGCCAGCTAGATAGAGATCCCGGGTCTTCGAAAACCGTGTTCATGGGACATCGAAGGTGGCTTCGCTACGATGACCCGTGGAGGAAACGCAAGGATCTGTTCGATGGTGAAACCGAACCCCGAAAACGCCCGTGTACGAGGAGCGGCGAGGAAATAGACAAGCTATTGAAAAATTGGAAAGACTGCCCACTGCCGGGAAAGAAGCAAAAGGCGCCAGAGCCGGGAAAGAAGCGAAAGGCGCCAGAGCCGCTGCTGAAGGTATGGAAAACGAGGTCTGTTTTCTGGGACTTGCCGTACTGGAAGATCCACCGTGTGCCTCACAGCCTTGATGTCATGCATATCACGAAGAATGTGTGCGAGAGTCTGCTTGGTACCCTGCTCAACATGCCAGAGAGGACCAAAGATGGGCCGAAAGCAAGGGCAGACTTGAAATCAATGGGCATCAGGCAGGAGCTTCACGCTAATGATGATGATGATGATGATGATGATGATGATGATGATGATGATGAGGCGAAGCAGGACACAAAAAGTCGTCGCAAAGGCAAAAAGGCCAAGAAGACCGGAAATGACTACCCTCCCGCGTGCTTCACTCTAAGTCAGGAGGAGATCGAGCAGTTTTTCACCTGCCTCCTAGGAGTAAAACTTCCTTACGGTTACGCGGGGAAGATAAGCAGATACCTAGACCCAGCGAAGCAGAAGTTCAGTGGGATGAAGTCTCACGACTGTCACGTGCTGATGACGCAGATACTTCCAGTTGCAATCCGTGGGATCATGGACGCGCACGTCCGTGAAATGCTATTTGGCCTATGCAACTTTTTCGACGTCATCTCTCGGAAGTCGATTGGCGTGAGGCAACTCAGAAGGCTACAGGAAGAGATCGTGGTGATACTATGCGAGCTTGAGATGTACTTCCCGCCCGCATTTTTCGACGTTATGGTGCATCTGCTGGTCCATATAGTGGAGGATATCATCCAACTCGGGCTGGTGTTCCTGCACAGCATGATGCCGTTCGAAAGGATGAAAGGTGTCATCAAAGGATACGTTCGAAACATGCCACGTCCAGAGGGAAGTATAGCCAGGGGCTTTCTGACCGAAGAGTGCATCTCCTACTGCACGAATTATCTAGGCATCGAGAACCCCGTTGGTCTGCCCATCAACAGGCACCTCGGCAGGCTCGCTGGATGGCGTCACCGTGAGGGTCGCCGCGAAATGCATGTCGACTTAGAGGGTCGACTCGCCGACTTTGAAAGAGCAAACCTAGTCGCGCTACAACACATAGACGTGGTCGATCCTTGGGTGGTAGAGCGCAAAACCTTTATTAAGAAGACGTACAATGACCGAGGCCAACAGAGGACGGACGGAGATATAATCAAAGAGCACAACTCATGTTTCACGCGTTGGTTCAAGCAGAAGCTTCTGTCGTACCCTTTACATGAGGATTCTTCCACGGAAGAACAACTCATATTCGCCTTGTCACAGGGCGGCGAGCACAACCTGATGACCTATGAGGCGTACGATATCAACGGCTACACATTCTACACCGAGGCCAAGGACATCAAGAGCGATGGTTATCAGAACTCCGGGGTAATGATGGAATCCTACACCGGTAACGACAAGGATAGATACTACGGAAGGATCGAGGAGATCTAGGAGCTGAGCTACGCTGGAGAGAAGGTCCCGATGTTCCATGTTAGATGGGCGAAGAGCGTCCTAAAAGAAGACCGGTATATCACCACCATGGTTATACCCGAAGCCAAATCCAAGACCGTGGGTGCAAACGTCACCGCGAAAAATGAGCCATGGGTACTGGCTTCCCAAGTGGACCAATGCTTCTTCATTACCGACCCGTCAAAGCCCAGTCGTGTTGTCGTGAGGAGAGGCAAAAGGAAGATCATCGGAATGGATGGAGTAGCCAATGAGCAATACTTCGACAAGTACGGCGACCCAAGGATCGAACATGACGACGACGATGAAGTAGCAGCATACACCACAAGAAGAAGCAGGACCACCGTACCTAAAGGACGTCCATTCCACAGAAGAACTCCATTTGCGAAAAAGAAGGGCCAGAAGATTGTGAACAGATAGCTAGCTAAGATCGATTATATTTAAATCGTAGCCTTCATTTCTCGATTGTATTTCATGGGCACTTTTTGAACTATCATGAATATTTTTAAATTTCATGGACACTCGATCTCGATCCCCTCCATCTCGATCGCTATCCCACCTCGCCAGATCCGGTCCCCCTCGCCGCCGAGCACCCCCCGGTCCACAGGCCGCCGCCGCCGACCCCCCGCACCCTCGATTCCCCTACTCAACCGCCGCCGCCGATCCCCCGCACCCCTCCCCTACTCAACCGCCGCCGCCGACACCCCGCACCCCGCGCACCCTCCCCCGCTCCACGGCATTACTGTTTGATGATATTTTTAAAAAAATTATTACTGTCTTATAAAAAATATTACTGTTATGATTTAAAGAAGTTTGAACATATTTAAACACAAATAAGTATCAAACAGCATTTTAAATGCATAAAAAAATTGTGGAGCCTGGGAATCGAACCCAGGACCTCCTGGTGTGAGAACTGGCTGTTGACCAGTCGAGCTAGTAGAGGGAACTTGGTGTGGATCAGGTCAGGTGGGAGATAACCTGTTGGCTCGAGCAGAAATCAAAAAAAATACTAATGGCGCACCAGGGTGAGGTGCGCCATTAGAATGGATGTACTTATGGCGCACCGACGGGTGGTGCGCCATTAGTATTGTGCCGCCCCCATCCATACTTCCTCCCCGACGGCCCAAACCTATCCCCTCTCTCTCCCTAGCCCTCGCCCTCGATCCCCTTCCCCTCTCCTCTCCCGACGCCGCTGCCCCGCCGCCTCGACGCCGCCGTGACGCCGCGACGCCGCCCCCTCGTCCTCGTCTCCGCCGCGACGCCCCGACGCCGCGACGCCGCCCTCTCCTCTCCCGACGCCGCCGCCCTGCCGCCCCGTCGTCCTCGTCTCCTCGGCGCCGCTCTCCCCGTCGCCCCACCTCGACGCCGCCTCGACGCCCCGACACCGCCTCGACGCCTCGACGCGGCCCCGCCGTCGATCCACATCACCTCGTCCACCTCGGCCTCGTACGAGCTCACCACCGACCTCCTCTCGGTGAGCAGCGTCGATCCCCCGCCTTTCCCCATAGTTTCCATCGACGTAGGCCACCGCCCGACCTTTCCTGCCCGGAGTTGCACTACTCGCACTCCCTGGCCGCGCTCGCCGGCCTCTGGCCGCGACCAACTGTGCCCCAGCGCGCCCGCCCGGGCCGCGCGTTGCCTCGCCCCGACCGCACTCCTGGGTGCCCCACGCCCTTGTGCGCGCGTCCGCCACGCCCGGCGTTGGCCGTCGCTCACCTTGGCCGTGTCCAAGGTGCTCCCCCGCAGCCGCCCGCGACCCTCCTGCTCTGCCTACCGCCGTTGCTGTCGCACTGCTACTGCTTGCATGTGTTGCTGCTTCCTGCCGTTGCCGTTATGCTGCTGTCGTTCCTCCTTCCTGCTGCTCCCGTGCGCTACTGATGTCGCCCGCTGCCTGTACCTGCTGCTCTGCTTGCCTCGCCGGTGCTGCTGCTTTGCTGCAACCCCTGCTAGGTGCCGCCTCTGCAGCTGATGCGTATGGCCGCTAGTATCGCTGCTCTACTGCTGTTGTAGCTGCTGGCTGTGGTAGAGAGAAGTTCCTTCATTTTTTTTCTAAGCGCACTGCAGTACTTGTTCCTTTGTGCACCATAAGTAAAACTAGCTAATTTTATGAAAATGTATCATGTCACTGTCCGTGACTACTTTTGTTGTGTCAATAGAAATTATGATTTAGAGGTATATTATCTTTGGGGGTAAACAACTTTGCAAGTATCGTTCCATCTTTGTTTTCTTGACGCTTGCATTTCTGTTGCACTAATGCAAGTTCTCTTGTTTGTCAGACCAGTAAGAAAAGAAATTAGTTTAAGACGGAGCAAAACTACGCAACTTCAAAAGGTATGGACACATATCTTAAGTCTCGTTGTTTCCTTCAGAAATTATTACATAGACCACAGAAACCATTATATCCCTGTTTATATCCAATTACAGAAGGAATCATTAATTGTGAAATTAAACTGATCACACAATAAATATATTGACTACCGGGGGTACCTTAATGACAACAAATACTCTGCTTCATAGCTATACTGCTGGCTTGTTTCCTCCATGTTGGTACCCTCAATCATTGGATACTCCGGCACATCCATGTCATGCATTACAAAACTATCATGCGAGCCCCCAAGGTTCTCCAGTGTCATCTCCAGTTGCCTCATGGTTGGCCGGTGGTCTACTTCAATCCTCACACATGCCACTGCCAACACAGCTACTTCTTGAACCTCCTTGCCCCCTTCTTTCATGACCTGAGGACCTAGCACGTGAGCCAGCTTGCCCGCTGCTAGCGCAGCGGTGAAATATCTGACAAGGGTTTCCTCTTTTTAAGTCACTGTCCGTGACTCTCTCTTTTTAAGTCCACAAACCAGTGCATGCAGTTAGCAAAAACAGAGCACTAAAGTGCTCTGTTTTGGCAAACCAGTGCATGCATGCCTTTTTTCTTCTTCTTTTTTTTCATTGACAACGAATGCTGGCAACTCGACAGCAGCTAGCTAGCAGGTGTTCCTTTACAAGCATAGTAGAGCATAGTATGGATTCTAATGTTCAACTCTGACTAAACAGGTTCTGCAAACGGTCTTTTACTGCACTTGACTGAAGAAGTAGGCATCTGCTATATCCTGCACTTGAGGTGAGTTGTGTTCTCAGGTTTACATTGCAATGGGCACTCTTCTTGTAAACACAAATTCAGATTTATATACTATATGCTGGCATGACTGTTTTTATTAGGCAGGACAGTGCAGTAGTTGATGTATCTTGGGTTGATTATAAAGTTGCTTGGGTTTAATATTACCCAGCATGATGATGTATCAATGTAGCGTTAGCATATGATCCAAGTGCTAGTACTGCTAGTAAATAGCTGAAATGTTAATAGCACAGAGAGCACCACAAGTTAAACACCTCAATCTGTTAGTATTTGTCTACATTTTCTCACATTCTTCTTGTATCTGATCCAGTATTGCTTGTAGTGGTTTGTCCATAATGTTGAATGATACTGCTTGGAGATGCATATATTGTTTCACCTCTTCACATGCTAATGTATTTTCCATGTTGTGATGGAGGCCTTTTTTGCCTTGTCCACCCGAGAGGCCCTTGAGTTTGCTGGAATGTCGATTAACTTCCGTTCCAGCAAATTCGGGTACTCCATATGTCCTATTTTCAGCAAAGGTCATGCTGAAATTTTCCGTGAATTTTAGCATGACTTTGCTAAAAATAGGACATATGGGGTACTTGTGACTAATGATGAAAGCTTAGGCTTTTAATCGGCATCGAAAAACCCTCAATGATAAAAGCTTAGCTTTTAGGATGCCTCGGTGTCGACAAACCCTAAATGATGAGACCATGATCTTGTTCCTTGACAATAACCAACTTTTTGACCAAACTTTGTTTCTATTTAGAGAGAAACATGGCCAACAACGATGAGGCCGGGGGTTCGGGCGGCAAGGCATTCTGGGAATTGTCCCAGGAGATGGAGGAACAACCTCACTTGTATGAGGACGACGCCTTCCCCACCGATCCTGAGACCACTGATGGTACCGCCGAGGATGACCCCACTGATGCCACCACTGATGGTGCCGCCGAGGATGCCACCACTGATGATGGCGGCGCACGCACAGATGGCAGCCAACCGAAGAGGCAACGGAAGGACCGGCGCCCGATCGTGCTCCTCACCCTCAAGGAGGAAGTTACTGAAGTGGACTCCGACGGTAATCCAACGGCGCCCGAACGAATAGTCAAGGGATACTCGCTTCAGCTCGGCTGCATTCTCCGGAGAACCGTCTCGATCAACACCGAGAACCTGAGGCATCCTGACCGAGGGAATTTGCGCAACCTCCTCTTCACGAAGCTGCACGAACGATACAAGTTCCCTGCTGAATTTGCAAACACAAGCCTCAAAGGGAATAAAGTGAACAATGCTGCCCTCACGAAGATGAGCAAGGCCCTGTCTACTTGGAAAAGCAATGTGAAGAGAATGATCGAGAAAGATGAGAGTTATGAGAAGATCAAGGAGAAAAATCCTTGGATCACTGAAGATGACTACAACGACTTCAAGATCAATTGCTCGAGCACCGCAAACTCCCAATCAAGTCAGTGAGGGAAAGAAATGCGGGAGCTGAACATAGAGGAACACACACTCGGTCCCGGCGGTTACAGAGTGGCGGAGCCTATATGGGACAAGGAGGAGGCGGACCGTGCCAAGCAAGGCCTACCGCCCCTCTTCGATAAATACGGTGACAAGCAGACCACAAAGGAGCTTACCACGGATCCGAAGACCAGGAAGCTTGAGCTTGTTCTGGTAAGGAATACACCCCCGCGTAATTAGCTCCATATGGTTGCATTCTAATTAATGAAGCCAAATTTCTAAATGGTTCACATTCCTTCCGCAGGCGACTGAAAGCAGTAGCGCGGGGTCGACTAAGAGCAACCCTTGGGACACAACTCTAAATAGGGCGTTGAATGTAATGAAGAACAAGGATAAGCTCAGTAAGCCGACGTCAGCTGGTCGTGTGGCCGGCAAAGGCTTGTCGACAAAATGGTCGTCATACTATAATAATGGTGGGCGAAAGGAGAAAAAGACCAGCTCGGAAAGCCAGTCGCGCGAGGTTCAAGAACTCAAGGCACTGGTGGTGCGGATTCCGGAGATTGTCCAAGAGCAAGTGCAACAACAACTCGGAGTGACGATCACCGCCATTGTGCCTACCTTGATCGAGGGGTTGAGTGCGTGGATTGCGGGCGGCCAACAGGGGCCACCCCCGATTCCTAGCTTCACGGCCAGCAACTCGCAGAATGGGATGGCGGGGCCATTGGTGCCTCCGGCGGAGGCGGCATTGGTGTCTCCGACGCCGGCACGGGAGCTTAATGCACCCGGGTGTACGCCGGCCGGCACCTCTGCAGCAAGCGACTCCTCCGTCAACTGCACGCCCACCGTTGGCGGTGCCTCGACATTAGCTGAGCTCGACGCCATCATCACGGTAACTAATTAAGCCTCTCTCGGCCGAGGACTTCATCTCCTTGCCTTTGACTGGGCATCCCTGATGCCCTACATGTTTTCGCAGGGCGCCGCCGACGTTCCGTGCACTCTCCTGCACTTCATGAACAACGAGTTGGTCGATGTCGCCAAGGGCAAAATCGTTCAACCAGGCAACCCCTTGTTCCACGGTACCCAGATGCCACCCAACTTGTTTAGGGTTCAACTGGTTTGGGTGCTGCCAGGCTGCGACGAGTTGTTCATCCGACTCGACCCGTCGGGGCCGACGATGATGACGTGATGACCCTCAGCGCCTGCCTGAGCTGGCCCCTGCTTTGGCCGAAGAGCCAGATTCGTTTGGGGGCGGGGGACACCACCCCAAAGACAACACCGCCAGTCGTGCCGGCGCCAAGTCGGCCCCATGGCAAGACCGCCGCAATGGTGCCGGACATCGCTATGCCACTGGATCCAAACATGCATATGGCACAGGATCAGAACGACGATGACGACGATACATTTGGCAACGTCGATCAGTACTTTGCCGATCATGGGTACGATGGCGACTTCATGGGCCTCCTTCTCAAGAACCCAACCCAACAAAAGACGTGCGCGATCTAGCTGGTACCGCGGAGAAGCCAAGTTGCAACAGGCGTCGTCTGGCGTTCAGCTCTTAGGAGACGCCTCCAGCTGCCAACTTCACCGAGCCTCAGATAGGCGAGGTGCGAAATATTATTAGCCCCAACACACTCAAGAAGGCGGTCTGTGAGCAGAACTCGGTCCCATTACAGGAGAAGAAGAAGGCACGCAAAAGAAAGACTAAGAAGGGTGCGAGCCAGCCGGCACCGAGTACGATCCGTGCTCAGGATGGGCCACCTTCACCTAAGGATATATCGAGGAGGGTGCATGTGGCGGGTAGGGCGATGCTACCGACAAATATGCTCAATGCTGCAACCGGTGCTATGCGGAGTCTGCATGACAGTGTTCTTTCTTTGGAGAAGCGGCATCTCAGAGAGAAGGATGTGGCATACCCTGTTTTCGCGGCCAAGGTGCCAGAGGGCAATGGCTTTGTGGATAACTCCATCGGGCGTACGATCGTCCTATGGTTTGATGACATCCACGCTATGTTGAACCTTCATCCGCTGCACTACACCTTCGTTCAGCTATTTTCGCTGAGTATGGAGATGTGGATCATTCGCGACAAGACCCCGGACATCGTGATAGTCGACCCATTCTACATGCGTGCCAAGATCTTGGGCAGCGCTGGGGCCCGGCAAGTCGCGAGTTCTTACCTCGAAGGCATCATTCTGGCAAACCAAGATAAGGATAACTTCCTCGTGCCTTACTTTCCCGAGTAAGTCCTCCCCTCAACCGGCCCGTAACATATGAATTCTTAGATTTCGATCGTTTTTCTTTTAACATTCCGTGTTTTCTGCAGTGACACACATTGCACGCTCATCCTCCTAAGCCCCAAATATTCCATGGCCACGTATTTCGACCCGGACCGTCAGTCGAACGTAGACTACACAAATGTCAAGAAGGTTGTTGATGATGTTCTCCCCGGCTACGCCAAATCTGGAGGCACCTTCACCAAGCCTATTCGTAAGTACGGCAAGCACGTGTTCTCCCACAATATGACGTTCTCCTGCGTCAAGCAGCCGCCTGGCGGTCAGAAGGGTGCCTACTACGCCATCCATCACATGCGGGCGATCGTACGGGACCATCATCAACTTCTGTTACCGAGTAAACTCAAAGATTGGGCAAAGAGCATGTCGGCAATCCAGGACGCGGACCTCCGACAAGAATTCTTTCGCATCCAGTCGGAGTTTGTGGAAATCATCCATCAAGATGTCCTTCGTACCTCAGGGCAGTTCTACCTCAACAATCAACCGTCCAACAGTGATATCGACACAATGCTACAAATGCAGGCTGACAACGACCGTTATTTCATGACTCCCACGATAGACAGCGGCTTCTTCCATGCTCCGGTCCCTTGAGTCGAGTCGAAAGCAGTGATGCTGTGTCTAGTTCTAAAACATCGATTGGCTCATGTTGTAATTAAACTTTAATGAACTTGTAGTATGTCTCTTTGGTTTCGAGAGTCGTTCAACTTAGATGTAATCGATGCTATTAATGTCTTGCTTTTCTCTTCCGATCGTTCTGTTGCATACTTATATATTGCTTATGTATTGTCTGTGAATTGGTACTAACATTTCGTTTGGCTAGTGCATAGCGATGCCGTCATATGTCGTGTACAAGGGTAAGGTTCCTGGAGTCTACGACGACTGGGAGGAGTGTCAGAGACAGGTTCACCGATTCAGCGGTAACAGTTACAAAGGTTACACCACTAGGGCCGAGGCCGAATCTAGATACGCCCGCTATCTAGCGAGAGAGGGGAGGGAGCGTTGGAGGAACCGGATGAAGACGAGTTTCATCGTGATGATGCTCATCGTGATGACCGCAGCTCTCTTCTATGTGATGGTAGTTTAGATGATCGATATCGACTTGTAATGTGAAGACAAACTCGCTACTCGCGGTCTTGAGACTTGTAATATAATGTTCTATCTTTGTTCGGTCTTTTCAATTCAGAGACTAATATGATGAATTGTATTCGGAGACTAATATGATGAATTGTATTCAAAGACTAATCTTCTATTGTATTCAATGAATCTGTTGTTGATGTGTGCTGTCTATATTTTGTCCAATTATACATTTTGTAACCTGTGCAAAAAACAGAAAATAAAAAAATAAAAAAAACCTAATATTCATACTAATGACGCATCACATCAAAGTGCGCCATTAGTATGCCAAATTATACTAATGGTGCATCATTAAACAGTGCGCCATTAGTATGCTGAAGTTACTAATGGCGCATCCTGCTGTTGTGCGCCATTAGTATGCCAAAGCACCGAGGTATACATGGCCCCCTGGGAGGCATACTAATGGCGCACTGTTGTATATACTAATGGCGCATCCGAGGTGCGCCATTAGTATACCAGATACTAATGGCGCACCAGTGCTGCGCCATTAGTAAAATATACTAATGGCGTGGCACTAATGGCGCACCACTAATGCGCCATTAATGGCCGAATTAGGTGCGCCATTAGTAGGCCTTTCCCTAGTAGTGATGGCAGCAAAACGTTTGTAGATAGAGAGAACCTCGCTATGAGATTTCATGAAGTAGAGCCAAGTGTAGCGAGAGAAATCATCAATAAACAAGATATAGTAGCGATGACCACCTTTCGAATCAAAGGGAGCAGGACCCCAGACATCAGAATGAACTAAGTCAAAAGGACACTGAGATACCGACTCACTAGTAGGATAAGGTAACTGGGTCTGTTTTCCAAGTCTACAACCATTACAATGTAAAGAAACATCTCCAGATACAGACCCTAAGAGGCCCTGACGAACTAAAGAAGATAAGCAAGAGCCACAGATGTGACCAAGGCGATCATGCCACTGCTGGAAGGACGCATACGAAGAGGCATCAAGAGCATGGGAGCTGGCAGAAGTGGCGGCAGCGGAAGGAACACAAAGCCAATCAAACTCCCAAAGGCCCTCCGATTCACGGTGCCGGGGGCCAGCACCAACAAAAACCTTGGTGCGACGATCCTGAATGGAGCAAGAATCGGTATCAAGAATGACACGACAACCAGAATCTGTGAGTTGGGCAGCAAAAAAAAGATTCATGGTAATGCGAGGAACATGAGAAACACTAGGAATCGAAAAGAACAGAGTGGAAAGAATACCACGACTAGCAACAGGAAGAGATGTTCCATCGGCAGTAAGAACATTAATAAGAGAATCAAGAGGGAAAAGAGAAGACAACGCTGAAGAATCAGAGGACATATGAAAGGAAGCTCCAGAGTTTAGAACCCATGAAGATGTACCTGATGGTGTAGATGCTGGCAGTGATGAGGTGGTGAAAGCAGTCACAGCAGCAGCAGAACCCGTCGATGAAGAACCAGAGGAAGCCGGAAGGAGCTTGAGCCACACAAAGTCCTGGTGAGTGAGTGACTGAGTCGAGGAAGATCTAGGAGTCCCACTGGAAGAGGAGCGCCTCTGGTCACGCTTCTTCTCACGACAATCAGACTCTGGGTGACCTGGCCGAGAGCAGTAGCCACAGAAGGAGTCCCGGCGCGCCCGACCCTTCTCAACATAGAGAGGACGACCAACCCCACCTGAAGGTGTGGGCAGGAGCGGTGGAGCAGTGAGACGAGCAGAGGATCCAGGAGCTCGAGCAACCAACAATGATGGAATCATAAGCAACCCAGCAGAGCGAAGGCCGGTCTCCTCAGCATGAAGCTCGGCAAGCACCTCCGAGATAGGCACACGACCACGAGCAAGCAAGTGAGCACATCGAGGCTCGAACTCAGAACGAAGACGGGATATGAACTCATGGACCTGTTGAAACTCCAAATTAGACTGTGTAGTCTGACAGCAATGACAAGTGCCACAAACAACTGTCTGAAGAGAGTCAAGCTGGCGCCATATGGCAGAGCACTGTGAATAGAACTCATCATCAGAGGAATCACCGTGCTGGAGTGCGTGCTCCTGACGGACCACAAATAGGTAGAGAGCATCACCAGAGGGCTGATAGCGCTGACAGAGATAAGACCACATCGCTGCAACTATGCCGAGTCCCATGAACTCCGAAGCAAACTGAGGGAGGACACTCGCAGTGAGTACTGCAGTAGCACGAGCATCATTATTGCACCACTGAGTGTAAGCAGACAAATCATCACGGTAGGCAGAAAGAGCATCTGAATAGGCTGATACCTGCTGATCATAAGCATCAATCGCAGCGTCATCAAGAGCCTTGCCCGCACCCCGATCAACCTGAGAAGCATCAGTAGCAAGCACCGGCGGGACCGGCGGGGTAGGAGCCACCGGAGCAACAGGGCAGGGCAGATAGGGTACCTCGCCATAGAGAACGCCCCACAGCAGAAGGCCACGCATATGGATACGCATGAAACCTGCAAACTCTGCATAGTTGGTGCCATCGAAGATCATCGAGCACCGAGGGACAGCGACATAGCCCGAGGAAGACATGAGAAAGTCTCCCTGCTATTCTTTTTTTGGTCAACGAACCCTAAACTCGATCTGGAACGAGATCGAGGGAAGCACTCGAACCAGGAAGCGGCGGTTGCAGCACTCGATCTGGATCGACCAGGAAGAGTCGAAGGTGAGCCAGTGCCGGGCCAGGCGGCGGCAGGACCAGGCTAAGGCGGGAGCGGCCGGACTGGGCGGGGTGGCGGCGGCGGGACCTGGCGGCGGCCGAACTGGGCGTCGGTGGCCGAACGGTGTAGCAACAGTGGCCGAATGGAGCTGGAACGAGACCAGCATGGGGAGGAAGCAGCAAGCCTCGGCCTTGCTCGAGAGCTGCTGCTCGAGAGGAGTCGGGAAGGGGCTTGCTCGAGAGCTCCTGCTCAAGAGAAGTCGGGAAGCGGGGACAACGACCCTGACGAGGACGAGTCAGTGCAGAGGACGGCCGGAGAGCAGAGGACGGCCAGAGATTGGGGACGGAGCCTAGCTGCTGCAGCGACTCGGATGGAGCACACACGGAGTTGCATCGTGCGGGAGAGAGGCTAACCTAGCATCTGATACCATGTTAGATAAACAGCAACTAGTATTCACTGAGGGCAAAAGGCCATTACATATACATGTGTGGTAAAGTGCAGGAAACCCCTTATACAATGGGGATATTACCGAAAAGGGACTATACACATCTAACAGGTTGTTCCAAATGTTTTAACCATGTATGTGTATTTTCAAACTTTGGATTTGTACTCATAAAGAATCTGAAGTATTTTTCAATTGCTAACTGGACAGAAAAAAGAAAGATGCTCGAATTTAGCTTGAGAAAAAATAAGGCAGCAGGGAGAATCAGTGGCTCCAGCTTTGTCCACTCATCCCAGAACACCTGAAGGTTTATACAGCAAAAAAGGGAAGAATCAAAGCAGATCAGAGTGGTTGCAGTGCATCATTTAGGACTACATACCAAAGATCAAGTGGTGTCATGACTCAGAGCACCAAATCTGGAAGGAAATCGTCTTTACTCTAGTTTATTAATCATCCATTACTGTCTCTAATCGAGATCGGAATGCCGTCACCCACGTGGACTGCACATTTTTTGCATCGTGCTTTGTGGCCACTTTACTTGACTAACCTTGAAACTGTCCTTTTTTCGATGAGCCAAGTGGAAAGCTAGCTAGAACATATGTATTCTCACCAAGCCAGCAACCTTAAACAATATGGTACTACCAGCTACCTTTAGCACCCAAATGCCAATGTTCCTGCCACACCCACCTCAATAAGTTTTTCCAAGGGTCTGGGATACAAACTTCACATAGAATATTGTCACCACCACAAGCAAAAAATGCATGAAAAAAAAAATTAAAATTGAGGTATTTATGAGTGAACATAATATTCCCGACGTGGCCAATTCGTACAAAAGATGCAGTTTACTTGTTGCCGTAGATCCATGACCACCTAATCCCAAGATCTGGCATCTTAAAGTCTGATATTGGCATCAAAAGTCGTACCTCGATTGTTGAGAAGAAGCCATG
The DNA here is from genome assembly GCA_963921465.1 of Triticum timopheevii. Taxonomy (NCBI): domain Eukaryota; kingdom Viridiplantae; phylum Streptophyta; class Magnoliopsida; order Poales; family Poaceae; genus Triticum; species Triticum timopheevii. The sequence continues at coordinate 3,713,251 of OY997270.1, forward strand.
CCATTTATCGCCTTTCATATATATCAACCGTGTTGTGATATAATTGGACAATTGTATCTTGGCGTTATTACACTTGTAACCCGTGGATAGTACGTTTTCTTCATGATTGTGTACTTATATTTTTTTTGGAAAAAGACGTTAAACCCCTGCCTCTGCATCAAAAGCACTACCCACGGGTTACAAGGTAATAATGCCAAGATACAATTGAATGGCTTCACCAATATATGTTTAGAATAAATTAAGTGTACCACTCACATGTTACATGCTAACGTGTCACGATACAATTGGATAGATCTACCAAGATATAACAAGTACATAGTTATGAAGAAATTTTATCACCCACATATATACAAGTTCTTGATATATGTGGGCACACCGGATCCACGAAAGTGTACACCCACATATTCCGTGGTATGAGCCCACGGTTTTAAAGAAAACGACACACGAGAAACTAGAAACCACTTGCCTCTCAAGGAAACGGAGTAGGTGTTACCACTCCAACCTCAGTTATAGACAAATCCATGACTTTGAATAGGTACCTAATACCATTGCAAATCTGTTTCAACGGTTCGAACAAAAACTCGCTGGATTGGTAGCTGAGGCCATATTATACGGCTAAAGTTATGGCAACATGTCCGAAGCCAATAGGCTATTCTCGTACCCAAAGTTTAAACTATAAACAGTCGCAACAATATATTATGATGACCTTATTGAAAACATCGAGGAAAATAGTACGTGGTGGGCCATTCATTAACCTAATGAACAACTAAAATGACATTTAGCCAGTTTTTTTAAAACTAGCTTAGTGTTGTCTGCACATGGCCTCTCGGCCCCTTTTGGTTTGCAGACCATTACAAGCAAACCCAACAATACTAAAGTAGCTAGCTGGATCAGGTAGCATCTCGGAGGAAAGCTTCAACTACTAGCTAGATTAGACTTCCAGAGAGCAGAGAAGCAACAATTATCAGCCTAGGTAGCACCATTTACTTTCACCAATCAACCGGCCAGCCGGCAGGATAGATTAGACTTCTAGAGAGCAAAGAAGAAACAATTAGTGCAGGTAGCTGGAAGAAGAAGAAGGAGAGGATGGGGAGGGGGAAGATTGCGATTGAGAGGATCGACAACGCGACGAACCGTCAGGTGACCTTCTCCAAGCGGCGCGGAGGGCTGATGAAGAAGGCCCGGGAGCTCGCCATCCTCTGCGACGCGGATCTTGCACTCATCGTCTTCTCCAGCACCGGTCGCCTCTATGACTTTGCGAGCTCCAGGTCTGTCAGTTAATTAATTAGTTCCTGCACCCTCCTAATCCTCTCATAATTACTTATTTCCATCATCTCTTAATTTTGTATGTGTTTGTGTTGTGTGTGTTTATCAGCGGAATGGAGGCAATACTAGAGCGCTACCAGGACGCCAAACAGGAGCATTGTGGAATGTTGAATCCAACATCAGAGGCAAAGGTATGTATGTATGCATACTAGCTTTTACTAAGCACCCAGTATCCGTGTCACCCGCGTCCCTCTCTGAGGTCACACGGGGAACCCTAGCCGCTGGCCCTCCTCCACCCTCCCCTCCCCCTCGTCGCCGCTGCCGAGGGTCACTGCCGGGCAAAGGCAGTGCTGACGGCGGTGGGGCCTCTCCCTAGGCGCGGCTCTCCCTCCATCCTCGCGGCGGCATAGTTGTTCCCGGTGGTGGCTTGGTGGCGCGGCGCTTCGAAGCTCCGGCGGCGGCTCGTTCTGTGGCGGGGATGGAGGGCTTGACCATGTCCGGTGGTGCTGCCTCGACAGCTGCTGCAGCTTGGGGCTCTTGACCCGATTGGATTTGGGTGGTGATCGGGTCGCGCCGTGGCAGCCTGTCAGATGTGGTGTCGTTGGGTCTCGCAGCCTCTGGGCACCGTGGAGGTGCCGGCGGCGTGTGCTCATCCTAGTGGTGCTGGTGGTGGCGGCAGCCCGTGCACGAGAGATGGAGTTTCCTCGAACAGATCTGGGTGAAAACTTGCTTTCGGCTACCCGGCAGTGGCGATGCCGTCTGTGTCGTTGCCTTCTTGAAGGCATCGCTGTAGAGAAGTTCAAGGCCACTATCTGTTACCTCCGGTGAAAACCCTAGATTAGTAGTAGGATGACGACGACGCTCAGATGTCATTTCCCCCTTGGGGGCGTCTTTCATGGAGGCACACATAGGCTTGAGGGACCAGATGATGACTTATTTCGTGGAGCGGTGCTTCATCTTACACACTGATGGCAGCAAATCTCGTCAGTGTGGCGCTATGGAGACTAGGAGTCTGATGCGCGGAGATGGACTCACGCAGGATGAGAGGATGTTGTTTGGCGTCATGGTGGCATTGATGGCAGAGAGGCCGGGCAAGGTCGGTGCATTAGTTTCACCTTTGGAGATGGATTGGTCGAAGATGGCGGTGACAACACAGAGAGTGCGTCTGACCAGTTTGTGCCCCAAACCCAGTATGTGGCTTGGTTGGGGCCTCTGGCTTTAGATGTTAGGCATTTGTGTGATGTCTGTTTGGTATTAGGCTCGGACTATCGGCACCCCTTCATCAAGTGGATAGGAGTAGACAGTTGTCGCTAATATGGTAGCTTCAGACTACCTGATGAACTACTTTGTAAGGTTTTTGTGAATAATCAATAAAATGACTGCATGCATCTACCAACAATGCTTTTAAAAAAAGCTTTTACATGCCACACACATATATATATACCCAAGAAAAGGAAGTTGTGAAACAAATGGCAATGAAGCTTGGATGATGATCTAGCAGCAAGATCTTGATGCATGGATTGTAGCTTTTATCCTCTTCGCGCTTTATCCTCTGGTGCATTGCGAGGGATTTGATCTTTTTATTTTGTAGTGTTTCAAACTACACAAATCTGAATGTGTGTATCAAACTATTAATCAGTGCAGAACCTGGATGTATTGTTCCATTTTGAAGAAAAAAAATAGAAATCAAGCTATCTAAGTAGATGTATAGATAGCTCATTTGCATTCACTGTTTAATAGCTCCTGTGACTAGTAATCATTTAGTTGAATAATTAATATGTATCTGTTAGCAGTTGTCGTATGTTAGTTCCTCTTACATACTTCATATTTTGTTGGCTGGCCAGCTTCGTACAAACTGATGAAGTAGTTCATCAAGCTCAAAGTACTATATTTAACAAGTATCCCACTTTCTTGTTAGTGACAACTCAAGAAACTAAACCTCTAATCAATATTGGTAGTGATTAATGCCAAACTAATTAGGGGATTGCCATCTTTATTGATTAATTTCGTAGGCTGGATCTTGGTTACATGATTAATCAAAGAGCAAGTGTGCCACATTTTTGCAGCTTCAATCTGTCGAGGCCTTCATGGCCATAATCGAAAATGCTCGAACCCAAAATTTACACTGGCTCGGCGGATGGGCCAAGTATGCTACACAAATAATGATAGGGGCCTCGCAGAGTAGTCAATGAAGATAAAAATTACTAAGGCATCCTTTGATTCAAAGGGATTTCATGTTCTTTGGAGAATGTGGATCCTTACGAATATTTCCTACATAGTGCTCTACACACTATTTTGGGGGGAAAAATCATCCACTCAAACCACTTTATACAGTTCCTTTTATTTTACCTACGACATCAGAAACTCTTTGGTTAGAATTCCTATGTTTTCTCATCTTATATTGACGGTGTTACAGCCCAGGGTTACCTCACCTTGCTGGTAGTCAGCCCAAGTAGGTTGTCCCGAGGACCCCTAGGTCGGTTTTCACCCTGGGCCATCATGCTGGCCCATGGTCTCTGTAGAGGAAAGATTCTAGAAGTCTTGCCTTACAAGATAAGGAAGACAGATCTTTTGGAGGATTCTCCACTATCGATGTAGCCGACTTGGAACATGTAACCCTAGGGCCGTGGTATCTTATATAGGCCAGGGCCGAGCTAGTTGAGCTAGTTGATAGACACCTTACAATAAGTTAGAATCCCTCGATTATAACATGTACAATGTACACACCTATACATCAATGCAACACGAGTAGTAGTGGGGTTTTACCTGTATGGAGGGCCTGAACCTAAGTAAATATGTGCTCATGTTTCTCCTTCGATGTACTCACCTCATCCGGATACCCTATCAAGGGATCTAATGTATTCTACACTGACATATAGAATTCCGGAGGACGTGTCATTATAGTCACATTCCAGCATTTGGAGAATCAAACATATCAAGGAGGCCATAGAAGGCTCTTCAGTATGTACACACCTATATACATCAATGCAACATGAGTAGTAGTAGGGTTTGACCTGTATGGAGGGCCTTAACCTAAGTAAATATGTGCTCATGTTTCTCCTTCGATCTACTCACCTCGTCGGGATACCCTATCAATGGATATACTGTATTCTACACCAACATATAGAATTCAGGAGGAAATGTCATTATAGTCACATTCCTGCATTTGGAGAATCAAACATATCAAAGTGGCCATAGAAAGTCTCCTCGGTTCGGGACTACCAATACATAGCAACAAAAAAAATTGAATGTCTCGTCAGATTAATTCCTATGAAACTGATTACACATCATTCTATAATATACCTATTTGGTTGCACCATAGCAAATACGAGGAAATTATCTGAAACGATTGGGGACATGACATAGTTATCATAGAAAAATAAAAATTCTATGAGGTTACTCAACCAGAGTTACTTTTGAACTGCATGTACAGTAGAAAATAGGATTTCCCACGTTTTTCTAAGTGAACAAATCAGAAAAAAAAACGTAAGGAATGAAGTTGTACAATGTTCTTAGTACAAATTTTATATATACCGGTGGAGACCATAAAAATGTACCATATATGGCGGGGGAATGCTCCTCGCCCGATGTGTACTATCTCACTCTTTGGAATATTTAGAAAATCTCAACGAACCCGCACGATGCCTTTTCATGAACTTTTTCAGTAATGGTCAATATTTACTGGCTCATAATATACCATCAAGTGGATACAAACACAATTAGAACGCTCCTTGTCATTTCATTAACTAGAACAAGAACTGGCCAATTAATTAAGAAAACTTGCCAACATTGTGGTTTGAATATTTCTCTATTACATATCCCCTAATGGCTATTACAATATCCATCCATGGTCGCACGGCTTGTAGCTCTAAGCATGTTTTCTTATCTCAGGTATGACCCGAGCTACGTAACATTGGGATATCCGATGCATGACACTCCGAATCATTCCTAAAAATATCTAGCCATACCACATACAACATACGGTTAGAAATACTGTATAAAGATAACAAAAACTACAAAACCTCCAAACATCTAGTTTGGTAGCTAGATTGTCATATGCGGTTACTGGTCTGTAGCACATTTTGTTCCATTCTTCAATTCTGGACATATATATTACTCTTCTGTGTGTAGGTTAATAATGTTAGACTTTGTTAAACCCCTTTCATGCTGACATGCATGTTGCTAACCTTATTACATTGTATCATTACAAAGATATGAAACTTTGATCTTGTTGCCAATAGGATATAAAGTTCAAAAACATGGACAAAAAAAAGACGAGCAAGACAAACAAGATCATTGTAAACACTCATAAGCCAATCACTGGCACACCATGCAAAACATGACATGAATTCCCACTAAGCCAGTCAGCCTTCTTTGCGCCAAGCTACATTGGCTCTTTGTGTTAAACCTTATGCAATAACCCACGTCACCAATTGGTACCCATGATAGCACCTTCATACAAGAATGAACTTTCTTTTATCAAAGATGATATGCTTTCTGCATAATCGCAAGACCCAACTATGATTGTTGCCCCGACCAAAATGAAAGATCTTAAGATTTATCAACTACCATTGTCTAGACCCAAAAAAAATGTGAAATACTACAATCTCGGGTTATATTAAAAAGTAAATACATAGCTCATCACGCAACATATTCTATAGAATAGTCAAAGAAGAGACAATGAATGGTCCTTGTTCATAACAACATCCCCAATGAGTATCCAACTGTCATATTTGTTTTAAAAAATTATCCTTAATTAGCACAACTTTTTATAGAGAACGAAAGAAAATCTTTATCTATAAAGATAATTAAGACACCATAATTTTTATGACTAAAATGTACCATCTTATCCATGAAAGCCAAACACATCAAGCGCACAAAGGAAACACCGGAAGTGTGAAGATCTCATTTAAGCAAGTCATGGTTGGTACAACACACATCCGCAATCTCGAGGGCAATTTCATTCGAGTCTGCTAAATGCTGACCAGTGGTAACTGTGCGAAAATTCTCCCATTGGTTCTCAGCTCTAATAATCACCTAAGGAGTGACATTCCTATAACAAACAATACGAAATATAAATGATGGGGGGTAACCCAAAGAGGCCTATCCCTGATATAGCTATCCTCCTACGACAAAATTTTGGCCACCCACACACCAAATGATGAAAAATGGACAAAAGTATCTATAACCATCACGAGGCCCTTTGGAAATTGGGAGTCCGTTGGTTGTCTTGAACCATTGAGATTGCCTTCTGCCCCAAATACTTATTACTATGTAAGAAAAGCTATCACAATCCGCACTTGGTTAGCAACTTAAACAACCATTTACTCAAAAGACACATATTTTTTACTTCTAGATCATGAAAGCCAAGGCTACACCCATCTTTAGGGATACATAATGTTGTTCATATGAAAACAACCCTCGATTATGGGTATCTTAATAATTCAATCAAATGTAAACTTAGTGACTATGGACTTATAGCGAAGGTCATCATACACGAAAATAAGTAAACAAAATGAAGTTTTTTGAATAGGTTTTGTCACCTCCATGGAGTGTGGTCTGGTCCTATGTTAGGAAGTCCTGGGGGGAGGGAGAGGGGGTCGCGGGCTCAAGTGATAACACGACTCCTTGGAATCAAGCCCCTAGAATGACTTAGAGCTACCGAATATGTCCTAGAGACCTACCCCCCTCCCAAGTTTGTTAATGTGAGAGTGAATGAGAGTACATCCCACGAGGGGCCTTATAGAGGAGAGTGTACCTTGACAAATGACCAAAACTATCCATGGTGGTGATTGGTTGGAGAGGTACGATTGTAAGTCTAGGTCCATGAGTCCATGAAAGACTAGTCAAAGTTGAAGGTGTCCATATTCCATGGTGTGTCACTCCCTTTCATCCATGCATGAGTAGGACTTTCGCTAGTTGGGCCTCAACTCGACCTGAAATTCTTTGCATCTTGCCTATATTGTTGACGTCGTCTATTTGATTTTGCCATCTCCTTTGATTTGTTCACCATGACAATTTTACTGACTTTTATTGACCACCTTGGACCTTGTTGATCGATTTAGACTTTTGTGGACTAGCCATGTAGGACTATAATTGGGATCCCAGGTAGGATTTTTTTCCTTCAAGACATAAAATTTGCCACCATGCTAAAAGATACCCTTTCATATATTGATCCAATGCCAAAAGAATTGAGATCGATAGTAGCCTAGCCTCTCCCAGACCATCCTTGGGTTCTCTTGAAAACATATCCTAATATAGGATGGGGCCAGTACTTATCACAAAATTAATCAAGACCAAACACCCTTGATAGGAAAGACTCTTGTGATACCCTATACTAAGACACTCAAAGCGATCTTCTATAACCTTCTAGTTTTGATTACAAAGCTTGCGGCAGTTTGTCATAGTACCAAGGTACTCAAAGGGGTAAGAACTCACCACACACCCAAAAGATTGCTTGTACTCGAGCCCAACTCCTTGTATTTCCCAAAACAATACAACTAGCTCTTATGGAAGTTAATCTTCAACCCAAAGGGTGCTCAAACACGCACATGATTAGCCTAGTATTGCCCAATTAGCCAAATCAAGATCCATAAAAAGGATCATGTCGTCATTTTCCCCATGTAAGTGTGTACTCCATTACACTCGATTTTTTTAATGCTACTACTACTATAGAATGATTAGGTATTGACTGTCACTAAAACATCATACTAATAGGTTTGATCGTTTGTTAGTAACAAAATGCTATTGGAACCTAAAGCCACAACTGACGGGCCTACTACCAATCATTGGTGACCATGAAGAGACTAAAAAAGGCTAAGCCCATAGATCAAGCTTGTAGGTCGATCATTGCGTGACATACCACCGTCTCCCATGAGCTCCACTTGCTATCTGCTGACAGTTTTTACTATGCAATCCCAAAAAATGGGGAGGAGTCAGCATCTCCCGCCCTGGATAGTGCCAAGGAGGCTCACCAGTGGCACGAACGGGCACAATGGCGTTCATAGTGGGCAACACACGGTAGATCGTCGGAGGGTTGCCGTAGGGTAGGCTCGTCGGATGGATGGCACAAGGTAGGCTCGTCACCATGTTTAAGTGGGATTGTGGGATGGCACTATTGAAGCTAGAGAGGAGGTCAAAGCGGAGGTGGGGGATGGATCAGTGAAGATGAGAGAGAGAGAGAGAGAGAGAGAGAGAGAGACGGTCATAGGATATGTGAAGTAGAATGGCTGAGTTTTTGATGTGCTGAAATAAAATGTGCTTAGGTTTTTCCATCAGGCCAATTTTTGCCCTAACGGGCCGTCTTTTAGAAGCACTTGTAATTTTAATAATAATGGTAACCATTGCAGGCACACTGCTTAAGATCCATGATCCAAGAAATTACAAAGTAAATCCTACAACTACGAATTAGAACAAAATTGTAATGAAATTTCTTGGAGGCATCTTCGTCGTAGTATCAATCCTTCTAAGACGAAAAGCTGCCGAGACTACAATAAAGAGACTACAGTTGGATGGACTTGATTATCAATAAAGATTTCTCAAGGCGCCTTGAGATACCCATCCAAAAAGATGGGAAGCCATGAGTGATGTGCGTACTTGGGCTGGGGATGAACCCCTAGAAGTGCAGACCATCAAACCACAAAATCACATCATAGAAAGATTCCAACCGCACAAATAATCAAACTATCAAAAGCAACATGATACATAAAGTAATCAGATTTGAGTAATTGGATCAGTAAGGACACATGGGAAGTTTATTCTAAAACTACAAACAACCAGTAGATGTTAATAAAAACTATCCCCCCCCCCCCCGGTGTCAAGATGGTAGCTGGAGGTGAGGGCACGGGAAGTTTCCTCCGACGGCGGGCAGTGTTCCATGCTAGTTGTGCGTGGATGATAGTTGTTGAGTCGTTATGCACTGGTACACTAGGCAAGGAACCATGGCTATGGATCTCCTAATTAACATGGCATGCCTCTTATTTGTATCTTATTTCATTTCTATCTGTTGGGCAGTTATGGCAGAGGGAGGTTACAACCTTGAGGCAGCAAGTGCAGAACTTACAACACAGTAATAGGTAACAATAATAATCTTTGGTTGTTATTACCCATGCATTGAAATTCCCAATAGTAGAACCATCAAGAAGTTGTTTATTGAGTTGTTTCATATGCAAATTAATTAAACAAATAGAGTGTGCCATACTGAAATGCATGTCAACATTTTTGACTTGAATATCCACTAGTAGCAACTTTTGTTGTGATGAATGGAGAAGCTTAGCTAGGTAGCTAGCTGTTATTGACATTGTTAAACAATCTACCCTCTGATGGTAGGCAACTATTGGGAGAGGAACTATCTGGTTCAACTGTTCAGGATCTACAGTTTCTCGTTAACCAAGTAGAAATGAGCTTGCATTCCGTACGAAAGAGGAAGGTGCCCCTTTTCTTTCCCCTTTCCCTTCCCATCCCTTTCTTTTTTATTTTTTTTCTGTTTCACACATGCTTTACTTGTAGTTGATTTCTTTAGGAGCAAATTATGGCTGAGGAGATCCACGAACTCAACAAAAAGGTTCACTAAATCTTCTTCCTATGTTCTTGCTTCTGTTGTTGTTGGTGTTGAAATAGCTTAATTAGCACCGATTCTTGTATATGTGCCTGGTACGTATTAGCAGCTGAGGTATGATGAGATGGAATTTGCTTTTGTAGGGATTTCTTTTTCAGAAGGAAAATATAGAACTTGGCAAGAAGTTGAGCATTGCTCATGAGCGAAACATAGAGCTGCAGAAAAAGGTAAGAAATGTAATAGATTCTTATGTGTTCTAAATGAGTGCTAGCTAATAAATCCTAGTTTGTCAACTAGAAGTCTATAAATACTTTGAAAATAATCGTCGGTGAACTACATCCTATAACAATATAACATATGAGAGTGTTTTTTAAGGTCCCGGGTGCCCCTACACCTCTATGAACAGTAAACTCAAATAAATTAGAAAAATTGAAACTTTGCAATGTCAGATATGATCAAACTTTGTAGGTGGTTGCCAGTTTTCATGCCAACAAAAAAACATTCGAGGAGCTCTTCACAAGAAAAAGATCTCAGTGCCTGAAGTTTTGAGCTCTACATGATATTTTGTTATGAAAACCTGCAAGAACCTACAAAGTTTGACCATATTTGATGTCGCAAAGTTTCAGATTTTTCTAAAAATAATCTATTTTTTGAATTTACTGTTCTAGCTAACATAGATTCAAATTATACTATAGTCAAAAAAAAAGATTCAAATTATACAACAGTTCTAGCTAACATAGCATGACATTAGGTCATGGTTTTAAGTAGCGCGCTATAGCTTTGCTATAGTATTTACAAGAGGTTTTGCGGTAACGGACTTTGATCCAAACACATGAACAAATATTTTAAATAGCGCACTATAGCATTTAGAAGAGGTCCGCCGTTAAGAGGCGTAGCGCGCTATTTAAAACTATGCATTAGGTTCATTTTGTTTTGTTGCAAGCATGGAAGCAAGCTGATACCTGATAAACTAATGTGTGTTGATTAGCTTTCTGGGGTCATGAGATCGAGTGAGCAGAAAGACAGCGGAAGCAGCTCAAAAGCTGCTGGCGAATTATTAATGTCGACTAGAGCACGTGAACCAAGGATTATTATTGACCTTGAGTTATGCCAGCAGGAGCATGAGGATGAATAACACCTAATACCTCGTCCACTATATGCTAGTAAGTCTTTCATGTTCAATTGCATTATTAAAAGGATATATGTGCTTAGTCGCATGCCAAACCACATTATTAACCAAAATTTATTGATTTACATGAAACTGCAGCTTCAACTTGTATTTTAAGTGCACGCGTGGACGATGGAAGCGTGATTATCAAATTAATTATATGGTTCCTGCGTCATTTGCATAGGGAGTAATTAACGAAAATCTATGAATGGAGTGCAGAACTGCAGATTAAGATTAAACAAAACAAAAGCAGAAACATGCTTTAAACGTGTATGCTTTCATATTATGTGTGTGTGTGTGTGTGTGTGTGTGTGTGTGTGTGTGTGTGTGTGTGTGTGTGTGTGGATTTAACTCGGTATCAATGAGGAGACCAGAGAAGATCATATGCTTCCTCCGGTCTATAGTAATTGTCACTGATTTAGTACAAGAGTACGGTGGTGAATAAATTAATGCATCATCAATTTGATTTGACAGCCGGTGTCATTCTGACGTGCTTCTAATCATCGAGTAGCTTTGATGTAAATTTTGCTACTGATGATGCTAGCACCCAGTTGAAATTGTATGCAACAGATGAATTGTTGTGTTTGGCCTTTTAGCAATAGTTAGAAAATGTCAATGGCCCCATGAAAGACATAAATGTTCAGTTTGGCCATATTAGCATTATTGTAACACCGAGCAAGTGTAGTTTTATTTTCGAATTATTGTTGTTAATATCGTACATGATATATTTATGTTGATAAAAGTACAAGTTGGAGGTGTGACGTTACAATGTGCATCAAGCAAATAGGTCATCAAGGTACATATCCACCATTGTTCATTCAACCAAACAGAAACTTGGCTCGCCCCTAAGCAGTTTACAATAAAATAATTAAAATGACCATCAAAAGTACTGCCGTGGACTAGGGTAATGGCTTCCCTAGGGAAATTCGGCTGTAATACTGCCGTGGACACTGCATTTGGTTTGTATTTGTGTTACATAGTATATACTACTGTAAAGCTGGGGTCCATTCCCAAACACACATAACAAAACTCCTGTTTTATTCAAAAGCATACATAGACGCAATGATAATACTGCTTATTTCCTAATTATATGCATAGGCATGCTGAATAGAAGGAAAAGTGTTGTGCCTTGGCACTCAACTGATGCCAATAAGAACACATTTGATTTCACATTGGTGGCAAAAAATTTATTGCATTTCGTAGTCCCAAGAATGCAAAATGGATCCTGGGTCCCAGTGAGCCCTTTTTTCCTTCAAAAAATCCAAATTAGAATTCAAAAGTATTTTTTCTAGTCAGGTAGATCTATACGTTCACAGTATGATTCTGCGATTTTTAGTCAAGAAAACTATTCTTTTATGGGCTACACAAAAAGACAGTTATGCTCATGGTTTCATTATGCTTAATGGAGCCAGGGATCACTCCCTGTTTTTTCTTAAAAAAATATGTGAATATATAATAGACATATTATTAGTTATTATGGATCCACAAATATGTCTTAATGAAATTGACAGTGAGCATATATACATGTGCAAGTGGATTTTGTTTGGAAATTTGGAAATCTCAAATCCCTCATTATTTTTATTATTTTCATACCATGCTCCATGTTACGTGACCACGATTTTCTAGAAAATATAAAAATATATACCTTGACCGGCACCAACACGACGCCAATTGATCTGGCTGCCCAGCTCTGTGGGAGCATACCCTCACAAGCCTGCCGTTGGCAGGACACCGCTCTTTGTGAGATGAATGTGTTTACGACAACTCCTGTTTCAATGCAGTTGGTTTTTCTCTATGAGCTGCCTCTCTACGAACGACCGCACAACCAGAGGAGCTCATGTCCTCAGGACGCATGTGCAGTAGAATTTTCGAATCCATCGTGTGACTAAAGATATTCTCCACTAAAAATCATCAATCCAAGGTACTCTACAAATTTGTGACCCTAGCTATTATGTATTTTGGAATACGTTTCAGTCAGAGGAACGGTATGCACATATATCCTAATATATGGTGTTTTCAGGCACTCATTTTCTGTTTTTTCTAAACTTCTGTCCTTATGACTTGACATATATGTGTGTTAATTAATTTTGGAGCAAAACAATAAAGTGGCAGAAGTATCTAGAGTTGCCTCAAAGTGGGAAAGCGTGTACTTGCGGTCAATTTTTTCTTTTTTAGAAAAGGAAGATGACCTTCGGCCTCTGCATCTAGTCGATGCATACGGACATTTTATTAATTATTCTCACAAGACCTTACAAAGCCATACAACAACAAGACTGAAGCCACCGTCTAAGCAACAGCTGTCGCTACACCTATCCAATTGATGAAGGGGCGCAAATAGTCTGGGCCTAATACCAAACAGACATCGCAGCCAAACCTAAACATCTAAGACCTGAGGTCCCAACCAGGACACCTGCCGGGTATGGGGCACCTACCAGTCCGGCGCACTCCTCAACCAGGATGCCTGCCGGGTATGAGGCCGCCGCAGCCACCTGCCACCAATCCATCTTCAGAGTTATACCGTTGCATGTACCGTGTCAGGTCTCTCTGCCATTGACGCCACCACGACGCCCGACAGCGTCGTCCTCCTGTGCGAGTCCAACCTCCCACAGCGACCTCCGAATCTGCACTGCGCCACGTCGTCAAGATCTGTCGCCATCAGTGTGTAGGATGAAGCACCGCTCCATCAAAGAATCTGTCCTCTAGTTTCTCGATCATGTGTGTACCTCCAAGAATGACGCCCCCAAGGAAGGAACGACACCAGAGCGTCGCCGTCATCCGATCATCCGATCTAGGGTTTCCCCAGAGGTATCAGAGAGTGGCCGTGAACTTCTCCACGGCGATGTCTTCAAGAAGGGAACGGCGCAGATAGCACCGCCGCCGCCGGCCTTAGCAGACGCCGAAGGCAGGTTTTCACCCAGATCAGTTCGAAGGGATCTAACTCTCGTGCACGGACCACCGTCACCACCAGCACCACCAGGTAAAACCCTGGAGCACCTGCAGATCAGCGAGCCGCCGGCACCAACGCATCCAGATTGCCGGCCACGCCAGACCGCCGCCATCTCCCGCGCCGTCCGGGTTAGAGACGGAGCCGCCGACCACGCACAGGAACCACCGCCGCCTGCACAGGACGATGCGCCGCCGAGATCCCAGTGCCCGCCACCACTTGCCGAGGGCCGCCGCCGCGCGCCCCGAGCGGACTCCCACGCACATCGGGGAAACAACCGTCGCCCCCAAGCCCGTGTCGCCAACCACCGCCGCGATCCGCCCGCGCCAGTTCCAGCGAGCCGTGGGAGAAGAGATCCCGCCGCTGCTGATGCCGATCGAGCTTTTCCCGGCGGCACGCCCCGGCGGCGGCGAGGAGGAGTGGTATGGGGAGGGACGAGGACGCGGCGGCGCTAGGGTCCCCCCCCCCCCCCCCCCCCCGGTCGCCGCGCAGGGGCGACACCGATGAATAAGAAAAGGAATCGTGAGAATTATACGTGTTTCCTATGGGCCGCAATGGCACCTACGGTATAATATAGGGCAGCACTCAGCGCCGGTGCGCCGGCTGAAAGTTTCGACCGGTCACATGCCAGCCGCGCGATACGAGTCATATTGACCGTGTGATTCTGACGTCTACCTCGTTTTACAACTGCTTCGTAAAAAAAAGGAAAAGTGCCTTTGACCTCGTCAAACCGCCACAAATCCAAGCTCGCGCGTCCTCCTCACCGCCGCCTGCTTCCAGCACGTAGTGCGCACTCATCGGCGCCGCACTTTTAGGCTACACCGTTCGTCGCCGAATACGATTGTAGTGTTTCGTGGCCCTCGCCGAGCTAGCACTATGCCGCCGGCGAGCTCGTTGCTCCACGTCGCCCTGGTCGGAGCACACGCCGTCGAGCTCACGGCACACGTCGCCGTGGTCGCCGGACGTACTTCTTGGCTCGTCACCGTCCTGCTCCATTAAAACGCATGCAGCAAAAAAAAGCTCATTAGTCCCAGCAAAAAAGTGGTTAGCCATCACGGGGAGATGAATGGTTGAAGCTTTCTTCATCGCCGGTTGTAGCTTTTGTCACCGACGGTTGCAGTTTTTCGTCGTCGTTTCTTCTGTCGTCTATGGATGAAGCTTTTCTCGCCGGTTGAAGCTTTTCTCATCGCTGTTTTCAGCAAAAAAAATCATTGTAGCATCTTCTTCTCGCCCACCCTGGTCACCGGTGGCAACTTTTTTCGCAGAGGGTTGCAACTTTTCGTGTCGCCGGCCGTGGCTTCCGCCATGCCGGTTGTAGCATTTGCAATCACCGATCATGCTTTCCTCCCCGGTTGCCATTGCAGCTTTCCCATCACCCGTGGACGCTTCTGCCATTAACGGTTGCAGCACCTCATGATGTCGCTTCCAGCAAATGCACTGCTCGTGGTCACCACCGATGTAGCTTTGTGGTCACCACCAATGATGGTTGAAGCTTTTTTGTTTGCTCATTGTAGCAAATTTGCTTGCCGGTTGTAGCACTTTTGGTCCCTGGTTGTAGCACATTTGGGCGTCACCGCAGAAAACACTGACGATGCAGCAAAAATGGATGTTGGCTCCAGCCTCCGGCTTTGCCAGTTGTAGGAATTTCTAATGCTGGTTGACACAAGACGCATGACGCCGGTCGTAGGAAAAAAATGTGACGGCCGTGCGATGTAGCAAAATGCGGCACTAGTTGTAGTCAGATGGGGCACCCGTTGTAGCAATTCATGACACCCGTTGTAGCATGTAGCAAAAAAAATGATGGTTCGTGCAATGTAGCAAAACGCGACGCTGGTTGTAGCTGAGTGGTGTGCCGGTTGTAGCAAAATGTGATATCGGTTGTAGCATGTAACAAAAAAACGCGACGTCTGCAGTGTTGCTTGGAATAGCGCCGCCGTCCTTGCAGCTCGCGGTCACCATGCTCGCCGTCCATGATGGGAGCTCTCCTGGGCACCCGGTTGTAGCAGGCCATGACACGGTCCCAGCTTCCGCCAAGGCCGGTTGCAACACATCTCATTGTGGGCACGTCTTCTCCGGTGACCGGTCGCCGCTCGTAGCACGGCCTTGTCGGAGCGTGCAGCACGACGTTGGAGGGCAACGAGGTGTGGGCTCGCATGGCCAGACCGTCGCCCCAGGCGCGCGGCTGTCCGTCGTGGCCGGTTGCGGCATGCAGTCCCAGCCCGCCCCGACTCGACGTCGACAACCTCACCTGCCAGCAATGAGTGGCTGGGTGTGTGGTGGGGGGCTATTGCCGGTTAGTGCTCGGCAGGAACGCCTAGACGCAGGAGGAAGAAGAGCAAAATGAGCGGCTAAAAAAACCGCAAGAGGATAAGGATGGGAGGTGGGCCTACTAGCAGCAACAGCTAGCGCGTGGGTGCAACCGGCTGAAGCTTCGGCCGGCGCCCCGGTGTGAAACGTTTTCCTTTTGCTTTTGAAGCTTTTTCACTTGGCGAGTGATACGCGCCGGTCCGTCGGCCGAAATTTCGGCCGGTCTAACCGCGCACGTACGATTCGATCTATAACAGCTGCACAATTCCTCTTCCACAACTACTTCGCTACTAAGAAAAAACACATGGCGCCTATTCATCACGAGCAGTCCCGTGATCCCCAATACGTCAGGCAACTCGCTGGCCGTCCACGTCGCCGTTGGCCGCCGCCCTCGTCACCGTCGGCTGACTCCCATTGGTTCCATAGGACGCCGCTCTCGTCGCTGGTGGTCGCCATCGCATCCCCGTCCCCGCCGGTTCCAGCAGGATCTCGCCTCCACTCATAGCAAAACGACGCCGTTGTAGCAAAACGTCTGACGTATCTGTCGTTGCAGCACCTAAGTTGCCGCCATCGTATCACGCCCATCACCGCACCACCGTGCCTCCGGCCACAACACTCATTGCCGCCGCTCGCATCCCAGTTGAAGCTTTTTCTCGTGTTGGTTGAAGCTTTTTCTCATGGCAGTTGAAGCTTTTTTCCACCCATCGACGCTCGCTTGCATGGGGTTGAATGAACAACGGCTGCCAATGAACTCCATTTAAATGGATGTAGCAAAAAAATTCGCAGGTTGTAGCAAAAAACAGCAACAGTTGCAGCAAAAACGCCGTCGCCGCCATCCTCGTCGCATCTCCGCCATTAATGAATGTAGCAAAAAAATTCACCGGTCGAAGCAAAATTCGATGATAGTTGCAGCAACGGATCGTAGCTCCGTCATTGGTGGATGTAGCAAAAAATGTCGCTGGTTCTAGCATGCCGTGATGCTGGTTCCAGCATGCAACGACCACGGTCGCGGCATGCAGCACCCGCTGCCCTTGAGCTTGCAGCTCCATGGTGGTGTGGGCATGGCCATGGTCGCCACGGTCACATCACCGACAAAAACGGATGCAGCTTCGCGGGGCTGCGGTTGCAGCTTCTTTTCTCATGCCTGTCGGAGCTTCAACCAGCAGTGATGAACATGGATATTGAAGACGACATGGGAAGAAGATAAATATGATGGCTGAGAAGAAAAAAAAAGCGGTCGTGGGCCAAAGGACGTGGTGGGCCAAGGAGGAAAAACGAACGACACGGAACCTGGACAGGGAGATGTCTGTGCACTCGATTCCTGCGCGATCGAGCGGAGCGCGTGCGAACCGGCCGAAGCTTCGGCCGGTGCGCCGTTGTCAAATGTTTCCCTATAATATAACGCAAATTCAGCTATCACTCCATAAATAACTTCTCACTTAAAGAATCAAAATAGACATTATTTGTTACTCTAGATCCACAAATATGGATTTTGTGTAGCGCATACATAGAGATATGCCTTGATGAAATTTACAGTGAGCATATATACATGTGCAAGTGGATGTTGTTTGGAAATTTGGAAACCTTAAAATCCCTTATTGTTTTTATTCTTTTCATACCAGGCTCCATGGTACGTGCCCACGATTTTCTAGAAAATATAAAAATATGGGTCTGTCTATAACACATCTAGATGTGACATAGTCATGTCACATATAAGCTGATGTCCACTCTCTTTGTGGTTTATTTTTATTTCAAGTCTTTTTTTGTTTCTTGTTGCTGCATTATATATTTGTGGGAGCTTAGATGTGACATTCTTAAAAAATGTCTAGATGTGAATTAGACAAACCATAAAAATATATACCTGCACAATCACTCTGATTCAGTATTGTGCTTGATTATTCTGACACCCACCACCGGCACCAACACGATGCCAATTGATCTGGCTGCCCAGATGTATGGGAGCATACCCTCACAAGCCTGCCGTTGGCAGGACAACGCTCTTTGTGATATGAATGTGTTTATGATCCCTCTTGTTCCAACCTAGATCAAGTTGGTTTTCCTCTTTGAGCGGCCTCTCTACGACGACCACACAACCAGAGGAGCTCATGTGTTCAGGACACATGTGCAGTAGAAATCCTAACAATTTTTAAAACAAGAATATTTTTTTGAAAATTTGAACAAAACTTGAAATTTCTAAACATTTTTTTGGAAACACGTACATGTTTGAATTTATGAACATTTGGTAAACTTTAAGCTTTATAGGGCTGATGTGAAAAAAAGGTTAGAGAGAATTTTATAATCACTAATGGGCATTTGATAACTTATACCAATAAACATCAATTATCCTAAAAACCAATAAATATCAATTTCTTATCCATTTATTATCTTAGTTTCTGTACATACATGTACGATCTTCAAGATTTTAGGCTCTCAATAATATATCAACCAATGAAGGTAATGGCTCTTTACACATGGTTAATTAACCTGAAAGGTAATTTAGATATTTAAATTAACCAATTATTTATGATGGAATGAACATGTGACCTTTTCTTTTGTTAGTCTATGTCTGAAGATGCAATTGACACCAACACAAATTCAATGCATGGAGAGACTGTTCCATGCTTTTATGATTAAAGTGTAACACTTCATACATGCATATTGTGTGTAAATACATTACATGGGCAATGCTCTCACGAGGCCCCGGTGGCTGGCTGAGAGATTTGGCCCAGTACTTCGTTGGTGGCTTGTGGCTGCAGATATGGTGATTTTTCTTCAACTTCATCGGATGGAGGTGCTCGAGCAGGAGCCAAGTAGATGCACGGGGTTGATCCCCGTTCGACATGCCACAACGGCAACGCCTCTTCGTTCGCGCTTGGGTTCATATTCGACTGTGAAAGCCGATTCAGGCGATAGTGTGTTCCTCGCTTCAGGAGTTGGTGGCTTTCAGTGTTTTTCGTTGTTGTTAATCTCAACGGCGGCGACCGTTAGCAACTGGCGTTGGCTTGGTTTGAGTTCCTGGGACCGGATCGTGTCTTTTTTTCCTTTGGGGGTATTTTGGCATTTGTGTTTGGACACCTATTGTCTCTCACGGTTTCTCGACGATGGTGCGTCTGTGCTATGTTTGTAGTTGACTCTGTTGAAGATATATACAACTATCTTTGTCCCGAAACGTAAATAGATATTTTCAAAAAAAAGGAATGTCTCAATGAGAAATAGAGTGATAGTGTATCTCGTGATGCAGCAAAATGTGCGAAAATTGACATGTGAGCACGGGTGCACCGGAGCACTTTATTTTGAAGGTGAAAAAACCAGACTTTAATAGCTCAAAAAAATTCAATTTTTGTGTGCATGAACATATAGCAATGCAGTATATTGCGCGAAAATTTCAGCATGCATGCGTATTCATGTAAAAAAATTTCAATTTTTTCATTCATTTTAGTCACCTTTTTGGAGCATTCAAAATAAAGTGCCCCGTTGCCCCATGTTTGAAAAAACGTTTTACAAAATGTGGTCATAGCCATTGGAGATTATGATTTTCTTTTTTGCTCCCATTGCAACACATGGTCCCTTTTGCTAGTACATTAAATTTTACCCAAAAAAATTGAGTTTGCAACACTTTTTTTACCTCGTTTAGCAAGAATTCCTCTGATATACCCCACTTTAGCAAGTTCTTTCCTATGTACTCCCTCCATCCCAAATTAAGTGACTCAACTTTGTATTATGTCACGGATGGCTCTCTCCTCCCCTCCCTCGCTCCCTCCCCGCGGGACGCTGTCGGCTTGCGGTTCCCCCTCGTCCCCGGCGTCCAAGTCAGATTCGCTCCCCTGCTCCCTTCTCCCCTCGTGCTCCCCTCCGGGCTACCCGCCAGCGGCGGGGCCCGAACCCCTCCCACCTGCGTTCCCCCCTCTCTGTCCGGTGGCCCTGGCAGCGCCACGGGCCAACAAGTTCTGGGCCCTTGATTCCGACGACTCTGGCTCCGATTCTGATCCTGAGACTCCCCCTCCTCCTCGCTCGGCCTCGGTGGTTGGGTTGCCGCCGTTGTTGGTGGCGGGTCGACGGCGCAAGTTTGCTCCGGGGGGTCGGGGCCGACTGTGTGTGCTTGATGCGGGCCCGGATGGATGGCGTCGTGTTGGTCGTGGGCGCCGGCGCGCCGCTCCCTGGGCGGCGGATCCTTCTTTGGTGAGCCCGGGGGTGGACGCCATGGCCTCGCCCGTCTCCTCCCTCTCGGTGGCGGTGCCCTCCGGCTCGTCGCCGTCCAGGTACCTCCCTTCCCCGACGTCGGCGGCGCCGGCGCAAACCCTAGATCTGGGATCGGGTCTTGCGTTGGTGCCCCGGTCCGTGGGCCGGGTCCCTCTGGTCGGTGACGGGCCATGTGGGCCTGTGTCGGCCCCTTCGCTGGATTCCACGGTTGACTTCCCCCCCCCCCCTCGTGTCTGATTCTGATGGGCCTAGGCCGGCCCAGCTGCGTCCGCCTCCCCCTTCGGCCCTTTCGAAAGAAACCGGCCTGGCTGGCTCCGGCTATTTATGGGTCCGGAAGGGGTCGGTTCCCCCTTTTCTAGGGTTTCCTGCCTCCGCTGCTGATCTGCGACGGCGCCGTTTCCCTATCCGCCGCTTTGTCAGATCCAAGCCTCCCCCTCCCCTCCTTCTCCCCTTCTCGTCGGTGGTGGCGATGGACCGCTCCCGTGGGTCCTCCAGCGAGGCTGTCTCCGGCCTTAAGTGGGGGCGGGACGGTTCTGGCGACGCCGCTGCGGATCTGGAGTATGAGGCGTCGCTCCGCGCCAAGCTCCAGGCTTCGCGGTCGGAGGCGGGCGCCGCGTCGCCGCGTGTGTCTGGATCCGGGCCGGTGGCTTCTCCGTCCTTGGCGCCCGCTGCTCCGGTGCATGTGGTCGACCCTTGGGAACAGGCGGCACGGGGGAGCCGGGCGGAATCTTCGGGCCCCTCCTCGTCTCCTTCCTCGCTTGCTCCCATGGGTGGGCCGCCGCGGGCACCGGCGGCGGGCGGCAGCGGGCCGTCCCGCTTCGTTCCTCGTGGTGGCTCTAGGGCCCCGGCCCGGCGTCCGGTTGGCCCTGCGGCGGGACGTGGTGCTGGCGCGGGTGCCGTCGGTGGTTCTTCTGGAGATGGCATCCTCCCTCCGCCGCCTTCTCGTGGTGCGAATCGTAACTCCTCTCACTCCCAGGTTTCCAATCCCATCCTCACCTGCTTCGCGTGTCATCGCCCTGGCCATTTCCAGTCTCGGTGCGAGAACCCCCCATTCTGCCTCATCTGTAGGGAGGATGGACACCTAACAGTGGACTGTCAGAGTAGGATCAAGCCCCCCTCCTTCGTCCATTATGGGATTGGCCTCCCGGGTTGCGCTTTTTTTGCCATGGACAAGGAAGTCCCCGCAGCTACGCCCATTCCCTCCCTGTCCAATGTGGGTGTCATTACTGTCCAAGACAAGCGTATCTCTCCACAAGACCTCTTGGATGAACTTCGTATGTGGGATGAAGGGGGTTGGGACTGGCAGATCCGGCAGCTTTCTGATTTCGAGTTTGCGGCCACTTTCCCCTCTAAAGAGAGTCTTCGCATGATGTCTTCCTGTACCAGTTTCACTCTCCCTGTGAATCAACTTGTTGTGTCGGTCAAAGCGGCTTCCAACGGATCCAAGACCATATCTCCTCTATCTGATGTCTGGGTGCTCGTTGATGATGTGCCTCCCAGCTTGCGCACCGCGTCCTTCTTGATGGCTTTTGGGGTGCTTATCGGGAAACCTATTGAGGTCGATCTTGCCTCGCTGTCAGTTCTTGGCCCTGCTCGCCTTCGTGTGTGGTGTGTGGATCCGATCTGCATCCGTGGTTCCGTTGATGTCTTCCCGGTGGATGGTGGCTTTCGTCTTCGAGTTCGGGTGGAAGGTGCTCCTGGTGCGGCCGCTCCTCCTCCCCCCCCCCCTCCTCCCCCGGCCTCGGGTGACGATGACAAGAGCCGGGAGGGTGGGGGGGGGGGGGGGGGTCCTGAGGACTCGCTGAATGGCACAGATCCCCGCTTCACCCAGTCTGCGTGGGATGGGCTTTCTCCTGCTGAGCAGGAGCTGATGAAGGATTGTGCTCCGGCTTCGGCGGGTGGTGGGGTTCAGGGCTCGGTGCCTGGTATGGTGGCTGGTCCTGCGGCCGCGGCTGCTTCGAAGGGCACCCCCTTGTCGGGGGCGTGCTCCAACATGCCCGTGCGCCCCACCTCCCCCTCGCTGTCCGGCATTGAAGATCTACCTCCTGTGGGACCTTCGGCGGCCAAGAAAAGGAAGAAGTCCTCGGTGAAGAAGTTTTCCGAGAAGAGCCGGGCCTCGGGGGACTCCTGGCAGTCGGCGGCTGGGCTCTGCCGCCGTCTGGAGGTGGACCTGGGGGCGGCTTCGGGCCCTTCTTTGGTGGCGGCTTCCCCTGGTCGGGCCCCTCCGGTCCCTGTGCACTCTCCTGCCTCGACCGCTCGCAAGAGTGGCCGCGTCTCCAACAGTGGCGAGCGCGTGGTGGATCGGGCGGCTCGGCGTGCGGCGGCGCATGATCTTCCCCCCTCAGGTTTGGATTCACCCTCATCTCCTTCCCCCCCTTTGGCTCAGTCTCCTGTTAGGCTAGTTTTACCCTCCCATTCCGATGAACATCTCCTTTCGATATTAGCTGATGTGGGGATATGTCTAGACGCTAGCGTGGGTTCTCCCTCCTCTCGGTTGCAGTTGATTCGTGCTAATGAACGTGCTCAGGCTGATATCGCCAAGGCCAAGGAGGCCGGGACTGGGATGGATGCCCCACTGGTTGTGGCCGGAGGGGAAACGGACGAGGTTGCTAGGGGGCAGCTGTCTCCGGTGCAGAAGCGCGGGGCCGGGAAACGTGCTAAAACCTGCAAGGCTCCGTGCAGGTCGAGCTTGAGAATTAAAAACCTTTCCCTAAGATGAAGGCCCTGCTTTGGAACATTAGAGGGTTCTGCGCTAGGGGGCGCAGAGACCAATTGAAGGACCTAATGCGCGCTGAAAGAATTGATTTTATCGGGCTTGTTGAGACTCTTAAACCTTCCTTTTCTCCTTCTGAACTATCGGCGATTGCTGGGATTGATAGATTTAGGTGGAATTTCGTGGCCGCCGTTGGTCAGTCCGGCGGCTTTCTTCTGGGCACCAATAATGACACCTTTAATTTTCTGGCTTTTGACCATGGTGTATACTGGGCTAGTATGGTAGTTTCCCTTCGTTCCAATAACACCCTCCTTGAACTTATGGTAGTCTATGGTCCGGCTGATCATTCCTTGTCACAAATTCTCTTGGATGAGATTTTTTCTAAAATTGATGCCTGCCAACTGCCACTCTTGATTGGGGGTGATTTTAATCTGCTTCGGTATCCTTTCTGATAAGAGTTCTGCCAATTTCTCCTGGGTGCTGGCCGAGGCTTTTAATGCTTTCATCACGGACACGGCTATCCGTGAGATCCCGAGGGTTGGGGCCCGCTACACTTGGACCAACCGACAGACTTGTCCTATTCGTTCGATTCTTGATAGAGTTTTTATCTGCCCTGCTTGGGATGGCCTTTTTCCTCGTTGCTCACTTCGGGCCCTCCCCATCGTCGGTTCCGATCACGCTTCTCTCATCCTTGATGATGGTCTCTGCCCCAATGGTTGCCAAAGATTTCAATTTGACGCGTCCTGGCTTTTAGTGGAGGGGTTCCCTGATATGCTGGCTCAGAAGATCTTGGGCTTTCTGACCTCCCCCCATTGTTCATTTGGCCCTGTGGATGACTAGCATTATGTTTCATACTCCCTGTGCAAGTTCCTTAGAGGCTGGGCCAAGAATCACTTTGCTGAGGCGAGGCGCGACAAATCTAGGCTGAGTGCTCAAATTAGTGCCCTCGACTCCCGTGCGGACAACGGTGGGCTCTCGGCTACTGAGTGGCAAGTTCGATATGGCCTTGAGAAGGAGCTTCTGGCTATTCATCGCCAAGAGGAAGTGTATTGGAAGCAAAGGGGTACGATTAATTGGACTCTTAAGGGTGATTCTCCCACGGCTTACTTTTTCGCCATTGCGAATGGCAGACGGCGTAGATGTTTGATTAACAGCCTCATTATTGATGGTGTTAGGGTCTCTGAACCGCCGATCATTCTCCGTCATGTAGTGCGGTTCTTCTCTAACCTGCTTTCGGCTAAACCAGACCTCGGATTCGCGCTGGCCCCGGGCTTCTGGGCTCCCCTTGATAGGATTTCTCACGCTGATAATGAGCTTCTGTTGATTCCCCCTTCCGAGGAGGAAATTTTTGATACTATTTGGACGGCTAATTCTAATGCGGCTTCAGGCCCTGATGGTTTCTCCATTCCGTTCTTTCGACAATTCTGGCCCCAACTAAAAGGTCTAATTTCTGCAGTCATTCAAGGGTATTGGCTGGGATCGGTTGACATCTCTAGACTTAACTACGCGGTTCTCTCCCTCATCCCTAAGGTCAAGGGTGCGGATATGATCTCTCAATTTAGGCCGATTGCTTTAATCAACAACTTCGCAAAGATCCCTGCAAAGGGCATGGCCACTAGACTATCTCCCATTGCACATCGGACCATTAGCCCTTTCCAGTCTGCTTTCATCAAAGGGAGGTTCATTTTGGACGGGGTACTTTGTTTACATGAGATTGTTCATGATCTGTGGGTGCGAGGGACAAAGGCTGTGGTTCTCAAACTTGACTTTGAAAAGGCCTACGACTCGGTTAGCTGGAATTTCCTTCGGCAAGTTCTTTTGGCTAAGGGCTTTGAGGGGCCTGTTATGCAGCGCTTGATGCAATTGGTTTCTGGGGGGCACACGGCTGTGGCTGTCAATGGCAAAATTAGCCAGTTTTTTGCTAATGGTAGGGGCCTCAGGCAAGGGGATCCAGCGTCTCCTTTACTTTTCAACTTTGTGGCTGATGCTCTATCTCGCATTCTCTCTCGAGCTTCCTTGGCTGGTCATATTACTCCGGTGAGCTCTCATCTCATCCCTAATGGTATCTCTCATCTCCAATATGCGGATGATACTATAATTCTGATGGAGCTTAATGATAATAGTCTCACCAATCTGAAATTCCTTCTGCTTTGTTTCGAAGCGCTCTCAGGTCTTAAAATCAATTTCTCTAAGAGTGAGGTTATAGTGACTGGGGTCTCGGACGAAGAGGCGCAGCGGGTGGCCCATCTTCTGAACTGTTCTTTGGGATCCTACCCTCTCAAATATCTAGGCCTTCCCATTTCCCCGCTTAAACTTTTGGCTAAAGACTTCGCACCGGTGGTTACCAAAGTTGGCAACAGAGTTCTCCCTTGGCGAGGGCGATACAATATGCAAGCGGGCAAGGTCGCCCTTACTAACTCCTGTCTTTCTTCGCTACCTATGTTCTTAATGGGATTCTATCTTCTCTCTAGTGGGGTTCATAATGGTTTTGACAAGCATAGGGGTGCTTTCTATTGGAACGCAGCGGACAATAAACGTAAGTACAGGATGGTCAGATGGGACATTATATGTCACCCCAAGGCCAAAGGGGGTCTGGGCATTATTAATACGCGAGTGATGAATAATTGTCTTATGATCAAATGGTGGTGGAAGATTATGACTCTTGAGGAACTGCCACCCTGTCTCTCTATCCTAAAAGCTAAATATTTCCCTTCCTCGAGTCCTATGTTCGCGCCGGCTGCGGGTGGGTCGCAATTTTGGCATCAACTGGTTAAAGTCCGGTCGATCTTTCAGTCCCTTGTAAAATTTGTAGTTAGGAACGGTAAGTCTACTCGGGGACTCCACGCTGGCTGTTGCTTTTCCGGTTCTATTTTCATATTGCGATGATACTGAGGTTTCTATCTCTGAGCTCTCGGCTAGGGGTTAGGTTCTGGATTTTCGTCGTTCTCTTTCTCCTGAAGAGTTGGAAGATTGGTAGCGCCTTACTGCTTGCTTCCCCCTGCTCTCGGAGGAAGAGGATGCCGTGGTGTGGCCCCTCTCCTCTTCGGGGCGTTTTTCGGTTAAATCTGCTTACTCCAAGCTTATCCCTGGGGGGCGCCCGGTCAAGTTCAAGCATATCTGGTCGGCTCGAATTCCTCCTAAGATCAAGATATTTCTCTGGCAAGCTGTCCGGGGTAAGCTTCCGGCGGCCGATCAGATTAAGAAAAGAAACGGGCCGGGGTCCGACAGGTGTGTGCTATGTGGGGCACTGGAGAACACCGGGCATATTTTCTTTCACTGCTCTTTAGCTAAACTTATGTGGTGTTGCATCAGACTTTGGTTACATGTAAATTGGTCCCCTTCCTCCTTTGAAGACCTGAGGCATTGTGTCAATCTTCTTTCTGGCCATTCTAAAAGAGTGTTCTTAGTTGGATGGGCTGCGATTGGCTGGTCGTTGTGGACTACTAGGAATAAGTTCTCGATTGAACGTATTTTTCCGGCTAATCCTGTCAATTGCTTATTTAAAGCCAATGGTTTCTTGCAGCAGTGGAGATTATTGACTAAAGAAGGGGACCTCCAGGCCTTCGACGCCATGCTATCCAAGATGAAATCTACGGCGTCTGGGCTTCTTCGGCTTTCTTTGAGGACGGCTTCCTGAATGCTCTTTTGGTGTCTGGTTTAGGTTGGCCTGCGTGCCATGTGAGGCGCTGGCCTTGTAATGTTACTTTATCTTCCTTCGTGTGATACTTTGTTGGGTGCTGGTTGCTGGTCATATACTCTGCCTGGTGGCTTTATCTATAAAGTCGGGCTCTCGCCTTTTCTCTAAAAAAAAACTTTGTATTATGTTTATTATAAAGTTAGTACAAAGTTGAGTCATTATTTGGCGACGAAAAAGTAGTATATAAGTTTTGAAGTTTCGATGGGTGGGCTCCTTTGCCCCGTCCTAGTTAAACACTAACAATCCTCGCCCTGTCTTGGGCGGTGGCCATCTCCAAAACTGTGGATGCACCAATCTTACGCATGCCAAATCCTCCACCTTGCTTCCCGCATCCGAACTTGTCATTGTCTGACTCTCCTCCATCAGCGATACCCAGTGGAGGAGACATGGAGGACTAGCAGAGGCATGTTTATGATGCATGTGGAGGAGACATGGAGGACTAGCAGGGACTAGCAGTGCCTCTCAGTTCAGAAATATAAGATCAGTTATTCACCCATGCATATTTCACTTTTGATATCATTAGAGGACACCCACTACTCTCAACAATTATGTAGTAATTATTTGTCAAAGCCTTATCTTTGTGTGAGATGAATGTGTGTACTGCCCCTTTTGTCCCATTGTGGATCAACTTGGTTTTCTTCCTTGAGCTGCCTCTAAGAAGACCACACAACCACAGAAGCTCATGAGCTCATCATGCATGTGCACTAGGATTTTCGAATCCATCACCTGGCTAAAGATATTGTCCACTAGGAATTATCAAACCATGTTCTACGAATAAAGTTTCCTAGAACTTGTGACCCTAGGTATTATATATATTTATGATTATGCTCAGTCGGACGAACAAGATGCACATATTTATCTTAATATGTGGTGTTCTCAGTCATCTGAATTTTCTGTTTCTGTCTGAACTTTGGCATTTCTCCTTGGTATATATGTGTGTGCTAATTATGTTTTTGGACAAAACAATCAAATGGCGTTCGAAAGCATCTATACTTGCATCAAACTCATGCGCGAAATCGTGTGCTGGCGGCCTTGTCCTAACGTGAACTTGACATAATTATATGTGTTTGTTAGGGGAAAACTTTGGTGCCTACAGCAGCATCATAGTTCAGAAAACCCTAAGAAGATCAGCTATTAGCCCATGCATATTTCACTTCTGATATCATTAGAGGACACCACTACCCTCAACAATCATGTACAGTAATTATTTGTCAAAGCCTTATCTTTTGAAACAGATGGGTCAGTACCCCATATATATATTTAACTTGTGATTCCGTTCTGGAATTAGTACTGCTGACGACAAAGTGGTGCTACTTGCACATTGGCAGGAATCCAATCGAATCTGAATCTGCTCTGATATTTGTGTGGATCGAGAGCCAAACTATGCAAAAAAAATTGATACAAGCCGTGATATTTACCGGATTCCAAAACCTCGTACGGTACACAAAAAACTATTGTTGTAGGGGTTCCCTGCCCCTTCAGAGTCTCCAGGGATTGCAGAAGTTACACTATTTATTAAGGGAATGATGGGATCAAGATCATTGATCACCATGCACTCTGCCTCCATTGCTCATTACAAAATCAAATTGTTAATCTGCAAGTTGCATATTTGGACGAGCACCTAGTCTTCATCTGGTTTATTCATATATAGGGGTCTGCAAATACATGCTTACACACACAACCACCTATTGAACTACTGAAGTGAAGATCTAGCTACCTCGCTAGCATATATAGTGTGTGTTGGTGGGAGAAATTGAAATAACATGTGTATGGTAATCAATTAGTTAAGGAGATCGAAGAGC
Organism: Triticum timopheevii; assembly: GCA_963921465.1. Taxonomy (NCBI): domain Eukaryota; kingdom Viridiplantae; phylum Streptophyta; class Magnoliopsida; order Poales; family Poaceae; genus Triticum; species Triticum timopheevii. The sequence continues at coordinate 3,741,905 of OY997270.1, forward strand.
TAGCATGGCTAGGGGCAAGATTGTGATTAGGAGGATTAAGAAGATGAGCAGCAGACAGGTCACCTTCTCCAAGCGGCGTCATGGCCTAATGAAGAAGGCACGCGAGCTGGCAGTAATCTGTGATGTCCAGATCGGTGTCATCGTCTTCTCCTCCACCGGTCGCCTCTACGAGTATGCCAGCTCCACCACCACCACCACCATCACCATGGGCATGCCTTCCATCATTCATAAGTACCAATCTGCACAGGAGAACCACCAGCTGTTGAATTCAGTGTCACAAATCATGGTATGAACGCATATTACCTCGTAACCTTGTTAAGTACTCTGGATGTTTCGAAATACATAATATCCTTGGTGAAGACCATTATCTTTTCATACAAATAAGTTAGTAAAATTACGGAACTATAAAATAGTTCTCATGACAAATGTAATGATATTATGTTCATTTGACCGACCTCAATATTTTTTATATTCATAGTGAAATTAGAGAAGCTTAATTTTTATTGATGCATATCAGTATGTCTATTTTAGAACAAAATTGCACCAAGTATTTATCCCCCAAGTTTTGTTGAGCAAATTTATTATGGTCAAAGCATGCCTCCTATTTATGACGATTATTGTGATGACATGTATGCCATAAAGAATAAACATAACCATGAAACTTGTCATCATGATTTTAATCTTCAATTCGATTAAGGTTCACATGATAGTTATTTTGTTGAGTTTGCTCCCACTACTATTCATGAGATGAATTTTGCTTATGTGGAGAGTAATAAAATTTCTATGCTTTGTAGATCATGAACAGAATGCTTTATGTGATGGTTATATTGTTGAATTCATTCATGATGCTGCTGAAAATTATTATGAGAGAGGATCATATGCTTCTACATATTGCAATATTATAAAGTTTCCTCTCTATGTGTTGAAAATCTTGAAGATTTGCTTGTTTTACCTTCCTATGCTAGTTGCTTCTTGTTCCCATAAGTTGTTTGCTCACAAAATACCTATGCATAGCAAGTGGGTTATATTCTTCATGATGCTCTCTTTATGTTTCAATTCTTATCTTTTGTGTGAGCATCATTGAAATCATCATGCCTAGCTAGGGGCGTTAAACGTTAGCGCTTGTTGGGAGGCAACCAATTTTTCTTTTGTTCCTTGCTTTTTGCTTCTGTTTAGTAATAAACAATTCATCTAGCTTCTGTTTAGATGTGGTTTTATGTTTTAATTAGTGTTTGTGCCAAATAGAACCTATAGGATAACCTACGGTGATAGTTAATTTGATCTTGCTGAAAAACAGAAAATTTTGCGCACACGAGAATAATTTTACTAAATCACAAAAACGTGATTTTTAGTTGATTATTTTTGCAGTATATCAATAGACAAATTTCCCAGGGCTTCCTATTTTGGTAGAATTTTTAGAGTTCCAGAATTATTCGAAAGTTACAGATTGCTACAGACTGTTCTGTTTTTGACAGATTCTGTTTTTCGTGTGTTGTTTGCTTATTTTGATCAATCTATGGCTAGTATCGGGTTGTATGAACTATAGACAAGTTGGAATACAGTAGGTTTAACACCAATATAAATAAAGAATGAGTTCATTACAGTACTTTAAGTGGTGGTTCTGCTTTCTTGCACTAACGGAGCTCATGAGATTTCCTGTTGAGTTTTGTGTTGTGAAGTTTTCAAGTTTTGGGTAAAGATTTGATGGACTATGGAATAAGGAGTGGCAAGAGCCTAAGATTGGGGATTCACATGGAACCCCAAGGTAATTCAATGACAACCAAAATCCTAAGCTTGGGGATGCCCTGGAAGGCATCCCCTCTTTCGTCTTTGTCTATCGGTAACTTTACTTGGAGCTATATTTTTATTCGCCACATGATATGTGTTTTTCTTGGAGCGTCTTGTATGATATGAGTCTTTTCTTTTTAGTTTACGACAATCATCCTTGCTGTACACACCTTTTGGGAGAGACACACATGATTCAGAGTTTATTAAAATACTCTATGTGCTTCACTTATATCTTTTGAGCTAGACAATTTTGTTCTAGTGCTTCACTTAAATCTTTTTAGAGCACGGCGGTGGTTTTATTTTGTAGAAATTATTGATCTCTCATGCTTCACTTATATTATTTTGAGAGTCTTTAAGAACAGCATGGTATTTGCTATGGTTATAAAATTGGTCCTAGAATGATGGGCATCCAAGTTGGGTATAATAAAAACTATCATAGAAAGTGAATTGGATGCTATGATCAATTTGATGCTTGATATTTGTTTGGAGATATAAAGATGGTGATATTAGAGTCATGCTAGTTGGGTAGTTGTGAATTTAAGAAATACTTGTGTTGAAGTTGGCAAGTCCCGTAGCATGCACGTATGGTAAAAGTTGTGTAACAAATTTGTAGCATGGGGTGATCTTTTGATTGCCTTCCTTATGAGTGGAGGTTGGAATCACGTGATGGTTAATTCCTACCAACCCTTCTCCTAGGAGCATGCGTAGTAGTACTTTGCTTCGAGGGCTAATAAACTTTTGCAATAAGTATATGAGTTCTTTATGACTAATATGAGTCCATGGATTATACGCACTCTTACCCTTCCATCATTGCTAGCCTCTACGGTACCGTGCATTGCCCTTTCTCACCTTGAGAGCTGGTGCAAACTTCGCTGGTGCATCCAAACCCCGTGTTACGATAAGCTCTATCACGCATGAACCTCCTTATATCTTCCTCAAAACAGCCACCATACCTACCTATTATGGCATTTCCATAGCCATTCCGAGATATATTGCCATGCAACTTCCACAGTTCCGTTTATCATGACATGTTTCATCATTGTCATATTTCTTTTGCATGATCATGTAGTTGACATCGTATTTGTGGCAAAGCCACCTTCATAATTTTTTTATACATGTCTCTCTTGATTCATTGCATATCCCGGTACACCGCCGAAGGCATTCATATAGTCATGAGTTGTAAGTAAATAGAAGTGTGATGATCATCATTATTAGAGCATTGTCACTTGAAAAGAAAGGCTAAAAAAATTGAAATGCCAAATAAAAAAAGGCCAAAAAAAGGGGGGGACAATGTTACTATCTTCATGATAGAGTGTCTCCTATGTTGTCACTTTCATATACTAGTGGGAATTTTTCAGAATAGAACTTGGCTTGTATATTCCAATGATGGGCTTCCTCAAAATGCCCTAGGTCTTCATGAGCAAGCAAGTTGGATACACACCTACTTAGTTTCTTTTGTTGAGCTTTCATACATTTATAGCTCTAGTGCATCTGTTGGGTGGCAATCCTTACTCCTCGCATTGACATCAATTGATGGGCATCTCCATAGCCTGTTGATTAGCCTCGTCAATGTGAGACTTTCTCCCTTTTTGTCTTCTCCACACAACCTCCATCATCATATTCTATTCCACCAATAGTGTTATATCCATGGCTTACGCTCATGTATTGTGTGAGAGTTGAAAAAGCTGAAGTGTGTTAAAAAGTATGAACTAATTGCTTGGCTGAAACTGGGGTTGTGCATGATAGGAGTACTTTGTGTGACGAAAATGAAGCATAGCCTAACTATATGATTTTGTAGGGATAAACTTTCTTTGGCTATGCTATTTTGATAAGTCATGATTACTTGTTAGTATGCTTGAAGTATTACTATTTTTATGTCAATATGAACTTTTATCTTGAATCATTTGGATCCGAACATTCATGCCACAATAAAGAAAATTACAGAGAGTAATATGCTAGGTAGCATTCCACATCAAAAATTCTGTTTTTATCATGTACCTACTCGAGGACGAGCAGGAATTAAGCTTGGGGATGCTTGCTACACCTCCAACCAATCTATAATTTTTTATTGTTCCATGCTATTATATTACCCGTTTTGTATGTTTATGGGCTTTATTATACACTTCTATATTGTTTTTGGGACTAACCTATTAACCAGAGGCCCAACGATAATTGTTGTTTTCTTGCCAATTTCAGTGTTTCGAAGAAAAGGAATATCAAATGGAGTCCAAACGGAATGAAACCTTTGGGGGAGTTAATTTTTGGAACGGAAACAATCCAGGAGCCTTGGAGTAGACGTCAGGGAAGCTTCGAGGTGGCCACGAGGGTCTAGGGCACGCCCCAAACCCTCGTGGGCCCCTCGTGGCTCCTCTGACCGACTTCTTTCGCCTATATATATCCATATACCCTAAAAACATCGAGGAGCACAATAGATCGGGAGTTCCGCTGCCGCAAGCCTCTGACGGAGGGGGGATCCCTCACCGGTGGCCATCTTCATCATCCTGGCGCCCTCCATGACGAGGAGGGAGTAGTTCACCCTCGGGGGTGAGGGTATGTACTAGTAGCTATGTGTTTGATCTCTCTCTCTCGTGTTCTTGAGGTGATACGATATTGATGTATCACGAGCTTTGCTATTATAGTTGGATCTTATGACGTTTCTCCCCCTCTACTCTCTTGTGATGAATTGAGTTTTCCCCTTGAAGTTGTCTTGTCGGATTGAGTCTTTAAGGATTTGATAACACTTGATGTATGTCTTGTCGTGCTTATCTATGGTGACAATGGGATATTCACGTGATCTACTTGATGTATGTTTTGGTGATCAACTTGCGGGTTCAGTGAACTTATGCATAGGGGTTGGCACACGTTTTCGTCTTGACTCTCCGGTAGAAAATGTGGGGCACTCTTTGAAGTACTTTGTGTTGGTTGAATAGATGAATCTGAGATTGTGTAATGCATATCGTATAATCATACCCATGGATACTTGTGGTGACATTGGAGTATCTAGGTGATATTACGGTTTTGGTTGATTTGTGTCTTATGGTGTTATTCTAGTACGAACTCTATGATAGATCGAACGGAAAGAATAGCTTCGTGTTATTTTACTACGGACTCTTGAATAGATCGATCAGAAAGGATAACTTTGAGGTGGTTTCGTACCCTACAATAATATCTTCGTTTGTTCTCCGCTATTATTGACTTTGGAGAGACTCTTTGTTGCATGTTGAGGGATTGTTATATGATCCAGTTATGTTATTATTGTTGAGAGATCTTGCACTAGTGAAAGTATGGACCCTAGGCCTTGTTTCCTAGCATTGCAATACCGTTTACGCTCACTTTTATCACTTGTTACCTTCCTGTTTTTATATTTTCAGATTACAAAAACCTTTATCTAGCATCCATATTGCACTTGTATCACCATCTCTTCGCCGAACTAGTGCACCTATACAATTTACCATTGTATTGGGTGTGTTGGGGACACAAGAGACTCTTTGTTATTTTGTTGCAGGGTTGTTTGAGAGAGACCATCTTCATCCTACGCCTCCCACGGATTGATAAACCTTAGGTCATCCACTTGAAGGAAATTTTCTACTGTCCTACAAACCTCTACACTTGGAGGCCCAACAACGTCTACAAGAAGAAGGTTGCGTAGTAGACATCATGGGCCTCCACAGCTGCGTCTTCCGCGGCTCCACGTCGTCCCCTTCCTAGGCCTTGCCGTCGTCCACCGCCCTGGTGCTCTCGGCGCGGCGTGGTCAACGTGGTCAAGGAACGACTTCCATCAGAAGAGTACTGTACGTGGAGAGGCTGACAATTGGGTCCACGACAGCCGCAAGGAAGTGTATCCTTATTACGTGCAAAATAATTATTCGTCCACCTGACAACAGGGAGCCACCGGACGGGCCACCGTATTTCTCGAAAAAATGTTTCCTCTAACTGCTGGGACCCACCAGCTACATCTTCGCACGCAAGGAAGTGCGTCCGGGCAAAAAAAATGATTCGCCTCTCTGACTGTTGGGACCCACCAGCTAAATCTTCGCACGCAAGGTAGTTCCTGATAGTCTGGCCCCACCTGGTCGAAGTGTACGTAGCATTGTCATTCTGGTCATGAACGTGTACGTACATACTGCTCGATGTAGATGCGTGCACGTGTCATAGTAGAGACGCGCACGTGTCGTAGTAGAGGCGCGCACGTAGCATGTACATGTACGTACAACGCCCATGGTGCAAGAAAGAAAATACGGCCACGTACGTCCATACGGGCGGGGTCTCGAACACCTACTCGCGCATACGTACGACCAGGGCTCGTGTACATGGCTTGGTCCGAATGGAGAAACTGCGTCGTCGTCGTGTTCATGGGGAGCCAACCGGCTGGGTCAGAACAGAATGCCTCATCATGTTCATTGGGAGGGCTTGGACAGAACAACCGATCGAAACGGGGCCTGGCGTACCGCAGAACGGAGGAAACGGCCTTGTGTTCGACCGGCCACAGTCGAAACAGGATCCTGTTCATTGGTAGGGGTCTGGTATACCACAAAACGGAGGAAATGGACTTCTGTTGGACCTTCTATGGTCGAAACGGGGTCCTGTTGGTCTGGAGGGGTGTGGTGTACCGCAAAACGGAGGAAATGGACATGTGTTGGAGCGCTACGGTCGAAACAGGGTCCTGTCCATCGAGAGGGGTGTGGTGTACCACAAAACAGGACTCCACGGGATACTGTTCATCTCCACCGTCGACCTCCTCTAGCCTCCACGGGCTACTGTTCATCCACCGCCGACCTCCTCCAGCCTCCACCTACGACTATTCATCCACGGGCTCCTGTTCATCCAGCCACCACCGCGCGCTCCTCCACTATCTACTGTTCAACCAGCCCTCTCCACGGGGTCCTGTTCGACCACCCCTCCACGGGGCTACTGTTCATCCAGCCCTCCACTGGCTACTGTTCAATCAGACCTCCATGGGGTCCTGTTCATCCAGCCCTCCACGGGGTCTTGTTCATCCACGTCCAACCGACTCGATCAATCGGGGTGCTATTCATCCAGCGGCAACACAACGGGGTCCTGTTCATCCAACGCCCACTGGGAACTGTTCATCCAAACCCCCACCCCCAACAACACTCATTGTTCATCCAGAGGCAGCATCGATCAGCTTCAGTTAGCAGTAGTAGTGAAGGAATTGCTCGATCGGGTACAGTTAACAGCCATCGAACGATCACTCACGATCAGTAACGCGTAGCCTGCAGTGCAATCGCTCGGGTTCTGTTGGCAAACGCCTCGCTCAGGTCCAGTTAGAGCCCAATGCCTCGCACCCACGCACGTGCGTGTACGAGAGAAATGTGCAAACCTCCGTGCATCGCTCGGCCCCGACCACCCACTATAACCGGGAACACACCGATATTTTCCTCGCCCTTGCTTCTACCACGGTTTATACCGTCATGGGCGGCTCAAAGAATGTCATGCAGGTGCGTCTCCGGCCCGCCCAGGACGAAAAGCCCATTTTCTGTTATGATTTTTTGTCATAGAAGTAGGAGCCCACCACATCTATGATGATACCAGGTTTTGTCACAATTATCGTCATAGAATTGTCATAAGTATGAGAGGAAAAAAATTCGTTTGGCCCAAAATGTCATGGATGTGTCTTTTTTTGTAGTGAAGTTATGCCCCGACTCACCATAGTTGGCCCCCTGTGCTCTCTAATTCTCGTCAAGTGGAATTATCTCGGGCAGGACATGATGCTGCTGTAATTTTGGAGCTCACCAAACATTAGGGCACTCTTTGTGCCAAATGCTTACATTGGTGACATCACAAAAATAATTGCCAGGCCAGGATCATTTGCCTTATTTGCTCAGCTCCGGGTAATAAATGTTTTGATTGCCCTTCCCGTTTGTGGCAACCAGCTCTGGGTAAGTCCATAATGGCCAAAAAATCTCAATGCCTGGTCAATTCATCTACTGAGCGGCATCAAATCACTACTTCCCAATTAATTTAAGGAGCCGGCCCCTTTGAATGGTCCAATGGCTGCCCACACCCTCCCACACGTCGCGCGACCTGTGGACCCTATGTCCACATGGAGCAATCCTGCTCGAGGCACCGTTGGGCCCAGAGTTGGCAATGGTAACACAAAACACACCCCATTGCCCTTGACGCCTCGCATTCGCCCCCCCCCCCCCCCCCGCTGCTTCCCTAGAGCGCTGAGCTCCATCGTCAAGCTCCTTCCATCCCCATCCCGCCATCCCCCACATCCGCTCCCACCTCCACCACCACCATGGCAACTACGTTATGAATCCTATCCCGTTCCTCCCCGTTGGCTGGTCTATTGAACATGGTCCCCCATATCGGAAACTTCGGGCGGACATGGACATCAACCCCATCCCTCCTCTCAACAACAGCTTCCTCGCCATTGCCGAGGCAAGCTACTTTGGCCCCCTGCATCTTCGCGAGGGGCTCACGGAAACAATAGAGGGTCTGCTTCATCAGGCTGTTCTGCACAATACTGAAGCTTCGGACCATCCTCTTGGCATTGGTGTGTTTGCGTTCAACAACTCCTTGGTGCATGATATGGTTGTCAACACTACATTCCAGTTAGATGACGAAGACTTGGTGATCTCCTTTGTCCGCCATAACGCTGCTTTGAATATGCGGAAGACCACTTATGGTCCGCAAGTTTCGCTCATGTACATTGGATTTCCTGATGACTATCAGACCGAGTTCTATCTGTAGAGATCGGTTGATGACTATGGCAGGCTTGTTTCTTGGAACAATCTGAATCTAGATCGTAGGGTGGTGCTGATTAAAATACAAGTTATTCATATGTGTTTTATTCCTAAAAGTATTGTTGTCCGTCAACTTGGTGGTGACTGCGATTGTTGGACTATTGCTGTGTACATCCTAAGAGGTGCAGATTTGAATGCGCATGACCCTAAGGTTCTGCCTTTGGACGATGAGCCGCCTCCTGCCAGTGGGATTCCCGACCCAATGTTTGGCGAGGGCATGACTGCTAAATAGCTCTACCAGCAGCAGCTTCAGAATTGGCTTATTCAGAATGGTATTGGGGACAATCAGGCCCCTCAAAATGCTGAACAGCAGGACGAAGATCACCATGATCAATGGGATGCTTAGCCTGAACCACCTGTCCCTCAGATGCCGACTATGTTGGTTAACTTCTAGGCCTGGTTGGCCGCCCAGGGCCTGCGGGTGCAGGATGGTATTCTGCCGAAAGATAACGCTACTGGCAGTCTGAACTCGGCCTGGATTGATTCTAGTTCCACTGCCAGCACTTTGGGCTCGTCGATCTCTGACCACTTTGCGCGTAGCAATGTTATGTTTGTCCCACCTCTCAGGCACTCCAGCATTTCAGTCGATGTTGCTGTCTCAGCCTGTACAATGCAAGTTAGCATCTTCGTTGAAGGCACTGATCTGGCCAATGTTCTTGTCAATGGGGCAGTCCCTAGAAACATCTTCACTGCCAATCTCTCAAGGGCTATCCTGAGTATTGTTGCATCTTTTGGTCCCTGGAGTGAGGGCTATGGGTTGCCTCCGGTTTCCGTTCAAGTTTCTACCCCTATGGTTTTCCTGGAGATTGCTAATGAATCTAAGGCTGTATCGATCCAATTCTTCTCCCGCGTCATTTCTCGTGCTCCTGTTTTTACTGCACTCACCACAATTAAACTTGATGATGAGCTGGAGGAAGGTGAGATCTTGCATGAGAACCACAGTTTCATGGAGGACCCTGATTTTGTTCCCATGGTGGAGTCTTTTGCTGCTCAGACCCACGCAATCATGGTATCACAGAATGATCATTTCATGGTGGCTGACTTTACTTCTTTGATGCCTCCTTCTGAGCCACTTGCTGATGATAGTTTATGCTTGGCGCTTTCGACCAACACTACAAAAATATACACTTCCGTGATGATACGTGTTTGTCATAGTAGGTCGCGTTTTTTGTCATGCATGTACATCCATGACGATTTTATGACAGAATCAAGATAGTCACACTTGTGCTGTCGTAGAAGTGTTCCATGCCATTACCAAAATTATCATCACGGAAGTGTCCACTTCCATGACGATAAATTGTGCATAATAGAAGTGCTTTCGTCAAGGGTGACCGACACGTGGCATCCACCGTAACGGGACGTTGTTAAGCGCCTTTAAGCTATCGGGTCCGGTTTTGGATCCGATAACCCGCTAACAGCCACGACCAATGCCGTTTTCCATGTGTAAAATTCTCATTGGCCGACGGAACCACGCGTCAGCTCCGCATTGGCACAGGTGTCACTCATACAACGGTCGGGATGGGCCTATGATATGTTGACACGTGGATGGGCCCAAAATTGGCCCATAAACTTTAAATGGGCTGGCCCAACTAAAGGCCCACAAGATTTAGCGGACCATAATGGGCCGGCCCAGCTAAAGGCCCACAAAATTTTGCAGACCATAATGGGCCGGCCCAGCTAAAGGCCCACAAGATTTAGCGGACCACAATGGGTCAGCCTAGCTAAAGTCCCACAAGATTTTGCAGACCATAATGGGCCGGCCCAGCTAAAGGCCCAACATTCTCAGTTAAGGCCCATACGGCTAGTGTCAAATCGGCCCGTCAACGACCTGTCCAAAACTTGTCATCATCACAGCCCATGGTCACTTCTGGCCCGTTAACAGTCCGCTAAGTATTTGGACCGAATTACAGCTTGGTGTATTTTCGGCCTGTTAAAGGTCCTGCTTCATTTGGGCCCATTTACAGGCCATTGAAACTTTCAGCCCATAAACGACCTTGAAGGATTTGGGTCATATTCGGCCATATCTGACATTCAGTCAGTTATAGGCCCACTATAGATTTGGGCCACTTTCGGCCTGTTGTGATTTTCGGCCGGTTAATGTCGGACAAAATCCATGTGCCATATATGGCCCAACGTCACATCATGCCCATTAACGACCCATATTAAAATGACGATAATCTAGCCCGACTGAACTTCCGGCCTGGTAAAGGCATGTGTATTAGGTCGGCGCATTTACGGCCCATCCGAATTTTGGCTTGTGAAAGATCGCCATCGTAAATGGGCCACCATTTCAGCCTACTAAGACCAGTGGGTTATTTAGCAAAATCAGGGCCCAATCTCATTTTCGACCTATTAAAGGCCCATGTTTTTTATGGGTTCGAGATATTTACACCTGTAAACGGCCTATTGTTACTGAGGGCCCAATTTATGTTTAGGCCTGTTAAAGGCCCACTATGGGTAAAGGCCTACCAGAAAAATATTAAAGCTTCTACTGATTTAGGCCCAGATATTTTTAGTAGGCTACATGCAAATTTTGGCCCATAATCGTTTTTAGCCCAATTGGAATGGGCCCAACGAATGTTGGCATGTTGGGCTCCTACGAAGCTTTCAGCCGAATACATTACTAAGATAAACCTACACTATACAAAAACCGTCGTAATTACTGCAGCCTTTGGCAGCATCATAAATGTTGTATCACAAGAAAATGATTTCCAACCATACAACAAAAGGCATGTTGGCATAAAGTTTATAGTCCTTGCAGATAAAAGCACCATCAGATGTATAGAAGCACAGATAATTTGACCTGAGTGCTAATGTTTCAGGCTGTAGAATCTAATGTTTCAGGCTGTAGAATGTGATGTTGCAGCACGATAAAAGCACCATCAGATTTATAGAAGCACAGATCATTTAAACAACGAAGCGAATGTCTGATAGTCTGGTTTCAAAACCATTCATATCTTGACGACATTTGTCAACCACTATTCTTGTTTCCGAAACGACGTCCATTAGGGATTGGACTTGTGTCTGGAGCACAGATATATCACTCTGTCTAGCAGGAAGATTTTGTTCAGTAGGCAATTTGGACGAGGCTACCTTGACAACCAACCCAGAATTACGCAGGAAGGTGCTTTTTGCACTGTTAGTGGAGAGATACTGATGCACTGCAGCAAGAGGTGACATTGTGCCTGTGGTAGCCTCGTCACCTTCAGGTGGTTGTGGCTATTCAATCATTTGTTCCATAGCTTCCTAAAAGTTTGAACTTGTAGATTAGTGTACCAGATAAGTTACTAATGAGACAAAAACAAACAATCTAGGTTACACGTTTATACATAACTTATTTTGGTGAACTACTGTAATGCATTAGCATGTATTGTAGTGCCAACTACATAATAAAATAACTTTCGGAACATATGTCCATGTAGCATGCCTAATGTATTGTCTATTTCCTCACATTTGTTGACATCTAAGGATAAAGAGACATGGTTTAAAGTAGGATGAACATAGTATGACATCATTCATATCATGGGCAAACAGATATAAAACAAACAGGCTATTTTATCATTGTGTGCGCACGTGAACACAACAACTAGATTATAGATCAAGACCAAAAGAATATCCTTCATCTCTTTTAAACCATGTAAGGTGAAATGATACGTTAAGACAATTGTGTATAAAAGTGAATAGAGTAACTAATATTGGCTGCAAACCAAGTAGTTAAATGAACACATCACAGTAACCATTAGTTCAAAGGCAGGAGGAGTAAGGACTTACAACAGCGGCTTGAACTGGTGTGCTCATGCCCTTCATCTTGCTGGTGTGGCAATCCTTGAAGATTTGCACTGCATTCAGTTCTGGTTCTTTTTGGTCCGCACGGTCTTTCCTTTCTATTTGGAACAAGTCAATATAGATATGATAATATGGCACAGAAAAAAGAAGGAAGTAGCAGCTATTTACAAGAGCCTCGCAGTGTGCAATATAGCTACGAGATCCTGTTGTCTGTTGGAATTTCACTTTAGAACAGTTGGTCTTGTTCTTCAAATAGTTAGCCTAGAAGCAGATACACTTGTAAGGCACATACATAAATACAAGTTCAATATGTGGTCTAATCAAATACATATAGCTTGTAAGGCACATACATAAATACAAGTTCAATATGCACTTGAACTGGTGTGCTCATGCCCTAGGATCAGACCAGTGTTTAACGAGGGCTATCCAGTCTTAATCTGTAATGTATTCCACTGGAGATGTTTGGGCGATTTCATTGTTAGCCTTGCCTTCAAAGTGAGATCTTCTAAGGTGGTACCGATACTGTCGCAGAGCAGACTGAAAAACATGAGTGCATGCTTGTTTAGTTGCATCATCTTTCGGATCCAACTTGAACCTCATCTGTTGAAAAAAGAATGTGAGTCTTATTAGGAGGAAGCTAGAAAGTATGGGACAGAGCAAGACAATATTACTAATTGTGATGAATAACACTACTTACGGATAAATGATCAAGGAAGGTGTTAAACTGGGTATTGTCTTTCTCATTCCTATATTGGATCCACGTAGGGACGATACGTGCATGACACCTAATGACAATGGCTGCCTCTGATACTAACTTGGCTGACTCTATAGCATCATGTGGCCTTTTTAAACCTGCCTCAAAATGAATCTCTATTCTTCCTCCTTTAGATTTTGTTAATCTGTCAAGCATTATCCCTGATGTCTGTTTCCGCTTGCGCCATGGTTCTAGTTCAACAACGAATATGGAAAGTGTTAGTGTACATCAAACTGTGAGAGTACATATAAAGGAGCATGCAACTGCAACTTGACTCGGTCAGGTACCGTCTTGGTGTTGATGTTCATGAGGTTCATCTGATCTTGCCAAGTCCTGTTGTGTCAGTAGTGCTTCGGAAGTAGTGTTAGGTGTGAAGGCAGCTTGGGAACTGGCCAGTTCCGGAGCAAATGAACGAGTAACTCGTTGAGATGCTGGTACAGTTGAAGCGGATGCTATAGCTGGTGGAGCAGGTGCTACTGTGTTTGTAGATTAAGCCGGTGGACTTGGACCTTCTACTGCACTATAAGTACTAGCAGAATCTCGACGGCAAATCCTTTTTCGTTTCACCCAACGAGTAACACCACTCACTACTATATTATTTGCCTTGCTCTTTTTTGACTTTGCCATGTCAAGCCATACCCACAACACAAAAGAATAAAATCGCTCTTCAGAACACATTGATGTATGATACAGACAAGCAATACTTTGATGTAAGACAACCATATGAGGATGGAATATGTAAGAAAAACAGGACGGCATGACATATTCACAGCTATGATGTGTAAACTAAGCAAAAGGATTTTCAAGAAAATATAAGTAATGCAAGCTAGACACCATATGAAAGATGCAACCAATATTACTCTGCCAAGTTAAAAGTGTCTTGTCATAAGTGGCAATTCAAAAAATTAAAAGCAGTACAACATAGAAATCAATGCAAAATGCAACCACTATTAAACTGCCATGTTAAAAGCGTCCAATCATGAGTGACTGATGCGGGATACACAACAGTAGTACTTTGATGTAAGAACATGGTATGATAGATAGATAGATGTAGTGTATTCTAGACACAGAAAGCCATGTCATATGCACATGTATAACGTATAAACTCAGCAGGTGCAATTTAATCAAAATAGAAGAAATACAGGATAGACAACATATGTAACATGAAACCAATTATCACACTGTCAACTTAGAGCAAGCACCTACGATGGTGGAGTATGGGAGATGAACTCATCATGTAGACTTGGGACTTCAACTTCATTAGCCGTAGCAGTGGCAAATCTAGAGAGTCTCTGTTTGCATCGGTGCGGAGGACCACCAACATCCCCTAACTTACTCTTTTCCTACCTATTTTCTGATATTGCCTTATGAAGTCAAAACCAAAAGAAGATGAATAAAATTAGATCTGCATAACTGGTTGATGCATGATACAGACGAACACTACTTTGATGTAAGGCAAGCGCAGGATAGGAGGACGGAATATATACAAAAAAGACAGTGTTTCATATTCACACGTACGATAGGAGGATGGAATATGTATGAAAAAACAGTAAGCGACAGGCATTTCAACTAAATTAGAAGAAATGAAAGCTAGGCACCATATGAACATGCAACCAATATCACTCTATCAGGTAAAAAGTGTCTTGTTGTAAGTGCCATTTCAAGAAATTAGAAGCAGTACAAGCTAGAAGACAATGCAAGATGCAACCTACATCACAGTTCCAAGTTAAATGTGTCTTATGGGTAAGTAATCGTTGCAGGTATAAGTTGTAAGCTACGCTGATGCAATTCAACATAATCAGAAGCAATACAAACTAGAAATCATACGGAAAACACAACCACATACAACAGTTCCAAGTTAGAGCAATCACCTGTGATGGTGGAGTAGGGGAGATGTTCTCATCATGTACACGTATGTTCTAGAAACAGGAACACATGTCATATTCACAGGCATTATGTGTAAAGTAAGCAGATGCAATTCAACAAAGTTAGAAGCAATACTAGCTAGACATCATACGCAACATGAAACCACATATAATAGTGCCAAGTTAGAGCAACTACGTTGACTCTCCAGCCTTGTGTTGTCTTAATCTTGTTGGGAGGATGGCGGAGTAGAATCTGTAGAGACCCCCTGTTTGAGTTGCTCCAAAGGACCACCATCATCCACTACCGGACTAATTTCCTTCAGCTGTAATGATTTTGCATTGTGAAGTCAAACAGATAAGAAAAAGTAGCAAAATTCGCTCTTCAGAACTCATTCATGCATGATACTGACGAACACTACTCGGATGAAAGGCAAACACATGATGCGAGGATGGAATATGTATGAAAAACAGGATGGCATCACATATTCACACCTATAATGTGGTAACTAAGCAGAAGGCATTTCAACAAATTAGAAGCACTGCAAGCTAGACACCATATGAAAGATGCAACCAATATCACTCTGCCAAGTTCAAACTATATGGCGTTTCAATAAATTAGAAGCAGTACATGCTAGAAATGCAAGACACAACCAATATCAAAGTGGCGACTTAAAGGTGCCTTATCATAAGTGACTGATGCGGGATATGCAAGAATAGTAGTTTGATGTAAGAACATCGTGTGATCAGATATAGTATGTTCTAGCAACAGGAACACATGTCATATTCACAAGCATTATGTGTAAAGTGAGCAGATGCAATTCAACAAAGTTAGAAGCAATACAAGGTAGACATCGTACGCAACATGCAACCACATATAATAGTGCCAAGTTAGAGCAAGCACCTGTGATGGTGGAGTAGGGGAGATGTGCTCATCATCTACACAGCAACGTTGACTGTCTAGCCTTGCGTTGTCTTGCAAATCTTGTTGGGAGGATGGCGGAGTAGAATCTATAGTGAACCTTCATCTCAGTTGCTCGGAAGGACCACCATTATCCAATGCCTTGCCAATTTCCTTCAGCTTTATTGATTTTGCATTGTGAGGTCAAACCGACAAGAAAAAGGAATATAATTCACTCTTCAGAACTCATTCATGCATGATACTGACGAACACTACTCTAATGAAAGGCAAAGTCATGATACGAGGGTGGAATATGTACGAAAAATGGATGGCTTGACATATTCACACCTATGATGTGGTAACTAAGCAGTAGGCACTTCAACAAATTAGAAGCACTGCAAACTAGACACCATATGAAAGGTGCAATCAATATCACTCTGCCAAGTTAAAATTGTCTCGTCATAGGTGCCGTTCATCAAACTAGAAGCAATACATGCTAGAAATCATATTCAATACACAAACCAATATCACACTGCCAACTTAAAGGTGTCCCATCATAAGTGACTGATGCAGGATACACAAGAAGAGTAGTTCCATGTAAGAACACGGTATGATTGATAGATATAGTATGTACCAAAAATAGGAAAGCTTGTCATATTCACACGTATCATGTGTAAGCTAAGCAAATGTAGTTTACACTAATTAGGAGAAATACAAGCTAGACACCATATGTAACATGCAACCAGATATCACACTGCCAAGTTAGAGCAAGCACCTTGGATGGTGGAGTAGGGGAGCGGAGACTTGGACCTTGTAATGCACTATTAGTACAAGGAGAATCGGTACAGATGCTCCGTTTACGTTGCTGCAGAGGACCACCATCATCGCCTTCCTTACTCTTTTCCTTCCTCTTTCTTGATTTTGCCTTGTCAAGTCAAACCCACAAGAAAAAAGAATAAAATTTGCTCTTCAGAACTCATTGATGCATGATACTGACGAACACTACATTCATGTAAGGCAACCGCATGATAGGAGGATGGAATATGTATGAAAAACAAGACGGCGTGACATATTGACATGTATGATGTATAAAGTGTAAACTAAGCACAAGGTGCTTGAACTTGTTAGAATCAATGCAAGCTAGAAACCATTTTAAAGATGAAACCAATATCACTCTGCCAAATTAAAAGGGTGCCCTAACAAATGTATTTGACCAAATTAGAAGCAATACATGGCAACAAGCTAGAAATAATATGCAATATGCAATGAATAAAGGTGAATCATCGTAAGTGATTGATGCAGGATACAGAAGAGAGGTAGTTTCATGTAAGAAAAAGGTTAACAAATAGATGCAGTGTGTACCAAAAATAGGAAGGCATGTCATATTCACAGGTATAATGTGTAAACTAAGAAGATGCAATTTACCCTAATTAGAAGCATTACAAGCTAGACACCGTATGCAACATGCAACCACATATCACACTGCAAAGTTAGAGCAAGCACCTGTGATGGTGGTGTAGGGGAAGTGCGGTCTTCAAGTACAGAGCTACGTTCAATATCTTCATTTAGGCTCGCTGTTTCTTGAGAATCATGTGGAGAGGATGAAATTGCATCCTTTATAAGAGTAGCGCGTCTCATATTAACCCACGGACGTGACGGTCTCATCATAAGCGATAGATGCAGGATACACAAGAACAGTAGTTTGATGTAAGAACATGGTGTGATAGGCAGATGTAGTATGTACCAAAAACAGGAAGGCGTGCCATATTCACATGTATAATGTGTAAGCTAAGGAGATGCAATTTAACAAATTAGGAGCAATACAAGCTAGGCACCATATGGAACATGCAACCAGATATCACACTGCCATGTTAGAGCAAGCACCTTGGGTTGTGGAGTAGGGGAGATGAGATTTGGAACTAGCACTGCAGTACGAGTAGTAGGAGAATCTGCAGAGATCATCTGTTTCGGTTGCTCCATCATTCTGTGCCTTCGTCCTTTTAGATTTTGCCTTGTCAAGTAAACACACAATAAAAAGGAATGAAATTCACAGTTCAAAATTCGTTGGTGCATGATACTGATGAATACAACTTTTATGTATGGCAACCACATTGTAGGAGGATGGAATATGTATGAAAAACGCTAAGCAGATGGCATTTCAACAAATTGGAAGCAATGCAATCTGGACACCATAGGAAAGATCCAACCAAAATCACTCTACCAAGTTAGATGTGTCCCATTATAAGTGGCACTTCAACAAATTAGAGGCAATACATGTTTGAAATGATATGCAAGATGCAACCAATATTACACTGTCAACCTGAAGGTGTATCATCAGAAGTGATTGATGAGGGATTGATACATCTCCAACGTATCTATAATTTTTTATTGTTCCCTGCTACTATATTATCTGTTTTGGATGTTTAATGGGATTTATTATGCACTTTTATATTATTTTTGGGACTAACCTATCAACTGAAGGCCCAGTGCAAATTGTTGTTTTTTTTTGCCTATTTCAGTGTTTCGCAGAAAAGGAATATCAAACGGAGTCCAAATGGAATGAAACCTTCGGCTACAAACGCAATCCAGGAGACTTGGAGTGGAAGCAACGAGGTGGCGACGAGGCAGGGAGGCGTCCCCAGGGGAGTAGGCGCACCTCCCACCCTCGTGGGCCCCTCGTGGCTCCCCTGACCGACTTCTTCAACTTATATATACTCATATACCCTAAAAACATCTGAGAGGACAATAGATCGGGAGTTCCACCGCCGCAAGCCTCTGAAGCCACCAAAAACCAATCGGACCCTGTTCCAGCACCCTGCCAGAGGGGGGATCCATCACTGGTGGCCATCTTCATCATCCCGGCACTCTCCATGCATAACGAGGAGGGAGTAGTTCACCCTCGGGGCTTAGGGTGTGTACCAGTAGCTATGTGTTTGATCTCACTCTCTCGTGTTCTTGATTTGGCACGATCTTGATGTATTACAAGCTTTGCTATTATAGTTGGATCTTATGATGTTTCTCCCCCTCTATTCTCTTGTAATGGATTGAGTTTTCCCTTTGAAGATATCTTATTGGATTGAGTCTTTAAGGATTTGAGAACACTTGATGTATGTCTTGCATGTGCTTATCTATGGTGACAATGGGATATCACGTGATCTACTTGATGTATGTTTTGGTGATCAACTTGTGGGTTTAGTGACCTTGTGAACTTATGCATAGGGGTTGGCACACGTTTTTGTCTTGACTCTTCGGTAGAAACTTTGGGACACTCTTTGAAGTACTTTGTGGTGGTTTGAATGGATGAATCTGAGATTGTGTGATGCATATCCTATAATCATACCCATGGATACTTGAGGTGACATTGAAGTATCTAGGTGACATTAGGGTTTTGGTTGATTTGTGTCTTAAGGTGTTATTCTAGTACGAACTCTATGATAGATCGAACAGAAAGAATAGCTTCGTGTTATTTTAGTACGGACTCTTGAATAGATCGATCAGAAAGGATAATTTAAGGTGGTTTCGTACCCTACAATAATCTCTTCGTGTTGTTAACCGCTATTAGTGACTTTTGAGTGACTCTTTGTTGCATGTTGAGGGATAGTTATATGATCCAAGTATGTTATTATTGTTGAGAGAATTAGCACTGGTGAAATTATGAACCCTAGGCCTTGTTTCCACGCATTGCAATACGGTTTACGCTCACTTTTACCACTTGCTACCTTGCTGTGTTTATATTTTCAGATTACAAATACCTATATCTACCATCCATATTGCACTTGTATCACCATCTCTTCGCCAAACTAGTGCACCTACAATTTACCATTTTATTGGGTGTGTTGGGGACACAAGAGACTCTTTGTTATTTGGTTGCAGGGTTGCTTGAGAGAGACCATCTTCATCCTAGACCTCCCACGGATTGATAAACCTTAGGTCATCCACTTGAGGGAAATTTTCTAGTGTCCTAGAAACCTCTGCACTTGGAGGCCCAACAATGCCTACAAGGAGAAGGTTGCATAGTAGACATCAAGCTCTTTTCTGGCGCCATTGACGGGGAGGTGAGTGCTTGAAGGTATGTCTTTAGATCTTGCAATCGAATCTTTTTGTTTCTTGTTTTATCACTAGTTTAGTCTATAAAAGAAAACTACAAAAAATGGAATTGATGGTGCCTCATATGCTTCATCTTTTTATTGTCTTCGGTGAAAATAAGGATTCCTATAATTGTGCTCAATTGCTAGAGGAAGAATGCATTAAAATGCTTGGCACTAAATCTTTGAATGATGTGCATAATTGCAATGTTGTTTGTACTTTGAATACCCATGATGCTAATGATATGCAAAGCCACAAGCTTGGGGATGCTATGTTTGATGAAGATGATAAGTTTAGTCCCCCAAGTTTTGATGAGAATATTTATTATGATGAAAGCATGCCTCCTATCTATGATGATTATATTGATGAAAGTGGGTTTGGAAGAGTGTCACTTTAGGAAGTAATGATCCAACTATTTTGGAGGATGTTGAATATTATTGTGACAATTATGAAAGTGGATTTGGAGAGCTGATGACTTTATTTAGTGATGAATCCACTATTTCGGAAGAGGTTCCAATTGATTATGAGAACAAAGTTGCTACCTATGATGATTATTGTGATGACTTGTATGCTATTAAGAATAATGATAACCATGAAACTAGTCATCGTGATTTTAGTTTTCAATTGGATTATGCCTCACATGATAATTATTTTGTTGAGTTTGCTCCCACTACTATGCATGAGAAGAAATTTGCTTATGTGGAGAGTAATAAAATTGCTATGCTTGTAGATCATGAAAATGATGCTTTATGTGATGGTTATATTGTTGAATTCATTCATGATGCTACTGAAAATTATTATGAGGGAGGAACATATGCTTGTAGGAATTGCAATAATATCAAGTTTCCTCTCTATGTGCTTAAAGTTTTAAAGTTATGCTTGTTTTGCCTTCCTATGCTAGTTGATTATTGTTCCCATAAGTTGTTTGCTCACAAAATCCCTATGCATAGGATGTGGGTTAGACTGAAATGTGCTAGTTATATTCTTCATGATGATCTCTTTATGTTTCAATTCTTATCTTTTATGTGAGCATCATTGAAATCATCATGCCTAGCTAGGGGCGTTAAACGATAGCGCTTGTTGGGAGGCAACCCAATTTTATTTTTTTTCTTTGATTTTTTTCTAATGTTTAGTAATAAATAATTCATCTAGCCTCTGTTTAGATGTGGTTTTATGTTTTAATTAGTATTTGTGCCAAGTAAAACCTTTGGGAAGACTTGGGTGAAGTCTATGCGATCTTGCTATAAAAAAAGAAACTTTCGCGGTCACGAGATTAGCTGCCATTTTTAACTGGAGACTGATTTTAAGTTGATTCTTTTTGAAGATGATTAATAGACAAATTCCTCATTTCCACCGATTTTTTTCAGAATTGTTGGAGTTACAGAAGTTTTGGAATGATACAGATTACAACAAACTGTTCTGTTTTTAACAAATTCTGTTTTCTATGTGTTGTCTGCTTATTTTGATGAATCTATGAGTAGTATCGGAGGGTTTGAACCATAGAGAAGTTGGAATACAGTATATATTACACCAATATGACTTTATAATGAGTTCATAACAGTACCTAAGTGGTGATTTATTTTCTTATACTAACGGAGCTTACGAGTTTTCTGTTAAGTTTTGTGTTGTGAAGTTGTCAAGTTTTGGGCCAAGATTCAATGGACTATGAAATAAGGAGTGGCAAGAGCCTAAGCTTGGGGATGCCCAAGGCACCCCAAGGTAATATTCAAGGACAACCAAAAGCCTAAGCTTGGGGATGCCCTGGATGTCGGGGTCAAAACCGGCGGATCTCGGGTAGGGGGTCCCGAACTGTGCGTCTAAGGCTAATGGTAACAGGAGGCAGGGGACATGATGTTTTACCCAGGTTTGGGCCCTCTCGATGGGGGTAATACCCTACTTCCTACTTGATTGACCTTGATGATATGAGTGTTAGAAGAGCTGATCTACCACGAGGTCGTAGAGGCTAAACCCTAGAAGCTAGCCTATGATTATGATTGTTGTCGTCCTACGGACTAAACCCTCCGGTTTATATAGACACCGGAGGGGGCTAGGGTTACACAGAGTCGGTTACAGAGAAAGAAATCTACATATCCGAATATTCAAGGTTGTCTTCCACGCAAAGGAGAGTCCCATCCGGACACGGGACGAAGTATTCAATCTTGTATCTTCATAGTCCAACAGTCCGGCCAAATTATATAGTCCGGCTGTCCGAGGACCCCTTAATCCAGGACTCCCTCAGTATCCCCTAAACCAGGCTTCAATGACAATGAGTCCGGCGCGCAAATTGTCTTCGACATTGCAAGGCGGGTTCCTTCTCCGAACACTCCAAAGAAGAGTTAGAACACAAGGATCGTGTCTGGCTCTGCAAAACAAATTCCACATTCCATCGTAGAGAGTATAATATTCCACAAATCTAATCTGCCGACAGCTTTTTGTAGCGTGACATCACACCACGGTTCGGTAACTATTCGAACCGTTTTTCACAACCAGCTACTGCACGTAATGCGAGGCGGTTTTCTTGACTCGTCTTGTCAAAGCAGAGATCGTGTCCCCCCATTGCGGGATTCTCATCAATACGGGTGTGGGTAACCCAATCGTGGCGCTTGGGGGAATAAGCGTTTTTAGCGGGCAAGTGGGGAGGCGCAGGATCTTTGCTGCCTTTATAAGGGGATAAGAACCTTCCCTTTCACCCACGCCCTTCTCTACTTATCCATTCCTTTCCGCTCGAGCCCTAGTGCCCAAGCGCTCCTCTTCTCCGCTCAAAAAGGCTTCCCGAAGATGTCCGGATCCGGAGTAGGAGGCAAGTGGATGGCCTCTACCGTCCGGGAGAAGGATATCAAAAAGCTTCGGGGGGCCGGGTATCTGGCCAAGAGAATTAGCCACCGTCTTCCGATGGCGGGACAAATCGTCCCCACCCCGGAACCCCACGAGAGGGTGGTATTTCTTCCTCACTTTGTCCGCGGGCTAGGGTTTCCCCTCCACCCGTTTGTTTTGCGGCGTCATGTATTACTACGGGATTGATTTCCATGATTTATCCCCAAACTCTTTCCTCAACATCTCGACATTCATAGTCATGTGTGAGGCCTTTCTCCGCGTTTCTCCGCACTTCGGCTTATGGCTAATGGTTTTTAATGTAAAGCCCAAGGTAGTGAGTAGTGAGCATGCCGAATGCGGAGGCGCCATGGTGAGCAAGATGCCCAATGTCACATGGCCGATAGGGACTTTCAATGATTCCGTCAAGGAGTGGCAGCGTAGTGGTTCTACATCACTGAGCCGCGTGGCAAGGAGTGGACCGCCATTCGGAGATCAGTTCCGGTGCCCCCCTGCGACTTACGTCCTGGCACGAGAAGGGCCTGAGTTGGGCTTCGTCTGTCGAGCTATCAGAGCTCCAGATGTGCGTCCAGGACATGGAAGACAAGAGCGTCAAGCTCGTCAATGTAGTCCAGGTGATGTTGGTTTGCCGGATTCTACCATGTCAACACCGAGCTTGCAATCTGTGGGAGTTCGACCCGATCAAGCACCAGACCCTGCTAGAGCTCTTTGTCTCTACACACAAGGACATCTGGAAGGTGCTTTTCAAGTCTGGCAAACCGTGGCCTGACTCCACTGAGGACCGCGGGTATCAACTGTCCCACCCCGCAAGTTCGGTAAGCAACTGAATGTTTGACAATCCATGCGTTCTGTCTGTACATCCTCAGAAAAACACTTAACGTATTTCCCATCATTTTCCTAGGGCTTGGCAAAGAAGGCGGGGCGGATCTACTGTCCTACCCCTCTTCCAGAAGAACCGGCCGGCCACTTCTGACGAAGATGCTGGTCCAAGCGCCATATAAAGCACCGAAGAAGAAGACCAGGAAGGAGGCCAAGAAGACCCACTACAAGAAACCTGTTAATCCATGACGGATTCCTGATGACGTTCTACAAAATCGTCATGGGTCAGCAAGATGTGAGTGGCCACCCAAAAACGATAGCCCCATTCATGACAGACATCAGGACCATCACAGAAACTGTCATGTATCGACCTACTAGGCTTATTTTCTTATACATCACTCCGGACCGTCATCGATGGTTTCCTGTTGATGTGTCGTACGTGGCTCTTTACTTGTCCCACATGTCAGTTGGATGTAGTCAACAAAATAAATGGAGGGTGCGCCTGGAAATTGGAGAGCGCGCGGGCGGAGATGCAAAATTTCAAGTCGCCAACGCGGGCCGATCTAGATGGCAAAAATTTGGGGCCGGCCTATTTAACCCCACAGTCCACGCCCATCTAACCCTAATCCCCATTCTCTTCTCCCGTTCCCTCAGCCGCCGCACTCCACCTATCTTCCCCTGCCGGCTCCCGATCTAGCGCTTCCATCTCCGCTCACCCTATGCGTCGGGCCCGACCGGACGACACCAACTGCTGCGGCTAGACGATAGTTGGCGCCGTCCATGACGCGCCCTTCCTCGGTTGCAGTCGACCAGCGCATGGACGGCGAACCCATGACGCTCTGGCCATCTCAACCAGATCGCCGCTGACATCTTCTGCCGGCAGCGAGCCATGGTGAGGTACAGGGGGCCGGTGTCGTCACGGATGCAGAGTACAGGGCGCGACCGCCACGGATCCAGCCTCTGCTTCGCCGATGCAGCCCCCTTCTCTGTTGTATCTCCTGACTACTGATCCATCTTTGGCCAGCAGCGAACCATGGTGATGTACAGGGCGGCGCCGCCGTCACGGATGCTGTGTACAGGATGCCACTGGCACGGATCCAGCCTCTGCTTTGCCGATGCAGCCCTCTTCTCTGTTGCATATCCTGGCTAGGTAGTACTCTAAAGCTTGGTTGTTGACGTTGTTTGCCTTTTGGCCGTGCTCTGATCTAAATTTTTTTATGCATCCTGGAATACTTGAGATTGATGTGCATCTTGACACGCGACTTATTGTACATGTAGACTTTGTAACCAAGAATTTAGTGAAGTTTGGTGAGGCACCTTATGCTGGATTATGGATCTTCATATTCTTTAATTATAATTTTGCTAAAAGTGGATACTCTGGTTATTAATGTTTGAATGATATACAGATATTGTCAACTGGTCCAAGTCTCTGTACAAGGTTCAATACATGAAATTTTCAAGTGATTAAATGTATTGATGTATGTTCTGACATCTTAATGTAGAGCGGCCGGATTTCTTATTGACAGAACTGCGAGATAGATTTAGTGGCTCACTTGTCTTATGCATAGTAAACACATTACCATGCTTATAAAGAATTCATTTAATCACATCTGACTGAAACATGGAGAGTATCTAATGGCCTCATGTTCCCTTCTCTATTAATATTTTATATTGACTGG
This sequence comes from Triticum timopheevii, assembly GCA_963921465.1. Taxonomy (NCBI): domain Eukaryota; kingdom Viridiplantae; phylum Streptophyta; class Magnoliopsida; order Poales; family Poaceae; genus Triticum; species Triticum timopheevii. Next base: position 3,767,182 of record OY997270.1, read on the forward strand.
TTCCTTCATAATGTGGTTAGGTTACTAGCGAAACTGTTTAGTTTGTGGCTACAACTTGTGAAGGTTCTTATTTAGGTCTCGTCCAAAAAGATGGAGCTAGAAATTTTCCATGTGAGCCTAATTTTCAGATTCATGTTTTCAGTTTGTTCTGCCCGGAAATGTCCAGTTTGTGTTCCATGATGGTAACTTGAAATATGATATCTTTGGTCCTGTAGGTATTTTCCATGTAAAAATATATACTTTGATGTCTATTTGCCTTGGTTTTGTGCTATTCATATCGGTGTTTATATAGGTTGACTGTACATTCTGAATATTTTCTTCGGATATTTTTTATTTGCTAGGACCATGCCTATGGATTATACCTTTTGTCTATTTGAACGTCTCCTTCAGGCTAGGTGTACTTAGAAAATGGAGAAATGTACTCCTTACAGGTCGACATGTAAGTATAATTTTCATCTGCTTTGCTGATGTAGTGTGTCTCTTCATTCTGAGATTTGTGGGTGTATTATAAATTGATTTCGTTTGCTATGTGTTCTGCCTAAGCTATGTGATTCATGAATCTGAAGAAAAAGAACTTGACAAGTTGCAACCCTGCCTAAATATACATTTTGATTGTCAACATTCTTTTTAGTTGAAAAAGTAGTAAGGTTCAAATCTTAGTTGTAAACACTGAATGAAAATTAACCTTTTATCATTTTGTTTCACTTACTGGGAGTGTTAGTAAGTATATATATGGTTGGTTCAACTTTTCCCTATCATTGTATAGAAAAGATCATTTGTAGAGGAGGTTTGGAATAAGGAATTGATTAACTAGTAGGATGGAGGCATTCTTATATAGTGAAATAATTGTAAGGTGTTTCAACTGAATTTGGGTATCGTATTTATTTGTGAAAAAAAAGTATCCCACTGTGAGGGAGTAAATGATAAATCACTTAGCTGTTTGAAAGCATACTTTATTAGGTCTGAACAAATTCTAACATAATTTTATTTTTATGTTTGACATAACCATATATGTATTTCAGTACATATCAATTGTGTCGCTCTAACTTCAGTAATAAATGCTTTTATGTAACTTTTTTGTGTCTACACTACTTTATCTAAATTAGTAGTGATGATTATGATTTGGTGTTGTTAGATTCTAAAGGACCTTCTGTTTGCAGGCTATTGTTATGTTGCATCACAAATCTGGATGACCACATATCTCTTATGAGATTTGGATATTGAATGAACCACCACCGCCGTCCACTATGGAAGGATGGGGTTTGCTGGACCTCCAATGAGCATTACAGTGTTTTTTTAGAGAATGAGCATTACGGTGTTGGAGCGGAGAAGAGTTGTAATTTTTCTTCCTAGGAATTGTTTTGCTTATGTTCCTGGCTGTAATTATTTTTTTTGTAATTTGTATTCGATTAAGATTTTTTAATGGAAGTCTTTTGTTAGATATATTCAGAAATCTTTTAAGTACACATTGGATCAAAATGTTAACGAACCAAAATTAGTGGGCTATTGATATGGTTAAAATCTATGGGCTAAATTGTCCCCAATGGGCTATGAATGTAATCAGGCACAATGTTATATGGGCCACGACTGAATTTAGTCGGCCAAATGGGCCGCCACATCAGAGCCATGTTGGATGCCATGTCAGACGATGATGTGTCTGGTATGTCAACGCCGTTATCACATGTCAATTGTGACGGTCATGAGCTGTCATGATTTGGGACAAAATCCATGACGGTCCGTATTTCTGTCATGACCTGCACGATGGTCAAATTATGACGCGATATACATGACGGATTTCAACTCCGTCATCCATGCCCACGCACGACGGTTTTGCAGTGCGTTGTGACGGACTGAAATTGTCATGGATTAACAGATTTCTTCTAGTGACCAGGGGCGGCCTCCATCGCCGTGGTACCACAGGCACAAAATCCGAAGACTCCAATGTCCATTCTTCCTCCAAAGAGGACGGGGAAGAGTAGGACGAATCTCCCCCGCAGGGGGAAAGAAGAAAAGAACGGCCTCCAGCTCCTTGAAGGCCGATTCACCTAAGAGGGGAAAAACTCCTTTTCAAGAGGAGTCTACCGGCGCCACCGATAGCAGCCCGGAGTGGGATCCCAAGGCTGAGCCCCTGGTGAACTTGTAAGTATAAAATCCGAACACACTCATGCGTCTGGACTTGTCATGGCATCACATTTTAATCTGAGCCGTGCCTTTCTTTTTCTGTCCGGCGAAGCCCTGCGCCGAACAATCCTCGTCAGAAGATCTGCAGGGGTCGGATGCTATGGGGAGCGCGACACCGCTGAAGGCCTCCTCCTCTAAACATAGGAACGAAATCGAGGTTTTGTCCCAGAAGGACCCAGGCCACGGAGGAGGGGAGAAGGTCGCGAAGGCGGCACCAGGAGGCCATACTTCCGGGGCCGGTTACACGGGGGAGAAAACTCCTGTGGGTGTCGACGGCGGGGGTCATCCTGAATCCGGACCCAAGCCGGACACGATTCTAGAGACCCATAATGTCCCCGAGTCCCATCCACCGGGCGCCTCTGTTCAACCAGGGGTGCTGGATACTTTATTGGCGGCGCTGAAGGGTGCCTCCATCATTGATGAACACCGTTCCCTCATGGCTGCGGTGATTGAGATGATTCGGTCCGCTGAGAGTGGACTGAACAAATCCTGTGTCAGCCTCATAAGAGGCTTTGAGGTATGTTTTACGAGTTTCTGGGAGAATGTCATGGTATAGATAGTAGCCTCTGGTACACTGTTCGATGAAAGAGAGAACCGGACAGGGGATCAAATTCATGTTCGCAGGAGACTCACTTGATGATATTTATCACTCTTTTTAACCAGCAGGCATCTGTAGCGACTGCGGACTCTCAAGCTGCGGAAGTATCTGGACTGAGGCGTAGTCTAAAGCGGGCCGAAGGAGAACTTGGCCAAGTGAGAAGACAGCTGGAGGATAATCAAGGTATGTAGAAACCTTGCTTATGTAGCACGAAAGGATGAGTGCGCATGATAACAATCTTTTGATGATGTGCTCTAGGGGCGTCGGCCGAAATTGAGGCCTTGAAGAAGGCTGTGACCGAAGCCGAGAGGAAAGCAGCCGCAGAGCAGGTGCTCCGTGAGAAGCACGAGGCCAGAGTTATTGAGGCTGAGCGAGAGCTTCAAGAGGTCGTGCAGAAATGTGAGACCCTGGAGGAGAGTTTAGCAGGGAAAGAATCCGAACTCTCCTAGCCAAGCCACAAGTGATGCCTGGGGGGAAGCCCAAGGTCCCTTGAAGGAAATCCAGGAGGCGAGGAAGATTGCGGCTGGTAAGGCCTTTTATGTAAAAAGCAAGTATAGGAGATGAGAAAATCAAATTTTACAATCTTGAGTTTTGATGTATACAGGGGTATTTGCGGAGCTGCCACGCAGCATATCTAATGCCTCCCAATTCTTCCGAGCTGAAGGGGGGAATACTGCGGATAAGCTCTTCTGGATGTAGTTTCTGGCGCCGAATTATCCGGTGCCTTTCTCTGATCAGCTGAAGCAGCTGGTCGAGCTGCACAAGGCAGCCAAATTAGCCATGAAGGATTTAATTATCCGGCTGTGGCCTGCTGAGCCGATTTCAAGCAACTACTTCGGGCTCGTGAAGCGGCTTGTAGGTGCCTGCCCTCGACTCGAAGTCATTAAGCGGTCGGTCTGCATAGAGGGTGCGCGAATGGCCTTCGCCCGTGCCAAGGTGCATTGGGGGAAGACAGATGGAGAAATGTTGATGACTAAGGAACAGCCGGATGGGAAGGAGCACTGCAAGCCCGAACTGTATTATGAAGGTGTCTTGAAAGGAGCCCGTCTTGCGGCGGAGCAATGCACCAAGGACATTATATTTCCATAAATACGGTCATATATATTTGTCCTTTGTAATATTTGAACAAGAGCATTCTTATGATCTATTGCTTGTTGTTTGAAAGTTTTTCATCCTGTGCGGCCGTTTTATATATTAATCCTGAGAGTCGGCCAGCCGTCGGCTTCCGCCCCCACGTAGTGAGTACGGGGGTGTTCGGGATAAACCTGAGCACTCTTTACCCCAATTTTGGGTCCCTCAAGGAGGTGCTCAGCACAACGAACCAGGCAATAAGACTATAGGGCTTTATCGCTCTCACTTAGCCATAGGAGTTGTTACGAGGAAGGTAGGCACAGCCCCTGGTGTTCGGAAGACCACACTAGGGTCTCTATAAGCGCCTGATCGGAAAAGTCCGATCCGTCGCATGCTACATTGGTTATAGCATTGTGCGGAAAGAATCCTTAAAGATTTTAGAACCTCTCGAACAGCTGACCAACTCTCGCTGCATCATGACAGTCAGTTTTCAGCTTTCTCTACTAAGGTGCTCATCCGGAAGAACCGGGACACAATCGCAGTAGTTCTCCCAATGCTACCTTAGCCGATATAGCGGAACGTAAGGTACAAAAACATAGGAGTCGGGTAAACCCAACTATTTACCCAAGACATGATTCGGAGTTGATGCATATAATGCTATAAGTTCGCGGTGCTGGACTACCGTGAAGGTGTTCGGACTTTCTTGCCATAGTATGGGCGTGACGAAGCCCCTGGCATATTAAGGCGTATCGCGATAAGCAGCTGCCTTTTTAACAAAAGAGTTCTGAATAAGAGATGCCAGTAGGTGAGCATCACATAAATACACATGTTGTATTTGAGTAATATGTCAATGCGTATGAGTACAGATGATGTGATAAAAAGAAATATGACTGCGGAACCTGCTGATACCGGGCGTGCGGAAGTTGTGTTCGGATCCGGGGTGTAGTCAGGCGATTACAGGGGAATATCTTGAGGTTCCCTGATGCGCTTGAACTGTTCCCACAACCTCCGTCATAGCCTACGTAAAGGTGAACCTGTAAAGAAAACGTAAGAAATGGTTTTGCGCCAACTGGTGGTTGCACCAACTGGCTTGTATTATTCTTTTCCGGTGTGTTTTTAATTAATCTCCGGGCAGGCCGGGTTATCCTGTCGCGCAGTAGTTCGGACTCCTTTGGTGGTGTCCAGGAGCTTGGCCTTCGACTCGAGGTTCGACTGTAAGGTGCCGTCCGTTGTTCTTGCTGTTAAAGCTGTGGTAGACTCTTCGGCCATGAGGGGGAATTTGGACCTGCCATTAACCATGATGAAGCCGCATGGACCAGGAATCTTTAATTTACGGTAGGCATAATGTGGCACCGCGTTGAACCAAGTGAATGCGGTTCGTCCGAGCAGTGCCTGATGGTCGCTGCGAAAGGGGACGATGTCGAAGACTAAGTCTTCGGTACGGTGATTGTCCGGAGATCCGAAGACCACTTCCAGTGTGATTGGGCTCGTGCAACAGGCCTCTACACCTGGTATTATACCTTTAAAGGTGGTTTTTGTGGGCTTGATCCTTGAGGGGTTGATGCCCATTTTGCACACTGTATCCTGGTAAAGCAGGTTCAGGCTGCTGCCTCCATCCATAAGGACTTGTGTGAGGTGGAATCCGTCTATGATGGGGTCGAGGGCCAATGCGGCCGAACCGCAATGACGGATGCTGGTAGGGTGGTCCCTGCGATCGAAGGTGATCGGGCAAGAGAACCATGGGTTGAAGTTTGGGTCGATTGCATAGACCTCCGTTAGTGCACGTTTCTACTTGGGAATGTGGCTTGCTCGTATCATGTTCACGGTTTTCACCTGGGATGGAATTTCATCTTTCCTCCCATATTCGGTGATCGGGGCTCTTTGTCGTCGTCATCGCTTTGAGACCCCTTCCCCTTGTTTTCGGCGTCTGACCTGCCAGCTTGTCTGAAGACCCGGCATTCTCTATTGGTGTGGTTGCCTGGTTTTCCAGGGGTGCCATGAATTTGGAATGGACGGTCGAGTATGCGGTCAAAACTGGACGGGCCTGAATTGTTTTTGTTGAATGGTTTCTTCCGCTGACCGGACTTGGAGCCGCTGAATCCGGCATTGACTGACGTGTCTTCGGCATTACCACCGTTTTTGCGGCACTAGTGTTTGTTGCACCGTGATTTGTCGTTGCTATCCTTAGCTTTCGATGTGCCTGGATTGCTTGCTGTATTTTTGCTACGGGCTAACCAGCTATCCTCGCCCACACAAAAGCGGGTCATGAGTGTTGTGAGAGCTACCATTAACTTTGGCTTTCCCTGACCGAGATGTCGGGCAAGCCATTCGTCACGGATGTTATGCTTAAATGCCGCTAGGGCTTCAGCATCCGAACAGTCGACAATTTGGTTCTTTTTGGTTAGGAACTGGGTCCAAAATTTCCTGGTTGACACTCCGGGCTGCTGGGTTATGTGATTTAGATCATCAGCATCCGGTGGTCGCACGTAAGTGCCCAGGAAGTTGTCAAGGAATGCATATGCCAGGTTCTCCCAATTACCGATGGAGTTTGCCGGCAAGCTGTTCAGCCAATGCCGAGCCGGTCCCTTTATTTTTAGTGGGAGGTACTTGATGTTGTGTAGATCATCTCCGCGGGCTATGTGAATGTGGAGGAAAAAATCTTCTATCCATACCACGGGGTCTATGGTACCAACATATGATTCGATATTTACGGGTTTAAACCCTTCTGGGAATTCGTGATCCATAACTTCATCAGTGAAGCATAGGGGGTGTGCGGCGCCTCCATGCCGGGCTACATCCCGACGTAGTTCAAATGAGTCCGGTCTATTGTATTCAGCCCGGCCGGACTTTGGTTTATTGTATCCGGTGTGACGGTCATCATCACGTCTTGAGGCGCGCCCCCCTGATCCGTAGATCGATCTTGACTGTCCTGCTTTGTTTTCCAATACTTTTCGCAGGTCCTTCGTGCCCCGGGCCTTGGTATTACCGTTTGATTGGCGGCAGGGTGCGGTCTGGACTTTGGGCTGGTACACCGTTTTGTCGCGGCCGCAGGGTAGCCGGTCAGCCGCATCATGCGCTGGTAGTGTGGCCTTTAAAGCCTCCTCCTCTTGTTGAGGTAGCAGCCTGCACTTTGGGTAGCTTTTGCTAGGGCGTTCGAGTCCGTATTCCTCGACAGCCAGGACCTTGGTCCATCTGTCAGTTAGCAGATCCTGATCAACTTGAAGCTATTGCTGCTCTTTCTTCAGGCTTTTTGCAGTGGCTATAAGCCGGCGTTTGAAGCGCTCCTGCTCGACGGGATCCTCAGGCACGATGAATTCTTCGTTGCCAAGGCTCACTTCATCTTCGGAGATAGGCATGTAATTATCGTCCTCGGATTCTCCATCAGTTGCCTATTCTTTAGGGCTAGCTTGCCCATCCTCTTGCTCGCCCTGCCCGAAGCCTGGCTGGGCAGGATTTTCTTCGTCTTTGGCACCATCCAGATTGTTATCTCCTGTGCCGGCATCACTATTTTTGTTATGGCAGGTGTCGGTGTCAAAACCGGCGGATCTCGGGTAGGGGGTGCCGAACTGTGCGTCTAGGCGGATGGTAACAGGAGACAAGGGACACGATGTTTTTACTCAGGTTTGGGCCCTCTCGATGGAGGTAAAACCCTACTCCTTCTTGATTGATATTGATGTTATGGGTAGTACAAGAGTGGCTCTACCACGATATCAAGGAGGCTAAACCCTCGAAGCTAGCCTATGGTATGATTGTTGTTCGTCCTATGGACTAAAACCCTCTGGTTTATATAGACACCGGAGAGGGCTAGGGTTACACAGAGTCGGTTACAATGGTAGGAGATCTACATATCTGTATCGCCAAGCTTTCCTTCCACACCAAGGAAAGTCCCATCCGGACACGGGACGAAGTCTTGAATCTTGTATCTTCATAGTCTTGGAGTCCGGCCAATAATGATAGTCCGGCTATCCAGACACCCCTTAGTCCAGGACTCCCTCAGTAGCCCCTGAACCAGGCTTCAATTACGACGAGTCTGGCGTGCATGTTGTGTTCGGCATTGCAAGGCGGGTTCCTCCTACAAATAATTCATAGAAGATTGTGAACACCAGGATAGGGTCCGGCTCTGCAAAATAAATTCCACATACCTCCGTAGAGAGAATAATATTTACACCAGTTCAATCTGCTGACGTATTTTGTGGCGTGATGTCACACCACAACCAAGCCTTTACTCGAATCACTTTTATTATTCCACCTGAGCGTGTTTAGCGAAGCGGTTTCCTTGGCACGTCTTGTCGATGCAGAGATCGTGTCCCCTTATTCCGGGATTCCCATCAATACGGATGTGGGTAACCCAACCGCGCCCGTTGCCACGCCCCTCCATCGAAGGAGAGTTCCAAACGGTCACGGGGACGGCTCTTGGTATTCTACCCCTTTATAATGAGACCAAGGCCTGTTCCTTTTCTTCGATCCTTAATCGAACCCGCCCCTCGCCCCGAGTTCCAACACCCAAGGCCCTAGATTCAGGCGCTTCGGACCTTTGACAATTCTGGCTCCGACCTACAGGGCCGGTGGATGCCCTCTTCCGTCACAGAAGAAGACGTGCTAAAGCTGAGAGACGACAGGTACCTAACCTACAAGATTTCGCATAGGTTGCCCGCCCAAGGGCAAGTCATTCCCACTCCCGAGCCTGGTGAGAGCGTCGTGTTCGTGTCTCACTTCCGTCGGGGTTTAAGCTTCCCGATGGACCCCTTCGTGAGGGGGCTCATGTTTTATTACGGGCTGGAATTCCATGACTTGGCTCCGGAGTCCATCCTCCACATCTCATCATTCATTGTCGTCTGCGAAGCCTTCCTCCGCACTACCCCTCTGTCGGTGTACTAAAGTAAGGGGTACCTTAGTATCCCGAACTTGTGCACGGGCAGTCGCAGCGCCCCGCGGCAAGTCTTGCCGGGTGCCCGCCAAGATCCTCCGTAGTTCCTATCGAAGCCATTCGAGAACAAAGTGTTTCAACTGAGAAGACAAGGATCCGGCAAGAGGAACTTGCCGGGAAGGACAAGGCCCCGGCAAGAAGAGCTTGCCGGGAAGGCCAACCAAGGCATTTTAAGAAACTTGCTACGACGCGCCGCGCGTCCCGGCAAGACCCGGCAAGCGACAAGCTTCCGGGCGCGACAAGACAACGACCGCGGCAAGGCGCTTGCCGCGGCGAAGCCACCACTCTGTGCCCACGCTCTAGCGCATCCGTCGATGTGTCGTCGTAGGACCGTTCCGGGCGCACGTGGCGAGAAGCTGTGCAGCCAAGCGGTGCGAGGTGGCGAGTGGAGATGATGAGAAGGCCATCGTGGCGAGCGGTGGCGCCCCTAACGGTTGCTTTTCTGCACTGTTGGACGACACGGACGGGCATTAAATGCTCTTGTCCCCTGCCGTCAGAGTTAGGTAGGGTGCACTGTAGAGGCAGTTGTACCAACCCCTCTTTTTACATTTGTACCCCTGTCTGCGTTGCCACCTGTCGGTGACCCCTTTAGCCTATAAAAGGAGGCCCATGCGCAGTAGGAGTATTATCTCCCCGGAGAGCTCCGAAGCTGGGTAAAAATTGCTCGCGCGCTTCGCCTCGATCCGCTCTTCGTGCACTCTCCGCTCCCTTGCCGGACCGAAAGGGGCCCTGCCCCATAGGTGTTCGTTCCCCACGACATCTTTGGCGCGCCAGGTAGGGGGGCGTCGAGGTTGTGTGAACCCGATCCGGCGTTCGCGCGGGCCAGATCTTCACTTTCTTCATCATCATCATCAACATGCCACCGAAGAAGAAGACTTCGGGGGTGGCTGCTCCGTCCACGTCGATCCCACCGCCACCGGAGCGAACGGGTGGTGGGGTGGACGCCGGTGGAGGAGCGGGCACCGACGAAGGAACTCACGCCGTCGCCAGGTCCAAGGACAAGGCCGCGCAAACCTCGGCGTCCGTACACGCACCGCGCCCGTCTCAGGAGCTGCGGGGCCAACAGCGTCATGGTACTCGCGGTACCATACGCTCGTTGGATCAAAATCGAGCTGGCGGATCTCGAGATGCTCAAGACCAGCACGCACGCCAGCCTGCTGGCACGAGCAAAACGCGGTCGCCTGGACGGGATCCTGCTCCTTCTAACATAGTTAGAAGTCCGAGCATATCCCGCTCCTCTCACCGTTCGCCACCGCCACCAAAGACTCCAGAAGAAGCGTTGGCTCAAGCCCAACTGCTCCTAGATTATCCTCCAACGGCGGACAAGATCGACGGTTGGAGGGCCACCATTCAAAGCCTCATCAGCTTCGCCAACGGCGACACTCCCCGGCAACCGAGCACATTGAAGCCGCGGCAAGACGCCCAGGCGCAAGCCGATGGCAACAAGACTGGTGGGGGTGTAACCACCGTGCACTCCCCGCCCCAAAGGCCGAAGTCGCCGACTCGCCGGGTCATCCTCGACACCGACTCCACGGCGTCGTCAGATCCACGAGTTCGTCGCGTTCAACGCCAAGTTCTTCAAGAACGGCAACAAGAAGACGCTCGTACTCGCATCGAGCGCTGAAGAGAAGCGCGGCGTCAGTCAGACCAGCGCGCTGGGCCCGCTGTTGACATGCATGCGCCAGGGGATCCAGGCGACTTGCCGTATGCGGTAGGTTACCCTGCGTTCACTCGTGAGCTGCGGCAAGTCCAGTGGCCCAGTACCAAGAACTTCAAGCCAGACGTACCAGAGAAGTATGATGGCAGGTTGCATCCATCCGAGTTCCTCAGCATCTACACCATCGCGGTGCAGGCTGCCGGGGGACGCGACGAGAAGATCCTTGCCAACTACTTCCCGCTGGTACTCAAGCCCAATGTCAGATCCTGGCTCATGCACTTGCCGGACGACTCCATCTCCTAATGGGCGGATCTGTGTCATCAATTTGTCGGCCCTTCATAGGCGGCCACAAGCCCCATGGCCAGGAGAGCGATCTTCATCTGCTCGCCCAGAAGGAAGGAGAGCCCCTGCGCAAGTATATTCAGAGATTCAGCCAAGTGCAGTGCAACATCCCAGATGTCCACCCCGCCGCGGTCATCAGCGCGTTCCATCAGAACGTGCGTAACCGTAGGATGCGGGAAGAGATGGCGATGTGCAAGATAAGAGATGTCAGTGAGCTCTACGCCCTTGCCGACAGATGTGCACGTGCTGAGGAAGGAAGGAAACTCCTCGGAGAGAACACAGGAGCAGGGGGTCTGACAGTGAGGATGCTGCCCCGGCAAAGAAAAACCGGCGGCGGAACAACAAAAGAAGGAAAGGTAAAGATGTAGTAGCTGTTGAGCAGTCCGGCAACGGAGGTGGCGCAAAAGAAGCAGAACCTGTGGCAGCCGCCGACAAGCAGGGCGGCTCCGACAAGCAATATTGCAAGATTCACCGTACCAAGGGCCACGATCTCCAAAGTTGTAAGAAAGTTGAGCAGCTTGTCGAGCAGCAGAAAGCTGAGTACGAGCGACGCGACAAGGAGAAGGCCCAGGAAGGTACTGGAGGATCCGGCAAGAAGCGTCCCGGCAGGGGAGGACGCCGCGGCAAGGCCAAGCAGCGGCAAGGAGACAGACCTCCCCGCGGCCGCGACAAGGATGAAGATGAGGACGAAGATGAGGATATGGAAGATGACAAGGCCGACGAGCAGGAGTTTCAGAAAGCAACAGAGGTTCTGTGCGTTGACGGCGGTGCTTCTCTGCATACTTCGCACCGCCAGCTCAAACAGTGGGTGCGGGAAGTGAATGCAGCAGAACCACCAGCTGAGTCACGCAAGCCTCTGAAGTGGTCCAGCACGCCTATCATCTTTGACATTGAGGACCACCCTGATCGCATAACTGCAGTCGGGTGCTTGCCGATGTTGGTTTCACCAACTATCCGCAACCTCATGGTCACAAAGATGCTAGTTGACGGCGGGGCCGACTTGAACCTGCTCTCCTCAGCGGTACTCAAGAAGCTCCAAATCCCCGAGAGCGAGCTCGAAGAGACCGGTACATTCCAAGGAATCAATCCGGGAAGGAGCAAGCCGAAGGGGAAGATCACATTGCTAGTGACATTTGGCAGCGAGCTGAACTTCAGAACAGAGAAGGTCACTTTTGACGTTGCTGATTTTCCATTGCCCTACAATGGGATACTCGGCCGTCCAGTGCTCGCCAAGTTCATGGCAGCATCTCACTACGCCTACAACATGCTCAAGATGCCAGGTCCGATAAGTGTCATCTCTGTCCCTGGCAACAAGAAAGATGCTCTTATCTGTACCGACAAGATCTACCGGGAAGCAACAGCCGCAGCAGATCGCAAGACACTTGCCGCTGAAGCTCCCGGGGGGAAGAAGAAGACCAAGTCCGACAAGAGCTCTGATGCCCACTCCAGCAAGCGCACCTCTTCGGAGTGCTGCGCTACCGTCGAGGATGCACCATCGAGCTCCACCGGCAAGTGTAAGAAGGCGGAGGCAGCTCCGCCAGAGACCAAGAAAGTGGCCGCCAAGGAGGACGGCACTGGTGGTACCTTCACCATCAGCGCCACGCTTGACCATAAATAGGAAAGCGCGCTCGTTGCTTTCCTGCGGGCGAATGTCGATGTGTTTGCATGGCAACCATCTGACATCCCCGGTGTTCCCAGGAAAGTAATTGAGCACCACCTTGCTGTCTGTCCTCACGCGTGGCCCGTCAAGCAGAAAGTCAAAAAACAAGCAGTGGAGCGCCAAGAATTCATTGCAGAAGAGATCAAGAAGTTGGAAGCAGCAGGCCTTGTCAGAGGAGTGCTCCATCCTACGTGGTTGGCCAATCCTGTAGTCATGCGCAAGGCGAACGGAAAATGGAGGCTTTGTATTAACTTCACTGATGTTAATAAAGTTTGTCCCAAAGATACATTTCCCTTGCCGCGCATTGACTAGATTGTCGACTCCACGGCAGGATGTGATTTGCTTTCATTTCTTGATGCATATTCAGGATATCATCAGATCTTCATGGCAGAAGAGGATGAGGAGAAAACCGCATTCATCACTCCATGTGGCACATACTATTTTGTACGGATGCCTTTCGGGCTAAAGAATGCTGGATCAACGTTTGCAAGGGTAGTTCACGAAGCTTTTGAGCCACAGTTGCACAGAAATGTAGAAGCTTACATGGATGACATAGTGGTCAAGAGCAAAGACAGAGCAACTCTGATCCAGGATTTGGACGAGACCTTTGCAAATCTGCGCAAGATCAACCTCAAGCTCAATCCCGAGAAGTGCGTGTTTGGAGTCCCCTCCGGCAAGCTTCTCGGGTTCTTTGTGTCTCGGCGGGGGATTGAAGCTAATCCCGACAAGATCAAGGCCATCGAGCAGATCGAAGCACCGAAGCGCGTCAAGGATGTGCGAAGGCTTGCCGGCTGTGTAGCTGCTCTCAGCAGGTTCATCTCTAAGTCTGCTGAGCGCGCCCTGCCATTTTTCAAAATTTTGAAAAAGGCAGGCCCAATGAAATGGACTCCGGAAGCGGAGGCTGCGCTGCAGGACTTGAAGAGATATTTGTCCTCCACTCCAATACTTGTCGCACCTAAGCCACAAGAGAAGTTGCTGCTATATCTAGCGGCAACCAATCAAGTGGTTAGTGCTGCGTTAGTAGCGGAGAGGGAGGCAGATGATGAGCCAGCAGCCGCGGCAAGCACATCCAGCGACAAGCAGGGGGCTTCCCCGACAAGCTCTGATCCCGACAAGAATGGATCCGCGCAAGAGGAGGTGCAGAAGAAAATGGTGCAGCGCCCAGTTTACTTTGTCAGTTCCCTTCTACAAGGGGCTAGATCAAGGTATTCTGGTGTGCAGAAATAGCTTTTCGGCCTTCTCATGGCCTCGAGAAAGCTGCGCCATTATTTTCAAGCACATGAGATCACAGTTGTCACTCGCTTTCCATTGAAGAGGATATTGCAGAACCCAGAAGCAACAGGCAGGATTGTCGAGTGGGCACTGGAATTGTCAAGCTTTGGCCTCAAGTTTGAGAGTACTTCAACTATCCAGAGCCGAGCATTGGCAGAATTCATAGCGGAATGGACGCCAACACCTGATGAAGAAACTCCAGAGACGAGCATTCCCGTCAAGGAAGCAAGCAAAGAATGGATCATGTACTTTGATGGTGCCTTCTCGCTGCAAGGCGCCGGTGTGGGCGTGTTGCTTGTCGCGCCCATCGAAGAGCACCTCAAGTACGTGGTCCAGATGCACTTTCCCAAGGAGCAAGCGACAAACAATACTGCAGAGTATGAAGGTTTGCTTGCCGGACTCAGGATTGCTGCAGACCTTGGGATCAAGAAGCTCATTGTTAGGGGTGACTCGCAGCTTGTCGTGCGCCAAGTTAATAAAGATTATCAGAGTCCGTTGATGGAAGCCTACATTGATGAAGTGAGAAAGTTAGAAGAGCACTTTGACGGCCTACAGATGGAACATGTTCCGAGAGCTCAGAACGACATTGCAGATGGTCTGTCAAAGTGCACTGCACTCAAGTTACCTGTGGAACCAGGGATTTTTGTGCTCAAGCTAACCCAACCATCTGTAACACCATCAACTGGACAGAGCAAGAAGAGGAAGTTGGTTTCTGGTGACTACTTTCCGGCAGAGCTCCCCGAAGCCGCCGCCAAGAAGGTCCCCAAGATCAACACCAAGAGTGCTGAGGAGCAGTCTGCTCCGACAAGCCCTAAGGTTTGTTCCGTTGAAGAAGACGCTCCCGACAAGTTTTGCTCCGGCAAGCTTGCCGGGGAACATCAAGCTCCAGCTGAACTGCAGGTTCTTGCCGTAGAAGCAGATGTTCCCACAGCAGCATTTGTTCCTTTAGTCCTTGTTGCCAAGCCGCAAGCTCCAGCATGGGCACAACAGATTGTCCGTTTCCTTCAGACAGGAGAACTTCCCGAAGAGCAAGAAGAAGCGGAGAGAGTAGCCCGGCAATCAAGTATGTACCAGTTTGTCGACGACATACTATACAGAAGAAGATTCAACGGAGTGAAATTGAAGTGCATTCCCCGGGAAGACGGACAGAAGCTGTTGGCGGAGATACATGGAGGCATATGTGGTCATCACATTGGCGCAAGAGCACTTGCCGGCAAAGCTTTCCGGCAAGGTTTCTTTTGGCCAACAGCCCTCCAAGATGCAACTGCACAAGTAACCAACTGTGAAGCGTGCCAGTTCCATTCCAAGCAGATAGACCAGCCAACTCAAGCTCTCTAGACAATCCCTTTATCCTGGCCATTTTCGGTCTGGGGGCTCGACATCCTCGGCCCCTTTCCCCGAGCTGTCGGGGGCTTTGAGTACTTGTACGTTGCAATCGACAAGTTCACAAAGTGGCCGGAAGTGGAAGCAGTGAGGAAGGTGACAGCACAGTCAGCAGTCAAGTTCTTCAGGTCGATTGTTTGCCGTTTCGGAGTCCCTAACAGGATCATCACCGACAACGGCACACAATTTACAAGCCGCACCTTCATGCAGTACGTCCAAGATCTTGGCGCCAAGGTCTGTTTCGCTTCTGTTGCTCACCCGAGAAGCAACGGTCAAGCAGAGAGGGCAAACGCTGAAGTGCTGCGTGGACTCAAGACCAGGACTTTCGACAGGCTGCGCAAGTGCGGAAAGAACTGGATCGAGGAGCTGCTGGTGGTTCTTTGGTCAATCAGGACGACGCCAAATCGAGCCACTGGCCAGACACCTTTCGCTCTAGTCTATGGAGCAGAGGCAGTTCTCCCCACGGAACTCGTATACGGATCGCCTCGAGTGCTCGCTTATGATGAGCTTGAGCAAGAGCAACTGCACAAGATGACGCGCTGCTCCTTGAGGAAGATCGTCTTCTGGCTGCTGTACGAGCTGCTCGCTATCAGCAAGCTTTGCGCCGCTATCATAGCCGCAAAGTTAATGCCAGAAGTCTCGAGGAAGGCGACCTTCTTCTTCGGCGCGTTCAATCCGCCAAGAATTCCAACAAGTTGACGCCGAAGTGGGAAGGCCCTTATCGGGTGAAACGAGTCACTAGGCCCGGCGCTGTCCGCCTTGAGACCGAAGATGGCTCTCCGGTGAGCAACTCCTGGAACATTGAGCATCTTCGTAAGTTTTACCCATAAGGCGCGGTTGCCGGAACCCGTTCCGGCAACCACCTTTTGTAGAAGCCTTGCCGCTGTTGCATGTAACCCTTCGTACAAAGCCGGGCGCAGATCCCGTGCATAAATAAAGATCATATGCTCTGCACATCTTGTCAAGTTTCATGCTTTTTTCTTTTTTGCATGTATTGTCTGACACTTTGTGCAGCATTTACCCCCGGTAAGCAATAACGAGCCTTAAGGCTCCATATCTTTATTTTCTCTTCTTTCTTTCTCTCAAGAAAAAGGAAGGTTCCCTCGCCCACAAGTTCACCGGGGGGGGGGGGGGGGAAGGAGGAGATAATGGTGTGGACCGGGCGTCGTTCAAGAAAAGTATCGCCTTGCCGGGACGCAAACGACAGAAAAAGCTAAGTTGCCAAAGTTTGAGCACAATCAGTTTTAAAATTTAAAGTTATCTTCCTCGAACGACCGTACTCTGTATGGAAGACCTGTGCGCGGAGGAACCAACTCGTAGCTAGTTGGACCCTTACTTTGTTTCGAGTCCGCTCAACAACTTAAGTGTGCTGCAACTAGTTGCGACAAGGTTTCTTGCCGGAAGCGACACCGCCTGCAGGCTGCTGATGTTCCGCACTCAGCGTTCGCGGCAAGGGTGCCTGCGCCGGCAAGTTCCCTGAAAGCCTAGAGTAGAAAAACATACAAAGGAAGGAATCAAGTAAAGGGAATAACATAGCAAATACTGCCCAAAATAAAGTTATATTACAATGATAATTTGCCGCGCTCTAATAGATTGTTCCCGTAACATGTTTAGCAGTGGCAAGGAAAAGGAGAAAACGGGCGGCCTAATCTACGCGGCCACCATCAACCCTCCTGACTTCATTCACCTTGTCCACAATGGGTGCGACAAGGGCCTTGAGCTCTTCAAGATTAGCACCCGCCGGTAGCTTCTTGAGGACGTTGGTGAGGTTGAGGCCCGGGTTGCGGAAGAGCACCTTCACCAACACCTTCTCCAGAACTCTGGCGCAGATTGCACGCGACTCGTCAGCCAGCTGCTTTGGGATCCTTTCTTGGAGTTGCTGGAGAGCCGTCGCCACACCTTTGAAGAACAGAGTGAGCTTGGCGCTGGGCTGGAGGTTCTCGTCGGAGGAGTACCCGAAGCCCTCCAGTTCCAGCTGCGTCAGCTCCTCGTCGATGACTGCGGCGATGTTGACGAGGCCCTCCGTCCAGAGCTCCACAGTATCCCTGAAGGTGTTCTGGGTTTCGGCGGCCCTTGTCAGCAGCGCCTCGTTGGCCTTGAGCTCCTCCTTCAAGTCCGCCTCCCGCTTCTTGGCGCCATCCAGCGTCTCCGTCAGTGTGGCCAGCTTCAGCTCCAGATCAGCTTTTGAATCCTTGGCGGCACTCAGCTCTTTGCCCCTCTCGAGGAGACGACCCTGCAGCTCGCCATGGGCAAGGGCGTCCTTCTCACACTCGCGCTGGAGCGCGGCAAGCTCTTCGTTCTTCGCCTTGAGGGTGGCTTCTAGCCCCGTCACCTTCACTTCCAGCTCCTTCTTGGCGGCCTCGGCAGCTGCAGCAGCATCCTTCGCTTCCTTGAGGGCTCCGCCAAGTGTCTCCTCGCGCGCGGCAAGCTCCTCCTCATAGCTGTCCAAGTTAACCTTCTTCTGCGTCAGCTCGCCTTCTCGCACGGACATCTCCTCGGCGGCAAGCCGTTGCTGCTCTTCGGCTTCAGCCTTCTCGAGGAGAAAAGCCTTCCGCGCCTCAGCAAGCTGCGCCCTCTCCTCTGCAATGGACCGGAGGGCCTCTTGGTTGCGGCTCTGGAGCTCCTCCGCATGCTTCTCTATGTCCACTCCCGCCTGCGCGACAAGCACTTCCCGGGATTCCAGTTTGGCTTGTTGGGCGCGGTAGAGCGACACCAACTTCCGGAGCAGCTGCTCCTCCTCAGACTCGCCGCTGCTGCTGCTTGGCGCGTCAACCACTGTCAGCCCAGCGGAGGCGAGCACTTCTCTGTCAAAAGCTTCTCCCTCGACCGGCGCCCTGGAGCTTGACGTCCAGGGAAGCTTGATGAAGACACCATCGCCGGCCTTCAAGTAGGCGCCGGGCTGGGGCTCTTCGGAGCCTGGCGTTGCGTTAGCGGTGGAGGGATCGGCGGTCGGTGTAGCGCCTTGCACTCCTGCGGCCCCCGGGTCGTCAGTGCAATCGCCAGACCCCTCGCCAGCTCCTGTGCCAGCAGCCTTGGCGGCCTCTTCGTCGGCGGGGTCATCAGCGCCGGCCTCTTCTCCGGTGGCGGCGTTTTCGTCAGTATTGCCGCGCACGTCCTCCTCGCCGGTGGCCTCAGTCTCCATCGGCTCCGTGGAGGGAGGATCTGAAGACAGGAAGAGGGAGAAAAAGTCAAGCAAATATCCAAAAAAGAAGATCAGAAGAAGAAGAACCCAAGGGAAGTTTTCTGACAAGAAGGATTACCTGTGCTTGGCTCTGTAATCATGGGCTCCACCACCGGGGGATCGCTGGTCCCGTCCCTTGCCGGAGAACTGCCCCTTGCCGGGGACCTCTCCCTTGCCGGAGAGCGCTCCCTTGCCGGGGAATCCGCCCTCGGCGGCGTAGTTGAAGCAGATGTCACCTCAGGAACGGCTTCCGGTTGCTCCTGGTGAACCTGTTCTGCTCCTACACAAGCAAACCAACAGTTAGGATATCAGCAAGGAAAGAGCACCCATGCGCGCATGACAGCAGGAAGTAAAATTATGTACTTACGCTGGGGGCCGCGCTGGGGGCTACTTCGGGGTGAGATTGCCGGGTCCGACAAGGTGGTCTCGGATGTGTCCTCTGTTGTCACAGCAGGATCGTCCTCGATGACAACCACGGGGACCTTGGCCCTCTTCGCCGCTCTCTGGGCCAGAGTCCTGGAAAGGAACAAGGTTCAGAGGGAAGCAGATCATATACAAGACAAGAAACAGCAAGAATTGAAGAACCATAAGTACAACAAAAGAAAGTCTTACTCGTCCTCCTCTTCTTCCTCCTCGTCGGAGCTGAGCGCGGAGAGATCGAAGTCTGGTACTCTTTCAGCGCGACGAGGCGGAGGAGTAGGCTCCCTTGGACGCTTGGCGGGAGCTGCGGCAGGATCGGAAGCGGCGGCCCGAGAAGACCCCGCTCCAGTTGCCGGTGCGGCGTGAGATGCTCCCGTGGCAACGGTGCTTGGCACGGTGGACCGTGTCCCGCGGCGCGGCGGCTATTGGCCCGTCTGCCACCCTGCTGTGTCTCCGGTCCTGCGGAGGCGCCTTCTTGGTTGAGCTGGGGGCTGCACTGAGGGCTCCTCTTGCGGCAAGTTCTTGAAGACGGCTGGCCACTTGCGCCCCCGGCGGGCTCGCTCGCTTCGGCTTCGGGCTCTCCCACGCCAGCGACCTCCCCGACAAGCTCCTCTCGGTCGGCAAGGCTTGCCGCCTCGGCTGCCTCTGCCTCCTCCACAGTAAACCCGAACTCGCCCGCGGCGGTGGCCGCCGCCGCCTCTTCTGCCCTGGTGGCAATGCGCCGCATCTCGTCATCGGTGGTGTCGCGGGTGAGGAGCCTCTGCTCGTCGGCGTGGACCGCCACCTCCACCAAGTCGTCAAAGAATTGCTGCACGACGTGGTCGGCGGGCTCCTGCCAAGTTGGGATAATCCCATGCGAGTCACACTCCGGCATCATTGCGCGGATGCGGTCGAGCTGGGAGTTGTTGCACAACGGGACGATGCCCTGCGGCAGCCTGAACCACTCGGGATGGTTGGGGTCGTGCTTGAACAGTTCCTTGAGCGTCCCGTCCAACTCCAAAACAGTGAAGTTAAAATTGAGGCCTAGGCGCAGCCTCATGATATCCGCCGGACCCCTGAACAACCAGGCGGGTCTCCCCCTCTCCTGCAGAGGGGCGATGCGGCGGCAAAGAAAGTCCGCGCCAACAGCCCCTACAGTGAGCCCGGCAAGCCTGAGCCGCAAGATCCGGGTGGTGGCGATCTTCAGTCTAGCATCGTCCGCCGCCAGGGCGCTCCAATCGCCGCCGCGCACTACTCGGGCTTGGCGCAAGTTGGTGAATGGCTGCGGGTTCTCATCAACAATCCAACACCACTCCGCTCTCCACTCCTCCCATTTGCTACGGAGCTCCCCCTCCAGATAGACCTCCTTCATACCGTCTCTCGAGATATAGGCGATCCTGCCAGACAAGGGCTCTCCTTTCTCGACCCGGGGCATGAAGTAGTGGCGGAAAAGGGCTATGTTTGGGTGGATTCCGACGAAGTTCTCGCAGAGATGTGCGAAAACTGCCATGGTCAGAACGGCGTTGGGGGTGAAATCGAGGAGATGGAGCCCGTATGTGTTCATGATGTCACAGATGAAATCGAAAAAGGGCGGGCAGAGCCCGCAATAGAAGAACAATGGGAAGAAGGGGTATCCTTTTGGACACCGTTTAGAGGTAGAAGCTTCGGCGGAGAGTACCTGCGTGCGCGGATGCGCCCGCGTCTCCATCGACCAGAAGAGGTAGAACCATTCCCTCAGCTCCTTCGCGGAGATCTCAGGGGGGAAGAGTGCCCGCTCCTTCCGCAGCGCCTCAAGCCGCAGCGCCTCGGCCGACTTTGCGCCCTTCCTGGTCTTCGGAGCCATGGCAGAGGCGGTGGGGGAGAGCGAGGGCGTTGGCGGCGACGGCGGCGACGGGGGGGCGAAGCGCTGCTCTCTTTCGGCTTTGAGAAGCGGAGGGGAGCGGCGGAGATTTCTGAGGAAGGAACCGCAAGTGGCGAAGGTGGGGGAACGGCCCCTGTTTCCCCTGCTTATAAAGAGGAGGAGGCGAATGTTACGCTTTTTCCGAATAAAGAATCACCCACGATCTCTCCCACGATGCCGCGTTCGATGCGTGCCATTACAGGAGGGCGCGGTGGATACAGAGTTAGATATGGTGTGGACCAGGCCACGTGTGCCCGTGCCCTGTTTTGGGCCTGGCCCAACAGCGCTCGGCACCGTGTATGGCCCAGGCCCGGGGGCTCCTGTCGGTGTACTAAAGTAAGGGGTACCTTAGTATCCCGAACTTGTGCACGGGCAGTCGCAGCGCCCCGCGGCAAGGCTTGCCGGGTGCCCGCCAAGATCCTCCGTAGTTCCTATCGAAGCCATTCAAGAAAAAAGTGTTTCAACTGAGAAGACAAGGCTCCGGCAAGAGGAACTTGCCGGGAAGGACAAGGCCCCGACAAGAAGAGCTTGCCGAGAAGGCCAACCAAGGCATTTCAAGAAACTTGCCGCGACGCGCCGCGCGTCCCGGCAAGACCCGGCAAGCGACAAGCTTCCGGGCGCGACAAGACAATGACCGCGGCAAGGCTCTTGCCGCGGCGAAGCCACCACTCTGTGCCCACGCTCCAGCGCATCCGTCGACGTGTCGCCGTAGGACCGTTCCGGGCGCACGTGGCGAGAAGCTGTGTAGCCAAGCGGTGCGAGGTGGCGAGTGGAGATGACGAGAAGGCCATCGTGGCAAGCGGTGGCGCCCCTAACGGTCGCTTTTCTGCACTGTTGGACGACGCGGACGGGCATTAAATGCTCTTTTCCCCTGCCGTCAGAGTTAGGTAGGGTGCACTGTAGAGGCAGTTGTACCAACCCCTCTTTTTACATTTGTACCCCTGTCTGTGTTGCCACCTGTCGGTGACCCCTTTAGCGTATAAAAGGAGGCCCATGTGCAACGTAGAGGGGGTTCGACTCATTCGAAACTACAACACTCTCACGCTCTCGAGCAGGAATAGAATAAAAACCACAAAGCAGCAGTAGGAGTATTATCTCCCCGGAGAGCTCCGAAGCTGGGTAAAAATCGCTCGCGCGCTTCGCCTCGATCCGCTCTTCGTGCACTCTCCGCTCCCTTGCCGGACCGAAAGGGGCCCTGCCCCATAGGTGTTCATTCCCCACGACACCCTCACTTCGGTTTGTGGCTCAAGACCTTCAACGTGGAGCCGAAGATGATCGAGGGGCGACAGGAAGAGTGCGGAGGGGCTGTTATAAGTAAGAGGGCCGATGCTCCATGGCCCGAGGGCTCTTTTCAAGAGGAGCTCGGCTTGTGGCAACAGGAGTGGTTCTATATCACCGCTCCCAGGGGCAGCAGGCAGGTGCCACCACCCGCCTTTCGCTCGGGCCCTCCACAACGGCTGGCGTCATGGGTCAACAAAGGGCTTGACTGGGGGCCGTCCAAGGACGTACCAATATTGCAGTGCCGGATTCGAGACCTCCAAGAGAGGGAGATCAATCTGGTCGTAGTGACGCAGGTTATGCTGATTCGGCGCCTTCTGCCCTGCAAACGTTGCCCCCTCCGCCTGTGGGAATTCAATCCGGAGGGACCGCGAGCTCTTCAACACTTCATGGGTACGACACCCGTGGAGATGTATAAACTGTTCTTCGGATCACAAGAGATGTGTCCGGACTTGACCGAGGACGCCGGCCTAAGCTGCAATCGCCCGGATACTCAAGTAAGTAGTCCTGTGTCTGGACATACTGTCCGTTTATTTATCACAGTTCTGCCTTTTAACCAGCTATCCCTTGAACAGGAGTGGATAGCGAAAGCAAAACTGATACAGTGTCTGGCCCCCCTCCCTGAGACCACGCCGGATCCCGTGTTAGTCAAGATGCTGGAGGTTGCGCCTTGAGAAGAGGGTGAAGGGGAAAATAGGAAAACTACCTCCTCTGCTAAGGAGGCTCTCAAGAAAGGGGGGATCGAGAATCCCTCCCTCCAGGGGGAGAAGAGGACCGCTTCCGAAGATCCGGAGGCCAAGGCCCCAAAGCGGGGGAAGAAATCTTCACCGGAGGGTCCTGCGCCAGGAGAAGCCCCGGCCGCACTATTTCCCCAAGGGAATCAGCCCTCCAGCAAGCCGTAAGTAGAAAAAAGGGGAGTCTTGTAATAAGGGACATCCCTGTTTTTATTTCTAAGGATAACCGAAGTTCTTACCATGTATTTCGGATCGCAGCCCTTCTCAGCAGAGCTCATCTTCGGGGGATCTTCGTCCAGAGATGGTGGAGAGCGAGACGCCTCCATCTGCCGCACCGTCAGGCGGGGCGGACGACCCTGAGGTGTCGTCGCAGAGGGTCTCCCGGAGTCCGGCGGGGCCGGAGAGTTTGGCACCAACTGGTGTACGGCCGGAGGAGCTGAAGGATCTGCTCGAGAGGGCGTCTATCTCAGAAGATCACCGTACATTAATGAGTACGGTGATTAAAAGGATTTCATCCGCTGAGAGCGGGTTGCATGAGGCCGTCAGAAGTTTACTGACGGGGTTTGAGGTACGTAAAAATGACATACCTTTTCATAGTTTTGCACATAGAGTGCGCCCTGTATAGATAGTAGCCCCTGAGACTCGGTATGTTGTCGAAAGCGACAACGTGCCGAGGATCATAATCTCAGTTATAAGATGTCGCCCTTCCTATTCAGGTGGCGGAACGTTCGGAGGCCAGTCAGACTGATAGAGTTGCCGAACTGAAGCGGCAACTCGACGTTGCAGATGCGGACATCGCGCTGGTCAATAAACGACTTGACGAGTCACAAGGTAGGTGGTTTCTCCACGGTCACCTGGTAAGGGAACTGATGCCCACGCCTTACAACATGTATGCTTGATGTAGATGGTGCCGCTGCTATGGAGGACCTTCGGGCAGAGCTTGCTCGAGCCAAGGAGCAAGCCAGAAAGAATGATGCGGCTGCCTCGAAGGCAGCCGAAGAGCTAAAAGCCGAAAAGGCTGCTCACTGCCGAAGCAGGGAGATGGCTGGAATGGCCGTGAAGCTGAAGGATGCTACCGACCGCTATGAGGTTCTTGAAAGAGAACGCCGAGCGGGGCAAGAGGACCTGAAGAAGGCCACCGACGAAGCCAAGGATGCCCGATCTGCGATGAGGGCTATAAAGGAGGAGCTGCGTCAGGCCGGAGACATTGCGGCTGGAAAGCCCTTTCTGCTGCGTAGGAAGTTCACGGATCCATAGTATGCTCAGTTGGGCCAGTTGTGGGGTGCGAAGGATGCTTATCTGAATTTGGCGGTGAGTGCAGCGGACGCAGTCGTGCACTTCCGAAGCCAAAAGGATCATGAAATGGAAGAGCTTTTTTGGTCTCAATTCCATAGTCCGGAGCGTCCACTTCCGTTAACCGATCGGTTGGCTGAGTGGGCTGAGCTGAATAGGTTGTCCGGACTTGCCATGAAGGATGTCGTGGCTCATCTGTGGCTGGAAAGGCCTAAGCTGAAGAGTTATTTTGGCTTAGTGCAGCAATTCCTTGATGTGGTGCCGCATATCAAGGCGATGAAGCGGTCGGCATGCATAGAGGGTGCACGGATGGCTCTCGCCCGTGTCAAAACATACTGGGCAGAGATGGATGCCACCGAACTTGCATCCCGGGATTCGGACAGAAGCCGATTACCCGCCGAGCACTATTTTGAGGAACTCCTGTAGGGCGCTCGTTTAATAGAGTCGCAGTGCTCGAAAAACGTTATGTTCAAATGACATGTATGATTTGTAAAACCATATTTATAATATAAGGGATTTTTATACTTGTGCGTTCAAGTATTGAAATATCTCATGTGTGGCCATTAATGCATATGTATATATAACCTGAAAGATGGCAGTCTTCGGCTTCAGCCCCCACGCACATGGTGCGGGGGTGTTTGCAAAAAAGCGCATTTTCACACTTAATCCAACGTCTTGGTCCTGTGAAGGAGGTGGTAGCTTAGCAAACTAGGCAACCGGACTATAATGCTTTATCACTTTCACTTAGCCATGGGAGTTCGAAGGTGGGGCTACGATATAGCCCCTAGGGGCACCGCGCTCTCCGAATTCGGGGCGCGTGTGTGCCTGACCGGGAAACGGTCCTTCGTCAAAGCGGAGGAATTCTAGACATTCCGGTAGTCGATCGAGTGGTTGACTAGTCTCTCGCTGTATCATGACAGTCAGTTTTCGGCTTTCTCTACTGAGGTGCTCGCCAGGCCGAACCGGGGCACAATCGCAGTAGTTCTCCTGGTGCCGCGTTAGCCGATAAAACGGAACGTAAGGCAACAAAACACAGGAGCCGGGCAAACCCAACATTTGACCAAAGACATGATTCGGAGCTGATGCATATAAGGCCTAACTCGAGACGCCGAACACTCCCTAAGGTATTCGGTCTTTATGAAAACGGGCAGAACGATGCCCTAAGCCCCTAGTGTCCAGGTACGCACGAAATCTTCTGACGCCGCCGATGCCAAAGCGCCAGCCTCCTCCTCGGTTATGGTAAGAAACCAGGGGATGTGTATCAACAAGAGACAGTAAAAAAGGTTTATGCACGGTCTTAATCTGAAAAGAATCCATGCAACGGGTCCCTGCTGCACGTCTGCGCCTGTGTCTCCGTTGTGCTGTATCCTGGACGGGTGTAGCACGTTGTTCATCTGTAAAAGAGAAGAATTTAGTTTGAAAAAAGATCGTGCGAAAAATGTATATAAAAAAGAGTATGATTTAAAAAATGAATAAAATTGAGCTTTATTGGCTCTCATTTTTCGTTCGTGCCGCCCCTTGTAAAGGGGTACGC
Organism: Triticum timopheevii; assembly: GCA_963921465.1. NCBI lineage: Eukaryota > Viridiplantae > Streptophyta > Magnoliopsida > Poales > Poaceae > Triticum > Triticum timopheevii. The sequence goes on from OY997270.1 coordinate 3,792,592, forward strand.
GGCTAGGAAGCCCCTTGTTTATTTATACCGGACTCGCCCAACCGTGTCCGGGGTCTGAATGACCTGTTTTATGGGCTTTGATCAGCAAGGCCGGATTAGTGTGTGGCTGTCAAGGCAGTCTCACGTTCTTCCGTGGTCGAGGAACACTCGAAATTATCCTTTAATGAGATGATGCCGCGTGGACCAGGCATTCTAAGTGTAAGAGACGCGTAATGTGGTATTGCGTTAAAGCGGGCGAAAGCTCCACGTCCCAATAGTGCTTGATGGCTACTTTTAAATGGGGCGATATGGAAGATTAGCTTTTCGCGACGGAAGTTGTCAGATGGACCGAACACAACTTCTAGTAGTAAGGAGCCCGTACAATTGGCATAAGGGTCTGGCGTCACTCCTTTAAAGGAAGTGCTGCTATGGCGAATTTTGGTAGGGTCTATCCCCATTCTACGGATGGTGTCCTGGTATAGCAGGTTTATATCACTGCCGCCATCCATTAGGACTTGTGTAAATTGTAGTCCGTCGATTATAGGATCCAATATCAAAGCAGTCCATCCTGCGTTTCAAATACTTCTGGAGTAATCCTGATGGTCGAAAGTAATTAGTTTTGACATCCAGTTTCGGGACTCCGTTGGGGTGGACCGTGCGGTGCGCACTTTAGTAGGTGCCGCCCTATTTTTCCTTGTTATCACTTGAAGTGAATTTACTGTTTTGACTTCTTGTGGGAAATTCTTTTGTTTTTCGGCGCTCTGCTTGTGGGGTTCGTCATCGTCCTTGCTTTGTGTGTCGAACCCCTTGTGTTCGGCGTTAAGTCGGTCGGACTGCTTGAAGACCCAACAATCTCTGTGGGTATGGTTTGCAGGCTTCCCGGGGGTACTGTGGATTTGACATATCCTGTCCAAGATTTTGTTTAGGTTGGATAGCTCGTCACTGTTGTCTTTAAGAGGTAGTGTTTTGCTGTTCGGCCGAGAGCTTTTGAACCCGGCGTTGACTGCCGTGCTCTTTGGGCCATTTTCCTTAGTCCGGCGCTGATCTTTTCTGCATCGTGGTTTCCCATTTCCATCCCTGACCTCGGATGTACTCGGGTCGCTGGTGCTGCATCTTGCCAGCCAGCTTACTTCTCCCGCGCAAAAGCGGGTCATGAGGCTTGTTAGCGCGGCCATTGTCCTTGGCCTTTCCTGGCCGAGGTGTCTGGCGAGCCATTCGTCTCGGACGTTATGTTTAAAGGCTGCTAAGGCTTCGGCGTCCGGACAGTTGACTATTTGGTTCATTTTGGTGAGGAACCTGTTCCAGAATTTGCGGGCTGACTCTCCGGGCTGTTGAGTTATGTGACTTAAATCATCTGCATCCGGAGGGCGGACATAAGTCCCCTGAAAATTTGCCCGAAACGTATCCTCGAGCTCTTCCCAACTTCCAATAGTTTTTTCTGGGAGGCTTTTGAGCCAATGCCGGGTTGGGCCTTTGAGCTTGAGGAGTAGGTATTTTATGGCATGGAGATCATCTCCTCTAGCCATATGTATGTGTAGGATGTAATCCTCAATCCAGACTCCGGGGTCTGTTGTTCCGTCGTATGCCTCTATGTTTACAGGCTTGAATCCCGCTGGAAATTCATGATCCAGTACCTCATCGGTGAAACATAGGGGGTGTGCGGCGCCCCTGTATTTAGGTGTACCGTTATTTTCAAACACTCGACGTGTTGTGTTGCTCCCTGGAGCCTTCTTTCTTGGCCCATAGATGGACCTGACCGGGCCATCCTTTTTGCGAGGATCCTTATGTGGATCGTGTGCCGACTTGTGTGCGGTGCCGCTTGGCGCTCTTTGCTTATCATGTGGTCGTCTATCCGACCAGGCGGCCTCTTTGTTTTTTGACTGTGGGGGCTCTACAGCCTCCTTGTCAAATTCGGGCAACAGCTTGCGCTTCGGGTAGCTCTTTGCTTGGTGACTATCGCCGTATTTATCTGCAGTCTTGAGTACTTTGCTCCATATCATTCTGAGTACGTCTTCCGCTGTTTTGAGCTTCCGCTTCTGCTTCTTCAAACTTCTTACAGTGGCGACGAGCCTTTTGTGGAGGTTCTTATGCTCCGGTGATGTGTCCGGCGTGAGATCATCTGGACTGTTGTTTTCGCCGTTGATGGGTTGCTCGTCCAATTCATCCTGTTCGGACGGTTGCTTGGTGGCATGTTCGCCATCCACTGGTTCGCCCTGCTCTACGGCTGGGTCTGTATGGGTGATGTTGTTGCCGAGGCGGGACTTCGGGCGGCGCTTGCGTCGCTATTTTGGCTGTTTTTCGGGGGAATTATCCTTCGCCGCGTCCCGTTGATCCTCGTTATCGCTTCCTTTCGGTGTATCCACCATGTATACATCATGAGATGAGGTGGCATTCTAGTGCCCTGTGGGCGCTGGTTCTTGGTTGTCTCCGGCATCGTCGTCCATACCGTCGATATCTTCGGAGTCGAAGTCTAGCATGTCGGTTAAGTCGTCGACAGTGGATACGAAGTGGGTGGTGGGTGGGTTTTTAATTCCTTCGTCGTCCGCATCCCAACCGTCCTGGCCATAATCCGGCCAAGGCTCTCCTGACAAAGAGAGACACTTTAGCGAATTCAGGATGTCGCCAAAAGGCGAGTGCTGAGAGATGTCCGCAGCGGTGAAGTTCATGATCGGCACCCAATCGGATTCGATTGGTAGGGGCGCGGGAGGTTCGGAGTCCGGCGAGGAATCCAGCACCTCGAAGTCACGAGCTCACAAGGGACAGGGTCGGTATTCGGCTCCATCGCCGTAGAGGTAGCAGCCCCGAGGCGGTGTCTAGCCACCCATCCTTGATCGGCGCAGTCGGCTCCGAGCAAAGGGTCGGAGCGGACTTTTGTCCGGCCTCCAGGGCACCATCCGGCAGCAGAGCTAGATCATGCCCATCGTGACAGTGTGGCGTGCTCGGCTGTGGCTCGAATCCGTCGAAGATCAAGTCTCCGCGGATGTCGGCCGTGAAGTTCAAACTTCCAAATCTGACCTGATGGTCAGGGGCGTAGCTTTCAATCTGCTCCAGATGGCCAAGCGAATTGGCCTGCAGTGCAAAGCCGCCGAATACGAAGATCTGTCCGGGGAGAAAAGTCTCACCCTGGACCGTGTCGTTGTTGATGATCGAAGGAGCCATCGGGCCTGTGAGCGACGACACAGAGGAACTCTCAATGAAAGCACCAATGTCGGTGTCAAAACCGGCGGATCTCGGGTAGGGGGTCCCGAACTGTGCGTCTAGGCGGATGGTAACAGGAGACAAGGGACACGATGTTTTTACCCAGGTTCGGGCCCTCTCGATGGAGGTAAAACCCTACTCCTGCTTGGTTGATATTGATGATATGGGTAGTACAAGAGTGGATTTACCACGAGATCAAGGAGGCTAAACCCTAGAAGCTAGCCTATGGTATGATTGTTGTTCGTCCTATGGACTAAAACCCTCCGGTTTATATAGACACCGGAGAGGGCTAGGGTTACACAGAGTCGGTTACAATGGTAGGAGATCTACATATCCGTATCACCAAGCTTGCCTTCCACGCCAAGGAAAGTCCCATCCGGACACAGGACGAAGTCTTCAATCTTTTATCTTCATAGTCTTGGAGTCCAGCCAATAATGATAGTCCGGCTATCCGGACACCCCCTAGTCCAGGACTCCCTCAGCGGGGCTTGGAGCGGCGCCGATGACGCCAGTGTCTAGATTGCTTCCCAAAGGGGTTATCTTCCGTTACCTCATCGCCATTGTTTTCTTTAGGGGTGTCCACCATATAAATATCATATGATGAGGTGGCGGTCCAGTGCCCTGTAGGCGGTGGTTCCCGTTCTTCTCCTGCATCGTCGTCCATACCGTCGATGTCTTTGGAGTCGAAGTCAAGCACGTCGGTTAGGTCATCTACGGTGGCTATAAAGTGGGTGGTGGGTGGGGCACAAATTTCTTCGTCGTCCGCTCCCAACTCGGGCCGGACATAGTTCGACCAAGAATCTCCTAACAAGGAAAGAGACCATAATGAGTTTAGCATGTCACCCAAGGGTGAGTGCTCAAAAATATCTGCGACGGTGAACTCCATGACCGGTGCTCGATCAAATTCGATAGGCACGGACGCACGCGGTTCGAATCCTATGGCCAGAGACGAGTCCGAGGGTCCGATGATGCCACTTTCACAGGCGGTGGAATCTGTGTTCGGCTCCAACATCGATGAGTGTGCGGCTTCAGTGGCAGGGTCCATCCACCCGCCCTCGGAAGGCACAATCCCCTCTGGATTGATTCCCGATGCCACCGCAGGCACAATCTCCCGAATACTGTCCGACGGTAGATCAAAGTCATGCCCGTCGTGACCATTCAGCGTGCCTAGCATGGGCTCGAATCCGTCGAAGATCAAATCTCAGCGGATATCGACAGTATAGTTTAAGCTTCCAAACCAGACCTAATGCTAAGCGGCGTAGCTATCGATCTGCTCCAGATGGCCAAGCGAGTTGGCTTGCAGTACGAAGCCGCCGAATACGAAGATCTGTCTAGGAAAGAACACCTCCTCCTGGACCGCATCGTTGAAGATGATCGAAGGAGCCATCAAGCCATACAGCGACGGCACAGTGGAACTCTCAATGAAAGCACCAATGTCGGTGTCAAAACCGGTGGATCTCGGGTAGGGGATCCCAAACTGTGCGTCCAAGGCTAATGGTAATAGGAGGCAGGGGACACGATGTTTTACCCAGGTTCGGGCCTCTCGATGGAGGTAATACCCTACTTCCTGCTTGATTGATCTTGATGATATGAGTATTACAAGAGTTGATCTACCACAAGATCGTAGGGGCTAAACCCTAGAAGCTAGCCTATGATTATGATTGTTGTCGTCCTACGGACTAAACCCTCCGGTTTATATAGACACCAGAGGGGGCAAGGGTTACACAGAGTCGGTTACAGAGAACGAAATCTACATATCCGAATATTCAAGCTTGTCTTTCACGCAAAGGAGAGTCCCATCCGGACACGGGACGAAGTCATCAATCTTGTATCTTGATAGTCCAACAGTCCGGCTGTCCGAGGACCCCTTATTCCAGGACTCCCTCACCGGATGGCATCCCCTCTTTCGTCTTCGTTCATCGGTAACTTTACTTGGAGCTATATTTTTAATCACCACATGATATGTGTTTTGCTTGGAGGGTCATGTCATTTTATTTTGTTTTGCTTGTTGTTTGAATAAAATAACAAGATCTGAAATTCTTAAATGTTAGAGTCTTCACATAGTTGCATAATTATTCGACTACTCATTGATCTTCACTTATATCTTTCGGAGTAGTTTGTCGTCTGCTCTAGTGCTTCATTTATATCTTTTAGAGCACGACGTTGGTTTTATTTTGAAGAAATAGATGAAATCTCATGCTTCACTTATGTTATTCTAAGTGTCTTTAGAACAGCATGGTAATTTGCTTTGGTTATGAATTCAGTCCTAATATGATAGGCACCCAAGAGGGATATAATAAAAACTTTCATATAAAGTGCATTGAATACTATGAGAAGTTTGATACTTGATAATTGTTTTGAGATATAAATGTGCTGATGTTAGAGTCATGCTAGTTGGGTAATTATGAAATACTTGTGTTAAAGTTGGCAAGTCCCATAGCATGCACGTATGGTGAACGTTGTGTGACAAATTTGAAGCATGGGGTGTTCTTTGATTGCCTTCCTTATGAGTGGAGGTCGGGATCGCGTGATGGTTAGCTCCTACCAACCCTTCCCCTAGGAGCATGCGTAGTAGTACTTTGCTTCGACGGCTCATAAAATTTTGCAATAAGTATATGAGTTCTTTATGACTAATGTGAGTCCATGGATTATACGCACTCTTATCCTTCCGCAATTTGCTAGCCTCTATGCTACCGTGCATTGCCCTTTCTCACCTTGAGAGTTGGTGCAAACTTCGCTGGTGCATCCAAACCCCGTGATACTATACGCCCTATCACAAATAAACCTCCTTATATCTTCCTCAAAACAGCGACCATGCCTACCTATTATGGCATTTCCATAGCCATTCCGAGATATATTGCCATGCAACTTGCCACCGTTCCGTTTATTATGACACGCTCCATCATTGTCATATTGCTTTGCATGAGCATGTAGTTGACATCGTATTTGTGGCAAAGCCAGCTTTCATAATTCTTTCATAAATGTCACTCTTGATTCATTGCACATCCCGGTACACCGTCAAAGGCATTCACATAGAGTCATATTTTTGTTCTAAGCATCGAGTTGTAATTCTTGAGTTGTAAATAAATTGAAGTGTGATGATTTAAATTATTAGAGAATTGTCCCATGTGAGGAAAGGATGATGGAGACTATGATTCCCCCACAAGTCGAGATGAGACTCCGGATGAAATAAAAAAAAAGAGAGAAAAAAAGAGGCCAAAGAAGCCCAAATAAAAAAATGAGAGAAAAAGAGAGAAGGGGCAATGCTACTATCCTTTTACCACACTTGTGCTTCGTGAGAAGGCAAGTTGTCATGATAGAGAGTCTCCTATGTTGTCACTTTCATATACTAGTGGGAATTTTTCATTATAGAACTTAACTTGTATATTCCAATGATGGGCTTCCTCAAAATTCCCTAGGTCTTCGTGAGAAGGCAAGTTGGATACACACCCACTTAGTTTCTTTTTGATGAGCTTTCATACATTTATAGCTCTAGTGCATCCGTTGGATGACAATCCCTACTCCTCGTATTGACATCAATTGATGGGCATCTCCATAGCCTGTTGATTAGCCGCGTCAATGTGAGACTTTCTCCTTTTTTGTTTTCTCTCATAATCCCTATGGTCATACTCTACTCCACCCATAGTGCTATGTCCATAGCTTACGCTCATGTATTGTGTGAGGGTTGAAAAGGCTGAAGCACGTTAAAAAGTATGAACCAATTGCTTCACTGAAACCGGGGTTGTGCATGATGGGAGAATTTTTTGTGACGAAAATGAAGCATGGCCAAACCATATGATTTTGTAGGGATAAGCTTTCTTTGGCTATGTTATTTTGATAAGACATAAACTACTTGGTTAGCATGCTTGAAGTATTACTATTTTTCTGTCAATAATAAACTTTTATCTTGAATGTTTTGGATCTGAACATTCATGCCACAGTAAAGAAAATTACATTGATAAATATGTTAGGTAGCATTCCACATCAAAAATTCTGCTTTTATCATTTACCTACTCGAGGATGAGCAGGAATTAAGCTTGGGGATGCTTGATACGTCTCCAACGTATGTATAATTTTTATTGTTCCATGCTATCATATTATCGGTTTTGGATGTTTAATGGGCTTTATTATGCACTTTTATATTATGTTTAGGACTAACCTATTAACCGGAGGCCCAGTCCAAATTGATGTTTTTTTTGCCTATTTCAGTGTTTCGCAGAAAAGGAATATCAAACGGAGTCCAAACGGAATGAAACCTTCGGGAGAATCTTTTTTGGAACAAACGCAATCCAGGAGACTTGGAGTGGACGTCAAGGAAGCAACGAGGTGGCCACGAGGCAGGGAGGCACGCCCAGGGGGGTAGGCGCCGCCCACCCTCGTGGGCCCCTCGTGGCTCCCCTGACCAACTTCTTTCGCCTATATATACTCATATACCCTGAAACATCCGAGAGCATAATAGATCGGGAGTTCCGCCACCGCAAGCCTCTGTAGCCACCAATAACCAATCAGGACCCTGTTTCGGCACCCTACCGGAGGGGGGATGCATCACCGGTCGCCATCTTCATCATCCCGGTGCTCTCCATGACGAGGAGGGAGTAGTTCACCATCGGGGCTGAGGGTATGTACCAGTAGCTATATGTTTGATCTCTCTCTCTCTCTCTCGTGTTCTTGATTTGGCATGATCTTGATCTATTACGAGCTCTGCTATTATAGTTGGATCTTATGATGTTTCTCCCCCTCTACTCTCTTGTAATGGATTGAGTTTTCCCTTTGAAGTTATCTTATCAGATTGAGTCTTTAAGGATTTGAGAACACTTGATGTATGTCTTGCATGTGCTTATCTGTGGTGACAATGGGATATCACGTGATCTACTTGATGTATGTTTTGGTGATCAACTTGCGGGTTCAGTGACCTTGTGAACTTATGCATAGGGGTTGGCACACATTTTCGTCTTGACTCTCCGGTAGAAACTTTAGGGCACTCTTTGAAGTACTTTGTGTTGGTTTGAATAGACGAATCTGAGATTGTGTAATGCATATCATATAATCATACCCACAGATACTTTAGGTGACATTGGAGTATGCAGGTGACATTAGGGTTTTGGTTGATTTGTGTCTTAAGGTGTTATTCTAGTACGAACTCTATGATAGATCGAACGGAAAGAATAGCTTCGTGCTATTTTATTATGGACTCTTGAATAGATCGATTAGAAAGGATAACTTTGAGGTGGTTTCGTACCCTAGAATAATCTCTTCGTTTGTTCTGTGCTATTAGTGACTTTGGAGTGACTCTTTGTTGCATGTTGAGAGATAGTTATATGATCCAAGTATGTTATTATTGTTGAGAGAACTTGCACTAGTGAAAGTATGAACCCTAGGCCTTGTTTCAACGCATTGCAATACCATTTACTCTCACTTTTACCACTTGCTACCTTGCTGTTTTTATATTGTAAGATTACAAATACCTATATCTACCATCCATATTGCACTTGTATCACCATCTCTTCGCGAAACTAGTGCACCTATACAATTTACCATTGTATTGGGTGTGTTGGGACACAAGAGACTCTTTGTTATTTGGTTGCAGGGTTGCTTCAGAGAGACCATCTTCATCCTACACCTCCCATGGATTGATAAACCTTAGGTCATCCACTTGAGGGAAGTTTGCTACTGTCCTACAAACCTCTGCACTTTGAGGCCCAACAACGTCTACAAGGAGAAGGTTGCGTAGTAGACATCAGAGATACACAAGAAAAATAGTTTGATGTAAGAACATGGTTAATAGAAAGACGTAGTATGTACCAAAAACAGGAAGACATGTCATATTAACAAGTATAATGTGTTAACTAACCAGATGCAATTTACCCTAATTAGAAGCATTACAAGGTAGACACCATATGCAACATGCAACCACATATCACACTGCCAAGTAAGAGCAAGCACCTGCGATGGTGGTGTGGGGGAATTGCGGTCATCAACTAGAGAGCTACGTTGACTATCTTCATTTAGCCTTGCTGTTTCTTGACAATCGTGTTGGGAGGATGACACTGCACTATTTAAACGAGTAGGGCGTCTCACAGTAACCCACCGGGGTGACTGTCTCATCATAAGTGATTGACGAGGGATACAAAAGAGCATTAGTTTGATGTACGAACATGGTTAATAGACATATGTAGTATGTATCAAAAACAGGAAGGCATGTCATTATCAAAGGTATAATGTGTAAAGTAAGCAGATGCAATTTAACCAAATTGGAAGAAATACAAGCTAGACACCATATGCAACATGCAACCACATTTGACAGTGCGAAGTTAAAGCAAGAACCTGGGATGGTTGTGTGTGGCAATTGAGATCATCAACTGCAAAGCTACATTTACTGTCTCCAACTGCGGACACTGCACCCTTTAGAGCGCTAAAACGCTTAGTGCTTATCTTCAAATTACACTGGAGCGACTTCTGTCTTTTCTTTTTTGCATTCATCAACACCGCGTCAGAGTCTGAAATACCCATGCATAAAAAACAATAGTGTGACTATGGGTTAAGTATGTGCACAATTAGTAAAGTGCGAAGGTAGCAGATAGCAGGTCGGTGAGAAATAAATGACGGGAGACATATGATAGCTCTACAACATGCATGGCACACTAAATTACTACAGGATTCTATGAAAATAACAGTCGACTGAAAACAAATAGTTCAGTCCATTTTTTCTGCACCGTCCGATGTACAAAGAATGGGCATATCGCCTTCATCTACCTCCAGCCAGTCAGTGTTGACGATCTTCCTCGAAACGCCAGCGACCACCGGCCCAGTCCCCTACCCGCGCCCTCCCCTCGACCTCACCGCACCACCGTGCTTGGCACTGCCCCTCGGCCATCCATTCAAGCCCCACCGACCTCCAGATCGGGCGCAAGCAGCTCCTGCTCCCCACACCCCTATGATAGACACCGATGTGCCGCTTCCTCGGCGAACAGGCGGACTAGGTGCTCCGCGCGCCTAAGCGGGTGCTGCTTCTGTTAATTGTGGTTCGACTAACCTTGAATTGAAATCTAGGTGCGCTATTGACCTCTAGCAAAGGTGAAATAGTAAAGGGAGGAAACCTTGTGCATTTAGTATCACAAAGAAGATGCCGTAAGAAGTTCTCAACTAGCTTCTTTCATGGGATGAATACGGTGTGAGCAGAGACGTAAGATTTGCATGAATAAGGGAAGAGGAGTACCTCTTTCTGCTGGTAGTGTTGTGTCCTCCTTCAGTTCTTCCAACAATCTTCTTGTGGTTCGCTGGAAATGAGAAGTTGTGGAGGACGATGGAGCCTTGGACGATCCCATGGCCAAGTTGTTGAGTGTGGTGGAGTGGCCGTCTGTCAGCGGTGGGGAACAAGATCCGAGGGGGCGAACGACAATGTAGCAGGAACAGCTCCGGTGCGGTGGACGGTTGCGATAGTGGAGCGGCAGCAGTGAGGCGCAGGACGGCGTGGTTGGAGTGCTTCTGGTATGGCGCACGTCGGTGTCGGCATCGTGGAGGCAGCTCTGCCTCGGCTTCAGCTGCTAAGTCCTTGAGGGCGTTGCAGTTGCGGTTGCATTGGATGACGACGTCAGGGTACCAGCTCAGGTGTGATGGAGGAGGGCGGCGGTGGATTGGACACTATGGGGTGGAGGACGGCGGAGGCTGGGGTTTCGCGGCTGCTAGAGAGGGCGTTTTGGCGCCCACGGAGTATGCATGGGGAAACGGAGGGAGGCGGGGAACTAAGGGGGAACAATGTTTAGGTTTGGGACGCGCTTGTTTGAAATTTGGGGAAAGTTACAAACTTTGCCCCCATCTAAAATTTCGGACATATTGCGGGTCGGGGGTTGGACAGTAATCTCAGGTCTCCCAAATGTGGGCAGGATAGGGTTTGGCCGAGCGCAAGGGTGTTTAGGTGCCCACGGCGTATGAATGCTTCTCAGAGGCAGCTGAGACTGGCGTCTTGGTGAAGTTACAAACCTACCCTGGTTTAGACCTTTGGACATCGGGCCGATAGGCTACACGGGCCAGATCCAGGACATTAATTTCCTACCACCAAATATTAGTCTCGCGTGGTTTCGGGTGACCAGAGGCCTATTTGGCGCTTCATTCAATATTTGGGAGCAGAAGTATTAATGTTTTTAGTTCTCTTGAATTGAACTTTCAGGAATTTTCAATCTTCACAAATCTTTACAATTGAAAATCCTAAAGCTACGATTATTTTGGAATGGAGGGGGTACATTTGAATATACATTTTACACAAGTATATATTAAAAAATATGCAACTTATCTCAGTTCATGCATGGTTCCAGATATAATCTCCCTGGTTGCAAAAAAAAAAGTTAGACATGCGTTTGAATATATATAGCATGTTCCAATGCACAACAAAGATTGATGCCCCCTTTTACATATGATTTACAAATGCCATTATCTCGGGTTCAAGTAGATGAATGCACTTCCTATGAATTCGAATCTTCGAAACCCCCTTTATGTTGAATTCGACATGTATTCTATTTTGTAGCTAGCAATTTGGAATGTATCCATTCAAGTGACAAATGTATAAAGTGCTTCACAGTAACAACATGGATTGCACTAATTAATGTTTATATATGAATTGCAAAAGCATCCATTGCATGTATTTCAAACCGCTCTCACTCTATGGATCGATAATATGAAATAAACACATGCACATGCTAATAGAGTTTGGGTGTCTCATAGACCGATTTTCGTCCATACACAATTTGCAAAATTCATGATCTCATCCAAAAATAATAATGACATTTATATTTTAATTTAATGCGTAGAACCGCCTTTTACACGTAGATACACTATGCCTCGGCCCGTTCTCACAAACGTGCTATATATCTCTCTATCTAACGCATAAGTGCACACACTTTATATGCATCGGCATTTCTCTTTCACACATGCTCATAATCTCTCTCGGGGTGTCGGGGTGTCTCACGCACATGCTCTCTCTCTCTCTCTCTCTCTCTCTCTCTCTCTCTTTCCGACTACTATGTACCACTCTTTTCACTAATCTCAGTTGGAAAACACTATTTCTCTCACATGCATATATACACACGCACGGTCTCTACTAGCCCTCTATACGCACATATATGTGCATACGTGTCACCCGCGTGCACATTATCTTTAGGCCTCTCTCACACACATTGCCCCCCCCCCCGACACACCTCTCTCTTAGTAGTTGGCAGATATGAGTCCACCATATCATTCGATAGGATATCCCTAACTGTTAGGCTTAGGCTGGATGGTAATACGAGGCAAAGTTTTACCCTAGTTCGGACCCTTGCAGTTTAGGAAAAAGCCTACTCCTGGTACTGTATATAGTGATAGGGGTGTGTACAAAGTACACATGAATACCAGGCATTGTGCGTGTGTGTGTATACTATCGACGAACTAGCCCCCAAGCTTCTATCACATACTGGGGGCCAAGGGTTGCAAATCATATATAGTTGGCTTATCACCAGTGGAAATAGAGTCCTCCGCGACTCTGGTAGCTTTGTGTTGTACGCCGAGTCCTCCACATGGGTCTTCGTATAATGCGTCTCGGTCCAACCTATGTGGCGCAGGATGGAACCGACCCATGAGTCCTCATGTTGACCCACCACAACTCGAAATGATGTGCCCACCACACCACACACGCAATCGGCCACTAAGAAAATAAGCATATACAATAGTACAATGTTATACATGAAAGTTAATTGCATGGTGCATCCAAAAATATTTGTTCTGCATTGTGAATGTTTATATATTCTCCTAAAATATTAGTCACGGGAAAGAGAAACGGAGGGCATATCTCTCCTTGTCTCCACCGGACAGCCCCTCTTTCTACCCACTTTCACGTACGCACGCAAACAACTTTCCCGGTGCTCGCATTTATCCTGGGTTAATTTCAGTATTTTCCGGCGATGTGCGTTCAGTGGGAGGAGACGTTCCACTCGACTACGAGGCACCTATGGTGACTTCGTAAAATCTCGAAGGTGCTCACAGGGGTAGGGTCTACGTGTGTGCGCTTATAGCAGTGAGTGCTTGTGCATATATATGAGCCCTTGCGTCTGTACTGTGTTAAAAAATACATGTCATGATTATACGGTCACTGCCTCACCCGTACAACTCCGTATTTCGTGATGACACAATCAATTGACCAGTCAAACGTTCCACGTGGCGCAACTAGTGTTGCACCATCGGGGCGCATAACCATGGGGTCCACCTGTCAGCCTGTATATGAAAGAAAGAAATGGTAGTTTGAGTCTGTACTTTGTTAATAAAATACATTTTAGGGTGATCATACAGTCACTGGCTCACCATGCAACTCCGTAATTTGTTGATGACACGATCAATTGACCAATCAAATAGTCCACATTCAGCAGTGCACATTACCATAGGGCCCACCCGTCAGCGCGTATATGAAGAACAAAAATGGTAATAAATTAGTGGTCGGTGGGTATTCGAAGTCGTGAGACCTCTGGTTGGCAGTCGCCTGTGGTGGGGCCGCGTTGATTAGGCGGTGGGTGGGGATCACCGGAGAAAAAGCTCGGCGCGGGGGGCCTAGAGGGATGGTCGGTGCGGCGGCAGAGCGGTGGTGGGGAGTGGTTTCAGGGCGGGCGGGGCAGCGTGGCGGCATGGGCCGGCGGTTTGGCCGGTGGTGTCTGGCGGCTTAGGGGGGTGGAGTTTGATGATAAACTGCAGGCCCTTGATTTCGTATCCAACGGCTGGAAAATCTAATGACCAGAGATGAAAATGCCAGTCGATTGACGTGTAGCCTCACCCCGCACGTACACATGCACGCACGCATGCAGGCGTGCAACACTGACACGTACACATACTGAACACACGCACGCATGCAGGCATGCAACACTGACACGTACACATGCACTCACGAACACACGCACGTACGCACACATGCATGCAACAATAAAACGTAGCCTTGCAAGCACTCAACACTCGCACGCCTGCATGCACACAGCACACGACGCAAGACACACGCTCAACCTATACGTGCATGCACCCTATGTTAAAGACATGGATTGTTACGGGTATTAATCAATCTTATCTGTGATAAGCAGAACATTGATGTTTACAGCGGTCTTTTTGAATCACAACGTATCAAACGAGTTATCAACATAGTAGGCTTGTCTACATGAAAATATGACGTCACACTCAATGAACAATCATCGGTTTATGAAATGCCCGCTTCTGACCACCCTGGCCCACCAAAGGTTCCTATGTTGTGCGCTGCCTGTGTTGGGTCACTGACATGCAGGCCATGTACCCAAAGAGCCCACACGTTAGTGGAAAACGGCACGGTGTCCTACGCTAGAGTCGAGGGTGCCATTCGCTGCACGCTCGGTTGAACACACCTCCTTGCCGCATTCAAACGCCTCCATGAAACCCGCCCGTGTGGAAGCTGAGAAACCCACTCTGGACACACGTTCGTTTATGACCGGGCCGACATTTAACGCAACACCGACCGAGCTCCTCCGGTCTGCCGTCTTTTTAATCTCCTATTTAAATGAGGCCAAACGCCGGCCAAGAATCGCAAACCTCCGCCGCTCCCCTATCTCCTCCTTCACCATTTTGTCAAGTCTTACAATGGTTTACGATGAGTAGTTATTCTGCATCCAATCCGGCTGGGTGGCCCACGGAGCCCGCCGAATACGAGCTATGCAGCTCGCTGATCCACCTCCATCCCCTCGCCTGACGGAGCCAGTTGCTGCCCCAAGCCGGTGCAAGGTTCAGCAACTCGCCGCTCCAGGCAAGCTCAACGAGGAGCAGCGCACGGGCGTCATTGCTGCCGTTTTCTATGGCCGAGACTCCTATGCGGGCGGCTGGGCCATGCAAGCAGCGACAGAAGTCAGGTGCGCGAAGAGCGACGACACTACAAAAAAAGACACATCCGTGACATTTTGGGCTGAAGAATTTTTTTTCTGTCATACATATGACACTTCTATGACGATAATTGTGACAAAACCCGGTATCATCATAGATGTGGTGGGCTCCTACTTCTATGACAGAAAATCATGACAGAAAATGGGCTTTTCGTCCTGGGCAGGCTGGAGACGTAGCTGCATGACATTCTTTGGGCCGTCCATGACGGAACAAACCATGGTAGAAGCGAGGGGGAGGAAAATTTCGGGGAGTTGCCGGTTACGGTGGGAGGTCGGGGGCCGAGCGATGCGCATTTCTCTCGTACGTACGTGCGTGTGTGTGCGAGGCGTTGGCTCTAACTGAACCCAAGCGATTGCACTACAGGCTACGCGTTACTGAACCCGAGCGATCGATTGATGGTTGTTAACTGAACCCGATGGAGCGATTCCTTCGCTACTACTGCTAACTGAAGTCGATCGATGCTGCCTCTGGGATGAATAGTGAGTGTTGCGGGGGGGTTTGGATGAACAGTGAGCAGTGGCGTTGCCTCTAGATGAGCAGGAACCCGTGGTGTGGAGGGCCGGATGAACAATAGACGGTGGAGGGGTGGCCGTGGAGGGGAGGTTGAACAGGACCCCGTGGTGTGGAGGACTGGATGAACAGTAGACGGTGGAGGGGTGCCCATAGAGGGGTGGTTGAACAGTAGCTGGTGGAGTAGCGCGCGGTGGAGACTGGATGAACAGGAGCCCGTGGAGGCTGGAGGAGGTCGATGATAGCCTGTGGAGGCTGGAGGTGGTTGACGGTGGAGATGAACAGTATCCCGTGGAGTCCCATTTTGCGGTACGCCACACCCCTCCCCCACCAGTTTCGACCATAGCGCTCCAACACAAGTCCGTTTCGTCCATTTTGCGGTACGCCACACCCCTCCCGATCAACAGGACCCCCGTTTCGACCGTAGGAGGTCTGTTTCGTCCGTTTTGCGGTACGCCACCCCCCGATCAACAGGACCCCCGTTTCGACTGTAGGAGGTCCGTTTCCTCCGTTTTGCGGTACGCCACACCCCTCCCGATCAAAAGGACCCAGGAGGTCCGTTTCCTCCGTTTTGCGGTATGCGCGACTAGGCGTTCGAGACCCCGCCCGTATGTACACAATACATGACCGTATTTTCTTTCTTGCACCCTGGCCGCTGTACATATGTGTACATGCTACGTGCGTGCCTCTACTACAACACGTGCGCCCCTCTACTATGACATGTGCGCGCCTCTAAATCGACCAGTATGTACGTACACGTTCGCGACCAGGATGACAACACTACGTACGCTTCGACCAGTTGGGTCCCGACTGTCAGGCACTTCCTTGCCTGCGAAGATATAGCTGGTGGGTCCCAGCAGTCAGGGGGGCGAATTGTTTTTTGGCCCGGACGCACTTCCTTGCGTGCGAAGGTGTAGCTGCTGGGTCCCAGCAGTCAGGGGGGCGAATCATTTTTTTCCCGGACGCACTTCCTTGCGTGCGAAGGTGTAGCTGCTGGGTCCCACCAGTCAGGGGAGTGAATCGTTTTTTTTACCCAAACGCAATTCCTTGCGTGCGAAGGTGTAGCTGGTGGGTCCCAGCAGTCGGGGGGCGAATCGTTTTTTTCAGACGCACTTCCTTGCGTGCGAAGATGTAGCTCATGGGTCCCAGCAGTCAGGGGGCGAATCATTTTTTTCACGAAATACGGTGGCCCATCCGGTGGGTCCCTGCTGTCAGGTCCAGGAATAATTATTTTGCGCGTAATCAGGAGGCACTTCCTTGTGGCTGCCGTGGACCCAACTGTCAGCCTCTCCACGTATAGTCCACGTCCGATGGAAGTCGTTCCTTGAACACGTTGACCACGCTGCGCTGAGAGCACCACGGCGGTGGACGACGGCGAGGCCTAGGAAGGGGACTATGCGGAGCCGGGGAAGACGCAGCAGTGGATGCACACACGGAGAGGAGTACGAGGGTTCACTGGTTCGGCTGCGCTGCCGTCGCCGCAGAATAACAAGTGGTGTGGGTCAGTGGGTGAGTGGAGGGATGGCCTGGCCAGCGGTGGGAGTAGTAGGGGGCGGTGAGGCCTCCGCGGCAGCACAGCCGGCCATGGGAGGCAGGAGCAGGCGGCACGACCGGCGCTGCTTTGGGCGGCTGGAGCAAGAAGACCAGAGGTTGAAGAAGCACGACGGCCGTTGGATGGACATCGTACGGTCACTGCAGCTAGAATCATTTATATTGACTAAGTTGACAAAGCCCTTGGTACGTCAACTTAGTAGGCCCACAGGTCAGCTTCCGAAATGGTGCGCTCCAGATGTCAGGGGGATGAATCATTTTTTGGGCGGGTGAAGCTAGAATATCTGAGATTGAAGAAGAAGCACGGCATCTGTTGGATGGACATCCAACGGACACTGCTGCTAGAACCGTGTGTTGACTATAAGTTGACAAAGCCTTGCATACCCGTCAACTCTGTTTTTATTAGGGGACGCGTCAACTTAGTAAGGCCAGAAGTGCGTGGCAGAGAACTTATAGCCCATTTGAGATTTGTAAGAATGTGTAGCCCATTTTTGAATTCTAATGGAATTTACTACAGCCCATTTACAGTTTGTTAAAAGTACAGCCCATTTCAACCAACCGTTCAAAACAGAATTCAATAAAATTTCCCACATTTTGATGGGATCCGAATATTTTTATCCCGAAATTTTAGTCAGATTAAATACAATTTCAATATAAATTTATATTGCGTAAAAATCCAACGAAACATTCTGCTCGCAAAAATTAATGAAATTAAAATTTTCAATATTCCAAAAATAATATTTTATAAAGTAATCACTGTTTGGTGCATTTTTTTATAGTTACTACCCAGTTTTTATAATTACATCCCATTTATTATTTCTTAAAGCCCATTTTCTTGTTAAGCCTAATGCATCCCTCCTAGGAAAGATTTGCAGCCCAGTGGGGCGGAGAATAGCAACTTGACATTGCCTGGGTATTCCTAAAAAAAGTATAGCTGGGCTAGCCATTTTCAGCCTGAAAAAAATTAACATCTGGGCTGGATATCTGGCCTGGGCTAGACGGGCCACAGCCCGCCCAGTTAAAACCTGCAGCGATGTCTTCGTTGTTGTTCAGAGGAGAAAAAATAATATCTGGGGTAAACATCAAAAAACTCTGCAGTTCTCACACCTCAGAAACACAAATACTGCTCGAGCTGCTTGGTCCCAGCTGTCGGCCGCTTCTTGTGCAATTCTCTCGTTTATTGACTACTCCCTCCTTTCCGGTTTATAATGCTCAATTCAAAAATCTCACCAATCAAGGTAGATGGCGAGTGGTGGAATACTTTTTCTAATTTTGCAAAAGCACCTAATTAATGCTCTTGTTATCCTCAAAAAATTATGTTTATCAATGCATTAATTGCAATGCATGCATGCATAAAGTACATGCATTGGTAAATTTTCTCTTAATACTTGCATGCAATGATTTAATGCACCTTGGAATCTGAACATGTGATGGAAAACAACCAAATTGAGCCTTATAAAATGGAAAAACTAAAATTTTGAGATAAGCCCTATAAACCAGAAAGGAGGGAGTACATAGGTAGACAATGTTGTGGGACCGTGATGTCAGGAAACTAGGAGGAAGCAAAATAAATTTTATATATATATATATATATATATATATATATATATATATATATATATACTTGGTTCACCAAGTGGCTGAGGCGATCCTGGACCTCGTCACGATCGGCCCGCTCGCGCTCCAGCCGGCTTCCCTGAAGGCCTATCGTATCTCCCGCTTTCTGCAGTAACGCCGCCGATGCCTCGAGCATCTTTGTGGTGGACGCCTGCCGCTTTTGGAGCTCCGTGAACTCCCGCACATAACGGAGGAGCATGGCACTCCTCTCCTCCTTGAGCTCACGGAGCTCCACGTCCTTGGCCCTGAGCTCCGCATCCTTGGCATGGAGCTCCTGTGTCAGGCGCCTCACCTCGGACTCCGTGATCTGCTGCGCCGCCATGGCACCAGGTAGAAGAAATGGGGAGAGGAAGCAAAGGGGGCGGAACAGCTGAAAGGCAATGCAATCTACGGCAAGGCAGAGGGAGCTAGCCGAGGAGCGGGGAATCTTTTGGTTTTCACCATGGTAAAACACCAGTCGACGACTTCTCACATTAGGGAGCAGTGGGTTTTTACAGGCGGAGTCATCCTGACTAATTGCTACCGCGCCTGCTCCCGTCAATCAAAAAATTTAAAATCCTGCAGCGCCTGCTCCCGTCAATCAAAAAATTTAAAATCCTGCCGCACCCAAACACCAGAGCAACGCCGCGGTGGATATTTAAATTTACCTGCCGGCAAGTAGATAAAAAAGGGGGTGAAAAAACAAATGTGGCGGCGGCCTAGCTAATTGGTCGAACTAGCCCAACTAGCTAGCCACCGTGCTTCACTAATGTACTCGGCAGGAAAGGTGGTCTTTCGTGATTTGACGACTCATTTACTCCCTCCGTTTCTTTTTAGTCCGCATATAAGGTTTGGTCAAAGTCAAGCTTTGTAGAGTTTGACTAACTTTATATTAAAAAATATAAACATTCACAATATGAAATCAATATTATCAGATGCACCATGGAACATATTTTCATACTGTATAGTTTTAGTATTGTAGATGTTCATATTTTTTTATATAAATTTGGTCAAACTTTGTGTAGTTTGACTTTGACCAAATCTTATATGTGGAGTAAAAAGAAACGGATGGAGTACTTGCTTCGGCGCTACGACCGAGGAGGACCCAGAAGACACGCGGTAGGGCGTCCCACGTCAGGAAGAATATATGCGTGCACCACCTGGGAGGACCCCGAAACCGCGTGGTAGGGTGTGCCATGTCTCGGCACGGAGGAAAAATGTGCGTGTAAAAATATACTGTATCAGGCGTAGTACCTATGGTTCGACCCCGGGACCCAGCCAGTCGGTCGAAAACACCCCACTATCCACACAGCTTCATCATGCAAACGTGGCACGGTTAGCTCCGTCTCGACCAGTCGCAACTGTTGGGGAACGTGGTAATTTCAAAAAAATTCCTACGCACACGCAAGATCATGGTGATGGCATAGCAACGAGAGGGGAGAGTGTTGTCCACGTACCCTCGTAGACCGTAAGAGGAAGCGTTATGACAACGCGGTTGATGTAGTCGTACGTCTTCACGATCCGACCGATCCAAGTACCGAACGTACGGCACCTCCGAGTTCAGCACACGTTCAGCTCGATGACGATCTCCGGCCTCCGATCCAGCCGAGCTCCGGAGATGAGTTCTGTCAGCACGACAGCTTGGTGACGATGATGATGTTCTACCGGCACAGGGCTTCGCCTAAACTCCGCGACGATATGACCGAGGTGGAATATGGTGAAGGGGGGCACCGCACACGGCTAAGGAACGATCCTAGATCAACTTGTGTGTCTATGGTGTGCCCCCTACCCCCGTATATAAAGGAGTGGAGGAGGGGAGGGCCAGCCCTCTTCTATGGCGCGCCCTAGGGGAGTCCTACTCCCACCGGGAGTAGGATTCCCCCTTTCCTAGTCCAACTAGGAGTCCTTCCATGTATTAGGAGTAGGAGACAAGGAAGGGGAAGAGAGAAGGGAAGGAAGGAGGGGGTGCGGCCCCTCCCCCTAGTCCAATTCGGACTAGGCCATGGGGGGGCGGGTGGCCTGCCCTAGGCAGCCCCTCTCTCTTTCCCGCAGGGCCCAATAAGGCCCAATACTTCTCCCCGGCGAATTCCCGTAACTCTCCGGTACTCCAAAAAATACCCGAATCACTCGGAACCTTTCCGAACTCCGAATATAGTCGTCCAATATATCGATCTTTACGTCTCGACCATTTCGAGACTCCTCGTCATGTCTCCGATCTCATCCGGGACTCCGAACTCCTTCGGTACATCAAAACTCATAAACCCATAATATAACTGTCATCGAAACCTTAAGCGTGCGGACCCTACGGGTTCGAGAACTATGTAGACATGACCTAGAACTATTCTCGGTCAATAACCAATAGCGGGACCTGGATGCCCATATTGGCTCCTACATATTCTACGAAGATCTTTATCGGTCAAACCGCATAACAACATACGTTGTTCCCTTTGTCATCGGTATGTTACTTGCTTGAGATTCGATCGTCGGTATCCAATACCTAGTTCAATCTCGTCACCGGCAAGTCTCTTTACTCGTTCTGTAATGCATCATCCCGTAACCAACTCATTGGTCACATTGCTTGCAAGGCTTATAATGATGTGCATTACCGAGAGGGCCCAGAGATACCTCTCCGACAATCGGAGTGACAAAACCTAATCTCGAAATATGCCAACTCAACATATACCTTCGGAGACACCTGTAGTACTCCTTTATAATCACCCAGTTACGTTGTGACGTTTGGTAGTACCCAAAGTGTTCCTCCGGTAAACGGGAGTTGCATAATCTCATAGTTACAGGAACATGTATAAGTCATGAAGAAAGCAATAGCAACATACTAAATGATCAAGTGCTAAGCTAACGGAATGGGTCAAGTCAATCACATCATTCTCCTAATGATGTGATCCCGTTCATCAAATGACAACTCTTTTGTCCATGGCTAGGAAACATAACCATCTCTGATAAACGAGCTAGTCAAGTAGAGGCATACTAGTGACACTATGTTTGTCTATGTATTCACACATGTATTATGTTTCCGGTTAATACAATTCTAGCATGAATAATAAACATTTATCATGAAATAAGGAAATAAATAATAACTTTATTATTGCCTCTAGGGCATATTTCCTTCAGTCTCCCACTTGCACTAGAGTCAATAATCTAGTTCACATCGCCATGTGATTTAACACAAATATTCATATCTGTATATGATTAACACCCATAGTTCACATCATCATGTGACCAACACCCAAAGGGTTTACTAGAGTCAATAATCTAGTTCACATCGTTATGTGATTAACACCCAAAGAGTACTAAGGTGTGATCATGTTTTGCTCGTGAGAGAAGCTTAGTCAACGGGTCTGTCACATTCAGAGCCGTATGTATTTTGCAAATATTCTCTGTCTACAATGCTCTGCACGGAGCTACTCTAGCTAATCGCTCCCACTTTCAATATGTATCCAGATTGAGACTTAGAGTCATCTGGATCGGTGTAAAAGCTTGCACCTATGTAACTTTTTACGACGGGCTCTTTTATCACCTCCATAATCGAGAAATATTTCCTTAGTCCTCACTAAGGATATTCTTGACCAATGTCTAGTGATCTACTCCTAGATCACTATTGTACTCCCTTGCCAAATTCAGAGCAAGGTATACAATAGGTTTGGTACATAGCATAGCATACTTTATAGAACCTATAACTGAGGCCTAGGGAATGACTTTCATTCTCTTTTCTATTTTCTGCCGTGGTCGGGATTTGAGTCTTACTCAATTTCACACCTTTGCAACACAGGCAAGAACTCTTTCTTTGACTGTTCCATTTTGAACTACTTCAAAATCTTGACAAGGTATGTACTTTTGAAAAACTTATCAAGCGTCTTGATCTATCTCAATAGATCTTGATGCTCAATATGTAAGTAGTTTTTACTGAGGTATTTCTTTTAAAGAACTCCTTTAAAACACTCCTTTATGCTTTGCAGAATAATTTTACATTATTTCCGATCAACAATATGTCATTCACATATACTTATCAGAAATGCTGTAGTGCTCCCACTCACTTTCTTGTAAATACAGGCCTTTCCAAAAGTCTGTATTAAACCATATGCTTTGATCAACTCATCAAAGCGTATATTCCAACTCCGAGATGCTTGCACCAGTCCATTGATGGATTGCTGGAGCTTGCACACTTTGTTAGCATCTTTAGGATTGACAAAACCTTTCTGGTTGCATCATATACAACTCTTCTTTAATAAATCCATTAAGGAATGTAGTTTTGACATCCATTTGCCAGATTTCATAAAATGTGGCAATTGCTAACATGATTCGGACAGACTTAAGCATCACTACAGTTGAGAAAATCTCATTGTAGTTAACACCTTGAACTTGTCAAAAAAAACTTTTGCGACAAGTCGAGCTTTGTAGATAGTAACACTACTATCAACGTCCGTCTTCCTCTTAAAGATCCATTTATTTCTTTTGGTTTGCCGATCATCGG
This sequence comes from Triticum timopheevii, assembly GCA_963921465.1. Classification (NCBI taxonomy): domain Eukaryota; kingdom Viridiplantae; phylum Streptophyta; class Magnoliopsida; order Poales; family Poaceae; genus Triticum; species Triticum timopheevii. Next base: position 3,815,825 of record OY997270.1, read on the forward strand.
GCAAGTCCATCAAAGTCCACACTTTGTTCTCATACATGGATCATATCTCAGATTACATGGCCTCTAGCCATTTTGCGGAATCTGGGCTCATCATCGCTTCCTCATAGTTCGTAGGTTCATCATGGTCAAGTAACATGACTTCCAGAATAGGATTACCGTACCACTCTGGTGTGGATCTTACTCTGGTAGACCTACGAGGTTCAGCAGAAACTTGATCTGAAGTTTCATGATCAATATCATTAGCTTCCTCACTAATTGGTGTAGTCGTCACAGGAACCGGTTCTCGTGATGAACTACCTTCCAGTAAGGGAGTAGATACAGTTATCTCATCAAGTTCTACTTTCCTCCCACTCACTTCTTTCGAGAGAAATTCCTTCTCTAGAAAGGATCCGAATTTAGCAACGAAAATCTTGCCCTCAGATCTGTGATAGAAGGTGTACCCAACAGTTTCCTTTGGGTATTCTATGAAGACGCACTTCTCCGATTTGGGTTCGAGCTTAAAAGGATGAAACTTTTTCACATAAGCATCGCAACTCCAAATTTTTAGAAACGACAGCTTAGGTTTATTGCTACACCATAGTTCATACGGTGTCGTCTCAACGGATTTAGATGGTGCCCTATTTAATGTGAATGCAGCTGTCTCTAATGCATAACCCCAAAACGATATTGGTAAATCAGTAAGAGACATCATAGATCGCACCATATCCAATAAAGTGCGGCTACGACGTTCGGACACACCATAACGTTGTGGTGTTCCAGGTGGCGTGAGCTGCGAAACTATTTCACATTGTTTTAATTGAAGACCAAACTCGTAACTCAAATATTCATCTCCACGATCAGATCGCAGAAACTTTATTTTCTTGTTACGATGATTTTCCACTTCACTCTGAAATTCTTTGAACCTTTCAACTATTTCAGACTTATGTTTCATCAAGTAGATATACCCATATCTGCTCAAATCATCTGTGAAGGTCAGAAAATAACGATACTTGCCACGAGCCTTCATACTCATTGGTCTGCATACATCAGTATGTATTATTTTCAATAAGTCAGTAGCTCGTTCCATTGTTCTGAAGAACGGAGTTTTAGTCATCTTGCCCAAAAGGCACGGTTCGCAAGCATCAACTGATTCATAACCAAGTGATTCCGAAAATCCATCTTTATGGAGTTTCTTCATGCGCTTTACACTGATATGACCTAAACGGCAGTGCCACAAATAAGTTGCACTATCATTATTAACTTTGCATCTTTTTGGCTTCAATATTACGAATATGTGTATCACACGATCGAGATCCAACAAACCATTTTCATTGGGTGTATGACCATAGAAGGTTTTATTCATGTAAACAGAACAACAATTATTCTCTAACTTACATGAATAACCGTATTGCAATAAACATGATCAAATCATATTCATGCTCAACGTAAACACCAAATAACACTTATTTAGGTTTAACACTAATCCCGAAAGTATAGGGAGTGTGCCATGATGATCATATCAATCTTGGAACTATTTCCAACACACATCGTCACTTCACCCTTTAACTAGTCTCTGTTTATTCTGCAACTCCGGTTTCGAGTTACTAATCTTAGCAACTGAACTAGTTTCAAATACTGAGGGGTTGCTATAAACACTAGTAAAGTACACATCAATAACATGTATATCAAATATACTTATGTTCACTTTGCCATCCTTCTTATCCGCCAATCACTTGGGGTAGTACCTCTTCCAGTGACCAGTCTCTTTGCAGTAGAAGCATTTAGTCTCAGGCTTAGGACCAGACTTGGGTTTCTTCACTTGAGCAGCAACTTGCTTGCCGTTCTTCTTGAAGTTCCCCTTCTTTTCCCTTTGCCTTTTTCTTGAAACTAGTGATCTTGTTAACCATCAACACTTGATGCTCTTTTCTTGATTTCTACCTTCGCCGATCTCAACATCGCGAAGAGCTCAGGAAAAACTTTTGTCATCCCTTGCATATTATAGTTCATCACGAAGTTCTAGTAACTTAGTGATGGTGACTAGAGAATTCTGTCAATCACTATCTTATCTGGAAGATTAACTCCCACTTGATTCAAGCGATTGAAGTACCCAGACAATCTGAGCACATGCTCACTAGTTGAGCGATTCTCCTCCATCTTTTAGCTATAGAACTTGTTGGAGACTTCATATCTCTCAACTCGGGTATTTGCTTGAAATATTAACTTCAATTCCTGGAACATCTCATATGGTCCATGATGTTCAAAACATCTTTGAAGTCCCGATTCTAAGCCATAAAGCATGGTGCACAAAACTATCAAGTAGTCATCATACTGAGCTAGCCAAACATTCATAACGTCTGCATCTGCTCCTGCAATAGGTCTGTCACCTAGCGGTGCATTAAGGACATAATTCTTCTGTGCAGCAATGAGGATAAACCTCAGATCACGGATCCAATCCGCATCATTGCTACTAACATTTTCAACACAATTTTCTCTAGGAACATATCAAAATAAACATATGAAAGCAACAACGCAAGCTATTGATCTACAACATAATTTGCAAAATACTACCAGGACTAAGTTCATGATAAATTTAAGTTCAATTAATCATATTGCTTAAGAACTCCCACTTAGACAGACATCTCTCTAGTCATCTAAGTGATCACGTGATCCAAATCAACTAAACCATAACCGATCATCACGTGAGATGGAGTAGTTTTCAATGGTGAACATCACTATGTTGATCATATCTACTATATGATTCACGCTCGACCTTTCGGTCTCTGTGTTCCGAGGCCATATCTGCATATGCTAGGCTCGTCAAGTTTAACCTGAGTATTCTGCGTGTGCAAAAACTGGCTTGCACCCGTTGTAGATGGACGTAGAGCTTATCACACCCGATCATCACGTGGTGTCTCGGCACGATGAACTTTGGCAACGGTGCATACTCAGGGAGAACACTACTTGATAATTTTAGTGAGAGATCATCTTAAAATGCTACCGTCAATCAAAGCAAGATAAGATGCATAAAGGATAAACATCACATGCAATCAATATAAGTGATATGATATGGCCATCATCATCTGTGCTTGTGATCTCCATCTTCGAAGCACCGTCATGATCACCATCGTCACCGGCGTGACACCTTGATCTCCATCGTAGCATCGTTGTCGTTACGCCATCTATTGCTTCTACGACTATCGCTACCGCTTTGTGATAAAGTAAAGCAATTACAGGGCGTTTGCATTTCATACAATAAAGCGACACCCATATGGCTCCTGCCAGTTGCCGATAACTTCGGTTACAAAACATGATCATCTCATACAATAAAATATAGCATCACGTCTTGACCATATCACATCACAACATGCCCTGCAAAAACAAGTTAGACGTCCTCTACATTGTTGTTGCAAATTTTACGTGGCTGCTACGGGCTTAGCAAGAACCGTTCTCACCTACGCATCAAAACCACAACGATAGTTTGTCAAATAGACTCCGTTTTAACCTTCGCAAGGACCGGGCGTAGCCACACTCGGTTCAACTAAAGTGAGAGAGACAGCCACCCGCCAGCCACCTTTAAGCACGAGTGCTCGTAACGGTGAAACCAGTCTCGCGTAAGCGTACACGTAATGTCGGTCCGGGCCGCTTCATCTCACAATACCGCTGAACCAAAGTATGACATGCTGGTAGGCAGTATGACTTATATCGTCCACAACTCACTTGTGTTCTACTCGTGCATATAACATCAACGCATAAAACCTAGGCTCGGATGCCACTGTTGGGGAACGTAGTAATTTCAAAAAAATTCCTACGCACACGCAAGATCATGGTGATGGCATAGCAACGAGAGGGGGGAGTGTTGTCCATGTACCCTCGTAGACCGTAAGCGGAAGCGTTATGACAACGCGGTTGATGTAGTCGTACGTCTTCACGATCCGACCGATCCAAGTACCGAACGTACGGCACCTCCGAGTTCAGCACACGTTCAGCTCGATGACGATCTCCGGCCTCCGATCCAGCCGAGCTACGGAGATGAGTTCCGTTAGCACGACGGCGTGGTGACGATGATGATGTTATACCGGCGCAGGGCTTCGCCTAAACTCCGTGATGATATGACCGAGGTGGAATATGGTGGAGGGGGGCACCACACACGGCTAAGGAACGATCCGTAGATCAACTTGTGTGTCTATGGGGTGCCCCCTACCCCTGTATATAAAGGAGTGGAGGAGGGGAGGGCCGGCCCTCTTCTATGGCGCGCCCTAGGGGAGTCCTACTCCCACCGGGAGTAGGATTCCCCCTTTCCTAGTCCAACTAGGAGTCCTTCCATGTATTAGGAGTAGGAGACAAGGAAGGGGAAGAGAGAAGGGAAGGAAGGAGGGGGTGCGGCCCCTCCCCCTAGTCCAATTCGGACTAGGCCATGGGAGGCGCGCGGCCTGCCCTAGGCAGCCCCTCTCTCTTTCCCGCAGGGCCCAATAAGGCCCAATACTTCTCCCCGGCGAATTCCCGTAACTCTCCAGTACTCCGAAAAATACCCGAATCACTCGGAACCTTTCCGAACTCCGAATATAGTCGTCCAATATATCGATCTTTACGTCTCGACCATTTCGAGACTCCTCGTCATGTCCCCGATCTCATCCGGGACTCCGAACTCCTTCGGTACATCAAAACTCATAAACTCATAATATAACTGTCATCGAAACCTTAAGCGTGCGGACCCTACGGGTTCGAGAACTATGTAGACATGACCTAGAACTATTCTCGGTCAATAACCAATAGCGGGACCTGGATGCCCATATTGGCTCCTACATATTCTACGAAGATCTTTATCGGTCAAACCGCATAACAACATACGTTGTTCCCTTTGTCATCGGTATGTTACTTGCTCGAGATTTGATCGTCGGTATCCAATACCTAGTTCAATCTCGTCACCGGCAAGTCTCTTTACTCGTTCTGTAATGCATCATCCCGTAACCAACTCATTGGTCACATTGCTTGCAAGGCTTATAATGATGTGCATTACCGAGAGGGCCCAGAGATACCTCTCCGACAATCGGAGTGACAAAACCTAATCTCGAAATATGCCAACTCAACATGTACCTTCGGAGACACCTGTAGTACTCCTTTATAATCACCCAGTTACGTTGTGACGTTTGGTAGTACCCAAAGTGTTCCTCCGGTAAACGGGAGTTGCATAATCTCATAGTTACAGGAACATGTATAAGTCATGAAGAAAGCAATAGCAACATACTAAACGATCAAGTGCTAAGCTAACGGAATGGGTCAAGTCAATCACATCATTCTCCTAATGATGTGATCCCGTTCATCAAATGACAACTCTTTTGTCCATGGCTAGGAAACATAACCATCTCTGATAAACGAGCTAGTCAAGTAGAGGCATACTAGTGACACTATGTTTGTCTATGTATTCACACATGTATTATGTTTCCGGTTAATACAATTCTAGCATGAATAATAAACATTTATCATGAAATAAGGAAATAAATAATAACTTCATTATTGCCTCTAGGGCATATTTCCTTCAGCAGCGTCTCTTGTTCTAGGCGATTCTTCTATTTTCCAAGCTTTTTTAGTTGTAATAACACGACGGCAAGCTAGCGCCGCTTTTCGTGTGTGCCCATGCAAAGGTTAGACGATGGAGAGAAGAGAGATTGAGATCGCAGACCTGGGACCCACCCGTAAGTGAGACAATGGTCATGCACGTGTTGACAAGGCACTCCCTCTACTCTACTCAACGCAAGTACTGTATAAAATCAAGTTATGGGACAAAGCCAACAACCGTTCGTTTTTTCAGGCTATCGACTTACGCCTTGTAGTCCAGGTTGCCAGTTCGAATCTTGTCTTTTAGATTTGTTAGTTTTAGGTCCAAATTTTATTAATGACATGTGGGACCCCCATGTGCTGTTCCGATATTTCAGTGTAGGATGGTTTTTTTGAACAAACACTTTGCGCGGTTAGACAAGTAACGGCACGAGTTACACGTATTTTGCAAGTTTACGAACAAAAATGACAGCGGCATAGAATATCACATCCACCCCGCAGCTTAGATACTATGGTGATGCGAGTTTTTACACCGTTGGAAGTGAGATCCAATGGCTTGGGAATAGTCTTTGTAATTATGCGCAATTTCCAAACTCTCCAAAGTTTTTTTTGCAAATAAAACATTCAGGCCTCGTGCGTGCCACTGCATCTTCGATCCAATGGCTCCCCGGTGCTAATATTAGGTGCTCCCCGTAGCTTAATTACCCGCTACGGTGATATGAGCATCTAGGTCGTATGATAAGTGATCAGATGGCACATGCATAGTACTTGTACTTTTTGCGCATTTCCCAAACTCTATCAGCCGTATATTGCAAAAACATTCAAACCTCCTACTGTGGGCCGTTAGATCTCAGTGAACTCGTATCACCATAGAATATACGGTGCGGGAGCACCTCATACTCTCCCGTGCAAGAAAACATAAGGTGCTATTGCAGCTTGGATGCTACGGTGATACGTGCTTGGAGGTCATTTGATCTGAGATCCAATGGCATCTGAGCAGTCTTTGTGCTTGTAAGCAATGGCCGAACTCTTTTGGGGCTTTTCTTCAAAAAACCATTCGAACCACCGAGGAGGTGTTGGGTCACAAATCCAACGCCTTCGGAGAGCTTGTATAACCAAAGCATCTAAGGCGTGGTGGCACATGATATTCTTACATACAGGAGAATATGATGTCCTCCTTCATCTTAGATGCTACGGTGATACAAGCTTCGAGGTCGTTGGATATGGGATCAAAGGGCATCTAAGTAGTTTTTGTACAAATTGTGTGCAATTCTCAAACTCATCAAGGTTTCCTACAAAAAAATTAAGACACATCATGTGAGCTGCTATATCTCAGATCTACAAGCTCCAAGCAACTCGTATCGGCATATAGCAAGTAAGGTATGGGGGCACATGATATTCTTCCAGGGAGGAGGGGTGGGGGGTGCACAACCAATCAGTGGTTGGGAGGGTGGGAACAAATATAATCTATACAACCCTAAACAGAGCTCCACAATTTTATCTAAGGTCGAGGGGTTGACCCCCGACAATCATAGCTCCGCCTAAACACAACATTTGCATGTACTGTAGTACTAGACTTAATATTCATGTTTCAGTTTCATGTTCATTTTAAATATTGAACCGAGGACCAAGGATGTCTTGCATTTTACTCCCTTCGTTCCTAAATATTAGTCTTTTTAGAGGCTTCAAATGGACTGGCACATACAGATGTATATAGACATATTTTTGAGTCTAGATTCACTCATTTTGCTCCGTATGTAGTCACTTGTTGAACTCTCTAAAAGACTAATATTTAGGAATAGAAGGAGTATTTTTGAACTCGTGTCATACATGCATGGGTTGGAAAAATAGATGCACTATACTTATTGGATTGTTGTTGTGTTCGTGCGTGTGTGTCTGTGTGTGCGTGTGTGTGTGTGTGTGGTCATATGCTTGATACATACAAAGTTTTCTCACCTCCATATTGTTCATCTTTTAAATTTGAATTTGCATTGGAAAACTTACTAGGGATACCATGAAATGTGAAATCCACATTGAGATCACTATATCACAAATTCACTCTAATTCAACGACTCCTCATAAATCAATTACCGCATTGAGATTATTATTTGCAAGGAAAATACGGGTATTGTAATACACATAGATTCGTTCGGCAATGTAAAAGGTTCCTTTCATATTCTCAAATGGGAGGACCCAACGGCATACCAGCCAGACCTTGGCTCGTGTTGATCCTAAAAAAACGGGCTCGTGTCCTTCGGTGGCATGCGCGGTACACACATTAGGCAACCCCAACCAGTCGAGCCTCAGTGTTTCAAGTCGAAATATCTGGCGGCCAGAATTCCAGCCCTAGAAACTTCCCCTCATGTCCCCGGTCCATAATGACTACCGATGAACAACGGAGGGATGCTTTAGTAACTAGAAAACGTTACCTACCGTGCCGAGCACGGTTCAATTCCCTCGGTAGCCGCTCGTCAATGTCACCCGTCAACTGCATTGCCTAGTACTACTACTACTACACCAGGATGAGCACAGAATTGAGCCCGTTTGTTCATGCCTAGTACTTGAGTTAATATATCAGGCAATGCACTGGTACAGAGGGATTATCCTTTTACTCCCTCCTTTCCGGTTTATAGGGCTTATCTCAAAATTTTAGTTTTCCCATTTCATAAGTCTCAATTTGGTTGTTCCCCATCACATGTTCAGATTTCAAGGTGCAATAAATCATTACATGCAAGTATTAAGAGAAAATTGACCAATGCATGTACTTTATGCATGCATGCATTGCAATTAATGCATTCGTAAACACAATTTTTGAGGAAAACAAGCGCATTAATTGAGTGGTTTTGCAAACTACAATAATTGTTCCACCACTCACCTTCTACCTTGGTTGGTGAGATTTTTGAATTGAGCCCTATAAACCGGAAAGGAGGTATAACTAAGCAAAATGTTTGACCAAATCCTTTCTTAACAAATACAACAGGACAGATGTACGGCTTGAAAATGTATTGCATGATGCAGGTTATGATATTGTTTCGAATCCTGGGTCTTAAATTTCAGAAAATCCAAAAGGGAGCATAAATTCTTGAAACTGAGCATGGTCACGTGATATGGCACAAATATTACTTCATAAGTTTTTTCTTCAATTCGGGACAAGATGCTTATGACAAGTTGCACAAATGAAGAGCCAAGGTATTTTGGAACAAAGACCTGTCACGTTTTATTTTTTGAGGGAAAAGATCTGTCACGTTAAGGCGAACGCTTTCACTATTAAAACCGTGGGCGTTTACGTGCCGCCATGACTCCCCGCTTCTCATCGGCAGGTGTCGTCCCAGCAACTGCTCCCACTTTTAATGTCGCCGGCGCCGCAGTTTAAAATCAACCCCACACTACCCAGTATCGCTACAATCCTCTCTCTTCCTCTCCGATTCTCCTGTCGTCTACCTCCAACTAGCCTGACCTAAACGTACGCCATGCCGCATCACGATGCTCTGCCCTTAGTGTTCCAGTTTCATGAGGAAGACACCCAGCCGGAGTCTCAAGAACATAAGGAGCTTTGGGACGAGCTTGAACTGGCCTTGCGAGAAGATGCCGCGCCTGTCCCCGCTCCCGTTACGGCTCCCGTCGCCCCAACTGAGCCAGCACCCATCCCCGTGGCATTGATGGGCTGGGAGCCGCACATTGTCGCCGAGCTTGATGCCACAGGGTTCCACGAGGTCCTCGCCGACTTTCACGTGCCCGTGCACCTGCCAATGCATGCGCCTGCGCGTGCACTGACGCGCACGCCCGTGCCGGTGCCCGTGCACCTGCCAGCGCATGCGCCTGCGCATGCACTGACGTGCGCGCCTGTGCCGGTGCCCATGCACACGAACGTCTCTGCCGCGCCGTTGACAGTGCCTGTTCCCGCGCGGGTGCCAGTGCCCCCCTCAGCGGCATGGATGGCCGCCGTTGACCGCTTCCTTGCACCAACGCCAGTCGCCTCCTCCCGCCAGTTGACTCGCTCCGAAGTCCAGAACATTTGGCCTTCCTTGAAGCTAGGCCAACGTCCAGGAGTACGCCAACAATGGCGCAAAGACGCCGCCGTCGCCATCGGTCAGTGGCCCGACGACACATAGAGCACGACAGAGGAGCCGCTTCCTACCGCGAGACGCCCCTGCCGCCGCCGCGTAATCTAAATTTTCCATGAAAAATGTTCGGATTTCCATGCTTAAAATCCGAACGTTTATCATTTCCGTTTATTTTATATTGATCGTCGTATAATTTAAAGTCGGAGTCAGATTGAACGAAATGTATGGTTTGATCGATTGAATGTTCTGCTAGAGTCGTATCTAATTAAATATAAAACGTCATCAAGCCGCATGTATTCCTTGTCATCCAACGACCTAGACTGCTTCAATGTCGAGCGCTCAACACGTTTAGCGTGCAGTTAATGTCATGCCAAAAATAGTGCTAATCACATGCAACACGCAAATAATATCCTAGTAGTTAATATCCGCATGCACTTAATATACTTCCAAATTAACGTGCATTGCACGTACACACTGAGTAGTGCTGCTAGTACGTGAAACTGGTGCCGTGACTTGTGAACGCGTCCAGATATGGTCAACGGCAACATCGCCCGCGAGTTCTTCCTATTTTCCCGTGCGTCTAAACGCAGAAGGGGAGGAGAGAGAGAGCACACATGGAACCCACCAGTAAGTGAAGGCGAATAGTACAAAAAATAATATTACATGTTATCCATTAATTAAGCTGTGGTAATATAAAAACATTATGTGAACAAAGGGGGTACAACAAACATTGCTATTCTACGTATGTTGCCTATTGACGTGCAGCTTGAAGGCCCGATCGCATGTTCGATCCTCGTCCTTTATTTTTTAATTTGTATATGGGTCCAAATTTGTTTCATGACATGTGGGCCCCTTGGTGTGTAGTTTGTAGCACTTTAATTTGTGGGTCGAAATTTGTTCCATTCCAAGTGGACTATCAGTGTGTAGTTTTGTAGCTTATTTATAATAATTAAAGAGAACAGCATAGTTTTTTCAATAATACCATAGTGCAACGTTGAAGGTGAGAAAGGACGTGCGAGAGAGCGATGACCGAGCCAGAGGGAAATCAAGTAGGGGAGTTGCCTGGGTTGCAATGGCGTTTGGAGTAGTTGTGGGCCAAATGCTACGAAAATATAATCTAAACAGACTGGAATAAATGCCTACACAAATTAATCCAAGGTTGGAGTGCCCCTTACAATGTAAATAGCTCCGGCTTTGCGAGGGATGGAGAGGTAGTAGCTTCAACGCGTGGAAGATATGGTATGAGAAAGCGAGGTCAATCGAGAGACATATAGATAGAGAAACAAACTGAGTGTGGTCCGACATTCATTGAACAAATATATATGCTCCGGAGAGATATTGTCCGATTGAGCTTTTGGTATGGGTGAGGGCTGTAAGATAGAGCTTGAGAGATGATCCAGTCACAGACGTGTAGATATATTTTGTGCATGGGAGGAAGCAAGGTCAACCGATCACATAGGGTCGCTGTGCGATCCAAAGAGTGAGACGGGTTGGAGAGAGTGACCTAGATAGACGATGTGCATGAGAGAGTATACAATGTGAATAGGTCGACATGGTGATATATCGTTTTTGTCTAAGAAAGAGCGAGGTAAATCGAGACATACACACACAAACACATAGAGAGAGAGAGAGAGAGATATTGAGTGAGCGTGGCCCACCATGAGGTCGAAAGAGTGGCGGCGGCTTGGATGGATTGACCTAGATAGACAATCTGTGTGAGAGAGTATAGAGTGTGTCGATCGAGGCCCGAACAGGGAGATATATCATTTGTGTGTGAAAGAAAACGAGGTTAAACGAGACTCACATAAAGAGAGCGAGATTGAGAGAGTGTGGCCCGCCATGCGGAAGAAAGAGTGAGACAGTCTCGAGGGAGTGACCTAGATATACAACATGCGTTCGTGCGCACGAGAGGTTGGGGGGCTAGATAGGCAATGCATGTATTTAGCGCGAGAGGGTGAGAGGGAGAGGGGGGAGAGAGAGCTCGCCATGGGGTGCAATGGCGGGTGTGTGAGGTAAATAAATTTGGTAACAGGAGTGGAAAAAGGGGGTTGTGTAGTTGAGAGACTTAGAGATCGAAACATGGAGAGAAAGAATGAACGTGTGTTGGCAACCGATAGCTTGCTAAGGTGGTTAGGAGAGGAAGATTGACCGACAAAGGAAGTATGTAGCGTTTGTGCGCGGGGGGGTGGGGGACTAAAAACAACATTTGAATGTACATAGTATGAGACTTAATATCGATGTTTCAATTCGGTGTACATTGTAAGATTTGAACCGAGGACCAGGCATACGGGTAATTATTTCGAATTCGTGCCATACTAAGTTTCGAAAAGTTGACATTGGCTCAATTTGTTGTGCTATTTTGTAGGTCATATGTTTGAATCCATCCAAAAGTTTTCTCACTACCATGGTGTTCATCATATACATATGAATTTGTATTAAAAAAGTAGTGTGGATACAGTGAAATGCGAAATCCACGTTAGAATTGGAGATCGCTACGTGACACATACTCTAATTCAAATAACTAACTACGTGGCACACACTCTAATCCACATTAGCATGGGTACTGTTTCGATTTTTTTCAAATAACTCCTCATTAATTAATTTATAGTACTCCCTCTGTTCACTTCTATAAGACCTTGAAGACATTTCAGACAATGTGCAAAACAATTCATTTTATGTTGTCTGAAATGACTTACAAAAGTGAACGGATGGAGTATCTCGTTTCGAATGACTAATTATTGCAAGGAAAACACGGGCATGGTAATACATACAGATTCGTTTGCAAATGAAAGAAGATTCGTTTGCATTCTCAAATGTAGGCGCACCAGGTAGACCAGGGTCGTGTCGGGGTGGATGCTGCTTCGGTGCCTTAAAGGCAACAGCCCTTGGGTGACTGACATGTGGGCCAGCCACCTGTTGGGCCCACATGTATGGACACAAAGGCAGGTGCCTTAAGGCACCGAAGCGTAGTCCTGTCGGGATGGTCGCGTGTGTTGGACGGACGCGTAGCACCCAGCCACCCACCCACCCCCCCCTCCGCCCAAAAAAAAGGACGACGACAATATAAGTTCGCGCTTCCACGTTCCGGATTGAAATATCTGGCGGCCCCAATTCCAGCCCTTCAAAATCTCTCTTCTCCACCGTGCCCTTCCGCGCCCAGATTGCTCAAATCCCTAATTCGCCGCCATCCCTCGAATTGCCCCTCGTCTCATCTCTTTCCCCACCGTTCCCCACCTCTGTGCCGGACGACGACGACGAAGACGACGGTCGCGCTTCACCACCGCACCGGAGCTACCTCATCTACGCCCTCGTCCGCCGCACCGGGTGGTCCACCGACAACGTCGGCCGCCGCAACCGACGTGCCTTACAGACACCGAGTTCCACCGCATCAGGTGCGCTTCACCGACACCGTCTCCCAGCTCACCGGGGCTACTTCACCGAGCACATCGTCGCACCTCCGCCCCCCGAGGTCGTTGGGGCTTCACCAATGGTCTCGTCCACCGCATCGTAGCGCTCCGCTGCCACTCAAGATCAGCATCTGTGCGCGGCCAGCCAACGCCAGCGCATCACCCTCAACGGCTCTGAAGTGACCCGCACTCTAGCTAGGCAAGCATGCCCAAACGCCTGCCCGAACTAGGTATCCACACATCACTCCCTTGTGCACTGTTCCGACGATGTTTGGATATCCTTTCACTGCTCTCTTAGCTTACATGCCTATGCAACTCTGACTTTAACTCTTATTTCTGCTGGAGATATCATCTCAAAGAAGCAAATCCATTTTTTAGCGAAGCATGACGGGGATACGGGATCTGGTACACATCCTGCACACCCGTATAACCTTGTAAGTATCTTTCCTCTGGTACAACATCAAGGTCGATTCCTCTTATTTGATCAACCATTCACCGTGTCAAAAATGCAGAGGGGGATGCAAGGAGCACAAGGCCTGCACATCCGAGCAAGTGGTAACATGGACTTGTACATGGAACATCCCAAGTGCAAGCAGAGCTGCAGCGAGCCTGTACAACGAGCTAGCATAAGTCCCTGCATTTCATTTAATTCGTACTGGCATTCGTGTATGATTTGTGTGCAGTGGCTGATCCACGAATTCACGTTACCAAGGGCGAACATTTAACTTAAAAAACACGAAGGCACTTGCACTCTGGAAATCAACATAACTTGAGAAATGTGAAGCTACATGCACTTTGAAAACCAGCTAATGATCCAAAGTAGTTCAGATTATAAACACTAAATGATGCAAGCACCAAAAAACACAAAATGCAACATGGTGTACAAGGACTACAAACATGGTCTGTACCTGCCTGAATTATTCGTTCTCTGGCTGAAAATATCAAAGTGTAATTGCACGTATAACCAGTGCGCAAATTGCATATCAATATATCTATCCTGCACAAGTATGCCAATAGTTTCAAACAACAGATTAGAAAAGTATTTATGCTATGTTGTCATGAAACGGGGACTTTCTGGTAGATGGCCTCGACGTTTCCTCAAGCTATGAAAATGCACTATAATTTGCTTGTCATCAATGCTTGCAAATCTCTGTCTCTCTCAACATAGTAGATCATCATTAGACACTAAATCCTTCAATGAGCTTGCAAAATGCTTGCAATAGATCCCTCATTAGACACTATACGTTCATCACCAGGAGCATGTAAAATGTTTACATCAAATCCTTCATTAACAGTCTATTCATTAGACACTTCGGGCTCAAGAACAACATGAGATTGTATGTTTGCACCGGAAACTTGATTAGATACATCAGATTTAGTCAGTTCAGTATTGATTGGGGGAGTTATAAAATAAGTAGAAATTGGTTTCATTTTCTCATAGATTCCCTACATACAAGCAGTTTTACAACATCGTCAGGTTTAACTATTGGCCAGAAATTGAAGAGTTGAATTAGATATAATCAGGGATGTGATGTACCTGCTCGTTGCGCATGCTACTCTTGCAAGCTGCGACTGTCCGTTTGCTCAAGCTCGATGCCATGCCCATGCTGCCGCCGCTGCCTCCCACGCAGGCTACACCCAGGGTTGGATCTTCATCTTCTTGTCCTTCCGTTCACTTGAAGCCCGGCGACCGCCCTCCAACGAGGGCGCGAGGAAGTGTTGTGTCGGTCTGTCCAGCTACGGCTAGGTTAGGAGCGAACCAGACAGGAGGCTAGAGCGAATGAATTGGGATTTTTCCTGCTCTCGATCGATATGGGAGGCGCTCATTTGGGCTGTGAGCCTGCTATAGGGCCTGCCTTGCACTTATGTTATTGGCCCATCCAAATTGAATCATTTTTCTTCATTTTTTACATTTCCTGCTCGTGCGTTGGGACGAACAAAACTAGTGTGGGCCAACCTAGACGACTCAAACTAGGTGCACACTTTCCAGCCACCTGAGGCGGCCGCCCATACTAGCCCCTATGGTGGCGTCGCCCCATTTTGCGTGTATGATTGGATAGTGAAAAATATTCCAGTGGCGCTTTTGATTTACCCACGGAATGGTTGAATTGCTTGTTTCTATGAACTGAGTTCGCCAATAATGTGAAGGATGCCAGTCTTTTCATCCTATTGTAGATTGCTTAGATCTCGATATGCCAAAAGTAATCATATGAAATATACAGTAAAAGCCAGTGTGATGTGTTTGGCTACAACTAGTCTGACTACACGTCCTCATATAACATATCAAGGACGCACCATCTTACCAGATAAACCATTCGACTTACCCATGCAGTGTGGGAAGAAAGAAGTATTGGGACTGCGTATCCAAGCAATTGATGCCATGGACTCCTTTGTACAACCTTCTAAGTGAAAAAGAAGTTGCAATGTGCCTGTACAAAGAACTAGCATAAGTTCGGTTACCTGCTTCTCGGAATTTTAGTTAGCCACTTATTGCAAAATTGTTCAATTACGTTACTTGGCTTAATTTAGTTTGCTACTGATTACATAATGGCACAGCCTGTTAATCATATTGTAGACTACGCCTATCTATGTGTTTGATACTTACTGTTAAGAATTACCTGTTTGCCTTAACTTAAATATCTACTTGTTTGGTTAACTGCTTTACTGCTGCAACAACGGGTTACAATGATGTTAATAACTAGTACTTTTCAGCATCCAATTGAAACTCTTTAATTACTTGTTTGTTTAACTGGTTTGCTGTTATAACTCCCAGCTGAGATGTTTTGCTAACTTCAACTTTTCTGAATCCAATCTGAACTTTAATGGCAAAACAGGTTAGCCCAAGATCAAAGAGCGAGGTCCCCATGGACGTTGCATCATCCCACAGCAGTGGCACTGGCCCAATCATGCATTATGAATTGCCAACTGCTGATGCTCTAGAGGCTAAACTAGTGGTAGAAAGAGATTCTGCTTCTGCACTTAGAGATGAAGTTGACATGTTGAGGAAGCGAACAACACAATCACAAGCAGCACTCAAGACAACCATTAAATATTTGGTGGATTTCAAAACGAAGCAAGCTGAGACTGACCAGAGTGTTAAGGTCCTGAAGGAAAAAAGGAAATTAAATTCCTACTTGGTAAATCATAGGTGAAATGTTCTTTCCATAGTTGAATAACCTTTGTGTTGTCTGTTCATGTAATCAATCAAACCATTTGTTTTAGAGATCATGTAATAATTAATTCTTTTTTGTTTTTTGGTTTGTAATTTTATTTGAGCACAAGTCTGTATTAATGGATAAGACTCGGAGACATTTCGTTTGGATTGCTGTGCCAGACCTACAAATATGCCAATCGGGCTGAATGTGCATTCATCAATAGTAGTAGTATAGATGGACCATAAGTGGCACGCATCGGAAAGGGCCAAGATGCTGGCTAAAAAAAAGATGCTGTTGTAGCCAAAAAAAAGTACAGCGGCCTGGCTTATGTATGTTAGTTGATATTATTGATCCATATACTCTATAAGTGTTTATATGTCTGTTAGTTCTGTACATTCTTGGTTGATTGACTCGGTATTTGAATCTTGATACATCACTTGTGTACATATCTAAATGGGAGTACACATTATGCTGCGTGTGATATTTGAGTTGGACATGAAGTGTTCCAAATATTTGAATTCACCTTAAACTGGATACTAGTTTCTGAATTTGAGTATCGGCATTTGTAAACCATATTCATATATGACAGTGGAAAACATCTTTGTCGTCCTTTAGAAGATATATAAAAACACATAGAACGATTTGTAAAGATTCATATAGGAATACAAAATGGATTCGAATTTAGTTGCCAGGGTAAACGTGGATGCTTATTGTCCCAAAATTCGAAAGAAGCTGCAAAATGTCCACTCCCACGTCGGCTGCCCGAAGCCAAGTGTTTGGGAGATGGAAATTATTGTCTACCCATTACACGGACAATCCATCGGCCCGATTTCCACTTCTCTAAATAGGGGTAGGTTAGTAACTTCAATTAGACGTGACACGACCGCCTCTGAGCCCATTCCGACACGGTGGGTGTCAAACATGGGCGGCAAAACACATTTGATTTAAGCTCGTCCAAAAGACCTCTGTTTCTCCCTCCATTCCCCATTCATACATGGTGGGCAGCAAAACAAACTCGACTTGGCCGAAATCGATGTAGGCAAATATTTTTAATAGGGGCAGGTTTGTAACTTCACTCAGACGTGACACAACCGCCCTACCTGTCAGCCCCGTTCATACACCGTGGGCGCCAACCATGGGCGCCAACCACCCTCTCCTCACCGGAAATCGCTCTGGGCAAATATTGGCGAGATGCGAGATTACCGTCCTATCCCCAACCGACGAGACGTCCAAATTTTAAACGGGGGCTAAGTTCATAACTTTCCCATATTTCGGACAGGCGCGTCCCAAAAACATGGTTCCTCGTACCTCTCCCTCCATTTTCCTATTCATACACCGTCCGCGCTAGAGCACCCCATCCCCACACTAGCCTTCGTCCGCCACCCCATCCATCGCCGTCGTCCTCCACCACATCCATCTCCACCGTTGAGGGAGTCCTGGACTAGGGGGTGTCCGGATAGCCAAACAATCATCATCGGCCGGACTCCAAGACTATGAAGATACAAGATTGAAGATGCCGTCCCGTGTTCGGATGGGACTTTCCTTGGTGTGGAAGGCAAGCTTCGCGATACAGATATGTAGATCTCCAACCATTGTAACCGACTCTGTGTAACCCTAGCCCTCTCCGGTGTCTATATAAACCGGAGGGTTTTAGTCCATAGGACGAACAACAATCATACCATAGGCTAGCTTCTAGGGTTTAGCCTCCTTGATCTTGTGGTAGATCCACTCTTCTACTACCCATATCATCAATATCAATCAAGCAGGAGTAGGGTTTTACCTCCATCCAGAGGGCCCGAACCTGGGTAAAAACATCGTGTCCCTTGTCTCCTGTTACCATCCGCCTAGACGCACAGTTCGGGACCCCCTACCCGAGATCCGCCGGTTTTGACACCGACATTGGTGCTTTCATTGAGAGTTCCTCTGTGTCGTCACTGATAGGCTTGATGGCGCCTTCGATCATCAACAACGACGCGGTCCAGGGTGAGACTTTTCTCCCCGAACAGATCTTCGTATTCGGCGGCTTTGCACTGCGGGCCAATTCACTTGGCCATCTGGAGCAGATCGAAAGCTACGCCCCTGGCCGTCAGGTCAGATTTGGAAGTCTGAACTTCATGGCTGACATCAGCGGAGACTTGATCTTCGATGGTTTCGAGCCACAGCCGAGCGCGCCGCACTGTCACGATGGGAATGATTTAGCTCTGCTGCCGGACAGTGTCCTCGAGGCCGCACATGAGTCCGCTCTGACCCCTAATTCGGAGCCGACTGCGCAGATCGAGGATGGATGGCTAGACACCGCCTCGGGGGCTGCTACATCTACGGCAATGGTGCCAAATACCAACCTTGTCCCTTGTGAAGCTCGTGACTCCGAGGTGCCGGACTCCTCGCCGGACTCCGAACCCCTCGCGCCCCTACCAATCGAATCCGGTTGGGCGCTGATCATGGAGTTCACCGCTGCGAACATCTTTCAACACTCACCTTTCGGTGACATCCTGAATTCGCTAAAGTATCTCTCATTAACAGGAGAGCCCTGGCCGAACTGCGGTCAGGATGGCTGGGATGCGGACGAGGAAGAAATTCTTAGCCCACCCACCACCCACTTAGTAGCCACTGTCGACGACATAACCGACATGCTAGACTTCGACTCCGAAGACATAGACGGTATGGACGACGATGCCGGAGACGACCAAGAACCAGCGCCTACTAGGCACTGGAAAGACACTTCAACTCACGACGTATACATGGTGGATACACCAAAAGGAAGCGATAACGAGGAACAACAGGACGCGGCGAAGGATAATTCCCCCGAAAAGCAACCAAAACGGCGACGCAAGCGCCGCCCGAAGTCCCGCCTCGATAACAACAGCACCCATACTGACCCAGCCGTAGAGCAGGACGAACCAGTGGATGACGAACATGCCACCAAGCAACCATCTGAACAGGATGAATTGGACGAGCAACCCATCCCCGGCGAAAACAACAGTCCAGACGATCTCACGCCGGACACACCATCGGAGCATAAGAACCTTCACAAAAGGCTCGTCGCCACTGCAAGAAGTTTGAAGAAGCAGAAGCGGAAGCTCAAAACAGCGGAAGACGTAATCAGAATGAGATGGAGCAAAGTACTCAAGACCGCAGATAAATACGGCAATAGTCACCAAGCAAAGAGCTACCCGAAGCGCATGTTGTTGCCCAAATTCGACGAGGAGGCCTTAGAGCCCCCACAGTCAAAAAGCAAAGAGGCCGCCTGGCCGGATAGACGACCAGATGACAGGCTAAGAGCGGCAAGCAGCACCGCACACAAGCCGGCACACGATCCACATAAGGATCCTTGCAAAAAGGATGGCCCGATCAAGTCCATTTATGGGCCAAAAAAGAGGGCTCTAGGAAGCAACACAACACGCTGAATGTTCGAAGATAACAGCACACCTAAATACAGGGGCGCCGCACACCCACTATGTTTCACCGATGAGGTAATGGATCACGAATTTCCAGCGGGATTCAAGCCCGTAAACATAGAGGCATATGACGGAACAACAGACCCCGGAGTCTGGATTGAGGATTACATCCTACACATACATATGGCTAGAGGAGATGATTTCCATGCCATAAAATACCTACCCCTCAAGCTCAAAGGGCCAGCTCGGCATTGGCTCAAAAGTCTCCTAGAAAATGCAATTGGAAGTTGGGAGGAGCTCGAGGACGCGTTTCGAGCAAATTTTCATGGGACTTATGTCCGCCCTCCGGATGCAGACGATTTAAGTCACATAACTCAACAGCCCGGAGAGTCAGCGTGCAAATTCTGGAACAGGTTCCTCACCAAAAAGAACCAAATAGTCGACTGTCCGGACGCCGAAGCCTTGGCAGCCTTCAAACATAACGTCCGAGACGAATGGCTCGTCAAACACCTCGGCCAGGAAAAGCCAAGAACAATGGCCGCGCTAATGAGCCTCATGACCCGCTTTTGCGCGGGGGAAGATAGCTGGCTAGCAAGATGCAGCACCAGCAACCCAAGTACATCCAAGGTCAAGGATGGAAATGGGAAATCACGACGCAGAAAAGATCAGCGCAGGAATAAGGAAAATGGCCCCAATAGCACGGCGGTCAACGCCGGGTTCAAAAGCTCTGGGCCGAATAACAAAACACTGCCTCTCAAGGACAACAGTGACGAGCTATCCAACCTAAACAAAATCATGGATAGGATATGTCAAATCCATAGTACCCCTGGGAAATCTGCAAACCATACCCACAGAGATTGTTGGGTCTTCAAGCAGTCCGGCCGACTTAATGTCGAACACAAGGGGCTCGACACACCAAGCGAAGACGATGACGAACCCCACAAGCAGAACGTCGGAAAACAGAAGACTTTCCCACAAGAAGTCAAAACAGTGAACTCACTTCAAGTGATAGCAAGGAAAAATAGTGCGACACCCACTAAAATACGCACCGTACGGTCCACCCCAGAGGAGTCCCGAAACTGGATATCAAAACCAATTACTTTCGACCATCAGGATTACTCCAGAAGTACTCAAAACGCAGGAAGGACTGCTCTGTTAGTGAAGCCCATAATCACTGGACTACAACTTCACAAGTCCTAATGGATGGCGGCAGCGATTTAAACTTGCTATATCAGGACACAATCCGCAGAATGGGGATAGGCCCTACCAAAATTCGCCATAGCAGCACTTCCTTTAAAGGAGTGACCCCAGGCCCTTACGCTAACTGCACAGGCTCATTACTATTAGAAGTTGTGTTCGGTTCATCCGGCAACTTCCGTCGCGAAAAGCTAATCTTCCATATCGCCCCATTTAAAAGTAGCCATCAAGCACTATTGGGACGCGAAGCTTTCGCCCGCTTTAACGCAATACCGCATTACGCATCTCTTACACTTAAAATGCCCGGCCCACGCGGCATCATCTCATTAACAGGTAACCTCGAGTGTTTCTCGACCACGGAAGAACGTGAGACTGCCTTGACAGCCACACATTAATCCGGCCTTGCTAATCAAAGCCCCTACAAAACAGGTCGTTCAGACCCCGGACATGGTTAGGCGAGTCCGGCATAAATAAACTAGGGGCTTAGTAGCCGCATACCCCTTTACAAGGGGCTGCGAGCACGAACAATGAGAGCCAATAAAGCTCAACTTTATTCATTTTTTAAATCATACTCTGTTTTAAATACATTTTTTGCATGATATCTTTCCAAACTAAGTTCTTCTCTTTTACAGATGAACAGCGTGCTACACCCGTCCAGGATACAGCACGACGAAGACACAAGCGCAGACATGCAGCAGGGACCCGTTGCAAGGATTCTTTTCAGATTAAGACCCTGCGTAAACCTTTCTTACTATCTCTTGTTGATACACATCCCCCGGTTTCCTACCATAACCGAGGAGGAGGCTGGCGTTTTGGCATCGGCCGCGTCAGAAGTTTTCGCCCGTACCTGGACACTAGGGGCCTAGGGCATTGTTCTGCCTGTTATCATAAAGACCGAATACCTTAGGGAGTGTTCGGCGTCTCGAGTTAGGCCTTATATGCATCAGCTCCGAATCATGTCTTTGGTCAAATGTTGGGTTTGCCCTGCTCCTGTGTTTTGCTGCCTTACGTTCCGTGTCATCGGCTAACGCGGCACCAGGAGAACTACTGCGATTGTGCCCCGGTTCGGCAGATGGAGGTGTCTCGCTCTCCATCATCTCCGGACGAAGGTCCCCCGAAGATGAGCTCAGCTGAGAAGGGCGGAGATCCGAACTGCAAGGTAAAAAACTTCGGTTATCCTCAGAAATAAAAATAGGGATGTCCCTTATTACAAAACTCCCCTTTTTCTACTCACGGCTCGCTGGAGGGCTAATTCCCTTGGGGAGAGGGTGCGGCCGGGGCTTCTCCTGGCGCAGGACCCCCTGGCGAAGATTTCTTCCTCCGCTTTGAGGCCTTGACCTCCGGACCTTTGGAAGCGCTCCTCTTCTCCCCCTGGAAGGAGGGATTCTCGATCCCCCCTTTCTTAAGAGCCTCCTCAGTAGAGGCGGTAATTTTCCTGTTTTCCCCTTCGCCCTCATCTGAAGGCGCAACCTCCAGCATCTTGGCTAACACCGGATCCGGCGTGGTCTCCAGGAGGGGGGCCGGACACTGTATCAGTTTTGCTTGCGCTATCCACTCCTGTCCAAGGGATAGCTGGTTAAAAGGCAAATCCATGATAAACAAATGGACGATATGTCCGGACACAGGGTTACTTACTTGACTATCCGGGCGATTGCAGCTTAGGCCGACGTCCTCGGTCAAGTCCGGACACATCTCTTGTGATCCGAAGAACAGTTTGTACATCTCCACGGGTGTCGTACCCATAAAGTGTTGGAGAGCTCGTGGTCCCTCCGGATTGAATTCCCACAGGCGGAGGGGGCGACGTTTGCAGCGCAGAAGACGCCAAATCAGCATAACCTGCGTCACTACGACCAGATTGATCTCCCTCTCTTGGAGGTCTCGAATCCGGCCCTGCAATAGGGGTACGTCCTTGGATGGCCCCCAGTCAAGCCCTTTGTTGACCCATGACGTCAGCCATTGTGGAGGGCCCGAGCGAAGACGGGCGGCGGCCTCTGCCTGCTGCCCCTTGGAGCAGTGATATAGAACCACTCCTGCTGCCACGAACCGAGCTCCTCCTGAAAAGAGCCCTCAGGCCATGGAGCATCGGCCCTCTTGCTTATAACCGCCCCGCCACACTCTGCCTGACGCCCCTCAATCATCTTCGGCTCCACGTTGAAGGTTTTGAGCCACAAACCGAAGTGAGGGGTAGTGCGGAGAAAGGCTTCGCAGACAACAATAAACGATGAGATATGGAGGATGGACTCCGGAGCCAAGTCATGGAATTCCAACCCATAGTAAAACATGATCCCCCTCACGAAGGGATCCATCGGCAAGCCTAAACCCCGACGGAGGTGAGACACGACACTCTCGCCAGGCTCGGGAGTAGGGATGACTTGTCCTTGGGCGGGCAACCTATGCGAAATCTCGTAGGTTAAGTACCTGGCTTCTCTCAGCTTCAGCACGTCCTCTTCCGTGACGGAGGAGGGCATCCACCGGCCCTGTAGGTCGGAGCCGGACATTGTCGAAGGTCCGAAGTGCCCGAATCTGGAGCCTTGGGTGTTGGAACTCGGGGCGAGGGGCGGATTTGATGGAGGATTGAAGAAAAGGAACAGGCCTTGGTCTCATTATAAAGAGGGAGAATACCAAGAGCCGTCCCCGTGACCATTTGGAACTCGCCTTCGATGGGGGGGCGTGGCAACGGGCGCGGTTGGGTTACCCACGTCCGTATTGATGGGAATCCCGGAATAAGGGGAACACGATCTCTGCTTTGACAAGACATGCCAAGGAAACCGCTTCGCTAAATGCGCTGAGGTGGTATAATAAAAACGATTCAAGTAAAGGCTTGGTTGTGGTGTGACGTCACGCCACAGAATACGTCAGCGGATTGAACTTGTGTACATATTATTCTCTCTACGGTGGTATGTGAAATTTATTTTACAGAGCCGGACACTATCCAGGTGTTCACAATCTTCTATGAATTATTCGGAGGAGGAACCCGCCTTGCAATGCCGAAGACAATATGCGCGCCGGACTCGTCGTCATTGAAGCCTGGTTCAGGGGCTACTGAGGGAGTCCTGGACTAGGGGGTGTCCGGATAGCCGAACTATCATCATCGGCCGGACTCCAAGACTATGAAGATACAAGATTGAAGACGTCGTCCCGTGTCCGGATGGGACTTTCCTTGGCGTGGAAGGCAAGCTTGGCGATACGGATATGTAGATCTCCTACCATTGTAACCGACTCTGTGTATCCCTAGCCCTCTCCGGTGTCTATATAAACCGGAGGGTTTTAGTCCATAGGACGAACAACAATCATACCATAGGCTAGCTTCTAGGGTTTAGCCTCCTTGATCTCGTGGTAGATCCACTCTTGTACTACCCATATCATCAATATCAATCAAGCAGGAGTAGGGTTTTACCTCCATCGAGAGGGCCCGAACCTGGGTAAAAACATCGTGTCCCTTGTCTCCTGTTACCATCCGCCTAGACGCACAGTTCGGGACCCCGTACTCGAGATCCGCCGATTTTGACACCGACAACCGTCCTCCACCATGCCGGAGCGCCTACCAAGACCGCGTCATCCACTGCTAGAGATGGATGTTTCTCATCCACGGCGATGGACCAATAGCCTTGCATTGCATCCTCTCGCTTCATCGGTGCCGTCGTCCTCTTTGCCGGGCCCGCTCACACAACCTTCTCTTCCACCGCAACGGGACTTATCCGCCGATGCACCCATCCACCATCGCAGATCTGCTTCAACGCCACCGACAGCCGTCGCACCCCCGATGCCTACACGGCACCGCAAGAGAGGTGGTACTTCATATATCCTCAACTTTTTGATCTCAACAAGAAAATATATCTTAACTTGGTTACTCTACTTTCTTTTCATCTCTTAAAATTTAGTTCTTAGTTTGAAGCAAACAATGGATGCTAAATATCATTTCTCCGCTTTGCAGCTTAAAATCTGCCATGGCACAGCCATAATACGGTTTAATTGATCATGCTTAGGGTTTAATTGATCATGTTGGTTCCGTGCTGGTTTCTTTAATAGAAATCGGAGGGAAAACCCTCTTTTGCTAAAAAAATATGCTTAGAGTTTCCCCCTTTTATGATCACTATACAATCAGAATACGTGCTTCGTGTCATAATAACACAGCTCCATGCATCAAGCTAAACAAGCTTAGATGTTCAAATACGAATCTGATATTATTAAAATAGAGTTGTTTAATTGGTCAGCTAAATGTTCCTAAATTCGTTTCGAAAATGCATGTTCACCACTCAGGTGTGTATCTCTACAGGGTGCCCACAGTGGGCCGGCTCACCCTGGGATTTTGGGTCGTCCCAGGCCCCGATTCCCCTGTGTTCTGATGTGCGCTTCCGATCTCTACTCGCCCCCAGCCGGCTGCCTCGCCGGCAACTTGCCGTTCCCGGACGGCATGACTCTAGGAGGAGACGCCAAACTAACAGAAGGCCAGGAGCCGCTCGCCCAACAGCGTCACCGCTGCCCGGGCGCGCCGCCGTGCCTAACTTCCCAGTCCGTTCAGGGCTCAGGCATGCAGCACCCACCAAGCCAACCAGATTTATCCTGAGATACGTCCTCAACACTCAGCAGCCACTCCTCATCACCCATTTTCTAATTGATTCATTACTCATTAGGCAAGACTGTCATTAGGGTTTGTTGTGTGCTCAGTGCTACCTACACTTAATGGTTCAGATGTATTTCGGTAATCTTTAGTACCTCTAAAGTTCACATGGTTTTCAAAATTCCGTCCCTCGAAATAGAAACTAGTCATTTTGGATTGTTGGTCGTAGTGACATTGACCCAGATTACTACTGCAAGCCAGGTTTGTTGACAATTTTACTTGTCTTTCTTACTCATTCGATATAATATCCAATTATTCACGTCGATTAGTTGCAAACAATAAGTGCTAGACAAACTTCTTCATTCAGATTTTTGGACGGTCTCTTACTGCAGTTACAATTCTGCATACTTGTCCTAATAAGCTCACAAGTAAATGATTGATTCACTACATCTATGCTTGCCTTGTCATATTTGTTGTCAATATTCTTTTAGGGTGGACCACCCTGTTTCTAAATACTGGAACCGTAGACCTGAGTGAATAGTATTTCTCTATGTGATCTCTTCCATCATGTGTGGGTAACGAACACTGCATTGCATAGAAAAAAGTGTCATTTCCAGCTTTTACATAGGTTTCAATCTTTTACATGGAATACAATCTGCCTACTTGCTTTGTGTCGCACTACCAACACTCCACCCTTGAAGCTAAACATTACGCCACTCATAATTGCTTAGTTTATTTGTTCAAATGCAAATTTCATATGATTCTAATGTTTCTACTTCAGTTTTGAAATGTGTGCCTGCCTGTTATAGAGACATAAGGGGTTTGTATTTCTGTGTGTGATCTGGTCAGCATGGTTGGGGAGGTGAACTTTGCATATGCAGGGGTTTATAGGGAGACACTCTCCAAGTTGAATCCGCAATGCATTCCATAGATAATCTGACTACTTTTTATGTTTTCATGAATCTCAGATTCTGAACAGCATCATAATGATTATGAGCTTGCGCGGATGAAAAGAATAAAGCAGAACAATGCCATGGCTGTCAAACTTGGCATTAAGGGACTGAAATCAAGTCTGGATGCAATGCAATGCAAACGCTCTCCACCTACAGATTCATGCTCAGAATATGATCCTAACAGTGATTGTGAGCTAGAGGGAGACCTAAGTCAATGTAGCTCCCTAGTGGAGGAGCCAGAGGAAGATGCCCTATCTTATTCACCCATCAAGGTACTTGCTCTAACTTTCCAAGGTTACATTGCTCGCACATATCTTGCAACTGATGCTTTGCATTGCTTCTACTTTGCTGAACTGCCATTAGCTTAGTTTACAGATCGTGTATGTGAATACGCCCTGCCTATCCATTTTCAGTACATATTCCATCTGTCATCATACCATATTTATCCATTCAAATGTTGTTCTTGTGTATCAGACGTTCAAAAGGAAGAGGGTGATTGCTGATTGTGGAGGAGCACAAGCAAAGTATTTGGAAAAGGTAGTGGCACCTGATAAATCAAATAGCCCATTAGGTGTAGTTGCAATATCACCTGACCCACAAAATACCCCAACTCTAGCAGACTCTATCCCTACTACACTGGTCATTTCTGATGCCCCAACTCAGCAGACCCCAACTGCAGCAAACAGTATGATTATGCCATTTGACATAGCACCAGTTGTACGACGCAAAACCCCCATTCCAGCAAAGAGTACACCAAATCCAGTTGCCAAATCCCTTTTCGAACCAGAGAGAGCCCCAATTGCAGCAAATAGGACACCTATTCCATTTCTTCCCAGTTTAGAAGACGAACCTTATGTTGTTGTCAGGAACTTTGTGCGCATCTTTCCTTCATGGAAAGATTATACCGCAGACACAGAACAATTTCCAGTCTTCCTCCGCAACTTACGCGTAAGTAATGTACTAATGTTATTCATGGTCATTACTGCATATGTTTCTGCTGACAGAAGACACAAGATTTCATTCTTTTAAATATGCGAGGAGCAAACTGTATTGTGATGACGAGCAAGAGTTGGTTGCGCTTTTCAAGCACTCGTTGATGAAGTATAGTTCCTACCTGAGGCAAGCGCACTTCGATGGCAAGCCTCTGAACGAAATTTCTGTAAAGTCTCCGGTGCTACATTTATCCGACGGTGACTGGAATAATCTTGTTACACATTGGTCTCGGCTGCAACGTAAGGTACTGTCTATGATATCACATCACAATTTGAACTACATTTCTGCATTTGCCTTAATGTCTCACTTGTACGAAAAATGTTAGCAGAAGAACATTCGTTCTCAAGGGACCACAGAATCTCGCAACTATACTGCACACTGCATTGCTCTCGTGAGTACCTCTTGCCCTGTATGACCATACTTACTTTCATAGCTGTTTGATTATGTAGCATCACTACAGATGTTAGCCTCGTAATCGCCCATTTGGTCGACATTATAAGATCCGTATGGACTCTTACACAAATTTAGAATCAACCCAATGCTTTTGAAGAGGTTTAGCTCTGCAGTCCTCTTGTAAGGACTGAACGTGGTCTATCACTGTACTTACATTAACAGCTACTCCCTTCGTCCCATAATATAAGAACGTTTTGTACAGTACACCAGTGTTGAAAACACTCTTGTATTATGGGAAGAGGGATTGGTTCATTTTGTAGCATTCTGCATCTTATCTCCCTCGCCCACCATTTACTAAAAAAGACCAGATCTATATTTAATCTTACCAACAAGTAGAATACACAGACAATGCCAGTGAAGAAGTGTAGCCCATTGCTCTTGTCAGTACATTTTGTCCTGTAATGCTTGTACTTCCAGGGATTGGTAGTTGATTATGTGGCATCAATCTGCATCTTATCTTCATTATCCTCTATCCCTTCCAGTATTATCATATCTATAATTACTCTCTACAAAATGTAGAGTACATGCAATGCTTATGAAGAAGATTCTGTGCTGAAATTCTTGAGTTATCCTTCCCTTGACATGTAGAAGGGCATTATAAAGTCGGTGTTAGCTGTTAATGTAAGTCAGTCCTTCTAAAGCCTTTATCCTCAACTGCTGTTTAATTTGCTCATACTCCCTATCGTTTACTGCTGTTTAGATTGCTGTTTCTACCAAAATGCATGTTCATAAGAACCGTAAGTTCTAAGTTTTACTTGTAAAACCAAATTTCTTATTCATACCATGCACATTACTTAATACTCCCTATATGTATGCTTGGTTTTGTGGATCTATAATCCAGTGTGTGGTGAAGCAGCCCACGTTTGCACCTTGTCATCTCCTGTTTTATCTTACTGATGTGGCTGATGATATGAACAACATGCCATGCACATTATCCAAAATAGATACAATGATTTTCTTTGCCCTTCATCTATGCTTGTTATATTGACATGGTAATCCAGTAGTGTGGTGAAGCTCCCCGCATTATGAACAATGCCAAATTATGCTATTGATATTTTGAACTTACTCTTTATTTTCTAATTTCAAATTGGATAGAATTGACAGAATAGTTATCACCTTTTTTATACACATGCAAAACCTGTCATCTCTCTGCTTTGTTTCAGGGTGATATGCCTGATGGCATGCACAAGTCTGCTGAAGGCTGTGAGACAAACCGAATATATATTGCAGCAAAGAAGGCAAAACATCTTGAAGATAGTGAGACAATCCCAAAGTCTTGTCTTGATGCAGTGTTCAAGTGACTTGAGACTAACAGTCAGACAAGCTCACAGAATTCATTGTCTGAATCAATTCGAGTTCTTCAGTCCCAAGTTCTAGCAGAAAGGCATTCTGCAACTCAACTTCGACTTGAAGTCCTATCTCTAAGAAAGATTGCGGAGAACACCAATGAGAACCTCATCGCTAAACAGCTACACCTGGAAGCTATGACCGACATGCTAGGCCGGTCTCACAGCCTTGCTCAGCAGCTTGCGCAGCAGTTCCCCTGCAGGGCTAACCTTTCTTGAAATGTCTTGGAAGTGGTCTTGGTTCAATATTATTTTGTTACGCTGCAATGGTGCCTAGTTTTTGTAATCTGCTTCTTCGTTGCACTTTATGATCATTGGTGGCGAACTTCGATGCCCAGTGGATGTAATATACCTTAAATCCTTTATTGTATAGTGTAGGTTTATTCTTAGTTACTATGCCGTAATTTCTTTATTGTATAGAGTAGGTTTGTTCTTAATTCCTACTAGTTACTTCCATCATTCGCTATCTAAAAAAAATCAGATGTAGTCGACCATGCCGAAACATTCGATAACGGGCCAGGTTTTTAGCGGGCCACAATTGGGCCGGCCTGCATCTTTCTTGGGCCCGAATCATTGGGGCCTTCACACATTGCGCCAGGCCCAAACTTACACCAGCCTATATTTTAGTTGGGCCTTTTGTCGACCCAGCACTTAGTTAGGCCCAGGTAGCGTTGGGCCATTAATAGGCTAAATATTGTACTGGCTTGTTACGGCCGAGATGAAACCACGGGCCTTTAGCAAGCCAAAATGCATGTTGGGCCTCAATTTTCACTAGTCGTCGATGGGCCTTCAGTAGGCCGAAATGTAGACCAGGCCGTTATGGGCCCAGTTAGCTCACGGGCCGTTACCAGGCCGAAACATATCTCGGGCCTTAGTTGGCCCACTGATATCATGGGCCTTTAAGAGGCCGAAAGCTTAGTACAGGCATCAACGGGCCGAATTAGGTGACAGGCCTTTAACAGGACCAAAGTCACGTTGGGCTTAACTGTTGCCACCTTTAGCACGGGCCGTTAGTGGGCCCGATGTCCCGTCGAACCATATATGGCACATGGGCAGCACGGGCCATTCCCAGGCCGAAAGTCACACCGGGCTGAAATGGGCCCATGTCTACATCAGGCCTCTAACAGGCCGAAAGTCACTAGACTATAGTAGGGCCCGAATATTCGACGAACAATTAACGGGCTAGATCTGGCTTCGGGCCGCAAATGGGCCCAAATATTGGGTGAACAATTAATGGGCCAGATCTGGCTTTGGGCCGTAAATGGGCCCAAATATTGGGCGAACAATTAATGGGCCAGATCTGGTTTCGGGTTGTAAATGGGCCTTTATTAAGCAGGCCGTTATTGGGCTGGCCCACTAGTACCTGATTAAGTTCTACGGGCCTTTGAATGGGCCGGCCTTTTTAACCTATATGGGCCTCTGTTGGGCCCAGCCACGTGTCAACGTACCATAGGCATGTCTCCTCCAATGGACGGGCGACATCTGGACCACTGACGAGCTGACAGGTGTTCCCTTCGGCCAATCCGAATTTTACACGTGGAAATTTCCCATTGGTCGGGGCTGTTAACGGGTTATCGGATCCAAAATCTGACCCGATAGTTTAACGGTGTTCCATTACGGTGGATGCCAGGTGTCAGTCACCCTTGACGAAAGCACTTCTGTGACGCGCGATTTATCGTCATGGAAGTGGACACTTCCGTGATGATAATTTTGGTAATGTCATGGAACACTTCTACGACAGCACAGGTATAACTATCTTGATTCTGTCATAAATTTGTCATGGATGTACATGCATGACAAAAAACGCGACCTACTGTGACAAACACGTATCATCACGGAAGTGTATTTTTTTGTAGTGTAGTGTTATGCCTCTCTCTTTACATCGTAGACTTGAATTGAATAAGTTGACACCTACTAAAATCTCTTTGCAAATGGCCTCTCTCTCATGATCAACTGCTATACCTGTCGGTATTTGTGAGGATGTGCCTGTTGTGGTTGCAAACGTTACTATCTTAACGGACTTTGTTATTCTTGATATTCCCGAGGACGATAGTATGTCGATTATCCTTGGTAGACCCTTTTTGAATACTGCAGGGGCTGTTATTGATTGCAACAAATGCAATGTCACTTTTCATGTTAATGGTAATGAGCATACGGTACACTTTCCGAGGAAACAACCTCAAGTTCACAGTATCAATTCTATTGGAAAAATTCCATCTATTATTATTGGAGGTTTTGAATTTCCTATTCCTACTGTCAAGAAGAAATATGATATTCTTATTATTGGGGATGTGCATATCCCCGTTGAGGTAACCTAGTGTTATTCGAAATTTCTCTGGTTCCATGTTATTCGGAATGAGTTTGTTAACAAGACTTGATCAACCTTGTTAGTGGATTCCTTTTGATGATCATGAGATGGATGAAGTTAGAAAACACAACCTTCTGTACCCTTCTTTTTACTTTTTGTTATTTAGAATAAATAAAGCAAAAATAGTATTTTCTGTCTGTTTTCTGAATTATCCATGCAATAAAAAATACCCCGAAAATAAAAGTTCTCCAAATGCCCTGCCAATTTAATATGATTTTTTCTGGAATATTTAAGAATAGCTGGCACTGAGAACACAGTAGGGGGAGCTGGTACCTGGCCACGAGGGTCAGGGGCGCGCCCTACCCCCTGGGCGCGCCCTCCTGCCTCGTGGGCCCACGGTGGCCCCCCTCCACTTATTCCTGCACCCATGCACTTCTTCTTCCTCCCAAAAAAATCACTATCCAGCTCAAGAACGAGTTCTAGCTCATTTTGCTACCATTTTCGATCTCCTTGCTCAAAGCTCCATTCACAAAACTGCTCTGGGGGATTGTTCTTTGGTATGTGACTCCTCCAATGATCCAATTAGTTTTTGTTCTAGTGCTTTATTCATTGCAAATCTTTGCTGCCTAGGTGACCCTGTTCTTGATCTTGCATGTCAAATTTATATGGTCCCAAGTAATTCTAATGCATGATATAGCCTCTAGGCACTTGTGGGAGTAGTTGCTATCAATTTTATTGAGTTTGGTTCACTTTTATTTTGAGTTACTAAAAATTTCAGAAATTTTCAGAAAATGATGAAGAGATTTTTGAGGGGCTCTTCTAGCCAAAGCTCGAAGGAGAAACAAAGTAAGGAGAATAATAAGCCCAAGTATAATCTCCCTCACGTCGCAGAAGTTCGGCCGTGTGAATGTCCTTGTGATGATTTCTTGAGAGCAGCCGGTATTCATGATGATTTTTATTCCTTGCTCGATAATGTGGGCCTCACCGACTTCCTCCACGACCAGCTCAAACAATATCTCTTACTCACCAATACTTTCGTGCAAAAATTTTACTTTCATCCTAAGAAATCACCTCCCTTAGTAGAGTTTCATTTATATGATGTGGCTAGGGAGATGTCACTATATGAATTTTGTGCGGTTTGCAAGATACCCTTCGAGGGCAGCTTAGAGGAACCACATCGTAAAGATGTGGATGGATTTATTGATACTATTACTGTAGGGGAAATGAGGAAAGTTTCCGATGCAAGAATTACTAGCATACACTTTCCTGTTCTATGTTACTTTGCAATATTTGCTAGTAGATGCTTAATTGGTCGTGGTAACTGTGTAAACCTTAGTGTTCTTGATATTATTATTTTGTTCCATGATTTATTTCGTGATAACTCTGTTAGTATGGGCGCTATTATTGCTAAATGATTAAGTCTGAACCGTACATAGGGCCCCATCTTTGGAGGTATCTATGCTTCACGCCTTGCTAAACACTTCAGGATACCTATTAGGCATCTTGAAGAAGAGGAAAAACTGCTGCCCCCTACTTTTCTAGATTATAAGAGCATGGTAGCACATGAGTTTATTGTTAAAAATGATGAGAATATGCTTAAGTATAATTTGAGATTTCATAAGAAACACAGTGAGACTATTATCTTGCCCGTGCCCTCTTTGTTTGACTTAACTGCAGGCCCTTACCTCATCTTGCTGGAGGCCATTTATGCGCACCAGGGCCAAACATCAGTTCCAGAGCTTGAGCCAGAACCACCACTTGACCCTTATCGACCATCCTGTTATCAGTTGGATCCGGAGGAGATCGCCAGCCAGTGGCAGTCAGATGACACATCTCAGTATGACCCTAGTCACAACTTTGGATATCTGCCAGGCCATCCATGGGCATAGACCAACTTAGGCCAAAAGCCTAAGCTTGGGGGAGTACGTATTTCTCACCGACATTTACATTCATGTTCACACACTCATTTTAGTTGTCGGTACTCATACTTTTTCATTGTACTATTCGTGCTAGTTTAATTCCTTTTTCTCGCTTTCTTCTTGCGTGTTTGATAACCTTAAGAAAAACAAAACAAACTTAGTTGTAGCTTTTAGCTAGTTTATTTTCCATGTCTGTAGTAGTAATAATTAAAAGAAAACCTAAAAAGATTTCTCGTTCTTCTTTTGCTTGTTGGGAGCTTTCCCGTGTAAATAGTTTATTTCTTTTATTTTCTTTGGGGGTCGAGAGGAGAAGACCATGATGAAAATGTTAAGTGGCTCTTATATACATTATTGTTGATTTAACCAAGAACCCATATTACCTTGTCTTCTCCCTTGAATTGAATGCTTGCAGATTCCAGCTTAGTCTAATGCACGTACACTATTATTATTATACACACCGTTCGGTCGTGCAAGTGAAAGGCAATAATGACGATATATGATGGACTGGTTGAGATGAGAGAAGCTGGTATGAACTAGACATATATTGTTTTTGTAAATATAATTAGTTCATCGTTCCTGATTCAGCATATTACGAATAAACATTTTTGCAATGACAATTAGAGATTATAGTTGCTTATGCCATGCTTAATTAGCTAGAAGCTTATAATGGTTTACCTTGCGTGCCAACATGCTATTAAAATGGTTGTGATGTGGTATGATAGGATGGTATCCTCCTTTGAATGATTGGTGTGACTTGACTTGGCACATGTTCACGCATGTAGTTGAAACAAAATCAACATAGCCTTCACGATATTTAGGTTTATGGTGGATTATATCCTACTCATGCTTGCACTCAGTGTTGATTAATGTTAATGCATGTTCATGACTGTTGTCGCTCTCTAGTTGGTCGCTTCCCAGTCTCTTTCTAGCCTTCACCTGTACTAAGCGGGAATACTGCTTGTGCATCCAAACTCCATAAACCCCAAAGTTATTCCATATGAGTCCACCATACCTTCCTATATGCGGTATCTACCTGTCGTTCCAAGTAAATTTGTATGTGCCAAACTCTAAACCTTCAAATGAAATTCTGTTTTGTATGCTCGAGCAGCTCATGTATCAACTAGAGATGTCTGTAACTTCCATGTTAGGCGGGTTATTCTCAAGAGGAGTGGACTCTGCTCCTCACTCACGAGAAAATGGCTGGTCACCGGGATGCCCAGTCCCATGCTTAAATCAAATCACAATAATTAAACAAAACTCCCCCAGGATTGTTGTTAGTTGGAGGCACCCGTTGTTTTGGGCAAGCCATGGATTGATGATTGTTGGTGGAGGGGGAGTAAAAACTTTACCATTCTGTTTGGGAACCGCCTATAATGTGTGTAGCATGGAAGATATCGAGATCCCTCAGCTGTTATATTGACAGTGAAAGTATACCGCTCAAAATGTTATCTATCTCTATTTCAAAATCGAGCTCTGGCACCTCTACAAATCCCTGCTTCCCTCTGCGAAGGGCCTATCTATTTACTTTATGTTGAGTCATCACCCTCTTATTAAAAAGCACCCGCTGGAGAGCACCGCTGTCATTTGCATGCATTACTATTAGTTTATATTGGATATGACTGTGACTGGATCTCTTTTACCATGAATTACAATGTTTAGTCAGTCCTTGATCGTCAGAGGTGCTCTGCATTTATGTTTTGCGGTCTCAGAAATGGCTAGCAAGATACCATCTTGTTATATCATAATATGATTGTTTTGAGAAAGTGTTGTCATCCGAGTTTTATTATTATTGCTCGCTAGTTGATTATGCCATTGATATGAGTAAACATGTGACTTAAGTGTTATTGTGAATATGGTTAGTTCATAATCTTTGCTGAAAACTTGAATGCTGGCTTTAAATATTTGCAACAACAAGAGCAAACAGAGTTTGTAAAAGTTTTTCTTTATCACTTTCAATTTGTCAACTGAATTGCTTGAGGACAAGCAAAGGTTTGAGCTTGGGGGAGTTGATACGTCCGTCGTATTTACTTTTCCAAATACTTTTGCCCTTGTTTTGGACTCTAACTTACATGATTTGAATGGAACTAACTCGAACTAACGTTGTTTTCAGCAGAACTGCCATGGTGTTATTTTTGTGCAGAAATAAAAGTTCTCGGAATGACCTGAAAATCAACGGACCAACTTCTCAGAATTAATAAAAAATATTGGTTAAAGAATCAACGTCAGGGGGGCCACACCCTGTCCACGAGGGTGGGGGGTGCGCCCCACAAGGGCATGCCCCCTGACTCGTGGGCCCCCTGAAGCTCCAATGACGTTAACTCCAACTCTATATATTCACTTCCGCGGAGAAAAAAAATCAGAGAGAAAGATTCATTGCGTTTTACGATACAGAGCCACCGCCAAGCCCTAAACTATCTCGGGAGGGCTGATCTGGAGTCCGTTCGAGGCTCCGAAGAGGGGGATTCATCGTCGTCGTCATCATCAACCATCCTCCATCACCAATTTCATGATGCTCACCGCCGTGCGTGAGTAATTCCATCATAGGCTTGCTGGACGGTGATGGGTTGGATGAGATTTACCATGTAATAAAGTTAGTTTTGTTAGGGTTTGATCCCTAGTATCCACTATGTTCTGAGATTGATGTTGCTATGACTTTTTATGCTAAATGCTTGTCACTAGGGCCCGAGTGCCATGATTTCAGATCTGAACCTATTGTGTTTTCATGAATATATGTGAGTTCTTGATCGTATCTTGCAAGTCTATAGTCACCTATTATGTGTTATGATCCAACAACCCCGAAGTGACAATAATCAAGATACTTCTCGGTGATGACCGTAGTTTGAGGAGTTCATGTATTCAGTAAGTGTTAATGCTTTGTTCCGGTACTCTATTAAAAGTAGGCCTTAATATCCCTTAGTTTCCATTAGGACCCCACTGCCACGGGAGGGTAGGACAAAAGATGTCATGCAAGTTCTTTTCCATAAGCACGTATGACTATATTTGGAATACATGCCTACATTACATTGATGAACTGGAGCTAGTTCTATGTCACCCTATGTTATAACTATTACATGAGGAATCGCATCCGACATAATTATCCATCACTGATCCAATGCCTACAAGCTTTTCACATATTGTGCTTTGCTTATTTACTTTATAGTTGCACTATTACAATTACTACAAAACTGCTACTGTTACTTTTGCTACTGTTACCATTACTTCCACATTACTTTGCTACTAAATACTTTGCTGTAGATACTAAGTTATCCAGGTGTGGTTGAATTGACAACTCAACTGCTAATACTTGAGAATATTCTTTGGCTCCCCTTGTATCGAATCAATAAATTTGGGTTGAATACTCTACACTCGAAAACTGTTATGATCCCATATACTTGTGGGTTATCACGCGCCTATAGGGGAAGTCCAACTAGGATTCGCAATCCTAGTTGGAGTCCCTTCCTTTCCAAGAGAGGGAGAGAGGGAAAGAGGTGGAGAGGGAGAAGGAAAGAGAGGGGGGCGCCGGCCCCTCCTAGTCCAATTCGGACCAGCCAAGGGGGGGCATCCTACAACCCTTCTCTCCTTTCCACTAAAGCCCAATAAGGCCCATTACTTCCCCCGGGGGGTTCCGGTAACCTCCCGGTACTTCGAAAAGTTCCCGAACCTTTCCAAAACCTTTCCGGTGTCCGAACTGTTGGGGAACGTACTAATTTCAAAAAAATCCTACGCACACGCAAGATCATGGTGATGCATAGCAACGAGAGGGGAGAGTGTTGTCCATGTACCCTCGTAGACCGAAAGCAGAAGCGTTAGAACAACGCGGTTGATGTAGTCGTACGTCTTCACAGCCCGACCGATCAAGCACCGAAACTACGACACCTCCGAGTTCTAGCACACGTTCAGCTCGATGACGATCCCCGTACTCTGATCCAACAGAATGTCAGGGAAGAGTTCCGTCAGCACGACGCCGTGGTGACGATCTTGATGTTCTACCATCGCAGGGTTTCGCCTAAGCACCCGCTACAATATTATCGAGGACTATGGTGGAGGGGGGCACCGCACACGGCTAAGAGATCAAGAGATCAATTGTTGTGTCTATGGGGTGCCCCCTCCCCCGTATATAAAGGAGTGGAGGAGGGGGTGGCCAAGGGGGGTGGCGCGCCCTAGGGGGGAAGTCCAACCCCAACCGGGAGTAGGACTCCCCCCTTTCCTATTAGGAGAGGGAGAGGGAAGGAAGAGGGGGGAGGGAAGAAGGAAAGGGGGGGCAGGCCCCCTCCCAATTCGGATTGGGCTTGGGGGGGCGCCCCCTCCTTTGCTTCTTCTCTGTCCTTTCCACTAAGGCCCAATAAGGCCCATATACCTCCCGGGGGGTTCCGATAACCTCCCGGAGCTCCGGTATTGTCCCAATCTCACCCGGAACCTTTCCGGTGTCCAAATATAGTCGTCCAATATATCGATCTTTATGTTTCGACCATTTCGAGACTCCTCGTCATGTCTGTGATCACATCCGGGACTCCGAACAACCTTCGGTACATCAAAACTCATAAACTCATAATAAAACTGTCAACGAAATCTTAAGCGTGCGAACCCTACGGGTTCGAGAACTATGTAGACATGACCTAGAACTGTTTCCGGTCAATAACCAATAGCGGAACCTGGATGCTCATATTGGCTCCTACATATTCTATGAAGATCTTTATCGGTCAAACCACATAACAACATACATTGTTCCCTTTGTCATCGGTATGTTACCTGCCCGAGATTCGATCGTCAGTATCTCAATACCTAGTTCAATCTCGTTACCGACAAATCTCTTTACTCGTAATGTAATGCATCATTTCGTAACTAACTCATTAGCTACATTGCTTGAAAGGCTTATAGTGATGTGCATTACTGAGAGGGCCCAGAGATACCTCTCCGACAATCGGAGTGATAAAACCTAATCTTGAAATACGCCAACTCAACATGTACCTGTAGAGCTCCTTTATAATCACCCAGTTACGTTGTGACGTTTGGTAGCACACAAAGTGTTCCTCCGGTAAACGGGAGTTGCATAATCTCACAGTTGTAGGAACTTGTATAAGTCATGAAGAAAGCAATAGCAACATACTAAATGATCATGTGCTAAGCTAACGGAATGGGTAAAGTCAATCACATCATTATCCTAATGATGTGATCCCGTTAATCAAATGACAACACATGTCTATGGTTAGGAAACATAACCATCTTTGATTAATGAGCTAGTCAAGTAGAGGCATACTAGTGACATTAAGTTTGTCTATGTATTCACACATGTATCATGCATGTTTCCGGTTAATACAATTCTAGCATGAATAATAAACATTTATCATGGTATGAGGAAATAAATAATAACTTTATTATTGCCTCTAGGGCATATTTCCTTCAGTCTCCCACTTGCACTAGAGTTAATAACCTAGATTACACAGTAATGATTCTAACACCCATGGAGTCTTGGTGTTTATCATGTTTTGCTCGTGGAAGAGGCTTAGTTAACGGGTCTGCAACATTCAGATCCGTATGTATCTTGCAAATCTCTATGTCTCCCACCTGGACTTGGTCCCGGATGGAATTGAAGCGTCTCTTGATGTGCTTGGTCCTCTTGTGAAATCTGGATTCCTTTGCCAAGGAAATTGCACCAGTATTGTCACAGAAGATCTTCATTGGTCCCAATGCACTAGGTATGACACCTAGATTGGAAATGAACTCTTTCATCCAGACTCCTTCATTTGCTGCTTCCGAAGCAGCTATGTACTCCGCTTCACATGTAGATTCCGCCATGACGCTTTGTTTAGAACTGCACCAACTCACAGCTCCACTGTTCAATAAAAACACGTATCCGGTTTGCGATTTAGAATCGTCCGGATCAGTGTCAAAGCTTGCATTAACGTAACCATTTACGACTAGCTCTTTGTCACCTCCATAAACGAGAAACATATCCTTAGTCCTTTTCAGGTATTTCAAGATATTCTTGACCGCTATCCAGTGATCCACTCCTGGATTACTTTGGTACCTCCCTGCCAAGCTAATTGCTAAGCATACGTTAGGTCTGGTACACAACATTGCATACATGATAGAGCCTATGGCTGAAGCATAGGGAACATCTTTCATTTTCTCTCTATCTTCTGCTGTGGTCGGGCATTGAGTCTGACTCAACTTCACACCTTGTAATATAGGCAAGAATCCGTTCTTTGCCTGATCCATTTTGAACTTTTTCAAAACTTTATCAAGGTATGTGCTTTGTGAAAGTCCAATTAAGCGTCTTGATCTATCTCTATAGATCTTGATGCCCAATATGTAAGCAGCTTCACCGAGGTCTTTCATCGAAAAACTTTTATTCAAGTATCCCTTTATGCTATCCAGAAATTCTATATCATTTCCAATTACCAATATGTCATCCACATATAATATCAGAAATGCTACAGATCTCCCACTCACTTTCTTGTAAATACAGGCTTCTCCAAAAGTTTGTATAAAACCATATGCTTTGATCACACTATCAAAGCGTTTATTCCAACTCCGAGAGGCTTGCACCAGTCCATAAATGGATCGCTGGAGCTTGCACACTTTGTTAGCACCTTTTGGATTGATAAAACCTTCCGGTTGTATCATATACAACTCTTCTTCCAGAAATCCATTCAAGAATGCAGTTTTGACATCCATTTGCCATATTTCATAATCATAAAATGCGGCAATTGCTAAAATGATTCGGACAGACTTAAGCATCGCTACGGGTGAGAAAGTCTCATTGTAGTCAACCCCTTGAACTTGTCGAAAACCTTTCGCAACAAGTCGAGCTTTGTAGACAGTTACATTACCATCAGTGTCAGTCTTCTTCTTGAAGATCCATTTATTCACGATGGCTTGCCGATCATCGGGCAAGTCAACCAAAGTCCATACTTTGTTCTCATACATGGATCCCATCTTAGATTTCATGGCCTCAAGCCATTTTGCAGAATCTGGGCTCATCATCGCTTCCTCATAGTTCATAGGTTCGTCATGGTCAAGTAACATGACTTCCAGAATAGGATTACCGTACCACTCTGGTGCGGATCTTACTCTGGTTGACCTACGAGGTTCTGTAGTAACTTGATCTGAAGTTTCATGATCAATATCATTAGCTTCCTCACTGATTGGTGTAGTTGTCACAGGAACCGGTTCTTGTGATGAACTACTTTCCAATAAGGGAGCAGGTACAGTTACCTCATCAAGTTCTACTTTCCTTCCACTCACTTCTTTTGAGAGAAACTCCTTCTCTAGAAAGGATCCGAATTTAGCAACAAAAATCTTGCCATCAGATCTGTGATAGAAGGTGTACCCAATAGTTTATTTTGGGTATCCTATGAAGACACATTTCTCCGATTTGGGTTCGAGCTTATCTGGTTGAAGTTTCTTTACATAAGCGTCGCAGCCCCAAACTTTAAGAAACAACAACTTTGGTTTCTTGCCAAACCACAGTTCATAAGGCGTCGTCTCAACGGATTTTGATGGTGCCCTATTTAACGTGAATGCAGCCGTCTCTAAAGCATAACCCCAAAATGATAGCGGTAAATCAGTAAGAGACATCATAGATCGCACCATATCTAGTAAAGTACGATTACGACGTTCGGACACACCATTTCGTTGTGGTGTTCTGGGTGGCGTGAGTTGCGAAACTATTCCGCATTGTTTCAAATGTAAACCAAACTCGTAACTCACATATTCTCCTCCACGATCAGATCGTAGAAATTTTATTTTCTTGTTACGATGATTTTCCACTTCACTCTGAAATCTTTGAACTTTTCAAATGTTTCAGACTTGTGTTTTATCAAGTAGATATACCCATATCTGCTCAAATCATCTGTGAAGGTGAGAAAATAACGATACCCGTCGCGAGCCTCAATATTCATCGGACCGCATGCATCAGTATGT
The DNA here is from genome assembly GCA_963921465.1 of Triticum timopheevii. Taxonomy (NCBI): domain Eukaryota; kingdom Viridiplantae; phylum Streptophyta; class Magnoliopsida; order Poales; family Poaceae; genus Triticum; species Triticum timopheevii. The sequence continues at coordinate 3,857,040 of OY997270.1, forward strand.
ATAATCTCACAAAGTGTTACTCCGGTAAACGGGAGTTGCATAATCTCACAGTTGTAGGAACTTGTATAAGTCAAGAAGAAAGAAATAGCAACATACTAAACGATCAAGTGCTAAGCTAACGGAATGGGTCAAGTCAATCACATCATTCTCCTAATGATGTGATCCCGTTAATCAAATGACAACACATGTCTATGGTTAGGAAACATAACCATCTTTGATTAATGAGCTTGTCAAGTAGAGGCATACTAGTGACACTAAGTTTGTCTACATATTCACACATGTATCATGTTTCCGGTTAATACAATTCTAGCATGAATAATAAACATTTATCATGATATGAGGAAATAAATAATAACTTTATTATTGTCTCTAGGGCATATTTCCTTCACGAACATAGCCTTCCAATATATCAATCTTTATGTCTCGACCATTTCGAGACTCCTCGTCACGTCTGTGATCTCATACGGGACTCCGAACAAACTTCAGCCATCAAAAACGCATAACTCATAATACAAATAGTCATCGATGTTAAGTGTGCGGACCCTACGGGTTTGAGAACTATGTAGACATGATGGAGACACATCTCTGATCAATAACCAATAGCAGAATCTCTATGCTCATATTGGCTCCTACATATTCTACGAAGATCTTTATCGGTCAAACCGCATAACAACATACGTTGTTCCCTTTGTCATCGGTATGTTACTTGCCCGAGATCCGATCGTCGGTATCATCATACCTAGTTCAATCTCGTTACCGGCAAGTCTCTTTACTCATTCCATAATAATTCATCCCACAACTAACTCATTAGTCACATTGCTTGCAAGGCTTATAGTGATGAGCATTACGGAGAGGGCCCAGAGATACCTCTCTGATACACGGAGTGACAAATCCTAATCTTGATCTATACCAGCCAAAAAACACCTGCGGAGACACCTATAGAGCATCTTTATAATCACCCAGTTACGTTGTGACATTTGATAGCACACAAGGTGTTCCTACGGTATTCGGGAGTTGCATAATCTCATAGTCTGAGGAACATGTATAAGTCATGAAGAAAGCAGTAGCAGTGAAATTGTAACGATCATAATGCTAAGCTAACGGATGGGTCTTGTCCATCACATCATTCTCCTAATGATGTGATTCCATTCATCAAATGACAACACATGTCTATTGTTATGAAACATAACCATCTTTGATTAACGAGCTAGTCAAGTAGAGGCATACTAGGGACACTATGTATTGTCTATTTATTCACACATGTACTAAGTTTCCGGTTAATACAATTCTAGCATGAATAATAAACATTTATCATGATATAAGGAATTATAAATAACAACTTTATTATTGCCTCTAGGGCATATTTCCTTCAGTCTCCCACTTGCACTAGAGTCAATAATCTAGTTCACATCACCATGTGATTTTACACCAATAGTTCACATCTGTATGTGATTAACACCCATAGTTCTCATCACCATCTGACCAATAACCAAAGGGTTTACTAGAGTTAATAATCTAGTTCACATCGCTATGTGATTAACACCCAAAGAGTACTAAGGTGTGATCATGTTTTGCTCGTGAGAGAAGTTTAGTCAACATGTCTGTCACATTCAGAGCCATATGTATTTTGCAATTTTCTATGTCTACAATGCTCTGCATGGAGCTACTCTAGCTAATTGCTCCCACTTTCAATATGTATCCAGATTGAGACTCAGGGTCATCTGGATTGGTGTAAAGCTTACATCGACGTAACTCTTTACGACGAACTCTTTATCACCTCCATAACCAAGAAATACTTAGGTAAGTAAGGATAACTTTGACCGCTATATAGTGATCCACTCCTGGATCACTATCGTACCCCCTTGCCAAACTCATAGCAAGGCACACAACTGGTCTGGTACATAGCATGTCATACTTTATAGAACCTACGACTGAGGCATAGGGAATGGCTTTCATTCTCTTTCTATCTTCTGCTGTGGTTGGGTTTTGAGTCTTACTCAACTTTACACCTTGTAATGCAGGCAAGAACTCCTTCTTTAGCTGATCCATTTTGATCTCTTTCAAAATCTTGTCAAGGTATGTACTCATTGAAAAATCTTATCAAGCGTCTTGATCTATCTCTATAGATCTTGATGCCAAATATGTAAGCAGCTTCACCGAGGTCTTTCTTTGGAAATCTCCTTTCAAACTCTCCTTTATGATTTTCAGGAAATTCTACACCATTTCCGATCAACAATATGTCATTCATATATACTTATCAGAAAGGTTGTAGTGCTCCCACTCACTTTCTTGTAAATACAGGCTTCACCGTAAGTCTGTATAAAACTATATGCTTTGATCAACTCATCAAAGCGTATATTCCAACTCCGAGATGCTTGCACCAGTCCATAGATGGATCGCTGGAGCTCGCACACTTTATTAGCACCTTTAGGATTAACAAAACTTTCTAGTTGCATCATATACAACTCTTCTTTAAGAAATATCCATTTAAGGAATGCTGTTTTGACATCCATTTCCAGATTTCATAAAATATGGCAACTGCTAACATGATTCGGACAGATTTAAGCATCGCTACAGTTGAGAAATCCCATTGTAGTCAACACCTTGAACTTGTCGAAAACCTTTTGCGACAAGTCGAGCTTTGTAGATAGTAGCACTACTATCAGCGTCCGTCTTTCTCTTGAAGATCCATTTGTTTTCTATGGCTTGCCGATCATCGGGCAAGTCCACCAAAGTCCACACTTTGTTCTCATACATGGATCTCAGATTTCATGGCCTCAAGCCATTTCATGGAATCTGGGATCATCCTCGCTTCCTCATAGTTGGTAGGTTCATCACGGTCTAGTAACATGACTTCCAGAATGGGATTACCGCATCATTCTGGTGCGGACCATACTCTGGTTGACCTACGAGGTTTGGTAGTAACTCGATCCGAAGTTTTATGATCATCTATCATTAGCTTCTTCACTAATTGGTGTAGGAATCACTGGAACTAATTTCTGTGATGAACTACTTTCCAATTCGGGAGAAAGTACAATTACCTCATCAAGGATAGTAGATATTGATTTTTTTAATGAGAACAATAAAAAACAGCAAGGTAGCAATTGACCACGTGCATCTTTATATTATGGATGATGGCCACGTGTACTTTTTTTGTCGTGTGCACTATATTGGATATGGTGTGATCAATCCAATCATACATCTTTGTGTAGCACAACAGACATACTGGAGCTATATCTCGCTTATAGCGAGATGGTAGCTCCCCTCGCCCGTAGCGCCCGTGCATATTGGCCGACCCATTAGCGCATTCTCGCTCGCCAGTTTTCGACTGTTTGCTTCCGTTGTTGTGTTGAGTTGTTGTAGATTCAGTTTTATGTTTGTTTTTTGTACAACTACCGGAGTGGTCCGGTTTTTGGTGGTTTTTTTTTCTTTCTTTCTGTTTTTCATGTTTCTCTTTACGGTTTTCATTGTTTATTTGGTTTTCACTGTTTTTTTGGTTTTCTTTGTTTTTTCTGGTTTTCTCTTTTCTGTGTTTTTTTAGTTTCTTTCCTGTTTTATTCATGTTTTCTTTCTTTTATTCCTATGTTTCGCTTTACTGTTTTCATAGGTTTTTCCTTTTTATTTCTTTCTTTCTTGGTTTTCAATGTATTTACTTTGTTGCATTGGTTTTCTTCAGTTTTTATTTTCTTGTTTCTTTATTTTACTTTCGATTTGCCTTGTTGCTTTCTCAGTTTTATACCTTTTTGTTTTCTTTTCTTTGCTGTTTTGCTCCTTTGTCAGTTTTCATTAGTTTTCTTATTTAGTACAAAGTCCAAGTCGCACGAGCACCCCGCACGCGGATGGATTGTTGTCTCTAGTATATATAGAGATGGAGATAGTTTTGGAAGAAGGCTAGTTTGGACTTGGAAATTAGAAGCCAGAGGGAAGGGGATGCCATGGATCAGTGAGGTGGCAGGCCATGCCTTGGATCAGTGAGGTGGCAGGCCATGCCATGGATCACTGAGGTGTCATTTACAGGAAAGTTTTTTTAATCACTTGGAAAGAAGATTACTTGGTATCACAAAGCTACCTTCTTTGATCAATGTCAAAAAGCGGTGAGGTTGCATTTCCTTGAAATGTCCAAGTCAGTCGAGCCATTACTTCTTTGAGGATGTCAAAAATCAACTATTTAGGAGTTCATAATTTATCTTTCTAATGTTCATTCAAGCCATCCTTCTTTGATGTTCATTGGCATGCACATACTCTTTTCTCTTATTTCACAAGAATATATGTCAAGTGTGTTTACAAGCAAAGCAGATGGATATGATAGCATATCCATCCATAAGCAAAAATAAGATGTGTTCAACAAGTTCTCCCTCCTTTATTAGATCCTCAAAGTAGACAAACACATTTGTTTTGCTTTCATCTTTCTCAGTCGGTCAAGAAAGCAAAAATAAATCGAGCACTTGCACTTCTCAAGCCAAGCCATCCTCAAACAAATCTTTTATTACACAACACAGTAATAACAAAGCACCTATATATCTATCCAGATTATGTTCTATGGTAGATAGCTAGCTATCTGTACAGCGTGACACCACTACAACCAGAGCACCACATGACAATTTGAACAGCGGCTTGGCTTGCTCATGAATCAATAGTTCAGCTACCCAAGAAACAAAGCAAACTACAGAAGAACAATATCTCCAGGAATGATATCAATAGACAGAGCACAAATTGCACGTCCGGCTCGTCTTGCCATTTCATCTAGTGCTTCCAAATCTCGGCTCGGGGGGGGGGGGGGGGGGATTTCTCTCCTCCGGGGCCTTTGCCACTTCTGGGGTTCATGTCATCGTCATCTTTCTCGGTCTACACCAAACAATAGGCCAAGCTTTGGCACTAAGTTGTAAATGTCACGAATCTGATGCACAACACAGAGATCAAGGCAAAAACAGATTAACATGTCACAAATCCTAGAATGAATGTAGACAGCGAGTATGTAAAAACAAGTCAGGTTTGACAAATTACTCGCAAGCCTGGTAAACTCAATCAATTCAAAGAAAATCTCGAGGCAACCATGGCAAATATATGAAGCATGCACCATAGCAAAAAAAATGTAGTACATGTTGGAAATATGCCCTAGAGGCAATAATAAAATGGTTATTATTATATTTCCTTGTTCATGATAATTGTCTATTGTTCATGCTATAATTGTATTAACTAGGAACTGTAATACATGTGTGAATACATAGACCACAACATGTCCCTAGTGAGCCTCTAGTTGACTAGCTCGTTGATCAATATATGGTTATGGTTTCCTGACCATGGACATTGGATGTCATTGATAACGCGATCACATCATTAGGAGAATGATGTGATGGACAAGACCCAATCCTAAGCATAGCACAAGATCGTGTAGTTCGTTTGCTAAAAGCTTTTCTAATGTCAAGTATCATTTCCTTAGACCATGAGATTGTGCAACTCCCGGATACCGTAGGAATACTTCGGGTGTGCCAAACGTCACAACGTAACTGGGTGGCTATAAAGGTGCACTACGGGTATCTCCGAAAGTGTCTGTTGGGTTGGCACGAATCGAGACTGCGATTTGTCACTCCGTGTGATGGAGAGGTATCTGTGGGCCCACTCGGTAATGCATCATCATAATGAGCTCAATGTGACTAAGTAGTTAGTCACGGGATCATGCATTATGGAACTAGTAAAGTGACTTGCCGGTAACGAGATTGAACGAGGTATTGGGATACCGACGATCGAATCTCGGGCAAGTAACGTACCAATTGACAAAGGGAATTGTATACGGGATTGCTTGAATCCTTGACATCGTGGTTCATCCGATGAGATCATTGTGGAACATGTGGGAGCCAACATGGGTATCCAGATCCCGCTGTTGGTTATTGGCCATAGAGCTGTCTCGGTCATGTCTGCATGATTCCCGAACCCGTAGGGTCTACACACTTAAGGTTCGGTGACGCTAGAGTTGTTATGGGAATTAGTGTGTAGTTACCGAATGTTGTTCGGAGTCCCGGATGAGATCCCGGACGTCACGAGGAGTTCCGGAATGGTCTAGAGGTAAAGATTTATATATGGGAAGTCCTATTTTGGCCACCGGAAAATGTTCGGGATTTTTCGGTATTTTACTTGGAAGGTTCTAGAAGGTTCCGAAGTGGGGCCCACCTGCATGGGGGGACCCACATGAACGTGGGTAGTGGGGGAAAGGCCCCACACCCCTGGTCAAGGCGCACCAAGATCCCCCCTTAGAAGGAATAAGATCATATCCAGAAGGGATAAGATCAAGATCCCTAAAAAAGAGGGATAACAATCGGTGGGGAAGGAAATGATGGGATTTCTTTCCTCCCACCTTTGCCAACGCCCAATGGACTTGGAGGGCAAGAAACCAGCCCCCTCCACCCCTATATATAGTGGGGAGGCGCATGGGAGCTTCACCCTTCCCCTGGCGCAGCCCTCTCCCTCCCCAACACCTCCTCCTCCGTAGTAGTGCTTGGCGAAGCTTTGCCGGAGAACTGCAAGCTCCACCACCACGCCGTCGTGCTGCCGGAGCTCTCCCTCAACTTCTCCTCTCCCCTTTCTGGATCAAGAAGGAGGAGACATCCCCGGGCTGTACGTGTGTTGAACGCGGAGGCACCGTTGTTCGGTGCTTAGATCGGATTCGGTCGCGATCTAAATCGCTTAGTGAACGACTCCACCGATCACGTTCTTGCAACGCTTCCGCATCGCGATCTTCAAGGGTATGAAGATGCACTCCCCTCTCTCTCGTTGCTAGTTACTCCATAGATTGATCTTGGTGATGCGTAGGAAATTTTGAATTTCTGCTACATTCCCCAACAGTACAAGCCAAGGAAACAACCATTTCCTCGATTCTAAGCATTTGACAGTCATGAATTCCATCCTATTTGTATATCTCACAACACAAGCATCAGAGAATTAGAAATATGTTCTCAGCCAACATATCCACTATTCACGGGGCAAATTATCCACAATTTATGAAACAAAGGACAAACATGAATAAAAGAATCATGCTTGACCTACTAAAAAGCACTGTTGAGACATCTAACATTATTTATCAAGCCTAAGCCAAAACAGTAGCAATTCCCAAATTTTCGGTATAAACAAAGAAAATAACCATGGTATATGGTAAACATGGGCATAATAGTTACTCCAGGAGAAACCCAGAGAAAACAAAAGCATCATCCACTAGCCTCAACATGGAAGACAGTAGCAAGTAACAACTAGGCATCATCCTAATCAAATGACCCAAGTAAAAACAGTGGTGAAAAGCATGTGATCACCAATAGCATGCCGGTGTACATCATATAATCAACCCCGGCTCGATGGCGGTGCACACATAGCTCGAAGGCTAGGTCAAGGGCAGACGGGAGGACCTAGGAAAACAAGCAATTTACCACAGAACTGGAAGATCACCACAAGGCATGTGACTTGAGCCCCTTTAGCTATCATCTGTCGTGACGTTCAAAGAACCACCAAGTCAGGGCTTTCCTAATCAACAAACCAAAACACAACACAAACACCACATAAACATCTCTTCAAGGAAAATACATATGCACCAGTTTTAAAAATGCCAAGGTGTGCATTCGTCATGAGCAGTAGAAGACGAGCATGGTAATCAGCTTGCAAATGAGCTTTTATATTAGTGCCTTTTCTAGTTATCATTTCTCAGTAAAAAAAATAATTATTGGTTTGCTCACTTCCTTATACACATAGTATGGCATGTGTACGCACCAACCTATATCATAGAGTTCGCTCATACGCAAGATAGACGCAAGCCAATCTATGACATCGTTGCATGTATGTATGTGATGGGGAACGTTGCAGAAAACAAAAAATTTCCTACGGTTTCACCAAGATCCATCTATGAGTTCATCTAGCAACGAGTCATTAGATGCATCTACGTACCTTGTAGATCGCGAGCGGAAGCGTTCAAAGAACGGGGATGATGTAGTCGAACACGACGTGATCCAAATCACCGGAGATCCTAGCACCGAACGGACGGCACCTCCGCGTTCAACACACGTACGGAACAGCCACGTCTCCTCCTTCTTGATCCAGCAAGGGAGGGAGGAGAGGTTGAGGGAGATGGCACCAGCAGCAGCACGACGGCGTGGTGTTGATGGAGCTGCAGTACTCCGGCAGAGCTTCGCTAAGCACTATGGAGGAGGAGGAGTTGTTGGAGAGGGAGAAGGAGGCAACCAAAGGCCAAGGTGTGAAGTCCCTCCTCTCCCCCACTATATATAGGAGGTCCAAGGGGGTTGGCCGGCCCTAGGAGATCCAATATCCTAGGGGGGCGGCGGCCAAGGGGGGTTTCCCTCCCCCCCAAGGCACCTAGGAGGTGCCTTCTCCTCCTAGGACTCCTCCCCCATGGAAACCCTAGGCGCATGGGCCTAGTGGGGCTGGTGCCCTTGGCCCATGTAGGCCAAGGCGCACCCCCTACAGCCCATGTGGCCCCCCGGGACAGGTGGATCCACCCGGTGGACCCCCGGGACCCTTCCGGTGGTCCCGGTACAATACCGATAACCCCGAAACTTGTCCCGATGCCCGAAACAGGACTTCCCATATATAAATCTTTACCTCCGGACCATTCCGGAACTCCTCGTGACGTCCGGGATCTCATCCGGGACTCCGAACAACATTCGGGTTACTGCATATACATATCCCTACAACCCTAGCGTAACCGAACCTTAAGTGTGTAGACCCTACGGGTTCGGGAGAAATGTAGACATGACCGAGATCGCTCTCCGGTCAATAACCAACAGCGGGATCTGGATACCCATGTTGGCTCCCACATGCTCCACGATGATCTCATCGGATGAACCACGATGTCGAGGATTTAATCAACCCCGTATGCAATTCCCTTTGTCAATCGATATGTTACATGCCCGAGATTCGATCGTCGGTATCCCAATACCTCGTTCAATCTCATTACCGGCAAGTCACTTTACTCGTACCGTAATGCATGATACCGTGACCAGACACTTGGTCACTTTGATCTCATTATGATGATGCATTACCGAGTGGGCCCAGTGATATCTCTCCGTCATACGGAGTGACAAATCCCAGTCTCGATCCGTGTCAACCCAACAGACACTTTCGGAGATACCTGTAATGCACCTTTATAGTCACCCAGTTACGTTGTGACGTTTGATACACCCAAAGCACTCCTACGGTATCCGGGAGTTACACGATCTCATGGTCAAAGGAAAAGATACTTGACATTAGAAAAGCTCTAGCAAACGAACTACACGATCTCACGCTATGCTTAAGATTGGGTCTTGTCCATCACATCATTATCCTAATGATGTGATCCCGTTATCAATGACATCCAATGTCCATAGCCAGGAAACCATGACTATCTATTGATCAACGAGCTAGTCAACTAGAGGCTTACTAGGGACATGTTGATGTCTGTTATTCACACATGTATTACGATTTCCGGATAATACAATTATAGCATGAATAAAGACAATTATCATGAACAAAGAAATATAATAATAATGCTTTTATTATTGCCTCTAGGTCATATTTCCAACAGTCTCCCACTTGCACTAGAGTCAATAATCTAGTTACATTGTGATGAATCGAACACCCATGGAATTCTGGTGTTGATCATGTTTTGCTCTAGGGAGAGGTTTAGTCAACGGATCCGCTACATTCAGGTCCGTATGTATTTTACAAATCTCTATGTCTCCATCTTGAACATTTTCACGAATGGAGTTGAAGCGACGCTTGATGTGCCTTGTCTTCTTGTGAAACTTGGGCTCCTTAGCAAGTGCAATAGCTCTAGTGTTGTCACAGAAGAGCTTGATCGGCCCCGACGCATTGGGTATGACTCCTAGGTCGGTGATGAACTCCTTCACCCATATTGCTTCATGTGCTGCCTCTGAGGCTGCCATGTACTCCGCTTCACATGTAGATCCCGCCACGACGCTCTGCTTGCAACTGCACCAACTTACTGCCCCACCATTCAAAATATACACGTATCCGGTCTGTGACTTAGAGTCATCCAGATCTGTGTCAAAGCTAGCGTCGACGTAACCCTTTACGACGAGCTCTTCGTCACCTCCATAAACGAGAAACATTTCCTTAGTCCTTTTCAGGTACTTCAGGATATTCTTGACCGCTGTCCAGTGTTCCTTGCCGGGATTACTTTGGTATCTTCCTACCAAACTTACGGCAAGGTTTACATCAGGTCTGGTACACAGCATGGCATACATAATAGAACCTATGGCTGAGGCATAGGGGATGACACTCATCTCTTCTATATCTTCTGCCGTGGTCGAACATTGAGCTGATCTCAATTTCACACCTTGCAAAACAGGCAAGAACCCTTTCTTGGACTGATCCATTTTGAACTTCTTCAAAATCTTATCAAGATATGTGCTTTGTGAAAGACCTATGAGGCGTCTCGATCTATCCCTATAGATCTTGATGCCTAATATATAAGCAGCTTCTCCAAGGTCCTTCATTGAAAAACTCGTATTCAAGTAGGCCTTAATGCTGTCCAAAAGTTCTATATCATTTCCCATCAAAAGTATGTCATCTACATATAGTATGAGAAATGCTATAGAGCTCCCACTCACTTTCTTGTAAACACAGGCTTCTCCATAAGTCTGTGTGAACCCAAACGCTTTGATCATCTCATCAAAACGAATGTTCCAACTCCGAGATGCTTGCACCAGCCCATAAATCGAGCGTTGGAGCTTGCACACCTTGTCAGCATTCTTAGGATCGACAAAACCTTCCGGCTGCATCATATACAATTCTTCCTTAAGGAAACCATTAAGGAATGCCGTTTTGACGTCCATTTGCCAAATTTAATAATCATAAAATGCGGCAATCGCTAACATGATTCGGACGGACTTCAGCTTCGCTACAGGTGAGAAAGTCTCATCGTAGTCAACCCCTTGAACTTGTCGATAACCCTTAGCGACAAGCCGAGCTTTATAGATGGTCACATTACCATCCGCGTCTGTCTTCTTCTTAAAGATCCATTTATTTTCTATGGCTCGCCGTTCTACGGGCAAGTCAGTCAAAGTCCATACTTCATTTTCATACATGGATCCTATCTCGGATTTCATGGCTTCTAGCCATTTGTCGGAATCCGGGCCCGCCATCGCTTCTTCATAGTTCGAGGGTTCACTGTTGTCTAACAACATGATTTCCAAGACAGGGTTGCCGTACCACTCTGGTGCGGAACGTGTCCTTGTGGACCTTCGAATTTCAGTAGGAGCTTGATCAGAAGTATCTTGATCATCATCATTAACTTCCTCTCTAGTCGGTGCAGGCACCTCAGGAACATTTTCTTGAGTTGCGCCATTTTCCGGTTCAAGAGGTAATACTTCATCGATCTCTACTTTCCTCCCACTTACTTCTTTCGAGAGAAACTCTTTCTCCAGAAAGGACCCATTCTTGGCAACAAAGATCTTGCCTTCGGATCTGAGGTAGAAGATATACCCAACAGTTTCTTTAGGGTATCCTATGAAGACGCATTTTTCCGATTTGGGTTCGAGCTTTTCAGGTTGAAGTTTCCTGACATAAGCATCGCATCCCCAAACTTTTAGAAACGACAGCTTAGGTTTCTTCCCAAACCACAATTCATACGGTGTCGTCTCAGCGGATTTCGACAGTGCCCTATTTAAAGTGAATGCGGCAGTCTCTAAAGCATAGCCCCAAAAAGATAGTGGTAAATCGGCAAGAGATATCATAGATCGCACCATATCTAATAGAGTGCGATTACGACGTTCGGACACACCATTACGCTGAGGTGTTCCAGGCGGCGTGAGTTGTGAAACTATTCCACATTTTCTTAAGTGTGTACCAAACTCGTGACTCAAGTATTCTCCTCCACGATCTGATCGTAGAAACTTGATTTTCCTGTCACGTTGATTCTCAACTTCACTCTGAAATTCCTTGAACTTTTCAAAGGTCTCAGACTTGTGTTTCATTAAGTAGACATACCCATATCTACTCAAGTCATCAGTGAGGGTGAGAACATAACGATAGCCACCGCGAGCCTCAACACTCATTGGACCGCACACATCAGTATGTATGATTTCCAATAAGTTGGTTGCTCGCTCCATTATTCCTGAGAATGGAGTCTTGGTCATTTTACCCATGAGGCATGGTTCGCACGTGTCAAATGATTCGTAATCAAGAGACTCTAAAAGTCCATCAGCATGGAGCTTCTTCATGCATTTGACACCTATGTGACCAAGGCGGCAGTGCCACAAGTATGTGGGACTATCACTATCAATCTTACATCTTTTGGTACTTACACTATGAATATGTGTAGCATTACGCTCGAGATTCATAAAGAATAAACCATTCACCATCGGAGCATGACCATAAAACATATCTCTCATATAAATAGAACAACCATTATTCTCGGATTTAAATGAGTAGCCATCTCGAATTAAACGAGATCCTGATACAATGTTCATGCTCAAACTTGGCACAAAATAACAATTATTGAGGTTCAAAACTAATCCCGTAGGTAAATGTAGAGGTAGCGTGCCGACGGCGATCACATCGACCTTGGAACCATTCCCGACGCGCATCGTCACCTCGTCCTTCGCCAGTCTCCGTTTATTCCGCAGCTCCTGCTGTGTGTTACAAATATGAGCAACGGCACCGGTATCAAATACCCAGGAGTCACTGCGATTGCTGGTAAGGTACACATCAATTACATGTATATCAAATATACCTTTGGTTTTGCCGGCCTTCTTGTCCGCTAAGTATTTGGGGCAGTTCCGCTTCTAGTGACCACTTTCCTTGCAATAAAAGCACTCAGTCTCGGGCATGGGTCCATTCTTTGGCTTCTTCCCGGCAGCTTGCTTGCTGGGCGCGGCAACTACCTTGCCGTCCTTCTTGAAGTTCTTTTTACCCTTGCCCTTCTTGAACTTAGTGGTTTTATTGACCATCAACACTTGATGTTCCTTCTTGACTTCTACCTCTGCTGATTTCAGCATAGCAAATACTTCAGGAATGGTCTTTTCCATCCCCTGCAAATTGAAGTTCATCACAAAGCTCTTGTAGTTTGGTGGAAGCGACTGGAGGATTCTGTCAATGACCTCATCATCCGGGAGATTACCTCCCAGCTGAGTCAAGCGGTTATGTAACCCAGACATAGTGAGTATGTGCTCACTGACAGAACTATTTTCCTCCATCTTACAGCTGAAGAATTTGTCGGAGACTTCATATCTCTCGACCCGGGCATGAGCTTGGAAAACCATTTTCAGCTCTTCGAACATCTCATATGCTCCATGTCTCTCAAAACGCTTTTGGAGCCCCGGCTCTAGGCTGTAAAGCATGCCGCACTGAACGAGGAAGTAGTCATCGGAACGTGCCTGCCAAGCGTTCATAACGCCTTGTTCTGCAGGGAGAACAGGTGCATCACCTAGCGGTGCTTGTAGGAAATAATCTTTCTTGGCAGCTATGAGGATGATCCTCAGGTTCCGGACCCAGTCCGTATAGTTGCTGCCATCGTCTTTCAGCTTGGTTTTCTCTAGGAACGCGTTGAAGTTGAGGACTACGTTGGCCATTTGATCTACAAGACATATTGTAAAATATTTAGACTAAGTTCATGATAATTAAGTTCATCTAATCAAATTATAATGAACTCCCACTCAGATTTGACATCCCTTTGGTCATCTAAGTGTTACACGATCCGAGTCGACTAGGCCGTGTCCGATCATCACGTGAGACGGACTAGTCATCATCGGTGAACATTCTCATGTTGATCGTATCTTCCATACGACTCGTGTTCGACCTTTCGGTCTCCGTGTTCCGAGGCCATGTCTGTACATGCTAGGCTCGTCAAGTTAACCCTAAGTGTTTTCGCTGTGTAAAACTGTCTTACACCCGTTGTATGTGAATGTAAGAATCTATCACACCCGATCATCACGTGGTGCTTCGAAACGACGAACTGTAGCAACGGTGCACAGTTAGGGGAGAACACTTCTTGAAATTTTGTAAGGGATCATCTTATTTACTACCGTCGTCCTAAGTAAACAAGATGCATAAAACATAATAAACATCACATGCAATTATATAAAGTAGTGACATGATATGGCCAATATCATATAGCTCCTTTGATCTTCATCTTCGGGGCTCCATGATCATCTTGTCACCGACATGACACCATGATCTCCATCATCATGATCTCCATCATCGTGTCTTCATGAAGTTGTCACGCCAACGACTACTTCTACTTCTATGACTAACGCGTTTAGTAATAAAGTAAAGTAGTTTACATGGCGTTCTTCAATGACACGCAGGTCATACAAAAAATAAAGACAACTCCTATGGCTCCTGCCGGTTGTCATACTCATCGACATGCAAGTCGTGATTCCTATTACAATAGCATGAACATCTCATACATGACATATAGATCATTCATCATTCATCACAACTTTGGCCATATCATATCACAAAGCACTTGCTGCAAAAACAAGTTAGACGTCCTCTAATTGTTGTTTGCAAGTTTTACGTGGCTGAAGTAGGATTCTAGCAAGAACGTTTTCTTACCTACGTGAAAGCCACAACGTGATTTGTCAACTTCTATTTACCCTTCATAAGGACCCTTTTCATCGAATCCGCTTCAACTAAAGTATGAGAGACAGACACCCGCCAGCCACCTTATGCAACTTGTGCATGTTAGTCGGTGGAACCGGTCTCACGTAAGCGTACGTGTAAGGTTGGTCCGGGCCGCTTCATCCCACAATACCGCTGAAGCAAGATAAGACTAGTAGCGGCAAGAAAGTTGACAAATCTACGCCCACAACAAATTGTGTTCTACTCGTGCAAGAGAACTACGCATAGACCTAGCTCATGATGCCACTATTGGGGAACGTTGCAGAAAACAAAAATTTTCCTACGGTTTCACCAAGATCCATCTATGAGTTCATCTAGCAAAGAGTCATTAGATGCATCTACGTACCTTGTAGATCGCGAGCGGAAGCGTTCAAAGAACGGGGATGATGTAGTCGAACACGACGTGATCCAAATCACCGGAGATCCTAGCACCGAACGGACGGCACCTCCACGTTCAACACTCGTACGGAACAGCCACGTCTCCTCCTTCTTGATCCAGCAAGGGAGGGAGGAGAAGTTGAGGGAGATGGCACCAGCAGCAGCACGACGGCGTGGTGTTGATGGAGCTGCAGTACTCCGGCAGAGCTTCGCTAAGCACTATGGAGGAGGAGGAGGTGTTGGAGAGGGAGAAGGAGGCAACCAAAGGCCAAGGTGTGAAGTCCCTCCTCTCCCCCACTATATATAGGAGGGACAAGGGGGTTGGCCGGCCCTAGGAGATCCAATCTCCTAGGGGGGGCGGCGGCCAAGGGGGGTTTCCCTCCCCCCCAAGGCACCTAGGAGGTGCCTTCCCCTCCTAGGACTCCTCCCCCATGGAAACCCTAGGTGCATGGGCCTAGTGGGGCTGGTGCCCTTGGCCCATGTAGGCCAAGGCGCACCCCCTACAGCCCATGTGGCCCCCCGGGACAGGTGGACCCACCCGGTGGACCCCCGGGACCCTTCCGGTGGTCCCGGTACAATACCGATAACCCCGAAACTTGTCCCGATGCCCGAAACAGGACTTCCTATATATAAATCTTTACCTCCGGACCATTCCGGAACTCCTCGTGACGTACGGGATCTCATCCCAGACTCCGAACAACATTCGGGTTACTGCATATACATATCCCTACAACCCTAGCGTAACCGAACCTTAAGTGTGTAGACCCTACGGGTTCGGGAGACATGTAGACATGACCGAGATCGCTCTCCGGTCAATAACCAACAGCGGGATCTGGATACCCATGTTGGCTCCCACATGCTCCACGATGATCTCATCGGATGAACCACGATGTCGAGGATTTAATCAACCCCGTATGCAATTCCCTTTGTCATTCGATATGTTACTTGCCCGAGATTCGATCGTCGGTATCCCAATACCTCGTTCAATCTCGTTACCGGCAAGTCACTTTACTCGTACCGTAATGCATGATCCCGTGACCAGACACTTGGTCACTTTGAGCTCATTATGATGATGCATTACCGAGTGGGCCCAGTGATATCTCTCCGTCATACGGAGTGACAAATCCCAGTCTCGATCCGTGTCAACCCAACAGACACTTTCGGAGATACCTGTAATGCACTTTTATAGTCACCCAGTTACGTTGTGACGTTTGATACACCCAAAGCACTCCTACGGTATCCGGGAGTTACACGATCTCATGGTCAAAGGAAAAGATACTTGACATTAGAAAAGCTCTAGCAAACGAACTACACGATCTCACGCTATGCTTAAGATTGGGTCTTGTCCATCACATCATTATCCTAATGATGTGATCCCGTTATCAATGACATCCAATGTCCATAGCCAGGAAACCATGACTATCTATTGATCAACGAGCTAGTCAACTAGAGGCTTACTAGGGACATGTTGATGTCTGTTATTCACACATGTATTACGATTTCCGGATAATACAATTATAGCATGAATAAAGACAATTATCATGAACAAAGAAATATAATAATAATGCTTTTATTATTGCCTCTAGGGCATATTTCCAACAGTATGGTCTACACATTTGGAGATTCGGGAGTCTTGGAAGAGGACTATATGCAGCATAGCATTGAATCTCAGCAAAATCGAAAAAAATATTGTGATTTGCAATAAGCACGGTGATTTGCAATAAGCATGGTTTCAAATTCTTGATTAACATTCATCATTTTTTTAATAAATGATCAACATTTTTTGTATACACGTTCAACATTGTCCGAACGCTTGTTCAACATTTTTCAAATACTTGTTCAACATTTTCAATACTTTATTAAACTTTTTTTTCAAATACTTGTTCAACAGATTTCAAATACTTATTCAACATTTTTCGAATACTCATTCAACATTTTTCAAATACTTGTTCAACATTTTTTTAAATACTTGATTAACATTTTTATATACACGATCAAGGAATTTCATCATTTTTATAATACATGGTCAATATATTTTTATATACATTCAACATTTATCAAAGCATTATGAGCATTTTTCAAATGTTATGTGAAGTACTGTTTTATATAATATATGTTAAAACATTTAAAAGTGTAAACAAAACTAAAAAATGGAACCAAAAACGAAATAAACACATGAAAAGAAAAGAAAAGAAAACGAGGCAGTATACCTACCGCGAACCAGGCTAGCCCATATCCTCACACGCTTCAGCGAGTCTGAAGGGGCGACCGAGTTGGCCGTCCCATGAGCACGGGAGGCCACAACCTCTTTTTCCTGTTTTCTTATGTTCCTTTATTTTTTTATTCTTGTACTTTTGTTTATACTTTCAAATATTCCAAGAAAACTCATCAAAAAAATTGAAAAATGCTGAACAAATATTAAAAAAATGTTCAACAAGTATTTGAAAAAAATGTTGATCATGTTCATGTATATAAAAATGTTGAACAAGTATATAAAAAATATATAATAAGTATTTAAAAAATGTTGAACAAGTGTTTGAGAAAATGTTGATCATGTATTTAAAAAATATCGAACAAATATCTAAAAAATGTAAAATAAGTATCTGAAAAATGTTGAACAAGTATTTGAGAAAATGCTAATCATGTTTTATTTTTTTTTGAAAAAGTATTTGAAAAATGTTGAACAAGTATTTGAGAAAATGCTGATCATGTTTAATTTGTTTTTGAAAAAATATTTGAAAAATGTTGAACAAGTATTTGAAAAAATGTTGAAAGAGCATTTGAAAAAATATTTATCATGTATATAAGAATGTAGAATGAAAAACAAAAAGAAACAAAGAAAAACCAAAAAAGAAAGAAAATAAACCAAAGAAAAAAAGGAAATGAAAAAACTGAAGAAACAATGAAAATAAAAATGAAAATCAAACAAAAAATGCAGAGCAAAATAGAAAATCAAGCAAAAAACAAAGAAAAAAGAGAAGAAAACCATGTCAAAGAAAAGAAAGAAAAAAAGAAAAAAAACTTGAAAACCATGAAAAAACCGCGTCGTTTGTCTCAAGTACAAATCGCGCCCACAACTCAGCACGTGCAAGTCATGGGCGCAGTGTCTAGCGTAGGCAGTCCCCTCCCAGGAGACTGGAGATCGATCTCAGTTTTCTACGGGCTCGCTTAATGTGAGAAATGGTCGAGGTGCTGTATGCGAGACATAGCAGCCGCCGAAGCGAGACGCCCAAACGCAGCCTCCCACCCCAAGTACGGGCAGGGGTGCCCCTGTTTCTTTTTGTTTTACTTTTTGTATGTTTGCTTCTATAAAAATATGAAGATTCCAACAGGTATTCACTAATTTGAAAATGAATTATATTTAAAAAGTGCTCATAAATTTAAAAATGTTCCTGATTTTAGAAAACAATTGACATTTCAAAAAATATTCACAAATCTAAAAATTGGTCCCATATTTCAAAAAAAAATTATGAATTTTAAAAGCTATTCGGAATTTTAGAAATTGTTCAAAAATTTGAAATTATCACTAATCTGAAAACTATTTTTTCAACTCAAAAAATGGTCGCAACCTCCTAAAATTTAAAGACAGTGTCAGAAGCACGCCGAGAAAGACCGTTGGATAACAATCCCTTGTTACATGGAGCCCATAGGGGGTCCAGGTCATCGTCTCTCAAACGGTAGCAAAAATGGCGCCTCCTCCTGTCATAGTACGGTTGGCGTGACAATGACCATCAGGACATGAACAGCTGATCGATGAACTCTATGAGCAATTTACGATTAGCTTGACAAGCTGCCGCTGCATGCTGTACCAGCGTCAATATAGTATATGCAGCTCCCAATATCTAGGATTATTAAATCCATCACGACTATTTTTAGTAAAAGAATTTGAACGGGGCGCCGGCGCCAATCATGCACCCATTCATCAAACACTGTTTACAGAGAGGATTTGATCGGCCAGCTGATGGATTTAGTAGAGAAACGTGGAGCGAGTCAGTGCGATGGAGTCTTGAGCCCATCCATCCATCCAGAGAGACAAGAAAGACAGGCGATTTGGGCGAAGGTATCCATGGAGAGAGGCAGCTTTGATGTGATCCTCCATGGGCGTCGCCGGCCATCCGCGCCACCGCTGACATGACATATGGAGGCCCGTCGGCTGTCGTTGTCGCCATTGCCGTGCCGTCCCTCCCTTGCTCTTTCTACTCTCCCAAGTCCCAAGCAACGCAAACTCTGCCGACCATCTCCGGTCTCCTATACAAGCCCACCCCGGCCAGTAATCTCTAGCGCCACCAGCCACCATGGGAGAAGCACAAGCAGCAGTGGCGGCCACCATCACCATGGGAGAAGATGCCGAGAGGAAGGGGGCGGCGATGGTGGTCGTGCCGGCACCGCGGCCGCGCAAGGGGGTGGCGTCCTGGGCGGTCGACCTGCTCGAGCGGCTTGCCGTCCGCCTCCGCCACTACGACAAGGAAGCCGAGCCGATCCCCTGGCTCTCCGGCAACTTCGCCCCCGTGCCGGACGAGACCCCGCCCGCCGCCGGCCTCCCCGTCCGCGGACACCTCCCGGTCAGCATCCCTCTCCCTCCCTCTCTTCATTCTTTGTTTTCTAGAGCAAGTTACCATTTCTCCAGCATTTTTCAACTAATAACAACAACCTCTACGCTGATTTGCTCAAAATTTTCTTGGATAATCCTTTCTTTTCCTCATGGTGTTCCTTATTTTGTTATCTGCAGAAGTGCTTGAATGGAGAATTTGTGAGGGTGGGGCCTAACCCCAAGTTTGCCCCTGTTGCAGGGTACCACTGGTACTAACTCTTAATTGTTGACAATTTTCCTTCCAACAATTGAGGGCCACATTTCTAATTTTGGTGTTTCTGTGTTTCTTTTTTGCAGGTTTGATGGGGATGGGTATGTGACACAATCCCTTTCTGTTTGGGATATTTTATACCTAGTTGCACCGGTTGCGTGCACGTTCATTTTCTCCTGTTTTCAATACAGTTCTACTCCCTCCGTCCCAAAATAAGTGACTCAAGTTTGTATTAACTTTGTACTGAAGTTAGTACAAAGTTGAGTCACTTATTTTGGGACAGAGGGAGTACAACACACGATTTCCCGATAAGTCAAGCCTTAATATTTCCCGATAAGTCAAGCCTTAATCTATGATTCAAAACTTTGGCTTCATGGTTGTATCAACTTGTACATTGTTTCTTACAGAATGATCCATGCAATGCGCATTAAGGATGGAAAAGCTACATATGTATCAAGATACGTGAAGACTTCTCGCCTCGAGCAAGAAGAGTATTTTGGTGGAGCAAAGTTTACCAAGGTAAGCTTACGTGTTTGACTAAAAAACCTGAATGTTCTTAGCAGCTAAATAATTATTATGTAACACTTCATTGTCACCATCTCCAACTATGCTCCCTTTTTCTGTGGAAAGTGCTTCGATTTTCTTATTCATGCTTGCAACTTTCTTACTCTCTTAAGTTAGAATCTAATATATAACGTGCATGTGTATGACTTAATCCAGCACTAAAACCCTATCTCTCCCATATCTTGTGGGTTTAGTGATGGCTATATAAGAAACCGGTTGTGCGCACATGTGAGTTTTTCCCTCAATCTTTACAGATTGGAGATTTAAAGGGTGTTTTTGGATTGTTTATGGTTCTAGTGCAAGAACTTAGGAAGAAACTTAAAGTCTTAGATGCTACTTATGGAATTGGAACAGGTACCTCTTTACCTTAAAGTAGTTACTGATGTATATCTACATATGTTTCATGGCCATTTTATTTTAGTGCCAATTTGTTGATTTGCTCCCTTCTTTTCCAGCTAATACTGCACTTATATATCATCATGGCAAACTCATGGCCCTGTCAGAATCAGATAAACCTTGTAAGTTATCAGTCTGTTAGCACAATTTGTTTCTATACTAGATCATGGCCCACACATTGCTATGGGCATAATAATACCATATACTCTGCATGATAAAGAGCGCATGACAAATGTGGAGCATGAGTTTCTATTCTTGTTTTCAGATGTTGTTAAGATCCTTGAAGATGGAGACCTGCAAACTCTTGGGTTGTTGGATTATGACAAAAGGTTGAAACATCCTTTCACCGCTCATCCAAAGGTTGATCCATTTACAGGTACATTACTTTGAAAACATACTATTTCTTACTTACATTCATGAAAATTGGGTTAAATCATGTAGTTTTTATTCTTCTTTCAGATGAAATGTTCACCTTTGGGTACTCGCATGAACCTCCATATTGTACATATCGAGTCATCACCAATGATGGAATTATGCTTGACCCTGTGCCGATAACAATACCGGAATCTGTGATGATGCATGACTTTGCCATTACAGAGAATTATTCCATATTTATGGACTTGCCAATGTTTTTTCGACCAAAGGTACATGATGATTTATGTACACAATGGTAAATGACATCAAGAATAAATATTTTCCATAGGTTTTTCCCGTGTACCATTTCTTTTCCTCATGTTGAACCATGCCATAGTCAACATTTGTTTCACAATTGCATGGGATCAACATATTTTTCCATCAACAATTGATAAATGGTTAATACTCCTCTTCATAATATGGTCTTATTGTAACCTGATGCGTTCTTGTATAAAGGAAATGGCGAAGAATGGTGAATTTATCTACAAGTTTGATCCTACAAAGAAAGCTCGGTTTGGCATACTCCAACGCTACGAAAAGGATGAAAAAACCATCAGATGGTTTGAACTCCCCAATTGCTTCATATTCCACAATGGTATGCCATCTCTAACTTTTTTCTTGGACTCCGAATATGCAATCTTTCTATATCAGTTCTCGTTAATTCAAAATAGCTAGGGAAACATCGACTATAAAATGTAAATACAATCGCCCCAACAATGTTGGTGGGCACCCATAGCATAAGTAAGAACTAAAATTGAAATAAACATGTTCAAGAGGATGAATTAAGTGCGACGTCAGTTCCTTGAGTAATTTTTAGCATTGTGCATGCAAAAAACCAAAAAATAAATAAGTTGGTTTTGGGTGAGATCTAATTATTAAAAATTCACCGGAAAACAATCAGATGAAAATAGAGCGAACCCATCTTGCTTCTTTGCTAGAGCACATATCAATCGATGCATTGCACTAATTATCTGTATTTTTCATTCCATGCTAATATTATTGAACTGATCATAAGAAGCATATCTCTTCTCGTAGCTAATGCCTGGGAAGAGGGTGATGAAGTTATTTTGATTACCTGTCGTCTTAACAACCTAGATTTGGACCAAGTGAATGGTCACCAAAGTGACAAGCTTGAGGATCCCGGGAATGAGTTGTATGTATACACACAGTATCAACCTTTTATTTTCAATCCATGTAACCAAATTCTTGCCCTAATTCTATATCTTTCAGGTACGAGATGAGATTCAACATGAAAACAGGTGCTGCTTCACAGAAGAAACTATCAGTCTCTGCCATAGACTTTCCTCGAATCAATGAGAGTTATACTGGCAGGTACTTATATTGGAGGTCTCACTTCAAAGTTTTTTTGTTCTATGGTGCATATACCATAAAAATCACTATTAATATATGATAAAACTTACATTTCAAAGTAAGATTCCTTTCGAGAACTATAGAACTTCCTATCATCTGTTATTTTATTGAACACAGAAAGCAGCGGTACGTGTACTGCACAATACTTGAGAGCACAGTGAAGGTGACTGGCATCTTAAAAATGATTCGCATCATAAAATTTGACCTACATGCGGAGCCAGAGAGCAGCAAGGAGCAACTTGAAGTTGGGGGGAATGTGAGGGGCATATATGACCTGGGGCCCGGTAGGTTTTGTTCGGAGGCGGTCTTCGTGCCCAAGGAGCCTGGTGTTTTAGGGGAAGAAGATGATGGGTACTTGATATTCTTTGTGCACGATGAAAACACAGGGTACTCCTTTCATTTCGTACACCACTAAGGGAAGATGCTACTGGTACATGGATGCTGGAAATCTGAAGCTAATGTGATTAATTTTGTTTTCTTTGCATGTACTGTGGATGCAGGAAATCTGAAGTAAATGTGATTGATGCCAAAACGATGTCTTCTGATCCAGTGGCGGTTGTTGAGCTGCCAAGTCGGGTTCCTTATGGATTCCACGCCTTCTTTGTCAACGAGGTACCTTTCGGCTTGAAATGTGTTTGCTTATTTTATTTTATGATATGTAATCATCAGGAGAAATATTGGTATTTGCAATTGGTAGCTGCTTTGTGTTGATGAAAAGAGAAACTAATGTTTGTGTTCTTTTGATAGGAACAACTAGAACATCAAGTAGAGCGGTGAAGAGCGATAAAAATGAAGCATTAGATGAAGAGGTTTTTTGTAATGGTGTGCGTGATGTAGTATCTTTTTGTTTGCCAGATCAGCGGGCTATGAAGGGTTTCACTTAATTTTTCACCAATTTACTGGGCAAATATCTTCTTCTTATTTAGTGAAAATGGCAAGTATTTTTGCCTTGTGTAAAAATATATAGAGGAAAGTAGCATTGTAACATCCCAAAAATCTAAATTTTGGAATTATATATTAATTAAACAACATGGATTATATGTTTGATATTGATTTAATTTTATTGAAATATGAAACTTTGGCAATATCTATTATATATAAAAATTGCTTGACAGGTTAACCAGAAAAAAGGATAAATAAGCTAGAAATTACCACAATAATTAGAAGCATCCGATCGTTGATTTGGTGGACCCATAACTTAAAAGACGTAATTAATGAATCAGATCTAAGAGCGCTTTATCTCAAAGAGAGAAAAAAACTGCAACTATCCTTAGCATGTACGTGCGGCTCTATCTTAAAATAAGAATTACATGCAGTTGTGAGATTTAAAAAATAGGGTCCGAATAACTGCCACACGTGTGGCGTCGACAGGAACCCGCACGCACGCCTCGTGTGGCATGGACGGGAACAGGCCCGCACGACCACGTCCGCGCGCACAAACGCATGGCCCGCACATCTGTGTCGTGCCAACCCCGCCCGCACTGCCCCGTCCGGGCAAGCCGACCCGCTGCCCGCACGACCAACCAGTTCCCGGCCTCCGATCCATCCCCTCCCTCGTCTGCCGCCATCGTCCCGCGCCTCTCGAACCCTGATCTCCGTCGCCGGCCTTCTCTGGTTGCCATGGCAAACGGAGCAGATCCCTAGGGCACTCCCACCTCAAAAACACACCCCAACCCTCCCCACCCCCAGCCCCAAACTCCAACCAAGCCATCCGGAGACGATCATCCAAAAACCAGGTGAAAAACTCCCGATCTCAACCTTCTCATCGTTAAGGCTGAAGATCTCCTGATCTTGTGCTGGATCTGTGCTATAGGGGTAGAACACTACATGGTTCAGTGTGTAGTCGCAATTGCCAGGCAGAGTACACCAGATCTGCCATGTACTACGTTTGAAATTGACTTACTTTCCTAGTTTAATTGACGCAAGTAGTTGGGTATGAAAAATGGATGAGTAGGAATCACTAAGGAAAGGGCGCGTGGGGCAAAATTTTGGAATGAGGAGGGCTGGAAGAAATTAATTGCCACTTGTGTATGACGACAGTTGCCACCTTTCGTTGTCAGTGGCTGCCACCTATTATGACCCGTCGTTTGCCAGCCATATCTTCTGCGTGCAAAGAAGCAGAAGAATACAATTCTTGTTGATTGTTGATGCCTTCTTGTTCATGCAGAGATTGAGAACACATTGGAAAAGAAGGGAGACACGGAAAAGAATGAATCACGAAGGCGACGCTGGTGATTGGGGTTCTCAAAGGCCAGAAACAACCCCTTGGGATGCAACAGAGTACAATCAGCTCATCTCTTCAGGGCCGTTGCTGCCACTACTAGAACAGTATGCAGGCATAGGTATGATGCGTTCTAACAAAAACAAGAGAAAAGTTGCCATCTTCGCGACGATGAAGATGACATTCTACTTATGTCGTACACTGGCATTTTTTAGCAGGTTCTTATGACCAAAACACAATTAGGGAGGCCCCGTGGCAAGTTCAATCACAAGGCGCTAACACTGACAAATGTACGGGCAACCAACTTCAACTATCTTGTATGGATAATCAAGGTAATGCGAAAACAACAAAAAGAGCGCCTACTGCTGTGGACATGAAAATTGAACATGCAAAAAAACTGGCAAAAGGACTCACGAGTTACCGTGGGTGAAATTGCAGAGCCTTCATGCAGCGCGTGGCATCAGGCACCGCCAATGTACCTGCCATCGACGTCATACACAGGTCAGTCCATAAAAAAAAGGTAAAGTTGCGGATGATCAATTAGCAGAAGGAGCATAGTTGGCAACTACAATTTCCATGACTGGTCATCTACAGTTGCCATGTATTAGAAAACTGCATTTGACATCCCTGCACAACTGTTGTTGCCATCCATGGACAACTGTAGTTGCCAGGGGAGAACAACTGCAGTTGCTATGCCAGTGCAACTACATTTGCCATGTCATGGCACTGCAGCTGCCATGGAGGAACAACTGCGGTTGCCATGCCGATGCAAATACATTTTCCCATCCAATAAAACTGCAGTTGCCACATCAGGGGCAACTGCAGTTGCCATGCTAGCACAAAATATAGTTGCCATGAATTTGACCAACCACTACTATGCACACAGGTTATTACGCTGGTGGTACCCCGGCAAACGTCTCGTGGCAAGCTTCACAAATTGCAGGTGGGGGCGTCATTTTGGTGTCATAGGCCACACAGTAAGGTCGAATGCAACACACCAAGGTAAGGGAAAAAATCTGAACCACGAAAACAACAGTACATTTGATATTTGAAGTTATTTGCATGCAAAAACAAAATAGTTGCCATGTTTGTTGAACAATAGCTGCCATCACTAGAGAGCTATAGCTGTCGTGCATGCCCACGCGCAGACTCACGGCTTGCTGTTTGAAAAATGATGTCGTGCAAAATCACTCGTAGATGGTGTGATCCGTTGCGATACACATGTTATTCAAACAAAAAACTTAAATCCCGTACGTGTTTTTCCTATTACAGGGCCTACAACTACAGTTAACAGCAGCGCAGGGACATCTACTGCGGGGAGCTCTGAGCGCACGGAAGACGCGTTCCACCAGCCAGCAGACACTCATGCCGCAGACAATTTCGAGTCACAGTCGGGAATGGCAATCATTCTAGCAATACAGACAAGCACCCCTTTGAACACAATCACTGCCAACACTCAAGTAGAAGGAACTACCGCCGATACTGAAGTGAATGATGAAAGTGATGATGAGGCAGAAGGTGATGAAGATGGTGGGCAATCAGAGATCGTGGTACCTCAGCCACCGTACATTGGGCAGAGATTTGAATCGTTCGAAGAAGCAAAGGAATACTACCAGACATATGCAAAGTTCCATGGATTTGCGGTCAACACCGAGTACCATAGGAAAATTAAGAAAACTAATGAGTACAGCAGAGGTGAGATGAGGTGCCACAAGGCACGGAGGAACAAGAAGGTGAAAGGTGTTGCGCCTGTCGTTCTGGAACGAAAAAGAGGAATCATTCTCAAGACAGGATGCCCTGTCCGGTGTAAGCTAAACGTAGATGAAACACAGTATGTGGTCACTGAATATTTTGACGAGCACAACCACAATCTCGTAAAGAAGTTCGACCTGGTCAAATTTCTGACCGCCCACAGAGGATTCACCCCAGTCGAAAGGCAATTCGTAAAGCTGCTACATGACTGTAACGTCGGTCCATCAAGAATGGTCCAGATACTATCACTCATCCACAGCAAAAAGGGGAAACTGAGTAGCATGCCCTACATACCAGCTGACGTCACAAACCTACAGGCCAAGTACCGTAGAGAGAGCAGGCTGGCTGACATAGAGGCTACAATTGCCTACTTCGATGAGAAAGCAAAGGAAGATCCAGATTTCTTCTACAGGATAAGGTTGGACGATGAGGACCGTGTCAGGAACATGTATTGGGTGGATGGTGCTGCAAGGAGAGCCTACAAACATTTCCGAGATTGCATTTCATTCGACGCGACGTACCTCACCAATATGTACAAGATGCCATGCGCTCCGTTCATAGGAATAAATAACCACAATCAGTCGTTGCAGTTCGGCTGCGGGCTCGTTCGGAACGAAGACACGGATGGGTACGTCTGGTTGTTCAAGACCTTCTTGGAGTGCATGGATGGTCTTGCTCCGATGAACATAATAACAGACCAGGATTTTAGCATGCGTGCAGGCATAGAGGAGGTCTTTCCGTTGGCAGTGCACAGGCACTACAGGTGGCACATAATAAAGAAGGCTGAGGAGACACTAGGACCGTTCTTTGCTGACCGTCTAGAGCTGCACAAGGCAATCGAGCTATGCGTGGACCACAGCTTGACGGTCGAGGAGTTTGAAAGGAGCTGGATGGCCATGGTTGAAACGCATCAAGTCCAAGACAATGAGACGCTTGCTAGTCTGTGGGAGAAGCAAATGTACTGGGTGCCCGCCTACTTCATGCAGTGCTTCTTCCCTTTTCTACAGACTACGCAGCGCAGCGAGGGGTTCAATGCTGTGTTGAAGCGATACGTGAGCCCTGGCAACTCATTGCTACAGTTTGCCAAGCAGTACACAACTCTGCAACAAAAAATTCTGGGATCTGAGCTGCAGCAAGAAGCTACCACCGCGCTAAAGCAGCCGAAATTGCTAAGGTACTTACTAATGGAGAGCAAATGAGCAAGATATACACAAACAAGATCTTTAACAAGTAAGTCAGTTGTGTTACGGTCTTATTTGCGCAAAAAGCACTAGGGCAGTAGCTGCCATATAGAGTGCAAATGCAGTTGCCATGATATGCAGTTGCCATGTTTAATGGAATACTGTTTGCCATGCTTACTCAGCTGCAGTTGCCATGTTTGATGAAATTTCTGTTTACAATGCTTACTCGGATACATTTTACATGTTCAATGAAGTGCTGGTGCCATGTTTAATGAAATGTACTTCCATTGGGGCATGTTGGTATGCAAATGCCAATGTCAACTGAAAAAATGTCATATTGTCAACACATATGCTGAATATACAAATTGCCATGTTTAATAAAATGCAACTGCCATGTTTGTTGAAAATGCAATTCCCATGTTTACTGAAATGTAGATGCCCATGTTTGATGCAATGTGCTTCCATCGGGGAAAATATTGGTGTGGAAACGACGATGGCTAGTTGAAAATGTAATACAGTTGCCATGTCTGTTGTACTGCAGTTGCCATGTCTGGTGTACTGCAGTTGCCATGTCTGGTGTACTGCAGTTGTCATGTTCGGTGTGCTATGTTTGCCATGTTCAGTATAATATGATTGCCATATTATAAACAAAAATCTATTTCTATTCCCATGATAGCGTAACGTGCTACAAAAAAAAGGATCGCACGATAGATTAACATAAAACACACAAAACTTGCAGATTCCAGGAAGAAATAAAGCGTGCCAGCATGTTCACGGCGTTCTAGGTGGACTAACATACGTTCAAGGTGTGTTCCATTTTGGGCATGTCGGATACAGAACCTGAAGACCCAGACAAAGGAAGGAACTACTTCGTGAAAGCCTCGATAGGCGAAGGCGAGTACTACTGCCAATGCTGCAAGTTCGAACGGGACGGCATTGTGTGTTGTCACATACTAAAAGTGATGGACATGAACGCTGTGACACGGATGCCCCGCCATTTCATAAGGCGACGATGGACTTGGGACGCTGACGATGTGTTGGCGCCGCAGACAACACATGCGGTTCTGGCTGTGCATGACGAGAGACCTGAGTCAACCATGGAAGCCGTGAGGCACGTAGTGCTGACAAAGAACTATGCTGAGCTAATTGATGAAGCGTGCAAGAGTGATGAGACAGCAAGAGTCGCAGAAAAACACAGGAAGGCGCTGAAAAGAGAGCTTGATGAGATCAAGAAGAGGAAAGCTGAGGAAGCCTTACACCGGTTCCCCCGCACATCAAGTGTGCCTTCATCGACGGGGCCATCGTCTGAAAACTCGGAGATAGGATCTGGAACAGCAAGCACACAAACCCAGGTCAGGAACCCACCCCGTTCCATCACAAAGGGTCGCCCAAGAGAGATAAGGTACAAGTCAGGATTGGAGATTCAAGCAAAACACAAGAAAACGAAGAAAGGGGCGGGCAATCCATGAGCAGAAATTGGGGCATTGCGGCATGGTCCTTGTGGACATTTTTTTTGTACCCTATACGATGAGATTTTTTGTTTTTAGAATTGGGAGAATAACTACTGAGGAACATCAGAAATGGAAAGGAAAAATTCATTGAGTGCAGAAATGCAGTTGCCATGTTATGGGTGCTTAATCTGCCATGTTATGTATATTAAATCTGCCATGTTATGTGTACTAAAAATATGCCATGCTATTTTATACTAAAAATATGCCATGCTACTTTGTACTAAATATGCCATGCTAGTTGTACTGGATCTGCCATTTTAGTTGTACTGGATCTGCCATGTTAATTATGCTGGATCTGCCATGTTGTTTGAACTGTATTTGCCATGTTAGCTATGCTGAAAATATGCCATGGTATTTGAAATGACTGTGCATGACATATATTTCCATGACAAATACCACGCGGTTTAGAGAAACATAGTGTGTTGTGGGCAATGTATGGGAACACAAGTTGGACAAAGGCGTAAGGTGCATAAACTGCAGCCAAGGCTGTGGCTGCATGATCAACCCTACCCCGTGCTAGCCGGTGCTACCCCATGTATGTTGAACTACATTTGCCATCTGTTTTAAAACATCATAGACGCAATCAAAAACAGCAAACTGGTGCTGTATGCAATGAAACCATTGTAATAATGATAAAACATAAAAACATATGTGCATTAACGCCTAAAATAGGTTCACGTCCACACATATATTACATGAACTACTAAAATGTCGCTCACACACCACCACTACATAGTAGCATACGCTGGGTTGCAGTCGTAACATAGCACACAAACATAGTTTTCGACGATAACAAAGAGATAAGTACCTTACATTCCTCAGCAACAGAATGTAAGGTATGCGTCCGGTGTCTAACACCACGTGATCACTTGTACTTCTTGTTGATTTTCTTGACAGCTTCCTCCACGAACTCGCGTGCTCTGGACCGCTTGTTGAAATCTTCATTCGTCAACCAGTTCCATGTGTGGATTTTCCGGAGCTCAACAATCGTTGCAGCTGTGATAGCGGGGACAACTCTGCCTTCCCACTTTGCAAAATATTCCAGTGCATGAAAGTCGCAGTCCGTACTGCACGAGAAAAAGACTCGGATGAACACGCAAAAAAGGACAGACGTAGCAAAGATAGACTTCAATTCAGATGTGACAACAAAAAGAGTGATTGCATTGATGTAAACGGCACATAAAGGAAGGGGAAAAGAAATTACGTGTTCCCTTGCTTCGCAGTCGCCACATACTCAATCTGGAAATGTCTGATCTGGACCTTTGAATTTTCGTAGTGACGGTTCCATGTCTCTTTGAGGTTGTTGATGAAGAATTCGGCATGCGTAGTAAGATTTGAATCAGCTCCCGAACGGATTGAATCAAGCATCTCGAAACGTTGGTTCTTCATGTCAAGACAGATCGCGTAGTGGTGACCACACTTGTCGTGTTGGTCATGTGGTGCAAGCTCCTGGAACATGGGGAACATGACCTGCATTTGAAAAGTGAAGAAATAAGAAGCATAGTTCACATAAAGAACAGCAGAGGGACAAAAAAAATTAGAATCACATAGAATGTTTTTGGTTGTGGGTGGGGGTAGTTGAAGGAAAGTTGCCGTCCATGTATGAACAAAGTGTGCCGTGCATTTTACAATCAAATTGCCACATAGTTCGCACGGGATGCAAAAAACAAAAGAAGAAAAATGTGCATGGTAGCTGTTGCCACATGGAAAACATATGCCACACAATCACAAAGTGCAGAAGATGGCAATAACCACACCATGTGAAAAAACAGTGCAGACAGGGGAGGAGTGCTCACATATTTCTTCAGTGTGAGCTTGAAATCACCGTGCTGAGCGAAATTCTTCCTCCGGATTTTGTGGTGGAAGTCACCATCCCATATTTTGCATGTCATGTTGTAATGCATGATGATCTTGTCGGCACACACATCAATGTGATTGTTGATGTAGTCGATCCTGCATGCAATTACATTAGTCGACATTTTACCGTTTGGCCTCACGGACTCGGCGAGATCACCCAGGTCGACGTACGTCGCTCCGCATTGAATGACTTTGGTTCTGTCCAAACATGAGCTGTATGAAAACGACATAACATGGAAGAATCATGCCTGCTAAGTAAAAAATATATCAAAGAACTAAAACGTAAGTGCATCATGTATAGAGAGTATGAAGAAAGATGAAATCTTAAACAATGAACAAAGCAAAATGAGTGATTATAGGGTGTGATCATTTACGCTTTCAACTCTTTCATGTGCTTGCTGCTGGCCCTCGCATTTCCAAACCGCTTGATGATGTCGTACAGCTGGGTCTGTTCCTTAGTGGCCCTAAATTCAGGCTCGTAGTCTTCCGCGGGAGGTGCGTGAACTACCCTCTGCTGTCTCACAGAACCAGGGGTCGCACTTCTGATGGTATCCTCAGTTGCCGTCTCTGTAGGCAAGTTGGAACTTGATTGCTCTTGCCGTCGCGAGGTCCTCCTCTGCAATGCTGCCTCCTCGATCCTGCGGTAAGCTTCATCAAGTAACGGTGAAATTTCCTCAGGGGTGCCTACAATGATTCAAGAAAAAATAAAAAGTGTGTTAGGATAAAGGAGAAAGTCAGAAAACATATGGATTGTGAGGAAAATAGGGTGTATGATGTGAGATGTAGGTAGAAAATAGTGGCGAAATTGTCATGTGTGATGCAACTACACTGGCCATGTCATCGCAACTACAGTTGCCATGCAGTTGTGATGAATTGCCGTTTAGATGGCCTGTGGTTGCCATGTCTCATCAAATGCAGTTGCCATGTTGTGTCAACTGCACTTGCCACGTGATTGCCGTATAGAAAAAATGCAGAATGGTAAAAAAATGCAGGTGACACGGTGTGGCAAAATCCAGTTGCCATATGTAATGCATTATATTTTCCATGTGCCAGAAAATACAGTTGCCATGATGAATCAACTTCAGTTGCCACGTGTTTACCCCCAAATGTCAAAAATGCAGCATGGCAACAACAACAAAAAAATGAAGGACATGATGCATCAAAATCCACTTGTCATGTCATCACACCGCAGTTGCCGTCACAAGTGAGAACACCCCAAAAGAATATGTTTGGGACAAAATTCAAACTATAAAGATGTACATAGGAAAATCATAAGGACATGGTAAGTGTACCTTGCACAATTGGCTCCGCGAACTTGACAGCCTTCCTGCCCTCGACCATTGGCTGCGCCATCATTGCGGGCGTGCCTCCTGGGAAAGCAAAGGCAACTGGCAAAGGATCATGCACCAATGGTTGGTCTTGACTGGTGCCAAGGCTGAAGCTCGGTGGGGTAAATGCCATTGGGTGCCTCTCATTCCTACTGGCCGGACCACGAATGATTTGCGGGGCAGAATCCAATGGTGAAAGATCAACAAACATATCTGAATCAGCCGCTACAGAATCCCAGTCTCGATCCGTGTCAACCCAACAGACACTTTCGGAGATACCTGTAATGCACTTTTATAGTCACCCAGTTACGTTGTGACGTTTGATACACCCAAAGCACTCCTACGGTATCCGGGAGTTACACGATCTCATGGTCAAAGGAAAAGATACTTGACATTAGAAAAGCTCTAGCAAACGAACTACACGATCTCACGCTATGCTTAAGATTGGGTCTTGTCCATCACATCATTATCCTAATGATGTGATCCCGTTATCAATGACATCCAATGTCCATAGCCAGGAAACCATGACTATCTATTGATCAACGAGCTAGTCAACTAGAGGCTTACTAGGGACATGTTGATGTCTGTTATTCACACATGTATTACGATTTCCGGATAATACAATTATAGCATGAATAAAGACAATTATCATGAACAAAGAAATATAATAATAATGCTTTTATTATTGCCTCTAGGGCATATTTCCAACAGTATGGTCTACACATTTGGAGATTCGGGAGTCTTGGAAGAGGACTATATGCAGCATAGCATTGAATCTCAGCAAAATCGAAAAAAATATTGTGATTTGCAATAAGCACGGTGATTTGCAATAAGCATGGTTTCAAATTCTTGATTAACATTCATCATTTTTTTAATAAATGATCAACATTTTTTGTATACACGTTCAACATTGTCCGAACGCTTGTTCAACATTTTTCAAATACTTGTTCAACATTTTCAATACTTTATTAAACTTTTTTTTCAAATACTTGTTCAACAGATTTCAAATACTTATTCAACATTTTTCGAATACTCATTCAACATTTTTCAAATACTTGTTCAACATTTTTTTAAATACTTGATTAACATTTTTATATACACGATCAAGGAATTTCATCATTTTTATAATACATGGTCAATATATTTTTATATACATTCAACATTTATCAAAGCATTATGAGCATTTTTCAAATGTTATGTGAAGTACTGTTTTATATAATATATGTTAAAACATTTAAAAGTGTAAACAAAACTAAAAAATGGAACCAAAAACGAAATAAACACATGAAAAGAAAAGAAAAGAAAACGAGGCAGTATACCTACCGCGAACCAGGCTAGCCCATATCCTCACACGCTTCAGCGAGTCTGAAGGGGCGACCGAGTTGGCCGTCCCATGAGCACGGGAGGCCACAACCTCTTTTTCCTGTTTTCTTATGTTCCTTTATTTTTTTATTCTTGTACTTTTGTTTATACTTTCAAATATTCCAAGAAAACTCATCAAAAAAATTGAAAAATGCTGAACAAATATTAAAAAAATGTTCAACAAGTATTTGAAAAAAATGTTGATCATGTTCATGTATATAAAAATGTTGAACAAGTATATAAAAAATATATAATAAGTATTTAAAAAATGTTGAACAAGTGTTTGAGAAAATGTTGATCATGTATTTAAAAAATATCGAACAAATATCTAAAAAATGTAAAATAAGTATCTGAAAAATGTTGAACAAGTATTTGAGAAAATGCTAATCATGTTTTATTTTTTTTTGAAAAAGTATTTGAAAAATGTTGAACAAGTATTTGAGAAAATGCTGATCATGTTTAATTTGTTTTTGAAAAAATATTTGAAAAATGTTGAACAAGTATTTGAAAAAATGTTGAAAGAGCATTTGAAAAAATATTTATCATGTATATAAGAATGTAGAATGAAAAACAAAAAGAAACAAAGAAAAACCAAAAAAGAAAGAAAATAAACCAAAGAAAAAAAGGAAATGAAAAAACTGAAGAAACAATGAAAATAAAAATGAAAATCAAACAAAAAATGCAGAGCAAAATAGAAAATCAAGCAAAAAACAAAGAAAAAAGAGAAGAAAACCATGTCAAAGAAAAGAAAGAAAAAAAGAAAAAAAACTTGAAAACCATGAAAAAACCACGTCGTTTGTCTCAAGTACAAATCGCGCCCACAACTCAGCACGTGCAAGTCATGGGCGCAGTGTCTAGCGTAGGCAGTCCCCTCCCAGGAGACTGGAGATCGATCTCAGTTTTCTACGGGCTCGCTTAATGTGAGAAATGGTCGAGGTGCTGTATGCGAGACATAGCAGCCGCCGAAGCGAGACGCCCAAACGCAGCCTCCCACCCCAAGTACGGGCAGGGGTGCCCCTGTTTCTTTTTGTTTTACTTTTTGTATGTTTGCTTCTATAAAAATATGAAGATTCCAACAGGTATTCACTAATTTGAAAATGAATTATATTTAAAAAGTGCTCATAAATTTAAAAATGTTCCTGATTTTAGAAAACAATTGACATTTCAAAAAATATTCACAAATCTAAAAATTGGTCCCATATTTCAAAAACAAATTATGAATTTTAAAAGCTATTCGGAATTTTAGAAATTGTTCAAAAATTTGAAATTATCACTAATCTGAAAACTATTTTTTCAACTCAAAAAATGGTCGCAACCTCCTAAAATTTAAAGACAGTGTCAGAAGCACGCCGAGAAAGACCGTTGGATAACAATCCCTTGTTACATGGAGCCCATAGGGGGTCCAGGTCATCGTCTCTCAAACGGTAGCAAAAATGGCGCCTCCTCCTGTCATAGTACGGTTGGCGTGACAATGACCATCAGGACATGAACAGCTGATCGATGAACTCTATGAGCAATTTACGATTAGCTTGACAAGCTGCCGCTGCATGCTGTACCAGCGTCAATATAGTATATGCAGCTCCCAATATCTAGGATTATTAAATCCATCACGACTATTTTTAGTAAAAGAATTTGAACGGGGCGCCGGCGCCAATCATGCACCCATTCATCAAACACTGTTTACAGAGAGGATTTGATCGGCCAGCTGATGGATTTAGTAGAGAAACGTGGAGCGAGTCAGTGCGATGGAGTCTTGAGCCCATCCATCCATCCAGAGAGACAAGAAAGACAGGCGATTTGGGCGAAGGTATCCATGGAGAGAGGCAGCTTTGATGTGATCCTCCATGGGCGTCGCCGGCCATCCGCGCCACCGCTGACATGACATATGGAGGCCCGTCGGCTGTCGTTGTCGCCATTGCCGTGCCGTCCCTCCCTTGCTCTTTCTACTCTCCCAAGTCCCAAGCAACGCAAACTCTGCCGACCATCTCCGGTCTCCTATACAAGCCCACCCCGGCCAGTAATCTCTAGCGCCACCAGCCACCATGGGAGAAGCACAAGCAGCAGTGGCGGCCACCATCACCATGGGAGAAGATGCCGAGAGGAAGGGGGCGGCGATGGTGGTCGTGCCGGCGCCGCGGCCGCGCAAGGGGGTGGCGTCCTGGGCGGTCGACCTGCTCGAGCGGCTTGCCGTCCGCCTCCGCCACGACGACAAGGAAGCCGAGCCGATCCCCTGGCTCTCCGGCAACTTCGCCCCCGTGCCGGACGAGACCCCGCCCGCCGCCGGCCTCCCCGTCCGCGGACACCTCCCGGTCAGCATCCCTCTCCCTCCCTCTCTTCATTCTTTGTTTTCTAGAGCAAGTTACCATTTCTCCAGCATTTTTCAACTAATAACAACAACCTCTACGCTGATTTGCTCAAAATTTTCTTGGATAATCCTTTCTTTTCCTCATGGTGTTCCTTATTTTGTTATCTGCAGAAGTGCTTGAATGGAGAATTTGTGAGGGTGGGGCCTAACCCCAAGTTTGCCCCTGTTGCAGGGTACCACTGGTACTAACTCTTAATTGTTGACAATTTTCCTTCCAACAATTGAGGGCCACATTTCTAATTTTGGTGTTTCTGTGTTTCTTTTTTGCAGGTTTGATGGGGATGGGTATGTGACACAATCCCTTTCTGTTTGGGATATTTTATACCTAGTTGCACCGGTTGCGTGCACGTTCATTTTCTCCTGTTTTCAATACAGTTCTACTCCCTCCGTCCCAAAATAAGTGACTCAAGTTTGTATTAACTTTGTACTGAAGTTAGTACAAAGTTGAGTCACTTATTTTGGGACAGAGGGAGTACAACACACGATTTCCCGATAAGTCAAGCCTTAATATTTCCCGATAAGTCAAGCCTTAATCTATGATTCAAAACTTTGGCTTCATGGTTGTATCAACTTGTACATTGTTTCTTACAGAATGATCCATGCAATGCGCATTAAGGATGGAAAAGCTACATATGTATCAAGATACGTGAAGACTTCTCGCCTCGAGCAAGAAGAGTATTTTGGTGGAGCAAAGTTTACCAAGGTAAGCTTACGTGTTTGACTAAAAAACCTGAATGTTCTTAGCAGCTAAATAATTATTATGTAACACTTCATTGTCACCATCTCCAACTATGCTCCCTTTTTCTGTGGAAAGTGCTTCGATTTTCTTATTCATGCTTGCAACTTTCTTACTCTCTTAAGTTAGAATCTAATATATAACGTGCATGTGTATGACTTAATCCAGCACTAAAACCCTATCTCTCCCATATCTTGTGGGTTTAGTGATGGCTATATAAGAAACCGGTTGTGCGCACATGTGAGTTTTTCCCTCAATCTTTACAGATTGGAGATTTAAAGGGTGTTTTTGGATTGTTTATGGTTCTAGTGCAAGAACTTAGGAAGAAACTTAAAGTCTTAGATGCTACTTATGGAATTGGAACAGGTACCTCTTTACCTTAAAGTAGTTACTGATGTATATCTACATATGTTTCATGGCCATTTTATTTTAGTGCCAATTTGTTGATTTGCTCCCTTCTTTTCCAGCTAATACTGCACTTATATATCATCATGGCAAACTCATGGCCCTGTCAGAATCAGATAAACCTTGTAAGTTATCAGTCTGTTAGCACAATTTGTTTCTATACTAGATCATGGCCCACACATTGCTATGGGCATAATAATACCATATACTCTGCATGATAAAGAGCGCATGACAAATGTGGAGCATGAGTTTCTATTCTTGTTTTCAGATGTTGTTAAGATCCTTGAAGATGGAGACCTGCAAACTCTTGGGTTGTTGGATTATGACAAAAGGTTGAAACATCCTTTCACCGCTCATCCAAAGGTTGATCCATTTACAGGTACATTACTTTGAAAACATACTATTTCTTACTTACATTCATGAAAATTGGGTTAAATCATGTAGTTTTTATTCTTCTTTCAGATGAAATGTTCACCTTTGGGTACTCGCATGAACCTCCATATTGTACATATCGAGTCATCACCAATGATGGAATTATGCTTGACCCTGTGCCGATAACAATACCGGAATCTGTGATGATGCATGACTTTGCCATTACAGAGAATTATTCCATATTTATGGACTTGCCAATGTTTTTTCGACCAAAGGTACATGATGATTTATGTACACAATGGTAAATGACATCAAGAATAAATATTTTCCATAGGTTTTTCCCGTGTACCATTTCTTTTCCTCATGTTGAACCATGCCATAGTCAACATTTGTTTCACAATTGCATGGGATCAACATATTTTTCCATCAACAATTGATAAATGGTTAATACTCCTCTTCATAATATGGTCTTATTGTAACCTGATGCGTTCTTGTATAAAGGAAATGGCGAAGAATGGTGAATTTATCTACAAGTTTGATCCTACAAAGAAAGCTCGGTTTGGCATACTCCAACGCTACGAAAAGGATGAAAAAACCATCAGATGGTTTGAACTCCCCAATTGCTTCATATTCCACAATGGTATGCCATCTCTAACTTTTTTCTTGGACTCCGAATATGCAATCTTTCTATATCAGTTCTCGTTAATTCAAAATAGCTAGGGAAACATCGACTATAAAATGTAAATACAATCGCCCCAACAATGTTGGTGGGCACCCATAGCATAAGTAAGAACTAAAATTGAAATAAACATGTTCAAGAGGATGAATTAAGTGCGACGTCAGTTCCTTGAGTAATTTTTAGCATTGTGCATGCAAAAAACCAAAAAATAAATAAGTTGGTTTTGGGTGAGATCTAATTATTAAAAATTCACCGGAAAACAATCAGATGAAAATAGAGCGAACCCATCTTGCTTCTTTGCTAGAGCACATATCAATCGATGCATTGCACTAATTATCTGTATTTTTCATTCCATGCTAATATTATTGAACTGATCATAAGAAGCATATCTCTTCTCGTAGCTAATGCCTGGGAAGAGGGTGATGAAGTTATTTTGATTACCTGTCGTCTTAACAACCTAGATTTGGACCAAGTGAATGGTCACCAAAGTGACAAGCTTGAGGATCCCGGGAATGAGTTGTATGTATACACACAGTATCAACCTTTTATTTTCAATCCATGTAACCAAATTCTTGCCCTAATTCTATATCTTTCAGGTACGAGATGAGATTCAACATGAAAACAGGTGCTGCTTCACAGAAGAAACTATCAGTCTCTGCCATAGACTTTCCTCGAATCAATGAGAGTTATACTGGCAGGTACTTATATTGGAGGTCTCACTTCAAAGTTTTTTTGTTCTATGGTGCATATACCATAAAAATCACTATTAATATATGATAAAACTTACATTTCAAAGTAAGATTCCTTTCGAGAACTATAGAACTTCCTATCATCTGTTATTTTATTGAACACAGAAAGCAGCGGTACGTGTACTGCACAATACTTGAGAGCACAGTGAAGGTGACTGGCATCTTAAAAATGATTCGCATCATAAAATTTGACCTACATGCGGAGCCAGAGAGCAGCAAGGAGCAACTTGAAGTTGGGGGGAATGTGAGGGGCATATATGACCTGGGGCCCGGTAGGTTTTGTTCGGAGGCGGTCTTCGTGCCCAAGGAGCCTGGTGTTTTAGGGGAAGAAGATGATGGGTACTTGATATTCTTTGTGCACGATGAAAACACAGGGTACTCCTTTCATTTCGTACACCACTAAGGGAAGATGCTACTGGTACATGGATGCTGGAAATCTGAAGCTAATGTGATTAATTTTGTTTTCTTTGCATGTACTGTGGATGCAGGAAATCTGAAGTAAATGTGATTGATGCCAAAACGATGTCTTCTGATCCAGTGGCGGTTGTTGAGCTGCCAAGTCGGGTTCCTTATGGATTCCACGCCTTCTTTGTCAACGAGGTACCTTTCGGCTTGAAATGTGTTTGCTTATTTTATTTTATGATATGTAATCATCAGGAGAAATATTGGTATTTGCAATTGGTAGCTGCTTTGTGTTGATGAAAAGAGAAACTAATGTTTGTGTTCTTTTGATAGGAACAACTAGAACATCAAGTAGAGCGGTGAAGAGCGATAAAAATGAAGCATTAGATGAAGAGGTTTTTTGTAATGGTGTGCGTGATGTAGTATCTTTTTGTTTGCCAGATCAGCGGGCTATGAAGGGTTTCACTTAATTTTTCACCAATTTACTGGGCAAATATCTTCTTCTTATTTAGTGAAAATGGCAAGTATTTTTGCCTTGTGTAAAAATATATAGAGGAAAGTAGCATTGTAACATCCCAAAAATCTAAATTTTGGAATTATATATTAATTAAACAACATGGATTATATGTTTGATATTGATTTAATTTTATTGAAATATGAAACTTTGGCAATATCTATTATATATAAAAATTGCTTGACAGGTTAACCAGAAAAAAGGATAAATAAGCTAGAAATTACCACAATAATTAGAAGCATCCGATCGTTGATTTGGTGGACCCATAACTTAAAAGACGTAATTAATGAATCAGATCTAAGAGCGCTTTATCTCAAAGAGAGAAAAAAACTGCAACTATCCTTAGCATGTACGTGCGGCTCTATCTTAAAATAAGAATTACATGCAGTTGTGAGATTTAAAAAATAGGGTCCGAATAACTGCCACACGTGTGGCGTCGACAGGAACCCGCACGCACGCCTCGTGTGGCATGGACGGGAACAGGCCCGCACGACCACGTCCGCGCGCACAAACGCATGGCCCGCACATCTGTGTCGTGCCAACCCCGCCCGCACTGCCCCGTCCGGGCAAGCCGACCCGCTGCCCGCACGACCAACCAGTTCCCGGCCTCCGATCCATCCCCTCCCTCGTCTGCCGCCATCGTCCCGCGCCTCTCGAACCCTGATCTCCGTCGCCGGCCTTCTCTGGTTGCCATGGCAAACGGAGCAGATCCCTAGGGCACTCCCACCTCAAAAACACACCCCAACCCTCCCCACCCCCAGCCCCAAACTCCAACCAAGCCATCCGGAGACGATCATCCAAAAACCAGGTGAAAAACTCCCGATCTCAACCTTCTCATCGTTAAGGCTGAAGATCTCCTGATCTTGTGCTGGATCTGTGCTATAGGGGTAGAACACTACATGGTTCAGTGTGTAGTCGCAATTGCCAGGCAGAGTACACCAGATCTGCCATGTACTACGTTTGAAATTGACTTACTTTCCTAGTTTAATTGACGCAAGTAGTTGGGTATGAAAAATGGATGAGTAGGAATCACTAAGGAAAGGGCGCGTGGGGCAAAATTTTGGAATGAGGAGGGCTGGAAGAAATTAATTGCCACTTGTGTATGACGACAGTTGCCACCTTTCGTTGTCAGTGGCTGCCACCTATTATGACCCGTCGTTTGCCAGCCATATCTTCTGCGTGCAAAGAAGCAGAAGAATACAATTCTTGTTGATTGTTGATGCCTTCTTGTTCATGCAGAGATTGAGAACACATTGGAAAAGAAGGGAGACACGGAAAAGAATGAATCACGAAGGCGACGCTGGTGATTGGGGTTCTCAAAGGCCAGAAACAACCCCTTGGGATGCAACAGAGTACAATCAGCTCATCTCTTCAGGGCCGTTGCTGCCACTACTAGAACAGTATGCAGGCATAGGTATGATGCGTTCTAACAAAAACAAGAGAAAAGTTGCCATCTTCGCGACGATGAAGATGACATTCTACTTATGTCGTACACCGGCATTTTTTAGCAGGTTCTTATGACCAAAACACAATTAGGGAGGCCCCGTGGCAAGTTCAATCACAAGGCGCTAACACTGACAAATGTACGGGCAACCAACTTCAACTATCTTGTATGGATAATCAAGGTAATGCGAAAACAACAAAAAGAGCGCCTACTGCTGTGGACATGAAAATTGAACATGCAAAAAAACTGGCAAAAGGACTCACGAGTTACCGTGGGTGAAATTGCAGAGCCTTCATGCAGCGCGTGGCATCAGGCACCGCCAATGTACCTGCCATCGACGTCATACACAGGTCAGTCCATAAAAAAAAGGTAAAGTTGCGGATGATCAATTAGCAGAAGGAGCATAGTTGGCAACTACAATTGCCATGACTGGTCATCTACAGTTGCCATGTATTAGAAAACTGCATTTGACATCCCTGCACAACTGTTGTTGCCATCCATGGACAACTGTAGTTGCCAGGGGAGAACAACTGCAGTTGCTATGCCAGTGCAACTACATTTGCCATGTCATGGCACTGCAGCTGCCATGGAGGAACAACTGCGGTTGCCATGCCGATGCAAATACATTTTCCCATCCAATAAAACTGCAGTTGCCACATCAGGGGCAACTGCAGTTGCCATGCTAGCACAAAATATAGTTGCCATGAATTTGACCAACCACTACTATGCACACAGGTTATTACGCTGGTGGTACCCCGGCAAACGTCTCGTGGCAAGCTTCACAAATTGCAGGTGGGGGCGTCATTTTGGTGTCATAGGCCACACAGTAAGGTCGAATGCAACACACCAAGGTAAGGGAAAAAATCTGAACCACGAAAACAACAGTACATTTGATATTTGAAGTTATTTGCATGCAAAAACAAAATAGTTGCCATGTTTGTTGAACAATAGCTGCCATCACTAGAGAGCTATAGCTGTCGTGCATGCCCACGCGCAGACTCACGGCTTGCTGTTTGAAAAATGATGTCGTGCAAAATCACTCGTAGATGGTGTGATCCGTTGCGATACACATGTTATTCAAACAAAAAACTTAAATCCCGTACGTGTTTTTCCTATTACAGGGCCTACAACTACAGTTAACAGCAGCGCAGGGACATCTACTGCGGGGAGCTCTGAGCGCACGGAAGACGCGTTCCACCAGCCAGCAGACACTCATGCCGCAGACAATTTCGAGTCACAGTCGGGAATGGCAATCATTCTAGCAATACAGACAAGCACCCCTTTGAACACAATCACTGCCAACACTCAAGTAGAAGGAACTACCGCCGATACTGAAGTGAATGATGAAAGTGATGATGAGGCAGAAGGTGATGAAGATGGTGGGCAATCAGAGATCGTGGTACCTCAGCCACCGTACATTGGGCAGAGATTTGAATCGTTCGAAGAAGCAAAGGAATACTACCAGACATATGCAAAGTTCCATGGATTTGCGGTCAACACCGAGTACCATAGGAAAATTAAGAAAACTAATGAGTACAGCAGAGGTGAGATGAGGTGCCACAAGGCACGGAGGAACAAGAAGGTGAAAGGTGTTGCGCCTGTCGTTCTGGAACGAAAAAGAGGAATCATTCTCAAGACAGGATGCCCTGTCCGGTGTAAGCTAAACGTAGATGAAACACAGTATGTGGTCACTGAATATTTTGACGAGCACAACCACAATCTCGTAAAGAAGTTCGACCTGGTC
The DNA here is from genome assembly GCA_963921465.1 of Triticum timopheevii. Lineage (NCBI taxonomy): Eukaryota > Viridiplantae > Streptophyta > Magnoliopsida > Poales > Poaceae > Triticum > Triticum timopheevii. The sequence continues at coordinate 3,900,206 of OY997270.1, forward strand.
AAATTTCTGACCGCCCACAGAGGATTCACCCCAGTCGAAAGGCAATTCGTAAAGCTGCTACATGACTGTAACGTCGGTCCATCAAGAATGGTCCAGATACTATCACTCATCCACAGCAAAAAGGGGAAACTGAGTAGCATGCCCTACATACCAGCTGACGTCACAAACCTACAGGCCAAGTACCGTAGAGAGAGAAGGCTGGCTGACATAGAGGCTACAATTGCCTACTTCGATGAGAAAGCAAAGGAAGATCCAGATTTCTTCTACAGGATAAGGTTGGACGATGAGGACCGTGTCAGGAACATGTATTGGGTGGATGGTGCTACAAGGAGAGCCTACAAACATTTCCGAGATTGCATTTCATTCGACGCGACGTACCTCACCAATATGTACAAGATGCCATGCGCTCCGTTCATAGGAATAAATAACCACAATCAGTCGTTGCAGTTCGGCTGCGGGCTCGTTCGGAACGAAGACACGGATGGGTACGTCTGGTTGTTCAAGACCTTCTTGGAGTGCATGGATGGTCTTGCTCCGATGAACATAATAACAGACCAGGATTTTAGCATGCGTGCAGGCATAGAGGAGGTCTTTCCGTTGGCAGTGCACAGGCACTACAGGTGGCACATAATAAAGAAGGCTGAGGAGACACTAGGACCGTTCTTTGCTGACCGTCTAGAGCTGCACAAGGCAATCGAGCTATGCGTGGACCACAGCTTGACGGTCGAGGAGTTTGAAAGGAGCTGGATGGCCATGGTTGAAACGCATCAAGTCCAAGACAATGAGACGCTTGCTAGTCTGTGGGAGAAGCAAATGTACTGGGTGCCCGCCTACTTCATGCAGTGCTTCTTCCCTTTTCTACAGACTACGCAGCGCAGCGAGGGGTTCAATGCTGTGTTGAAGCGATACGTGAGCCCTGGCAACTCATTGCTACAGTTTGCCAAGCAGTACACAACTCTGCAACAAAAAATTCTGGGATCTGAGCTGCAGCAAGAAGCTACCACCGCGCTAAAGCAGCCGAAATTGCTAAGGTACTTACTAATGGAGAGCAAATGAGCAAGATATACACAAACAAGATCTTTAACAAGTAAGTCAGTTGTGTTACGGTCTTATTTGCGCAAAAAGCACTAGGGCAGTAGCTGCCATATAGAGTGCAAATGCAGTTGCCATGATATGCAGTTGCCATGTTTAATGGAATACTGTTTGCCATGCTTACTCAGCTGCAGTTGCCATGTTTGATGAAATTTCTGTTTACAATGCTTACTCGGATACATTTTACATGTTCAATGAAGTGCTGGTGCCATGTTTAATGAAATGTACTTCCATTGGGGCATGTTGGTATGCAAATGCCAATGTCAACTGAAAAAATGTCATATTGTCAACACATATGCTGAATATACAAATTGCCATGTTTAATAAAATGCAACTGCCATGTTTGTTGAAAATGCAATTCCCATGTTTACTGAAATGTAGATGCCCATGTTTGATGCAATGTGCTTCCATCGGGGAAAATATTGGTGTGGAAACGACGATGGCTAGTTGAAAATGTAATACAGTTGCCATGTCTGTTGTACTGCAGTTGCCATGTCTGGTGTACTGCAGTTGCCATGTCTGGTGTACTGCAGTTGTCATGTTCGGTGTGCTATGTTTGCCATGTTCAGTATAATATGATTGCCATATTATAAACAAAAATCTATTTCTATTCCCATGATAGCGTAACGTGCTACAAAAAAAAGGATCGCACGATAGATTAACATAAAACACACAAAACTTGCAGATTCCAGGAAGAAATAAAGCGTGCCAGCATGTTCACGACGTTCTAGGTGGACTAACATACGTTCAAGGTGTGTTCCATTTTGGGCATGTCGGATACAGAACCTGAAGACCCAGACAAAGGAAGGAACTACTTCGTGAAAGCCTCGATAGGCGAAGGCGAGTACTACTGCCAATGCTGCAAGTTCGAACGGGACGGCATTGTGTGTTGTCACATACTAAAAGTGATGGACATGAACGCTGTGACACGGATGCCCCGCCATTTCATAAGGCGACGATGGACTTGGGACGCTGACGATGTGTTGGCGCCGCAGACAACACATGCGGTTCTGGCTGTGCATGACGAGAGACCTGAGTCAACCATGGAAGCCGTGAGGCACGTAGTGCTGACAAAGAACTATGCTGAGCTAATTGATGAAGCGTGCAAGAGTGATGAGACAGCAAGAGTCGCAGAAAAACACAGGAAGGCGCTGAAAAGAGAGCTTGATGAGATCAAGAAGAGGAAAGCTGAGGAAGCCTTACACCGGTTCCCCCGCACATCAAGTGTGCCTTCATCGACGGGGCCATCGTCTGAAAACTCGGAGATAGGATCTGGAACAGCAAGCACACAAACCCAGGTCAGGAACCCACCCCGTTCCATCACAAAGGGTCGCCCAAGAGAGATAAGGTACAAGTCAGGATTGGAGATTCAAGCAAAACACAAGAAAACGAAGAAAGGGGCGGGCAATCCATGAGCAGAAATTGGGGCATTGCGGCATGGTCCTTGTGGACATTTTTTTTGTACCCTATACGATGAGATTTTTTGTTTTTAGAATTGGGAGAATAACTACTGAGGAACATCAGAAATGGAAAGGAAAAATTCATTGAGTGCAGAAATGCAGTTGCCATGTTATGGGTGCTTAATCTGCCATGTTATGTATATTAAATCTGCCATGTTATGTGTACTAAAAATATGCCATGCTATTTTATACTAAAAATATGCCATGCTACTTTGTACTAAATATGCCATGCTAGTTGTACTGGATCTGCCATTTTAGTTGTACTGGATCTGCCATGTTAATTATGCTGGATCTGCCATGTTGTTTGAACTGTATTTGCCATGTTAGCTATGCTGAAAATATGCCATGGTATTTGAAATGACTGTGCATGACATATATTTCCATGACAAATACCACGCGGTTTAGAGAAACATAGTGTGTTGTGGGCAATGTATGGGAACACAAGTTGGACAAAGGCGTAAGGTGCATAAACTGCAGCCAAGGCTGTGGCTGCATGATCAACCCTACCCCGTGCTAGCCGGTGCTACCCCATGTATGTTGAACTACATTTGCCATCTGTTTTAAAACATCATAGACGCAATCAAAAACAGCAAACTGGTGCTGTATGCAATGAAACCATTGTAATAATGATAAAACATAAAAACATATGTGCATTAACGCCTAAAATAGGTTCACGTCCACACATATATTACATGAACTACTAAAATGTCGCTCACACACCACCACTACATAGTAGCATACGCTGGGTTGCAGTCGTAACATAGCACACAAACATAGTTTTCGACGATAACAAAGAGATAAGTACCTTACATTCCTCAGCAACAGAATGTAAGGTATGCGTCCGGTGTCTAACACCACGTGATCACTTGTACTTCTTGTTGATTTTCTTGACAGCTTCCTCCACGAACTCGCGTGCTCTGGACCGCTTGTTGAAATCTTCATTCGTCAACCAGTTCCATGTGTGGATTTTCCGGAGCTCAACAATCGTTGCAGCTGTGATAGCGGGGACAACTCTGCCTTCCCACTTTGCAAAATATTCCAGTGCATGAAAGTCGCAGTCCGTACTGCACGAGAAAAAGACTCGGATGAACACGCAAAAAAGGACAGACGTAGCAAAGATAGACTTCAATTCAGATGTGACAACAAAAAGAGTGATTGCATTGATGTAAACGGCACATAAAGGAAGGGGAAAAGAAATTACGTGTTCCCTTGCTTCGCAGTCGCCACATACTCAATCTGGAAATGTCTGATCTGGACCTTTGAATTTTCGTAGTGACGGTTCCATGTCTCTTTGAGGTTGTTGATGAAGAATTCGGCATGCGTAGTAAGATTTGAATCAGCTCCCGAACGGATTGAATCAAGCATCTCGAAACGTTGGTTCTTCATGTCAAGACAGATCGCGTAGTGGTGACCACACTTGTCGTGTTGGTCATGTGGTGCAAGCTCCTGGAACATGGGGAACATGACCTGCATTTGAAAAGTGAAGAAATAAGAAGCATAGTTCACATAAAGAACAGCAGAGGGACAAAAAAAATTAGAATCACATAGAATGTTTTTGGTTGTGGGTGGGGGTAGTTGAAGGAAAGTTGCCGTCCATGTATGAACAAAGTGTGCCGTGCATTTTACAATCAAATTGCCACATAGTTCGCACGGGATGCAAAAAACAAAAGAAGAAAAATGTGCATGGTAGCTGTTGCCACATGGAAAACATATGCCACACAATCACAAAGTGCAGAAGATGGCAATAACCACACCATGTGAAAAAACAGTGCAGACAGGGGAGGAGTGCTCACATATTTCTTCAGTGTGAGCTTGAAATCACCGTGCTGAGCGAAATTCTTCCTCCGGATTTTGTGGTGGAAGTCACCATCCCATATTTTGCATGTCATGTTGTAATGCATGATGATCTTGTCGGCACACACATCAATGTGATTGTTGATGTAGTCGATCCTGCATGCAATTACATTAGTCGACATTTTACCGTTTGGCCTCACGGACTCGGCGAGATCACCCAGGTCGACGTACGTCGCTCCGCATTGAATGACTTTGGTTCTGTCCAAACATGAGCTGTATGAAAACGACATAACATGGAAGAATCATGCCTGCTAAGTAAAAAATATATCAAAGAACTAAAACGTAAGTGCATCATGTATAGAGAGTATGAAGAAAGATGAAATCTTAAACAATGAACAAAGCAAAATGAGTGATTATAGGGTGTGATCATTTACGCTTTCAACTCTTTCATGTGCTTGCTGCTGGCCCTCGCATTTCCAAACCGCTTGATGATGTCGTACAGCTGGGTCTGTTCCTTAGTGGCCCTAAATTCAGGCTCGTAGTCTTCCGCGGGTGGTGCGTGAACTACCCTCTGCTGTCTCACAGAACCAGGGGTCGCACTTCTGATGGTATCCTCAGTTGCCGTCTCTGTAGGCAAGTTGGAACTTGATTGCTCTTGCCGTCGCGAGGTCCTCCTCTGCAATGCTGCCTCCTCGATCCTGCGGTAAGCTTCATCAAGTAACGGTGAAATTTCCTCGGGGGTGCCTACAATGATTCAAGAAAAAATAAAAAGTGTGTTAGGATAAAGGAGAAAGTCAGAAAACATATGGATTGTGAGGAAAATAGGGTGTATGATGTGAGATGTAGGTAGAAAATAGTGGCGAAATTGTCATGTGTGATGCAACTACACTGGCCATGTCATCGCAACTACAGTTGCCATGCAGTTGTGATGAATTGCCGTTTAGATGGCCTGTGGTTGCCATGTCTCATCAAATGCAGTTGCCATGTTGTGTCAACTGCACTTGCCACGTGATTGCCGTATAGAAAAAATGCAGAATGGTAAAAAAATGCAGGTGACACGGTGTGGCAAAATCCAGTTGCCATATGTAATGCATTATATTTTCCATGTGCCAGAAAATACAGTTGCCATGATGAATCAACTTCAGTTGCCACGTGTTTACCCCCAAATGTCAAAAATGCAGCATGGCAACAACAACAAAAAAACGAAGGACATGATGCATCAAAATCCACTTGTCATGTCATCACACCGCAGTTGCCGTCACAAGTGAGAACACCCCAAAAGAATATGTTTGGGACAAAATTCAAACTATAAAGATGTACATAGGAAAATCATAAGGACATGGTAAGTGTACCTTGCACAATTGGCTCCGCGAACTTGACAGCCTTCCTGCCCTCGACCATTGGCTGCGCCATCATTGCGGGCGTGCCTCCTGGGAAAGCAAAGGCAACTGGCAAAGGATCATGCACCAATGGTTGGTCTTGACTGGTGCCAAGGCTGAAGCTCGGTGGGGTAAATGCCATTGGGTGCCTCTCATTCCTACTGGCCGGACCACGAATGATTTGCGGGGCAGAATCCAATGGTGAAAGATCAACAAACATATCTGAATCAGCCGCTACAGAATCCCAGTCTCGATCCGTGTCAACCCAACAGACACTTTCGGAGATACCTGTAATGCACTTTTATAGTCACCCAGTTACGTTGTGACGTTTGATACACCCAAAGCACTCCTACGGTATCCGGGAGTTACACGATCTCATGGTCAAAGGAAAAGATACTTGACATTAGAAAAGCTCTAGCAAACGAACTACACGATCTCACGCTATGCTTAAGATTGGGTCTTGTCCATCACATCATTATCCTAATGATGTGATCCCGTTATCAATGACATCCAATGTCCATAGCCAGGAAACCATGACTATCTATTGATCAACGAGCTAGTCAACTAGAGGCTTACTAGGGACATGTTGATGTCTGTTATTCACACATGTATTACGATTTCCGGATAATACAATTATAGCATGAATAAAGACAATTATCATGAACAAAGAAATATAATAATAATGCTTTTATTATTGCCTCTAGGGCATATTTCCAACAGTATGGTCTACACATTTGGAGATTCGGGAGTCTTGGAAGAGGACTATATGCAGCATAGCATTGAATCTCAGCAAAATCGAAAAAAATATTGTGATTTGCAATAAGCACGGTGATTTGCAATAAGCATGGTTTCAAATTCTTGATTAACATTCATCATTTTTTTAATAAATGATCAACATTTTTTGTATACACGTTCAACATTGTCCGAACGCTTGTTCAACATTTTTCAAATACTTGTTCAACATTTTCAATACTTTATTAAACTTTTTTTCAAATACTTGTTCAACAGATTTCAAATACTTATTCAACATTTTTCGAATACTCATTCAACATTTTTCAAATACTTGTTCAACATTTTTTTAAATACTTGATTAACATTTTTATATACACGATCAAGGAATTTCATCATTTTTATAATACATGGTCAATATATTTTTATATACATTCAACATTTATCAAAGCATTATGAGCATTTTTCAAATGTTATGTGAAGTACTGTTTTATATAATATATGTTAAAACATTTAAAAGTGTAAACAAAACTAAAAAATGGAACCAAAAACGAAATAAACACATGAAAAGAAAAGAAAAGAAAACGAGGCAGTATACCTACCGCGAACCAGGCTAGCCCATATCCTCACACGCTTCAGCGAGTCTGAAGGGGCGACCGAGTTGGCCGTCCCATGAGCACGGGAGGCCACAACCTCTTTTTCCTGTTTTCTTATGTTCCTTTATTTTTTTATTCTTGTACTTTTGTTTATACTTTCAAATATTCCAAGAAAACTCATCAAAAAAATTGAAAAATGCTGAACAAATATTAAAAAAATGTTCAACAAGTATTTGAAAAAAATGTTGATCATGTTCATGTATATAAAAATGTTGAACAAGTATATAAAAAATATATAATAAGTATTTAAAAAATGTTGAACAAGTGTTTGAGAAAATGTTGATCATGTATTTAAAAAATATCGAACAAATATCTAAAAAATGTAAAATAAGTATCTGAAAAATGTTGAACAAGTATTTGAGAAAATGCTAATCATGTTTTATTTTTTTTTGAAAAAGTATTTGAAAAATGTTGAACAAGTATTTGAGAAAATGCTGATCATGTTTAATTTGTTTTTGAAAAAATATTTGAAAAATGTTGAACAAGTATTTGAAAAAATGTTGAAAGAGCATTTGAAAAAATATTTATCATGTATATAAGAATGTAGAATGAAAAACAAAAAGAAACAAAGAAAAACCAAAAAAGAAAGAAAATAAACCAAAGAAAAAAAGGAAATGAAAAAACTGAAGAAACAATGAAAATAAAAATGAAAATCAAACAAAAAATGCAGAGCAAAATAGAAAATCAAGCAAAAAACAAAGAAAAAAGAGAAGAAAACCATGTCAAAGAAAAGAAAGAAAAAAAGAAAAAAAACTTGAAAACCATGAAAAAACCACGTCGTTTGTCTCAAGTACAAATCGCGCCCACAACTCAGCACGTGCAAGTCATGGGCGCAGTGTCTAGCGTAGGCAGTCCCCTCCCAGGAGACTGGAGATCGATCTCAGTTTTCTACGGGCTCGCTTAATGTGAGAAATGGTCGAGGTGCTGTATGCGAGACATAGCAGCCGCCGAAGCGAGACGCCCAAACGCAGCCTCCCACCCCAAGTACGGGCAGGGGTGCCCCTGTTTCTTTTTGTTTTACTTTTTGTATGTTTGCTTCTATAAAAATATGAAGATTCCAACAGGTATTCACTAATTTGAAAATGAATTATATTTAAAAAGTGCTCATAAATTTAAAAATGTTCCTGATTTTAGAAAACAATTGACATTTCAAAAAATATTCACAAATCTAAAAATTGGTCCCATATTTCAAAAACAAATTATGAATTTTAAAAGCTATTCGGAATTTTAGAAATTGTTCAAAAATTTGAAATTATCACTAATCTGAAAACTATTTTTTCAACTCAAAAAATGGTCGCAACCTCCTAAAATTTAAAGACAGTGTCAGAAGCACGCCGAGAAAGACCGTTGGATAACAATCCCTTGTTACATGGAGCCCATAGGGGGTCCAGGTCATCGTCTCTCAAACGGTAGCAAAAATGGCGCCTCCTCCTGTCATAGTACGGTTGGCGTGACAATGACCATCAGGACATGAACAGCTGATCGATGAACTCTATGAGCAATTTACGATTAGCTTGACAAGCTGCCGCTGCATGCTGTACCAGCGTCAATATAGTATATGCAGCTCCCAATATCTAGGATTATTAAATCCATCACGACTATTTTTAGTAAAAGAATTTGAACGGGGCGCCGGCGCCAATCATGCACCCATTCATCAAACACTGTTTACAGAGAGGATTTGATCGGCCAGCTGATGGATTTAGTAGAGAAACGTGGAGCGAGTCAGTGCGATGGAGTCTTGAGCCCATCCATCCATCCAGAGAGACAAGAAAGACAGGCGATTTGGGCGAAGGTATCCATGGAGAGAGGCAGCTTTGATGTGATCCTCCATGGGCGTCGCCGGCCATCCGCGCCACCGCTGACATGACATATGGAGGCCCGTCGGCTGTCGTTGTCGCCATTGCCGTGCCGTCCCTCCCTTGCTCTTTCTACTCTCCCAAGTCCCAAGCAACGCAAACTCTGCCGACCATCTCCGGTCTCCTATACAAGCCCACCCCGGCCAGTAATCTCTAGCGCCACCAGCCACCATGGGAGAAGCACAAGCAGCAGTGGCGGCCACCATCACCATGGGAGAAGATGCCGAGAGGAAGGGGGCGGCGATGGTGGTCGTGCCGGCGCCGCGGCCGCGCAAGGGGGTGGCGTCCTGGGCGGTCGACCTGCTCGAGCGGCTTGCCGTCCGCCTCCGCCACGACGACAAGGAAGCCGAGCCGATCCCCTGGCTCTCCGGCAGCTTCGCCCCCGTGCCGGACGAGACCCCGCCCGCCGCCGGCCTCCCCGTCCGCGGACACCTCCCGGTCAGCATCCCTCTCCCTCCCTCTCTTCATTCTTTGTTTTCTAGAGCAAGTTACCATTTCTCCAGCATTTTTCAACTAATAACAACAACCTCTACGCTGATTTGCTCAAAATTTTCTTGGATAATCCTTTCTTTTCCTCATGGTGTTCCTTATTTTGTTATCTGCAGAAGTGCTTGAATGGAGAATTTGTGAGGGTGGGGCCTAACCCCAAGTTTGCCCCTGTTGCAGGGTACCACTGGTACTAACTCTTAATTGTTGACAATTTTCCTTCCAACAATTGAGGGCCACATTTCTAATTTTGGTGTTTCTGTGTTTCTTTTTTGCAGGTTTGATGGGGATGGGTATGTGACACAATCCCTTTCTGTTTGGGATATTTTATACCTAGTTGCACCGGTTGCGTGCACGTTCATTTTCTCCTGTTTTCAATACAGTTCTACTCCCTCCGTCCCAAAATAAGTGACTCAAGTTTGTATTAACTTTGTACTGAAGTTAGTACAAAGTTGAGTCACTTATTTTGGGACAGAGGGAGTACAACACACGATTTCCCGATAAGTCAAGCCTTAATATTTCCCGATAAGTCAAGCCTTAATCTATGATTCAAAACTTTGGCTTCATGGTTGTATCAACTTGTACATTGTTTCTTACAGAATGATCCATGCAATGCGCATTAAGGATGGAAAAGCTACATATGTATCAAGATACGTGAAGACTTCTCGCCTCGAGCAAGAAGAGTATTTTGGTGGAGCAAAGTTTACCAAGGTAAGCTTACGTGTTTGACTAAAAAACCTGAATGTTCTTAGCAGCTAAATAATTATTATGTAACACTTCATTGTCACCATCTCCAACTATGCTCCCTTTTTCTGTGGAAAGTGCTTCGATTTTCTTATTCATGCTTGCAACTTTCTTACTCTCTTAAGTTAGAATCTAATATATAACGTGCATGTGTATGACTTAATCCAGCACTAAAACCCTATCTCTCCCATATCTTGTGGGTTTAGTGATGGCTATATAAGAAACCGGTTGTGCGCACATGTGAGTTTTTCCCTCAATCTTTACAGATTGGAGATTTAAAGGGTGTTTTTGGATTGTTTATGGTTCTAGTGCAAGAACTTAGGAAGAAACTTAAAGTCTTAGATGCTACTTATGGAATTGGAACAGGTACCTCTTTACCTTAAAGTAGTTACTGATGTATATCTACATATGTTTCATGGCCATTTTATTTTAGTGCCAATTTGTTGATTTGCTCCCTTCTTTTCCAGCTAATACTGCACTTATATATCATCATGGCAAACTCATGGCCCTGTCAGAATCAGATAAACCTTGTAAGTTATCAGTCTGTTAGCACAATTTGTTTCTATACTAGATCATGGCCCACACATTGCTATGGGCATAATAATACCATATACTCTGCATGATAAAGAGCGCATGACAAATGTGGAGCATGAGTTTCTATTCTTGTTTTCAGATGTTGTTAAGATCCTTGAAGATGGAGACCTGCAAACTCTTGGGTTGTTGGATTATGACAAAAGGTTGAAACATCCTTTCACCGCTCATCCAAAGGTTGATCCATTTACAGGTACATTACTTTGAAAACATACTATTTCTTACTTACATTCATGAAAATTGGGTTAAATCATGTAGTTTTTATTCTTCTTTCAGATGAAATGTTCACCTTTGGGTACTCGCATGAACCTCCATATTGTACATATCGAGTCATCACCAATGATGGAATTATGCTTGACCCTGTGCCGATAACAATACCGGAATCTGTGATGATGCATGACTTTGCCATTACAGAGAATTATTCCATATTTATGGACTTGCCAATGTTTTTTCGACCAAAGGTACATGATGATTTATGTACACAATGGTAAATGACATCAAGAATAAATATTTTCCATAGGTTTTTCCCGTGTACCATTTCTTTTCCTCATGTTGAACCATGCCATAGTCAACATTTGTTTCACAATTGCATGGGATCAACATATTTTTCCATCAACAATTGATAAATGGTTAATACTCCTCTTCATAATATGGTCTTATTGTAACCTGATGCGTTCTTGTATAAAGGAAATGGCGAAGAATGGTGAATTTATCTACAAGTTTGATCCTACAAAGAAAGCTCGGTTTGGCATACTCCAACGCTACGAAAAGGATGAAAAAACCATCAGATGGTTTGAACTCCCCAATTGCTTCATATTCCACAATGGTATGCCATCTCTAACTTTTTTCTTGGACTCCGAATATGCAATCTTTCTATATCAGTTCTCGTTAATTCAAAATAGCTAGGGAAACATCGACTATAAAATGTAAATACAATCGCCCCAACAATGTTGGTGGGCACCCATAGCATAAGTAAGAACTAAAATTGAAATAAACATGTTCAAGAGGATGAATTAAGTGCGACGTCAGTTCCTTGAGTAATTTTTAGCATTGTGCATGCAAAAAACCAAAAAATAAATAAGTTGGTTTTGGGTGAGATCTAATTATTAAAAATTCACCGGAAAACAATCAGATGAAAATAGAGCGAACCCATCTTGCTTCTTTGCTAGAGCACATATCAATCGATGCATTGCACTAATTATCTGTATTTTTCATTCCATGCTAATATTATTGAACTGATCATAAGAAGCATATCTCTTCTCGTAGCTAATGCCTGGGAAGAGGGTGATGAAGTTATTTTGATTACCTGTCGTCTTAACAACCTAGATTTGGACCAAGTGAATGGTCACCAAAGTGACAAGCTTGAGGATCCCGGGAATGAGTTGTATGTATACACACAGTATCAACCTTTTATTTTCAATCCATGTAACCAAATTCTTGCCCTAATTCTATATCTTTCAGGTACGAGATGAGATTCAACATGAAAACAGGTGCTGCTTCACAGAAGAAACTATCAGTCTCTGCCATAGACTTTCCTCGAATCAATGAGAGTTATACTGGCAGGTACTTATATTGGAGGTCTCACTTCAAAGTTTTTTTGTTCTATGGTGCATATACCATAAAAATCACTATTAATATATGATAAAACTTACATTTCAAAGTAAGATTCCTTTCGAGAACTATAGAACTTCCTATCATCTGTTATTTTATTGAACACAGAAAGCAGCGGTACGTGTACTGCACAATACTTGAGAGCACAGTGAAGGTGACTGGCATCTTAAAAATGATTCGCATCATAAAATTTGACCTACATGCGGAGCCAGAGAGCAGCAAGGAGCAACTTGAAGTTGGGGGGAATGTGAGGGGCATATATGACCTGGGGCCCGGTAGGTTTTGTTCGGAGGCGGTCTTCGTGCCCAAGGAGCCTGGTGTTTTAGGGGAAGAAGATGATGGGTACTTGATATTCTTTGTGCACGATGAAAACACAGGGTACTCCTTTCATTTCGTACACCACTAAGGGAAGATGCTACTGGTACATGGATGCTGGAAATCTGAAGCTAATGTGATTAATTTTGTTTTCTTTGCATGTACTGTGGATGCAGGAAATCTGAAGTAAATGTGATTGATGCCAAAACGATGTCTTCTGATCCAGTGGCGGTTGTTGAGCTGCCAAGTCGGGTTCCTTATGGATTCCACGCCTTCTTTGTCAACGAGGTACCTTTCGGCTTGAAATGTGTTTGCTTATTTTATTTTATGATATGTAATCATCAGGAGAAATATTGGTATTTGCAATTGGTAGCTGCTTTGTGTTGATGAAAAGAGAAACTAATGTTTGTGTTCTTTTGATAGGAACAACTAGAACATCAAGTAGAGCGGTGAAGAGCGATAAAAATGAAGCATTAGATGAAGAGGTTTTTTGTAATGGTGTGCGTGATGTAGTATCTTTTTGTTTGCCAGATCAGCGGGCTATGAAGGGTTTCACTTAATTTTTCACCAATTTACTGGGCAAATATATTCTTCTTATTTAGTGAAAATGGCAAGTATTTTTGCCTTGTGTAAAAATATATAGAGGAAAGTAGCATTGTAACATCCCAAAAATCTAAATTTTGGAATTATATATTAATTAAACAACATGGATTATATGTTTGATATTGATTTAATTTTATTGAAATATGAAACTTTGGCAATATCTATTATATATAAAAATTGCTTGACAGGTTAACCAGAAAAAAGGATAAATAAGCTAGAAATTACCACAATAATTAGAAGCATCCGATCGTTGATTTGGTGGACCCATAACTTAAAAGACGTAATTAATGAATCAGATCTAAGAGCGCTTTATCTCAAAGAGAGAAAAAAACTGCAACTATCCTTAGCATGTACGTGCGGCTCTATCTTAAAATAAGAATTACATGCAGTTGTGAGATTTAAAAAATAGGGTCCGAATAACTGCCACACGTGTGGCGTCGACAGGAACCCGCACGCACGCCTCGTGTGGCATGGACGGGAACAGGCCCGCACGACCACGTCCGCGCGCACAAACGCATGGCCCGCACATCTGTGTCGTGCCAACCCCGCCCGCACTGCCCCGTCCGGGCAAGCCGACCCGCTGCCCGCACGACCAACCAGTTCCCGGCCTCCGATCCATCCCCTCCCTCGTCTGCCGCCATCGTCCCGCGCCTCTCGAACCCTGATCTCCGTCGCCGGCCTTCTCTGGTTGCCATGGCAAACGGAGCAGATCCCTAGGGCACTCCCACCTCAAAAACACACCCCAACCCTCCCCACCCCCAGCCCCAAACTCCAACCAAGCCATCCGGAGACGATCATCCAAAAACCAGGTGAAAAACTCCCGATCTCAACCTTCTCATCGTTAAGGCTGAAGATCTCCTGATCTTGTGCTGGATCTGTGCTATAGGGGTAGAACACTACATGGTTCAGTGTGTAGTCGCAATTGCCAGGCAGAGTACACCAGATCTGCCATGTACTACGTTTGAAATTGACTTACTTTCCTAGTTTAATTGACGCAAGTAGTTGGGTATGAAAAATGGATGAGTAGGAATCACTAAGGAAAGGGCGCGTGGGGCAAAATTTTGGAATGAGGAGGGCTGGAAGAAATTAATTGCCACTTGTGTATGACGACAGTTGCCACCTTTCGTTGTCAGTGGCTGCCACCTATTATGACCCGTCGTTTGCCAGCCATATCTTCTGCGTGCAAAGAAGCAGAAGAATACAATTCTTGTTGATTGTTGATGCCTTCTTGTTCATGCAGAGATTGAGAACACATTGGAAAAGAAGGGAGACACGGAAAAGAATGAATCACGAAGGCGACGCTGGTGATTGGGGTTCTCAAAGGCCAGAAACAACCCCTTGGGATGCAACAGAGTACAATCAGCTCATCTCTTCAGGGCCGTTGCTGCCACTACTAGAACAGTATGCAGGCATAGGTATGATGCGTTCTAACAAAAACAAGAGAAAAGTTGCCATCTTCGCGACGATGAAGATGACATTCTACTTATGTCGTACACTGGCATTTTTTAGCAGGTTCTTATGACCAAAACACAATTAGGGAGGCCCCGTGGCAAGTTCAATCACAAGGCGCTAACACTGACAAATGTACGGGCAACCAACTTCAACTATCTTGTATGGATAATCAAGGTAATGCGAAAACAACAAAAAGAGCGCCTACTGCTGTGGACATGAAAATTGAACATGCAAAAAAACTGGCAAAAGGACTCACGAGTTACCGTGGGTGAAATTGCAGAGCCTTCATGCAGCGCGTGGCATCAGGCACCGCCAATGTACCTGCCATCGACGTCATACACAGGTCAGTCCATAAAAAAAAAGGTAAAGTTGCGGATGATCAATTAGCAGAAGGAGCATAGTTGGCAACTACAATTTCCATGACTGGTCATCTACAGTTGCCATGTATTAGAAAACTGCATTTGACATCCCTGCACAACTGTTGTTGCCATCCATGGACAACTGTAGTTGCCAGGGGAGAACAACTGCAGTTGCTATGCCAGTGCAACTACATTTGCCATGTCATGGCACTGCAGCTGCCATGGAGGAACAACTGCGGTTGCCATGCCGATGCAAATACATTTTCCCATCCAATAAAACTGCAGTTGCCACATCAGGGGCAACTGCAGTTGCCATGCTAGCACAAAATATAGTTGCCATGAATTTGACCAACCACTACTATGCACACAGGTTATTACGCTGGTGGTACCCCGGCAAACGTCTCGTGGCAAGCTTCACAAATTGCAGGTGGGGCGTCATTTTGGTGTCATAGGCCACACAGTAAGGTCGAATGCAACACACCAAGGTAAGGGAAAAAATCTGAACCACGAAAACAACAGTACATTTGATATTTGAAGTTATTTGCATGCAAAAACAAAATAGTTGCCATGTTTGTTGAACAATAGCTGCCATCACTAGAGAGCTATAGCTGTCGTGCATGCCCACGCGCAGACTCACGGCTTGCTGTTTGAAAAATGATGTCGTGCAAAATCACTCGTAGATGGTGTGATCCGTTGCGATACACATGTTATTCAAACAAAAAACTTAAATCCCGTACGTGTTTTTCCTATTACAGGGCCTACAACTACAGTTAACAGCAGCGCAGGGACATCTACTGCGGGGAGCTCTGAGCGCACGGAAGACGCGTTCCACCAGCCAGCAGACACTCATGCCGCAGACAATTTCGAGTCACAGTCGGGAATGGCAATCATTCTAGCAATACAGACAAGCACCCCTTTGAACACAATCACTGCCAACACTCAAGTAGAAGGAACTACCGCCGATACTGAAGTGAATGATGAAAGTGATGATGAGGCAGAAGGTGATGAAGATGGTGGGCAATCAGAGATCGTGGTACCTCAGCCACCGTACATTGGGCAGAGATTTGAATCGTTCGAAGAAGCAAAGGAATACTACCAGACATATGCAAAGTTCCATGGATTTGCGGTCAACACCGAGTACCATAGGAAAATTAAGAAAACTAATGAGTACAGCAGAGGTGAGATGAGGTGCCACAAGGCACGGAGGAACAAGAAGGTGAAAGGTGTTGCGCCTGTCGTTCTGGAACGAAAAAGAGGAATCATTCTCAAGACAGGATGCCCTGTCCGGTGTAAGCTAAACGTAGATGAAACACAGTATGTGGTCACTGAATATTTTGACGAGCACAACCACAATCTCGTAAAGAAGTTCGACCTGGTCAAATTTCTGACCGCCCACAGAGGATTCACCCCAGTCGAAAGGCAATTCGTAAAGCTGCTACATGACTGTAACGTCGGTCCATCAAGAATGGTCCAGATACTATCACTCATCCACAGCAAAAAGGGGAAACTGAGTAGCATGCCCTACATACCAGCTGACGTCACAAACCTACAGGCCAAGTACCGTAGAGAGAGCAGGCTGGCTGACATAGAGGCTACAATTGCCTACTTCGATGAGAAAGCAAAGGAAGATCCAGATTTCTTCTACAGGATAAGGTTGGACGATGAGGACCGTGTCAGGAACATGTATTGGGTGGATGGTGCTGCAAGGAGAGCCTACAAACATTTCCGAGATTGCATTTCATTCGACGCGACGTACCTCACCAATATGTACAAGATGCCATGCGCTCCGTTCATAGGAATAAATAACCACAATCAGTCGTTGCAGTTCGGCTGCGGGCTCGTTCGGAACGAAGACACGGATGGGTACGTCTGGTTGTTCAAGACCTTCTTGGAGTGCATGGATGGTCTTGCTCCGATGAACATAATAACAGACCAGGATTTTAGCATGCGTGCAGGCATAGAGGAGGTCTTTCCGTTGGCAGTGCACAGGCACTACAGGTGGCACATAATAAAGAAGGCTGAGGAGACACTAGGACCGTTCTTTGCTGACCGTCTAGAGCTGCACAAGGCAATCGAGCTATGCGTGGACCACAGCTTGACGGTCGAGGAGTTTGAAAGGAGCTGGATGGCCATGGTTGAAACGCATCAAGTCCAAGACAATGAGACGCTTGCTAGTCTGTGGGAGAAGCAAATGTACTGGGTGCCCGCCTACTTCATGCAGTGCTTCTTCCCTTTTCTACAGACTACGCAGCGCAGCGAGGGGTTCAATGCTGTGTTGAAGCGATACGTGAGCCCTGGCAACTCATTGCTACAGTTTGCCAAGCAGTACACAACTCTGCAACAAAAAATTCTGGGATCTGAGCTGCAGCAAGAAGCTACCACCGCGCTAAAGCAGCCGAAATTGCTAACGTACTTACTAATGGAGAGCAAATGAGCAAGATATACACAAACAAGATCTTTAACAAGTAAGTCAGTTGTGTTACGGTCTTATTTGCGCAAAAAGCACTAGGGCAGTAGCTGCCATATAGAGTGCAAATGCAGTTGCCATGATATGCAGTTGCCATGTTTAATGGAATACTGTTTGCCATGCTTACTCAGCTGCAGTTGCCATGTTTGATGAAATTTCTGTTTACAATGCTTACTCGGATACATTTTACATGTTCAATGAAGTGCTGGTGCCATGTTTAATGAAATGTACTTCCATTGGGGCATGTTGGTATGCAAATGCCAATGTCAACTGAAAAAATGTCATATTGTCAACACATATGCTGAATATACAAATTGCCATGTTTAATAAAATGCAACTGCCATGTTTGTTGAAAATGCAATTCCCATGTTTACTGAAATGTAGATGCCCATGTTTGATGCAATGTGCTTCCATCGGGGAAAATATTGGTGTGGAAACGACGATGGCTAGTTGAAAATGTAATACAGTTGCCATGTCTGTTGTACTGCAGTTGCCATGTCTGGTGTACTGCAGTTGCCATGTCTGGTGTACTGCAGTTGTCATGTTCGGTGTGCTATGTTTGCCATGTTCAGTATAATATGATTGCCATATTATAAACAAAAATCTATTTCTATTCCCATGATAGCGTAACGTGCTACAAAAAAAAGGATCGCACGATAGATTAACATAAAACACACAAAACTTGCAGATTCCAGGAAGAAATAAAGCGTGCCAGCATGTTCACGGCGTTCTAGGTGGACTAACATACGTTCAAGGTGTGTTCCATTTTGGGCATGTCGGATACAGAACCTGAAGACCCAGACAAAGGAAGGAACTACTTCGTGAAAGCCTCGATAGGCGAAGGCGAGTACTACTGCCAATGCTGCAAGTTCGAACGGGACGGCATTGTGTGTTGTCACATACTAAAAGTGATGGACATGAACGCTGTGACACGGATGCCCCGCCATTTCATAAGGCGACGATGGACTTGGGACGCTGACGATGTGTTGGCGCCGCAGACAACACATGCGGTTCTGGCTGTGCATGACGAGAGACCTGAGTCAACCATGGAAGCCGTGAGGCACGTAGTGCTGACAAAGAACTATGCTGAGCTAATTGATGAAGCGTGCAAGAGTGATGAGACAGCAAGAGTCGCAGAAAAACACAGGAAGGCGCTGAAAAGAGAGCTTGATGAGATCAAGAAGAGGAAAGCTGAGGAAGCCTTACACCGGTTCCCCCGCACATCAAGTGTGCCTTCATCGACGGGGCCATCGTCTGAAAACTCGGAGATAGGATCTGGAACAGCAAGCACACAAACCCAGGTCAGGAACCCACCCCGTTCCATCACAAAGGGTCGCCCAAGAGAGATAAGGTACAAGTCAGGATTGGAGATTCAAGCAAAACACAAGAAAACGAAGAAAGGGGCAGGCAATCCATGAGCAGAAATTGGGGCATTGCGGCATGGTCCTTGTGGACATTTTTTTTGTACCCTATACGATGAGATTTTTTGTTTTTAGAATTGGGAGAATAACTACTGAGGAACATCAGAAATGGAAAGGAAAAATTCATTGAGTGCAGAAATGCAGTTGCCATGTTATGGGTGCTTAATCTGCCATGTTATGTATATTAAATCTGCCATGTTATGTGTACTAAAAATATGCCATGCTATTTTATACTAAAAATATGCCATGCTACTTTGTACTAAATATGCCATGCTAGTTGTACTGGATCTGCCATTTTAGTTGTACTGGATCTGCCATGTTAATTATGCTGGATCTGCCATGTTGTTTGAACTGTATTTGCCATGTTAGCTATGCTGAAAATATGCCATGGTATTTGAAATGACTGTGCATGACATATATTTCCATGACAAATACCACGCGGTTTAGAGAAACATAGTGTGTTGTGGGCAATGTATGGGAACACAAGTTGGACAAAGGCGTAAGGTGCATAAACTGCAGCCAAGGCTGTGGCTGCATGATCAACCCTACCCCGTGCTAGCCGGTGCTACCCCATGTATGTTGAACTACATTTGCCATCTGTTTTAAAACATCATAGACGCAATCAAAAACAGCAAACTGGTGCTGTATGCAATGAAACCATTGTAATAATGATAAAACATAAAAACATATGTGCATTAACGCCTAAAATAGGTTCACGTCCACACATATATTACATGAACTACTAAAATGTCGCTCACACACCACCACTACATAGTAGCATACGCTGGGTTGCAGTCGTAACATAGCACACAAACATAGTTTTCGACGATAACAAAGAGATAAGTACCTTACATTCCTCAGCAACAGAATGTAAGGTATGCGTCCGGTGTCTAACACCACGTGATCACTTGTACTTCTTGTTGATTTTCTTGACAGCTTCCTCCACGAACTCACGTGCTCTGGACCGCTTGTTGAAATCTTCATTCGTCAACCAGTTCCATGTGTGGATTTTCCGGAGCTCAACAATCGTTGCAGCTGTGATAGCGGGGACAACTCTGCCTTCCCACTTTGCAAAATATTCCAGTGCATGAAAGCCGCAGTCCGTACTGCACGAGAAAAAGACTCGGATGAACACGCAAAAAAGGACAGACGTAGCAAAGATAGACTTCAATTCAGATGTGACAACAAAAAGAGTGATTGCATTGATGTAAACGGCACATAAAGGAAGGGGAAAAGAAATTACGTGTTCCCTTGCTTCGCAGTCGCCACATACTCAATCTGGAAATGTCTGATCTGGACCTTTGAATTTTCGTAGTGACGGTTCCATGTCTCTTTGAGGTTGTTGATGAAGAATTCGACATGCGTAGTAAGATTTGAATCAGCTCCCGAACGGATTGAATCAAGCACCTCGAAACGTTGGTTCTTCAGGTCAAGACAGATCGCGTAGTGGTGACCACACTTGTCGTGTTGGTCATGTGGTGCAAGCTCCTGGAACATGGGGAACATGACCTGCATTTGAAAAGTGAAGAAATAAGAAGCATAGTTCACATAAAGAACAGCAGAGGGACAAAAAAAATTAGAATCACATAGAATGTTTTTGGTTGTGGGTGGGGGTAGTTGAAGGAAAGTTGCCGTCCATGTATGAACAAAGTGTGCCGTGCATTTTACAATCAAATTGCCACATAGTTCGCACGGGATGCAAAAAACAAAAGAAGAAAAATGTGCATGGTAGCTGTTGCCACATGGAAAACATATGCCACACAATCACAAAGTGCAGAAGATGGCAATAACCACACCATGTGAAAAAACAGTGCAGACAGGGGAGGAGTGCTCACATATTTCTTCAGTGTGAGCTTGAAATCACCGTGCTGAGCGAAATTCTTCCTCCGGATTTTGTGGTGGAAGTCACCATCCCATATTTTGCATGTCATGCTGTAATGCATGATGATCTTGTCGGCACACACATCAATGTGATTGTTGATGTAGTCGATCCTGCATGCAATTACATTAGTCGACATTTTACCGTTTGGCCTCACGGACTCGGCGAGATCACCCAGGTCGACGTACGTCGCTCCGCATTGAATGACTTTGGTTCTGTCCAAACATGAGCTGTATGAAAACGACATAACATGGAAGAATCATGCCTGCTAAGTAAAAAATATATCAAAGAACTAAAACGTAAGTGCATCATGTATAGAGAGTATGAAGAAAGATGAAATCTTAAACAATGAACAAAGCAAAATGAGTGATTATAGGGTGTGATCATTTACGCTTTCAACTCTTTCATGTGCTTGCTGCTGGCCCTCGCATTTCCAAACCGCTTGATGATGTCGTACAGCTGGGTCTGTTCCTTAGTGGCCCTGAATTCAGGCTCGTAGTCTTCCGCGGGAGGTGCGTGAACTACCCTCTGCTGTCTCACAGAACCAGGGGTCGCACTTCTGATGGTATCCTCAGTTGCCGTCTCTGTAGGCAAGTTGGAACTTGATTGCTCTTGCCGTCGCGAGGTCCTCCTCTGCAATGCTGCCTCCTCGATCCTGCGGTAAGCTTCATCAAGTAACGGTGAAATTTCCTCAGGGGTGCCTACAATGATTCAAGAAAAAATAAAAAGTGTGTTAGGATAAAGGAGAAAGTCAGAAAACATATGGATTGTGAGGAAAATAGGGTGTATGATGTGAGATGTAGGTAGAAAATAGTGGCGAAATTGTCATGTGTGATGCAACTACACTGGCCATGTCATCGCAACTACAGTTGCCATGCAGTTGTGATGAATTGCCGTTTAGATGGCCCGTGGTTGCCATGTCTCATCAAATGCAGTTGCCATGTTGTGTCAACTGCACTTGCCACGTGATTGCCGTATAGAAAAAATGCAGAATGGTAAAAAAATGCAGGTGACACGGTGTGGCAAAATCCAGTTGCCATATGTAATGCATTATATTTTCCATGTGCCAGAAAATACAGTTGCCATGATGAATCAACTTCAGTTGCCACGTGTTTACCCCCAAATGTCAAAAATGCAGCATGGCAACAACAACAAAAAAACGAAGGACATGATGCATCAAAATCCACTTGTCATGTCATCACACCGCAGTTGCCGTCACAAGTGAGAACACCCCAAAAGAATATGTTTGGGACAAAATTCAAACTATAAAGATGTACATAGGAAAATCATAAGGACATGGTAAGTGTACCTTGCACAATTGGCTCCGCGAACTTGACAGCCTTCCTGCCCTCGACCATTGGCTGCGCCATCATTGCGGGCGTGCCTCCTGGGAAAGCAAAGGCAACTGGCAAAGGATCATGCACCAATGGTTGGTCTTGACTGGTGCCAAGGCTGAAGCTCGGTGGGGTAAATGCCATTGGGTGCCTCTCATTCCTACTGGCCGGACCACGAATGATTTGCGGGGCAGAATCCAATGGTGAAAGATCAACAAACATATCTGAATCAGCCGCTACAGAATCCCAGTCTCGATCCGTGTCAACCCAACAGACACTTTCGGAGATACCTGTAATGCACTTTTATAGTCACCCAGTTACGTTGTGACGTTTGATACACCCAAAGCACTCCTACGGTATCCGGGAGTTACACGATCTCATGGTCAAAGGAAAAGATACTTGACATTAGAAAAGCTCTAGCAAACGAACTACACGATCTCACGCTATGCTTAAGATTGGGTCTTGTCCATCACATCATTATCCTAATGATGTGATCCCGTTATCAATGGCATCCAATGTCCATAGCCAGGAAACCATGACTATCTATTGATCAACGAGCTAGTCAACTAGAGGCTTACTAGGGACATGTTGATGTCTGTTATTCACACATGTATTACGATTTCCGGATAATACAATTATAGCATGAATAAAGACAATTATCATGAACAAAGAAATATAATAATAATGCTTTTATTATTGCCTCTAGGGCATATTTCCAACAGTATGGTCTACACATTTGGAGATTCGGGAGTCTTGGAAGAGGACTATATGCAGCATAGCATTGAATCTCAGCAAAATCGAAAAAAATATTGTGATTTGCAATAAGCACGGTGATTTGCAATAAGCATGGTTTCAAATTCTTGATTAACATTCATCATTTTTTTAATAAATGATCAACATTTTTTGTATACACGTTCAACATTGTCCGAACGCTTGTTCAACATTTTTCAAATACTTGTTCAACATTTTCAATACTTTATTAAACTTTTTTTTCAAATACTTGTTCAACAGATTTCAAATACTTATTCAACATTTTTCGAATACTCATTCAACATTTTTCAAATACTTGTTCAACATTTTTTTAAATACTTGATTAACATTTTTATATACACGATCAAGGAATTTCATCATTTTTATAATACATGGTCAATATATTTTTATATACATTCAACATTTATCAAAGCATTATGAGCATTTTTCAAATGTTATGTGAAGTACTGTTTTATATAATATATGTTAAAACATTTAAAAGTGTAAACAAAACTAAAAAATGGAACCAAAAACGAAATAAACACATGAAAAGAAAAGAAAAGAAAACGAGGCAGTATACCTACCGCGAACCAGGCTAGCCCATATCCTCACACGCTTCAGCGAGTCTGAAGGGGCGACCGAGTTGGCCGTCCCATGAGCACGGGAGGCCACAACCTCTTTTTCCTGTTTTCTTATGTTCCTTTATTTTTTTATTCTTGTACTTTTGTTTATACTTTCAAATATTCCAAGAAAATTCATCAAAAAAATTGAAAAATGCTGAACAAATATTAAAAAAATGTTCAACAAGTATTTGAAAAAAATGTTGATCATGTTCATGTATATAAAAATGTTGAACAAGTATATAAAAAATATATAATAAGTATTTAAAAAATGTTGAACAAGTGTTTGAGAAAATGTTGATCATGTATTTAAAAAATATCGAACAAATATCTAAAAAATGTAAAATAAGTATCTGAAAAATGTTGAACAAGTATTTGAGAAAATGCTAATCATGTTTTATTTTTTTTTGAAAAAGTATTTGAAAAATGTTGAACAAGTATTTGAGAAAATGCTGATCATGTTTAATTTGTTTTTGAAAAAATATTTGAAAAATGTTGAACAAGTATTTGAAAAAATGTTGAAAGAGCATTTGAAAAAATATTTATCATGTATATAAGAATGTAGAATGAAAAACAAAAAGAAACAAAGAAAAACCAAAAAAGAAAGAAAATAAACCAAAGAAAAAAAGGAAATGAAAAAACTGAAGAAACAATGAAAATAAAAATGAAAATCAAACAAAAAATGCAGAGCAAAATAGAAAATCAAGCAAAAAACAAAGAAAAAAGAGAAGAAAACCATGTCAAAGAAAAGAAAGAAAAAAAGAAAAAAAACTTGAAAACCATGAAAAAACCGCGTCGTTTGTCTCAAGTACAAATCGCGCCCACAACTCAGCACGTGCAAGTCATGGGCGCAGTGTCTAGCGTAGGCAGTCCCCTCCCAGGAGACTGGAGATCGATCTCAGTTTTCTACGGGCTCGCTTAATGTGAGAAATGGTCGAGGTGCTGTATGCGAGACATAGCAGCCGCCGAAGCGAGACGCCCAAACGCAGCCTCCCACCCCAAGTACGGGCAGGGGTGCCCCTGTTTCTTTTTGTTTTACTTTTTGTATGTTTGCTTCTATAAAAATATGAAGATTCCAACAGGTATTCACTAATTTGAAAATGAATTATATTTAAAAAGTGCTCATAAATTTAAAAATGTTCCTGATTTTAGAAAACAATTGACATTTCAAAAAATATTCACAAATCTAAAAATTGGTCCCATATTTCAAAAACAAATTATGAATTTTAAAAGCTATTCGGAATTTTAGAAATTGTTCAAAAATTTGAAATTATCACTAATCTGAAAACTATTTTTTCAACTCAAAAAATGGTCGCAACCTCCTAAAATTTAAAGACAGTGTCAGAAGCACGCCGAGAAAGACCGTTGGATAACAATCCCTTGTTACATGGAGCCCATAGGGGGTCCAGGTCATCGTCTCTCAAACGGTAGCAAAAATGGCGCCTCCTCCTGTCATAGTACGGTTGGCGTGACAATGACCATCAGGACATGAACAGCTGATCGATGAACTCTATGAGCAATTTACGATTAGCTTGACAAGCTGCCGCTGCATGCTGTACCAGCGTCAATATAGTATATGCAGCTCCCAATATCTAGGATTATTAAATCCATCACGACTATTTTTAGTAAAAGAATTTGAACGGGGCGCCGGCGCCAATCATGCACCCATTCATCAAACACTGTTTACAGAGAGGATTTGATCGGCCAGCTGATGGATTTAGTAGAGAAACGTGGAGCGAGTCAGTGCGATGGAGTCTTCAGCCCATCCATCCATCCAGAGAGACAAGAAAGACAGGCGATTTGGGCGAAGGTATCCATGGAGAGAGGCAGCTTTGATGTGATCCTCCATGGGCGTCGCCGGCCATCCGCGCCACCGCTGACATGACATATGGAGGCCCGTCGGCTGTCGTTGTCGCCATTGCCGTGCCGTCCCTCCCTTGCTCTTTCTACTCTCCCAAGTCCCAAGCAACGCAAACTCTGCCGACCATCTCCGGTCTCCTATACAAGCCCACCCCGGCCAGTAATCTCTAGCGCCACCAGCCACCATGGGAGAAGCACAAGCAGCAGTGGCGGCCACCATCACCATGGGAGAAGATGCCGAGAGGAAGGGGGCGGCGATGGTGGTCGTGCCGGCGCCGCGGCCGCGCAAGGGGGTGGCGTCCTGGGCGGTCGACCTGCTCGAGCGGCTTGCCGTCCGCCTCCGCCACGACGACAAGGAAGCCGAGCCGATCCCCTGGCTCTCCGGCAACTTCGCCCCCGTGCCGGACGAGACCCCGCCCGCCGCCGGCCTCCCCGTCCGCGGACACCTCCCGGTCAGCATCCCTCTCCCTCCCTCTCTTCATTCTTTGTTTTCTAGAGCAAGTTACCATTTCTCCAGCATTTTTCAACTAATAACAACAACCTCTACGCTGATTTGCTCAAAATTTTCTTGGATAATCCTTTCTTTTCCTCATGGTGTTCCTTATTTTGTTATCTGCAGAAGTGCTTGAATGGAGAATTTGTGAGGGTGGGGCCTAACCCCAAGTTTGCCCCTGTTGCAGGGTACCACTGGTACTAACTCTTAATTGTTGACAATTTTCCTTCCAACAATTGAGGGCCACATTTCTAATTTTGGTGTTTCTGTGTTTCTTTTTTGCAGGTTTGATGGGGATGGGTATGTGACACAATCCCTTTCTGTTTGGGATATTTTATACCTAGTTGCACCGGTTGCGTGCACGTTCATTTTCTCCTGTTTTCAATACAGTTCTACTCCCTCCGTCCCAAAATAAGTGACTCAAGTTTGTATTAACTTTGTACTGAAGTTAGTACAAAGTTGAGTCACTTATTTTGGGACAGAGGGAGTACAACACACGATTTCCCGATAAGTCAAGCCTTAATATTTCCCGATAAGTCAAGCCTTAATCTATGATTCAAAACTTTGGCTTCATGGTTGTATCAACTTGTACATTGTTTCTTACAGAATGATCCATGCAATGCGCATTAAGGATGGAAAAGCTACATATGTATCAAGATACGTGAAGACTTCTCGCCTCGAGCAAGAAGAGTATTTTGGTGGAGCAAAGTTTACCAAGGTAAGCTTACGTGTTTGACTAAAAAACCTGAATGTTCTTAGCAGCTAAATAATTATTATGTAACACTTCATTGTCACCATCTCCAACTATGCTCCCTTTTTCTGTGGAAAGTGCTTCGATTTTCTTATTCATGCTTGCAACTTTCTTACTCTCTTAAGTTAGAATCTAATATATAACGTGCATGTGTATGACTTAATCCAGCACTAAAACCCTATCTCTCCCATATCTTGTGGGTTTAGTGATGGCTATATAAGAAACCGGTTGTGCGCACATGTGAGTTTTTCCCTCAATCTTTACAGATTGGAGATTTAAAGGGTGTTTTTGGATTGTTTATGGTTCTAGTGCAAGAACTTAGGAAGAAACTTAAAGTCTTAGATGCTACTTATGGAATTGGAACAGGTACCTCTTTACCTTAAAGTAGTTACTGATGTATATCTACATATGTTTCATGGCCATTTTATTTTAGTGCCAATTTGTTGATTTGCTCCCTTCTTTTCCAGCTAATACTGCACTTATATATCATCATGGCAAACTCATGGCCCTGTCAGAATCAGATAAACCTTGTAAGTTATCAGTCTGTTAGCACAATTTGTTTCTATACTAGATCATGGCCCACACATTGCTATGGGCATAATAATACCATATACTCTGCATGATAAAGAGCGCATGACAAATGTGGAGCATGAGTTTCTATTCTTGTTTTCAGATGTTGTTAAGATCCTTGAAGATGGAGACCTGCAAACTCTTGGGTTGTTGGATTATGACAAAAGGTTGAAACATCCTTTCACCGCTCATCCAAAGGTTGATCCATTTACAGGTACATTACTTTGAAAACATACTATTTCTTACTTACATTCATGAAAATTGGGTTAAATCATGTAGTTTTTATTCTTCTTTCAGATGAAATGTTCACCTTTGGGTACTCGCATGAACCTCCATATTGTACATATCGAGTCATCACCAATGATGGAATTATGCTTGACCCTGTGCCGATAACAATACCGGAATCTGTGATGATGCATGACTTTGCCATTACAGAGAATTATTCCATATTTATGGACTTGCCAATGTTTTTTCGACCAAAGGTACATGATGATTTATGTACACAATGGTAAATGACATCAAGAATAAATATTTTCCATAGGTTTTTCCCGTGTACCATTTCTTTTCCTCATGTTGAACCATGCCATAGTCAACATTTGTTTCACAATTGCATGGGATCAACATATTTTTCCATCAACAATTGATAAATGGTTAATACTCCTCTTCATAATATGGTCTTATTGTAACCTGATGCGTTCTTGTATAAAGGAAATGGCGAAGAATGGTGAATTTATCTACAAGTTTGATCCTACAAAGAAAGCTCGGTTTGGCATACTCCAACGCTACGAAAAGGATGAAAAAACCATCAGATGGTTTGAACTCCCCAATTGCTTCATATTCCACAATGGTATGCCATCTCTAACTTTTTTCTTGGACTCCGAATATGCAATCTTTCTATATCAGTTCTCGTTAATTCAAAATAGCTAGGGAAACATCGACTATAAAATGTAAATACAATCGCCCCAACAATGTTGGTGGGCACCCATAGCATAAGTAAGAACTAAAATTGAAATAAACATGTTCAAGAGGATGAATTAAGTGCGACGTCAGTTCCTTGAGTAATTTTTAGCATTGTGCATGCAAAAAACCAAAAAATAAATAAGTTGGTTTTGGGTGAGATCTAATTATTAAAAATTCACCGGAAAACAATCAGATGAAAATAGAGCGAACCCATCTTGCTTCTTTGCTAGAGCACATATCAATCGATGCATTGCACTAATTATCTGTATTTTTCATTCCATGCTAATATTATTGAACTGATCATAAGAAGCATATCTCTTCTCGTAGCTAATGCCTGGGAAGAGGGTGATGAAGTTATTTTGATTACCTGTCGTCTTAACAACCTAGATTTGGACCAAGTGAATGGTCACCAAAGTGACAAGCTTGAGGATCCCGGGAATGAGTTGTATGTATACACACAGTATCAACCTTTTATTTTCAATCCATGTAACCAAATTCTTGCCCTAATGCTATATCTTTCAGGTACGAGATGAGATTCAACATGAAAACAGGTGCTGCTTCACAGAAGAAACTATCAGTCTCTGCCATAGACTTTCCTCGAATCAATGAGAGTTATACTGGCAGGTACTTATATTGGAGGTCTCACTTCAAAGTTTTTTTGTTCTATGGTGCATATACCATAAAAATCACTATTAATATATGATAAAACTTACATTTCAAAGTAAGATTCCTTTCGAGAACTATAGAACTTCCTATCATCTGTTATTTTATTGAACACAGAAAGCAGCGGTACGTGTACTGCACAATACTTGAGAGCACAGTGAAGGTGACTGGCATCTTAAAAATGATTCGCATCATAAAATTTGACCTACATGCGGAGCCAGAGAGCAGCAAGGAGCAACTTGAAGTTGGGGGGAATGTGAGGGGCATATATGACCTGGGGCCCGGTAGGTTTTGTTCGGAGGCGGTCTTCGTGCCCAAGGAGCCTGGTGTTTTAGGGGAAGAAGATGATGGGTACTTGATATTCTTTGTGCACGATGAAAACACAGGGTACTCCTTTCATTTCGTACACCACTAAGGGAAGATGCTACTGGTACATGGATGCTGGAAATCTGAAGCTAATGTGATTAATTTTGTTTTCTTTGCATGTACTGTGGATGCAGGAAATCTGAAGTAAATGTGATTGATGCCAAAACGATGTCTTCTGATCCAGTGGCGGTTGTTGAGCTGCCAAGTCGGGTTCCTTATGGATTCCACGCCTTCTTTGTCAACGAGGTACCTTTCGGCTTGAAATGTGTTTGCTTATTTTATTTTATGATATGTAATCATCAGGAGAAATATTGGTATTTGCAATTGGTAGCTGCTTTGTGTTGATGAAAAGAGAAACTAATGTTTGTGTTCTTTTGATAGGAACAACTAGAACATCAAGTAGAGCGGTGAAGAGCGATAAAAATGAAGCATTAGATGAAGAGGTTTTTTGTAATGGTGTGCGTGATGTAGTATCTTTTTGTTTGCCAGATCAGCGGGCTATGAAGGGTTTCACTTAGTTTTTCACCAATTTACTGGGCAAATATCTTCTTCTTATTTAGTGAAAATGGCAAGTATTTTTGCCTTGTGTAAAAATATATAGAGGAAAGTAGCATTGTAACATCCCAAAAATCTAAATTTTGGAATTATATATTAATTAAACAACATGGATTATATGTTTGATATTGATTTAATTTTATTGAAATATGAAACTTTGGCAATATCTATTATATATAAAAATTGCTTGACAGGTTAACCAGAAAAAAGGATAAATAAGCTAGAAATTACCACAATAATTAGAAGCATCCGATCGTTGATTTGGTGGACCCATAACTTAAAAGACGTAATTAATGAATCAGATCTAAGAGCGCTTTATCTCAAAGAGAGAAAAAAACTGCAACTATCCTTAGCATGTACGTGCGGCTCTATCTTAAAATAAGAATTACATGCAGTTGTGAGATTTAAAAAATAGGGTCCGAATAACTGCCACACGTGTGGCGTCGACAGGAACCCGCACGCACGCCTCGTGTGGCATGGACGGGAACAGGCCCGCACGACCACGTCCGCGCGCACAAACGCATGGCCCGCACATCTGTGTCGTGCCAACCCCGCCCGCACTGCCCCGTCCGGGCAAGCCGACCCGCTGCCCGCACGACCAACCAGTTCCCGGCCTCCGATCCATCCCCTCCCTCGTCTGCCGCCATCGTCCCGCGCCTCTCGAACCCTGATCTCCGTCGCCGGCCTTCTCTGGTTGCCATGGCAAACGGAGCAGATCCCTAGGGCACTCCCACCTCAAAAACACACCCCAACCCTCCCCACCCCCAGCCCCAAACTCCAACCAAGCCATCCGGAGACGATCATCCAAAAACCAGGTGAAAAACTCCCGATCTCAACCTTCTCATCGTTAAGGCTGAAGATCTCCTGATCTTGTGCTGGATCTGTGCTATAGGGGTAGAACACTACATGGTTCAGTGTGTAGTCGCAATTGCCAGGCAGAGTACACCAGATCTGCCATGTACTACGTTTGAAATTGACTTACTTTCCTAGTTTAATTGACGCAAGTAGTTGGGTATGAAAAATGGATGAGTAGGAATCACTAAGGAAAGGGCGCGTGGGGCAAAATTTTGGAATGAGGAGGGCTGGAAGAAATTAATTGCCACTTGTGTATGACGACAGTTGCCACCTTTCGTTGTCAGTGGCTGCCACCTATTATGACCCGTCGTTTGCCAGCCATATCTTCTGCGTGCAAAGAAGCAGAAGAATACAATTCTTGTTGATTGTTGATGCCTTCTTGTTCATGCAGAGATTGAGAACACATTGGAAAAGAAGGGAGACACGGAAAAGAATGAATCACGAAGGCGACGCTGGTGATTGGGGTTCTCAAAGGCCAGAAACAACCCCTTGGGATGCAACAGAGTACAATCAGCTCATCTCTTCAGGGCCGTTGCTGCCACTACTAGAACAGTATGCAGGCATAGGTATGATGCGTTCTAACAAAAACAAGAGAAAAGTTGCCATCTTCGCGACGATGAAGATGACATTCTACTTATGTCGTACACCGGCATTTTTTAGCAGGTTCTTATGACCAAAACACAATTAGGGAGGCCCCGTGGCAAGTTCAATCACAAGGCGCTAACACTGACAAATGTACGGGCAACCAACTTCAACTATCTTGTATGGATAATCAAGGTAATGCGAAAACAACAAAAAGAGCGCCTACTGCTGTGGACATGAAAATTGAACATGCAAAAAAACTGGCAAAAGGACTCACGAGTTACCGTGGGTGAAATTGCAGAGCCTTCATGCAGCGCGTGGCATCAGGCACCGCCAATGTACCTGCCATCGACGTCATACACAGGTCAGTCCATAAAAAAAAGGTAAAGTTGCGGATGATCAATTAGCAGAAGGAGCATAGTTGGCAACTACAATTGCCATGACTGGTCATCTACAGTTGCCATGTATTAGAAAGCTGCATTTGACATCCCTGCACAACTGTTGTTGCCATCCATGGACAACTGTAGTTGCCAGGGGAGAACAACTGCAGTTGCTATGCCAGTGCAACTACATTTGCCATGTCATGGCACTGCAGCTGCCATGGAGGAACAACTGCGGTTGCCATGCCGATGCAAATACATTTTCCGATCCAATAAAACTGCAGTTGCCACATCAGGGGCAACTGCAGTTGCCATGCTAGCACAAAATATAGTTGCCATGAATTTGACCAACCACTACTATGCACACAGGTTATTACGCTGGTGGTACCCCGGCAAACGTCTCGTGGCAAGCTTCACAAATTGCAGGTGGGGGCGTCATTTTGGTGTCATAGGCCACACAGTAAGGTCGAATGCAACACACCAAGGTAAGGGAAAAAATCTGAACCACGAAAACAACAGTACATTTGATATTTGAAGTTATTTGCATGCAAAAACAAAATAGTTGCCATGTTTGTTGAACAATAGCTGCCATCACTAGAGAGCTATAGCTGTCGTGCATGCCCACGCGCAGACTCACGGCTTGCTGTTTGAAAAATGATGTCGTGCAAAATCACTCGTAGATGGTGTGATCCGTTGCGATACACATGTTATTCAAACAAAAAACTTAAATCCCGTACGTGTTTTTCCTATTACAGGGCCTACAACTACAGTTAACAGCAGCGCAGGGACATCTACTGCGGGGAGCTCTGAGCGCACGGAAGACGCGTTCCACCAGCCAGCAGACACTCATGCCGCAGACAATTTCGAGTCACAGTCGGGAATGGCAATCATTCTAGCAATACAGACAAGCACCCCTTTGAACACAATCACTGCCAACACTCAAGTAGAAGGAACTACCGCCGATACTGAAGTGAATGATGAAAGTGATGATGAGGCAGAAGGTGATGAAGATGGTGGGCAATCAGAGATCGTGGTACCTCAGCCACCGTACATTGGGCAGAGATTTGAATCGTTCGAAGAAGCAAAGGAATACTACCAGACATATGCAAAGTTCCATGGATTTGCGGTCAACACCGAGTACCATAGGAAAATTAAGAAAACTAATGAGTACAGCAGAGGTGAGATGAGGTGCCACAAGGCACGGAGGAACAAGAAGGTGAAAGGTGTTGCGCCTGTCGTTCTGGAACGAAAAAGAGGAATCATTCTCAAGACAGGATGCCCTGTCCGGTGTAAGCTAAACGTAGATGAAACACAGTATGTGGTCACTGAATATTTTGACGAGCACAACCACAATCTCGTAAAGAAGTTCGACCTGGTCAAATTTCTGACCGCCCACAGAGGATTCACCCCAGTCGAAAGGCAATTCGTAAAGCTGCTACATGACTGTAACGTCGGTCCATCAAGAATGGTCCAGATACTATCACTCATCCACAGCAAAAAGGGGAAACTGAGTAGCATGCCCTACATACCAGCTGACGTCACAAACCTACATGCCAAGTACCGTAGAGAGAGCAGGCTGGCTGACATAGAGGCTACAATTGCCTACTTCGATGAGAAAGCAAAGGAAGATCCAGATTTCTTCTACAGGATAAGGTTGGACGATGAGGACCGTGTCAGGAACATGTATTGGGTGGATGGTGCTGCAAGGAGAGCCTACAAACATTTCCGAGATTGCATTTCATTCGACGCGACGTACCTCACCAATATGTACAAGATGCCATGCGCTCCGTTCATAGGAATAAATAACCACAATCAGTCGTTGCAGTTCGGCTGCGGGCTCGTTCGGAACGAAGACACGGATGGGTACGTCTGGTTGTTCAAGACCTTCTTGGAGTGCATGGATGGTCTTGCTCCGATGAACATAATAACAGACCAGGATTTTAGCATGCGTGCAGGCATAGAGGAGGTCTTTCCGTTGGCAGTGCACAGGCACTACAGGTGGCACATAATAAAGAAGGCTGAGGAGACACTAGGACCGTTCTTTGCTGACCGTCTAGAGCTGCACAAGGCAATCGAGCTATGCGTGGACCACAGCTTGACGGTCGAGGAGTTTGAAAGGAGCTGGATGGCCATGGTTGAAACGCATCAAGTCCAAGACAATGAGACGCTTGCTAGTCTGTGGGAGAAGCAAATGTACTGGGTGCCCGCCTACTTCATGCAGTGCTTCTTCCCTTTTCTACAGACTACGCAGCGCAGCGAGGGGTTCAATGCTGTGTTGAAGCGATACGTGAGCCCTGGCAACTCATTGCTACAGTTTGCCAAGCAGTACACAACTCTGCAACAAAAAATTCTGGGATCTGAGCTGCAGCAAGAAGCTACCACCGCGCTAAAGCAGCCGAAATTGCTAAGGTACTTACCAATGGAGAGCAAATGAGCAAGATATACACAAACAAGATCTTTAACAAGTAAGTCAGTTGTGTTACGGTCTTATTTGCGCAAAAAGCACTAGGGCATTAGCTGCCATATAGAGTGCAAATGCAGTTGCCATGATATGCAGTTGCCATGTTTAATGGAATACTGTTTGCCATGCTTACTCAGCTGCAGTTGCCATGTTTGATGAAATTTCTGTTTACAATGCTTACTCGGATACATTTTACATGTTCAATGAAGTGCTGGTGCCATGTTTAATGAAATGTACTTCCATTGGGGCATGTTGGTATGCAAATGCCAATGTCAACTGAAAAAATGTCATATTGTCAACACATATGCTGAATATACAAATTGCCATGTTTAATAAAATGCAACTGCCATGTTTGTTGAAAATGCAATTCCCATGTTTACTGAAATGTAGATGCCCATGTTTGATGCAATGTGCTTCCATCGGGGAAAATATTGGTGTGGAAACGACGATGGCTAGTTGAAAATGTAATACAGTTGCCATGTCTGTTGTACTGCAGTTGCCATGTCTGGTGTACTGCAGTTGCCATGTCTGGTGTACTGCAGTTGTCATGTTCGGTGTGCTATGTTTGCCATGTTCAGTATAATATGATTGCCATATTATAAACAAAAATCTATTTCTATTCCCATGATAGCGTAACGTGCTACAAAAAAAAGGATCGCACGATAGATTAACATAAAACACACAAAACTTGCAGATTCCAGGAAGAAATAAAGCGTGCCAGCATGTTCACGGCGTTCTAGGTGGACTAACATACGTTCAAGGTGTGTTCCATTTTGGGCATGTCGGATACAGAACCTGAAGACCCAGACAAAGGAAGGAACTACTTCGTGAAAGCCTCGATAGGCGAAGGCGAGTACTACTGCCAATGCTGCAAGTTCGAACGGGACGGCATTGTGTGTTGTCACATACTAAAAGTGATGGACATGAACGCTGTGACACGGATGCCCCGCCATTTCATAAGGCGACGATGGACTTGGGACGCTGACGATGTGTTGGCGCCGCAGACAACACATGCGGTTCTGGCTGTGCATGACGAGAGACCTGAGTCAACCATGGAAGCCGTGAGGCACGTAGTGCTGACAAAGAACTATGCTGAGCTAATTGATGAAGCGTGCAAGAGTGATGAGACAGCAAGAGTCGCAGAAAAACACAGGAAGGCGCTGAAAAGAGAGCTTGATGAGATCAAGAAGAGGAAAGCTGAGGAAGCCTTACACCGGTTCCCCCGCACATCAAGTGTGCCTTCATCAACGGGGCCATCGTCTGAAAACTCGGAGATAGGATCTGGAACAGCAAGCACACAAACCCAGGTCAGGAACCCACCCCGTTCCATCACAAAGGGTCGCCCAAGAGAGATAAGGTACAAGTCAGGATTGGAGATTCAAGCAAAACACAAGAAAACGAAGAAAGGGGCGGGCAATCCATGAGCAGAAATTGGGGCATTGCGGCATGGTCCTTGTGGACATTTTTTTTGTACCCTATACGATGAGATTTTTTGTTTTTAGAATTGGGAGAATAACTACTGAGGAACATCAGAAATGGAAAGGAAAAATTCATTGAGTGCAGAAATGCAGTTGCCATGTTATGGGTGCTTAATCTGCCATGTTATGTATATTAAATCTGCCATGTTATGTGTACTAAAAATATGCCATGCTATTTTATACTAAAAATATGCCATGCTACTTTGTACTAAATATGCCATGCTAGTTGTACTGGATCTGCCATTTTAGTTGTACTGGATCTGCCATGTTAATTATGCTGGATCTGCCATGTTGTTTGAACTGTATTTGCCATGTTAGCTATGCTGAAAATATGCCATGGTATTTGAAATGACTGTGCATGACATATATTTCCATGACAAATACCACGCGGTTTAGAGAAACATAGTGTGTTGTGGGCAATGTATGGGAACACAAGTTGGACAAAGGCGTAAGGTGCATAAACTGCAGCCAAGGCTGTGGCTGCATGATCAACCCTACCCCGTGCTAGCCGGTGCTACCCCATGTATGTTGAACTACATTTGCCATCTGTTTTAAAACATCATAGACGCAATCAAAAACAGCAAACTGGTGCTGTATGCAATGAAACCATTGTAATAATGATAAAACATAAAAACATATGTGCATTAACGCCTAAAATAGGTTCACGTCCACACATATATTACATGAACTACTAAAATGTCGCTCACACACCACCACTACATAGTAGCATACGCTGGGTTGCAGTCGTAACATAGCACACAAACATAGTTTTCGACGATAACAAAGAGATAAGTACCTTACATTCCTCAGCAACAGAATGTAAGGTATGCGTCCGGTGTCTAACACCACGTGATCACTTGTACTTCTTGTTGATTTTCTTGACAGCTTCCTCCACGAACTCGCGTGCTCTGGACCGCTTGTTGAAATCTTCATTCGTCAACCAGTTCCATGTGTGGATTTTCCGGAGCTCAACAATCGTTGCAGCTGTGATAGCGGGGACAACTCTGCCTTCCCACTTTGCAAAATATTCCAGTGCATGAAAGTCGCAGTCCGTACTGCACGAGAAAAAGACTCGGATGAACACGCAAAAAAGGACAGACGTAGCAAAGATAGACTTCAATTCAGATGTGACAACAAAAAGAGTGATTGCATTGATGTAAACGGCACATAAAGGAAGGGGAAAAGAAATTACGTGTTCCCTTGCTTCGCAGTCGCCACATACTCAATCTGGAAATGTCTGATCTGGACCTTTGAATTTTCGTAGTGACGGTTCCATGTCTCTTTGAGGTTGTTGATGAAGAATTCGGCATGCGTAGTAAGATTTGAATCAGCTCCCGAACGGATTGAATCAAGCATCTCGAAACGTTGGTTCTTCATGTCAAGACAGATCGCGTAGTGGTGACCACACTTGTCGTGTTGGTCATGTGGTGCAAGCTCCTGGAACATGGGGAACATGACCTGCATTTGAAAAGTGAAGAAATAAGAAGCATAGTTCACATAAAGAACAGCAGAGGGACAAAAAAATTAGAATCACATAGAATGTTTTTGGTTGTGGGTGGGGGTAGTTGAAGGAAAGTTGCCGTCCATGTATGAACAAAGTGTGCCGTGCATTTTACAATCAAATTGCCACATAGTTCGCACGGGATGCAAAAAACAAAAGAAGAAAAATGTGCATGGTAGCTGTTGCCACATGGAAAACATATGCCACACAATCACAAAGTGCAGAAGATGGCAATAACCACACCATGTGAAAAAACAGTGCAGACAGGGGAGGAGTGCTCACATATTTCTTCAGTGTGAGCTTGAAATCACCGTGCTGAGCGAAATTCTTCCTCCGGATTTTGTGGTGGAAGTCACCATCCCATATTTTGCATGTCATGCTGTAATGCATGATGATCTTGTCGGCACACACATCAATGTGATTGTTGATGTAGTCGATCCTGCATGCAATTACATTAGTCGACATTTTACCGTTTGGCCTCACGGACTCGGCGAGATCACCCAGGTCGACGTACGTCGCTCCGCATTGAATGACTTTGGTTCTGTCCAAACATGAGCTGTATGAAAACGACATAACATGGAAGAATCATGCCTGCTAAGTAAAAAATATATCAAAGAACTAAAACGTAAGTGCATCATGTATAGAGAGTATGAAGAAAGATGAAATCTTAAACAATGAACAAAGCAAAATGAGTGATTATAGGGTGTGATCATTTACGCTTTCAACTCTTTCATGTGCTTGCTGCTGGCCCTCGCATTTCCAAACCGCTTGATGATGTCGTACAGCTGGGTCTGTTCCTTAGTGGCCCTGAATTCAGGCTCGTAGTCTTCCGCGGGAGGTGCGTGAACTACCCTCTGCTGTCTCACAGAACCAGGGGTCGCACTTCTGATGGTATCCTCAGTTGCCGTCTCTGTAGGCAAGTTGGAACTTGATTGCTCTTGCCGTCGCGAGGTCCTCCTCTGCAATGCTGCCTCCTCGATCCTGCGGTAAGCTTCATCAAGTAACGGTGAAATTTCCTCAGGGGTGCCTACAATGATTCAAGAAAAAATAAAAAGTGTGTTAGGATAAAGGAGAAAGTCAGAAAACATATGGATTGTGAGGAAAATAGGGTGTATGATGTGAGATGTAGGTAGAAAATAGTGGCGAAATTGTCATGTGTGATGCAACTACACTGGCCATGTCATCGCAACTACAGTTGCCATGCAGTTGTGATGAATTGCCGTTTAGATGGCCTGTGGTTGCCATGTCTCATCAAATGCAGTTGCCATGTTGTGTCAACTGCACTTGCCACGTGATTGCCGTATAGAAAAAATGCAGAATGGTAAAAAAATGCAGGTGACACGGTGTGGCAAAATCCAGTTGCCATATGTAATGCATTATATTTTCCATGTGCCAGAAAATACAGTTGCCATGATGAATCAACTTCAGTTGCCACGTGTTTACCCCCAAATGTCAAAAATGCAGCATGGCAACAACAACAAAAAAATGAAGGACATGATGCATCAAAATCCACTTGTCATGTCATCACACCGCAGTTGCCGTCACAAGTGAGAACACCCCAAAAGAATATGTTTGGGACAAAATTCAAACTATAAAGATGTACATAGGAAAATCATAAGGACATGGTAAGTGTACCTTGCACAATTGGCTCCGCGAACTTGACAGCCTTCCTGCCCTCGACCATTGGCTGCGCCATCATTGCGGGCGTGCCTCCTGGGAAAGCAAAGGCAACTGGCAAAGGATCATGCACCAATGGTTGGTCTTGACTGGTGCCAAGGCTGAAGCT
Source organism: Triticum timopheevii (assembly GCA_963921465.1). Lineage (NCBI taxonomy): Eukaryota > Viridiplantae > Streptophyta > Magnoliopsida > Poales > Poaceae > Triticum > Triticum timopheevii. Next base: position 3,939,065 of record OY997270.1, read on the forward strand.
CGGTGGGGTAAATGCCATTGGGTGCCTCTCATTCCTACTGGCCGGACCACGAATGATTTGCGGGGCAGAATCCAATGGTGAAAGATCAACAAACATATCTGAATCAGCCGCTACAGAATCCCAGTCTCGATCCGTGTCAACCCAACAGACACTTTCGGAGATACCTGTAATGCACTTTTATAGTCACCCAGTTACGTTGTGACGTTTGATACACCCAAAGCACTCCTACGGTATCCGGGAGTTACACGATCTCATGGTCAAAGGAAAAGATACTTGACATTAGAAAAGCTCTAGCAAACGAACTACACGATCTCACGCTATGCTTAAGATTGGGTCTTGTCCATCACATCATTATCCTAATGATGTGATCCCGTTATCAATGACATCCAATGTCCATAGCCAGGAAACCATGACTATCTATTGATCAACGAGCTAGTCAACTAGAGGCTTACTAGGGACATGTTGATGTCTGTTATTCACACATGTATTACGATTTCCGGATAATACAATTATAGCATGAATAAAGACAATTATCATGAACAAAGAAATATAATAATAATGCTTTTATTATTGCCTCTAGGGCATATTTCCAACAGTATGGTCTACACATTTGGAGATTCGGGAGTCTTGGAAGAGGACTATATGCAGCATAGCATTGAATCTCAGCAAAATCGAAAAAAATATTGTGATTTGCAATAAGCACGGTGATTTGCAATAAGCATGGTTTCAAATTCTTGATTAACATTCATCATTTTTTTAATAAATGATCAACATTTTTTGTATACACGTTCAACATTGTCCGAACGCTTGTTCAACATTTTTCAAATACTTGTTCAACATTTTCAATACTTTATTAAACTTTTTTTCAAATACTTGTTCAACAGATTTCAAATACTTATTCAACATTTTTCGAATACTCATTCAACATTTTTCAAATACTTGTTCAACATTTTTTTAAATACTTGATTAACATTTTTATATACACGATCAAGGAATTTCATCATTTTTATAATACATGGTCAATATATTTTTATATACATTCAACATTTATCAAAGCATTATGAGCATTTTTCAAATGTTATGTGAAGTACTGTTTTATATAATATATGTTAAAACATTTAAAAGTGTAAACAAAACTAAAAAATGGAACCAAAAACGAAATAAACACATGAAAAGAAAAGAAAAGAAAACGAGGCAGTATACCTACCGCGAACCAGGCTAGCCCATATCCTCACACGCTTCAGCGAGTCTGAAGGGGCGACCGAGTTGGCCGTCCCATGAGCACGGGAGGCCACAACCTCTTTTTCCTGTTTTCTTATGTTCCTTTATTTTTTTATTCTTGTACTTTTGTTTATACTTTCAAATATTCCAAGAAAACTCATCAAAAAAATTGAAAAATGCTGAACAAATATTAAAAAAATGTTCAACAAGTATTTGAAAAAAATGTTGATCATGTTCATGTATATAAAAATGTTGAACAAGTATATAAAAAATATATAATAAGTATTTAAAAAATGTTGAACAAGTGTTTGAGAAAATGTTGATCATGTATTTAAAAAATATCGAACAAATATCTAAAAAATGTAAAATAAGTATCTGAAAAATGTTGAACAAGTATTTGAGAAAATGCTAATCATGTTTTATTTTTTTTTGAAAAAGTATTTGAAAAATGTTGAACAAGTATTTGAGAAAATGCTGATCATGTTTAATTTGTTTTTGAAAAAATATTTGAAAAATGTTGAACAAGTATTTGAAAAAATGTTGAAAGAGCATTTGAAAAAATATTTATCATGTATATAAGAATGTAGAATGAAAAACAAAAAGAAACAAAGAAAAACCAAAAAAGAAAGAAAATAAACCAAAGAAAAAAAGGAAATGAAAAAACTGAAGAAACAATGAAAATAAAAATGAAAATCAAACAAAAAATGCAGAGCAAAATAGAAAATCAAGCAAAAAACAAAGAAAAAAGAGAAGAAAACCATGTCAAAGAAAAGAAAGAAAAAAAGAAAAAAAACTTGAAAACCATGAAAAAACCACGTCGTTTGTCTCAAGTACAAATCGCGCCCACAACTCAGCACGTGCAAGTCATGGGCGCAGTGTCTAGCGTAGGCAGTCCCCTCCCAGGAGACTGGAGATCGATCTCAGTTTTCTACGGGCTCGCTTAATGTGAGAAATGGTCGAGGTGCTGTATGCGAGACATAGCAGCCGCCGAAGCGAGACGCCCAAACGCAGCCTCCCACCCCAAGTACGGGCAGGGGTGCCCCTGTTTCTTTTTGTTTTACTTTTTGTATGTTTGCTTCTATAAAAATATGAAGATTCCAACAGGTATTCACTAATTTGAAAATGAATTATATTTAAAAAGTGCTCATAAATTTAAAAATGTTCCTGATTTTAGAAAACAATTGACATTTCAAAAAATATTCACAAATCTAAAAATTGGTCCCATATTTCAAAAACAAATTATGAATTTTAAAAGCTATTCGGAATTTTAGAAATTGTTCAAAAATTTGAAATTATCACTAATCTGAAAACTATTTTTTCAACTCAAAAAATGGTCGCAACCTCCTAAAATTTAAAGACAGTGTCAGAAGCACGCCGAGAAAGACCGTTGGATAACAATCCCTTGTTACATGGAGCCCATAGGGGGTCCAGGTCATCGTCTCTCAAACGGTAGCAAAAATGGCGCCTCCTCCTGTCATAGTACGGTTGGCGTGACAATGACCATCAGGACATGAACAGCTGATCGATGAACTCTATGAGCAATTTACGATTAGCTTGACAAGCTGCCGCTGCATGCTGTACCAGCGTCAATATAGTATATGCAGCTCCCAATATCTAGGATTATTAAATCCATCACGACTATTTTTAGTAAAAGAATTTGAACGGGGCGCCGGCGCCAATCATGCACCCATTCATCAAACACTGTTTACAGAGAGGATTTGATCGGCCAGCTGATGGATTTAGTAGAGAAACGTGGAGCGAGTCAGTGCGATGGAGTCTTGAGCCCATCCATCCATCCAGAGAGACAAGAAAGACAGGCGATTTGGGCGAAGGTATCCATGGAGAGAGGCAGCTTTGATGTGATCCTCCATGGGCGTCGCCGGCCATCCGCGCCACCGCTGACATGACATATGGAGGCCCGTCGGCTGTCGTTGTCGCCATTGCCGTGCCGTCCCTCCCTTGCTCTTTCTACTCTCCCAAGTCCCAAGCAACGCAAACTCTGCCGACCATCTCCGGTCTCCTATACAAGCCCACCCCGGCCAGTAATCTCTAGCGCCACCAGCCACCATGGGAGAAGCACAAGCAGCAGTGGCGGCCACCATCACCATGGGAGAAGATGCCGAGAGGAAGGGGGCGGCGATGGTGGTCGTGCCGGCGCCGCGGCCGCGCAAGGGGGTGGCGTCCTGGGCGGTCGACCTGCTCGAGCGGCTTGCCGTCCGCCTCCGCCACGACGACAAGGAAGCCGAGCCGATCCCCTGGCTCTCCGGCAACTTCGCCCCCGTGCCGGACGAGACCCCGCCCGCCGCCGGCCTCCCCGTCCGCGGACACCTCCCGGTCAGCATCCCTCTCCCTCCCTCTCTTCATTCTTTGTTTTCTAGAGCAAGTTACCATTTCTCCAGCATTTTTCAACTAATAACAACAACCTCTACGCTGATTTGCTCAAAATTTTCTTGGATAATCCTTTCTTTTCCTCATGGTGTTCCTTATTTTGTTATCTGCAGAAGTGCTTGAATGGAGAATTTGTGAGGGTGGGGCCTAACCCCAAGTTTGCCCCTGTTGCAGGGTACCACTGGTACTAACTCTTAATTGTTGACAATTTTCCTTCCAACAATTGAGGGCCACATTTCTAATTTTGGTGTTTCTGTGTTTCTTTTTTGCAGGTTTGATGGGGATGGGTATGTGACACAATCCCTTTCTGTTTGGGATATTTTATACCTAGTTGCACCGGTTGCGTGCACGTTCATTTTCTCCTGTTTTCAATACAGTTCTACTCCCTCCGTCCCAAAATAAGTGACTCAAGTTTGTATTAACTTTGTACTGAAGTTAGTACAAAGTTGAGTCACTTATTTTGGGACAGAGGGAGTACAACACACGATTTCCCGATAAGTCAAGCCTTAATATTTCCCGATAAGTCAAGCCTTAATCTATGATTCAAAACTTTGGCTTCATGGTTGTATCAACTTGTACATTGTTTCTTACAGAATGATCCATGCAATGCGCATTAAGGATGGAAAAGCTACATATGTATCAAGATACGTGAAGACTTCTCGCCTCGAGCAAGAAGAGTATTTTGGTGGAGCAAAGTTTACCAAGGTAAGCTTACGTGTTTGACTAAAAAACCTGAATGTTCTTAGCAGCTAAATAATTATTATGTAACACTTCATTGTCACCGTCTCCAACTATGCTCCCTTTTTCTGTGGAAAGTGCTTCGATTTTCTTATTCATGCTTGCAACTTTCTTACTCTCTTAAGTTAGAATCTAATATATAACGTGCATGTGTATGACTTAATCCAGCACTAAAACCCTATCTCTCCCATATCTTGTGGGTTTAGTGATGGCTATATAAGAAACCGGTTGTGCGCACATGTGAGTTTTTCCCTCAATCTTTACAGATTGGAGATTTAAAGGGTGTTTTTGGATTGTTTATGGTTCTAGTGCAAGAACTTAGGAAGAAACTTAAAGTCTTAGATGCTACTTATGGAATTGGAACAGGTACCTCTTTACCTTAAAGTAGTTACTGATGTATATCTACATATGTTTCATGGCCATTTTATTTTAGTGCCAATTTGTTGATTTGCTCCCTTCTTTTCCAGCTAATACTGCACTTATATATCATCATGGCAAACTCATGGCCCTGTCAGAATCAGATAAACCTTGTAAGTTATCAGTCTGTTAGCACAATTTGTTTCTATACTAGATCATGGCCCACACATTGCTATGGGCATAATAATACCATATACTCTGCATGATAAAGAGCGCATGACAAATGTGGAGCATGAGTTTCTATTCTTGTTTTCAGATGTTGTTAAGATCCTTGAAGATGGAGACCTGCAAACTCTTGGGTTGTTGGATTATGACAAAAGGTTGAAACATCCTTTCACCGCTCATCCAAAGGTTGATCCATTTACAGGTACATTACTTTGAAAACATACTATTTCTTACTTACATTCATGAAAATTGGGTTAAATCATGTAGTTTTTATTCTTCTTTCAGATGAAATGTTCACCTTTGGGTACTCGCATGAACCTCCATATTGTACATATCGAGTCATCACCAATGATGGAATTATGCTTGACCCTGTGCCGATAACAATACCGGAATCTGTGATGATGCATGACTTTGCCATTACAGAGAATTATTCCATATTTATGGACTTGCCAATGTTTTTTCGACCAAAGGTACATGATGATTTATGTACACAATGGTAAATGACATCAAGAATAAATATTTTCCATAGGTTTTTCCCGTGTACCATTTCTTTTCCTCTTGTTGAACCATGCCATAGTCAACATTTGTTTCACAATTGCATGGGATCAACATATTTTTCCATCAACAATTGATAAATGGTTAATACTCCTCTTCATAATATGGTCTTATTGTAACCTGATGCGTTCTTGTATAAAGGAAATGGCGAAGAATGGTGAATTTATCTACAAGTTTGATCCTACAAAGAAAGCTCGGTTTGGCATACTCCAACGCTACGAAAAGGATGAAAAAACCATCAGATGGTTTGAACTCCCCAATTGCTTCATATTCCACAATGGTATGCCATCTCTAACTTTTTTCTTGGACTCCGAATATGCAATCTTTCTATATCAGTTCTCGTTAATTCAAAATAGCTAGGGAAACATCGACTATAAAATGTAAATACAATCGCCCCAACAATGTTGGTGGGCACCCATAGCATAAGTAAGAACTAAAATTGAAATAAACATGTTCAAGAGGATGAATTAAGTGCGACGTCAGTTCCTTGAGTAATTTTTAGCATTGTGCATGCAAAAAACCAAAAAATAAATAAGTTGGTTTTGGGTGAGATCTAATTATTAAAAATTCACCGGAAAACAATCAGATGAAAATAGAGCGAACCCATCTTGCTTCTTTGCTAGAGCACATATCAATCGATGCATTGCACTAATTATCTGTATTTTTCATTCCATGCTAATATTATTGAACTGATCATAAGAAGCATATCTCTTCTCGTAGCTAATGCCTGGGAAGAGGGTGATGAAGTTATTTTGATTACCTGTCGTCTTAACAACCTAGATTTGGACCAAGTGAATGGTCACCAAAGTGACAAGCTTGAGGATCCCGGGAATGAGTTGTATGTATACACACAGTATCAACCTTTTATTTTCAATCCATGTAACCAAGTTCTTGCCCTAATGCTATATCTTTCAGGTACGAGATGAGATTCAACATGAAAACAGGTGCTGCTTCACAGAAGAAACTATCAGTCTCTGCCATAGACTTTCCTCGAATCAATGAGAGTTATACTGGCAGGTACTTATATTGGAGGTCTCACTTCAAAGTTTTTTTGTTCTATGGTGCATATACCATAAAAATCACTATTAATATATGATAAAACTTACATTTCAAAGTAAGATTCCTTTCGAGAACTATAGAACTTCCTATCATCTGTTATTTTATTGAACACAGAAAGCAGCGGTACGTGTACTGCACAATACTTGAGAGCACAGTGAAGGTGACTGGCATCTTAAAAATGATTCGCATCATAAAATTTGACCTACATGCGGAGCCAGAGAGCAGCAAGGAGCAACTTGAAGTTGGGGGGAATGTGAGGGGCATATATGACCTGGGGCCCGGTAGGTTTTGTTCGGAGGCGGTCTTCGTGCCCAAGGAGCCTGGTGTTTTAGGGGAAGAAGATGATGGGTACTTGATATTCTTTGTGCACGATGAAAACACAGGGTACTCCTTTCATTTCGTACACCACTAAGGGAAGATGCTACTGGTACATGGATGCTGGAAATCTGAAGCTAATGTGATTAATTTTGTTTTCTTTGCATGTACTGTGGATGCAGGAAATCTGAAGTAAATGTGATTGATGCCAAAACGATGTCTTCTGATCCAGTGGCGGTTGTTGAGCTGCCAAGTCGGGTTCCTTATGGATTCCACGCCTTCTTTGTCAACGAGGTACCTTTCGGCTTGAAATGTGTTTGCTTATTTTATTTTATGATATGTAATCATCAGGAGAAATATTGGTATTTGCAATTGGTAGCTGCTTTGTGTTGATGAAAAGAGAAACTAATGTTTGTGTTCTTTTGATAGGAACAACTAGAACATCAAGTAGAGCGGTGAAGAGCGATAAAAATGAAGCATTAGATGAAGAGGTTTTTTGTAATGGTGTGCGTGATGTAGTATCTTTTTGTTTGCCAGATCAGCGGGCTATGAAGGGTTTCACTTAGTTTTTCACCAATTTACTGGGCAAATATCTTCTTCTTATTTAGTGAAAATGGCAAGTATTTTTGCCTTGTGTAAAAATATATAGAGGAAAGTAGCATTGTAACATCCCAAAAATCTAAATTTTGGAATTATATATTAATTAAACAACATGGATTATATGTTTGATATTGATTTAATTTTATTGAAATATGAAACTTTGGCAATATCTATTATATATAAAAATTGCTTGACAGGTTAACCAGAAAAAAGGATAAATAAGCTAGAAATTACCACAATAATTAGAAGCATCCGATCGTTGATTTGGTGGACCCATAACTTAAAAGACGTAATTAATGAATCAGATCTAAGAGCGCTTTATCTCAAAGAGAGAAAAAAACTGCAACTATCCTTAGCATGTACGTGCGGCTCTATCTTAAAATAAGAATTACATGCAGTTGTGAGATTTAAAAAATAGGGTCCGAATAACTGCCACACGTGTGGCGTCGACAGGAACCCGCACGCACGCCTCGTGTGGCATGGACGGGAACAGGCCCGCACGACCACGTCCGCGCGCACAAACGCATGGCCCGCACATCTGTGTCGTGCCAACCCCGCCCGCACTGCCCCGTCCGGGCAAGCCGACCCGCTGCCCGCACGACCAACCAGTTCCCGGCCTCCGATCCATCCCCTCCCTCGTCTGCCGCCATCGTCCCGCGCCTCTCGAACCCTGATCTCCGTCGCCGGCCTTCTCTGGTTGCCATGGCAAACGGAGCAGATCCCTAGGGCACTCCCACCTCAAAAACACACCCCAACCCTCCCCACCCCCAGCCCCAAACTCCAACCAAGCCATCCGGAGACGATCATCCAAAAACCAGGTGAAAAACTCCCGATCTCAACCTTCTCATCGTTAAGGCTGAAGATCTCCTGATCTTGTGCTGGATCTGTGCTATAGGGGTAGAACACTACATGGTTCAGTGTGTAGTCGCAATTGCCAGGCAGAGTACACCAGATCTGCCATGTACTACGTTTGAAATTGACTTACTTTCCTAGTTTAATTGACGCAAGTAGTTGGGTATGAAAAATGGATGAGTAGGAATCACTAAGGAAAGGGCGCGTGGGGCAAAATTTTGGAATGAGGAGGGCTGGAAGAAATTAATTGCCACTTGTGTATGACGACAGTTGCCACCTTTCGTTGTCAGTGGCTGCCACCTATTATGACCCGTCGTTTGCCAGCCATATCTTCTGCGTGCAAAGAAGCAGAAGAATACAATTCTTGTTGATTGTTGATGCCTTCTTGTTCATGCAGAGATTGAGAACACATTGGAAAAGAAGGGAGACACGGAAAAGAATGAATCACGAAGGCGACGCTGGTGATTGGGGTTCTCAAAGGCCAGAAACAACCCCTTGGGATGCAACAGAGTACAATCAGCTCATCTCTTCAGGGCCGTTGCTGCCACTACTAGAACAGTATGCAGGCATAGGTATGATGCGTTCTAACAAAAACAAGAGAAAAGTTGCCATCTTCGCGACGATGAAGATGACATTCTACTTATGTCGTACACTGGCATTTTTTAGCAGGTTCTTATGACCAAAACACAATTAGGGAGGCCCCGTGGCAAGTTCAATCACAAGGCGCTAACACTGACAAATGTACGGGCAACCAACTTCAACTATCTTGTATGGATAATCAAGGTAATGCGAAAACAACAAAAAGAGCGCCTACTGCTGTGGACATGAAAATTGAACATGCAAAAAAACTAGCAAAAGGACTCACGAGTTACCGTGGGTGAAATTGCAGAGCCTTCATGCAGCGCGTGGCATCAGGCACCGCCAATGTACCTGCCATCGACGTCATACACAGGTCAGTCCATAAAAAAAAGGTAAAGTTGCGGATGATCAATTAGCAGAAGGAGCATAGTTGGCAACTACAATTGCCATGACTGGTCATCTACAGTTGCCATGTATTAGAAAACTGCATTTGACATCCCTGCACAACTGTTGTTGCCATCCATGGACAACTGTAGTTGCCAGGGGAGAACAACTGCAGTTGCTATGCCAGTGCAACTACATTTGCCATGTCATGGCACTGCAGCTGCCATGGAGGAACAACTGCGGTTGCCATGCCGATGCAAATACATTTTCCCATCCAATAAAACTGCAGTTGCCACATCAGGGGCAACTGCAGTTGCCATGCTAGCACAAAATATAGTTGCCATGAATTTGACCAACCACTACTATGCACACAGGTTATTACGCTGGTGGTACCCCGGCAAACGTCTCGTGGCAAGCTTCACAAATTGCAGGTGGGGGCGTCATTTTGGTGTCATAGGCCACACAGTAAGGTCGAATGCAACACACCAAGGTAAGGGAAAAAATCTGAACCACGAAAACAACAGTACATTTGATATTTGAAGTTATTTGCATGCAAAAACAAAATAGTTGCCATGTTTGTTGAACAATAGCTGCCATCACTAGAGAGCTATAGCTGTCGTGCATGCCCACGCGCAGACTCACGGCTTGCTGTTTGAAAAATGATGTCGTGCAAAATCACTCGTAGATGGTGTGATCCGTTGCGATACACATGTTATTCAAACAAAAAACTTAAATCCCGTACGTGTTTTTCCTATTACAGGGCCTACAACTACAGTTAACAGCAGCGCAGGGACATCTACTGCGGGGAGCTCTGAGCGCACGGAAGACGCGTTCCACCAGCCAGCAGACACTCATGCCGCAGACAATTTCGAGTCACAGTCGGGAATGGCAATCATTCTAGCAATACAGACAAGCACCCCTTTGAACACAATCACTGCCAACACTCAAGTAGAAGGAACTACCGCCGATACTGAAGTGAATGATGAAAGTGATGATGAGGCAGAAGGTGATGAAGATGGTGGGCAATCAGAGATCGTGGTACCTCAGCCACCGTACATTGGGCAGAGATTTGAATCGTTCGAAGAAGCAAAGGAATACTACCAGACATATGCAAAGTTCCATGGATTTGCGGTCAACACCGAGTACCATAGGAAAATTAAGAAAACTAATGAGTACAGCAGAGGTGAGATGAGGTGCCACAAGGCACGGAGGAACAAGAAGGTGAAAGGTGTTGCGCCTGTCGTTCTGGAACGAAAAAGAGGAATCATTCTCAAGACAGGATGCCCTGTCCGGTGTAAGCTAAACGTAGATGAAACACAGTATGTGGTCACTGAATATTTTGACGAGCACAACCACAATCTCGTAAAGAAGTTCGACCTGGTCAAATTTCTGACCGCCCACAGAGGATTCACCCCAGTCGAAAGGCAATTCGTAAAGCTGCTACATGACTGTAACGTCGGTCCATCAAGAATGGTCCAGATACTATCACTCATCCACAGCAAAAAGGGGAAACTGAGTAGCATGCCCTACATACCAGCTGACGTCACAAACCTACAGGCCAAGTACCGTAGAGAGAGCAGGCTGGCTGACATAGAGGCTACAATTGCCTACTTCGATGAGAAAGCAAAGGAAGATCCAGATTTCTTCTACAGGATAAGGTTGGACGATGAGGACCGTGTCAGGAACATGTATTGGGTGGATGGTGCTGCAAGGAGAGCCTACAAACATTTCCGAGATTGCATTTCATTCGACGCGACGTACCTCACCAATATGTACAAGATGCCATGCGCTCCGTTCATAGGAATAAATAACCACAATCAGTCGTTGCAGTTCGGCTGCGGGCTCGTTCGGAACGAAGACACGGATGGGTACGTCTGGTTGTTCAAGACCTTCTTGGAGTGCATGGATGGTCTTGCTCCGATGAACATAATAACAGACCAGGATTTTAGCATGCGTGCAGGCATAGAGGAGGTCTTTCCGTTGGCAGTGCACAGGCACTACAGGTGGCACATAATAAAGAAGGCTGAGGAGACACTAGGACCGTTCTTTGCTGACCGTCTAGAGCTGCACAAGGCAATCGAGCTATGCGTGGACCACAGCTTGACGGTCGAGGAGTTTGAAAGGAGCTGGATGGCCATGGTTGAAACGCATCAAGTCCAAGACAATGAGACGCTTGCTAGTCTGTGGGAGAAGCAAATGTACTGGGTGCCCGCCTACTTCATGCAGTGCTTCTTCCCTTTTCTACAGACTACGCAGCGCAGCGAGGGGTTCAATGCTGTGTTGAAGCGATACGTGAGCCCTGGCAACTCATTGCTACAGTTTGCCAAGCAGTACACAACTCTGCAACAAAAAATTCTGGGATCTGAGCTGCAGCAAGAAGCTACCACCGCGCTAAAGCAGCCGAAATTGCTAAGGTACTTACTAATGGAGAGCAAATGAGCAAGATATACACAAACAAGATCTTTAACAAGTAAGTCAGTTGTGTTACGGTCTTATTTGCGCAAAAAGCACTAGGGCAGTAGCTGCCATATAGAGTGCAAATGCAGTTGCCATGATATGCAGTTGCCATGTTTAATGGAATACTGTTTGCCATGCTTACTCAGCTGCAGTTGCCATGTTTGATGAAATTTCTGTTTACAATGCTTACTCGGATACATTTTACATGTTCAATGAAGTGCTGGTGCCATGTTTAATGAAATGTACTTCCATTGGGGCATGTTGGTATGCAAATGCCAATGTCAACTGAAAAAATGTCATATTGTCAACACATATGCTGAATATACAAATTGCCATGTTTAATAAAATGCAACTGCCATGTTTGTTGAAAATGCAATTCCCATGTTTACTGAAATGTAGATGCCCATGTTTGATGCAATGTGCTTCCATCGGGGAAAATATTGGTGTGGAAACGACGATGGCTAGTTGAAAATGTAATACAGTTGCCATGTCTGTTGTACTGCAGTTGCCATGTCTGGTGTACTGCAGTTGCCATGTCTGGTGTACTGCAGTTGTCATGTTCGGTGTGCTATGTTTGCCATGTTCAGTATAATATGATTGCCATATTATAAACAAAAATCTATTTCTATTCCCATGATAGCGTAACGTGCTACAAAAAAAAGGATCGCACGATAGATTAACATAAAACACACAAAACTTGCAGATTCCAGGAAGAAATAAAGCGTGCCAGCATGTTCACGGCGTTCTAGGTGGACTAACATACGTTCAAGGTGTGTTCCATTTTGGGCATGTCGGATACAGAACCTGAAGACCCAGACAAAGGAAGGAACTACTTCGTGAAAGCCTCGATAGGCGAAGGCGAGTACTACTGCCAATGCTGCAAGTTCGAACGGGACGGCATTGTGTGTTGTCACATACTAAAAGTGATGGACATGAACGCTGTGACACGGATGCCCCGCCATTTCATAAGGCGACGATGGACTTGGGACGCTGACGATGTGTTGGCGCCGCAGACAACACATGCGGTTCTGGCTGTGCATGACGAGAGACCTGAGTCAACCATGGAAGCCGTGAGGCACGTAGTGCTGACAAAGAACTATGCTGAGCTAATTGATGAAGCGTGCAAGAGTGATGAGACAGCAAGAGTCGCAGAAAAACACAGGAAGGCGCTGAAAAGAGAGCTTGATGAGATCAAGAAGAGGAAAGCTGAGGAAGCCTTACACCGGTTCCCCCGCACATCAAGTGTGCCTTCATCGACGGGGCCATCGTCTGAAAACTCGGAGATAGGATCTGGAACAGCAAGCACACAAACCCAGGTCAGGAACCCACCCCGTTCCATCACAAAGGGTCGCCCAAGAGAGATAAGGTACAAGTCAGGATTGGAGATTCAAGCAAAACACAAGAAAACGAAGAAAGGGGCGGGCAATCCATGAGCAGAAATTGGGGCATTGCGGCATGGTCCTTGTGGACATTTTTTTTGTACCCTATACGATGAGATTTTTTGTTTTTAGAATTGGGAGAATAACTACTGAGGAACATCAGAAATGGAAAGGAAAAATTCATTGAGTGCAGAAATGCAGTTGCCATGTTATGGGTGCTTAATCTGCCATGTTATGTATATTAAATCTGCCATGTTATGTGTACTAAAAATATGCCATGCTATTTTATACTAAAAATATGCCATGCTACTTTGTACTAAATATGCCATGCTAGTTGTACTGGATCTGCCATTTTAGTTGTACTGGATCTGCCATGTTAATTATGCTGGATCTGCCATGTTGTTTGAACTGTATTTGCCATGTTAGCTATGCTGAAAATATGCCATGGTATTTGAAATGACTGTGCATGACATATATTTCCATGACAAATACCACGCGGTTTAGAGAAACATAGTGTGTTGTGGGCAATGTATGGGAACACAAGTTGGACAAAGGCGTAAGGTGCATAAACTGCAGCCAAGGCTGTGGCTGCATGATCAACCCTACCCCGTGCTAGCCGGTGCTACCCCATGTATGTTGAACTACATTTGCCATCTGTTTTAAAACATCATAGACGCAATCAAAAACAGCAAACTGGTGCTGTATGCAATGAAACCATTGTAATAATGATAAAACATAAAAACATATGTGCATTAACGCCTAAAATAGGTTCACGTCCACACATATATTACATGAACTACTAAAATGTCGCTCACACACCACCACTACATAGTAGCATACGCTGGGTTGCAGTCGTAACATAGCACACAAACATAGTTTTCGACGATAACAAAGAGATAAGTACCTTACATTCCTCAGCAACAGAATGTAAGGTATGCGTCCGGTGTCTAACACCACGTGATCACTTGTACTTCTTGTTGATTTTCTTGACAGCTTCCTCCACGAACTCGCGTGCTCTGGACCGCTTGTTGAAATCTTCATTCGTCAACCAGTTCCATGTGTGGATTTTCCGGAGCTCAACAATCGTTGCAGCTGTGATAGCGGGGACAACTCTGCCTTCCCACTTTGCAAAATATTCCAGTGCATGAAAGTCGCAGTCCGTACTGCACGAGAAAAAGACTCGGATGAACACGCAAAAAAGGACAGACGTAGCAAAGATAGACTTCAATTCAGATGTGACAACAAAAAGAGTGATTGCATTGATGTAAACGGCACATAAAGGAAGGGGAAAAGAAATTACGTGTTCCCTTGCTTCGCAGTCGCCACATACTCAATCTGGAAATGTCTGATCTGGACCTTTGAATTTTCGTAGTGACGGTTCCATGTCTCTTTGAGGTTGTTGATGAAGAATTCGGCATGCGTAGTAAGATTTGAATCAGCTCCCGAACGGATTGAATCAAGCACCTCGAAACGTTGGTTCTTCATGTCAAGACAGATCGCGTAGTGGTGACCACACTTGTCGTGTTGGTCATGTGGTGCAAGCTCCTGGAACATGGGGAACATGACCTGCATTTGAAAAGTGAAGAAATAAGAAGCATAGTTCACATAAAGAACAACAGAGGGACAAAAAAAATTAGAATCACATAGAATGTTTTTGGTTGTGGGTGGGGGTAGTTGAAGGAAAGTTGCCGTCCATGTATGAACAAAGTGTGCCGTGCATTTTACAATCAAATTGCCACATAGTTCGCACGGGATGCAAAAAACAAAAGAAGAAAAATGTGCATGGTAGCTGTTGCCACATGGAAAACATATGCCACACAATCACAAAGTGCAGAAGATGGCAATAACCACACCATGTGAAAAAACAGTGCAGACAGGGGAGGAGTGCTCACATATTTCTTCAGTGTGAGCTTGAAATCACCGTGCTGAGCGAAATTCTTCCTCCGGATTTTGTGGTGGAAGTCACCATCCCATATTTTGCATGTCATGCTGTAATGCATGATGATCTTGTCGGCACACACATCAATGTGATTGTTGATGTAGTCGATCCTGCATGCAATTACATTAGTCGACATTTTACTGTTTGGCCTCACGGACTCGGCGAGATCACCCAGGTCGACGTACGTCGCTCCGCATTGAATGACTTTGGTTCTGTCCAAACATGAGCTGTATGAAAACGACATAACATGGAAGAATCATGCCTGCTAAGTAAAAAATATATCAAAGAACTAAAACGTAAGTGCATCATGTATAGAGAGTATGAAGAAAGATGAAATCTTAAACAATGAACAAAGCAAAATGAGTGATTATAGGGTGTGATCATTTACGCTTTCAACTCTTTCATGTGCTTGCTGCTGGCCCTCGCATTTCCAAACCGCTTGATGATGTCGTACAGCTGGGTCTGTTCCTTAGTGGCCCTAAATTCAGGCTCGTAGTCTTCCGCGGGAGGTGCGTGAACTACCCTCTGCTGTCTCACAGAACCAGGGGTCGCACTTCTGATGGTATCCTCAGTTGCCGTCTCTGTAGGCAAGTTGGAACTTGATTGCTCTTGCCGTCGCGAGGTCCTCCTCTGCAATGCTGCCTCCTCGATCCTGCGGTAAGCTTCATCAAGTAACAGTGAAATTTCCTCAGGGGTGCCTACAATGATTCAAGAAAAAATAAAAAGTGTGTTAGGATAAAGGAGAAAGTCAGAAAACATATGGATTGTGAGGAAAATAGGGTGTATGATGTGAGATGTAGGTAGAAAATAGTGGCGAAATTGTCATGTGTGATGCAACTACACTGGCCATGTCATCGCAACTACAGTTGCCATGCAGTTGTGATGAATTGCCGTTTAGATGGCCTGTGGTTGCCATGTCTCATCAAATGCAGTTGCCATGTTGTGTCAACTGCACTTGCCACGTGATTGCCGTATAGAAAAAATGCAGAATGGTAAAAAAATGCAGGTGACACGGTGTGGCAAAATCCAGTTGCCATATGTAATGCATTATATTTTCCATGTGCCAGAAAATACAGTTGCCATGATGAATCAACTTCAGTTGCCACGTGTTTACCCCCAAATGTCAAAAATGCAGCATGGCAACAACAACAAAAAAATGAAGGACATGATGCATCAAAATCCACTTGTCATGTCATCACACCGCAGTTGCCGTCACAAGTGAGAACACCCCAAAAGAATATGTTTGGGACAAAATTCAAACTATAAAGATGTACATAGGAAAATCATAAGGACATGGTAAGTGTACCTTGCACAATTGGCTCCGCGAACTTGACAGCCTTCCTGCCCTCAACCATTGGCTGCGCCATCATTGCGGGCGTGCCTCCTGGGAAAGCAAAGGCAACTGGCAAAGGATCATGCACCAATGGTTGGTCTTGACTGGTGCCAAGGCTGAAGCTCGGTGGGGTAAATGCCATTGGGTGCCTCTCATTCCTACTGGCCGGACCACGAATGATTTGCGGGGCAGAATCCAATGGTGAAAGATCAACAAACATATCTGAATCAGCCGCTACAGAATGTTCGGGCTTATTTGTAGGGCGGGGCGTGTTGTCAGCGGTATCAGCAGCAGCTTTCATGGCAATCTTCTTGTTTGGGCTGTAGGGGACACCAACATTGACTGGCAGCCTGGAAGTGCGCAGATTTATGCTGGGGATTTCCACTGCGGGTAAAGGCGCAGTCTGCTCCGGCCGTTCACCTGCGTCACTCGTGCCACCCTTGACACCTGCATCAGTTGTGCTCCGGTCTTGCGGGTTCTCCATCACATTGCTTTGGGCGGTTGGCGGGAACAGTGTGGACGCAGGAACATACCCAGACTCATCTCTCCTGCTCCTAGATACAGCCGGTGCATTGGGTATGACTGTTGGTTGCTTACGGGGGCTGCGATGCCTAGGTGGAAGCCCAGCACGTGCCACGGTAACCTTAGCAGTATCTGCACCGACAGGGGCTGGAGCTGTTGTGCCAGGACTCTCACCTGTAGATGGCATATCCTTATGAACTGCCGCCTCAGTAGTTAGTGTCGTGGACGCAGGTGTGCCACCACGCGCGCGCTTGGAATCAGTGTCAGAAGAGCGGGAATCTTCCTTGCCTAGGTTCGTCTCGGAAGCGTCCACTTCAACACTTGCTGACGGGGTGGCGTGGCTCATTGCGGCATCCTTCATTGCCAGAAGAGTTGGCAATATTTCAGCTGTCCTGGCAGATACCGACTCGTCACTCCCCGATGTACGGATGCCTGTTGTTCTAGCCTAGGCATCCGCAGCCGGCGGAGATGGTCGGCTACTTGCATCAGAGTTGGTGGGAGCGGTCATCGGTGCAGCAGTAGTATTGTCGCCGGGTGCCTCATGTACATTTGAGTTGCCCCCTGTTGACAACTTTGAATGTAGTCGCTCAAGCGGATCATTGCTGCTATGCTTGGCCCCACGCGTAGTAGTCTTCTTCACCCTGCAAAAAGAAAAAAAATCACATGAGAAAGGTGTGAAAAAATGAACAAAAATATGTTTGCAAATGGTAGAAACCTTAAAGTGAATGAAAAACAAGTGGAAAGTTGGTAGTTGCCATGTAACGGGAACTTGAGTTGCCATGTGTCATGGTTAGCAGTTGCCATCCAGCAGTAATTGCCATGTTAGCAAATTGAAGAATGAAACAAATGTATGTTCTGTCAGGAATGCAATTTGAAACCTGTGTGTGGGATGAGCTCACAAAGCCAAAGGTAAAAAATGGCAGTTGCCATTAGGTAGAGGGTTAGATGCCAGTTGGCCTAGATGCCAGTTGCCATGTAAAGACCAAATAGGAGTTGCCGTAAACTAAAAAAAATGAAGGAAGAAATCATTTGGGGAAACAGCGGTTGCCGCGTGGGGGACAGTGACAGAAGATCATGTGACAATGCTGAACAATAGCATTGGAAAATTCAAGGGAAAAAACCACTATGTAAATGAAAGCACATGGATGAACATACTTCTTGACTGGCTTCCTCAGGTCTGGCAACACAACAGGATCCCCGGTGTTGGTCGTCGTCGTACGAGGAGAAGACCTGGTGGAAGGGGTGTCACCGACAATGGGGGCACCTTTGTTCAAGCGAGCAGAAACACGGGTTGGCGTTGGCTCCTGTTTCTTCGTAACTGCTCGTCCACCAGCGGTCGGCTCCCTGCAAATAACAGATGGAGGGAAAAAGGCAAGGTGGCAAATGTCAGACAACAAACCCGTTGCCGCGCTTGACAAAAAAAAGTGCAAAGAAAATGGATGAGATTGTTCCAAGAAAATAGGCACAGCGGAAAACTAAAATTGAAAGTCGAACCTCCTCCTGGCAGCTACGGGATCGGTCTTAGACTTGTTGCCATGAGAACCCTGCCCAACATCATCTGGAGCCCTCCCCTTCCTTGATGGCAACACCCCCTGGCCTCTCGCAGCCGTCTGTTCTTTCACTTTCTCCGGTGGGGGGGGGGGGCATCTGTTGCATCCTTGCCCTTGTTGCCGCCTGTGCGAACTTTAGCATGTTCATCATCATCCGTGTCCTGATGCACATTGTCCATGTCATCGTCGTCATCCTTGCTGAGGCCAGCGTCTCCATCTACATCATCTTGTGTGTCACCGGGCTCTTGGGAACTGTTGTAGTCATACCGGCCACGGCAACCGGTTGGTCGATGTGTACGTTCTGGGACAAATGAAGTGAACTGCCTCGCAACCGCGTCGCTGTCAGAGGCACTGAGGGACGTCCACCCCTCAACCAACTTCCCGAGCAATCCGGTCATTCCGGAAGCAAACTGCCCAATTAGATGCTCAACTGGTGCCCTCGCCTGTCCACGAAAACAAGAAGCATCAACAACAACCCGTATTGCAGTCACTTGCGCGACATCAACATGTAATCCACGGCAAACCATGGAAGTCAATATTTTGATTACCTCAGAAGGGCAAGACGGAGCTGAGTGCACGTCCATCCACTTTCCAAACTTTTGAGGCCCCCCAAACACGCTGTAGTCTATAGCATGCTTGGCCATCAACTAGGAAAAACAAAAAAGAAATTGTAAGCATGCCTTATAAACCACGGACGGTTGCCTCATGTCGAATTTGCTAGCATGCCGTGTGAAGAGATAAACAAAAACTAATCTGTAGTTTTCCATACGTGCTATCAGTTGCCCTGTCTGCGGCAAGCACGGCCTTGACAACGTTGATGGTCCATGTAGAAACAGCAAACTTGTGCGTAGGCGGTGGGCCTCCTACCCCAGAGAAATCCACGGTGGACAGATCAAGACAGTCGACATACATGAGCTGATTTAAAACAATTTTAGAAAGAAAGAAATGTCAGTTGCCATCATGGGTACTTTGTAGTTGGGAAAAAAGAGCAGGATAATGTATGATCCAATGATAGTATGTGTGTGCTAGTTGCCATCATAGTGTGCTGGCAGTTGCCATCATACTGTGACAGCAGTTGCCATGCTAGTATGATGGCAGTTGCCACGTTGTCATTATGGCTGTTGCCATAGTGTCATTATGGCAGTTGCCACATTGTCATTATGGTAGTTGCCATCTTGTTATGATCAGGATGCCATGCATGAATAAAACTATGTTATAAAACAGTAGTTCACACAAAGATATGGTAAAAATAAATACCATTAAATGCAGTCGACAACCCTTCTGGTACATCTTGTTTTTGAAAGCATCATGGAGAAAGTCGGCAATAAACTTACACCAGTTCATGTTCTTCACATTTTTCAGATTTGCCTGCACCACACAAAATTTCAGGGCAAAAAGTTTGCCGCATCAGAAATCAAACGGAAAAAACAACAACGAAAACACTGCAGTCATTAGCTTAACAGGTGACATCGGAGCCAGGAGATTGAAGGAAAAGTAAAGTAGTAAGGATGGATCATTCACCAGGATGGGGAAACATTTGTTGCTTGGGCGAAGGGAAGTGGTCGGCGCGAAAACAGCTGAGATGAGGTACATGAGTAGCTTCATCTTGAAAACATCTCCGTGCGTCGTCATGGCCTGCAGCGAATCTGCCAGTACAGACGTGTTCGGCATGGACTCCAATCCAGGAAACAAACGGGCGAACAGCTCTTCCTCGATCTCATTATTGACCTCGTACGGGACTTTGATATGTCCACGAGGCACACCCAGAGTGCAGAACATAGATTCCTCATTCAACGGAAGTCTTCCGCGTCCCAGAATCACGAATTCCCTGGAGGCCGGCTCGTAGATCTCACCAAGCCAGTCACATACAGGGTTGACAAGGTTCGTGCACCGGACATCCATCAGAGCCTGCATACCCATCTCAGCAGCAGCTCCCTTTTGATCGTCGGTGAATTTTTCAATCAACACAGTCAGACGTTCCTGGGAGGCTCTGTTGCGAATACGTTTCTTCTTCTGCAAAAAACAGACACAAAAGTGATCAGCTGTTTGCCATGTTTTTGCAATGTCATGAAAATGTGGTTCATGACAGACGACTACAAAAGATATAGGTGCCAACCAATAACAAAAATCGGGAGAAGATGGGGCGGGTGTGTGGACAGTTACCTCGTCACCCTCTTTTCTTCGTCTAGTTGCCCGGTTACGCTGTGGTGGATCCATGAAATCATCGTCATCATTTTGATGATCGCCGCGAGCCATTCTGTTGTTTAAGGGGGGAAATGTAAATGCAAGAGGTAAGCATTTTCCACCTAACAGAAAATGTCAACTATTGAATGCAAATGTGATTGCCATATTATGCAGCCAGTTTGCCACATTGTCATATCTGCATTGTGGCAACAGACATTGTATTCACATACTATTTTCCACATGATTATACAATCCAAGTGGCAACCACGCACACTCGATGTGCACATTAGTTCCGTCCAGTGCTACCGATTGTGGCAACTATCAAAGTGTGTAAATTGTCACAAATAATTCAGAAAAAAATAGATTCTCACAAATGAAAAAGCATGTTTGTGGTTAATATCATGTAAATTCAGCAAAAAACAGTTTGCCTCGTGGAAGAGCGTGTGTGTGGCAACTATCTCATTCATTCAATAAAAATTAGTTGCCCTATGTGAAAGCTTGAATGTGGCAACTATGACAGTCAGTTTCAGAAATCTGTTGCCGCAAAGGAGAACACGTTTGTGGCAACTACCACATTTGATCAGGTAGTTTAGTTGCCACGCATTTGTTCACGTTCAGTCATACTGCCATAGTTGCCACATTCAGAAAGCATGTTTGTGGTTACTATCATACAAATTCAGCAAAATTCAGTTTGCCACATGGGAAGAGCATGCGTGTGGCAACTGTCACAGTAGTTCAATAAAATTAGTTGCCCTATGTGAAAGCTTGAGTGCGGCAACTATGACAGTCATTTTCGGAAATCTGTTGCCGCAAAGGAAAACACGTTTGTGGCAACTACCACATTTGTTCGGGGAGTTTAGTTGCCACACATTTGTTTCACGTTCAGTCATACTGCCAATTTCGCCACATTCTGCAGTTTCAAAACCAAACTAAACTAGATCTAGGTTTCAATGGCAACTACTTCGACCTCAAAATCACCCTTACAATTCTCGCACGAAATGACTGCAAACCCAAATTTCGAACCAATGCGCACCAAAACAACCCGGCGGACAACTCCCAAATTCAAACGCAAGACTATTGCGTGCCTCCGAACAGGCATAGCCGCATCGACGATGCCGCCGCAGCGGCGGCGACGAAACTGCCCACTCCCACCAAACAACGGCAAGCACACAACTACGGCGCCGGCGGGAACACCGGCGCACCGCCGAATCGCCAGAATCTCTAGGAATCGATCTAGAAATCGAACAGGGAGGGAAAGGGGAACAAATGAAGGGAGGGGATGCGAGAGATGAAGCGAGCATTACCTTCAACCCGCACGCGTTCCGGCGAAGCCGCTCCGCTCCGGCGAGCACCACCGACGGCCGCGAACACCGTCGACTGTTCCGCCTCCGCCGTCGCCTTCTCCCCTCGCCTTCTCCTCCAGTGGTTTGAAGTGCGAGTGGGTTCTGCCAGTAAATGCGTCGCGGGTGAGTAAATGGAACCGTGAGAGAGAGGATGGAGGGGTGTGCGACGTGTTTGACGTCAACCGCGGTCGGAGCGTGGCGTGCGGGCGCATGGCAGTTCCACCGCACGCCTCTCAGTGGCAACCGCTGATCACGGAATGGCAACCACCGTGCGGGCGAACCCACTCGCACACCGCACACGAGACTCGTCCTACGTGGCACCGAAAACCGGACAGTTTGCTCCAAGATTCGTGCGTACCGAAGCCAACGGCGATGCCTGCGTGTGGACGGGGTGGTGAACTCCCACACGTGTGGGCGCTAACATTAACAAAAAAAATATGGCGTTACCTCACAGGTTAACCAGAAAAAAGATAAAGAAGCTAGAAATTAGCACAATAATTAGAAACATGTTGTTAATTTGGTGGACCCATAGCTTAAAAGACGTAATTAATGGATTAGATCTAAGAGCGCTTTATCTCAAAGAAAGAGAAAAACTGCAGCTATCCTTAGCATGTAAGTGCGGCTCTATCTAAAATAAGAATTACGTGCAGTTGTGAGATTTAAAAAATATAGCGTTATCTTACGTGCATGCATAGGTGTAGGTGTTTCTTCAGGAAAAAAAATTATAAAATCTATATGATAACGTGCATGCATGGGACTTCTTTTGAAAAGAACAAATCTACATGCATGCATGACGTGTGCATATTCCTTTCTATATGCGTACATGCATACATGCTTATATGGATGCATAAAGAAATAATATAGTATATGCACTGCCGATAGACAGAACGTGGACTAAATATTTTTTTGGTAAATACGAAGATTTATTTAATGTTCATAAGTTTACAATTGATCAGTACAAGATTAGAAATAAGATCTGGACCACGTTGTAACCAACAAGCGGTGCTACGGGTCGTACGAGCATAAATGGCCAGACATTGTGCTGTCGTATTTTGGACTAATGCCTCTCTATATGCTACATGCATTCTTACTTAGATATATGGACGCATGAAAAAAATTGCAGTAACTTGATCAAGTCCGATGGTCATGTTGTTATGCTATAGTTCCTCCGAATATATTTCCTATCGAGCGCTCTAGCGTCTTTTTCACCAATGTGCAGCGAAGCGACCAAACGAAGATCTAATTGGTAAATTTGTCGACCATTGCAATATAATGGGAATATTTCGTCTTTGACTCTTACCCATTATATAATCTAGGCCACACATGTCATGTTATATCCATGGACGGACGGATCAATCATCCATGCATATATTTATGTTAGTATCATCGATGCCCCAAGCAAGTTTGAGCAATAATTCATACATACTTTCTCCGATCAGAAGTAGCGATGATCCATACCCCGGGTATGTTATGGATCATCTAAAGATGCAAACCTTTTAGTGCATCCAACATATGTATGCTCCCATTAAACCTCAAGCAATAATCATCTTAACCTTTTGTATGCGTGAATACAATATATATTAACAGAACAGTAAGGGCCCACCAAAAAAAAATACTTTAAAGAATCCCAACATCTAACCGCTAAATTCTAAAGATAATTTCCATTAATAAATCTCGAACAACCAATGTCAAAAACCCTATCCACCGCCACATGCGGACTGCATAATATGCCCAATCAAAAAAAATGCCCAAAACAAGACATAGCACAAAGGGTAAAAACAACACACCAATGTCTCTTCCATATCCCCTGCGCTAGCCAGCCATCGTCTGTATGGTTTTGCGGCTACTTGCCCGGGCGATGGAGCCATTCCTTTGCTGTTGCCATTCCTTTCTACATATACACCGGAATCTATCCGAGCTAACATTGCTTCAGCTTACTGCACGTCAAATAAAAAAATCTAGCATGACAGTTTAATTGGATATGTATAATATTTAGATACACTCTAACTTTATGCACGAGCCTGTGCATTGAGCGGGCCTCTTTACTAGTTTAAATGAATATTAAATAAGAGGGAATAAAAGGGCTTCTCCAAATAGTCATTTTTATATTTAATTGACTCTTATTTTAGGATTTAAAAACTCTAATTCAACAATAGTAGAGAGAAGGTAATATGAGTCCTCCAAAAGAAACAGAATTGGGAATGTTCTAAATATCAATTTTGATTTTAACTTTGAGTTATTCAAATACTTTTTCAACTCAATAAAAGAAACTTTAGAGTGAGGATACTATGACTTCTTAAAAAAATCAATAAAAGGGAGATGGAAAATATTTGAATTCTATTTGAAAATTTTGAAGTAACTTGAGAGTATTTTTAATACCCAAATTAACCCCTGTTGCAAAAATAATTATTTTCAAAAATTGTATTTAGACTAGAAAACAAGTTCAAGTGACTCTAAATATGACAGTATAATTATGTGATTTTTTTCAGATTTTGATAAATGCATTTGGTTAAGTTTAGGACCCTTTTTTTACTTCTGTTGATTTTTTAAAAAAAAATCCTAATCTAAACCACGCCCAGGCCGGCGCTAGCCAGCCGGCCCATTCCTCAGTTTTGGGCAATGGCCTGTATTTTTCCGAAGCGGTATGGAGTCACGTGGACCACCCGATTTAACGAGAATCTAACGGCGCTCCTACGCCCCTCCTCTCTCCTCTCACAGAGATACTGCTAGGTAGGCCCCACCCATCATTCCCTTCCCCCACGCCACGCCGACCGAGTTCTAACGCGACGCGTTTTATCTCTTCCTGCAGCCCCTAGGTCCGCCGCGGGCATGCACCTCGCCGACCGAGTTCTAGCGCGACGCGTTTTATCTCTTCCTCTTTTGTACTCCCGGGTGTATGTACTCCCACCATTAGTAGTAGATTGGAAAACTGAGTTATCCATTCATTATATCCTATTTCTTAAATGGTGGCTGAACAGATCTAACAACGAGCCGGCCGGAACTCCCCCATGCATGCGGAGCTAATTATAGATTAGACTAAACCATATAATTGGGGTTTAAATTAATGGTATCTGGACGTGGGTTATGTAAAAACATTTGCATGCTGATTGTTTCAAAGGAATATTTACATATACTGATTTTTTAGGATCCATATACTGATTTTTAATGGGGTATATACTACTATTTTCAGAGTATATACTACCATATGTTTATACTTGAGTATCATTTGTATGATACATGCAATATTGATCAGTATATACTGTTGACTGATTGTTGGAAAGGAGTATATGGTTTTTTTTAAATTAGGTATACTACTCGATGGAAAACAAAAATAAAAAATGAGATATACTACTTTTAAAGGTGTATATACTACTTTTTGCACAAGGAGTATAACACACAGGTTTATCTTGCATACGATGTGCCCTTACCAAGCAATAGTATATGTTTCGCCGTCCTGTAGTATGTATACTTCATCAACGAGGATAAGTATACGGCAAGAAATTATGTATACTGAAACTAAGGGAAGCATGTTGGAAGGAGTATATGTAAATACCATTCGGGTCTTTTTTTTTGCATCGATATTTGGGTCTTTCTTTAACCAGCTACTTGGTGTCAAAATTGTGGTATATAGTTCTGAATTATTTTAGTAGTATGTACGCACATGCGGATTTTTTTTCATTTGTAGATATTGTTTATTTAGGATATAATACGTTTAGTGTATATATACTGCTTTTCGTCCTGTATACACCACTACTTTAGTTCCTCATCGAAATATTCAAACTAGTATATAAACCTCTTTTCTAATGTAGTATGTGCGGTATATAATACTGCCTATTTTAAGTAATATATACTGATTTTTGGGTGGTATATATCCTAAGCATCCAAATTAGTATCTACATCTTTAATGAAGGGTATGTATGTACTGATTTCTTATAGGTAGTATATACTGCTTTTTCTTCGCGTATACTTCTTTCTTATTTAAGTGGTAGTATGTGCCAAGCATCCAAAAATGAGTCATTTTTCTAGAGGCGTCATTTACGTACATTATGAGCATGTACATACGTGTTTTTTTTATGGAGTTTGTACTTAAAATCTTCGGCCTTAAGTGTATATTGTACGGATCAAAGAAGTATATGCTTCCCAAAAAGAAGTACATGCTATCCATAAGAAAGTATATACAGCACGTTCGCGCATGCTGGATCGGCAGAACACTGGTGCAAAGAAAGGTCGACTATGCTCAGTACATCCATGTCCAATTGGATCTATAGCCAGACCATGGATGAAAGCTCAACTGCGCGCGGCCGACACGCTAATTACGATGAGTTGTCATGGAAAACGTTGTCAAGCCGTCGCCTGATGCATCTAATGTACGTCATCGAGCCATCTCTGGACACATCACATATGCATGCACGGTGTAGCCGTCCTGTTGAGTCGCCGGCTGGCCTCATGTCTTCTTCCTCATCGAGCCGTCCTGCTAACTTCATAGTTCCATGCCCTTCCTCCAATTACCTGTACAGGAAAATGAATGGTGATACTTGGACGTGAGTGCAGCGTACCTGGTTTGAAATCTGGCCATGTCTGACAGAGTAGCCCCGAATGGGAGTGCTCGATCTAGATGCCGGAGACACGCTGGGTATACACGGGGATGATTTTCACCGTCGTCAGCCGCGGAGGTCGACGAGAGAGCCGTCCAACTTTTGGTATGTTCTAATAATGACAATGAGTTTTGCCACGGCAAGTGGGGGTGTAGTTTGGAATCCCTAAAATCAAGGATTCTGTTTAAGGGATTTTGAACTACCACGTGATTATCCATAGATAATTCAGTTTAATTATTAAAAGCATAAAATGGTTTGGATAAGAGGGAGGGTGGACGGAGGTGGGAGTACATACTCCTAGGAGTACTAACCCATTTTCCTATATATATATATATATATATATATATATATATATATATATATATATACTGCTATCACACATATATGAAAAATACATCCTACCATCCGGTGGTAGTTACCCTACATATCTCACTAGTAAAACGCCCGTGCGTTGCCACGGGCTTTAAAAAATAAAATATTATTCATAGAGCTAAATTAACAGAAAACAGTGCCGTCTTAGCTAATACACATCTTTTTTTCTAACAATCAGCTCAAAGAAAAATATGTTCTTTAGCTGGAATTGGTTGTGTTTTATTCATTCATCTTGGCACAATCTGATGCAAAGATCATGAATACAACCCAGCGGGTACCTGACCCAAGCTTTACTTAACGCGTTCGCACAACCCTCCTTCGCTAGCTGATGAGCAGCTCCATTAGCTGAGCATTTCACCCATGTCATCCTGAACTCCTCCCTTGATCGAATGCACTCCTCTTACTCCTTCACAATAGGCCCATAGATTGAGAGATATATCCATTTATGAGCTTCTTAACTTAGCGGCCACTGGTTTCCAGTCTGTCTCTAAGATAAGTTTTGCCACATCCAGTTCACATGCAAGCTGAGCAGCCCGTCTACACATGTTGAGTTCAGCCAATTAAGGGTCCGTAGTGAAGGAGACAAAATGGCATGCCTCCGCCTGAAAAAGTGGCATTCTATGATAACAGTATTATTCTCATGCAAATATAGTATTCTCAAGAAAGGATTGTATACCCAATAGACCAGCCACCTTATACGCGCCTTATTTCATAAAACAACTTCAAAAAGGATCACCATGTATCCACTGCTAGTGGTGTCAATAAAAATAGCTCTTTTTCCCTACTTCAGTTGAGTTAATACTTTGATCTCTACCAACTATAAGCACAAATAACTATACTTAAAAACAGGAACATCTGTTATCCTCGTCATTAAATAATCAGTAGAAAAGCAGAGGAGTAGACACAAATAATTGGACATGAATGTTACATATCATTTTTGTTAATGTGCAAGTACATCCAACATCTTAATGTGTAAGCACATCAAACATGTTTGAACAAGCGGGAAAATTGCAGAAACTTAAGAACGATGAAGCATAGAGCTTCATTTTTATAACAGCCCAAGCATGTTTCATTAAAGAGTAACGGAAACATTACATAATTGAAATTTGGGTATCGTATGCTTTGCCATGATATGCATCAACTTCAACAAAAGAAAAAGGATGACAATTCATTATGATCAGTGGTGAAAAAGCGATGACCCCTCAACTACTTCCTCTAGGATCAAACAAAGTACTATTACGCAACAGAAGTGATTTGTTCCTGATTTCCATACTTGTTCCTAATTCCTATGATGGAATCACTCAGGATGCATTGCACTAAGCACCTTTGTGATATGGACATGGGCAGCTGCAAAGATCAAGGAACTAATTTCCTAAAAGAATAAATAAGATGTACTCTAGTAAGCCTGTGGAAGTCCACACAGAAAAATAAAAAAGTTCACTTCAGTAAGCTGATAGATTGACGCGCTCGGTGACATTTGTGTGATAATATGCTCATAGATTAATTATACTCCTTAGAATATGTCTCGGACATTTTGTTCAAGTGCCTTGTAGGCAACAACAATGACAATGACAATGACAATGGAATTAAATTCTCTCGCAAAAAACCTGATTGTATATACTGATTGTAAATTAACCTGAACTTCAAGAAATCATCAAAGCAGAAGTGGCTTCCCTCCCAGGATCTCTCTCCCTCCCTATCTATCAATCCTAGACCATACATCGTTTTCAAGAGAACATTGGGACATGAAATAAATCTGAACAAAATGAAGAAAAAAGAACATCAAATGTGACCTGGTGAGTAATGATAACCTGATAATACCATGTTATGACTTTCTAACACATGTATTGTTCACTATAAAAGTTCATGATTTTTTTGTTGTGCAAACCACATCAAAACATGATTCATCATGAAAAATTACGGTGATCAAGCATACATCACTATACAAGCTACACTATGGAAGTTAAACAAATACTACAGTATAGAAACATTGTGAGAATAAAAGCATTGCTACATTCTAAAGCTAGTCCAGCCATAACAAATGAGGTTTCCATAACAATGATAAATGAACTCTTAATAAATTGAACACTTAAAAAACTCTTAATAAATCAATGATGCTTTATATGCATCATCTCAAATTGCTTTGCATGGTTCTTCAAATAAAATTTCATAGCTGCACATAACGGAACATTGGGACATGAAATAAATCTGACCAGAAGAAAAAGTACAGCAAAAGGTGGTCTAGTGAGTGGTGAGTAATGATAACCTGTTAATATAATGTAGTTTAGCTTTGCCATCACGCACATGAGGACTGGAGGAGTGTTGCCTTTAGAGCCAGCCATGACGGACAGATGGATATAAGCTAGCTCTGATTTGCAATAGGAGAGGAGCAGCCTAGTGTGATACAAATATGTCCACCATAGGAGAATCTCATAGACTGAGACAACCAGGGAGCCATATTCGTCATCGTCAAGAACCTCCTTTGCCCTGTCAAACTGTGGTGTCGAGCTTGGAGGCAGAGTGGCGAATGGCCAGAGTGGTGCCTTTGCCAAGAACAGGAACGACACAAGCAAAAACTCTCGGAACACATTTGTGAATGATGGAAAATATATCACACTGAATTTTATCTAAACCTCCCCTTAGTAGTAACAACAACAGATGTGTTCAAGGAGGTGTTGCTTGTGTCGTCCCTGTTACTGGAACGACACAACCAAGAACTCTCTGAACATATTTGTGAATGATGGAAAATATATCATACTGAATTTCTAAACACCCCCTTGGAAGTAAAAAAGCAAGCAAGCACATCATCTATGGCTCTATTGGAAAAAGGTATCCAGCAACACTGACCCCAGACCGGGCCAGCAAGATGAGTTGCCCATAAATAGAGGGAACCCGTTGTCTGTTGTCAAACAGAAAAGAAAAAAGTTCAAATTAGAGCACGTCACCCGTGATAAGAAGCTAAGTGTCTTTTCCACTTAATATGACACAAGTTATACCACAGAAATACAGGAAAACAATACATTTAAGATTCTGTAAATCTGGCACATATATTGCCACTTGAGAGTCAGAACTAAATAGCAAGAATTTTAGATACCAATGGTATCATTTTGACTGACCAAACCAAACTGAATGCTATAAGCAACGGATAACTTGAGTATCATCAGGGGATGTTGCATCGTGTTGTAACATTGTTACTGCAGTAAAAAGTAAAGTAAAGCACAAACCTATAAGCTAGGGACTTTGTGAAAACAAAAGTCATTTCTAGCATGAATAAAATAAAAAATGTAGTAATAAACTTTGTTATAATATGGCTTCATATTCTGAACAGTGCAGGCAAAGGTTTTTGGTTAAATATTCTAAAAATCTGCATCTGTTGTACATAGATGTTGCGTGAGAATATCCAAACATAGTACATATATATGCAATTAACTATTATAGCACATAATAGAATGAATACAAAGAACTGGAAAACATCAATGGGTGCTTCTACCTAAACCAAAAGGCGTTTCGATCTTCCTTCTGCAAAGGACAACCTTATTACAACAAATTTAAGAGGGAAAGAAATATAGGCAATCACTACCTACATAACACATCACAAAAGCCATATGCTTAATTACACCAGGAGCTCGATCGCACAAAGTTTCACAGCTCAAACTTCTACACTCACCGGTCCATCCATCATCCATGGCGGATCCACCACATGCTTGGCTTCAAGTTTGGATGGTTTGCCACCTTCATCTCACAAGACATGTCACACTGCATCCATGAATCAATCCAGTTAATGTTCCAGGACAGGAAAAAATTCAGAGTAAATCCATCATTGCATGCATGGGTCGATGAGAGATGGTCGATCAATTGTTCAATCAGATGGATTACAAGTGAGAAGCAGTTGACTCAGATGGCACACGACGCATAGCTCGACCTTTGGATGTCTAATGGTCACAAAACATAAAGGTGGGATGATTCCGTAACTATACTGAAGGTTTGTGCGATTAAGACCACTGAAATATATACCTGATTGAGAGTATTTCTTCACGCCTTTGCTGGCGTTCCTCGGTGATGCCTAACAAATATCTCAGTAGACTGAAAACAGCAAAGTCTGTTTGTTGTTGCTTGCCTGAAATCAGCAAACTCATGTACATATAATACTGAATTTGACACTGCTTTGTAGTGCTTCCAACTACTGATAGATATATAGAGTTCACCGAGTAGTACATGGTTATGAGTAAGATGATAGTTTAAGGATCGAGGATCAAGTACTCTTATCTCATTGATCACTAATAGTTGTAAGTTTCAGAATGTGCATTGTGCACAAATACTGACAGTACAGAGTTCATCGAGAAGTCAAAGGTTATCTGTAAGAAAATATCTTTGCAATCAAGGGCGAAATACTCTGAATAGGCGTTCATACAATATCTAGCAAGAATTCAGGACCTACCTTATAACCTATAAAGGGGGCAAACCTTTCAAAATGATTGTAGGAAATATGCATCATCCAACTTTGTTTCAAGCACAATACCAATTAAAAACCTCACGTTGCTGTCACAAAAATACATAGAACAGTATTTACAATTATGCCAAGAAAATTCAGTATGGATGTATGTTAACCTGGAGCTGTCGCAAGGTTCAGTCTTGACCTCATGAACAAATTCGATCTCAAATTGACTTGAGTCGCATGATTTATGGATGAAAAAAAATTCAAAAACAGTGGCATAGA
The DNA here is from genome assembly GCA_963921465.1 of Triticum timopheevii. Taxonomy (NCBI): domain Eukaryota; kingdom Viridiplantae; phylum Streptophyta; class Magnoliopsida; order Poales; family Poaceae; genus Triticum; species Triticum timopheevii. The sequence continues at coordinate 3,970,729 of OY997270.1, forward strand.
AATATATCAAAACAGAGATATTTTATCTTCCATGCGCTGCTGTGAAGAAACCAATCAAATATGAACCTGTTATTCGATATGGGATATAAAGAACACAATATGGAGCGTAGCTTGCTTTCTGTTTGAATTTTTGTCTGCTATCCTCAAATTCAGATGCTATGATCTAGATGCATCTATGGAAGTAGCTTATAATGATGTATTTCACTTCTGGATATGCTAAGTTTTACATGTCAACGTTCAGTACAAGCAGCAATTCGTAGCGTTCCATTGGGGGTGCAGATACTCCAGTGCCTAGCTAGGGAGCAGTTGCATTGGCCTTCTTCTTCACCGGATTGATTCTTTCCAAATCAGACACGGGTCTCGCGCGCAAGCACAACGCCGTTCACGGCATGCAGCCCCTGAAGCAAGCTGTTGACGCCGGCATCGTCAAGCTGCAGCCGCCGTCGCTGGCTCCAGGACAGCACCTCCTCCTCGTCGCCCGCCAAACCACCGCCCCGGCCCCGGCGCCATCGGCAACGGCCCGACGCCGTGCTGCCGCGCCCGAGCCCCGGTGAGGCAGCCTCCATCCTCCCAAGCGAGCACGCCGGCCGCCGCCGCCCTCGCCAAGCCCCCGCCGGAGCCCCACCGGCCGGCGTCCTCCTGCGCCTCCTCGACCCCGCCTCCTCGCGCCCGCGCGCCGCCGCCTTGGCCTCGCCTCACCGGCGACAAGCCTCCGCCGGAGCTCCCCGAGCTCGCTCGCCTCCTCGCCGGAAGCCCCCGCCGCTGGGAATGGATTCGCCAATGCCAGCCGCGACGCCGCGGCGGTGGCGGTGCAGGCGGCGGCGTCATGGTGATCCACGACGGCGGCGACGGTCGCCGGCGTCTCCCTGGTTCGGCGGCGGCGGCTGCATCCCGTAAGAGGAGGAGCAGCGGCTTGGGATCTCGTCCGCGTCTTCCCTGCGAGGTCCGCGGCGGCAGAGGGAGAGTTGGGTGAGCGGAGGGGCGGATCTGGCCACCGGCTGATTCCTTGGGTACGGGTGCGGGGAGAGGGCGGCGGCGGTCGGGATGGATCGGCCGGGGAGGGGGAGTAGTGGTGGATCGGGCGTGAGATCGGGCGTGAGAAGGCCTGGTCGGCGGGGGAGATCGATCTGCTCGGGGCTCGAGGGTTTTTTTCGCAAAGGTTTTTTGGCAGAGATGGGATGATGACGGAAAAAAAACAGTGGTGGGGGATGACGAAAATAAACCGCGCGGACTATTCACCAACTGCTCCATTAGAAGTAGAGATATACTACCATGTGGTACTATATATACTACATATCTGTGTGTGTGTTTGTTTGTGTGTGTGCGCGCGCGTGCGTGCGTGTGTGTGTCTGGATTACTTACGGATTCACTGCCTTCTTTGTCAAGGAGGTACTTTTCAGCTTGAAATGTTTTTCCTTTTTAATTTTTTTTATTATGTAATCATCAGAAGATATCTTGGTATTTCCAATTGGCAGCCGCTTTGTGTTGATGAAAATGAAACCATGTTTATGTTCTTTTGACAGGAACAACTGGGACAACAAGCAGAAGGGTGGGGAGTGATAAAAGCTAGCATTTTCGATGATGTTTTAGTAGCGGTGTGTGTGATGTATCTTTTTATATGACAGATCAACAGGTTGTGACGGGTTCCGCCAGATTTTCGCTAATTAATTGGACAACTTTGTTATTCCTAGTAAAAAAAAGGCAGGTTTTTGGCCTTATTTCAAAACAATATATAAATGGAAGTAGCATGTTCGACACGCTGCAGAAATAATGGGAAGTAGCAAAACTAAATATATATTGATATACAGGATGCAATTAAATTGGTAGTCAAATACTTGTGCAGTGATTGAATCAATTGACAGATTGAACGAGGTGCTAAATTTTATGTAGAATTATGATTTTTTTTTGAGGGATTGTAGAATTATGATAAATATGGATGGATCATCCAGATGGGCTCTCTGTCCATGCATGAACACTATATACATTGCGTTGGATTATTATGGGCTCTGCCCATGCATGAACATTGTTTTTTTTTAACCTGCATGAACACTGTCTACATTAGATAGGCCCTGCACGGCGACTCTCTTGTCTTTGAGAAAAGAGAACCATAAATTACTGTAGCATGTACAAAAATAAATCAAAAATCATTTTATTGCACCACAATTTTGTTTGTATGTAATTTTTGTAAATGTATAGAGTAGATTTGTAATTTACAAATTAATTATAATTATTTTAGGCTTAATCATATGAATGTGAAGGAGGGATGTCACGGTACTGTAGCTTACGTGACATCCCTTGAGGATGTTAGAGGATCCGGTTCCGGTAGCCAAGGCAGGAGTTTAATAACTACCCGGTGACAAGGTGCATTTGCACGTGGACGTTAACAATAAATTCAAATAAAATGCAAAAAATGAAAAATCATTAAAAAGTTGGCGTCGAAGCTACAAATATGTGTTACATGTGTGCAAAAGTTTGTGCTGAAATGACATTCAAGGAGGTCTCGAAAAATAAAAAATTCAGGTCTCAAAGAAACTTTAAAAAACAACACTGTTTGGAGCTGATTTGTTTGGCTGAGGGCTCCTCGAATGTGAATTTACCCCGGAAATTGGCATGCTCCTAGCGCACCAGACCATCTTCCATGCCAGAACAATTCAGATTTTTTTAGTTTACTGTTCATCAGGTGCAGATGAGCCTGGGCTCAGAAGCGAGTTGCCGCATGTTCTGTAATACATAGTATGCTGTATGTGTGTCAAGTTTATTTAGTTCCTTTTTAGCGGGGAATTGTTTAGATCGCTTTGGTCAAAATGGGTCGCACGCACCGGAACGCACTTTCAGCGCACGGCGGCATTGGCGCACTTTATCTAGGCCGTGTCATGCATGCTTTCGGATGGATACAATGAGTGCTAGCGTGTAGTAATATGAATGATATACCGGTTCCCAACTGTAGCGCTATATACACAAGGTATGGTCCGGGATCGCAATAAAGTGCAGCCATATTGCCGCTCCTATTTGTGCCATCGTGTTGGGATCCGATGCCAAACTCGGCACAGGGCCAACTTTCTATGCGCTGAGTCGTACTACACAACATGTGCCTGCGTCAATGGATGCATCCTCGTGTCTGTTTGGCCCCGCTCATTTCAGGTGAACAGTGCATTATATAAATATGAAGTATCGATGTCTGGACAAAATCGCAACAAACGGTGCTGTAGGAAAGAATACCTAATTAAACTGACAGTAAAAAAAATTATAGTATGGTCCTGGTTTTGTTAAAATTTCTTGATCTACTGCCAAGATTTCAGCTTGATCTAGTGCAAATTATTTGTTACTACCTCTCTCTCAGTTTATAGGGCGTGCGCGTACCCCTAGGTCGTCAATTTGACCAACCTAATACAAGTCATATATTATAAAATATATACCAACATAAACTACAGAGTTTCTACTTTCAAAAGGTATAATTTTTGTGTTTATAATTTATATTAGGGTGATAAAATTGGCAATCTAGGTATACGCGCAGGACTTGTAAACTGAGACGGAGGTAGTATGTCCTTTGGTATGCAGCTGTGCAAGTTAGCTCTATTTTTTTTCTTGTGCTCTTAGCTGCCTGGTGCTGCAGTCAATGGCGGTTACCCATGCTGTGTGATTATTCAAAAACGGATCATGCAAAAAATCTTGCAGCATTCAATGGCGGTTACCCATGCAGCGTGATTATTCAAAAAAAAGGATCATGCAAAAAATCTTGCAGTTTAGCTACATGTCAATCAGCTAATTTTTTAATTTGTGTCAGTCGATTTTGAATGAAGGAGAAAGAAGGGCCTCGCCGGAGAGAATGGAAGGGCTCGTCATCACCCCATTATCTATCTTAGGGTTCAGGGTGGGGGAGATGGTGGGGCTTCGCCGGAGAAAAAAATGGATGCAGGCAGGGCTAGAGGGATGGCCGGGGGCGGTGTCAAGACCGGCGGTGGGGCGAGGTTGAGGGGAGGGTATTGCTGCGAGGCGGTCGCAGGAGCACCGTCGGCTGTAGACGCTGGCAGCAGTTGGCGGGATGAGGTAGAAGATGTGGTTTGGAAAACGCCTAGAGGAAGAAGACATAATCTGGGTTGTTCATTTTCCATGTAACGATTCAAACTGACCTAGGCCAAATTGACTGACCCAAATCAAAATTTCAGCTGATTGACTCCTCATTCCCAAAATCTTGCGTGCTGAGGGGAGCCGCGCATGCCGATTTTGGTGCCATCACCGTATTAACTATGTGCATGAGACCTACACCTATTTAATGAATTTTGGCCCCGCATAGCACACGAACGGCTCATTCCTAATTTTGGCCCGGGCATTTTGTGTTTGTCTGCATGACCTACATGAATTTTAGCCTCGCATTTTGGCCACACATGTATTTTATTGGCCCTCAATGAATTTTGCCCTCACATGAATTCTGGCCCCAGTATTTTGGCCTCGCATAAATCTCGCTGGATCGGCGCGCAGGTGGCCAAAACGGGGACGAGACTTGCCTGCTCCCTTCCCGTGCTCCCATCCGTGCTCCCGCGTACGTGGCTTGATTTGATTGGAAGAAAATAAGGCCCGGCCCCACCCCCTGAAAATCAGGGGGGAGATAATTAGATTAGAAAAGAAAAAGAGAAAATGACAGCCGTAGGATGAAGTAGGAGCACGGATGGGAGCATGGAAAGGGAGCAGGCAAGCCGGATCCCCAAAACGGAGAGTTAAATGGCACATGCATCAGCCAGCCCATTAATTGAATATGTACGAAAAGAATGCATGGAATTTCTTGTGTAGGAAAACATTCAGGCCCTGTTTGGTTCATAAGTCCTAAGACTTTTTTTAGTCCCAACTTATAAGGGCATCTCCAGCCGTTCGGCCCCCCAGGGCGCCTAAATAGAGCGGCCTGGGGCGTGCCGGCGCTAGTTCGGCCCCTGGGGGCGAGCTAGCTCCCAGTCACGCCCCCACGCGCCGGCCCCTGGATGCGGGAAATTCAAACTTGGTCGTTCCCGCTCTCAAAAGACGCCGCAAATCCGGCGATTGGACGTAGTCTGGCGTTACAAAAAACAGAGCGCCGCCGCCTCGGCGGGGTCGGTTCACTCGGCGGGGTTGGTTTCAGATGTTGGCGGAGTCGGCGTGCGCGAGCTCGGCGGTGTCGGAGCTGCTTCGGTGCTGGGCTGCGTCGGCGCGGCCTCGACACTGCTGGGCGGTGATGTAGAGGCGTCGCTCGGGCTCGGCGTCCGTGTGATCGTGGGCATCGTCGGCGTCGTCGGCGTTGCCGTCGGCAGCTCGTTCAGGATGAGGCCGCGCTGCACCAGGTACCACGCCTTAAGCTTCTCGTCGTTGCTCTGGAGCATGTCCGCCCATCCATCAGAAAAGCCATGTCGGTGTTTCTCTTCTTCGCGGCGACGTTCGTCCGGAGCAGGTCGAGCTTGATGGCGTTGTTCTTCATTAGCGCCAACCACCGCGCCTCGGTCTTCTCTTCGCGTAGGATGGCCCGGGCCTGGGCGTCGGCGAGGCAATGCTCGATGGACTCCTGCACTCGCGCGGTTGCCGGGTCGGCGTTTTTCCCCTTCTTTGCCGATTTGTGGCCGTCCGGCCGCCCCTCTGACGCGCCCGGAGTCGTCGCGTCCGGCTTGTATGTCTCCTTGGCCTTGTCGAGAGCACGCCGGACTTCCGCCCACTTCTCGCACTTGTCAATGCGCTTGTAGACGTGGATGTGTTTGAAGTCGGCGTCTTGGTTGTCGCCCCGATACATGGCGAACATACGCAGCAGCTGCGCGGAGGGACGAACAGTTGGCGGGCGGCGGGCGTAGGGGACAAAGATATGCGGGCGAACGGCGTGCGTACCTGATCCTCAACGCTGGCGCCGCTCTCCGGGCGAGCCGCGACCTCCTCGATGATTCCATGCCATTTGTTGCACGCCAACTGGATACGCCCCCAATGGTTCGCCATTGCCTTGGAGCCGCGCTGCATGTAGACGCCTTTGAAGTAGGGGTCGATGAGCTTCCGCTCGTCGAACTCGGCCTTGATGCGGTCCCAGTACGTCTCGACGCTCTGGTTCGCGCCGGTGGTCGGGTCGAGGCAGACGACTTTCCATGCTTCGGCGAGGCATTCCTCCTCCTTGGACATCCACTTGATGCGCGGTTCGCCCGACCTAGCCGCCCGCTTCTTCTTCTTCTGGCGCCCCTTCGTCGGAACAGGAGCCGGCTCCTCCTCCTCCTCCTCCTCCTCCTCCTCCTCGGGTTCCTGCGCGTAGTCGCCGTAGACGTAGCCGAGCTCGGCCTCCATGTCGCCGCTGAGGTCCACTACCTCGTCCTGGGTGGCGAACCCGAGAGACGAGGCGGCCGCGGCCGATCCTGTCGCGATGATGTCGTCCATGTCGGCTCCCGTGTCGTCGGCGTCGCCGAGGTGCGAGAAGGGTAGCGGACCACGGTAGAGATGGGGCATCGGTGTGGACGCGTAGGCGGCGTGCGGCGAGTAGTTGTATGCAGGGTACTGCACGCCGACAAAGGCGGGTGAGGGCGTGCGCGTAGCGGGGTGACCATGAGGGAAGGTCACGTTTGGGTTGAACCCACCGTGCGCGTCGCCGTCGGCGTAGCCGGGCGACGATGAACCCCATGGAGATCCGGTGCCTTGCTGTCCCCAGGGCGCGTACTGGGCGTGGCTGACAACGGGTGGATTCATCCCCGCCTGGTCGACCGATGAGGAAGACGCCGCCGCGCGCGCCGCGTTGTCGCGGGCCTTCTTGGCTATGGCCCTGTTCCGCCTGTCGGCGGTGACTGCTTCGCGCCGCTGAACTTCCACCCTCCACTCGGCGTTCAACAGGCCCGGTGGCTTCGATGGCGGCGCCCTCTTCCTCTGCTTCGGCTGGGTCACGGCGCCAGTCGTGGTTGCCGCCGCGCGTGGCATGGAGTACTTCTTCGGCGGCATGGCGGCGGAAGGCGAGCGGGAGGGGGTTTGGCGGGAGAAAGGGAGAGAATGGCGGGAGGAAGGCGAGCGAGCGGGAGAGAAGCGAGAAAAGCGTCAAGAAACGGCGGGAAAAGGCCCTCGGGTCACCTCCAGTGCGGGCCCACGCGCCTTTTTCGCTTGCGCCGGCTCCCCAAGCGCCCCCAGGGCGCCGGGTTTGGTTTGGGTCCGCCGGCACCAGTTTTGGCCCGAGCCGGCGAAAAACGGGCTTCTGGGGGCGCGACTGGGGCCTTTTTTTGGCGCCGGCGCGGCAAAATCGCCTGGGGAGGGCCTGTTGGGGGCGCGGCTGGAGATGCCCTAAGTCCCAAGTCCCTAAAAAGTCCCTACATGTTTGGTTCCTAGGACTTAATATGGACTAAAAGACCATATTACAACTATAAGTCCCTGTAAGTCCCTCCCTGAGAGTCTTATTTCATAAGTCCCAAATGCCCACTTTAAGTCCCTATAAGTCCCTCCTGTTTGTTTTAGATGGGACTTATAGGGACTTTTTTAAGTCCCTAAATCACTAAGAGGGTGTTTGTTTACAGGGACTTATTGGCTTAGGGACTTAAAAAAGTCCCTATAAGTCCCATCTAAACCAGACAGGAGGGACTTATAGGGACTTAAAGTGGGCATTTGGGACTTATGAAATAAGACTCTCAAGGAGGGACTTATAGGGACTTATAGTTGTAATATGGTCTTATAGGGACTTATAAGTCTCAGCAACCAAACAGGAACGGACTTTTTAGGGACTTCGGACATATAAGTTGGGACTAAAAAAAGTCCTAGGACTTATAAACCAAACAGGGCCTAAGTCCCTGAAAACAAACACCCTCTCAAATCCTCCTGACCTGTGTGGTGACTAGTGCTTGCTAATGACGATTAGCACTGGTGGAATGTGCATAGATGGAAATTAAAATCGAGTCATAAAGTGCTGCAGTGTATGCCAAAACCTTGCTCTTCGCTAATGACTATTACAACTTGCATTGTGTTGATTAAAAAAACATGGATCTATCTTAAACTGTACATTGGGAGTTTCATAAAACTTGGTTACTGCCTTCAGACTCATTAAGCGTGGTTCACCATGACGAATTGTACATTAAGAGTTTGAAAAAGAAATTGCATCGCCTAGTCTGCAAACAAAAAAGAAATTTATTGCATGCTCAAGTGATAAGACGGCCGAGCGTGGTAGGACAGGCTAACAAGGGACAAATTGTGCCGAGTGTGGTACTTGTTGCAACCAATTCCAGATTTCGTCATACTAAGGGGATGGATCGGGGAACATCTGCTACTACTAGTGAACGAATCCAGGACCAAATAATGTGCTTTACCCGTGATATACTGCATGCTTTAAAAGAACCGCTACGTTGTTATACATTGGTTCATAACTGTGCTATGACAATCCACATGCAAACGAGTGGTGCCGATAAGCATACCACTGGACGCCATGCACCAAAGAAGCTTTTCGTCGCACGCACGCCTTACTTAAGATGAAGCACACTATACAATAGTGCGAGCTAGCAATATATAGTATATTGGGCATGCGATAAATCGCGAGTGGACATGCCACCACGAGCGTCCGAAATCCACACCGCACGCTGCCGCGCGATGCTTGCAGCTTTAACAACCTCCGGCCGTATAAGGAATTCGCCTCGTCGTATAGTATTCGGTATGTGTATTTGCACCTGACACATGCAGTGTATGGCCACGAGGCAGCGCATGCATTAATCCCACACCCAGCAGCCCAACGGCAATAAGGCCCTGTTTGGCAATCACGCGCTCCCGGAATCTGCGGAGTGGGGAAACTGCAATTCCGCCATTTTGAATTGCAGCTCCGCCAACTCCGCTCCCGGAGTTGTGGAGCGGAGCGATACCGAACAACCCCTAATTCAATGATCTGACAGCCCACATGCGGGCAACATATCTGGTGATACCGCAACTCAAGTGATACAATGCTCAGATGGATCATGGGCCTTTCGATTATGTTGGAAGGGACACGATGAAGGCACACGTGATGAGCAGCCTCACCACCGCAAAATATACAAAAACACTCTGATTCATGTTATTAATTAAGCATCAGTCCCTTTTCCTACTAGTACTACTAGTTTATGAGCCTCGGTTTCACTTACGGGCACAAAAAAGGCTTAGTTTTATTGCCCAGACACAGAAACATAAACCCGGTTTTCGCTCATTCTTGCTATAGTGCAATCTCCATATGAAATTATGCCATCTCCATATTTTGCTTTTATATTGCTAAAAGTTCAACAAAATAAATCTAGTAATTTTTTGGTTACTTTGTCCGTGAAACATGAATAGAGTAATAGTAGTCTAGTATGTCTAGTCCGTAAATTTGCATGTAATGTCAATTATGATGATCCACAAAGAGTACTATTATAAACGAACATCTTCCGCTGTTGGACTTCACATATTCCATGTGCCGTTCTAGCTTGTACAATATGAAATCAGTTGGACAACTGACCTAGCTAGTACATGCTATATTTGCTTTCATGGAAGCTAATTAGTTTTTTGTGGACAATGTACAAGCAAGCATTTCCAGCTATCTTGAAGGTGAACTGTATCTAATTGAGTGAATGTTTTAGAATGTGTATATGGTTTTTACCAGTAGAAGCGTGTCATAGTTTTTTTCTTGTGATAACAAGGTTACATGCATCATTTCACGCATGCTCCTGCTAAATAAACAATGGGCAAAATTGAGGAAATCCAGAAATCCTCATCTTCCCATTCCCTTGGGCTTAATTCAGTATAGAATCCTGGGTGCTTCTGGTATATTCTGCGGTGAAGGAGCTGGTCATCACCCTTGCATTGCATCCATCATGTCCCTTTGAATATGATCTAGCGGTCAAGGATTCATTCCAGCATTGTAGCCCCTGAGATCCCGTATCACTAGATATGTCCTCCCCGCGTGCGATGCACATACTTAAAGACACAACAGAGGAGTGAATACGCTCAGCTGCCCTTGCAAAATGTAAATGCACCCAACAATCCATTGACGATCCATCAACGCAACGGCCTCCTAGCTGCGTGTCTCCCGCAACAAAGAAATTCTGAGAGATGCTTACGGGCTTGCCGCAACTAGAAGAGGACGACGACAGTGCTGGATTTTTCCTACTTGCTAAACGCGAGAGAAGCGTGCAGTTGGTGTGTTGTGCCAACGCTGCCGCTCTATGTCTGTGCAGAACCCGTCTCCACACCTTGCTCTGTTCGTCCACGGTCGACGGAAAGACGAGATGCGCACTGCGAGAACCGAACTTGGGCAACAGCTCAATTATGTCCACCCAGCGCCCAAAGCAATTATTCGATCGGTAGGGCGTCGCCTGGCCCGTGTATTCATATGACATTCAATGCAGCCCTGGGCCACACCATGGCCGTATAAAGTGAGGTATTTGGGAAGCTGCTAATTAAGCTGCCCGGTATTCCCAGATGGCCTATTAAAAGTATTCATCGCGACGCACAGGCGGCCGTCCTGGATATGGGCTGCACGTGGCCGCATGTCCCAAAAATCTGCGTCGATTGGGCATGGCGTTAGCCTTAGAAGTGTTAGAATAAGAAATTGGTGAGGCAATTACTTAGAGACTAAGAATTGAAGTGCGAGCTAGATTTTCTTCAACACATATATTGGACCTTGTCACACGCAGAGATGCATACTGTATAGTAGAGCCAAGGATTATGGATGAGACATGCATGGAGCTAGACTTTTGGTCTCTAGATAGCTCGCTGCTCATGTCTGGTAAGGACGTCCATCGAGGGTTTTTTTTTTTTTTTGCGAGAAAGGACGTCCATCGAGGTTGCTCCGGTATCCAAATGGACCCTAGGCAGGTGTACGCACCTCCATCCATCCATATGATCTTCTAGCATAAGACGACAACTTACAAAACAGGCCACTAGTATATACCACTACTAATTTTTTTAATACAAATAACCAAACTAAAATCAAACAAAAAGTTTTATTCATCCGGAAACCAAAAGTCTTTTAGAGCATCTCTAGCACACCCCGTATAAGTGGTCAAACCTGCATAATTTTTGCGTTTTACAGTTTTGGTCGAAAAAAGTGTTCAGAACAGAAACCGTAAAAGTGCTCCAACCCGTAATTTTTTTTAAGAGCCACAAAAATGCACATCCGAAACCCTTATATTTGGAGGTTGGAAGGCCGAACCTAAGGGGCCCCGTATACCGGTCAAACCTCGTCGAGCAAACACGCCGCCGCGGAGTTTGCTGGAATCCGCCATAAACTCGCCGAAATTCATCACCGCACACCGGAAAAGACCGCTAGACGTCGCAATCCATCACCGCCGATTCGAACTGGACGTGGTCGACATCGCCGTGGCTTCCCATGGCCTCAGCCTGGCCGCTGGAATCCTCCTGAGGCAAAGGGGCACGGCTCGGCTGGTGCGGCTGGCAATAGAGCACGGCGCGGATGGCGGAGGCGAGGGGGCGTGGCTGGCGAGGCTGGGTGCGGCTGGCATGGTGACGGGGCACGACCGGCGGGCAACGAGCCGCGGCCGGTAGGGACGAGGCGTGGCCGACGGGTGACGGGGCACGACTGGCAGCCGACGGGGTGCGGCCGACGGGGTTGGGCGCGGCTGGCGTGGCCGGCGCGGCCGGCTGGAGGAAGGGGCGGCATCGGCCGGACTTGAGGAAGGAGCTCTTTATCCTAGTTTTACAGTTTGTTTTACAGTAACTGTTCGTCCGTAGCTAAAATGAACCCTTAAAATGCATTTTTTCCGAGCCGTATCCCAGTTTTACAGTTTGCGATTTTAAGAGGTCTGCTAGAGATGCTCTTAGTACCTATAGTTGCGAACTTCCTAGATCAGCGCCTGTATGAAATTATAGATGCTCTTAGTACTACTTTCCTTTGCTATTTGCTACTACTTTCCACAGTAGGTATTCAAACCGATGGATGCATGGAATTTCTAGGAGAGTGGTTTTTCAACTCCCGCGTGTCCCTACACCCGCAATAAACAATAACGTAAAAAAAAAGGTGAAACTTTGGGACATCAAATATGCTCAAACTTTGTAGGTGTTTGCAAGATTTCATGCATACAAAACATTCTGGGAGCTCTACACAAGAAAAAGATTTCAATGCTCAAAGTTTTGAGCACTTATTTTTTTTTTCTCATGTGCACCTTTCTCTACATGATATTTCTTGATGAAAATTTATAAGCACCGTATTTGTTGTAGCAAAGTTTCAGATATTTTTTATTTTCTTTTCTATGTTTTTCAATTTACCACACATTTCTCTTCCTATTAGACAATGTTATATGTAGTTTAACCATGCAGTTCTTAATTTAATTTTTGTGTGCTACTCCCTCCGTCCCGAATTATTTGTCTTAGATTTATCTATATCTAGACACGTTTTAGTGTTAGATACACCTGTATCTAAATATTTTTAAGATAAGTAATTTGGGAAGGAGGTAATAAATAGCCGACCATGTTATATGTATAAAGTACGCCATGACCGGTCTATCTTGACTCAAGATTGTTACGTATATATATACACTCCTTGCATGATGAAGTCTTCTTGTAAAATGGTCCATGGCGACCTTACAACACTGCAGAAAAGCCTCTTATTGAATGACACCATTATTGATATTTCCTAAAATTTACATCACATATGCATTTTTTCTGGAAATGTCATAAAGAGGTAATCGCATATGAGTTTTACTAGAAGAAGATTCGTATATCATAGGTGGTTCTTAAACAAAAAATGTGCTATTAACCCCCATCGATCGTCGCTTCTTTCTCGGATCGTCTCCCTCTTCCTCCAAATACCATCAGGACCTTCCCCTCCTCCACTCATTTCTGCTTCCCTTCCACGTCTTCCACCATGTCAACTAGGGTTGCTTCGGCATGTGCGACGAGGACCACCAATTCCCTACACATGTGGGTATCGTGTCTCTACGTTGCCAGGAGGAGCATATTGAGAGGTGAAGCAACCCTTGATCTACTACTGCCAATGTGACAAGAGGAACGGTTGTCGATGCCGAAGCTAGGAGGCGGTGGCAGCTTCTTCAGCAATCCTTGCGAGTTGACCTTTGTAGTGGCAGGGAGGCATTCGAGCATAAAATCACAATTTTCTGTGTGTTTTTAATCTCTATCTCAGAAGGTTATGTGAGTCAATCTTTGACCTTTCTTTTTATCGGTGACTTAATTTTAACCAGTAATCGGTAAGTAAAACCAACTTGATGACCATGAAGAACCGTTTCTAATGACATATCTCTGGTAGTGTTAGCTAGGTGGCATCCCATTAACAGTACACACCCCGTAAAAAATAGTACATATTGTATGACTTCCAACATGCGGGTGAATGGTTAGGAGGGTGGTTGAACCCTCAACACACCATGGATCAAAACACATGTTTGACAACGTCACTTGCTTCATGGAGGTGTGATATTCTTAAAGTAAGAGCATCACCCCCCAACAACGAGGTCATTGTGTTCACTCGGTGTTTTTTTTACCTAATATTGGGTATACACGGGTGAGCGTAGGTACCTATTGTTTGTCTTGAAAATTTCCAATAATAATTTATGATAACCATAAAATGGAACATGGATTCATCAATCAGGCTAGCGGACGACTAAGATGATATATAGTATCTTCCAAGCAAAAGGGAATCTCCATGGATCTATATTTCAGGCTAGCTTTTATGAACAAAATACTCACCGTACCTCAACTAGCGCTAAGGGCATGTTGATAGAGGAACATGCTCTGATCTAGCCAAAGTTGGGTATACACTATAGCTTAGTTACGCGCACGCAAAAGCTAAATGAAGGACCATAGGTATGCAGGCCGGATCCGTCCGTGAAGTGAAAATTACACTAATCCTCATTACTTTAATAATCATCTTAGTTTAACTTTCCTGTTTGCCGGCATGCGAACACCGTCCGCTTGCATCCCTAGAGGACGAGCTCATTTTTGTGAATAATTTAAAACCCACATTTTGAAGTTTCAGAAACAATCTGAAAAATAATCACTCAAGTTCGTACGGATCTATACTACATGTGTGTAAAATATGAAGATGATGGATGCACCGTTCACCGTTAAAAATGCACGAATTTATCTTTTTTCTGTAGCTATCACCATAATGTGTTTCATCGTCAGACTTTGAACACATGTAAAATTCGAATGCATCATGAGAACAAGCAGACGTTTCTACGACTTTTAGTCGATGTTCTTGAGCATGGTTGCACCACAAGCTTAGGTGCAGCTCGTACGTGCTCTCGAACTATAGAACTATGATACCCATAACTACACACATAAATGCATACATGTTACATTTTGGCATGTATGTATGTTATGTGCATGTGCACGATGCAAGTACAGAGAAATTTAGTCATGTGCCTGTAAATCAAATAGACCCTAAAGTGAGTGAGGAAAGGAAAGAAAAGCTGTGGCTAGGCGCCGTTGCTCACCTGCTGCTAGCTGTACGTACGTACGATCGATCGATTGATCCGTTGATGGGTGTGCTTTATCGTCAGGTAGATGGCGATAAGATCCTGCAGGTGCAGGCCAAAGATTGATATGTCGGATTGTTTCTTCCTCTCCATGGGTCTGCTTTAGTTGGAAGATCGACACGTCTGGTCCTGGACGATGCATCATTTCCTTGTATCTATGATGGGAAAAACCAAGCGTTTCAATGATTGTCAGTCGATTCTCTGTTTCATGGTTGTACCACCACAAGCTCAGGTGCACCAGATAACGCACTCTCGAACCGTCAAGCTATTAACATTCATACTTAGAGCAACTCCAACGGGGCGATCCATTTTGTCCGCCGCCGTCCGTTTGGGTCGGCGCGGACACAAAAGGCGGCCCAACGCGCCGACCCAAACGGACGCGCGTCCGCTTTTCGTCTGCGGGCGACCCATTTTCGGCTCAATTTTGAGCCGGATTTGCGTCGGCGCGGACACGCGACGGACGCGCGCACGCTCGCCCTCTCCTCCTCCCAAGCCCACTGGTCTGTGTCACATTGCCCTCCCCCATCCAACAGCAACCCTCGCCCTCCTCCTTTGTCGCCGCCGCCGCCACCGCCCATTTTTGCCGGCAACTCTGCCAACTGCCGGGGCCTCCACATCCGCCCAGCTACGCCGCCCACACCCATGTCACCCGCCACCGCCGTCTTGTCGCTGGGGAGCCGACTGCTTCCCACCACACAGCCGCCCCCGACCAAGAAGCCGGCTCGCCGCCCGGCCAGATCCTCACCGGCATGCTCGTCAGACACCGGTACGCTCGTCGGACGTCGGCAGGACAGCTAGCTGGTCTGTGCGCGCTACGACTCCCTTCGTCGGCCGTCTCCTTCGCCGACACCCGCAAGCTGTTCGATGGTTTGCCAAGGTACAAAATGGACTCTGCCGATGAGTTTTTTTTTTCACAATTTTCTTTGCGACTCCGACGATTCGTCCTCCGATGATGAGGAGGAGATATTGGCTGCCGTATTGGTCCATCACCACCTCAACAGCCAGCGGCTATTGTTCCGTGGCTCCATTCCGGGGCACCTTCCGGCGTTGAATCGCAACCAAGAGAGCGGGCATTTCCTTCTTTGGAAGGACTACTTTGATACAACAAACCCGTTGTTCAAGCATCAGAAATTCCGCCGTCGTTTCCGTATGAGTAGGCATCTTTTCAACCGTATTAGAGAGGGGGTGGTCGGCTATGATAACTATTTCGAGTGCAAAGAGGATGCCATTGGCAAGATTGGTTTTTTCTCTTATCAGAAATGCACTGCCGCCATCCGAATGCTTGCGTATGGAGTGCCCGGTGATCTCATTGACGAGTACGTTCGTATGAGCGAGTCTACTTGCCTAGAGTCCCTGTATAAGTTCTGCAAGGCTGTTATTGCTGTGTTTGGCCCTGAGTACTTGAGAGAGCCGAGTGCTGAAGATACAGCCCGTTTGTTGGCGATGAATGCCAGCAGGGGCTTCCCAGGGATGCTTGGTACTCCCTACGTCCGGAAATACTCGTTGGAGGAATGGATGTATGTAGATGTATTTTAGTTCTAGATACATTCATTTTTATGCATTTCTCCGACAAGTATTTTCGGACGGAGGGAGTAGTATAGACGGTATGCATTGGGAGTGGAAAAACCGCCCTTCTGCTTGGCAAGGGCAGTATAAGGGCCATGTCAGTGCTTGCACTGTCATACTTGAGGCCGTAGCGTCTCAAGATCTCTGGATCTCGCACTCTTACTTTGGCATGGCCGGATCACACAATGATATCAACGTGCTTCAGCGCTCGCCGGTGTTTGCTAGGCTTGCCGAAGGCAACAGCCCACCGGTGAACTTTGCTGTCAACGGCCACACCTACGACAAAGGATACTATCTGGGTGACGGTATCTATCCTCAGTGGACCACTATTGTCAAGACAATACCCAACCCTGTTGGAGAGAAGAGGAAAAGATTTGCCCAAGAGCAAGAGAGTGCTAGGAAGGATGTGGAGCGTGCCTTTGGTGTTTTACAATCTCGATGGGGCATCGTTCGATATCTTGCTAATACCTGGAGCACGCAGAAACTGTGGGTGGTGATGACTGCTTGTGTGATCATGCATAATATGGTCGTAGAAGACGAGCGCCCGGAACGTCTGTATGATCAAGGGTTTCAGTTTCAGGGTGAGAATATTGTGCCTGAGCATGTAGTAGCGGTAATTTGAACAGTTCATCCAATTTCATCAAGACATGTGTGATTGGGAAACTCACGTGCAACTGCAAAATGATTTGGTTGAGCATATGTGGGCTCATGTTGGCAACCAATACATGTATTTTCTTTTATTCGTTTGCAAAACTATGTGAGACCTTTTTATTTTCATTTGGCTTGTAATAAACTATACTATTTTATTCAGTCCAAAACGATTTTATTTTGAATTATGCAATCATGCAAAAAAAAGGGGGGCCAGGCAGCCACGCCGGGACATATGGGTCGGTGCGTTGGGCGCCCTGCTGACCCATATCTAAAACAGGACGGACGCCGGGCGGACGGTCGACCCAAACGGACAAAAATCGGACGAAATCGCCCTCCGTTTTTGTCGCCCCATTGGAGTTGCTCTTACATACTACATCCATGCAGCCATGCTACATTTTTGCATGCGGATATATGCACCATGCAAATCCAAAGATATTTGATCCAGTGTTTTGAGAATCCGGCGAATCAAAGAGGTCCCAAAGGTGACGGAGGAAAGGACACAAAAGCTGTGGCTAGGCGCCCTTGCTCACCTGCTGCTAGCTCTACATACGTACGATCGACGGATGGCGATAAGATCCTGCAGGTGCAGGGCCAAAGATTGATATGTCGGATGGAGCACCGGCCATTCGTTTCTCCATACATACTCCCCTCACTCTCAAAATGTAGCTCTGCTTTAGTTGGAAGATCGACACGTCTGGTCCTGGATGATGCATGATTTTCCTGTACGTACTACTACAGTCACAGGTAGGCCAGCCTTGGAATCTGTCCTGCATGCATAATGGTTTGGTATCAGTGTTGGTCCAAAAGAAGAAGATATAGAGGAGCTGACACCCTAGATATCATCACTGTCACTGCATGACGAGCTATCTTGCTTGATCCACCACACACACATGATCCTGCATGCATGCTCTTCGATGCTCCATATCGATCTTTACGTCCTTTCACGCACTTATTTACAAGCGTGGCCCATACTACTACCTTGATCGAAGAACAAGCATATCCGGGCAACTTTGCACACCTCAGATATTCAACTTGAAATAATTGATTTTCGGCCATCTCTAGATTGAAGAGCAAGAGCTAATTGTGACAGTCTTATAGTACAATGTCTCCGGTTAGCAATATCTTCTATTCTTGAAAAAAGATACTCCCTCCGTCCATGTGCGTAGGGCATCTAAGAAGCTGCATCGCATGTGCAACCTACATGCGTGGAGATTGGATGGAGGATATTAAAACAAAACTCAATGGCAATAATTACTCCTATTCGGCCCATTTTAAAAATTGGGAGGAACCAACCACTATGTTAGTTCCACATGTCATTAATTCCTAAAAAGCAACATGCAAATCCTATTTAATGTGTCAGCCTATGATCGTATTAGTTGTAGGTGGTATCGACGATAATTAATATTGATTGGAGGGAGTAGCTAATTTTGACCTTCTTCTCATAATTAGAATTTACTTATTACTCAATTTCAATCTTTAGGGAAATTTTCTACTAGTGAAGCTTTAATATTTCCGAGACAAAAGTATTAGAAAAATAATTTTCCGATGGACCACTTTGCACTCAGTTAATCAAAGATTTTCTTTTTGTCTTTAAGTTAATTAATTATTGATCGAAATAAGAAATCAAAATCATATGGGCAGGCCAAGATGCCCTTAGATATGTTCTAGAAGATGTTGTCCGATTGGTGATATGTTTAACCTGTAAATCTAGCTGTTTTTCATTTATGGACTATTGAAAAATAGGTTACGCACTTGTAATTTACATTTCTGTTGACCTGGGCCTTCTCCCTTGTTCTTTTTGCACGGAACAGAAATGGACATTCTTTTTGCCAAAGATTTCTGGTTCACACTTCATCAGCAATGTACATATATACAGGGGGGGGGGGGGGGGGGATTGGATAAATTTTCCATGACTTTTGACTTGAGTGGGTTATTAATTAGTTTTGAATATAATAAAACACCAAAGTGCACACATCGCAAAACCCCACCAACTATAATATACAACAAAAAAGGTAATCCACATAGCTTTCCCGATGAAATCAGCAATTGTTCTCCATGCATCTCATTCCAATCAATTTAAACTACATACTTTGAGCTGGCTAGACAATGACACTTAAGAGCTACAAGTTCCATTCTGGGAGTGCATGGGCCCACACCGAGGTAAGCATGCAAAAAAATCTCTTTCTCTGTCGTTTGCTTTAGTTAGTTTGGCCTTTACTACTTTGCTTTGCTTAGCGTCCTCTGATTCCATTTCCATTGTTGCATCCTTTTCAACTAGCTATAGATTGGTAGCTACTGGTGCACGAATCAGTGGCGGAGCTTGCGAGGAAGAGCTGATGGGGCAAATGACAAAATATAATTTTTTTGAAGGGGCCGAAGACTGTATTTCTCCGAATTTGTGCAACCCGAAATAGAGTTTCTTCACAAAAAGTTCATTGGCTGGGGGGCCATGGCCCTTGCAGAAATAGACATAGCTCCGCCAGTGCACCGAATACCCACCCTTTTTGTTTCATTTTCTTTTCTCTCGTCAGGAACAACTAGAGGACAAAGCAAGGACACAACAGTCGACCGGGGGCATCTGATCAGATATTACACCACATCAAACGGTGGAGGAACTACGGCGTGTAAAATGGAAACGTGGTTCAACGTCTTTTGCAAATTAAAAGGGTGTGACAACGATCTCGTTTGCGCCATGTGGCTACCTTATTTGTCATTTTGGAATATATATATATATATATATATATATATATATATATATATATATATATATATATATATATATATATTAGCTTCATATAAAGAAATTTGGACTGTTTCAAATCTGACCAGTCGCGGAACGCCGTTGACACGACTACTGGCATCCAACAATGGTGGACTAATCTCTCTCACGGTATGAAAAGCAAAGAGCGAAAGGCAGGCTTGGTACTCACTTTTTACACCATCTGGCATCTATGGAACTAGCGCAGCCGTAGGATTTCTATGATATACACATGACGGCGATCAGTATATATAGCATTTTTAACTAGAGATGTTTTTTGCCTAAATATTTTGTCTTTAGTATTTTTTCCTCTTTGTCGAGTTCCTTGCCTGGTCACACTTGTGATCACTAGTTGTAATTTTCCCCATTCTTAATGAGAAACCAGAGCACCCACGGTCTTCATAAAAAAACATATCATAAAATTAGCTAGTCATATAGCTAGTTAATTAATCTTTGTGTTTACAGATAATACTTTTTTTGTGGGACGTGTTTACATATGATGCTATTTGACTTAATTTTATGGAAGTGATTAATTCATGTCATAACCGGGGTTCTCTGATATAAGTATGAATTTTTTCCGAGTGAACTAGGAACCTAGTAGTAGCTTTCATTTCAACAATGCAAAAACAAGATATTTATTTTTGCTTTGAAGGTATGGGTATTTGGCTTGAAGTAGAAGCACCACTAGAATAATTTGATCCAATGGGGAAATGGCTAGAGATAGAAGATGAGACACGACTATGCACCTATATCCAAAAGAACTAAATTGCATCTATATGCATGGAGTACAGTACCACTTGAAGAGAATTAAGAGGAGGAGGAGAAAAGAGAATGATTAAATCATTGGAACAATTTGGTACCCATGCACCCTCCTGCACATATATTCTATTCCATATCGATGGAAAGGAGCCAGAAAGAGAGGAGCTGAAAACCTGATGGAATCGTGCCCTCCTCCCCACTTCCATACATATAGTATAATTATATTTTGCATTTTGCATTTTGCTCTTAATTACCTTATTATGCATACATTTTAGATTACTGCTAACTAATTAAACCAATACTACTGACCTGTGGATGGATTTGTCAACAAGCTGATTTGTCAACAGGCATATGGAAAAAAGAACATCAACACGAGATGCTCCCAGTACATGATTAAGGATGTCATGCACTAAGTACGTTTTGGAACAAGCGGTTTGCTAGCTAGTGGGCATGATGCAATATGTAACTATCTACGTACTCCCTTTGTTCGGAATTACTCGTCCAAAAAAATGTATCTAGATGTATTTTAGTTGTAGATACATCCATTTTTGTGACAAGTAATTCTGAACGAAGGGAGTATATGTTAGCCACTAAGAGGGAACAAAACAAAGTAGGTTGCCTTAGGCTGGGGAATCAGAGGAGGATATTTGTATGGAGAGGTGACATCAGTGATGCATGCATGCATGCAGCTGCCTAATTAATTAATTGGTGAATTAAGCAGGCACAAGGAGACAAATTAATAATGAGTGATGAGCATTCTCCCATGTTACATGCTTGGCACTGGTGGTGTACGCTGGGGGACTGGTTTCCACTAACCTAGCTCGACCACTCGGTAGCCAGCCACCACACAGATTCACAAAGTAGACAAAAAGGAGTAAGGAGCTTACATATGTGCTTCCATAGTTGTTTTTTCCAAGAAAAGGAGGACCCTCGTCCTCTGCATCCGAACGATGCATGCAATCATTTTATTAATTATTTCCTTCGTCCGGAAATATTTGTCATCAAAATGAATAAAAGAGGATCTATCTAGATGTATTTTAGTTCTAGATACATCCTTTTTTTTCATTTTGATGACAAGTATTTTCGGACGGAGGGAGTATTCCACAAGACCTTACAAAGTCATACAACAGTAAAACTAAAGCCACCGTCTATGCAACATGTGTCGCTACTCCTATCCAGTTGGTGAAGGGATGCTGATAGTCTGGGCCTAATACCAAACAGACGTCGCAGCCAAACCTAACATCTAAGACACGAGGTCCCAACCAGTACGCTTTCCGGGTATGGGGCACCCATCAGTCCGGCGCACTACTCAACCAGGACGCCTGCCGGGTTTGAGGTCACCGCAGCCACCTGCCACCAATCCATCTTCTGTGTTGTACTGCTACATCTACCTTGCCCGGTCTAGGTGCCGTCGACGCCACCACAACGCCCGACAACGCCACCATCATGCGCTCGTCCATCATCACAGGCCCACCGGCGAGACCCCAATGGTCCATGCCATTGAGAGACCTCCCGATGTTGACGTGCCAGATGCCACGCCGCTCCTCCGTCGCAAACACCACCTTCTGCCACTGGTCCCATCCCCTCTGCCTGCAGTTCCTCTAACCAAGCACCCAAACGCCCCAAGCGGCGCCTCCAATAAGGGTATGACACACGTAGTGCCACCGCCACCCAATCTAAGGAGATTTTGGGTTTTCACCCGGGCATTGGGTCAGGGTAGAGGGCAGGGACCTCGGCGGCGCCTGCAAGCAGAAGAACGGCGACCCTGGTCGTAGCCACCGTCGGGATGAACGAGTCATCCAGAGTTTCCTTCGGTCCGATGTTACCTCTACCAGCCCCCGCGAACGCACCGGGGCCGACGACCTTGATCGTAAGCCACCAAGTGCGGCGGGAGACGGCCTGCAGCGCAGAGGAGATCCACCGGCAACTCACCGCCCACGCGGTCAAGATGCCGTCCATCCACACCCCGCAAACGTCGCCAGCCGAGGGCGTCGTCGCCATGCCTAAATGAGGTTGCCGCCCCAGGTCCAGGTTCCTCCACGATGGCCGGAGTTGCGAGATCTGCCACGAGCGACGAGATCTGGCACCGTGCGGGCGACGCCATCGCCCAAGCCCCCCGTCGACCGATCCCACCGCCGCCGTGAGCCCGCACGCTATCGGGAGTCCCACACACATGGATCTGGGCGTCCATGCACTACTGCGAGCCCGCCGCCTCCGGGATCCGCCACATCGCCGGAAGGGCCGCACCCCGCGGATCAGGACGCCCGCGCCGCCACGGATCTGGGAGAGGGAGGAGAGACCCTCCGCCGCCACCGTCGCACGCACGGGATTTGCCCGGCGCCGACCATCGGCAACGGCGAAGGGGGAGAAGGACACTGGAGGGAAACTAGGCGGCGCCGGTGGCGGCTGAGCCCTCCCGAACCGCCCGCGCGAGAGGCGACGCGAGAGGGACGCGTGAGTGTGTGCTTCCATAGTTGGGAAAGCTAGCTATTACCAGAAGAATATTAATTACTAGCTAGTGGCACAATTTTGCAAATGGGCCTTTGTCGTGTGTGATAATACTGCTATAGTGCTATAGTATTCTCTAATTCTAATGGAGCAGTTGGTAGTCTCCGCCAGTCAATTTTCGTCCCACCTATCATGGTTTTTTTTTCTTCCCACCTTCGCTGATTTTTTTAGATTTTTTTGTCCCCTCCCCCCACTTCATCGGTTTATTTTCGCGTCACCCTCTCACACAACCAAAAAAACTAAAAGGATCGGAACTTTCCATACTGACGCAAATTATTTAGTAATGTCTTTATGTAAAAGAATCAATCACAATCTATCTCTAAAGATCAAATTTAAGTTAATTAATCTTCATAACATTTGTTTCCTTCCGAATCACGTTCATAACTTTTCTTCCTTGTTTGGGTAGAAACTGTTCGGTAGCAGAGATTAGGATGCTTCCTATGAGCGTAGTAATAGGAAGTATTCTTTTTCTTGATGATTCATTTCCATGCATGATGATAGTAAATTAGGCCAACATTCACCACTATTTATCAACGTCATCAATTGTATCCATTCCTTCCATTTTTAAGGGAATCCGCTCGCTACGTCTTTTTTAAGGGGATCCGCTAGCTACGTCGTCGTCGCACGTTATTTTTACAAGCAATGCCCCTAAAAAAATACAGCTCCCTACCTCGACTTCCCTACCTGGGTGCCACCGCCACCGCCCACCGATCTCGCCACCTCCCGGCGATCCCCTCCTTCCTCCCGCAGCTCGAACGACCCACTTTTTTGGCCACGAGCACCGCCTGCCTCTTTGCCCATGCGTCGCCCCTCCTCTTCACCATAGCCACGAGCACCATCCGAGGCGGAGCTGCAGCGCCCCCACAGATGCAGCGGAGATACCATTTCAAGTGGAGACGGCGGTGTAAATCTTCTCCCACTCTGCTCCTTCCCCTGGTTACCGGCCTGCTCCACGTCCCCTGTGCTTCGTGTGGATCTGCTCATGTGCAGCAGTAAACTTTATTTGGGTAGAACTATTCTTCTAGGCCTTTTTTTGTTACTTACTAATTAAATTTTTGAGCCAATGCTTACAACATGAAGTAATACCTAGAGTTCCTTAATCAATCTGCTTCTCCATCGTTTCATTTGGTTCAATTACTATCAGCAAGAATGCATTGTGAAACCATTAGCTTATGAATGTGTGCTCTTCCTGCAATAATAACATTTGCAATGTAAGGGTCGAGGCACACCCATGCATCAGGATGATGTGCACCACGTGGGAAGTAATACTAATATGGCCTAAGTGGATAATGAAATATCCAAAGATACACTTGACTGAATCAATTTTTTTTCTCTGGAATTGTTCCTCATGATGCGCAAATGTAGATGCTATATTTTTAGAATTTCAAATCACCTATGTATGCCAATGTGATTCTTATCCTTTTCATTAGATAGTGTGTTCCCATCAATCCATCCATGCACCGAACCAATTTTTTTTACTCTGTTCAGGTTGCAATTACGAATGAGTAGCATATGTATGCACTGAACTACTTGCATAAGACAGTGAAATACTTCTTACTCGCGTGAGTGGAATTTTGGAATAGAGAAAGAACATACAACAGAGATCACATAATTAATTGATTACATAAACCGAGATCACGTAAAACAAGTTTGATAGGTCCGTTGCATCGCACGGGCACTTTGCTATATGTACTAACAGGTTCTATTTATTTCCTTTGATCGGTCAATACCCCTATGTCCTATGTAGGTAAGAAGGAAAGAAAACCTAACGGTACAACGGGCAAAATAGTCAATGGCGAGCTTCATCGCCGTGTACGCGTCGTAGTACTTGGCCATCACCGGCTGGGGCATCGAGGACTTAACGCTGGTGAAGAAGGCGTGGGTATTGGTAGAGCTCCAAGAAGCTGCCATTCGTCCTACCCGCCGTCTTCACCATCGGTCCCCGGGTGACTGATACATGTCCAACGTATCTACTTTTCCAAACACTTTTGCCCTTGTTTTGGACTCTAATTTGCATGATTTGAATGAAACTAACCCGGATTGACGCTGTTTTCAACAGAACTGCCATGATGTTGTTTTATGTGTAGAAAAGAAAAGTTCTCGGAATGTCCTGAAAATCCATGGAGGCACTTTTTGGAATTAATAAGAATTTCTGGGCGAAAGAAATATACCAGGGGGCCCAGGGCCTGTCCAAGAGACAAGGGGGTGCCCCCTCCCCCCGGTAGGGCGCGCCTCCCTATCTTGTGGGCCCCCTGGACCTCCACCAACCTCAACTCCAACTCCATATATGCACATTCGGGGAGAAAAAAATCAGAGAGAAAGTTTCATCGCATTTTACGACACGGAGCCGCCGCCAAGCCCTAATCTGTCTCGGGAGGGCTGATATGGAGTCCGTTCGGGGCTCCGGAGAGGGGGATTCGTCGCCTTCGTCATCATCAACCATCCTCCATCACCGATTTCATGATGCTCACCGCCGTACGTGAGTAATTCCATCGTAGGCTTGGTGGACGGTGATGGGTTGGATGAGATTTACCATGTAATCAAGTTAGTTTTGTTAGGGTTTGATCCCTAGTATCCACTATGTTCTGAGATTGATGTTGCTATGACTTTGCTGTGCTTAATGCTTGTCACTAGGGCCCGAGTGCCATGATTTTAGATCTGAACCTATTATGTTTTCATGAATATATGTGTGTTCTTGATCCTATCTTGCAAGTCTATAGTCACCTATTATGTGTTATGATCCTACAACCGCGAAGTGACAATAATCGGGATACTTCTCGGTGATGACCTTAGTTTGAGGAGTTCATGTATTCACTATGTGCTAATGCTTTGTTCCGATTCTCTATTAAAAGGAGGTCTTAATATCCCTTAGTTTCCGCTAGGACCCCGCTGCCACGGGAGGGTAGGACAAAAGATGTCATGCAAGTTCTTTTTCCATAAGCACGTATGACTATTTACGGAATACATGCCTACATTACATTGATGAACTGGAGCTAGTTCTGTGTCACCCTATGTTATAGCTATTACATGAGGAATCGCATCCGGCATAATTATCCATCACTGATCCATTGCCTACGAGCTTTTCATATATTGTTCTTCGCTTCTTTACTTTTCTGTTGCTACTGTTACAACTACTACAAAAACCCAAAAACAATTATCTTTACTTTTGCTACCGTTACCATTATTATCATACCACTTTTGCTACTGAATACTTTGCTGCAGATACTAAGTTATCCAGGTGTGGTTTAATTGACAACTCAACTACTAATACTCAAGAATATTCTTTGGCTCCCCTTGTGTAGAATCAATAAATTTGGTTTGAATACTTTACCCTCGAAAGCTGTTGCGATCCCCTACACTTGTGCATTATCAAGACTAATTTTTGGCGCCGTTGCCGGGGAGCATAGCTCTATTCTCTGAGTCACTTGGGATTTATATCTGTTGATCACTATGAAGAACTTGAAAGACGATCGAACTACTATTTTACCCTCAACTACGAGGGGAGGTAAGGAACTGCCATCTAGCTCTGCACTAGATTCTCCTTCCGTTATTAGTAGGCTTGCGACACCTAAACCTGCTACTACTATGAATTCTAATATGTCGCATGTTATGGATGATGCCACTTGTGCTATGCATGATGAAACTACTTCTGTACGTGATACTACTTTGCTATTAGGTGAATTTCTTGGTGAATAACTTGCTAGAGTTAGGGGGAATGAAATTACTGAAGATTCTATTACTGATGATAGTGATGATGAAGGTTCTCCCAATGATTATGTATTGCCTGTTGTTCCTAAGGGTTATGTTATGAATGAAGAAGCTGCTAGGGAAATCTTTGCTTGCAATGATAGATATGATCTTAAGAAATTATTAGCTAAATGGAAGCAGCAGCCTCTTAATGCTAGAATGAAACCCGATCCTGCTTTTGCTACTTCACCTATTTGTGTTACTGATAAGGATTATGAATTCTCTGTTGATCCTGAGATTATTACTTTAGTTGAATCTGATCCTTTTTATGGCCTTGAATCTGAAACTGTTGTGGCACATCTTACCAAGTTGAATGATATAGCTACCATGTTTACTCATGATGAGAAGTCTCACTATTTTTATATCCTTAAGATATTTCCGTTCTCATTAAAGGGTGATGCTAAGACTTGGTATAATTCTCTTGCTCCTGGTTGTGTGTGTAGTCCCCATGATATGATTTATTACTTCTCTGCTAAATATTTCCCTGCTCATAAAAAGAAAGCTGCCTTGCGGGAAATATATAATTTTGTGCAAATCAAAGAAGAGAGTCTACCACAAGCTTGGGGGAGGCTTCTCCGGTTACTTAATGCTTTGCCTGATCATCCTCTCAAGAAAAAAGAAATACTTGATATCTTTTATAATGGACTAACCGATGCTTCCAAGGACTACTTCGATAGTTGTGCTGGTTGTGTTTTCAGGGAAAGAACAGTCGACGAAGCTGAAATACTATTGAATAATATGTTGACTAATGAAAATAATTGGACTCTTCCTGAGTCTATTCCTGAAGAAATTCATGAACCAATTGAGCCAACTCCTGAGCCTATTCCTAAACCCACTCCGAAGAAGAGAGGCGTTTTATTTCTCAGTCCTGAAGATATGCAAGAGGCAAAGAAATCAATGAAAGAAAAAGGTATTAAAGCTGAAGATGTTAAGAATTTACCTCCTATTGAAGAAATACATGGTCTTAGTATACCGCCTGTTGAAGAACCATATTGTCTTGATAAACCGACACAGGTAGTAAAGGTAAATTGTCTCTATAGATATGATAAAGTTGAAATCCCCTCTACTAAATTTCATAGCCCATGCTTAGATGAATTTGATGACTTTATGGCTAGACAAGAAAGTTTTAATGCTTATGTTGGTAAAGAGTTAAAGAATAATGCTTTCGAGATAGGACGCGTAAGCGATAATCTGGCTAGAGTTAAAGATGAACTCAAACTTGTTAGCAAATATGCTTCTAGAGTGACTTTGCTTGATGAATTAAATAATAAAAATGACTTTGCTGTTAGAGTGGCTACTAGAACTGGTAGAATGACTCAGGAACCTTTGTATCCTGAAGGCCACCCTAAGAGAATCGAGCAAGATTCTCAGAGAAATAATTTAGAGGCACCTAGTTCTTCTAAAAATAAGAAGAAGAAAAACGATAGGACTTTGCATGCTTCTAGTGAACCTACTGTAGACACACCTAAGAATCCCAATGATATTTCTATTTCCGATTCTGAAACTCAATCAGGTGATGAACATGAACCTAGTTGATGCTCAACCTATTTAATGATAATGTTCATGTTGATGCTCAACCTAGGAAAAACAATGATGTAGAGATTGAACCTTCTGTTGATCTTGATAACCCACAATCAAATAATCAACGTTATGATAAGAGAGATTTTGTTGCTAGGAAGCACGGTAAAGAAAGAGAACCATGGGTTCAGAAACCCATGCCCCTTCCTCCTAAACCATCCAAGTCAAAGGATGATGAGGATTTTGAGCACTTTGCTGAAATGATTAGACCTATTTTCTTACGTATGCGCTTAACTGATATGCTGAAAGTAAATCCTTATGCTAAGTATATGAAGGATATCATTACAAATAAAAGAAAGATACCGGAAGCTGAAATTTCCACCATGCTTGCTAATTACACTTTTAAGGGTGGAATATCAAAGAAACTTGGAGATCCAGGTACAACCAACTATACCATACTCTATTAAAAGAAATTATGTTAGAACTGCTTTATGTGATCTTGGAGCCAGTGTTGGTGTTATGCCTCTCTCTTTATATCGTAGACTTGAATTAAATAAGTTGGCACCTACTGAAATATCTTTGCAAATGGCTGATAAATCAACTGCTATACCTGTTGGTATTTGTGAGGATGTGCCTATTGTGGTTGCAGATGTCACTATCTTAATGGACTTTGTTATTCTTGATATTCCCGAGGACGATAGTATGTCTATTATCCTTGGTAGACCTTTTCTTAACACTGTACGGGCTGTTATTGATTGCAACAAAGGCAATATCACTTTTCATGTTAATGGTAATGAGCATACGGTACACTTTTCGAGGAAACAATTTCAAGTTCATAGCATCAATTCTATTGAAAAAGTTCCAACTATCATTTTTGGAGGTTTTGAATTTCCTCTCCCTACTGTCAAGAAAAAGTATGATATTCTTATTGTTGGGGATTTTCATATCCCTGTTGAGGTAACTTAGTGTTATTCGAAATTTCTCCAGTTCCGTGTTATTCGGAATGAGTTTGTTAACAAAACTTGATCAACCTTGTTAGTGGATTCATTTTTGATGATCATGAGATGGATGAAACTAGAAGGCACAACCTTCTGTACCATCTTTTTACTTTCTGTTATTTAGAATAAATAAAGCAAAAATAGTATTATCTGTCTGTTTTCTGAATTATCCGTGCATTAAAAAATAGTCCGAAAATAAAAGTGCTCCAAATGCCCTGCAAATTTAGTATGATTTTCTTGGAATATTTGAGGATTTTAGGCACTGGAAACACTGCAGGAAGGGCAAGCACCAGGCCACGAGAGTGGAGGGTGCGCCCCCCTATAGGGCGCGCCCCCTGTGTCGTGGGCCCCTGGTGCCCCCCCTCCACTTATGCCAGCATCCACACACTTCATCTTCTACCCAAAAAAATCCCCATCCAGCTCAAGCACGAGTTCTAGCTCGTTTTGCTGCGATTTCGATCTCTTAGCTCAAAGCTCCATTCACAAAACTGCTTTGGAAGATTGTTGCTTGGTATGTGACTCCTCCATTTGTCCAATTAGTTTTTGTTCTAGTGCTTTATTCATTACAAATTTTTGCTTCATAGGTGACCTAATTCTTGAGCTTGCATGTTAAAATTTTGAGGTCCCAAGCAATTCGAATGCATGATATAGGCTCTATGCACTTGTAGGAGTAGTTGCTATCAATCTTGTTTAGTTTTATTCACTTTTATTTTGAAGTTACTAAAATTTCAGAAATTTTCAGAAAATGTTGAGGAAACTTTTGAGGGGCTCTTCTAGCCAAAACTCTTAGGAAAAACAAGCCAAAGAGAAGGAAAAAGCCAAGTATAATCTTCCTCGCTTAGCGGAAGTACGGTCGTGTGAATGGCCATGCGAGGATTTCTTGAAAGAAGCTGGAATTCATGAAGACTTTTATGCTTTAATCGAGACTGCAGGCCTCACCAGTTTCATCAACGACCGAATCGATCAGTATCTCTTACTCACCAATACTTTCGTGAACTTTTATTATTATCCTAAGAAGTCACCGCCTGCAGTATCATTTCATTTATATGATGAGTTTAAAGAAATGTCTTTACGTAATTTTTGCGCGGTGTGTAGGATACCTTATGAGGGAGAATTAGAGGAACCCCATCATGAAGACGTGGGTGGCTTTGTTAACACTATAGCTGTAGAGGAGCCAAAGAAGGGCACCGAGGCAAAAGTCTCTAGCATACACTATCCTGTTTTACGCTACTTTGCCATATTTGCTAGTAGATGCTTCATTAGTCATGGAAATAGTGGAAACTTGAGTGTTCTTGATATTATCATTCTTTAACATGCCTTGCTTGGAGACAATACTTTTAGTATGGGTGCCGTCGTTGCTAAATGACTAGCCCTGAATCGTACAAAAGGCACCATATTTGGAGGTATCTATGCTGCACGTCTTGCTAGACATTTCCAGATACCCATTAGGCACCATGAGAACACTACTAGGGAAAAGGCTAGCAGCAGCGCGGGTTTTAGATGTATCAGTAGCGCGGGTACCCGCGCTACTAATAAGGCGCTACAGCTAACTCATAGCAGTAGCGCGTGCGCACCCGCGCTACTACTACACAAGTGTAGCAGCAACGCGGTTAGAGGAAGCTCGCTACTGCTAGTAGCGCTAGCGCTCTTTGGCTGGACGCGCTACTGCTATTGAGGCGCTGCTGCTAACTTTTATACACTCGCTACTGCTAATTTAAGTAGTTTTTTTGTCATATTTGTTTTGTATTTGAACAGGCTTTGTAGAAGAATCTTTAGCATATAGAAATGTCATCATGATACACATACAAATGGCTGCGAGACCACAAATGTAATCATAGCATGTACATACAAATAGTCTCATCATAATCATCATCCAACACAAAGTGATATCTTGTCATCATCTCGAAAATAGCAATACATGCAAGTGTCGAATACTTGCAACTACAACAACGTCATCCATCTAAAGAAAGGTATACGCAAGAAGTGCTATCACTATGAGTGAGAGCGGAACTATACAGTACATGAGGTGGCGGTTACGAGTCCTCTCTCGCGCTAGCGTGAACCTCAAGTAACTAGCTTCTCCTTCTTGTCTGCTTTTGAAGCCTTTATGGTTGGCGCCCGTGAACCCATTCACTTGCGCCTGACACTCATGCCACTCATTGTACACCCCCGGAACCTTCCCTTTGTACACGACATAGCATTTCCATCTCGCCATCAAGAAACTAGGTACCTGTTAGAGATGCATGTTCATGAAGAGGATGTACAATCATATATATTCAACAAAATATACAAGAGCAACACCGAAAAAGAAAGGGTTAGCAACTAGATGCAACATATACAGTACGAAAATTAATTAACTAGAGGTACGCAGGTCATCGTACACAAACTAACAAAGTAGCGTTACGCAAGTTCGGTAGGGACCGTGGACATCACAAAGTTTCATCGCTACAAAAGTATACAAGTTCAACCGACACATATCATCATCATCGGCATCATACATCACTAGAAGTTCCATCCTTCCATATCATCGAGGACGAACACTAGCTTCTTGAACGGCGTGAGGTCTAGACGTTGCATGCCTATGCGAGTTCGGACGTCAGCTCGCGATATAGGGCCGTGGTGGAACATCCCCTTCTCATCGACGACTTCTTTCATGATGATCGTCGCAATGTCGCTTTGGATGCGAAAGAAGTCATCTCTAAGTTTATAATTCGCTTCTCCATGAGATTCTAGCCACTTGTGGATATGATCATCATTTCTGCTGTTAGTGCGAAGCTTTTGGTGATCCATGTTGAACTGAATCATGAGATGGACGATGTAGAATCCGTCCTTCTTGCTTGGTTTTGGGACATGGATGCAGGAGAAGTTAGTTTTATGCGCGAAACCCATCTTCTTGTTCCTTTGTTTCTTGATATGCACGTGGCCACCTCTAAAGCTGAAGCCTTGGAGAGCATCATCTAGAATATTCATTATGTGGGTGTAGTCTTTTTTCTCGTAGTCTCTGGAAGGGTCAAAATACACGGCATGGGAGACTTGCGGGTAAAGAACGATAAGGACGGCGCACCCGTTGCTGCGGGGAAAAGACACCTCAAATTATTCCCCATATGAGAGAGAAGGAATGATTGAAATGTACGAAAGGGTTGTTCGGAACTGACTTACTTTGGATGATAAGGCACGAAGACAATTTCCCGGTCCTTATTCTGTACCATGAAGTTTTGGAGGTACTCCCTAGCAGTTTCACGCTCAAAGTCGCCGAGACTCAAGAAAGACTCGTGCATGTAGTACGGATCCGCCACACAGATTTGCGAGACTTCTTCACTCTTCATGACAGAGCTCATATGTAGCGCAAAAAGGCGGACGATAGTAAAATCAAGCCGCCTTGTTAGAAACATCTCAAAGATATGGTCAAACCGCAGGAAGAACACCTCCGTGGGCCATGTGTCGACCTAGCACTTCCCCTCAGGCACACGAGCCGCGTATGTCGGATATCCTGGATCCTTTGAGGCTAGTAGGCTTTTCTCAGTCGACAGCACATGGTCGTGCAGTCTCCTGAGATCCCCTGATAGTGCCTCCAGCGGTTTCGGCGGTAGCATCGGCTCGCCCGTGAGATGGAACATGACCGCACCTTTCACGGGTACACGCCCTTCAGAATGCATCGTCTGGCTGTTGTGTGCTCTGGCTTGTTTGGAGGCAGTTACCTTCCCCGATCTCTTCCTCTCCTTTTTCTTGGGCACACCTTCCAGACCCTTCCTTAACCCCTGCCCAAGTGTTCCCGGGCTAAGTACTGTACGATCCTCGCGCCCGGCTAGTTGAGCCTGTGTTGAGGCGGCATCTTCAGGCGTGTCCTGTGAGGATTTCATGAAGAGAGACTTTTTGCAATCCATGGTACGACCCTGCCCGGGCATATCATCCATATCCTCATTAGCAAGCTGATAGCCTGATTTGTCATATGGTTGACTCATCATATCTATGTCACAGTTATACGCGTTTGTATTGAGGTAATCCATAGGGTCGACCTCCGTCTCATCATCCATTCTCTGTTCTACAGGAGAAATTACATCAGCCAGTTCTATTGCACCCCCTTCATCATGTCGTCCGCCGCTCTCACCCGGCATTACAGGAGCTGGTAATTGCGTAGGCGGGGTGGTGGTCTTCGCACATGCTTGTTGATGTGTGGTAGTTATTGGTGTGCTCTCGGCCGGCTCTAGATGAATAAGATTCTTCGGCCATAGCAGCACCCAACCCTTGCAGCTTTCAATCCGCGACGGGGTCTCATCGTCCGCTCCCACATGCTGTACTGGAGGAGGCAAATCCTCATGCCCCGATTTCACACTGGTCAAGCTAACCCTGAAGTGCCCAGCGGGGATCGGTTGGTTGTGGAACGTGCGTTGAGAGGGGTCCATTATCATCCCCTTTCCCATGTCCACCTTCTGGCCTTTGATCAAGTAGAGTATGGTGCACGGGGTTTCTTTCGCCTGCAAACACATATGTCTGTGGCGTAAAACAACCGAAAGGCAACAAAAATGGAATATTATCTATATATATATATATATATGTTGGTGCGACATGTAATTACCGTGACGGCATCGAGCTCAGCCAAAGACGAAGGCACACCTAGCGCGCCTGAGACTGAGGACGGGCTGCTATGAGCGGGAGCGGCTGCGAGAGGATGCCCGGTTGCTTGAGCAAGTGATGGTGCGATGGTGTTGTTGTTCATGGAGTTGCTCGCGACGAAACTGGGCATCGGGAAATCATGTACCGTCTTGTCTGGATTTTCGTTCGCCCAGTTGATGATAACTGGAACCAAGTTAGTAGCGAAATCATTTCTGCAGGCAGTTACAGCTGCATTGACTGCCTGCTGTAGCAACTCATATTTGTCCTCGGCTGCTTTTTTCGCGTCCTTAGCTGCTTTTTTCTCGACCGCAAGCTTCACCTTTGCGTCGATGTCCGCCTGACTAAACTTCTTTTTCTGCTTCTTGGCCTCCGGGCCGTCGTTGTAAAACACCTTCGATGTGGCGCCGTCTCCAGCGCCGTGCACACGACCATATTGCGGCCGCTGGTCCAAGGGAGTCCCTTAAGTTCGTTCAAGGCCCGGTTGAGAGGGGTGTCCCACTTGGGACTCATCGGAGAAGTAGGGCTTTCGGCTGCAAGCCGGTGTTGCTTCTCTAGTAGTCTAATCAATTTCCTCATGATCTTGTCCGTCTAAAAAACCTTTTTCTCCTTGTCCCACTTGTAGCGGGCCCTGACGAAGTCATGCTCCAAGGGGTTGGTGAACTTCGCGAAGGGGTCTGGGAGAGCCGCGGCTTCACGTTCCGCGTCCTCCTTATCCCATATGGGCCTTTTACTGAGGTAGCCACGGCTTCCGAGGCAATACTTCCCCGTGTTCCTTTGCTGAAGGCTTTTGAATTTCGCAGCCTTAGCCTTGGCTGCCCCGGTAGCGCAAGTGTCCTTGAACTTTTCGAATTCCTCTTCCGTAAGTGTCGGATTTTCCTCCAGAATCTTGGACAGGGGTTCATCAGCCTCAATAGCTCGTTTCACCATCCCTTTCCAGGAGGCCAAATCATTGTTGAACATGCCCACGGCGTGATTGTTAATCTTTTTCATCTTCGGATCATCCCACGGTTGTTCTATGTTATCATCCCGGTCGGGGAACTTGAATCTCTTGTGCAACTTCGTTAGGAGCAACTGCGTCAAATGTTCTCTACTCCTTAAGTCATCGTCGTTGATGCTCGCGCATTACCGTAGGATGCATCCTACTTGGTTCCCATAGCACTTGCGAGGTTCTTCCGGCTCTAACGGCTCAAACTTGCCAGGTGCCATCTTTGTGATCACAAGTCGTCCAATCCCTAGTTTGTTAGGTTTTCGTATCCTCTGCTTCTTATGCTTCCTCTTTTCGGTAGCGGCATCGGGGCCGGTACCTTCCCCGCCGGTACCTTCCCCACCGGTCTTGGTGCCGCCATCGGTGCCGGCGCCGTCGGTGTCAATGTCAGCGTCAGTACCATCATCGAGGCCGACCTGCAAACCTTGCTTAGCAGTCAAATAGTCGAGGTACTCTTGTTCACCCTCATAATCCATCTCGTCTGCATCTTGGTCAGAAGGCCCAGTTTCTTCGTTGTTCGACATGTTTCCTATGATTAAGTGGCCTCATTTATTTCTAAAAGTATGAATAAAAGAGAAATGACATAAAAAGAAATCTATGTGCCAGCACTCGATATGCCAACTATGTAGCACAAATCATGCCTTTATTCACGGGAAATTTCGGCATGACCTTTGCTAAAAAATGGACATATCGAGCGCCTGAAATTCGCCGAAATGGAAATGAATCAACATTCCGGCGTAACATAGGCCACTCGGATCATTTTCCAAACATGACATGTCCAAAACATGACCTATGCACATATCACATGTCCAGTTCAAATTTGCATATAAATTCAGCTAATTTTGAAACCTAGCTAAATTCATAACTAAATAGATAACCTAATTAATTAACATAACCGAAGAACCCTAGCAGAGAGGGGGGTTTATAGAGAGTGCAGGGGCGAGGAGGCAGGCCCGACGACGGCCGGCAGGGGAGAGGAGGGAGGTGACGGCCGACGGGTCGGGGGCGAGCACCGGCGCCGGAGTCGGGGGCGAGCGGCGGGGTCGGGGGCTAGTGCCGGCGCCGGGGTCGGGGTCGAGGGCCGGGACGGGGGCGAGCGCCGGGGTCGGGGGCTAGCACCAGCGCCGGCGGAGTCGGGGGCGAGCGCCGGGGCCGGGTCGGGCGCGGCGGTGCGGCGAGGGAGAGAGAGTGGGGATTTGGGGGGAAATGGCGGGATGAAGCAGGGCGAGTGAGAATTTTGGGTTAAGTGGATGTAGGAGTAGCGCGTTATGTCAAAACGCGCTACTACTAACATCAGTAGCTGCAGCGGTTTAGGAGAAATGCGCTACTACTAAATTCAGTAGCTGCAGCGGTTTATCCAAAAGCGCTGCTACTACCGTCACTACTGCCAGTTTTCCTTTTTCTTTTCCTTTATTTTATTTCACTTTTATTTCCCGAGGGCAGTGAACGAAGGGAGGGCGATATGTATTGCATCATTTGATGGTTAAATATGTATGCAAAATAGGAACATATATATTACACATCATTGGACCCATGCATAATAATGGCTAAGTGTGTATACAAAATAGGAACATATATATATTACACATCATTGGACCCATAACATACGTTTCCTCAGTGCTGACGTTTTCGTTTTTGAGTCAGCTTCTTTCCCTTCTTGTTCGTCGAAGAATAATTGAGCCCCTCATTGTGACTTTGCCTTTTCCATGGAGTACGATTTTTCTTAGGTAATGTAGTATTGATTCTTCTTTTGACGTATACTTCATCATCATCGTCATCTTCCCACATTGGGTTGCCGTACTGATCATAGTCTTCCTCGTTGGCGACTCCATCCATTCCAATGATGTTCCTTTTGCCTCTCCTCACAATAACACGGCTGGGATTGCGCGGGTCAGTTATGAAGAAGCATTGTGTCACGTGCTTAGCGTGTACCCATGGCTCGTTTTTTGCGATAGCATTCACGGTAGCGCTCTTGGCGTCGGGTATAGTCATGGTAGTGAACATCCGGCTTTCTCTTTCGACATTCTTAGCCCATCTAACACGGAACATCGTCGTGTTGTGCAGTCCAGAGTAGTCAAGCTCCCAGATCTCCTCGACCCTTCCATAAAATCGTTTAGTTGTGCCGTTGTCGCTGCCGGTCATGCATTCCATCGTCACCCCTGAGTTCTGATCATCACTGTCCATATCTTTTGCCTCCGTGTAGAACGTGTATCCGTTGATATCATATGCCTGATAGGTTACGAGGTTGGGCGAGGGGCCATGTGCTAAGGCGTATATGAGCAATCCGTCCTTAGAGCCCTCCTCCAGGGGATTAGCAATAATATGCTCTTTGAACCAATGCAGGAAAGTGGAGTTGTGCTCTCTAGTAACTTCGGCGTCCGTCCTGCATACCCCCCGGTCAGGATACTTCTTTGCGATAATTTCTTTGTGCAGTGCCACGAAAGGATCTACCTCGTCTAGGTGTTGTAGCACTACCAAGTTTGCTCTGTCAAAGTCGCTGCGTCGATCTGAGTATGCCACGTGCAGTTCCCTCCGACCGTTGCAGTGACCATCTCCTTCGAGCCTCCCATCGTGCTTGTTGACGGGCAAACCAACACTAACACCAGGCGGCTGGTCTGCGCCATATAGAAAATTCTCACAGAAAGAGATGCACTCTTGTGCCAAATAGCCTTGGTTGATGCTTCCATCCGGACGGGACATGTTACGAACGAATCCTTTGATGATCCCATTCATCCTCTCAACCGGCATCATGTTGTGCAGAAATGATGGCCCCAGGTCTATTATGTCATCCACAATATGGACACACAGATGCACCATCACGTCGAAGAACGCGGGCGGGAAGTACATCTCAAGCTCATTCAGTATCACAACGATCTCTTCCTGTAGCCTTTGGAGCTGCTTCACACTGATCGACTTTCGAGAGATGACGTCGAAAAAGTTGCAGAGACCAATAAGCGTGTCACGGACGTGCTTGTCCATTATCCCTCTAAGGGAAACAGGTAGTATCTGCGTTATCATCACATGACAGTCATGACACTTCATCCTGCCCAACCTTTTCTTGTCCGTGTCTAGATATCTGCTTATCTTGCCACAGTAACCGGAACTAACTTTGACTCCAGTAAGGCACTTAAAGAATAGATTGATCTCAGCCTGACTTAAGGTGAACCAAGAAGGGGGGCAATAATCCTCTTTCTTTATTTTCTTGCCCTTCTTCTCCCGTGCCTCTGTCTCCGTCTCTGTCTCGTCTGACATTTTACGGGGCGGCATGTGCAGGTCTTCCCTGATTTTCAAATCTTGCAAGTCTTTTCTTGCCTTCGGCCCATCCTTGGTCTTATCCGGCATGTTCATCAGTGTTGTGAGCAAGCTCTCAAGGACATTCTTACAGATATGCATTTGATCAAGGCAATGAGGTGTATCGAGTTTGTGCCAGTACTCCAAGTCCCAGAACACAGACCTCATCTTCCATACCTTCAGCAGCGGCTCCGCCGCCTTTCTCATCGTCTTTCCCGGCGCGGGGCACTCCTTCTAGTTTTTCAACAGCTCATCGATTTCGGCACCGCTCCGCTTACGTGGAGGTCCTCGATGCTCAGCGTGACCATTGAATAGATCTCTACGGTTTCTCCACGGGTCGTCCTGTTCAAGCCATCTTTGATGCCCCATGTACACGATTTTCCCAAACCCGCCATCTTTCCTTGACGTTAGCTGCTGAGACGTTGTATCATCCATGCACCGCGTGCATCCGCAATATCCATGGCACACCTGGCCTGCCACATATCCGTAACCGAGATAGTCATGCACTCTCGTGATTAGCGTGGCTCTCATGTTGAAATACTCACCTTTGCTGGCGTCCCATGTCTTGGCCGGTGTTTTCCATAACGTGTCTAACACCTCTTGAAGTAGCCCCAGATACAAATTAATATTATTTCCTGGTTGTTTTGGCCCTTGAATAAGCATGCTCATGTGAATGTACTTCGATTTCATGCACAACCAGGGGGGAGGTTGTACATCCATACAAACACGGGCCATGTGCTATGGTTGGTGTTCTGGTTGCCAAACGGATTCATGCCATCGGTACACGCGCAGAGCATGATGTTCCTTGCATCACATTCAAAATACCGATAGAAGCTGTTCAACGCTCTCCACTGGCTTCCATCCTTCACGTGTCTCAGCTTCGGATCATCTCCATCGTCGGGCTTCTTCCTCTCCGCGTGCCAGTGAAGGAAATATGCCCTAGAGGCAATAATAAAGTTATTATTTATTTCCTTATTCCATGATAAATGTTTATTATTCATGCTTGAATTGTATTAACCGGAAACATAATACATGTGTGAATACATAGACAAACATAGTGTCACTAGTATGCCTCTACTTGACTAGCTCGTTAATCAAAGATGGTAATGTTTCCTAGCCATGGACAAAGAGTTGTTATTTGATTAATGGGATCACATCATTAGTTGAATGATCTGATTGACATGGCCCATTCCGTTAGCTTAGCACCCGATCGTTTAGTATGTTGCTATTGCTTCCTTCATGACTTATACATGTTCCTATGATTATGAGATTATGCAACTCCCGTTTACCGGAGGAACACTTTGTGTGCTACCAAACGTCACAACGTAACTGGGTGATTATAAAGATGCTCTACAGGTGTCTCCAAAGGTACTTGTTTGGTTGGCGTATTTCGAGATTAGGATTTGTCACTCCGAATGTCGGAGAGGTATCTCTGGGCCCTCTCGGTAATGCACATCACTTAAGCCTTGAAAGCATTGCAACTAATGAGTTAGTTGCGAGATGATGTATTACGGAACGAGTAAAGAGACTTGCCGGTAACGATATTGAACTAGGTATTGGATACCGACGATCGAATCTCGGGCAAGTAACATACCGATGACAAAGGGAACAACGCATGTTGTTATGCGGTCTGACCGATAAAGATCTTCGTAGAATATGTAGGAACCAATATGGGCATCCAGGTCCCGCTATTGGTTATTGACCGAAGACGTGTCTCGGTCATGTCTACATTGTCCTCGAACCGTAGGGTCCACACGCTTAAGGTTTCGATGACAGTTTTATTATGAGTTTTGATGTACTGAAGGAGTTCGGAGTCCCGGATGAGATCGGGGACATGACGAGGAGTCTCGAAATGGTCGAGACATAAAGATCGATATATTGGACGACTATATTCGGAGTTCGGAAAGGTTCCGAGTGATTCGGGTATTTATTGGAGTACCGGAGAGTTACGGGAATTCGCCGGGGAGAAGTATTGGGCCTTATTGGGCCATACGGGAAAGAGAGAGGGGCTGCCTAGGGCAGGCCGCGCGCCCCCCATGGCCTAGTCCGAATTGGACTAGGGGGAGGGGCCGCACCCCCTCCTTCCTTCCCTTCTCTCTTCCCCTTCCTTGTCTCCTACTCCTACTACTTGGAAGGTCTCCTAGTTGGACTAGGAAAGGGGGAATCCTACTCCCGGTGGGAGTAGGACTCCCCTAGGGCGCGCCATAGTGAGGGCCGGCCCTCCCCTCCTCCACTCCTTTATATACGGGGGCAGGGGGCACCCCATAGACACACAAGTTGATCTTCGTGATCGTTCCTTAGCCGTGTGCGGTGCCCCCCTCCACGATATTACACCTCGGTCATATTGTAGCGGTGCTTAGGCGAAGCCCTCCGACGGTTGAACATCAAGATCGTCACCACGCCGTCGTGCTGACGGAACTCCTCCCCGAAGCTTTGCTGGATCGGAGCCCGGGGTGCGTCATCGAGCTGTATGTGTGTCAAGAACTCGGAGGTGCCGGAGTAACGGTGCTTGGATCGGTTGGACCGGGAAGACGTACGACTACTTCCTCTACGTTGCGTCAACGCTTCCGCTTCGGTCTACGAGGGTACGTAGACAACACTCTCCCCTCTCGTTTCTATGCCATCACCATGATCTTGCGTGTGCGTAGGAAATTTTTGAAATTACTACGTTCCCCAACAGTGGCATCCGAGCCTAGGTTTTATGGTTTGATGTTATATGCACGAGTAGAACACAAGTGAGTTGTGGGCGATATAAGTCATACTGCTTACCAGCATGTCATACTTTGGTTCAGCGGTATTGTTGGATGAAGCGGCCCGGACGGACATTACGCGTACGCTTACGCGAGACTGGTTTTACCGCCGTGCTTTGCACACAGGTGACTAGCGGGTGTCAGTTTCTCCAACTTTAGTTGAACCGACTGTGGCTACGCCCGGTCCTTGCGAAGGTTAAAACAGCATCAACTTGACAAACTATCGTTGTGGTTTTGATGCGTAGGTGAGATTGGTTCTTGCTTAAGCCCGTAGCAGCCACGTAAAATTTGCAACAACAAAGTAGAGGACGTCTAACTTGTTTTTGCAGGGCATGTTGTGATGTGATATGGTCAAGACGTGATAAGATATAAGTTGTTGTATGAGATGATCATGTTTTGTTGAAGTTATCGGCAACTGGCAGAAGCCCTATGGATGTCTCTTTGTTGGATAAGATGCAAGTGCCAAATAATTGCTTTACTTTATCGCTATACGATAGCAATAGTTGCAAGAGCAATAGTTGGTGAGACAACCATGTGATGACACATTGATGTAGATCAAGATGATGAAGATCATGGTGTCGTGCCGGTAACGATAGAGATCATGACAGTACTTTGGAGATGGAGATCAAAGGCGCAAGATGATCATGGCCATATCATGTCACATATTTTGATTGCATATGATGTTTATCTATTATACATCTTATTCTTGCTTTGATTGACGGTAGCATTTTAAGATGATCTCTCACTAATTATCAAGAAGTGTTCTCCCTGAGTATGCACCGTTGCCAAAGTTCGTCGTGCCCAGACACCACGTGATGATCGGGTGTGATAAGCTCTACGTCCATCTACAACGGGTGCAAGCCAGTTTTGCACACGCGGAATACTCAGGTTAAACTTGACGAGCCTAGCATATGCAGATATGGCCTCGGAGCACGGAGACCGATAGGTCGAGCATGAATCATATAGTAGATATGATCAACATAGTGATGTTCACCATTGAAAACTACTCCATCTCACGTGATGATCGGTTATGATTTAGTTGATTTGGATCACGTGATCACTTAGATGACTAGAGAGATGTCTGTCTAAGTGGGAGTTCTTAAGTAATATGATTAATTGAACTTAAATTTATCATGAACTTAGTCCTGGTAGTATTTTGCAAATTATGTTGTATGATCAATAGCTTGCGTTGTTGCTTTCATATGTTTATTTTGATATGTTCCTAGAGAAAATTGTGTTGAAAAATGTTAGTAGCAATGATGCGGATTGGATCTGCGATCTGAGGTTTATCCTCATTGCTGCACAGAAGAATTATGTCCTTAATGCACCACTAGGTGACAGACCTATTGCAGGAGCAGATGCAGACGTTATGAATGTTTGGCTAGCTCAATATGATGACTACTTGATAGTTTTGTGCACCATGCTTTATGGCTTAGAATCGGGACTTCAAAGATGTTTTGAACATCATGGACCATATGAGATGTTCCAGGAATTGAAGTTAATATTTCAAGCAAATACCCGAGTTGAGAGATATGAAGTCTCCAACAAGTTCTATAGCTAAAAGATGGAGGAGAATCGCTCAACTAGTGAGCATGTGCTCAGATTGTCTGGATACTTCAATCGCTTGAATCAAGTGGGAGTTAATCTTCCAGATAAGATAGTGATTGACAGAATTCTCTAGTCACCATCACTAAGTTACTAGAACTTCGTGATGAACTATAGTATGCAAGGGATGATGTAAACAATTCCCGAGTTTTTCATAATGATGAAATCGATGAAGGTAGAAATCAAGAAAGTACATCAAGTGTTGATGGTTAACAAGACCACTAGTTTCAAGAAAAGGGCAAAGGGATAGAAGGGAACTTCAAGAAGAACAGCAAGAAAGTTGCTGCTCAAGTGAAGAAGCCCAAGTTTGGACC
Organism: Triticum timopheevii; assembly: GCA_963921465.1. Classification (NCBI taxonomy): domain Eukaryota; kingdom Viridiplantae; phylum Streptophyta; class Magnoliopsida; order Poales; family Poaceae; genus Triticum; species Triticum timopheevii. The sequence continues at coordinate 4,013,204 of OY997270.1, forward strand.
TAAGCCTGAGACTAAGTGCTTCTACTGCAAAGGGACTGGTCGCTGGAAGCAGAACTACCCCAAGTATTTGGCGGATAAGAAGGATGGCAAGGCGAACAAAGGTATATGTGATATACATGTTATTGATGTGTACTTTACTAGTGTTTATAGCAACCCCTCGGTATTTGGTACTGGTTCAGTTGCTAAGAGTAGTAACTCGAAACGGGAGTTGCAGAATAAACAGAGACTAGTTGAAGGGGAAGTGACGATGAGTGTTGGAAGAAGTTCCAAGATTGATATGATCATCATCGCACACTCCCTATACTTTCGGGATTAGTGTTAAACCTAAATAAAATGTTATTTGGTGTTTGCGTTGAGCATGAATATGATTTGATCGTGTTTATGGAAATACGGTTATTCATTTAAGTAAGAGAATAAACTGTTGTTCTGTTTACATGAATAAAACCTTATATGGTTACACACCCAATGAAAATGGTTCATTGGATCTCGATCGTAGTGATACACATATTCATAATATTGAAACCAAAAGATGCAAAGTTAATAATGATAGTGCAGCTTATTTGTGGCACTGCCGTTTAGGTCATATTGGTGTAAAGCGCATGAAGAAACTCCATGCTGATGGGATTTTGGAATCACTTGATTATGAATCACTTGATGCTTGCGAACCATGCCTCATGGGCAAGATGACTAAGACTCCGTTCTCCGGAACAGTGGAGCGAGCAACTGACTTAGTGGAAATAATACATACTGATGTATGCGATCCGATGAGTGTTAAGGCTCGCGGCGGGTATCGTTATTTTCTGACCTTCACAGATGATTTGAGCAGATATGGGTATATCTACTTGATGAAACATAAGTCTGAAACATTTGAAAAGTTCAAAGAATTTCAGAGTGAAGTGGAACATCATCGTGACAAGAAAATAAGGTTTCTACGATCTGATCGCGGAGACAAATATTTGAGTTACGAGTTTGGTCTTCAATTAAAACAATGTGGAATAGTTTCACAAATTCATGCCACCTGGAACACCACATCATAATGGTGTGTCCGAACATCATAACCGTACTTTATTGGATATAGTACAATCTATGATGTTTCTTACCGATTTACCAATATCGTTTTGGGATCATGCATTAGAGACAGCTGCATTCATGTTAAAAGGGCACCATCTAAATCCGTTGAGACGACACCATATGGACTGTGGTTTAGCAAGAAACCCATGTTGTCGTTTCTTAAAGTTTGGGACTGCGATGCTTATGTGAAAAAGTTTCATCCTGATAAGCTCAAACCCAAATCGGAGAAGTGCGTCTTCATAGAATACCCAAAGGAAATTGCTGGGTACACCTTCTATCACAGATCCGAAGGCAAGATATTCGTTGCTAAAAATGGATCCTTTCTAGAGAAGGAGTTTCTCTCGAAAGAAGTGAGTGGGAGGAAAGTAGAACTTGATGAGGTAACTGTACCTGTTCCCTTATTGGAAAGTAATTCATCACAGAAATCTGTTCTTGTGACTACTATACCAATTAATGAGGAAGCAAATGATGATGATCATGTAACTTCATATCAAGTTACTACCGAACCTCGTAGGTAAAACAGAGTGAGATCCGCACCAGAGTGGTACGGTAATCCTACTCTGGAGGTCATGTTACTTGACCATGACAAACCTACGAACTATGAGGAAGCGATGATGAGCCCAGATTCCGCGAAATGGCTTGAGGCCATGAAATCTGAGATGAGATCCATGTATGAGAACAAAGTGTGGACTTTGGTGGAGTTGCCCGATGATCGGCAAGCCATAGAAAATAAATGGATCTTCAAGAGGAAGACGGACATTGATAGTAGTGTTACTATCTACAAAGCTAGACTTGTCGAAAAAGGTTTTTGACAAAATTCAAGATGTTGAATACAATGAGATTTTCTCACTCGTATCGATGCTTAAAAGTCTGTCCGAATCATGTTAGCAATTGCCACATTTTTGAAATCTGGCAAAAGGATATCAAAACTGCATTTCTTAATGGATTATTAAAGAAGAGTTGTATATGATGCAACCAGAAGGTTTTGTCAATCCTAAAGGTGCTAACAAAATGTGCAAGCTCCAGCGATCCATCTATGGACTGGCGCAAGCATCTCGGAGTTGGAATATACGCTTTGATAAGTTGATCAAAGCATATAGTTTATACAGACTTGCAGTGAAGCCTATATTTACTAGAAAGTGAGTGGGAGCACTACAGCATTTCTGATAAGTATATGTGAATGACATATTGTAGATCGGAAATAATGTAGAATTATTCTGCAAAGCATAAAGGAGTGTTTGAAAGGAGTTTTTCAAAGAAAGACCTCGGTGAAGCTGCTTACATATTGAGCATCAAGATCTATAAAGATAGATCAAGACGCTTGATAAGTTTTTCAATGAATACATACCTTGACAAGATTTTGAAATAGTTCAAAATGGAACAGTCAAAGAAAGAGTTCTTGCCTGTGTTACAAGGTGTGAAACTGAGTAAGACTCAAAGCCCGACCATGGCAGAAGATAGAAAGAGAATGAAAGTCATTCCCTATGCCTTGGCCATAGGTTCTATAAAGTATGCCATGCTATGTACCAGATCTATTGTATACCCTACACTGAGTTTGGCAAGGGAGTACAATAGTGATCTAGGAGTAGATCACTGGACAGTGGTCAAAATTATCCTTAGTGGAATAAGGATATGTTTCTCAATTATGGAAGTGGAAAAAAGGTTCGTCGTAAAGGGTTACGTCGATGCAAGTTTTGACACCGATCTGGATGACTCTAAGTCTCGATCTAGATACATATTGAAAGTGGGAGCAATTAGCTAGAGTAGCTCCGTGCAGAGCATTGTAGACATAGAATATTGCAAAATACATAACGGATCTGAATGTGAAAGACCCGTTGACTAAGATTCTCTCACAAGCAAAACATGATCACACCTTAGTACTCTTTGGGTGTTAATCACATAGCGATGTGAACTAGATTGCTGAATCTAGTAAACCCTTCGGGTGTTGGTCACATGGCGATGTGAACTATGGGTGTTAATCACATGATGATGTGAACTATCGATGTTAATCACATGGTGATGTGATCTAGATTATTGACTCTAGTGCAAGTGGGAGACTGAAGGAAATATGCCCTAGAGGCAATAATAAAGTTATTATTTATTTCCTTATTCCATGATAAATGTTTATTATTCATGCTTGAATTGTATTAACCGGAAACATAATACATGTGTGAATACATAGACAAACGTAGTGTCACTAGTATGCCTCTACTTGACTAGCTCGTTAATCAAAGATGGTTATGTTTCCTAGCCATGGACAAAGAGTTGTTATTTGATTAACGGGATCACATCATTAGTTGAATGATCTGATTGACATGACCCATTCCGTTAGCATAGCACCCGATCGTTTAGTATGTTGCTATTGCTTCCTTCATGACTTATACATGTTCCTATGACTATGAGATTATGCAACTCCCGTTTACCGGAGGAACACTTTGTGTGCTACCAAACGTCACAACGTAACTGGGTGATTATAAAGGTGCTCTACAGGTGTCTCCAAAGGTACTTGTTGGGTTGGCGTATTTCGAGATTAGGATTTGTCACTCCGAATGTCGGAGAGGTATCTCCGGGCCCTCTCAGTAATGCACATCACTTAAGCCTTGCAAGCATTGCAACTAATGAGTTAGTTGCGAGATGATGTATTACGGAACGAGTAAAGAGACTTGTCGGTAACGAGATTGAACTAGGTATTGGATACCGACGATCGAATCTCGGACAAGTAACATACCGATGACAAAGGGAACAACGTATGTTGTTATGCGGTCTGACCGATAAAGATCTTCGTAGAATATGTAGGAACCAATATGGGCATCCAGGTCCCGCTATTGGTTATTGACCGAAGACGTGTCTCGGTCATGTCTACATTGTCCTCGAACCGTAGGGTCCACACGCTTAAGGTTTCGATGACAGTTTTATTATGAGTTTTGATGTACTGAAGGAGTTCGGAGTCCCGGATGAGATCGGGGACATGACGAGGAGTCTCGAAATGGTCGAGACGTAAAGATCGATATATTGGACGACTATATTCGGAGTTCGGAAAGGTTCCGAGTGATTCGGGTATTTATTGGAGTACCGGAGAGTTACGGGAATTCGCCGGGGAGAAGTATTGGGCCTTATTGGGCCATACGGGAAAGAGAGAGGGGCTGCCTAGGGCAGGCCGCGCGCCCCCCATGGCCTAGTCCGAATTGGACTAGGGGGAGGGGCCGCACCCCCTCCTTCCTTCCCTTCTCTCTTCCCCTTCCTTGTCTCCTACTCCTACTACTTGGAAGGTCTCCTAGTTGGACTAGGAAAGGGGGAATCCTACTCCCGGTGGGAGTAGGACTCCCCTAGGGCACGCCATAGAGAGGGCCGGCCCTCCCCTCCTCCACTCCTTTATATACGGGGGCAGGGGGCACCCCATAGACACACAAGTTGATCTTCGTGATCATTCCTTAGCCGTGTGCGGTGCCCCCCTCCATGATATTACACCTCGGTCATATTGTAGCGGTGCTTAGGCGAAGCCCTGCGACGGTTGAACATCAAGATCGTCACCACGCCGTCGTGCTGACGGAACTCCTCCCCGAAACTTTGCTGGATCGGAGCCCGGGGTGCGTCATCGAGCTGTACGTGTGTCAAGAACTCGGAGGTGCCGGAGTAACGGTGCTTGGATCGGTTGGACCGGGAAGACGTACGACTACTTTCTCTATGTTGCGTCAACGCTTCCGCTTCGGTCTACGAGGGTACATAGACAACACTCTCCCCTCTCGTTGCTATGCCATCACCATGATCTTGCGTGTGCGTAGGAAATTTTTGAAATTACTACGTTCCCCAACATCCAGCGCATTAGCTTTGCTTCCTTGGGATCTACAAAATACCTCTGGAGACGGGGAGTGATCGGTAAGTACCATACAACTTTCTGGGGACATTTCTTCCCGGCCTTCTTGTATGCATTGCACACCGGACAGCTTGTTTTTTCTGCGTGCTCCTTCCGATAAATTATGCAATCGTTGATGCATGCATGGTATCTAACGTGTGGCAGATCAAGAGGGCACACGATCTTCTTGGCCTCATCAACACTAGTAGGACATAGATTGCCCGCGGGAAGAACATCCTTTAGATACTTTTGATGCTCATCGAGGCTAGTGTCGGTCCATTTGTTTTTAGCCTTCGTCTTCAGGAGTTGGAGCGTGAAACTCAAGCGGGTCACCTCAGGATTGCAACCATCATACAATGGAGTGTTCGAGTCTACCACCAGTTGCTCCAGCTTAGCCTCCTCTCTAGAAGCAGCTCTCTCAGTACTCGTCTCCTTGCGAAGCAATGCTTGAACATGAGGTTCCCGCATAATTGAACTTAGTACCGACGAACTCTGCTGTGTGGAGTCCATGTCGTTCTCTCCGCCGCCATGTCCGGCCCCTTCTCCTCCGCCATGTCCGGCCCCTTCTCCGCCGCCATGTCCGGCCTCTTCCCCACCACCATTATCAATCATCTCTTCGTCTTGCCCCGTGTCATCATTGCCTGCCCAGTCGGCATCCTCAACATCGTCATCCTCATCTTCAATTATCCACCGAGTATAGCCATCCATGAAACCAGTCATGAGCAGGTGCGCTTCGACACGACCATCGTCACGGGGGTCGAGCCAAACTATTCCTTTGCATTTTCACCACGGACATAAAACCTCTGTCTGGTTATTATCTTTCATGTCCTGCACCGCCGACCGCAACCACCTGTCCACCATCGTTCCACTGACCATCGTCCACTCTGCACGGTAATAATAAACAAATTGATTATAAAAATGCATGCATGCATCAAAGTCATAAAAAATTTTGGCATGACCTTCCCTAAAAATAGGACATATATGGATCTAGAGTTTGCCCAGAATTCGCCGAAACGGAAATAAATCGACATTTCGGCAAAACATAGGCAACTCAAAAGCACAATTTGGCGGCGTCAACTCATGCCACACACACAATTTCCACAAACATATCACACACACATAAACATATTTCCATTTTGCAAAAGCATGAAATTTTCATCACCTCTATCTCGATCGAGATCGAGCACACGGTGGAGATGATGTTGTAGGGAGATCAAAAGTGCACAAAGCTCTTCTTGACAAAGATAGATCTAGTTAGGAGGCAAATAGGTCACTTAACTAAATCCTACATCTACCTAGCTACCTAATTTGGGAGGAGACAACTTCAACTAGTGGAGGGGGAAGGAAAAAGAGAAAGGAGATGCATTAATGGAGGTGGTGTAGTTATGTAGGAGTAATGAAGAGAGAGAAATGTGGATAGAAGAGAGAGAGTAATGGGGGAGAAGTATTGAGGAGAAGAAGAAGAGTGAGAGTGGGAGCATGTGGTGGAGGTAGGGGGAAGGGAAGAGAGGAGGGGGAGGTAGGGGGAAGGGAAAAGAGGAGGGGGAGGGGAGGGACGGGTGGGGAAAGGTGTGGGTTGGTGCGGGTTAGCAGTAGCGCGGGACCTAAAACGCGCTGCTGCTAAGAATTTAGCAGCAGCGCGCTTTGGGATGCGGCGCTACTGCTAACTGGGACAAAAAAGTGTGGCAATTTGAAATTTACCAGCAGCGATCTCGGAAAAAGCGCGCTACTGCTACATACTTAGCAGTAGCGCGGTTCTTGCGACCGCGCTACTGCTACTTAGAGTTAGGTGAACACCGCCGGTCGATATTTGTAACAGCGCGTTTTAGGCCGAGCACGCTACTGGTAAATCCTTATCAGCAGCGAGTTTACAGAACACGCGCTACTACTAGTTAGCAGCAGCGCTCCTTTTTGAACCGCGCTGCTGCTAAGATTCTGTGTATAGGCTTTTCCCTAGTAGTGGAAGGAGGAGATAAAATTACCGCCTCACATTTTAGATTACAAGAGCATTGTAGCACACAAGTTTATTGTTGACAACGAAGAAAAGATGCTCTTCTATAAACTTAGATTTAATAAGAAACACTTTGAGATTATTATTTTGCCTGCGCCTCTGTTGTTTGATTTGCTTGTAGAAAATTTTCTTGTTACGCCGGAAGCGGTGAACAACCATCGAGCCCAAGCTTTTACTCCAGAACCTGAACCTGAGCTGGACCCTTATCGTGCATCATCTGTCCAGTGGGATCCGGAGATGACCAGCCAGTGGTATCCTGATTACACCTCCCATTACACCGGGGAGAGTAGCGGTGGTCCTTGGTATTAGACCAACTTAGGCCAAAAGCCTAAGCTTGGGGGAGTACGTATTTCTCACCGATTTACATTCATGTTCACACACTAGTCGTCGGTGCTCATACTCTTTCATTGTATTATCCATGCTAGTTTAAATTTCTTTTTCTAGCTTTCTTCTTGTATGTTTTATAATTCTTAAGAAAAACCAAAAAAATAGTTAGTTTAATTTCCATGCTTGTAGTAGAAATTAAATTGAAAACCCAAAAAGATTTGTAGTTCTTCTTTTTACTTGTTGGGAGCTTTCCCGTGTAAATAGTTTTATTTTCTTTTCTTTCTTTTGGGGGTCGAGAAGACTATATTGAAAATGCTTAGTGGCTCTTATATGCATGACTGTTTATTTAACTTAGAGTCCATATTACCCTGTCTTCTCTCTTGAGTTGAATGCTTGCAGATTCCAGCTTAGTCCAATGCACGTGCACTCTTATATTATACACATCGTTCAGTCGTGCAAGTGAAAGGGAATAACGACGATATATGATGGTCCTATTGAGATGAGAAAAGCTGGTATGAACTCGACCTCTCTTGTTTTTGTAAATATGATGAGTTCATGGTTTCTGAGTCAGCTATTATGAAATAAACATTTTTGCAATGACATTTAGAGATTATAGTTGCTTGTGCCATGCTTGATTAGCTATGAGTTATAATGGTCTACCTTGCGTGCCAACATGCTATTAGAATGATTATGATCTGATATGATGGGATGGTATCCTCCTTTAAATGTATTGAGTGACTCGACTTGGCACATGTTCACGCATGTAGTTGAATCAAATCAACATAGCCTTCACGATATTTATGTTCATGGTCGATTATATCCTACTCATGCATGTTTATGACTGTTGTCGCTCCCTTAGTTGGTCGCTTCCCAGTCTTTTGCTAGCCTTCACCTGTACTAAGCGGGAACACTGCTTGTGCATCCAAACTCCTTAAACCCCAAAGTTGTTCCATATGAGTCCACTGTATCTTCCTATATGCGGTATTTACCTGCCGTTCCAAGTAAATTTGTATGTGCCAAACTCCAAACCTTCAAATGAAATTCTGTTTTGTATGCTCGAGCAGCTCATGTTACAACTAGGGCTGCCTATATCTTCCATGCTAGGTGTGTTATTCTCACGAGGAGTGGAACCGCTCCTCATTCATGAGAAAGGGCAGGTAATCGGGATGCCCAGTCCCATGATCCAAGAAGATTAAAGCAAATCAAAATAATTAAGCAAAACTCCCCCAGGGCTGTTGTTAATTGGAGGCACTCGTTGTTTCGAGCAAGCCATGGATTGATGCTTGTTGGAGGTTGGGGGAGTATAAACCTTTACCATTATGTTTGGGAACTGCCTATAATGCATGTAGTATGGAAGATACAACCATCTCATAGTTGTTGCGTTGACAGTGAAAGTATGCCGCTCAAAATGTTATTCAATCTCTATTTTAAAATCGAGCTCTAGCACCTCTACAAATCCCTGCTTCCCTCTGTGAAGGGCCTATCTATTTACTTTTATGTTGAGTCATCACCCTTCTTAATAAAATGCACCCGCTGGAGAGCACACTGTTATTTGCATTCATTACTATTGGTTGATATTGGGTATGACTTGACTGGATCTCTTTTACCATGAATTACAATGTTTAGTCAGTCCTTGATCTTTAAAGGTGCTCTGCATTTCTGTTTTGCGGTCTCAGAAAGGGCTAGCGAGATACCATTTTGTTATATCATGTTATGATTATTTTGAGAAAGTATTGTCATCCAAGTTTTATTATTATGGCTCGCTAGCTGATTATGCTATTGATATGAGTAATTGTGAGACCTAAGTGTTATTGTGAGTATGGTTAGTTCATAATATTTGCTGAAACTTGAATGCTGGCTTTTCATGTTACAACAATAAGAGCAAACAGAGTTTGTAAAAGTTTTTATTTATTACTTTCAGTTTATCAACTGAATTGCTTGAGGACAAGCAAAGGTTTAAGCTTGGGGGAGTTGATACGTCTCCAACGTATCTACTTTTCCAAACACTTTTGCCCTTGTTTTGGACTCTTGTTTGCATGATTTGAATGAAACTAACCCGGACAAACGCTGTTTTCAGCAGAACTGCCATGATGTTGTTTTATGTGTAGAAAAGAAAAGTTCTCGTAATGTCCTGAAAATCCACGGAGGCACTTTTTGGAATTAATAAGAATTTCTGGGCGAAAGAAATATACCAGGGGGCCCAGGGCCTGTCCACGAGACAGGGGGCGTGCCCCCCTGTAGGGCGCGCCCCCTATCTCGTGGCCCCCTGGACCTCCACCGACCTCAACTCCAACTCCATATATTCACGTTCGGGGAGAAAAAATCAGAGAGAAAGTTTCATTGCGTTTTACGATATGGAGCCGCCGCCGCGCCCTAATCTCTCTCGGGAGGATCTGGAGTCCGTTCGGGGCTCCGGAGAGGGGGATTCGTCGCCGTTGTCATCATCAACCATCCTCCATCACCTATTTCATTATGCTCACCGCCGTGCGTGAGTAATTCCATCGTAGGATTGCTGGACAGTGATGGGTTGGATGAGATTTACCATGTAATCAAGTTAGTTTTGTTAGGGTTTGATCCCTAGTATCCACTATGTTCTAAGATTGATGTTGCTATGACTTTGCTATGCTTAATGCTTGTCACTAGGTCCTGAGTGCCATGATTTCATATCTGAACCTATTATGTTTTCATGAATATATGTGTGTTCTTGATCCTATCTTGCAAGTCTATAGTCACCTATTATGTGTTATGATCTGACAACCCCGAAGTGACAATAATCGGGATACTTCTCGGTGATGACCGTAGTTTGAGGAGTTCATGTATTCACTATGTGCTAATGCATTGTTCCGGTTCTCTATTAAAAGGAGGTCTTAATATCCCTTAGTTTCCGCTAGGACCCCGCTGCCACGGGAGGGTAGGACAAAAGATGTCATGCAAGTTCTTTTCCATAAGCACGTATGACTAGTTACGGAATACATGCCTACATTACATTGATGAACTGGAGCTAGTTCTGTGTCACCCTATGTTATAGCTATTACATGAGGAATCTCATCCGGCATAATTATCCATCACTAATCCATTGCCTACGAGCTTTTCATATATTGTTCTTCGCTTATTTACTTTTCTGTTGCTACTGTTACAACTACTACAAAAATCCAAAAAGAATTATCTTCACTTTTGCTACCGTTACCATTATTATCATACCACTTTTGCTACTAAATACTTTGCTGCAGATACTAAGTTATCCAGGTGTGGTTGAATTGACAACTCAACTGCTAATACTCAAGAATATTCTTTGGCTCCCCTTGTGTCGAATCAATAAATTTGGGTTGAATACTTTACCCTCGAAAGCTGTTGCGATCCCCTACAATTGTGGGTTATCAGTGACCACCCTGGAACTCAGCGACACTACCAAGGTGACACGATCCGGGTTGGTTCGGTCCCTCATCGAGCCACCATTTGGACCGGCCAACCACCACTGGCGTCAACGTGCTGGGGCAGCGGCAAGGTGGGCTGCATGTGCGGGTGCTGTGGCGAGGTGGTGGACATGCGGGGGCGCCAGCAATGAGGTTGGTGATGTGCCGCGGCAAGTGCACGGCTGTTAGCCATGAACCTTCCGTAGCAGTTTTTTTCATGAGCCCTTGTTTTTTTGTGTACGGGCATTGCCATAATTAGCGGATTAACCATGAAAAAAATATAACATTCAGTTTGTTGTCAAATGGTGCCGTGATTTCGGATCAAGCCATGTTTCCCTTGTACTTCATATTTCCCGTTCGACTGAATAGAAGTGCAGAAAGTGAACACACCAACACGACTGAAAGCAGTCATATTCAGTTATAGAGGTATACATTTATACAAGATATACACAGGCAGGTGCGGCCAGTAACCCAACTAACTCCTCAGCTGACCTTGCTAATCCTTTACTCGCGATAAAGACACAGACGATAAGGAAAGTTTGTTGCGGAGAGAGCAATGGGAGAGAGAGAATCACGTGGCGGCGGGTGGACCTAAACATATTGTTGGGGATATAACTACTGAGTATATACCGCCTAGGACGGGCAGGTTTATGCTCATCCGTATTGAAGCCCATGAAGACAAGGAATATGGCGCTTTACTATCGAAGCTTGGAGGCCCAGAGCCCAAGGGAGGTTCAGTGCCCATAGACATAAACCGCCATGTGATATGTAACTTGTATTGTAAGTTAGGGAAAGGTAGAAACCGAGCCGGACACGTGTATGAGCCGGCCTCAGTGTTCTGTAAACCGCCGGGCGTCAACCTGTGTATATAAAGGGGCGACCCGGCGGCGGTTCAGGGACAAGAAACAACAACTCGAGAGAGAGGTAAAGCGGATTCGCTCCCTGCTCATCGAGACCCCATCAATTCCACCACAACTGGATCGTAGGCTTTTACCTTCACCGCAAGGGGCCGAACCAGTATAAACTCCCTGTGTCTAGGTTTAACCCCTTTTCGCTAATCTCGTTGCGATGGCTCCACGACTAAGTCTTCTCACTAGGACATCGGACGTGTTAATTCCATGACAGTTGGAGCCCACAGTGGGGCTATCGCACGATGGTTTCGAATTCTTGAACTTTGAAGGACTCAAGGGATACGCGGTTGGCCGGATGACCAAGAGTCGTCGCGGCAAGCTCTACATCGACGATGCAGGATGGGCCCCGAGGCCGGCTCAATTTAGTACGGGTACTGGGTCCCCTTTGGCAGAATTCACGTTTTCGTCGGCAAGATCGGCAAACTGGGCACTGAGCCGGACATCTGCACCGACCTCGTCGAGACGGCTCAGCGTGCGAGTCCTTCCCGGGTTCAGCCTGCCATGAAGTGTGCGTTCGTATGATTCATCCATGGTGTAAAATCTGAACCGGTGTCCCACGGTGAGACGGCCGCCTACTCAGATGGCGAGTCATCCACTGGCAAAACCGAGTCGCTGTACCACTTGCAAGACGGCCGGATCAGGGGCTGTTCCGATGGCGACAGTATTCCGGACCCCTTGGAACCGCCAAACCGGGTTGCGATCTTCATGGCCGGTACACAGCCCACATTAAAATCTTCATCTGCAGCAGCAATGATTTCTGGATCGGCAGCCCGGGCAAGAGGCCCTGTGCGCCGGCCGGCTCAAGTTCTGTCTGGATTATTGGATGCCTGGACGACATTGTTGACCACGGCAGTTACCCCAGAGACTCAAGATCAGCATAATGCGGAGGTTACAAAGCTGTGGGATCAGATAACTCAGGCCAAGGAGGACTTGGCGGCTGAGGAAGCCAGGATGACTGAAGAATGAGCCGCTTTAGATGCCTAGTCACAATAGATCCAAGCACAAAATTACCGGCTTATGTTGGATCAGAACGCATCAAGCGAAGTACTGAGGAGAAGGCACCGGTCTCGTCTTCCGCCGGTTTACGAAGGAATGAATCTCTTCAATACACTAGGAGCCGGGCCAAGTGATCCGGCAACAGTGAACCGTACCGAGGCACCTGGGATAGCGCCTGGTCAGCCATGGGTGACGGACCCGCCTCGGCGAACAGATAACCCGCCGCAATACATACCGATGCCCGGGTCACTTCTCTAGCCCTTTGGATAACATGATTGTTGCGGAGTCTCGCTTGGCAGCTATTCCGATGGAGGGCAAATCACTAGCAGCGGTTGAAATGCGATGGGCCAATGATCTTCTTCAAACCGCTATGGTGCAGCAGCAGGCTTATTCATATAGCCGAGACAGAATACATTCAACCCCTCGTCCGAGCAACTGGGCTGCTAACTCTGCCTCCCGTCGTGCTCTGCCATTGTTTACCACATCCTGAGCATTCATACCACCGTGCGCCGGATTAGGCCCTCGAGGGGCGTCACTGTGCTGCGCACTGCTTGACACAGCCGATTCGTCAATGTGCCTGCTATGACTCTTGCTCGGACGAGGGGTTAAATGTATTCTGTCTCGGCTATATGAATAAGCCTACTGCTGCACCATAGCAGTTTGAAGAAGATCCCTGGCTCATCGCGTTTCAACCGCTGCTAGTGATTTGCCCTCCATCGCAATAGCTACCAAGCAAGACGCCGCAGCAATCATGTTATCCAAAGGGCTAGAGAAGTGACCTGGGCATCGGTATGTATTGCGGCGGGTTATCTGTTCGCCGAGGCAGGTCCGTCACCCGTGGCTGACCCGGCGCTATCCCATGTGCCTTGGTACAGTGACACCCCTCGAGGGCCTAATCCGGCGCGCAGTGGTATGAATGCTCAGGATGTGGTAAACAATGGCAGAGCACGACGGGAGGCGGAGTTAGCAGCCCAGTTGGCAGCACAGTATGCGAATCATCAACCCGTTCCGGTTCAACCGACAGCATCAGTTGAACGGGGACTGGATTTCAGCTCTTGGGGGGTGCCGTGTCTTACCCCAGTTCTACGTAATGTGCGGTTACCCAAGGATTTCAAGGGCCCGCGTAAGGTGCCTAATTATACCACTTATTTACCCCCCGAGGCGTGGGTTGAGAGTTATGAGATGGCAATGGAGATGCTGGATGTGGACGAAGCGGCATGTGCGAAGTACTTCACCATGATGTTAGACGGAACGGCTCGTACTTGGTTAAAGAGTCTGTCCGTTAACTCGGTCAGTTCATGGGACGAGTTGAAAGCCCGGTTTATAGCGAACTTCAAAGACACGTGCAAACAACCCATGTCGATCGTGGATCTGGCTGCTTGTGTCCAAGGAGAAAACGAATCAACGACTCATTGGTTGCGTCGGGTTTCGGAAGTTCTGCATTCATCGGACTGCATCAATGCTAATTCGGCAATTATAACATTGGAGGCCAATTGCCGGTTTAAGTCGCTGAAGATGAAATTGGGACGACTCAAGCGTCACTGCAATGACATGGGAACGCTCATGGCAGCTTTGGTTAAGTACGCCGATTCTGATAATACCAAGGATCCCAAGCCTGACGAAGAGAAGCCGGAGAAGGGAAAGAAGAATGTCGGCGCAAAAGGACAGCATAACCATACTGGCCGTGGGAATAACGGTAAGTGCAAAGCAGACAATAATTTTGATTTTATGGCTAACACCAATGTTCAAGGTAATAATCAGCACTGTAAGGGTAAACCGCCCCCACGTGGTGGAGGATCAGGCATGAATCTGGAGCGTCTGTTGAACCAGTCCTGCCCAAAGCACGGGACACAAGATAAACCGGCTACGCACCTATGGAAGGATTGCTTCATTATGCGAGAGTTCAAAAATTCAGATCTCTTCCGGTATGATCATGGATCGTCTGGCGGTTCAGGACCCGGGTTCCACGGGCCGGGTTATGGAGGAGGTAATTCCTATTCAGGTTTTCAAGGCAACCAAGGTGGACAGGGCAATCAAGGCAATCAAGGCAACCAAGGTGGTTATAATCAACAAGGGAATCAGCAACAGCCGCAGTCTGGTTATCAGAGTAACCCGAAGCAGTTAAATGGTGGGCAGTATCATGTCTTAACTACTAGCCTGTGCAAGCGCGATCAGAAGCTCCATAAGAGGGAAGTGTAACTTCATTGAACCGGCGGTGCCTCGTTATCTGCGCTGCTCTGAGCAGCCTATTGTGTGGAGTCGAGAAGACCATCCGCCCCGGGTTGATAATCCGGGTCATCTCGCGTTAGTGGTCGCACCATAGGTTGGAGGTTATAAGTTCACCAAAGTGCTCATGGATGGAGGGAGCAGTATCAACATCTTGTATTATGAAACCTTCCGGTGTATGGGGTTGACGGATAAGAATCTTAAACCGTCAAACACCGTTTTTCACGGTGGGGTACCTGGTAAATCGGCCTACCCAGTTGGCAAGATAGCTCTGGAAGTGGTTTTTGGAGATTATCATGATTCAAGATCCGAGACGTTGACCTTTGAAGTGGTCAAAATCAGAAGTCCGTACCATGCCCTGTTTGGACGGCCGGTTTATGCTAAATTCATGGCAAGGCCGTGTTATGTTTATCTGCAGCTCAAGATGGCGGATCATAAGGGGACCATCACGGTTCATGGCAGCCGCAAGATCGCCCTAGAGTGCAAGGAGGGTGACGTGGCTTATGCTGAGTCGGTTTGTGCAACGGAGGAGTTAAAGTTCTATAAAGACAATGTTGATCCGGCAGATATGACTTCTGTGAAGAAGCTCACTACAGAACATGATCCGACTTTGAAGTTTAAATCGGCTGATGAGACTAAGTTGGTTGATTTTGTTCCTGGCGATTCATCTAAGCAGTTCAGCATCAGCGTTAACTTCGATCCGAAATATGAAAGAGCGCTCATTGAGTTCATCCGTGAGAACTGGGACATCTTTGCATGGAAACCTTCTGACATGCCAGGTGTATCGAGGGAACTCGCTGAGCACACCCTTAATATTGATCCCAAGTTTAAACCGGTCAAGCAGTTTCTTCGCCTCTTTAATGAAGAGAGACACAAGGCCATTGGAGAGGAGGTAGCCCGGCTATTGGCAGCATGGTTTATTGTGGAGGTTTTTCACCCTGAGTGGTTGGCTAACCCGGTGTTGGTACTTAAGAAGAACGACACTTGGCGTATGTGTGTGGACTACATGGATTTGAACAAAGTTTGCCCAGCTGATCCCTTTTCCCTCCCTCGTATTGATCAAATTATTGATGATACGGCGGGTTGCGAGCATTTGAGTTTTCTGGATGCTTATTCGGGTTACCATCAGATCAAAATGGCAGTTAAGGACCAGGAGAAGACGGACTTTATGACTCCTTTTGGAGCCTTTTGCTATGTTTCTATGCCTTTTGGGCTCAAGAGTGCTCAGGCGACTTATCAGCGGTGTGTGTAGAATTGCCTCCATAATCAGATTGGGCGCAATGTTCATGCTTATGTGGATGATATCGTGGTGAAATCCAGGAAAGCAGAGACACTCATAGCTGACTTGCAGGAAACTTTTGATAATCTGAGGGTTTATCGGATGATGCTTAATCCAGCCAAATGTGTTTTTGGTGTGCCAGCTGGCAAGCTCTTGAGTTTTCTGGTGTCTACCAGGGGCATTGAGGCTAATCCGGAAAAGATCAAGGCTATCACATCCCTGGCTAAACCGGCGTGTATCAATGACGTTCAAAGATTGGCGGGTCGGCTTGCAACACTAAGCCGGTTTATCAGCCGGTTGGGGGAGAAGGCGATCCCGCTTTATCAGATGATGAAGAAAACAGACAACTTTGTTTGGAGTGATGCTGCTGATGCGGCGTTTGAGGATTTGAAGAAGCAGTAGGATGAACCGCCCATCCTTGCTGCCCCCATTGATAAGGAACCATTGCTGTTATACGTGGCTGCTAATGCCCGGGTTGTCAGTGTGGCTATTGTGGTGGAGTGCAAGGAGGCAGGTAAGGAATATCCGGTTCAACGGCCGGTTTATTATATCAGTGAGGTACTTATCGAGTCCAAACATAGATATCCCCATTGGCAGAAGCTGGTGTATGGAGTGTTTATGGCAAGCCGGAAGCTTAAGCAATACTTTCAAGGCCATCCCATTACTGTGGTCAGTTCTGCTCCATTGGGAGACATCATTCAAAACAAGGAGGCAAGTGGTCGGGTTGCTAAGTGGGCTATTGAGCTTGGGCCTCACGGGTTGAAATACATGCCTCGCACTGCTATCAAGTCCCAAGCGCTCACAGACTTCATCAACGACTAGACAGAGTTGCAGGCACCGGAGAATAAACCGAATAACACATACTGGACTATTCACTTTGATGGATCCAGACAATTGGAGGGCTCGGGGGCTGGAGTTGTTCTTACTTCCCCTCGAGGTGACCAATTTTGTTATGTTCTCCGCTTAATGTTTCGCTGTACTAACAATGCAGCTGAGTATGAGGACTTACTCCACGGTCTGCGGATGGCTAAGGATATGAACTTAATCCGGGTACGTTGCTTCCGTGACTCCGATTTAGTGGCTCAGCAAGTATCCGGTACGTGGGATTCCAAGGATCCACTCATGGCGGCTTACCGGCGGGAGGTGGACGTCATTGCTGGTCACTTCAAGGGTTATCAGGTCGAGCACATTGATCGGCGCAAAAATGAAGCGGAAGACACTTTAAGCCGGCTCGGATCCCAGCGTAAACCGGTGTCGCCTAATGTTTTTCTGGATGTTCTGCATAATCCGTCGGTCAAGATACCGACGGAGGAGGATTTGGCGATTCCTGACCCGGAAGCTCAATTGGTGGCGGTTCTTCATGCTATCGCTGATTGGACATTGCCGTACCTGGCGTACATGAACCGGGGCGAGTTACCAGAGGATGAAGTTTTGACCAAGCAGATAATCCGGCGGTCCAAGTCCATGACTATTGTCAATGGCGAGTTACACCACTGCAGTGTCTCGGGGGCGTTTCAGTGTTGTGTTTCTTCTGAAGAAGGCTGTGAGATCTTGCGTGAAATCAACGAAGGAGATTGCGGTCATCATGCCAGTTAAAAATCTTTGGTGGCTAAGGCTTTCCGGCACGGTTTTTACTGGTTAACAGCTCATGTTGATGCGGAAGATCTGGTCCGAAAGTGTGACGGCTGTCAGAAGTTTGCACGTCGAGCTCATGTTCCGGCTCAAGAGTTGAGGATGATTCCGATTACCTGGCCATTCGCAACTTGGGGGCTGGATATGGTTGGGCCTTTTAAGAGGTCCAAGGATAAGAAGACCCACCTCCTAGTGGCGGTTGATAAATTCACCAAGTGGGTGGAGGCAGAGCCAGTGAGCAAGTGTGATGCGGCCACGGCGGTTCAGTTCATGAAAAAGGTGATCTTCCGAGAATAGAAGGCCCCCTCTCATATCTTGGTGTGCGAACAAGTCTGTCGAGGTGGAAGAAGCCTGTCATTCCATGACGGCGTTGGTGAGCTTGGCGTGATGTTGTTCGCCGGTTTGTGAGCGGATTAGGCAACCGTCTGGTCCCTCGATCCCCCCTTCACTAATTTTGGTGAGAAGAGGGGAGGGATGAAAGGGTGGAGGGGTGGGAGATGAGGTCGCTGATTATGTTGGTTGTGGGGGCGTGGGTGGAGAGAGGAGAGTGAGCGACGCCGGTGAAGTCTATGGATCTAGAGAGGGAGGGGAACAAGAGAGTGAGTGGTGCGGAGAGGGAGTGGATAGAGTGCAGTCGTGCGGGAGAGGACAACAAGTCGTATAGGAGGGGTATAATGGGAATATCATAAAAAATAAAGCTTTATTTATACCTGTACACTATATATATTCAGAATAGCATAAAATATTTTCTTAATAAATTACTTAAAAATATTCAAGAAATTATGGATGACCGACTATCATTATATAGAGGGGAAATCCGTGCGTTGCTCATGGAGAAAAGTAACATAGTTTTTTATGGGCAATATACCACATACCCTAAATAGTAGATATTCGTGAGAATAACCATCAACATGTGATTTAGAGGTGATCCTAAAATTGTTAAAATTGGGATGGCACTCAATCTACTAGAAACTGCTCATTTCTAGCATTTGTCCAATGAATATATATTTTCCATACCACCATCATAAAAAAATTATTATAATCTTTGTTTATATTAGAATACCTTTGTAGGTCATAAAAAGTGATGGATTTGATTGTGCTTCGGAGATGTCGACTGACAAAGACCCTGATGTAACGATGATGGAGGGGGCTAAGAATTCAACGAGTTTTACACATGATATAATACTCAAAAGGTATATTTCTATATATATTTAATTTTGTAGAATATGAGAGATGGAGATGGATTATGTCGGGGTTCAAAAAGAAACCCATTCAGAGGGTTTTTGGGGCGACGTCATTGGAAGGGGACAAAAATTCACCATGTTTTATACAACAAAAAGATGTGCAAGTGATGATATCCCACAACAACGACGCACTCAAAATAAAGCAAACCGGCTGGAATTACGATAAATGTTTATGGCAACATTTATTTCCAACTGGTATTCCGATGAGTAAGCTCAATGATGTTCACATAACTCAAGGAAGATATTTCAAAAGCCTGTAGCAACGCACGGGCATTCTACTAGTAAGGATCAATGTTCAAGTCAGGCCGAAGAATCTGTGGAAACATTACTACATTCTAAATTATTTTCTTCATAGTGTACAATAATTATAATGTATGTATCCAAAAGCTGTGGGGTCACCTGAGCCCACAGTTTGTGCATAGAATCGACACTGTTAACGAGTAATCCATCTAGCCACCTCCTCCCAAAAAAAATCCTAGGGGAGCTGAAAAGAGGATGGAATCTTGCTCATCTCACCACCCTCCCCACTTGCATACATATATACTAATTATATTTGCATTTGCATTTGCATTATGCTCTTAATTACCTTATGCATGCAATTTGATTACTACTAATTAATCAAACCACTACTACTGACCTGTGAATGGATTTGTCAACAAGCTGGAAGTGACCATGCATGCATATGGAAAAAGAACATCAATACCAGATACCCCCCGTACACAATTAAGGATATATAGCATGCACTAAGTAAGTTGTGAAACAAGCAGGTTGCTAGCTAGTGGGCATGATGTTAGGGAACAAAAGAAAGTATGTTGCTTTAGGCTAGGGAATCAGAGGAGGATATTTGTGTGGTCATGGGAGTGAAAACAGTGACTACCCATAGTGGAAGAAACATAGATGTCACCTAAGCAAAAAAGATGATGGGTCAGCTAATTAATGAGGAGAGAGACAAATTGAGTAATATAGTAGTAGTAGCTAGTTATTCATACTATCAGTAAGAGTCAATTACACCACTAGTGCCATAACTTGGGATGAAAAATCACTTTAGTGCCAAACTTGTGGCATACATTGAACTGGTGCTATAACTTTGCTTTGGCATACATACACGGTGCAAAAAGCATTTGTATACGGAAACATTGCTGACTAAGCACGCCACGTGGTGTGGGCCTGCTGTCATCCACTCAACGGTATAGGTACGACGTGTGGACGGTTATTTTTTGAAAAACCCCTCGGAATTATTATTTTCTAACAAGAAGTTCCCATGCACGTGTCACGTCCATCCGTGAGCGAGCAAATTATATGCAAAAATGGCGGCTGATGTGATTTGAACCCGTGATCTGCAGCACGAAGGAGTATGCGCCCAACCAATGCACCAAGAACTGTTTTCACCTTTGGAAGGATACACATCATATATATTCGTTACACCTTAAGCGGACCGGCCCATTTTGCTCTGATATTTCTTACAAAAATTGTAAATTATATGTAAGTTAGAATTGTGTGTCATAAATAAATAAATTGTAGGATAAAAATGAATACTTTTATATAATAGATATTTTTTAAGAGCATGAACATTTTAAATATGTATTAGAATTTATTTAAGTACATAGAAAATATAAAATTACTTTGATACTTCTATAGAATATGAACATTACTATGTGCATAATTCTTTTATTTATAATTTAATCATATGGATGATTTATGAAATAATATGGGAAGCATTGTACAATGTAATATTATTACAATATTATTTATAACATAATATTATAATTTATGTATTTAAATTTGTTAAAAAATTAAAGCTGTTGGATGCGGTTGTGGGCAGGCGCACCTGGTGACTACATGTTGCTAGTTTGAGTCCCAACCAACTAATTTTACATTATATGAATATATGTTTCTTAAATCATGAACGCTTTTATGGAATATATGAGATTTTTTTAAACTATGAACATTTTTAACTTACGCATTTATAAAAATATGTAGAAAATTTCTTAAAGCATGAACAATCTACATTAATATCTTGTTAAAAACCTGAAAATTTGAAACTTATCTAAACATTTCTTAAAATATATAGAAAAATATAAAATCTTAAAGCATGACACATGATTAAAAAAACTGCAGAATGGTGAAGGTTCTCCAGCTAGTTTAGGGGCATATGATATATAACGTGCGTTTTTAGTTACAATGTCTAATGCTTGAGTGCGCAAATGGTTAGCCACCTGCCCCTTAATGGTGCAGGTCACGTGTTCGAATTCCATAGGCTTTCATTTTTTTTCACACAATTTGCTACAGATGGACAAACACCTGTCAGGGACTTTACCGTGAGAGAAAAACAATTCCGAGGGTATTTCCCATAAAATACCAAGCCACACGCCCTACCTCTACCGTTCATTGACCGACAGCAGGCCCCACACCACATGGCGCGCCCAGTCAGCACCATGTATGTGTATAAATGTGATTTGCACCGTATATGCACGTCAAAGCCAAGTTGTAGCACCAACTCAATGTATGTCACAAGTTCTGGCACTAAAGTGATTTTTCACGCCATGTTTTAGCACTAGTGGTGTAATTGACTCTATCAGTAACATCACACATGACAAGACAAGATGAGTCTACAACATAATAAATGAAGTGTTGCATGATATCACACATATGCTATCACACATAATAAATTCAGCATATTGACTGTAACATATGCATCTTATATCTTATATTTACTAATTGAAAGCACCATCCGAGCCTCCACGTTAATTCTGAAAACTAAACAAAAGTGTCCATTGGATCTCCTATTAGTTGTATCTACAACCGTAGGATGGTCATGAGAAGTCCTCATGATTTGTCCCACCTGCTGTTATTATACCAAACTAATCTACACGCAGGGAAAAAAAAGAGCTAATATCACCAGGAGTCATAAAACTTGCTATACATGTTCACTTTAGTGCCAAAACTTTGAAAATACGGATTTGTGGTCACTCAACTTGCATTATCGTGCAAATACGGTCACAAAGTGCATATGCGGGCGTATCCGCCCCTTGTGTGGCATGACATGCGTGCATGGCCCCACTAGCAGTGACTATTGGTGCTGGAGGCGCTAGTGTGACGTCATCCTTAGAGAAAAGAGGTGCTACGTGTGACGTTATTTTTGCAGAAATGATTAAAAAATAATCGTGATGTAAGCTCTCGAACCAGCAACCAAATCCAGTCTTGTCATGGGTGCTAACCACCCACACAAGGCGTCCTTGCCTTTCTAGTAATGAGATGAATATTGTATTATATTGGTCAACCCAATAAATAATGTATTTTTTTGCCAGGACAACCATAAAATGATTTGAATTCAAAAAAAAAATTGTTGATTTGTTTTTAAGGATGAGCGAATTTTGTTGCCATTTCGAAATTCGTACTTGCTCATGTGTCTGAGGAGAAACACATAATTTTGTATGTTGGCAACGACGACTAATCGTATCCAACATTTCTTTTTCTCGATAGCATTTTTTTCTCGGTACGGGCTAGAAAAACTGGTTTCTAGATAATCTCGGAAATTTCAAAAAAGTCGCACAAATTTATTCAAACAGTTTGGAATTCAATTTTTTAGCACTAAAATATATATAACTGAACCTAGAAAAGAACAAATCTTACGCACGATTCCAGCGGTTAGTAACCCGCATCTGCTGGGTGACCCCGGCTTGGGAGTTCAAATAAATATCAGCTAAAATTAATGATGGAGACCATTGGAATCAATCAAGTGACCATGGGTAATACAGCAAAAGCTGTGGCACCGAACTATGCACTGCGTTGTATGATTATGTGCATACAAATCTTATTTGATATAGTTCTGGGTGTTTAAATTCAAAAAATACATTTGAAATTTTGGCATGAGGTTCAGTGACCACCGGGATTTCTCGGAACAGAATAAAAAAATCTGCTTATATCTTGGACCAGTTTTTTAATTCGAATTTGATTTAGAACTTTATGGTTTCAAAATCCAAGATTTTCTGAAAACTGGTTTTTTCGGTCGCACCTGAAAAAAAACAGAATCGAGAAAAAAGCCTGACTTTACTATAACTTAATTTGTCTCTGTTATTTAACGTGACAATCTACTTAGCGTACTGGTTGGCAGAGGGTATGCCGGTACATGAGCTCGTGAGTTCCATTCCTCTCATACCTCTCATACCACCACGCAGTGACAAGTGGACCCCATGTCAAGGAGAGATTTATGTATATCCGCAAAAAAGGAGAGATTTATTCCTCACAAGTAGGGCCAGACGTGCTGATGAGAAGCTTCTACAATCAAATAAGAGCAGGGTGTATCTGTAAAAAGAACATGCACACGGCACACGTAGCACCGTGCTGTTCCAGTCACTAATAGTGGGCCATAGCAACGTTGGCATGCCACGTAAGCATAATATGTGTCTAGAGATGGATGAAGTGACCGTATTTGCACGCGGGGACAAGTTGAATGACCACAATTTCGTATTTTCAAAGTTTTAGCACTAAACTAAACATGGAGCGCAAGTTCTATGACTTCTGGTGATATTACCTCAAAAAAAAAACAGGAATCCTACCCCCGTATCTCATCCCCAGTCAATGGGTCGTCGTCCCAATCTTCCTCCTCCCTGGACTATGCTGGAAAAAATCACAGGACTCCCTCCCCAATCTTCCTCCTCTCCGAACGCAGGGTAAGAAAATTTGTCTTTCCTGGCTGCTAATCAATTCCTTGTGTTCACCCCTTTATCTTTCTCACGTACTCAGGCTTTAATCTCGGTCATTGTTGTGACCACAATATTGCATAAGTGGTGATTCAAGTGGCATAATCTACATAGCAAGGCAAGATTTATAATCAATTCCTTGGGTTCATCCCTTCATCTTCCTCACGTACTCAGGCTTTAATCTCCCTCATTGTTGTGACCACAATATTGCATAAGTGATGATTCAAGTGGCACAATCTACACAGCAAGGCAAGATTTAATTCGTGTTTTTTTCTAATATGCGCAGATCAATTCCATCAATGGTTGATTTGTGACGTGCGATTAAGCATGGAGGTCTGGGCGTTCCTCCTATTCCCAAGGAGAAGCCACGTCGGTGCTCTTGCCGCCGGTGTCCGTGTTTTAGCACTCGGTGAAGTGCACGTACGTCAGAATTCCAGTAGTGGTAGCACCGTTTTCCTATCCTTCTTCTGAAGGGAGATATACTGCCTACCTCCTGCTATTCTATCCAATATCTGCTAGGTATCTCACTAATTTTGAGATTACCTAATTGCCTTAGTCTACAGCCACAAAAAACTCTTTTTCTGATCACTGTAGATTCCATTACTATCGTTCCAAACTTCCGATCTGTGTTTTCTGAATGTTATATTCAATTAATTGGCATAGCCAGCCTACCTCAGGTCATGACGTTCTACTATTTTTTGTGACACGGTTAAGTTTTTTCTGCATCCCTGTAGGAGTTGATTACATGGTGTCATGCTCTGAAGTTTGCTACATCCCTGTAGAATTTTCCACTGCGGCTCCACGAGTAAATCTCAACTACAACTTTGCCTCTCTCGGTTTGCTTTCCCATCAAGATAGAAATCTAACATATTCTCTCATCTGACTCTGCCTATGAAATCTCTGTCCTGTATGCTATGTTTTTCTAATTTACATCCTAATGGACAACATCCTGAGAGTCAACGACGGATCACGGAAAGCAGCCACAGCGTCATTGGCCGCATAGTGTACGTCGGATTCAGAACCGCGTTGAATTGCATATCAGTAGTCAGCACATAGGGAAGCCCATAAAAATTGAATTTTTTTATTCGGGCGATGCATAGATACTTCTATAGGCAGACATTACGGTGGATGCATGAGCGAGTCGCTGAGATACATACAGCAATACCATCCATCCGTATGCACACAATCATTTTTTTAGAGAAGCACGTACAGCCTCTTTGCCTTATTAATTAGTAGTCATGTTTCTAATCCTATGCTTGCAGAAGTTTGATAGTTCTCTTCCTCCCGACTTCTAATATTAAAATCCCTGTATGTCTCTTTTTTTTGCCCATAAAAAAGTTAGAACCTGTTCTCCATAATGGTTCACAGTTGGTCAGTATGGTTCTTTAACAAGAATTTTGTGTATATATGAGTTTACAATGGAACAAAACAATATATGGAGCATAGAAATATTACCTGAAGCTTTTGATTGTGATATTTGAGCTAGAGTTTAGATTAGTGATCTTGGATATTGATTATGTGTTTGTAAGTTCACCTTGGGACCTTAATAAATTAGAAGTATTTTTGTCTCATGATTTGCATTTCGTGTCTATTTTCTCTACAAAATCTAGAACTCCAGTTCCGATCATGATATTTGCATGTCGTTATTTGTAACTTCAAAAAGGTTAAGCTTACAAAGAATCATAAGTTTTAGAGATTTTGGAGGGAAGGTTACAAAGTAAGATGAGCAGGCAGGTGACTTCATGTACCTTATTAAAGCATCCATGATAATGATTAGCTCTTTCTGAAAAAATATCAAATTAACTCCCATGTTTCTGCAGGCCCATTGATAGGAAAACTTATCACTGTTTTTACTATTTCTCAGTCTCAGGAGTCGCTAAATTGAGTTTCTGCGCAACATAGTCTACATCTTTTGAGGATATGGATCGTGATCCATCAGATGCAGGTACAGTATTTTGATGTACTTATAGGAGATTCTTAATAAGCTATTTGATTCCGTCCATTGTGTTCTATATATTAGCAGTTAGGTATCTATGTAATGTCATGAGTCCACTTGATTTAATTTTTGTGTTGAAATGTTTTTTTTTTCTGAATCGAGAAAAATCAATTTCGGCCATTATTTTGCAAATCCTAAATACGTAACCGACTCTGAAGTTTCTATTTTTAATGAGATTTGATGCAGTGATTTTACATGTTCAAGCCTAGATGATGATGGTATAGCCTTTTCTTTTTCATTGCACCTGTTCAAGCCTAGATGGGAGCCTTGGGCCATCTTTTACTATGGAAAGAAAGAGATAATCACTCCTTACAATAAGGGATGGGATTTCATCCCGTGAAGAAGGGCTTTCTGAACTCCAAATTGATGTTGTGGTCATAAGGCAATTTCTCAGTTTGCTTTAATGGAGCACACATAACTAAGTTTGATACTTCTATTTCTACTCAATGCCTCGGCTGGCATAGTGGCATAGTTATAATTCCTTTTGCAGATGTACTACTGTAGATAGTTGCTTCACTTTTAGGACTTTAGTGTTGGTTAAAGTAACATTGATGCCACTTTCTGGTGTTGATTATAGTTGCATGGATGGTGTAATGTAGAATGAGGATGAATTGCAGCTACATAAGTAAACATTGATTCATTCATTTCATTCGGCACCTTATTCCTTCTCTATTGCACTTGATAATCGCTTGTGCTTTGCAAAGAGATATAAATATCCAGTATGATAGCCCGTAATTTATCTGCCCATATTAGCATTAGTGTGTAAATAAATGCTTATCTAATCCTGTCCGTGATTTACATACCTAAATAAGTTTTAGGATTTTATATGTTAATCACTTATTTCGTAGGAAGTTATTTCATGAGTCAACAAAAGGTAGCACAGTTCCGACAGTTCGCAAGTATGACCGGTGATAAACAATCAGAGATATCACGGGAAAAATATCCAAACTGAGAGACGAATGTATAAAATAGGTAAGGTTGGATGAGGCACGCTCCTTGATAGGAGAATGAATTCTACTTTTTTTTCAAGTACTAGAAATTTATATATAAGAAGAAATATGACCTAAACAACACAATGCTAACTTTTAATTTATGACAATCCTTTTAAATTATGAATAACATAAATTTTATGAATCAAAAAAAGGAAAAGCAATCAGATTAGTTCTAGCCCGTGCAGGTGCACGGGTTGTTGCTAGTGTTACTAATCTAAAGTAACTCCCCACTATGGATAGTGATGCATGCATGCATGCAACTTCCTAATTAATTAATTTATTGATTAAAGTAGGCACAAGGAGACAAATTAATAACAAATGAGTGATGAGCATTCCCACAAGTTCCATGCTTGCTCGACCTCTCTCAGTAGCCAGCCACCACGCATAACATTAATAAATGTGGAAAAAGAGAAGAAAGGTGTATAAAACAGCCAGCCACCACACACAGATTTACAAAGTTGACAAAAAGGAGTAAAGAGCATACATATTGGCTAGCATAGCTGTCAAGGCGCTAGATATTACCAGACAAGAAGAATATTAGTTTCTCTGTAAAGAAATATAAGAGCGTTTAGATCGCTAAAGTAGTGATCTAAACGCTCTTATATATATTTCCTTAGGAAGGGAGTACTAGCTAGTAGTACAATGTTGAAAATGGGCATTTGTTGTTGCAATACTATTAAAAGGAGTTCGTGGGCGCAACATGCGTCTCAGGTGCAGGCAGGTAGCCATGGTCACTCGGGTGGTACGGTTGCGGGTGTTCGGCATAGGGATACGATGGAGGGGTGTGAGAGCCGGAGTGCACTACTTGCTCAGTTGTTGTACTAGGCAGAGGCAACAGAATCCGTGGACGTTGTTTCCTTCCTTGAGGTTCGGTCGCGGTGTTCCCACTTCCTTTGTGTTACTTTAGGTCAAAACTTGATCCTTGGGATCGGACGGTAATGGCTATCGATGGTCGTGTCATTCTTGGATGCACGGTCTTGTAGTGCTTACTCCGCCGTTGTCCGTCTCACCTTTCCTATGTGGATTGCTCCCAAGCGGTTCTTCATGGCGCCTATGTAATTTGCTTGGTGGTTGTGGGGGTGGTGTACGGTGCCCGACACCTATGTATTTTGCCTTGGGTGTGTGTGTTGCGTGTGGTGTTTCGCATGAGCTTATAACAGATTGTTTGATGGTTGGTGCTTTATATATAGAGCAGGGCGAAAGCCTTTTTTTATAGTATTAAGGAGTAATCATCTGGTGTGAAGTTTGCTACTGTGCAAAAAAAAAAATTGAAGCGCAAATGTTTTTCAGTTCCCGGAAAGTAGTATGTAGGCGACACAAAACCTAATAAGAGTTGAATTTCCGAGATGCTAGCAAGTAGTGGAAACAGCAAATAAAGCACAGGACAGTGAGATTCTTGAGCTGAAGATGCCCTTTATGTTTATTGCTGTCTCCCATTGACATCCAGCTACCAATTTACTACTACTATAGCATTATTAACCGCTAAAGAAAACAAAAGATGGAATGTTCTTTCTTGTATTGCAAACATACTAGTAGTACATCACAAAACCCAACTATAAACAGCCTCCTAACCCCCCTCTCACCACCTCACTCATCTCACTCGCTACTTCTCCAACACCAGACAGACAGAGTAGCCATCTCACTCATTCCTCCAGCAACCTTCATCTCCACCTTGGGCTGCAATCTTTTTGTAGATCGTTCGAGATGACTGTGGCCGTGTGCCATGTCATGCCGGCGCTGGACGTCGGTCCTCATCACACTCGCATGCCGGCGCCGATGCCACCGTCGCGGCAGCTGGACATGTGGAGCGCCATGCAGACCCCGGCCGACGACGTCTGCGCCACCAAGACCCCGACGCCGCCGGCCAACACCAAGGCCACCTACCCGATGGCGACGGTGCGGCGGTCCATGAGCCACGAGAGCCTCAGCCTCTGCACCGAGAGCCTTGGCTGCGAGACCGGCACCCGCGGCGACTTCCTCGACCTGGCGTCCCTCCTCTACGCGCCGCCGACTTCCCACAAGACCGACGATGCCGTCGCCGCCGACTTCTTCTCACCGCCGGCATTGGAAGACCAAGAGGAGGAGAAGGATGAGGTGGCGGGCGAGTTGAAACTGAAGGCGGTGCACTACCACCGCGCCCGGCCGCAGCGCGCGTTCCCGCCGCCACTGCCGTCCATGTCTCGCCGCCGCGGCGACGACGGCGGACCGTGCCTGCGGGTGCGCCCGCACCGCCGAGACGGGCGCCTCGTGCTGGAGGCCGTGGCCGCGAAGCCCCAGGGCTACCTCCATGCGCAGCGCCAGGGCGGCCGCCTCAAGCTCTGTTTCGTGGACTGCTCCCCTGCCTCGGGATCTGTTCTCGACCACCAGAAGCAGAGCATGGTGCAACAGCCACACCAAGAACACAATAGCGTCGACGAGGAAGACGATGTCTTCGAGGAGGATCAGGACGAGGTGGAGGTGGTAGACAGGGGCACGGTGGTGGAGGTAGTGGCGGCGTCCGGCAAAGCGCAGCTGTGCTCGAGG
Source organism: Triticum timopheevii (assembly GCA_963921465.1). Lineage (NCBI taxonomy): Eukaryota > Viridiplantae > Streptophyta > Magnoliopsida > Poales > Poaceae > Triticum > Triticum timopheevii. The sequence goes on from OY997270.1 coordinate 4,042,381, forward strand.
ATCGTCATCAACAAGTTCGTGGGCGGTGCGCCGGCCAACACAGACGACGCGTCCCCATCGCGCTGCTACAAAACTACCGTCGACGAATTAGCCGCTCCGACCGTGACGCCAGGGCTGCGCCGGGTGCCGTCGTCCACGACGACGCTGGCGGCCACGGTGGCGGCCGCGTCCACGGCCATGCAGTCCGACGAGGAGGACGAGGAAGAGGTGGACGAGGAGAAGGAGAGCACGCCGCTGCTGTTCACATCGCGGGTGGGGGACAGGGAGGAGCTGGTGCAGAGCGTGCGGCGGTGCCGGCAGCTCCGGCAGAGGCCGCTCTTCATCGTGGAGCCATACTCCATAATCGCCACATGATTATTACTCCAAACTACTCCCTCCGTCCCACAAAGTGTTGTTTATACTAATATAGTGTCAAAAACGCCGTTATATTATGAGACAGGGGCTAGCCTCAGAATGCCAATTTTGTATATCAGTTTGTTAATCGTCTTGTTGTGGCAGCCAACATGAATTTATATGAAAGAGGTTGATTACTTAATTAAATTGGTGTTATATTCTTTCATGTAATTTACAATTTTAAAAATAAGTTAATATGACAACAATTTTATTCATTTAGCATGTCACGCCCTGGCAAATGAGATATATGAATTTTTAACTAACCATGGAGTGCACTTTATTGAGGAGAGTCAAGTTATGTTTTCCTTCATCTTACAACGTGTATACGATGAGGCCAATGGTCTCCAAATTATGTCTCTGAACTCTATGACAAAAAATTTGAAGAGGAAAGCAGCACTTGCTAGATATTAACATTATAGGATCTTCGATCTCTTGATTAGAACACCTCATTAGATAATACAAGCGAAAGCTCGATAAAAAAAACCTGTGACGATCGTGGTCATTGGACACCGAGGCGTAATCCCTCGACTGTTTGGTGAAACATGATGAACAGTGGAGCCTTGGTTATGTTGACTTGCAGGGGTAGCACAAGAGTTTAGGAATGCCAAGGATGCCGCCAGCACTGCCCTCGAGGTGGCCGGCGGTGGTGAACGGCCTTCGCATCCCTCAACACCACTTTTGAAATGGTACTTAGGGGTTAAACCCACCCTATCGTGTAGGTCGTTAGATCTGATGGGAGAGGGCCCTTTTCTTTATATATATACACCACATGCCGGGAAATCGGGACCCAAACAAAAGGTTTTTTGACATCCCTGATAAGTGTCAAAAACATGGCAATGGTCTCCAACCCATGATGGTCCCGGGGCGCCTCTACAACCCCAAGGCGCGATGGGTCTTGGCGGACCGTCGCCCACGCAGGCGAGCGGTGCCGGCCGGGATTAAGGTTGCCTCCTAGGACCAGTTGTCCGTGTGGGTGCGGCATCGGTTGGGCAGCCATCATCTGAGGGGCTTGGAACTTCCAATCTGGCAGCCATGGTGATGTCCGCCCAAGTAAGATCTGTCCAGATTTGCAGCCGGTGGTGCGGAGCTGTCGATGGTTCCCTTGTGGACTGGCAATTCCGTGGTCATTCATGCCTCAGATGATCCGATTACTGTGTAGGTGCATGACAGTATTTGTGTCCTTCATCGGTATGATTTGTTGTCGCAGAGGAGGAGGATGGAGATAGTAGTGGCGGCGTGTGGGGGTGTTGTCTGATTCTGATTAGCCATTGGCCACCACTTGTGAAGACGGTGCGGGACTCTGGATTGTCGCGAACATGGGATTTTGGCAAGTGCCTGCAACCAGCCTTTCATCGATGACTGCGCTGTGTGGTAGTGATCAGTTTTGTCGTGGCTTGACTATCTGCTCGCCATGCACGGTCATCACTCGGACTGTGCGCGTATGCAGCTGCTAGGATTGTGGCAAGTGGAGGAGGCATCATATAAAAACTTCGGTTGGGTGGTGCCTCACAAGTACCCGGTCTCGAGCCCCGGGGTGAAAACCCTAAGTCTGGCACTTGTTGGTTATACTTGGCAATGGCCGCGTCTTTTGTGTCGTTACCTTGATGAAGGCATTGCCTAGAGTTTTCTCGACCGTGATCTTTGGGCTGAAAGCACACGATCTGACCTTCGATGGTTGGATGAGGCGACGACGGCATTTCCGTGTCGCTTCCTTCACGGAGGCGTCGTCTTTGAAGAACCTTTCTCATAGTCTATGTGTTGTCAAAAGATGGTTGGTGCAGATGGCTGCTGATGTACATCATCGGTCACTTTTATTGCTTCGGGGGATTTTTATTTCTTCTTCTTTTTCTTTATGAGTCTTATTTGACTTTGCTATTTGTTGGCATGATTTTGTGTGTTTGCATGTGTTGGCTGTGTGTATCCTAGATATGCAGAGGCCGGGTGTATAGTCGTTATGATTGTATCCCTCGATGCTACATTATGAGTTAATAAAAAGCACCCTTTATTGAAAAGTGTCAAAAACATGAAACTACCCAAAAGGTAGAATTTTCACTCGGAAATATATAAAGGGAACTAGCATGTTCTACACGTTGTAGAAATAAAGGAAAGGAGCACAAATATACGTTGACATATAGGATGTAATTAAATTACTACTCATATAGTTGGATAGTGGTTGAATCAATTGATACATCGAACGAGCTGATAAATTCGACATAGAATTAGTATAAACTTGGATGGATGATCCAGATGGCCTCTGCCCACGCATGTACGAACATTGCAAACACCGTGTTGGATTGTCTTGGAGTCCCTTTATTATTTGGTAGAAGAGAATATGATAGTCAAGGCATGGGTTTAATTAAGTACTCCCTTCATTCCTCGATTCCAATGAATAAGACGCACATGCATCTTAAAATTGAACTTTGACCATAAATTAGACCAAATAAATATGGGTCATATGTGACCAAAATTATACCGCTGAATTCGTATTCGAAATAAGTTTTCAATGATATAATTTTGTAGTCACAGAAACATATACCATTGGTCTAATTTAGAATGAAAGTAGGATTTTGATATATGTGTGTGCTTTATTTATTGGAATGGAGAGAGTGCATATACTTGTTTGTTTAACTACACAAAACGCTGCATGTGTATTAAGTTTATTTAAATATCCTTTTCAGGGGGAATTATTTATATCACTTTACCCACAATGTGTTGCACGCACACCATACTTATGAAGCACAATATACAATAATGTGAGCTAGCAATATATATTGTGCATGTCGTTAGCCATAAAAGGTTCATGCTTAAAGTGGTGACTTTCTACAAAAATTATTAAGGATGAGACCAATTGGTGAGGTGGTTGCTTAGAGACTAAGAATTGAAGTGCATGCTAGATTTCCTTCAACATATATATTCGACCGTGACACGCAGAGATACATAGAGAAAGAAAGAAAGGAAGAAGCACTAACTATTATAGCTAAGGATGATGGATGGGATATGAATGGGACTAGCCTTTTTGGTCTCTAGCCTTGCTGCTCATGTATGGTAACGATGTCCATCGAGGCTGCTCCGATATCCAAATGGACCCTAGCTACGTACGTCCATCCATCCATATGATCTTTTAGCGTAAAACGACAACTTAAAAACAGGCCACTAGTTTACTTTTGCTCTTTTTTACACAAATGAACAAATTAAATCAAACCAAACGTTTTATTTGTCAGTAAACAGAATTCTTCCGGTACCTATATTTGCAAATTTGCTAGATGAGTGCATGCATATATATGTACGAAAAAAACTCAATTCGGTCCATTTAATTTGTTCCAACAACAGAAGCTCTCATCTGTTACATGTGTACATGTACCAGTAGTTAGTAAAAGCACTCAGCTAATCTGATGATGCAATACTCAACTAACTTGATAGTTGATGCACCCATTTTTAGTGCCTTAGTGTTTTTTGCGTCATGTATATTTAGTATTTAATAAAATTGCGTGGATGGTGTGCATCTTATTTATGCAACAAATCAAGTGCACAATTTGAAGGGCTCGTTGTGCGTATTTAGACCTGATGGTGATGTAGTTTGATGCATGACCCGGTTGTCTTATATATTTAGGCAACTTTTAGGTTGCGCATCATCAAGGTAGCGACCAGAAGCAATTATTCAACCCTGCACCTTGCTTTGTGACATCATTTGGGAAAGTATAGATGTCTGATCACCATTGACAAGTGACTATCATGTTAGGTTGTGAATCATGCACAAGATCATTGACAAGTGACCTCACACAACCTTTCTGAAAGGAGTGACCTCGCACCAATGAATAATTCATGATATATAAATGCTTTCCTTTGCTCTTTGCTAGTTTCCAGAGTTAGGTTTTCAAAGCAATGGATGCATGTGTATCCTACTTGACAATGCAAGAGGTTTGAACCACTTGGTTTTTAATTATTTTTCGGTGTTCTAGCCAATGTTGAGGATATCGCTTATCGTTATCGTCTCGGTTAGCTAGGGATTAGAGATTAATCAGAAATCGGTTGATTAATCGATTTTATCGGTCGACTACTAATCAGATATATTTTTGCAAATCTCAGGTTCCCAACACTAAAATACGCTATATTCAACACCAAAACTATATTGAACAGAAGTGTTACCTTGATTCCTAGCCTTTGAATCCTCGTATAATGACAAACAAAATAGGACAACAGTACATATTGCGTAACAAGGTCCACAAAACATAAATAAACATAGTTTTGCGAACATAGTGCTATGAATAGGTCCGGTTTACCGGTAGATTCCCGATAAATCACTTGTCAGAGCGATAAATCGGTCCAAAAGATAAATGATGAAGATAATACATAATCTTATCGGTCACCCTCCGATTAGTGATAAATCAAAAGATTAATCGCTGAATCAGAAGATTTTTCGAACAGTGGTTCTAGCTATATAGCTGACCATGATTGTATGTATATACGTCATGACCGTTCTTTGTAGACTCAAGATTGTTATATACGCACCACGCATGATGCAGCCTTATTAGAAAATGAGCCACGACGAGTCGTACACTGTTAAAGAAAAGTCTCTTACTGAGCTAAACCAACATAGATAATTTTCCTTAAATTTACGTCGCATACGCTTTTGTTTGGAAACGTCGTGTGTTACAAAGGGTGGGCACACCCATATTTTCCTAAAAAGTTTGTGATATATCACCTCTAGTTGTTAGATAAAAACCGTGTTGTACCACCAATCGATCTTGGCTTCTTTTTCGCCACTCTCTCCCTCCAAGTCACCTCCCCCTGCGGCTACCCATTTCTGCTTCCGTTCCACCTCTTCCACCTCTACTAGGTTCCCATTGGCATGTGCAACAAGGACCGCCAATTCATACACATGTGGGTGTTGGGGAACGTAGTAATTTAAAATTTTCCTACGCACACGCAAGATCATGGTGATGATATAGCAACGAGAGGGGAGAGTGTTCATCCACGTACCCTCGTAGACCGTAAGCGGAAGCGTTAGCACAACGCGGTTGATGTAGTCGTACGTCTTCACGATCCGACCGATCCAAGCACCGAACGTACGGAGCCTCCGAGTTCAGCACACGTTCAGCTCGATGACGATCTCCGGCCTCCGATCCAGCCGAGCTCCGGAGATGAGTTCCGTCAGCACGACGGCGTGGTGACGATCTTGATGTTCTACCGGCGCAGGGCCTCGCCTAAGCTTCGCGACGATATGACCGAGGTGGAATATGGTGGAAGGGGGCACCGCACACGGCTAAGGAACGATCCGTAGATCAACTTGTGTGTCTATGGGGTGCCCCCCGCCCCCGTATATAAAGGAGCCAGGGGGGAGGAGGCCGCCGGCCTAAGGGGGCGCGCCAAGGGGGGAGTCCTACTCCCACCGGGAGTAGGACTCCCCTTTTCCAAGTTGGAGTAGGAGAGAAGGAGGAAAGAGGGGAGGAGGGGAAGGAAAGGGGGGGCGCCGCCCCCCTTCCCTTGTCCTATTCGGACTAGGAGGGGGAGGGGCGCGCGGCCCCCTCCTTGCTCCTTCCTCTTCTCCCTCTTGGCCCATGTAGGCCCATTAACCTCCCGGGGGGTTCCGGTAACCTCCCGGTACTCCGGTAAAATGCCGATTTCACCCGGAACCATTGCGATGTCCAAATATAGGCTTCCAATATATCAATCTTTATGTCTCGACCATTCCGAGACTCCTCGTCATGTCCGTGATCACATCCGGGACTCCGAACAAACTTCGGTACATCAAAACTTATAAACTCATAATAAAACTATCATCGAAACGTTAAGCGTGCGGACCCTACGGGTTTGAGAACTATGTAGACATGACCTAAAACCATTCTCGGTCAATAACCAATAGCGGGACCTGGATGCCCATATTGGTTCCTACATATTATACGAAGATCTTTATCGGTCAAACCGCATAACAACATACTTTGTTCCCTTTGTCATCGGTATGTTACTTGCCCGAGATTTGATCGTCGGTATCCAATACCTAGTTCAATCTCGTTACCGGTAAGTCTCTTTACTCATTCCGTAATACGTCATCTCATAACTAACTCATTAGTTACATGCTTGCAAGGCTTAGGTGATGAGTATTACCGAGAGGGCCCAGAGATACCTCTCCGACAATCGGAGTGACAAATCCTAATCTCGAATTATGCCAACCCAACATGTACCTTCGGAAACACCTGTAGAGCACCTTTATAATCACCCAGTTACGTTGTGACGTTTGGTAGCACACAAAGTGTTCTTCCGGTAAACAGGAGTTGCACAATCTCATAGTTGCAGGAACTTTGTATAAGTCATGAAGAAAGCAATAGCAGTATACTAAACGATCAAGTGCTAGGCTAACAGAATGGGTCATGTCAATCACATCATTCTCCTAATGATGTGATCCCACTAATCAAATGACAACACATGTCTATGGTCAGGAAACATAACCATCTTTGATTAATGAGCTAGTCAAGTAGAGGCATACTAGTGACTATAGTTTTGTCTATGTATTCACACATGTATCATGTTTCTGGTTAATACAATTCTAGCATGAATAATAAACATTTATCATAATATGAGGAAATAAATAATAACTTTATTATTGCCTCTAGGGCATATTTCCTTCAGTCTCCCACTTGCACTAGAGTCAATAATCTAGATTACATAGTAATGATTCTAACACCCATGGAGTCTTGGTGCTGATCATGTTTTGCTCGTGAGAGAGGCTTAGTTAATGGGTCTGCAACATTCAGATCCGGATGTATCTTGCAAATCTCTATGTCTCCCACATGGACTTGGTCCCGAATGGAATTGAAGCGTCTCTTGATGTGCTTGGTCCTCTTGTGAAATCTGGATTCCTTTGCCAAAGCAATTGCACCAGTATTGTCACAGAAGATCTTCATTGGTCCCGATGCACTAGGTATGACACCTAGATCGGAAATGAACTCCTTCATCCAGACTCCTTCATTTGCTGCTTCAGAAGCAGCTATGTACTCCGCTTCACATGTAGATCCCGCCACGACGCTTTGTGTAGAACTGCACCAACTTACAGCTCCACCGTTTAATATAAACACGTATCCGTTTTGCAATTTAGAATCGTCCGGATCAGTGTCAAAGCTTGCATCGACGTAACCATTTACGACTAGCTCTTTGTCACCTCCATATACGAGAAACATATCCTTAGTCCTTTTAAGGTATTTCAGGATGTTCTTGACCGCTGTCCAGTGATCCACTCCTGGATTACTTTGGTACCTTCCTGCCAAGCTTATTGCTAAGCATACGTCAGGTCTGGTACACAGCATTGCATACATCATAGAGCCTATGGCTGAAGCATAGGGAACATTTTTCATTTTCTCTCTATCTTCTGCTGTGGTCGGGCATTGAGTTTGACTCAACTTCACACCTTGTAGCACAGGCAAGAATCCTTTCTTTGCCTAATCCATTTTGAACTTTTTCAAAATCTTGTGAAGGTATGTGCTTTGTGAAAGTCCTATTAAGCGTCTTGATCTATCTCTATAGATCTTGATGCCCAATATGTAAGCAGCTTCACCGAGGTTTTTCATTGAAAAACTTTTATTCAAGTATCCCTTTATGCTATCCAGAAATTCTATATCATTTCCAATTAATAATATGTCATCAACATATAAAACTAGAAATGCTACAGAGCTCCCACTCACTTTCTTGTAAATACAGGCTTCTCCAAAAGTCTGTATAAAACCAAATGCTTTTATCACACTATCAAAGTGTTTATTCCAACTCCGAGATGCTTGCACTAGTCCATAAATGGAACGCTGGAGCTTGCACACTTTGTCAGCACCTTTTGGATCAACAAAACCTTCCGGCTGCATCATATACAACTCTTCTTCTAGAAATCCATTCAAGAATGCAGTCTTGACATCCATTTGCCAAATTTCATAATCATGAAATGCAGCAATAGCCAACATGATTCGGACAGACTTAAGCATCGCTACGGGTGAGAAAGTCTCATCGTAGTCAACCCCTTGAACTTGTCGAAAACCTTTCGCAACAAGTCGAGCTTTATAGAGAGTAACATTACCATCAGTGTCAGTCTTCTTCTTAAAGATCCATTTATTCTCAATGGCTTGCCGATCATCGGGCAAGTCAACCAAAGTCCATACTTTGTTTTCATACATGGATCCCATCTCAGATTTCATGGCCTCTAGCCATTTTGCGGAATCTGGGCTCATCATCGCTTCCTCATAGTTCGTAGGTTCATCATGGTCAAGTAACATGACTTCCAGAATAGGATTACCGTACCACTCTGGTGCGGATCTTACTCTGGTAGACCTACGAGGTTCAGCAGAAACTTGATCTGAAGTTTCATGATCAATATCATTAGCTTCCTCACTAATTGGTGTAGTTGTCACGGGAACCGGTTCTCGTGATGAACTACCTTCCAATAAGGGAGTAGATACAGTTATCTCATCAAGTTCTACTTTCCTCCCACTCACTTCTTTCGAGAGAAATTCCTTCTCTAGAAAGGATCCATTCTTAGCAATGAATGTCTTGCCTTCGGATCTGTGATAGAAGGTGTACCCAACAGTCTCTTTTGGGTATCCTATGAAGACACATTTCTCCGATTTGGGTTCGAGCTTATCTGGTTGAAGTTTCTTCACATAAGCATCGCAGCCCCAAACTTTAAGAAACGACAACTTTGGTTTCTTGCCAAACCACAGTTCATAAAGCGTCGTCTCAACGGATTTTGATGGTGCCCTATTTAACGTGAATGCGGCCGTCTCTAAAGCATAACCCCAAAACGATAGCGGTAAATCGGTAAGAGACATCATAGATCGCACCATATCGAGTAAAGTACGATTACGACGTTCGGACACACCATTTCGTTGTGGTGTTCCAGGTGGCGTGAGTTGCGAAACTATTCCGTATTGTTTCAAATGTAAACCAAACTCGTAACTCAAATATTCTCCTCCACGATCAGATCGTAGAAATTTTATTTTCTTGTTACGATGATTTTCTACTTCACTCTGAAATTCTTTGAACTTTTCAAATGTTTTAGACTTGTGCTTCATTAAGTAGATATACCCATATCTGCTTAAATCATCTGTGAAGGTGAGAAAATAACGATATCTGCCACGAGCCTCAACATTCATCGGACCACATACATCTGTATGTATGATTTCCAACAAATCTGTTGCTCTCTCCATAGTTCCGGAGAACGGTGTTTTAGTCATCTTGCCCATAAGGCACGGTTCGCAAGTACCAAGTGATTCATAATCAAGTGATTTCAGAAGTCCATCAGTATGGAGTTTCTTCATGCGTTTTACACCGATATGACCTAAACGGCAGTGCCACAAATAAGTTGCACTATCATTATCAACTCTGCATCTTTTGGCTTCAACATTATGAATATGTGTATCACGACTATCGAGATTCAATAAAAATAGACCACTCTTCAAGGGCGCATGACCATAAAAGATATTACTCATATAAATAGAACAACCATTATTCTCTGATTTAAATGAATAACCGTCTCGCATTAAACAAGATCCAGATATAATGTTCATGCTCAACGCAGGCACCAAATAACAATTATTCAGGTCTAAAACTAATCCCGATGGTAGATGTAGAGGTAGCGTGCCGACCGCGATCACATCGACTTTGGAACCGTTTCCCACACGCATCGTCACCTCGTCCTTGGCCAGTGCTCGCTTATTTCGTAGTCCCTGTTTCGAGTTGCAAATATTAGCAACAGAACCAGTATCAAATACCCAGGTGCTACTACGAGCTCTAGTTAGGTACACATCAATAACATGTATATCACATATACCTTTGTTCACTTTGCCATCCTTCTTATCCGCCAAATACTTGGGGCAGTTCCGCTTCCAGTGACCAGTCTGCTTGCAGTAGAAGCACTCAGTTTCAGGCTTAGGTCCAGACTTGGGTTTCTTCTCTTGAGCAGCAACTTGCTTGCCGTTCTTTTTGAAGTTCCCCTTCTTCTTCCCTTTGCCCTTCTTCTTGAAACTAGTGGTCTTGTTGACCATCAACACTTGATGCTCCTTCTTGATTTCTACCTCCGCGGCTTTCAGCATCGCGAAGAGCTCGGGAATAGTCTTGTTCATCCCTTGCATATTATAGTTCATCACGAAGCTCTTGTAGCTTGGTGGCAGTGATTGAAGAATTCTGTCAATGACACTATCATCAGGAAGATTAACTCCCAGTTGAATCAAGTGATTGTTATACCTAGACATTCTGAGTATATGTTCACTGACAGAACTATTCTCCTCCATCTTGCAGCTATAGAACTTATTGGAGACTTCATATCTCTCAATCCGGGCATTTGCTTGAAATATTAACTTCAACTTCTGGAACATCTCATATGCTCCATGAAGTTCAAAACGTCGTTGAAGACCCGGTTCTAAGCCGTAAAGCATGGCACACTGAACTATAGAGTAGTCATCAGCTTTGCTCTGCCAGACGTTCTTAACGTCGTCAGTTGCATCAGCAGCAGGCCTGGCACCCAGCGGTGCTTCCAGGACGTAACTCTTCTGTGCAGCAATGAGGATAATCCTCAGGTTACGGACCCAGTCTGTGTAATTGCTACCATCATCTTTCAACTTTGCTTTCTCAAGGAACGCATTAAAATTCAACGGAACAACAGCACGAGCCATCTATCTACAAACAAACATAGACAAGCAAGATACTATCAGGTACTAAGTTCATGATAAATTTAAGTTCAATTAATCATATTACTTAAGAACTCCCACTTAGACAGACATCTCTCTAGTCATCTAAGTGATTACGTGATCCAAATCAACTAAACCATAACCGATCATCACGTGAGATGGAGTAGTTTTCAATGGTGAACATCATTATGTTGATCATATCTACTATATGATTCACGCTCGACCTTTCGGTCTCCGTGTTCCGAGGCCATATCTGCATATGCTAGGCTCTTCAAGTTTAACCTGAGTATTCTGCGTGTGCAAAACTGGCTTGCACCCGTTGTAGATGGACGTAAAGCTTATCACACCCGATCATCACGTGGTGTCTCGGCACGACGAACTTTGGGAACGGTGCATACTCAGGGAGAACACTACTTGATAATTTTAGTGAGAGATCATCTTAAAATGCTACCATCAATCAAAGCAAGATAAGATGCATAAAGGATAAACATCACATGCAATCAATATAAGTGATATGATATGGCCATCATCATCTTGTGCTTGTGATCTCCATCTCCGAAGCACCATCGTGATCACCATCGTCACCGGCGCGACACCTTGATCTCCATCGTAGCATCGTTGTCGTTTACGCCATTTATTGCTTGTACGACTATCGCTACCGTTTAGTGATAAAGTAAAGCAAATACAGGGCGTTTGCATTTCATACAATAAAGCGACAACCATATGGCTCCTGCCAGTTGCCAATAACTTCGGTTACAAAACATGATCATCTCATACAATAAAATATAGCATCACGTCTTGACCATATCACATCACAACATGCCCTGCAAAAACAAGTTAGACGTCCTCTACTTTGTTGTTGCAAATTTTACGTGGCTGCTACGGGCTTAGCAAGAACCGTTCTTACCTACGCATCAAAAGCACAACGATAGTTTGTCAAATAGACTCCGTTTTAACCTTCACAAGGACCGGGCGTAGCCATACTCGGTTCAACTAAAGTGAGAGAGACAGACACCCGCCAGCCACCTTTAAGCACGAGTGCTCATAACGGTGAAACCAGTCTCGCGTAAGCGTACGCGTAATGTCGGTCCGGGCCGCTTCATCTCACAATACCGCTGAACCAAAGTATGACATGCTGGTAGGCAGTATGACTTATATCGTCCACAACTCACTTGTGTTCTACTCATGCATATAACATCAACGCATAAAACCTAGGCTCTGATACCACTGTTGGGGAACGTAGTAATTTAAAATTTTCCTATGCACACGCAAGATCATGGTGATGATATAGCAACGAGAGGGGAGAGTGTTTGTCCACGTACCCTCGTAGACCGTAAGCGGAAGCATTAGCACAACGCGGTTGATGTAGTCGTACGTTCACGATCCGACCGATCCAAGCACCGAACGTACGGAGCCTCCAAGTTCAGCACACGTTCAGCTCGATGACGATCTCCGGCCTCCGATCCAGCCGAGCTCCGGAGATGAGTTCCGTCAGCACGACGGCGTGGTGACGATCTTGATGTTCTACCGGCGCAGGGCTTCGCCTAAGCTTCGCGACGATATGACCGAGGTGGAATATGGTGGAAGGGGGCACCGCACACGGCTAAGGAACGATCCGTAGATCAACTTGTGTGTCTATGGGGTGCCCCCCGCCCCCGTATATAAAGGAGCCAGGGGGGAGGAGGCCACCGGCCTAAGGGCGCGCGCCAAGGGGGGAGTCCTACTCCCACCGGGAGTAGGACTCCCCTTTTCCAAGTTGGAGTAGGAGAGAAGGAGGAAAGAGGGGAGGAGGGGAAGGAAAGGGGGGGCGCCGCCCCCCTTCCCTTGTCCTATTCGGACTAAGAGGGGGAGGGGCGCGCGGCCCCCTCCTTGCTCCTTCCTCTTCTCCCTCTTGGCCCATGTAGGCCCATTAACCTCCCGGGGGGTTCCGGTAACCTCCCGGTACTCCGGTAAAATGCCGATTTCACCCGGAACCATTCCGATGTCCAAATATAGGCTTCCAATATATCAATCTTTATGTCTCGACCATTCCGAGACTCCTCGTCATGTCCGTGATCACATCCGGGACTCCGAACAAACTTCGGTACATCAAAACTTATAAACTCATAATAAAACTATCATCGAAACGTTAAGCGTGCGAACCCTACGGGTTCGAGAACTATGTAGACATGACCTAAAACCATTCTCGGTCAATAACCAATAGCGGGACCTAGATGCCCATATTGGTTCCTACATATTATACGAAGATCTTTATCGGTCAAACCGCATAACAACATACTTTGTTCCCTTTGTCATCGGTATGTTACTTGCCCGAGATTTGATCGTCGGTATCCAATACCTAGTTCAATCTCGTTACCGGTAAGTCTCTTTACTCGTTCCGTAATACGTCATCTCATAACTAACTCATTAGTTACATGCTTGCAAGGCTTAGGTGATGAGTATTACCGAGAGGGCCCAGAGATACCTCTCCGACAATCGGAGTGACAAATCCTAATCTCGAATTATGCCAACCCAACATGTACCTTCGGAAACACCTGTAGAGCACCTTTATAATCACCCAGTTACGCTGTGACGTTTGGTAGCACACAAAGTGTTCTTCTGGTAAACGGGAGTTGCACAATCTCATAGTTGCAGGAACTTTGTATAAGTCACGAAGAAAGCAATAGCAGTATACTAAATGATCAAGTGCTAGGCTAACAGAATGGGTCATGTCAATCACATCATTCTCCTAATGATGTGATCCCACTAATCAAATGACAACACATGTCTATGGTCAGGAAACATAACCATCTTTGATTAATGAGCTAGTCAAGTAGAGGCATACTAGTGACTATAGTTTTGTCTATGTATTCACACATGTATCATGTTTCCGGTTAATACAATTCTAGCATGAATAATAAACATTTATCATGATATGAGGAAATAAATAATAACTTTATTATTGCCTCTAGGGCATATTTCCTTCAGTGGATACTTACTACCAATGTGACAAGATGAGTCGTTTTCCATGATGAAGCCTCTAGGAGGTAATGTCAACTTCATCAATAGTTCTGGTGGGTTCATTTTTGATGTGCCAAAGTGACATTCGAGCAAAAGAGCATCATTTCAGTGAATGTTAAATCTCTAACATTAAGTTATGTGAGTCAATATTTGACCTTGTGTTGTTGTTTTCTACTTAATATAAAGTGGAAGGAGATAGGTAAAGGCGTCCTTTTTTTTTCAAAAAGAGGGGAATACCCTCGGCCTCTATGTTGAGTGATGCGCACAACCATATATTATTAATTATAGAAAACATCGAACAAATTGGCTTGCATAGAAGAAAAAGAAAAACCTTGAGGCAACCCAATAGGACATGCCTCGTGACAACATCCCCTAATCGTACCACCAAATCTACGATGACATATTAGTAGATAAAGGGTGTAACACTCCAAGACAACGCCTTCAAAAATGAAACAATGCTCGCATGCAGATGATGGCTACTCCAACCAGACGTCGGCCCAAGGGCTATGAAACCGAAGCAGGTCTTTGAACCAATTAAAAAGGTAATGACGCGCCGATTAAGCCATATGGAAAGATCCTGGATTTTCCCGAGAACATCCCGAGGCGTGTTGCCATAGTCATCGCCTGCCATTCTACCGACCTGCCCACACAGAAGTAGCCTGCCCCGGGAGAAAATGTCAAAAGGAAAGATGCTATCCCATCTCTTCTGGTCACTATCGCACCGCCATCATGCTGACTGTTGTCATGCACGCCACGATCGTAACTGGTAGTCGTCCCTACCAGATGCATCACATCAGTGACATTCTTCGGTAGCAGCGGGGGGGGGGGGGGGGGGGGTGTTGCGCCTCACACAACATCCCAATGCGACCGGCCAAATGCCCAGTGCATCATGTCAGGCCCATCTGATTTGACAAACCTCACCGCCGCTGAGCTGCACCAACCCGCGTGCCGGCGCACATGATTCGTGCATAGAAATGTTGAATCCGCGCTGCTGACCACCACAAACGGGACATCAACCATCGGTGCTAGGGTTTCACGTATTGGCGCCACTGAGGCCGATCTTTGATCCGGTAGCTAAAGCCATCCCTAATGACCCCGAGGAACCGTTTCTATGACATATCTATGGTAGTGTTAGCTAGGTGGTGTCAAATTAACATTACATATTTTTAGGGAACCAACATGTGGTTGGATGGTTAGGAGGGTGATTGTACTTTCAGTCCATTGGGGATCACCACATTATTGTTGACAACTGCTTTGCTTGCTTCATGAAGGCGGAATATCAGTAAAGAGACAACATTTCCGACAAAGAGTTGCCTGTGTGCGCTCGTTGTCTTTTTTTTAAGTTTTCATACACGGATGTGCATAGGTACCTAGCTTGTCTTCAAACTTTCCAACCAGAAATGATGACGACGACAAAATGGGAACATGAATGTATCTATCGGCTAGGATGGGGATGACTATGATGACATAGTATCTTTCACGCACAAGGGAATCTTCATGGATCTATAATTCAGGCTAGCTGATACAAACGAAGACTCACTCTACCTCAACGAGCGCTAGTGCATGTTGGGTGAGGAAAATGCTCTAACAAGCCGAGTTAGGGGGAGAGGATTTATGGTACGCAGGTGCGGGGGCACTGGCACCAGTAGAAAAAGGGTCAAATGTGAAGCACATTAGTGCCGGTTTATATTAGAGCCGGCACAAATGTATACATTAGTGCTGGTTCCAACGGCTAGCCGGGCCGCTCTCATTAGTACCGGTTCGTGGCTAACCTTTAGCACCGGTTCGTGCCACGAACCGGTACTAATGAGAGTGGTGGCAGAATGTTGTCAGTCTGGGCCCCCTCCAGCACCTTTAGTACCGGTTCGTGCCACGAACCGGTACTATAGGTCCTCCTGCATATAAACCCTTCGTCCAGCTCACTCTGTTCTTCCCCCTTTCCCCTCTCCTCTCCTTTCTGTTCTTCCTCTTCTCCCCTCGAGCTCATCACACATTTTGCCCAAATTTTGTCAAGATTTGAAGGCCCCCATCCATTCAAGTGATCACAAAGGTTAGCAACTTTGTCCTTTTATCTCTCATTGCTAGATGAGCTCTTGCAATGCTTTATATAGTTATTAATTTGTGAGTTTAGTAATTTGGGAGGAAATATATATATGTGCTAGTATTTGATTTATATGCAATTTGAGGTCAAAAATAACACTTAGTTTGCATATGTAGGTGTGGTTTACTTAGTGCCTTCTAAATCTCCGTCGTAACCACCGTCGATCGCCCGCACCGTCCCGTCGCCGGCATCACCTTGTGGTGAGCCTCTTGTTCATGAAATTTTATATAAAAAATTGATGTTTGTGTGATTTGGATATATAGTTACTCGTATAATAATTATCTTACCCGTACGTTGTTTGTTATACATAGTGCCATGGTTTTGATATCCGTCCCCATCGGCCCTCGTCCTTGTTATGATTCGGATGTGGTATATTCTCTTTTAAAACTATTTGTTGCATTTCGTGTTTATGACAAATTATGCCCATCAAGTTGACATAGATATTTTTATCTAGGAGATATGTGAACCGGAAATTCCAACCGACCCTATTGTCGAGAGATTAAATTTAGTTGAAAGAGAAAACTAGTACTTGAAAGAAAAATTGAAAAGAATTGAGGGGGAGAAGATGGAATTGGAGTTGCATGTTGCCGATGTCGTCGATGATCACAAGATCAAGATGGAGAAAATGCGCTTGAAGATTAGAAAGATTAGAAAATATGCCATCGATAGTGAGGGTTGGTATCATTATGCTGTTGGATCAATTGTTACCTTAGTTTCGATCTTGATCGCATTTGTTGTTGCATTTAAATGCTTTAGCTAGAGAGTTATTTGTTTGTTGCATTTAAGTGTTGTATGAACTTTATGTATGAACTTGTATTAATTTGGTCTATTCGGTGTTGTGTAATGAAGATGAGCCGACAATGGATGTACGATGACTGATGCTCTCCCCAGTTCGTTGAGGGCGTGCATACTTTTCTGCTTGCGGCTGAGGCAAACAAGCGGGCGGATGGTTTTATGCCTTGTCCATGTGCTGGCTGTAAGAATGGTCGCAATTACTCTACGTCAAGAACCATTCACGTCCACCTGTTTGAGTCCGGTTTCATGCCCCACTATAATGTTTGGACCAAGCACGGAGAAAGAGGGGTTATGATGGAAGACAATGAAGAAGAAGAGGACGACGACAGCTATCCTGGCCATGGGTTCCCTGAATACGATGATACAACAATGGGGGAAGAAGCTGAGCCGGTAATGCGGGAAGAAGCTGAGCCGGCAATGCGGGAAGAAGCTGAAGAAGAGGCATCAGATGAGGCCGTTGATGATCTAGGTCGGGCCATTGTCGATGCAAAGAGAAACTGCGCAAGTGATTTGGAGAAGAAGAAGTTGCAGCGCATGTTAGAGGATCACAAAAAATTGTTGTACCCGAATTGCGTAGGTGACAAGAAAAAGCTGGGCACCACACTGAAATTGCTGCAATGGAAGGCAGAGAATGGTGTATCTGACAAGGGATTTGGAAAGTTGCTGGTAATGATAAAGGATATGCTTCCAAAGGACAACGAATTGCCCGAGAGTACGTACGAAGCAAAGAAGGCTGTCTACCCTCTAGGGTTAGAGGTGCAGAAGATACATGCATGCCCTAATGATTGCATCCTCTACCGCGGTGAGTACGAGGATTTGAACGCTTGCCTGGTATGTGGTGCATTGCGCTATAAGATCAGTCGCGATGAGCCTGGTGATGTCGAGGGCGAGCGCCCCGGGAAGAAGATTCCTGCCAAGGTGATGTGGTATTCTCCTATAATACCACGGTTGAAACGCTTGTTCCAAAACAAAGAGCATGCCAAGGCGATGCGATGGCACAGAGAAGACCGTAAGAAAGACGGAAAGTTGAGAGTACCCGCTGACGGGTCGTAGTGGAGAAAAATCGAAAGAAAGTACGGGAAGGAGTTTGCAGATGACGCAAGGAGCGTATGGTTTGGTCTAAGCGCAGATGGCATTAATCCTTTTGGGGAGCAGAGCAGCAACCATAGCACCTGGCATGTGACTCTATGTTTGTATAACCTTCCTCCTTGATTGTGCATGAAGCAGAAGTTCATTATGATGCCAGTGCTCATCCAAGGCCCTAAGCAACCCGGCAACGACATTGATGTGTACCTAAGGCCATTAGTTGAAGAACTCTTACAACTGTGGAATGAAACAGGTGTACGTGCGTGGGATGAGCACATGGGGGAAGAATTTGACCTAAAGGCGTTGCTGTTCGTGACCATCAATGATTGGCCTGGTCTCAGTAACCTTTCAGGACAGACAAACAAGGGATACCGTGGATGCACGCACTGTTTGGATGATACCGATAGTATATATTTGAATAGTTGTAATAAGAATGTGTACCTGGGACATCGTTGATTTCTTCCGAGCAGGCATCCCGTAAGAAAGAAAGGCAAGCATTTCAAAGGTGAGGCGGATCACCGGACGAAGCCTCGCCACCGTACTGGTGCTGATGTACATGATATGGTCAAGGATTTGAAGGTGATATTTGGAAAGGGTCCTGGCGAACAACCTGTTCTGAAGGACGCTGACGGACGCGCACCCATGTGGAAGAAGAAATCTATATTTTGGGACCTGCCATATTGGAAAGACCTAGAGGTCCGCTCCGCAATCGACGTGATGCACGTGACGAAGAATCTTTGCGTGACCCTGCTTGGCTTCTTGGGCGTGTATGGGAAGACAAAAGATACACCTGAGGCACGGGAGGACCAGCAACGTATGCACGGAGAAGACGGCATACATCAGGGTCGTGCAAGCTACGCTCTTACCAAAGAAGAGAAGGAAATCTTCTTTGAATGCCTGCTCAGTATTAAGGTACCGTCTGGCTTCTCGTCGAATATAAAGGGAATAATAAACATGGCAGAGAAAAAGTTCCAGAACCTAAAGTCTCATGACTGGCACGTGATTATGACGCAACTGCTTCCGGTTGCATTGAGGGGGCTTCTACCGGAAAACGTTCGATTAGGCATTGTGAAGCTATGCGCATTTCTCAATGCAATCTCTCAGAAGGTAATCGATCCAGAAATCATACCAAGGTTACAAAATGATTTGGTGCAATGTCTTGTCAGTTTCGAGTTGGCGTTCCCACCATCCTTCTTCAACATCATGACGCACGTCCTAGTTCACCTATGCGAAGAGATTAACGTTTTGGGTCCTGTATTTCTACACAATATGTTCCCCTTTGAGAGGTTCATGGGAGTCTTAAAGAAATATGTTCATAACCGTGCTAGGCCAGAAGGAAGCATCTCCAAGGGCCATCAAAATGAGGAGGTCATTGAGTTTTGTATTGACTTTATTCCTGACCATAAGCCGATTGGTGTTCCTGAATCGCGACATAAGGGCAGACTGGATGGAAAAGGCACGCTAGGAGGGGAACAAATAATATGTATGGACAGACATTCTCTCACTGAAGCACACTACACAGTTCTACAGAATTCCACCTTGGTGGCTCCGTATATGGATGAACACAAGAATTTGCTACGCTCCAAACACCCGGAGCGGTCTGATGACTGGATTACACGTGAACAAACCAGGAGTTTCGCCAGCTGGTTGCAAACACGTACCATGCATGACACCTCTATTGAAGATGACCTGTACTTGCTGTCCCAGTTACCATCTTCGAATATAATGACTTTCAAGGGGTACGAGATAAATGGTAATATATTTTACACGATCGCCCAAGATAAGAAGAGCACCAACCAAAACAGTGGTGTCCGCTTTGATGCAGAAACCAAGACGGGAAAGGAAGCATATTATGGTTATATACAGGACATATGGGAACTTGACTATCGACGTGGTTTAAAGATCCCTTTGTTTCGGTGCAAATGGGTCAATATGACACGAGGCGGGGTAACGGAAGACCCGCAGTACCGAATGACAACAGTGGATCTCAACAATCTTGCGTATGCAGACGAACCATTCGTCCTAGCCAATGATGTGGCACAGGTTCTCTATGTGAAGGACATGTCTACCAAGCCAAGAAAAAGAAAAGATAAGGAAGCGAATGCATCGTACGATGAGCCAAAGCGGCACATAGTTCTTTCTGGGAAGAGAAACATCGTGGGAGTGGATGACAAGACAGACAAGTCATAAGATTATGAAAAGTTTGATGAAATTGCTCCATTCACAGGGAATATTGACCCGAGCATCCCGTTAAATGATGAAGATTTTCCATGGTTACGGCGCAAAGGGACACACGCGAAGAAAAAGTTTCACACCCAAAGATCTGGGATGTGATCGACTTCACTATCATCACTTTCTTCTGTGTTTCACACCCAGGAGGGAATGTCTGTAATAGTTAGGGTAGTTATGTGTTTTGGCATTTGAAACGCGAAGAAATTTTATGTGCAAACAAATTCTTTTCATGCATTTACTGATTTTTTTAACAGCTAAATGACCCTGAAATTGAAAAGCATTTCAAATGAACTCAGAAAAGGTTGAAAGTTGGCATGGTATGATAATTTCATACAAATAGCATGTGCAAGAAAGTAGAGAGGGTTACGGCAAAAACTGGATGCACTTCGTGTACAAAATGGACAATCTCTTTCGAAGTATCAAGGTTTCCGACGAAAACTGAACTGTTACAAAGGCATTTCATTT
This sequence comes from Triticum timopheevii, assembly GCA_963921465.1. Classification (NCBI taxonomy): domain Eukaryota; kingdom Viridiplantae; phylum Streptophyta; class Magnoliopsida; order Poales; family Poaceae; genus Triticum; species Triticum timopheevii. The sequence continues at coordinate 4,063,114 of OY997270.1, forward strand.
TTTAAATAACCTAAGCATTACTAAATTGAATATAATGATAAAACACACTAATATTAAACATAAGAAAAAAGAATCACTGAAAAAAAATTCAAAGTTAAGTTATTCACAAACTAGTGATTCACACTAATTTCAAATAATTCAAAATTTAAACTATTCAAATTTGAAAACTACGGGCACTAACAGAAAGTTTGTAATTTTTTGTACCTAAAGCAAAAATATTCACAAAGAAACTCTAAATACACAAAAAAACACAAAAATAAATAAAGCAAAAAAATAAAAAAAATAATGCAGAAAAGAAAAAAATTATAAAAAATGTTGGGGCGCTGCCCAGTGGACCTGTCAGACCTAGGGTGTGCAAATGCAGGCCCAGAAGGGCCAGCAGGCTCACAGGACAGCGCGCCCTAGTTAGGCCTAGAATCCTGCTATACAGAGGAGTTCGAAAGGGCAGTCGCGGCGGGGTTTATAAACCAGTGCGGCTGCCCTTCGCTCGGCGAGGTGGGACTAAACTTGCCCCACCGCATGTGCGCCAGCGCACCCCCTTTAGTACGGGGTCGTGGCACAAACCGGTACTAAAGGGGGGGGCCTTTAGTACCGGTTTGTGCCACCACCCGGTACTAAAGGGGGTCGCTTCCCATCGCTTGGCCTGGCCAAAACAGGTCTTTAGTATCGGTTGGTGGCTCCAACCGGTACTAAAGGTGCCCTCTATATATACAACACGTCAGAAAATTTTGTTTTCCCTCTCTGTTTGTTCCTCTGTTTCCGTCTCCGTCGCCGTCGCCGCCGCCCTCGATCGTCTCCATCACCACTCGTCTCCGTCGCCGCCCCCGTCCCCGTCGCCGCCCTCGTCTCCGTCGCCGCCCCAGGCCCGTCCCCGTCGCGCCGTCCCCGCCGTCACCGCCCCGCCGTCGCCTCGCCGTCGCCTCGCCGTCGCCGTCGCCCGCTGTGAGCTCTCCCCCTCTAACCCCTCTCCCTCGCCCCGGGCGGCCACCATGGGCGCCGCCCCTCCCCGAGCCCCCCCCCACACACACACACACACACACACAGAAGCATGCATGATGAACACACACACACACACACACGTACATATGTATGAATTAATGAATGTATATATTACTATATACGTATTTTGTATGTTTAATTAGTTTAGATTATTTAGATTATTATTTTTTCACTATTATATATGTATGAATGCATGTTAGATGGATATAATTAGTGTTTAATTAGTATGGAAATTTTTTATATAATGTTGTTTTTCAGTTTTTTAATGGATGTATAGAAGTTGTGTTTTCTGTTTTTAGTGTTAGATGCTTAATTAGTATGAAATAGTATATAGATTTTTGACATATGCAATGATAGCATAATTAGTGTTATATAGAAATGTTAGAAATTTTAGTTATCAAAATCCAATCATTAAAAAAATGTTACTTTTTGCGGGCATATAGCTAGTATTTGTTCTCGACGATGCCCGGCCCGCATCCTCGCCGTCGACCCGTCCGCGACGACGTCCAGCCGACCCATGTCCGGGACTGGGCTCCGCCGGGCTCGCACTGGGAGGTGCTTCCTGGAGGGGCGCGCCGATTGATGAGGAACCCGGCCCCGGGTCCCGTCGTCGACCCTGATCTCGTTTGGTGGCGTTCGCATGGTCCAGTTTCGGTGCGGAGGGACCCGGCCCCGCTGGAGGTGGTACGTCGCCGTGTCAGGGAAGAGGACGAGCACGTCCATCGCTACATGGTTGCGTTAGAGGGCGGCAGGTTCTCCAATACCTGGCAGTTTCTTCGGGGATCTCACTTCAGCTATGATCCTGTGAGGGTTCCTTCTCTTTGGGTGTCCACCGCCCGCACCGCAGGAACCGCGAGTGTCCTAGATTCTTCTGTAGTATTCGATCTTTATTAGCTACCTAGCCAGTGATGTACTATTCAATATTATATATTATTCGAGACGATGTATTCGAGATTATATCTATTATTCTAGACGATGTATTCGAGATTATATCTATTATTCGAGACGATGTAATTGGAATACTAAATTGTTTTATATTTCTTTTGGATTAGTTAAATAAAAGCTATGGCAGACAATACCGACAGAGAGGGAGAACAGACCATGTTCGATATGATACGCGGGCCAGATGATGATCAGAATGAAGAAGAGTATGACGGCTCCGAATTTCTAAACAACACCGGAGAGGGTGATATGATATTCGATCGCGACGACCGAATTGATGAAGTCATGAACTACGATTATGATGATGACGAAGAACATGTTGATCCTGAAACAACAAAGACCGGCGAGGTATATATATTTATATAAGCAGGCATCTGGTGATCATCACATGTTTTAAATGACTTGAAGATATATTAACGAATCGATCTTTGTTCTTTCATCCATCGGGATCGAGCATATCTTCAGGCAAAATGACGAAACGAGGCCCGAACAAAAAGTTGAAGCAGGGCGTAAAGTAGAATATCGAGGCATGCAGCCCTACTGGCGAACCATTAGCGCCTAAGAAGATTGCGGACAAGTTCGTTCGTCAGTGCGGAGTTCTTGTGAAGGACCAACTCCCGATCAAACTTCAAGAATGGAGAGAGCCAGCAAAGCCACGTCCAGATGTTACTTTTGTCGACAAGAATCAAAAAGATCTGCTTTGGGATACTCTCATGGAACATTTCACCCTACCAGATCATTTCACAAAAGCAGATGTGCAGAAAGTCAAGGACGCTGCTCTTAGGAAGATGGCGGTTGCATTCAAGAACCACAAGAATCGTGAATGGAACAAGTACGTCAAGGGAGGAAGGAAGACTCCAGTATTCAAGGGAACACTAGAGAACCAACGTGCTCATTTGGACGATTTCGTGAAATTCAAGGATTCGGAATTAGCTAAGGAACGGTTGAGAATAAACAAGAAGAATGCCGAAAAAAAGGATAAGTTCCATAAGCTGGGGCCAGGTGGCTATGCGGTGGCAATGCCTAAGTGGGATAAGTCTGAGAAAGAGATGGAGGATGCAGGTGTCACTCCGGTTACTAAGAGCTGGCCCCCCAGGGTCAGGACTTGGTTCTATGCGCATGGGGGGAGTTGGACCCGGAGACAGGCAATGTTTCGACGAGGGCAAGTCTAAAGGGAGCCGATGATGCGATACTTGTTGCAATAGAAGAGGCACGATCGGGGGTGCTCCAGCCCAACAGAGAGAACGACGAGCTTACGCGTGCCCTGGGAAATCCTGAACACCCGGGAAGAACACGAGGCAAGGGCGCTATTCCGTGGTATGAGGGGTTTTCAGAATGGAACACCGACTACAGAACCCATGCGAGAAAGAAGATTGCGGAGGAGAAGAAGAGGAAGATGGAGGAGGAGCAGAGGAAGCGGGACTATGAACGCCTTCAAGGCCTAGAAGCAAGTCAAGCGGAATTGGTAGTCAAATTCCAGCGGCAGCAGGAGCAGATCGACTCACTTACCCAGCAAAGGGGGTCTCAGCAGCTGCAACAGCTAGCGGATGATCCAACATTGGATAGCACCGGCCCATCCATGCCGAGAAGCAGCATGGGTTCCGTCCCGGACGACGCAATGCTGGGTAGATACCCCGTGGATGACATCACGGAGAACACTAACTGCGAGCTACACGTCAAAATGAAGAACATATCCATGAAGGTGGTGGACGGAGTTACTTTTACAAATCCCCCCGAGGCAACCTTCCATTGCAACCCGATTCCAGCGGGCTATGCTCGTGTCTTGGTTGATGAGGTGGTAGACCCACCATATTCGGAGCTACAGCTTGACATTCCTGGAGGTGACGGCGAGCGCTTTCTCGGAGAGGCCAAACATCGTATCATCCTATGGAAAAAGGATTGCATCATCTTTCGAAGGCCACCGACACCGCGTCAGCCGACTCCTCGTCGAAGTCCGCCACCGAGTCAGCAGACTCCCCCTCCTGCAAGTCAACCAAGTCCGGCAAAGTGTCAGGCCACTCCTCCTCCTCCAAGTCCGGCAAAGTGTTAGGCCACTCCTCCTCCTCCAAGTCCGCCACAGCGTCAGACGTCCACTCCTCCTCCAAGTCCGGCACAACCTCAGGCCACTCCTCCTCGTCCAACTCAGCCCCGTCAGCCGTCTCCGCTGCCTCAGCAATCGCAGAAGAGACACCCCGCAGCTATGGTGCGTAGCGGTACGAGTCGAGGTAGTACAGGAAGTACAGGCGGAGGCAAGCGATATAATATGGTCCAAGCCTCACACCTCTTCCGCAGAGGTCTTATGACAGGTCCGAGGAGGAAATCGCAGCCATATCAAAGGCCGAGGTGGAAGCCCATTTTGCACCGAAACCGCCACCGCCGCCAAGGGAGAAAGTGCCTGAGGAAACGATTGACCACTTCATTCCTATGGCTCAACCACCAGCTCCCAAGCCTGTTGACACAAACTATGAGCGCCACATCAGGAAGTTAAATCGAGCACGTCTACAAAGGGAGGCGAGCACGTCTACATCGGGATCGAGCAAACAAGAAGCAGCTGTCAAAAAATGCGGGAAAACCATTCCCCAGCTGGGAGAACAGGCGGCGCAATCGATCCCCTCGCTTGTTGTGCCAACAACACGTGACAGCACGCGCGCCCAATATTATTGTGGGCAAACAGTGCACGTTCCCGAGGTGGGCAATGTGGTAATAACGGAGGAGCATATAATGCAGGCTGAAGTTCTCAACATCACTATTGGAGAACTCCTCGAGATCGAGCCCATGCCTTTGCTTAGAGAGGATGAAATAAAACGGAAATATGTCCGGGGCCAACCTTTGGTCGATCCAGACAAGGTCAATAACCTCCCAACGAGAATGTTTGAATTGTATCAATGGTACATGAACATTACCAAGATTTCAGATCGATTGTCCCTCATGGTGAATGTCAAGGAGGAGCATTACTTCCATGAGAAAACTGTGTTCGTTGAGTATACTGAACTGTTTCAGTTATACAATCAAGACGCACTCGACAAATCTATCGTCAGTTGCTATTGTCTGTAAGTGATTTCTTTCTGTAATTTAAGTCTCAAGCTAGCTGTAGTGATCCTTTTGATCAATCATTACCTGTAATTATCCTCACTATATTCTTTTCTATGGTATTATGCAGGATGAAGACGTATGAAATGAGAAAAGGTGGACGCTTTGGCATTGGGTTCATTGACCCAAACACCGTTAATGAATACACATGGCTAATAAATCCACGTCAGCAAAAAAACATAGAGGACAACATGCTAGAGTTCTTGAAGCGCCTCAAATACAATGAAGATATACTACTTCCTTACAACTTCCAGTGAGTCACACTGTCTTGTACTACAAATTCTCTGTTTTTGCCTACTAGCTAGCTACATGTTTTTGCTTACATATGCCCGCTTAATTAAGACATGCAAACGTGTGTGCATGCAGATTTCACTGGGTCTTGTGTATCATTAAAGTTGACGCCGGAACAATTGAAGTACTGGACTCACTACTCTCAGAAAAAACTGACTATAACATCTTGTTTGGGATAGTCAACAGGTAATTTCAATCATTATTAACTATATATCTCGGTCTATTTAGTTCGTCATTTCATGATATGAACTATTTAATAACCCCTTTATTCATTTTCTTTGTCGGCGGGCAGGGCTTGGGCAAAGTTCATCAGCGTCACGGAAGGCGAATGGAAAAAAAACTTAAATGGTTTCGATCCAAGGTAAGTAATTAAGTAGTACTAGCTAGCTAGCTAGCTGCCATCTCTTTAATTATCATGCTTAATTAATTATTATCTAATCAAATTCCATTCTCGTTAAAGCCCTGAAGCAGGCGCAAGGGACTGATCTGTGTGCATTCTGCGTTTGCGAGAACATTCGCATGATGGCGTCCGAAAGGAGCAGATCTCAAAGACAGGAATGGGTACGCTTGTCAGAACACTATTCACAATTTTTACACCATTATCGATATCTAGTCACACAACTAATACACATGCATATTGATGTCCTTCTTAACAGTTCAAAGAGGTGCGGGAGAAGCTTCTAGAAACGGAGCGCGTAGAAGCACTTCAAGAGGAAATAGCAGGATTTTTGCTCGACCAGGTCATAAATCCGAAGGAAGAATTCTATTACCCGCTACCGCCCCTATGAAAACCACTTTCAATTGTTATCGTGCTCCGAAGGCAACATGCATATGTAGGAGAAATTGTATATAGCTATACATGCATGTGTGTATGTGTGAATTAATTAATATGGTGGTTTGTGAGACATTGATGATATATATATATATATATATATATATATATATATATATATGCATAACGTGTACAATGTGTAGTATCGTAAAATACCAGCAAACGAAAAAGAATTAAAATGGAAACACAAAGTTAAATGAAAAAGAAATCATAAAACTAAAAACCCCCAAACCTTATAGTACCGGTTGGTCTTACCAACCGGTACTAAAGGGCTCCAGGCCCCCGGAGCTGGCTCGTGCCACGTGGTTGCCCTTTAGCACCGGTTCGTGCTGAACCGGTACTAAAGGGAGGGCCTTTAGTGACCACAATTTAGTGCCGGTTAGGGAACCGGCACTAAAGGGCCTTACGAACCGGTGCTATTGCCCGGTTCTGCACTAGTGTGAGTCCCTCATGCGTGTTTTTTCTTTTGGCTTTTGATTTTTCAATTTTTTTTATCTTTTGAAACAAAAGTCCAAATTAAGTTACACTTTCATATAAGATCCATTTTAATGTTTGTAAGAGTTAGTTAATTTTTTTGTTAAGTTTTAACTTTTCAAACTTAGTACGAGCGACCAATGAAATCATAACTTTAGTACCTGTGAGTGACAAAAAAATTGATTAAAGTTTCAACTATGAAACTTGACATGAGCGACCGAGAAAATCGTAATTTTCAGATGCAAACTCGTAAGTTTCAAAGATTATAACTTAATATTATTCCCTCGAGCGGGATCAGACTACTTTGCGGATCACGAGGCAATTGGGTGGCCGAGCAGGATTGCGCAGGTGCGTGCTCCCACACCCGTGTGCCCTTGCGAATTTCCGCAAAATTAGGTAGACACTTTAGCTTGGTTGTTTGTACACAAACAGCTAGCTGCTCAGTTCATGGATATGTAGCTGAAAGAACTATCTAGGATACCACTCCTGTTAAGTTTGTAAACATGCAATTACCATATCACGGATTTTGAAATCAAAATCCAACATTCGGCTCAGGAAAAATGCAAATTAATATAGTTATTGTAGTAGTTATTTTAACATGTTTGTTATTCGTAATTTACCTGAAAATGTCGTTGACGTTAGGCAATTTTGGTGGAGAGAAAGTGGAGAGCTACGAGGCCGAGTTGTGTCCCCAGCGAGGCCTTGGTAAAAACTCGTCAGAGTGCCGGAAGAGGCGAAGAAGCAGATTAACCGGTGCAGATGTCACTGCAACGATTGTTCAGATTGGAGAACAAACTGAGCCTGAGACAGGGACACCACCATTGTCAGCGGTGTCGCAGTAAGGGCTTGTCAAGACCTAGCTGTAGGCAGGGAAGCAGCAAGTTGCGGCTTTGCCGCCAGAGATGAGTCCATGGGAAGGGCAGGAGGGGGCTCGAAAGGAAGAAGGCGATGGCCGGACGTTGGGTTCAAATCCAAAGAAAGTCGACCAACGCCAAAATTTTTGTACCACAAGTCGCAAATAGTCGGCCCTTAGTTTAAATGTGAGGTGACCTTTCCAAAATCAGAGTTGAATTTATTGTTCGTGTTTATGGACTATGTTTGAACTCGCATTTTAAGTATTTAGGACAATATATAGATGTATATGTAACTTGTATGTGAATATGACGAGAAAAACCACAAGCTCAGATGCACCGGATACTCATCTCGAACCGTGGAACTATTAGCATCCATGCTACGTTTTATCATCATGCAAATCCAAAAAAATTTGATCCAATGTTTTGAGAATCCGGCGAATCAAAGAGATTCCAAAGGTGACAGAGGAAAGGACACAAAAGCTGTGGCTAGGCGCCCTTGCTCACCTGCTGCTAGCTCTACATACGTACGATCGACGGATGGCGATAAGATCCTGCAGGTGCAGGCCAAAGATTGATATGTCGGATGGAGCACCGGCCATTTGTTTCTTCCTCTCCATGGGTCTGCTTTAGTTGGAAGATCGACACGTCTGGTCCTGGATGATGCATGATTTTTCTTGTATCTCGGGATCCTTACGCACTGCAGTTATAGGTAGGCCGGTCTCGGAATCTGTGCTGCATGCAATGGAATGGTTTGGTGTGAGTGTTAGTCCAAAAGAAGATCCACACACATGCCTAGCTTGAGATTTTGCAAAGATCCACACACATGCCTAGCTTGAGATTTTGCAAAGATCCACACACATGCATGCTCTTCGATGCTCCATATCCATCTTTACGTCTTTTCACGCACTTATTTACAAGCGTGGCCCATACTACCTTGAGGAACAACAAGCATATCCCGAGAACTTTGCACACCACAGATATCCAACTTGAAATCATTAATTTTCGACCATCTCTAGATTGAAGAGCAAGAGCTAATTGTGACGTTCCTATTTGTTTCTAGTTAGCTATAGCTTCTTCCAATCTCGAACGAAGATATAGCTTCTTCCTTCTTTCGATAAATTAATTAATTATCAATACAAATAAGAAAACAAAAATCATATGAGCAGGCCTAGATACCTTTAGAGAAGTTCTAGAAGAAGTTGTCCGATCGATGATATGTTTAACCTATAAATCGAGCAGTTTTTTCGTTTATAAACTATAGAAAAATAGGTTACGCACTTACAATTTACATTTCCTTTTTGCAGGGAACAGAAGTGGACACTGTTTTGCCAAAGATTTCAGGTTCACACTTCATCAACAATGTACATATATACAAGGGGGGAAACTGCATAAATTTTTCATGACTTTTGACTTGAGTGGGTTATTAGTTAGTTTCGAATACAATAAAACATCAAAGTGCACACATCGTACATCTCCACCAACTATAATATACAACTAACAAAAAAGGCAATGCACATAGCTTTCCCCGATGAAATCAGCAATTGTTCTCCATGCATCTCATTCCAATCAATTTAAACTACATACTTTGCGCTGGCTACAAGTTCCATTCTGGGAGTGGATGGGCCCACACCTAGCTAAGCATGCAAAAGAATCTCTTTCTCCGTTGCTTTAGTTTGGCCTTTACTACTACTGCTTTGCTTAGCCTCCTCTGATTCCATTTCCTTTTCAGCTAGCTATAGCTCGCTAGCTAGTGATGCACCGAATACCCAATCTTTTTGTTTCATTTTCCTTTCTCTCGTCAGAGACAACTAGAGGACAAAGCGAGGACACAACGGCCGACCGGGGCCATCTGATCAGATATCGCGCCACATCGAACGGTTGAGGAAGCACGGCGTGTAAATCGGAAAGCGGTGCAACGTCGTTTGCAAGCTAAAAGGGTGTGACAACGATCTCGGTTGCGCCATGTGGCTAGACTTGGTTCGTCGAAATCAGCTTGACCAAGACTCTACTTCCTAAAAAGGATTTTGCTACCTTATTTGTCATTTTGGAAATTTATATGGGCTTCAGACCTGACCAGCCGTGGAACGCCGTTGAGACGACTACTGGCATCCAACAATGGTGGGCTAATCTACCCAAACGGGTTGAGAAAAAAAAGAACGAAAGACAGGTTTGGTACTCACTTTTTACACGATCTGGCATCTATGGAACAAGCGCAACCAGAGGATTTTCGAAGTTAAACACATGACGGCGATCAGTATATAGCATGTTTAATTATAGACAATTTTGGCATCCTGCGAGAGGTAATTTGATGAAGGGTTCCCTTTATATTAAATGTCTTGAGAGTGGTTTTCCTCTTTGCTGAGTTCCATGCCTGGTCACACTTTTTTTTTGAATAGTTTGGATTGCTTACCACATGTGTCACGTGGTTGCCTGGTCACACTTGTGATCACAGATTCTAATTCTTCCTAATCTTAATGAAAAAACAGAGCACCTAATGTGTTTGTCAAAAAGATGTCTTACAATTACCTAGTCATATAGCTAGTTAAGTAATTTGTTTTTATATATAATACTATTTGTTTTAATTTAGTTACAGGGATTTATATCAAAACCGGTACTTTCTAGTAAAAGTATGAGCTTTTCCGAGGGAATTAGGGACTTAGCAGTAGTTTTCATTTGAACAATGCAAACAAGATATCTATTTTTGCTTTGAAGGTATGGGTATTCGGCTTGAAATAGAAGCAGCACTAGAATAATTTGATCCAATGTTGAAAATAGCAAGAGATAGAGGAATAGACACGACTATGCACCCATATCCAAGAGAACTAAATGCCATCTATAAGTATGGAGTGCAGTACCACTTGAAAGAATTAAGAGGAGGAGGAGAAAAGAGAATGATTAAATCATTAGAACAATTTGGTACGGTACCCATGCCCCCTGCTGCACATATATTCTATTCCATACCGATGGAAAGGAGCCAGAAAGAGAGGAGCTGAAAAGAGAATGGAATCTTGCTCATCTCATCCTCCTCCTACTTGCATAAATATATAATTATGTTTTGCATTTGCATTATGCTCTTAATTACCTTATGCATGCATTTTAGATTACAGCTGATTAATCAAACCAATAATACTGATCATGAATGCATATGGAAAAAGAATATCACCAAATGCTCTCACTACATAATTAAGGATGGCATGCACTAGTGAAGTTTTGGAACATGCAGGTTGCTAGCTAGTGGGCATGATGCAATATGCAACTATATGTTAGCCACTAAGAGGGAACAAAGCAAAGTAGGTTGCCTTAGGCTGGGGAACCAGAGGAGGATATTTGTGTGGCGGGGTGACATCAGTGATGCATGCATGCATGCAGCTGCCTAATTAAGTAATTGATTAATTAAGGCAAGCACAAGGAGACAAATTAATAATGAGTGATGAGCATTCTCCCATGTAACATGCTTGGCATTGGTGGTGTATGCTGAGGGACTCGTTTCCACTAACCTAGCTCGACCACTCAATAGCCAGCCACCACACACAGATTCACAAAGTAGACAAAAAAGGAGTAAAGGAGCTTAGGGGATCTTCAACGCATCGCCCGCATATGTCCAGACGGCGCGGTACGGACCGCAAAAATCATTCAACGATTTCGCGGTTTTGTCATGGCAGATACCCTAGTGAAAGGAGTGTGGAGCCATCACACGTAGGTTAGCTTAAAGGGCTTGAACGGGACAAAGAACACAAAGAGTTTACCCAGGTTCGGCCCCTCTCAATGAGGTAAAAGCCTACTCCTGCTCTTGTTTCTTATTGTTCGGGTATCGATTACAAGGGAGCGATCACGCTTGACCTAGCTATCGACTTGTTGTCTCTTGAGTTAGCTCGCCGCCAGGTATCGCCTTTATATACACAGGTCGAGGCCCCGGGGTTTACAGAGTCCTTGCCGGATCACACATCATGACCGGTTCGGTTTCTATCTTGTACTGCCTTGCAAGGAAAGTCATCATCAGGCGGCTCATACTTTCGGGTCTTGGGACATCAGGCTCTACCTCTTGAGTCGCCGTCTTCCTGCTTTACCTTCTTGGGCCCTCATGGAATTTTATGCTAAACCGCCAACGGTGTAACCCGGCCCCTCCTGGGCGGGTCACACCTCGGGGTTATATCCCCAACATTAGGCCCCGGATTGATTTGAACTTGTTCATGTCAATCTTGAGTGCTTCAGTCAACAAATTATCCATCAAATCTGAGTCTTGAACAAACCAGTGTAACCCGCCATGACGTCATGTAAACCGAGCCATTGTAACCCGCCATGACATCATGCGCATTAAGTATACACAGAACCTATGATATCATAACGGACTTTTATCTTAATTGGCCTTCTGAGAATCGAGGCGCCTGCACTGTTGAGATGATCATGTTGCCTCCTCGAATTCTGTGCATGCCATTTTACTGCCTCCTTATAAATAGGGATGGGGGGTCCTTTTTCATTTATTTTACCCCACCTCCTCTTCTTCTTCCTCGCGACGACCAACACCACCGGAGCTCCGTCGCCCCTGTCAATAGCTTCATCCTGGCCGCTGCATCAACTTGATTTCGAACAGAGATCGCCGCGCCCCTCCGCTGTCCAGCAGAATCACCAGGTACCCATCTCTCCTCACTTCCAATCTGCATTAGGTTTCCCCAGTTCGTCGGTGTTCATCGGTGTTCGTTGTGCTCGCTTGTAGTTCATCCACCATATTGCTTAGTTGAACCCAAACACAATACTGAAGTCATACTTTGATTATTTTGGCATCTGCTATCAATCATTGATCTATTCCTTCCTTCTGAGATTCACTCCCCAGCACAGTAGTTCGTCCTCCATGTTTTAGGTTTAGCAATTTATGTCTGTTTTTCGAACTGCCGTAGATCCAAAATTATAAGCCCGATCTATGAAACTTGTTTGTCCAGTACTTAGTAAATTTTCCCTCAAATGCAGATCTGTAGATACCTTCTTTATAGCTGTTGCATAAGCAGCTCAGATGATATCTTTGTAACCCGCCAACGTTCAGCTGGCTTACCTATGAACCTTTGAACCGCCAGCATCTGTCCAACTTTAATCATGACTATATAACCTGCCGATACCTTGCCGGCTTAATTATATTGTTTATTTACATTCCCCATAGTAGTCAGTGTTGCACGCATAACCAGTTTTGAGCAGCAAACTTGTTTCCTTAACTATTGGGCGGTTTACCATTGCAATATTAACCCGCCAATTCTTCACTCTCAGGCTTTAGTTAGCAAAAAATGACTAAGACCGTCACTTCGCTACTAGAAAAAAGGTTGCTAGTGACGCACAAGTTTTTGCTATTAATGGCGCACTATAGGTGTGCCACTATTAACACGCCACTAGTAACAAATAGTAATGGCGCACCTCTGGTGCGTCATTAGTAACCCAGATGATAGTGGCGCACCACATCATGCATCATTACTATGTCCAACAGTGCGCCATTACTATGCCTCCTAGGGGGGCATATTTATCTTCACGTATGCCCCCAAGTGCGCCATTACTATGCCCCATAATGCGCCACTGGTATTTAGCGTTAGTGCGCCACTAATGGTCAATATGGTGCGCCACTACTGGGGGCCATATTTGCCGGTATGAATATTAGGAATTATTATTTTTTGCTTTTCTGATATTTGCACAGGTTACAAAATACGTTACAACACAGAATATAAACATCACATAATAGAATTCATCATATTAGTCTCCAAATTCGAAATAGCGAACAAAGTTCAAACATTGGCCAAGTTTAGGTCTCGAGACATTAGCAAAGTTCATCATATTAGCCGAGTTGTCGTCACATTACAAAGTCGATATCGATCAGCTAAACTACCATCACATAGAAGAGAGCTGCAGTCACGATGAGCATCATCGCGATGAAACTGGTCTTCATCCGGTTCCTCCTCCGCTCCCTCCTCTCTCCCGCTAGATAGCGCGCGTATCTAGCTTCCGCCTCCGCCCTAGTGGTGTACCCTTTATAAATGTTACCGCTGAAACGGTGAACCTGTCTCCGACACTCCTCCCAGTCGTCGTAGACTCCGGAAACCTTATCCTTGTACACGACATACGACAGCATCTCTATGCACTAGACAAACAAAAAGTTAGTAGCAATTTACAGATAATATATAAGCAATATATAAGTATGCAACAAAAGGATCGGAAGAGAAAAGCAACACATTAATAGCATGATTCATGGTCCTACTAATAAATAGCATCGATTACATATAAGTTGAACGACTATCCAAACTAAAGAGACATGCAAGTTCATTAAAGTTTAATTATAACACGAGCTAATCGATATTTCAGAACTACATAGCATCAATACTTTCGACTCGACTCAGAGACCGGAGCGTGGATGAAGCCGCCGTCTATCGTGATGGTCATGAATGTGCGGTCGTTGTCAGCCTGCATTTGTAGCGTTGTTTCTATTTCACTGTTGGACAATTGATATTTGAGGTAGAACTGCCACGAGGTACGAAGGACATCTTGAAAGATGATTTCCGCAAACTCCGACTGGATGCGAAAGAATTCTTGTCTGATGTACGCGTCCTGGATTGCCGACAAGCATGCGGCCCAGTCTTTGAGATTATTTGGTAGCATAAGGTGATTATGGTCCCGTACGATCGCCCGCATGTGATGAAGGGCGTAGTAGGCATCCTTCTGACTGTCAGGCGGCTACTTAACGCAGGGGAACGTCGTTACGTGGGTGAACACATGCTTGCCGTACCTACAAATTGGCCTCCTGAAGGTGCCTCCAGATTTGGTGTAGCCGGGGAGAGCGTCATCAAGAACTTTCTTGATATTTGTGTAGTCTTTCTTCGACTGACGGTCCGAGTCGAAATACATGGCCATGGAATATTTCGGGCTTAAGAGGATGAGTGTGCAATGTGTGTCACTGCACAAAACATGGAATGTTAAAAAAAGAACAATCGAAATCTAAGAAATCATATGTTACGGGGCGGTGAGGGGATGACTTACTCCGAAAAGTAAGGCACGAGGAAGTTATCCTTATCTAGGTTTGCCAGAATGACGCCTTCGATGTATGAACTCGCGACTTGCCGGTCCCCAACGCTGCCCAAGATCTTGGCACGCATGTAGAAGGGGTCGACTATCACGATGTCTGGGGTCTTGTCTCTAATGATCCGCATCTCCATACTGAGTGAAAATATCCGAATGAAGGTGTAGCGTAGCGGATGAAGGTTAAACATAGCGAAGATGTCATCAAACCGCAGGACGATCATACGCCCGATGGTGCTATCGACAAAGTCCTTGCCCTCTGGCACCTTGGCCACGAAAACCGGGTATGCCACATCATTCTCTCAGAGACGCCACTTCTCCATAGAAAGAACATAGTCATGTAGACTCCGCATAGCACCGGCTGCAGCATTGAGTAGATTAGTAGGTAGCATCGACCTACCCGCCACATGCACCCTCCTCGAGATATCCTTAGATATTGGTGGACCGTACTAAGCACGGATCGTACTCGGTGCCGGCTGGCTCGCACCCTTGTTATTTTTTCTTTTCCATCCCTTCTGCTTCTTCTGCTATAATGGGATCGAGTTCTGCTCAGAGACCACCTTCTTGAGTGTGTGGGGGCTGATAATATTTCGCACCTCGGCTATTTGAGTCTCGGTGAAGGCGGCAGCTGGAGGCGTCTCCTAAGAACTGAAGGCCAGAAGACACCTATTGCAATTGGGTTTCTCCGCGGTACCAGCTAGATCGCGCTCGTCTTTTGCAGGGTTGGGTTCTTGTGAAGGAGGCCCCAAGAATTCGTCACCGTACCCATGTTCGTTGAAGTACTTATCGGCGTTGGAAAATGTACCATCGTCGTCGTCTGGATCCTGTGCCATATGCATGTCCGGATCAGCTGATGGCGGTAGCGTTGCGGCGGTCTTGCCATGGCTTGGCGCCTGCACGACTGGCGGTGTTGTCTATGGGGTGGTGTCCCCCACGCCCAAACGAATCTGGCTCTTCAGCCAAAGCAGGGGCCAGCTTAAGCAGGCACTGAGGGTCATCACATCATCTTCGTCGGCCCAAGGTGGTCGAAACGGAGGTAACAAGTCGTCGTAGCCCCGCAGCACCCGAACCAGTTGAACCCTATACACGGTGGGTGGCATTGGAATACCTTGGAACACGCGGTTGCCCGGTTGAACGATTTTGACCTTGGCGACATTGATCAACTAGCCGTCCATGAAGTGCAGGAGAGTGCATGGAATGTCGATGGCGCCCTGCAAAAACATGTAGGGCATCACAGATGCCCAGTCAAAGGCAAGGAGATGAAGTCATCGGCCGAGGCTTAGTTACCGTGATGGCGTCGAGCTCGGCTAATGTTGAGGCACCACCAACGGCGGGCGTGCAAGTGACAGAGGGCCGCTTGCTGCCGATGTGCCAGCCGGCGTATTCTTCCCACACCCGTCGGGTGCATTAAGCTCCAATGCCGGCGCCGGCGCCATAGACACCAATGCCGCCTCCGCCAGAGACACCAATGCCGGCGCGTTGTGCGAGTTGCTGCCCGTGAAGCTGGGAATCAGGGGCGGCCCCTGTTGGCCGCCCGCAATCCACGCCTGCAGCCCCTCAGGCAAGGTAGGCATAATGGCGGTGATCGTCGCTCCTAGTTGGTCTCGCACTTGCTCTTGGACTATCTCCGGAATCCGCGCCACTTGTGCCTTGAGTTCTTTAACCTTGCGCTCCTGGCTTTCCGAGCTGGTCTTTCTCTCCTTTCGCCCAGCCTTATAGTATTCCGACCATTTCTTGGACAAGCCTTTGCCGGCAACACGACCACCTGACAATGGCTTACTGAACTTATCCTTGTGTTCCACTACGTTCAACGCCCTATTTAAAGTGGTGTCCCAAGGGGCACACGGGGAGCTCTAAGACCCCGCGCTGCTGCTTTGAGTTTCCTGCGGAAGGAACGTGAACCATTTAGAAATTTGGCTTCATTAATTAGAATGCAACCATATGGAGCTAATTACGCGGGGGTGTATTCTTTACCAGAACAAGCTCAAGCGCCTTGGTCTTCGGATCCGTGGTAAGGTCCTTTGTTACTGGGTCCACCTTGTACCGGGCCCTGACATAGTTCCTGGTCTGCTTGTCACGGTATTTATCAAAGAGGGGCGGTAGGCCTTGCTAGGCACGCTCCACGTCCTCCTTGTCCCATATAGGTTCCGCCACTCTGTAGCCGTCGGGACCGAGTGTGCGGTGTCCTAAGTTCAAGTCCCACATATCTTTCCCCCACTGACTTGATTCCACGGATGCATTGCTCTCGCACTTGATCTTGAACTCCATGTAGTTAGCTTCGCTCATTGGAGGATTTGTCTCCTTGATCTTCTCATAACTATCACCACTTAGAATCTTTCTCTTCACCACGGCTCTCCAAGTAGCCAGGGCCGTGCTCATCTTCGTGAGGGCGGCACTGTTCACTTTATTCCCTGAGAGGCATGTGTTTGCGAAGTCATCGGGGAAGTTGTATCATTCGTGCAGCTTCATGAAGAGGAGGTTGCGCAAATTCCCTCGGTCATGATGCCTTAGGTTCTCGGTGTTGATCGGGACGGTGCTCCGGAGAATGCACCCAAGTTGTCCCGCGTACCCACTGACTAATTCTTTGGGCGCCGTTGGATGCCCACTGGAGGACACTTCGGTAAATTCCTCCTTGACGGTGCCGAGCATGTTCGGGCGCCGGTCCTTCCGTTGCCTCTTCTGTTGGCTGCCATCTGTGTGTGTGCTACCATCATCAGTGGTGGCATCCCGGCGGCACCATCAGTGGTGTCATCCCCGACACCACTAGGGGTTGTGTAGTCGGGATCGGTGTCTTCCGCAGCGTACTCATAGCGGTGAGGTTCTTCCTCCATCTCCTGGGACAGCTCCCAGAATGACTTGCCCGAACCGCCGGCCTCATCGTTGTCGCCCATGTTCGCTCTAAATAGGAAAAAAGGCTACTAGAGTTATTGGATGAGATTAGGGTAGTATCTATTCTTCTCAAATTTAGAGGAATATTTCTATTTCGATTGAGAATCGGGCACCTTCTAGGTCAAGAAAATTGGGCATGACCTTTGCTAATTTTCTTGACCTAGGAGTGCCCCATTCTCAACCGAAACGGAAATGAATCAACATTTCAGGAGAAAGGGGTCATTTCACATCAGAAGCTCATGCCATGCAATCAACGAAACCAAATATGTACAGGAAAGGCTCATCATGTTCAAATCAGATTTAGGAGAGGGAATTGGCAAGGAAAGATATAGTCCATAACCAGAAATAGGACATTGATAGCACACATACTAAACATCTGCTGTAAGCCGAAAACATACACCCACCTACACATGGGTACTATTATGTGTATAGGTACACAAGCATAAGACATGCACCTGCTATAGGTAGGAGTATAAGCATGCATCTAAACCATCTGAAATAGCTAAAGCAAAGAAAGAGTTATCACTACATGCAACAATCAGGACTATGACCTATACAATATACAACTAAACCACCAGTAGATGATGTACTAAACCATACAAGAAATGCCAATACATGGTATTTAGATAAAGACGACACAGATACCAAAAACTGATGAGTACTCCAAAAACTGATTGCTTTTCATGAAACACTTACTTTCTTGAAACAAATGAAACTGATTACCTGGCTATGGCTCTAACTGAATTTTCAAAAGAATGATGGTAATTTCTGATTCTATACATGACATGCAAAACTAATAATTCTCAAGTTATAATATCTTCATTAGTAGGATGACAAGAAATTTGGTACACCATTCTTAGTAACAGTTGTACTGAATGTACAATGATCATCACAAGTAGCAACTGTTGTACAACAGCAGTTCTACTGAATTTACAATGATCATCATCATGACTGGCAGCATGACATATTGTTCTGAAAATTTCTGTAACCTAGACAACTGTATATATACAATCTTGACACAAGTAGTGCCAACAACTATATCCATAGTGCCAACAATAGTGGAAACAACCTAGAACCACTTGAACTACATAAAGTAGGCAGCAGCAAGCAAAGCAGTGGCAACGACTCAAGTAGCAACAGCGGCGGCGGCAACAGGCAGCTGAGACGCGCGCGAGGAGCAGCGGCCGAAGGGCGCGGGCGCTGGCTGCGGCTAGGCAGGAGCAGGCGAGCGGGAAGCGCGGCGGCGCAGCCAGGCAAGGCACAGCAACAACAACACACAGTAGCAGGATAACCGAAGGGGAAAAGGAGGGGATCGACAGAGGAGCTCACCGTGACCTGCAGGTGAGCAAAGCGGACTCGGGGGAGAGCTCGCCTGAGCGAATTGTTGACGGAGTCCGCCGGGCCGAGGAGGAAGCCGGTGGCGGGGAAGGGGTCGCGGGGGCGTCCGGCGTCCTGCGGCTTGTCCGGGGAGACGTAGTCGAGGGAGGTGGAGTGCTTGGGCACGTCGGTGTGGCACGAGGTCGACGGTTGCCACGGCAGTGCAAGGTGGCCAGCGACGGGCGTGTTGCGCGCGGGTTGCCGACGCGGATCTGGGGGAGAGGAGAAGGCGGAGAGGGCGAGGGGAAGCGCGAGGGGGCAAGTGGGGGGGGGGGGACGAGGAGGCAGGGCGGCGGCACAGGTAGGGGCGGCGGCGCAGGTAGGGGCGGCGGTGCAGTGGGTCGGGGCGGCGGCGCAGGTTGGGGGCAGCAGGTCGAGGGCTAAGAGAGGTGTGAGATTGGGGATTGGGGATTTGGGATCTTTTAGTGGGGGAGGTTAGCAATGGCGCACCATTTAGGGGTGCACCATAAAAATTGGTATACTAATGGCGAACCTTCTAGGGGTGCGCCATAAACACAATGATAGCAATGGCGCACCTTCTCCTGGTGCGCCATTACTAACCTTTTTTTAGATTTTTAGTTGCATGTAATAATTTTTTAGAAAATAAACATAAATTTTAAAATGTTACGATATAAGTAGTTATTACTAATTTTCAAATACTTGCGTTGCAAAACATTTGTGAATTGGTAAAACATTTATGAATATGAAAAAATATCATCAAATTTGAAAAAATATTCATGAATTCAAAAAGTTCCCATGAAATTTAAAAATATTCATGAGTTCAAAAAATATTAACAAATTCAATACTTTTTGTGAGTTAGAAAAATGTTCGCATTTTCAAAAAATGTTTGCAAATTTAAGCAGGAAAATAAAATACCAGAATAAACATAAATAAAAATTGGTATATCAATGGCGCACCTTCTAGGGGTGCGCCATAAACACCGTGATAGCAATGGCGCACCTTCTCCTAGTGCGCCATTACTAACTTTTTTTATTGTACCAGAATAAACATAAATAAAAACAATTAAAATACCAGAAGAAAACACAAAGAAGCCCAAGGTGCCTGTAAATGATGATTTGTCAACAAAAAAAGAGGGAGAAGAACAAAAATTCCAAATCCAAGAAGAAGGTGGTCGATACTTCAACTTGGTGATGGAGAAGTTACAAAAGGAAGGTAAGTACAGACAACATTAATCCTCACTGTTTTGAACAAAAGAGGTTACTGGATAGAGGACTAGAACAGAAGAAATGCCATTTCCATACTTCAACTTAGTTGCATGTAATAATTGAGCTTGCCACTGACACACACACACGACCGACACGTCATGATTCGATCTTAGCTATCTTTTCACAATCTTCTTGCCCTTCTTTTTCGCAAATGGAGTTCTTCTCTTGAATGGACGTCCTTTAGGTAGGGTGGTCCTGCTTCTTCTTGTGGTGTATAGTACTTCATCGTCGTCGTCATCTTCCATCTTCGGGTCGCCGTACTTGTCGAAGTCTTGCTCATTGGCGACTCCATCCATTCTGATGATGTTCCTTTTACCTCTCCTCACGACAACACGACTGGGCTTTGACAGGTCGGTAATGAAGAAGCATTGGTCCACTTGGGAAACCAGTACCCATGGCTCATTTTTCGCAGTGACGTTTGCGCCCGCGGTCTTGGATTTGGCTTTGGGTATAACCATGATGGTGAAATACCGGTCTTCTTTTAGGACGCTCTTGGCCCATCTGACACGGAACATCGGGACCTTCTCTCCAGCATAGCTCAGCTCCCAGATCTCCTCGATCCTTCTGTAGTATCTGTCCTTGTCATTACCGGTGTAGGATTCCATCGTTACCCCGGAGTTCTGATAATCGCTCTTCATGTCCTTTTCCTCGGTGTAGAATGTGTAGCCGTTGATATCGTATGCCTCATAGGTCATTAGGTTGTGCTCGGTGCCCTGTGATAAGGCGAATATGAGTATTTCTTCCGCGGAAGAATCCTCAGGTAAAGGGTACGACAGAAGCTTGTCCTTGAACCAATATGTGAAATATGAGTTGTGCTCTTTGATTATATCTCCGTCCATCCTCTGTTGGCCTCGGTCATTGTACGTCTTCTCAATAAAGGTTTTGTGCTCTACCACCCAAGGATCGACCACGTCTATGTGTTGTAGCGCGACTAGGTTTGCTCTTTCAAAGTCGGCGAGTCGACCCTTGAAGTCGACATGCATTTCACGGCGACCCTCGCGGTGACCCCATCCGACGAGCCTGTCGAGGTGCCTGTTGACGAGCAGACCAACGGGGTTCTCGATGCCTAGATAATTCATGCAGTAGGAGATGCACTCTTTGGTCAGAAAGCCCTTGGGTATGCTTCCATCTGGACGTTCCCTGTTGCGAACGTATCTTTTGATGACACCATTCATCCTTTCAAACGGCATCATGCTATGCAAGAATGTCGGCCCAAGTTGGATGATATCCTCCACGATATGGACCAGCAGATGCACCATAACGTCGAAGAATGCGGGCGGGAAGTACATCTCAAACTCACATAGTATCACCACGATCTCTTCCTGTAGCCTTCTGAGTTGCCTCACGCCAACCGACTTCCAAGTGATGACGTCGAAAAAGTTGCATAGGCCAAATAGCGTTTCACGGACGTGCGCGTCCATGATCCCACGGATTGCAACTGGAAGTATTTGCGTCATCAGCACGTGACAGTCGTGAGACTTTATCCCGCTGAACTTCTGCTTCGCTGAGTCTAGGTTTCTTCTTATCTTCCCCGTGTAACCGTTAGGAAGTTTTACTCCTATGAGGCAGGTGAAAAACTGCTCGATCTCCTCCTGACTTAGAGTGAAGCACGCGGGAGGGCAGTCATATTCGATCTTCTTGCCCTTTTTGCCTTTGCGAAGACTTTTCGTGTCCTTCGCCTCATCATCATCATCATCATTAGGGCGCTTTGCGTGAAGCTCCTCCCTGATGCCCATTGATTGCAAGTCTGCCCTTGCTTTCGTCCCATCTTTGGTCCTCTCTGGCATGTTGAGCAGGGTACCAAGCAGACTCTCACACACGTTCTTCGTGATATGCATGACATCAAGGCTGTGAGGCACACGGAGGATCTTCCAGTACGGCAAGTCCCAGAAAACAGACCTCGTTTTCCATACCTTCAGCAGCGGCTCTGGCGCCTTTTGCTTCTTTCCCAGCGATGGGCTCTCTTTCCAATTTTTCAACAGCTCGTCTATTTCCTCGCCACTCCTCGTACACGGGCATCTTCGGGGTTCGGTTTCACCATCGAACAGATCCTTGCGTTTTCTCCATGCGTCATCGTCGCGAAGCCACCTTCGATGTCCCATGAACACGGTTTTCGAAGACCCGGGATATCTATCTAGATGGCGATATGTTGTGTCATCCATGCACCTGACGCATGCACAAAATCCGTGGACCACCTGCCCCGCGACATATCCGTAACCGAGATAGTCGTGCACCGTCATGAGAAGTGCGGCTCTCATAGGGAAATATTCTTTCGCTGTGGCGTCCCACGTATTAGCTGGCGTTTTCCACAGCATGTCTAGCTCCTCTTTCAGCAGCCCCAGATATAGATTGATGTCGTTCCCTGGTTGTTTCGGCCCTTCAATTAGCATACTCATGTGAATGTACTTCCTCTTCATGAATATCCAGCGGGAAGGTTGTACATCCACACAAACACAGGCCAGGTGCTATGTGTGCTTCTCTGGTTGCCAAATGCATTGAATCCATCGGTGCTCGCGCCCAGCACGATGTTTCTTGGACCGTCCCCAAATTCTGGGTGTTCAAAGTTCAACGCTTGCCACTGGCTCGCATCCTTAGGGTGACTCAGCATCTTGTCTTTTTTATTTATCTCCGGATCATTTCCTTCATCTTCTCGCTTCTTCTCCTCCCTATCCGCGTGCCAACGCAGGAGCTTTGCTAGCTTAGGGTCCGCGAAATACCGCTGCAGACGAGGAGTGATCGGAAAGTACCACACCACTTTTTGAGGAGCTTTCTTCCTCTTCTTGTATCGAGTGACGCGGCACACCGGACATATGGTAGACTCTGCGTGCTCGTCTCGATAAATGATGCAATCGTTCATGCACACATGGTATTTCACGTGTGGCAAATCTAGAGGACACATGATTTTCTTCGCCTCCTCGAAACTGGTCGGGCACTTGTTCCCCTTGGGAAGACGTTCGTGCCAGAATGACATGTTCTCGTCGAAGCATGCGTCGGTCATTTTGTGTTTTACCTTCATCTCCAAAGCCATGAGTGTTACTTTCAGGCCGGTATCCTCGGGCCTGCATCCTTCATACAATGGAGTAACCGCGTCTATCTCCAGTTGATCCAGCTTGGCTTTCTCTCGGGCGGCAGCTCTTGCGTTACCCGTCTGCTTGAGAAGCAGCTCTTGAATATGAGGGTCCTGCACCCAGCCCATCAATGGTCCATTGTCGTCTGCTCCGGCATCTTCATCTTCATGATCATGCCCTTCGTCTTGATCTTCCTCATCATGATGTCCGTCATCTTCTACATGATGACTGTGTCCTGCATCTACTTCATGATCAGGTCCTGGAGATTCTTCGTCTTCTCGCCCGCCCTCGCCGCTATTGTCTTGCTGCCCTGCCTTATTTCTTGCCCAGCCCCCATGGACGACTTCATAATCATCTTCATCACCTTGCCACCGATAGCCATCCATGAAACCACGCACGAGTAGGTGGTCCCGCACCTGTCTGGAATCCGGGTCCATAAGGCCTCCTCAGCTTGCATCTTCGATACAGACATCTTATCTCCGTCTCGTTCTTTTGAAGCATCTCGGCCTTCGCGGAGCTCAAAAACCTATTCATGATGCCTTTGGTCATCGTGCGGACCATGGTCACCTGCCGGGTAGAGCAAAACGATATTTTAGAACCAAAAAAAATTGGCATGACTTTGCCTAAAAATAGGACCAAAAAGAATGCATAGTGCCAAATTCTCACCGAAACGGAAATGATTTAATATTCCGGCAAAATATTTGGCAACTATCGTATTTCAAATACCGGTACCTGCAAACACAAACATATGCAATACCACAAACATACATATATCTAGGCCACAAAAAGTGTGTACGTTGTTGGAAGGAGAAAAAAGTAGATCTAGAACATAAAGAAAGCTTTCCCCTTACTTACCTATCAAAAAAAGGAAATTTAACCACTTAATTTGGGTGAATCTATGGTGCAAATGAGGTGAGGAGGAGGAGGCAGCCGAGACCAAGCTTGGTAAAGTTGGAGAGAATGAAGTGGGGAAAGTGAGTGTGATAGGTGGCTGTCAAAAATATCTAGCTGTTCTCAGGTTACCAATGGCACACCTCCTAAGAATGTGTCATTGGTAACCAGGGTTACTAATGGCGCACCTGGCGTGTCGTGGTCCATTACTAGTTTTGAAAAAATATAAAAAAAATTGTTAGTAGTGGCGCACCGCGGGTGTGGTGCGCCATTACTAGTTAAAACTAGTAATGGCGCACTATCCCCTGGTGCGCCATTACTAGTTTTGAAAAAAAATTGCTAGTAGTGGCGCACCGTGGGTGTGGTGCGCCATTACTAGTTAAAACTAGTAATGGTGCACTACCCCTGGTGCGCCACTGCTAAGTCTGGGTAAGGGTGTGGGGCCAGGACAAAACTAGTAATGGCGCACCTATATCTGGTGCGCCACTGCCATATAGCAGTGGCACACCACATACGTGGTGTGCCATTAACGTTCATATTAGCTATAGCCATTTTTCTAGTAGTGCCTCCTGCGATTGGTTCACTTCCACTGTCACTGAACAGTCTCTGAATGAATATGTTGGGATGGGTGTCTTGCCAGCAAAGAACATCATCCACCGGCGAGTTCCAGGGGCTGAAACTAAGCCTCTACCCCAAGAAGGTGATGTCATAGTCTTTGCGGACCACCTCCTCCACGGTTTCTCACCAACCGGATCAAAATTATTTCGGCATGTTTTGAACTTTTACCAGCTACACTCTCAAGACATCGGCCCCAACTCTATCTCGAATATTTGCAACTTTCAGGTTTTCTGTGAGGTGTACCTTCAAGAGGAGCCTAGCGTTGATCTATTCAGAGAGTACTATTACTTGAACTGCCAGACCGAGATGACAGATTGTAACGCCCCGGATTCGATGCGCCAGGTGTCTTCCAGTTATTCGCCGTTGTTGCCATGTCATTTGCTTGCGTGTTGCATTTTATCATGTCATCATGTGCATCTCATTTTGCATATGTGTTCGTCTCTTGCATCCGGTCCTTTTCCCCGTTGTCCGTTTTGCAATCCGGCACTCCTATGTTCCTCCGGCGTTCCCCTTTTGCCTCTTTAAGTGTGCGGGTATTAAACGTTCTTGGAATGGACCGAGGTTTGCCAAGCAGCCTTGGTAGAGCACCGGTAGACCGCCTGTCAAGTTTCATGCCATTTGGAGTCCGTTTGATACTCCAACGATTAACCGGGTAACCGTAAAGCCCTCTTTTGTTCAGCCCAACACCCCTTACAAAGTGGCCCAAAACCTAACAAACTCCCATCCATGCTCTCGGTCATTCGATCACAATCGTGTGGGCGAAAACTGCTCCTCATTTGGACTCTCCTAGCTCCCTGTGCCTATAAATTAGTCCACCTCCCCCGAATTCGCGGTCGAAACCCTAGCTTCTGCCTCCTCCCGCCGACGGACACGTCCACCCGCCGCCCGGACATGTCCGCCACCGCCCCCGCGCCCAATCCCTACGTGCCACATGGCAGCCGCCGCCGTCTGCCGTCGCGGCCCGCTCGGCCCGCTGCAGGCCCCCGCGGGCCCGTCCTTCCGCCGTCGCCCGACGAAGCCCGCCGCCGCAACGCGCCCATCGCCGGCGAGCGACCTCGCCGCCGCCCCGTTGCGGAGCCTGCCCGCCGCCGCCCAGGGCTCCGCCGGCCGCCGCCGTCCGGTCCCCGCCGCCCGGGCCGCGTCCCGCGACCGGCCGCGCCCGCCGTCGCCCGTCCCGCCGCCGCGCCGGCATCCGCCGCCACCGCCCGGGCGCCCGCACCCTCCGCTGCCGGCGGCCTGCGCCGTCGCCTGCGTCGCGCCCCTGCCGCCGTGCGCCCCTGCCGGCCGCACTACTCGCCGGCCCCGCGCGCTGCCGGTGCGCCTCGCCCCGAGCTCGCCGGCCCCCACTCCGGCTGCCTCTCCCTCTCTACTCCGGCGAGGTTCCGGCCAACCTCGGAATTCGTGCCTTGGATCTGGATCTGGAAGAACAGGTTGACACCGTTTTCCCACCAAGTCCCGAAATATTTTGATATTATCATGCCTTATTCATCGCATCATATCTCTGCATCCATAGCTCCGTTTCATGCGTATAATATGTCGAATTGTTCGCCTCGACGAGTACTTCATTTCATTCCATTGCATCATTTTCATTTGAGCTCATCTTGATGCCCGAAAAGCTGTTGGAAGAGTGCATGTGGGTGTTAACCTGCTGAAACTGTTATAACTTGCTCATTTGTCATTTTTGCCATGTTTGATGTGTGCATCCTATGAACATGAGCTCTACATGTGTTTTAATCTATGCCATGACATATTTCCAGTGGTGCCATCCATGTATTTTTGTGAGTTGTGTGCTGAGTGAATCAAGCTTGTTAAGGAGGGTACTTGTTGTTGCTGTTTTGCTAGACAGATCTGTTATTTCGTGATGCCATGTAAAGTTGATGCTACAGAGAGATCCATGCATATTTTGAGATACTTCAGTAAGGATGTTTTGAACATATGGTTATCCTCTATCCATTCATGCCCCTGGTTGCATTTATAGCTTGCTGTAGATTGTTCATATCTTGCTCCAAACTTGCTAAATGATGTTGTTGTCAGCCTGTTAACATGGATTTCAGTTTTACCATGTGATTTCCTAGTGATCCATGCACCCTATGAACTTGTTCTTGCCATGTTTAGCTTCATAAACATGTCTTCTTACTTTTGGTTGCCTTTCCATGCCATGTATTGCTCCGTGGTGAGTGGTTCAAGCTCACCAACATGCCTACTTATTGTTGTTCCTGCCATGTTTGAATCTGTCATATAACTTGCCATGTTTACATGGGTGCCATCATATCCTCTGATCCTTTTTGGCTCATGGTCAGTAAGGGATTTTTGTTCTATGCATTTAGTAGATTCATGCCATGCCTTTGTTTGCCATGATAAGCTCCTGTAACATGTTGTTTGATAGCTCTAAACATTGCAACCTGATGTTATTTCCTGATAAGTCTGAAACAGTTATTATTTGCAATCTTTCCATGTCCTTTTGAGCATGTTCTAGTGGTTTCTGGAGATAGCTCAGTGTTCATGTTTTGTTATGCTTTACCTGTACTTCATGCCCATGCCTTTTATTATTATGTTGAGATGCTGTAGCATGTTGTTTTGATGCTTGCAATATGCCTAGTTGCTGTTATGGACAGATTGTTGTTATGCCTTGTATAGAGTGTGTGTGTTGAACCGTTGCTCCGTTTTGAGTGTGCTCTATATGAAACTTGCTTGATTTTGCATGTTGTTTCATATTACCATGTTGCATCCTTCTTTTGGTGTGTTTGCTTGATGTTTGGGTGCATTTTGCATCAATGCCATGTTTAACTTGTTTTGCTCATATCTTCTAGGCCGTAGCTCCGAATTAAATGAACTTTATATGTAACTTGACTAGAATCTCGTGTAGATCATCTTGGTGCATCTTAATTTGCTGTTTAACAACTTGAATATAATGTTTATTCAGATCTGGACCAATTTCGAAATATGCATATGAGGACTTACCGGAATTGTTATATGTTGTTTCCGGCCTCATTTAAACTTGCCTTGATGTGTTGCTCTTGTATGCATCATCTCTTGCCATGAGTAGCCTCATCTAGCTTTGTCATGCATCATGCTTGTTGTGCATCATGTCTTGTCTATGTGTGGTGTGTTTACCATGTTGTGTGCTTCTTCTCGATAGTTCCCGTTTCGTTGCAATCGTGAGGATTCGTTCGTCTACGTGTGGTTCGTCTTCGTGGCTTCATGTTCTTCATGGACTCGTTCTTCTTCCTTGCGGGATTTCAGGCAAGATGACCGCTACCCTGGATCTCACTACTATCATTGCTATGCTAGTTTCTTCGTTCTATCGCTATGCTGTGTTACCTATCATTTGCTCTTCAAGCCTCCCAAATTGCCATGAACCTCTAACCTTTGACACCCTTCCTAGCAAACCGTTGCTTGGCTATGTTACGGCTTTGCTCAGCCCCTCTTATAGCGTTGTTAGTTGCAGGTGAAGTTGAAGATTGCTCCATGGTGGACAGGGTTATGTTGGGATATCACAATATCTCTTATATTATTAATGCATCTATATATTTGGTAAAGGGTGGAAGGCTCGGCCTTATGCCTGGTGTTTTGTTCCACTCTTGCCGCCCTAGTTTCCGTCATACCGGTGTTATGTTCCCGGATTTTGCGTTCCTAACGCGGTCGGGTGATTTATGGGACCCCCTCGACAGTTCGCTTTGAATAAAACTTGTCCAGCAAAGCCCAACCTTGGTTTTACCATTTGCCTCACCACCACCTACTTTTCCCTTGGGAGTAATTAACCCAAGGGTCATCTTTATTTCAGCCCCCCCGGGCCAATGCTTGTCTAAGTGTTGGTCCGAACCGAGTAGACTGCGGGGCCCCCTCGGGGAAACTCGAGGTCTGGTTTTACTCGTAGGATGTCTCATCCGGTGTTGCCCTGAGAACGAGATATGTGCAGCTCCTATCGGGATTGTCGGCGCATCGGGCGGCTTTGCTGGTCTTGTTTTACCATTGTCGAAATGTCTTGTAAACCGGGATTCCGAGACTGATCGGGTCTTCCTGGGATAAGGAATATCCTTCGTTGATCGCGAGAGCTTATCATGGGCTAAGTTGGGACACCCCTGCAGGGTATAAACTTTCGAGAGCCGTGCCCGAGATTAAGTGGCAGATGGGAATTTGTTAATGTCCGGTTGTAGATAACTTGACACCTAATCCGAATTAAAACGCATCAACCGCGTGTGTAGCCGTGATGGTCTCTTCTCGGCGGAGTCCGGGAAGTGAACACGGTTTTTGTGTTATGTTTGACGTAAGTAGGTGTTCAGGATCACCTCTTGATCATTGCTAGCTTCACGACCGTTCCTTTGCTTCTCTTCTCGCTCTCATTTGCGTATGTTAGCCACCATACTATGCTTAGTCGCTGCTGCAACCTCACCACTTTACCCCCCTTCCTTTCCCATTAAGCTTTGCTAGTCTTGATACCCATAGTAATGGGATTGCTGAGTCCTCCTGGCTCACAGTTACTACAACAACAGTTGCAGGTACAGGTTATGCGATGATCTTGGCGCGAGAGCGATGCTTGCTTGCTTTGAGTTCTTCAGCTTCTTCGATCAGGGGATAGGTTCCAGGTCGGCAGCCTGGGCTAGCAGGGTGAATATCGTTTGAGTTTCTGTTTGTGTTTCATCCGTAGTCGGATGGTGCTCTTATGTATGATGATGTTGTATTCGTGTGGCATTGTATGCCTTATGTATGTATCCCCATCTATTATGTAATGTTGATGTAATGATATCCACCTTGCAAAAGCGTCTCAATATGTGGGTCTATCCTTGGTGGGACCTTCGAGTTACTTTTGGATAGGGTCGCATATTGGGCGTGAAAATTTGGTATCAGAGCCTCGACCGACCTTAGGAGCCCCCTTGATTGATCATGTAGTTTGGCCGTTGTCGAGTCTAGAAGAAAACTGTTTTCGGAGTCTAGTTATATCGGAGAGTAGGAATTCTTTTTACTCCTCAGCCTCTTCGTCGCTGTGGTGAGGAATCTTGACGTAGGTGTTTTAAATTACTTCTCTTCCCTTTCAAATTTTTCTTTAGGATCACGCAGTTGGGTTTCCGATCGTTGGTTCTCAGCTCTCTCCATCCGGTGCATCTCTCGTCAAGTCGACTCGAACCTCTTTGTCTTTCGCGAGATCAATCCTCAGTTCTTCCTCCGACGTCATTGTTTTTCCCTGTCTGAAGTTGTCTTTGTTTTTCCCACCCACCCTCCCTTCTTCTTCTCGGAACCGGAGTCCATAATCGAGTATCCATCCTACTCGTGCAAAGTCTTTGCTTTCTTTCCTCAATGATTTCAACCGGTGTTTCCTCTTGAAGTTATTCGTCGGTTCCCCCTTCCAAGTTGCCTTTGTTTTTCTCCCGCGCTCCCACCCTCTTCTTCCTGGAGTCTGAGTTTGTTTCAACCATCAATTTCATTTGTGCGGAGCCTCTTCAGTCTTCCATCAATCTTTTCAACCGGTGAATTCTCGTCTCGTTTGACATTCTTCATCTCTTTTTCTTTTCCGGTGGATTCAATTCAAGTTTTTCGGTAGTGATTATATTCTTTTCCTCGGATCAAGTGTTTTCCTTGCTTGTTCGCCTCTCGCCAGTTTATCCTTCCGGAGTGTTCAAGACATCTCAAGAGATTTGTCTGTGTTCGAATTAATTCGAGGTTGTCACCTCATTCAAATATTTTAAATTGTTCCGGTGCATCATCTATCTGTTCAACATCTCTTTCCAACGGTGTTTTCTCTTCAGTGGGCCCTAACCCACGGGTCTTTTCCCAGGATCTTACTTGACTCTTCTGATTTCCCGGAGCTATTCTCAAATCCTTTTCAAAGTTTGACGTAAGTATGAATTTCATCAGTCAGATGCTTTTCCAAGATCTCTTTCAAATCATTTCATTGTTGGCTCAACCTCTTTGTTTTCCATTCTTCCGGAGTATCTCAGTAATTTTGGTGGTGTTTCTCATCGTCATTTGAAGACCGAAGCAGAGTTTTTCCTCTAAATCTTGTCTGTTTCTCTCGAAGTTTCGTGGTTCTAGCTTCTTGTTACCCTCTCGAATTATCCCATTTGTCAGTTATTCTTTTTCTTACCCATCCGGAGTGTGTCAGAATTTGTTTTCCCGTTTCTTTTCACCGGAGGCATCATTCCTGTTATCGTTCTCTATTTATCACGGCGCTTCGATCAAATGTTCCTTAATCAGCTAGAGTTCTTCCTGTTCTTTTGCATCTAAATCCCCTTAAGCATATTTGTTATTCTAATTCTTCCCGGTGATTAAGTCTCTTTCATCAGTCATTTTCAAATTCTCATGGTGGTTCTTTCAGATTCTTTTTCCTTCATTATCATTTTTAATCCATTCGTTCTTTCGAATCCTACCGGTGGTTCATGAAGACCTTCTCAAGTTTGCGTTATGTCACTTCTCAATCCTTTTCAAGAAGAATAAGTGATATGCAAAATCCATTGCTTGTCATCAATTTAATTTGATGAAGGATAAGCATACAATAAATCTTATTCTTATTTCATCCAAGTGAGTAATCCTTCCCTTTAGAGTTTGTTCTTGATGAATAAATTCTAGTTCCAAGCGTTTTCATCTTTTCTTTTCCGGAGTTCAAATTTCCTCGGCCATTTCGTCGGAACCTCCATCTAAATCACCGCAAGCTTTAATCTTATTCTTTCATCCTTCATTCTATCTCATCATCTTTTTGTCACCGGAGTTATTCATGGTGGATCGTCATAATTTAATTCATTCTTCAAGAGTTCATCAAGTATCATTCCATCCTCTCAAGCTCGTGCTCTATTCCTCCATGTTTCAGTCGGAATGCTGCCTAAATTCTTTCAGTCTTATAAGGTTCTTATCTCGTTCTAACCGGAGTGATTTCATAGTCTATTTGATTCCGTGAGCTTTCGATTCTCGTCATTCTCGTCGTTCCTCTATTCTTCTCGAATGCTCTCGATTCTTTGCTTCTTCTCTTGAGTTCTTGTTTCACCTCATCCCTTTTCCCTTCCGTCTCGGTCCTAAGATCTCGGGACGAGATCTCTTGTTAGTGGAGGAGTGTTGTAACGCCCCGGATTTGATGCACCAGGTGTCTTCCAGTTATTCGCCGTTTTTTCCATGTCATTTGCTTGCGTGTTGCATTTTATCATGTCATCATGTGCATCTCATTTTGCATACGTGTTCATCTCTTGCATCCGGTCCTTTTCCCCGTTATCCGTTTTGCAATCCGGCACTCCTATG
The DNA here is from genome assembly GCA_963921465.1 of Triticum timopheevii. Classification (NCBI taxonomy): domain Eukaryota; kingdom Viridiplantae; phylum Streptophyta; class Magnoliopsida; order Poales; family Poaceae; genus Triticum; species Triticum timopheevii. Next base: position 4,094,937 of record OY997270.1, read on the forward strand.
TTCCTCCGGCGTTCCCCTTTTGCCTCCTTTCGTGTGCGGGTATTAAATGTTCTTGGAATGGACCGAGGTTTGCCAAGCGGCGGTATAGCACCGGTAGACCGCCTGTCAAGTTTCGTGCCATTTGGAGTCCGTTTGATACTCCAACGGTTAACCGGGTAACCGTAAAGCCCTCTTTTGTTGCAACCCAACACCCCTTCGAAAGTGGCCCAAAACCCAGCAAACTCTCCTCCATGCTCTCGGTCGTTCGATCACGATCGCGTGGGCGAAAACCGCTCCTCATTTGGTCTCTCCTAGCTCCCTGTGCCTATAAATTAGTCCACCTCCCCCGAATTCGCGGTCGAAACCCTAGCTTCTGCCTCCTCCCGCCGACGGACACGTCCACCCGCCGCCCGGACATGTCCGCCACCGCCCCCGCGCCCAATCCCGACGTGCCACGTGGCAGCCGCCGCCGTCCGCCGCCATGGCCCGCTCGGCCCGCAGCAGGCCCCCGCGGGCCCGTCCTTCCGCCGCCGCCCGACGAAGCCCGCAGCCGCCCCGCGCCCGTCGCCGGCGAGCGACCTCGCCGCCGCCCCGTCGCGGAGCCTGCCCGCCGCCGCCTAGGGCTCCGCCGGCCGCCGCCGTCCGGTGCCCGCCGCCCGGTCCGCGTCCCGCGACCGGCCGCGCCCGCCGTCGCCCGTCCCGCCGCCGCGCCGGCCTCCGCCTCCACCGCCCGGGCGCCCGCGCCCTCCGCCGCCGGCGGCCTGCGCCGTCGCCTGCGTCGCGCCCCTGCCGCCGTGCGCCCCTGCCGGCCGCGCCCCTCGCCGGCCCCGCGCGCCGCTGGTGCGCCTCGCCCCGAGCTCGCCGGCCCCCACTCCGGCTGCCTCTCCCTCTCTACTCCGGCGAGGTTCCGTCCAACCTCGGAATTCGTGCCTCGGATCTGGATCTGGAAGAAGAGGTTGACCCCGTTTTCCCACTAAGTCCCGAAATATTTTGACATTATCATGCCATGTTCATCGCATCATATCTCTGCATCCATAGCTCCGTTTCGTGCGTATAATATGTCAAATTGTTCGCCTCGACGAGTACTTAATTTCATTACATTGCACCATTTTCATTTGAGCTCATCTTGATGCCCGAAATGCTGTTGGAAGAGTGCATGTTGATGTTAACCTACTGAAACTGTTATAACTTGCTCATTTGTAATTTTTGCCATGTTTGATGTGTGCATCCTATGAACATGAGCTCTACATGTGTTTTATTCTATGCCATGTCATATTTCCAGTGGTGCCATCCATGTATTTTTGTGAGTTGTGTGCTGAGTGAATCAAGCTTGTTAAGGAGGGTACTTGCTGTTGCTGTTTTGCTAGACAGATCTGTTATTTCGTGATGCCATGTAAACTTGATGCTACAGAGAGATCCATGCATATTTTGAGATACTTCAGTAAGGATGTTTTGAACATATGGTTATGCTAAATCCATTCATGCCCCTGGTTGCATTTATAGCTTGATGTAGATTGTTCATATCTTGCTCCAAACTTGCTAAATGATGTTGCTGTCAGCCTGTTAACACGGAGTTCAGTTTTACCATGTGATTTCCTAGTGATCCATGCACCCTATGAACTTGTTCTTGCCATGCTGAGCTTCATAAACATGTCTTCTTACTGTTGGTTGCCTTTCCATGCCATGTATTGCTCTGTGGTGAGTGGTTCAAGCTCACCAACATGCCTACTTATTGTTGTTCCTGCCATGTTTGAATCTGTCATATAACTTGCCATGTTTACATGGGTGCCATCATATCCTCTGATCCTTTTTGGCTCATGGTCAGTAAGGGATTTTTGTTCTATGCATTTAGTAGATTCATTCCATGCCTTTGTTTGCCATGATAAGCTCCTGTAACATGTTGTTTGATAGCTCTAAACATTGCAACCTGGTGTTATTTCCTGATAAGTCTGAAACTGTTATTATTTGCAATCTTTCCATGTCCTTTTGAGCATGTTCTAGTGGTTTCTGGAGATAGCTCAGTGTTCATGTTTTGTTATGCTTTACCTGTACTTCATGCCCATGCCTTTTGTTATCATGTTGAGATGATGTAGCATGTTGTTTTGATGCTTGCAATATGCCTAGTTGCTGTTATGGACAGATTGTTGTTATGCCTTGTATAGAGTGTATGTGTTGAGCCGTTGCTCCGTTTTGAGTGTGCTCTATATGAAACTTGCTTGATTTTGCATGTTGTTTCATATTACCATGTTGCATACTTGTTTTGGTGTGTTTGCTTGATGTTTGGGTGCATTTTGCATCAATGTCATGTTTAACTTGTTTTGCTCATATCTTCTAGGCCGTAGCTCCGAATTAAATGAACTTTATATGTAACTTGACTAGAATCTCGTGTAGATCATCTTGGTGCATCTTAATTTTCTGTTTAACAACTTGAACATAATGTTTATTCAGATCTGGACCAATTTCGAAATATGCATATGAGGACTTACCGGAATTGTTATATGTTGTTTCCGGCCTCATTTAAACTTGCCTTGATGTGTTGCTCTTGTATGCATCATCTCTTGCCATGAGTAGCCTCATCTAGGTTTGTCATGCATCATGCTTGTTGTGCATCATGTCTTGTCTATGTGTGGTGTGTTTACCATGTTGTGTGCTTCTTCTCGATAGTTCCCGTTTCGTTGCGATCGTGAGGATTCGTTCGTATACGTGTGGTTCGTCTTCGTGGCTTCATCTTCATGGACTCGTTCTTCTTCCTTGCGGGATTTCAGGCAAGATGACCGCTACCCTGGATCTCACTACTATCATTGCTATGCTAGTTGCTTCGTTCTATCACTATGCTGTGTTACCTATCATTTGCTCTTCAAGCCTCCCAAATTGCCATGAACCTCTAACCTTTGACACCCTTCCTAGCAAACCATTGCTTGGCTATGTTGCGGCTTTGCTCAGCCCCTCTTATAGCGTTGTTAGTTGCAGGTGAAGTTGAAGATTGCTCCATGGTGGACAGGGTTATGTTGGGATATCACAATATCTCTTATATTATTAATGCATCTATATATTTGGTAAAGGGTGGAAGGCTCGGCCTTATGCCTGGTGTTTTGTTCCACTCTTGCCGCCCTAGTTTCCGTCATACCGGTGTTATGTTCCCGAATTTTGCGTTCCTAACGCGGTCGGGTGATTTATGGGACCCCCTCGACAATTCACTTTGAATAAAACTTGTCCAGCAAGGCCCAACCTTGGTTTTACCATTTGCCTCACCACCACCTACTTTTCCCTTGGGAGTAATTAACCCAAGGCTCATCTTTATTTCAGCCCCCCCGGGACAATGCTTGTCTAAGTGTTGGTCCGAACCGAGTAGACTGCGGGGGCCCCTCAGGGAAACTCGAGGTCTGGTTTTACTCGTAGGATGTCTCATCCGGTGTTGCCCTGAGAACGAGATATGTGCAGCTCCTATCGGGATTGTCGGCGCATCGGGCGGCTTTGCTGGTCTTGTTTTACCATTGTCGAAATGTCTTGTAAACCGGGATTCCGAGACTGATCGGGTCTTCCTGGGAGAAGGAATATCCTTCGTTGATCGCGAGAGCTTATCATAGGCTAAGTTGGGACACCCCTGCAGGGTATAAACTTTCGAGAGCCGTGCCCGAGGTTAAGTGGCAGATGGGAATTTGTTAATGTCCGGTTGTAGATAACTTGACACCTGATCCGAATTAAAATGCATCAACCGCGTGTGTAGCCGTGATGGTCTCTTGTCGGTGGAGTCCGGGAAGTGAACACGGTTTCTGTGTTATGTTTGACGTAAGAAGGTGTTCAGGATCACCTCTTGATCATTGCTAGCTTCACGACCATTCCTTTTCTTCTCTTCTCGCTCTCATTTGCGTATGTTAGCCACCATACTATGCTTAGTCGCTGCTGCAACCTCACCACTTTACCCCCCTTCCTTTCCCATTAAGCTTTGCTAGTCTTGATACCCATGGTAATGGGATTGCTGAGTCCTCGTGGCTCACAGATTACTACAACAACAGTTGCAGGTACAGGTTATGCGATGATCTTGGCGCGAGAGCGATGCTTGCTTGCTTTGAGTTCTTCTTCTGCTTCTTTGATCAGGGGATAGGTTCCAGGTCGGCAGCCTGGGCTAGCAGGGTGGATATCGTTTGAGTTTCTGTTTGTGTTTCATCCGTAGTCAGATGGTGCTCTTATGTATGATGATGTTGTATTCGTGTGGCATTGTATGCCTTATGTATGTATCCCCATCTATTATGTAATGTTGATGTAATGATATCCACCTTGCAAAAGCATCTCAATATGCGGGTCTATCCTTGGTGGGACCTTCGAGTTCCTTTTGGATAGGGTCGCGTATTGGGCGTGACATAGATGGGCCTACCCTTGAACATGGTAGAATTTCAATCCAGAGGCGAATAGTCGTTGTGTTTCCTGCAGCTACATTACCCAGCCACCCCAAGGACTGAAATCAGACTTGGTTTTATTTCCAAGACACCTCTCCGGCGGGTGAAAATCGTCTGTCGGGTTTCCGCATATGCCGGCTCAGGCCCAGACATCCACTCCCTGACAGGATCACTATTGTAGAATGAGCCAAGTATGTGCCTACCTTCTCAAGAATAAGGGCCTTGCTAGCTAATGGCTTAACCAGAGTTGATCTGGTTCGATGCTGGGTCGCGTGGAGAATCTTGCCTTGAAGCCGCCGCACTGGCTTAATGTGCCAATACACTTGTGACGTGAAAGACCCACAACGTTATAATCAAAGCCGCCTCGAAGACCAGGAGATCAACGAAATGACCAAGTCATGGCTTGGGGAAACCCTCGAAAGCTGCAGCAAAACGGGACTGAACCCTTTCTACGCTCTCAATTTGGCTCTGGGCGTAAGTATTTCAAGCCATTCTTTTAGCCCATTTACAGCTTTCTCATAAACTGCACATCTTCTCATTGTTGTTTATGTTTTCAGGCCGGCTCTCCCTTCTGGAACAAGAAGCTGTATGATAAGCCGACCAAGAAGGCCAAAGGAAAGACCAAAGCTATGAAAAAGACCAAAGGAAAGAAACAAGATGCTGAAGACTTATTTGGCCTTGACAATGAGTCGGAGGTAGAACTTGATTCTCTTGGCTTTCTCTTTATGCAACTTATTGACGTTGACACCTCTCAGGACGATGCGGAGAATAGCCACGTAGGCGCAGCAGAGGTAACCATAATCTCCTCTGACTCAGAACCTTTGACAAGACAAAAAATTCGGTGGGTCTCCCGAAACTTAAGATTTTCTCATCCTGTTGCTTATCTGGATCCCAATTTTCTTTTGAAAAAACTGCACCACGAAGCCACACGTACAACCCGAAACAACGATGGTGGAGACCTTTCCACCGGCTTACCCAACACACCTGCCCCTCGCAAATGCCGTAAAGAGTTGCCTCAAAAGCCAATCCTCTCCTTTCCAAAGGCGGGTCTCATTCATCAACCATTAGCCCTTCCAACTCAAACTATCAGGGAACCTCTCACTCATCATCCGGTAAATGGAGGGAGAAAGAGCCTGCGACAGCAGTTCCAAATCGAGAGGGAAAGGCGAAGAGGCGATGGACGGTTGCCACGGTACACGAAGAGGCTAGTTGGGAGCGAACGGTTGCCATAGAGAGGTCACACACTGACGCAAAGGCCGTCCTCTTAGACATAGCGCCCGCGCGGGATGGCCTCCGTCGCCCACACGAGTGAAACCACTTCGCACCCAACACGGTTGGTCTGCCACGCCGCTAAGAGCAAGTACTACAATAGTGGGCTTATAGCCTGCTTACATGGCAATTTTTCCTATGTGGAGGAGAGAGACATGAAGGATTCCTGCAACGAGGACAAGTGTGCCTGGCACTCGGCCTGGATGGAAAAACTCAACAAAGCTCAGGTCGTGTACGCGGCCAAGGAGGCGTACATGTGCTACGACATGTACAGGCGGATCGTTGACATGAGGAAGTGCCTCCTTCCCCAAAACGGCCAGGGATCCAGCCAGAAGCAGAGCAATGGCAAGCATCATCACAACAAGAAGTAGATGATTAATTAGATCCTCGTTTCTCCTAGTTTAGTATGCATGTAATTGCTTACTTTGGTGTGTGAAAATGTTATCTGTGTAGTCACTTGTCTAATTGTATGCTTAATTTGGTTATGCAATGCTACCTTTTTAAGTATATTTTTTGATGCTCCGTAGACAGAGCAAATCACATTTCACACAGACTAAACAAGGGAACCCATCGGTGATGATTTCATCAATCACTGACAATTGTATACCGGCAATCGTTTGCTCACAACACACACGGCTTGTTAACAGGAATCGTCTGTGTTGTTATCGGTCTTCCCACACATTTCTGATTACATACCTGTTTGCCGCTTATCACACACATCTTATTATATTGAACTATTTCTGTTCTCTTGTCTCAGCACAAACAGTTCATCCGAGTGAACCGCATGCTGTATATCGCACACACACCTTGATCTGGCCGTCTGTTTCTATTGTGTTGCCTAATCACAAACAGTTAATGCGAGTGAACCGTATACTGCGTATTGCACACGCCTTCATCTGGCTGCCCGTTTCTTTTGTTCCTACTCATCGGAAATAGTTCATTGAACTGAACCGTATGCCGTGCATGGCACACGCAACTAAAATCTGAACCATGTTTGATGCATCCGTCATCGCAAACGTTTTTGACATTTTTGACGGTTCTCTGACACCACCGTTTGCGATTATTGCATCGCACACAGTTTCTCGATGGGTCTCTGATCGTAGTGTCGCGTTAGCAGCATCCTGCAGTACTGCTTCCCAATGCGGGGATAACTTGTGCTTATCCATTTGATCCTGGATCAACCGTAGCACCAAGTCGCTTTCTTGAAACTCTCGAGTTTTGACTCTGCGGCTATGATAGACGCAGGTCTTGTTGATATATTGTTGAACGAGCCGCCGCAAGGTCACGCTCCTCATCCAAAGCATCAAGTGCGCATTGACGTGCTACCTCATTATTAGCTTCCACATAAGCCGCCACCCGGGGGCGAGTCATGACGGATATCACTTGGAAGAACCACCTCGGCACCATAGACCATGAAAAAGGTGTATAATCTGTTGACCTGTTAGGGGTGGTATTAATGCTCCAGAGTACTGAAGGTAACTCCTCAACCCAACAACCCAGCGTTCACTGCAAAGGAACCAAAAGCCGGGGCTTGATACCTCTCAATATTTTTTGGTTAGCCCTCTCAGCTTGACCATTAGACAGTGGATGGGCTACAGAAGAAACATCAAGACGAATGTGTTATCTTTGACAGAACTCCTTCATAGCTCCCTTAGAAAGTTTAGTGCCATTATCAGTGATTATACTATGAGGATAACCAAAGAGGAAGATAAGCTTTTTAACAAACTGAATTGTTGTAGCTGCATCACACTTATTGACCGGCTCTGCCTCTACCCACTTGGTAAATTTGTCCACTGCTACCAAAAGGTGGTTTTTTTTATCTGGTGACCTTTTGAAAGGCCCAACCATATCAATCCCCCAGACTGCAAATGTCCAAGTAATTGGAATCACCCTCAACTCTTGAGCCGGTACATGAGCCTGCCGAGAAAACTTCTGACAGCCATCACACTTACTAATGACATCTTCTGCATCAGCATGAGCCGTCAACCAATAGAACCCATGACGAAAAGCTTTGGCCACCAAAGATTTTGAGCCAGCGTGATGACCACAATCACCTTCATGAATCTCGTACAGGCGAGGATTCATATTGCAGCCACAAATCCTACACATATAGTTTAATGAAGAACAAGTGCTCGAGATAGTTTGAGAAGTAACATATTTAAGGTGGTAGACATCTTGTTCGCTTAGCAGTATGGGACTAAACTTAATTAGTCGCCAGGGGTGATACTTAGCAGCAGCGAATTTTGGGGGAAAACGCTGCTACTAAGTACTTTAGCAGTAGCGCGTCCGGAAGAAGGGCACTACTACTATATCTAGCTTGGAGGCAACGCCGTGGCAATTGTAGTAGTAGCGCTTGTTTCACCTAGAGCGCTATTGCTACTGAGCTTTTAGTAGCGCGGTTTCCTGAAGCCCGCTACTGCTAATTAGCAGTACTGTCTGTATTTAAACCACGCCGCTGCTAAGATTCTGTGTATAAGATTTTCCCTAGTAGTGAGGGTAGAGGAGAAAGCTTCAACATGCGGGACGACGAGCTGTTGTGCGATGCATATGGTTGGCCACCAGTCTTAGTGTGATCCATGGCATGGAGAAAAACATTCACATTTGGTTTCATGAACACAAGCATTTCGCCTCCCTACTCTCAAGCGGTCATCCGCAACCGTGAATCAAAGTCCATCAACCATCGATGGTAAACCGTCCAAGAGGCCGTATCCAAGTATTGCGTGCACTTGAAGCATCTCATCGCACGGTGGCCTAGCGGTGCACAAATCACCAAGCAAGTAAGTTGATCACTAGTCGGATATGCATTGTTGATAATGTTTCACTTTGTAGCCTTCTCATGCTTGTTTTGTGTACAAAAAGTTGGAGAAGAAAAGCATCACCGTCTTGCATTGTTTGTTGAAGTTTAATGGGCTACCGAAGTGGAACCTTTTCATAGCGAAGACCGTCGACCAATTCACCGAGGAAGAAACCGGTGACCCTACCAACCCAACCCAAAAACTTCCAAAGAAAGTCGAAAGATTTTTATGAGGGAAGAAGTGGGAGGAGGAGAGGGCGAAGTGAGAAGGTGCGGCTGCCAAGTTGACGGAGAGGTTTGAGGACATCTTTTCGGAGAAAGAGGAGGCATGCGTGAGGCGCTTGGACCTCAAGAAGGAAAATGGCAAAGATGTTCAAATTGTTGATGGAGGCGAGGGACAAGAAGCTCAAACTCGAAGAAAGGAGGAACATAATCAAAGAGAGGAAGGCCGCACTCGAGGAAAAGAAGTTGAAGATCGTCGCCAATGGATAGGATGCTAAGATGTTGACCTTGAATTTGGATTTCTTGGATGACGATGCAAGAATGATCGTGCAATCTGCCTGCTACCAAATGTTGTAGCGGCAAAGAGATGAGTTGATAGCGGCAGGCAATGAGGCCGAGGCGGATGCGGAGCCTGCCTATGCGGCGGCGGCGACACCTTGATGGTTGGGACTACCGGTCCAGCAAGACAGAAATTGGCACGAAATGCCGAACTGATGTACTTTTGGAATCTGGCATGTAGAAACTAAGCATACTTGCCTCTTTTTGGTTGTGATCAGGCATGCGATCCGGCGCTGGTGTTATGCAGCCCATTGTGTGGATCAGACTATATTTGAATATCAATTTGCCCTTTACTGGCAGACATATACATGATAGCATTGGATGGCTGGCTCCGGCATAATTGTCCACGGAGTGCCCCTGTGTCCGAACAGAAGTCAGAGAGAATTTGCAGGCTGCCGTTGGAGATGCCCTTACATATTTGCTTGCATAGCTGTGAAGGATAGATATTACGAGATGAGAAGAATATTAATTACTTGCTAGAGTACAATTTTGCAAATGTGTCTCTCAATTTTATTTTATTTTTGCAATGTGCATTTCTTGTGTGTGACAATAGTGCTAAGTATTATGGGGCAATGGCCAAGCTAACGGAAAGAATCCGTGGGGTCATTGCTAACTTTTAAAATTATTTTTTTCATAGTGTCGATGGGCATGTGGAGATGTGTCTTTGGCAGATTTGTCCTTTGGAAATTTGCTCGGATCTGGTCACAGTCCGTCTACGTTCATATATCTTCAGGTTGTATCCTTTTGATCTACACTATTCAATTGTGGCGGTTGATGTTCTGGTGCGTTGTCCTGTGGGGCCTTAGCACGACGACTTCTCGACTGTCTACTGTAATAGATTTTTCCTGGCTCCGGCAAGGGAGGGGCTATGACGGCGGCGCGACTTCGGCTCGCTTCAATGCTTGTACTTGTTGCTAGGTGGTCTACGGATCTGGATGTAATTTTAAATTTTTTTTCTGATATTCATTGTACCGTCACGATTGAAGATGAATAGATGGGAAATTTTCCTACAAAAAAGAGTAATCCATCCACTGTGAACTTTGCTAATGTGCAATCTTTTTAAGTGCAAATGATTTTCAGTCGCTGGAAAGTAGTATGTAGGTGACAAAAAACCTAACAAAACTTGGAATTTTCGAGATGCTAGTAAGTAGTGGAAACAGCAAATAAAGCAGAAGACAGTGGGATGCTTGAGCCGAAATGCCCCTAGCTTGCTGTCCCCCATTGACATCCAGTTCATTTACCACTAGTAGTATTAGCTCCTAAGGAAAAGATAAGATGCAATGTACTTTCTAGTATTACAAGCTGCTAACTAAAATTTGTTAGAGGATGGATGGGTGGATTCCTCCTCTGTTGTGTTTGGACGGCTGAAAAGGCTCCTCCTTCACTTCCCGCCTATAAATAGCCTCCCAACCCCTCCCTCACCACCTCACTCATCTCACTCACTACTTCTCCAACACCAGACAGACAGAGTAGCCACCTCACTCATTCCTCCAGCAACCTTCATCTCCGCCGCTGCGATCTTCCTGTTGATCGTTCGTGATGACGGTGGCGGTGTGCCATGTCATGCCGGCGCTGGTCGTCGCTCCTGCTCACACTCGCATGCCGGGGACGATGCCACCGCCACAGCAGCTTGACATGTGGAGCGCCATCCAGGCCCCGGTCGACGACGACTGCGCCACCAAGGCCCTGCCCACGCCGGCTAAGGCCAAGGCCGGCTACCCGGTGCCGACGGTGCGGCGGTCCATGAGCCACGAGAGCCTCAGCCTCTGCACCGAGAGCCTCGGCTGCGAGACCGGCACCCGCGGCGACTTCCTCGACCTGGCGTCCCTCCTCTACGCACCGCCGCCCACCCACCAGACCGAGGATACCGTCACCGCCGACTTCTTCTCGCCGCTGGCATTGCAAGAAGACGAGGAGGAGGAGGAGGTGACCCTTAGGGAGGTACAGTACCACCGCGCTCGGCCGCAGCGCGCGTTCCCGCCTCCGCTGCCGTCCATGTCGCGCCGGCGCGGCAACGATGCCGGGCCGTGCCTGCGGGTGCGCCCGCACCGCCGCGACGGTCGCCTCGTGCTTGAGGCCGTCGCCACAAAGCCCCAGGGGTACCTCCACGCCCAGCGCGAGGGCGGCCGCCTCAAGCTCTGCTTCGTGGACTACACCTCTGCTTCGGACTCTGTCCTCGACCTCCAGAAGCAGAGCATGGCGCAACAGCAACAGCCAGACCAAGAACAGATGCTGCAAGAGAAGGATGTTGAAGAAGTTGTCGACGATGAAGAAGATGAAGTGGAGGAGGAGGACGACGCGGTGGAGGTGGTGGACAGGGGCACGGTGGTGGAGGTGGTGGCGGCGTCCGGCAAGGCGCAGCGGTGCTCCAGGATCGTCATCAACAAGTTCGTGGGCGGCGCGCCGGCCGCCAGCACCGACGACGCGTCCCCATCGCGCTGCTCCAGAGGTGGTGCCGCGGACGAGGCCTCTCCGCCAGCGACGGCGGGGCTCCGCAGGGTGCCGTCGTCCACGACGACGCTGGCGGCCGCGGTGGCCGCCGCGTCGACGGGGATGCAGTCCGACAAGGAGGACGAGGAAGAGGTTGAGGAGGAGGGTGAGGAGGAGAGAGCGGCGCTGCTGTTCACGTCGAGGGTGGGGGACAGGGAGGAGCTAGTGCAGAGCGTGCGGCGGTGCCGGCAGCTCCGGCAGAGGCCGCTCTTCATCGTGGAGCCATACTCCATCATCGCCACCTGAATATTAATCTAAATAAGAGCATCATACGTTCCATTGCTAGTTATTGCTAAGATCATCCATCTGTCTACTGGCTCTGTCCATGCTTGAGCTCCACTCCGGTTAGTACCAAGACAGCTAGCATGATTCACAGCAGCTGGCTCTGTCTAGCCAAGAATCCCTATATTATAATACTCCTTATGGAGTATTAGAGATGGAGATGATTCGTTTCTTATGGAGTAGAATGTTAGCTCTGCCTCAATTCTGTGTGCTAGCACAAGGTTTCTGCATGCCAGAGTTTATTTAGGACCTCAATAAGTCCCGAAAATTCGGAATTTTCATTCCGAACTTTTTTGATAGCAACTTTAGTTGCTGCGATGTGAAAACTTTAGTTGTTAACACATGGCAACTTTGTTCCAGTTCGATTTTTTATCAGAAAATTGCCATGTTTGTCAACGTCGCCTTAACTAAAGTTGTCATGAAAAGAGTTCGGATTAGCACGCTTGAAAATCAAACGTTCGGGACTTATCTATTTCGTTTATTTACTTGTGTATTATCCTCAGTTCTCAGAGCATCTGCAACAGCGGCTGCAAAAACCCCGCGCGCGGTAAAATGTGATTTTAGCGCGCGTTGGACGGTTTCGCGCGCTTCACCGGAGACGGGAAACTCAGACGCGCGGGAAACGATTGCGCTCGGGGAAAAAAGCGGGCTGTCGCGCGCTAGATTTGGCGCGCCGGAAGGGGTGCACCTATAAATTGATGCGCCCGCCATGCGGCCTCCCATAGCTCTCCACCTCGCCACACACTCTTTCCCCACTTCCTTTGCCGTTTCCTCGCCTTGCCGCCGACGCGCCACCACCGCGCCACCATACCGCCGCGCCACCGGGGATCTTCGGGCTACCGCGGCATCTTCGGGCGCCCCTTCGGCGCCTACTACGCTGAGATTCGGTCCAGCGACATCCGCCTTGGTTTTTTTATCTATATATCACTTTTTTATCTATGCCTACGGTTTATTTGTTTTGAGTGCATAGCGCAGTTTTTTTTGCAGCGCCTGCTGGAGCGGCTCGCGCGCGCTAAATTTTGCAGGTGCCGCTAGAGCAAGCGCTCCTCGCCGCGCAAAAACTCGCGAACAGCGCGCTGCAAACGTTTTTTTAGTGCGCCGCGCGTTGCGTGTCTATTGGACATGCTCTGACTTGAGTTGGTAGCAGCACCCCTCTTAAGACTGTACTCTACTAGCTAGGATAATCCGCCGAGTCTAACTGCATTGCCATCTATCTCAAAACAGACTTTCGCCCCGCTTTATGCAGTCGAACCATTTAACAAAGCAGATAGAGATAAGACAAAAAAGACGATAAAGAGTGCAACAACATGCCACGCGCAAAGAATGCACAAGAAGACACCACCAACTTCTAGGGTTCGCTGTCGCAGGAGTCGGGGTTTCCCTGCTGCTTCCTCGCGCCTGTGAAGCAAGGGTTCGACCGGATTGGAGTCTGCGTGCCATTGGCGATCCGTGCGGCTGCGATGCCGCCCAAGCAGCCTCCACCACCGAGGGTCGCGCCAGCGTCGAAGATTGCTCCGGGGGCTGCGGGCGCGGCAGCTCCAGTGCCCGTGCGGGCCGCGCCTCCGGCCAGGGTAGCTCCACCGCCACCCAGGGCCGCGCCACCTCCGCCACCTCCTGCTAGGGCCGCGCCACCGCCACCTAGGGCTGCGCCTCCACCGCCGCCTAGGGCTGCGCCACCTCCGCCGCAACGACCGTGGCCGAGGAAGATGGCGGGCGGCCGTGGTGGGACGGGTCAAGGCATGAATGGACGTGGTGCGGGAGCTTTCACAGGTGATAGCCGCAATCCTCTGCGCGGTCAGTGGGGCGATGATGGTTTTAGTGCATACGGTGATGATCTTCATCGGGGTTCATCGTCTACCGGAGGTGGGCGTGGCTATGCTTGGGTGGATCAAGGTAACGCCGGTAGGGGCTTTCAAGGACCGCCCGAAAACTTCATGGAGGGCATGGTTGGCCCGAATAACCGTCCCTTCCGGGGATGTTTCCGCGGTGGCCGTGGCGGGAACCGGCGCCCTCCTCCGCCGCGGCAACCGACCTCTGTTTCTGAACTGCCGACGATCTCGCCGGAGGAGGTTGCCGTTGGATCGGTTCTACCGCAGGTGGCAGTGGAGACGGTTCAGGCCTTGGCCGCTGTCACGTTGCCGGAGCCCATGCAGACTGGTGACTCTGCATCTGACAAAGGAACGGAGAAATCCGAGGGTGACAAGTTGTCCAAGTGGGCGGCTAAGAAGAATAAGTTGACTTGTTTTCGTTGCGGTGAACCAGGTCACTTTATGGCTGAATGCACTGCGGAGTTATGTGACCTGTGCCGGAAACCTAAGCATACAGCTTCAGAGTGTCCTCTTTTGTTGGGGCCTAAACCTACTGTTAATATCTATGGGGTCTGTTTCTCGGAGTTGATGTTCTTCGAGTCTCCCAGTGTGGAACCTTTGACACCCGTGTTTGAAACCTCCTTCCCTGCCGTGGTGAAGGTGGTTCATGGACCTTTGACTGAGGCTCAAATCATTCAGCAGTTACGGGAGTTGGCACCGGGTAATTTTCAATGGTCTTTGCTGAAGCTGATAGATCAGACATACAAAGTGGAATTCCCGTCTAAGGAGGATCAGCCAAGAATCCTCAAGTTTGGTATGAGCAGGGTCACTGGAACTAGTTATGTCCTGCAGTTTGATGAGTGGAAAAGAAGGAGCCTCAGGGCACGCCGTTAACTCAGACTTGGGTGCGTTTCTCCGGGGCGCCATCTGCTCCCCTTGATAGTTTCTTGGTCACTTGGAGCCTGGGTTCTCTGATTGGTAAGACTGAACAGGTGGATATGCCGTTCACGCGCGCTCACGGGGTGGCGCGTTTGCTTGTCAGTGTTGCTAACATTGAGTTCTTGCCGAATGTGGTGCCTTGGACTCATGAACGCATCCTGTATCAGCTGGATGTCGAGTATGAGGATCCCAATCTTTTCCAGGAATTTGAGGACGATAATCCCATGGAAACTTCCGAGGGAGGAGGTGCTTCTGGGAACCAGGATGATAGTGCTAAGAATAATGATGATAAGGCCAAGGGGCCTTTGATTTCGTCCAACACTGGTGAGTCTGCTACTGAGAGGTCAACGGGTACTGTTCTGGTAAGTACGTTGTAGCTTGGATCCTTGGGGGCTTTCTCGGTGCCTCCTAGGCTATGGAGCGATTGAGTAAATTTGGCGGACCCATTGGTGTGTCCGATTTCGCCTGAGCTTGTTGGGCTGGGAGGAGCCGAGAGGCAGGAGGCCTCCTCTGCCTTCATCTTCCTCACCTGGTTTGGAGGTGGAGGCTGCTGCTGATGACTTGGTAGCAGGTGGAGGGCAGGTGACCCGGCGCTCCGCGTCACCATCTTCACGGGCGCCGAGGGCGACCTTGGCGGCTTTGATCTCTCCTAGGAGACCGGCCTTCTTCGAAGCGGCGTGCGGGCAGGAGGCAACCGCACCCCCTCCCTCCGGGACGCTGCCTGCCGCGGTGGGCGGATCGGGTGGAGTGGCCAACCAGGAGCCCTACTCACTGGACCATCCCGCTCGGCTGGCTTCACCCGTCTCGGGCCCGTCTGCTGCACCCATCCTCGGTGGGACTCCCTGGTGATGCCGCGGGATGCGTCGTCATCTCTTGGTGATTTCCTGGTTGTCCCAGGCCGGGTTAACGCTGTTCGGGGTCGGGCAGGAGGCCCCTCCCCAAGCAGAGCCTCACACGAGGAGGTCATCACCTTTGGAGGGATCCCGGGTCCTGTCTGTGAGGGGAGGCGGATCAGCAGTCGGGTGCAGGACCAGAAGGACGTTGATGACATGCAGCAGAGGTGCGCTATGCGGGCGGCCAAGCTGCACGACGTTGAGGTCACTACAGGTATGTCTGTTAATAAATCAAATTCAATTTTGCATTTTACCCATGATGAGATTGTTCATAATGCAAATCAACTAGGGGTTTCACTTGGTAGTAATGATAGTGAAATCACTAAATCAGTTAATGACATTCTTGTTCTAGAAGCGGAGAGGGCGTTGGAAATGATTCATGACATAGCTGCTGTTAAACCCATGAATGATTCGGACATAGATGCGTTAGGGGTCAGGGCTCTTGATAGTTTGTGTGCGGATCTTGACCCTTCACTTCCTGAGACAGAGGATGAGGAGGGTTTCGGTTCCCCTGAGGCCTCGAATCATGTAGATTATTTTATTGGAAATCGTGTAAAGATTATTTGGATTTGATACAGCTACTTGTGCAAGCATTTTACGATTAAGAATCAATTTCTTCTTGTACAGGTTTGGAGATTATCTCTTCTGAGCCCGGTTGTGGTGACCGGCGGGAGGATCACATTAAGCCTAAGCGGACATGGAAATGGAAGGTTTACCCAGTGTCGGTTGTGCGTAGATGTGCTAGGATTCATACCTCTAAAAAAATTCATGATGAAATATGAGAGGCATTTTCTGGAATAGCAGAGGTCTTAATGACTTGGCTAAAAGAAGGTTTCTAGCGGAAGCGTCTCTTGAGCATCAGTTGGATTTTATTGCTCTGTCAGAGACTGGAAGGGACAACTTCACCCCCCCCCCCCCCCCAATTTCTTAGCACTTTATCGGGGGGTGTGGACTTCGACTAGCATTGCCTATCTCCGCGAGGAAGATCCGGCGGGGTTTTACTGGGGGTTAAGTGTGACTCTTTGGAAGTTCAGAGTGTGTTCATGGGAGATTTTGCGGTAAAGATTCGAGTCAAAACAATGGCAGATGGGTTTGATTGGGCATTGGTGGCGGTATACGGTGCCGTGCAACCAGAACTCAAACCAGATTTTTTTTGGCCGATCTTGTCTGTATTTGTGGTAACGAGAAGCTCCCTATCTTAGTGGGGGGTGATTTCAACATTATTCGAAGACGGGAGGAAAAGAATAATGAGAATTTTGACGACAGATGGTCGTTTATGTTCAATACCATAATTGAGAGCTTGGATCTTAGAGAGATAGAGCTATCGGGTAGGAAATTCACTTGGGCTAACTCATTACCAATCCCGACTTTTGAGAAGCTGGACCGTGTCCTAGCTAGCGTCGAGTGGGAACAAAAGTTCCCCCTAGTAATAGTCCAGACGCTTCCATGAGGTACCTCGGATCACACACCGTTGCTAGTTGACTCGGGGGCTCAAACCCATGTGGGCAATAAGAACACCTTTTCTTTTGAACTAGCATGGTTTGAAAGAGAAGGGTTCCTTGATTTGATAGCTAGAGAATGGGCTAAAGACTCAGGAGGAAGGTCACCTATTGAAAGATGGCAGTGTAAGATTCATCATCTACAAAGTTTCCTTCGTGGATGGGCTAAGCATACGTATGGGATATATAAGGCTGAGAAGGAACAACTCCTTTTACTTATTCAATCCCTAGACGTAAAAGCCGAAACTTCTATTTTAGATACCAGCAAGCTGGAAACTAAGATGGAGGCTGAGTTGAGACTGAAAGAACTTCTTTGAGAGGAGGAATTGAAGTGGGCTTTGCGAGCTAAGGTTCGCAAAATCATCCAAGGGGATGATAACACTCAATTCTTTCACATGATTCCTAATGGCAAGCATCACGAGAAGAGGATTTTCCAACTAGAAAAGAATGAAGGGACGATTGTAGGTCAGGAAAATTTGAAAGTTTAAATAACCAACTATTATAAGCAGTTGTTTGGACCTCCGGAGAATAATTTTGTGTCCTTAGATGAGTCCAGGGTTGAGGATGTTCCTCAACTTGCGACTGACGAGAATGAGATTTTGACTGCCCCTTTTACGAAGAAAGAGGTGTTTGAGGCCATTTCACAAATGAAGAATAATAAGGCTCCAGGGCCGGATGGTTTTCCGGCGGAGTTTTATAAAAAATGTAGGCACTTTATTAAGGGGGATTTGCTTCCGATGTTCCATGAGCTTTTCTCTGCACAGCTTCAATTGTTTCAGCTTAATTTTGGAACGATAACCTTACTTCCTAAGAAGACAGAGGCCGTTCGCATTGAGCAGTTCAGGCCTATTTGTCTTCTTAATGTTAGTTTCAAAATCTTCACCAAGGTTGGGACTAATAGGCTTACGCAAATTGCGCACTCTGTGGTGCAACCGTCCCAAACTGCTTTTATGCCAAACAGAAACATCCTAGAAGGGGTTGTCGTCTTGCATGAAACGCTCCATGAGATTCACTCAAAAAAAGTTGATGGAGTTGTTTTCAAAGTGGATTTCGAGAAAGCATACGATAAAGTCAAATGGCCCTTTCTTCAACAGGCTTTGCGTATGAAAGGTTTTGATCAGGCCTGGAGAAACCAGGTAGAATCCTTCACGTAAAAAGGGAGTGTTGGGATTAAAGTGAATGATGACATAGGTCACTACTTCCAAACACACAAAGGGTTGAGGCAAGGGGATCTGATGTCACCTATCCTATTTAACATAGTGGTAGACATGTTGACCATTATAATAAGACGGGCTAATGATGCGGGTCAGGTAGGTGGCCTTGTTCCGCACTTAATTGATGGAGGTGTTTCCATCCTTCAGTATGCTGATGATACTATCATCTTCATCGAGCACGACTTGGCAAAAGCGCAAAACATGAAGCTCGTGTTATGCTTATTTGAACAATTGACCGGGTTAAAAATTAACTTCCACAAGAGCGAATTGTTCTGTTTCGGAAGAGCTAATCATGACCAAGAGGCGTACAAACAATTGTTCGGGTGTGACTTAGGGGCTTTACCGTTCACATATTTAGGTATACCCATTCATCATCGTAAGCTGACCAACAGAGAATGGAAGTGCATTGAGGATCGTTTTGAGAAGAAACTGAGCTGTTGGAAAGGTAAGCTCATGTCATACAGAGGACGATTAATCCTTATTAATTCGGTCCTCACAAGTATGCCTATGTTTCTTCTATCCTTTTTTGAGGTTCTGGTTGGAGTCAGGAAGAGGCTTGATTTCTATCGATCATGCTTCTTTTGGCAGAGTGATGAGCTTAAGCGAAAATACAGACTTGCTAAATGGGATATCATCTGTAGGCCGAAGGACCAAGGGGGTCTAGGTATTGAGAATCTGGAAGTCAAGAACAGATGTCCCCTTAGCAAGTGGCTGTTTAATCTTTCTACCAAGACGGAGGCCACTTGGGCTCAGATCTTGCCTAATAAGTATCTTCACTCTAAAACCTTGTCCCAAGTGATAGTGAGGCCGATTGATTCACCATTTCGGAAAGGATTGATGAGAGTTAAACCACTTTTTTTCAATAGGACAAGGTTCTTAGTCGGTAACGGAGCTGCTACAAGGTTCTGGGAAGATACGTGGCTTGGGGAGACGCCCTTTGCACTTCAATATCCTTATTTGTATAACATTGTTCAACGTAGAGATGCTTACGTTTCAACAGTTCTGCACTCCACTCCACTCAATATTCATTTTCGGAGGACGCTAGTGGGAAACCGTTGGGAAGCCTGGCTCCATCTTGTGAGAAGATTGATGGATGTCCAGTTGTCTCAACAGCCAGATCAGTTGTGTTGGAAACTCACTAAGAACGGAGTGTTCTCGGTCAAATCCATGTATCTGGATGTTGTTAACTCTAGCATGATTCCTACCTCAAAGCATGTCTATAAAGTTAAGGTTCCTTTGAGAATCAAAGTGTTTATGTGGTTTGTGCATAAATAAGTTATTTTGACTAAGGATAATTTGGCAAAACGTAACTAGATTGGCTATACAAGATGCAACTTTTGCGACCATAACGAATCAATCAAACACCTCTTTATTGATTGTCCGCTGGCCCAAATTTTGTGGCGGTCGGTTCACATAGCTTTTAATATTAATCCGTCGAATTCCATCAACACGTTATTTGGGATGTGGCTCGATGGGATAGATTCAGATACAGCGAGGCACATTCGTGTAGGCGTTTGTGCTTTATTTTGGGCAGTCTGGAACTGCAGAAATGATCTGGTTTTTAACAGAACAACAAACATTCACTTTTTGCAGGTTATCTTCAGGGCCACTGCGTTGATCCGTATGTGGTCGCTACTCACTCCGACGGAGGCCAGGGAGCGTTTGGTTACTGCGTCTACCCGGTGGGAGATGGTAGCACGGGATATTTTCAACCGGTTTGGATGGTGGTCATGTAATAGGATAGGCATGTAGTGCTCCTATGTTTTTATGCCAGTCGGTTGTAGCTTTGCTTTTCATGTTTTGCTCTTCGTGAGCATTTGTTTACTACTATGTGTGAGACTTGGAGACTCATGTTGGGTCTTTTACTTTTGAATAATATTGGCCGTATGCATCATTCTGATGCAGAAGCTAGGGCTAACCCCCTTTTCCAAAACAAACCAACTTGTCACGAAGCACGAGCACATGAGCGGCTGAACAACCACATGGAGCATCCGCAGACATTGAGTGTAAGTTAGGAGGAGAGGGATTATGTGCATCGATGATTTCCATTGATCGTGCATTAGGCACATATATAGATACAAGGGGGTGCACCTGGTGCCTTGTCTCCCAAGATACAACAAGTTACATAGGGGAGAGAGACGTGACACATGCAATATACAAAACCTAGACCTATACACGTACATTCAAAAAGTGCATGTTCAACACCCCCCTCCCCCAGTCGAAGCGTCACTGGAGTCGCAGAGACTGGACCGAAAGCCCTCGAAAGTCGAGTCGGGTAGTCCCTTCGTCGTGACATTGGCAAACTGTTGATGGGTGGGCACATGCAGGACCTGAACCGGCCAAGTGCAACCTGCTCACGAACAAAGTGGATGTGGAGCTCAATGTGCTTTGTCCAGCGATGGTGAACAGGGTTGGCAGAGAGGTACACCACGGAGACGTAGCCACAGTAGACAATCATGGCCTTGAGAACCTCACATAGCAACTCCTGAAGCAGCCATCGTAGACAGGAGGACTCTGCAAAGGCGTTCTGTACTCCGCCTCAGCACTCAAGCGCGAAACTGTGGTTTATTGTTTAGACGACCACGATATCAGCGAAGGCCCGAGGTAGATGCAGTAGCCAGAAGTGGAGCGGCGAGTGTCGGGGCACCCAGCCCAGTCGGCGTCAGAGTAGGTGACGGGGTCGGTAGCAGAGGAGGCCCTCAGGATGAGACCCATAGTCGTGGTGCCACGTATATACCGTAGAATACGTTTCACCAGAGCCCAACAGGTATCACGAGGGGAGTGCATGTGAAGGCACTCCTGTTGCACGGCATACTGCAGATCCGGCCGCGTGAGCGTGAGGTACTGTAGAGCACCGACAATGGAGCGGTAGAAGGCGGCGTCCACTAGTAGAAAAACGACCTTATGTTCACCTCATTAGTCCCGGTCCATAATCCAAAGGCTAGGTGGGCGGGCATCATTAGTCCCGGTTCGTATTGAGCATGCTGGTGTCAGGCTGGGGCCCCACCAACACCTTTAGTCCTGGTTCATTGCACGAACCGTGACTAGAGATTCACCTTTAGTCCCGGTTCGTGTAACCAACCGGGACTAAAGATGCCTCTATATAAACTCTTCGTCGAGCCCGAGCCCATTTCTCTCTGTTTTCCCCTTTCATTCATTCCTCTCCTCTGTTCTTCCCCATTGCTCGAGCTCATCCTTCATTTTTGCCAAAATTTGTCAAGATTTGAAGGCCCCCCATCCATCAAAGTGATCTCAAAGGTTAGCAACTTTGTCCTTTCATCTCTCATTGGTAGATTAGCTCTTCCAAATCTCTATAAGTATAGTGATTTGTGGATTTTAGTTTGGGAGTAATTATATGTGGTAGTTTATTTGATTTATATGCAATTTGAGCTCAAATTAACTCTTAGTTTGCATATTTAAGTGTGGTTTACTTAGTGCCTTCCCGTCCCTGTCCTAACCACCGTCGATCGCCCGCACCGTCCCGTCGCCGGCACCACCTTGGTGAGCCTCTTGTTCTTATCTTTTTTATATAAAAAAAATCATGTTTGTGTGATTTAGATATACAATTACTTCTATAATTTTACGAATAACAAAATGTTATCTTAGTAACTTGACACACTAACAAGATATGGCACGTCCAGTCCTAATTGTATATCAATGAAATGTTATTTTATGACTCCCCCTTATCATGATCAATTACAATGGAAGACACGATTTGTTCTTCCTAATCTTATTCATAGCCCCCACTTTGTGAGTAACTTAGCATATGGTAGAGGGTTCAGAAAGTTAGTACCTGTAATTTCCTAGTTGTAACACAAATAATTACAATTTGCTTGATACATTTGTGAGAGTAGTAACAAAATAAGTTTACTAATACTTCTATTTCTATTTTGTATATCTAAATAAATCTAGTGATCGGTTGAATCCATAATTGTTGGAAATTAAGGGGGGGATATCTTCGTGATCTATGCACAATCATGAGAAGAAATAACACTGGGTCGTGTAATAACACTGAAGCTGGATAACAACAAGAAAAAGCACCAAAGCGGTCTATAAAACTAGGGTAGAATTTATTTATTTTGTTGTGTAGGATAGATTTTATTTGTGGTACATTTTAGAGCACAATGTTTTGAATGATCCACCAAAGAAGGTAAGTTTTTAGCACATGTAGTTCTTTATTCGTAGATGCATAGAGGAAAGTACTATTTGAATATTTTGTTGCAAGCTTAAAAACTGCTAGAGATCTAAATAATTGGTCCTAAACCATATCTGGAAGGGATGGTTGCACGTGCTCTAGTGTCGATCGATCAAACCAAAAGTTTGAACCTAGGATCATCATCCTTGAAGCAGAAACTTTGAGCCGACACCTTCAACAAAGGGCACGATGCAAAGTTGTCAATAATTCATGATTTAGCTGGAGGCATGATCATGACTTTATTGTATAATGTGTTAACCATTCACATCAAAACAATCTGGTCTCTATGTAGCTATAAAGTCTAATTTTAATCGAATAAATTGGGGATTCATATATAAAATAAAATATGTTATCTGATTATCTAAAGGTAGATTGGTGTGATTACTTTGTTATTTATAATAATCACAATACTTTTAGTGACCAGTTAAATAAAAATGACATTTATAAATTATTATATGAATATGTCAAATTTAGTTACTTAACTTCTAATTTTGATGTTTTTCCTTCGATTTTAACTTTCTGGCCACATATTCTTCTGTTGATGAAGTATAAGTTATTAAAATTTACGAATAACAAAATGTTATCTTAGTAACTTGAAAAACTAACAAATATATAGCGCGTCCAGTCCTAGTTGTATATCAATGAAATGTTATTTTATGACTCCCCCTTCTCATGATCAATTACAATGGATGACACGATTTGTTAATCCTAATCTTATTCATAGCCCCTACTTTGTGAGGAATTTAGCATATTGTAGAGGGTTCAGAAAGTTTAGTGCCTGTAATTTCCTAGTTGTAACACAAATAATTACAATTTGCTTGCTACATTTGTGAGAGTAGTAGAAAAATAGGTTTAATAATACTTCTATTTCTATTTTGTATATCTTAATAAATCTAGTGATTGGTTGAATCCATAATTGTTGGAAATTAAGGGGGGAAATATCATTGGTGATCTATGCACAGTCATGAGAAGAAATAACATTGAGTCGTCTAAGAACACTGAAGCTGGATAACAACAAGGAAAAGCACCAAAGAGGACTATAAAACTAGGATATAATTTATTTATTTTGTTGTGTAGGATAGATTTTATTTGTGGTACATTTTAGAGCACAATGTTTTGAATGATCCACCAAAGAAGGTAAGTTTTTAGCACATATAGTTCTTTATTTGTAGATGCATAGAGGAAAGTACTATTTCAATATTTTGTTGGAAGCTAAAAAACTGCTAGAGATCTAAACAATTGGTGCTAAACCATATCTAGAAGGGATGGTTGAACATGCGCTAGTGCCGATCGATCAAACCAAAAGTTTGAACCTAGGATCATCATCCTTGAAGCAGAAACTTTGAGCCGACACCTTCAACAAAGGACACGATGCAAAGTTGTCGATAATTCATGATTTAGCTGGAGGCGTGATCATGACTTTATTGTATAATGTGTTAACCATTAACATCAAAACAATTTGGTCTCTATGTAGCTATAAAGTCTAATTTTAATCGAATAAATTGGGGATTCATGTATCAAATAAAAATATGTTTTCTGATTATCTAAAGGTAGATTGGTGTGATTATTTTGTTATTTATAATAATCACAATACTTTTAGTGACCAGTTAAATAAAAATGATATTTATAAATTATTATATGAATATGTCAAATATAGTTACTTAACTTCTAATTTTTTATGTTTTTCCGTCGATTTTTAACTTTCTGGCCACATATTCTTCTGTTGATGAAGTATAAGTTATTAAAATTTATGAATAACAAAATGTTATCTTAGTAACTTGACGCACTAACAAGATATGGCGCGTCCAGTCCTAATTGTATATCAATGTTATTTTATGACTCCCCCTTCTCATGATCAATTACAATGGATGACACCATTTGTTAATCCTAATCTTATTCATAGCCCCTACTTTGTGAGGAATTTAGCATATGGTAGAGGGTCAAAGTTTAGTTGCCTGTAATTTCCTAGTTGTAACACAAATAATTACAATTTGCTTACTACATTTGTGAGAGTAGTAGCAAAATAAGTTACTTCTATTTCTATTTTGTATATCTTAATAAATCTAGTGATCGGTTGAATCCATAATTGTTGGAAATTAAGGGGGGAAATATCATTGGTGATCTATGCACAATCATGCGAAGAAATAACATTGAGTCGTCTAAGAACACTGAAGCTGGATAACAACAAGGAAAAGCACCAAAGCGGACTATAAAACTAGGGTAGAATTTATTTATTTTGTTGTGCAGGATAGATTTTATTTGTGGTACATTTTAGAGCACAATGTTTTGAATGATCCACCAAAGAAGGTAAGTTTTTATCACATATAGTTCTTTATTTGTAGATGCATAGAGGAAAGTACTATTTGAATATTTTGTTGCAAGCTTAAAAACTGCTAGAGATCTAAACAATTGGTGCTAAACCATATCTGAAAGGGATATGGTTGCACGTGTGCTAGTGCCAATCGATCAAACCAAAAGTTTGAACCTAGGATCATCATCCTCGAAGCAGAAACTTTGAGCCGACACCTTCAACAAAGGGCATGATGCAAAGTTGTCAATAATTCATGATTTAGCTGGAGGCGTGGTCATGACTTTCCGCTCGAAGAATATGCATGCTTGTTTTCGAAACTATCACTACCAGCAAACCTTTCTATCATTTGATGTCCTCTCACGAGCGAAATCTTAGTGTTGAGAGATCGCAAGGACCACTCGCGCCATAGAAAAATAAACTGGAGGCGGGTTGAGGAACTCATTGTCCCATATCCAGCCTCTACCACACCACTTTCGATCACCATCATCGAGAGAGGGAAGATGTTAGATAAAGCATCAGTCATTGCAGCCATCTCTTGTACATGGTGAGATGCCCATGTATGTAGCCAAGCTGAAGGTGCCACTACACGGCCCCTGAAATATCCATCCGCACCACCCACATTCCATACCATGCTGGTAAGAAGCACAACCACTAGCCGATCCGTGCTAGGACCGCCTCTCCCACAATTGCAGAACCATGTCGTCCAAGGCCGTCACCGTGCTGCAAGATTAAACCAACCCCCATTGCCACCGTAGGTCGAGCTTGCCTTGCTAGCTGACATTCTCTAAGGGAGGACATGGGCATGACTAGTTTTTTAACACAATGACAAGGGTTGTGGTTTGGGGTTTTGCCTCTTGAGGACTACTCGAGCAACCTCACGTAAGTAAAGGGCAGGGGTTCCCTATGGGTGATTTAGATATCCCAACCTAGTGCAAGTCGACAACCCTATGTCATCATTTCCTCTTTGCTATCATTATCGTCGATCATCATGACACGTGACTATAGGTGTTATTCTTCCACCTTACTCTACCGCAACTCCCGGTATACCTCTGTTTCGATCATCTCTCTAGACTTGGAGGCCATTAGATCTTCTCTGACTCCATTGCACCTTCCTACTCCGAGACCTAATATGACATGACATCAACTTGCATCTCACGTTCTAGCTCTACTTGGTACAATTTGTAACTTGGCCACAATACACGCTAAAAAGGGGAATTTACTCCGAGCTTGTCAGTAGGCTTTTGTATGAAAGATAAAGCTTAGTTGACAATACCATGAAGAGTTGATGAATGGCGAATAAACAACATCGTAGGCATAATGGCGATATTAAGTATTAATCGCAAGAACAAAAGTGGAATGCTAGATTCCGATGGTCGGCTAATGTTTTCTTTTTATGGGGGGGGGGGGGGGGGGGGGGGGGTCGACGGATGTTTGCCTACATATACTTACGAACATGATTGAGTTGACAAAAGTACGAAGACTGAAGGGCGAATAATCCGCCTAGTAAGCACCAACAATCAAAGTACGAAGCATAATCACCAAAGTATTAAGCATAACGACAGAAGTGAAATGCTAGATTCCAATGGTCGAAGATGTTGACCAAGCTACATGTACTTAAGTAGTACTTATACGTAAGAGCATCATGTATTCTCCTCTAGGGAGTGCTAAATGGGTGGACGGTAGGCAAACCGAAAGGATGGAATACTCCTGCTAGCAATTAGCGGGACCCCCTTTGATAAGTAATACTCCCTCCGTTCCGATTTACTCGTCGTGGTTTTAGTTCAAATTTAAACTAAAACCACGACGAGTAAATCAGAACGGAGGGAGTATTACTTAATTAATTAAGTATCATGCATGCAGAGTCAAAGAGGAAGAAAGAAAGAAAAGGCAGTGCAAATTAAAGGCCCTACATACGTACGTAAGAATATATGCCATGGAATGAATACGCCTGACACACTCCACCCAGTTCACACTCCAGACAATGTGTTCATTCTAATCTTATTTCTAGCCCCCACACTGAGAAATTTGGCATATGTTAGTGTTCAGAAAGTTTAGTGCCCTATAATTTCTTAGTTGTTTCAAAAATAACTACAAGCTTTCTTGATGCATTTATAAGAGTAGTAAAAAATAATGACAAAATTTTAATAGTACTTGTGTTTTTATTTTGTATATCTTAATAAATTCCAATGATCAGTTGAATCCAGAATTGTCAGAAGTTAAGGGGAAAAGGTCATTGATGATCTATGGACTTTCATGAGAAGAAAATAACAATGAGTTGTGTAAGAACACTGATGCTGGATAGCATCAAGGAAAAACACCAAAGCGAACTATAAAACTAGGGTAGAATTTATTTATTTTGTTGTGGAGGGTAGATTTTCTTGTGGTACATTTTAGAGGACAATGTTTTGTATGATCCACCAAAGAAGGTAATTTTTTCACACATATGGTTCTTTATTTATGTAGATGCATAGAGGAAAGTACTATTTGAATATTTTGTTGCAAGCAAAAAAAAAACGGTGGAGATCCAAACAATTGGTCCTAAACCATAACTAGAAGGGATGGTTGCACGTGTGCTATGCTGATGGATACAACCAAAAGTTCAAACTTGGGATCATCAAGCTGACACCTTCAAGAAAGGGCACGATGCAAAGTCGTCAACAATGCTTGTTGTCGAAACTATTACTGCCAGCAAACTTCTGTATCGTTTGACGTCCTCCCACTAGCCAAATTTTGGCACCGAGAGATCCCAAGGACCACTTGAGCCGCTGAAGAATACGATGGAGGTGGGCTAGATGCGCATGTCGACAACCAAGTTGAGAGTGCTACTACCGTTGCACCTAGAATGGCCCTCCGCACCACCAACTTTCCCCGCCATATTGGTGAGGAGCACCACCGCCCGCCGATCCGTGCAAGGGCCACGTCTCCCACAACTACGAAGCCATGTCTGTCAGGGCTGTCACCGTATTGCAAGATTGAACCAACCCCCATTGCCACCATAGATTGAGTGTGCTTTGCTAGATGGCAACCTCTAGCGGTCGCGAGGGCAAGGATAGGAGCATGCTGAGTTTTTTTTAAAATAACTAGGGTTTTGGGTTTTGCCTTTTGAGGACTACGTGAGCAACCTCAGGTTGCTTGCTAATTAAATCCAAGTTAAAATAAAGTAAAATGGTAGGAGTGCCCTATGGGTGATTTAGATATCCGCACCTAGTGCAAGTTGACAACCCTATCGCTAGATTTCCTCGTCGCAATCATCATCATCGATCATCATGGCACGTGACTAGAGGTGTTGTTCTTCCACCTTACCTCCTGTCTCCCGCTGCTTCGATCATCCCTCTAGACATGGAGGCCATTAGATCGACTTTGTTGCATCTTCTTACTCTAAGCCCTAATATGATATGGCACCGACTTGGCATCTCGCATTTTAGCTCTACTTGGTACAATTTGCAACTTGGCCACAATACACGTTAAAAAGAGGGATTTACTGTGAACTTGTCAATAGGCTTTTGTTTGAAGGATAAAGCTTAGTGGACAATACGTACCATGAAGAGCTAATGAACGGGGAATAAACAACATCGTAAGCATAACGGCGAAATAAGTATTAAGCACAAGAACAAAAGTGGAATGCTGGATTCCATTGGTCGGCCGATGTTTTCTTTTTGGCAGGGGGTTGTGGACAGACGTTTGCCTACATATACTAAGGACATGATTGAGTTGACAATACTATGAAGAATGAAGGGCGAATAATCCGCCTGGTAAGCACCAACAACCAAAGTAGGAAGCATAACCACCAAAGTATTAAGCATAACAACAGAAGTGAAATGCTAGATTCCAATGGTCGACCACGATGTTGACCTAGCTACATGTTCTTAAGTAGTACTTCTACGTAAGAGCACCGTGTACTCTCCTCCAGGGAATGACAAATGGGTGAACGGCAGGGAAGCAGAAAGGATGGAATAATACTAGCCTCTCACTGATCTTACTTAATTAAGTACTCCCTCCGTTCCCAAATAATTGTCTTTCTAGCCATCTCAAATGGACTACAACATACGGATGTATGTAGACATGTTTTAGAGTGTAGATTCACTCATTTTGCTTCGTATGTAGTCACTTGCTGAAATCTCTAAAAAGACAATTATTTAGGAACGGAGGGAGTAGCATATATGCATGCAGAGTCAAAGAAGAAGAAAGAAAGAAAAGGCAATTGCAAATTAAAGGCCCTACGTACGTACGGATATATGCCATGGAATACCTAGGCCGGCCGGTTAGGCTTAGCTAGACATTCATACTTTAAGAGTGCTTTAGTTTGTGCGCCGCAAAATTATAGGTGTACTGATAGTACCTTATTTTCGGTACATCCAGCATATCATTAGTTTAATTATCCAGCTAGAAGCATATATATGCTGGTACCGTAGTGGCAGGTGCATCAACAATTAATAGTTTTTCGGCAATGATAAATCCCGAACGTCCGGATTTTAAGCATGGCAACCCGAACGTTTTCTATGGCAACTTTAGTTCACTTGAGGTTGGCAAACATTGTAATTTTCTGACAAAAAACGAACTGGGGCAAAGTTGCCATGTCTTAACAACTAAAGTTACCACCTCGCGTCAACTAAAGTTGCCATGTAAAAAAGTTCGGGATGAAATGCTTAAAATCCGAACGTTCGGATTTTATCGTGGTCCTACTTTTTTTAGTTAATAACAAGAACTAGTCAAATTTGGAAATTATATAGTGGGGATTATCTGAGAATCAGGTGACTGGATGACATAAGCATGCTAGATATTTCAATGATGAATAGTCACAAATATTTATATATAAACATACACCGAGACAAAACTGCCGTGCAGAACAGAGATACAAATGATTGTTTTTCTGGTAAGGAAAGACAATTGCTTAGAGTAGTTTCTGGTAAGGATGAGCAGCCCAAGAAGATGCACCAGAAGATGCGCTATACACCACGTATGTCGACATGCATAACTTCCATGGCTCCATAAATAACATGACCAACAACCTCGCCGCGTCCCTTCGAAACACGTCCGCGCGCGTCATGGCTTACAACTTCTCCGAATGGAGCCAAGGAAGGACTCCGAACTACCCACCACCGCAATGATCTCATCGTTTTGGGCTTGCAAAAGCTTATGCTTGGGGAGGTCACTTCCATATCTACATCAAGATGTGACATAATTTATTTTTAAGGTTGTAATGAGGTTGTATTTCAGCTCGCTGAGTTTTAAACACTCGCGTTGGTTTGTTCCAACACTTTGCTTTTTATTTGATGTTTTTCTTTTGCCGTTGCAATTTCTTTTGCAAGTTAGTTTTCAAAAAGAAAAAAAGAAGAAAAACTAGAATAAGATTTATTTTGCTTTGCTCTTTTCCTTTTGCCCCACTTCTCCGTTCGCAATCTTGTTTATATTTCCACACAGAGTTGATCTATGCCGGGCAGCGAGGAACTCGTCCTTAAGGAAGAGAAGTCTGGAAATGCATGATCGTGAAGGTATGTCCTACTACTCTCGTCTTTTGCACTTGAATTGCTTACAATAATTGTAGCAGTAATATATGTAAAGGTTAAAACAAAGGTTTTGTTATTGTAGGAATTAATTTAGTAACCTTTATTATGTTTAATCTACATAAACGAGCCTTGTTGTGGGACTAGTTTTTAAAAAGAAAGTAATGTAAACAAAGAATGACCATGCATGCGAGAAAGTCTCTAGAAAGACTTGCATGTTGAGAAAAATTGATGAGAAGATAATATTAGTGATATTACAATCAGCAATAAGATGATAGGAAATATTCATAAGAAAAAAGAGGATGATAGGAATAAGAAGTTGTTGGCCCTAGATGGTGTTGCTCAGGAGAGGGTGACGCCACAGTGGCTAGGGAAGGAAAGGCGCCGTGGCTTCCCGCCATGACTTGGGGGAGATGCAGCTTCCCCTCTATAGGGGAGTTGAGGTGTTTTTTTATGGTGTAATCCTATACAGATATAGCGCTTATCGCGCTTAAACTCCAACTGGCGCTCACACTGACACATTATGGGCCGGCCTAGCAATACCTTGCGCGCTCGCCCGCATGCTTGCCCTAGATCGCTCGCTCGCTTGGTTCAATTGGTTGACCGATCGACCATTGACCGGTTGGCAGTTGACATTTTCAAAAAAAAAGAAAATTTTTTAAAAAATGAAAAAAGTTTGCTTGTTTGAAAAGGTTCACAGCTTCAAAAAGTCACGAATAGGAAAAAAAGCTCACAAATTCTGAAAAAATGGTAACAAACTCAAAAAAAAGTTCACAAATTTCAGAAAAGGTTCACGCACTCACAAAAGTTGTGAATTTGAAAGAAAAAAGTTTTTTGCTTCAAATTATTTTGCGAAAATGGAACAAAGTTCACACATTTCTGACAAAGTTCATGATTTGAAGAAATGTTCACAAAATTTAAAAAAAATACTAATTTAAAAATTTAACTAATTTAAAATAAGTTTATGGCATCAAAACAATGTTCATGATTTTGAAAAAAATCATCAGTTTGAAAAATGGTTAGTGAATATAAGAAACATTATTGAATTTGAAATTTGTTTCATCAATTTAAGAAAAACCTCGAATTTGCCAGAATGTTTGCAATTATAGAAAAAGAAGATAAAAAGTAAAAAGAAGGAAGGGAAAAAAGAAAAGGAGAAGGAGAAGGAAAAAATAAAAAATAAAAAATAAAAAAGAAGGAAAAACTAACCGGCCAATACAAAAAAACAGAAAAGAAACCAGATGGGGAAGCATCTAGAAGCTTTCTAAAATAAATAAAAAAACCCGCTCGCAAAAAACTGGGCACACTGCATTTCTTTTTTGAGTGTTGCGCCGTACAACTAACGAGTTGTGTCGATTGAAACAAATCTAAATGGGAAGAGCACACGAGCAAGGGGGTGTGTGGTGCATATGAAAAACAAAGAAACTAGCGCAATAAACGCTGGATAGGGGTATTTTTTATGATCAGCAATAAGATGATAGGAATATTTGCAAGAGAAAAGGGGGTGATAGGAATAAGGAGTTGCTATCCTTAGATGGTGTTGCTCAGCAAAGGAGGATGCCACAGTGGCTAGGGTGGGAAAGGCACAATGGCTTCCCGCCATGACTTGGGGGAGTTGCAACTCCCCCTCTATAGGGGGGGCTGAGGTGTTTTTTTATGGAGTGCTCCTATACATCATGACTTACGGCCGCTTATCATGGGTCGGCCCAGCTTTACATCATGCCACTGGCTCGCTCGCTTGCTCACCCTAGATCGCTTGCTCTCCTATTTCAACCAGTTAACTGGTTGACCATTAATCTGATGTTAGTTGACTTTTAAAAATGTTTAAAAAATAAAAAATTGAAAAAATGTTCGCGAGTTTGAAAAGGTTCATAGCTTCAAGGAAACTTCACGGATTTGGTAAAAAAACTCACTAATTCTGAAAAAGTGTTGATGGATTCAAAAACATTTGACAAAATTCAGAAACAATTTATGAATTCGAGAAACATTTAGGAACACGAAAAAGTTCATGAATTTGAAGAACATTTGCGGCTTCAAATTGTTTTGCGAAAATGGAACAAAGTTGAAACATTCCAGAAAAATTTCATCAATTCAATAAATGTTCAAAAAATCAAAAAAGTTTGCTCATTTGAAAAAATATTATGGCTTCAAAAAGATTAGGAGTTTTAAGAAGTTTCGTGAATTTGAAAAAAGTTGATGAATTTGAAAAATTGTTCATGAATTTAGAAAAAATCATGTATTTTCCTAAATGTTTGCAATTATAGAAAAAAAGGTAAAAGGGGGGAAAGGAAAAAGGTAAATGAGAAGGAGAAGGAAAATAAAAAACAAAAGAAAAACCAGCCGACCAAAGAAAAAACTAGATGGGGAAGCATCTAGAAGCTTCCTAAAATAAAAAAATCAAACCCTGCTCACGAAACCCTGGAGCACGACGCATTTCTTTTTTTAGTGTTACGGCGTACCACTGTCGAGCTGTGGCAATGAAAAAAAAACGTAAATGGGAAGAGCCCACGAGCGAGAGGGTGTGAAGGTTTGTACGAAAAACCAAGAAACCAGCGCCATCAACACCGAATAGGAATATATTTTTTCTGATCAGCAATAAGATGATAAAAAAATATTCGCGAGAAAGAAACTATGATAGGAATAAGGAGTTGCTAGCCTTAGACATGCTGCTCAGGAGAGGGTGACACCACTGTTGCTAGGGTGGGAAAGGCACCGTGGCTTCCAGCCATGACTTGAGGGCGATCCAACTACCCTTCTATAGAGGGGGAGGGGCGGGGTTGTGGTTGAGGTGTTTTTTATGGAGTGCTCCTATACAACGCTTGTGGCGCCGCAAACTCCAATTGGCGCTCACACCCGCGCATCATCAGCCGGCCCAGCTAAATCATGCGCTCGCTGGCTCACCCACTTGCTCTCCCTAGATCGATTTCTCGCCTAGTTCAACTTGTTGATTAGTTGACCATTGACCGGTTGACAATTGACTTCTAAAAATGTTAAAAAATATATTAAAAAAATGTTTGCGAGTAAAAAGGTTCATACCTTCAAAAAAAACCTCTTGAATTTGAAACATAAACAGTAATCCAAAAAAATTGTTGATGAACTCAAAAAGAGTTCAGAAATCTTAGAAAAAAGTTTACAAATTCAAGAAACATTCCGAACTCGAAAAAGTTTGCAAATCTTGAAAATTTTCAAACTATTTTGCAAAAATGTAACAAAGTTCAGACATTTTAGAAAAAGTTAATGAATTCAAGAAACGTTCATGAGCTCGAAAAAGTTTGCTAATTTGAAATAAGTTTGCAGCTTCAAAAAATTGTTCACGAATTTAAAAAATCATGAATTTGAAAAAAGATTGTGAATCAAGAAAATTTCATGAATTTAGAAAAAACCACAAATTTCCCAAAATGTTTTTATTATATAAAAAGATAAAAAAGGGAAAAGGAGAAGGAAAAAGAAAAAAAGAATGAAAAACCAGGCAAACAAAACCAAAAAACAAGAAAGAAACCGGATGGGAAAGCATCTAGAAGCTTTCCAAAATAAAAAATTCAAACCCTGCTCATGAAAATCTGGCACACGGTGCGTTTCTTTTATTTAGTGTTACAGCGTACAACTGACGAGCCGTATCGATGAAAAAAACCATAAATGGCAGAGCCCACGAGCGAGGGTGGTTGGGTGTGCAGTGCGCACGAAAAACAAAGAAACCAACACCATAAACGCCGAATAGGAATATATTTTTTTTTGGTGATCAGCAATAAGATAATAGAAATATTCTCAAAGGAAAAAGGATTATAGGAATAAGGAGTTGGTAGCCTTAGATGGTGCTGCTCAGGAGATAGTGATGCCGTAGTGGCTTCCCGCCATGGGGAGATGCAACTCTCCCTCTCTAGGGGGCTGAGGTGTTTTATATGGAGTACTCCTATACACCGCTTGTGGCACCACAAACTCCAACTAACGCTCACGCCCGTGCATCATCACCCAACCAAGCTAGACATCATCACTCGCCCTAGATCAGTCGCTCGCCTAGTTCAATTGATTGACCAGCTAACCATTGACCGGTCGACAGTTGACTTCTAAAAATGTTTGGAAAAGGTTAAAAATTAAAAAATTGTTCGTGAGTTTGAAAAGTTTCACAACTTCAAAAAACTTCTGAAATTTGAAAAAAAACACACCAATTCTAAGAAAGATGTTGACGAACTCAAAAAACAAATTTTAGAAAAAGTTCACTAATTCAAGAAACATTCACGAACTCAGAAAAGTATGCAAATTTGACAAAATTTTGCGGCTTCTAATTTTTTGGAAAATGGAACAAAGTTCACACATTTCAGAAAAGTTCATGAAAAAAATTGAAATGTTGACGAACTCGAAAAAGTTTGCTAATTTGAAAAAAAATTGCGGCCTTAGAAAATGTTCACCAATTTGAGAAGGGTTTGAACTTGAAAAAAGTTTGTGAATTTAAGAAAAGTTCATGAATTTGAAAATTTGTTCTTGAATTTTGAAAAAAATCCCAAATTTACCTAAATGTTTGCGATTATAGGAAAATAAGAAAAAAATGGAAAAAGGAGAAAGGAAAAAAAGAAAAAGGAGAAGGAGAAGGAAAAATGAAAATAACAAAAGCGAAAGAAAAAACAGCCGAACTAAACAAAAAAAACAAGATGGGGAAGCATCTAGCGTGAAAACCTAGCGCGCACTTCATTTCCTTTTGTTATTAGTGTTACGACGTACAACTGACGAGCTGTGTCACTGAAGAAAATGTAAATGTGCAGAGCCCACGATCGCGGGGGGAGTGGGGGAGGGGGCGTACGAAAAACAAAGAACCAGCGGCATAAACGCCGAATAGGAATATGTTTTATTATGATCAGCAATAAGATGATAGGAAATATGCGCGAGAAAAAAAGGATGATACGGATAAGGAGTTGGTGAGCATGTTTTTTGGTTTAACTCCCCCAATGCAGACAGATTTTGTTTTTGGGAAACGATATCTTCTTGAGATGCTCTTAGATTTGTTTTGTACTGTACTCCCTCCATCTCAAAATAAGTGACTCGAATTTGTACTAAAGTTAATACAAAATTGAGTCACTTATTCTGGGATGAGGGAGTAGTATGTTTCTCCTGTGTACTGCGCCTATATATAAGCAACTCAACATACTCATGTCCATCAGTACAAATACACAACCGTCTGATCAACCTGCAAAACGTATGTGACACTAGAAGTATACTATTACCTCCGTTCGGAAATGAGTGACGTTGTTTTAATTCAAACTTGAACAAAAACAGCGTCACTTATTACGGAACGGAGGGAGTATTACACAATTGAAAAATCTTAGATCTCATCAAACTGACACACTCCCCATTTGATTTGGAGTACACCCGCCTGCCTGTACACGCATTCTCTACATATCCCCCGGGCATCCCCAGTCTCGCCAAGGCCAAAGCCAAGACTGGCGCAGCGAGGCGAAGGCGACCATGGAGGGGCGGAAGGGCTCCCCATCCTCCTACTAATCGTGCTGCTCTCACCAGCTGTGGAGTACCAGATGCCACAATCTGCGCATTCTGGGTGTGGACTGGTAGGTACCAAATCTCGAGGCAGCGCACGATGGCAGAAGAGAGAGAGCTTGATGAATGAATGGCTGCGCCTGGAGAAGGAAAATCGTTCCAAATGTTAGGAGCATGGTTTCCTCCAACTCCAAGTAAAAATAAATACCATCTGGGTAAATCTTGAGCTGGCATGATGCTAAATGTTTCTCTCACCGCTTCTTGACAACCACACCAGCTGGGCGTACCCATGTCTGCAGATCCCATTCTAATCATCAATCAATCATGCTCAGTAATTACGCAAACTGCTTGATTTTGATAATGGCAATAAACAGGACTGGCAGAAAGTAGACTAATCAAGCCACTTTGATCCGAGCAAATCCTGTATAATGGGACAGTTAGTATTAAACTGAATAACTGTACTGACCCCTACTTTCAAAGTGCCAAAGGGGTGCGCCAAGGGGATCCCTACTCCCCTTTCCTGTTCAACCTAGCTGTTGAATGTCTTACCAAAATGATCAAGAATGCCCAGAAGAACAAATTGATTACGGGCTTAGCATCTGATCTCATCACTGATGGGGTTGTTGTCTTGCAATATGCAGACGACACCATCATATGCTTGGAGGATGATATAGATAAAGCAGTTAACCTGAAGTTACTGCTTTATTTGTTTGAAATGATGTCTGGTCTAAAAGTAAATTTTCAAAAAAGTGAGATTCTCATTGTTGGGGGAGATGAGAATGTTGTCAAAAAATACGCTGAGCTGTTTAACTGCGAGATAGGCAGTTTCCCTATCAAATATCTAGGCATGCCCGTTAGCTATACAAACCTGAAAACCTCTGACTGGGAATTTATTGTTAGCAAATATCTGAAGAGATTTGAGGCCTGTATGGGCAATGCGGCCTCAATGGGGGGGGGGGGGAGACATACCTTTTTAGACTCCGTGGTCACACAGATTTCCTTATATCATATGCTGATGTGGCTTATGAATAAAACCTTCATAGAAAGGTTAGATAAACACATAAGGAGATTCTTCTGGCAGGGATGCAACAGAAAAAAGGAGATACCACCTTATGAAATGGAGCCGAATTGGTAGATCCAAAGACAAAGGAGGGCTGGGAATAAATCTATAGAAACAGAACATCAGTTTGATGGTTAAATGGCGGTGGAAACTTGAAACTTGGAAAGGGCTTAGGCAGGATATTGTTCGTGCTAGATATCTCCGCAAAAAATCTGTTGCGGATGTTATCCCTAGGTTCTCTGATTCACCTTGCTGGAAAGCATTGCTAAAAGTTAAAGAGGTGTATATGATGGGCAGGAAGATTGAGACCAAATCTGGAAACATCACAAGGATGTGGAAAGACTCGGTCAATGGATTACCACTAGTAGAAAAAGGACCTAATGTGAGACACATTAGTCCCAGTTCGATTTTGGCCTGGTACTAATGGTAACATTAGTGCTGGTTCAAACGGCTATGCATTAATGCCGGTTCGTTTTGAACCTTTAGTACCGGTTCGTGGCACAACCCGGTACTAAAGGGGTGGTGGCAGGATGGCATCAGGCCGGGGCCCCGCGATCACCTTTAGTACCGGTTCGTGGCACAAACCGGTACTAAAGGGCTAACCTTTAGTACCGGTTCGTGCCAAGAACCGGTACTAAAGGGGTTTGACCTATAGTACCGGTTCGTGGCACAACCGGTACTAAAGGGCAATTTTCAAACTCTACCCCCCCCCCCCCCCCGGTATCGCCATTTCAGTTTTGAAAATACAAAAGAAAATGATACAAAATTCAAAAAATCAAATTCTTCAAGATGTAGTTATATTACTACATCTACTAGTTAGGAAAATTAAAAAACTTAAATTTGGACATGTTTTGCAAAAAGTGTAGGGAAAATGTAAAATGGCTATAACTTTTGCATACGATGTTGGAAAAAAACGTATAATATAACAAAAAATTCAGCACGAAAAACCGCATCCAATTTTGACAGCCTACGGTCTGTTTGCAATTTTTTAGAATCCTCAAATTCCAAAAGGAGAAAAAGATATGCTCAAATTTAAGTTTTTTTAATTTTGGTTAAATCTGGTCAAACTATGGTCGAACTACTTATTCAAGAAGTATTAATGGTACTACATACTTATTCAAGAATATTAGTGTTACTAAATAATTATTTCTTTTTTAAAATTTTGGTCAAATCTGGTCAAACTATGGTCAAACTTATTCAAGAAATATTAGTGTTACTAAATAATTACTGTTTTTTAGAATAATAGTTTTAAACTCAAACGGTGAAATGTGTGACCTAATGCTCAAGCTAAACTGCTGAGGGTTAATAGGATTTACAGCTTACATTTGTCAGGAAAACAATAAGTGTAGACTTGGAAAGTAGGGGGAATAGAACTCCGAAGTTAAGCGTGCTCAGGCTGGGGAAGTGAGAGGATGGGTGACTGGTCGGGAAGTTAGACGATTTGGAATGAGTGATCCACACTTGAGTAGTTAAGAGGGCGATTAGAGACTAAATCATCAAATAATTCAGAAAATTGAAAATAAAAAAAACAATTTTTTTTCCAAAATTTTCAGAAAATAATTTCAAAAAAAAAATACCTTTAGTACCGGTTGGTAACACCAACCGGTACTAAAGGTCCCCCATACCACGGCGCGAGCTCACGCCATGTGGTGGGCCTTTAGTGGCGGTTCGTGCTGAACCGGTACTAAAGGGGGGGGGGGCTTTAGTCTCCACTCTTTATGCCGGTTGCAGAACCGGCACTAAAGGCCCTTATGTACTGGTATTAAAGCTCCGTTTTCTACTAGTGTACCTCCTCTTCAGGAGCAGTACCCTCAAATGTTTGATATCTGTAACTTTCCTGACTGCTCATTGAACAAAGTGAATGGTGCTGACACCAATTCGTTCTTTAGACGCAGACTTACCACTGAGCTACTTAGGCAGTGGGAAGAGTTGCTATCTATGATAAAAAACCTTGTCATGGGGGTGTTAGTGATAGAGTCTTTTGGGGGCTTAACAATAATGGAAAATTCACTACCAAGTCCATGTATAAGCTGCTGGAGAAACCTCTTGCTAGATGCAACTACAAGTGGGTTTGGAAGGCTAAGGCCCCGTTCGGAAGTGCTTCGCCTCCGCGCTTCTCCGGAAGTGGGCGAGAAGCTGGTCGAACGCTTCGGCTTCACGAAGCCAGCTTCAAGAAGCGGAGGCGGCCTCCAGTGCAAATTTGAGAAGCTGCCCAAGCCCAGCTTCACGAAACGGCGGAGGAGAAGTTCAACATAATTACTAGAGGAATGCCAATGCCAAGTCAAGAAAAATGATTCATTTTGCACTATCGCTACAGCTCCTGTTTTCCTATCGCTACAGCTCCACCAAGTCAACCCGAACGAGCAGCCGAACGCTCGCCCAGCTCCCGCAAGAAGCCAGCCTGCCCAGCTCCCACGAGAAGCTGGCTCGTTTGGGAAGCTGGAGAGCTTCCGAACGGGGCCTAAGATCCCTCTAAAAATTAAAATCTTCTTATGGCAGTTATCTCAGGATGCGGTGCTTACGAGACAAGTGATGAGGAACAAAAAATGGCCCGGGAATCCTTGATGTTCCTTCTGTAAGGAGGTAGAAACTTCTAAACACTCGTTCTTTACATGCCCAGATGCGAGTGTCGTGTGGAGATCTATTGGGGTAGTTTTGGGTACTGATAAATGTCCCAACAACTACTGGTAATACTTCGCTTGGTGCAATAAGTTTC
Source organism: Triticum timopheevii (assembly GCA_963921465.1). Taxonomy (NCBI): domain Eukaryota; kingdom Viridiplantae; phylum Streptophyta; class Magnoliopsida; order Poales; family Poaceae; genus Triticum; species Triticum timopheevii. The sequence continues at coordinate 4,134,335 of OY997270.1, forward strand.
TTCCTGGAAAAGAAACATTCTATACAGTGGGATTAGCTGCTATGTGTTGGGCTACTTGGCTGGCACGTAATCGGGCCACCTTTGAAAAGAAACAGATAAAGACTCCTTTTGAGATTGTATTCTCTCTATGTTCATTTCTTTTATACTGGACAGGACTGCAGAAAGGAGAAGCGGCTAGGGAGCTTCGCGTTGGCACGGAGATGATCAGGACCAGCACGATGCAACTGTGATGAGGCTGTGTGATGCTGCCAAGCAACCGATCCAAGGCTCGTGAGGGACATGGGGCACTTTAGTAATAATAGTGTCCAGGATCCACTCATGTCAAAGATGGGCGTCTTCAGTCGGGCAAAACTCTTTCGGCGCCATTCCCCATTTCTAGCTGCTTTAGATCGTTATTCCGCTTTTGTCTTGTGTTGCCTCGACCTATCCCTGGTTGGTTATGGCTTGTAATAGACTTGTTGAACGTGGTGCTACCAGGTTTTCGCCCCATGGCATTCGTTTCGATGACGAGCAGATGTGGTGGGTTTCCCGGTAGTGCTTGAACTCGCACTACCCTCTTTCCCTCCTCCTGACAACTTGAAATGGTTTGTACACTACTAGGAAAAGGGATATAGATAGGACTGATTCTAATGGCGCACCAGGTAGACAGTGCGCCACTACAATATACTAATGGCGCACTGGCTTCAGGTACGCCATTAGTGTGGCAGACACTAATGGCGCACCAGCCTCACGGTGCACCACTACTATTGATTTTTTTCCCCATTTTTCCATACAAACTAATGGCGCACGGCCAAGACAGTGCGCCATTAGTATATATTTTTTTTACTTTTTTGCAAACCTACTAATGGCGCACCGTATCACAGTGCGCCATTAGTAGTTTAAACTACTAATGGCGCACTGTGGTACCGTGCGCCATTAGTATACATATGTTTTTTTTACTTTTCTGCAAAAAGTACTAATGGCGCACCACCTGCAGGTGCGCCATTAGTAACCAGGGTTACTAATGGCGCATTATGTGGTGGTGCGCCATTAGTAACCTGGGACCAACAAGATATTTTGGACAGCCCACCTACCCACTCACTTTCCCCACTTCATTCTCTCCACCTCCTCCTCCAAGCTTGTCTCGGCTGCCTCCTCCTCCTCACCTCATTTCCACCATAAATTCATCAAAATTAAGTGGTGAAATTACCTTTTTTTGATAGGTAAGTAAGGGGAAAGCTATCTTCATGATGTAGATCTACTTTTTTTCTTCCTAGCTCGCTCCAACAATGTGCACATGCACTTTTTGTGGCCTAACTAGATCTATGTATGTTTGTGGTGTTGCGTGTGTTTGTGGTGTTGCATATATGATTGTGTTTGAAGGTACCGGTATTTGAAATGCGATAGTTGCCAATATTTTGCCGGAATGTTTTGATTCATTTCCGTTTCGGCAAGAATTTTGGCACTATGCATTCTTTTTGGTCCTATTTTTAGGGAAGGTCATGCCAAATTTTTTCTTGGTTCTAAAATATCGTTTTGCTCTACCCCGCAGGCGACCATGGTCCGCACGATGATTGAAGGCATCGTGAATAGGTTTCTGAGCTCCGTGAAGGCCGAGATGCTTCAAAAGAATGAGACGGAGATAAGATGTCTGTGTCGAAGATGCAAGCTGAAGAGCCTTATTGCGGATCCGGATTCCGGGCAGGTGCGGGACCACCTGCTCTTGCGTGGTTTCATGATGGCTATCGGTGGCAAGGTGATGAAGATGACTATGAAGTCGTCCATGGGGGCCGGGCAAGAAATGAGGAAGGGCAACAAGACAAGTACCACCGCGGCGAGGGCGGCCGAGAAGACGAAGAATCTCCAGGACATGATCACGACAGTGATGCTGTACACAGTCATCATGTAGAAGATGTCGTAAATGATGATGGGGAAGATCAAGATGAAGGGCATGATCATGAAGATGAAGATGCCGGAGCAGACGACGATGGAGGCTGGGTGCAGGACCCTCATATTCAAGAGCTGCTTCTCAAGCAGACAGATAACACAAGAGCTGCCGCCCGAGAGAAAGCCAAGCTGGATCAACTGGAGATAGACACGGTTACTCCATTGTATGAAGGATGCAGGCCCGAGGATACCCGCCTGAAAGTAACGCTCATGGCTCTGGAGATGAAGGTAAAACACAAAATGACCGACACATGCTTCGACGAGAACATGTCATTCTGGCATGAACCTCTTCCCAAGGGAAACAAGTGCCCGACCAGTTTCGAGGAGGCGAAGAAAATCGTGTGTCCTCTGGATTTACCGCACGTGAAATACCATGTGTGCATGAACAATTGTATCATTTATCGGGACGAGCACGCGGAGTCTACCATATGTCCGGTGTGCGGCGTCACTCGATACAAGAAGAGGAAGAAAGCTCCTCAAAAATCGGTGTGGTACTTTCCGATCACTCCTCGTCTGCAGCGGTATTTCGCGGACCCTAAGGTAGCAAAGCTCCTGCGTTGGCACGCGGATAGGGAGGAGAAGAAGCGGGAAGATGACGGAAATGATCCGAAGATAAATAAAAAAGACAAGATGCTGAGTCACCCTAAGGATGCGAGCCAGTGGCAAGCGTTGAACTTCGAAGACCCAGAATTTGGGAAGGATCCAAGGAACATCGTGTTGGGCGCGAGCACCGATGGAGTCAATCCGTTTGGCAGCCAGAGAAGCACACATAGCACCTGGCCTGTGTTTGTGTGGATGTACAACCTTCCCCCCTGGTTGTGCATGAAGAGGAAGTACATTCACATGAGTATGCTAATTGAAGGGCCGAAACAACCAGGGAACGACATCAATCTGTATCTGGGGCTGCTGAAGGAGGAGCTAGACACGCTGTGGAAAACGCCAGCCAATACGTGGGACGCCGCAGAGAGAGAATATTCCCCTATGAGAGCCGCACTGCTCACGACGGTGCACGACTATCTCGGTTACGGATATCTCGCGGGGCAGGTAGTCCACGGATTTTCTGGATGCGTAAGGTGCATGGATGACACAACGTATCGCCAGCTAGATAGAGATCCCGGGTCTTCGAAAACTGTGTTCATGGGACATCGAAGGTGGCTTCGCAACGATGACCCGTGAAGGAAACGCAAGGATCTGTTCGATGGTGAAACCGAACCCTGAAAACGCCCGTGTACGAGGAGCAGCGAGGAAATAGATGAGCTGTTGAAAAATTAGAAAGACTGCCCACTACCGGGAAAGAAGCAAAAGGTGCTAGAGCCGGGAAAGAAGCGAAAGGCGCCAGAGCCGCTGCTGAAGGTATGGAAAACGAGGTCTGTTTTCTAGGACTTGCCGTACTGGAAGATCCACCGTGTGCCTCACAGCCTTGATGTCATGCATATCACAAAGAACGTGTGCGAGAGTCTGCTTGGTACCCTGCTCAACATGCCAGAGAGGACCAAAGATGGGCCGAAAGCAAGGGCAGACTTGAAATCAATGGGCATCAGGCAGGAGCTTCACGCTAATGATGATGATGATGATGATGATGATGATGATGATGATGATGATGATGGTGATGAGGCGAAGCAGGACACAGAAAGTTGTGGCAAAGGCAAAAAGGCCAAGAAGACCGGAAATGACTACCCTCCCGCGTGCTTCACTCTAAGTCAGGAGGAGATCGAGCAGTTTTTCACCTGCCTCTTAGGAGTAAAACTTCCTTACGGTTACGCGCGGAAGATAAGCAGATACCTAGACCCAGCGAAGCAGAAGTTCAGCGGGGTGAAGTCTCACGACTGTCACGTGCTGATGACGCAGATACTTCCAGTTGCAATCCGTGGGATCATGGACGCGCACGTCCGTGAAACGCTATTTGGCCTACGCAACTTTTTTGACGTCATCTCTCGGAAGTCGATTGGCGTGAGGCAACTCAGAAGACTACAGGAAGAGATCGTGGTGATATTATGCGAGCTTGAGATGTACTTCCCGCCCGCATTCTTCGACGTTGGTGCATCTGCTGGTCCATATCGTGGAGGATATCATCCAACTCGGGCCGACGTTCCTGCACAGCATGATGCCGTTCGAAAGGATGAATGGTGTCATCAAAGGATACGTTTGCAACATGTCACGTCTAGAGGGAAGTATAGCCAGGGGCTTTCTGACCGAAGAGTGCATCTCCTACTGCACGAATTATCTAGACATTGAGAACCCCGTTGGTCTACCCATCAACAGGCACCTCGACAGGCTCGCTGGATGGGTCACCGTGAGGATCGCCGCGAAATGCATGTTGACTTCGAGGGTCGACTCGCCGACTTTGAAAGAGCAAACCTAGTCGCGCTACAACACATAGACGTGGTCGATCCTTGGGTGGTAGAGCACAAAACATTTATTAAGAAGACGTACAATGACCGAGGCCAATAGAGGACGGACGGAGATATACTCAAAGAGCACAACTCATGTTTCACGCGTTGGTTCAAGCAGAAGCTTCTGTCGTACCCTTTACATGAAGATTCTTCCGCGGAAGAACAACTCATATTCGCCTTGTCATAGGGCGCCGAGCACAACCTGATGACCTATGAGGCGTACGATATCAACGGCTACACATTCTACACCGAGGACAAGGACATAAAGAGCGATGGTTATCAGAACTCCGGGGTAACGATGGAATCCTACACCGGTAAGGACAAGGACAGATACTACGGAAGGATCGAGGAGATCTGGGAGCTGAGCTACGCTGGAGAGAAGGTGCCGATGTTCCGTGTCAGATGGGCCAAGAGCGTCCTAACAGAAGACCGATATTTCACCATCATGGTTATACCCGAAGCCAAATCCAAGACCGCGGGCGCAAACGTCACCGCGAAAAATGAGCCATGGGTACTGGCTTCCCAAGTGGACCAATGCTTCTTCATTACCGACCCATCAAAGCCCAGTCGTGTTGTCGTGAGGAGAGGCAAAAGGAAGATCATCGAAATGGATGGAGTAGCCAATGAGCAAGACTTCGACAAGTATGGTGACCCGAAGATCGAACATGACGACGACGATGAAGTAGCAGCACACACCACAAGAAGAAGCAGGACCACCCTACCTAAAGGACGTCCGTTCCACAGAAGAACTCCATTTGCGAAAAATAAGGGCAAGAAGATTGTGAACAGATAGCTAACTAAGATCGATTGTATTTAAATCGTAGTCTTCATTTCTCGATTGTATTTCATGGGCACTTTTTGATATCATGAATATTTTTAAATTTCATGGGCACTTTTTGAATTCATGAGGACACTTGATCTCGATCCCCCTCCATCTCGATCTCGATTCCCCCTCCATCTCGATCTCTTATGATTAAACAAGTTTGAACATATTTAAACACAAATAAATATAAAAAACAGCATTTAAAATGCATAAAAAAATATTGGGGAGCCTAGGAATCGAACCCAGGACCTCTTGGTGTGTGTGTTGTGTGCTGACCAGTCGAGCTAGTGGGTGGGTTCTATTGTAGATAGGGTTAGGTGGTAGATAGGGCTAGTGGGCTAGATTAGAACAAAATTCTAATGGCGCACCGAGAGCTAGTGCGCCATTAGAATAGTAGTACTTATGGCGCACCGAGAGCTGGTGCACCATTAGAAAGTTTCCCCCCACACTAAATCCCCAATCTCTCTAATCTCTCCCGCTGCCCCCCCCCCCCCCCCGTGTTCGCCGTCCCCCTCGCCTCCTTCGCCGTCCCCGAGCCGAGCGCCGCCTCCCTCGCCGCCTCCCTCGCCGTCCCCGAGCCGAGCACCGTTCCCCCTCCGCCCCGCGCCCGCGCTCTCGCCGTCCCCCTCCCCCCGCGGCCCCGCCTGCGTCAACCTCCCTCCCGAGCGCGACAGCTAGGGTTCCTAGCCGCCGCCACCGCTGACGGCCCGCCGCCGCAGCGCGCCCAGCCGGCCGAACCCTCCGCTGCCCCGCCTCCACCGCCTCCTCCTCGACGCGCCGCCTCCTTGACGCGCCGCCTCCTCGACGCGCCACCTCCTCGACGCGCCTCCTCCTACTCGACGCGCCACCTCCTCGACGCGCCTCCTCCTCCTCGACGCGCCGCCTCCTCGACGCGCCGCCGCCCGCTGCCTCCTCGACACCGGCGTCCTCCTACGGCAGCCTGCTGTTATCCCACAGGTGATTCCTCACCTCTCCCCCCTTCCCCTCCTTCCCCCTCGTATTTGCTAAAACTGAGATGTAAACTAAAGGAGTTCGTGATTTGCAGAAGCTGTAGCATACTCTAACAAGTGATAAATGCACTCAAAAGTTCACTAAGAAAATGCAGATGCTTCTCACTTGTTACTGAAAGTTTTCTGGAGTGATAAATGCATGCAAAAGAAGTTTAGTTAACTGTTACTGTTGCTGTATGAATTCCAACCAGGTCAATTTGCAGAGTATAAGGATAGCGTAGAATACAAGTAGCATAATAGCATAGAACACAACCAGGTCAATTTGCTGTATATAGACAAGACAAGTAGCATCTGTCCTTAAGCAGAGTATAAGGATAGCATAGAAGAAATAGACAGGGTAGCAAGTAAGATGAGATAAAAAAGTGTTTACTTTAAGTAATTATTTACAACAAGCATTGTGTAGGAAAATGTCATGCAGGCTGTAACTTGAACTTGAAGAACTCCTTAGATAGTTTATTAGTCTCCTTATACAAAACAAGCTGAAGTTTGAAACCTATTTCTCCTAAGCAGACACAGAAAAATTGCAGATAAGTAGACACTGAAAATTGCAGCCATGTCAAAGTGTCATTTCATTTGGGAGCAGTAACTATAAGAAAAGGAAGTGAGTTGAATTGCAAAAAAAATGGAAGGTGAAATGAAAAGAACATTGCTCTATGTGAAAACTATATGTGCAATCTACAAATGTGAAAAACTGTATGTGCTGTCATAGGTGCTGTGCTGTCAAAACTATATGTGCAATCTCCAGAACAATTACGCTTATGTGAAAACTGTATGTGCAATCTCCAAATGTATCATCATAATGTAGGTGTTGTGTTGTGTGATTCTTCATGCTGAGAACTTCAGCTTTTTCAACTTGCTGGACTATATGTTCATTGGTACTACTTGTGATGCTGCTGCTGTACTACTTGGGAATTTTGTCAACTTGATTAACTTTCGTTCCGGCCCTTGAGTTTGCCGGAATGTTGATTAACTTCCATTCCGACAAATTCGGGTACTCCATATGTCCTATTTTTCAGCAAAGGTCATGCTGAAATTTTCCGTGAATTTTAGCATGACTTTGCTAAAAATAGGACATATGGGGTACTTGCGACTAATGCATGGGCCGGGGTATCTTAGTACTTAATTAAGTAGGATCAACTGCCCCTTTATTCTTGCTGCATTAAACCATAGGTGGCAATAGAGCCAAGTGATTAGGCCCAACTTAGAATTCTCCTTAGCATCGATAAACCCTAGATGATAAACCCAACATAGGTGGCAATAGAGCCAAGTGATTAGTGCCAAGTGATTAGGCCCAACCTAGGGTGCCTCGGCATTGATAAACCCTAAATGATGAAAACTTAACTTGGCTGCCCCGGATGCCTCGGTGTCGATGAGAACCTAAATGATGTACGCTTAGGCTTTTAGGGTGCCTCGGCGTCAACAAACCCTAAATGATGAAAGCTTAGGATTTTAGGGTGCCTCGGTGTCGACAAACCCTAAATGATGAGACCATGATCTTGTTCCTTGACAATAACCAACTTTTTGACCAAACTTTTTTCCTATTTAGAGCGAAACATGGCCCACAACGATGAGGCCGGTGGTTCGGGCGGCAAGCAATTCTGGGAGCTGTCCTAGGAGATGGAGGAACAACCTCACCGCTATGAGGACGCCGCGGAAGACACCGATCCTGATTACACAACCCCTAGTGGCGTCGGGGATGACACCACTGATGGTGCCGCCGAGGATGCCACCACTGATGATGGCGGCGCACACACAGATGGCAGAGAAGCAAAGGAAGGACCGGCGTCCGAATGCGCTCCGCACCGTCAAGGAGGAATTCACTCAAGTGGACTCCGACGGGAATCCAACGGAGCCCAAACATATAGTCAAGGGGTACTCGATTCAGCTCAGGTGCATTCTCCGGAGCACCGTCTCGATCAACACCGATAACCTTAGGAATAAGGACCACGGGAATTTGTGCAACCTCCTCTTCACGAAGCTGTACGAACGATACAAGTTCCCCGCCGAATTTGAAAACACATGCCTCTCAGGGAATAAAGTGAACAGTGCCGCCCTCACGAAGATGAGCACGGCCTTGTCTACTTGGAGAAGCACGGTGAAGAGAATGATTGATAAAAGTGATAGTTATGACAAGATCAAGGCGAAATATCCTTTGATGAGCGAAGATGAGTACAAGGAGTTCAAGATCAAGTGCTCGAGCAGCATAACCTCCGAATCAAGTCAGTGGGGGAAAGAAATGCGGGAGTTGAACTTAGGGGAACACAAACTCGGTCCCGGCGGTTACAGAGTGGCGGAGCCTATATGGGACAAGGAGGACGCGGAGCGTGCCGAGCAAGGCCTACCGCCCCGCTTCGAGAAATACAGCGGTAACAAGCAGACCAGGAACTATGTCAGGGCCCGGTACAAGGAGGACCCGATAACAAAGGAGCTTACCATGGATCCGAAGACCAGGGCGCTTGAGCTTGTTCTGGTAATTAGCTCCATATGGTTGCACTCTAATTAATCCCCAATATTTCTAAATGGTTCACGTTCCTTTCGCAGGAAACTGAAAGCAGTAGCGCGGGGTCGTCTCAGAGCTCCCCTTTCGACACCCCTTTAAATAGGGCGTTGAACATAATGAAAAGCAAGGATAAGCTCACTAAGCCGACGTCAGCTGGTCGTGTGGCCGGCAAAGGCTTGTCCACAAAATGGGGGTCATACTATACCTCTGGTGTGCGGAAGGAGAAAAAGGCCAGCTCGGAAAGCCAGACGCGCGAGGCTGAAGCACTCAAGGCACAAGTGGCGCGGATTCCGGAGCTTGTCCAAGAGCAAGTGGAACAACAGCTGGGAACGAAGCTCAACGCCATGGTGCCTACGTTGATTCATGGGCTGACGACGTGGATTGCGGGCGGCCAACAGGGGCCTCCCCCGGTTCCCAGCTTCACGGCCAGCAACTCGCACAGCGCGCAGGCGGCGCCATTGGTGTCTCCAGCGGCAGCGCCATTGGTGTCTCCGGCGGAGGCGGTATTCGTGTCTCCGGCGCCGGCACGGGCATTGGAGCTTAATGCACCCGGGTGTACGCCGGCCGGGACCTCGCAAGCAAGTGCCCCCTCCGTCAGTTGCACGCCCGCCGTTGGCGGTGCCTCGACATTAGCCGAGCTCGACGGCATCACGGTAACTAAGCCTCTCGGCCAATGACTTCATCTCCTTGCCTTTGACTGGGCATCCCTGACGCCCTGTACATGTTTTCGCAGGGCATCGCCGACGTTCCTTGCACTCTTCTGCACTTCATGGGCGCCGAGATGGTCGATGTCGCCAAGGGCAGAATCGTTCAACCGGGCAACCGCATGTTCCACGGTAATCCGATGCCACCCACAATGTATAGGGTTGAAGTGGTTCGGGTGCTGCCAGGCTGCGACGAGCTGTTACCTCCGGTTCGACCCGCTGGGGCCGACGAAGAAGCTGAGATGACCCTCAGCGCCTACGTAAACTGGCCGCTGCTTTGGCCAAAGAGCCAGATTCGTTTGGGGGCGGGGGACACTGTTGGGGAACGTAGCAGAAATTCAAAATTTTCCTACGTGTCACCAAGATCTATCTATGGAGAGACTAGCAACGAGGGGAAGGAGAGTGCATCTACATACCCTTGTAGATCGCTAAGCGGAAGCGTTCAAGTGAACGGGGTTGATGGAGTCGTACTCGTCGTGATTCAAATCACCGATGATCAAGTGCCGAACGCACGGCACCTCCGCGTTCAACACACGTACAGCCCGGTGACGTCTCCCACGCCTTGATCCAGCAAGGATAGAGGGAGAGGTTGAGGAAGACTCCATCCAATAGCACAACGGCATGGTGGTGATGGAGGAGCGTGGCAATCCAGCAGGGCTTCGCCAAGAACCACGGGAGAGGAGGAGGAGGAGACGCAGGGCTGCACCAACGAGGGAGAAGATCTCGTCTGTTATGGGCAGCCCTATGCCTCACTTTATAGAGGGGGAGAGGGGGCTGCGCCCCCCTCTAGGGTTTCCCACCCCCAAGGGGTGCGGCCAGCCCTAGATGGCAAAGGGGGTGGCGGCCAAGAGGGGGAGGAGAGGGAGGCGCAGGGAGCATGGGCCTTAGGGCCCATCTGCCCTAGGGTTTGCCCCCTCCCACTCTCCCCTACGCCTTGGGCCCCTTGTGGGGGGCGCACCAGCCCACCTGGGGCTGGTTCCCTCCCACACATGGCCCATGCAGCCCTCCGGGGTTGGTGGCCCCACTTGGTGGACCCCCGGGACCCTCCCGGTGGTCCCGGTACTTTACCGATAAAACCCGAAACTTTTCCGGTGACCAAAACAGGACTTCCCATATATAAATCTTTACCTCCGGACCATTCCGGAACTCCTCGTGACGTCCGGGATCTCATCCGGGACTCCGAACAACATTCGGTAACCACATACAAGCTTCCTTTATAACCCTAGCGTCATCGAACCTTAAGTGTGTAGACCCTACGGGTTCGGGAGACATGCAGACATGACAGAGACGTTCTCCGGTCAATAACCAATAGCGGGATCTGGATACCCATGTTGGCTCCCACATGTTCCACGATGATCTCATCGGATGAACCACGATGTCAAGGACTCAATCGATCCCGTATACAATACCCTTTGTCTAGCGGTATTATACTTGCCCGAGATTCGATCGTCGGTATCCTTATACCTTGTTCAATCTCGTTACCGGCAAGTCTCTTTACTCGTTCCGTAACACATCATCCTGTGATCAACTCCTTGGTCACATTGCGCATATGATGATGTCCTACCGAGTGGGCCCAGAGATACCTCTCCGCTTACACGGAGTGACAAATCCCAGTCTCGATTCGTGCCAACCCAACAGACACTTTTGGAGATACCTGTAATGCACCTTTATAGCCACCCAGTTACGTTGTGACGTTTGGTACACCCAAAGCACTCCTACGGTATCCGGGAGTTGCACAATCTCATGGTCTAAGGAAAAGATACTTGACATTAGAAAAGCTCTAGCAAACGAACTACACGATCTTTGTGCTATGCTTAGGATTGGGTCTTGTCCATCACATCATTCTCCTAATGATGTGATCCCGTTATCAACGACATCTAATGTCCATAGCCAGGAAACCATGACTATCTGTTGATCAACGAGCTAGTCAACTAGAGGCTCACTAGGGACATATTGTGGTCTATGTATTCACACGTGTATTACGATTTCCGGATAATACAGTTATAGCATGAATAAAAGACGATTATCATGAACAAGGAAATATAATAATAACTAATTTATTATTGCCTCTAGGGCATATTTCCAACAGTCTCCCACTTGCACTAGAGTCAATAATCTAGTTCACATCGATATGTGATTAACACTCAAGGTCACATCCCCATGTGACTAGCACCCAAAGAGTTTACTAGAGTCAATAATCTAGTTCACATTTACCATGTGATTAACACTCGATGAGTTCTGGGTTTGATCATGTTATGCTTGTGAGAGAGGTTATAGTCAACGGGTCTGAACCTTGTAGATCCGTGTGTGCTTTACAAATCTCTATGTCATCTCCTAGATGCAGCTACCACGCTCTATTTGGAGCTATTCCAAATGACTCTTCTACTTGGAGCTATTCTAAATTGTTGCTCCATCATACGTATCCGGTATCTCTACTCAGAGCTATCCGGATAGGTGTTAATCTTGCATCGACGTAACCCTTTATGACGAACTCTTTTACCACCTCCATAATCGAGAAAATTCCTTAGTCCACTAGTTACTAAGGATAACTTTGACCGCTGTCCTGTGATCCATTCTTGGATCACTCTTGTACCCCTTGACTGACTCATGGCAAGGCACACTTCAGGTGCGGTACACAGCATAGCATACTGTAGAGAGCCTATGATAAAAGCATAGGGGACGACCTTCGTCCTTCCTCTTTCTTCTGCTGTGGTCGAGCTTTAAGTCTTAACTTCATACCTTACAACTCAGGCAAGAACTCCTTCTTTGACTGATCCATCTTGAACACCTTCAAGATTATGTCAAGGTACGTGCTCATTTAAAAGTACTATTAAGCATTTTGATCTATCTTATAGATCTTGATGCTTATTGTTCAAGTAGCCTAATCCAGGTTTTCCATTGAAAAACAGTTTTCAAATAACCCTATATGCTTTCTCGAAATTCTACATCATTTCTGATCAACAATATGTTAACAACATATACTCATCAGAAATTCCATAGTGCTCCCACTAACTTCTTTGGAAATACAAGTTTCTCATAAACTTTGTATAAACCCAAAATCTTTGATCATCTTATCAAAGTGCATATTCCAACTCCGAGATGCTTACTCCAGTCCTTAGAAGGATCGCTGGAGCTAGCATACCTTTTAGCATCCTTAGGATTGACAAAACTTTTCTGATTGTATCACATACAACCTTTCCTTACGAAAACTGGTAAGGAAACTTGTCTTGACATCCATCTGCCAGATTTCATAAATGCAGCTAATGCTGACTTGAATCTGACGGACTTAAGCATCGCTACGGATGAGAAAATCTCATCGTAGTCAACTCCTTGAACTTGTGAAAAACTCTTCGCCACAAGTTGTGCTTCATAGACGGTGACATTACCGTCCACGTCCGTCTTCTTCATAAAAGATCCATTTATCTCAACGGCTTGCCGATCATCGGGCAAGTCCACCAAAGTCCATGCTTTGTTCTGATACATGGATCCTATCTCGGATTTCATGGCTTCTAACCATTTGTTGGAATTTGGGCCCACCATCACTTCTCCATAGCTCGTAGGTTCATTGTTGTCTAGCAACATGACCTTCAAGACAGGATCACCGTACCACTCCGAAGTAGTACGCGTCCTTGTCGTCCTACGAGGTTCGGTAGTGACTTGATCCGAAGCTTCATGATCACTATCATAAGCTTCTACTTCAATTGGTGTAGGCGCCACAGGAACGACTTCCTGTTCCCTGCTACACACTAGTTGAAGTGACGGTTCAATAACCTCATCAAGTCTCCACCATCCTCCCACTCAACTTTTCGAGACAAACTTTTCCTCGAGAAAGGACCCGATTCAAGAAACAACCCCTATTGCTTTCGGATCTAAATTAGGAGGTATACCCAACTGTTTTGGGTGTCCTATGAAGATGCATTTTATCCGCTTTGGGTTCGAGCTTATCAACCTGAAACCTTTTCACATAAGCGTCGCAGCCCCAAACCTTTAAGAAATGACAGCTTAGGTTTCTCTAAACCATAGTTCATATGGTGTCATCTCAACGGAATTACGTGGTGCCCTATTTAAAGTGAATGTGGTTGTCTTTAATGCCTAACCCATAAACAATAGTGGTAATTCGATAAGAGACATCATGGTACCCACCATATCCAATAGGGTGCAACTATGATATTCGGACACACCATCACACTATGGTGTTCCAGGCGGTATTAATTGCGAAACAATTTCCACAATGTCTTAATTGTGTGCCAAAACTCGTAACTCAGATATTCATCTCTATGATCATATCATAGACATTCTATCCTCTTGTCACAAAGATCTTAAACTTCACTCTGAAATTACTTGAACCATTCAATAATTCAGACTTGTGTTTCATCAAGTAAATATACTCAACATCTACTCGAATCATCTGTGAAGTAAGAACATAACGATATTCACTGCACGCCTCAGCACTCATTGGACTGCACACATCAAAAATGTGTTGCTTCCAACAAGTTGCTATCTTGTTCCATCTTACTGAAACCGAGGATTTTCAGTCATCTTGCCCATGTGGTATGATTTGCATATCTCAAGTGATTCAAAATCAAGTGAGTCCAAACGATCCATCTGCATGGAGTTTCTTCATGCGTATACACCAATATGACTTACATGGCAGTGCCACAAGTAAGTGGTACTATCATTACTATCTTATATCTTTTTGGCATGAAAAAGTGTATCACTACGATCGAGATTCAATAATCATTCCTTTAGGTGCAAGACCATTGAAGGTATTATTCAAATAAACAGAGTAACCATTATTCTCCTTAAATGAATAACCGTATTGCGATAATCATAATCCAATCATGTCTATGCTCAACGCGAACACCAAATCTCGATGGTAGAGGGAGCATGCGATGCTTGATCATATCAAGCTTGGAAAAGCTTCCAACACATATCATCAGATCACCTTTAGCTAGTCTCCGTTTATTCGTAGCTTTTATTTCGAGTTACTAACACTTAGCAATCGAACCGGTATCTTAATACCCTGGTGCTACTAGGAGTACTAGTAAAGTACACATTAACATCATGTATATCCAATATACATCTATCGACCTTGCCAGCCTTCTCATCTACCAAGTATCTAGGGTAATTCTGCTCCAGTGGTTGTTCCCCTTATTACAGGAGCACTTAGTCTCGGGTTTGGGTTCAACCTTGGGTTTCTTCACTAGAGCAGCAGCTGATTTGCCGTTTCATGAAGTATCCCTTCTTGCCCTTGCCCTTCTTGAAACTAGTGGTTTCATCAACAATTGATGCTCCTTCTTGATTTCTACTTTCGCGGTGTCAAACACCGTGAATACCTTAAGGATCATCATATCTATCCCTGATATGTTATAGTTCATCATGAAGCTCTAGCAGCTTGGTGGCAATGACTTTCGGAGAAACATCACTATCTCATCTGGAAGATCAACTCCCACTCGATTCAAATGATTGTTGTACTCAGACAATCTGAGCACAGGCTCAACAATTGAGCTTTTCTCCCTTAGTTTGTAGGTTAAGAAAATCGTCGGAGGTCTTATACCTCTTGACGTGGGCATGAGCCTGAAATCCCAATTTCAGCCCTCAAAACATCTCATATGTTCCGCGACGTTTCGAAAACGTCTTTGGTGCCTCAACTCTAAACCGTTTAACTGAACTATCACGTAGTTATCAAAACGTGTAAGTCCGATGTTCGCAACATCCACAAATGATGTTTGGGGTTCAGCACACTGAGCGGTGCATTAAGGACATAAGCCTTCTATGAAGCAATGAGGACAATCCTCAGTTTACGGACCTAGTCCGCATAATTGCTACTTTCAACTAAATTTTCTCTAGGAACATATCTAAACAGTGGAACTACAGCGCGAGCTTACGACATAATTTGCAAAATCCTTTTTGACTATGTTCAGGATAATTAAGTTCATCTTATGAACTCCCACTCAGATAGACATCCCTCTGGTCATCTAAGTGATCACATGATCCGAGTCAAACTAGGCCGTGTCCGATCATCACGTGAGACGGACTAGTCATCATCGGTGAACATCTTCATGTTGATCGTATCTACTATACGACTCATGCTCGACCTTTCGATCTCCGTGTTCCGAGGCCATGTCTGTACATGCTAGGCTCGTCAAGTTAACCCTAAGTGTTTTCGCGTGTGTAAATCTGTCTTACACCCGTTGTATGTGAACGTAAGAATCCATCATACCCGATCATCACGTGGTGCTTAGAAGCGATGAACTGTAGCAACGGTGCACAGTTAGGGGAGAACACTTCTTGAAATTGTTGTAAGGGATCATCTTATTTACTACAGTCGTCCTAAGTAAACAAGATGCATAAACATGATAAACATCACATGCAATCAAATAGTGACATGATATGGCCAATATCATTTTGCTCCTTTTGATCTCCATCTTCGGGGCTCCATGATCATCATCGTCACCGGCATGACACCATGATCTCCATCATCATGATCTCCATCATCGTGTCTCCATGAAGTCGTCTCGCCAACTATTACTTCTACTACTATGGCTACCGGTTAGCAATAAAGTAAAGTAATTACATGGCGTTGTTCAATGACACGCAGGTCATACAATAAATTAAGACAACTCCTATGGCTCATGCCGGTTGTCATATTCATCGACATGCAAGTCGTGATTCCTATTACAAGAACATGATCAATCTCATACATCACATATCATTCATCACATTCTTGTTGGCCATATCACATCACATAGCATACCCTGCAAAAACAAGTTAGACGTCCTCTAATTGTTGTTGCATGTTTTACGTGGCTGCTATGGGTTTCTAGCAAGAACGTTTCTTACCTACGCAAAACCACAACGTGATATGCCAATTGCTATTTACCCTTCATAAGGACCCTTTTCATCGAATCCGTTCCGACTAAAGTGGGAGAGACTGGCACCCGCTAGCCACCTTATGCACCAAGTGCATGTCAATCGGTGGAACCTGTCTCACGTAAGAGTACGTGTAAGGTCAGTCCGGGCCGCTTCATCCCACAATACCGTCAAAACAAGATTGGACTAGTAACGGTAAGCATATTGAACAATATCAACGCCCACAACTACTTTGTGTTCTACTCGTGCAAAGAATCTACGCAATAGACCTAGCTCATGATGCCACTGTTGGGGAACGTAGCAGAAATTCAAAATTTTCCTACATGTCACCAAGATCTATCTATGGAGAGACTAGCAACGAGGGGAAGGAGAGTGCATCTACATACCCTTGTAGATCGCTAAGCGGAAGCGTTCAAGTGAACGGGGTTGATGGAGTCGTACTCGTCGTGATTCAAATCACCGATGATCAAGTGCCGAACGCACGGCACCTCCGCGTTCAACACACGTACAGCCCGGTGACGTCTCCCACGCCTTGATCCAGCAAGGATAGAGGGAGAGGTTGAGGAAGACTCCATCCAACAGCACAACGGCATGGTGGTGATGGAGGAGCGTGGCAATCCAGTAGGGCTTCGCCAAGCACCACGGGAGAGGAGGAGGAGGAGACGCAGGGCTGCACCAACGAGGGAGAAGATCTCGTCTGTTATGGGCAGCCCTATGCCTCACTTTATATAGGGGGAGAGGGGGCTGCGCCCCCCTCTAGGGTTTCCCACCCCCAAGGGGTGCGGCCAGCCCTAGATGGCAAAGGGGGTGGCGGCCAAGAGGGGAGGAGAGGGAGGCGCAGGGAGCATGGGCCTTAGGGCCCATCTGCCCTAGGGTTTGCCCCCTCCCACTCTCCCCTGCGCCTTGGGCCCCTTGTGGGGGGCGCACCAGCCCACCTGGGGCTGGTTCCCTCCCACACATGGCCCATGCAGCCCTCCGGGGTTGGTGGCCCCACTTGGTGGACCCCCGGGACCCTCCCGGTGGTCCCGGTACTTTACCGATAAAACCCGAAACTTTTCCGGTGACCAAAACAGGACTTCCCATATATAAATCTTTACCTCCGGACCATTCCGGAACTCCTCGTGATGTCCGGGATCTCATCCGGGACTCCGAACAACATTCGGTAACCACATACAAGCTTCCTTTATAACCCTAGCGTCATCGAACCTTAAGTGTGTAGACCCTACGGGTTCGGGAGACATGCAGACATGACCGAGACGTTCTCCGGTGAATAACCAACAGCGGGATCTGGATACCCATGTTGGCTCCCACATGTTCCACGATGATCTCATCGGATGAACCACGATGTCAAGGACTCAATCGATCCCGTATACAATTCCCTTTGTCTAGCGGTATTATACTTGCCCGAGATTCGATCGTCGGTATCCTTATACCTTATTCAATATCGTTACCGGAAAGTCTCTTTACTCGTTCCGTAACACATCATCCCGTGATCAACTCCTTGGTCACATTGCGCATATGATGATGTCCTACCGAGTGGGCCCAGAGATACCTCTCCGCTTACACGGAGTGACAAATCCCAGTCTCGATTCGTGCCAACCCAACAGACACTTTCGGAGATACCTGTAATGCACCTTTATAGCCACCCAGTTACGTTGTGACGTTTGGTACACCCAAAGCACTCCTACGGTATCCGGGAGTTGCACAATCTCATGGTCTAAGGAAAAGATACTTGACATTAGAAAAGCTCTAGCAAACAAACTACACGATCTTTGTGCTATGCTTAGGATTGGGTCTTGTCCATCACATCATTCTCCTAATGATGTGATCCCGTTATCAACGACATCTAATGTCCATAGCCAGGAAACCATGACTATCTGTTGATCACAACGAGCTAGTCAACTAGAGGCTCACTAGGGACATATTGTGGTCTATGTATTCACACGTGTATTACGATTTCCGGATAATACAGTTATAGCATGAATAAAAGACGATTATCATGAACAAGGAAATATAATAATAACTAATTTATTATTGCCTCTAGGGCATATTTCCAACAGTCACCACCCCACAGATAAGACCGCCAGTCGTGCCGGCGCCAAGCCATGGCAAGAACGCCGCAACGCTACTGGACCTGCCAGACATCCCTATGTCGGACATCCCTATGGCACAGGATCCGGACAGCCCTATGGCACAGGATCCAGACGACGACGACAACGACGACGGTACATTTACCACAGTTGATAAGTACTTTGCCGAACATGGGTACACTGACGAGTTCTACGAGCCTCTTTCTCAAGAACCCAACCAAGACGACCGCAATCTAGCTGGTACGTCGGAGAAATCCAATTGCAATAGGCGTCGTGTGGCGTTCAGTTCTCAGGAGACTCCTCCAGCTCCCGCCTTCACCGAGCCTCAGATAGCTGAGGTGCGAAATATTATCAGCCCCAACACGCTCAAGAAGGCGGTCTGTGAGCAGAACTCGGTCCCATTACAGGAGATCAAGAAGAAGGGACGGAAACGAAAGACTAACAAGGGCGCCGGTGCGAGCCAGCCCATCGAGTACGATCCGTGCTCAGGACGGGCCACCTTCACCTAAGGATATCTCGAGGAGGGTGCATGTGGCGGGTAGGGCGATGCTACCGCCAAATATGTTGAATGCTGCAACCGGTGCTATGCGGAGTCTGCACGACAGTGTTCTTTCTTTGGAGAAGCGGCGTCTCAGAGAGAAGGATGTGGCATACCCGGTTTTCGTGGCCAAGGTGCCAGAGGGCAAGGGCTTTGTGGATGGCGACATCGGGGGTACGATCGTCCTGCGGTTTGATGACATCTTTGCTATGTTTAACCTTCATCCGCTGCACTACACCTTCGTTCGGCTGTTTTCGCTGAGTATGGAGATGCGGATCATTAGAGACAAGACCCCGGACATCGTGATAGTCGACCCCTTCTACATGCGTGCCAAGCACTTGAGCAGCGTTGGGGACCGCCAAGTTGCGAGTTCACACCTCGAAGGCGTCATTCTGGCAAACCCAGATAAGGATAACTTCCTTGTGGCTTACTTTCCCAAGTAAGTCATCCCTTAACCGCCCCGTAACATATGATTTCTTAGATTTCGATCGTTCTTGTTTTTTCTAACATTCCGTGTTCTGTGCAGTGACACACATTGCACACTCATCCTCTTAAGCCCGAAATATTCCATGGCCACGTATTTCGACCCGAACCATAACTCCAAGATAGACTACACAAATGTCAAGAAAGTTCTTGATGATGTTCTCCCCGGCTACGCCAAATCTGGAGGCACCTTCACCAGGACTGTTCGTAAGTACGGCAAGCACATGTTCTCACACAATACGAAGTTCTGCTGCGTCAAGCAGCTGCCTGGCGGTTAGAAGGATGCCTACTACGCCCTCCATCACATGCGGGCGATCGTAAGGGACCATCATCAACTTCTGCTACCAGATAATCTCAAAGATTGGGCCGCGAACTTGTCGGCAATCCAGGACGCGGACCTCAGACAAGAATTCTTTCGCATCCAGTCGGACTTTGCGGACATCATCCATCAAGATGTCCTTCATACGTCGGGGCAATTCTTCCTCAGATATCAACCGTCCAACAATGAGATAGATGGAATGCTACAAATGCAGGGTGACAACGACCGCGATTTCATGACCATCGCGACAGACGGCGGCTTCATCCACGCTCCTGTCCGATGAGTCGAGTCGAAAGTAGTGATGTGTAGTTCTGAAACATTGGTTGGCTCATGTTGTAATTAAACTTTAATGAATTCGTATGTCTCTTTGGTTTGGACAGTCGTTCAACTTAGATGTAATCGATGCTATTTATTAGTAGGACCATGAATCGTGCTATTAATGTCTTGCTTTTCTCTTCGATCCTTTTGTTGCATACTTACATATTGCTTATGTATTGTCTGTTGTTTGGCTTGTGCATAGAGATGCCGTCGTATGTCGTGTACAAGGGTAAGGTTCCCGGAGTCTACGACGACTGGGAGGAGTCTCGGAGACAGGTTCACCGTTTCAGCGGTAACAGTTACAAAGGGTACACCACTAGGGCGTAGCCGAATCTAGATACGCCCGCTATCTAGCGGGAGAGAGGAGGGAGCGTTGGAGGAACCGGATGAAGACCAGTTTGATCGCGATGATGCTCATCGTGATGACCACAACTCTCTTCTATGTGATGGTAGTTTAGATGGTCGATATCGACTTGTAATGTGAAGACAAACTAGCTACTCGCGGTCTCGAGACTTGTAATGTTCTATCTTTGTTCGGTCTTTTGAATTCAGAGACTAATATGATGATTTGTATTCGGAGACTAATCTTCTA
The DNA here is from genome assembly GCA_963921465.1 of Triticum timopheevii. Classification (NCBI taxonomy): domain Eukaryota; kingdom Viridiplantae; phylum Streptophyta; class Magnoliopsida; order Poales; family Poaceae; genus Triticum; species Triticum timopheevii. The sequence goes on from OY997270.1 coordinate 4,154,903, forward strand.
TTGTATTCGATGAATCTGCTGTTGTTGTGTGGTGTTGTCTAAATTCTGTCCAATAATATATTTTGTAACCAGTGAAAATATCAGAAAAGAAAAAAAATCCCTAATATTCATACTAGTGGCGCACCGCGCAAGACACTAATGGCGCACTATGATAATCACCCTAATGGCGCATCGCCCACTGGTGCGCCATTAGTATGCCAAAGCACATGGATACATATGGCCCCCTGGAAAGAATTCTAATGGCGCACTGTGGGCAATAATAATGGCGCACCAGAATTTAATTCTAATGGCGTGATGCTAGTGGCGCACCAGTAGTGCGCCATTAGAAGGCAAAACTGGTGCGCCACTAGCATGCCTTTTCCTAGTAGTGGTATTTCCGTTCTCTTGCAATGGAAAGGGGTAAAGCCCGGTTAAAAAAAGCCACATGGATCCATGTACAGAGAAGTGTGAGGAATTGACACATTTACTAAAGATCCTAGTAGTTGTACAAAATATATGACAAAGAGTGTGTGATGTGGTAGTCCTGAAGAATTCTTCAGGTTCCACTGTCAGAGGCAAACTTCAAAAGCAATGCAACTAAAGAAATCTGGTAGGCTAGAAACATATCTGGAAATTCATTCTAATCCTTAGTGCTCATTCATAATAATTTGCAAGAAAAATATTAGTTGAACTTGTCCGGTTTAGTTGTAGTACGCCAAACTATGTATGAATTAGGTCTGCTTTGCATGAAAATTATTCGGTTTGCATCAAATTCGTCTGGTTTGCTCTATTTAGGTTTGAAATACGGACAGACATTTAGGGCATGCGATTGGATGGCCATTGCCCGTATCCATGTCTGTGGATGCACGAATAGCGAGTCTGATTTACAATATAGTACGGTGTTGGAGATGCCCTAATGGGTTAATTAAATTCTTTTGCGGTTGTATCATCTTGATAAGAAGAGGGGAGGGCCAACAAAAAAAGCCTCCATCATGGGAAACTAGTTGTGCACCCGTGCTCTTGGTCAGGTACCACCATCGGCAGTACTACCATGGGCCATATATATGCATGGTACTACATACCCAGTTACTTAACTGAGATGATAAGCGCACTGCTCCCAAACAGCGACACGACAGAGAAAGAGATACCCCCTAAAAGCCATTGTCCTCCACCCTCAAGTAGGAGTAGCCAGCCAGTTAGTGCTGGGGTCAAGCTGCAGCTCTAGCCTGGCTAGGGTGGGAAAGGCACCATGGCTTCCCGCCATGACTTGGGGGAGTTGCAACTCCCCCTCTATAGGGTGGCTGAGGTGTTTTTTAAGGTGTGCTTCTATACAACGCTTGTGGCGCCACAAATTCCAATGGGGCGCTCATGGCCACTCATATCATGGGCCGGCCCAGCTATACATAGTGCCACTGGCTCGCCCGCTTGCTCACCCTACATCACTTGCTCTCCTATTTGAACCGGTTAAGCGGTTGACCATTAATCGGTTGTTAGATGACTTTTAAAAATGTCTAAAAAATAAAAAATTGAAAAAATGTTCGCGAGTTTGAAAAGGTTCATAGCTTCAAGAAAAGTTCACGGATTTAATAAAAAACTCACTAATTCTAAAAAAGTTTTGATGGATTCAAAAATATTTCAGAAATTTCAGAAATAATTTATGAATCCAAGAAACATTTAGGAACTCAAAAAAGTTCATGAATTTGAAGAACATTTGCGGCTTCAATTTTTTTTGCAAAAATGGAACTAAGTTGAAACATTTTAGGAAAAAGTTAATGAATTCAATAAGTGTTCACAAAATAGAAAATGTTTGCTCATTTGAAAAAAGATTACAGCTTCAAAAAGATTACGAATTTAAAGAAGTTTCTTGAATTTGATTTTTTTGTGAATTTAAGAAAAGTTGATGAATTTGAAAAATTCTTCATGAATTTAGAAAAAGTCATGTATTTTCCAAAATGTTTGCAATGATAGAAAAAAAGGTAAAAGGGGGGAAAAGAAAAAGGTAAAGGAGAAGGAGAAGGAAAAGAAAAAACGAAAGAAAAATCAGCCGACCAAAGAAAAAATAGAAAAAAAACTAGATGGGGAAGCATCTAGAAGCTTCCTAAAATAAATAAAAATCAAACCCCGCTTGCGAAAACGTGGAGCACGCTGCATTTCTTTTGTTTTAGTGTTGCAGCGTACAACTAGCGAGTTGTGTCAATGAAAAAAACGTAAAAAGGAAGAGCCCACGAGCGACGGGTGTGTGAAGGTGTGTACGAAAAACCAAGAAACCAGCGCCATCAACAGCGAATAGGAATATATTTTTTATGATCAGCAATAAGATGATAAAACATATTGGCAAGAAAGAAAGTATGAAAGAAAGTATGATATTACTAAGGAGTTGCTAGCCTTAGACAGTGCTGCTTAGAAGAGGGTGACGCCACTGTTGCTAGGGTGGGAAAAACACCGTGGCTTCCCGCCATGGCTTGATGGAGATGCAACTACCCATCTATAGAGGGGGAGGGGGTTGTGGTTGAGGTATTTTTTATGGAGTGCTCCTATACAATGCTTGTGGCTGTGCAAACTCCAATTGGCGCTCAGACCCGCGCATCATGGGTCGGCCCAGGTAAATCGCGCGCTCGCTGGCTCACCCACTTGCTCTCCCTAGATCGATTTCTCACCTAGTTCATTGATTAGTTGACAACTAACCGGTTGACAATTGACTTTTAAAAATGTTAAAAAATAAAAATTGAAAAAAATATTTGGGAGTAAAAAGGTTCACACCTTCAAAAAAAACTTCATGAATTTGAAAAAAAATAGCAAAAAAAAATGTTTACGGACTCAAAAAAAGTTCAAAGTCTTAGAAAAAAGTTAACGAATTCAAGAAATATTCACAAACTCGAAAAAGTTTGTGAATTTTGAAAATTTGGATTCAAATTATTTGGCAAAATTGTAACAAAGTTCACACGTTTCATAAAAAGTTAATAAATTCAAGAAACGGTCGTGTGCTCAAAATTTTTTGCTAATTTGAAATAAGTTTGCAGCTTCAAAAAATTGTTCATGAATTTTAAAAAATCATCAGTTTGAAAAAAGCTTTGAATTAATAAAAGTTCATGAATTTAAAATTTGTTCATGAACTTAGAAAAAATCACAAATTTGCCAAAATGTTTTTGATTATAGAAAAAAGACAAAAAAGGGAAAAGGAGAAGGAAATAGAAAAAAGAATGAAAAACCAGGCAAACAAAACCAAAAAACAAGAAAGAAATTGGATGGGAAAGCATCTAGAAGCTTTCTAAAATAAAAAAATGCATACCCTCCTCATGAAAACCTGGTATAAGCTGTGTTTCATTTATTCAGTGTTACGACATACAACTGACGAGCCGTGTCGATGACCATAAATGGCAGAGCCCATGAGCGAGGGGGGTTGGGTGTGCGGTGCGCACGAAAGACAAAGAAACTAGTGGCATAAACGCCGAATAGGAATATGTTTCTTTTGTGATCAGCAATAAGATAATAGAAATATTCTCAAAGGGAAAAAGATTATAGGAATAATGAGTTGCTAGCCTTATAGGAATAAGGAGTGATGCCGTAGAGGCTTCCCGCCATGGGGAGATGCAACTGTCCCTCTCTAGGGGGGCTGACGTGTTTTGTATGGGGTACTCCTATACATCGCTTGTGGCTGCGCAAACTTCAACTTACGCTCACGCCTGCGCATCATGGCCTAGCCGAGCTAGACATCGCGCGCTCTCTGGCTCGCTGGCTTGCTCACCCTAGATCACTCGCTTGCTTGGTTCAATTGGTTGAACAGTTGACCATTGACCAGTCGACAATTGACTTCTAAAAATGTTTAGAAAAATTCAAAAAAAAAATAAAAAAAATTCGTGAGTTTGAAAAGGTTCACAACTTCAAGAAACTTCACAAATTTGAAAAAAAAAACACATCAATTCTAAGAAAAAATGTTCACGCACTAGAAAAAAGTTCAGAAATTTCAGAAAAAGTTCACTCATTCAAGAAACATCACGAACTAGAAAAAAGTTTGTGAATTTAAGAAAACTTCATGCATTTGAAAATTTGTTCTTGAATTTCGAAAAATGCCAAATTTACCTAAATCTTTGCGATTATAGAAAAATAAGAAAATAAATGGAAAAAGGAGAAAGGAAAAAAAGAAAAGGGAGAAGGAGAAGGAAAAGGAGAAATAAAAATAAAAAATAAAAAAGCAAAAGAAAAACCAGCCGAACAAAACAAAAAAACCAAGACGGGGAAGCATTTAACATGAAAACCTGGCGTGCACTTCATTTCTTTTTTTTAGTGTTATAACGTACAACTGACGAGTTGTGTCAATGAAAAAACATAAATGTGCAAAGCCGACGATTGAGGGGGGGGGGGGGGGGGGGGTGGGGGAGGAATAAACGCAGAATAGGAATATGTTTTATTATGATCAGCAATAAGATGATAGGAAATGTGTGCAAGAAAAAAAGGATGATACAAATAAGGAGTTGCTGAGCATTTTTTGGTTTAACTCCCCCAATGCAGACAGATTTTGTTTTTGGGAAACAATATCTTCGTGGGATGCTCTTAGATTTGTTCTTTATTGTACTCCCTCCGTTTCAAAATAAGTGACCCGACTTTGTACTAAAGTTAATATAAGTCACTTATACAAAATTGGCAGAGCCTACGAGCAAGGGCTGTGTGCGGTGCGTATGAAAAAAAGAAACCAACACCATAAACACCGAATAGGAATATGTTTTTTTATGATCAGCAATAAATGATAGGAAATATTGGCAAGAAAAAAATATGGTAGGAATACGGAGTTGCTAGCCTTGGATGGTGCTGCTCAGGAGACATCATGGCTTCCCACCATGACTTGGGGGAGAAGCAACTCCCCGTTTATCGGGGGTTGAGGTGTTTTTAATGGAGTGCTCCTATACAACGCTTGTTATGCCGCAAAATCTGCTCACGCCCGTGCATCATGGGCCGGACTAGCTATATACATTGCATGCTCGTTGGCTCGCCCGCTTGCTCGCCCAAGGTGTTCACAAACTCGAAAAAGCTTCCTAATTTGAAAAAGAAATGCGACTTCAAAAAATATTCACCAATTGGAAAACAATTTTATGATTTTGACAAATGTTTGTGAATTTAAGAAAATTTGTTAATGAATTTAGAAAAAAGTCAGTAATTTGCCAAAATGTTTGCGATTATAGAAAAAGAAGACAAAAATGGGAAAAGGAGAAGGAGAAGGAAAAAGAAAAAATAATCATAAACATAAAACGAAAGAAAACCAGCCAAATAGAAAAAACAAAAAAGAAACGAGATGGGGAAGCATCTAGAAGCTTTGCGGAAAAAAAAAACAGTCGCGAAAACCTGGCGCACGGTGCATTTCTTTTTTTTAGTGTTACGGCGTACAACTGGTGAGCTGTGTCAATGAAAAAAAACCGTATATTGGCAGAGCCCATGTGTGTATGGGTGCGGGGGGGGGGGGGGGGGGGGGGGGGGGGGGAGCTATGCGTACGAAAACAAAGCATCCAGCGCCATAAAGGGCAAATAGAAATAAATAGATGGTGCTGCTGAGGAGAGGGTGACGCCTCTGTGGCTGAGGTGGTTTTTATGGATAGCTCCTATATAGCGCTTGTGGCGCCGCAAACTCCAACTGCAGCTCATGGCCGCGCATCATGGGCAGGCCCAGCTATACATCGCGCGCTCGCTGGCTCGCCCGCTTGCTCGCCCTAGATCACTCGTTCGCCTGGTTCAACTGGTTGAAAAGTTGACCTTTGACCGGTTGACAGTTGACTTTTAAAATGTTTAGAAAAAAAATTAAAATTTAAAAATGTTCACGAGTTTTAAAAGGTTCACAACTTCAAAAAACTTCACGAATTTGAAAAAAAAAACTCACCAATTCTTAAAAAATGTTCGAACTCGAATTTTTTTCACAAATTTCAGAAAAGGTTCATGAATTCAAGAAACATTCACAAGGTTGAAAAAGTATGCGAGTTTGGAAATTGTTCGCGGCTTCTAATTTTTTGCGAAAATTGAACAAAGTTAACACATTTCTTAAATTCATGAACTTTTTCTGAAATGTGTAAACTTTGTTCAATTTTCGCAAAAAATTAGAAGCCGCGAACAATTTCCAAACTCGCATACTTTTTCAACCTTGTGAATGTTTCTTGAATTCATGAACCTTTTCTGAAATTTGTGAACTCTTTTCGAGTTCTTCAACATTTTTTAAGAATTTATCAGCTTTTTTTTCAAATTCGTAAAGTTTTTTGAAGTTTTGAACCTTTTAAAACTTGTGAACATTTTTTAACTTTTAATTTTTTTCTAAACATTTTAAAAGTCAACTGTCAACCGGTCAAAGGTCAACTGGTCAACCAGTTGAACCAAGCGAACGAGTGATCTAGGGCGAGCAAGCGGGCGAGCCAGCGAGCGCGGATGTATAGCTGGGCCTGCCCATGATGCGCGGCCATGAGCGACAGTTGGAGGTTGTGGCGCCACAAGCGCTATATAGGAGCAATCCATAAAAAACACCTCAGCCACAGAGGCGTCACCCTCTCCACAGCAGCACCATCTAAGTCTAGCAACTCCTTCCAATCATCCTTTTTTCGTTGCGAATATTTTCTATTATCTTATTGATGATCATAATAGAAATTTATTTCTATTTGGCGTTTATGGTGCTAGTTGCTTTGTTTCGTACGCATCACTCCCCCCCCCCCCCCCCCCCCCCCCACACACACACACACACATGGGCTCTGCCAATTTATATTTTCTTCATCGACACAGCTCACCAGTTGTAACACTAAAAAAGGAAATGCATCGTGCACCAGGTTTTCGCGACTGTTTTTTTTTTGCAAAGCTTCTAGATGCTTCCCCATCTCGTTTCTTTTTTTTTCCTTCGGCTGGTTTTCTTTCATTTTATGTTTATGACTATTTTTTGTTTTTCCTTCTCCTTCTCTTTTTCCCATTTTTGCCTTCTTTTTATATAATCGCAAACATTTTGGCAAATTACCGACTTTTTCTACATTCATTAAAAAAATTAAACTCCGCAATTTTCTTAGATTCACAAACTTATGTTAAAATCATAATTTTTTCCCCAATTGGTGAATATTTTTTTTGAAGCCGCACTTTTTTTCAAATTAGGAAACTTTTTCGAGTTTGTGAACACCTTGGGTGAGCAAGCAGGCGAGCCAACGAGCATGCAATGTATATAGCTGGTCCGGCCCATGATGCGCGGGCATGAGCAGAGTTTGCGGCATAACAAGCGCTGTATAGGAGCACTCCGTTAAAAATACCTCAACCCCCTATAAACGGGGAGTTGCTTCTCCCCCAAGTCATGGTGGGAAGCCACGATGTCTCCTGAACAGCACCATCTAAGGCTAGCAACTCCTTATTCCTACCATCTTTTTTTCTTGCCGATATTTCGTATCATTTATTGCTGATCATAAAAAACATATTCCTATTCGGTGTTTATGGTGTTTGTTTCTTTGTTTTTCATACGCACCGCACACACCCCTTGCTCGTAGGCTCTGGCAATTTTGTATAAGTGACTCAGTTTTGTATTAACTTTGGGACGGAGGGAGTAGTATGTTTCTCCTGTATACTGCGCCTGTAGCAACTCAACATACTCATGTACATCAGTACAAATATACAACCATCTGATCAACCTGCAAAACATATGTGAAACTAAAAGTATACTATTACCTCCGCTCGAAAATGAGTGATGTTGTTTTAATTCAAACTTGAACTAAAACAGTGTCACTTATTACCGAACGGAGAGAGTATTACACAATAAAAAAAAATCTTAGGTTTCATCAAACTGACACACTACTCATTTGATTTGGAGTACACGCATCCTCTGCATATCTCCCGGGGATCCCAGGTCTCGCCAAGGCCAAAGCCAATACCGGCGCGGCGAGGCAAAGGCGACCATGGAGGGGCGGAGGGGCTCCCCATCTTCCTACTAATCGTGCTGCTCTCACCAGCTGCGGAGTACCATTTGACATTTCGGTGGTTCCTATGACTCAAGAAAGAACAAAATAAAACTATGAAAGAAACTATTTTCTTCGCACTCCATTGTCTTCAAGTGAATGTCTTCACACATCATTATCTTCGACACCAATGCCTTCACGAAGCACCATTGTCTTCATACATTTTTAGGGGTCATCTTCGATGGGTAAACCGAATCAATAGGGACTTCTACCCGTGTTCACCTGTGAATCTCATAGACACATTTGTCCATCAACCACGTTTGTGGTCAATACTCCAAAATCAACTAGGGGTGACACTAGATGCACTTACATTTATGGAAATATTGTTGTAAAAATATTAATAATAAAAAGGTGTGCATGTATTACAAAAAGAAAAGTGTTCTTCTATTTTTAATAGATGTCCGTGGCTTCAAAAAATTCACGTATCTGAAAAGATTCATTTATGTATTTCAGAGAAAAATGTCCATACATATGAAGCAAATATGCATGACTTCAAAAACAAATGTTCACATACTTAAAATAAACTTCATGCAATTTCTAAAAATTAAAACATGTACTAAAGCAGAAAATACAAAAAGGAAAAATAATAGACAAATAAAAATGTAGGAAAGAAAAGAGAAACACGAACCTTGGGAATGTCCCGGTAAACTAGCACTGAAGGGAAACCACATCTATCATGCGCTTAAGGTGAAGAATACATACCCACTACCCGAAAAAATGCTGTATAAGACACCATACAAGTTGAAAAAAGAAACCACCTTTTATGAATACATAACACAAATGTTTGTGGTTGTTGCACCAACAAACAACAGTTCTAGGTGTTTTTCATGACATTTTTCATAAAAATAAAGAATGATTTGTCCAATTGAATTTCAGCGTCGGAGTTACAGATTCTACTAGCGGGCACATTTTATAACCTAGGGTATTTGCAGATTCTAGTAGAGATAGGAAGTACTAGTTCATAAGAAATGATTCTATAATCGTCCAATTGCAGATTATTTAATGTTCATAAGAAATGATATTATAAAAAAGGCCCTAAAGGAAATTTTTCTAAGGAATCCCCTGAAATTATCCTATTGCACTATAGATCAATAAAAATTGGCTAGTTTTCTTTGTATCATTTTGTTATAGAAACATGCAACAAATAGAACTAAAAACTAAGTTTTTTTTTCATTTGAAATGCATGTAATAAAAGCATGGCTAGAGATTTGATGAAGACAGCCCTGATAGAAATTTTGTTTTAGGTAGAGATAATTTTAATTGTGAGACATAAAATCTTGCAGCAGAAGTTGTTTGGATGCGCAGCAGGAAAAACATAAATTTTCTTGATGCCTATTTTTATGTTTTGTCATGCATGCATGTCATAAATTTAGCAAAGTCATGGATTTCACTGGGATGCCATCGCTCAAATTACATGCAAATAGAAAACATTAATGCCAACCACAAAGACCGATGAGAGTCCACGAATCCACTTTGCATTAAGTAAAAACATTTAATAAAACTAAAAACTAGGAGGCGCTCTGCCCTATGCATCCTCGTCGTCGTTATCGGGGCCGGTGAGGTCGGTAAGCGTCGGCGCCGGGCCAGCCTAGGGGAACACTGTCTCCCAGGCTGCGGTAACGTCGTCCGCCAGTGGCTGTACCGACGCTGGCTGGGTTGCCCCACTGCGGGCACGGCGCTCCTCCTCCTCCGCCTCGGTGTCGCGCTCCAACTGCTCGAGCCGCTCCTTCGCCAGCCTGCGCTGCCGCCATTGCTCCATGTACATCTACTCCTGGACCCGCGTCGCGCCAAACCAAACGGGCGGCGTGCGGACCGACTCGCTCACGTACCCGTCCCATGTGTAGCGCTTGGCCATGACGGGGTTCGGCGCCCGCTCGGCCTTGGCGGGTGACGGCGAGGCTAGCGGCGGCACGACGCAGTCGCCGGCTGCGGAGAGTATGATGGCCTTCGACAGTCACGCTTGGTACACCACCTCTTCCTCCTCCGCCTTGCGCCGCTCTTCCTCCTCGCTTTCATCGATGGCAGCCGCCAGCGCCTCCTGGTAGGCGGCCTCCGCTTCCTGGTCCTCATCGGGCACGACAAGGGGCGGCGGAGTGCCAGCCCGCACATCGCGGACGCTTTGCCGACGCTGCTCCTCATGCTCGAACGTAAACCAGACCTCCCAATAGGGAGAGTCTGCAGTGTAGGCGCGGTTGAGGTGCTGCTCTGGCGTCAGCTGCCGCCGCCGCCGCACCTCCTCCGCGTGCGCCCGCAGCACCGCCGGCACTGGGATCCTCTTCGGATCCAAGTGCCAATGATATGGCAGCGTGACGTCGGGGAACGCGGGGGTGGGGGGAGGAGGGATGCGGTGCTCCCAGTGCCATCCCACCTGGTGCACTGGGACGCTTATCCACTGCCGAGTCGGGCGGGAAGACGCGGGCGGAGGAGGGGGTAGCACGCGCGAAGGGCCGGCAAGGGCCTTGCCTTCGCCCTTGCCTGAGAAGAAGCCCATGGTGGCTAGGGTTGTCGCCGACAGGGGAGCAGAGGGGTGGGGTGTCTACATGGGGACGGGCGTCTGGAAGAGCATGAGGACACCCTCCCCCCTCCCCTCCGCACGCTTGGGTTAAAACAGGCCGGCCACGGTCGCCGACGCGTGGGCCCGAGGTCGGTGGTTGTTATTAATAAAGATGCGGGCGGTAGTTGATCGACCGCGGCGGACATCAAGAGGACGCGCGGCGCGTCCCCTTCTCGTTCGCACCAACGCATTTCAGGCTTAAATTTGGAACAAAATTGGTTTGAGGCGGACGTATTTTAAAAATGGATCGGCGCGTTGGGCCATCACTTTTTCCGCGGCGGACAAAACAAGGAGGGCGGTTGGAGTTGCTCTAAGGCCGGTCAGTAGTAATTCAATGGGAGGTAGTACAACTCAAAGGATGGCAGTTACGAATCGTTTTGTTCGGTTATCTCGGTGCGTGCAACTCAAAGGATCTGACTGTATTTTTGGAGTAGTGTTGAGTGGGCACGTGGTTTTATTCTGAAAAGAGAAAAGATGAGCAAAATAGTGGAGGGTAGCTAGTGTGCGTCATGACCCGGGGAGTGCGACAGCGAGTGGGCACGTGTCAGATTGCCGCTAGCTGGTGAGCAGTAGTATTTCCAAAGGAGGATAAGACCATGCATACGCACGCATGGCACAAACAAACAAACACATCGCTGTAGTGTAGGCTTGGCAGCTCCATCCAGCAGCTAGCACGTGCACCATGTTTGAGCTGTCAGCAGCTTTGTAGTTGTAGGGTGCACGTACACTACGACTACGAGCGACCGATCGATCTACTTCCGTCTGTTTGGGGCAGAAGCTAGGGAGATGATATATAGTGCTGTGACACATCGATCCATCTATATTGAGATAGCAGCTTTGCCTTGAACAGCCACGGTGAAATGGTGAATGGAGATGCTGGTTCGATTGGTAATAACACTTCAGTCAGTGGATTGCAGCAACAACATATATCTGTACCAAAAGAAAAAACTCTGCGTCGAGTATTATGATTATTAGAAAAGATAGGATAGCGCATGATCTTATCTTACCTTGTCTTGTACTCCATGAAGATTATATACTTCTTTATATACGTACACGAGGCTCAAGACATAAACATCGATTCCATCAATCCCTCTTTATTCCCTTCTAACATGATATCAGTCTAACCGATCCAAAGCCTAGCCGTCGTAGCTGCTTCCGCTCCCCGCTGCCCTCAGGACGTTCGGTCTCCATGACCGTCACCGGGGGCTGCGCCGTCCGTACCTAGGGTTCGTCTGCCGGTTGTGTTGACCGGCTGCCCTAGAGAGTCTTTTTGCCCGATCGCTTAAACCGGATTTTTCTCTTTTTCGCCGGTCGCATAGATAGTTGTTTCTCTTTGGTTTTCCGATCTAAGATCGGTTTGCGTCGCCCGCCGATCTCGCGTCTCTACCTCGACACCATCACGATCACTCAACCTCTAATCCGACACGACGACCTCGCGTGACGAGGCGACCCGTCACGGTCGTCGTCCACACGTTTGCCCGCCCGTTGCCCTGTGTCGGCCGTCGCCGCCCTACTCCGACCTGGACTTCTCCATCACCACCTGCCTCTGTCGCGTCTGTACGGACGCCCTACCGTCTGCCTCGCCGGCCCCGTCGCCAGCTGCCTGCTGCGGGCTCGCTGGCTGCCTCGGGCCGCATGCCGTCCCTCGCCAACCGTCGTCACCGGTTTCATCTCAGACTCCCTCGCCGCCCTGCTCCGACCTGAACTTCTCCATCACCACCTGCCTCTGCCGCGTCTGTATGGACACCCTACCATCTGCCTCGCCGACCCCGTCGCCAGCTGCCTGCTGCGTCGGGCTCGCTGGCTGCCTGCTACGTCGGGCTCGCTGGCTGCTGGCTGCCTCGGGCCGACCGGTCATCGGCTTCATCTCGGACTCTGTCGCCGCCCTGCTCCAACCTGGACTTCTCCATCACCACCTGCCTCTGCCGCGTCTGTACGGACGCCCTACGTCTGCCTCGCCGGCCCCGTCGCTAGCTGCCTACTGCGTCGGGCTCACTGGCTGCCTCGGGCCGCACGCCGACCGTCGTCACGGTCTTCATGTCGGACTCCGCCGCCACTCCGCCTCGATCGAGCGGCGCCCCCGACCTTGCACGCGATCAGATTGATCACCCGCTTGCCCGCGGTCCGCCTCATCCATGTTGTGCGATCGATCTGGCCCGTCGGTTGCGTGCGCCTCCGCGGGTCCCGTGGGACCCTGGTTTTCCTAGTGGCAGCACTGACTCATGCATGGCCGCTGCGTCGCCCCTTCAGGCCGTAGTGCCGTGACACGCGGTCCACGCCGCCGCCCCGAGGTCATCCCCGCAGTTGCACCAACCCTCACACCGCCGTTGCGTCGCCCCTTCGGGCCGTAGTGCCGCGGCACGCGGTCAATGTCGCCACCCCGAGGTCTTCCCGCCGTCGCCCCGACCCACGCGTTGCAGTTGCGTCACCCCTTTGGGCCGTAGCACTGCAGCGCACGGTCCGCTTCGTCTTCTGCGCATGTCGACTTTCACGTGGTATGCGCCACACCACCTCCCTTGGCGCGGGAATGCTACTGTCCTCGCCGGTCTTCATCACACTGTCGGGCTCTTCCTTTTCTACTTCGAGCATCACCACCGCGCTCCTAACTCACTTGTCAGGCGCCGGTGCTGCTCGCTCATCCGAGCCGTGCCGCACATTCACCCCCTTTGTCCTCGTCTAGCACCATCTCATTTCCAGCGTCACCGTCATCTTCCCCGACCACTTCATCTACTCTGACCACCGCAGGCGACATCGGCTGGCTTTGCGTGTACTGGCACCGCAACCATCACCGAGTCCTTCTCTACTAGCCCCTTCGACATGGAATACAACTTGTGCTGGTTCCCATCTATGCATGCCCGATGCTGGGAACACCGACACGTGCTTTGTACACGACGTGTCCTCGGGCCTGGCATGCTTGGAGCGGCGCAACGTCAACATCGACTTCGTCCTTCTACCCATGCCCGGTGCTGGCAACACCAATGCGTGCCTTCGTCCATGATGTGTCCCCGGGCTTGGCAAACTTAGTGTGATGCCTCATCAACAACATCTTCTTCCCGGTCCACCACTACTTTGACACCATTGCTCCCATGAATAACTCGATGCCTTTCTTGCGCCCGTGGCTCCACGAGGACTACCTTGACACCAGCCACCCTGAGTCAACATCGACCACGGTGTCCCTCTCATGGCTAACTCGACTATAGCTACACCATCCTACGCTCTCAGCTACCTCAACATCGGCACAAGGGGCTACCATCTTTCTTGAGCAACCTCGTCGGTTTCCACTCCACCCATGACATCCGCGATGCATCGACCGTTACGACTGTGGGAGGATGTCCGTCGTCTTACCTTTGGATTCTTCTCTAGTCTCACGTCTGCATCGCTACCGTTGTGACTGCAGAGGATATTGAGTATTATGACTATTAGGAAAGATATGATAGCGTAGGATCTTACCCTACCTTGCCTTGTACTCCAAGAAGATTATGTACTCCGAAAATATGCCCACGAGGCTCAAGCAATAAACATATATTCCACCAATCCCTCTCTATTTGCAATAACACTCTGGATTCCCCAACTTATATAATCCACTAGCTATTTCTTTTGCTTAGCTAGGATGATCACAAAGTCTCAGCACGTCGGCACTTTGTCCTTTGTTTCAGTTCATGTTAGTTTCATGCATCTTCTGTTTTTCACTCGATTTGTGACATGACCATTGACTTAATTTTTTTCCCCTAATTTGATGAATTTGGCAGCTCTCTTTTTTCCAACCTGAAAATAACCAAGACATACAACTTGAGTCTCTCAAATTCTAAACATGCAAGAGGTCAGTGGACTTTGACATTGCCCAAAAGTTGTGCCACCTATATAGTTTTAAGAGGCGACACTCTTCGATTCTTCGACCTATCCAACTTTACATAGTGCTCCTCATCTTTCTTGTTTCCCTTTCTCTCCGTTGTTGATTCAAATCAAACTTTTTTTTCTCTCCCCTCTTAATCATGCTTCGTCCCACTTGTCCTCCTTCTCCATCATCGACACCTCTTCAAACCGCTTCATTTCTTATTTCCACCATAACCATTCCAATGTTGTCCTAGGTATACCTGCACACTATTGCTTTCCACCACCGGTCTTGCCAACATTGTCCTAGATCTTGCCTACAGAAGCTCCAACAAATCAACAATCTATCGTTTGCCTATTGTTAAACCCACACGAAGCTTGTTCTCCCTGCATATTTCACAAATCATATCATGCATTATTGTTTGTACGCCTTTCCGTTGCATCGTCCATTTTATTTATATGGATTCTATGTGTAGGGAGGAGGAACTAGGGGGTGTGGAGTGGTGGACCATCGTCAAAACAATTGGTAAGCAAAGGCGGGTTCACAAAAGTGGTGTAATACACCACTCATTCAATGTGAATCAAATAACCTTTCCAAGGCTTTAACATGCCACTAATCCCCTTCAAAGCGAGATGTGACCTCATGATTCACAAGTCAAACAAGACCTAAACTGATGCTAAATATATTATTAGATTAAATCCATTTGTGTTTAGAATGATGAAAAAGGATGAATGAAGTAAGTGGTTATATTCTTTTTTTAGCATGAAAGTAAGTGAGGATAGAACTTTGTTGTTTGTTTGTTTGACATGTCTTCCTTTATTTTATAGCCACATCCCCATGCGCTTTTAGTGTGATGTTGGCCCGCTTTTACTCGCTGGTGAAAAGCCCTTAACTTTGAAGAAACTAGATGGAAGCAAGTGTCATAGTACAATTTATTCCTTTTCAAAGAAGGAATATATTAATATGGAGAATATATCAGTTACATATGGCCTCTGCGTCAACATGATACAAGGAGCTAGTCAAGACATTGAGATGCACACAACCAAATTATTGCAAAAGAAAGAGTGATCACTGATCAACATCAACTAACAATGGCAACCCAAGGGTAACATGATATGTATTCCAACAACAACGCCTCCAAGAAGGGAACATCGCACGACAACGCCGTCACTTGACCCATTTATCGAGGATGGATTGTGGGTCGCCTTGAAGAGATGTTCGAGCAAACTCTAAGAAATGCCTTCAACAAGGTAACCGAGGCCAAACGATGGGTTCACTATTTTTCCAATTGCAAACCGTATTATATCTATTTTATTACTGAAGCAGGGTTAAATGAAGCTTGCATTTCCCATATGGGCAGATACCCTATGGTGAGATTGGGAAATCTAACACAACAACACTCTCTCATGCTACAAAAGACCCAAAAAAGGTATGTAAGTAAGGTCGCTAGCCCCGTGTAGTGCTGAATGGGATCCCATGGCCCGTGCTAAAAAAAACCAGTTACCAACAGAAATCGTCGTATTTGTAGTACCCGCAAAAAATTAGTTGTAGGAAAATACTTAATTATTTCTATTTATGAAAAATGACGGTATAAAAAAATCTAAGTCCAAGTGATTCTGTCAGCCTTAGTCTAGCCAAGCTAGACTAAAGACCATTGTATCTCTGGTGGCAGTAGATGGCGTCGAATTTAGACATCTAACAATTTTCTTTACTTTTTCGATAAAGGACGCTTTTATTAACTCATAATATAGCATCAAGTGGATACAAAGCAGCGACACCCGGCCTCTGCATAGCTAAGATGCACACAGCCTTAACAAAGAGTCTAGCAAAGTATATATATAAAAAAACGACAAGTTGGCAACAGTAAAGCCATATGAGTCCAAAACTATGCCAATGTCAACGGAGGAGGTGGACCGATCCGGAGATTATGTTGCCATCCATGTTGGATAAAAACCTCCCTAGCCACCTGCTCCAACCGCATACACACCGCCTTGAACAACGATTGATACTCCGTTCGCTGTAGCGTAGACCACATACGAAGCCAGTGCGTACAACGATAAATAACCTGCATAGAAGTAGATGTTTTGCCATTAAAAACACAATCGTTTCTACATAGCCAAAGCGGCCATAATAAGGCAGACGCTCCCACCCGTATTAGTGTACTAAAAGTATTTGGTATTCCATCAAAAGCGAGTGATCATATATATTGGCAATACTTGTTGGCGGATACAAATTGGACGTTATTTGGATGACTGACCATATAAAACACGCAAACTTGCACTGAAAGAAGAGGTGTTTAATTGTCTCGTCATGAGTACAAAAGCTACACTTCTTACTTCCTTGCCAGTTGCGTCGAGCGAGGTTGTCTTTTGTTAGCACAACTCCTCTCCGAAGATACCACATGAAAATCTTATTTTTTAGTGGCATCTTTGATTTCCATATTAGTTTATTATTATCCAATGGAACATCTGAGTGCGAGAGTGCACGGTACATAGAGTCAACTGTGTAGGATCCAGATGTAGTGAGATTCCAGCGAAACACATCCCTCCCTTGTGTCAAGTTAACCGAATCCAGACGGGATAGAAGATGTTGCCATGACGCAAGGCGGAGGCCAATCAAATCCCTCCTAAATGATACATTTGGCGGGGAGGAGCTGAGCACGTGCACAAGAGTATCATTCATATCGCGTACAGTTCAGTACGAGGCTGGATACTGTTCTTGAAGAGTGGTATTTCCTAGCCACCTATCCTCCCAGAAATGTATCTCGGAGCCGTCCTTTATCGCGAATGATCCAAAGCGGAATAGATGTTTCTTACCGCCATCAGACTGACCAAAAATGTGAGTCACTAGGTTTCCAATATGCCTGGGACAACGCTTTTTGGCCTAGATACTTATTGCGCAACCGGGTTTGCCAAACATCATCCTCGGTAAGTAGCTTGAACAGCCATTTAATGAGCAAGGCATCATTCTTAACCTGGAGGCCCTGAACACCTAAACCTCCCTGGTCTTTTGGTCGACAAACCACACTCCATTTGGTTAGCCTATACTTTTTATTTTCACTGTCTCCTTGCCAAAAGAATCTGGATCTGAAGTAATCCAGTCTTTGCAGAACCCCTTTGGGAATTCGGAAAAATGAGAGCATGTAGAGAACCATGTTTGTGAGAACAGAATTGATCAAAACTAGTCGCCCTCCAACAGAGAGCAATTTGCCTTTCCAACTGCTCAACCGTTTCTCCAGTCGCTCTTCAACATGTTTCCACTCCGCATTAGAGACGCCGATAATGAATCAGAATTCCCAAATATTTAATCAGGAATTGGCCTTGTGCACAACCGAACAAGTCAGCATATTGTGCGGCCGCCTCCTTGGCTTCTCCAAAACAGAACACTTCACTTTTATGGAAGTTAATTTCCAGACCTGACATTTGCTCAAAAGCTGAAAGCAATAGTTTCATATTTTTAGTCTTATCTAGGTCATGTTCCATAAAAAGAATTGTATCATCGGCATATTGCAAGATAGAGAGTCCGCCATCCACAAGATGTGGCACTACTCCTGCAATTTGACCGTCCTGTTTGGCGTGTTTGATCAAACTAGCTAACATGTCAGCAAAAATGTTAAATAACATTGGAGACACTGGGTCACCCTGTCGTAATCCCTTTTTCGTCTCGAAGTAATGGCCTACATCATCATTGACTTTTATAGCCACACTACCTCCAGTAACAAAATTTTGGACCCACTCGCGCCATTTATCTGAGAAACCTTTCAGTATTAGGGTCTGTTGGAGAAATGACCATTTGACTTTGTCGTATGACTTTTCAAAGTCGATCTTAAATACTACTCCACTCATGTTCTTTCGGTGCATCTCGTGGACGGTCTCGTGAAGGATTACTACTCCATCGAGTATATTTCGTCCTTGCATGAAAGCCGTTTGGGATGGCTGAACAACATGATCAGCGACCGTGTTGAGACTATTAGTGGCAACTTTGGTGAAGATTTTGAAGTTGAAATGGCAACAAAACAATCTCGCCAAAATTAAGCCTAGATAGGTCTAGTTGGCCGACATGAAAAAAATTAAACAACTCCATTAGGTCAGTCTTGATGTCATCCCAGAAGTTCTGACCATCAGGGCCTGGAGATTTGTTATGTTCCATTTGGAACACTGCAGCTCGCACCTCCTCTTCAGAGAAAGGTGCCGTCAGGATATCATTCTCTTCTTCTGTGACTTGTGGAATGTCATCTGTTCGGGTCTCATCTAGAGTGAAGTTCCCTTCCTCTGGAGCTCCAAACAGACACTTGTAGTATTTGGTTATATAGCGCTTGAGCTCTGCCTGACCCTCGATCCATCCCTCATCCTGTTGGAGCCTAAAAATGCACTTCTTCCTATGCCGCCCATTGGCGACCATTTGGAAATATCGTGTATTGTTGGCTCCCTCCAAAATGAATTGGGCACCTGATCTTTGATAGCACTTGATTTCCTCTACTCGCAATAGACGTGCAATCTGCTCATTGAATTGACTTTTCATATCAATCTCCTGTTGAGACAAAATGCGAGTCTCTGCTATTTTGTCGAGGTCATCTATAATAGTGGAAAGGCATTGCTTTTCTTTTTTATATATACCACTTGTGTGTTTGGCCCATCCAGTTAGGAACCGCTCATGGCTCGAATTTTGAAGTTCCATCTTTGAATCGGTGTGCGACCAACGGCAGGCCTCCCCCATAAATTCTTCACTATATCCGCAAAACCATCCCGATGTAACCATCCCAATTCAAATTTGAATGGATGGCGAACAGTGGGAGAGCTAGTAGAGTTAGAATCAAGAATGATGGGCGCATGGTCCGAAAGTGACTCAATACACTCTAGGGCACACACTGTTACCATAGGGAATTTTAATTCCCATTCGGTATCCATGAGTACCCGATCGAGTTTCTCGTATGTTGGCATTGGATGGTTGTTGGCCCAAGTGAACTGTCGCCCCGACATACTAGCTTCTCGAAGATTCAAACTGTCAATTACAGCGTTGAATAAGAAAGGCCAGTGTGTGTCAAAACGATCGTTATTTTTCTCTTCCTGGTATCCTTAGCCAAGTTCACCAATTCCCGAAGGAAAGCAGATTTATTCTCATCTTGGGCAGCCCCATAGACTGCGACCAGGCTCCATGTATAATTGTCAGCTCTATTTCGTAGGTGGAATTTGATGTGAAATTCACCAGCCGAAAAAGCTAACAAGTCGATGGTTGTGGTCTGTATCCCAAGTAAGATTCCTCTGGACCTTCCACGTGGTGGTAAGCAATGCCATGTGTAGTCCAAACCACCTAATAGGTGATCAAAGACATGTGCACGAAAGTCACATTTACCAGCCTCGGAAATTGCCACAAAATCTAACGCATGGTCACGCACACAATCACCAACGTGTTTATGTTTAGCCAAGTCGGTAAGACCTCTGCTATTCCAAAACATGCCTCTCATGTGGAAACTCGGGTCAGGGTGGATACCTTCGCCTTCTTGGGCGGTTTTTGTTTCTTTTTTGACGAGTGTGATTTTGATTTACGCGAGGACACGGTGAAGTCACATAACATGGGCCCAAGTCGTGTGTCATCTAATCCGACCTCAGTTACCGCACCAACCAAGTGGGAGAGAAGCGGACCGTCATAAGCAGCCGCCGGTTCCTCCTCCTCGGTTTCGGGGTATGGTAGGGGGCTCGAACACTTTGGAGAAACCTTTAATCGGTCTATCTCCATGTGTTTAAGCACCCCCACCGAAATGCACACATCATTATCATTTTTTCCAATTTTAATTCCAACGTTATTTAAACTACAGGAAATACGAGAATCAGAAAAAGAGTTAGAAGGAAAATACATATAGCTACCTATCTCGCTGTGAAGAGATCGATAATCCCAAGCATGTAAGCTACAAGAAGGAAAAGTGAGCCGATGTGTTGTCAAGGAATGGTCGGTGTTATTTCCTTCCATGGATCACGGTTGCTTTTCTTTTTCTAATAATTTGATTGTGTGCATTTTTTATGTTTTGACTAGCACTTGATATCGTGTTGCCGCCTGCGCTGCGAGTAGCAGGAGGCGGCCAATCAGGGCTGCCCGCAGCCCCTACGAGCCTTTCCGCTGTTGGAAGGACCATGATGACTCCGACTCCAACGGCAACAACGATGGAGGTCCCATCGGCCAGGGCAGGCATTCGTACGAGGTTACCGACCGGTACCTCGCTTAGTTTTTTTCTACCATTTCCAATTTTAGTTGAACTTGTCTGGTTTAGTTGTAATACGCCGAACTTTGTATGAATTAGGTCTGCTTTGCATGAAAGTTGTTCGCTTTGCATCGAATTCGTCAGGTTTGCTCAATTTAGGTTTCAAATACGGACGGACATTTAGGGCATGCGATTGGATGGCCGTTTCCCGTATAGATGTCCATGGATGCACGGATAGTGAGTCTGATTTACAGTACGGTGTTGGAGATGCCCTAACGGGTTAAATTCTATTGCGGTTGTATCATCTTGATAAGAAGAAGGGAGGGCCAACAAAAAAAGCCTCCATTATGGAAAACTAGCTGTGCACCCGTGCTCTTTGTCAGGTACCACCATCGGCAGTACTACCATGCATGGGCCATATACTATATGCATGGTACTAGTGGGTTACTTAACTGAGATGATAAATCCAAAGCATCACTACTGCTCCCCAATAGCGACACGACAGAGAAAGAGATACCCCCTAAAAGCCATTGTCCTCCACCCTCAAGTAGGCACAGCTCTAGCCTAGCTAGAGGTTAAGTTGGTCCCCAACTTCCACCTTGGAATGATAGGATGCAGATGCATAGCAGTGCAGGTGCATGCACAAATCACACAAAGACGGATGTGCATCTCATCTCTTTGTTAGCCACAGCTAGCAGAGGGCAGAGGGCAGAGGCCGGTCACTTTCCTTGGCTACAGGAGCTGCTTGCGCCTGGCGTCCGAAACGTGTGCTCCGACAGCTCCACTAACTAGGGCTGGGATCTGTGACTGACG